>OY282497.1:63263574-68063574 GCA_958295605.1 Ajuga chamaepitys | reverse complement strand
TTATATTCCAGAAGGATTGGTGCAAACACCAACAAATTTTGCTAACTATTCTAAGATTGTATTTGCAAACACAATAAACCAACCTAAAGTCACTTTTGGCAATCCAAAAGTGATTTTATAGTTTTTGGAAACTCTTAAAATTGATTCTCATAATCACTTAAAATCTGATTCTAAGAAGCTGCTATCACTCAGCTTCTGTCAGCTTTTGACTTTAAAATCACTTTATTTCCAAACACTACCAAATTCTGATTTTTACACCAATTTATCTGGACAAACCAAATCTGAGCTTTACCGGTTGTACTAACAAGAGCTTATCTTCACCTTAAAAAAACAGCGAAAAAAAAAAAAGAAAAAAAGGCAAGCTATGCTTCGTACTAGACGGTTCTTGGCTTTCTATATTCCCCTCCTCCCCCTTTCTTTTAAGTCCGCTTAAATTCAATTAACTCAATCTTAACTTTAATTAAACGCTAGATCCTAATCCGACGTCCGACTAACGTCTAACGTCTTTTAGAACATTATTTTAAACAAAACCCACGATAATGAAATGGCAGTTGGTGAAAACGATCTATTACATGACGAAGGTGTTGGTACCACATATATATATATATTGATAAAAGAAAAAAAAAATATATATATATATAAAAAATACCAGCTGGCTTAGCTTGGCTTCAAGTCCAAACGTGCATGCAGTATCTTCTTGATTCCTCGTGGAGATTCACACCAGACAAAAACTTGATTAATACTCTAATAGGAGTATATACTTTCCGTCCCGATTAAATTTGCACATTTATCTTATCGGTTTGTTTCACTTAACTTTACACACCTCTAAAATAAAAATTAATTTTCAAAATTTTCATCCTCAAAATCTCAATCTTCAATCTCCATCTTTACAAAAGTCAAAGAAAGAGCAAAATCTGTTTTTTTCTAACATATCCGATCAACCCTGCAAATTTAAGCGGAATGGAGGTAGTACTTCAAATTGTAGCAATTGTTATTTATACTCTTCTTTCATTTTATAATGAAAGTCATATTAATGTACAATTTTATTATTTATTTTCTCTTTGACAATTATACCAAAGAATAGCTCTAGAAAAGGAATTCAAACTTATATAACTTATTTTATTATTTTATTTGACTTGTTCCATAATATATAATTGGTTAAATTAAAATTTTAAAATAAGACATCCCTTTCAATTTCATCACTTATTGTTTACAATTTCAGCGCAAAATTCGAAAGAGAACAAATCTCAACCATAGATTATTCAATTATGGACGATTGAAATTTCTCTCATATGATAATTTGCAACAACATCATAAGTTCAGATGACAAACTGCAACAAAAAATAATTTTTATGACAAAGTGCAATAACACGAAATTTTGTATTGCAATCTGTAATTTTTCCTTTTATATATGTTGTTTATATAGATGTCTTTTATATTATATTAAAGTTTCAAATGATTCGCCTACTATTTTTCGAGTTATAAAAATTGCCCCACACATAATTTTCTATTTCAACAATTTAAATTTCTATATAAAAAAATTAAAATATGTAGTTATGATTCTTGAAAACTTCAAATATTTTAGTATGATACTTCTACCTGAGTCTATTGACTACATGTAAAATTTCAAAGCTTTATTCTTTACGGAGTATAAAGTGAAAATGAATTATTCGCTACTATGCAGCGAATCAAATGTCCTGTAGTCCATAGAGCTACGTGGAAGTATCGTACTAATATTTCAGAAGTTTTCAGAATCATAAACTATAAATTTGAATTTTTGAAATAGAAAATTTTGCGTTGCAATGCAAAAATCTTTATAACTTGAAAAATAGTGAGCGGATATCTTTGAAACTTTAATATAGTATAAAAGACATTCAGATTAATAGCATATATAAAAATCAGAGTTTTTGAAGTTCTATAAATCGAGTAACAAATTTCAAAATAGAATATATGTCTGTTGGAAGAAGATGATTTGAAGAGGAATTTGACAGACGAATTTAAGAGGAATTTGGCAGAGGAAAACTACCATGGATGATATGAAAGATTTTTTTGATAAAATCCTATTATTTGACAATTGATATTAATTTATGATACAAATTCCGTATTTATAGATTATATTCTTAGAATTCCTAGAGTGTTTTCTAGTCGGCTTGAGTTTTTATTCAAGAACACAGTTTTAAAGGATAAACTATAAAATAATAATCAGACCCTGAAATAATACGGAGCTATTATTATTCAGATGCTACATTAACTACTCTATACCGAATCAAGACCATCATATTTAGATTTTCTTGTCTCTATTTTTCACAATTCATGTGGAGCAGATAATCTAATGATTATCTTTTATAATTCTTGTGTTTGGTACAGATTAACAACTGAAATGATTGAACATCCATCCCAAAAACACACACACATATATATATATAAATTTGACTAGCTTCGATTGATCTATGCCTAGACGCTAGGTTTCCATTGACAGTCTACGTTTATTTTCCGATTTTTTCCTGTCCAGCTCCGACTAATCACATGGCCGGACCTCCCATTAGTCCGAAGAGTCCGTCGAGCCCCAAAACATTATATTCCTCCGTCCCGAATGAACTTGTAAACTTTTCGTTTTCGTCTATCCCAAGCAAACTTGCACACTCTTAAAAAGGAAAGTTATAACATAGTCTACACCCTCAAAATTTCCATCCTTAATCAACCTTTGAAAAGTTAATAAAATTCCAAAAAGCAATTTTTTCTTAATATGTGCGCCAACCCCCTTGTGCAAGTTCATTTGGGACGGAGGAAGTAGTATTTTAGGCCTTTAGGGGCCCGAAATTATTTAGGTACCTATATGTAAAATGTAGGTATATTTAGATATGTTCTTTTAAATTTTAAATTGATATAATCCAGTGGTGAGTGTATTTTCTTTTTTTTTTTAATTTAAAGACGGAGTTACGAGTCCTTCCTTTGGTTTTTTAACTTTATTTTTTACCTATAATAATATAAATATCTATGACAGTATAAATATTTATATTGTTGAAAATGCTTCAATTTTTTTTATGTTTTTCTTTAAATTTGTACACTAGAAAAAAAATTATAGGTCCATTTGAAAAGCTCTTTGTTTTTTTTTTTTTTTTTTTTACTATGATAAAATACATATATAGATTGTTGCAAATGCTACAAATTTTTTATGTTTTGGTTTAAGTTTGTACATAAAAAGAAATTATGGGGCCATTTAGTAAATTTGACTCAGGCCTAATATCTCTAGGTACGGCCCTGACTAGTCACTAGGCCCTAGGGGTGTGCAAAATTTGGTTATAACCGTAAAAAATCGATCGAAAACTGTCGGTCGGTTCGGTTATTATTGTGCCGGTTCAGTCATCGGTTATGTGTTATCAAAATATCGGTTAAGTCGGTCGGTTTTGATTTTGAAAAATTAAAAACCAAATTAACCGAAACCGACCGAAATTTTTACCCATATATATAAACCAAGCACTAAAAAATCGATTAAGTTGGTCGGTCGATCGGAATGTTGCATTTTGATAATGCTTGAAAACAGGTCTTTTACTTTGTTTTGGTTGGTTTCCGGTTTTATCCGAAAAATTCGGTTACATAGACCCGAAAATAGGAATTTTATATATTTACGTCGGTTTTGGTTATAACAGAAAAAACCGATCGATTTCGTCGTCGGTTAAAGTTCGGTTGTTCATAAATTTTCCGGCGGTTCAATTATTGTTTCCGGTAGGTTACGGTCGATTATGTAGTTTCTATCGGTTCTGTCACCGAAACCGACCGATGCACAACCCTACTAGACCCAAATCAACCGTCTAACTAGCGCCTAGTAGTTTTTACAACTTTGTTATATATATATATATATTATTTTTTATTTTTATTTTTGTGTTTGAGATGGATGGTGGAGAAGGATGGGTAGCTAAGCATAAAAATCCCCCACATTGTGGTCACATGATAGCACATGGGATGTTCCAGCTTTCACCTTAATTAATCTGCTTGACACCACACTCCACCCCAATCTGGGATCTTAATTTACATTGGTTCGTATTCAGAAACTAATTACGATTCTCGATAATGTTTAAGGAGTCGATCATATACTAGGTTCGAATCTATAATCGTTACGATTGATTGTCAATTTTCACATTATAGTTTAACAGATTTCAAGTATTATATTGTTAGGTATTAATGCATGGTCATAAATTAAGAAAAATGATCTTTTAAAATAATAAAAAGTTGTTTCAAATAATGAATTTTTGTCACAAGACTTACAACTATGTTATCAGGGACAACATGCGTCTAAATACTCAATCGCAAATAATATTACTTGAGACGACTTGAGTATAAGCATTTTTAACAATAATTAGTTGTCTCTAGAAAAAGTAAAGATAACTTTAAATTATTTGTACAATATTTTGTGACGATAAGTCATCCATGCAATTATTATAGGGACAATATTTGTCATCTGTACAAATGGGTGGCAAAAAGATTTTCAGTGCCCCGTACGATGCAGGAGACAATTAATTTGAGAGTACAAAATCGATTCGTTTTGGTCAATTAATCTTTCAATATTTCATTACCTAAGTCATTTTTCACTCGCTATATGTCATAATTGTAATCTTCTAGAAAGAAAAGTAAGTAATTTTAATCCTTTAAAAAGTTATTTTCATATGATTATCTAAAAAAGTTCTTAATTAAAAAATATTTAAGAAAAAACGTATTTTAAGATAAATGTCAATGTAGTGGCTAGGGAAAAGAGTTTTGGGCAGAATATGTTCGGGCACAATATGCTGGTAGATTTATTTGCTTTGAAGCTACTCCAGGAATCGTTTGGAGGAGTAGGCCCATCTAAACAAACTATTCCCTAATTAACTAGTCCAATAAACACCCCCGGCCCATCTGACGGCCCTAAATAACTAGTCCAGCAACACACTCCACGGCCCATCTAAACAAACTAGGCCCTAACTAACTAGTCCAATAACAACCAACCATCCCCCATCCCCATCCCCACCCCCACCCCCACCCCATCCATTCATCCTTATATAGGGTTGTTAACGAACATAGCGTTCAGTAACTACACACTTTCTCTATCTCTCACATACTTTTCATTGGATTCGATGCAGTTACAGCATCGAATCCAAATCCCACAAAATTCCATCATTTTCTTTGCGGCAGTTACAGAAACAAAGAAAAAAAATCAGAAATCGTTTTCTCGCTTTTGCATCTTTAGTGGCCGACGGGTTTTCACCATAGTCATATTCTGCCCGTATGTAATTTTCGTCAATCTTATTAACTCCTCTTTGCTAGGATTTTTCTTGCCGTGAGATTTTCCCGCTGATGTACGACTTCTGCCGGCTGTTCTGATCTTTTCGCCGTCTACCGTTCATTGGTGCATTTTTAATTTTTCTTTTGCTTTTATAATTGTTCGATTTCGTATTTATGTTTTATATATATAAAGAAATAACGACACGAAAAAAATAAAATAAAAGCTATTGTTTGTTTATACTTTATCATTCTTACATTTTATTACGTGAATTGACGGAAAATGGGCCGGTGCATATGATCCAAGTACTTACTGGGCTGGACTGTTGGAAGCCCTTTCTCTTTTGTGTCGATAGTCCATTCGGGTTAATTATTTAAATCAAGTTGTACTTTGCGGATTTTTACATTGCAGTATTTAAATTTTATTTTTTTATCGATTGTAATATGAAGTTCACGAATTGTACAAGTTACAACCTCCGTCTAATTTTTCCGGTCAAATATCAAACACATGACAATCACATGTCATATTGGGAGATTCACATGTCAAACACCGAAACACGTGATAATCATTTTGTTATTGTCAAGTTGCAACCTCCGTCGAATTGTGAATCTTTCTCAATAAATCATGAAAATAGCAAAAACTCCACCAATTAGAGTTATTATGTTTTTTAGTACTACCTCCGTCCCGCTCTAACTTTCTTACTTTCCTTTTCGGTTTGTCCCAACTTAACTTTCCAGCCCATAAATAACAAATTTCTCTCACAATTTCCACCATCAATCTCCACTTTTAAAAAAGTAAAAAATTTTCACAAAATTCGTTTTTTCTTAACCTCCGTATTCGCTTAAAGTAGAAAAGTTAAGTCGGAACGGGGGGAGTATTTTTTTTCCATTATTATTATTATTATTATATCCAAATATGTTGATGATTTATTTTGACATTCACATTGAGTCACATACATGCATGATCCATGCTGTGTGTTTGTGTGTGTATACGCGTTTGGACTTTGGAGTTTAGGTGATGAAATGATGACCAATATATATGACTATAATTTAAATAAGAAAAAGTTACGGGTCAATTTTGAAATTCTTGGTTAACGCTCAACATGGCATTTCTATACGTACTTCGTTAACCTAACAAGCAACACTACACCGCCCTCGATACTCGTGTCATAAGTCGGTTCGGATTTTCTACCATATTTGGGGGTGTTTGCATTTACTTTTACTAAGTGATTTTCAGTTTATAACTTGAGAAAAATTATTTTGTAGTGTTTACAAAGTCAATTTCTGTTTTAAAAGAAGTGTTTTCAATGTAAAAGTTAAAAGTATAAATTTAATGATTTTCTCCGCTCAATGACAATTCTGTAAATAATATGATATTTTTTAGAAGACATAAGTGATTCTATAGCAAATATTCCAACTTCTACTTTTGTTGGAAATTACTTTTTTTTGCAAACACTACCTACTTTTTACATAAGTGATTTTTATAAAATCTCTAATTTTAATCACTTTTTTCAAAAGTAAAAGCAATCGCAAACATCCCCTTAATACTACATCTTTTACAACATACTTTCTCCGTTCCGAATGAACTGACACAGGCAAGTGGACGTACATATTAAGAAAAATTGTTTTCTGGATTTTGTTGATTTTTCAAAGATGGATTGAGGGTGGAGATTATGTTATAACTTCCCTTATTAAAAAGTCTGCAAGTTTGTTTGGGACGGACGAAAACGGAAAGTATGCAAGTTCATTCGGGACGGAGGAAGTATTATACTAATCATATCATATAATCACTTATGATATATTGATGATGCCATTATATACAAGTATCGTGTGTGAACTGAAATGTGAAAGAAGATATTGTATTGTATGAAATAGGAGATTTAAAATGATCACAAATAATCTTAAATCTAACAAACTATATATATATATATGAACAGTAAAAGTCAAAGACTTTACAATGAAAGTCTACCTAATCGCATGATGTTTTCCCTAATACTTGACATTAGAGTTGGCTAAATTATTTTAAATATTTTATTAGTATTTTAAGAGTATATAAGATAATTTTGTAAGAGTTTATAAGTTAATGAAATATTTGTATAAAAGAGTTTATAAATTTATAACTGAATAATATGATTTAACATAAATTTGTGGATTTGTGTAAAAAAAAACATAAATTTGTGTAAAAAAAAAAACATAAATTTGTGGATTGATTGAAAAACTGCTATCAAACGCACATTTTGACTCGTGCAGAAAGTGTGTATTTTGTGTGTGGTGAGTGAAAAGTGTCGTGTGTGTGTGCAGTGTGTGTGAATTGTGTGTAAATATATGTATGTGTGTAGGTGTGTAGTGCGCGTAACGTGTGTCTGTGTGTGTAGCGTGTGTACCGTGTCTAATGTGTGTGTAGCATGTTTCGAGAAGTTTATAAACTTAACCAAATACTCTCTCAATCTAATTTCACAAGTAATCACCATAACACGTGTACAACACAAAATAGAATATGAAACCGAGTTACTAATTACTAATATTAAATCGCTACAAACAAAAATAAAATAATCCGATTCTCATGATCATAAATAAATGGACCCACTAAATCTTGAATACTATGGAAATCTTTGATCGTATTAATATTCTAGTTACACTATAGAATTATCCCTTATTATAATCACAACGGATTTTGAATTGGATTACAGGAATATCCGATATAAGAAAAACTACAGATAAAAACGCGCAAGTTTATATTGTTTCAGAAAAAGAAATATGAACTTGACAAATAAGTTAATTTGGGTAAACATGGTGTACATTTATTGTTTGACATATGCATTTCATTTTTTTATATATTATTATTATTATTATTGCACACAGTAGTATTATTGTATAGATTCAATGTTGTCGTCTAGGGTCTTTATAGGTAGCTTGTAGTTGCAATTCACAATATCACATCACTATTATTGACATTATTATTCTTACTTAAAAAAAAAAAATTATTGACATTATTATTAATTTAGGCCAGATATTTCATCTCATTCTTAGATTCGTGATTCGGATTAAATGACGGATCCATAAAAAATATCATTATTTATGATGAAATGTATTGCTTACTTTGAAGAGATAAAATAATGTCTTTCAGCATAAACACTAATATGTTTCTAGCATTATACGTTTATTCGGAATAAGTAATACATTTCAGCATCAATACTAATACATTTTCATGAAAAACTGCTCATGATCCGTCCTAAGATCCGTGTAACTGGTATATACGAGAACTACTTACAGTCCCGCTCCCTGTCTTGGGCACAAGAGGTGTCAAGATTTAATATAATGCAACTAATTACCTTATTCATAATTTTAGGAACGAGATATTTGTATATCAACAGTAACACATTAACTTGTCTCCACTGTGAATAAGGGAACATTTCCAAGTTAGAAATTACTACTTCGTATTAGATTTGTAAAAGATGTAAAACATTGAAACATATTTGTATATTTTCGTCTTTAAATTCAACAAAACCAAACGTGCTAGATTTGTGAAAGGAGTGCGTCTTGTGTGTGACAGTTATATGTGCAACGGAATATACTTTACAGATAAAAGTGATACTTTTGCTATATTGATAAATATGATATTTTTGCTTAAAAAAATGATACGTTTTTTAGTTCCAAAAAATAATACTTTTACGTATAAATGTGATACTTTTATTACAAAAAATAATATTTTTTACCGTCACGTTGTGTAACGATCTTATATAAGTTTTTGCCATCCGAAAAGATGTGAAACATTGAAATACATTTTGCATTCAAATTCAACGTGACCAACACAAAAAAGTCTAAATGGTGACAAGTCCATCTCTATATAATTCTTATTTTCCATTTCTAATCAATTCAATTCCATTAATCTCCATCAATACCATTGATAATTTCCATAAATAATTATGCACACGTCTTTTTCTCTTTATTTCAATATAATGTTGATATGTAAGTAAATCTCACTGGTTTTCGATTTCCCTTTTCTGTTGATTCTTTTGTTTTCATCATTTCACGCCGTAGATCTCTCCAGAAAGCAGCAATGGTGTGTTCTGGTTAACCAATTACTCTGGTATCAGCTGTTTCTATCCAATTTGTCGCTGTAATTTTGATATATATATATCATATATATATATATACATACAAGTACAGTTGAAATACATACAGTGATATAGATATAGAGAGAGAAACGTATATAGTGTATGTAACTACTGTATATCGGGGGAGAGAGAAGAGGTTTTGAGTTGACACACACTGCTGGTGATGGGGCAGTGTTATGGTAAGACGATCCCCACCGGAGACAACGATGGATACGCCACTACTACCATCACTACCTCCGCCGCAACCGACGGCGCCGATCTCCCTTCCCAGACGCCACCTCCGAACGGCACTCCGTCTGTGAAGAACACTCCGGGGAGATCCTCTGCGGCAAATAGCCCCTGGCCTAGTCCCTATCCCTTCGGCGGCGGTGGCGGTACTCCGGGTGGTGTCTCTCCTTCTCCAGCTAGGTCGACGCCGATGAGGTTTTTTAAGAAGCCATTTCCTCCGCCGTCTCCGGCGAAGCATATTAGGGCGTCGCTGAGGAAGTTGGGGCAAAGGAAGAAGTCGCCGCGGGAGGGGACCATTCCGGAGGACGCTGCCGCTGCCGTGGAAGATACGGAACAGCAGCAGCACTCGCTTGATAAGAATTTTGGGTATAATAAGAATTTTGGGGCGAAGTATGAGCTGGGGAAGGAGGTCGGCAGAGGGCATTTTGGTCATACTTGCTGCGCGAAAGGGCGAAAGGGGGAGCTCAAGGACTTGCCTCTTGCCGTCAAAATCATCTCCAAAGCCAAGGTCTGTTTGTTGACCATAGCTCACAGATAATCAAATAATGCCATTTCTGTTTTATGTGCTTATTTTGCTTGCTTGATAACATACATTATGTGTTTTAATGGTTGATGCTAAAAGGGAGAAAATATGTGAATGCCCTACGAAATTAGAAATTATTATTGATCTAACAACAACATTGCTTCTACAAGAATATGTTGTTACATGTTGTTTATTGGAGAATGAATTTTATGAGTTTAAGAGTTCCAGTTTCTCATTTCTATAGCTTTTTGCAGAAAATTGTGATTACCATGATTCTAGTTTAGGTAACCAAACAATTTTCTACGAATTGAGGTGTCCTACGATGACTTCAACGACCTCTTGCCCATCCCCTAAATGGCCAGAAGCTGATGGTTAACTGGAAGTGGAAAGCATGATAGATTACAAAGATGGAATTAATGTGTTGATCCTGATATCTTTTAGACAATGAACCAAAAACGTGTTTGGTATAGGTGGTGAAATATGAAAGAAGCATCTCTTTGGCATCTGCTTGGTGATTAAGATTATAGGTTGGAGCATAATTATCTCAGAAGCAGTTTGAAAATAGGTCAGGGCTGTTGATATTGAGTCCTTAAAATGTTCTCATTGGATGAACCACTAGACCTTATGAGGCGAGAATCGCACAAGTAGTTGCTTGTAAATCTACAAATATTTACTACCATTTTAGGATTCAGTTCCATTGTGGATGCCATAAGAACTTCTCATCATTTCGATGAATCATTTCTTCGGACAGATGAGCATATAAGCACAACTTGAGGGTCAGAAAATGGAGCTAGGAAGTGGAATTAGATTGAATGGAGGAATGGTTTAGGTGAGGGGGAAGGGGGATATATATATATATATATATTTCAGGAGATAAAGAAAGGGAGAGAAAACCCCCTTCTCCCTTGCATTTGTTATGTTCTACAATATCAGGTTGTGGTATTTTGTTATGACTGATAATATTTTTGTTTAATAATTCAATTTCTGATGATATTCTTACAGCATAATTTATGAGATCCCCTCATTGACTGCTTAGGTTGGTACCAGCCTTAAAATTTTTGACTTGGTATTCCTGAATGACCTCTTGGATACATCTTTCTACTCTTCCTTTTATTTCCAATTGAATCACACATGCTTGAAAATTATATACTGATGTTGTATTGACTTAAATTGTAATTTGAAGTTACTGATCCTTATGTTCAGATTGACTTGACCCAGAATATTTTTATCATGGATATCAACTCTTTTTCTTGCTTTGTTTGTTTGTAAGTTTTTTCCTTTTGGGGGCGGGTATCTCGTGTGGGAATTTTAATTGCATTAAGCCCGTAGCTCATGGACTTAGAAAATACAGTTACTTTGTCCTTAACATTTGTATTTTGTTAGTTTTATTGATATTGATAAACTCAAGTTCCATGAGACACAAAGCTATCCAACTCAGGTAGATTAATATAGGTTCAATTCCCTGCAACTTTGTAAACAGTGAGTTTCTCATATAGGCCTAATCATATAGTATTCATGCTTGCCAGCCAGTGTTATAGCTCATTACTTTCTTTTCTCAAAATTTGTTGTTCTAATGAGATGGTAGAAGTGTGTAAAGTGCCGACTACTTCCAATATTTGTTAACCGATTGACCGTTGGAGAATTGATTAGATAAAACTTTAATTGTATCATGTTAGCGTAAAGTTTCCCTGGTGTATATATTTTTATTGTGTCTGAAATGAATATGGTTCTGTGATGACTGATGAGTAAATATACCAAACTCTACTAGGATAAAATGAAATGACAAGACTAAATCATGAGATACTTTCCATCTAACTCAATTTCTTTAAATATTAATGGTCCTTTTTTTCTTCGCGTATCTGAATCTATGTTTGATAATATGGAACTGTATATAGACCTGAACATGCTTCTTTGGCAGATGACCACTGCCATATCCATTGAAGATGTTCGCAGAGAAGTGAAGATTTTGAAAGCTCTTTCAGGCCATAGGCATCTAGTTAGATTTTATGATGCTTGTGAGGATGCCAATAATGTGTACATAATAATGGAGTACGTATTTCCCAATCTCCTAATACTTGTATGGGTATATATAATTGAATCAACTTCAAATAAAGCATGTGAAGTTTCCCTTTTTCTTTTCATGTAGAACTTTGTATCTTGTTCTTTGCCAGCAATTTGTGTACTTCCGAAGCTATAATATGATGTTGTATGATCTTATCAAAAAAATAATATGATGATGTACTTTTCCTAGTTCAAGCAAAGACCTTAGTTTCTTAAACTAAGATGCGCATCTCCAATAGTTTGAATCAATTCTGGTGAAAAATTTGTTGAAGACCAAAATTTATGTCCAATGGTCTGCACCAAATTTTACTCAAAGGAATACCCATATCATCCTTCTTATTTTATTTCACCAACTTTTGTTGAAGTACGTTTTACATATTCAAATGATGTTCTTTCTTATTATGTAATTTCTCGCAACTATCTAAATTATGATGCATCTTATTTTTTTTTTTTTTTTGAAGGCATATTGTTATGAATTCCTTTTGCAATTATAATTAATAGGCTAATTGGTATTAAAAAGTAGTCTACTAGGAAATTGAGGCAAAATAGGACTTAGAAAAATAATAAAATAACATTACTAGATGCAAAACATGGCGCAGCTTTCAGCTTCACTGTTGGAGCTGCAATTACACTCCAAAATTGTGTTAAACACCACCTGAAGATGGTCCAAAGCGCGCAAAATGTTACGCTCTCCCTTGATGAGCTCTCTACCCATGTTGTTTGGAGTTGCTTTTCCATTTCCCAAATATCAAATTAATCCATTAACTTCCTCCAGTGTCCAACATACTTAGTTTCTGTTTAACAGTTTAACTCTGTTTTCCCTTTTCCCTTTGTAAGACCCTCCTATCTGGGTCTATTCTAAACTCCTACGAGAAAAGACTCTGAAAGTTCGCTACAGTAGAAGAATCGCGGAATGAAGATAAAAACGATTGATATCATTTTGTAACATGAGTAGACAATGGAACAGATTTGAGATTTGAAATTGGTGTGGGAGGCGTTTGATAGACAGCTTTTCAGAATTTAGTTCTATGAGTCTTTGAACACTTATATGATTCTCATATAGCCATTCTTTCTACTCTTACAGGTTGTGTGAAGGTGGAGAACTACTGGACCGAATACTGTCAAAGTAAGTAATAACACAGTCATCCAATGTAGTAGTGCAATATACTAGATGCACGAGACAGAAGGAAACAGAAACTGCTTGTGTTCTAATTTTGAGCCATCTTTTTGATGGATGCAGCAATACTTACAATGATTTATTGATTTCAGAGGTGGTAGATATACAGAAGAGGAAGCCAAACTTATAATTGTTCAAATTCTTAGTGTTGTTTCATTTTGTCATCTTCAAGGTGTTGTCCACCGAGACTTAAAACCAGAGGTATACTGAGAGTTTCTTTCTCCAGTCAGTTTCCTATGTTTTCAATAATGTAAAAAATTCCAGTCTGATATTGATGGCAATCCCAATCTGCAGAATTTCCTTTTCACGTCTAGAAGTGAAGATGCTGATATGAAACTCATTGATTTTGGTCTTTCTGACTTCATTAGGCCAGGTAACTATTTGAGTTTAGAGTTATTTTATTGTTCCCTTTGTTTGATACTTACTGTAAATAGAGAACTGCAATAACTCATTGTTGTTCTGACCCTTTAGTATTTTTACCATTAGACCTAAGATCAGGCACGCTTGACTAGTCCAATTTTAGATGCATAACATAATTAGGTTGAACTTTTGACATGCCATGCATAGCCCAACTCTTGGTGAAGTTTCAGAATTCCTTGACATTTTCTTGAATCACACTTGAGATAAATATAAAATATATTTTCTTGGATCACTCTTGAGGCGTTTTTTTAAGATGTATGCGAGCCTCTATAGTTGGTTTGCTGTCCTAGGATTCAAGAGTTTTTCTGGATCTTCTCAGTTTATATGCATGACGAACTAAACCTCTGTGATCATTCTCTGGAATATTATGTATGAAGTTTATTTATCAATTTGTATGTCTGGCTGGATGATATTTTTCCTGCTTTTCCCCTCTTCAAAAACTTCTTATGAAGGTTGACCACTGAAATTTACAGTTAATTCTTTGTTTAATGCATGACTTAATATAGAAAATGTGCATTTCTCTGTGCTCAGTGCTTGTGGTGTAAAGTGGATAGTTATCTCAGCTTTCTATTTTCACTGATATCTTTTGTCTCTGCAGATGAAAGACTAAATGATATTGTTGGAAGTGCTTACTATGTAGCACCAGAAGTTCTTCACAGATCTTACAGTGTGGAAGGTGATATTTGGAGTATTGGTGTTATCACTTATATTTTGCTCTGTGGAAGTAGACCATTCTGGGCCAGGACAGAGTCTGGAATATTCCGGGCAGTTTTGAGAGCTGATCCAAACTTTGAGGACGTCCCCTGGCCATCTGTCTCTCCGCATGCCAAGGACTTTGTAAAACGACTTTTAAACAAGGATTACCGGAAAAGAATGACCGCTGCTCAAGCTTTGAGTTAGTAATCAGCACCACTGTTGCTCTTATAATTCTTTAACTTGATTTTTTTTGCCAATATGTTGTTACTGCCTATTGCTATGAGTGTTTCTTTTTCATTCTGCATAATTTTCTGAGCCTCTTCTATTATTTTTGTTGGGTGGGATGGGGGATCAGGGATGGATGGGGGATTGGGCATCCTATTACGTGCTCATTGCACTGTAGTTGTTAGAGCGGTTATTTTATTCACTTGCCAGTCAGTTTCTGGTATTTCCATTTATAATATAATTGCATTTGCTTTGACGGTCAATATTAATTTACTGACATATATTTCATATGCAGCTCATCCATGGTTGCGAAGTGAGAGCCATCCTATTCCATTAGACATATTGGTCTACAAGTTAGTGAAGTCTTATCTACATGCTACTCCTTTCAAACGTGCAGCACTGAAGGTATGGGTATGTATATGTTCGTGGTATTTCTGTTTAATGAAAAGTTCGAGCACTTGTTCTGCTGATTACATTTCACTCAGTATTTTGCTCTCATCTCACTGTGTCAAATGGGATGACATTTACAGTCGCTTGACATTTGTTATAACTTATAACACTATTTTGGTAAGACATTTATAGAATATTGACAATTAGTCGAATTGTTCTATTTTGACAAGTGCCTTTCCACTTTGTTTATTTTGGTATCAATTGGTAACCCAAAAAGGACAGATTTTTCTCTTTCATGATCACATATTATGTTTACTTGGCAACTGGAGCAACTTATGTACTAGTTGCTAGTATCTGCATATCTTGATTGCTGATTTTTTGCTTGAACTCCTGTTATTACATTAAGTGAAGAAGAATCATAGTTCCACTGAAGTTTTCTGATGTTATCTCTCCATTTTTTTGAAGCATTTGTGATACTCGAAATCCTTTGATGAATTAAACCCACACCCTTTTCCATTTTTATGTGAAGCTAAACCCATATGATATACTTGCGTTTTGGGAGACATCCTTGTTTAATCAGATCGTTGCTCTATATTGTCTTGTAATTATAGTTTTGTAATAAGAGACTCTTGCAATGTAAGATGCAAAGTTCAATTGATATTTCTTCCATGTTGATTAGGCCCTTTCGAAAGCCCTGTCTGAGGATGAGTTGGTCTATCTTAGAGCACAATTCATGCTTCTGGAGCCCGGTGAGGATGGACGAGTCTCTCTTGAGAACTTCAGAAAGGTTGTTATTTGTACATCTTATCTGCTTTGCACCCAACACACACACACAACAGACCCACTTGTATCATCACAATCTCTTCCGCTTTATTTCCTTCCATAATTGCATAAGGTCAGATTGACTGTACACACGACATGGTTTTATAGTATTCCAGCGTTTTAAATACTTAAATTAGAATGTGATTAACTTTTTAGTACACCACATTGATTTGCAGGCTCTAGCACGGAATGCTACTGATGCCATGAAGGTGTCTAGGGTCCCGGACATTCTACACGCGGTCAGCTCATCTAAACGTTAAACTAAAATTAAAATTTCATCTATATTTATATGCAGCTACTGAAAATACATACTTTATTTGTTCATGTACGAATGTAATTCTGATATTCGTACAACGGGAGGAAGCTCATTTGATTTGTTAATTATTCAGATGGCACCATTGTCCTATAGAAAGATGGACTTTGAAGAGTTCTGTGCAGCTGCAACCAGTACGTACCAGCTAGAGGCCCACGAAGATTGGGAGCAAATTGCTTCCACAGCTTTCGAGCATTTCGAAGAAGAGGGTAACCGCGTAATTTCAGTTGAGGAATTAGCTCGGGTATGGTTTCTTTACAACTCATCTAAATCACTAAATGTTAGCAAATTTAAGTTGGCGATCATTATCTGTCCACGAGGTGGTAACGTTAAGTTTTCGCGTGACGATCGCAGGAGTTAAACGTGGGGCCTACAGCTCATTCTATGCTGAGAGATTGGTTAAGGAGAACAGATGGAAAACTGAGTCTACTGGGCTACACTAAATTTTTGCACGGTTTGACGCTTCGTAGCTCAAACATGAGACATCACTAGCTCTGGTTTTCCTTTCCTTTCATGTCTTTTTTTGGATGGCATTTAAAATTGATGAGTAATAGGAATTTAAAAAAATTAAATATATTTGGAGCAACATTTTTCTCTTATAGAATTGAGTAGAAGAATCTAATGTACAAATCTAGTTGTGGAGTTGAGTGCAAGTATGTTTGGAGCAAACTGAGGAATGTATCACCAGTTTGTTAATTGGATTGCTAATTTCACGATGGTGGTGTAAATTTCCTAAGCATAGTATGCATGAATGTAGTTTGTAAATCCATGTTTAGCTCCCGGTTAGGCACTATTAGGTTGTTCTTGGTCGTCTATGTTTAAAACAGTTGAGATCAGTTGACTGTTTGAGATAGATGGTTGAGATTAAATGACTGTTGAGATGGGACTGTCGGTTCCAATTCGGGACCTTATTGGCTGATTCCAATGATAAAAACAATCGTGAAACTGTCGGTTTGGAATTGGAACCGACAGTTCCAGTTTCCTCTCATACTGTTCTTGGAACTGACGGTTTGTAACTTGCCCTAGTGGCAGGGAACATGATTAACCGGTGATTCCTCGAGTGAATACTGGTTGCTTGCAAAGACTACGATTCTGAACCGTTGTTACACTTATCACAGTTTGAAAATATAGACTGTTATGCACTTACCACTATGAACACAAGCAGGGACGGATCGAGAAAAACTTCACAATGTGAGCACCAAATTAAGCATATGATTAAAAAATTGATCAATTTTAGTATTATCTGAAAATGCTACAATATTTGAAAATGTAATATAAAGTATATTATACAGCCTATGTAGTGCGAATAAATCTCACAAATACTTTGTAAGATTAGATATTTTTAAATTGATATAACTCTTACTAACAATTCAAGAAGATTTTTTCTGAAATTTAGCTAGGAGAGAGAAAAATAAAGAGCAATTCTTTGTACTTTATAAGATTGAATATTTTTAAATTGAGATAACTCTTACAACCCGAAGAAGAAATTTCCTGGAATTTAGCAATTTATTTTAGTTAATTTTCCTTTTATATGTTTAATTCTTCTACATTATCACAATTTTTTTTTTTAAATACAGTAGAAAAAAAAAAAATACTGTAGGGAACATGTCCCCCGAACAGGAGCTGTGCGTCCGTCTATGAATGAAACAAAACGAAACTTTAACTGCTAACCAAAGGCAAAGTCTCCTGTACACCAGACGAGCTTAATTCATTTAACCGTTGTCTATCAAAGGAAGCAGCTCCGAAGATGATTATGGCGGATATCGTTCTCAATCATCCGTTGCACGAATCGGAAGTCGTCGACGTAACAAGGGATAGTAATGGTACCCTTCTGGTCGAAGCCGTACTCTTCCTCAGCTTCCTTCAAGAGGTGCAGAAACAACGGATGCCGGAAATATATGAGCGGCACTACAAACCGGTGCTCCTCCTCCCCTTCTCCGCCCACTCTTATCGCCAAACACCCTTTCGGCACTCCGCGGCGGCGGCGCCGGTGGCGGCGCAACTCTTCTAGGTGTTTCTTCACTATGCTATTCTTTTGCATCCCAAAACTGATTTTTGTGAGTGTTTATTAGTGGTTAAATAATGAGGTGGAGTGGAAGTACGTAGAAGCTGATCAGGATGAGATAGTATATTTTAAATCCATTCTTGACAATTACAACAAAATAAATAAATAAATCCTCCCTCCGTCCCGATCCAATTTGTCTACCTTAATCGGGCATTGAAATTAAGAAAAATTAAATTTTATGCAATCTTTGACTTTTTTTCAAAGGTGGAAATTGAATGTGGAGATTTTGAGGGTGGAGATTGTGAGAGAAATTTGTCATTTCTGGGCTGACAAATTAGATTGAGACAAATCGAAAAGGAAAGTAGACAAATTAGAGCGGGACAGAGGAAGTATTTATTTGTAATTTATTAAAATTCAGAGGTGACACAGCTAGACTAAAATTTTATCAGACCAAAGTTTATCGAGCGCGACCCAGTCTATCTTTCTTAAATATACTAAGATTGCATTTGGATGGAAGAATTTGAGGATGTATTTGTAATTTTTAGTCTCAAATCCATTATCGTCGTTTGGATTATTATGGATTTAGAAATTCATGATTTCATTTTGAGTTATTTATTTAGAGATTTAAGTGGATTTCAAATCCCCTCTATCTTGACTCTTGAGTGAATTTGAAATTCATTCTAAATTTCCAATCCAAACACAACTCAGAACTTATCGACCTTCTAGCCAATGGAATCGAATTTCTTGGGCTGAATAATCCTTCGAACCTATATATGTATGACCCAATGCATCTAAATACCGAACGAAACAAATCGACCTATTAAGTGGACTAATTCTATCAGCTCTATTAAAATTCAATTTATTTTTGGTAATACTATTATGCATAATTGATGAAGAAGTGGGATCGAACGAACTGAATCGACCTATTAAACTGGACTAATTTTGTCAGTTCTATTAAAATTCAATTTATTTTTGGTACTATTATGCATGATTGATGAAGAGGTGGGTTCGGACAAGAGTACAAGACCGGCCATGTACGTACACCACGTCGGCGTAGGGCAGGCCACGTGTAAGGATGTGAATACAATATTTTATTAATATTTTTCATGAAGAGTTAATTAATTAATTAATTAATTTCCAGCATTATTATGGCAGCTTTCACTTAAACGTACCGGTCACGAAGTATATGAGAAATTTATTAGCCACTATACTGAAACATATTCTAATCGTGTCTCACCTTAAAATCGAGTCATACATAATTATTTTTTAACCTCAAATACATAATTATTTTTTAAAGTTAGAATTGATGTATCTTCATTGATATGAGTCTTTAAGGAGTAAGTCCAAAAACGAAACCGTGCAACACGGTCGATATAATATCAATATGGAGATGGGGCCCAGTGGTAACCTAACAAAGTAACTATTCACGAGTTACATTATCAAATTATGTTGGGTCCTAACTGGCCCCGCATCTTCATAATGATATGATATTGTCCATTTTGGGTCGAGCCTGCACGATTTTGTTCTTGGACTAACTCCCGAAAGGCCTCATATCAATTGAGATACTTCAATCCTATTATTTCTCATGATCTTCTCATGTATATTCGATGTGGGACTTTGTTGGACAATCCTCCCCTTCAAACAAAGGACCTGGGACTTTGTTGGGCAATCCTCCCCTTCAAACAAAGGACCATCGAACCTCCCTTCAAACGAACCACCGAGCCATGTCTGCTCCATCTAGTCGACTAGCCAAAAGGACCATCGAACCTCCCCTCAAACGAACCACCGAGCCATGTCTGCTCCATCCAGTCGACTAGCCAACTCCACCGCATCTGGGCAGACGTCTTATGTGGAGTCCATGGTTTACCGTCGCTGGAGAGCCAGCTTCTACCTAGGTGCCCCTAGCCTGGTTTCAGCACCTGGTTCGTAGAGTCGGATCTTTCGTCTCTGCTGAGGAGCTCTACCCAGGTGCACCTCATCTTGTCCACCTGGTTCGTAGATCCTTCATCTTGTCCACCTGGTTCGTAGATCCTTGACGTGATCTTTGCGACGTTGTTTGGCACTCCGAGGATCTCCACCACATCAGTTCAGTCTGGGACCATGACTCTGATACCACTTGTTGGGCCCTAACTGGCCCTGCATCTTCATATTGGTATGATATTGTCCGCTTTGGGCCAAGCCCACACGATTTTATTGTTGGACTAACTCCCTAAAAGCCTCATACCAATTGAGATACTCCAACTAATCCTATAATCTTTCCATGTATATTCGACGTGGAACTTTGTTGGACAATCCTAACAAATTACTCATTTATATCATTTTAATTTCCTTTTTATTTTTATTATAAAAGAGTAAAGAAGGTGTGTGAACTGGAAAAAACTGATGGCGTGGAATTGGAAACATTGGTATATCAATAGCAATATTAATTGGAAAACAATAACAAGAATACAAAAAAGATAAAATAAAAACAAATTAGTGATGAAGTGGGCCATGGCTGCGGGTCCCACACCGCCACGCCGCCCACTCTTACCTAAAATTGTAGTATGCGTGATCACTCAGGGTATGTTTGCTTTGGGTTAGCCCAACCGTTCACCGGTTGGGCCAACCCATTGCATGTTTGTTTTAAAGGGCGTTGGCCCAAGTTGATTACAAGCAGGGTTTGGGGGACATAAAAGTCGTCCCCCATGTGCCTTTTCAGTTTCTTACTTCAAGAGAGAGGAGAGAGAAAGGGATGTGACTCCCCTTTACTCTCTCCACCGTCGTCTGCACAATCTACCCCTATCTCTTCCATTTTTTGTCCTTCCCTGTTCTTGAAGAGAAGACCTTTCGTCTTCTGTGTATCAAAGTTATGGCTCACGCTGTTCTTGGGCCCCCTATGGGGTGATATTAATGGCCCTCAACGGCCATTTTCAGAGATCTTTTTCTACATTGAGTGCTCTGTATTACGCGATTTAGGGCTTTTCAGAAATTTTCTGCTATTGCAGAGAATCTCTGCTGCATGCATCACTTTCGTCTGGTTTTTTATTCGAAAATTGATTTTTTTACCGATTCTTACCCTAGTTGTTGTACTGTGTTTGTGTTGTGTACTTACTGTGTTAGTCTTCTCGATTTAGGTTTCGTTGACTGAATTTTTGTTATAGCTTATAAAGCCATGTCTTCAGATGAATCTTCGTCTGTTCCTAAGCGATATCAGCTGCGGAAAAGGAAAAAAAATTCAAAGCACCAACACACCTTGCACACACTTTGCACCAGTCCATTAGTTTGGCCATACAATCTTCGAATTAGGAGGAGGAAAGATTGCACCTCCTACTGCTGTGCTCAGACGGAGTCTGATTCGAGTACTGCGACTCTTCCCCCTCCCAGGAAAAAGGTGACTGAAAATACTTGTTTTAACTTGATTTGTTAAATTTTTAAAGACAAAATTATTCTGAATAATTTTCTGATGGATTTTGGTATTTTGAAAATTATTGTGACGGATCTGTGTTGAGGGTTTCGTTGGGTGTCTTTCGGGTTTTTGGTATTTTTTTGGTATTTTTTTGGTATTGTGACGGATCTGTGTTGAGGGTTGAAAATTATTTTGGTATTTTTTTTCTGTTCTTGATGTCTTTCGGGTTTTTGCCAAAAATTTTCTGATGCTCCTTATCTGTATCTTATTTTAACGTAAGCTTTGACAATAAACTATTCCGATCTTGCTGTGCTTAGGGTGTTTGCCAAAATTTGCAGATTCTGCTTATCTGTCTTCTTGTTTTTCCCCGTAAGTTATGCCATGTGACTATTCCGATCTTGTTGTCTTTCGGCTTTTTGCACAAATTTGCCGATGCTACTTATTTGTCTTTTTTTCTGACTAAGGATTGACTTTTGAAACTGATGTAGTTACGTATTATTTGGCTGTATGGGTGAATCTTGATTATATGGCCTAGAAAGCATTGTTAGGTGATCGGATCCACTAGTCCACCATAGATGGGTTTCTATCACCCATTGAGTGCATAGAGTGAAACTTTCTCCCGAGGTCCGTCTAGTGGGTCCGATTTTAGTTTAGGAGCGTTAGGTCTATGTTCAATTGAGCGACATGCTTATTCCGTGAAATGACCCCACAATCGTTTCAATCTTTTTGGGGAATTCGTTATTCATTTGGACCTATCTGTCTTGTGTGCCTAATTATTCTGTGTTTATTCTTCTGCACGTAGACTTGTGTGTAATTTGTGCATATTGTATTGTATTGTGTAGTTTGTAAATGTTGTAGTGAAAGATTGTTAATTGTGGGGTCTAACAACAAATGGACTGCTGTCTATACTCTTTTTAGCAAATTCATTGCTAAAAAAAATACAAATGCAGTCCCACATTTCGTAACATCACATCCCTTTGATACGGAGCAATTACGAGTAACGGGTGTATCCAACAATAAACAAGGCAGAAGGGAGGTGTTGTATGTTTATAAATAAATTGTATATTCAAGCAACATTAATGAATAAAATGATTGAATTTCGGGGATTTTACTTGACCTTTTTGTACGATTGCACATATTGTTCATATTCAACTGTATACGTCTTATTGTATAAAATTGTAAGCAAAAAAAATTGAAATTGAAAGTTGGAAACACTTTAGTGCACTACAAAACAAACAAAAAAAAGAACGAACACATACCGAATTAATGAATCAAAAAAAAAAAAAAAAAAACCTAGGAGGAAGACGTTATAATTTGAATTCAATGGTGACATTATATAATAATTCAACCTAATATGTCGTGTTTTGGGTGTACAGTCTACGATAAAAATTGGATTGTGTTGAATTATTGTGCGGTATTTAAAACTGGATTGTCTTGAATTAGGGAAAAATATATGGTGCTGCATAATTAAAGCTATGGTGCTATGTGCTGACATTAAAGTGAAATATGAAACAACTTTTTTCGTATGATATTTTTTTGAAACGTTTGAACAAATTGTGATTGGGATAGGGTCGCTCGAAGTTGAACTTTGGACAATTAACTAGGCTACTGATTCACCATAAATTCGTGAAATAGTCTGGTTTTTAGATGCAGTGCATAATTTTGAGAAAATATTTTCATTTAAATTAACCTCAAGTTAGTTGGACAATTTAATGCGTGAAGTTATGCATACCCAATTGGCGAATTTTGATATAACAATTAAGGCAATACTCTTTTAGATGGCAAGTGCTCGCGGAAGTACTGGTGGTAGGCGTAACGCCTCAGGTGATCCACGCGCCACGTGGACGCGCACGACGGAACATGAGCTAATCACTCATACGCATGCTGAGTACATTATTGGGGGTTATTTAACTCAACAATGGAGTGATTTGACCCTCACTCGTATCTGTACAAAACTAAACGCTGGGAGGGATGCACGAACAGGGCTACATGATATAAAACAAGCCAGGGATAAGTTAAAGAACATGAAACGTGCCTACAAGATAATCCGTGACTGTCGCGGCAAGTCTGGTGCCGGTTGGGATGACGAACGAGAGACTGTCACTGGATCAGTCGATTTCATGGAAAGCATTTACGCCGTAGGTTTAGCAAACTCTATTCCTCCAATTTGTCATTGAACAACAATGGCATATTGGTTCTTCATAACGTTTTAATTTAACTTCCACCCTTAACACATCTTATGGTTAACAGCTAGGAACAGATTACCGGCGGATCATCGGGCACGGATGTCCAAACTACGATCTATGCAATGAAATGTGGGTGAACAGTCAAGCCACCGGATCCGCGGCCCTTTCTTCTGGAGCCGGCACTGGGGATACAAGTGGCGGGTCAAACGGATCTGGAAGACGTAGATCGTATGATTCCTTCGCCTTTTTAGGTGCCTCTAGCCAAGGAGCAGGGGAGGGTACCTCGACACAACGGCGTAGGCGTCTGACGGCTGATGATGAGCGCGAAGCAAGGGCTAACTCAATGGCGCGATGGAACGCATACGTCGAACGCCGAGATCGTGGTTTAACTGATGTCCAGCTGGATGTAGGGCGTGAGATTTTTGACGAGGTTAACGCCATGGACCTGCACCCTGTTGCAAAGCGGACAGCCGGCGATTTACTGGTTGATAGGATGAGACAGCAGTTGTACCTCTCTTGGTCACTAGAGGACAGGCGGGAATGGGTCAAGGGATTTACCCCACCTGAGTAGTTATTGGCTGAACGGTTGTTTAATCCTCTTTGTTATTGTTTTGGTCGTTATTTTTTCGATGAACTCTTGGATGCTAGTTATGTTCTGAACGGTTGTTTAATAGATACTTGTTTCCTTTTCCTTATACTCTCTTTTATATATTGCCAACTGATATTGTTCGCCTGTTCGAATTTCAATTTCCAATCCTTTTATTTCATTCATTCGCCATGTTCGAAGTTTCAATTTCAGATCCGATTTATTTTTCCAGTGGGAGTGATATTAGTGGGCGGCCAAGAATGGATGATTCATCTGACAATGAAGATGTTTACGCGAATAACGTAGAAGAGGATGACGCTGAGGACCACATTGAGGGTTCCGAAGACTTTTATTACGACGAGGTTAACGATGAGGAAAACGACGAGGATAACGATGGAGATAATAATGAGGATAACGCTGAAGATGAACTAAACTATGGCCACGATGATAACACGGAGGAGGACATGATGGCGGAGTATTTCTACAACGTTTTGTTATCGGAACCACGCACCTCGGGGAGTCGGACAAAAAATACATCACGTCTACAAGGTACCGATTGGATGGCCGAGATACTAACTACTAGGAACCATGCCCGTTTTTACTATAATGTTCGGATGTCTCGAGATTGTTTTTACTCCCTCGTGAACATGCTCAAAGAGCGGGGATTCATCCATGAAGACCACAGAACTAGGGTTAGTTGTGCAGAGTCTGTCTTGATCTTCTTGCGGACGGTTTCCATGCATCTTCGCTTTCGTGATACAGAGGAACGGTTCCAACACTCAACTCAAACAATCAGTAAACACTTCCACATTGTCTTAGATGCTCTTATCGCCCTTTCCCCCGAGCTTATAACCGGCCCCGACTTTGCGCGAATACCAGAGAGAATCCTCAATGACACGAATGTCTTTCCCTTCTTCGAGGTTAGTTCTCCTAATTATGTATTATTATGACAGCTGAGTCCATACAAATGGAAAGATTTTTATTCCTTCTTATATTTTATGTACTGCGTAATGACAATTCGTCTCCTCTTTAACCCGCAGCACTGTGTTGGAGCTCTAGACGGTACACTGATTCCGGCGCATGTACCCTTTTCTGACCAAACAGCCTACCGTTCTAGGAAAGGTTCAACAGTACAAAACGTGCTGGCCGTAGTAGATTTCGATATGAAGTTCACTTACGTTTGCACGGGGTGGGAGGGCAGTGCTCACGATGCTCGTGTGTTGATGCACGCAGTCATGAACGATCAGCATTTTCCATACCCGCCAGATGGTATTTCTAAACACATGGTTATTTGCCATAAACACCCAACGGAAAACATTACGTGAAACTAATGCGATGTAGTTTGATTTGTAGGTCGATATTATCTGGTTGATGCGGGATACACTAATTACGGTGCTTTTCTGGCTCCTTATAGAGGAACTAGGTATAATCTTCCTGAGTTTAACAATGGTGGGATACTGCCTACTGATGAAAAGGAATTATTCAATCATCGCCATTCACAATTACGGAACTGTGTAGAGCGGGCATTCGGAGTACTGAAGAGCCATTTCCCTCTCCTTCGGTACGGTATGCCTAGTTTCAAATTAGCTGATCAAAGGAAGATTGTCATGGCGTGCTGCGTTCTACATAACTGGATCAAACAGTCGGGGATCCCAGACGATTTATTCCTTGGACTACCTCAGCACTTTGAAGCGGACAACATGATCTTCTCCGAGCGACGTCTCCCTACCACAGCTACTCGAGAAGAGCAGGGCGAAATGCGTGATGCAATAGCGATGGCTCTTTGGAATGCACAAGGATAAAAAATGAAACGAAGGACGGGCATCACTTTTTTACATATCATATATTGTTTATCTAACATGTATTTGAATATTTTCGAAGACGCGCTAATTTAACACTGTTTGTTCTTGGAACGTATATAACATTTAAACGTTGTTGTTGTCTTGGTTTATTTGTTTTTTGCTGTACCCCCCTTTATCTCGTATTTTAATTAGTGTGCATTTTCTATATTCATTGTTTACTGCACTATCCAGGACCTCTCTAAACAATTACTTTGCAGTTAAAATGAACCGGCCCACATGGACAACCGGGAATGAGTCTACGTTCCTTTATCTCCTATACTGTGAGCACCTGGATGCACTACCGGAGAGGCTTCATTTCGATGATGACTTGCTCGGTACTGTCGTACCACTTCTTAATAGCCTAGCTCCCGAACCATTTGTCTACACACTTGGTCAAGTGAGGACGAAACTTAGTCTTATTCGACGGTCATGGAGATTCATCGCGCATGTGAGGAATATGTCCGGTGTTGCGTGGGACCCTATACGCGAGATTGTACTCGCCGATGATGAGTTGCTGGAGGCCATATACCAGGTACATAGCTGCTTACCCATTTTAGATTTAAATGTTATTGGTCTTCAATTAATATGGTTATTTTTTAAAACTTGTTCATGGATTTCAGACGAACCCTATGGCCCGAAACATGCTACAGAAGGGACAACCGTGTTTTGACTTTTGCACGGAAATGTTTAGTGACCAGTTGGAGCCGGTGATTGATTTGGACTATATGAATTGCGTTAATGTAGTCCGGGCGATGGAAGGTGTTGAGATTTTGTTAAAAATCTCGGCAACTAAGCGCCTTCAACTGGAGGTAAACACAGACATGTTTTTAGAGATGACTGCATCGGAGAGGAGAAATTGGGTGCTAACAAATGGGTAAATGGTGTGGCGTTATGAATGATGTAGATCATTTAAATGGACTTTCTTGTATGTTTAATTATGTTTGAATTCCGTGGCTTTTAGTCACAAAACATGTTTATCCTAATTCTCTTTAAGGTTTTAACTCCATTTTTTCTTTACTGAGTGTCCAATTCATGATCAAACATTGAAGAAGCCCCGTATTATAAAATAAATTCATTTCACTGGAAAAGATACCAAAAGAATCAGGGAATTAATTAGCCATATACACAACATATTGATTCAAAACTGTTAAAATTAAAAAAATGAAAAAAAAAAACGTCATCAATTTTTTATCCCCAAAAAAAAAAAAAACGAAATTTATAAATAATATTAATTACAACAATATTTTCGCCTCAAAGTAAAGATAACAATTATGTGATGATGTTTGGCATTTTTTTTTTTTTTTTGGGTACATAAATTAATTAGAATTAATTATATAAGATAAGGGAAAAAAAAAAAAAACAATTAAAACTAAAACAACTAAACATCACAAATCAACAATCACACACAAAATCAATCAATCACAATTCCCAACACTACTTTAATTAATACCCCAATCATTAATAACTAACTCTGACACACATCACATCACCTTTCACAATTAATAATTAATTCCCAACAACCAACCCACAACCCCAACCACCCAAACAAACATCACTCTCCTCACAACCCTAGCCACTAACACCATCTACTTACCCAACCCCAGCTACCCCAGCCCCAAGCAAACATAGCCTCACTCTCTCACTCAGCTACTTCCATGATATAGGATAGTACCCGATTGAGTGATTCAATCATACACTTAAAAAGCGAATGAAGATCGATGATCAATTTTGATTTAGTTTAGTTTAGTTTACTTTTTGTATAGATGATTGAATCACTCAGTTGGACATTATCCAACTAAATAGATAGTATTATAAATAAAGAAAATAAAACAAAGGAATGAGTGAAAAATGTGGAGACCACAGGACGGTCACTCACAAAAGACAAACCGAAAATCTTTTCATGCCACAAGCCGGCAGATAAAGGTGTCCAGTCGGTCCCTCACAATGCAAAAAGACCAAGATAACAAATCCTATCCATGCCACAAGCCGACAGGTAAAGGAATAACCTAGAGATTAAAGTTCGGTGAATAAAAGAAAAATCTAATACAGTTCAGCACCGAGCAATAACACTAGATAAAACCAGAATGAGCAACGGTTCAAAATCGTCATCTGGCATACTACAGAAATGAAACACCTTGCTCTATGTCACGAAATCCAAGCGTGGGGGAAATCCAACACTCCTCACAACGGCGTGAGTTCAATTATTCCGGGGAAGATTCCAATACATAAGCTCGGAGCTGTCAAACCTGTGAATAGGATAGAATTTCTCCTCTCACTCACTCACTCATGCCATAATTTTGTTTCCCAGATAGAGATAAGTTAATTATTGACTCTATAACATAATCCTGTAAAATAAGGTAAAAATTATTATAGGGGATGACCTAGCTTATGATCTAAGGTATTATCTGGATTTTGACATTTGATTCCGGATCGAAAGGATAGTCTGACTTTTTATTTGCACCATAGTAAACACTAGATGAAACCAGATAAAATGCCATTATCCTAAAATATATCGATCAAAGTACACAGAGCCTAATAGAATAGCATGATTGCTAGTCTTCCTGTGTGTGTGTGTATATTTATATATATCTTTGTTATTGTTAGAAATTGGTTTTAAGAAAGTAGGTGGATATCCAACTTTGACTAATTTGGAAGTCATATTCGGGCTAGAGGATCATAGTGTGTCAATTTTTTCAAAACTGAATTTATGTAAGTGAAAAATTAATCCACGAAGTCGGCCACTTGCTAAGACATTTATATGTAGAGATAGAAAGACGTCGTAAAGTCTATCCCGCGTCATAGATACCGTAATGATATCTAAGTCCATTGTAATCGAGTAATTGGGTTATCCGTGGATAATCGAGTAACCCGTTTAGTGTAAAAAATAAAAAATAATAATATATACTATATGTATATATATATATATACACATATTTTAGATGATATAATAAATCATATATGACATATATAATAGGGAATTGTAATATATTATGGTATTCTTATGTTAAATAATATATTATAAACAAAATATATTAGATATATTCTTAATTATACAACACATATCATATATAAAAAGATAAATTTATTTAATCGGGTAAGGTAATCGGGCAGGATTAATGGATAATATACAATATTCGTACCCTATCTTATCCGTTCACTAAAATATCGAGTTTAGGTAATACTCGATCCTATTATCCGAATACTCGTCGAGTAGGATTATCTGCGAATAAAATTGACACCCTATGTATAACAGTTTATTGTACTACTCACTGCCCAACATGTTAACCCAGGCCCAGCCCGATCCGGCCCAATGTTGCATATAAGTGAACTAGTGATTTGTCCAAGCAAAAAGGCCAGCCTGGCCCAATTTGAAATTTGTTACCCAAAACCCAATCTATCAAGGAAATTCGGATGCTAATTAGCTCATCCCATCTAACACAAAAAACACCGTCACAATCTCTATTGCAAAAATTTCCGACTGTCTATATATGTCTCCCGGTTTGTTTATGGATTTTTGATAACCTCTGTAATCATTACTCAATCATCTAATAAACCATTACAAAATAACTTTTGACACTTTTCAGACATGTGTTTTATACATCATACCATATTCAATTCCAAAACACGCTCGCAATCCAAAATTTCTACAAACAAACTTGCCCCACAACACTTCAATCATAAACAAACAACCCTGCTTGTAAATAATTGTGATTTTAGAAAAGTATTTTGAATTAATTTTGTAAGAGGAAAAAAAAAAAAATTGGCAGTGTTTGGAAATAAATTGATGTTAAAGCTAAAAGCTGGTAGAAGTTGGATGTTAAAAACTTATGAGAACCAGAAGTGCTTCTAAAAAGTAATTTTATATCTCGAATATAATTTTGCAAACAATCACGCAATCTTGAAGTGCTTTTCAAAAGCAATTTTATATCCCGAATTGAAATTGCAAACGCACAAAATGGGCCTGAAGTTTTAGGTGGGGTAGTTGGGCCGTAGATTTCCTACGTTATGGGCCAGCCTAATGGGCTTAAGATACTTTTAGTTAGATTGGGACTTGCTAATTAGAGGCATAATTTCAGCCCATTATACTTGGGCCAGGCCCAAATGCTTTTTTGTTCTCCTATTTTTTTTTTTTTCCTTCTATAGATTTAATATCCATATAATTCAAATATATTAATTCAAATATATATACTATAAGAGAATTGTAGTTAACGAATCTTATGATGATTTCGGGGTGTTTACGATTGCTTCTACCTTAGAATAATTCATTAAATTTAGAGATCGAGAAAATTTACTTTTAAGTAAGCGTAGAGAGTGTTTGTAACAATAAGTGATTTATATAAAAAGTAGAAGTTGTATTGTTTGGAATAAAAGTAATTTTAAATAGAAGTTATATGTATAAGCAGAAAAAACCCTGCTTCCAGCTTCTGCTTCAAATAAATTATTTTAAACCACTATTAAAACAGAAGCTGGTATTTAAAAACTCTCAAATTTATTATTTTTAAAAAACTAGTCTAAAAAACTTCTTCACCCTCAAAATCTCCACACCATCTCCACCTTTAAAAAGATTAAAAAAAATATTTTTTTACAATATTCGTGCTCGATTAACTGTGAAAAGTTAACCGGGATGGAGGGAGTATATATATATATATATGACAATATTGTCATGATAAACATGATCAAAGGACAACAACAATAAAAAACAGTAGAAGATTCTGTGTTTGCAACTTTTCATAACCATCCACTTGCTTCATATTTGTTGGATATGCAAACATAAATTTTCTGTGGAAATAAATAAAAAATAAATTATATTATTTTGTGTTGATTTATAATATTATTTTCACTAAATTAACATAGGAATCTTTATCGCAGGTATCTCAGACAAACACTGGAGTGACAAGTGCCAGATTAAAATATCATCTTTGATTCTTGATGAAATGCAATCTCAACTCACTGCTTAAATTTATATATATATATAGATGATGACTAGTTACCAACTTCTAATTTCGCATGCTGTATTCTTTTGCTTTTAAACTCCATGATATGCTTATACGAGTCGGGCGGAACCAGGAATTTTAATTAAACGAGGCGATATAATTTCTTTCAATAATATTAAATCTTAGTTTCTTATCTGGAGGGATTAAATGAATTTAGAAGTTAGGGGAGGGAAGCAAGATTTTAAAAAAAATTGGAAGAGCAAAATTTAAATTTCTTTTCATATTACACTATATATATAACTCTGAATTTTTTCTGAAAACTGAGGGGGCCGACCACCGCCTCCCGCCTCCTCGGTTCCGTCTTTGTATACAAGACTCTTCCATGAGGTTCCGTCTTAGTCATTTTAATGTTCTCGTATAAACTTTGTGAAGTTTCTGGCACTTTGTTAATTTCATGATTTTCTTTTAATATTTTAAAATTAAATTAATTTTTATTCATTTTCAATATTATATTACGTAAATTATGATTAAATATTCAATTTGACATAAAAACATAAAAAGCATTTTGTCAATATCGAATAATATTTGAATTTTATATTGTCAATATCAAAATTTATTAAAACATAAAAAGTATTTTGTGATATATATCTTTTTGTAGACATAACTAAACAAACATTTTTATCCCCAACATTATTTACTTCAGTCAATAGTTTCGCAGCACCCCAATCATAACCAAACACAAACTTGGAAACGAGAATTAGTTTTTTTAAAGAAAAGTGAGACACGTATAATTATAATTTGAAAATTATTTAAAATAAAGTGGAAATTTTGAAGAAAGCTAAATTTCTTATAACATTATGTGATTCATTTTATGTAATATATTTTGGTGAATTGTGTGGTATTAGATACTTGTGTTTCGTTGAGCGTTTATAATTAATTAAACTATTTATGGATGTTCACATAGGTCAAGAAAAATACGCTAATACTAAATGTGTGTGTGAGAAGAGAGGGTCAATTTAAAAATGGATATATTTTATTTTATAATTAATATTTATTTTTATATTAATCTATAAAATAATACATTTATAAAGAACAAGTTGCTTTAAATCCATACATCACACGTGAGATATTCATATGTACATTACTTATACATTTTAAAATATTAAATTATATACTATCTAATATAATTAAATTGATACTTTCTGAATAAATTTTAGTGCATTACACAAGAATAAAATAATATTCATAATACTAAATTAATTACGAAAGACGACCCTTAAAATAAATATCCATATATTTAATGGCACTTAAAAACTAATTAATCAATCGTACTAAGTCTTTGAACGTCAATGTTTAACTAGTAGACCAACATTTCAACATCATAATCCCTACTAATAGATCAACATTATGATTTCAGAAACTCGTAGCAAATTTACACGGCAAAATCTCATGTGCACCAATTGCACGATGTAATTCGGATTGAGTATCACGATTTATACTTAAAGATATTACACCAGAAGCATAAGTCGCGATACTTTTTCATCGTGATACATTTACGCATAACATGTAATACTTTTAGGTATAAATAATAATACATGTTGACCCATGATCCGAATTACACAAATTTTATTGTGCACAAGAGACCTCCCAATTTACGAATTGTTAACTGTGTGACAAAACAACAATTAAGACAAGTTACCATTTTCTTTGACTTGAATAGCGACAAAGTCTTTTTGAAAATGAAATTTAGTATTTTCTATAATGCATCCATATAGCATGCAGATTAAAAATATATAATCAAATAATTTTTAATGTATAATTTAAATTAACCCAAAATTAAGTAGGGATTTGACCCAATTATCCTATTTGTGATCGCCAAGGGTGTTTGCAAAAAAATAAAATTTAAGTGCATATCAACTTATAATTTGATTATTGTTATTTTGAAAAAAAACAGTTCCAATTTTAATAAAAGCAATTCAGATAAAGCTATAAAAGTAAAAGTTTTTTACAAGTTTTTCGTATTTTGGTAAAGGAGGAGAAGTTTTTTCTCTCATTCATGAGTTATAGACTGCTTAAGTATAAAATATTCTAGCTTTTATGTTTGAGCGGAAACAATTTTATCCTCAAATACTACTCCCCCCGTCCCAAATGAACTTGCATAGGAGGATCGGCACAGATATTAAGAAAAATTGGTTTTGGGGGATTTTGTTGCCTTTCCAAATGTGGATTGAGGGTAGACATTGAGGGTGGAGATTTTGATTGTGAAGATTGTATTATAACTTTCCTTATTAGGAAGTATGCAAGTTTGTTTGACACTGTCGAATTCGGAAAGTGTGAGTACTTACTTTTAACTTTAAGCAATTTTGCTACAACCTCTATTTTTAACGGCTTATTCATAAGTTTATGAAAGGGAAATACTCCTAATTTTAGTTGGGGGAAAAGAAGGGTGACAATTTTTAACCAGGCCCCATTTATCTATGGACCCGATCTAACTCGATACAAAATTATTGAGGAAAATCCACAACTAACTCGACACGAACTGATTAATTCGATTTCACTTAAATCGACTCGATGGACTCGTAGATCCGACTCAACTCAACACGATTTTTTTTGATAAAAATCTGCAACTAACTTCACACAAATTGATTATAATTTTAACTTAAATTAAATTAAGGTTGATGAATGTTGAATCAAACTTGACTGAGAAAGTTGATGAATGTACTTTATTGAAATTTGATCCCATAAATCTGCTAAAGAGAAACCATAAATAAATATTTCCTCTGTCCCAAATAAACTTGCACACTTTCTGTTTTCGTCCGTCTCACGCAAACTTGCACATATTTAAAAACAAAAGCTATAACGCAACCTCCACCCTCAAAACCTCCTCCATCAATCAACATTTGAAAAGTCAACAAAATCCTAAAACATAATTTTTGCTTAATATGTATGTCGACCCTCCTGTGCAAATTCATTTGGGACGGATGAAGTACTATCTTCGTCTGCTCTAACTTTCCTACTTTCCTTTTCGGTTTGTCCCAAACCCTCAATCTCCACCTTTAAAAAAATCGAAGATTCTATGAAATTTGTTTTTTCTTAACATCTATGTTCGATCAAAGTAGAAAAATTAAGTCAGAATGGAGAGAGTACTTCCTTAATATAAAATCAAACCGATGATTGAAATGAGCACCCTAAAAAGAAGGCGGAGAAAAGCAAGTGGCGTCCGGAGAGAGGAAAACAAGGGAGGTGGACAAGTGTGGTGTAGCAGAAGGGTGTGGGGCCCAGGGTGACATGGACAGGGCTTGTAATAAAGAGAGGTACACCACCCATTTCACGCCACGTCATTATCTAAAACCGACGTGGGTCTTTGACTACGTGTAGCTGGCCACTTCTTATTAGTTGATGTTGACACATGACAAATCTCTTGTTCCCTATGTCTATTTTTTTATTCTGGTTTTTTCTAATGGGTGAAAGTGACTTTTTACCCCTCCAACAAAGTATCCAAGGAAATAAATAGTTTTTAGATCACAACGTTGACGCGAGCTGGCAATTTGAGCGGCCCGACTCGATCGAGTCAGGTATACTTTCTCTGTCCCGATTAACTTATCACAATTAATCGAGCACGGATATTAAGAAAAATGTAAATTTTATGGAATTTTTTACTTTTTTAAAGGTGGAGATTGAATGTGGATATTTTGAGAGTGGAGATTGTTGTCTATAATTGCCATTTATGGATGTGACAGTTAAGTGGGATGGACCGAAATGAAAAGTATGACAAGTTAACTGGGACGAAGGGAGTATTTTTTAAATCGGTTCCAAATTTAGCCGAGTCTAAAATTAGTCGGTTCGATTCGGAGTATTTTCCTATAATATACTATCTCCATTTTGGCTTATTTTGCACACTTTTGTTTTCCGATCGTCCCATCTTATTTTGCACACTCCTAAAAAAGAAACTTCCCATAATCTTCACCCTCAAAATCTCCTCTCTCAATATTCACCTTTGAAAAAATCAAAGAAAAAATTAAATTTGTTTTTTCTTAACATTCGTGCCCCATTAACTGTGCAAAATAAGCCGGGACGGAGGGAGTACTTTGATTTTCTGGATCACCTGGAGTTCGTCGGATTTTTTACCCTTCGGGTTTGGATCGGGCACATTGAGCTCGTTGGTACTTCAGGTCTGGACAAAATGTTGGGCGAGTTGGACCGCTATGATAGCCCGAGTCACTTTTGCTAGCTCTACCTACACTTCAAAGCTTTGTTCTAAAATTTCTTAACTAACTGTGATTATATTCATTTAGACATTAGATAGATTTGATTGTCTTTGATAATTCATTTTTTTGCCCGACTCCTTCTACTTAATTCTGTTTAAACTTTGTTTTACTTTATTTAAGTCCCGACTAACTTTATGTGTTAACTTCAAGACTCAGTTAAATTTCTATAGTATATGAAAAATCATAACTATCTCTGTGACAATTAAATTTTACTATTAGGACCCTACAAGAGGAGTGTTTGCAAATACTTTTTAAGTGCTTATCAACTTATAATTTGGAAAAAAAAAAATTGTAGTGTTTGGAAAGAAAACTTCTAGTATAATAAAAGTAATTTTGGGGCAAAATTGAAAACTAAATAGTTTCTTTTTCCTACTTTTTGGTAAATAAGTAGAATTTATTTTCTCTCTCATAAACTAAAAGCCCCTTAAGTATCAAACACTCCAACTTTTATATTTGACAAAAACTAATTTTATTTTCGAACATTACATACTTTTAGTTTTAAGAAATTTTGCCATAATCTCTACTTTGTGTTTGTTTATGGTTTAGCCCAGTAGATTTAAAAGACTAAATCTCAATAAAGCACACTTATTATCTCCCTCAACCCCCGGCGGCTTATGTGCGACCTGTGGCCCACGTCTCCTATTTGACCCAACACTCCCCAACTTTAAACAAACATACCCTCGCTTCGAGTCCAACTTCGGTATCACTGTTGTACCGATACCACTGTGAAAGAAGAATGTATATATTTAAATATGAGGGACCCATTAAATTATATAATTTCATTTTTATCTGTGATACCATAGAATTACCCACGATTTAAATATAAGATTAAATCAAAATGCTATGTATTAAATCAAATTGGTAAGTGGTAAACCTAATTCACCAGAAAACTTTATACTAAGCAACATTTATAAAATAAAATAAAATAATGGTTGTGGGTTGACTAACTTATAAAAAATAAGTTATTAATTATCGATGGAGTGAACGTAAAATTTTGATTGAACAAATTTAGGATCTATCAGATTATTTATAAAAGTTATCAAAATGCATTAAACTACTAAATGATAATAATATTATATGATTTTGGTTTTCATGTTTCCAATCCGACCGAGCAAATTCATAAATATACAGTCTATAAGTGAGTCAAGTTAACTAGATTCCTTTTAATTTTATTACGTTTTAATTAGACGCTCTATTCAATCTATAAGTATAAGTGATTCAAGATAACTTACGATTCATTTGAGATCGACTCGTAAATAAATCGAAATTGAGTCGAGATAAATGAGTCGAGTTTGAGCCCGAGAACTCAAGTAGGTGTCGAGTTCGAGCTCATTGAGACGAGACAGATTCGTGAACTTAATCGAGTTTGTGTTAAATTATTAATTTACTTTTTAGAGTTAACATAATTATAGATATATCATAATTCTAAATTAAATAAAGTGAAACCTTGTTGCCCCATCAGCAGTCTTTTATCGTATAATTACGTTTTTAATTTTAATGTATTTTTAAATTTTATTTTATATCAATCGAGTTGAGTCAAGTCGATCTCGAGCTCGATAAGTTTCTACCGAGCCAAGCTCAAGTTTAAAACAAACGAACTCGGCCGAGCATGAGCTGCGAGTCTTTTAATCAAGTTCGAGCTCAACAGGTTTCTATCGAGCCGAGTTAAAAAATTGAGCTCGATCGAACTCAAGCTGCGAGTCTTTTACTGAAACTCGAGTTAAAATCTGCTACTCCCTCCGTCCCAATTAACTTGTCCTACCTTCCATTTCGATCCGTCTCACTTAACTTGTCACACCCATAAATGGCAATTAAAAAGGCAATAATCTCCACCCTCAAAATATCAACATTCAATCTCCACCTTTAAAAAAGTCAAAGATTTCATAAAATCTGTTTTTTCTTAACATCCGTGCCCAATCAACTTTGACAAGTTAACTGGGACGGAGGAAGTAGTACTCAGCTAGACTCGACTCGTTTACACTCGTATAATCCTACTGCACAACTAACGGCGCCAGCTTTACAATATTTTATACATTATACAGCAGCAAAACAAGATCCAGATAAAAAAAACACCTCCCTCCATACAACACTGTAGTGCAGTAACTCTACTACATATATATACACACACAATCCAATCCAGCAAACTCAGAATCCAAGGTGGTACCAAAAGCCCACCCCCAAACAGACCTCAAAATCAATCAAAACATGTTGGAAGGAGACGATGATTATTCATCAGACTGTTTAATGGAGCTCGACAGCAGTTTATCGAAGAGGAAGAGAAACCGCAACAAGAGACGATTCAGCGATCAACAGATCCGATCGTTGGAGGTTATGTTCGAATCCGACACGAAGCTGGAGCCTGGTAAGAAGGCTCGTCTCGCCAGAGAGTTAGGCCTGCAGCCCCGACAGATTGCGATTTGGTTCCAGAACAGAAGAGCTCGATGGAAGTCGAAGCAAATCGAGAAGGATTATACGGTTTTATTGGATAATTATAATACTCTTGCTTCACAGTTTGAGAATTTGAAGAGAGATAACCAGTCCCTCGCCCTTCAGGTAGTTTTTTAACTTGTTTCAGTAATCTGTTTATGATTCGGATCTCAATTCGATAAAAGCTTGATCAAGTTTGTTTAGAGAGTGTTTGCATATGCTCAAGTAGTTTCCGGAGCTTAACATAAGTTGAAAATAGTATCTGCAAATGTGAGCTTCTGCTTAAATTTAACTTGGTTTAAATTAAAAGGTGTAAATTATTACTTTTCGGGATCACTTATTTTAAATATTTTTCTAAAAGTAGAAGTAATTGCAAACACTCTTTCGAGGACCAAAAACTTCTAGATAATAATTGTTGCTTTTCAGAAAATCATTTCTCAAAAAATATGAGCAATTGCAAACACCCCTTATTACGGCTTGTTAATAAGAACTAACCAAACTCAAGATTAATAATATTCAGAGCAAGTTTGTTTGTGGACTCGATGAAGCTTGTTTTAGGGGTGTTGGCATATGCAGAAAATAGTTTTTGCAAATGACATGTTTTGTTTAAATTTAAATTGATCTGAGTTAAAAGTTACAAGCTAAGAGTTTTTGCTTTTCAAAAACACTTATTTTAATCACTTTTTGAAAAACATGAACAATTGCGAACACTCCCATACTACCGCTTGTTAAAAAGAACTTGCCAAACTCAAGATAAATAACATTCAGCTTGAGAGCAAGTTCGTTTATCGACTCCTGAAGTAGTTTTGTGGCTACCCTTATGCAAACCTATAACTTATTTTTTTAACTATGGGCTCAAGATTAAGCTTGGGTTAAGATATTCGACTCAGCTCGATTCAACTATTTTAAGTAAGGGAACAGAGAAGATTAGTAATAGTTCTCATGGGGTGTTGATTTGTGATTGAACAGCTGGAGAAGCTGAAGAAAGAAAGACAAGGGCAAAGCAGCAGTGATGGAGAGTCAAAGCTTGATCTGGAATTGGAAGTTAAAAATGTTGCCTCCGACGAGGGCAGCGGCATAAAGGCGGAGCTGCTCGCGCTGGACGAGGAAAGCGAGCTGTTGAAGATGGCCGCCGACAGTTCCCTAACGTCGTCGGAAGATTGGGGGAGCTTGGACTCGGAGGATCTGATAAATCAGCCCAGCCAGTGGTGGGATTTCTGGAGCTGATTTTGCTGGTTAATGAATTGAAATAATATAAGAGTTCTCAGCACTGTTTAGAGTATGCATCTATCTGTATATATATCAAGAATAGTGACTTACTGAAACGTGAACAAGATGATTAGGATTTGCAAAGAGGAAGGGTTCAGCAGTTGCAATCAAATATTTGCATTCGATTTCAGTTTCTTGTAGTTTAATTTCAATTAACTTTTTTTAAAACCATTATTTGTCTACCGACAGAGGAAGGATCTTAGTGAAGTACAGAAAATGGCACTCTCCCCGTCCTGACTTAACTTGCCTAGTTAACCGACACAGAGGTTAAAGAAAAACAGATTCCAGAATCTGACTTATTTAAAGGTGAAAATTCTAAGAGAAATTTGTCATTTATGGACGGACAAGTTAAGTTGGAACAAACAAAAAAGGAAAGTAGACAAGTTAGAGCGAGAAAAAAGGTAGCATCACTCATTCCAAACATTATAAAAAATTGAACAAATTAACAAGATCTATGGGGAAGTTATGAAATCCATCTAATTAGGGAGCAAACTAGGATTTGACACTAGTGCTCCGTGCTAGTCGGGCAACAAATTAGGATTTGATAATAGTGCTAGGTGTCAGTCGGACAGGAGATTAGGACCTAGCGCTAAACGTTAATCACGCAGCAAACTATAATCTAGGCGCTAATTGGAGTACCGACAGAGTTAACTAGTCTAACCAGGGTTAAACGGGAGAAGTCGGTGAAAAAACAAATATGATCAACAACCATTTAGTCGAAAGCAGACGGGGACTTAAGAAGAGATTATAATCAATGCTTTTTCCAATAATGTAGTTATTTGTCATGGATGTAGATGAACTTAAAATAACCATATTAAGGAAAAACAAGAAAAGACACAAAGCTACCTTTCAAAAAAAAGAAAAGACACAAAACTAAAGTAGAGATTTTGAAGTCCATCAAAACATAATGCACTAACCAAAAAAGAACCCAAATATCTTGAAATTCTTATGTAATCAAATATAAAACCAAAACACAAATCGTCCATATGAAGCAGTCCGCGACTCGGCAACAAGGAACACTCTGGAAAACTGTCTACTTGATCTTCTTTTTCGGCCTCAACTGCGAAAGGAAAAAGATCAAATGGAGTCGGATAGATAAATAAACAATTGAGTTGCAAGATTGATGAATAAACAATCACCTGGTTGCTGTGCCCACACTTCTTCTTCCTGCAGTTAACCGCACGGGGATGCAGGCGTGCATAACATCTGAAACAAAGTTATTTAATGAGCCTTACAACAAATATTTCAGGCCTCTACAGAAAACCAAGGATCAACATTCAACCGTCCAGATTCCCGACCGTGAATTTAGATACGAATTCCAAAGGTGTACAATTTTCAAGGGTTACAAAATATAAATTAAAATTTTGGTTAGATAACCTTAATCAGCCGTTACTCAAATGAATCACTACCATAAAATCCAAAGTTCAAAAATAATATCCAAAGTTTTCCAGGCGGACTTGTGAGAATAGCTGTCGAGGGATCAAGGTGCGCAAAGGCATTCAGGAGCTTGCCTCTTGGACACCGATACAAAACGCCCAAATTCAAGGACTCACAGCTAAATAAATGAATTCCACTCATTATTAGGCTAAAATAAATATTAAACAACACACCGAAAAAGGAAGAGCATAATAACTGAAACCTCAGTTACTAGCAGTGGCAGGAGGCAGCCAGGCAGTGGGTGATGAGCAGGTTTTGTCTTGATTAGTATTTGTAAGTGTTTGTTTCCTTTTTTTTTTGGGAACCCTAGTTACCAAAGCCCTCGAGAAGTGCAGATCACTAAAAATAAATAATATGACTTTTTAGATAAAATGTGTTTTTTAGTGCAATAGACCTTGGGATAAGGAGGCCCACCTCGGGCGTGCCTCTCCAACAGGAGGCCCCAGGGGCACAACAGGGAGCGGGCCTCGGGAACTGCGCACAGCTCTGAGACACAAAGTCATCTCAGACACGCCTTAGAAAGCTACGCCTGTGAAGGGGTTTTCCTAGACTAATCCACACCAAAGGAACAAGATTTCAAGGCTAGACTTTTTCCATCCATAGTACTATAAGGTTATTAAAGACACCAAAAGGGGGTGACAACTATTGGACAGTTTTTGTAAACGCCACCTAATGACACATTAAAGGTGGTTAAAGACAGCCCTTCTAAATTTTCTAGCCTCATAACATACAGGGAATTTGTAATTTACATTATATACTTCCTACATCTTGCACACCTAATTTGGATGGGTTATTACACACATGAAGTGTGATAACCAAGCAGTACCCTTATTAATCTTTCATGTATAAAAATCAGTAAGAATCGCAAGTCGCAACCCATGTCACAACCTATACCGGCCTCTCAAAACCTTACAGGGTACTACGCCTTCTAACAAAGGCATAAAAATATTAACACATCATAGGAATATTGCACCAAATTAAGGTCAAAATTGAAGTTAGAAAAGGCGTATTCAATGACTGCAACAAGTTAAGTTCAATGAAACAGGTAACAAGATGGCGAATTTCATTTCCAAAACTTAGAACTCAATAATTGTTGGCAATGCACGAATAAAAAAATTCACAACTTCCACGCTTGAACTTGTAATTCATATATAAATACTAACTCAGCTATGCTAACATTGCTAACCGCTACTAAATCAACTCAGTCTCCCATATCAAGGATTCAGAATATCCCCCAATAAACACCATCTGCAACTGACAAATTTACTAGTATTTTACGTCTCACACGCAAACTATTATTCAATTAGAATCACGAAATAAGGAACAGCAATTTTGAAGAGTTCATAATATTAACTAAAATTGCCGTTTCAGAATTCAGATCCTGGAGTAACTAGCAACAAAAGTAAAAACGATGCATAGATAATTAGCTTACTTGCGGCAGATCATCTTGTCCTGGTTGTACTTCCTAGCCAAAGCCATCAAAGAAGGCTCGATAATTCCTCCACGAAGCCTCAAAACCAAATGCAGCGTTGACTCTACAAAATTACATCTCAATAAACAAATAGATAAACATACAACAACTGAAGCTCAAAGTTCAAAAAAATTAACACAACTAACCTTTCTGAATGTTGTAATCAGCTAGAGTCCGACCATCTTCCAGCTGCTTACCAGCAAAAATCAGGCGCTGCTGATCCGGTGGAATTCCTAAGAGCAACAAACATACATCAAAACCAAATCGAAATTACGAAATAGAAAACGGAGCTAAATGTTTTGGAAGCAAAGATGCAATACGATGTCGTGAACGCAGGAAACACTACCTTCCTTATCTTGAATCTTCGCCTTGACATTGTCAATGGTGTCGCTCGACTCAACCTCGAGCGTTATCGTCTTCCCCGTTAGGGTTTTCACGAAGATTTGCATTTTTGCTCGATTGTGCACTTGCCGCTTCCACTGGTTACCTGGAAAATTTTCCTTTCTTATACGTTGCTTGATTAGGGTTTTACGAATTGGGCTGGGCTTGATAATTTTAAGAAAAATGTAATGGGCCTTGTTTTTTCTCTGGGCCTGTTGGCCTCAAAATTTTAAGAGATCTATCATGAAAAGGCTGAGATGGAGTTTAAACAGAGATGGCCCAAATCCAAGCAATTACATTTTTGTAGATAAGTCATAATGTTATTCCGATCACCCGTTACATTTTTGTGTTTTATTTGTGTTTTACTATATTCATCAATTGATACGTATATTAGATGATGTCATAAGTTAATATGTATCGTGTATTAAATTGAGTGTAACAGAAGATGAGGCACCTAGTATAACAGAGGATCCGATTGAATAAAACAAGGGTTACAACTAAGCAAATAGATCATTGACTTACTGCTAAACCTAACTAAACTAGAAAGTTAACCACCCCTACAGCTAGAATAAGAATAACCAAACAGGTAAGCATCTTCTGCATCTTCTTAGCCCTCTTATCTCTTGAGCAAAGTTTTGCATTTCTTCAACTTCGTCGGCCCAATTTGTCTAGGCCTAGGAACAACCCTTAAGGCTTCGACTTCATCAGCCCAAACAAAATATTGGCACCCACCTTCGTTCCAATCGGGACACGAGTAGAAAAGAGAGTCTCTACTGCTCAGCTTCGATGACACATAGGTTTAAGTATATTTCCCGCAATGAAAAATCATGCCGGTTGTGAGGGCGGGTACGGCGTACCACGACTGAAGAAAGAATAAGCCATTGTGAAGCTGGTTTCTTTATTTTTGTGTGTGTATTGTAATTATGATGTGATTTTGATTCATAGGTCTACTACCATAAATATAGTTGCATGTTTTGGTTCCAAAAAGGATCAATTTTCCCTGCAAGCTTTAATCACATAAAATGAGACTAAAAGCACAACAACGTATGTGACTAAATCTGCAAAAAAAAATAACAGAAATCGTAACGTTAGGACCACAAGTGCAAAAAAGAAAAAAAATGTGAGGTCACGTTTACCAAGTCTGAGACTAAAATAAAATAGCACCGTGTCCCATGGGACCGAATCCGCCATATTCTCCAAAATGAGTCAAGTTTGAGTAAGTAGCTAACAAGACAAATATTATAAGATTCATATTTTGCTTGACATTTTTTTAATGAATAAACTAGGGCAAATTAATAATTTTATGCCGAATGAATCTTTTCTTGAATTAAACGTTGATAGCCTATAAGCAGCTTCACTAATATATGTAATTAATAGTTGATATTGTTCTCTTTCAAGGCGACCTCCGATCAAATTTTTTATATATTTTGATCGTGTTTGGCGTTTTTATGAATCTATATGTTTTCCCGACTATCGTGGAAGCAATCATGATGTTAATAGTAGTTTGATTCCTTAGAACGTGGATTCCTTATAGAGGAATGCGGTATATGTTATTATTCAGTTTGATCGAGGTTTTGTAATTACATGTAATAGGTTGTATTTTTTCTTTTGTCCTCTTCTTCTTATGTTTGGGTTGAAGGTGAATTCCCAATTTGCAATTTTTTACTTTTGTTAATTTAAATCTCTTTCATTTACACAAATAATAATTCATTGATAAGATTTGTTGAGGAGAAGACAATTAACCCGGATCCTCTGTTACACTAGGTGTTTTATCTTCTATTACACTATATATATAAATTTGTGACATCATCAAATATAAATTTCGGTTGGTGAATATAGTGAAACACAAGGTGATCTCATATGTTCATTGGCCGTCTATGTTATTGTTACGATTCTTCTCCCCCTAACCATGCATATGCCCTCACTTGGAGGGTGTTTGGCTAAACTTATTTTAAACATCTTATAAGCTCCAACATCTTATAAGTTGTTTCAAGAGCTTATAAGATGTACCCCTTCCTTCCCGCTTAGTTTTTCACATTTTCCATCTCGATCCGTCCTATTCAGCTTTGCACATCCTTAAAAAGAAAAATCCTCTTACAATCTCCACATTTGAAAAAGTAAACAAAAAACAAACAAAAAAAAGAAATTCTTAATATATGTACCCGTCCCTACGCGCAAAACTGAGCGGGACGTAGGGAGTAATCTTTAAGAAGCTTATAAGTTAACAAAGTGTTTGGATAAAAGAGCTAGTGATTAAGCTATAAATTTGGCGTCTAATTTAAGGTTAATATTAGACACAAATTTTGATTAGTGTATGAAATGTGTGTATGTCGTGTATAGTGTGTGTAGTAAGTTAACAAGTACTACCTCCCTCCCAGCTTAATCTGCCCACTTGCCATTTTGGTTTGTCCCACCTTAAACTACCAGTCCCATAAATGGCAAATTTCTCTCACAATCTCCACCTCAAAATCTACATTCTCAATCTCCACCTTTAAAAAAATCAAAGATTCCACAAAATCTGTTTTTTCTTAATCTCCGTGTCCGAATTCCGATCAACCTAGGCAGGTTAAGCCGGGACGGAGGGAGTATCTTTTTTTTCCAAATTTGCAAGAGTTTATAAGCTCCTAAAAACATCTTATAAGCTCAGCCAAACACCCTCTAAATTTCATCCAAATCCCGATTAGTCCATAAGTTCCAATCTACCATCCGACTAGCACCTAACGACTTTACCATCATGCAGCAAGTGTGATGTGTCTCATAGATGAATTGAAGAGACACCTGATTTGTTAATGGGCTCGTTTTCAGTCCATGTAAAGAATGCAGATGTAACATTAATTGAATCGAAAGTGGCAGAGTGGGCGTCGTTTTCCAATACGAGATTCACAGGATATGCCAAATTCATGAACTTAACCCATTAAAAACCCCATCACTATTTTCCTATCCAATCGACAACAAAGTAAGGTTGCGCACTAGTACAAGATTTATGTATCATAAATCGAGCTGCCAATATCGACTCGGTCCGATGAGTCAGTTCAGTAGACTCGATATTTTTTATGAGTTGGACTATATAAATATTGGCACGAAGTAGGGCGGATCCAGGATTTATAAATTGAGTGGGCTGAGAAATTAAAAATTGATCAACGTTCGCCGTACGGTGAAGTTGTGACTTAAATGGGGTGGATTTAGTTAAAATTTTGCACTGGGCTGAAGCCCGGTACAGGTCGCACGTAGCTCCGCCGTGGCTCAAAGTTCTATTTGGTCCGATCGAGCTAGTTCGATGGGCCAAAAGCCCGACGGACTATGCACCGGCCTGATAAGTTTAGTACTCCCTCTGTTCCATATTAATTGATGTTTTAGAGTGAAAGGAAAGAAATAAGGATTGAATATTTTGACAGATATATAATCGGCTATAGATTTGACCAAATCAACATATATATGGTAGATTGAAAAGTAGAGATATTTTAGGATTGAATCCAGGGAGAAAATTGGTAGAATTGGTGAAAAATATGTACAATGTCAATTAATTGGAAAAGAGAAGAACATCCTAAAACGTCAATTAATATGGGATGCAAGGAGTATCTTATAAGGGAATAAGTCGGGCCGATCAGAGTAATTTTAGTCCCAATCCGACATATGGCATTGTTCCAAAGAGTCCGATTAGAACCGTCTAAATTGCCACCTATAATTATAAATGGATCCAATAAACGCTATATCTAGAAGATTGCACTATATATAACATTTGCAATAACATAATTGAAGAAATTAAGGATGACCTTTACAAAATTTTAACATAAAGTAGTAAAAGCACGTGAATCTAATATAATGAGGTGGCAAGTCAGATGACCATATTGTGACGGTTGTAGGGCGGGACGGAAATTTCGTTGGGCTTAAAAATGTAAGTGAAGTTCGACACATTTTCTAAAATATACTTAAGTTTGTTGGACCCGTCAGGCCATTGGTCTGTAGTGTCGGGTCTGGTATTTAAAGATTTATGTATCATAAATGGGTCCGTTAAACACTATATCTGAAAGATTGCAAACATCAACAATAACATAATTGAAAAAAAATAAAATTACCTCCACAATATTTTAATCATGGTAAAATCGCAACTCGGATGGCCGAGTTGGGACGGTTGTAGGGTGGCGAAGAAAATTCCGTTGGACTTAAAAATGTGACTGAAGTCCGACACAATTCCCTATATTATTAAGTTTGTCGGACCCGTCAAATCATTAGCCCATAAAATCAGGTCTGATGGATACAAAGATATTTCGAGAAACAATTATTTCGATTTAGTTCGTCTTAAATATCGGTGAGATGGGTCAATTTAACCACCAACAATTCAAGGACTGCTTGAATATACCTATGCCTACTTTCCTCTCCCTTGGACAAAGTTTAGTTTTACATCAAATTATGTTATCCACTCTTGAATACGATCAAGCTATATCACAACAATTAGAAGTTGTAATTCGGACGGTCCATTTTAGTTGGACCAACATTATATATCAGATTAGTTTGAAATTTCATTGGACCTAAATTTAACAAGCTCAGCCCAACATATCTTCCATAAATATACTATTATTTTTTTGTCAGCCGATGAACCGTCAGAGTTGTAGTCCATAGAGTAGAGCCTGTTGAACTAATAGCACTTCGGATCTACGTTCTTATATATAGTCTAACTGGACCAATTCGATTTTGCCAGCTCTAACAATAATACAACCACTACCAAACAATCTTTCCCGAACATGCTTCGATTTCGATTCTTGTTTATTCGATTTTTAATTGAACCAACCAAATGATCACCATAATTACACCCACGAACTAAGACTTATTTGTTGGAAGTGAGAATTTTATTTGTCCGGATCATGAGTCAAAACTAAAGATATTACTATTTAGGCCTAAAGATATCACTATAAGGAAAAGGGTCTTTTGAGACCACTTTTATAATGAGTATTTGTCACCACTTAACTGAAGTGGTCTCAAATAATGAGTATTTATCATAACTTATGAATATTTGTCACAACTTTATTGTCGTCTCAATAACTTAGACGCAAATAATATATTTGTGACCACAAAAGTGGTCTCCAATGCGTCTCAAATATTTTTTGCAACAACTAGTTGTCTTTAGAAGTAGTCTTAAAATTGTCTCAAATAATTTGTAGAGAGATTTGTGACAACAAGTGATCACAAATAACTTATTATTACAATTGTGGTGTCAAAAAGTCTTATACAAAAGACATCTTTTGTTGTAGTGAATTACATAATGTGGGTAAATGTATCACGGTTAAACGATATCATGAATTATATTCAAAGGTATCACCTGTTTTTGGTAAAGGTATTATAATACCTTTACCCAAAATATATGATATGTTTAAGCATAAACAATAACACCCACCCTAAATTACACCGTACAACTGATCCACACGAGACTTTATCGAGATATATCAATAATTGGTCATCGCTTCTATCCGCTTTGTCGGAGACAGCAACTGATTAACTAACTTCCATTGGATTTCAACTTCTAATTTAAGATTATAATATAATATTATTATTATAATTATAATATTATAAAATATATGTCCCTCTCTATCTCCTGTTTACAACCCCATAAACTCGGAACCCTTAATTATTGATCATTAATCCAACTTATATATTGCGTGGCTATTATTAAATTATAATATGATAACCTTCTTATATATATATAATTACAAAAAATAAATTAAAAAAAAATACACCAATTTCACATGTTTGCGTCCTCTAACAAGCCATGATTCTCAAGTAGCAGCAGCATTGACTTGCGTATTAATAGTTAAATACTCCCTCCGTTCCGACTTATTTTGTAGAGATGATTGGGTACGATGTTAAAAAAAAAAAAAAAAGACAGATTTTTGTGTTTCTTTAACTTTTTTGAAGATGTAGATTGAGTGTTGATATTTTGAAGGTGAAGATTGTGGGAATTACTTCCTCCGTCCCGGCTTAATTTGCCTACTATGATCGAACACGGAGGTTAAGAAAAAACAAATTATGTGGAATCTTTGACTTTTTTAAAGGTGAAGATTGAGGGTGGAGTTTTTGAGGGTGGAGATTGTAGGATAAATTTGTCATTTATGGGCTGACAAGTTAAGTTGAGACAAACCGAAAAGGAAAATAGACAAGTTAGAGCGGGACGGAAGAAGTAGTTTTTTTTTTTAAAAAGTGTGCAAAATAAGTTGGAACATCTGAAAACGGAAAATGTGCAAACTGAGCCGGGACGGATGGAGTATGATGCAAGCAAGGACCGAGACATTTTTATTTATTTTTAATAGGAATAGGGAGAATGATATTTTACTATGGTTATATTGTAAATAAGGGTCCTTGCAGTAATTTTCAGATGTGGTAAATACATTTCTTGATTGTGTAGATTGTGGCAAGGTTGCGAAAGTCGTTAGGCGCTACTTAAGCGGTGGATTGATGCCTAGCGATTAGTCGGAGTTTCGACGGGACTAATCGAGTTATAGACGTAGTTAGAAGGGAAAGAATCGGGAAATAAACGTAGGCGGTCAATGAGAGCCTAGCGCCTAGACGGAGATTAATCAAAGTCAGGCGAAGATTTTTACAACAGAAATTGTGGAATTATAATTTTTATGAGATTGTAAAAAAAAAAAATTGAGTTTGGATCAATACATGTGTTACGGGCTTGGTGTTGGGCTGAAACAACAATCATTTTATTACTACCCCCGTTTTTTAGTGGTCATTATAGCTTTTTTATGAAAATTAAGGGACTTAAGGATGATTTTTTTAATTATTTTTATATATTGTTAACATTTTTATAAATATAGGGTTTATGTTGTAGAAGAAGTTGTAAACAAGTAGAATGATAACTATTTATGGACAAAACAAAAAAAAGTTAGAATGACAACTAAAAAAATCGAAGGGAATATTTTCTTTTTCTAAAATCCAATTTATCCATCATAGATGGAGTCATGGAGGTGGGACCCCCAACCTATCCATGAGTGCCACTTAGGAAAGACTTTCAGACAGTTTTGATTAAAAAAGAAAAAAAAAAGGTTTAGAAGGTGACTAAATAACACAAACATACTCTTTTCTATACATAAAATAAGAAAAATAATAATGATTACACGTCGGGTATACATGTATTTTAGGTTGACTTATGAGTATATTTAGCAGCACTTGCATATGTACTTGGTTGGAATGTGCTTAAATTCATTATATTAAGTTAGATGACGTGTTTGTGCTTATTTTAGTGTTAATCGGATATTTATAAGCTAAAAAATTCGTTTGAACGAAGTTTGAATGAGAAACGAGCAAGAAGATTGAATAAACAAAGAAAATACGAACAAACAACATGCTTAAACTTTTCGAAACCCCAAAACCTTAGATAACATGCAAAAACTTGTACATGATGGTTATATGAATCTCATTCCGCGTAACAGATCAACTCAAATATAATAAAAGTGAAAATAGTGAAATATATGGACTAGATTAGGATATGTGAGCTTTATTAATTAATAAATCAGATTACTTAATTAATTAAGCAGACATAGATATTAGGCCCATAAACCTAGGGTTATATGATACTATATATACGTATTCTCTATAGTAGAGAATTAAAGGTTTTTATCAGATAAAAATTAGATAGTATCAATAAATGATTTTTTAGCAAAACAATTGTACCGAGGACATTTCCTGCTGCGGACGACATACTCGTGGACACCTGAAGTGGTGAATTCAGTCGCGCTATTCCTTCTGATTCATTACGCAACAAATAAATTGTTCTAACTATTGCGTGATTATGGCTCAACGTGCAATTCAATTATAAATCATGATCGTTATTCTTGATTTATTATTCCATTGTACACATTAGATGGAATCGACAATTTCCAACAAAATAATTTTTTTCAATACTTGTGTCAGTCTCCCCTGTACAAAATTAGCCGGGACGGAGGTAATATCATATTTTTCCAGGAAAGTAAGATGGAGGAAGCAAATATGTAATTTTTCTCTAATATTTTATATTCCTAATAATTGGTCCATCATTTTCTATGTCCAATTGATAATATAAATATAAAAAAATATAAAAGTTCCTTTCCTTTGCACCACGTAGTTGCTGTGGACTTGGAGCAGAAATTCTAAAGAATATCATTGACCATATTTAATACTCATATATAAAAGAGAATATTAATCATTGCAATACTTATCATCTGCCCATGAATATTATCTGTACGTAACATAGTGTGCTTGCCACGTGTGCTTACATCATGCTTAAGTGGGTCGAAAAAAATCGAGAAATAAAATTGAATAATAAAATTATTTATTCGTTTTGAGATTGTATAGAGTGATATTTTTTCATTAATACTGAATTATTGTTGAATTGTGAACCAGTGGTATGATCGGTTCGTTCAGTAGTCCGATTTTATAAACACTGAGTGCTATATTATACTCTCTTCGTCCCAAATGAACTTGTATAGAGAGGTCGGCACAAATATTAAGAAAAGTTGTTTTAGGGGGGTTTTGTTGATTTTTCAAAAGTGGATTGAGTTATAACTTTTCTTATTATGAAGTGTGCAAGTTTGCTTGGACGGTCGAATTCGAAAAGTGTGCAAGTTCATTCGAGACGTAGCAAGAATTGTGAGATCCAATTGTACATTGTGATTAAGGGCTCGTTTACTTTGGGTGTTTATTTTCCCAATAAATCTCAATTCAAGGGATCAAGAATCCTAATTCAAATGACTAAATCAGTGATACCGAGAGGTGGGTTCAATAATCAGCCCAATAATCCCAAATTGTACACATAATCCCGGATATGTGGGATTGACCTGTTTTAAAAAATCAAGAAAGTAAATATTAATTTATGTGTGATAAATAGTCACAGTCACACTTGATTTGCCAAAGTAAACATGCCCTAAATTGGGTGTGATTGAGACTATTTATCTTACATAAACCAATGTTTACTTTCTTGGTTTCTCAGAACAGGTCAATCTCACATACCCGGAATTATGTGTATAATTTGGGACTATTGAATTGATTATTGAACCTACCTCCTCTCCTATGATTGATTTAGTATTTGAATTAGGATTCCTGGTCCCTTGAATTGAGATTTGTTGAAAAAATGAAATACTTAAAGTAAACGGGCCGTAAGTATTTTGATATAAAAAATATCATTATGTTAAGGTGAAACCAAACATGGCCAATAATTGGAGGAACAAGACATCTTTCCTCGTATTATTACAAATCCAAATTAATTAATTAAAAAACAAATGAAAAAGTCCACTTTAATAAATCATAAAATAAACTGAAACTTGTTTCATTTTATACACATGATAATTGAGAGAAACCTGTCTGGCTGTTAATTGTAAAAAAAAAAAACTAAATATAAAATCGAAAAATACACATATTTAAGCCAAGACCAGCAGACACATATATCGTTTGAACATATACAATACATAGATGACATCACGGCGATGCGGTTAATTACGTATCTTGCCAAATTCCTTAATTCTTGTGTGTTTAGTTTTCTCTAATAATTACCATGAGCTCGAACATGATTGACTACGTCTGGGTCGGACCCTGACCATGAGCGGGCTAGCCATTTCACAAGAAAGTTTCAATACTTCAGACATGTCCACATTTTGAGTTTTCGACACAAACTCAAATTCTTGCAAAAGTGTTGCTACCCAAAAGCTGACCGTGGTCATGCCCAACGTTTTACCTGGGCAGGATCTTCGACCTGACCCAAATGGCGCGATCCTCAAATCCGACCCAAAAATAATAGACTCCGCGTTTGAACCTTGCCCGACAAATCTATCTGGGTTGAAGATTAAAGGATCGGTCCAGACTTCCGGGTCCCGCATAATGGCCCACATATTGACCATGGCGGTGGTTCCGGCAGGCACGTGATACCCATCGACGACGGAATCTCTAATCGATAAACGGGACCAGGAAAGAAGTGGGCCCGGAGGGTGTAAACGGAGGACTTCCTTGACGACGGCCGTTAAGTAAACTAACTCCGTTAGGTCAGACTCGTTGACCGCACGTGACGTTCCGACAACATTGTCTAGCTCATGATGGACCTTTGATTGAACATCTGGATGCATAACTAATCTTGCTAATATCCACTCTATCAAAACTGCCACCGTGTCAGTGCCCCTAAATATCATTTCCTGTAATTTTAAAAAAAAAAATGTTTATTAAACATGCACTAAATAACATATGACAAAACTTACGTGAGACCATCACATCGTTTGAGTAAAAAATATCAGTTTTATGTGTAAAAGTATCAATTTTTTCTGAACAAAAAAATAATCCCTCCGTCCTGACTTATTGCACAGTTGACAGGATAGGGATGTTAAGAAAAAACAATTTTTACTTTTTCTTTGATTTTTTTAAAGGTAAAGATTGAGAGTTGAGATTTTGAGGGTGAAGATTGTGGGACTTAGTTTTTATTTTAGAGTGTGCAAAATAAGTTGGGACGATCGAAAACGAAAAATGCGCAAAATAAGCTGGGGCGGAGGAAGTATCATTTTTTGTAACAAAAATATCACTTTTATCTGTAAAAGTATCACTTTTTCTTGTAAAATATATTCTATCACATGTGAGACCGTCACAAATAAGACTCACTCTTATTAAAATGACACTATCTAAACCTTTGGTTCTAGGTTCGAGTCACCTCGGAGAAAATGAAGGATTTTTCTTTGTTCTTAGATTAACAGGAAGAAAAAAAAAATGACACTCCTAAATGGATAAATTCTGTCTGGGCAAAAATTAAAATTCTTATTTTTTAAAATTACGATAAATTTTAATATTAAATTTGTTATTAGTATTATGGAAAATTATTAGAAATAATTTAGATATTAATTACCATTTCGGATGACATAAAATTATTATTACAAAAAATTATCAAAAACAAAATTAATTTTTTTTGTTCGAACAGATTCTGCCCAGACAACATCATCGTTATTAAAACCCAATTTAATAGGAGACCAATAAAAATATGTTCTACAATGTGACATGAACAATACGCATGCATATATACGACATTCTTAATATTTTTTAATAAATCATTCCACTTAATGATTAAATTCTTAAAGAATCTTGCTTTTCTTTTATTCAATTTATTATATAAATAAATATTACAACGCATTATGTCTGTTACAAGTGTTGCATATACAAGATTGAAGAGAACATTTTCGAGTTGGAAACTGCTCCTGTTTTTTAGATGTCATTTTAGCTTTTGTACTTTTATTTATTAATAGTTACTTCCTTCGTTTTAGCTAATTTTACACGATCGATCGAACACAGATGTTAAGGAAAAACAGATTTTTAGGAATCTTTGGCTTTGTTAAAGGTGGAGATTTTGAGGGTGGAGATTGTGAGAGAAATTTCATTTTTAAGGGTGTGCAAAGTTAAGTGGAACAGACCGAAAAGAAAAATATGCAATTTTAAGTGAGAGGAATGGAGTATTTTTTTAACATTTTTTTCATATTTTTTCAATACTACCTTGTAGTTATTCTTAAAAACATTCTGATTGTCTAACCTACCACGTCTATATAATACTCTCAACGTCCAAACTTAATTTGTTTATTCTTATTAGGTACGGAGGTTAAGAAAAAACAGATTTTGTGGAATCTTTGATTTTTTCAAAGGTGAAGATTGAGGGTAGAGATTGTGAGAGAAATTTCCTTTTTGGGCTGATAAAGTTATTTGGGACATATCGAAAAATGAAGTAGACAAATTAAGTCGGAACCGAGGGATTATATTTGAGGGTTTATTTGTCTATTTCCTATCCCTTAACTTACTTATCCAAATCTAAAATGACATCTAAAAAAAGGAAGGTGGTATCTTTTTTTTTTTAAATTTTTTTCTCTTAATTTAAGAACAAAAGAAAAAACTCTCCCCTACCTCCCGACTCAAACTCAGGACCAAAGACCTAGATAGTAGATACTCGCCCAGACACGGAGGTGGTATCTAATTATGGCATAAAAAGGCGGCAGTGACACTCAAGGCAAAATGGCGTTATCTATATATTGGTGAAAATGCTTCTTCTGCGGCTAATTAAACAAAAAATTGCACATCATTTAGAAATAATTAAGGTTTGAATTAGTGAAAGCGACTGATGCAGTAATGCCAGATAGAAAATATGAACTAATGATAACTAAATTTGAACATGACATCTAATTTCTTTTCAGTTACTTACCCAAAGAACTGCGATCATGTCTGAATCTGACAGCCTATCCGCCCCTTGCAGAGACAACAAAACATCCACAAAGTCCCGGTTCGTCTTCCCGGGTGCTCCCGCCTTGTGCTCAGCGATAATTCTCCCGACGAACTGGTTAACTCTGGGGACAAGGCGGGAGCACCTGAACCGTACCTTCTGGAAGTCGAAATCAGCTAAGAAAGAAAGGTGATCGCCCCAATTGACTTCTCCAAGTAAATCGTACCCCTGTTCTACTAAACTCCTCAGCTCCGTCGTCTCAGGGTTACCCGAGACTAACCCCGAGACGACGTCGTATTTGCAGCCAAATACGGACGACATCATATTGTTCAGCGACGCGCTTTTCAGCACGTCGCGGATTTGTATAAAAGCACCTTCAGTTGCAGACAATACCGCCACCATCTGATTTGCTATTTCCAGGCGCTGCTGCCCGGAGGCCGTGATTTGTTTCGGGCAGAAGAGATGTGCGGTGGCGATCTTCCGTAACGCGGTCCAGTAGACCCCGTACGGAGCGAACCCGATCGACCGGTTGAACATCAGGCAATAAGCCGATTCCTTCGCCGGTCGATCGGCAAAGGTAGAGCTGTTTAGAATCTCTTTCGCCACGTGCGGATTGCACGTGATGACCGCACGTGTTTGGCCGAGGGAGAAAGCCATGAGGCGTGTGGCTTGGCACGCTTGAGCTGCGGCGGCCATTTTGTGGTGGGCCAGGCCCGACATGAGGCCCATGCTTCCAATTATGGGTAATCCTTTTGGGCCGGGAATTGGTGGTGTGGGCTTTCGGAGTCTGTATTTGCCCCAAGCTGGTCCTCCTGTATGCGCCCAGAGGACCAGGTTGAGGATTATGCACGATAAGATAGACAGGAATGCAAAGATTATCATGTTGTAGGGAGTGATCGACTCGCATTTCGACGCGAGAGCCAGGAGCCAGAGGCTTTCGACGTCGGTTTTGATCATTTCGGTTAGTATGTGTAAGTGTGTGTAAATTTGGAAGAAGGGAATATTTGAAAATGGAATGGAGAAAAGGTTGGTTCCTTTTGAGAGCTTGAAATGAGGAGGGAATACACTGGTTTATATAGGGGGGAGATAGTAAAAATTAGTCAAAAGCTCTTTAAAAAGTAGAATTTACTGTTGACACCATATAGAATAATTCTATTTTATTTTTATCTCGGTCCGTTTCTGCTAACTTTTTCTACTTTTCATTTCAGTCCGTCCCTCTTAACTTTCATACCTTTGAAAAATAAATTTCTCTCACAATCTCCATCTTTAAAAAAGTTAAAGGAAAAACAAAATTTAATTTTTCTTAACATCCGTGTCATATCAACTGTGAAAAGTTAGCTGAGACGGAGGGAGTATTTTTTTATTTTTTTTTGGTTTCACCCAAGTGAAAATGATGTAATGGAATAAAATCCATGACTTGAGTATATAAAAAAATTGAAGGAATATCGTGTGTTCTGTTGTGCCATACATATATTATTCTTTAAATTACTAGTTGGTAATATTTTATACAGTTCGATTAATTTTTATTCTTATTTGCAATTAATTGAATTTTTGGAAATGATTCAAATTAATTTTTTAATTAGTGGTGTTTAAGAGTATTAATTACTACTCCATTCGTTACAAAATAAGTGTCGTTTTAATTTTTTTTGTAAAAATTAAGGATTCATAAAAATCACAAATATCCATACAAAATCAATTTAATTCGATAAGTTTTGTGGAATAAGGAAATAATCAACTAAATTAAGTATACTGTTTAGAGTAAAATTGGAAGAATTTTAGTTCTTTTGTCAAAACGAAACTTATTTGAAAAAATTTATCTTCTCTTAAACGACATTTATTTTTCAACGTACTGAGTATCAATTTAAACAAAACTTAGAAAGTTGAGTGTTCAATAAATAATGTCAATCAAATTTTGGCCTCTCTAAAAGTCCATGAACTTTCTGAACAAATACTGCCAAAATCCTTTGTCACAATTAATCATTTTTATTAATTACCATTAATATACTAAAGTCACCAAAAAGTTATAAAAAATTAAAAGAGAGCATATTAGTCAGAAATTTCACAATTAGCTGGTCTTTTATAAATATATTTTTCTCTTAGCTCCCTATCAATTAATAATCCATTGTAAGAAATGTTACATGAATTTGATAGAAATAGTCCATTGGATCCTTAATTTTGAATGGTGTTTCATTTCATATTTCGACTATATCAATAAATATTACGTAGGTAAACCCTGTTTTTTGAAATAAATGACATTATCGCAAAACGTTGAAGGTACCAAAATACGCAATTGTCTCAATAAATTGAATGGAGAATCACTACAAGAAAAAATCAAATTAGTGACAGATTAGAGACGAAATGGTTGGTCTCTAAAATTTAGAAACCGATTTTATTCCGTTTCTAAATTTAGTGATGTAATCTTCCTTTCTATTATGAAATTAGAAACCAAATCACATATCGAATAGAGACGGATTATGTATATTTCTAATATTCGATTGCTAATTCATCACTATTCGAATACTAATAATTTTTTTGCTGTTTTTTTTTTTTTTTGAGCCTAATATTATCCGTAACTAATTTTCGTTTTTAATATGATTTTTTTTTAGTGAATTAACTAATGTGAAATATATTTACTTTTTTCCTGATTTGACAGTCATTTTCAATCCAATATTATTAAACTAAAATATTCGGACCACTAAGAAATAATAAATTAAATTAAAGAGGGACGTGTGCAGTCATCTCTACCTGCTTAAATATAAATATATATATTTTAATATTTTAATATTTGAAAAATGGTTTTAGATAATAAAAGGTAATTGGAAATTTACTGGAAATGAGTGGAGCGCCGCCAGGAAGAAGTGACAAAATTAGAAAGAAGAAGACATTATTAAGACATGATGATGACCATGATGATGCAATTGTGTGCTCCAATGGCAATGGAATGGAATTGTGTGCTGAGTAACTATTCCTGGTCGGGAAGGTCTCTTGTGCACCAATTGCACGAATTTTAAATTTGTACAATTCGAATTATGGGTCAAAAGGTATTATTCCCTTCGTCCCGGTTTAAGTTTCCTACTTTGATCGGGCACGGAGGTTAAAAAAAAACAGATTTTGTAGAATCTTTGACTTTTTTAAAGGTGGAGATTGAGGGTGAAGATTTTGAGGGTGGAGATTGTGAGATAAATTTGCCATTTGGGACATACCGAAAAAGAAAGTAGGAAAGTTAAAGCGGGACGGAGGAGGTAGTACTGTTTATCCCTAAATATATTACGTGTGATGGGTAAAGGTATCACGATGTAATACTTTTACCCAGTACATGTAATATCTTTAAGTATAAATTGTGTTACACAATTCAAATTGTATCGTGCAACTGGTGCATATGAGACTTCACAATAGTCCAAAAGGGAAATTGGATGCTACTAGTGTATGCAAACTGCATATTGACTGGATAAGTGATATCTGACACGTTTTAAAAATATGAGTCGATAATTAATTATTTTAGATGAACCATATATCACATATCATGTAGATTGGATTATTAAGTCTTTATTAAATAATATAATCAGTCTATTGGCTAGTTTGATTGGGTTGGCTACAACTCATGCTTTTAACAAGCTCGACTGAAACTAGTCCTTTGGTCCCGTTGGTTGGATGCAAGGGGAGGGTGTTTGCAATAAAAATTAATAAGAAAAGCAGTAAAAGAAAAGTAAAATGCATGATCGACAAAATCACATCTACCGATAAACTAAAAAGAAAAATTAAAGAAAATCGAGGGAAGATTGTCGCCAGCCAAAATAATCTTCTTCTCGATATTCTTCGCCAAATTAAACTTCTTACAGATTGAAAATTTTCACCTTTGCAATCTCACCTCAATCACAACCAAATTTCCACTTTTGCAATCTCGCCAAATCAGATTTCTTCTCGATGTTCAGATAAAAATCCAAAGGTGCTTCAAATAAGGCCCGTGAAAAATCGAGCTACGGCAAACAAATGTGAGATGAGGTTAGATCATGTTCCAATTTATATTCCAAAGTCTCCACTACATACCATGTGGAGAGTAACATTATAAATATACACATAACAAATCGTGGAGATTACGGAATATGAAATAACATATGACGTGAAATGGGAGATCGTAATTGAGAGTCCAACTTCTACGCAACCGTTGCACCCATGCAACCCTCATATTTCCACTATTAGATTTATTAAATTTTGATCTGAACGTTCATTTAATTCGAATAATTTAAAAAAAGATAAAGGGCTGAAATGTCAAATCATTCTCTCATCTTCCCCATAAGTTATTACAAGTACCCAAAAAATCTTTATGAAAACTAAATCTGTTTCGAAAATAATCCTTCATTAGCCAAGCTTTTCAAATAAATTTTTATTTTTGCTTTTGCGCAAACATATTGCGGTTTTACACCAATCCGTGTTCATCCCCACACATAGACGTACCATGTCGAATTAGAGCAAGGCTTCCTCCAATAGCGCCGCCGCCGTCAACTCCAATAGGCATGTCCACCTCCGTCGGGACATCCCCTTTTTCAGAGGTCCTCGATTCGAATTATTAAAAAACAATAATGGGTTGGATTCAAATTATTAAAAACAATAATGAGTCCCAATACAACACTTAAAATGACAAAAATACTCTACGATTGTATAGGTGCAACGGTTGCAGAGAAGAATTACCCCGTAATTAAATTATTGGTCATATATTTCCTTACAAGTGTCAAAATCTTTGAGGTTGCTGTCTATGTGGGCACTACCTATTATTGGTACAAAATAGCACAAATTTTCTGACTATATCAATATTTCCAAGTCCCAACATGGCTAGTGGTTAGACCAAAACAAACATAAAATGTTTGTGTTTATTTATTAATTTAAATATTATAATGTTACAATAAGGGTTATTTTTATATTTATGTTTATTTATTAATTTAAATATTATAATGTTACAATTAGGGTTAGAAAAATAGAAAGGATAGAGCTTTGCAAATTGCCATACATGAGTTCCATAGATGCCAACTGCAGATTTTCTTCCTCTGCAAGTGGAAACGAATTATTTATCTCCGTCTCACAAATATAGACTTATACGTAATTAGTTTTATAAAGAGAAAGAAATGGTTGTGGTATCTGTAGTTTAAGCATTAAAATTTAGTTCTCAATTCGTTTTATACATCGACATCTCATTTATTCGTTTGTTTCGTTTTAAAAAATCCATTTTGTTTCTAAAAAAAAAAAGTTATTCCGGCGAAAAACAAATTTCTAATATTACGTGGATGTATATCCAACAAATCTCTCTAAATATCTTGATTTTATCATTACCTTAATTAATCTGTATCTCTCGTTGAAGCTAATTAAATTTTGTAGTTCGAAAGGAAATTTAAGATGATAGAGATAGATTACATAGTGGTATATTTGTTTAATTTATCCTACAAATATTAAAACTAGAAGTATGTAGAAATAGAGGGAGTATCAATTGTTTAGATATATGATTCTTTTAAAAAACGATATAATTCATTAAGCTCTTGTGAAGTACATCACGTAATCTATTGTCCAAATGTCCATTTGAACTACGAAGTAAGTTAAATGGAAACCTGAAACTTGATCAACAATTTCGAAAAAGGGTGTCGAGGTTCAAAACCTCTCATGAAAAGGGAAAAAAGAACCAACACATTAATTAGGTGTCAAAACACGCAATTAATAATGTACTTAATATAGTACACAATTTATCTTTGTGGATGGAATAAAACGAAAATCAAGCATTTATATACGGGATGGAGAGAGCATAATTAATCCACTAACTTATGACAAAGTCTCCTCCTATACACCAAGTGTAGGTTGCAAATCGGATAATGTATCAAAATTTATATTAAAATGTATTAATCATTTTGCGCTAAGGTATTATAGTACATTTATCGAGAATAAGTAATATATTTAAGCATAAACACTAGTACATTTTCATCATTATAACTTTTCAGAAAAAGTAATATCTTCATACTTAATTTTTTATTAAAATGCACATGATCTAAATTGTACGGTTCTTAGTTGTTGTACAAAAAACCTATTTCATTTGTAGCTAATTCATCATATTTATTTTAAAAACAAATGAATTTTGGTATGACAACATTATTCGTAGCTAAATCTAATGAAATATCAATAAAATCTTATAGTATTATTATTATTACATAAATTATTTGACCTCACAATTGGTATTTAATAAGGTATGAAGAAAATATGGAGAAATTTAACGTAATAAAAAAAATTAATGGAGAGAAAATAGAAGTTAAAATTATAAGCATAGATTTTACAAGGGTATTATTGTCCATTCCATAATTTCAAAAATTGCATCTGGAAATCTAAAATAATATTTGTTTATAAACGTGAGGGAGCATTCTAGTATTAATTAATCAAAATAAGTAATTTGGTGGTCCAAATGCTAATCGAGAGGAATTCACCGTGTGTAACGTCCACTTTTAATTTATACTTACTCGTACACGTACTTATGTGTTAGATAGACGGTACACATAATACACACTTTGTACACTTTTCGTCGATTTTTTTTATCTTACCTATATAAATTATGCATCATTGATTATTTTCATCATGTATCTATACATCAATCCAATAATACATAATACATACCGATAATATCTCGTAAAACCGATCAATGGATAAGATCAATTTATGTAACTTAAGTTTGGTAAATCGAGAAGGAAAAACAGAGAATAAAGTTCGGTGTAATAAATCAAACAAATCAGATGGGGATATATTGTAATAAGTGACAAGGGGAATGTATTGAGGAAGTGACCGCATGTATCCGTGGAACGCTGACCACCGTCACGCGACACGTGTTTTTGTGTTGTTGACGGTGGTTATCTCACTTTTACTCTGTTTCAACTATATATGTTTACATTCTTAAATCGAATCACATAATATAAATTATGAATCATGAATCTTAAGAGAATTTTGTTTTCTATTTAACAGGAATAGATTTCAGATATTAAAATACACAATTCTTGTTTGTTTTAAGATGCAATTCAAATTTCTCAATCTGATACAATCTTATCCTATAAAACCTATATATCAGTATAATATTACATCTACTAACATTTTTCAGCATTGATTTGTCATCTACAGTGCAATCATACTCTATACAATCTCAAAACAAACACATTTTTAATATTCACCTTTATTTCTAAATTTTAAGATTTCGATTTTTTCCGGCCCACTTAAAGTTAAACCAAACGCCCCCTAAAGTATGAATCACTTATGAACCTTGAACTATTAAATCATGAAACATAAATCTTGAATTATGAAATCAGAATTCTACAATACAAAATATACACTAGTCCAAAAAAACCGAACTCTAAACCCTCGACATTGATAAATCTTGAGCCTAAATTATTAATAATTTCAAACTCAAAAAACTATTAAAAATAATTATATTTTTTTTGTAGTTGAATATCGTTGTGACAGGATAGAAGTGGAATAGAGAATTCGACTATCAACACCCAATCATATTTATGCCTACACGTGTACTACACCCACCCAAATTAAGATAGCCCTACATCCCATGTCTCCTCATTTTCTCTTTTTACCCCTTTTGAAAGAGACATTTAATGGAAAAATCTTTTGTCCTTGTAATAAAAGTAGCTATGATTTTTTTTTTTCATAATAAAACTGATTAGTGCTGATATACCCCAAGAAAATACTGCTGCAAAATTCTTCGATTAGATTCAATTAATTCTCGTTTGGATGTTAAGTTTTAATTGATCGTCTACGTTTATTTTATGATTCCTTATTATTTAATCACGTCTATGTCTTAATTAGCTCGTCTAGACCCTAATTAATTGCTAGGTCTAACAATTTTTACAACCTTAAGAAATTCATGGTCAAATTTTGTTTTATTTGTTTGTCATATAAGGAATTTGGGTTTGATAGTGATAAAGCGCGATCCGATAACCACACAATTCAACAATAAACTACGTAAATAATATAAAAACACACAGGATTTACGTGGTTCGATCCGGAGATCTACGTCCACGGGCAGAAAACGGCAATCGCCGGAGTGTTTCTTTTACTAGAATGTTGAGTTTACACGGAGTAATTCAGTATATCAGAGTCCGAACCCTTAAATCAGGATTCTCTCCTCCTATTTATACTATCAAATCAAAACCCTAACTAAATCCCTATAATCTGGCCCACAAAATCTGCATGGCAGTTGGGAATGGGCCTTGAGTCGCGGAACAGGCCATAAGTTGGGCCAGCGTATGCTACTGGACCGACGCGTGCTTTCGGACCTGCTGGGCCTACGCGTGCTGGGCCGGTCAGTGGGCCAAAGTATGAGTCCGACCCGAAGTGATCGGGTTATCCCTATCAGATGCCCCCCCCCCCCCCAGCCGAAGTGAGGAGGGAGCTTCGGTTGTCACCGGGGTGGAATCGTAAGTAGGAGGAACCGTGGTCGCTGGCGGACCGAAGTGTTCATGGAGGACTAAGTCTATCCGCGTCCTTGGGCACTCCGCGGAACAGTCTGTAGACTCGGAGTCGAGCTGAGCCGAAGTGCACGGGGCATTTGTCGAGAGATCGAGTTTTCCAGAAGCAAGAAACGCGTTGGGAGTTTATAACAACCTGGCCGAGGTGAAGGTACGCCGGAGCGAGTTGTTTGGCCAAAATGGAGGGATCACCGGAGTGTGGCAGTATAACCGAGGTGGAGAATACACCGGAGTGTAGTATTATGACCGAGGTAAAGAGAACACCGGAGTGCGGTAGCCTGGCCAAAATGAAAGGAACACCGGAGTGTGATTTAAATCTTCCTGGCGAAGAGTAAGGTTGATGTGATTGGCGGCGCCATAAACCGGACTGAGCTCGTATCATTCGGGCGATTCGGTTGTAACCGGGGTGGAGCTGTAGGGAAGATGAGTCATGGTCGCTGGCGAGCCACCGAAGTGATAGTGAGACCGTGATCTCCCCAAAAGCAATAAAGTGTAGCGGAAGAAGATAGTAGTCTGGCCGAGGTCTACTCCGGAGCCGAGTCGTTGGGCTCGCTAAATCTCAATGCCGGAGCGCCGAATATTGACTCGGAGGCCGTAAATAATTGACCAGAAATAAGAACTTCTTTATCGGGTGTTCGGGAACACGACATGGTCATTGCCAATGTGAATCTCCCCGGACGGATCGGGGAAGAGATTTAATCGTCCGGAGACGAGATGCAAATCTCCCCGGACGGATCGGGGGAGAGATTTAATTGTCCGGAGACGAGATGCAAATCTCCCCGGACGGATCGGGGAAGAGATTTAATTGTCCGGAGACGAGACGCGAATAACCTCTTCAATTGGTGTTTGGGAAATGATTATGACACGGCCGTGTTCTAAGGCTGACACGGCCGCGTTGCTGTTGAACCACAAATTGGTTCCTCAGCATGATTTTGACGCGGCCGTGTCGTTTGTGTGACACGGCCGTGTTGCAATCCAGCATGGTTTCTCGTTTTGAGAAACTTATTGACGCGGCCGTGTCGTTTGCGTGACACGGCCGTGTTGCTGTTGAACCAAAAAACTGATTCCTAAGCACGATTTTGACGCGGCCGTGTCGTTTGTGTGACACGGCCGTGTTGCAATCCAGCATGGTTGGAACGAGCTATTCTATCTCTATCAGCAGTAGATTTGAACATTCATAGTGTAAGATTTGAAGAATTTCACGCGCTCCAGATAAACAGACTCATCAACATGAACAGTAATTGTATTACCCGGAATTGGATGAGGATCGAGTGGCGGTGGATCGAGGCCGGTCTTGGGAGGCTCGGCGGTGTGGACGCTGGCGGCGGCGGTGATGATGCCGAGGCAGCGGAGGGCGGCCTGGCGGCGGCGTTAATGATGCCGAGACGGCGGAGGGCGGCCTGGCGGCGGCGGTGATGATGCCGAGACGGCGGAGGGCGGCCTGGCGGCGGCGTTGATGATGCCGAGACGGCGGAGGGCGGCCTGGCGGCGGCGTTGATGATGCCGAGACGGCGGAGGGCGGCCTGGCGGCGGCGGTGATGATGCCGAGACGGCGGAGGGCGGCCTGGCGGCGGCATTGATGATGCCGAGACGGCGGAGGGCGGCCTGGCGGCGGCGGTTATGGTTCCCACAGACGGCGCCAATTTGATAAAGCGTGATCGCATAACCACACAATTCAACAATAAACTACGTAAACAATATAAAAACACACAGGATTTACGTGGTTCGATCCGGAGATCTACGTCCACGGGCAGAAAATGGCAATCGCCGGAGTGTTTCTTTTACTAGAATGTTGAGTTTACACGGAGTAATTCAGTATATCAGAGTCCGAACCCTTAAATCAGGATTCTCTCCTCCTATTTATACTATCAAATCAAAACCCTAACTAAATCCCTATAATCTGGCCCACAAAATCTGCATGGCAGTTGGGAATGGGCCTTGAGTCGCGGAACAGGCCATAAGTTGGGCCAGCGTATGCTACTGGACCGACGCGTGCTTTCGGACCTGCTGGGCCTACGCGTGCTGGGCCGGTCAGTGGGCCAAAGTATGAGTCCGACCCGAAGTGATCGGGTTATCCCTATCAGATAGTAAGATTATTGAGAAAGTCCAAACCTACTTTCTCATCTACTTTTTATTACTTTATTTATCTTAGCCAACAGTATATTAAAAATTTAAAACTCTTTAACCTTAAACAAATACATCGAAACTCTTGAAATTTACAGGGAGCCAGGGAGAGAACCAAGGAGAGTATGACGGTGGCCCCCTCTCAATTTTAAAAATATTCAGAGAGTATATATGTATAGTGTAATATTAAAAAAAAATTGAAATTTACCCCCCAAAATTTTAAAATCTCGCTCCCCCTCCAAACCAAATTCTAAATATATTAATTAATGTCCGTAGATAAGAAACTAAAATTGAACGTTGTTGAAAAAAATTATATCGTTCTCCTTAATTAACATTTCTAATTCCGTCTCTACAGGGAGCAGGGATACTAATATCCAAAAAAAAATTGGAATTAAAATTTCCTTCCCCTACCGTTAAACTCCAAATACATCAATTAATCTCCATAAATAAGAACCTAAAATTAAATGTTGTCGAAAAAAAATTATATCGTTCTCCTTAATTAATATTTCTGATTCCGTCCTTACATGCTGGATGCGTCTGGAATTACAAGGAAAACAGATGATTAGTCTGGAATGGCGTGAAGTGCAAGCTGAATTAGTGGGACCCAATTATCTTGACGGCTGATATTTTGATTGCATGTAATTAACGGCGGAGATGTTGTGGAAGATCTTGGAATAATTCCCTGACCGTGGATGTATGAGATGCTGAAAACATGATTATCAGGTAGGGCCCCCATGCGCAAACAAACATGAGGATCTTCGCAATATTATCCTTTTTTCACTTTTTACAAACGGAAGACTAGACCCGGACTAGACTCCGGTCAATCTTATTATTATTTTTTTTAAAAAAATTCATGTAAATTTAAAGCTGGTAAAATCGACTAGGTTCATTAGGTTCGATATTTTTAATAAATTGAACCATATGAATTACTATTTACTCCGATCGAATGGGTTCAATAGACCAAAAGGTCGATGGGCCATGAGCCGCCCTGATAATTTTTGTATATTATATGGGATAAGTCAGGTCGACTAATTTTAGGTCCAATCAGATTTTGGCCTGACTTGATCAGGTAAAAAATATGGCGTTAGCTCGATGGACTCGACCAAACTGGGTCGATTGGATTGCTACTTTTATGTACATTAGGTGCACAAGCACTGTTTATATTGTAATTCTTTATTCAACAGTCGCACGGATCTCATTTTATTTTCATATGGTGGGTCATTATAAGTACAGTGAAAAAGAAATGAGTAAATGGGTCTCCACATTCTTCTCCTAGATTTGGATAAATAAAGGTCCTTTACACACAACTACATAAGACTCAGCTCATAAATAATACTCCATCCGTCCCAGTTTAACTTGTCTACTTTTCATTTTGGTCTGTCCCAAATTAACTTGCTAGCCCATAAATGACAAATTTCTCACACAATTTTCACCATCAATCTCCACATTTGAAAAAGTCAAAGATTTCACAAAATTTATTTTTTCTTAACCTCCGTGCCCGGTCAACTAGGCAAGTTAAGTCGGGACGAAGGAAATATGTAATATCTTTATTCAGAATAAGTAATATATTTCAGCATAAACACTAAAATAATAAATAATATATTTCCAACATAAATACTACTACCTTCATCCTAGTTAAATTTGCCTACTTGCCTTATCAATCAATTCCAGTCAACTTTGCAATCCTATAAATCGAAACTAATTCCCACAACCTCCACCCTCAAAATTTCAACCCTCAATCTCCATCTCTAAAAAAGTGAAAAAATAGAAAACAAAATCTATTTTTCAACATTCATGTCCAATCAAAATTACAAATTCAACCGAAACGAAGGAAATACTACATTTTAGCATCATACATTTCTTCGATCAACAAAAGTGACCAAAAAAGTGATAAGTATATTTTGAAAATAAAAAAGTGATTAACATTTTGAAAAAAAAAAAAAAAAACCAAGAATAATGTATTGTCTACAATGTGATCATCATGACACATTGATATGTAAGTATCTAAATAAATAAAATATATTGAAGAATATTATTTGACTCCTATTCAGATGCGTTTGTGACTTCACAAAATTCACATTTAATTAAAGAAGCACATACAAAGATCATAACAAGTGTCAGTTGCACCTGTTTTTTCGTGGATTTGATTCCTTTCTTAATCTGCAATCTAATAATGTTGTGTTGTGACCAAAATCTTTATATATTAATGCTCATTTTCAGGGATTATATATTTGTCAATGCGGAGGTGACCAACCAGATCCAATCGAAGATACAAATCGGTCGGAATTGATTGTAGCTTATTTGATTGAGCATTTTGTAGTTCTAATTAGTGGTCGGAGATAACCTCTATTATAAGTTGTACTTTAAGGGCATATTTGCTTTGACAAATTAGGTGTGATTGAGACTATCTATTTCACATATTTACTTTGATCAATGCTTACTTTCTTGATTTCTTAAAACGGGTCAATCCACGTACTCGGGATTATGTGTACAATTTGAGACTTTTGGACTGATTATTGAACCCACCCACCCTCTAGGACTGATTAAGTCATTTGGATTAGAATTCTTGATCTTTTGGACTAAGATTTGTTGGGAAAATGAAACATCCAAAGAAAACGAGCCTTAAGGGCCCCTTTACTTCCTGTGATTAGGTTGAAGAAGGATAAATAATTCAAGATATTCCAACGTTTACTTCGTTGGTATTTTTAAAGTTAGGTTGTCCCGAATACTCGGGATAATGCACTTTTCGAGGCATTTTTATCCTCATTGCTTATCCCACCTATTGAGGTGGGTTTATTAATTTCATGTTCAGGATTGAGTCAGTTACCTTATATACCCTAAATAAGTTCTACTTTTTGAAAATATTCAAATCTTTATCTAACTCTATTTACAAAACCCTTCAAAACTAAAGAAAAACAGTCTCTTCATGCCCTAAAACCCAGAAGTCGAAGAACACGTCCAAGTTATCTTATATAAATAATAGAACATAACCAGTTGTAGTAAACGTCGGATAAGATAGTCCAATTTATCTCAATCTCTCATGCTAATACATCATAATCTTATGCAACCTATTATCCACAACCTAAAGTAAATGGGCCCTAAGATGTAGATCGGTTCTCAGATCTTCATCTTCTTCGCATGGTTTCATCTTCGATTTGAAATGAAATACTTGTCGTTTTAAACTTTGTTGGAGAAGTTTAAACAATTGAAACAGACAAATATTACCTCTTATATAAGATATCGTTCTCAATCTAAATACTTTTTCGCTCGACGTATCAATATTTACCTATATTTTTATTCGCTCATATTCGGAAAATCAACAAAGTTAGAAGACTTTAAGAACAAAATAGTTGCTACTCCCTTCATTTCTTTTATGTTTTAAAATGAAGTGGATAAAATAAGGATTAAATGTATTGGCAAATATATCCCTCAGTTTTCTTTCTTTTTCACGAGTACTCTTTTGTCTGTAATACTGTAGTTCGAAATTAGGATATACCTTACGATTGAGATAGAGATAAGATAAGAAAAATAGTAAAAAATATCTAAAATGATAATTAAATAGAGAAATTATCAACAAGATAAAATGACAACTAAAATAAAATGAAGAGAGCAGTATTTAGGATCGGAAATAAAATTTTCTCACTCCCGATATCATTACTTATATATATGGAGAAGTCTGTTGTACACCAGTTGTATAAATCTTAGATCCGTGCAATTCGGATCATAGACAAACAAATATTACTATTTATACCTAAATGTATTATATAATTGGGTAAAGTATCATGGTTAAAAGGTATCACGAATCATACTTAAAGGTATCACCAGTTCTAGGTAAAGATATAATGCATTTACCTAGAACATGTGATACTTTTAAGTATAAATCGTGATACTCATCCTGAATTGCATTATGTAACTAGTGCACATAAGACTTTATCTATATATATATGTGTGTAATTGTGTTGGACTCGTGAACATGAGACTTTGCGTTTATATATATATATATATATATGTGTGTGTATATGTGTGTGTAATTGTGTTGGACTCGTGGCTAAAGATGAGTTAACCAATGAAATGAGAGACTTTTGGATGTATAGTGTATGTTGAAAGGGGCCAATCATCCGTACCATGATTAAATATTTGAGCACAACATAGTTTGATTAGTACTAATATATAATAAATTAAGGTTTTGTGACCCCATATGATTAGGTAAATTACTTGTAAGAAAAGCAATCTTCATGGACCACATTCCGATTAGACCATGACTCATATCCCAAATAAATCCTTGTTTTTTCTATTGGAACTACATAAATTATTTACATCATTTCTTGATTAGATGTTATGAGGGATAATTCCGTAAGTTATACATGTTGACACGTGGTAATATAAGATTACGATACATGAATCATTAGTGGACATAGAGGGTGTTTGTGATTGCTTTTACTTTTGAAAATCACTTCTGCAAAAAGTAGATAGTGTTTGCAAAAAAAGTAATTTTCAATAAAAGTAGAAATTGAGGTGTTTGTTATAGAATCACTTATGTCTTTTAAAAAAATATCATATTATTTACAGAATTGCCATTGAGTGGAGAAAAATATTAAATTTCTGTTTTTAGCTTTTACATTCGAAGCACTTCTTTTAAAGCAGAAGTTGACTTTGCAAACACCATAAAATAATTTTTCTCAAGCTATACAACTGAAAATCAGTTAGAAAAAGCAAATGCAAACATACCCATAATATGAAGAGATACCATTTAAAGTGTTGGGCCAGGACCGAGATCCAAGGTCTTCCAGTCCAGATCCTGGGACCGAGGTGTTGGTCCAGGGCCAAGATCCAAGGTCTCTCATATATAGACATCGGCCAAGGTAAGGTAGAGGTAAGCAAAAATAGCAGACGTGATATACTTTTTACCCTAACCCTCACTAAACCGCCGTCAGAGACTAATTTAAGCATCGGATGATCTACCCTTGGGGACGATCCCGGGGTTCTGTTTTGCAAGTTGATACTGACGATCGGCCAACCTCGAAAATCTCAAGTGTAGTCAGACCTCAGATCCGATCGTTCCAATTCATGACATCATCAGACGTATATGGGTGTGTTCACTCAAAGTCGAGGAGTGTTAAGTTAAATTTGACTGAGGAAGTTAATGGGTGTGCTTTATTGAATTTGGATCCCCTAAATCTCTTGAGAAAAACCTTAAGTAAACACACCTATATATTATATGTATATTTACATTTATATTTATATAATTAAGGCTTCCCTTTTTTCTTTTCCTTTTACTATATAACACAAAAAAATCGAAAAAGGTTTAAAAAAATACACGTGTCTTTACTTAATAAATATTCAAGTGTCAAATATCCAGAAATACTTCTTATTCACTTAAAGACCCATAATTTTAAAATCATCTAAAAAAAATACGACTTTAACCATCAAAATGAGTAAATGCATAATATTTTCATAACATAAAGAAATTTTCAACAAAAAATCAGCATCACATGAACCGCATTTATCGATGCATTTTGCGACGACTTTATAAAAATGTATCACTAAAAACTTTTTATTGTAGCGAAATACAATTAACTGTGTCCAAAATTCGTTCATTTGTTTTTCTTGTTAATTTCGAATTTGTTCTTTCCTGTTTTTAATATTTTCTCTACTTATTATTACTCTTTTAGAGCTTTAATTTTAGTGGTTGAATAATTATTCAAAAAATTTCATTAATATTTTTCCAAAAATTGTTTTTTTCCATAAGATTGCCATTCTTGTTATTTGTGTACAATACTCCATACCAAAATCATTTTGTATGCTCTGAATTTGGAAAAAAGCATGCATGTAATATTCTGATAAAAATCCTAAAAGCAAAGATCGTACTCCGGAATTTAAGCCACAAGTAGATTCGGGTTCGTCGGACCAACACCATTCTGATGAAAATTCTAAAAGCAAAGATTGTACTCCGGAATTTGATCCACAAGTCGACCCGGGCCCCTAAGGACCAAGGCCATATTTTGGGTCGAGATCGGGCCAATTAAAATTTGATTGGGTTTAAAATTAGTCGTCTCGACCTGACTTATTCCATTATAATATACTAAGATTATCGGGTCGGTTTAGCATGTCAGACTTTTGATCTATCAGGTCAAATAATATTTCACGCCAATATTTTTATGATCAGTCCATAAAAAATATCGAGTCTACTCAACCGATCATCAAGCCGGACCGATGTTGCGAATTCTGTCCACAAGGCATGGTGGCGTAACAAGACAAACTTGATATGTACCATCACAAAAGTTATATTCAGGTGCCATTTGATATTTTGACACGTTATACATTTATAGTCGTTCTTTTTCTTTCTATAGCATTCGAACAATATTTGATTCATCAATTGTACGATTTGGTTTTTGATTAGTGATATTAATGATTAGTAGAGAATTTCGACAGAGATTGGTAACTAAACTTATAATTTACTTAAAATATTTTTTTTAGCAAATTTACTTAGAATATTTTATTAAATATATAGGTGGCAGAAATGGTCTAACATGATAGCCTAGCCCGTTCGATATTTTAGAAGAGCTGAGCCAGAGAAATTTTGGTTTGAAATATTGTTGGGTTCAACAAGTCTGGCTCAATTGGCCAATGACTAAATGAGTCCGGCCAACAATTTAGGCTGCATTTGGATGTAAGAATTTTGAGATAGTTTTGAAATTTGCAGGGGCAAATCATTTCTTGATGTTTGGATTCAGGTGAAATTTTAAAATATTGCAGGTTATGTGAATTTCAAATCTTTTATTTCAACACAAAAACTTATGTACCTCACTTGTACGTGATAGGCGAAATATGCACATCCTGCTCTGCGTAGCAAGGATCCGGTCACCACTGGCACGAAGCAGGGAAAATAGCTTTGCAATAAAGGGGGGCAGGGAAGCTCCATCACCTTTGAAGGAGAACTAATCACCTGCCGAGAATCCCAGCTCAGCTATGAAAATGATCCTGACCCGAGGCGTCCCAAGTTCAGTTCTGCCCTAACTCCCACGGACTCTGAGACTACCTCTGGAGTGGGGTTTCGCGCCCATGGTTCCAGTCCAACCTTGGTCAGTGCTGGACTCGATTAATGAGGAAGCATTGCCTCAACTCTGATTCAACTGAAAATCTGAACCTGGGCTCAGCCCTGGTTCCAATATGACTGTTATAACTTGAAACCAAATCAGGTGCTCCCTGATCTTCAGACACAAAGTACGGACAAATGTCTGTTTGTTGACAAAAGAAGACTGCACTCTCTGACATCGCCGTTGGGTACAGAAAGGTGTCAAGAACAAATTGGATAGTTGAAATGATCAAATTACCCTTGCCTTAGGGAACAATAAGTATAAATAGCCCCCATTCAATTTAAAAAATGTTACACACTCTAAACTTCTGTATTCTATTACTTCTTGTTATGCTCCCATAAGCCGATTTCTGACTTGAGCGTCGGAGGATTTCCACTGGGGTATCCCCGGGCTCTATTTTGCAGATACGTGAGCATTCAAGAAGAGGTGATTTGATTTAATCCTGTGGCAAAACCTGGACACTCTAATAGGTATATCTCAAGTCTTGTTCATATTCAAACATTGTTGAGAGCTGTGTTCAAACAACCCTATCAACTGGCACTGTATGTGGGAAAACTTGGGATTCATGCATAAAAATTGTCCTTGTCTTCCCTGTATTCCATTAACCCTCCATGACCCCTAGTAGGTCCACTCCTTTAACGAGTAGGGCTGCGGGTCGGTGAATTTTTTTAGGTGTTTGAACCAAAATCGTTTGTTATCCTCTAATAGCATGACTAGTGAACACAACTCCTCAAGACTTAAGCTCTGCTTTGAGAATGAAGCGGCAGAGGGACTTCCCCCTAGAAACAAGAAAAGCACTCCTCTGGGGACGCTCCCTGCCAATACCCTCGCCGAGCAGCGCAACAGTGTTAATGACCATTGACCAAATATATTACTTGATCAGGATGGTCGCTGACAGCGCCCTAGCCAAAAGGCGTGCGCTCCCAGGGCCACCCTTGGGGTTTATCCTCCTGAAAGCTTGAAGCAGGTGCGAGGGACGGTGCATCCCATTCCCCGTCAAGGACGTAACTCACACGGAGGTGAATTCCTCGAGGAGAGTTGGTTCACCGCCTCGGGATCTCAGGGTTGTGGCCGGGGATAGGAATGCTCCCTGATTGTTTAGGCCCCCGCCGAAGGACAGAGCTGCCCCTGTTAAAGTAGAAGAAACGACGACCATTGAGTATGATGCTAGTTATGCCACCACGGTAGATACTGTCAATCAACAACTTCTGGCTCTCCTACGAGAGATGGAGGATTTAAGAAGGACCCCCGAGACTGGTGCTCGGAAGACGTTTTACGATTATGGTTTAATCCTTCATAGAGGAAGTCTTGGTAGATCCCTTGCCTCAAAATATCAAGACCTTTGACGTACGGATATGATGGAACTTTGGACCCTTCGGACGCCTCCTCAAGTTCGAGAATGGAGCCCTGTTACACCAATACATTGATAGGGTGAAATGTCGGGTACTCTTGACTATGTACCAAATCAGCGCAACAGTGGTTCAGCCAACTAACGCCGGGTTCTGTAATCTCTTTCGCTGCGCTCAGTTCACTATTTGTGCATCAGTTAGCTAGTACCAGACGACAGCAGAAGTTTGTTCTATCTCTGATGAGCTTGAAACAAGGGTAGGCGGAGAGCTAGAGAAAATATGTGGGAAATTCAACGCAACAACGTTGAAGGCGCCCTCTGCGACCTCCGAAGTGAAGTTCAATGCCTCAGCCCAAGGACTGGTGGACAGGGACTTTTTCAAATTCCAGGTAAAGAACACCCGGCGAACCTTTGATGAGCTCCTGGAGAGGTTGATAAATATATCAATTTGGAGGAGGCTCGCAATGGCCAAAGGAAGGAAGGAAGGTCCGTGGAGAAGATTAGGGTGTCTTTGGATAAGGATCGCAAGACGGACAAAGACAAAGGTAGAGGTGCGAGATATGCCTTCACAAATTTTATTCGTGACGAACCTCAATTTTGGTCCTCGGCTTGCGGCCGGAGTAAGGAAATGAGTGCAAATGACCTTCTTGATCTTTCAGATTTTCCTAACCTTCAAAATGTGACACAAAAGCACCCAAAAGCGCATCAAATCATATCAAAAAGGAAATTCAACTCGAAAATACTCCTAAACATGAAATCGCACTTCAACGTGATAGATACTCGTAATTTACACACAAATATAGATGTGAAATATGCAAGAAAAACGAGAATTTTCACGTTCATCAGCATGCGTGGTTGTAATTTGCCCCAACGGTGAGGAACTCCAGTATGCGATCAAGTTTGTGTTCCAGACTTCCAATAACGAGGCTGAATCTGAGGCCCTTATTCAGGGACTGAAGATAGTAGTAAAGTTGGGGGCACAGAGAGTCCTATTTATTCAGATTCACAACTAGTGAAGCAACAAGTCCACAGAACTTATGAGAAAATGTGTGAAAGGATGATAAAGTATGTGGAGCTTGTATCAGAGCTGAACAAGAAATTCAAAAAAACTGATGGTTGAGCAACCTAGGTCAGAAAATGCCAAGGCACATTACCTGGCTCAGATGGGTGGAGCAGTCGATGAAGGAGTGAAAGGAAAAATCACCCTACTCACTTTGGAGAGGGGGGGACATTGGAAATGGACATAGCTTTCGGGGAAGAGCGTGATGACTAGAGGGCTCTCATCGTGCACTATCTCAGAACTGGAAGGTGCCAGGAGGGAGGACCGCGGAGTTCAGTTTATGCGAAATATTGCCTTATAGGCGACCAACTGTACAAGCGGTCTTTTGCACGGCCCCATGCAAGATGTCTGTCCTGGGAAGAAGAACCCATGTCTATCACATGAGACCTTATCTTTTGAAACTCCTTAATTTCATCACTTTAACTACGCTTTATCATTTCTAACAATTGACGAGCCCCATAATTTTTTTTGATACAACCATTTCAACAACTTATTTCTAAAGTAAGATAATACGCCTTCTGATATGTATACAATAGCACTTTTAGTAAAAATGCCACTTCAAATCCTCTATCCTAATTATGGTGCCACAATTGCATCGCATACTTCTTTTTCTTGTGAGGAAGAGTGTTTTCATTAATAACTGGAATGGAATCAACCCGTACCAGAGAAAACAGGAGATACAATCATTCATGCTGTAATTGTTCAGTTGGTACAACATTTCACTATATCTAATATACGTAAATTGGAGCAGATCTTCATTCAAAATGAAAATGCCTCCCCCACAATTTGAAGAGGACAAAACTCTCCGCAAAAGAAGCCGATAACCACACCTAAACCATGTTGTTTTGAGTTTCTTATGTGACTTTGAGTTTCAATTTATTTGATCGAAACAATGTAGTATTAGATGTAAAATATAATCGAGGAAGCATGGTCGGGACATAAAATCTAAATTGTACAAAGACACCTTAGAATCATGAGCATGAGTATGACTTTGATTTTTTAAATGATACCCTCCAAATCCTACCAAGATTTGACTTAGTAATTGGCAAATTGATCAAGTAATTCTTCTTATTTTAATCTTATTTTCCAATTAGTTGAGGATGATTTATAGTTCTACATAAATCAAATACTAGGCTTCAAATATGTACACGCATGCTCACCCTCACTTTTTAACTAAATTCAAATGACTCATATCATATATATATATATATATATATATATATATATATATTTAGGGGAATGAATCAGATCATATTGATACTCTTCTGCTTTTGAAGATAAATGCTTCCTCGATCCCACTTAAATTTACATACTTGCCTTTTCCGTTCGTTCCATTTAACTTTGCATACTCCTAAAAATGATTTTTTCTCACAATTTTCGCTCTCAAAATTGCCACCCTCAATTTACACCGTTAATAAAATCAACTTAAAAGCAAAAACGAATGTTTCTTAACATCGTGTCCGATTAACTCCGCAAAATTAAGTGAGGCGGAGGGGAGTATAATACATTAAAATTGGATTACCTTAATTAATGACATGAGTAAGCACTAGATTAATTGGAGTGGGCAAGTTGTCACCTAACCCACTTGCTATAATAATTATAAAAATTCTGAAAAAAATATTAAACTTTAAGGATGATTGGATTCGATGCCATATAATCAAAGAAATTCTCTTTATGTTTGATTTTTTTTTCTTTTTTTTTTCAAAAAGATTCTTGACTTAATAATTTTCTTTTTCAAAGTTGGATCTTTGAAGAAGAATATGTGCCGTGGTCCTATACAAATTGGGCTCTTTTGGGCTGGTTAATTGGTCACCATTTATTTGCCACTTATATTTTGACTAAAATACTCCCTCCGTCCCACCTTATCTTACACAGGGGGTCGACACGGTATTAAGAAAAATTGTTATTTGATTGTTTGTTAACTTTTTAAAGGTAGAATGAGGGTGTAGATTATGTTTTAACATTCCTTTTTTAGGTTATGCAAAATTAGGTGGGACGACTTTTTAAGGAAAGTGTGCAAGATAAGGTGAGACGGATTGTTAATTTAAAATTAATTAATTAGGGTAGGTTTGTGGACTTTAAATGTTTCCTATTTAGGGAATGTTTAGATTGCAGAAGCTAAATTAGGTCATAGGTACTTACTTTTTATTAGTAGAAGAATAGTGTCTAGTGACAATGAAGAATATAGGTGTTTAAAATAAATTAATGATACCAATTGTGTAACACTCACATCATCATCATAAGGTATCCAATTCAAAAGTTGCTATAGTTGAATGCTCAATCAACAAAATTCAACCAATAATGTATCACCTCCATTTTATATGTTGGGCTGGATCGGATCAGATCTAAATTTCATCAGGATAAAAAGTGGCGAGCCTGATTCAATATCTCCTAAAATACACTAAAATTGTCCATTGATCCGCATCCCTTTCAGGTCATTGGTTCACTGGGTCGAGCCTCTTGGACCTGGTAGTATCGGCCTAAGATTCATATAGCTCAGTTTATCTAGAATGTTAGGCGAGTTAGGTTGTACGATTTTGTCAGCGAAATCCTAAGTTTTGGGAAGGCAAAGTCTCTCGTACACCATGTACACGGTGTAATTCGGGTTGGATATCACGGTTTATACTTAAAATTATTACTCCCTCCGTCTTGGTTAAACTTGCAACCCTAACCGGGTACATATGTTATGAAAAAACAGTGTTTTTCCTTTGACTTTTTTAAAGGTGGGGATTGATGGTTGAAATTTTGAGGGTGAAGATTGTGGGAATTAGTTTCCATTTATGGGGTTGCAAAGTTAACTGGGACGGATTGATAAGGCAAGTAGGCAAATTTAACTGGTACGGAGGTAGTACTTGTTCTAATAAAGGAGAAAAATTATTTGTCTATTTCCCCTATTCCTTAATTTACTTATCCAAGTCTAAATGAACATCTAAAAAAAACAGAGGCAGTAATATTTTTAAGCATAAACACTAATAAATCCTCCTCTATCTGTTGCGGGTCAAGGGCTCCTTCCCCCGCCCCCTCCAGGCGCTACATCATAGGCACATTGGGAGCACATTTAGATGCTACTACCGTACTATCAAGAAGAGAATAGTTGGTACCTCCATGATGGAACACATACATTTTCAGCATGATATACATTTCTTCAGAACAAGCAACACATCTACATATAAATACCAATACTTTTTCTTAAAACACTATCCGTGATCCGAATTACACGAATCATGACTGGTTTACAAGAGACCTACTGTTCCGCCACAGCTTGACCTATTGTTGATGGTCTAAAGAAACAGAAATTCACATAATCTAGAGTGAATCATAAAAAGATATTTGAAAAAGCAATATAGATGACTTCATATTCCCTATCATAAAAAGATATGATTCGAGTGTTTAATTAGGGAGACTTACATCCACAAGTTGCTTCAGAAAGTTACAAACATACAAATTAAATAAAGACCACAATAAGACCATATTATTCTGCCAACTGTTATAATCATCTAGTGCAACTTGATTTGTACATCATGCAACATTTAAATCCTAATCTAAAAATTTGCAACACATATATATATATATATATATATATATATATATATATATATACGCAAAAAAAAAAGGGAAAAAGTATTAATTTTTGGAATAAAAGTATCACGTTTGTCTATAAAAGTATTATTTTTTTAACAAAAGAAGTACTCCACTCTTTGTAGCAAAAGTATCACTTTTATCTGTAAAAATATCACTGTAGCAAAAATACTACTTTTATCTGTAAACATATTATTTTTTCTTGTAAAAGTGTATTCCGTCACACATACGTGAGACCGTCACACACAAGACTCGCTATATATATATATACATGTGTGTGTATATATATATATTTGATAACCATTTTACTTATATAATCATCTAGTGAAAAAGTTGATTTGTACATCATGCAACATTTAAATCTAAAAATTTGCAACATATATATACATACTATCTCCGTTTTTTTTGTTGTCATTGTTGCATTGGATAAGAAAATTAAGAAACTTGAAGAGTAGACAAATATGTCATCAACTGATTTCCTTAAATCCTTTAAATTTTTTTTTCATTTCCTTATTATTATTAACATTTTCCATAACTATAGGGTTAATATTGAAAAAAAAATGGTAAAAAGACTAGAATGACAACTATTTACAAACAAAACAGAAAAAGTTAGAATGACAATTAAAAAAAACGGAGGTAATATATATATATATATATATATATATATATATATATATATATGTGGAAACGATTACAGAAAATTTATATAACCACAAACTTTCTCAACGACAACAGTTTTTCGTTACAACCCGTTGTGTATTTTATTAAAACCGTTGTCATTTGCCCAACTATTACGATAATCAAAGACCGTCTCAAATAATAGCAAATTGTTATAATTTTTTCTACAAAATATTATAATTTTTTCTTGTCACACAACCGTCAAACGGTGCGACGGTAGTCCAAAAAGTTAGCCGCAAAGATTAGTTACAGTTGACTCAATTAATGAGGTCAACAATGTAAAACCCCACTTAATTGTACTATTGGCCATGATTAACCAAAGTTGGTCACAACATTTTGTCTCATGGTAGGTAATCGGCAATAGCATCTTTTTGGCAATATATATCAATTATTAATATTTTTTAGGGAATAAATAATTAATATTAGTTGATGTTTACAATTAAATTACGTATTTAGTTTTAAGTCCCATAAGTGGATTATATTATACTCCCTTCGCCCCACCTTATGTCGTACACTTTTCATTTTCGTCTGTCTCAGACGAATTTACACACTCATTAAAAAGAAAAGTTAACAAAATCTTCCTCTGAATCTCCACCCTCAATCAACACACCATAAGAAAAATGGTATTTCAGACCACAAAAAGTGATCTCAAATAAAGAGTATTTGTCACAACTTTAGTGATGTGATCTCAAATAATGAGTATTGGTCGCTAAATAATATCTTTGTGCCACAAAAGTGGTCTCAAATGCGTCTCAAATATTTTTTGCAACAACTAGTTGTCGTTAAAGAAGTCTTAAAATTGTCTCAAATAATTTGTAAGGAATTTGTGACAACAAATGGTCACAAATAACTTATTATTACCGACCACAATTATGGTGTCAAAAAATGTTATACAAAAGACCTCTTTTGTTGTAGTGATTTGAAAAGTTAACAAATTTTCAAAAAATAATTTTTTCCAATACTTGTGTTAATTTCTCCCGAGTAAGATAAGTCGGGACGAAAGGAGTATTAATTAAAAAAGCTCAACTTGATCATTTAGAACAAGTCAATCTGTTTACCTAAGCCACTTTATATTTTTTGCTCATAAAATATATGCCTTGTCATCCAATAACAAATCTTAAATTCAGTTACAATAGGCATCATGTCGGGAGAATTTTTTTTATCTAAATATTATTTGTAAAAGGAATAAAATTCTGAATTAATGGATTATCATTTTATAGATTTGAAAATGACATATGCACGAAATTATTATTCGTGTTTGACCAGTGCTTTGTTTTGTCCCTTATTTTATTGAATTTAATTGTTTTTTTCCTCTTGAGTCAAATAATTAGGAGAAAAGGAACCCACAAAGAAAGTTAATGCGTTGAATCTACGTATTCCCTCCGTCCCGACTTAATTTGTACATTTACTGCAATACGTGTATTAAGAAAAAATTATTTTTACGATTTTTTTTGTGCTGACTAGTTAACTACGATTAAGATGAAATGGCATCTCTACCTATGCAAGCATATATTGGAAGAAGGATCTTGTTTTGTACGTAGAGCTGTAAATGAATTGAGTCGAGTCGAGTCGAAAGTGTGATTGTTCAAGTTTGTTTGAAATATTTTCGACGTTCTATTATTATGTTTGAGTTTGTTTGATATTAATGATCATATCGAGTTTTAATCGAGCCGAACGTGAATCGTTGTTGAGTAGTTTGATATTTTTTGCACTTGTTTTAACATTATTTAATGTCAAGCTCGAATTTGAGTCGAGTTTTAGAAACGTAAAAGTATGTTCAAGTTCCTCAAATTTTGTAATAAAACATAGTTGAAGCAAACTTTTAATGAATGATTTCAAATTGAGCATTGAGTGGTTTGCTTTCATATTCCTAAACCTTATAAAATGAGTGAGAAAATTGTGTTTTTAGTTCTTTCATTTTGATCCAAGACCTAACAAAATTGGCCCTAATTTTTCTTTTCTTCCACTTGTGGTCCAAAAAATGTTTGTCTGCGCATAAATGTTCCATTTACTAGAACTTTTAGTCCCGTATCGTTAAACTTTAACATTTGAATGCACGAGCCACGTGGCTGTTTGATTACGTAATAAAATACGATTTATTAGAAAAGGGAATAAAAACTTGTGAATGAAACCCCTTTTCCCCTATTTCACAAAAAATCTCAAATCTGCACTAATGAACCCTAGGTCGATCATGCCCACAATTTTTTTCACAATAATCATCAATTCTGAGCAAACATTTCAACATGGAGGTCCGAAATACTGATGAGAAGAAAGTAGATGGCAAAATACTCCGATTTGTATACAGATCGAACCACGACCTCACCTCAATGATTTGTACTCTCGGTCGGAATGGAAATCACGATCGAAAAATCTACCACGATCCACAATCCAAAAGTCATCTCTGGCGACTTTGCAAAACCACTTTTTGGGTGTAGGAGAAATCACTTTTGATTTCTCCATTTCTGTTTCTCACGTAAGTGATAAACTGTTCTCACTTCTCTTCCATTAAGTGTACTCTGTACACTTAATAGTGTATATAAGGAGAGGATGCGAATCTATTATTATGGAAGATGTGCCTCTCATAATAACGCACCTCCGACAAATAAATCAGCCCACTTAAACGACCTTCGATCGAACTCAATAGGTCAAATCGACAGGTCTTCCTAACGAAAGTAAACTAGTCCATGTAATGTACAACCACAGAAAGGATACTTAAAATAGAGCAAGGTCTACTAAAGATAATAAATGAAAACCCGAAAATATTCTTATCCATGGATATAGTAGGATCCGAAACTAGACCCGATTATTGATGAACATTTTAAAGTAAACCAGAAGTTGCATACATGGTTGCTAATGAGTTAATCTTCTTAGATAATACTTCCTTCGTTTCAAATTAATTGACGTTTTACGATGAAAGGAGAGAATTAAGAATTGAATATTTTGACAGATATATTATCACCTAAAGATTTGACCAAATCAAAATATCTCTAATAGATTGAAAAGTTGAGATATTTTAGGATTGAGTTCAGGGAGAAAATTAGTAGAATTTATGAAAAATATGTGAAAGGTCCATTCATTGGAAAAGGAAATAACATCATAAAACGTCAATTAATATGGAATAGAGGGAGTAATTAATTAAAAAATGAAAAATATATTGCAACTCCTAGTACCAAAAATGGCAAGATGTTTCGGAAATTAATGTTAGACGAAACGGCGTCGTTTTGGGAGAAAAAAGCTTCATCTCGAGTGGTAGTGGAAATGAGTTTAGGAAAAGTATTGGGGTCAATTTCGCCAATGTAAAACTCCTTCATTTTCTCTCTGGCTTCTGGGCTATGAGGAAGTCCATCAAACTCATCTGTTGCATCCTTTCCTACAAAATAAATTCAACAAACTAATTATAGGGTGGGCTCGGGTCGAATTTTACGAGTTTTATGTTGTCAGGGTGGCGGAGACTGTTGCAAATATTCAATATATTGGGCCAACACATGTCAAGTTTATGCGTATAATTGTCTTATGGTAGCCCAAATAAAATGATCTACTTAAGTTCGAAGTTATGGGCCTTAATGGGTATTAAATAATCACAGACTTTAAGTGATTTTCAACTAGTTGAGGGATCAAACTGAAAATAAAGGAAACTTATTATTATAGTTAAGGTTATGGTCCCAAACATCAACAGTTTTGTTGTACTCTCTCTGCAGAAAAAGTGATTAAGGGTGAAACTACTCGTTTGGAAGGTCATACCGGTTTTTGCACAAGATTGATCATACAGGGATTCGGTACGCTTCTTCTTTCTAGATTATGGTTACTTCCTATATAGGATTATCATCGTAGAGGGTGTTTAATTTAGTTGTTAATGGACAGCTTATTTGGTTAAATTAATGGTGTATTAATTGATAAAACATGCGATTCGGTATTAATAATTCTAACAAATACCTGATAAAACAACTCAATCTTCCACCCGATCTCGTAGGTACCTAGAATATTTCTAAAAGCTAATTTTCTAGGATTGGATTTATTTTTACTTCTTTAAATGTTTTGAAAAATCCATAGAGTTATGTTTGATTTTGATAAAATACGATACCTGGAAAATTTAACCCGATATAATTCTAATACTTGCTTGACTAAAAAATACCCGACTCGATTAAATAAATCTTGTATTGGATTGACCAGGTACCCGAACCCGCAAGTAGAAAGACCACCCCTACTTACCGGTTGCCATTAGCAGCATTTCACTACCACCGGGATGATGTTCTAGAAACCTTGTCACATTAAACACCTGATCATATGTTAATTATTACATAAGTATACACTTCTCAAAAAAAAAAAAAAAAAGTAAACATAAGGAATTTAAAACTGGAGGTACGATATATATTTTACAAAAATATTATTTAAACCTGTTATAGCAAAACACAAAAACGAAAACAACTACCAACATGATTCAAACTCCGAGTAATAGAAAGAAGGTTCACACGTGCTACTGTTGCGTCAACATGACAATAAAACTTAAAAATGCTACATATAAATGAAAATATCTAAATATTTTGGGGTATAGCTACGAGCTACCGTCGTGCCAACATGACAATAATACCTAAAATGTTACCTACAAATGAAAAAACTAAATATTTTGGGAATACAACTTTTCCCGTTGTTCTAGGCTGGATACACCATTGGTACGTGATTCAAAACGATTACTAAAAGCTTACACGTATTCAAATACTCTAATATATACAGTGTGTGCGGTAGATAATGTTGGGCCTTCATTGGAGCCCGATCTCCATATTAATATAATATTATCCATTTTAAAACAAGTTGAGACGGTTTTATTTTCTGGACAATGTCAGTCGACCAGACGGTTTTATTTTTGTGACAATCTCTATAAAGTCCACCCTTACCATTCTATTAGCTAGACGGGTTTTTTTCCAGAACAATCTCTATCGAGTCAACACTTACTGGTACTTGGATGATCGCTTTCTGCCTCATCTCTTGAGGCATCAGTCATCCTTCATCTTTTTGGGGCACCACCACCTTCGAAGATCTTCACCACATCAGTTTAATTTAGAGTTCTGTCTAGAATCCTCCGAGAATCTACACCACATTAGTTCAGTCTAGGATCTTCACAACATCAGATCCCTTCGGTTTAGAACCATGACTCTAATACTACTATTCTTCGCATTTGTATGATTTTATCCCGCTTAAAATACTATGAACCTTACTTGGGCCCTGATCTTCGTATTGATATAATATCGTTCACTTTAAAACAAGCTCGATTTAACGTTATGGCTTCCCAATTACCTCATACCAATACTACTTTTAAACACTAAACAAGAAATATTTTAGAGCCTTTCATGAACCATACCATAAGATCCAATCTTGGCCCAACTTTTTCCATAAAAATCTACTACATTCGTCCCAGCTTAATCTGTCTACTTGTCGTTTTGGTTTGTCTCACTTTAACCTGTCAGTTCCATAAATGACAAATTTTTCTCACAATCTCCATCCTCAAAATCTCCATTCTCAATCTCCACCTTTAAAAAAGTCAAAGATTCTACAAAATCTACTTTTTCTTAAGTTCCGTGTCCGATCAACCTAGACAGGTTAAGCCGGGACGAAGAGAGTACATTAAGCAAAAATTGGATAAAAAAGCAAGTAGAAGAAGTTGGTAAAAGCTGACTAACCTTGCCAAAGAGGATAATCCAGCAATCATCTTTCTTATTGTGCTTTTCCACCTCATCAAATGAGTATATTTTCTCAGCCCCCATTCCCAAACACACCAAATACAAATTACTAGATCAATTAAGCTTCTCAAATCAGCTTATAAAAAGCACTTTTTTTCAAAAATATACTGCAAAATCAGGAAAAGCCAAAATTAATTGCAAACACCCATCATAATTTTCATCTATTATTATACCGGAAAAGGAAGCTGCTAGAAGTCAGATTACATTAACTAACCGCTGTACTTTAATAAAATAAATAATTTCTCCGTCGTGCGATGTACGACTTAAAATATATTTATTTTTAAAAAAATAAAATATCATATAAAAAAATTAAATTTATTAAATATAACAGATTTTGTGAGATATGAGTTCGGATATTGTTTTAAAAGGTTGCGTGAGCGTCTCCTTTTATAGAGTTGGACAAATTAAGTCGACTGTGGCAATTTACTATTGAATTGAGATAATGATGTCTAAGTATATTTCAGGCAAATATATACAGATCTATACCAAATTGATTTTTTTTACCAAATAACATGTGAAATGTCCGATTGAAAAATGACTCGTACCAATAATAATACATTTCAGAAATGGCAACAAGACTTGAGGAAAAAATTCGTGAGTAACAATTTTGGGACGATTTTGATTTTATATTGAGTACTTCCTTCGTCCCATTTAAATTTGCATACTTTTATTTTCGATCCGTCCCACTTAACTTTGTCATCCTTAAAAAGAAAATTTCTCTCAAAATCTCCACCCTCAATTCCAATTTTTGAAAAGGTCAAAGATTTTCAATTTTTTTTTTTTAATATTCGTGTTCGATCAACCGTGTAAAATTAGCTGAACCGAGGAGTATGATTTTTGGTGTTTGGGCTTTAGGCCACCACAAGTTCTTCGGCCTAGTGAGTATTGCTTTGGACTAAACATATAGGGCTGCGGCCTGCAATTAATATTTCCCTCGTCTAGGCCCAAACCTATTCTACTACTCTACCATGTCTCTCTGACCAATTTAAAATCGGTGACAATTTACGACACGATCCGAAAATTTAATACGAACTGTACTGATTTCGGTGATATATGGGTTCGACTCAACTAACACGAAAAATTATAATTTTACAAGTTTACAAGGTTAGTGTTGTAACATAACTTGTGTGTCTAATTATGTATTGAATTTTGTATTAGTTTCAACAATTTAATTTATCTCGTGATTTGTATTGTAGTTTTACACTTGCATGTTCTAAAATTCAATTTAGAAATTTAGTTTTCGATTTTTTTTGTCTAAACAAATTGGTGGATCAACATGTAATTCAGATGGGTCGTGCTCGTGTTACAAGTATTGACCCGAATAGCTAACAAATCGAGTTCGACTAGGACAATAATGAAGCATTAAACCGTTATGCCTAATGTGGAAACTTCTTACAATTCCTTCTGAAATAATTTTTTTTTTCTAAAATAGTCGTCCAATAAATTTCTCGTGAATAAATAAGGTTTACTACATTAAATTTAAAACTTCATAATTGTAATTATATTTCTTATTTTTATTTATTATGTTGTGTTTAACTATTAATTTCATTAATTCTATTATATTGTCAGTTAAATTTTGTTTATTACTGTGATTTTATACTATTACCTTACGCTCAATTAATTATTTTTTTACCAAAATTAGTATAATTTTTTTTTTTTTATAATTGTTGTAATGTATTATGTATTGTTAGAATGCCTTGGATTGAATTCTTATTAAATCATCATTTTATATTGTTTAGTATTATAATATCATTATGTGTTCCTTCTTCTAAAAACTATATTTTGAGTCTAGTAACTGCGCAAGTTTTTATCGATCTGCATGTATTACTCTTTACTATTTTAAACATATGATTAAATTTTTATATCACATCAAAATGGAGATGGACTGTTACACATTATAATATAACAAAATAAAAGGAAATTACACCAAAGGAATTGCAGGGTCCATAAAACAAATACAACACAATGTTCGACATTGTCTCTTAGACGAATATTTTACATCATGCAATTAATTAGAAGAAGGAAGAAACAATAATTTCACAACATCGATAGAAGAGAGAAAATACACACAATATTCTTCGAAACTCTGATTTACTATTCATCATGCATCATATGATATCATCTGCATTTGGATCTGCGGCATGAATAAGAGGAAAATAACATAAAATGCATTAAAACTGTCAGGTTATGTAATATTCGAGATAAATGGGCTCCAAGGGTTACGGTCCAACTAGGGTTATTAATAATCTTGTCATTCATTGAATTTATGATCACCAGAAAAATTAGTAAATCTTCTTGCTTGGTAGTGTCCCAAATGTAGTCATTCTTGACGAATTGGATTAACAAATTTGTGTATTTTATTTTTCGTCCAATTAAATTCTCAATTAATTGCACCATAATTTTTTAACAAAATGTGTTCAGTAATCACTGCTAGCTACAAGTAGGCCTGCCAATCTATATAGTGGAAACATAATTATAAATCTACCTAGCTCATCTAGCTATATACTTCTTCCGTCCCGGCCTAATTTGCACATTTACTTCGGCGCGTATATTAAGAAAACATTATTTTTTACTTTGTAGATGATTCTTTTAAAGGTGGAGATTGTAAAATTCCTTTTCATTTTGAGGATATGCAAAATGAGGTGGGACGACCAAAAAAGAAAAATGTACAAATTAGAACGGCACGGAGGGAGTATCTAACTACAAACTCTAATCTTCATGCAACTATAAGGAACTGTTTATATAAATAAATAATATTCTAAAATACGCTAGACACTAATCAAATACCTAATTTATTGGAATTCAAAATTGAGTTACGCAAGTCTAAAGGTGATGAACAGGAAAGAGTCGGAAAAGAATTAAACGATCAAAAATTATCTAACACCTAAACGAAATATAGTCGGACGTAGACAGATCTCGCTCTGGAAACATAATAAAAAAATAATGTAAAATATTATGCAGGCAAGGAAATCTAAAAGCTTACCTTGAGTTGAAAGAAGTGAAGCAGCCTCAGATGTTTTTTCACACTTTTTGGCGACAACATTCTGCCCATCATCTGGGTGGATCTTTCTTTTCAAAATTCTCTTTATCAACTATAAAACATATAATAAATAATTTAGAATAAAATTCCTTAATTACCCATGAATTTCATACTAATTATTCAATTCCACACATTCATAATTGTCTACCTAGCCACAATTAGAGTGGCAAAATTGACCGGCCCAGTAGGTCCGATATTTTGAATAGATTGGGCCCGAAGAATATAGGTTCGAAATGCTATTTAGCCCGATCGAATTGACTCGATGGATCAAAAGTCCGAGGACCTCGGACCAGCCCAATAAGCTTAAAGTATTATAGGAAAATACCGCGGGTCGAGTCGACAAGTTTTAGACCCAACCAAATTCTGGCCCGCTCCGATCCGAAATATGGTGTTGGTCCGACGGATCCGACCGAATTACCACCTCTAACCACAATTGATACTTAATTTCCTTGTTAGTTTATTTTGCCATTTGTGTACTAGAAAAATTTCGGTACTGATGTATATGTCTAATTTTTGTGTTTGGTCTTTGTAATAGGCCAATTTTTACTAAAATAGGCCCAATAAATCTAGAATTGCCATGTAAGGGCCCATGAAACCAATTTTCTAAAGATTTTTTTGTGCGGCGGTTACACGAATCTCATTCTGTGTGGCGGGACCTTATTTACCCAAACCAAGAAAAACAAGGCGAAGCCTCATTTACCCGCTTCACTTTACTATATTTAAATTGACTCGTTATACAGAATGAGATTATGTGATCGCCACATACAAATTTTTGTCTTTTGAAATAGAATATGATAAGGATGATTAGAGAGTTTTATGGACTATAAACTGCCGTTAAGCCCACTAATCGTACCTATAAATATCTCCCATTTAATTCATAATTTCAGATACTAATATACAACAAAAATTAAAATACTCACTTTATGGAGTTTATGAACGGGCCGAGCATCCTGATTGTGTAGTGAAAATATTCCATACTTCATATTTGATTTGTTATTTTCTTCCATCAATATTTCACCTTTGCTATAGTACTCTTTCTTCTCTGAATCAGCAGAGAACAGTTCGGCAAGTGTTGTCCTTTCCTTCTTGATAATCGTATCATCAATCTCCTCGTCCTTACCCTTTCTCTCCATTTTCAAAACCTCGTATTCGTACGTGCATTCTGCAAACATTATTAGATTCGCTGCTTCTTCTTCTTCTTCTTCCTCCTCGTCTTCCTCAGCCATTTCGACTTTTATTTGTTCTTTGTTTGGTTCTAGATCGTAAAATGTTGATTCGCACTCAATCTCATCCTTCACTAACGGGTCGTATCCAAATGTCCCTATCGTTAAAATCCCTCCTTTCCAGCCATCAAACACGTCACTTACTGCACCGTAACTGCTTTGGTCAGTGTCAGCAACACCAATCTTCTTCGCATTCCGTTCCGATTCGCCATCTGTCGTGGTAACAAAGCATAACTTAGTTAACTGTTAATGGAAATTCTTACCTATCCGTAAGAGTACGGTCCACTGAATGCACGATACATGGTGAAACTAACTTTTTTAACCTTTTTCACTTATGCATTGTGCATTCAGTGGTGTAGGAACACTATCCTACGGACATGTAAGAAATTCCCGAAGAAATGAAAACAAGAAGAGACGTGATTACCTTTATGTATAAACCTGCGATGAACCCAGTTGAAGATCTAAAACATATGTAATAAACAAACATGAAATCATGATCATGATTAAATAATATATATATATATATATATATATATATATATATATAAAATTAGAAAATGAAGAGCAAATGCATATAAATTACCTTCATGTTCTTGAGAGATATTTGACTGAAGTTGAAATGAGCCAAGGGAACTTGTAGAGGACAATGTAAGGTTAAAAATGTCACGCCACGTGGCACCTACACAGGGCCCCTAGCTAGCCTAGGTGGACACATGCATTTTGTGCAATTCTCATTGGCAAATTCCAATCAGCCCAAATCATGTAAAACGACTTAATTGCCCTCCAGGATATCTATGTGGACTATTTATGCAAAATTATACAGTGGCGTATTCAAAATTTTGAGATTAGAAGTGCGATATATAAAAAATATAGAAGAAGGATAGGATATAATTAAAAATATAAAAAAGTATTGTTCCATATTTAAAGTTGTAGAAATTACTGTCCCGAATCTTTATTATTTGAAAGCAATATATAACATTATCATTGAGAACTTGTAGAAACACATCTGAGAAAGCAATCTATAACATTATCATGAGGAACTTGTAGAAATACATTTTCTCGGTGAAATGGACCAAACAACCATTTAACAATTAATTTAAAAATTAATCGCTCGTGCTATTGCGCAACTTGTAGGGAATTTGATTTTGAAGTGGGATACGGTTAAGACAGGGTAATTGTGTGATAGAGGATCTTTGTTAGGAATTTGTGTCTTGAACTGATTTGGTTCGGATCGATGTTCGTATCTAGGTGGAGGCTTGGATTTAGACAACTTTGGAGTTGGGCGCGTCGGAGGCCGCGACGAGAAGTGATCGTCGAAGAGTTCGCGGCCGCGACACGTCAGGCGGTGCAGCAGATGGGCCAACATGAGTTTAGGCCCAGTTAGATTCGTTTTGTGTTTAAGATAAGGTTTGGTTGATTCTTTTTGTGTCTAGGATTATATTGGGGGGCTTATAAATAGTCCTATAGCATTAGGAATTTGGTATTGGTCAATTAGTTGATTTGATCGGTCATTGATTTGTTAGGACAAGAGAGAGGTTGTTAATTTGGTATATTCTAGAACTGGTATTTGTTGAGTACTTAGTACTTTTTTGGTCTAGAATATCTAATTTGGATTTGAGACACTATTTTTGGGTTTAGAGTTGTTTGGTCATACAGTGTGTAGAGTTTGATTTTGGTCGCGTATCAATTGATTGATACTCAAGTTTGTCTCCGTATGTTAGGATGAAGAGATGGATAGTTGATCTAGGGTTAAGTGTGTCTTTGTCCTATGTTATAAGCACTATTTTGATATTGATTGGTTCATCTCATTTGGCCGTGAACGTAGCTAAAAAAATTGTTAGTGAATCACGTTAAATTAGCTTTGTCGATCTTTCTCATTTATCGTTTTTATTTTGTATTGTTCGCATGTATTGTGATGTCTAATCACCCCTCGGAAAATGGATGAATTTGATGTACAGAACACAATTTTTAAGTCAAATTAATAGTACAAAATGCATTAATTAATTGAGGATTATTGAAAAATGCATGCATGTTACCAAATGGAAATGGAAATAATTTATAGATTGACATTTAGTGAAATGTCCAGTTGCAAAAACCCAATAAGATGAGGCCATTTTGTGGGCTTTAATGGGCCTTCCAATTTAATAAAAATATGGAATCATATATATGTTCCCTTGTATAAATACCTAATTCGCACAAAGGTAGTGGAAGGCCTTACTAGTATGGTCTTCTATAATCACGGGTGCAACATCTTTTACGGTAAATGTTTAGTCGATATATATATATATAATATGACATTACTAGCTAGTACATTATCAATAATTATGTGTCATGCAATTAATCACTTGTTTAAGAGACACTATTTCCGTCTCGACTTAATTTGCCTACTCTGATTGGGCACGAAGGTTAACAAAAAACAGATTTTTTGGAATCTTTAACTTTTTCAGAGGTGAAAACTGGGGATGGAAATTTTGAGGGTAGAGATTGTGAGAGATTTTTTTTTTTTTTTTTTTTTTTTTTTTTTTGGCTGACAAAGTTATTTGAGACAAACTAAAAAGACAAGTAGACATATTAAGCCAGAATGGAGAGAGTATTACGTAGTCTATTGTATATACACGCAATGTGAACTGTAGTTGTATATGTTGAGTTCCCACATAGAATATGACATCAACGATACATCAGCAGTGATATGTCATATTTAAATGTAAGAGATGTTGCGCCACTTAATATAGAAGATCCAAAATGCATGTGTAAACAAAAATGGCATCGATTTCATAATTCTACCCAAATTTGACGATGTATATCTTTTTTCGCTAATGTTTATACTCTATAGCTATATCCCAAGTGTACAATGTAACAATAGATAGCACGAGCAATATTAATCATATGGAGGTTGGAAGTTTCAAGCCTATTAATAAATATCTTCTCTCAAATCTCAATATATTAAACTTAATATGTCTAGTAATTAATGAGATTAACTGACAAACAATTTAATACAAGAACACTTAGATAAAAACATAGAACGAAGTTTCATCAACAAATGAAAATTAAACGATTCCACATAATGTAATCTCTAACCGTAGGATAAAAGAAACTTAGCCGGACATAGTCATGATATAATCGGTAACATGTTTCTTCTACAAAGAAAGAAATTGATAAAATCGATTTGTAGCACTTGAATTCTTGTTCTTTTCCTTGTCCTTGTTCTGCCCTTATTTTAGCATTCAAAATATGTTGTCTGATTCTCAAATTTGCAACCCTAGATGTCTTTTTATCAAGGTTATAAAAATTACTAGGTGCGAGTAAGTCGGTAGGCTGGGGCCAGTGATTAGTCGGGTCCTAGGCCGCTGGTCGAGGTCTATGCGGAGTTAATCGGGGTATAATTGTGGTAAGACGAAGAGGAATTGGGATATAAATATACGCGACCAATGAAACCCAATGCCTAGAATGGAATGAATCGGAGCTAGTCAAGGTTTTTTGCAACATAATTTGTTATAGGTTGGAAAGAAAAAAATAGCGATAATAGGTCAAAACCTGGAAAAACACATAACTAACCAACATGGGCCGCACAACCGGTGCACGCCTGCATGCCCAGATCGTGCGAACCCCCGAAATCCCAAACTCACTGGAAAATCTACACGATTCGTGTAATGTTGCATGGTCGAGCCGTGCAATACAAGACAACACCCATAATTCACTTTTGATGCTACACGTTGAGGTCTTCCGGTCATATTTGGACTTTTCCTATTTCAAATAAAATTGTAACCTTATGAGTTGATTTTCCAATGCAACTAGTTTCATTTCCATTTAATATGGTATATTTCAAGATATCATCCAAATACTAGAGTTGTATCAGGATAGATTGATATGCAGTTTTTCACTCAAATGCCATTTTTATGCATTTTTTTGACATTTTTTCCCTGCAATTGTTATCCGCGGGATCCACTATATATAATTACTACTTTACCCTTTTATATTTAATGAAAGATACTAAATTACCCGCACTTGTTACTCGCAGGACCCACTATATATAATTGCTACTTTATCCTTTTATATTTAATGAAAGATACCAAATTATCCCCCATATATATATTATTTTTTTAATGCATTTTTGGCAGATTTTTTTGGTTGTCTGCCTATTTTAGGCTTTCAAATATTTTTTTTGTTTTTTATTTTTAAAAATGGCATGCTTCCTAATTTTTATGCGTTGGCAAATGTTTTTATGCATCTTTCGACTATTTTTTGTATTATGTTCCTTTTTATTACAATTGACAGATTTCTTTTTCTTTCTTTTTTAAGGGGTGGAATTCCCCGCAAATTTGGGAACGGAGAATTTTTTGCCAACTTGCACTAAGGGGGTGGAGGATGGGAATTATTCCCTCGTCCCGTTGCCAAACCTAGACAAGGACCTCTTCAAATATTACAATAAAGGTTCTCACTCATCGGCCATTCTAAGTTATAAATTCAAGAGTACATTGGAGATCGTATTCGACAACATAAAAAAAGATCGTCTTCTATAAAACGTAAGTTACTTTTATCATTTAAAAAATTGTTACTTTTAATGCAAAAAAGTATTACTTTTTGAAATCTAATTGCTTTATAAAAAGTTAATACTCAAATAATATACTACTCCCTTCGTCCCACCTTATCTTGTACATTTTCTGTTTTCGTTCGTCCAGAAGAACTTGCACATTTTTAAAGGGAAAGTTATAACACAATCTCCACCGTCAATCAACCTTTAAAAAGTCAACAAGATCTTAAAAACAACTTTTCTTAATACTTATGTCAATCTTTTCTGTACAAAATAAGGTGGGACGGAGAGAGTATAAAAAGTAACCCTTCAAAAGTAAAAAAGACAGAGAATCCGAACTCTAACTTCCATCTTACACTAATTACCTTAACTCAAACCTTAAATCCAACCGTGATTGACTTAAAAGATAAAGCAACTTCTCCAACATGCAATATTTATTGAATCTCACAACAGTAGAACATAAATATTTTTTTCGATCTCCACTGAATAAAAAAGCTGCTACCCACTATAAGCTGGATTACAGTTTGAAGAATCAGAATCCACTATTCAGTCGAGTAGTATCCGACTAGATGATCCAATCGTTCACTTAAAAAACGAATTGAGATCAACGACTAACTTTATTTTAATCTCAATAAATTTTTTCAATGGACGATTGAATCACCCTGTCCAACACTACCCGACTGGGTAACATAGAATTTCTCCTCTTAAACAACATTCCGATCAAGTTTATTATTACACAATCAAAATAAAACACAACAAAACATGACAGTTCATCCATGGCGGATTAGTCCTTATAACGGCCCCCATTCACCTTCCTTACCACACACAAATGGATACCAGGATCATTGTGATGACAGTCGCTGTTGAAGACGATGGAGTTGTTCACTCCCTGCACGTTACTGTTGAGCAATGTCGTTGATGGTTGTGTTTGCATTGTCGTTTCTTTGTCGGATTTCTGAAGCCTGTGAGCGGCTCCCATGCCGGGTCGGCTTATCTCCATTACAGCTCCTTTGTTGTCGCCTGTAATGGTGATTATTCTCGTACCTGATTCCTCCGAGCTGGAATGTATCTTATCTTTCTTTGGTGGTTGTTCTCTGTTTCCTTTAGTGGCATTTGCATTTGCGTAATTTTGAGGACTATTATGGATTTTCGTTGGCTTATCTTGCACCAGAACGTCCTTTTGTTCGATTTTCGGCTCGCGCTCCCCTTCCGATGCGATGATATGTGGGGGAGGGAGTTTTAAAGGAGATATAGGATTCATTTTAGGAGATTTTGATGGAGAATTTTCCGATGGTTTGACTAATTTTGGAGATGATACAGGGGTCGTAGGGGCGGCAGAGGCGGCGGTGGCGGCGGCAGGAGGAGGAGTCCGTGACGTGGATGGAGAATGTGGCTTGTTTTGAGGAGATGTTGGCAAAGAAGATGAAGGTCCTGAGGTAGTGGTCAGGCTTGATTTCGTCACGGGGGAAGGTGGCGGCGGAGTAGGTGGCGCTGGAGTCGGGGACTTCGGCGCCGGTGGTGCACTGCGCACCCTTGGTGGAGATGCTTGAGGAGGCGGCGGCAGCGTAACCGGTGACTTCGGTGGTGCGACTGGTGGCGGAGTAGGGGACTTCGGTGTTGGTGGTGCACTACGTACAATAAAATAGTCTCAAATAATTAGTATTTATCACTATGTATAAGTATTTGTTATAATTTTATTATTAGAGACAATATGTTGATATTTTTTTTGTCTCAGCTAACTTTTCACAGTTTAAATTTACGGATGTTAAAGAAAAATATATTTTGTTTTTCCTTTGATTTTTTTAAAAGTGGAGATTGTGAGAGAAATTTTCTTTTTAAGGATGTGAAAAGTTAAGTCGGACGGATTGAAATGAAAAGTAAGAAAAGTTAGTCGGATGAAGGAAATACTTATTAGTTATCTTAATAACTCAGATGCAAATAATATATTATGACGACAAAAGTAGCCTCAAATATCTTTTTCAACAATTAATTGTCTCTAAAAGTAATCTTACAATGATCTTATATAATTTTGACAATTAACACAATTATGGTATAAGAAATATTATATAAAATACCTCTTTTGTTGAAGTGGTACGCTCGGTTGAGATGGTTGAGGCGCCGGCTGCACAACCGGTGACCTCGGTGCTGATGGCGGTGGAGCAGCAGCAGGCACCGGTGGTGCAACTGGGGACCTCGGCGGAGCTGCAGCAGGGACAGGCAGCGACGGTGGGGCTGTAACCGGAGGTGATGGCTCTGGAGTTTGAGTTGGTGGCGGAGGAGGCCTAACAGGGAATGCAGGTCGAACTGCGGCTGGAGCTGGAGCCGATGGACGAGCCGGAGGTGGTGGTCGAGGCGGGGCTTGTGGCGGTCGCATTGTCGACAACCGAAACCAAGCCGGACGGTTGCTAGCCATTTTAGTTTACAAAATTGTAATGAGAGTGAATAAAATGTAATGTTGTATATATATAGAAGTAGAAGAGCAAAAAACATGAATCATTACAAAGTGAAGGAAAGTATCAGATTCAGCACAAGTGAAAAAACATGACAACTGAGTCGTAATCAAGGTTGGTATCACTTGACATGAGTAGTTTCAATGCATTGGACCGCTACATAGGACGAACAAACACAACTGGGGCTCCGGCTGCACGGCCCGGTCGGGAGTGTTGTTATCAACTTTATTATCGACTTAACTTTTTTACTGGTAATATGTCCATAAATATGTGAACTTTCTAAATTATTCCTACATTAAATAAGTCTCACCCACCCAATTTCGCCGGATGAGATCTTCTACATTCACTACATGCCATGTGTATAGGATGACATCATAAGTATGCACGTGACAGTTAGTGGAAGTTACGGAATATAAGATGAAACGAGATTTGGAATAGAGGATCCCAATTGCAATTTTGCCCTTATTTTGTCACCTCCTTGTATATGAGGGTTTATGACCTTATACGTGAGTTATACGAGTGTATTTTCATGAGATTTGTTTGACCTGTACATGACGATTTATGGCCTTACACGAGAGTTACATGAGATTAGATAATATAATCTACATGAAGATTTATTTGGCCTGTACACGAGAATTTATGACCTTACACAAGATTTTGGTTGTTACTCACAGTCAGGTGCAATTTATCCAAAAACTATCATAAAGCAGATGTATAGATGGAAACACACTACTTTATGGGCATTTCATCAAGAATAATGTTACTCCCTCCGTCCCACCTTATCTTGCACCAGGGGTTGACACAAATATTCAGAAAATTATTTTTTAGGATTTTGTTGACCTTTCAAAGGCAGATTAAAAGTGGAGAAAATTATATTATAACTTTCAATTTCCATTTTAAGTGGTATGCAAGTTCACCTAGACGATCAGGACCTGCGGCACTATTTTGACAACACAATTAACCGCGGAAATTAATTGCTTTTTGCTTTTTATATTTGAAGTTAAATGTCAACGCAATTTGCGGCGCCTACTTATGTAACATGTTTGAGTGGTTTGTAATTGATGTTGAGATAAGCACTGTTGGTTCCCACTAAAGGTGGCAATTCGGTCAAATCGGCTCGATCAAGTCGGGTTCGATGGGCCATCGTCATATTTTGAGTTGGATCTAAAATTAATCGGTTCGGTTCAAGGTCAATCGAATTTTTGACCCATCGAACCGTTTTTCGATCGGACCAAATAATATTTCGAACCTACATATTTATGGTTTGATATATCTAAAATATTGGACTTACTGAACCGACTCGGCTTGGAATTTTCCGACAGTATAAGCGTACGGAAGAGAAGTGAAACAGAAGCACAAATGAAGCTTTTTTAATTTTACAACAGATGAAGGGTTGCTTGTTCAGATGTTGATTCCTCTGTCTGCTTTTGTTGCGGTTAAGATGGCTTCTAAATGGTCCCGAAATTCACGCACTTACTTTATTTGTCCATTATGTTGAGACGTAATATTCTCTATTTCACATTTATCCTGTTTCAATTTTATTTTATTTTAAAATCGAGTTAATAAGAATTAATTTTTTTTATTTGTGAATTTAAAGTTCATGATTTAGGTTCAAGATTCATGTTTAATTTCATGTTTAAGGTCTAAGGTTCGACTTTCTTGGGTTACGGTATACTTTTTATTGAAGACTTACGATTTCACGGTTCGCGGTTTCATGATTTAATGATTCAGTGTTTATGATTCAATAATTTATAGTTTAGGTTTTATGATTCATGTGTTCAGGTTCACGATTCATGTTGTGTGACTCGATTTTAGAATATAACATGATTGGAACATGATAAACATGAGATAGAGGATCCTAAGCTGTTGTTGAGGAAACAAAGAGGAATTCCAATGATTGAATCGGAATTTCTTAAGATTACATTTGAATGGGAGGATTTTGAGGATGAATTTAATTTTTTTTGTCTCAAATATATTGACATTATTTGGATTACCATGGATTTAGAAATCTATTATTTTATTTTGAGTTATTGTTTGAAGAATTTGAGTGCATTTCCAATCATCTCTATCTTGAGTTATGAATTTGAAATCCATTGATTTAAAATTCTGCCAGTATTTGAAAATCAATGATTTCATTTTAAGTTAATTTTTTTGAAGTATTTGAGTGGATTTAAAATCTATTAAATTCTAAATCCATCAATTTCGAATCCTTCAATCCAAACACAACCTAAGTTTTTGTTTTGAGCTAATTCAATCAACATTATGTCGTATCAGGGTTTTTTCGAGTATCTATTTTACCATAAAAAGATAGCTTTGAGAAAAATCTAACCCGACCCGTCGAGTGCCCCTAAACTTAGGTGTTTTATTGGGTCTGACCAAGTAATTTGAAACCCGCAAAACCCGACCCAAGCCCACCCTAATATATAATTCTAGACACACTGAACCAAGAACAATTAGATGCATAAAGTAGATATCAAATCAATATGATAATATTTCGTACGTGGATTTATAGTAGTATTTTGGGAAATTTTGATCGATAATGATTAAATTGGCATTCATGGTTTTTTTTAATTCTAGATACATGTGAGTTGCTTTAGATCATGCCACGTGGATCACATATACGGAAATCCCCAATTTAATAACTCGTGTAACATACATGTATCATTTTACAGCAATTTTTTATATTCTTGGCAAAAATAGATCTAAAATTGTTCAATTTTCTAAATTACGGGACTAAAATTTTAAAACCATAACAAGTTGGGACAAGAAATGCAAGGTGCATATACTTATATAACTAAAAATGTTATTTTCCTTAATTCAAATTGTACAATTGTCAATAGTGATCGGAAAATAATGAGATTTAACACATGAATTAGAGAGTGAAAATGGCTCCAATAGATAAATGCTCAAATGCAGGGGCGGACTCAGACCAGATGATTAGGGGGTCAAAAAATAAAGAACCCCGATCAACATTAATATACACGTAATAATAAATATTAAATAAGTATATTATATTTATTATTTAAATGAAATATCAATAATATTTACTATTAAAAATGTCGAAATGTATCATTACTTATCTATATACTAAAACTTACGGTGTATTTATTATATATTATGAAAATTATTTAAATTTATCCTAATATTTGATTATTCTGAAGAGGACCAAAATACACACAATATTCAAAATAAATACACATTATAAATATTATACATATTTTAGTTATAAAATTAATGAGGCGGGAATGAGGTTAGAGTGGGCCGGGGGCCAGGGCCACACAACCCATGGGTGTAGATCGGTCCCTAGTAAAATGAGATAATGGAATATATTTTATAGCCATTTATTTATGTGCATGGTTTTAAGCACTTTTAAAGATAAAATACTAAACTATCTTTAATAAATGTAGTTTGAAAATGCATATCATATGTGTATATCGATGATAACATATAATAATCGTCGAAATATGCACGTGAAAATGTGGCTAACAAATACGTAAATCTAACATTTTAACACGTGACAATAATTGAGATTTTCCACTAGTGTGATGATCCCAAATACAATAAAAAAAAGTTGAATCTTTATAAAATGTTTTTGCCATGTAGATCATATTTTGCAAATTTCTTGAGTGGACATAGATTTCACTGCTCATTTAGTAGATTACCACATATTTACAATGTAAAGTTGAAGTGAAAAGATTCCCACCACAAGGAAGAAAAAGAAAAGAGAGCGCACTAAAGTTATTTATCAGGAGTATATCCGGTGCACGATGCAATTCGGATTAGGTATCGAAATTTATATTTAAATATATTACTTGTTCTGGGTAAAACATTAATATATTACATCATGATACCTTTATGCAGAATACGTAATACATTTACGGGTTAATTGCAGTAACCCCACCAAACTATCAGCGTTTTCACTCATAAATCACTGAACTCTTTTTTTGTTGCATAGATACATATAAACTATACGAGTTTTGTAAATAAACCACCAAACTTTTTTTTTTTCAATCGGCAGATAAACAATCAAACTAATTTTTCAATAATTTTTTGTCGAAAATATCCACACGTGACTTGCGTTTGATAAACTTTTAATAGCCTTTTTTGTACAAACAACCTTTTTAGTATGCTAAAAGTATAAATTCTTTCACACGTTCCTTTTCCATAACAATTTCTTCGATAATTAATAGTTCTCTCTCCAAATATCTAAAACCTCCATTGTTGGAGATAAATTGTCCTTCTACCTAATAAAAAACGTGTTTGGACAAAACAACCATTAAAAATTTATAATGTGCAAGTTACATGTGGAAATCCGGCGAAAAATGATTGAAAAATAAGTTTGGTGTTGTATATGCCAAAACCCGTATAGTTTATATGTATGAGTGCCACAAAAAAAAGCACAGTGGTTTATGTGCAAAAATGCTGATAGTTTGGTGTGGCTGCTGTAATTACGACTCGAAATGCACAAATTTAATATCCGTACAACTAGTGTACATGAGACTTACTAATCGGACCCTCCGTCCCGACCTAATTGGCCAACTTTGATCGGGCACGGAGACTAAGGAAAAGTAGATTTTGTGGAATCTTTAACTATTTCAAACGTGGAGATTAAGAGTTGAGATTTTGAAGGTGGAGATTGTGAGAGAATTTGCTATGTATGAGCTAGGACAATTAAGTTGGAAAAAACAAATATGACAAATTGATCAATTAGGTCGGAACGGAGGGAGTATTTCGGTGCAATAATTTGGCGACATGACCTGAATGTTTCATATCATGCGTTCACCAAAAGCACAGAGAATAGGTACAATGTTCAAATTCAATTTTCAGAATTTCACGTTTTAAAACATCCACAATTTAGAGGGCCATAATTTGGCCACATTACTTAGAATTTTCATATCATGCATTCACCAAAAGTATAGAGAATAGGTAAACGTTTAAATTCAAATTTTAGAATTTTATGTATTTTCTTGAAATTAAGATTAATGTAAAACGTTCAATATAAGATTCTTAATTCAATTAGAAAAATTAGGAGTTATCCAAACGAGCAAACTATGTGTCAACAAGTTGGCTCTACGAGAGATGTTCTATGCTAAAAAACAATCAAATAGCACAAAATAAATGTTAAACATTACCTGCGAAAAGACCAGTGGAGCTAAGATATGTTCCTTGCTCCTTGCTCCGTGACTGCATGCACAAGGAGCAAATGATTTGGATGACGGATCCAGGCAGAAAGTCTAACGCTAAAACCCTAGCAGAGAGGCGTTGTGAATCTTCCATTATTTCAGGGACTGAAAAAAGAAAAACAAACAAAATTAAAGATGAAACATTCCCTCATCCTCTTTTATGGGAGGATGAGGGAAGAAGGTAAAGGCGACGGCTAGATTTTTAAAGGAAGAGATTGTTAATGGCGGCCACTATCATAATAGAAGATCTTTCATAATTATATGTTTAAAACATCCACAATTTAGAGGTGGAGCTATATTTTGGAGCATATAAGTTCTTAAGATGTATTTGATAAATCGAGATGTTAAACAATATATAAGAGCTCAAATTCTTATGGAACTTATAAATTCCAATAAATAAATAAAAAGAACACAAGTCTATCTAATTTTTTTTAAAAAAATTTATAAGTTAACACACTCACACTTCACACACAATACATAGTACAACACGCGCTTCCTCCCCTCGCACTCCATACAATTCATACACAACAACTATAAACAAACACCACGTATATACACACTTGCACACTAATCAAAATGTATATTAAACGATGGATTTTAAATTAATTCTTCAAATTCACAATTTAATCCCTTCAATCAGATAAACGTGATACTTTTACAGATAAAAGTGGTACTTCTGCTACAGTTATACTTTTATAGATAAAAATGATACTTTTGCTACAAAAAGTGATTTTTTTTTTGTTGAAAAAAAGTAATACTTTTATAGATAAAAGGGATATTTTTATTATAAAAATGATAATTTTATCCCGTCACACCGTGTGACGGTCGTGCGACAGTCTCATACAAATTTTTTACTTTTGAAAAATGTGTGTTTTGGCCTCCCTCAAATTATCAAATACTAGGATAAATTTAGATAATTTTTATAATATGCAACAAAACAACCTAAATCTTAATATATTGGTAAATAATGATACATTTCGACATACTTAATAATAAATATCGTTGATAGTTTATTTAAATAAAAAATATAATATATTAAATATTTATTATCACATGTATATTAAGGTTGGTCTGTGGTTCTTTGTTAGTCGGCCCCTCTAACTATATGTTCCCCGTTCATCAATATATCCATGAAAAAGGCTAACCAATCGTTTACGTTAGGGGTGGTTCGGTACGGTATACCGTATCGAATAGTCCATACCGTTAATTTTGGTATACCGAAAATTTACTATATACTGTTAGGATTTTTGGTATATCGAAATACCGAACTACCAAAATACCGAAAAAGTTTCGGTGTACCGATATATACTGAAAATACCGAACTTTTTCGATATTTCGATATATACCGAAATATCGAAATTTTTAGATTATTATATCGTTACCGTACCAAAAATTTCCAGTACATTATCATACCGTACTGAAAACTCGGTATTCCAAAAATTTCGATATTCAATAATTTTTCGATACGATATTTCGACATTTTGATTTTTTTCCCTACCCCGGGTTAGGCTAATCGTGCAAAATGGCAAGTGCTAATATGCTATTTACTTGTCAAAGTTCCTCTCCAAGCCTTGTGTGGACTGGGTTAGGCCGGCCATGTAGCCGCATTTTATTTCGTCTTATTTACATATTTTACAAGATCTACAGCACAAAATTTTACTAGTTGAGGCGTTACTTTTAATAACCCATATACGACTGTAAATGAGTTGAGTTGAGTCGAGTCGAGTTAAATCGAACGTATTATTATTCACTTTATTTGAAATATTATCGAATTTTAATATTATGTTTGAGCTTATTTGATTATTGATTGAGTCGAGTTTGAACAAGCTTTAACTAGGCCAAACACGAGTCGAGCTCAGATAATTTGACATTTTTATCAAGCTCGAACTTGAATCGAGCTTTAGATTTTATCAAACATAAAACTATGTTCACGCTTGTTTGATATCTTTACTCGAACATAATTCAAACGAGCTTTTAACGAACGATCTCAAATCAAATATCGAGTAATTTGATTTAATTTTCAGCTCTCATCCACATAATATATTCATTACCAATCAATCAACATAGTTTCAACAATATATTGAAGAAATATAGGTGGTAATGTGATTAATTTCACAATATTTATGTACTAATGATTATTAAAGAGTTAGAGTTGGAGTTAGTTTATTACGGTTTTAGATAAAAAATAAAAAGTTAATTCTTATCTGTAATCCAATCGAATAATATCCGACCAGGACAATCCAACCGATTAATCTCCTTCGTCCACAAAATAAACGGTGAATTGTCTCAATTGACTACTACTAAAGTAGATAAGAATTTCACAGAGATGGGTATTTGACTTTAAAACCATCTCTTTTTGCAGTTCTCTTGTTCCCACCATTCTTTCAATGCCGGCAAATTACTGTTCTATCCTTATTCCTATTAATAATAATCAAACCAAATCATCATCTATCTCCTTTCCTCAATATGATACCGAACAAATCTAGCATAATTTCCCTTTAATTTCTGCAGATTTTTATGCTCTAATGATTATTGTCGAATTGTTTTTGATATGTTCATCGATTATATGTTTAATATTTCTCGTCCGGTGGTTTCTTCATCGGACTGCTCTGATATACGTCGTCAGGAAATGGATGGATTGGATCGACGACCGAGTTCATGTTCACCAGCACTTTACGGTGCCGGAGTTGGACGATTCGACTCAGCAGGAGAATCAGTTCTACCGCCGTGTCTCTGTGTACCTGGATTCATTGTCTTCCTTGCAGGATTCCGATTTCATCAATCTCGTGTCCGGAAGAAATGAAAATGATATCGTTTTAATCCCCGACGATGATCGGGAAATCAACGACACCTTCCTCGGCGCGCGCCTCTCGTGGATCAGTAAATTCGATTGCGACGAAGGGGACGTTGTTCGTCGGAGTTTTGTGCTGCGAATGAAGAAGAAAGATAAGCGGAGAATTTTGAAACCTTATGTTCAACACATTCATACGGTTGCTGGTGATATTGAACAGAAGGGGAAGGAATTGAGGATTTATAATAATAGCAAGGGGAAATGGAAATCAGTACCGTTTAATCACCCGGCGAGTTTCGAATCGCTCGTAATTGATCCGGATTTGAGAACGAGGATTCAATCGGAGCTGGAAATATTCGTCAGGTCGGAAGAGTATTACCAGAAATTAGGTCGAATTTGGAAACGAAGCTATCTCCTGTACGGCACTTCCGGTACCGGAAAATCCAGTTTCATCGCCGCTGTAGCGAATTTCCTGAATTTCGATATTTACAATCTCAATTTGTCGCAAGTAACTGACGATGCAGATCTCAACGCACTCCTGTTGCAATCATCGAGTAAATCTCTGATTGTGGTCGAAGATTTGGACCGCTATGTTACGGAGAAATCGAGGATGAAGGTATCATTATCAGCTCTATCCAATTTCATGGATGGATTACTGAATTTCCACGATGAACGGATTATGATATTCACGATGAACAGCAAAGAAGGCGTCGATTCATCTCTTCTCCGGCCAGGAAGAATCGACGTGCACATACATTTTCCATTGTGTGATTTCAATTCATTCAAAGGATTAGCTAGCAATTACTTAGGTATTAAGGAACACAAATTGTTTCCAGCAGTAGAGGAGATATTTCAGACCGGCAAAACAATGAGTCAGGCGGAGATTAGCGAGTTGATGCTGGTGAATCGGAATTCACCTAGCCGTGCTCTGAAGACGGTGATCTCCGCCTTGGAATTGAGCGGTCGGAAGAGTCGGAAAGTTGCACCGACGTTGATCGACTCAGCCTCATCGTCGCCACCGTTGGCGGAGGACTCCGATCCGGCCCACTGGAAGGAAAGCTTTCCGAAGGAGTTGCGCAAGTTGTATGGGATATTGAAACAGAAGAGCAGCAGAAGAGCTTCAGCAGATTTTGACCATGAAATTGTGGATAGGTGACAAATAGCCTTCTAAATTAAATTTCTTTTTTAGATCTATGCTACTCGGTCGGGCATTATCCTAACTGAGAGGCTCAATCATTCATCTATTGATCTCAATTCGCTTTCTAAGCGAATGATTGGATCACTCAATCAAATACTGCCCGACTGAATAACATAGAGTTAGTCCCAAATTCAGTCGGACACTACTCTAGCTGGAAAACTCAATCATTCATCTAGTGATCTCGATTCATTTTTAAAGTGAATGATTGGATTACTCAATTAAGTACTGCTCGACTGAATAACATAGTTAGCTCCAAATGACTCACTAGGATTTGATTCTTTCTGTATGGAGTTGTAAATGATGACAATTTCATATTAGAATATTGTGAAATTATTAGCCAATGGACATGGCATTTGCTAATAATGATGATGTATACATCATTCAATGATCCAACCACAAACATAGTGAATGATGAGTTTAAGAAAGCTTTGGAATAAGAACCAGAGGCCCTACATTTGGTTGGTTCTTTATTGAGCTGTCTCACTCTTTACATTAGAATACTATTTTGTAGGCACTGCACCTGATGATCAGAAACTTCTTTAATGTATACATACCAATGCTCTAAAAGCAGGTCGGATCCTCTGTTATGTTAAGTGTTGTATTTTCTGTTACATTTATTTAGTACACGGTACATAATAATTAAAGACATCATTAAATACATGTGTCGTTTGGTGAAGATAATGAAACATCATAATGTAATAGATAATCTCATATGCTCTAAAAGCGGTAGGCGCTAATCGGACGACAGACTAGGGTCAGACGAGGATCTAACACTTAATTGAGATTTGGACGGTATTAATCGAGTTTAAAAGGAGTTACGCAGGAGGAATGAGGAAATGACATAGGCAATTAATGTCGTCTAGACAGAGTGTAATTAGAGGTAGGCGGAAACTTTAAGAATAGAGATACATAGACATTGGAGTCACACATGTCTAAAATTCGTCTTCCAATAAGACGGGGCTATTTTTATATGATGTTGTATACTCCCTCCATTTTAAATTAATTAATGTTTTAGAAAAAAATGAAAGAATTAAGAATTAAAAATTGTAATATACTCTAGATGAAATCAAATACTAGTAGAATTGTCGATGATTGAAAAGTAAGAGATATTTTATGGTTAACATAGATATAAAATTAAGAAAAAATAGCTAAAAGATCAATTAGCTCAAAAATTATTACGAGACTAAAAGATCAATTAATTTATAATGGTTAACACCCAAAAGCACTATCTTTTACATTAAAAGTAATACTACCCCCATCTCGCTTTAATTTGCCTATTTTTCTTTTCGATTTGCTCCAATCTAATTAGTCAATCTATAAATGACAAATTTATCTCACAATCTTTACCATCAAAATCTTTACCTTTAAAAATGTGAAAAATTCCATAATATTTGTGATCGATCAAGATAGACAAATTAAGCTGAGACGGAGCGAGCACCTTTTATAGTAAGCAGTGTTATTTAAGTGATTGTTAGGTTAAGAAAATGAACACGCAAATGGGGTTGGTTGGGTGTTTAATGATTGTGTCTGATAGCGATGATGATGCCCAAATTTTTAACTGTAATAAATAGGAGAGTTGGCTTGCTGTTTAAGACTATGTAGTCAACTATTGGATAATATGTCACTGGAATCAATGCTCCAACCTGCGTTTTATTTTAGCTGATCTGGATTAACATATTTGTCCAATGCTTTGCTGTGTATGTAACACCAATCACAATACAAGCAATATATCTTTGTTGTTTAATTGTCAACAACCAAGATACTTATTTTGTACAAGTAAAATAGTTTCAACAACAAAGATACTTGGTACACGTAAAAGTTGTTACTCTCTTCGTCCCAAGATAATTTGCACTCCCTTTTCCGTACGTGAATACGGCACGTGAAATAAGAAAGAGTTACTTTATCCTTTTCAGTTGTCTTTTTCAAAGGTAAAAATTGAGGGAGTATTAGTTACTACCTCCGTTCCATTCAGATTTGTATATAGAATCGAGCATGTATATTAAGAAAAAACTACTTTTTACTTTTTCTTTTTTACTTTTGAAAAGTGGAGATTGTAAGAAAAAATTATTTTTTAAATGTATGCAAATTGGTGTGGGACGTACCGAAAAAGAAAGTGTGTAAATTTGAGTAGGACGGAGGGAGTACTTCATAAATAAGCAATTAGTGTTATATAATTTATATCTTTAATGTTGACTGGTTGATTCATCTATTGCAAAAATCTCGGACTAGCTCCAATTAATCTTTGCATAGAGCCTATAAGCGCTAGATTTTCATTGACCGTCTATATTTATTTTTCGATTCCTCCATGTCTAACCATGTATAAGCTCAATCAGCCCCGTCTAGGCTTCGATTAGTCGTTGGACCCTTTTCATTGCCGTCTATGTTTATTTCCTAATTTCTCTCTACATAACTATGTCTATACCTCAGGTCAACCCTGTCTGAATCCCGATTAGCCATTAGACCCCTTTTCATTGGCCGTCTATGTTGATTTTCTGATTCCTGCATATCTAATCATGCCTATGCCCCGATCATTCCCGTCTAAACTTCAATTAATCGTTGAGCCCCAATGCACTACGTAACTATCGCTTAACGACTTCGATTTCTATAACCTTGATTGATTCAAAAATATCATACTCTTCCACATATAATTTTCCCACATAGGAGAAAACTACAAGAATAGTCATCTTTCATTCACCCCAACCATTTTAGGAGTATTTTAGTGAAAAAACAAACATTCCAAATATGTAAACAAACATGGATTTAAAGATGCATTATCCACTCTTTTTCAGTTCAAATTTCTTGAAAAACTTCCAGCAAATTAGTGATGGAAATCAGATTTGCAAATATACATTCATAAAAAAATTACCCCATTTCAAATTCCATAAAAAATGAAGCTGAAATCATAGAAACACCACCATAAAAACCCCTTGCAAATTCAAGATTGAACACATAAAAATTTACAGAGTTAAAAACTTCAGCAAGAGCAACTATTCATCTTCTTCATCTCACTAACCTCAAAATCTGCACCCGAAATCGTGTCGATTTTCAACCCGGTAAGCAGACCCGCCGTACTCAAATCCGGCTTCACAACATTACTGCTATCCAACGCCTTCCTGGATACAACATTATGAATCTCTTCTAGAAGCTTCATGAACGCCATTTCCACATTCTCCCCACTAAGCGCCGACGTTTCGAAGAAAAACAAACCCTGACTTTCTGCAAATTCCACCGCATCCTCCATTGAAACACTCCTTGAATCCACCAAATCAGCTTTGTTACCAATCAACATAATCACAATCGAATTATCTGCGTGTGCACGCAGCTCCTCCACCCACCGCGCTACATGATCAAAACTCTGTCGTTTCGTTACGTCGTAGACTAACATTGCTCCCAGTGCACCTCTGTAGTACGCGCTTGTAACTGCTCGGTACCTGAATCGACAAGTTTAAACCTAATCAGACGAGAATTTACGAATCCATGGTGGAAGCTGAAGTTATCAGTTATCACCATTAATGGCGGATTATACTACACGACTCGATAGATACGAATTTCCCGAGAATTCACGGTTTTAATTCGAATACACCGTCGATTTCATGGTGGAAGCTGAAGTTATCTCGATTCAACCACCATTAATGGCGGATTACACTACACGACCAGATAAATACAAATTTCACGACAATACAAAAGGAACAAACCTCTCCTGGCCAGCAGTGTCCCAGATCTGAGCCTTAATGAGTTTGGAGTTGATGTTGACAGTTCTGGTTTGAAACTCGACGCCAATGGTCGATTTTGAGTCCAAACAGAACTCGTTCTTCGCGAACCGGGATAGAAGCTGAGTCTTCCCGACGGCTGAGTCGCCGATCACCACCACTTTGAACACGTAAGCGATTTTCTCCGCCTCGCTCTCAATTCCAACACCGTTCATCTCCTGATTCATTTTGAAATTTGCAGATGAATTTGAAATAGTTTGAAGTTTGACTGGTTTGATTGATGATAAAGGCGGTTGAATAAGGCGGAAAATAGGAGATGGCCACAACTAGACAAACTCTCTTTTCAATCATACTGTTAAATGCAGATGCACTCATTATAATGCACCTTCATATTATTCGGGTGTTTCTTTTTGAGTTCGACACGCCTAAACGGGCACATTGTGCTCGGGTCGAATTTTTTTTTTTTTTTCATATTCTTATTACAATTATAAATATAGTTGATAAGTATCACAAGACGAAAAATAAACATTAATTATTACTTTAAAGCAATTTAAAAAATTGTCTTTTTTTTTTTAATCCGTAATCAAACTTTATTGTTATATCACAAATAATTATTCACTAATATCTTTCTTCCATTTCCAAAAAAAAAAAAAAAAAAAATTCGACCCGGACAAATGTGCCCGTTTAGCTTTATCGTTTTAGTTTTGGCTATAGTATAATTGTAAATACTAAATTAAGGATAATACTATTGGGGCAGAATTTTTTTAGTTTTTTTTTTTTTTTTTTTTCCAGTTAATGTTCTAATTAAATTTATAAATATAATTGATAATTACTATAAGATAAAATTTAAGTGTTAATTATCATTTTCTAAGAAAATTGACGTCTTTTTTTTTAACCCGTAATCAAGCATTAATATTAAAAAATTGCATTAATTATATTATGAGAAGAGGTGACTAATGCTTTGGGCTGTAAATAAGTCGAACCAAATGTAGCATTCAATTTTATTTGAAATATTATCGAACTTCTATTATTAAGTTTGATGTTGTTTAATAATTAATCGAATCAAGCTCAAACGAGTTTTAATCGAGCTGAATATGAGTCGAGCTCGAGCAGTTTGATATTTTTATACCTATTTAAATATTTTTTAAATTATTGAGCTCGAGAGTTGAGCTTTAGATTTTATCAAACATAAAATTATATTTCAATTTGTTTGATATTTTTAATTGTACATAGTTCAAACGAGCTTTTTAGCGAACTATCTTGTATCGAATATAAAAAAAAATACAAGAAACTAACTAGAAAAAACTATAAAAAAAAATAATAATTTGGGACAGTGTCTTTAATTTAAGAGGTTGAAGATAGTTGCGCCTAACGTATTTATTAAATTAACTACATATATACAACGCCAATTAATTGAATAATAACATAGAGGAAAATTTATGACAAAAATTTGCATGAGACCGTCACATCGTGTGATGAACGTATGACGAGAAAAAAATATCACTTTTTTTAAGAAAATAATCAGTTTTATATCATTAAATATCACCTTTTTAGTAAAAGTATCATTTTTATATGTAAAAGTATCATTTTTTCCTATAAAAGTGTAATTCGTCATACGTGAGATTGTCACACACAACCCGCTTAAAATTCACTTTTATATGAAAAAGTATCATTATAACAAAAATATCACTTTTATTTGTATAATTATTATTTCTATAAAAATATATTGCTGTTATATTGAGACCGTCACACACGATACTCGCTCGAAATTTATTTGTAGCTTTTGCTTTAGCCGCATTCAAATTTAAAGAGAAGCATACAAAAGTGTGTCTCACAAACAACCATTTTGACCCTATCCATTACCATTAATTTAAAGGCTTTAATAAGCACAGTTGGTTGGTTGGCTTTACCTCAATCTTAGCCGAAATATCAGGATTGATTCAACAGTCATCATCCTAGTACTCTTTTTCTTGGTCGAGACGATAACTTTTGTGTCGATTATATGGATTTTAATCTATGTGACGGATTTGATTCATAACTAAATTAATAATATATTATTTATGTTCAAGACAAAACTTATCATATTGTTTGTGTAACTGGAACGGCTGGTTCAACCATGAACCAATCATTGGCCCGAATAAAATTATTAGAATCGGATAAAATCAGACTGGTTGAATCGTAAAATCAATTTATAGAGCATGGTGGATATGATTCTTTTGATGTAAGAAAAAACTGAAAGGAGGTGGGGGTGGGGGGTGAGGGTTGGGGTGAATTAGAAAACAACAATATGAGAAAACTTCTGATCCAAGTATCTGACATCCAATTATGTTATCTATCATAACTCATAGATATATTTTTCTTGTAATTTCGGAGTCAAATGAAGATTTAGTAACAAATCTTGTGTTTTCTTCTTCTCTTTTTTTGCTTCGTCTTTTAGGTCTTTTGGGTCTTTCTACGGCATTTTGGGCCTACCCAAAGGTTGTTTGGCCCAATCCTACAATTTCAAATCTTTTTTTATCCGTTCGAACTTGTGATTTCACCATTATTTCTAAAAAAGTGCTATCTTGTATTGAAAACATTACAAAACCAACAAACAAGTGAAATTCGTCAAGCATATGAAAATGTGGGTTAAGATCAATAATGCATCATTTTAGCTATGAATATGTGCCTAAAATCACGTAAAATATAAAGTGATCTCATCCCAACCTTGAAGTGCCATTAGTATGGATTTCATGCTTGGTTTGACACATACTCGTCGTGGCCATGATGCTATTCTGGTGGTGGTTGAATATTTTTCGAAATGGTCCACTTTATCCCATGCAAACGGACCAAGGATGCAGTTCACATTGCGCAGCCGTGAGGTTTACCGTGCTTGAGAGGGTGTGAGTCTTTACTGTGATCAATCGAAGCAAGTTCAGACTGTCTGAACCAATCATAAGGACATCGGGTAATATTCAACAATCCGTATCAATCGAAGCGAGCTTAGGTTATCTGAGCCAATCGTAAGGATTATGGAAAGTGAAAAGACTTGGTCACCAAGTTAGGGGAAGTAAGTGTTTTATGGGTTTCAGCACATCAAGAGTTTGAAGTGAAGCATGTGTATAATACTACATCCGTCCTGGTTAAAGTTTTCACTTTGATCGGACACGGATGTTAAGAGCAAATAGTTGACTGTTTTTTCTTTGACTTTTTTAAATGTGAAGATTGTGGAAATTAGTTTCCTTTTTTGGATTGCAAGTTTAATTGAGACGAACCAAAAAGGCAAGTAGGCAGCTTTAATCGGGACGGAGGTAGTAGTAAATATTAAACTAAGGATACTGCTATTCAGGCAGATTTTTTAATTTTTTTTCCAGTTATCTTCTGGTTAAACTTACAATAATATAATTAATAATTATTACTAGACGAAAATTGAGTTTTAACTATCATTTTGAAGTATTCTAAAGAAATTGACGTCTTTCTTCTTTCCTTTGTTGTTCAAAGGATTTGTAGTGATGTATATTGAAAATTGTAAAAGATGTGTTGAGAAATGTAAAATGTGACGTAGGTAATATGGTGTGGATGTGAATGAATGTCATCCGACTATAAAATGAAATACGTTGAAAATGAAACATGCCTCGAGATATCCCGAAACAAATATCCCTCGGATATTATCTACGGTTAGAGTAGAATTACTATATTGTATGACATTGATATCTAATTCCTCTATTATTGTGATTGAGAAAGCATTGCATGATATGATGCAGCATTTATCCATTAACCATAAATTGAGAGGTTAAGCATTAAATACGAATGCTACGAGTCCAACTTTGATACCACATTAATATCGGTACACTATGTTGTTGCAGTTAGAGATGATTTGGTACGATATACAGTATCAAATCATCCATACTGTCAATGTATCGAAACTTTCGATACGCCGAAAACTTATTATACCGAAATTTTGAAATACTGAATTTTATATCGGTATCGATATAATACCGATCCATACCGTTGATTTGGTATATCGAATTAACAAAGTACCGAAAAATACCGATATATACCGAAATAGTAAATTTTTTGGATATCACACCATCACCGTACCGAAAAATTTCGATACGGTATGAGAATTCAGTATACCGAATATAATTTTCCGATACGATTTACATTATTTCGACATTTCGGTACTTTTACTCACTCCTAATTGCAATTATTGGATCATAAAATATTCAGTCGTTTTTGAATAATTACTAAAGGATAGTTCGATTAAAAATGTAACATAAAAATGCACATTACGTTCACAAGGTGCACAACAAGTATGTGAAGAACTCCATCGGTTTTTTCTCCAAGCGCCGTTTTGTGAAGGTCTGATTGTCGTTCTGAATTCTTCATTGTCGATTCGATTGATTCAATTTTTCTCTTTCATTACCTTAATTAGGTTTCTATCTGTTTCTTGGAATTGACTTATTATTAACAACAATAAGAATGATTAACATGAATTTCAACAACTAATAATGAGGTGCTTATTAAATGAAAAAAGAAAAAGAAATATACTGGTAGGGGCAATTGACACTGTAGTCCTGCCAGAGCTCGTTTATCCATTTTTTCGCTTTTTTAACTTTTTTGTTGATAAACTAGCCATGAAGATGTATGAAATTTATTTCACCCTTCATTTAATTATTCTCACTCTCATTTGCATCCTCACACACTTAAGTGTAACATACACGTTATCATATTGGCACGATATAATCTTATCGTGTACACATCGTGTATACGGTAATTGTTATTTCCTATTACCGTGTACACGATATAAAAGTATCGTGTACACGCTAATATTATTTTCTAAACATGTACATGATATAAAAATATGGAATACACGATATAATATTATCGTGTACACAATATTACCGTCACTCACGGTCAATCACATCAAAAATTCTCTATATAAAACAAGGGCAAGATACGGAGTACAAGTAAATGTAGCTATTCTATTAAGACAAAAGTTAAATAAGCAAAAAAGTGTGTAGTGAACCTCAGACAAGGCACTGCACACCATTTGATGGTGGTCCCACACTCCCACTGACTTATATATAATATTCTCTTCGTCTTGAATAAACTTGCATTCATCCGTCTCAAGTAAACTTGAACACTCTTAAAAGAGAAGTTATAACATAATCTTCACCCTCAAAGTCTTCACTCTCAATCTTCACCCTCAATCAATCTTTGAAAAGTCAATAAAATTTAAAAAAACAACATTTTTTTAATATATGTGTCAATCCACCTGTACAAATTCATTTGAGACGGAGAGAGTATCTGGTGTGATAATATTCATGACCCTTAAATTATATGCTCCAATTAAAGGACCATAAATGCATTTGCCTAATAATTCATCATATTGGAAGGCCAATTTAATTGCCTATTATGGAGGCCATGAATTTATGTTGGTAGTATATGGATTGTCTATTTGTCTTAGTATTCTTTGACTCATGCATGGGCCCTTGTCAGATACAAATGTTCCTCTTTGTTTTCATTTTCCTTCACAATTTTCGAGGTGTTAATTCTGACGATCCGACTTGATTTAGTATGTCAGAACAATTTTATACGTTATGCCTGATTTAGTTAGAATTTCATCGTTGAAGTTAGCAAGATTGTAAAAGTCGTTAGACGCTAGTTAAGCGGTGGATTGAGGCCTAGTGATTAGTTGAGGTCTGGATGAGACTAATCGAGACACAAATGTAGCTAGGTGGGAAGGAATCGGGAAATAAATGTAGACGGTCAATGAAAGCCTAGCCTCTATGCGGGGAGGAATCGGGAAATAGCCTAGCCTCTAGGCGGGAGAAATCGGAAAATAAACGTAGGCGGTCAATGAAAGTCTAATGTCTAGACGGGAATTAATCGGAATTAGTCGAAGATTTTTAAAATAGAGAAAGTTAGTGAGCTTTATTAACAGTTTTGGTTCGGCCCACAGCGAATCACACAATTAACCTGATACAAACCGATTAACCCAAATGTGACCCAAATCGACTCAAAGTCAATAATTTATCTTAAAATATGATAATTATATGTTTGACATAGTTTTTAACATACAACCCCAATCAACTCGAACCTAACTCGATGACCTAAATTGCTACCCCAAACTGAGTTCATTAGGCCTTGCTTCCTGCACCGAACTAGGAGTGTATTTACTTAATATTTGACTCAGTAGATTTAGTGACTAAAATTCCGACAAAACATGCTAGTCTAATGTAATTATGTAAATGGTTCGTACCTAGTCTGTCCTGTCTAGGGTCATCGACTTTACCAGATCAATGTTTCATCTTTTTCATTATTACTATTTTCAAAGGAAAAAAAAGAAGAAAAAGTACGTGAAAAAAACAGTGTAGTGTCAGAATGATTTTGTACAGTGAGGAATTGCCCTGATGAGGATGGCAATTGGCACCGACAGTTCGGGAATACTTGGATCGGGATGTAGTAGAATGTGTTACATCTGTCGAGATACATTTGAAGTTAGTATATCAATTTGAATAGGAAAAAATTATTTTAGTATAAGGATGGAGTAGAGTATGGTATGTACTGTTGATGTTAAATCAATAGGTATAGAGGTGTTATGCTTATATTATACTTCCTCCGTCTCGGTTAAAGCTTCCTACTTGCCTTATCGGTCCGTCCCACTTAAAGTTGTCAGCCCAAAAAAGGAAACTAATCCCCCAATCCTCACCCTCAAAATCTCAATCACTCAATCTACACCTTTAAAAAAGTCAAATAACTGTTTTTTCTTAACAATCGTGCCCGGTCAAAGTGGAAGCTTTAACCGGGACGGAGGGAGTATTATTTATACTCCTTCCGTTCCACCTTATCTTGCATACTTTCTGTTTTTGTCCGTCCCAGGCGAACTTGCACACACCTTAAAAAGGAAAGTTATTACACAATCTCCACCATCAATCAACCTTTGAAAATCAACTTTTCTTAATATTTGTGTCAACCTCTTCTGTGCAAGATAAGGTGGGATGGAGGGAGTAATATTGTAAAAGGTGATGTAAAGTAGTGATTGGTTGATTGAGTAATGATGAAATGTGTATTGAAAATTGCAAAAGTTGTGTTAAAAATTGTAAAATGTGAGGTAGGATGTTAGGTAATAATAAAAAATGTGAATTCAGAATTGTAAGAGGTGATATAGTTAATATGAAGTTGATGGGAGAAGATTGAATAAATCGGATGACCAATTCATAAAGTGAAATAAAATCGAATCCAACCATCTCAATTCGGATGGCACCATCCCAGTATCCCCTCTCACATTATAATTTATAACTAAGTAGACGAACATGGGCCTACTTTTGCTATGGGTCTGTCCATAAGCCAACAAATGGGCTGAACAAGCAGGGCCCATTCCTTCGTTACAATAACAAGGCTTGCAATGTGCAAGACTAATAGACCATGGGCCTATTGAGCTACGGCCCAGCCCATAAAATACATAAAGAGATAGGCCCATTTCCTCTGAGTCCTACAATTATGAGGCTTGCAGTGGGCTTTTGCCGTAGATGAATGACAAGTAGTCGTGACAATTTGGACGGTCCGGTCTCCGTTGCGCCAACGTTATATAGTCGAGTTGAGTTGAGTCGGTTCAAAATTTGATCGAATCTAAAATTGATTGGTCCGATATGAAGTATTTTTCTATGATATACTAAGATTATCGAGTCGAGCTGGTTGGGCTAAATAATATTATGAGTTTATATTTTATGGCCAGTTAATCTAAAATGTTTTATCCTAGAATAACATTTTGAGAATCTTAAATCATGAACCTAAATAATGAACTTTAAATTCATAAATTACAAAAAAATAATTATAATTAACTCAATTTTAAAGTGGGATATTAATAAGACAGTATAAAAGTGGACTAGAGGATCTAACTACAAGTAATCCTATCTGGTAGTAAAAATTAATAGAGTAACACTTGCGTGCATTTGATTTATAATAAACTTATTGTACATCATTACAATTTAACACATGGACTCCAAAAAACCGCTGAAATATGGTTTATAGAAAAATCGCTTCCGCAGACCAGGTCCACGCGCGGGTCGCGCCCTTTTTTTTAAATAAAATTTACTGCATGAACAAAATAAGTCTACTGTAAGAACAAAATAACTCTACTCTAAACACAAAATAATTATACTGTAAGAACACGATAAGTCTACTGTAAGAACAATAAGTCTACTCTAAACACAAAATTACTATACTACAAGAATATAATAAGTCTATTGTAAGGAAGGAAAAAAAAAAAAAAAAAGATACGAGTCACGCACGACCCGCGCGCTATTTTAAACCCAAATATACATTAAGCAATATTGTGCATGCACCCGAATTTTTACCAAATTAATATTCCTATTACATAACCCAGCAAGATTCCCTTTCCTCTGTGTGGTTGTGGGTGTATTAGCAATCCTTAAAAAATTATCCAGACCTTGTTCTCATCCATGGATACTCTATCCGCCTCCGTTTCCACCTTCCACATCCCCAAACACCGCCCCTTATCCAAACACCACCACCTCCCTCACCTCCTCCTCCCTTCCACCACCAAACCAAACCCTAACTCCACCAAACTCTCCAACCGCACCACCACATTCACCTCTCCCCCCAAATCCCTCCCTCAATTCCTCAATCCCCCTCTCCAATCCAAACACCCCCCAACCTCCCACCGCAACTCCTCCACCGGCTACGCCGTCGCACTCCTCGACGCCGCGCGCCACCGCGGCACACTCGAAGCCGTCCACAGAGACACGAAGAAGCTCTCCAGATGGCTCCGCAACGAGGTAATCGCCGCCGGGGAGCTGAAAGAGGTGGTCAGAAAAGGAAGATTCGAGAAGCTTGTAGTGAAGCTGGTGAATTTGTTGGTCGAGAAAGGTAAGGGGGAGATTGTGGCGGAGGTGTTGGGGGAATTTGGTAGGGTTTATGAAGAAGTTGTGATTGGGGGGAAGAGGAAGCAAGTGGTTATGGTTGAAGGTGGATTGAAAATGGAGGAAAGGGAAGTTTTGGGGATTGTGAAGAATGTGCAGAAGATTACTGGCGCGGAGAAGGTGACCGTGCTGAGGCAACTCGCTGTTTAGGTTCAACTTCTGAGTTGACTCAGTTTGCTTTGTTTTAATGGAATTGTTGCTTGATGAACATATATAGGGTCCGTTTACTTAAGATTTGGCTCAGCATACTCATTAACTCTCTCAATCAGATTTGGCCCAACATTTCTCAGTCTTAAGCAAACGGACCCATAGTTTTAATGCACAATAATTTGTTATGGAATTTTTTTGCGTTTCTTTTTGAATTATTACAGTTCAAGAATGTTCGACCAGCCTTAATCGAACATTTTTATATCCGATTCATGTCGAATGAACCTTTAAAATAAGGGCCGTCTCAGATAAGTAAACGACTAAGGTAATCGTTTTAGGTCAATAGAGCTTTATTTATTATGTTTTTCTCCTCAATCGATAAAAAATGTCAAAAAATTTGTTAGAACTATCGAAGTAATCCAACTCGAATCAGGAAGTCGTAGGCAACAATCTCAAAAAGGAGTTGGGTCCAAAATCCTCCTAAAAATAAGAAAAGGCACTCCAACTCGAATCAGGAATGTTTGTTTTATGAATGTGTATATATATGTTAATTATTTAGGATGTATTTTGTTTTGTTTAAAAGAAAAAATAAAATAAAATATTAAAATTAGTTTGTTTTAAATCTAATAAAAATCAATAAGATTGCCGTTATAAAGAAAAGAAAATGATGAACTATGAATAAATTTTCCATAATTTATGTATTAAATTTTACTCCCTTCGTCCCGCTCAGTTTTGCGCGTATTGACAGTTTTGCACGTTAAGAAAAAAATATTTTTTGTCTTTTAATTGACTTTTTTAAAGGTGGAGATTGTAATATAAATTTTCTTTGTAAGAATGTGCAAAACTGAATGAGACGGATCGAAATAGAAAATGTGCAAAACTGATCGGTAACATTTTTCTTAGTTCTAGTTTTATGCGTGAGTCGTGAGACACTCTTTTTTTCCTCTTCCGACTATTCGGTTAATCTGATACTGCTTTTCTATAAATTTAACCAATTTTATCAATTAAAAATAATTTACTAGCTAAACTTGACTCGCAAAAAATTAACTTAAAAAATTGTATCTTATAAATCTATACAAAAATAATAATTTAATATTAATTTATTACAATTTTTTATAATTAAAAAGTCTTACTTTGTGTTTTGTATTGCGTCCCCAAAAATATTGAGCCGCTCCTTTTTGGAACACGTGTACTCATCAGATTGGTGGGAGTGAGCGTTGAATAATAGAGGAAATTTTTTTTTGGTCTTTTTCTTTGTTTATTTGGTTTTAATTCCTGAAAGTTCAATTGCATAGAAGACTACACTTGTTTAAGTCATGTAGGTCCTTGTTAAAATTCCATTCATTAATTTAATATTGAATATTCGGCCGGCTTACTACGAACTTTCTGAAGGAACACAGTCGTATTCTATACATAAAATTACGTTGTTTTGATTTAATCAAGAAAGTTGAATATTATATATGCAGAATACAGTGATGCACTCAAAACCAGTGATGCAAAATTGACCTAGACGGCTGTTAGACGCTTGGCACCCGGCTCAATTTTAAGCGAATCGGCACCAAATCAACTCTAAGTGTTTTTATTTTATTTTCTGTTTATTCTTCAAAATGAACAAAATGTTCACCCCTTCGCTCTCGACACCCGGTCGAACTACTTCCCAATCCTCACAATTTTAGGCGGAACTTTTTGGTTTTATTTTGATATTCTTACCAAAACTCTGACCCATTCACTCTCTCGATCATGTTGTCCCCTACTTCCCAATCCTCACAATTTTTGGCGGAACATTATTGTTTTATTTTATATTCTTACCAAAACTCTGACTGACCCGTCGTCCCCTGCTTTCCAATCCTCATAATTATGGGCAAAACTTTTTAAACTTTTTTTATGAAATTTTGAGTTTCATAAAAAATTGTAGATAAATGTGATTTTAATTATATCATAGGCTTATATTTAATTTTGCATATGTTAAATATTTAGATATGCAATTAAAAAGTATTGGGTCAGCTAGGTGACATAAAACTAGGGGTAGTTCGGTACGGTATACCATATCGAATCGCTCATATCGCTACCGTATCGAAATTTTCGGTACGCCGAAAATCCATATTGTTACCGTATCGAATATTTTCGGTATCCCGAAATTCGGCATACCGAAAATTCGGTATGATATCGGTAATTACCGATACCGTACCAAAAAGTATACCGAATTTTGTATCGGTATATACCGATCCATCCGTTGATTTTGGTATATCGAAATTTCGGTATACCGAAAATTTACGGTATGCCGTTAAGAATTTGGTATACCGAAATATCGAACTACCAAAATACCGAAAAAAATTCGGTATACCGATATATACCGAAAATACCGAAATTTTTAGATTATCATACCGTTACCGTACCGAAAATTTCGGTACTTTCGATAATTTTTCAATACGGTATGCGCGGTATTTCGATATTTTTCCTCACCCCTATATAAAATTGTTTGCTTACTGATTTTCGATTTTTACAATCTTGTTCAAAACGACGTAATTTTATATATAAGATATAGTTCGCACATCATAGTCGGGACAGTGGTATTTATCGGCACCATTCAATACGTATAAACGTTCATTCTATTGAGAGGCGCGTTACCATGGAAGCGTGTGTTTTGTGGGGTTATAGTTGACAATTTCAGTTGCACAACTCCACTGACTAAGATTAATGCAAGTAAACCAAATTATAGTGATAATTAATAATGGCAAAAACTCGTATGTGACTGTCACACGGCCGTTACACGGTATGACAAGAAAAAATATCATTTTTTGTGGTAAAAGTATCACATTTATTTATAAAAGTATCACATTTTTTGAACAAAAAAAAATATCACTTTTTGTAGCAAAAGTATCACATTTATCTGTAAAAGTATCAATGTAGTAAAAGTATCACTTTTTCCTGTAAAAGTATCAATCTTTTTTGTAAAAGTGTATTATGTCACACTTGTGACCGTTCTCACACAAAATTCACTCATTAATATTAATAATAATAATAGAAGCTCTTGACTCCTGAGCAGAGCTGGCAAAATCGACTCAACTCAATTTCCTCTATATTTTAAATAGGTTGATCTATATAGATTATAATTTGAAGTATGATTTGACGTTAAGCCCGAACCAATTGATTAATGACACGATAAATCTTAATGAACATTAGTGGATAGATTAGGTCGAGCTTATTATTTTCAGTTCGATGGAATTTTAGGTTGGAAATACTCAACTAGGGCTATAAATGAATAGAGTTTTCGTTGAATAGCACGTTAATGAGCTCGTTTATTTGGAAAACGAATAAATTTTGAACTCGTTTTATAAACAAATAATGTTTGAACATGATTGTTTATTAGAAGTTCGCGAACAAGTTTGTTCAGAGCTCAATCAATAATAATAGTCATAATGACAACAAAAATATCCGTGTTTATACTACATATAATATAACATTCTTATATTACCTATTGCTATAATGAGTCTTTGTTTAAATTCATTTACCTGTACGGTGATTTAGGAAAATGCGTGACTATCTGATCCTCGTGAATAAAATAATTAATTATTCGCGAGAATAAATGTTCACATACATGGTCAAATACGTTCACGAACATAATCAAACGTTCAAATACGACTAGACTCGATATGAGTTCGGTTAAAAATAAATGAACAATATACGAACACAACAAGTTTGACTCAGCCGAAATCGTTTCCAGCCTTATACCTTATTTAATATATGATATTGACCCGATAAATCGAAGTGTAGTGTCTAAGTCTCATTTATTCTATTAGAAACCAGATTTAGAGTTCCCTGGTTTTTGTAATTTTGTCAAAAGATTGTGTGTTTTTCTAATATAAAATATTTTAATAATGATAACGATTACAGTGTAAGTAGGCCACGAAGGCTTTACGTTCTAACGCGGCGCCAAATGGCAGCGCGTTACATATCGATTGACCACAACAAAACCACAAATTTGCTTGCTATACTGAAAAGGATAGCTCTTCCTCCGTAATTTTAGAGGTGCGTACAATCATTCCTACCGTTATCGTATCGAAATTTTTGGTACATCGAAAATTTATACTGTTATCGTACCGAAAATTCGGTATGATGTCGATAAATATCGATACTGTATCGAAAATTCGGTATACCGAATTTTGTATCGGGTATCGGTATATACCTATTCATACCGTTGATTTTGGTATACCGAAATTTCGGTTCGGTATACCGAAGATTTATGATATACCGTTAGAAATATGGTATACCGAAATACCGAACTACCAAAATACCGAAAAAAATTCGGTATACCGATATATACGAACTTTTTTACCGAAATACCGAAGTTTTTAGATTACCATACCGTTACCCTACCGAAAATTTCTGTATTTTCGGTAATTTTTCGGTACGGTATGTGCAGTATTTCGACATTTCGGTATTTTCCCCCCTAGGTGTCAAATGAGTCGGGTTGAAATATGATTACTATAAAAAATATTTCTTTGAATTCGACCCATCAATTCGAACAAATTGAGACTCGCAAACTAAATTCGATACGTTCTGATTACGGGTCGATCTACTAACTCTTTTTTAATCCAAACTAAAAAAATTAAAAAAATCACGTACTCTTATTTTTCCATTGAAATATAAAATATTTTCCTTAGAAATTTAAAATGATTATTATAAACTCTAAACTTAAAATGTCATAGAATATCTAAATTTTAAATTGCATTTAATTCGCTACAAATCACCTTCAAAAGAATTGCAAGCCAACAATATAAAATACACATTACACAGATCCATAAAATAAGTTGGAAATTTGAAAAAAAAAATTATAAATAAAAATCATCACCAAAAAGTACTACAAATATGTATAACTTTATATATAATATGATTTTATTTTGTTTATGAAAACGGTATTGTGGTTGACCCGACCCGCTTTCTTGCGGGTCATTTGGTTCAACCCGAACCTATATAGGGTCAAGCCTAATCATATTTTTTTCGTTCGATTATGTCGGATGGTTCAGATCGTGTCAGCAATTGTCATCCTAGTAGATCTTAGTTATCGATATTATTACTAGGGTTGATTGCAGCAACCCTATCAAACTACCAGTGTTTTTGCATATAAATCACTAAACTTTTTTTGTGGCATCGATACATATAAACTATACAGATTTGACAGATAAACCACTAAACTTATTTTTCGATTAACAGATAAACCACCGAAATTATTTTTCAATCATTTTTTTTTTCAAAATTCCGCACGTTACTTGCACGTGATCAACTTTTAATGGTCTTTTTTTGTACAAGCAACATTTTTAGTATGTCAAGTATGTAACATTCTTTCATATCTTTCCTTTCCACGACAATTTCTTTGAATCATCAGTAGTTCTCTCTCCCAATATTTAGAACCTCCATCGTCGAAGATGAGCGGCTCCTCTACCTACTAAAAAGCATATTTGGACAAGAAAAATCCTTAAAAATTTATAACGCGCAAGTCACATGTAGAATTCCAGCTAAAAATGATTGGAAAATATAAGTAGTTTATTTGTCAAAACCCATATAGTTTCTATGTATGAGTGCCACAAAAAGAAAATTCAGTGATTTATATGCAAAAATACTGATAGTTTGATGAAGTCGCTGTAACTAACACTACTTCTCGTTTAGAACCGTCTCATAGTGATTGCTCAATGCATTCGACCGTAAATTCCCGCCAAAATCTAGAGCACTACTAGAGAGAGTATTTCAGTAAAATCTTCGTTTTGTACAGAGAAAAACGTTGGTTAAAAACAGTCGCACTCAAAGACCAATAAATCAAGTCGTTACGGTGACCAGAAAATCTCAACCCCTGGATACTTGAAAAGTCCAGTGGAGTATCCTGCCATTAATATATTCATGATTCTACAAAATTTAGTGGGGTTACACCCTCTTTCATCGCATCATCTTGGAAATTCAGCTCATAAATTATCATATCTTACATATTTTGTTTCACTTTTTCCACCCAATTTGTTGTAATCTTCGTTGATCAATTTGAGCAAACAACTTTCTGGAGAAGAATTCAAGCTGACGGAGAATTCCAGGTCAGCTTTCTTCTTCTTCAGCTCAGGAATTTATTCCATTGTTGAATTTTATGGTCTCTGAATGAGAAAACAGTGTTTTGTGTGTTGTCTTTGGAGTTAAATCTGCAATATTATTTGCTAATTATTTGATCGAGATTTTGTGTTGATTCGAAGAATTTAGGAATGCCTAATTTGATTTTTTTGTGAACAATGTGTCAATTCGCCGAAGTTTTAGCTTTTCGTCCTCTTTTTCTCCTTGATGATTAGGGTTGCTTAATCATTTTGACTGATGATTGCGTTTGGAAATAGGTGCTCGAGGCACTATAATTACTCTGTTGTAAAATTCCAGACGAGCTTCGATTAGTACCTGTCTAGGCGCTTGCACTGAAATTACTCTGTTGCGAAAATTCCAGACTAAGTCTGATTAGTACCTGTGTAGATGCTAGACTCCTATTGAGCGTCTATATTTTTTTTCCAAGTTCCTCATCACTTAACCACGCCTCAGCCGCAAGAACTGTGTAGGTGCCGTCTAGTTGCTAGGTCCTACTCTGCTGCTCGACTAGCGCCTGACGAATTTCGCAACATTGACCATAAATGAGATTGAGGAATCTGTTTCTGGGTGAAAATGGTAATGGACGTTGTAGCTAATTCATTGGGTCCGATAATGGAGGCCATCTCAGAGACTATAGAGGCCATAATTGAGATAGCAATAGCCTCCAATAATGTCCTCATTGGCAGCAAGAGTTTTACGGAACTTTCATCTTACTTAGAGAAGATTCTTCCTCTCTTGCGCGCGTTGAATAGGATCGATATCTGTGATTCTGAAGAGTTGAGAAGCTTCTTGGAGATTCTAGACCACGAGACGAAGGAGGCGAAGAAACTGATTAAGGACTGCAGTGAACGAAACCGGTTTTATCTCTTTGTGAACTACCGATCAATTTCTAAGCAAATTGATGCCATTACTAAGGAGATGGTTCGTGCGCTAAGTTGCATTCCTTTTGCCTCGCTGAATGTTTCGTTAAAGATTAAGGAAGATATTGAGCAGCTTATTGGTAGAATGCAGAATGCTGAATTTAAAGCTGCGATTGCGGAAGAAGAGATTTTGGAAAAGATAGAATCGGGCATACAGGAAAGGAATGTTGACCGTAGCTACGCGAATAACTTGTTGGTTTCAATTGCAAAGGCTGTTGGAGTTTCAACTGACCGTTCTGCATTGAAGAAAGAGTTCGATGAATTCAAGGGGGAAATAGAGAATTTGTGGTTGAGGAAAGACAAAGCTGAAGCGATTCAGATGGATCAGATAATTGCATTGTTAGGAAGGGCAGATGTGGCGTCGTCTCTTGATGATAGGGAGGAGAAATACTTAATCAAGAGGAAGTCTTTAGGGATGCAGCCGTTAGAACCTCTGACGTCGTTTTATTGCCCGATTACTAGAGAAGTTATGGTTGATCCTGTGGAGACGCCTTCTGGGCATACGTTTGAGAGGAGTGCCATAGAGAAGTGGTTATCGGAGGCTAATGAGTGTCCCATTACTTCGAATCAGTTAGATGTTTCGATGCTTAGGCCTAATAAAACGTTGAGGCAATCTATCGAAGAGTGGACGGAGAGGAATACGATGATTGTTATTGCTTTATTGAAATCTAAGCTATCGTCTGGAGATGAGGAAGAGGTGCTTCATTCGTTGGAAAAACTGAAGGATCTTTGTGAAGAAAGAGAAATACACAAAGAATGGGTGGTTTTGGAGAATTGTGTACCGACTCTTGTTGAGCTTCTTCGTGTGAAAAATCGGGATATTAGATATCATGCTCTCAGCATTCTTTGTTTGCTGGCAAAGGACAATGATGATGCTAAGGTACTTATTTTTTTTAACATGCCGTCTAACACAAATATAAACATCTCTTACAAAGTGATTTTGCAGGAAAGAATTGCGAGAGTTGAGAATGCCATTGAACCCATTGTGCAGTTTCTTGGGCGTCGTATTGGGGACAGAAAAACAGCTGTGACGTTACTACTGGAACTGTCGAAATGTGAATCGGTTCGTGATGGCATTGGGAAGGTCCAGGGCTGCATACTCTATCTGGTGTCCATGTTAAGCAATTCGGACCCTCAAGCTGCCAATGATGCGAAGACTGTTCTGGACAACCTTTCATACTCTGATGACAATGTTATCCTCATGGCAAAGAATAATTACTTTATATATCTTTTGAAACGCCTTTCTTCAGGTATGTGTCAATCTTTTACGAAGAATAATTATTTGTTGTTAGGAACATTTGTTGCTTTAGGAAAATACTTGTTACGACTGATTTGAAAGAAATAAGAATTTTTTAGAGTTTCATCTCTTTTATTATGTCTTCTTACGGTATTCTTGTAGAATCAACATACGAGGAGAGTATATCTTTTTTATACGTTTCGCTGCATCACTTGCTATTACACAAGTAACATGGTGATGTCTTAAGCAAATATGGCACTGAAAACGAATCCTAAGTTCGATTCTTTTCAGGTTCTGATCAAGTTAAGATGACAATGGCAAAAACCTTGGGAGATATGGAATTGACTGATCACAACAAATCAGCCCTAGTCGAATGTGGTGCATTGGATTTACTTCTTGTCTTAGTCTTACATGATGATGCTGAGATGAAAACAGTAGCCATTCGAGCTCTTCTAAATCTCTCGAGCTTAAAGAAGAACGGCCAGGAGATAATCAAGAAAGGTGCGGTCCGGCAATTGTTGGACATTCTCTACCGCCAAACGTCATCAGAGAGGTTACGGGAGCTAGTGGCAGCTACGATTGTAAATCTTGCTTTATCAACCGTACCTGAGAAAGGTTCCGATAAAACGCCAGCTTCAATGTTGGAATCTGGTGAGGATATATCGGAACTCTTCTCGTTCAGTAAGCTGACCGTCCCTACTCTCCAGCAAGACGTATTCCGGGCTTTTCACGCCATGTGTCTGTCTCCGTCTGGTGATATTGTCAAGGCAAAACTAAGAGAGGTAAATTACGTATAATTCGGAAAAGAAAAAATTAGGTAGAAAAAACAGGGTCCCTTAATCCCTTCTAACTTATAGATGTTGACTGTTGCTTGATTTATTGTCTTGATAGTGCTCGGCTGTGCAAATCTTGATCGGATTATGTGATGTCGATGATCTCATCTTACGCGCGAATGCTGTGAAGCTTTTGTGCTGCTTAACTGAAGATGCAGATGACTCCACAGTCGAAGAGCATGTAACACTAGCTTCAGTCGAATCATTGCTCATGATTCTCAAAACTTCCAACAATGACGAAGAGATCGCCTCTACATTAGGCATAATCGCTAACCTTCCAAACTCTACCCGAATCTCCGAATGGCTCTTCGAATCCAAAAACCTCCCTACAATATTTTCTTTCTTTCGTGACAGTAGAAACACCGTTCTTATAGAAAACGCCGTTGGAGCTATACGCCGTTTAACCATTGTGACAAGTCTGCAGTTGCAGAAGAAAGTAGCAGAAGCTGGTATCATCCCATCTTTAGTGAAGCTTCTAGAAGTAGGGACCACTTCATCGATAAGGCTCTCAGCCGTTTCACTCGCTCAGCTTTCGGAGAACTCCCCTAGATTAACCCGACAAGTGTCAAGACGCCAAGGCTTCTGGTGTTTTTCTTCTCTACCAGAATCTGTCTGCCCAGTTCACCGTGGACTTTGTTCAGCTGAATCCTCGTTTTGCTTAATAGACAGCGGCGCAATCCATCCACTGACACGGGCTCTCAGCAATCAAGATTCTGGAGTTTGCGAAGCTGCTTTGGACGCCCTCTTAACGTTGATTGATAAAGAACTGTTGCAAAACGGTTGCAAAGTGTTGGACGAAGCAAACGCGATTCCTGCTATAATCAGATTGAGCAGCCGCCCTTCTGTAAGTTTGCAGGAGAAGGTGTTGAACTGTTTGGAGAGGGTGTTTCGGTTGGTCGAATATAAGCAAAAGTACGGGCATTCGGCGCATATGTCGTTGGTCGACTTGACGCAACGAGGACACAGCCGAGTTAAGTCTTTAGCAGCCAAGATTCTAGCTCAGTTGAATGTGCTTCATGTTCAGTCTTCTTACTTCTGAACACACTTTCTTACACTTATCTAAATAGGTTTATTGATTGATCAATCTGAGTGGATCATATATGTATAGAAAGCCACTGCTGATTGACCATTGTTGTAGTCTACTTCTTTACTCAAATTCTTTTGTAATTTGTAGTTTTTTTTTAGAAAGTGTAATACGTACTTTCTCCGTCCCGCTCTAATTTACTTATTTTTCTTTTCGTTTGTCCCAATCTAATTTCCCACCCGTAAATGACAAATTTCTCTCACAATTTCCACCTTCAAAATCTCCACATTTAATCTACACCTTTGAAAAGTCAAAGATTTCATAAAATCTGTTTTTTCTTAACCTTCGTGTCCGATCAAAGTAGGCAAATTGGATCGGGACGGAGGGAGTAGTTCATAACACAATTATTAGACTCTCTTTGTACTTTACTTCATATTTTAGTGTATACTCCCTCCGTCCCGGCTTAAGTTTCCTACTTTGACTGGGCACGGAGGTTAAGAAAAAACAGATTTTGTGGAATCTTTGACTTTTTTAAAGGTGGAGATTGAGGGTGGAGATTTTGAGGGTGTAGATTGTGAGAGAAGTTTGTCATTTATGGACTGAAAAGTTAAGTTGGGACAAACTAAAAAGGAAAGTAGGAAAGTTAGAGTGGGACGGAGGTAGTAATTTACAAGTTTCATAGTTCAAGACTTCAAAGTATAACTTGTTATGATCCTGTTTGTTTCACACAAATGCAGATTTATAATTCAAGATTACAAATTCAACTCATTTACTATATATTCTGTTCTAAGAGTCTTCGCCTACCTCCAACTACACCCCGTTTAGACACTAGATAGTCTTTGATCGTTTATATTTTTTCCTCGACTCCTCCCACTTAATCCCACTTACACCGATTAATCCCGTCTAGATCTCAATTAGGCGCTAGATCCTAATTTGCCATCCGACTAACACCTAGCGTATTTTAGAACATTGCTATATGTCATTAAGCGGTCACCTAGCCCAATCCGAGCTCATCAGGTCAATGCCAGATGTCGAGTTATGTCGGGTTATGTTAGTTCAGGCCCTAAATTGGAGTCCGACCCATTACCTTAAAATATACTAATAATGATCTATCATGTTGGCTCGTAGCCCACCGAGTCAGATTTCTAAGTACTGTACTTCTGACCAAAATTTCTGTAGCCCATCTCGTCTATCAGATCAGACCCATTTTTCCACTTGTTTCTTGAATCCAGATAACGAAGTAACCGATTCAAGCCTTTTTCCTTAATTAAAATAATAAGTAAAAGGAAAAATCCATCCAAATGGCAAATGCAACCTTATACATTAGCATACCCCTTTAACCTTTTGCAATTTTTCTTTCGTAACAATAAAAAAACACATCAAGATAATCATCTGATTTTCTGCAATACTCTCTCCGTCTCGGCTTAACTTTTTTATTTTGATCGGACATTGAGATTAAGAAAAATAAATTTTGTGAAATCTTTGACTTTTTTAAAACTGAAGATTGAGGATGGAGATTGCGAGAGAAATTTGTCATTTATGGGCTGAAAGGTTAAGTTATGACAAACTAAAAAGGAAAGTAAGAAAGTTAGAGCGGAACGAGTTAGTAACATGCAAAAGTAGGAGAAAATAACTTGAAATTCTTCTAAAATCTATACACTAATATAAAAGTGTCTTAAGTTTCAGCCAATTTATGTTTGACCTATTTTACCCCTTTTAAGTTTAAATATTTTAAGGGCAATATTGTAATTTCCTAATATATCATAATTATTATATTTTGATCCTAATCCTAATTGTATTCTAATCACATATCCTAAGTATATATTAAGTATTGTACATATCCTAATTATTATTTTTCGACTCTAATTCTAATCCTAATTGTATTTTAAAAATAATTTTTTGGCCCGGCGAAATATGCCACGACATTAATTTGTGACGGCTAGAAAGAAATTAAATTTTTGGGTAATCTAATATAATTCACTACATAATTACCACGAATTATTTAATTTTGCCAAAACAAAATCAAACATTGCTTCTGGGGTCATATGCAAGGTGTATGTGGTAATTTAAAATTAAAGTATTTCTAGACATATTTACATAATAATAACATAAATACAAAATAAATTTCTTAATTATATACGGTAACGTTTTATGCATATCTTTGTAGTTTTTTTTAGCTGAGTGATAATGTGGTATTGTATGAACTTTGTTGAACCTAATGATGTTATTGTGGTTGATTACACAAATAACTCAAGCAGTTTGTACAAATATGACTTATCTGATAAATACATAATCAACACAAAAAGAAAAGGATCCTAATTGTGTTATAATAAAATATCATAATTATATATCAAACATTGTGCATCGAGGTTTTCAAAGAGAGAGAGACGTTCAACACGGAAGTATCCTGGACAAATCAAGAAACAAATCAAATCTAGAATCACTTATTGAACCGGATTTTTTTAAGAGCAGTCTCGATTTTTGGCTAATCTCACAGAAATCAAGAAACAAATTCAATCTCGAATCGCTTATTGGACGAGATTTCTTAGAGAGCATTCTCGATTTTGACTAACCCTGGAGAAATCAAGAAACGTATTGAAAGGCTAATCCTGGATAAATCAAGAAAGAAATTGAACGGTTCATTGATCTATGAAAATTTAAGATAGATGTGCAACTTGATCATGTAGAGAGGTCCGTCTCTACTAATTTTTTACATTCAAAAAATCAATTTCTTAATGGACGGGATAATTTGTTCTAAGATGGATTGTTTGTCTTAAGTTCTTCAGTTAGTGCAAATATAGTTTTATTCTCCAAGTGTACATTGCGTGATTGAAATCGGAGATGAAATGTAATTTCAGAATATCAATTGTATATCTGTTTTCACAAAGCTTTGTTTTTCACTGGAATTCCTCCATGGAAAACAATGTTTCATCCATGGATTAAGTTCTTTGTTATACTTAAAGTACAAGAGAGGTCATTTTGCACTTAAATGACATTGTCTCTATTGCACAATTAAGGGTTCTTTTTCCTTTATCATAATTTTCGATATGATACAGAAAAAAGACAAAATATGATAATGCGCAACATGCACTTAAAATAGTGTGCACACGACCTTTATTGATAATGTTAGAGGAAAAGACAAGAATTGATTTGCGATAAATTGATAATGTACACATGGCATCATTTACTTGATAATGTAAAAAAAGGGTAAGCTTTATTCATCTGTTAAATAGTGATGCTGGTGGTTATCATAAATCCTCGGTAGAAACTATTCAGTCTTTTGAGTTATCTTATAGATTTTATGGTAGTTTTGCAAAGTCCTATTTAGTTTTTGGTGCAATTTTTACTCCGCATGAATTTTAATTTCAATCTGATTAATTATTTTTTCCATTTTAGTCTTTTCTAAGGAAGTGCGACAATTTGACATTGAAGATGTTTTCATTGTTGTAAACACATGAAAACAACCAAATTTTAGTAATAAGACATCCATCTCTTTTCAGGTAGAAAAGAGGTGCAATTCTTTGGGAAAATAATGATCTGAATACTTTCCGTTGATTCAAAATTGCTAAAAAAAAAAAAAAAAACAAGCGGCAAAATATAATTTCTAAAATTAATATACTAACACTACAAGAAAAGATTAAATTAGAGATGAAAATTAGTAACGGATACTATCGGTCACTAAATAAAAACGAAATAGAAATAGAATAATGAAGGAAAGTGGAAAAAAATCATTAATATCCGGGTAATGAAGGAATAACAACCGGATATTAGAGACGGATATAATCGGCTCTATTCTGCAGGTAATTTGGTCTCTAATTTCATAATATAGATGGAAATTTCGTCCCTAAATTTAGAGAGGAAACAAACCAGTCTCTAAATTTTAGAGAAAAGCATTATAGAAACAAAACATTTCGTCTCAAGTCCGTCACTACATTAGATGTGAGGTTCTTGATCGAATAAAATCAAAATACTAAAGTTTTTGAAAAAAGATTGAACGCCCAATATCGAAGGCAATAAAAATGATGGAAAAAAAAAAAAAAAAAAGGGAACGAGAAAGATATAACTACAGCAAGAGAAGAAGAAAGGAAGAAGCACAAAGGGAAAATAAAAGACAACATTCAAAAGAGATAGCGATGATGAACAAACACTCAAACATTTTATTAGCAAATAGCACCAAAAAAAATGCCTCGGTAACAAGAAAAATCAAGGAGAACAAATAGAAACAAGTGTATCCGTAAAAAGAATGAATTATGTCATTTCAAAATAATTTTCAAGATAAATAGGTTTTTTATTTTTCTCTTTTTCGTTTATTCTTAATTAAAATAGATGAATATTTTCATATAAATCAATTTAAAACAATTCATTTATACGTACTAGAACAAATTTGTGATGTTACAATTTTCCTTGGGTGACTTATAGTATCTATTATTAGTCAATTTAGTAAAAAGATTGTAAATCTTATTCTCCATATTATGTTTGAACTTTTACTCAAATTAAAATTTTAACAATTACACTATCTTATAACAAAATTTATAGAATATTTTTTTAAAAATAGGTTACCATTGAGATGTGATCAGTTTCACTTAATTATACGAAAAATATGTGGACTTGTGATAACATTATGATTCTTTTACACAATTCTCCGAGAAAATGATTTATTCTTTGCATACTTCCTACTGAAAATATTTCAAAATTGCTAAGAAAAATACAAAAAGCAAGTGCTTTATTATAATTTCTAAAAGGGTTAATTGCAACAACCCCACTAAACTACCAGTGTTTTTACACATAAACCACTAATTTTTTTATTTTTTTTTGGTTGCACAGATACATATAAACTATACGAGTTCTGTTGATAAACCACCAAACTTATTTTTCAATTGGCAGATAAACCACCAAACTTATTTTTCGATAATTTTTTGTCGGAAATTCACACGTGACTTGCGCGTGATAAACTTTTAATAACCTTTTTTGTACAAACAACCTTTTTAGTATGCTACAAGTGTAAAATTCTTTCACACGTTTCTTTTGCATAACAATTTCTTGGATTATCAATAGTTCTCTCTCCTAATATCTATAACCTCCATTGTTGAAGATGAACTGTCCCTCTACCTATTAAAAAGCGTGTTTGGACAAAAAAAACTCTTAAAGATTTATAACGCGCAAGTTACATGTGGAATTCCGGCGAAAAATGATTGAAAAATAAGTTTGGTGTTGTACATGTCAAAACCCTTATAGTTTATATGTAGAGTGCCACAAAAAAAAGTTCAATGATTTATGTGCAAAAACGTTGATAGTTTGGTGTGGTTGATGTAATTAACCCTTTCTAAGATTAATATACTAAGTGCTACACGTGCAACGCACGTGTCAAGTTCTAGTTAGGAAAAAAATCAAATAAATTGAATAACTTAGAACATATTTAAATACAATACCAAGACAGCTCTATTGTATCCACAAAAATAAAGACATATCTTCACTGATCTAGTAACAACATCATGTCCAAAAAATCTTAAAAAGAAGAAAAGAAAGAATCAAATTTCTGCAATTCTTCACAGGGTTATAAAATTATAATTCCTTTACTTTTGTTCTTGTTCTCGACCTTTTCGTCCTCCCCACAAACTTAAGCGCTTCATCGATGAGCACGACAGGGGCCGACACCAAGAGAACGAGAAGCCATTCGTTCAAACTCAACGGAACAACACCAAACACATTTGCAAGAACCGGAACATTGAGTATCAGAAAGTGTAGACCAAGAGAGACTGACATAGCCACCAGAAGCCACGGATTTCGCCAAGGGGGCATCCGGACAAGGCTGTTGTCCTCCGAGAGAGCGTTTAGGGAGTTAAACATTTCGATAGCAACAAGCACGGATAGTGACAGCGTCATCGCCTTCACTTTGCCAACAGAAAAGTAATCACACGGGTTGGAGAAAGAGATCACACGGCCACCAGAGACCGTGTATGGAGATGCAGTGAAGTTCGACCACGATGAGCATTCTCCCCAGTTCCGGAGCTGAGTTAGTTCGACGAGAGTGTGTCCATCACTGACTAGATTTATACCAAGAAACGAAGCCTGAGTGTACCACAGGATAAAAACTCCGACTGTTGCTATGCCAACATACGAGCCGATCACCTGCCAATATGAGTGAGTGAGTGAGTGATCGAGAGAGGGTGTGTGTGTAAGCGTGTGAGATAGAGAGAGAGGGAGAACAGACCATATAACGGAAGAGAACCCAAGAGTTAATGAGAGCTTCAGTGCTTTTACGCGGTGGTTTTTGCATAATGTCGACGTCAGCCGGGTTAAACCCGAGGGCAGTGGCAGGAGGGCCATCTGTGACCAGATTAACCCATAGAAGCTGCACCGGTATCATACATTCCGGTATTCCGAGAGCAGCAGTCAAGAATATGGATATAACCTCTCCAACATTAGATGAAATCATGTATCTGCAGATCAAACATAAAAAAAGGGTGCATTTTTTAATTCCCAAAGTTTTGTTTTTTATACTGAAAATCAGGAAAGCTATGAAAATTGAAATTCAGAGATTTCGACTTGGTTTATTCGACTCATATAATGTAAACTTGTTAAAGAATACAGACATACCTGATAAAAGCTTTCATGTTATTGTAGATTGAACGCCCCTCTGCAACAGCTGACACGATCGTGCTGAAATTATCATCTGCCAACACCATATCTGACGCTTCCTTCGCAACCTAAAACATGAGCAGTAAAGTTGAAATATAAAAAAATGAAGTTTGATCTCAAGACGCAACTAATATCACACGAAAAAGGTACAGGCTGTCACCTCAGTTCCAGTAATGCCCATAGCTATTCCGATATCAGCAAGTTTCAATGCAGGTGCATCGTTGACCCCGTCTCCAGTCATAGCCACAATTTCCCCCATCTCTTTGAGCATCCTCACAATATCTTGCTTGTGCCTAGGTTCCGCTCGGGAGAAAACCTTCCCCCCGGGCCTTGACAGAATATCCATTTGTTCCGAAGAAGAAAGGGCCATAAACTCTTTACCTGTGAAACTACTTCCTTTGAGATCCTCACCGTCAGAAAATAACCGAATTTCCTTACAGATAGCCTCCGCTGTCGACTTGTTGTCCCCAGTTATCACCATCACCTTAATTCCGGCATCTCTGCAATCCTCAATTGCGCTATGAACTTCTTCGCGAGGAGGGTCCTGTTATGACAGTTGCACACAATCACGAACACACAAATGTTGGTATGTGGAAGATATGACAGTATTACACCTGGTGTAGGTTAAAATCAACCATAGGTACAGATCAAGATAGCATTTTTAAACGTACTCACCCTTATACCAACTACCCCGACAAAAATCAGGCCGGTTTCTATGGAGGAATAGCAAGACGGATCAAGCAACTTCTTGTGGGCAGGATGAGTCTCGGTATAATAGTCGGAGAACTCTCCAAGGTCGTCTTTATAAGCCAAGCCTAAGCACCGTAAACCCTTTGAGCTCATATCCAAGAGCCTCTGTAACAATAATTGCCTACAGTCTTCATCAATGGGGAAAATAGATCCATCTGCGAGTTGTACGTACGAACTGCGCTCCAACAAACTCTCGACAGCGCCCTGAATGACCAGCACCATGTGTAGAGGAAACAACGAATAAGTAAATAAAATGAAATGCATCAGTCGAACAAGAAGAATCCAGATGATACGTAGAGATTTGCTTCCAGCTCTAAAAGGAAACATAATGCATGGAGGGCAGTTTCGAACATCAGAAACCAAAGAATAATGAGCAACACTTGTGTAAGACTCTCTTCCGTAAGATGAAAGATGATTTTATCATGAAAAATGTTACTTTTGACTATGCTACAACTCGATCAAAATCACGAAGGGTTATCTAGCTCAAAAAACACGTTTGGAAGAGTATCCTTACCTTGACAAGAAGCCGATTGCTTCCACTTGTTCTGCGAACTATAACACTCATTGATTTACGGACGCGATCAAATTCTAGCGTCGCCACTCTCTTCGACCTTTTCGCCCACCACTCACAACATGCTGAAGTAAACGAATATTAGACATAACATAAACATATCAAAAAGGCAATGATGAAGGTAAATGAGGACACTCACCTAATTTAACAGTGTTTCGATCAATCAAAAGGTTCGACAAAAGCTTAGAATACCGAATTTTGTCCTTCGCCTCACTATCGAAAACTCCCATCTTTTCAACCAAAACCTTAAGAGCAGCTTCAGTGGGAAGTCCCGTTGCTCTGAATAAACGGCCATCACAGAACAATCCAGCATCGTTACACACAGCACAAATTTCAGCTACAGCTTGCAAATTTGCATCCATATTAAAACAATTCCAATCCACTATTCCTCCATCCTTAGGGTCATAAGTTGTTCCTTCCACGCGGAAGATTCTAGAAGTTGTAGTCCTGCCTCCCAACGTAAAGAACTCCGTTACTGCCATCTGATTAGTTGTCAAGGTCCCTGTTTTGTCCGAACAAATGACGGTAGTACACCCTAACGTCTCCACACTCGGAAGCTTCCGGACTATCGCATTCTTCTGAGCCATCTTTCTAGTTCCTAGAGCTAAGCAAGTTGTAATAACAGCAGGGAGGCCTTCAGGGATCGCAGCAACTGCAAGGGCGATCGCTATCTTGAAATAGTACGTGCATTTATCGAATGAGAATTTGAAATTCGTCGGCCAGCCATTTACAACCTCCCAAGACAGAAAGTATTTATAGTTGATGAGCCATACTACGAGGCAAACAAGTCCAATAGCAGAAGTTAGCCTATTACCAAACTCATCAAGCTTCTTCTTCAAAGGGGTTTCGCTTTCTTCGAGTGATGCCTCATGTATTTGCGTCTGTATATTTCCGATTTCCGTTTCCATTCCAGTGCTCACAACTATACAAATGCAGCTGCCGTTCACAACTGTAGTACCGGCAAAAACCATGTTTTCCTTCGCCTGCAACTCACAATCATCCAAGAATACCGGATTCGTCCCTTTCAGGACCGGCATTGCCTCCCCTGTCAATGAACTCTGCTCGACTCTCAAGGTTGACGTTTTCAGAACTGCAACCCTCATATCAGCAGGGACTTTATCTCCTACGCGCAGCTCCACGACATCCCCTGGGACAAGCTCGCGCGCAGGCAAATCCGGGACCATGTATCCGTCTCTCAACACCTTACAAGACTCACATTGCAAGTCCTTCAAAGCTTCTAGAGCTTTCTCAGCATTACCCTCTTGCCAAACACCGACTACAGCGTTAAGGACTAGTATCAAGACAATGACGAAAGGTTCCACATACGATTCAAACCCCGATTCCTCTTCACCTTGTAAGAAAGCCAGAATAAACGAAATGAAAGCTGCTAACAATAGGATTTTCACAAGCATGTCATCAAATTGCTCCAAAACAAGTCTCCAGAGAGGCTTCCCCTTCTCTTTCTGGAGTTCATTCCACCCGTATTTTTCTCTCCTCTTTTCGGCCTCGTACGTGCTTAATCCCTTGTCTAGTTTCACTCCATACTCTTTCAAACACTGCTCCACTGACCAAGACCATGCCTTAAATGGCTTTTCATCTCCAATTTCTTCCATTTGGGAACTAAATCATAAACCTTTAAACACTATCTATCTTGCCACCCCTACAAATGCATAAACGAAAGCAATTACAAACGGCAATTTCAGCAGACAATGAGTAATTAACACCAAATTCTGATCAATAATATAACAGAACACAATCTTGTAAAGATCGTTAAGCGGCAGGGGAATTCGAGAGGCGGATAATAGGAGTCTAGCGGCTAGTCAGGATTTTAGCAACAGATAAACAACATCAAGCATTCTTAATTTACAGCAAATTCTGATCAATAAGAACACAGTCTTGTGAAAGTCGCTAGAAGTTAGGTAAATCGAGGGAAAAAAAAAAAAAAAAACCACAGGAGTCTAGCACCTAGTCGGGAATTTTAGACAACATCAAGCATTATTAATTCGGAAGAGAAGGAGCATTTGAAATCTCAGTACATGAACACACACGATTTAAATCTGCACCAACAAAAAGCAATAAATGTCTTTATTACAAGTTTACACCCCAACTAACACAACATAAACCAAAACAAACAACAAATAGGCAGAAAATCAAAATTTTCAGCAAAAATAACAAATAAAGCAAGTGAGTTTATCATCCTACACCTACATCCTGCGATTATTCAACTTACAGTGTAAAATTCAACACCACATGAGGTAAAAAAAAAAAAACGATGTTTATAAGAAGAATCCAGTTGATAGAAGTACAGAAACTTACCCAGAAATTACGAAAAGTCGATGGCTTGAAAGCGAAGCAACATGGAATCAGTTATATATAATTTGTGTGGAAGAATTTAGGTCAAATATGCTTTTATTCGAAAGGATTCCTTCATGGAGTGGTTGCTGATGATAAAAAGTGGTTTGTTGGAAATTTCTGCACCAACCTCTCTTTTTCAAATGCTTTTCAGTTAAGCGGACTGCAATTTTTTAAATTTAAATTTAAAAGCGGGATTAATTTATTTTTCTGAATTTCCTTTCCTATTTCTTTTTTTTTAGTTATTACTCCCTTCGGCTCCGACTTACCTTACCTTGCACATTTTCCTTAAACGATCATCTCATCGAATTTTGCATAGCTTAAAAAAGGAAAGTTATAACATAATTTTCACCCTCGAAATCTCCACCCTCAATCCATCTTTGAAAAGTCAATAAACAACTAAAAAGCAATTTTTCTTAATATCCGTGCCGACCCCCTGTGCAAGATAAGTAGGGACGGAGAGAGTATTATTAAAAAAAAATTCAGAAATAAATATATAAATGTTTGGACTAGATGTAGGTGGACTGAACACATTCACAATATTTACGACTGGAGATGGATGGGTCGATTATCATCCATGTTTTAAAATAAACATACTTTCGATTGAACTCATCCTCTCCTAATAGATTCATTCTAGTTTCAACCATAGGTTGAAAAATGATGAAATTTCGGTTTTTTTAACTCCCGAAACGAAATATTAATTTTGGTTGACATAATGTACATTTTGTTGTAATGTTGTCGATATTTCGGTTGACATAATGTACTTTTTGTTGCAATATCGGCGAAATATCGATTAATTTTGATTTTTTTATTTGAAATGGTGAGGAGTATCAGAGTCACATATTGAAGTCCGTTTTACTAATATTGAACATTTTGGAGTATATTTTGCGAATAAATGAGTAGAAGGGGCCAAACAACATTTATCATATTGCATGAAATCGTTATATATTATTTGACATTTATAAATTAATTGTAAATATTTTAAATTGTATAGAATTTTAAGATAAATATGTGTATTCAAGTTAATTATAACTCTCGACAAAAATGTCATGTTAAAATTTTCGATTTTAAAATATTTTCATTATTTAAGTTAGTAATAACAACCTACACAATATCATGTAAAAATTTCAATTTTAAAACATTTTTCAATATTTTTCTAAAATGCACTGATATCATATTTCATCGATATTTTCATAAAATTAGAATACGAATATTTCCGTAAAAATTAATATTTTTGTACTTGTGTTCAAGTTTCAAGATTGCTTGACAAGTAATGTTGAATTATTCTATTCAAAATTTCAAATAAAAACGCCAAAAGTTTGCAATATTCAAATTACATTGACTTTTGCCTTCCAAAACGTGAACGCGTATACAGAAGGAATCTACAAATTCTGTGCAAAATGAATGAAAAATGTAGTAATCTTAATAATAATAATACTTCCCTCGTCCCGTCTAATTTTGCACATTTTCCCTTTTGATCCGTTCCACCTAATTTTACATATTCTTAATAAAAATGAAATTTATCTCACAATCTACACCCACAAAATCTCCAGCTCAATTTCCACATTTGAAAAAGTACACTAAAAAAGAAAAACAACTAGTATTTCTTAATATACGTATTCGATCAACCGTGCAAAGTTAAACGGGACGGAGAGAGTAATAAATATACTTCCTCCATTCCGAGATAATTTGCACACCCCTCCCGGCACGTGGAATAAGAAAGAGCTGATTTTTGCTTTCTAGTTGACTTTTTCAAACGTGAAGATTGAGGGTGGAGATTGTAATAGAAATTTTCTTTTTAAGGATGTGCAAATTATCTTGAATACCTTAAAAACGAAAGTGTGCAAATTATCTGGGACGGAGGGATTATAAATTATATGGAGTTATGGAGGCCAATTATGTACTGTTGTTGGCAGAAAAAGAGAAATCTTGTATAGTTTCTTATTAGGGTTTTTTCAGACATCATTAATGCTTCCAATTATATGTAGTATTTTAAAAGCAAGCTGTTTTCTTGCTTGTCTTTGACTTCACTAGTTAATTTTGTTGTCTTATCTTCATACTAGTGAGCTGAGCATAAAGTCATTGCTCCGAGAAACGGTAGCGTTATCAACACCCTCATTTCCTCTAAATACACCTGAGAAGGTGTGCGATCACATTTTGTTTGAACAAATGTAAGGATGTTTGGTTACACCATCGAACACGATGATGAGGTGTTCGGCTAATTTGTCCGAACACCTAATATCTATGTTTTAAAGTATTCAGTTGATACTAATAGAATTCTAGAAATTTGACTTTTTCATTGGGTGTACTTAGACTTTAGAGGAATTGTGGAGTTAATAAGGGCACCCAAACTTCTATATGTTGGGAAATTGGAGAGTGTGCTACGGATGTATTCGGGATGTAATTTGAATACTATTTTCAAAATTAAATAACTATGATATGAACATTCAAATCACACAATTCATGTTGTTGAATAACAGTAAATTACACAATTAGTCCCAACATATTCATTCATATTGACATATATATTCACTCATTTCAAATCCTCTATTTGAATGTTTGAATATAAATGAGTGAAATTAAATTGTTCAATTTTATTTTGACTAATAGAAAAGATGACAATAATATAGTGTATATAGTGTGACGGAGCTTCATTTATCCAAATCAAGAAAAAACAAAAAAAACCAAGCTTCATTTATCCATTTTTCTTTTGCTATACATAAGTTGACCCATTACTAATATAGTGTATGTAGTGTGACAGAGCTTCATTTATCCAAATCAAGAGAAAAAAGACCAAACTTCATTTGCCCATTTTTCTTTTGCTATACATAAGTTGACCCATCACGCAAAATAAAATATGTACCACCGTAGCATATAAGTTTTGTCATCTATATCTATATAACAATAAAATTCATCCAAAATAGTAACTTAAGAATTTTCCCGCCCAAATTCACCTTGCCATTTTTAGAAAATATTGATTTTGGTATAAAACATTTTATTTTGAGATAAATCTATATATATTTAGACACAATTATCTCAATCAATAGTAAGGGGGTGTTTGTAATTATTTTTCTAAAGTGTTTTTTAACTTATAACTCGAAAAAGTTGTCTTGGAGCGTTTTGAAAAACTGCTTCAACGTTAATAAAAGTGATTTTAGGCAAAAAAACTAAAGTAAAAAAAATTGTTTCTCCAACTTTTCGATATTTTAATAAATAAAAATATAAATTTTTTACCTCCTCCGTCCCGAATGAACTTACATACATTTCGTTTTCGTCCGTCCTGCGCAAACTTGCACACCCTTAAAAAGGAAAGTTATAACACAATCTCAATCATCAATCAACATTTGAAAAGTCAATAAAATCTTAAAAAAAGAAAAATTTCTTAATATATGTGCCGACCCCCTTATGTAATTTTATTTGAGATAGAGGGAGTATTATTTATTCATTTATATTTACAAACGGGAATACTACTAGTTTCGGAAATAATAGTATACTAGGCCTCGGAGAAGAAATGGTGTACCAAAATGTGCCTGAATTAATTTCTATACAGAAACTTAAGCCCAACATAATCACTTAAGCCCATGGGCTTGGTCCATCTGGCTGGCCCAGACGTCCATAGAAGGCTAAAACCGAGAATCTAGGGTTCTCCATTATTCATTGGTCCCCTTCGCCTCTCAGCTTTTTCTTCTGTGGCATTGGCGTCTCTTCTCGAAGCTTCCTTTCTCTGTTTTCCGGTTTATCTCGCAAGGTAATTCCGCAATTCCTGGTTTCAATTCTCTTTTGCATCTTTGTAATGTATTACGTTTCTGATGATGCATATTAATTTTAGGTTTTCTATTAGAATCTCAAAATTTGTGTGCGACGAAGATGAGGCCTATTTTCTGTGGAAATTTTGAGTATGAAACTCGTCAATCGGACTTGGAGCGTCTGTTCTCCAAATACGGAAGAGTTGAACGGGTTGACATGAAATCTGGTACGTGTTCTTCGTATTCACGGCTTTAATTTTAACTCGTGGATTTTATATTATGTTTATCGTCAAAATATCTTTCAATCTGCATTGTTAATTGTTCATCTATCGTGGTAATTAGTTTTAACATACTAAATTAAACTAAATATGACAATTCTATGGGTGAAGAACTAGCTACGGTGAACTTAATTATGTCAATTATATTATTCACGGATTTGGTTGGTTAAGCTTTTCCCCTGTCCGGTACGTGCTTATCCATATTTTGAGGTGGTGCATTATGCAACACACACATGAATGTGGTTAGATCGTACTGTACTCTCTTATCTGGCTGATCTAAGCTCCTAAAAGAATGTTACAGTTTCTTTGGATTTTTCACTCATATATTTTATATTTTCTTTTCACCGTTGTTCATCAATCGTGGTATTCTATTCTAACATGCTAAATGCTAACTTAAACTAATTATAGATTACGATTTTATTGATAACGAAGTAGTTGCAGTGTATAGTGACTGATAATTAAAATCTTAATTATTTTATAGTTAATTTGAAATGTGGATATTATTTTGTTTTTCAATGATAATATGCTTTTATTGGATGTCTTCTGCTTGCGGCTGTTGATTCAGCTCTCCATAGTGTGAGATGCGGATTCCAGTCGCATGAGTTGATTTGTTTGCTTTATATCAGCTCGCAGTAGAGTTTTGCATTGTCTATTGATTCAGCTGTGCGTATTTGTTTCAAATTAGGTCATAATAGACTTTTGCTTGTTCTATTGATTCAGGTTTTCGTATTTGCTTCAAATTATTTCTTAGTAATTTTTCTAGCATGCAATAGGTTTACTTTGGATAGGAGGCATACCATTTGAGCGGGATTGATGCTCAACCATACTTGAGTTAAGCTGTTTGGTGATTGAATGAATTAATATTGGTTGTTTGCATGTGCTTACAACTGATGTAGGAAAATCGCATCTCAATAATTTACACGTGACAGGTGTATCGTATACTAAAAAGGAATTGAGTGAAAAATCAGGAAATATGGTTATTTATGCAAAAAGCTCTCGATATTTAAGCGTTTGTTTTGACGCAGGAACATGCTTCTATATTGGCTTGCCATCTTCTCTGCAGTAAAAACACCTTATGCAAAGGCAACCTACATGCCTACCTGCTACCCTACTTGCAGATGGACATGTTCTACATCTCTTTCACCCAATCTTTCCATTCACTTTCTTCAATGCCTAACATTTCCATCTCTATGGTAATTGTGGGGATGAAGATGAACACATAATGCCATGCCTACTAAATGATAAGGGATCTAGGTGTCAGTTCATCATGCCATGCCTACCATCAATAATCTTAAGGCGATCAATGAATTCTGTCATGCCATGTCTTCCGTGAATTGCTGAAGCATGCTTAGCAAATGACTACTGAACTAGCACCATGATCTTAATTTGCCTCCATCCTCACTATTCATCTTTCTTTAGTTCAACATGCAAGACCTCTACATCCTTGCTTTCATCAGAACCTTCACATGTTTGCAGGTGTTGTACTTTTATTCAAATCTTCACAGGGAAAACTAATTTCCTGTATTAGTGATGCTACCAAGGGTATAGTCCGACATGGATTTGTTTTTTCTCTGGTTCTCATGCTAGTTCTTTCAACTTCAGGGTTTGCTTTTGTTTATTTTGAGGATGAACGTGATGCTGAAGATGCAATCCGTGGTCTTGACAATGTTCCGTTTGGGTTTGACAGACGTAGGTTGTCAGTTGAATGGGCCAAGGTATATTATCTTCTTTAGGCATCTCCTGTGTGATCTTTCTTGTGTTACCAGGTTTTGACACAAACCAGTCTGAAATATTGAACATCTCATCTATTCATTGTTTGAGTGAATGTGGTTTGTGCATGGTTTTGTGTAATCTTGACAGGGTGAACGTGGTAGGCATCGTGATGGGAGGGCTGCAAATCAGAGACCGACCAAAACCCTTTTCGTTATTAACTTTGATCCAGTGCGTACTAGAGTCCATGACATAGAAAAACACTTTGAGCCATATGGAAAGGTCCTCAATGTACGCATCCGTAGAAACTTTGCATTTGTTCAGTTTGAAACCCAGGAAGATGCTACTAAAGCTTTGGAGTGCACCCACATGAGGTACATGGGTGCTGTTGTACTTTATTCTTATTTTTTCATCTTTCTTTCTCTTCTCTCTTTGTTAAATGGGTTCTTTTCTCTTTTTGCTAAACATGTGATCGGCAAAATCAATTTGAATCTTTGCAGTAAGATACTGGACAGGGTTGTTTCAGTTGAGTATGCCTTGAGGGACGACGATGAGAGGGGTGGAATGAATGACAGCCCTAGACGATATGGAAGGCGTGGCGATAGTCCCCACCGAAGGTCACCTAGTCCAGGGTATCGGCGCACTCGACCAAGTCCTGATTATGGGCGGCGTGATCGGAGCCCTGTTTATGATAGGTATAACGGTCCATCATATGAGAGGCCCAGGACTCCTGATTATGGAAGATACAGAAGGTAGTCGCATTTTGTGAACATCTCTTTTGTCTATGTTGTGATCCTGGTTTAAACTTCTATTTGCTGTCGTTATGTTTAATGGGATACACTAGATAATTATCCATATATCTTCAAATTGCGTTGTATTTTATTTTTCTCTTCATTTCCTGTGTATAAACCCATTCACTTTATGCTACAGTCGTCCCTTACCTTAAAAATGATATGGAAATGTCTGATTTCCTGTCACATTTGTTTAGTTTTCTTGTGTCATTATTGAAAATGTTCTTACATCCTAATTTGAATTCTTCTTTGTAGTAGGTCGCCTGTTCGGAGATCAAGAACTTGATTAGAAGTCGCCTAGTCCGACTCACTTTCTTCTGTAAAGAAGCTCAACGTTTCAGATTATGATATGAAGCTTATAGTTAGTTTAGAAGATGCTCTTGTATTTTCTTATTTCTGTGGATTAGTTGCTATGGTTCTACACTACTCACCAGATTTATTCTATTCGATATTCGTTTCTTACTTGTCATGTCTTGGTTATGGGATTCGTGTTATTTCTTAACTTCACATTTACTGTGAATTTGTGATGATCATGATGGATGTTAATGTTTCAAGAAGCCAACATGTGTGATTTAGGGAGTTTTTGGCTAAATCTATTTTATAAGTTGTTTCAAGAACTATTAATTATAAGCTTGCAATCGAATAAGAAAATTAACATGGATTTGGAGGACAATTTAAAATTTACCATCAAATAGACACTTTGATTGGTATGTGTATGTATGTATTTGTAGTATGTGAAGGGTGTATATGTATGTCTGTGTGTAGTTTGTACAATTTTAATGCGACTTGTAAGATCTTTTCAGAATAAAATGTAATGGATTTCTTCAGTGTTTATGTTTATATAATATCTTATTTTGCCATACATTTTGAAAGCTTATAAACTCCAACCTTTTATAAAATGTTTTATGAAGTTCAAAAGTCTAGCTAAGCATCCTTTTAGTCATATTCTACTCTCCCTAATAGGTTGTTAATGCAAATATTATTACAGACCAATATTCTAAAAGATGCTAGACACTACTCGGACGGTAAATCAATTACTCGAGTAGTAAACTAGGGTCTAGCGTCTAATTGAGGTTTTAAAGATGCTAGGCGATAGGTGCAACTCGAGCGGTGGAATTAGGTAGGGAGGGGGTCTAAGTGGAATTAGGCAGGGAGTGGTCGGGAAAAAAACATAGACGATCAAGGATCATCTCGCGCCTAGATAGGATATAATCAAAAGTAGATGAAGACTTTTAGAACAGACGTTTGGAGATTATTAGTACCACAAATCACAGATGCCACAATTATAAGGTACAAGATATGAAATGGACAAATTGCTTAAAAACAAATTGTTAAAACAGCATATTGTATTGCCCGTGAGATCATCTGTTACACTTTGGTGTTATATTTTGTATTTCACTACATTCACTAATTGCTACGTGTATGATATGATGTCATAAATTAATATGTGTCCCATAGTGAATGGAGTGTAATAGAGGATGAAACACCTACCGTAACAGAGAATCCGAATTGATTGTATTGTGGTTCGATTATTAAGGATCATTCTTGTGCAATGTCTTCTCAGATCAAACATTGTCAATAACATTGCACACACCATTTCAGGTACACAAATCCAAATTCAATGCTTCGAAAATGGCAATACAAATTATACATTATGCATAATAATAATAATGTATGTGCATAAATACATTTTGGATCTCCCATCCATACAATCCACACACGATAGTGTATACGATGACATCACGAATATTTTAAAAAGATGTGATATAATCAGTATAATTTGTTGTAGAAGATATTGTACGGCAGAAAATCCGAACCGCAATCAATAGTAGTTAAACGAATAGAACAACACAGAGGAAAAACCACAATCAAGACGAGGATTCTTTATGCAACTCCCCTTGAATAGCTTTATCCAGCCATGTCTCCGCCTCTTCCATCATCCCCGGACTCAGTCTCACCATCAGAATACAAAATTCCGTCTCATTCAGCGCGCCGTCGCCGTCCAAATCCCCTTCCTGCACCATCGCCTCCGCGTCGTCGCCGCTCATCCCTTCCATACCTAATAGCGCGCAATTCTTCTGCAGACTCGCCGCCGTGATCAAACCCTTGCTCGGATCTGCCAGCAGCCGGAAACCGCCGCAGAGCTCCTCCACGAAGGTGTCGACGTCTAATTTGTCCACCATCACTGGTAATAAGTCCTCGTATTCTTTGCCCTCGGTTCTGTTTTCCATGGTTAGAGTTTTGAAGCTTCTGTGAAGAGTTTATGGGAAGAGAGAGAAAAATTGTGATGCCGATTTATAGGAGGAAGGGGAAATGGAAAGTCTAGCTTGTGGACAATGGACGAGAAAATTGCAAAAACAGTACGTAAATGTCGACTATTTGCAATTCTGTTTTGTACTCCCTCCGTCCCGACTTAATTTGTCTATTTATCTTTTCGGTTTGTCCCAAATAACTTTGTTAGCCCGAAAAAAGAAATTTCTCACACCATTTCTACCCTTAAAATGTCCATCCTCAATCTTCACATTTAAAAAAATCAAAGATTCCATAAAATTTGTCTTTTTTTAAACATTCGTGCGCTGTCAAATTATGCAAATTAAGCCGAGATGGAGGATGTAGTATATTTCTGTGTGGGGTGGGGTTGGTGGGTAGGGATGTACACTAACCGAGTTGAACCGAATATCTAAGAGTTTGAGTTTGAGTTTGAGTTTGGTTCATTAACTATTGAGTTGAGCTTAATTTGTCAAATTTATGAACGGCTCGGGAGCCTAATCGAGCCTAAAGGAATTCAATAAATATAAATTGCAAATGTGTTACTAATCATTTTTTAATTAGAACTAAGCTATAAATTCTTAAAATTATAATATACCTACTAAAATTAATTAATTACATATGTACAAATGCATGATGTTAATTATACAATTCTATATTTTTTATAAGTACAACTATAAAATTAAGAATTAATTATAAGCTTGGTTAGTTTATTTTTTAAGAACTTACTCGCGAGTTAACGAATCGAATATCATCAATCTTGGTTCGTTTATTTTAACGAGTCATATTAGACGAGTCCGATCGAACTTTTTACGAACCGAGATACAAATAATTCGTGAGCGACTTGGTTCATGCCTATTGGTAAGAATTATCGGGTAACAAAATGCTCTACCAACTGAATTACAATCAATTCCCGACTATTTGCAATTTCAGTTCTCCACAGATAAATTGGACCTGTAATAATTTCAATTTTATGGATTTGATTTTTATTTTTTCTGAAGCATCATGGATTTGATTTTAGTTCTAGGAGAAATTGAGATTTAAGTACTCTACAAATTAAATTCACAATTATCCTGTAACAATTTTGATTTCATGGATTTGATTTTAGTCCTAGGAGAAATTGATTTGGTCCGAAATGGGCACGTGCGAGTCATGTACGCAATTTCTGAATGCTTTTTAGGTAATATTACTATTTACCATCCCAAATTTGCCTATTTTTATTTTGTTATAATAAATTATTTTTTGTTACAATTTTTCATCTAAACTTATGAATTTGAATTTGTTGTAAATTATGATATGAGATAAATTTCAATCATTAATAATTGGACATGTGCACATTAATTTCAACGGTTGAAATCTATTCGATATGACAATTTGTAACAAAAAAATTAAAATAGCAAATTGTAGAAACACGTAAATTTGAGAGGATAAATTGTAATATTCGTTTTGTTTTAGGGTCCCAAACTTGTAACTTTTGCTAGGAGAAGGGGTTTCTTATTTAGGGTCCAAAACGTGTAACTTTTGTTGGGAGAAGGGGTTTCTTTGGTCTTTTTCAAATTCGAACTCTAGATCTCTAGGCATAAAATCTCAAGTTATTTAAGTCTAAATATAAACCGCTAAAGTTGGGTAAATTTTTGAATTTTCTCCATATTACACTATTTTTATAAAAAAAAAATCGCCTAAGAATAAAGAAAATCCCTTCCTCCCTCCTCTTTCCATCCAAGGTGACTCAAACTTAGAGTCAAAGGTCTAGGTAGTGAATAATCTCGCAACTCAAGCAATCCAACTTCGTCCCAATATTACACTATATTCACAAACTCTATTGTAAAAATCCCTGACTAGCTCCGATTACTCCACATCTAGGCGCTAGGTTCTCATTAACCGCATACGTTTATTTCCACATTCTTCCCCATCTAACTCTTACTATGCCTAGATTAGTTCTGTCCAGCCCCCGACTAATCGTTAGGTCCCAGTTCACCGTCCAACTAGCGCTCAACGATTTTTACAACCTTGTTAAAAAAAAAATGTTGGGGGATTTAATTACAAATTTTTATTTTTATGTGACTAATTTTGTAATTTTGTGGAAAATGAACGGTCAGGATGGGTTGTTTATTTTTGAGTGGGTCCCAAAAGATGTGAAATGTTGATAGAGGGAATTTATGCTAAGTTGTTGGAATGAATTATTGGCATTTCATTTCATTCCAAAATGAGTGGAATTTCGAGGAAGGTGCTAATTGGGTAATGGCCCATCATTATCATGATTGGTGACAATTGTATTTCTTCCAAGAAGCTTCCTCTTATGTTCTTTTTCCATACATACCCTTATCTCTATATTTCTATTCATTTTGGACCATATCTGCACTCTTTTTCCCGTCGGTCATTACTCGACCGACATGTAACTTAATGGGAGAAATGGAAATCTAACACGAAAAAGAATGATTAACTCTATTTTGATATTATAGGCGTTAGTCGGACGACAGAATAAGATCTAACGTCTAATTGAAATTTAGATGTGATAAAACGGATCAAAGTGGAGTTACGTGGAAAAGGAGTCAAGGAAAAAATTATAAGTAGCGGAGTGCAGTTTAATGCCTATTCTGAGGAAAAAACATAAATGACGGAGTACAATCTAGTGCCTAAACAAGGTATTATCGGAGTTAGACATAAACTTTTAGAGTAAAGTTTAAATGTTACATTCAGGTTACCATCGAATACTACATCTCCAAGAAAAAAATAAGCGACGGAGTACAGTTTAGTGCCTAAAGAAAGGTTACAATTCAGGTTATTAGACCTAGTCCAAACGAATGATATATGTTGAGCTGGCCTGAAATTTTGTTAGATCGAAAATTAAAGAATTTAGCTCATTCATTAAAAAAGACTAAAGTAGGTTTGTTTTGGGTTGCCGTGAAGGCTCAATTCCAATAAAGTACACTCATATACTTCCTCAGTCAAAAGTAATTCAGCACTCTCCAGCCTTAGCAAACACACCCTAATATTTGTCGGTTCGCAGTATGAAGTTGGGCCTATTTGATCTAATAATACTTTAGACCAAGATTCATATGACCTAATCCGTCTAAAAAATAGAGAAGTTAGTTTTGTACATTAAGTTTGACCGATTTTACCACCTTTAGTTTGATTGTAGTAATTTTAAAATCTAAACAACTTTTTACATTATTTCAATACTTAATTTGAAATCTAAGCAAAATCAAACACAAACAAACATATTATAGTATAAAAATTATTTGTGCTATTCAAGTAGGTTGTGATATAATAAAATAAGAAAAAAATCTTATCTTTGTGTTTAATTTCACATTGAGGACAAATAATTCTAGATATGACAAGATTTGGCACACATCCTTCTAAATCTTTTATTCATTTTTCGCCCTACTCTAAGTCTATGGATCCCTAAGTATTAAAAAGAAGAAAAAAGAAAAGAAGAGAGAGAGACATTTAAATAATTTCTCCAATGTCTTCAGGGACGGAACCAAGTGGACGGGTGGGGGCGACTCCCCCTCCTCTTAAATTTTAAAAGAAATCAGAAAGTATGTATATGTATAATGTAATATCAAAATAAATTTGAATTTCGCCTTCCCAAAATATTTTAAAATCTCGCCTTCCCTCTCCTTACTTCTAAGTACATCATTTAGTCCCTGTTGATAAGAAACTGAAATTTAATACTGTTGAAGAAAAAATTAATCGTCCCCCTTAATTAAAATTTCTAGTTCCGTTCTTACAAGTCTTGATATAATGCTAACAAATTCAAGTTTTATATACTCCCTTCATCCCGACTTAATTTGCCTACTTGCTTTTTTAGTTTGTCCCAAATAACTTTGTCAACTCCAAAAAATAAATTTCTCTCACAATTTCTACACTTAAAATCTTCACGCTCAATCTCTATCTTTGAAAAAGTCAAAGATTTAAAAAAAAAAATCTTTTTTCTTAACCTTTATGTCCGATCAAAGTATGCAAATTAAGGCGAAACGGAAGCAGTACAACCTACTACGACGGCGGTGATGACTTTCTAACCTTGGACTTTTGTAATAATTCCGAGCATTTCCCTTGAAATTCCATACACATAAGATCTTCTATTAGTAAATTAGTGAACTAGTTACAACCTACAACCAGCTAAGTTATTACAAAATGATTGAAACTCAATTTGACTTAGATTAGAACTCAAAGTGGAGTGGACTCACCGAGATCTAGAAGTCGAGGCAAGTAAAACTCTTTCCACAAGATAAACATGTTAACTCCAGTACGAAAATATACGAAACTTTGATAGAGACACTGGAACTGTATATGAACTTTATGTGTGATTATGAGTGAAGAATGTGGCCCCTACATGGAATGCAGGGACTTAGAGGGTGTTCTTCATCACTTAACTATATTAACTTTTGGCTTTTCAGTTTTTCAAAAGCAATAAAAGATGTTTGCTCCTTGCTGCTTTTGCTTAAAAAAAGCAGATTCTCTCAAAAAGCAGAAAGCAGTTTGAACATGCTTTTTACCTGCTTTTTTAACTTTTAAAATTTTCTTCTATCTCTTAAGTTAAAAGCTACTTAAATACCAAACATTTATGTTTGCTAAAAACACTTTTATTCTCAAACACTATCTGCTTTTTATTAAAAATAACTTTACTACAATCTCTACATTAAATCACTTAATCAAAAGTTAAAGCAAATAAAAATACTCCTTTAATTGAACAAGTTAACGGGGTAGAGACCTATTAAGAGGTGTGCAACCTTCATCCCCTCTTCAACGATCACCCCACTAACTCAGCAGTGACTGTAATTTTAGTACCCACTATAAAGTGTTAAAGCCCATTTAGTTTGAATTGGATCAAATTCGGTTCCGTGCCGCAAAACCTCAATCCATAGAGCCGAGCAAAACCCAAGGCCCAAGTCGAATCAAGCCGAGCGGGCTCATATGGGTTTCGTAACGACAATTCACTTGCATATAATGTTTGTAGCTACAATATCACTTAGTTACTTGATTTAAAATAAATAACATTAATTAAGCAATATGCCAGAGTGGTTACTTCTCCCTTCACATAACCACTATGCGCATATGTGACTACAAATCTTTTGACATGACTATCTATAATCATCGATTTTTCACTCACTGAAAATAAGTTTGAGAAATTCCAAAAGCTACAATCATCAATGTGAAACGTAGTTTTCCAATTCACCACTTAATATAACTCGATTACACGTATAAATCGGCTCAATCTTGGATAAATACCTATCCAACCAAATCATTTTCTAACATCTTCTATTTCTTTTTCTTATTCTTTTGGAACAATTATAATTATCTTACATAATTTACTCAACTAATATTTCAATATATATGAGACACAATTTATGATAAATAATTAATTTGTGTAAATCTTGACTCTAGCCGGCTGCTAAGAATTTCACCATCAGGTGCGTATGCATTGCCTTTTTGAAAGATTTGTTTATTCAATTATTTGCTTAATTGTCTCCATAATTATAATAGTCACCATAATTTGTCTTTTTTGCAATTTTTATTATTATTTCTTTTTTCTTTTTTCTTTTTAATCAAAGATAAAGAATATTATCACTTAAACAATGTTTATAAGTACAAGACTCTCGATCCAATTAGTAGAAATCATGCTCCATCCAAATAGATGGATATGCTGAAGAGAAAAAAAAAAAACGCGTCTAAGTGATAAGCAACCGAAAAAAGTCCTATTCCGTAATTACATGCACAACAAGCAAATAATCGGAAAATTACCACTACCATACTGAACAATGGAACAGACACCATCTAGAACAAATAAAAAATTAAATAGAAACTAAAGACATGACCAGAAAGACAGGCGAAAAGACCAAACGAGTTGGCAAAAGTCGCATATCAGCGAGGAAAAGTCTCGCGCGAGAAAAAAGTAGCATATTTATTGTAAAAATATGTTAAATTTAGTCCCTCATATTCTATTTTTGATAACTAAATAGATTATTTCACTGAATTTTTAATGTCTGCGATTATGCATTGTCTGTGTGAATTCTGTGTTACACGTGGTCAATTTTTATTGGTGCGAAAACACTGTACAAGTTACGGCCTATAAATATCTCTTTTGGACATGTTAATAAACATTTTCACGTGGATCATCTTGAACCAATTATACTTAGCAACTTGTCAACTAGGATAACCAAATTTTCCATCTATCATGTTTACCGCGAGCAGAGTCGAGCTTATATGTGTTCGTGTTTGACTAATTTATTTTTAGTCAAACTTCTTTGAGAATATTTAATTTTGTTCGTAAACGTATCTGATCATTTTGTTAACATTTGAATAATCTTCTTTGCAAACTATTAATAAACAAAAGTGTCTAGCTCTATCTATTTATCGAAAGAGCTCAAAGAGTTGTTTGGCTTACCAATTAAGTGAGCTCAGTTATAAGTTGTTTAAAGAGATACTCTATTTATCAACAACCGTAATCATATCAAAATCGTATCTTTATTTCTTATTTATTTTTCTTTCGGAATTGGGATCAAGATAAGCGTCTTTTAGACTATATTTCGGATTTAAATTTGTACGTATGGTTGGATACGTATATTAAGAATTTTTTTATTTTTATTTTTTGATTAATTTTTTCAAATGTGAAGTTTGAGGGTGGAGTTTTTTAGGGTGAAAGTTGTAAGATAAATTTCCTTTTTAGAAAATGCAAATTAGTGTGAGACGTACCGAAAAAGAAAGTGTACAAATTTGAATGGGACGGAGGGAGTATTTTCTAAAGTAAAAGAAAAAGATTAAGAGCATAAGCATAAATTTGCATTTTACCCCCAAATTATCATTTTCTTAATGGGCTTTTTCTCATATAGGCTTGGCCCAAAGTATTTCTTGCAAAGCCCATGCTCATATGTAATCCCTATCAGCGCCATTTGAATTAATTACACAAATTAGGGCACGAATTGACAGCGACCAGAGCGGGAACGTGAAGGTGAATCATAGTTTCTTCTCGTTCGTTCTTTTAATCTTTGTTTGCTTATCTTATCAACTTTTGTTTCTGATTTTTCATACTTAGGGTGAATATGTCGAGCATCAATGGTATGGTGTTCCATGGATTTGTGAATATTTTACTGCGATCGTTGTATGTGCTTATTTTTATGAAGCGAGAATATGTTGAGCTGCCTCTACCTGTAATCATCGGGCTTATATCTTGAACGAATCATAGAATACAGAATTACATTTAAAATTGGAAGTTACAAAGTTATTCGGAATGAGTTGGTTGAATTTGGCGCCATAATCCACAGCTACAATTCGGAACTTCTTGAAGAACCGCCTTCTCGATTCATTTTGACTTTAGTCAAGCAATTATTGTGCCTCATGCATGAAAGTGATGATAATGAAAGTGTGAATATGTGCGTGTGTGTGTGTCTGTAAAGTGCTTGTAATGTGTGAATATGAGTGCGCTCGAAGTGAATGTCTAAAGTGTGTGGTGTGTGTCGTGCGTATAGACAGACATTTGCTCTTCTGCTTATAATACTCTCCTGAAAACTGATAAAATCAATAAGAATTGGATGTAGTGCAGACTGCCTATCTCCGTAACCCACAGTAACTGCAATGTGTCGATAAAAAGACAGAACGCTGCGTCATTATACGTTCAAATTAGTATGAAAAGGAGGCTGCAAAGATTATTTGTAGTACTTTCATTGTAAATCTCCTGTGGTATAATTTCATGTTCATTTGTTAGGCTTGTTGTAGTATAGGAATTTATCTGAGCTGTCAGCTGAGTGAGAATGGAGTTCTGCCCTAACTGCGCTAATATGTTGCTCTATGAGTTGCCATACTTGGATTCTGCTGCCAGATTTTACTGCCCAACTTGCCCTTATGTATGTGAAATAGAGAACAAGGTAAACATTCGATTACCTACATTATTGCCAGTTTTTATATAAATTCACGCCAACACACACAGACTAATGCCCATGGTCTTTTAACAGGTTAAGATAAAGAGACAAGTACGCTTGGTTAAGAAACCGATAGATCCCATTTTCTCAGATGATGACAGGAAGAACTTAAACGTAACTTCAGGTGCATTTTCTCTCATTCTGCATGTTTTAGGAAGCGGGAGCTGACTTTTGTCAATTCATGTTTTGTTTGCTGTTTTTGGTATGATAAGCTACCAGTGGTTTGACATTTCCTACTATTTCCATCAATGAATTTTATATTCAAAGGCTGCTAGATCATAAAATCATACACCTTCTACGTATTTAACCTGCTTTACATACTTGGGACAATAATGTTGCTGCATTTTATTATATATACTTATGTTTTCGAAAGAGCTTATGAGAGGCACTTTACTACCCTGTCTTTGCAAAGGGCGTAATACAACAGCTTTTCAGTTTTGATTTATTTGCTGACTAGTTCTTCATGTGCAGTGGAGTGTCCTGATTGCAATCATGGCAAAGCTAGTTTCACCCAGGTGCAGACAAGGTCGGCTGATGAACCAATGACAGTATTTTACACATGCATTAAGTGTAAACACACATGGACAGAGAACTAGAATTCCACCTCCATTCGTATGCTTTAAAGCTGCTTCGTGGATGCAGGCTAGAGGCAAGAGCTTATTCTTCATATTCATCAAGCTGTAGACTTTTGTTTTTACTTGGTTCCTTTGTCTTCTGTGGAACTTTTGGTGCTGCGCATGTTGGTTGCAACATACATTTTCATGTTGTATTGATTCCTTCAATATTATGCACTATGCACTATGTGACTATTTTTTTAATAGAAAATGAAATACTCAGGCTTGGTGATTAACATAAACTCCGCATTTCTTATGCAACTGATTCTGGTTGATCTGTCATTTAATTACACACTTGTTCAACTTCCCTAATGATAGGTGGTTAACATATTCGGGGATACGCAAATTAATTCTTGATTGGTAGTTAAAATATTCAGTTCATTTATTCTCCTCGGTGCTTAGGATTTGGTTTAACTTCTTTATCGCTCTTGTACGACTAAATTGAATCAACTATTAGAGGCTCTTTCAGTCTGCTCTTCTGGTTGTAATTATCCACAAATAAAAACCATACAGATGTAGAACAGTCTCGTACAAGACATTTTATCATCACCCTTCAATATGATCGTGCTTGTAGGCTCCATATGCACAGGATAGAAAAACAAGCAAATGACAATAACTCAAAATGTTTACATAACTGAGAAATGGAGAATTGAGAAACAAGCAAATAACCAGTACTGCTTTTCAATGAACATCCTCTTTCTTTTTTGTCATCCATCTTTTCTTCGTTGCCTCCATTGCAGTTTGTCTCATCTTAGAAAGTTCTTGAAGCCATTGTTGATATTGCGTCTCAATGGCATCGAGTTCCATCTGCAAATCACCATCAGGATCCCTCTCTGCCAAATTCAAAGTCGAACAACAACTCGTAAAGCTCCCAGCTTTTGAAACTTTTTGACTGGTAAATATAACGTCCGAATTTTCTGTCAAGTGATCCATTAAAGGCCAGTCTGAACTAACACTTCCAGATTCGTTTGTTTGGCATTCATCGTAGTGTTGATCACTGAACTCCATCTCAGATGCTGATCCCAGCGATGATTTGTTTTCAGTAAACGTCAAACATGAAGATGTGGTAAATGTAGCATTGGAGCGAGAAACCAAATTAAAATTCCTCCGTAAAGTATTTCCATCTATCGGTAAGGAGATTTGACGATCCATACGGAATTTAGCGATGTTATCAACCAACGTCGCCTCCCATTGGTCTGATATCAAGCTTAAGCCACTTGAGCATGTCTGTCTATTGGAAAAATTAGATGAAGGCTTCCAGTCAGGCAAAATCCTCAATATTAGGCAATCAATGAACTCAGCAATGAAAACAACGTCGTGATCTGCTAAATCTAGTTGCTCGACCATCTCAGCTGCAACGGCGAGGGCAGTGTCCGTGTCAAGATAGAACAAGAAGTGTATGTTCCTCACTCTACCTGCAATTTAAATATAACGATTATTGAATGCGCGTTTTCTATAGAAAAAACAGTGTTTGCAAATTCATGATATCATGCTTACCATCCTTATCTGCAATACGCAAGGTCAATGAGATTGAATTGTCGTCGTTCTTCTTCCCCTGCAATCTGAATTCATTATTCTGATGTGATCTTTTGAACTCCACCATTGAAGAGTGAGGTGTACCATAATTGGAGTCTATACACACAGGCTGGTTATATTCGTGGTCGATATCCATAGAATGATGTCCATAATTCAATGGAGGACTCAAAGATTTGGGGACTACATTTGGTATATGGAATATATCACGAATGGGTTCTCCAGAATGCTCGGATTGAAGAAACGGGTCTTTGAGAAGCTCCTTAGCTGACATTCTCTGAGACGCAGGTGCCAGACATTTTTCGATGAATTCTTTGACCTCCAAAGATTCAATCTTCTCAAGAGAAGCAGGTTTGACACCCTGTTGAATGACATGTTAGAAGATTGTATAGTTTTATACCTAAAACAAATGAAGGTAAGAAAACTTACAGTTGTCACTTTCTTGTATATTTGAGCTGGATTTTTGCATTCTACATAGGGATACTCCAAAGTAACCATTTCCAGCAAGCACATTCCAAAGGAATATACATCGACGAGTTCGTTGTATTCCTCTTCGTACAATTCCGGAGCCATGAATTCCGGTGTTCCTGTCAAAACAATAGGTACCTCAGCACATCTAATAGGGATTCGGATCTTCTAAGGAGCCCATCCCAACCCAGCTGTGCAGGGTACCAATACGTCGTTTTGGTGCTCTGCACTGTGTGTTGGACGAGGCGTCCTACAGAGGATCCATTTCGATCTAATAGGACTCAAGAAAGTATGAGTTGGCAAATGTTGCATACCAATGACACTTTTAGCAGTAGGCTTTTGCAAGATGGTTGCAAACCCAAGATCCCCAATTTTAACTTCTCCTTGATTTCCATTGACAAAAATGTTGTCACATTTTAAGTCCCTATGAATGATGGGAGGATTTTGACTATGAAGATACTCTAAACCTCGGAGAATCTGTCGCGCCCAGGTCTTGATAGCCTTCATATCGACACTTTTGTGCTTCCTACGGAACCTAACATACAAAATCGCGGATATCAGCACACATAATCCCGTTGTAATCATGAGAAAGAAAAGAACTCACTGTCGTAGGGTTCCTGATGTGAAAAGCTCAGTAATCATGTTAATCGTCTTCTTCTTGTCATCGATCCATGCGTCGTAGAACTTTATGATGTTTGCGTGCTTCAAGCGCTTCAGAAGATGAACCTCCGAATACAGTTTTTCTAAGTCCTCCGGCGACTGCAGCACGTCTGTGATTTTAACACGGTTCCACGCTACTTCTATCCCATCAAGTTGATCAAATGCCTTATATCTACAAAGGAGAAATGTACATAAGGAAGAGAATGATATGTTTAAATACTCAGACTTCTGGTAGTCGCAAATAGAGGTGGCAACTCGGGCCATCAGGCCCGGCTCTTGGCCTATCACGCCATTGATCCGGGTCTGTTTGGCCTGATGGTGCTTTGGGCGAATGTTTATGTGGTTAGCCCGTCTAAAGTATTGGGAGAGTTGGGTCGGACTGACTTTATCACCTCTAGTCGCGAACCAAAAAAGAAATTGACAAAAACAAAGAAAGAATGTACAAGCTAAAACACATACACAGTCTTGAATGCACCCTTACCCAGGACTTCATTATACTGCAAAAAGAGGAGAATAGAAAAGAAAAAACCATCAAAACCAAGTAAACAAAATATTGTACTCCCTCCGTCTCAAATGAATTTGCATACTTTTCGTTTTCGTTCGTCCCGAACAAACTTGCACGCTTCTTAATAAGAAAAATTATAATACAATCTCCACCCTCAGTCCACCTTTGAAAAGTCAACAAAATCTCCCAAAATAAACTTTTCTTAATATGTATGACGACCCGTATGTGCAAGTTCATTTGGTACGGGGGAGTAACAATTTTCTAATTATGTAAATCAACAAAAAATACCAATTACATCAGACAATTTTCAAGTTTCATTATGAGATCCTCACAAAACATTAACTACATTTTTGACATAAGAAATATAATAAGAGATTAATATTTGATGAATTTATTAAAAATAAACAAGAAAAAGAAATATTTACCCTAACATATCGACCCCTGCTACATTTCTCTACATACTCAATCTCACGATGATGGGCCTCATTAAAACCGCAGCCACCACCACTTCCGTTTGTTACCGGTCGACCCGATCCAAAACCCGCGCCGGAACTCATTCCGGACATATTACCGGTACACATTTCGGTCATCAACATGAAAACTAACAACCACCAAATCGCATATTCACAAGAAATAAACGTAACCCATAAAACAACAATGCATGACGACAATGGGAATTCGGGGCAAAAGGGGTTAGTGATTTGCTTTCCAAAATATCCTCTAAGAAAATGCAGTACGAATTTACTGGCAGACTTCTGCCAGTAAATCGGCATTTCCAATATGCATCGGAAATGAGAAGAGGAAGAATATGGTGATGCTATTGGAATGGGAAAGATCCCAGGTGACACAAATACAAATACGGAATTCGTGTCATCGATAATGTTTCAAAAGAAGCTAAACGTTAATCAAGCATTAAATAGGAGTCGGATCTGGGTAGAATTAAGAATGAAGGAGTCGGGGGAAAATGTAGGTGGCGCATGCATGAAAGTCCAGCGCCTAAGCAGACCTAATTGAAGTTAGGCAGAGACTTTTAGAACAGAACCCCGATCCCCTGAATGTTGATCAAATGAATCTAAAGTAATATCAAGAAAATGTAATCATGTTTAGAAATCTATTTTTAGTGAAAAATCTAAAAGTGGAGTTTCATTAAAAATATGTTTCTAATTGTCAGAATTAGAGAATTAATGTGAGAAAGAGGATGTGAATTTTATGGAAAATGGATAAAAAAAAAAAAAAAGATTTTGGTGGGAATTAATTTATTTAGGGGGACTATATGAATGTAAATACGAAAATAAAGGGGGAACAAACAATTGTGTGGTTGAAGAGTGACAGTTCTGTAACAGTTTGTAGTTCATTCATTTTATTTTATACTACCTCCGTCCCAGTCTAACTTGTCTATCTTAGTCGGACACAAAAGTTAAGAAAAGCAGATTTTGTGATACCTTTGATTTTTTTCTAAAGGAGAAGATTGGAGGTAGAAATTTTGAGGGTGGAGATTGTGAGAAAAATTTGTAATTTATGGGCTGACAAGTTAAGTCGAGATAAACCGAAAAGGAAAGTAGATAAGTTAGATCGGGACGGAGGGAGTACATAACAATTATAATTGAAGGTGAATTTTATTTTGTATAATGAAACATGATTTATAGTTTAAGGTCAATAGCAAAATTTAAGGGATACTTAAATAGTGAAAATGTATTTTTGTTTAATGAATTTGTAGGGTAGGATGTGTATTGAAAATTATAAAATGTGTATTGAAAATTGTAAAAGATGTATTAGAAATTGAAAATTGTGATGTAGATAAGAGGGTCCGAACTGTAAAATAAAATATATTGGGGATGGACCATGCCCCATCCTGATGGGGTCGTGTCAATCCAATTATTCTCTTAGGGGAAAAGGATAATGACTGTCTTTTCAAAAGTAAAAAATTAACTACTTTGATAAAAAGAAAAATGTAAAATAAATAAACAATACGTAAATTGAGGTGACAATTCGAATCGCTTACTCAATCGAACCCACTGTGCCAGTGACATACAGCGGGGTCAGTCAAAATTTCGTCGAATAAAAAATTATTGAACTAAACTCAACTTATTTTTTTAAGTTTATCGGACTCGTCGTGCCGTTAACCCATATAACTTAGTCATGTCGAGTCGAAACAACTTCGGGTTAAGATTCTTATAGCCTGTGTCCCCTACAAGCAAAGCATATCTTTCTCATACATCAGACATTGTCAAGAGTAGTTTTCCTCGGATACCCATTCCAAGAATCATAGTTTCTTACCTTGACTGTCAAAAGAAACATATGCCTCCAAATTAATTTTTTTTAACAAAAAGAAGAAAATAAAATTAAAACTGGAATGAGCAAATCTTGTGTGTAATGGTCTCACGCGTGAGGAAACATACTTTTAAAGAAAAGATTAATACTTTTACACGAAAAAATGATACTTTTACAGATAAAAATGATAATTTTACTACTTGATACTTTTACAAATAAAAATGATACTTTTGTTATAAAAGTGATACTCCTTCCGTCCCATCATAATTTGCACACTTTTCTTTTCGATCCGTCCTACACTAATCATCACATTTTTAAAAAGAAAATTTATCTTACAATCTCTAAGCTTAAAATTTCCACCATCAATCTTCATCTTTGAAAAAGTCAACTTAAAAGGTAAAAAAAAGTTTTTTCTTAATATACGCACCGGAACAGGTGCGCAAATTAGGCCGGAACGAAAGGAGTATTTTTCCTTTTAAAAAAAAATGATAAGTTATAATTTTTTCCGTCACAATCGTATAACGACCGTGTAACGATTTCATTTGCCAAATGAAATAACCCTACCGAGACAATGATGCCAATTCTCCACGAGAGAAAAAGAAGCCAAGAAAAAGCCAACATTGATTACATGTCGAGAAAATAGTTAGGTGAACCAATCATATCCCTCCACGTACACTCTCTCTCTCTCTCTCCTCCTCTTTTCCCCTCCAGCTTTTCTGGTGAAAAGAAACGGTGTTCTATGCAGATTTGCTCCAAGATTCAATTTTTATTGTCAATTTCCCCCAAATTTCTCAAAATCTGCACATTTTGTTTCCAAACTGGTTATAATTGAAAGAAAGAGAAATGGGTTTGCTCTCAAACAGAGTGGAAAGGAGTGAAATCAAGCCAGGAGATCATATCTACACTTACAGAGCAGTCTTTGCTTACTCTCACCATGGTTAGTGTGTGTGTGTGTTTCAGTAAAGATTATCATAATGCCATGTAAGAAAGCTGCAATGTTGGGGTTTTTAGTTTTTGGGTCTTCATATTTTGTTTTGCCCTTTTCTAGTTTAGCATTTTCATTGCATGTCTCTGTTTCTGGCTTGTTTTGCCTTTAGTTTTCTGAGTTATATGTCCAATTTAAGCCATTAACATGAATTATGTGATCTTGGGTAAAAAACTGATCTTGTTTCACTAGAAAACTGAATGCATCCATTGTGGAATTGATCATGTTTTTGTTCATTGAGTGAAATAATTTTGCTAAAAAACTTACCTTCTCTTCTCCACTTTCTCATTTGTGATCATTTCCTATTCTTTTTCTTTATTTTTTTGTTTTTTAGTCTCTGAAGTGATGTACTTCCTCCGTCCCGGTTAAAGTTGCCACTTTAACCGAACACGAATGTTAAGAAAAAATAGTTATTTAACTTTTCTAAAGGTTGAGATTGATGGTTGAGATTTTGAGGGTGAGGATTGTGGGATTAGTTTCCTTTGGCAACTTTAGTTGGGACGGAGGGAGTATCATTTAGAATTCAGCTTCTATTTGTGTTGGGTTGTCTGTTAAAATATCTCCTGACTGTTTCCCATCTAGGTGTTAGGTTTCCATTCGCTGCGCATGTTTTTTTCTTGATTCCTCCTTATTTAACCACAACTATGCCCTACTTAGCCCCGAGTAGGTGCTAGGTCTTCGCCTACCGCCCGATTAGCGTTTTGCTACTTTTACAATATTGGGTAGTACTAACTCATGTTTATGGAGACAGGATGGAGTTCCAAAATCATAAAGAATATTTTCTCATTGATCTTTTCTTTTAAATACAAAATAATATACTCCCTCCGTCCCAACTAATTTTGCACGGTTGACCGGACACGGATGTTAAGAAAAAATAGATTTTATCGTCTAGTTTTCTGTGGCTAGTTCTGTAAATTAGTGTTCTTTTCTTGATGGTGGGATTTTCAGTTGCTTTGGAGAAGATCTTTATATTTCTGAGTCCATAGTATCTTATTCCTTAGTTCTAGGATTGTGCAAAGCAATGCTAAAAGTGAAGTGAATCTCCATGTGGTTGTGCAATTTTTGGCCGGCCGGGCCAAAATTCTGTCGGGCTAAACATAATATTATTTGCCGGGCCATTGGTCCATCAGGTGGGACCTGGTGGGCTCGATGTGCTTCGGGCCACAATTCCTACGGACCAGCCTGCATAACATGTCGGGCGGGCTGGCACACGAATTTTGCCATGTGCAATTAAGAATGTGTAGCTATTACATCTTTCAACATCTAATTATGCAGGTATCTTTGTGGGGAGCAACAAAGTAGTCCATTTCACCCGTGTCGAGACCAATTCCAGCGCGACATGTCCCACATTTCCCGACTGTGGTTTCAGACAACCAAACAGTGGAGTCGTCCTATCCTGTCTCGATTGTTTCCTTAAAAACGGCTCTCTCTACGCCTTTGAGTATGGAGTAACCCCATCCGTTTTCCTAGCAAAAGTACGAGGGGGCACGTGCACGACTGCCGTGTCAGATCCAGCTCAAACAGTCATTCATCGAGCAATGTATTTATTCCGTGACGGATTTGGAAACTACGATGTTTTCCAAAACAACTGTGAGGATTTCGCGCTGTACTGCAAGACAGGACTCCTCACAGTTGATCGTCTTGGTGTTGGGAGGAGCGGTCAAGCTTCGTCTGTGATAGGGGCACCGTTGGCAGCTCTTCTATCTTCCCCTCTGAAATTGCTAATGCCAAGTCCGGTGGGGGTTGCTACGGTGACAGCGGGGATGTACTGCGTGAGCAGGTACGCGACTGATATCGGTGTGAGAAGCGACGTTATCAAGGTGTCGGTCGAGGATCTGGCGGTTAACCTCGGTTGGGGTTGTAATGAAGAAAGTTTGTCTGAAAATGTGGTGCGAAATAGGTGACTTGTCAATCTTGAATGTATTGTGTTCTTTATGTTTAAATCAAACTGTTCTTGATGGAATGCTGAGTAAGGTTTGTTTGTGTGTTGTATGTGACGGGATTTTTAGCTGTTCATGTTGGTTGTGTCTAGAGCTGGCAATTCGGACCGTCTGGCAAATGTCATATATGAAACGTACCGGGCTAAAATTCACGTCGAGGTGAATATAAAAATATTGAGCCCAGCTCGACCCACTTCCAATAATACACAATGATTGATCTGTCCAGCCGGCCTATAAGGCTAAGGGTGGAACCATGTTGGGTTTTTCAGATCGAGTACCCGATAAAAATACCAATCTTCAACTCGATTTTTCGGGTAACTGTCGGGGTCGGGTCGAGTTTTTCTCAAAATTACTTTTCTATGAATGAATGTTTCTTTTTTATTTTAAGATTGTTGAAATATGTTATAATTATGGTTGATTTAGTTAAAAAAAAATCGACCCGACCTTAACCCTATACCCGATGGACTAAAAAAATACCCAACCCGACCAGGTGAAATCCGCGCGGGTCGGGTACCCCGACCTGCAGGTTAGAATGCCCATGCCTATGCAAGACACGTTAGGACAATGACCCATTGGATCTGATGATACTTTTAGGTTACGATTTCTACCGCCCCACCCGTCTAAAATAGGACAATGACCCATTAGGTCTGATGATACTTTTAGGTTACGATTTTTACTGCCCAACTCGTCTAAAATATCGAACGGGCCAAGCCATGCCATCTCTAGTTGTGATGATGTTGGCTTGATGTCTCTCTCTCTCTCCCCTTAATTAACAGAAGAAACAGAACAAATAAACTCAAAATCATTTGTAAATAGGAGACAGAAAATCTCACAGTTCCTCTCTATCCTTGAAAAACATTACTCTGGAAATTCAGTAATGTGGTAAATTGGCATTAGTGTCCTTTCTCTATACATCATCTACAAGAGAAAAAAGAAGCCATTTTTTTGGCACTCAGACCTTCTGAAGGGTCATCATCGTCTTTTCGTCTCCGTCGCTTGCAACTTTTGCATTTTGTTTACCACTTTCAACTTTGAACTCTGCTTTCTCTGCCAGACAATTTACGGCCTCTGCGATCCTCTCTGTTCTTGCCGCGATATCGATCAACAAAGACGATATAGTGACTAGTGGAACTATTTCTACTAGAGTTACTACATGCAACTCGTTGGTTTCCGATTCAGCCGATTGGATCGGTTGTTGTGATAGACATTTCAGTGCATTCTGAAGCTCTTCAACTGCACTCTTCATTTCTTCGACCATAAAACCTAGCTTCGACGATTTCTTCATCATACTCATACAAACTGCCAGCTCTGTTATCACAGCCGAGGATTTCACGCTTAGTGTTACACAGAATTTGCTGAAATGCTTCTTCAGGAAATCAGGAGCCTGTTCAAAAAAACAAACTTTAGATTGGTACAAGAATGGAGATGTTATGATATGCAAGTAAAGGTGGTAAAATCGGCCATGCAGGCCGAGCTATAGGAATCTTGGCCCGAATTATAATCGGAACCAACAGGCCAGCCCAAGAAATACTAGTGTATTGGTTTGGGCTGCTCTCCAGTTCCGGCCCGACATATGGCATTTGCGATAGTCTCAGATCTGCCTCTACATGCAAGTAAAGCTGTTTTTTTCAAAGATGGTTTACCTGAGCCTCCGAATTGATGCAACCGTTCAGTGCTTCGATGCAATACGCGCAGCTTCTGAGCGAAGCTCCGACTTTAACGTACTCCTTCCATGGATGTCTGAAGTTGAATCCACCATGTGCAGGCTCCCACCTTGCAAAGTTAGCCAAGGATTCTTCAGTAGCCTTTGAATTAAGTGCACATTTGTAGCCTTGCAGTCTTTTTTCAGAAGCTTCCGTCTTCGAATCTTCGTCGAAATAATCTGCTACACATCCTGAATTCAAACCAGACAAACTCATCAATTAATTGGTCCCTTCTTTCACTACAAGAACTAGATGTGCCCCGGCCCGGCCAATCTAGAAGATGTTGGCGGGACGGGCTGATTTTGCGAGTTTTATATTCTTACCATCTAAGGAATCAGAAAGCTTCTCCATGTTGTTTTTTATCAGGTTGTGAAGCTCAGTTCCTGCCCAAACAGGGTAGAAAACCATGGTTATGATTATACAGATGGATGTCCCAATTGCTATAGTGGTCAGTCTATGGTGAGCCAACTCAAACAACTTCTCGACCCGATAGCCCGAAACTGATACCAGACTGAAGGTGAGGATAAAGATCATCGCCCCGTAGTCGAATCGAGCTTTTATCGATGGAATGAACCGAGAAAATGTCGCTGCAGTTGCTGCAAGAAAATCAAACCAAGGTAACTAACAATACAACAAAAATGCTCAATGACAACACAAAAATCGTTGTCTTTGTCAGAAATTTTTCGCTGAAAGGCAACGGTTTTAAAAACTCTTGTTGTTTAATAGTCTAACCACTTACCTAAAATAAAAACTGAGCCTTGAAGAATAATAGGCTCAAATCTTTCACCAGACTGGTTAGCCACCCAATGAACACCAAGCCCTAACGCGCCGGCTAACAAAGTCCCCGTTGCTCGATTCACACATTTACAAAGCGTCGCCCCTGCATTTATTAAACAGAATTAACATGCGTTCATTTTTTATAATAAAAATAACTTTCGTCTTACGGAAGACAGTTTTACAGAAGTAGAACCTACCAACGGTGTATTCAAACACGACGACAACGGTCATGACAGCCCACATAGCATTGCCACCAAGGCCTTGATACAAAGGCCTCATGTAATAAAACAATGAAACAAGAGAAAGAGCCATTCCAACTTTGACACAATGCATTACTTTCTTTGGCTCATTTACTGCAATCTTCCAAGCTTTTTGAAGGAATCCCCATATTTTCGTGAAAATTCGCTCTACCACTCTAACAACTCTGCTCTTCGACTCGGGTTCTAGAACCTTCGACGCGCCTCCCGGCACGTTGATCCTCCATTCCAATCCATCCTTAGCCATTTTGCTGTCAGAAAAATGTATGTTTTAGCTTTCACAACAGATTTAGATTGTGTTCTTGGCTGGCTAAGTTGTTGTAATAAGTTTCTGTTGAGTACATACATATATATATATACATATGGTGTTTCAGGTTAATTTAGTTTGATAAAATATGTTGGGAAGTTAATGTTTAATATTGGAGGATTGTACGGTATTATAATATTATTTGTGTAGGTAGGTCAGCTTAGTTTTTTTTTTTTTTTTTTTTTTAGATTTTGCATCTCTTATTTAGTGGCTGGAGCTCACGCATGCATATTATGACCTAACTTACGTAACAACTACTAAAGGTGGTGTTTTAAGGGTCGAATCATCTGTTTCATTTTGGTGTTTTACTCTGTGTTTCATTGCTCGATAATGAAGTGAGACCAAGCTCATGAACTTATTATCCTAGGTTAGAACAAGTTAATGAGATCTCATTTGTTATGTCCTCATGTCCCGTGTGGAAGAGACGGAGCCCGATGTGGGGGAGAGGGAATAATTTTTTGGAATTGGATATTGAAAATTTGAGGGTGACAAAATACGTTATTTTTACTATGATGACAGAAAATAATGGAGTTTCTCTCGTTTTTGGCATACTGGGCCTTCGGTGGAAGGTTCGTACGACGGGCTATTAGCTCAGCATTTGGATTTCTCGGTTCTCATCCCTTTGTTTTTTGTGAGCTAGAAAAATGTCATGTATTTCGAGAAGTGAGTAAAAAATACATGCATATTGTTTTTTAAGCAAGGGGATGTCTCTTGTGCATCAGTTGCATGAATATTAAATTCGTGTAATTCGGGTCATGGATCAAAATGTATTACTATTTATACATAAAGGTATTACATGCGATGGGTAAATGTATCACGGTGAAAATGTATCACCATTTATGCACGTTCTGTGTAAAGATATTGTAATACATTTACCCAATACATGTAATATCTTTAAGCATAAAAGATGATACACAACCTGAATTATACCGTGCAACTGGTGCACATAAGACTTTGTCTTAAACCAATGAGTACAAAATATTTCGATGGAACACATCCACGGACGGAACATCTAAAAAGGTATTTTAGTTTAAGGTTATAGTAGGGTAGGATGCGTATTGAAAATTGTAAAACGTGTATTGAAAATTGTAAGAGGTGATGTAGATAATAAAGTATAGATGTGAACGAATGGATAATCCGATATAAAACAAAATACGATGAAAATGACACATTCCCCATCCCAATAACAACATCCCAAAACAAATTTTCCCGACATGTATCATAAAACTCATGAGCTTCGAGATATAGATCAAGGACCTTCTAAAATCACTAATCGTGGTGGAACGATTTTGATGCGTTGAGGGCATTTTAGTACTTTACATGTCGGTATGGATAAAAAAATTAGAATACCCGTCCCGACTTTTCTTGTACAGAGAGTCGACATAGATATTAAGAAAAATTGTTTTTTGGTTGTTTGTTGACTTTTCAAAGATGTATTGAGGGTGAAGATTATATTATAACTTTTCTTCTTTAGATTGTGCAAGATAAGATGTGATGACCGTTTAAATAAAATGTGCAAAATAAGATGGGATGGAAGTATAAATTAAATATCTTTGTATTATAAAAAAAGATGATACAAATTCCACTACCCCTGTCACGTGACATTCAGTAGGACACACAGATATATAGATAAATACACTAATACCATCATCCTGGTTGTTCTCTTACCATGATATCATCGTGGATAAAAAGTAGGATATACCACAAACTTTGGAAGAGCACTATGGATTAGTATATATACATGTATTTATTTCAAAATGTAGATAATATTTTTGTTTCTTATTATTAAGCACAATTATTCATGTGATAAATGTAAAATACTCTCTGTTGCAGAAATTATCGACTAATCTCCATTTATGCGTTAAGTTCTTATTGATTTTTTAAGTGTTTTTCTTAACTCTTCTCAGCCTAACCGCACATATGCCCCAATTAGGTGTTATTTATAACAACGTTGTAAAAGTCGTTAGACGCTAGTTAGGCGGTGAACTGGGGTCTAGCGACTAATCGGGACCTGGACGGGGCTAATTGGAGCATAATAGGCGGGGAAGAATGTGAAAATAAACATAGGCGGTCAATGAGAACCTAGCGCCTAGACAAGGAGTAATCGGGGTTAATCGAAATTTTTACAACAGAGATTTTTAACGTCCGACTAACACTGGCGACTTTTACAACGTTGTTTGTACTCCTCTGATTTTCTCCATCAAACATGTTCCGAAACTTTAGTATTTTTACGTACATATATTTCTTTCCCATCGACAATATTAATAGTCCTTCCGTTTCTTAAAAAATGTCACATTAGAGAATAAGAAATTGTTAAAAGAAAAGTGTCATTTTAGTATAGAAAACGCACTATTCTTCCAGTCTTACTCCTAGACAACCTACTTAATTTAGTTGACTATATTCCTTTATTCCGCAAAATATATCCCAATTAAATGAATTACGTCGGAATATATTTGTTCTTTTTACTCATCTATAATTTTTCTAAAAACAAAATTAAAATGAGTACTAATGACTAATGAGCACAATTGGAAATTATAAAGGAAAAAGAAAAAAAAGACCTAATTAATTTAGGTTGAAAAAATAAAGGAAACAAAATGACCTAATTGTATCACACTGCTAACTTAGTTGATTACAGCATATGGTAGTTGGGGCTAATGACTTCTGCTGATTAGCAAATCATTAATTAATTTTATATTATTTTTTAAACAAATTAATTTTATACAATGTTCTAAAATGTTAGGATTGTCCAACAAAGTCCCACATCGGATATATATAAGAGGATCACGAGTAGTATGAGACCTTTTGGGAGTTAGCTCAAGAACAAATCTGTGCGGACTTTGGCCAAAAAGGGCAATATCATACCAATGTGAAGATGAGACCCAGTTAGGGGCCCAACATAAAAGACGTCAGGCGGCAGACTGAAGTCTAGCGCCTAATTGGGGTTTAGACAGGGTAAAGCGGGACCCAGGTGGAGTTAAGCGGGAAAAAATCGAGAAAAAACGTAGACAGTCAATAATAGTCTAGCGCCTTAGTCGGAGTTAGACGAAAACTTCTAAAACATATGCTCCCTCCGTCCCATCTTATCTTGCACAGCCTAAAAGCAACAAACAAACAACCAAAAAGCAATTTTTCTTAATAGTCGTGCCGACCTTCCACGTGCAAGATAATCCTCCACTCTCAATCTTCATCCTCAATTCACTTTTGAAAAGTCAACAAACAACCAAAAAATAATTTTTCTTAATACTCGTGCCGACCTTCCCTGTGCAAGATAAGCCTCCACTCTCAATCTTCATCCTCAATCCACTTTTAAAAAGTCAACAAACAATCAAAAATCAACTTTTCTTAATACATTTGTCGATCTTCCCTGTGCAAGATAAGTCGGGACGGAGGAAGTATTTTATAATAAGTAGTGGCAATATCTCTAAAGTCCTATTCCACCTTTTGGCTTATCTCTTGCAAGAAAAAAGGCATCATGCGTTACCACTATGAATTTAAATGTTTATAAATTAGGTCATGAAAGAAAACAAATCTGATGATTTTGTTTAATTGGCTTATTCCAATATTAACAAAATCTATTGTGTTAATTAAATTATATGCACTATGAATTTACGAAGTTAAAAATAAACACCATTGTAATAATTAATAAAATAAAATTTAAGTTCAACTATCATGGAAACTTTGGTTTGCTTATCAACTTTAATTTCTACTTATTAAATTTACTGACCAAACTGTTGTATTAATTTAATAATTTTATTGTAACAAGATCATAATGCGTGTCGCTATTTCATAATCAACTTTATATGTACATTACATACACAAATACGAGCACATATATTCCCCCGTCCGACTTAACTTGCCTAGTTGACGGGACACGAAGATTAAAAATAAATAAATTTTGTGAATTTTTTTACTTTTTCAAAGGTGGAGATTGAGGGTGGGAATTGTGTGAGAAATTCGTCATGGCAAAAATTTGTATGTGAACACGGCCGTCACACGGTGTGACGGGAAAAAGTATCACTTTTTGTGGTAAAAGTATCACGTTTATCTGTAAAAGTATCACCGTTTTTAAACAAAAAAAAGTATCACTTTTTGTAGCAAAAATATCACCTTTATCTATAAAAGTATCAATGTAGTAAAAGTATCACTTTTTTCCGTAAAAGTATCAATGTTTTCTGTAAAAGCGTATTTCGTCACATGTGTGATCGTTCACACACAAGACTCACTCATTTATCATTTATGGGCTGCCAAGTTAAGATGGGACAAACCGAAATGACAAGTAGGCAAGTTAAGTTGGGACGGAAGGAGTAGGAAGGAATAATAAGGAATTCTAAAAAAATTACAAAAAACATTTAGGGGTATATTAGTAAATCCATATTAATACATAATGTTAAAATTTCAGAAAAAATAGGTATTTTCATAATTTTATGAAAGTAGCGGACAAACGGAGCCTTTAAATTATTTAAAAAATTAAATAAATGAAATTGTAGAGTTTGCAAATATTGATATATAAAGTTCTTTTTTATTAAATTTTAATACATTAATTGGTGGACATATTAATATATGCATGTGAATAAATATGTGTAATATAATCAGGGGCAAATTCAGGATTTACTAATGGGGTACATAGGTTGACACGTAAAAATTCATATACATTAAAAGTTTTAAAATTCAATAAAATTGTGGCTTATGATAGGCTTTAAATTATTTTTAATCAACAATAGAGTCTACGCAGTGTTTTTTAAAGAAAATTTACTAGATAATTAATAGATGAATATGAAACGAAATAATTGGACAAGATTTTGATTAGGAATTATTTATTTATATATGCAATAGAGAGTAGAGTATGAACGACAAAGTGAAATGACGGTGGGTTTAGACAAAATTTAGTGTGAATAATGATTAAAATAATAAAAATTATACTACTAATAATAAAATTTTACAAATTTTGTACTGTGTTGAAGCCTAATGTTGACCTATTGTAGCTCCATCCCTGAATATAATTAGTGACTAATAATTAGGGTGATGTGGTTATATTTGGATTATATTTATCACACGTGCTCCACAACCGAGAGATAGATACAGGAATGTAAAGCTCTAAAAATAGATAACGAGCTAAAAGCTTATGCATTAACGAGCTGATATATTAGCTAGTTGTTTTGATTATAATTCTCTCTTTCTTCACTCTTGTTCCTCAAAGTTGCATTAGATGTTTGTAAGTGTAAACGGGGTATTTATACTAGTTAAGCCGACTCATTAGACGAATACATATCAACCATGTGATGGATACGTGTCGGTCTCTTATCTAGGATTGACACGTGTCGAGCATGTGCTGCTCTCTAGGAAGCCGTTTGAAGTATGATGTCATCATGCTTATTAGATGTGGTGGTCTTGTCCACGCATCTCACGATCTCCCTTCTCATTGCAACCCGACACTCTGTGGTTCTTTTATGTCTTGTGCGAGCTCCACGCTTCATCCTATTGGCGCAACCTAATCAGGGCCGATCCTATAAAATTAGGGGTCTGAGTCGACTTTTTTAGAAAATCTTTAACTTCTTCATATAAATTTAGATCAACATGAGAAAAAGAAACAAAGTATAATATGGTAAAAAGTTTAATTATATTTAAATAATATGACAAGCAATTTCCATAACAATGACATAAATATAACTCATTATACAACTACTTAAAATTCAGACTCTAAAAGAATAAAAAATAAAAATAAAAATAAATTAGAAAAGTAGAAATAAAAGGTGACCTCCGAAAAAAACAAAAGAATAACTGAATAACAAATTTAGATAGTTAAAATAAATAATAAAGTTACAAACTTAAAAAATGTAAATAAACCCGGGACTCAATTCTAGGTTCACATATACCTTACAACTTACGAGAGACAAAATCTATTAGGCAAATTGTTAGTCCTTGTCTTTTGTTTGAACTAATAGGAATATATATTTTTTTTTATTATAACATTAGTATAATTAATTAGTAGAAAAAGAAAAAAAACAAGAAAACATCAAACAAAAGACTTGAACCTAGTTCACCCACTATGATCGCACGTTACTTTACCACAATGCTAATAACAACATTTGAATATTATTTTACATCTGTATAGATATAGAATATGTTATGCAAAATTTGGGGCCCCTAAATTTCAAAAAAATTTCGGGGCCTGAGGCGACCGCCTTCTTCGACTCATAGAAGGAGCGACCCTGAACCTAATGACCTGTCTTTATTAACCTTAATCAACTAAGCTTTGTCACATCACGATATAATACAACAATCGTGACGTGACCATCCATCATGTTCACGAAGGATAGAAAAACGAGACTTATATATGCTACCTCCGTCCTAGCTTAATGTGTCTACTTATCATTTTGGTTTGTCTCACCTTAACCTGTCAACCCCATAAATGACAAATTTCTCTCACAATCTCCACCTTCAAAATCTCCATTCCCAATCTCCATCTTTAAAAATGTCAAATATTCCATAATATTTATTTTTTCTTAACTTCCGTATTCGATCAACTTAGGCAGGTTAAGTCGGGACGGAAGGAGTATACCAGAAGTACGGTTATGAACTTACGGTGCATTTCAAATATTCAAGTACGTGGCTTGGCGATAGTACAACATTGTGCTGCATGACGTGTAATTACACGTACATATCACTACCTGTACATATACAGCCACGCCTAAATTCATGTACGTAAAAATTTAAATTTCAGTTAGGATTTTGTAACAAAATCTAACCAAATCAAATTCTTACCTCTGAACGTAAATCGAACTAAACCGAAACTAAATTAACCTAATTCGAAAAGATCAGGTTCCGGATAATTTTTTTAAATGAACTGAATAATTTTGCTTGTAATACAGGACCAAGTAATAATAAATTAAAAACATAAAATTGAATTTCATTTTGATTAGTCTAATTATTAGCCTAATTTGATGATCATAGGCCTAACTTTCAATTAATCCTACGTATAACTCCACAACAACTAGATACATAGACCAATTAATTACTCTTTGGTGGTTAAAATATCCACTCCTTGAAAATGACTTCTCTGCTTCCCATAATATGGATTTCTGGAAAAATATAAATTAGTCGAAACTCCGGAATTGTATTGGGTCGTAGGTGTTTAGAGCACATTGGTCTGGACATCAGGGCATGTATCCTCATTAGGGTACGCATCAGAGTACGTATTCTCAGTTGTAAGTAATATAGATTTCTGTAAATATCAAGTTAATAGGATAGTTTTGATAACTTAAATAATTAATTTGATAGGTATATGATCGATCACACATCTACCGTCCAAACCAAGCCAGTCCAACCATCCATTTTTCTAAAATTTTGAATTGAAAATGTGCATTTGAAAATTGAGACCTTTTTAATATTTCTAACAAGTTAGAATTAGAAGTGGTAATTTGGATAGTTTAGTAACATTCAACTCAATGGGTCAATATCATGGATTCGGATCACCAGCTGGGGATGAAACCTAGCAAAAGTTGTTGGGACGTCAATCGCCGCCGTTCCAGCTCTTTTCTGTTTTTTTTACTTCATGTTTCTTTTTTTATTTATTTATCGGATTGAAAATCTATATTACATCATATGTATCTTATTTTTCTTTTTGGTACGGTAATAGTACGGTAATTCAATTTTTTTGGTCTTTTCGTATATACCAAAAAAAGTTCTGTATTTCGATATCTCGATTTTTTTGGTAATTTGATAGTTCGATATTTTAGTATACCAAATTTCTAACAAAATATGTCCAAATCCCAATATCATGTACTGGGTTAGACTGAGCAATGTTCTACGAAACCAAAAATTGGTGAGCACAACTCTATTGACTTGGACATATTGGACTCAATTACACTTTAGGCTAAGATATACCTACGTCAAACCCATCTAAACTATCAGGTGAATTAGGTTAGGCTATTGAGTCGGACATTTTTGCCACCTCTAACCAAGATAAATATAATAAATATAGGAAAATCGGTTTAACAAAATGGGTGTTGACCCGGAATAGCCGATTTATATGTAGCGTAAATTTGATTCAAGTTGGATTAAACGATAAATTGGTAAAATACGTTTCATAAGGATTGACATAACTTCCGTAATTTCTCAAAGCCGATTTTCGGTGATTGAGATATTGATGGTTAGAGATACTCATGTTAAATTATGTCTAGCCAGATTTATTCTGGATATTCAGTAGTCATAAGTTGAACTGGGTTGATCCCGATTTGTTCTTCAAACTCCAACTTAAGCAATTCGGATTCCCTGTTACACTAGGTGTTTCATCCTCTGTTACACTCAATTCACTAGGTGACACATATTAATTTGTGACATCATACCATACACGTGTCGGTTAGTGAATGAGTGAAACACAAGATGTAATATCAAAGTGTAATAGGTGATCTCATGGGCAACTTAAGTGCTATCCAAATATGTAACTAGACATGATTTAACATGACTATCTCTAACCATCATTTCCTCACATACCAAAAATCTACTTCGAGAAATTCTAAAAGCTACGTTCATCCTTTTGAAACATATATTGAGAAATTCTGAATCGATTATCCGAGTTGATAGGTATGGCCCAGTAACTCCGGGTCGGACTAGTCCGTCAGTCCGTCAGCCGGGTCAATTGGGCCCAAAAGTACGAGCCCAGCAACTAAGCCGGCCCAGAAGCACGCGCGAGCCCAACGCAGCTCAGTTACGGCACATTCGGGAATGGAGATCCCATGATCTTTCCCCAGCTGCCATGCAGATTTGGTGACCGAGATTATAGGGATTTAGTTAGGGTTCTTATTTGTATAATATAAATAGTAGAATGGAGGACGAATTTAGGGTTGACACTTTGTACTCTAAAAGTACAGCTTGTAAGATTGAAGAAAAGATAGTGAAAAACACCCCGGTTTTACTCCGAACTTCTTTGATAAACGGATTACGCTTTATCACGAGTCAACACTCATTTAATTAAATCGATTTTTCAACAATAAATTATTTATTGGTCCAAATTGACTTATCACTTTACCAAATGTCAAGTTCACCTCTGGTAAGAATTAAGTTGGTGAATCCAAAGTTTTATTTTCTTGAAAGTGTTAGTTCCTTTTTCAATTAAACAAGGATAAGGATTGGATTATGTTATAAAAATAATAATAATAAAAAAGAACAATAATGTTGATGTGTTTTCTTGTGGCAAGTTGCCCATTAGATTGGAAGACAAATTTAATGATAGGATTATGATTTGCTTTTTTTTTTTTGTCATTGACAATTGTCCATAAATCATCTTTCTTTTCTTTAAATAATACTGCCTACGTTCCCGGCTAATCTTGTACACTTTTTGTTTTCGTCCATCTCAGGTAAACTTGCACACCTCTTCAATAAAAAAGTTATAACACAATCTTCATCCCCAATCTCCACCCTCAATTCACATTTGAAAAGTCAACAAAACCCAAAAAAACAATTTTTTTTAATACTTGTGTCAACCCTCCCCGTGCAAGATTAGTCGGGACGGAGGTAGTAAAAAATAAAAAAAAAATGCACAATTATTTAATGTTTAATTCATGATCAACAAGAGATACAATATTAAGCGTTCAATTTATGTTCAATATAATACTCCCTTGTTCTGGCCTAATGTGCACACCTGATCGGCGCGTATATTAAGAAAAAACTAATTTTTGCTTTTTAGTTGATTTTTTAAAGGTGAAGATTTTAAGGACGAAGATTGTAAGATTTCTTTTCATTTTAAGATGCGTAAAATAAGATGAAACGATCGAAAAAAAAAATGTGCAAATTAAAACGGAACGGAGGAAATATAAGAATTTGATCCTTATCTAATTGAAAGGTCTATATAAAAAGAATCATGACCAACATGCATCCCATATATTCGTAGAGCGTAGTTTTGTATGTTCGGGTGGTGTACTAATATATGTAACTACGTCTGTGTAACGGTTCAACTTAATTTGGTTATAAACAACAACTAATTCAATTAAAAATAATTGAAGTTTCAATTACGCGAACAAGTATGACAGTAATACTTTATTTTAAACAAGTTACATTTTTAGACTCTATTTACTTTGATAGATAACTTAAAATAGTGATATTTTATCTAGCGTTTACTTTGGGGGAAATAAAAAGTCGAGTTATTTTTTTTCCAGATAAAAGTAATATTTTTACTAAAAAAATGATATTCTTTTTCCCTGTCACATGATGTGACAGTCTCACAGAAGATTTCGTTATATATAAATAATAAATAATTTAAATTTTAAAATATATTATCATAATATTATTCATTATACTCTATTCATAACTCATTCTTTTTTAGTTTGCAAATCCATTTCATATTTAACTTTTCATCTTTTTAATTCTACTTCAAATTTAAAATAGAAGAAAAATGATTGTATTGAAAATATTCGAAATACATAATACAAAATAAGTACGGAGCAAGATAGCTAATGAATTTTTTTTTCGGACATATCGACTTAACAAAATTCAAAATTCATTTCATACCTATCTCATTGTCATTCCTAATTGGTATTCGAATCCAAATACTAAGGTATTTATAGCTTTACAGATTTTAGGCCTTGAAATGCGAACTCGGCCCAAAAGATATCTTCTGGTAGAGAGGGAAAATTGTGAATGGGCCTGCGGCCCAATAGATATTTGATTTTATATATGTGTAGGACTAAATCAAGCTAGCGTGAGGAAAATCGAGATTTGTTGCTATAAAAAATAAAAAAGATAAAAAGTAAAAACTTTAAAACCTAAACCGATAACCGAACCAAATCAAACCAAAAAAAATTGGTTCGATCCGGTTAAAAAGATGTGTTCGGTTCGATTTGGTTTTAAAAATATAAAAGGAATTCGATTTTGGTTCTTGTCGGTTCAGTTCGATTGAATGCTCACCCCTAAATCAAGCTCTTAGAACTTTATTTCAACTGTATTTAGAAGTGTTTGGTGAGCTTATAAGCTCAGATATTTTAGAGAGCTTATAAGTCCGTTTAAAGTGTATGATAATATTTTTATAATAAGATGTTATTTTCTTTTAAAATAAGTTGTTAATAGTTTAAAAGTAGCTTTCTAAAAAAGTAAGGGGGATCTAACTTATTTTTCACCGAAAATCTTATTTTGATTTAGTACTTAAAGTTTTACTATTTTAATTACAAAAAAATCATTACTAACATCTTCTAAGCGATATCATCTTATTTTAATTACACTTCAACGATTTATTTTTGAAATGAGATTTAACATCTTATAAGATCTTTTGTAAAATTAGCCAAACATCCTCTTAATTAGGAGAAAACTAGTGTAAGTAACATTTCTTGCAACTTATATTATAATTTTAGCTATCTTGTAGTTATACCATAACTTTAATTTTTCTTGTAACTAAGCTATAGTTTTAGCCATTCACTTGTCACGATGCTCACTTTCAACGATACACACTTGCCACGAATTCGTATAATTGTAGTCTTTTAGAATGTTGTGGCAAGTGCGTATCGTTACAAATTTTTCATGACTCGAGACAATAGTGTGTGTCATGTCACATGTGTACAGCTCGTGAAAAAAGTGCTAAGTGTCTGTCCTGTCACATGTGCCATAATACATTACGCTTCGTGACAAATGCGTGTCATGGGTGAGGTTTAAGAAAAAACTTAAAAGAATGGCTTGAGGATGGATGGGTGCGGGGAGGAGTGATGGAAGCATTAAAACAAAAAAAGAAAACCTGAATTATTATTATTTTTGGCTTGGAGGGTGGAGAAGGGAGATGAGAGTTGGTGGTGAAAGCATTAAAAAAACTTATTCTTTTGACTTGGGGTAGGGTAAGGGTTGCAGTGAGGAAGCGGGTGACGGTAGAGTATCGTGCAAGTAAATATCGTAGCAATGCTAAAATTATAGTATAGTTACAAGAAAGTTTAAGGAGAAACCCGTAACCAACCCGATACGAATCGATTAATCCATTTTTGAACCGAATCGACCCAAAACAAATATATTTTTTAAAATATAATAACTGTATATTATAAACTATATCAATATATCCCTAATCAATAAAAAATCTAACACAAACTCGATCCCATAATTTGAATTACTACCCTAACTAGAGGTGGCGGCCCTGTAGGTCCGATATTTTAGATGGGTCGGACCATATAAATATACGTCTGAAGTACTATTTGACCTAATCGGACTATTTCGATAGACTAAAAGTCCGACGGGCCTTGCACTGACCCGATAATGTTAGTATATTATAGAGGAATATCCCGGGCCGACTAATTTTTTGCTCGACCAAATTTTGGACCAGTCCGATCCGACTCAAAATATAATGTTAATTCGATGGACGTAGCTCGATCGAATTGGACCGTCATAATTGCCATCTCTAAACCTAACTATATATTATATTCCGTGCAATGAACGGGCGGACAATTATTTTAGAAACAATTCATAGCCGACTAAAATGTGGTAGCATTTATTACACGGTTCCCTTCCTACCTCTCTATTTCCATTTTCCATTTTCCATTCAATAATAATAATAATAATAATAATTTAGAAACCAGAGTTTATCTAGAAACCCGCTTACAGAGAGAGGCAAAACAAACACGCCTCCGAACAACCCTCATCAACACGACACGCTACTCAGCTGCATATCGATCACTCCGAAGCCGTTGCACTAGTCGCACACACGCCGCCGTGCCGTCAATTCGGGTCGGATCTCGGAATCGGATCTAGTCCAAACCGTGGATGATGGGAAAGCTGTATGTGCAAATGGATCCGCCGGCGGATCTGAACCGGAACACCGAGTGGTTTACCTACCCCGGCGTTTGGACTACGTATATATTGATACTCTTCTTCTCGTGGCTCGTCGTTCTCTCAGTTACCAATTGTACCCCCGGCACGGCCTGGACAGTCGTTAATCTCGGCCACTTCCTCGTACGCATATCTCATCTCTCTGTTTATTGTAATTGCAGTAGCGTCGTCATGTTGTTTTTTGTGTCGTTTCTGTGTGAGTTGTTTTGAATTTTGTTTAGTTGTTATGAACCCTAAGATTCGATGGTTTCATTTGTGTCGTAGGCTCGGTATTGGCTAAGCTGTAATTTGGATCTCCTGTGTATATCGGGGTGTCTAGGCCAGGGATTTGGGGGTGGGGGGCGATCGCCCCTTAGGATTTCAGAAAGGAAAGCATTTAGGTGTAATTTTATCTAATATTTTTAATCCATAACCTTAATATATAGGAGCTTGCCCCTTGATATTAAAGTTTGGTTGCAATGCTCTATGATATAGTTAAAAGAATTTGTATTGGAGATAAATCCTAGATTCGTCCGAGTCTAGCAATATGATGTTAATGTCTGGATTAAGTACTATTCGTTCTTTCTGTTGTTTTCGTGCTTGTTTGCTTTCTACAATTGCAATAGGGAACTAGCTATAACTGCACGAGAATTAGTGATCAAGCAGCACTATTTTGTTAGCTTTGATATGTTAAAAGGACAGCTTTAATGAGCTTTTGATTGTTAATCTTAGCCAAATTTGAGTTGTTTGGGTATTTTTTAACCCTTTGTTTATCTATTTATCGCTGATTTATTTTTAGTATAGTGTTTTTTTATTGTCTTGATAACCTCAGATGTGCACAACTCTGCGGGCCATTCTTTTACATGGCTAATTAGTAAGATACCATCATAAGAATATGTATAATTATTATTTTCACTGATGAAAAGTTTCCCTGCTTGGTTTTCTTGTTCTTTCCGGGGGGTGGTGTCTGTGCAACTGTATAATGGTTTGGCAATTAATGAGATTTGCGATTACATGGACAGCGCTTTCCAGTAGGATAATGTATTTTCAATGCAGCAAAAGGTGCTAGGCAGGAAATAGCCTGGGGCTATGCGAGGTCTAGGTAGGGTTGGGGGGGGGGGGGGGCTACTGGAGAAAAAAGCAGAGTCATCCAAAGGCTCGTAGTGCCTAGGAAGAGCTAGGCATGGTTTTTACAATACTGTACATGTAGCATAGTTTCTCTCTTAATTTGATTGCTAACTTCTCCTGTCTATGCTGCATTTCCTGGCAGTAGAGATGTAGTATGTCTTTGCATTTATGTAGGCTAATTGAGCATTTGCGACCTTTTCTTTTCTTGCCTAGTAGGCTGGACAGTATTTAGATGGTGTTTGACTAAGCTCATTTCAAAATTTATAAGCCTTAAGATCTTATAAGTTGATTAATAAAGAATCGGAAAATGGAGCTTATAAGATGCATTATGAATAAGGGATCTGGCAGGGGTTGGATGTGAGATCACCATGAAAAGACTACACACATATCTCTCACAGACTACACACTTTGCACAAAATGTACACAGTATTCACATTATACACACATCACACACTACACACTACACACTTTCTTTCCTCGCTCATATATATACACATGTACACATGCATACAAACCGCACACATAAACGAGAAACTCTTCTTTTTCTCATCCCCTTCTCGTCTCTCACTCCCTGGGCACGGGTACACACATTCACACAATTAACTCCTATATATATACACACGCAAATACACATCACTTTTATATATGTGTCACACAATTGACACAGAGGATATATGCAGACAGAGGCACCCATACAACTCACGCCATGCACACACACACAAATCAACCACAACATACACACACACACACGAATTATATAAATGCTTCACACTCTCATGTCCACACACACACATATACCCAGGGACCAGCAGTAAGGAAGGCTACAAACTAGAGTTGTAAGTGGCCTTCCATAAGCAGATAGGGGTTTGTATATACACACACACACACAACATGTGTGTACATAGTATATGTGAAGTGTGTAATATGTGTAGTGTTTGTAAATGTGTGTGCAGTGTACTAGTGTGTTGAATTGTGTGTAGTTTGTTATATTGTGTGTAGTATGTCTGAAGTGTGTGGGAAGTGTGGAATGTGTGTAGAGTGTGAAGTGTGTGTAGTATGTGTGTGTGAATTGTGTATTCGTGTCAAGTTGGTGTAACATGTGTAATTTGAGTGTGATTTAAGAGTTTTATTTAGGTCTTATAAGTTGTTTAATATCTTATTTTACCACACTTTTAGGAGCTTATAAGTTTGGCAAAATACCCTCTGAGTCGTTCTATTCGTTTCTCACTGAAACTAGATAGCAGATTTTGGTCCAAAGCTTCAAAAACTTGCACGTTCAGGCTGCTGGTGCATAAACTCTGGGGATTTGACATATTTGTCCAGCTCCTCTTACTTCTGCCTGCCTAATGCAAGAACACCACTCTTTATGCATGCTAGATATAGGAAAATTTCGACTACATGTCCAAGTACTCTATATGTTTCTCCCTTGGATGATATTGAATTTATGTTTAGCCTCTGTGATATGATAAAACCTGATTTTATCCTTGCTGAAGATTGGATCGAGGTTGGTTCTGACATCACATGTTATGCTTCTTTGTTTAGGTAACCTACCACTTCTTCCATTGGAAAAAAGGAACCCCTTTCGGTGATGATCAGGGAATCTATAACAGGTTAACATGGTGGGAACAGATGGACAATGGAAAGCAGCTCACTCGCAATAGAAAGTTTCTCACAATTGTTCCTGTGGTCCTGTAAGTCTTTCATGCATATCTTCTCTAGCCTTGTTGGTTCCTGAGTATATATTTAGCGTTTTTATCTTTGGAAGTCTAGGTATGTGTATGTCTTTTAAAGATGATGTACAAAATGAAAGTTGTGATGTGTTTTGATACAGTATACCAATTTATTATGATTTCAACCTGATATTGATGTAATGTTATAATGTGAGTGTCATTATGATAAAAAAAAACTATATTTGATGTTCATCTCTGAGTAGAAACTTGATTGTGTTTCGTTTACTTTTTTGGTGCTTACTCACACGGTTCCTACGCAAGGTCCTGAACACCGAGGGTGATCTTTTTATGTTTGTGCCTGGGTTGGGGGTGGGGATTGGTTGCTGAGTGGCTTTTCAATCCTGAGAAGAACAAAATTAGTGAAAAGACGCTTCTAGATAAATTTTCTGTTTCCAGAACAAAATTAGAGATAATTGAAATTAGGTATTTTATCTGTTGACCATGTTTGTGGAAATGAGATGGAAACACTCAATGTTTATATATGTTTTATGGAAATTAGGTAGAACCACTTTCAAGATATTGCAGAAAGGCATTCAGAGATCCTTTTTAAGACTATGACAGCTCGTTTCTACCCCCCTTGATAAAAATAATAAATAATGAAAGAATAAATTCTTTTATACTCTTCAACATATAACGCAAGGTAACCGTGTTGTCAAGTGACTCACTAATTTTGCCAAAGGGAAGATTAAACGGAGCTTCTTCACGGTTGCAGTTTTTGTATTTTTGGCTTGACTCTCGACTCTATAGTTTGATTCTGATTCTCAACATTTTTTAAAGTTAATCGTATACAACTTCTACGCTCAAGTGAGTAATTTTTTCAATTCAAAGGTGAAAAATAAGGATAAAGGTCACTCAAGCTCTACCATAATACCGTTATACAAAATTCCCTCTGGCCTCTTTTGAGTTGTGCATCACACACACGACATATACACACTATACTGTGCAACACACGACATACACACTTCTTTATCGTGCAACACACATGAACAACATAACATACTCATTCGAGAAGCACATGCATGTCATTATTCCCACAAGCCACATGTAATACATGGTGTATTGGTTTGGGGGTTGACCCACGAGCAATATTGTGAGGTGGTGTTTGGATTGAGGGATTTGAAATGCAAGGAGGTAACTGAAATCATCTTTTTTGTATCTTTGCTCTAAGCTAATCGAATTCCATTGCACCATCAACAGGTACTTGATAGCCTCACATACGACCGACTACCAACACCCCATGCTGTTCTTGAACACACTTGCAGTACTGGTGTTAGTCATTGCAAAGTTCCCGAATATGCACAAGGTCCGTATCTTCGGAATAAACGGGGATCAGTGAACTGCAGCCTCTGGTTTTAAGTTAATAGTTTGAACTTGCAATATCTGTGAAGAAGGTTATGCACCTTCATGTATAGAAGCTGCAACTAATGAGTACATTTTGGTCATGTAAGAACTGAACATGACAAATTGTATATTCACAGTATAAATTTTGTATACTTGTGGGGAACTTCTCTTGCCAGTAGAAAATTGAATCTGTCTGCTTTTATTTGTTGTGAATCGGGATCCTGCGGCGTATATGTCTGGGATGTGTACGTCTAATGAATAGTACAAAGTGATGTTTGTTTAGAGATGTAGTAGAGTAGGATGAGAGTATATTGATACCAGTACGCTTACTTTTAGACAAATCAATAATGGTTCATTTTCTCGTTTGTCTCTAGTGTTTTGATATTCTCTACATAGTCAAATATTATTACAATAAATTAAATGAGATGGAGTAACAATGAATCAGATGTGGGCTATAAAAGAAAAATAGAGTTAAAATTTAATGATTTAACAATATTAACTATGATTTCTTAATCGGTGTGAAAATAACTGTACATCTATATTTTAACATGTTAATGTTAGGTTTCCTTCGAATGATAAAAAATAAGAAAATGTAAACCTATCTTTATAGTACATTACGAAGGTAAAGTTAAGGGTCAATAAGAACCTCGCCAAGACACTTCAGTTGTCGGTCGATCAACTCTATTGTTAAATCTACATCTTATATAATGTACATTATAACTTGATCTTAAAAGTTTATAATGTTTCAGGTTTGAGTCGGACTCCCCCGCCTAACAGAAGGTCTGACCGACAAACCAAAGAGGCATGTTTGGAGGGGCCCATAAATATTCTCATTAATTTATCAGCAAATATTGATTAGGTGAGTTTTTTGGTTGTGGCAGGTAATCAATTGGCTCAATAATTCAATTACACCAAAAACTACCCCAACAATTGTAGAAGATCTAATACCCGTCAATTAGCTATTTATCTAACAAAAAATAAACAAAATATCAAACTTGAAAGAAAAATAAATAAGGACAAGGCAATAATAATGGCCCACAAAAGAAAAATACAAGAAGAAAAAAAATAAGAACCACTAGGACATAATCTTATCCATCATCAAATCATCAATGGCGTTCAATCTCTCCCCTTTCATTCCAACTTCTGCTTCATTTCAAAGAAGCCAATTTGTTGTAACAAAGTGTGAGTTGAATGAATCGAATTTTGGGCCCAAAAAAATCGAAAAACTTGAGATTGGGTCTCCTATAATTGTAACGGAGGCCCCAAACATGTTGAAGACGGCTGCATCCGTCCCCTGTTTACGCGTCAATGCCGGCTTAGTTAAGCCCGGCGATGTAGGGAGGTACTACAATTTACGCTTGTTTTTTCGATATTTAGTAGTACAGGTTGTTGATTAGTGATGTTTACATTTGATTGTCAGGATAGTGTCAAGGAAGCCTAAGGATGTGTGGGCAGTTCGTCTTACTATTGGTACTTATCTTATAGATGCTAAATATTTCAAGCCCTTGGAACTCGATGATTAATTGGCTCGATTATTGATTGTATAAATATTTATGGAAAGACATTGAATTTTTTTCTAATTCCATAGTCGCTAGTATAATGTGCATGTGTGGTATCAAAATGACATTATTTATCGAGGAATTTTACATCGCTAGTATAATGTGCATGTGTAGTATCAAAATGACATTATTTATCGAGGATTGGGCATGAATTTTTCTCTTGCCAGTAGTATCTTATATGTATTATCAATCTTGAGTGACAGAACCTTTTTAAGACACTTCAGTAGTTGGTATTATCAACTCTTTTTAGTTCAATATGTATTGTTATATAACCATATGTATATTATATCCAGTTAAAAGTTTATAATGTTGTCTTTTTATTTACTGGAACGGGAAAATGTATAAAGGGAAAAATAAAAAATGTCATTGAGACAAGTGATGATACTCTTTCTTTAAGACAAAATTGCCTCGTTATATGCTTGAACGTGAATGGACAATAGTCCCGCATAATATAAAATTTAAACAATCAATAATGCCAAGCACAACAATATTGAAGACAGTGAAGAAATTGGATTATGAAAGGCTGCGAAAATCTGTGTCCGAAATGAACAGGAGGTGTTCTATTTATACTGTAAAGTGCGATTTTTCGGTTACTGAACGTTTGAAACGATTTTATCTTTATCCAAACTTCAGGGAACAAAATGTATCCGAAACAGAGACCAAAAGGGAAGTGTATCCGAACTTTAGGGACCAAAAACAGAAATAAAAAAATAATCTTTATCCAAATTTCATGGAACAGAACTTATCCGAAATAAGGATTAGACGGGAAGTCTATCCAAACTTTAGGGACCAAAAATAAAAATAAAGAATATTTCTGTCACAAAAAGATAGACTAGTAAGCCCAAGCCCAAATCCGGCCGCGTGCGTGTGGGTTTTAACACGTCTAGGATCCTCGGTCCTTTAGAAACATGGGTATCCCCTTGCAGCCCCGAACCATATACTCAACTCAAATACTTAGATCGTGATAAACCTCAACTTCATTTAGCAACGTGAGATACAAAACTTTTGCCACATCTCTTCGTCTTTCACGACTCAAACTATATACTTTGTGTTCCAATATCTCTTTCATATTTTAATAAAATTTAGTGATAAGCACTAATGCCATCAACTCATTTAGTATATTATGCATGTGAGAAGAAACGAGGTGTCCAACATGCGGAACCCACCCACTTAATTCATTAATGTTGGGTAATACTATCCCATTTATTGCTAAATTTCCAACATATAATGTTCCAAGTTTGAGTTGGGTCGGACTCTTCCACCTAACAGAAAGTCAATCAAACAACTAGATAACTAATCAGCACACTTGCTTAGAGGCATGTTTGGAGGGCCCCATAAATATTCCAAAGTGCTACTCCCTCCGTCCCGGCTTATCTTGCACAGGGGGGGTCGGCACGAGTATTAAGAAAAGTTACTTTTTAGTTGTTTGTTGACTTTTCAAAGGTAAATTGAGGGTGGAGATTGAAGGTGAAGATTTTGAGGGTGGAGATTATGTTATAACTTTCCTTTTTTAGGCTGTGCAAGATAAGGTGGGACGACCGTTTAAGGAAAGTGTGCAAGATAAGGTGGGACGGAGGGAGTATATAGGTTTTGAGTCAGACTTCTCTTTCATTGTGGATTGTGGTTTGCATAGCAAACAGTAGAATGCATGACATTTTAGCTATGATTGGTACTCATTTCCATCCGGGCCGGATCTAGAATTTTGTTGTGAGGCGAATTTTTTTTAACTATGTTAAACAGTATAGAGGTCGAAATTTTGAATCAAGGGGACGAAATTTTGGAAAAATAAGAAAAACGAACTTATTTATATTAAGAGTATCAGTGAAAATTACGAGATATAATTACATGTAAAAGAATAATTCGAAGTTCAAGGGGGCGACCGCCCCTCCCCCTAATTCATCCCTGTTCCCATCCTCTCATTAATTTATCACCAAATATTGATTAGGTGAGGTTTTTGGTTGTAGCAGGTAATCAAATGGTTTAATAATTCAATAACACTAAAAACTACCCACATTGTATTTGGATTCGATATAGTGACTGCACTGGACTTAGTGGAAGAATGTGTGTGAGAGATGGAGACAAAGATAGAGAGCGTATTCCATCGGATCTAAATCCAACATATACTCCCCCCTCCAAACAAACATTCCGTCGCAGAGGTATAACTCTTTTACTTGACCAATTTGATGAAGATCGATGAAGATCGAAACAATGTTATTATGAAAACTAAAATTCTCGTTTATACTTCTTAGTTTGTTGTTTCGACTTATTTAACCATATCTAACTCATTCGTGACAAATAAGATATTGTCACAAGAACTTTTTCAGGGATAAGGAATGATTTTAAAATAAGATTTTAAGTATCAATTATGTCTATATCAACTTCAACGGATAGAGAAAAACTTACAGATAAATCACCATTATTTATTTGTAAGTGCTAAAAATGGACGAGTGAGTCTTGTGTGTGGATCTCTTGTGTAACGAAATATAATTTTACAGGAAAAATTGATATTTTTACAGATAAAAGTGATACTTTTATAGAAAAAAAAAATCTGTGATAAAAATGGATGAGTCAGTCTTGTGTGTGATGATATCACGTGTGACGAAATACACTTTTACAGGAAAAAATGATATTTTTACAGAAAAAAGATGATACTTTTATAAAAAAACTGATAATTTTGCTACAATGATACTTTTACAAATAAAAATGATATTTTTGCTACGAAAAGTGATACTTTTTTTCTTCAATAAAATGATACTTTTACAAATAAAAGTAATATTTTTGCTACAAAAAATGATATTTTTTTCCCATCACACGGTACGACGGTCTCACTTTTTTTTTTGTCAAAATGGATTTGTTATGCAGAAAATTTTGAATATGTGTTCCTTTATCAAGAATTCTGAGTCACATTTGTGGCCACCACCAGATTAATTTTTAATAATTGAATAATTAATTAATTAATTAATTAATTAGTATTATTTGGGGTTCAATTGCATGAAGTGGTTTATTAGCTGGAAGAATCTCAGTCAAGATGGCCAAAATAATATAATATTATAAATATGCAACTTAATTAATCACTTTTATCTAGGGATCGGAGTCTTTAATTTTTTATTTTTACTTTTTAATCTTCTATAATTAGGGTGGGGTGGATGTTGATTAATTAAACTTGGATAAACTTTCTATTAGACCTTGAGAGAGAGAGAGGTGTGACTGTAGTATACTCCCTTCGTCCCGCGAGAGTTTGCACATTTGACCTTGCACGTATATTAAGAAAAAAAATTTCATATTTTGTGAAAATTAAAAGTGAATATTGTGAGAACAATTTTAGTTTAAGAATGTATAAATTAATGTAAGATGTACCATGTAAATTCGGATGGAACGGGGCAGTAGATATTAGAGCATGCACTTTAACTCAATCATGATGATATGCATAACTAATGGGGAACAATCCCCAAAAGGAGTACATTCTGCTGCTATTATTATTGTCTTTGAATCATTTCTCTAGCTACCTTTCTCGTTTAACTATTTAGGTCTTCATTTTATATATGTAATATAACATGTAATGCATGGAAATGGGTCGTAATTCAATTGATAGATTATCTTGTAATCAGACGATAGATCTGAGGAAAGATTATGTGTAATGCATAACATGTAATGTATGGAAATCAGTCGTAACAAACATTTAACTCGTTTTCCTTCATATAGGCGATTTTATCATAAATAGATAATTTTTAACGTAAAAATGTTACTTTGAGTATTAACAACGATATAAAATACTAACAGTTTCGAAAAAGTATCTTTTCCTGATAAAAATGATATTTTATGTTAAAAGTGATATCTTTTATGATAAAAGTAACTCCCGTCTTACAGAAAATGGTCTTCCACAAGTTTTACTCATCACTTATTATGTATTGGCATAATGCAAGTGTCATGTATGTATATGTAGAATTGTCATAGGAAAAATTTCGCCAATTATAAATGATTCAGATCAGTGTGCATGTGTATACGGTCGGAATCCTTACACTAAGTGTTTCATTCTCTATTACGTTTAATTTAATACAGGACACATATTAATAAGTGATATCAACTAATATATGTGACGGTTGGTGAATATGATAAAACACAAAATAATATACCGAAATGTAATACCACTAGAATTTCTTTAACAAGAATTCATACGATTAGAATCAATAATTTAAAACAATTAAGTAAAATAAATTTATATTTTCCCTCTTCTTTTAGCTAAAACAGTAAAAAGCAACTAAAACACATGCACATCCAATATAAAATAAATATGAAGAATAACCTAAAAATTCTTAAAATATATTTTGGTTCGGATCCTATCCTCTCATAAGCATTATATATTTTCTTCTACATCATCGGATGACCGTCACATGGATACATTTGCTACTTCACCAGACATCGATTAGCTGAAGACCGGAATTGACTAAACTAATTTTAGCAAGAAATTGATTAATTACATCCTCAACTAAAAGATGGCGAGTTAGTAAATATATCCACGTGACCATTATCCAGTAATGTAGAAGAAGACGTAGATGATTTTGTAGAAAAGGGTCTAAACGATAAGCTCTAAACCCTACAGGAGTAGAATAAAGTAAAAAGAAAAAGATTTAGTTTTTTTGAATGGAAATACCAAGTAATACTACAACAAATTCTAAAACTAGGAATTCAAAAGCATTGTCTTTTAGCGAAAAATTTTACAGAAAGACAATGGTAACCACTACGACAACGACTATTCGTAATAAGACAACTTTTGAAAAATCGTTGAGATTTGGATCCAATGCACTAGTGCTAATTTTCTCCTACACACATTCATTGTGTTGTCTATCTCTCCCTCTCACACACACCTCATTAGATCCGGTGTAGTCACTGCATCGGATCCAAATTCAAATTGTTATCATTACATTCTATGAGCATTTTTTTGCAGTAGTAACTTTAGGGTGCCAGTTAGTCCCTAGTAACATGCATGTATAAATTAATATTACCACCCATATATAATAAGCTGATAACTCCTAAAACTTAAATAACTAAAAGAACAATTAATCTTAAAGTATTCTAGTTCCGTTTCTTTTAGTCGTCATTCTAATTTATTTGTTTTATTCGTAAATAGTTGTCATCCTAGCCTTTCTACCACTTTTTTTACAATATTAACCCTATAATTATGAAAAGTGTTAACAATATACAGAAATGATGAAAACTAACGGAATTTAAGAGAATTAGTCGAGGGCTTACTTGTCAACTCCTTAAGTATCTTAATTTTCTTATTCAAAATTAGAATGACAATTAAAAAAAACGTAGGTAATATCATATATAATTAATGCAAGAAATTAAAAGCAACAACTTTTGGTAACAAATATATAGTACTGGAGAATTAAAGCACTAGAATGAAGAAACTAAAAAATACACAACACTTTATGCAGTATCTCTATGTTAGTTCTAAACAACTCCAAACAGCTAACCAACCATGAAACCAATTCCGATTCTCCGTTACAGTAAGTGTTTCATCCTCTATTCCACTCAATTCACTACGTGTTAGTGAATGTAGTGAAACACAAGATGTAACACCAAAACGTAACAGATGATCTCATGGCCATGAAACTAAACATACAAAATAACCCAAAAAAAAAATTAAAAAAAAAAATCACAAGTATTCACCAAGATCCTCCACCTAACATTCCACTCCAATATCCATTTGAATTATCCCTCCCCTTATCTTCATGATCACCTTCACCATTGTTCGTATTATGCTTCGTCATCGCGCTTCCCAACGTAAACATTAGGCTTCCAGTACTCTCTTGATGCAAACTAGGGTTTGCATATCGCTCCCCGTTGATATTGATCCCATCAACGGGGAACGAAAGTTGCGCCTTGCATTCCTGAAACGGAAAGCTAGGCGCAAACATAGCATTGCTTTCTGATGGAGCAGCTATCGGGGTGAACGCATTAATCATTAACCCTCCATGTCTTAAAAAATTTAGGGCAGAAATCGGGGCTGACGAAGACGAAGAAGTGTTAATGACATTTCTACCCTCGGTCTTCGGAAGGTCAAGAAATTGAGGGATATGATAGTCTTGGGAAAACCCTAGGTTAAGATCCTGACGTTGATCATGGAATTTATTAGGATCGGAAAACTGGGAAATAGTTGGAGGGTTAAGGTCAGGAAGTTTGTTGGAAGGTGTAGTGGGATGCGGAGTAGAGGAAGCTTTTTTCATGTTCTTCCTCGAACCGCCTCCCACCGGAACATTCCGGAGGGTGCCTCCCTCCGTCCAGTACCTTCTGCAAGTCTTGCAGAAGTATCTGGGCTGAGTGAGGCTGTAATTGTTGTAGTAGCAGAATTTTGTGTTGGTTGAATGGCATCTTGGACAATTTAGGGCTAGGTCTTTTTGTGGCCTAATTTTTTTCTCCATTGTTGGCCTTGTGCATGTGCTTAATTCTCCCATGGATTTTGCAGCTCCAAAATCCTGCAATTAATTTAGAAAAATAATAAAAAAAATATAATATTATTTTAATTTTTGGGATTGATGAAACTGACAAATATTACTACAAGTTAGTTAATTTGCTAGCTCCTAGCTAGTAAACTATGAAACAAAAAGGAATTAAACAAAAACAAATATTACCTTTTTCAAAAAAAAAAAAAAAAACTACTTGTACATATTAGCAAATTAAATAGAGAAGTAATTAAGAAAAATTTAGGATATGAATTTTCTCAAAGAAAAATGACAATAAGCTCAAGTTATGAACAAAATTACAAAATAAAATAAAAATTACTACTTGTACATATTAGCAAATTAAATAGAGAAGTAATTAAAATAAAAATAAAAATAAAAATTACTATATGAATTTTCTCAAAAGGAAAATGACAATAATCTCAAGTTATGAACAAAATTACAAAATAAAATAAAATAGAATAAAAATTACTACTTGTACATATTAGCAAATTAAAGAGAGAAAAATCAAGAAAATGATAAAAGAAACAATGTAATACTAAGTGAAATAATTCAGCAAATATTTTTTTATTATATGAATTTTCTCCCAGAAAAACAGCCTTGATTCTTCATAATATTGCTTAGATAAAGTGGGGGCAAAAAAAAAAAAAAAAAAGCTAAAAAATTTAGAAGTGATCTTACCTGTGTCCATTGAGCAGTATCCATGAAGAAGGCGGCAAAAGGGAGATTTCAGCAAAAGGCAAAGTGATGGAGAAATTAAAGAGAGCTTCTTTGTCTTTGATGCTAAGAAAGAATGTTTTTGAGTTGTTTGTATGTTGGCTTTTCTAACTTTATGGATGATATGAGAGAGAAAAAGGAGAATTGTTTGTTTTGACTGCACTCATTACTTTGGACAATTTTTTGTTTTTTGTTTTGTTTTTGTTTGTAAGGGTATGTTCGTTTATGAATAGTTAATGACGGATTTTGTCATACGGTATTTGTCTTTAAGTTAAAGTAGTGACGGTTTTGAGATGAAATGTTTGGTATTTGTAATGGATAGTTAGAGATGGATTTTGTCATGTGATATCTGTCTTTAAACTAAAGTAGTGACATGTTTGAGATGAAATGTTTGGTATCTGTAATGGATAGTTAGAGATGGATTTTGTCACGTAATATCTGTCTCTAAACTAAAGTAGTGATGGGTTTGAGACGAAATGTTTGGTATCTGTAATGGATAGTTAGAGATGGATTTTATCACGTAATATTTGTTTCTAAACTAAAGTAGTGATGGATTTGAGACGAAATGTTTGGTATCTATAATGGATAGTTAGAGACGGATTTTGTCATGTGATATCTGTCTTTAAACTAAAGTAATGACATATGTGAGACGAAATGTTTGGTATGTATAATGTTGGTGTCTAAAATTTAGAGACCGATTTATTCCGTCTCTGAATTTAGTGACGGAATTTTCGCGTTTATTATGAAATTACAGACTACCTATAGGATAGAGACAGATTATGCCCGTCTCTAATATTCACTTGTTATTTCGTCATTAGTCGAATTTTAATAATATTTTACCACTTTTCATCACTATTCTATTTCTATTTCGTTTTTATTAGTAATCAATATTATCAATTACTAATTTTCATCTTTAATATGAAAATTTCTTGCAGTGAAAAAGGAATGTGATAAATCTATTCGTAATTTTTTTAAATTATATTGTAATAAAATGTTGTTAATTTATGCTTAAAAGTGATTAAAATATATTGAAAAAATTAAATAATAATTAATATAATTATTTGAATTGGATCGACCCGTCCTCCGTCCAGATGATTATGCCATAAACAAACATTGCTTTAGGGTTTAATTGATGGTGTGAACTTCTGTCTTTTATGGGTAAATAATATTAAAAAATGATGTGATTAGTGCAATTGTGAATGTATCTTCTATGGTGGGTTTTTGCTTTATTGACTATTTGGAATGGAGGAATTCTTGATGTCTCCTTGTCATTCCCACTAAAGTTTGTTTTTCTTTTTTTAGATATCCAATTGCAATATTTAATTTTAGATTATGGATTGGTCAATTTTGTTCTCCAATATTCAACTAAAACATCAAATATTCGAACGGCTAATTTATGACTCCCTCCGTCCCGGCTTATTTTGTACAGGTGATCGAGTACGAATGTTAAGAAAAAACGAATTTTGCTTTTTCTATGACTTTTTTAAAGGTGGAGATTGAGTGGTAATTATGGAAGAAGTTTTCTTTTTTGGAGTGTGCAAAATAAGGTGGGACGGACGAAAAGGAAAATTGTGCAAAATAAGCCGGGATGGAGGTAGTATTTCTTTAAGAATTAAAAAGAATTTAAAGGTAGAGGAAAAAGTAAGGTTTTAAAAGTCGTTAGGTGTTAGTTAGGCAGGAACCGAGGCATGGTGACTAGTCAGGGTCTAAACAAAGTTAATCGAGGCATAGGCATGATTGAGCGGAAAAGAATCGGAAAATAAATGTAGGCGGCCAACACTAAAAAAAAATCATATTAGAGACGGAAACTAGTAACAGATAATATTGGTCACAAAATAAAAACAGAAGAGAAATAAAATAGTGATCATTAGTATCCAATTAGTCACGAATTAACAACCAAATATTAGAGACGTATTAGCAACCGAATGTGGTCTCTAATTTCATAATAGAGAGGAAAATCCAGTCTCTAAATTTAGAGAGGGAATAAAACCGGTCTCTAAATCTTAGAGATCAGCATTATAGAGACCAATCATTTTGTCTCTAATCCGTCACTACCTTAGTTTAGAAACCAATTTCATGTAATTAGAGATGGATATTTCCGTCTCTAATTTAATTTTTTTCTTGTAATGCAAGGAACCTAATATTTAAGCGGAAATTAATCGGAGCTAGTCGGGTATTTTCGCAACAGAGCAAAGAAGGTATATCATAATTTAAAGATTTGAAATTCAAATGCAAAAGCATCATACATTAGACCATCTTTTTCCTTTATGCTTTAGGGTTTTAATTAATTCCCTTTTTATGCTTCTAAAGGGGTCATGTGTTTGCATGTTCAAAACCATCATCATCACAAGAAACCCTTTTTCTTTAATTAGAAAGTGACTAAATGAAAATTGTTATTATTACATGCAAGAAAAAAAAATTCCATTTTATCAAGTTTCTAATAATCTTATCAAATATTTACAGGGTGATTGCAAACAAAACTGATTGTGGAAAAGTGATTAAAATTGATTGTTGCAGTAAAATAAAAATTTGGTAGTATTTGAAAAAAAAAAAAAAGTGATTTTAGGAATTGATTTACAGAAGCTACTCTCTTCTTGATTCTCAAAAGCAACTTAAAAGTGCTTCACGTAATTGATTCTGGGTAAATAACATGAGTTTGCAAACATAACTAATTGTGAGAAGTGATTTTGAAAATGGAGTGTTGTTGGGTTTGCAAACACCCCGTTAAGCATGAACGTAGATCTGTATCTAATAGTGTAGTAGCTTAGTTCAGCACTCGACTAGCTTAGTCAGCGGAATCTAGGTCCCTAATAGAATAACTGTTAATCTGCTGACTTAGCTAATCGGGTGCTGAAATGACTAAGCTGCTCGGGATAAATATTCTTTCAAATATTTCTCACTTTATCAGCCTTTCCTAACTGAAAATAACATTTTTCAACTACTTAGCAAGTGAGACAATAGAAAAGACAAGAAAGATTGCTTACCAACCATTTTTTTTTATTTATTTATTTTTGTTGGCTCTTGTTTGTATATCTTTTGCATGCGTGCAACTTTCTGTAATATCCATCATATATGTAAGAATATTTATTTCGAAGCACTTGAGTATTTTCAGAAATTTTGTTATACATTCAACATATATATATATATATGAGAGTTTGAATTGATCCGGAGTCGATGATGATTGATCTCTTACCTCTCTCTGATTAAAGGTACTCAAGCAACGAAACTACAACCAACTCTAGTATATTTTGTCTTACCTTTTTCCATCACTACTATATAGACAACCAACGACAACGCTAAAAGGGTTATATAAAAACCATTTTGTCTATATGGAAAACGCTCGTAGTCATAGCTTTAAACCGTTGTCTTTGAGCTTACGTTTGTGCTTAAAGACAACGGTCTATTCTTCCGTTGTGTGTTCTTGATGTTGTCATGTGTTATTTTAGTTAATTTCTATTTGACAACGTCAACGACAACGCTTTAATTCCCGGTATAGGTGTTATTTTAAGACAAATTTCAAAATAAGTTAGGATAAGAAAACACCTAGGGTGTGTTTGCTTAAGGTTGGAGAGTGTTGAAATAAATTTAACTGAGAAAGTTAATGAGTATGTTTTATTGGGATTTGGTCATCTCAATCCACTAAGGGAAACCATAAACAAACACACCCTTAGAGCGTGTTTGGTTGCTCATCTCAATATGTGGTTTATTAAAACACAATGGACTTTTGAGGAGATAAGTACACAACATAGGTTGATGAATATTGTGTTTAGGTTAACTTTAATATAGCCCTTGTCTTGTGATTGGCTTATGGAACCCAACCCCTCATGGGTTCCACTCAACCGGACTGGTAGGTTTAGAGAGACGGGCTTCTAACAAAAACATGGCTCTTAATCTATCAACCAAACATATTAATAGATGGGTTACGGCTTATAATAATGTCTTACCTCACCAACCAAACAGACCCTTAGCGTATATATTAAGGTTGGTATTTATCATGCTATATATATGATAATTAAACACTTAAAACATCTGCATATATATATAAAGTTAATGTGATGTTTGATAAAGACTGCTCAAAAGCAAAGGAGACAAGAAGAAGCTTTGGTGGGCTTCAATTATGACTCTTCCAATGTAATGGAAGAATTGTTGAAGTGTGTGCAAATGGGAACACCACATTTTTTTTCAAAATCTTACAATAGTGCTTAATTAATTAAGCCCAAATTAAGCTCCACTCTTCACTTAATCTAATTTATTCCATGTTTTCTGCTGCAGTGGCAATTCTGGGCAGCCCGGTCCAGCCTAGTCCAGCCCATCGAACTAACGTTATGTTAGAAGTTTTCGATGCCATCTAATGTGCGTAGTGGAATACAATCGAGAATAAGGATCATGATTTATAATTAAATTAAACGTTGAACGATTATTACCTAATAGTTAGAACACCTTACTTGTTGCATAATTTCATCGGAATGAATGACGCGATTGAATTTACCACTTCAGGTATTCACGTGTATGCCGTCCGCCGCAATTTACCTGTTGCGTAATTTAATCGGAAGTAATGACGCGACTGAATTCACCACTTCAGGTACCCACGCGTATGCCGTCCGCCGTAGAATAACTGGAAGGAATGACGCGACTGAATTCACCACTTTAGTATCCACATGTATGTTGTCCGCCACAAGAATTATTCTCGATACAATTGTTCAATAAGCGATTGCTAGGAAATCACTTAGGCTCCATTTGGATGGAGGGATTTGTGCTATGGATTTATAAATCCATTGTCAAATCCACTCCATATGTTTGGATAAAATACTAAATGAGTGGATTTGAAAATCCAGATTTTTAAATCAACTCATTTGCAAATCCAAGATTTGAAATTCTCCATTTTACACTATATTTGGGTGGATTTCAAATCCTTTGACAAAGGTAGTCATTTACAAATCCATCCTGACTCACACTTCTCTCTCCTCCCTCCCCCCCTCTCTCTATCTCTCTCGTCCTCTCTCTCTCTCTCCTCCCCCGCTCTCTCTGTTCTTCTCGTCTCCCTATCGCTATCTCTTCCTCTCGTTCTCCAATAGAATGCTCATAATATTCTTTTTAATTCTTTTTTTTTCCTTTTATCTCCAATTAAATGCTCCCAATAATTTTTTGGGATATAAAATACATAATATGTATATATGTGTGTATATATATATTTAGAAAAAAATTATTCGGTTAATTTTGATGTAGATAAATATTATTTTATTTAATAAAAAATATAAATTGTTAGTTTAAACTTTAAAGAAAAAAATTGAATTTTACAAATATTGTATCAGTGTTTTGCCAAATAATGGATTTGAAAATTTTGGATTTCAAAATCCTTTCACAAATCCACCATAAATCCAAACAAGGGATTTCAAGTCCATGGATTTCAAATCTAAGGATTTTGAAATCTATTCATTTTAAATCCCCTGACAAATCAAATCCCTCCATCCAAATGGGGCCTTATTGAATTTACAGTGCCTTTCTCTACTATAGAGAATATGTAAAGCCCACATATCCTAATCTAATCCATATCTTTCACGTTATACATTAGATTGGGTTGGTCGGACCTAAAAATAATCGGCCTAAAACTGGTTAACTCATCTCAGTCCATCCCCTATAATATACTAAGATTTTCGGGTTGGTTCATGTCTATTGGCTTTTCGTCCATCGGATTAGATCTGTCAGGTCAAATATTACTTCAGGCCAAGATTTATATGGTCCGACCTATCTAAAATGTCAAGCAAACTGAGCCGAGCTAATTTTACCACATTTACCTTCAGATAATAATAATAATAATGTTAAAAAAAAATGTTAGAAAAGCCGGAACCTCGAAATTATGTTAACGTGCTTGGTAAATTTGTATTTTAATTGATTAAGCTATTATGCATTTAAAAAATCGTATTGCAAGCAAGGCAAACACTTAATTAAATTATGTTACGCATTTCTTACTAGAACATCAGTCACTTTTATCATAAAAATATTAGTTTTGAACGAGTTTTGGGCGTCGAAGTAGGGAAAGGAGCGGCGCTTAGAAAGGCACTTTGATAGAGCTAAATTAGGGCGATAAAGACAATTTACCATCCAAAAACTAAAAAAATTGAGCCACCATTGCATCAAACGTGCGTGCTACACACATCTATCATCTTTAATAAAATTGGGGATTTCGTGCATAATTTATTTAACCACGCGAGGATTTCGCTCAATTATAAAAGCACGAGAGAATTTTATGCAACATTTCAAAAATATAGAGGGATTCGGTGCATCATACTACTTATTTTAATTTTTTTTATGACAATTCAATCATATATAATTAACACGTAAAATTTAAAAAATTAACTTTTTATTTAGATTAGTAAAACGAGACGTTAATTTTTGAAATGACTCTTATTTTTTAAAACAGAACTCCTTTTATGGACGGGGTATATTCGTCTTTTTAAAAAGAAACAAGGAAGCCCATTAGGTACACGTTCTGGGCTTAAGAGTGAACAATACTAGTTTCTTATTAATGGGCCCATAGCTCCGTTTCGGCCCAATTCTCGGCCCACGATATTGTGTAAACCACTGGTCCCTATCGAAAATACCCCTGATCTTATCGTAATACTAGAATCCTCCCCTAACTTTTGAAGGCTGTCCACCTTGAGGTCAGCTGAAGCGGCGATGACGACGCCGGCGGCAAATGCGTCGCCGCCGTGTAACTAGTATTTTCAACTCAACGTCGCACACTCAAGCACCTAGCTAACTAGCTTGTCTCCATCCCGCACGTAATGATGCCATTTATTTAAGTATAGATATATACCCTTTCTCTCGCTTGAATTTCATTGCTACCTTCTGTTTTTCTGCCATTGTAGGCGGCAACGATTGCATTCAATAGGTTCAGCTTCTAATGCAACAGTAAGTACCGTTATATATTGATTGGATTGCTCTGCGTATTTCTTTTATTGATACCATTTTTGTATCGTAATTTGGATGATCCTCGATGACAGTTACATCGTAGGGCTGTACATGATTTGAACTAAATGTAACGTTGTTCAAGCTTTCTTGTACAGTATAAAAGCTTTTTGTATTATTTTTGAACTTGTTTGTATATTAATCGAGTTGAGTTTGAACGAGCTGAGCCAAACACGAGTCGAGCTTTAAGTAGATACTTGTCTTTATAATTTTCTTATCTAGCTCAAGTTCATATCGAGCATTTGATTTTATCGAGGAGCATGTTCAAGTTTTTTTTATATCTTTGTCGAACGAAGTTCAAATGAGTTTTTGACGAATGATCTCGAGTCGAATATCTGAGTAGCTTAGTTTGTTTTCACTCCTAAATAAATGGTAATATTCTTATTAGGTAATCGTATTATCCATTCCAATTTCCACTTTTGTTTTTTCAACATAAGTTATTTATTACATCAAATTACTGATTATTATCTGATTTTCTTAGCAAAAGTCATTACTATATGCTGAGGTTTTTCGTAATAGCTGAAGAGTTTAGTTTCTGTTTTGACAATGTTGATCGATTTAGCTGCCTTTGATTTTCTTCCTGTTTACACAATAAACATTCGGCCCCTTTCTACTGTACTTGTTTATTCCCTAGTTTTGCATTCTCCATGAATGGAAATATAATCTTCATATCTTGATTAGTCTTGAGATAGTTCTTGCATAATAGGGGTAGGATTTCCATTTCTCATTAGATCACAATACTCATCTTGAATTGTGTAGTGTGTGCGCGTGCGTGAAGTGTGTGTGTGAGTAGAGACTGTGTGTAGTGTTCATGCGAAGTGTGTGTGTGTGTGTATAGTGTGGTGTATGTAGTGTGTGTGAAGTGAGTGTATGTGTGCAATGTGTGTATTATGTAGTTATATATATATGAAAGAGTGAGGATGAATTTCAAATGACTAGGTTGTGGACGGATTTAAAATACATTATTCAATTTTTTTCTCAAACAAGTTCAGTGGATATCAAATCCATAGCCAATCGCTCCATCCAACCGCAACATCAAAGAATTTGTCTTGTATTTACATGTAGCTGTAATTGCAACCTGAACTTAACATAGTAGTCATGCAACGTACTTGTTTTCGAAGATTGCTGTTGGATTTCTTAAACTGATGATACTTATGAAGCTAATCCTGGATTTTGTCTCTCTTGCAAAACGTCCTGCCCAAATGAGTATTTCAGCATGAAAATCGCAGGAGCGCGACCTGAGTCGTGGAACACACATTTGAGCAGGACGCCTTCCAAAGGAAGAGGCTTGTAATTTCTGTTACGTCTACGAAAGACAGTTGGGTTATTTATATTTGAAGTTGCTTTTATGAGCAGATATCTGGCCCTATGGTAAGTACAGTAGTTGTTGTTATAGTACGTATGCTATTTATGAGCTTTACCCTGGCATGTGATTGACAAGAACAAGTTGTTCTTCACTTTGTTACTCAGACTCTGCATTAAAGAAGAACTACTGTACTTCAGTCGATTAATGATTAGTCTACTAAGCTAGTACTATTATTTGCTACGATAATTTAGAGGAATGTGAGGCGTATATATTGATGATTTAAATCTATCATCTTATTGTCACAGATGCTTCTTGACAGCCTCGAGCTACACACGACAGACAGCATTCAATCCTTAAGGTACTTTTGTTCTTTATTTTCCACATGCATTCAACTTCTTAAATTCCTGAAGCTACCCAGTATTCATAGCATCACGTGATGATAGAATATTACCTGACCTTGCTCTTCAACTTGCTGACGGAAATGTAATAAAATGTTGACGAGAGAAAGCCAAAGACACAGTTGTAATGATTTTGTTGCACAATACTAAATGTTTTTGAAGGAACTCTATATCTCCTGTGTTGAGCTGCATGTGCCAGATTTTGTTAAACCTTGTTTGCTTTTAAATTTAGCCAAAGAAACTTGAAAATTAATGTGAAAAGGCTGTTGAATCTGTAATCCGTGACGGTTTTGCTCAGTTGTCACGTTTAACTTATCATTAAATACAGGTATGTTTTTATATACTGTTGTGATACATCTTAATCCATCACTTGTGTGATCATTTTCATGTTTTGAATAATAGACTAAAAGCCTGTATTCAAGTTTTCCATTTTTAACATATTTCAGCACCATTTATTTTTCCTCCTCCTTTTGCTACTATCAGCATAACTATGAACACATTAAAGTTTATATTTATTGCATGTCTTGTACCATTTCCTTGTCTTGTTGTTGGTGAAAGACAAACAAGAATCTAGAACCAAAACAATAGATTTTCATTAAGATTCTTGATCCCCTAGAGCACACTAATCACGCCGAATTAACCACACATAAATCATAATGCACACTTTCACTAAAGAATCCCATTGCCGAAGAGATTAATTCTTATTATCTACAAGATTGCACCATCTAGCAGCGAGGATAATCGGCTGGAGGATGAGGAAGGGTCTCCAGTGGTCCTTGCCCGTTTTTCACGATAAAAACCATAGATAAGCCCCACGATAAATGTATCTCCAAATGGCAGTGCATAAACCAGGCCCCTACATCACATTTCTGAAAGTGTCATTAACCTTGTTCATGCATTATCGCAGCTCTGTGTGTGCTTGTGAGTGAGAATGTGTGTGATCTGTGCGTGTGTGTGCTTTGTGTGTGTGTGAGTGAGTGTGTATGCTTCTCTGTGTAAGCACAGGCTCTGCAAAACCAAATGGTCCAATTATTTCGTTGCATGGTCTTACTATGGGGGTGTTTGCAAATGCTAAAACAAGTACTTTTGAGCTTTTAGCTTAAAAGAAGCTGGAAAATAATGGTTGCTAGTCGCAACTTCTGCTTAAATTTAAGCTACTCTAGGTCAAAATCTGCAAGCTAAATATTGTTACTTTTTAGAATCACGTATTTAATCACTTCTCCAAAAGTAGAAGCAATTGCAAACACCCCCTTAGCTTAAGTGCTTTCAGGCTTTTAGCTGAAAATAAGCTGAAAAGAGTGTTTGCAAATGACAGCTTCTGCTTAAATTTAAGTTGATTTGGACCAAAAGCTGCAAGTAAAAAATTATTGCTTTTCAAAATCACTTATTTTAATCACTTCTCCAAAAGCAGAAGCAATTGCAAACACCTCCAATATGGAACAGTGAACAGAACAAGACCCTTAAACCAGAATTTGCATAACATTATAGGAAAATAATGTCAGGATTGTTTAAAACCATATCAATACCTGGATTATCAGCAGTAAATCTAAGTGCTGCCCATCCACCAACAGGAACTCCAATTGTGTTCATGTATGGCGGATCCACCAAGTTGAAACTAGCTCTATCCGGGTTGTAATTACCCGCACCATAGCCCACAACGTAGAAACTAAACCCATGAAGATGAATCGGATGATTCTCAGTCGAAACAGTTCCAGTATCCTGCAAGATCAGCTGAACCTTCGTCCCATACTCAAGCACAAAAACCCGTGTCCCATTCATCGCATTCGTGTCTTTTGGAGCATTGTTAGGCGCCCCGTTAACAAAATCATAGAATCTCAGGGGCACCCCTGGGAAATCCTCAGTGAAATGTCCATTTACACCTCTGTAATAACTTTCCACAAGTGAAACATTTGGCCTGATAAAACTCACGTTGTTCATTGAAGCAGCCATTACCCCTCCATTAATCCCCTGACAGTTTTTTCGCGTGTTTTTTCTGTTACACTTCTGCACATTCACACCAATGGTGACGAACAGATTCTTATCGATTTCTTTAGGAACATCTGAAGTGTTTAGCCCTCTAAGCCCATCCATTACAGTTTTAACAGCAAGATTATCGTTGAAGCTCGGTAGAGCTGCGGGTAATGTTAAGCTATTCGGTGTGGCTCCTGAGTATTGAAAATATGCTACTGCAGTTATGTTCTGAAACGGTACGTTTACTGCAGACATGTACGGGCCGACAGCCATGGAATATCGAGCTATAGGTTGATTTGCAGTGACCAGGACATTGAGGGTCTGGCCCGGCCCGAGCATCACCTTGTCTGTGGTGAAGGGCTTCGTGTATTCTGCGTCAGCTTCGACTATGGTTAGCTTATGGTTAGCAATTCCAAAGAAGTTTTCGGTGTTCAATCCTGCGTTGATTAGTCTCAACAGGTATGTTTTCCCTGGTACTACATCAATCTTGTACACATCTGAAGAAATAACTATGTTGTTAGTTAATGTACCAGAAATGTGAGGAAATCACTGTCAGTGATCATGTTCAGATTGTGATTTGTTTATGTTTCAGGTGAATTGCATGTACCACCCTTGAAGTTTGGTCGAACTACAAAATAGACCCTGAAATTTGTAACCCTAAAATCCAAGTCGCTTAAATATAAATAGAGCCGGCAAACCGGGCGGGCTGGGCCCATTTTAGATGGGTCGTGTCATAAAATTCTAGGCCCGTTGGACCATCGGGCCCAACTCGATGGGCCACGAGTTGGCCCGAAAATCTTTATATATTTAGGAGGGATGGGATGAGCTCAATAATTGCTGGCATGATGAAATCTCGGGCTGGCTCAGCCCAACCCGACATATGGTCTTGACCCGATAGGTCGGGCGGACCGAATTGCTACCTCTAAATATAGACAAACAAAAATTGACAATACTAATCATGTAGGTAACTTAGTCCAAAGTCACTCGTTGATATGCAACCGGAGCATTCACGAGGTCTAATATTTAGAGGTTGCAAAATTAGTTGATTCAAGGTTCGGCCCAGCTCATCAGATATTTTAGGTGGGTTGGGACAAATCTTGATATAAAGTATCATCAGGCTCAACGTGCCTGATGAGTCTATCAGGTCTTGGGTCGAGTTGACAAATTTAAGTGAACTTTAAGGGATGAAATGAGCTTTTCACTTTTTGGCCTCATGGAATTCCAGGCTCGCTCAATGTGACAGATGACATCAGTTTGATGGGCTCAATCTTGGCGAGCTGTTCGAATTGTCACATCTTGTAACAATTCTGACAGAAGAATAAAAATGTACCGTTTCTAGAGCACTTGTAATTGGGGCCGGGATGACCGTTGATTGTGTAAGCATCCGCGATCGGAGGGCCTCCGCCACTAGCTACAACAGCCTGCTCAAGCTTTACGGTATCCCTCAACCAATATTCCCCTATATATCATTTGCAAGAAAGCATTCAGTGTCATCAAATTAACAGTGACACAAGTACACAAACTATTGTAGGACTAACTAATACTTACTCCGTCCCACCTTATCTCGTACACTTTTCGACCGTTCCAAACGACCTTACACTCTCCTTAAAAAGGAAAGTCATAACACAATTTTCACCCTCAATCAACCTTTGAAAAGTCAAGAAAATCTTAAAAAACATTATTCTTAGTACTTGTGAAAACTTTCCTTATGCAAGATAAGGTGGGACGGAGGAAGTATTGGTTTCCCAGAATAGTTACTCATATAAACCTAAATCACAAGTTCACAACTAACCAAGAATAATAATGTGCTCTTGGTAGGGATGAGGGAAAGGGTATGGAACACCAGGCTTCGGGTAGACGACGATGGCGCCATAGACGGTCGCGCGAAGCCATGAAACATGGGCATGCCATAACAGAGTCCCCTTCTGCTGAACCAGAGTGAACTCGTAGGTGAAGGTCTGGCCAGGTTGGATCGGGCACTGTGTGACGTAAGAAGGGCCATCGAACCAACACGACAACCTCTGCCTCACACCGTGCCTAAAAGTTTGAAAAAAATAAAATAAATAACATACGGTCGATTTTTTTTGGTGATAGAAGTATATATATACTAGTACAGTACCAGTGAATTGTGGCATTATACGGCGAGAGATTCGAGAGACGAATGATGAGTCGATCATCTTCTTGAGCATAAACTACTGGTCCAGGAAACTTGTCATTAATGGTGGCAATGTTGTTGCTGGTGCATAGTTTTGTCACCCTCTTGGTTTGCACCTGGTTCACCATAGAATATTTATTAATATTTAGAAGTGAAGCCGAACGTCAAATCAAGTTGCTCGGTATTTAATTTGAAATCGTTTAATTAGCTCGTTGACCTATATTTGATTAAAGATATTAAACGAGTTTAACATGTTTTTACATTTGATAACATTTAAAGCTTGACTCGTGTGTGGCTCGATTAAAACTCACTCAAACACAATTTGATTAATAATCAAACTCAAAGTATAGTATTTAAAGCTCGATAACAACAATACCTTCAGCATGACTTGACTCATGTACATTCATTTTAGGAACATTGATAAATGTTATTACTAGTGCTGCAAATGAATAGAGTTTTCGTTGAACAACTTGTAGTTCGTTTATTTGAATATGTTTGATAAACGGACAGAGCTTGAACATCGATTCTCTCGTTCATTAATTGCCCGTGAACAAGCTCGTTTAAGACCCACTTAACAACAACAACAGAAACAACAAGAACAACAACAACAACAATAACAAAAAATAGAAACAACAATATTCATACTACATATAATCTAACATGTTTATAATTAAAATCAAACATTATTCATCTCACTTCGAATTCGATTAAAAATAAACGTACTAAATATGAACACCTACAAATTTAACTCGACTTGGCTCGTATACTGCCTTGGTTATTACAAACTTAGAATGGAAGGAGAAATTTATAATACCTTAAAGTCATAGTATCTTGTTGAACTCCCACCTGGCCATCTCTTAAATCCATGAACATTAGGACCAAATGAAACCAAACTTAACCAGACACACACAAGGACAGTGAGTGTGGCTGCCATGCATGCATGTGTGTGTAAGAGAGAGAAAGAGAGAGAGAGGTGGTCCAAAAACTTGGTGAATTGAAGGGCTTTTTAATGTAGTAATGGACCAAATGAATTACTCCCTTCGTCTCGAACGAATTTACAGTAGTAAGTAGACACACATATTAGAAAAAATTGTTTTCGGAGTTATGTTAACTTTTCAAATCTATTCTTTTTTTGTTTTATTTGGTAAATAAAAGTGCATTGTGGGTAGAGGTGGTAAAATCGATCAGGCCCAATGGATCGGCTCAGTAGGTCCGATATTTTAGATGGGTCATGCCATAGAAATGTATCGGACCGGTCCGATAATCTTAGTATATTATAGGAGAATATTCTGATTCGGACTGACTAATTTTAGGTCCGACCAAATTTAGGCCGGCCTGACCCAACCCAAAATATGGTGTTGCCTCCAATCGGGCCGGGCAACCCGAATTATCACCTCTGGTTGTGGAGTAGAATTTGTGAGATCCATTCTCCTTTTAAAAGAGTATGCAAATTATTTGGGACGAATTGAAATAGAAAGTGTGCAAGTTCATTCAGAACGGAATGAGTAATAGATAAAAATTGGAGGCAATGAATATGTTTTTGTATATAGGTGATGAAGAAAGAGAAAGGTGAAAAAAGTCGATGTGAAGAACTTTGTGTTTGTCAGCTTTCAAGATTCTCTAGCGTGGGATTTTTTGCAATAATATGTTTTTTTTTTGTAAGTTAATTATTATTTTTGACTCATAATTGTTTGTATCATTCACTAGAAAAAAGTTCATTCAACAATATCACTACTCATTCCCTCAAAAGTAAGAGGAATAAAAAATTATATCGGGTTTAAAATCGAATGAAGCTATTTGATATTGGGTTCGAAATCATTCGTTAAAAGTTTATTTAGATTATGTTTGATTACAAATATCAAATAAGGTTGAACATATTTTATGTTTGATAAATTTAAAGCTCGTGACAAGTAAAAAATGATAAAATAAGTACAAAAATATCAAACTACTTGAGCTCAACTAGAGGTCGTTCAAGCTTAATTTAGTTAAATAACAAACAAGCTCAAACATAATATTAGAAGCACGATAATATTTTAAACAAGTTTGAACAATAATATGTTTAGTTCGACTCGACTAATTTACAACCCTAATTAGAACCATTAGAATAATACTTTCTCATTTTCACTTAAATTTGCACATCTATCTTTTTCGTTCGTCACACTTAACTTTGCACACTTGTCTTTTTAATATGTGTCATTTTTCAAGAGTACAAGTTTATTCGAGACAGAGAAAGTAAAGATAAAAAAAGGGTTTCTATGTGGTTGACTAATTGAAATTAGAATAGGGATTGAATGTTACAGTATAACTAACTCTTAACAAATCTGATAATTTAAGTTAAAACATTTCAGTGATTAGACATTTTATCTTTGACACATACTTAAAATTGACAGGGCGTGCTTATGTTTGAAGTTGAGACTTATTACCACTAACGTACCTTACCTTTCTATATAGTTACATTTATTTAACTGTAATATCAGAATCGGGGGGTGAAAAATACCGACACGCCGAAATATCGCATATATCGTAATGAAAAATTATCGAAAATTTCAGTATATCGATCGTACCGGAAATTTCGGTACAATAACGATATAGTAATACAAAAATTTCTACATTTCGGTATATGCCGTTATTTTTTGTATTTTAGTATTTCGGTATATCGAAATTTCGATATGGTATCTATATTTACCGATATCGCATTGAATTTTTGGTATATTGAAATTTAGGTAAGATAAAAATATAGGTTTTCAGCATACCAAAAAGTTTGGTACAATAATGATATATTCTCCGTCCCGGTCTAACTTGCCTACTTTGACCTGGCACGGAGGTTAAGAAAAAATAGATTTTGTGGAATCTTTGACTTTTTTAAAGGTAGAGATTGTGAAAAAAATTGTCATTTATGAGTGACAAGTTAAGTTAGAACAAACCGAAAAGAAAAATAGGCAAGTTGGAGAGGGTCGATTAATAATCAGAATCACATCCTTTACTCTTTACTTAAAAAAAAATATATATATAAAAAAATAAAAAAATAAAAAATATATTTAGTTGTTATGGGACCTTAACAGGCCGGTTATCCAGAGTAGGCCCAATCATTTATTCGTTTTTATTGGGCCGGCCCAATAAAACCCGGATTAAAATCAACATTCCACGATCAAGATCATCCATGGACCAGCTTGTCGGCCCAATGTTGTATGTTGGGTCGGGCCAGACTGGATTGAAGTTCTGTTAGGCCGAAAATTGGTGAGGCCGGCCCAAGAAATCCTCTTAAATACACTAAACTAAGGTTACTGGGTTAATCCACAGGCTGTCGATTCTATTGGGCTCGATGATACTCTAGAGTCTAGACTGAGATTTCTATGACCAATCTGCCTAAAATGGAAGTCGACCATCAATGATGCTAGGTCGAAACCTTATCAAATCCATCAAAGAAACAAGGGTCATGTATCAATCATTCCACGAATCGAATTTAAATGCACTAAGATTATTGAGCACACCGACAATTTTATTGGGTTTATTGGGCTCGATGATACTCCAGACTAAGATTTGTAAGATCAATCTGTCTAAAATGGAAGTCGACCATCCGCCTGTAGATCATGATGTTAAAAACGTATCAAATCCATCAAAAAAACACATTCATTCGACGAATCGAGTGTCATCCAAATCATCCATGTCCACACGACGTCTCATCTCAAATGTATGATACTCTAGACTAAGATTTCCAGGGCCAATCTGCCTAAAATGGAAGTCGACCATCCGCTTGTCAGTCATGCTACGTCGAAACCTTATCAAATCCATCAAAGACACACATTCATTCGACGAATCGAATTTCATCTAAATCATCCATGTCCACACGAGGTTTCATCTCAGAAATAACAAAATCCAAAACACTCAAAATCTCACTACATCTAGGATGAGACTTATCCTCAACAATGAACTTATGGATTCTACCTTCCTGCTCAATCAAACTATGCCCTGCATTTTTCGTCACATTCGACCCTTTCATCATCTTCCTCATATTCGCAACTCCGTCCCATTTCTTAGCTCGCGCATAAACATTCGACAGAATCACATAATTACCTGGATTCCACGGCTCCAACTTGAAGAGCGATTCTGCAGCCTTTTCAGCCAATTCAACATTGCAGTGAAAACTGCACGCGCCTAACAACGTTCCCCATACGACTGAATCAGGCTTCATCGGCATAGACTTGATCAGTTTGTAAGCTTCGTAAAGTAACCCTGCACGGCCTAAAAGATCAACCATGCATCCGTAGTGTTCAAGCTTTGGTGTGATGGAGAATTTTCGCTCCATCGAGTTGAAGAGTTCGCGGCCTTTGTCGACCATCCCTCCATGCGTACATGCAAGAATCGCCCCGACGAATGTCACATCATCCGGGGCCATTCCTTTTCTCTGCGTTGTCAATCCAAAGAAAAGAAAGGATTAGTTTGGTAATTTTAACTTACAAGCAGAGGAGGCAATCCGGGCCAGTACGCAACAATGGCATATGTCAGGTCGAGCCATGTCCAAATTCTATTAGACTAGAAAAAAGTTTGAGCCAAGCACGACCAATCCCCTAAATTACACCAAGATTTTTCGGGTCATTGACCCACAGGGCCAAACTGAGCCCGTCATGCTAATGGGATATGTCAGGTCGGGCCGTGTTGAAATTCTATCAAACTAGAAAAAATTTGAGCCAAGCACGACCAATCTCCTAAATACACTAAATTTGTCGGGTCATTGATCCATCGGATCCAATGAAAATTCAGCCTAAGTGTTCACTATGCCGAATTTCTCTCTCTCTGCGCTGAAAAGAACTACGCTAGGCATACTAAGAAAGAAACACAATAAAATGTACAACACTAGAAATCCAGGACAAGAGACTCTATGAATGCTTCACTCAAATTACTCTAACTATGAATAATAATACTCCCTCCGTCCCGAATGAACTTGCACACTTTCCGTTTTCGTTCGTCCCAAACAAACTTGCACACCCTTAAAAAAGAAAGTTATAACACAATCTCCACCTTCAATCTCCACCCTCCATCAACCTTTGAAAAGTCAACAAAGTCCCAAAAAACAACTTTTTCTTTATAGGTGCGCCAACCTCCCTGTGCAAGTTCATTCGGGACGGAGGGAGTAATAAATATATAAAATCATGTTCGTGAAATACTCAAAAGAGCTTACCAGCATTTGATCAAACAGTCCCAGAGCACCATCACATCTTCCATGGACAGCTAAACCCATGATCATAGTATTCCAAGAACACAAATTTCTACTCCCACCAAGTTCATCAAACACCTGCATTGCCTTCTCAATCACCCCACATCTTGCATACAGCTCCAGAACCGCGTTACTAACAAACGCGTTTCTGAAACAACCATTAGCGCGCGCATAAGCTTCAATCCGCTGTCCGACCTCCAATGCCCCAAGATTAGCACAAGCTGGAAGAACACTAGCAATCGTCACGTGATTAGGCCGAACCCTCCCCTCGCTCTCCATTTCCATATACATCTCCAAAGCCTCCCTGTATCTCCCATTCTGCGAATACCCGGATATCAAAGCAGTCCAAGTAACCACATTCCTTGCCGGCATTGTCAAGAAACAACGCAACGCTTCATCCAACTCCCCGCTTCTTGCGTAGCCTGTGATTAGAGTTGTAAATGAACAGAGTTTTCGTGAACAACTCGTAAACATGTTTGTTCATTTGAATAAAAGAACAAACTTTTTAGCTTTTCTTATAAACGAACAGAGCTTGAACATTAATTGACTCGTTTATTAATAACTCGTGGACAAGCTCGTTGAGACCCACATAATAATAATAACCACAACAATATCCATATTGTATAAGTATTTGGTTAAATTCGTTTACTTGTATGAAAATTTAGAAAATATGTGTTTATTCAATATACTGAGCGGAGTAATTAATTGTTCACATGCACAAATATTCACGAATAAAATCAAATACTCTCAAGCACTGCTCGGCTGACTTAGATTAAAAATAAAAAACAAACATGAACACCTACAAGCTCAGCTCGGCTCATTTATAACCCTACCTGTGATCAAAGCATTCCAAGTGGGCACTTCTTTTTTATCAATCTGATCAAACACCTTTCTCGCCACACGTAGTAAGCCCAATTTGGCGTACATGTCAACCAACGCAGTTAAGGCGTAGACGTCGTAATCTTGCCCGAATTTGAGGAACTGGGCGTGCAGAATTTGGCCGTGGGACGGGCTACGAAGCTTCGTGCAGGCGGCGAAGAGGAAGGTGAAGGAGAGTGGGTCGGGAGAGATGTGGCGACGGAGAATTTGAGAGTAGAGAGATATGCATTGGTGATGCCGGCCGTGAGAAGCATAGGCTTTGATGAGCTTGTTGTAGAAGAAGATAGTTGGGTTGGGAATATTGTCGAGCAGGTTGTGGGCATACTTTATGTTTGGGATATCAAATAGTTTGGTGATGAAATCTCTGGTGAAGTCAATGCCATTTCTTAGCGTGTGGGCGTGGATTTCTTTCAGGTGGTTCATAAGAAGGTCAAAATTCTTATTTTTCTACGTCTAGGATTCGACTTGTATCATGGATACTAATAGGACCTGAACCGTTATGACAAGGAAAAGTTTGATTCGGAGGGAGAAGAAAAAGGCAAATTCTGCAATATGAAGCATTAGAAAAATTACAAATGGGAAATTAAGGGGGAAAATGTGAGAAATTCCTAAAGAATAGAGGGGTTTATGATTTGAAAACCAATATAGGGGTATCTTCTTTCACATTTTGAGTTGAAGAATTGCTCCTTCAAAGCTTGTCAAATTTCCTCGCTAGTCACATAATCACATTAACATCACCATTTGTATGTTATATGTTGTATGGTGCATATTGTATATTTTAATTCATATTTACTTTATATCATGGGAAAAATAGGGGCTCGTTTTTCAAATTTGGCTAGGATGGGCTCTAGAGGGTAGAGGTAGTTATTCGGGCGGTCCAACTCGATCTGGCATAGTTCATCTTTATCGAACCAATACCATATATCAGCTCGGTTTGAAATTTCATCGTGCCAAAAGTTATCAAACTCAGTCTAGTCTATTATCTTAAATATACTAAGATTTTTTGGTCGGCCACGTAATCCATCGGACTTTTAGCCTATTAAATCGGGACTGTCAGGCTCAATGATACTTCAAGCCACGTTCTTATGACCCATTCTATCTACAATGTTGGTCTAAGCTCTACGTATTCATTACTAATATTCTGTACTACACTTGTTTCAAATAAGCTTTTTCTGGAAATGAACTATGGACCCTTTTAAGTTTAGCTCAAAGCCTCATAAGTAATGATCCTGTAAGACGATTTAAGCTCCGTTTGCTAAGTGATAAAGCCCTTTCAAGGAAAAACACTGCGACATTATCCAATTAAAATTTATGTTTTATCCCTGGTTCCATGACAATTTCAAAATCTGAAACAAATTTATCATAAATGATCCACTCATCCCTACTATAATTTAGCCTCATTTCAATCCTATGGCAAAGTAAACGAAGACTTGGGGCGTGTTTGCTTAAGGCTGGAGAGCGCAGAGTCAAATTTGGCCGAAAGAGTTAATGAGTGTGCTCTATTGAGATTTGGTCCCCTAAATCTACTGAGCCAAACCTTAAGCAAGCACACCCTTGGAAGTTTCATAAACTGATAAAACCACAGACAAACTCAGCTCAGGATTCTAAGAGTCATTGAAAATGTGACACTAAAAGCACATCACCTGTGTTTAGATCAACTTATGCCAACCAAAATTAGAGGTGGCAATTCGACCCAACACAGAAATAGGATCAAAATTGTTTTTCGTCTCCATGGCTGAAAACCTGGCGTTCTTGAGACCGGCCCGGATGTACATCCGAGCTGGGATTTATGTACAAGGACAAATTCAAACCAGGCCAACAAAAATCTGGCCCAATTTCTGTTATTTGGTCGGCCGATTTGCCATCTCTAACCAAAATAAGGAACCTTCATTTCTACCTAAATCCTAGCCTAAAATAATCCTATTCAGCCAACATCAGTCATCGAAACAGAAGAATCCAAACATTCAATTGGATCAAGAAGCAGATGAAGAAAGTTATCAAAACAGATATATCTAGACAGCTTACTTCCCATTTCAATAGTTTTGGTGCTGTACTCAACCACTCAGCAGAAAATAGACAGAACGAAGTACGAATTAATGAATCGAAACAGATAGTAAAAGTTTGTTGCATTCAGTAGAAAGCTAGAAGGAGCAAGAGGCAGAACGCGTAAGCCTTGGCTTCGCGATCTTCTTATCCTCATCGAGTGATATAATGAATAGATTGGACGGGTCCTCTATCATAAGTTTGGCAACCAGATAACCTGAAATGGACCACGTCTGATACTTCCTTGCCTGCTTTCCTATGTACCGTCCTGTAATCCCATCATAGTATTCAGGCCATCCATCTTTCGCCAGACGCTGCTCCACCAGCTCTATCGCTCTCTTTGCTATCTGAGGCCTTGACGTTTTTATGCTCGCTGCTGTAAGTAACCATAAAAGCACTGCAACAAACAAACAGTTATCATTATACTCATCACTAGATTCATGTAGGAATCGAATGGCAATATAAAATGCTGAAATAATGATTGACCTGGCCAAGAGCCGCCATTGTGATAGCTCCACCTTGTGTTCTTCGGGTCACATCCAGTTAAAATCCTCCATTCATGCCCTTCAAGTGCTGGATACACAATCTTTAAAGGCATCTCCCCGATTAAGTCTGACCATCGCTCCTCGATCAAATCCATAACGGCTGTAGCCTGCGCCGGCGTTGCTAAACAGCTCAAGATAGCAATGCAATTCCCAACCAAGAACCACCGGAAGTCCATGCGAGCTGGGCTTACGTTGCCAATGAAATACCCTCCTCTCAAGGGCATGAACTCAAACACCCAATCTGGGATAGATTCGGGGATTACATTGAATTTGTTGACAGCAGTGTGGGAATATTCCTCAGTTTTGTAGCGGTAAATGTTGTTCAGTTGAGTGAAGTCAAGCCAGTAGTAATTCTGTATATGATAACTCAGAGCAGTGATCCGTTTTTCAATCCGCTCTATCAACTCCTTACCATCGTGCTCGGGTTTAAGCATTTGCGTTGCACAACGCAATGCGAAGAAGAAGAGTGCCTGGATCTCAATTGGATATCCATAAATCCCCTATCCAAAATACAAACTAAATCAACTCAAAATGCAACTAGAGAAAATACAATGATAGAGATTATTGTGAATTGAATTAAGACATTTTCCAACACCAATTACCAAAAGGGAAAGAAAATGAAGTGGAGAAGGAAATCTACCATTCGCCTGTCGATCATGCTACACCCATCAGCACATAAAAGTGTAGGAAATGTATCGAATCCATCAGAGAGACACAGGTTAAGTATCAACTTCATTCCTCTCTGCACCTCAGGTAACTCAGAAAGAGAGTAATCATGTGTGCTTCTAGTATATGAACGCAGCAATATAATCCACCAGAACCCAGAATCGACCGGCGCAACTCTTCCAATTGCACTGCCTCCGAAATCTGCTTGGAGAACCTCTTTGTTGCGTTTAGCGTCTTGGATAACCTTGAAACTGGCAGGCATTACACCTTCTCCAAGGGTAAAGTTGTCAATTCTCTTCTCCGACCCTTGGAGGTGGAGTGTCTTCAACAGAAAGCTTTTCACTATTTCTACATCTGGATCTGCCTTCATCAAGCACGCCAATCCACATGGAACAAAATCTCTGACGAAAACCTGTCCATCACCAAAATTTCTGAATCACAGTAAACTACTAGGTCGCAAAACAAATCATTCATTACAATAGTATTTCACATCAAATGTTTTGCAAATAATCGATGAATCTGACAATTGGAACAGACGATGCAAATCATCAGAAATTGTGAAACACAGAGCAAAAGTAATAATAAACACGACAAATAGATTCTACGATCAAGTTAAAGCTACAGTTATTTCAGTACTTCAGAATAATGAAAATGATGATAATAACGTTTTAATCTGGAGATTAGCATGCTACTATAACACTGCCTGATTGGAATGAAATTTCAGAGTTAGTCAACAGATTAGCATGCTATATCACTACCTGATTGTAATTTAAGGTCTCTGCCGCAGTATCAATGGCGGCGATCGTACCAACCCGCTTTCCGTTGAAAGTAACGTAGGAATGGCTAAGTTGCTCCCAAGCCTCCTCCATCATCGACATAGCTGAGCTATGTTCTGAGCCACTACTGTACATAGATCCTAATCCCCCGATCTGTACATCCTGAAGTTTATTCAAAGATATTCCCAAGCTAGGAGACGGTTTAAGTACCGAACTCGTCTTATTAGGCACCACGTCTGATTCTCTACTCTCTACTCCAACAAACCTACTCCTCCGAACCATCGGTCTCATGTTATCCTCGCCGGCTAGTTCTCTATCCTCCTCGACTACACTGGAAGCCTCGTTAGTAGTTGCAACCTCGCGGAGGACATTTCTCCAAGCAACGGCGGCGGATTCTATAACTTCCGTTCCCGTCGATGGCGGATTTTCCGGCGATGAATTCGGACGTGGATCATCATCGGAGGTCTCGTGAGTAGTCGCCGGAGACATTGTGTAGAGAGAGAAAGTACGGAACAGCGGTAGTACGGTGAGAGGAAATGAAATGAGAGCGGGTAATGCATAGCATGCCGCGAGGTATTTATATGACGAGAGAAAGCAGTTTTCTACGGTTCAGTTTAATACAGTTAGGCATTATGTACAACAGAATAAGGAACTCGTTAACTGACCGAACTTCACCGAAAGTAAACGGAGAGAATTGCAGGTAATGTGACATGCAATGCTTGCTTTGGCGGTTAAGATGGGAGGGAGAATTTGAAAAGACTGGTTAGATATGATATTTTGGCCCCTAATCTTTCTAATAATAACGGGAGTGCCATTATCGTTATGTTCAGTACTCGGATGCTTGTTTGTTATTTTTTTTTTTTTTCTATTAATCCAAGAACAAAGAAAAAATCATCCCCTTCTCCACGGTGACTTAAGACCAAAGACCTAAGTAGTAGATGGTCTGCTACTTGAGTTATCCAATTTCGTCTCGAATGCCTGTTTGTTAAAGGACATGTTTACTAGCTAATATAAAGCTTGTTTAGTAGGTATGTTGAATATATTTCATATATAGATGTTTTTTAATTGTTCTCTCTTTCCACGTTACAATGCGGTTTTTTTTTTGTTTTCTCGGTAATTTCTTCTGTTTTATCACCTTATTACCATCCGTTCTTATTCTTCGTTGAGTCTACATGTTTTCCGTGGGCAGTCAAGGGGTTTGATATTGGTGTTTTCCTTCATTAACGGTGGTATTCTCACTTTAGTATTTATGTAATGGCGAAGGAGATGATGGCTTCTTTGGCTGATTTGTGGGTGTTACGACATATATATGCGAGAAAAATAATATAAACACGAAAGTGAACAACACATGGATTTACGTGGTTCACTAACAATGTATTAGCTACATTCACGGCTAGAATAGATGAACCAAATTCACTATACCAGAGTGTTTACAAACAAACTATTCATCGACTACCGAGTATACCCTAGACAGACTGATTACATAATTCAGAGTACTCACAGACAGACTAATTCAGTATTCATCGACTACCGAGTATTCCCTAGACAGACTGAATACATAATTCAGAGTACTCATAGACAAACTAATTCAGTACTAGGAATACTAAGTACATATTTGACAGATTGAATAGTCTAATGACCTCATAATTCATAATTAAAAGTAATGAGACTATTTATAAGCCTCAACCAGACTAAAAAAACAAAAAATAGGTCAAAATTGGACCTAAACGCGCAAGCCTAGATTTCCACCCCCTTCGACGGTGACCAGCTCTTGTCGTGACCGCGACCAGCTCTTGTTGCGTCCACGTTCAACTAAGCTAGAGTTGTCGCGACCGCAAATGAGACTGTCGCGGCCGCGTCTTGTCTTCCGGTGCCAAATGCCTTATTCAGGCACCTTTTATCGCGGCCGCATCCCCGGACGCTTCCAAATTCAGTAGAATCAGATTCAAGCTACTCAAAGATCGAACTCCACATTGACAACAGACGTGAACCCAAAAAATTAACAAGATTCAAGGCACTAATCCAACAGCAGGACTCACTAAAATTATCTGAATCGGAAGCAAACGACGTAGTTGTCATCAATAGTGAGGGTGCAACGGCTAAATCCTGCTTGTTCATTCTTAAGCGGCCAATTGGGCTAAGGGATCTTGGACTTACCTTACGGCGAATCTCGAGATTAGATGGCAGTTGGATGTCGCTGTTGTTGGCAAGGGTATGATTGCCTTTAAATTTGAAGATGCAGTTGAATGCAATAGGATCCAGCGAAAAAAATCCCTGGAATTTTAATGGGGCTTTGTTGGGCCTGACTCGTCTGTCTGGAGACAAAAAACCTGAGGATTTGTAGATTCGATTTGTACCTTTCTCGGTGCAAATACATGGTTTACAATTTCATCATATGACGGAAGATATTGGACGATCTATTGGTTGTAAGATAGGGACTGTGTTGGAAGTTGAGGCACCTCGTGTTATTGGAAGATATATTCATGTTGGGGCGTCAGTGGATATATCGAAGTCTCTATGTAGGGTACGACAACTGCGGTTCAAGGGAAACGGGATGTAGTTCTTTGCTACTATGAAAAACTGTCTGATTTTTACTACGTGTACGAAAAGTTAGATCACGTAGATACATATTGCGTTGTGGTAGGAGAGTGGGAGGGAAGCTTCTCGACAATACGGGCTTTGGTCGAGGGTCGATGGCCAACAGTTATCCATGTTGGGCACTGTTGTGAGTTTGGTTGGTGGGGAGAAGAATGACTCGGCTATGGAGGGTGGGTCGCAAGTTTTTCCGGGACAACGCGGTGCTGTCAGTGGTAGTGGTGATGGGGATGTGCAGTTGGATGGTGAGTCAGTGGCCAACGATCGTCGAAGTTTTGCATTAGCCCTGAAGTTGGCCAGGCCTAGGGAACTGCTGGTGTGGAGTCTAACCAAGATAATGCAGATGTCTATCATGCTGGATTGGCTACGAAGGGTGGGGGATTGTGCACAAATGCTACTTATATTTCAGGGGTGGAACCAACAGGTGGTTTGCTTGAGTTGGAGAGCCGTTACAACAGCATGTTGGGGGTATGTAGAGCCACGCAAGTGGTTGTTGAGGGCTTAAGGCGGGAGCAACATGTTGGTCAGGTGCCAATGTTCGTGCATGGGACCAATTTGGTTCCTGTGGCAACAGTATATCGAAGGTTGTTGAAAGATGTGGGGGGTACGGAGAGTGGTAAGCGTGGTAATAGGTAGCATGGACAACCCAAGGAAAGTTCTGGGAAATGGGTTGTCACCACTGTTCATTAGGCTGCTTCGAGAAAGAAAACGGGATGGAAACAGAGGGGGTATAATGATGAGGAGAATGGGGAGGGGCAGAAGCGCCTGAGGATAGTTGAGTTTGTTGTTGTTGAACCGGTTGTCTCAGTGGAGCCTTTGGAGACTGAATTCTCAGTTGTGTTGGCGGTGTCTGGTGAGTCACAACGCCACCATGCACCATGAATTGCATTTGTGTGGAATGCGTGTAGGCTTGGATAACGGACATTCTAAAATCTTTAGCAATTGATTGCTATTAAAGATCCCGCCATCTTATTTATTTGTGAGTCGAAATTGTCTTTTGCTTCTTGTTCTTATCTTCAGTCTGCTTTTTATTTTCCGGGGGATGTTTTGTGTTGACCATGTGGATCGTAGTAGTGGTTTAGTTGATTTTTGGAAAATTCTGTTAATGTTTAAATTTTATTTTATTTCAAAACGTGGATTGTATTGTTTTTTTATTTGGACATGAAATGGCAATTTACGGGCTTTTATGGGAATCATGTTACCTATATACGTGATCAATCGTGATCATTGTTACGTCGTTTGTCTGACATAGCTGATTTGAATGATAATTATTAGGTTATCGGAGGTGATTTTAAAATATTGTATGATTACGAGAAATACGGGGCGAGGGGAAGGTGGGTTCTCGGTCAGGTTTTCAGATTAATTTGTTTAGTATTATGCTAGCTGATATAGGTATGCAAGATTAATGGTGCTCTGGTGAATTCTTCACTTAGTTTAACAGAAGACAAGATGAGCATATTATTTTGAAACTTTTAGATCGTTTTGTTGCTTCATTAAGTGGCTAATTTGGTTATTAATTAGCCCCTCACCCCACCCCACCCACACGCGCACACACACGCCCATATTCCATTTGACCGTCACACAAGTTTTGGATAATACAGATGCAGGATAATCTATGTACATTTTTTGCCTATATCTTTTTATGTATTAAATTTTTTAATTGAAATGGCAATTAAATTCTAAATGTGTAGTTGAAATATGAGTCTTTTTTTCTCAATTGCTCATTTTAACTGCCAATCATTTTTTTCTCTTGTTTTTTTACTTTTCTTCGTATAATTAAAAAGATATATAACTTTTTCATCTCAACTATGTTTTTTTATAACAATAATACCAAATTAATTATCTTTTCATGATATTCAATGTGACAACCATTATTTATATATATAATTATAATTTTGTTTTTTAAGTGTAAAATTCTTTTTAATAATCATCTCATACATTTCTTGATTCAAATATTCATTTAGATAATTTTTTTTTTTTTTTTTTTAAGGACTAGGATTAATTACTTTGTTTATATTTTAGAATATTAAAATTATCACATAAAATAAAATAAAAAGAAATTGAACAATAAAATATTAATTAATAGATTAATTGATGGTACCGTAACCTCAAATCAAAGCTCACGAGGCTGAAAATCTAGTTATACAAAATTATGCTGGCTCAGAAAAATGAAACAAAATTATGCGTATGAAAATATGATTGCATATGGAAACTCTGTTCGACGGTAACAAATCTTAGCAAACTCGACGTTTTCCGCCGGACAATGGGAGACGCCACTTCGGCGGCAGCTGCTTCTTCTCCGCCGCCTCCAATCGATGTCACTTCCAACCTCCCTCTACAGTTGATCAAATCCGAGATAATTCCGCCCGCCCCGAACAGATCCGGACCCGACACCACCGCCGATTTCCTGCCGGACTTCGTCGGGCACTCATGGATCGCATACGGCGCCTCATCTCTCGTAGTCATCTCTCACTTCCCAAACCCTCTGCTGAAGGCGGAAACGAAAATTGGCCCTATCTATCGGCAAGTAATCGAGCTATCTCGAGAGGGCAGCGATTATGTCTCCGCCGTGTGTTGGTCCCCTGCTACGCCGTCCGCCGGTGAACTCGCCGTGGCGATGGGTGATTGCATTATGTTATTATCATATAAGGAAGATGAAACCTCGAGGAGTAAGTTCGTTAACTTTTTATTATTAATTTCTTTTACTGCTTTTATGTTGTTGCTGAAATTGTGTAGTTAGAGGAAAGAGTATTTAACGTAACTAAATGGAAATAAAAGTTTAGGAGTCGGAGATTTCGGTTGATCCTGTTGGAACTTTAAGCATTTATTTCTGTTGTTTGCTTTTTTTTTTTCTTTCTACAGTTTATTGTGCTGAATTAAAGTTAAGATGATTGTGGATCTTGGTTTGAAGTGGATGTGTGCATGCTCGGGGTCTCTGTTAGGCTTAAGCATATGGTAACTGGATAAAATATGTGGAACTTGACATTTTATGTTCTTAGAAATTCAAATATCTTTGCTTTCTTTCTTCTTTTTTTCTTTTTCTGTTTCAGCAACTTGTGAATTTTATTAAAGTATAGAACCAGATTTTGTTGCCCTAAGTTTTAACCAGATAAATTCTGCAATTTTTTTAGATTTAACATTTATATATTTCAAAATTTTATTTGAAGGCCAGATTATGGTAGAATATGGAGCTTTCTTTCTTATCGGCCCATTTTTATCGTCCAATCTATGGAGTTTGGAATTCGGGCAATGGCACACTGATGTTAAATTGTTAATCCACCTGGATCATTGAGTTTGGTCACGATTCTTGCTCAAAACATATATACATCTCAAAGCCCACACACACATCGTCTCCTCGTACAATATGATGCCAGAATGCTAGCCGGCATATAAGGATATGAGTCATTCTGATTCTATCTATCCAAGACTCAATAACTAGATACAAGATACACTTGTTAGTTATCGCTTGGTAGTGAAGGAAATGAATCTATCAGCACTTAGGATAATATTTTGTCTCTTCTTTTAGATATTCCTTGTCTAAGCTATATCAATATGGCCAACTCGATAGGTAATAAGTATATACTCGTCCTGTCAGAAAAATGCTTACATGATAATCTTAAGAGACCACTAATAAGCATTCCTGTAGTCCTCCAACGTGCAAGTTAATCTTTTACCCCACCCTTGAAATCAAATATGAACTTATTTACTGATATTCAGGTTCTTTTTGTTGGAGCCAGACTGCAATTCTTGTGCAATCCATGAAGGTGGAGGCCATCCGATGGACAGGTTCAGGAGATGGAATAATTTCAGGAGGCATTGAGGTGGTAATGTGGAGAAGGAAGGAGAAGTCATGGGAAATAGCGTGGTCATTCAAACCAGAAATTCCGCAATCTCTCCTCTGTACCACCTGGTCTGTCAATGGTCCCTCTGCAACTGCACCATGGAGTGAAGTGCCAGTTGAAGACTCATCTTCTCTAGCCATTAATGCAAGAAGATGCGTTTTAGTTTGTCAATTTGATGTACATTCTAAACATCCACAAACCAAGCTGCATCATCCCATGCCTGTTACGATGATACAGTGGAGGCCATCAACAGGAAAACCATCAAGTAGGCATTTGAGACGTGCAGTTAGATCAGTCTTGTTAACTTGCTGCCTTGATGGAGCGGTCAGGATATGGGGTGAAATTGATGATGGGAGGATTAGAAAAGCTGGAAAAGATAACAGTGACCTGAAAAACGCATTTTCTGTCCTTGCTGTAATTGAGGTGAACCGAGCCTTGAATGGCTTTCTTGGCACTGATGTGTTTGTAAGTTGGGCAACAGAAGTTGAAGGCGTGGCAATCATTGATGAAGAAGTTCAGTACCATTCATGCTTAGACAATGTTCAGCATGATACGGCTGGTAGCTGTGAGTGGTTAGTTGGGCTTGGTCCTAAAAGAGTTACAACAATGTGGGCTATTCATTGTCTTGATGACTTCGCTCCAGTAAGATTCCCAAGGGTAACCTTATGGGAGAAGCAGGACTCAGTCGGTGTTGAAATGGAAATAAGCCAATTTCTTGTAAATAAAGTTCTGATCATGAGAACTCAAGTTTGTGGCCCGCCAGTTGTTTGCTCTTTTGTTCAACTTTTACCTTCTAATGCATTTTCCTGGACTCAGTTATATTCTGAAGCATCAGCTGGGATAGCTGGGAAATCTGATAACGACCGTCATAGCAGAAGTTCTCTGACTGCTTGTGCCATAGGAGTACTAGAAGTTGAAGGTCACAGCGGAAAACTTTTACAAATAGCAATTCATCCTTTTACTTTTGAAGTTGAATTAGCTGCTTCTTTAGATGGAAATGGAATGCTTCTTTTCTGGTCATTTTCGACGTTCTTCAATAGTCATATAGGCCTGCCAACATCAACTCCCTCATGGGAACTCTCTGGAAAAATTTCTGTTATCGATCACTCTCCAAAATATACGTGCTTGTGCTGGGCTCCTGCAGTGGAAGGTGAGGACTGCGTTCTTGTCATGGGACATGCCAATGGTGTCGATTGCCTCATAGTTAGAACTTCAAAAAATAACAAAGACAAAATCACGTTTCACAATTTATTTTCCATTCCCTTCAAGCTTGAAGGTCATGAACAAAGGCTAAGTAGAGTCAGCTCGGTTCCTTTGCCTTCTATATCTGATGGGATTGTTTCTAGTAAATTTCTGCTGATAGCATTATGGACGGACAATTTTCTGGCTTTATCTTGGGAAATAACCATCCATTGGCATGATTCTCAAGCGAGCTATTCGACTGAGCACTGGAAAACATTTGAAAGTGATTTTTCAGGTAAGAAATACTTTGTGTCCGTTGATCCTTGCTCGTCAATATTTCCTGTTCCTCACAATGACGACAAGGTTACAAGTTGTGCTGTGGTTTGCCCCATCGATTCAGTGTTATCTGTAGAGCAGAAGTTGAGTGATGCCAATGAAATGGGCAGTAGCTTCTGTGCGTATCATATGGTAACTGGTTCCCTTAGTGGTAGCTTAAAACTGTGGAGGAGCATGCCGGCTCAATCATTAAGCTCAGATATGAATTGGACTCTTGTTGGTGAGCTTACACCTCAGCAAGGCTCTATCCTGGCAGTTTCTCCTAGCCCTTGTGGTAGAAAGATTGCAGCAGCCACCTCAAACAAGGGCCCGGACGACTATTCTTATGCTATTTGCATATGGGAATGCATGTATGTGAAAAGTGCAGGGAGCTTCATGCTGGAAGGTAAACTATTTTTTGAGGGGGAGATTGTTGCTTTTAAGTGGTTAAGGTTGGGAACTGGTCAGCTATTGCTTGGTGTTTGTTTACAAAATGAACTGCGGATATATACTCCAAGACGCCGTGGGGGTCAGGATGTATTGAAATGTGAGAAGCCTTCGGAAGGAAATGCTTGGATTTGCATTGCAGTAAATCGTGCTCTGCCTGCAATTTCGGACTTCCTTTGGGGCCCTAAGGGTACAGCCATAGTAGTTCATGATGAGTATTTTAGCCTTTTCAGTCACTTTTTGTCATTATCTGACGGTTCTGTGTCTGGTGAAAATGCAATCTCTCCAACTTCCACTGATTCTATTAGAGCACCAGTCAGTATTGGAGGACAATATCAGTCACAGGTCTGCCGACAGATGAAATATAAAGATGATTTGAAGTCACTCGTAAATGCCGAAAGCAGCCAATGGATGTACGGTTTAGTTAACAGAAAAAGTTTATGGAGCATGACAGAAATAGCGGAGATGATTGGAGGATCTTTGCCTCTGTTTCATCCTGAGGCGCTCTTGATTAACTTGTATTCAGGTACTTGTGGTTGGGAATGGCTAATATTATCATTATGTATATTTTCCCCGTTCTTATTTTTATGACCTTGAATGACACATCTAATGCTTAATGCATGAACAACAACGAAGCATTTGACTTTTCGAAGGAAGGACTGGGATCTGTTTCAAAGTTGTTAAATATTGAGAAATCAAAACAAAATATAGCTCCTCAAATCTACTCCGTGTTCTCAAATCCTAAAGCTTGAATGCCAAAGGGATCTAACTTGGAATTAAATTTAGGAGTCATTTATTATTTTATCCGCTGTATTAGTATTATATTTCGTTTTCTTTTGAGTGACTCATAGCATGTTGTTTATGAAGGTTCTCCATGCTTTAGTCTAACAAAGAATGAGTGTGCTGAACATTAGGAGTATGTTATGGGCACTGATAAAGCTGCAATTGTTAAGATATTTGTGTACTGTTGATGACAGTTTTATTGTCTGCAACACCACTAAGTGATTTCACATATGTGTGCCAATTAGGAAAGAAGATGCTATGAGAGTCAGTGTAAACTCTATCTTTTAAAGGTGATTGATTGTTCGATTGACTGCGATTAACCTGTGATGTTTCTCCGAGAAACTATATCTAGGTAATATCCAAATTAAAATTTGGATATTTGAATAGTCTATCCTTGTTGGTTGTCGGTTCCAAAATTCCATACTCTGTATCATGTTCAGACCAGTGCCTTAGATTTGCTGCATAGCTGTTGATATTTCGTTTGTTGGATACGGGCATGATTTTCGTGTTCCTTCCTTCATGCATGGATTCACAATTGTCCAACTACTATATAATGTTAAAATTTCCATGCAGTACACAAGAAACATTTTTTCAACTTTTCTGTCACACAATTACAAATTTACAACTGTTTCACCCCTCCCCCCTTCACTTAGAACATGCTCTTTCACACAACGTCAATAATATGTCATAAGTGATAGAGTTCAATCTGGTGGGGGGCTGGGGGATTGATAGAGCTCACATGGGGAATAATATGCAAGCAAGATACCAGTTTCTTAGTGGCAAATCTTGGGGAATAACTAGCTCTTTCAATCACCCAGAGTTAAATCTATCAAAAGAGAGTGTTTGAATATGTTGAGGAGTCTTTGGATGAGCTTTGAGATGAGATAAGCTTAGGGTTGTGTGGTGGTTTCAACCCATGGAGATTTCAAAATTTTCTTTGAATCTGATCTCTCTCGAGATTGGAGCAGTGTACTTTAGATACATGTAATTTGTCCTTTGACATTTTTCATCCCAAAAGTAAGGCAGTCTTGTAAAGATATCGTGTGTTTTGGTTGATGCTTTCCAATCCCTTCTACTTTTTTGATAATTTATTATTGTGTAGACACGATTTTTAGGAGAATCACCATGTTCTTTGATGGCATTACGAACTTATATTTTTATGCACAATATAGTATTTTAACAGCCATTGCTTTGTTCTTTCTGTTTCATCATTGTCTTGTAGTCAAGGAACCATGTTATAATTTTCTCCTTATTTGGTAAAATATTTCAAATTAATAATTTTTTTTCTTCACCATATTCTCTTATGTCTTTAGGTAACTACAAACGTGCCTTTATATCTTTGCGTCATCTTGTTAAGCACCTTGCCCCGAGCGGTTTGTCTAAACAAGGACATGGTGCTCAAATGCCCTTCAATGTAGTTTCACCTGTGCCCTTGTCAGATTATTTTGAAGGGCTTCTCCTACCTAGTTCAAGTGATAAATTATTTCAGTGGAGCAGTTCACAACTTCAAACAGGGCTACTGAACTTTGCCCCTTTTGGTGGTTATGATGGTGCAAATACTTCCATGATTTCATCTTCGTCAAGATCTGAATTTGACGACTTCTTTGAAGCGATTGAGAGGCTGTATTGTTATAGACACATAACTGAAGTTGAGAAGATGCAAGCTCTTGCACTGATCCATCTTCTACAAGAAGTTGGTAATCCTAACTCCACTTCTGCTTATGGAAGTCTTGATGAACCTGGTCGAAGGTAAGTTTGGAATCTTGAATCTCCCTTATTCTAATTCACACTTTAGTTATCATGCCTACTCTGGTAAAAAATTGCATGACAATTTTTTTAGAGATGGTTGGATATCCAGTGGGAGTACAAATCATATTAGATGAGCCAAAAGTTCAAATGAGCACACCATGAGCAAAAAGTAAACGTGAAAAGATTATGTGCTCCGATTTCGTCTGGTGCTGCTGTCTATCTAGTTAATGGTAGACAGGTGGAGATGTTTTTTCATTTAAATAACAGCATCTCATCTCATCATCAACAGTAGACTTGCTTCTTCTAACTTTTGGCCAGTGGGTGTTACATAGACAGACTCAGTTCTCTGCAGGCTTAGAGTGACGTTCTCTTTCTTCTATTCATCTGAAGAGATCCATTCACGAATAATATTAATTTGGCAGGATACAGTAATTTTTTTTGCTAATTGGATACAACTGGTTTTAGATGAATATTTTAGCATCTTCTTGAAAGATATTATCTTGACATATTCGTTGAAAAAACAATGTTGGGCAAGTAAATTCAGGGTTAAATATGTGACTGATTGGACTATGATTTATCCCTCAAGTAATATTACATGAGGGTCTATATGCAAATGCAACATGAAAGTGCTGGAAATAAATTGTCGGTTCTTGTGAAAGATGAGATTAATAAGTATGCTTTAATTTTTTAGTACGTATTATACCAAGAGGAACACATTATGACCACTGTTTATTACTATAGCTATACTTTTTCCATCCTTCTTGATGGATATCGAGCCGAATCCCTATACCACAATTATGGAGACTATATGCTGTTGTTTTCCCTTGGAAGAATTTCTTCTCCCAAAATATGACCAAATAATTTATTTACTTTAGTAATCATGTTGTCTAGTACATTTATATTCCTTTTTCTTCTCTGAAATTGACTCCCAAAGCTCCCACAATCATGCAACATTCCCTGACTGGTTCCTTTTCAGTTGTAGTGAAGTTTCTTTTACCTGTTCTCATAAAGTGAAGTTGCATTTTCAGCCCAGAACCAGACATTCAGGGGACTAGCAAAATCATTGTAAATGTATCTTGGAGTCAAAAAGTTCATTATCAGCCAAATAAATTAAGTGAAAGCAAAGATGCTTCATCTAGTTTCTGAGTATCATAGGTTTATGTTAAGTCGTTTTCTTTCTCCATTTTCCTATTATTGCGAGTGCTCACGCTCTTTCCGTTTTTGAACAATATGGTAATACTTTCATCAACTCATGGACTTCCTTTTTCTTCTTCTCTCTTTTTGAAGATTTTGGGTTGCAGTGAGGTATCAACAACTATATTTTTCCCAAAAATTTGGAAGATCGCCCTTGGTGGAAGAGTTGGTTGTTTCTTCAGGACTGATTGGGTGGGCTTTTCATTCAGATTGTCATGACGATTTGTTTAATGCTGTACTATCATCAGAACCATCCTGGGAAGAGATGCGTGGTATGGGTGTTGGGTTCTGGTATACTAATGTGCCGCAGTTGCGTCTTAAGGTATGGTGTGAACCAATTCTAAAATAGATTACTAACGTTGCATCAGCTTTTGCTTACTTGTTAACTTAACCATGAGCTGAATAAGAACAGTTGATGTGTTTTCCTGATGCTGCTATATAATTTATTTGATATTCTTTGCGTCTTGTACCGGGTGGATTATTATGATAAAATAAAAGGTAATTAATAAGTTTTATGTTTCCAGTTGCAGTCCATTTTGTAATCAAATCAACTGCTATAAGCTTCTGCGTCCTGTTGGTTTTCTCCTTTATCTGTTGAAACTTATAGTTCCGTGAACTAGATTTCTGTTAATTGACATCTATTGAGTGTCTTAATTTAGTAAGATGGTTTACCGCTGTCAATTGAAGACATCTTTTTCACTAGCTTTTATTCCTTCACTTGCCTGTGTTTAATTGCTGATGATTGTTCAGTTTTTCTTTTGTTTGATTTTGTTGATCAATTATGCCGCTTGACAATAAATTTGAACCTGATGTATCGTTAACCTACAAGTCCAAAATGGTAGAGATTTAAGTCATTCTTGAAGTTGATCCAAGATGAATATGGAATTGGCAGGATATCCATAAATTTATGAAAGAGTGCATGATATAAGAAAATTAATGTGAAAGGTTGCATGTGGCAGTAGGATTTCGTATTGCAGTCTGGTGTCAGAGCTGTGTTGGCGGGGTTTGACTTTCTGTTGGCTATGACATCCAAACAGCAACAGTGGTCTATACATAGTCAATGACTGATTAGCTCCCAACATAGCCCCACGTGCAAATCATATATTTATAATGTGCATATAATGTCAATTTTCATCAGAATGTGAAAATGGTATATGTATCTTATTCTTTTGATTGTTCTCTCTGTGTGAATAATTTCATCTTCCTGCGTTGTTATCACAAGATATTTTATTCCCCTTGTACTTTTCAGTGCGAAAGCTCATTCTTTTATGCAGGTTGAGAGGCTGGCTAGACAACGGTATATGAAGAACAAAGATCCAAAGGCCAGTGCACTCCTTTATATTGCATTGAACAGGCTTCAAGTTTTGGCTGGCCTCTTCAAAATTAGCAAAGACGAAAAGGATAAACCATTGGCGGGATTTCTATGTAGAAACTTTCAGGTATCCCGTTGCTTTTTTACAGTTAACGACTTAAGATAATTGTTTTAACTCTGCAGATATTCGTTTTGGATGTCCATAATCATAGACAATTATAGTTATTTGATTATCAGTATATTAGGTTGGTGAACCATGAGTCCATGACTGAAAAGTTTTGCATTGTAATTTCTTATCTTCTGTATCATGATGGCATTTAAACTGCTGCCAAGCGAAAGAAAACAAAATGAAGGAACAGTATATTCCTGCCATTAGTAATTACTCTAATGAAGTTCCACTGATTGCTCTGCTTGGTGCTAAAGTTTGACAAGGAAAGGAAATTAGGATAAATGAAAACAAAATCAAAAGAAAATAAAACCCACGTTTGTTTGTTTGCTCGGAAAAACAATTGGGAGGCAAAGGATGATGGCTTCCTCTCTCTTGCCACAGATTTGTCACTTTGTTGCGAAAGGGTCCTCAATCTATTGATGGCTATATTAGCTACCTACCACCTCAAAGAGACTTTTTTCGTATTTCTGTTAGAAACTTTGGTTGTGACAATAAAACTTGACCACTATTATCTTAGAAATATCTGCTTCTAAAAGAATTAATTGGGTCTTGTTTCTTACCTTTGAACGTTTATTTTTAGATATAGATACTTGTTATTGTTATCACAGAGAGCTCCAGGAAAGTACCTTATCTAGATGTTACAAAGTTGTGCTTTTTCTTTGAACTTCTTTGAATTGTCTCCACAGGAGGATAAAAATAAGGCTGCAGCTATTAAAAATGCTTATGTGTTATTGGGAAAACATCAACTAGAGCTAGCTATAGCTTTCTTTTTGCTCGGTGGAGATGCTTCTTCAGCTGTGACAGTCTGTGCTAAAAACTTTGGAGATGAACAACTTGCTCTTGTTATTTGTCGCCTTGTAGAGGGATGTGGTGGGCCTTTAGAACGCAATCTTATTTCGAAGTTTCTCCTCCCATCTGCATTATCAAAAGGAGACTTTTGGATGGCAAGTTTCCTGGAGGTAGTTAAGAGACTTCTTTTAGCATTAGAGCCTATTTTACATTTCGGATACCTTTATTGTTTTCCTTACTTCCTTTTATGATGGTGCTTGAATGGCTCATTTATTGTTTGGCGCAGTGGCAAATGGGAAATTATTCCCAATCTTTTCTGAGAATGCTGGGTACTGAAGTGGGTTCTGAGGTTAATATTTCTCTCCTCTCGTCCATGCATGCCTCTTTTCTGGATCCAAGCATTGGCCAATATTGCCTACTGTTGGCATTAAAGACTAATATGAGAAATGCTATTGGGGAGGTTAATGCTGCTGTTCTATGCCATTGGGGAGCCTTGATGAATATTACTTCCTTGACCAGATGTGGCCTACCTGTAAGTTTGCGCAATTCATTTGGTCTTATCTGACCTTGATTTTTGTCTTAACTTTTATTATAAAATATTATTTGACGATCCTTATCGATATGCTTGTGTATTTGCAACCTGCTACATGATGTTATAATTCAAAGTGTGTTTTCTATTTTTAAAGCTTTATCTGTTAAGAGACGTAGTCAATTGGGTGCCTTGATGACAATTAGAGACAAGGTAGCTCTAATAGTACCTAGCTATCTACTCCACAGGGTTGTGTTAGAATTTGTCCAACACTTTACCATCACGACTAAGACTTGTACAATTCAATCTCTTTACTGTAAATTGTGCTTGGCGAGGTCTTGTTTTACATCACTTCGAAGATGATTTGTGCTTTAAGAAGCATAACGATTATTATTTTCTTTTCTCACAAGCTTGAAGTGTTGGAGTACCTTTCATCATCTGTTAGCGTATTTGGTAGCGGAACCCATGGAAGCATGACACATAGCCCAACCAGTGATCTGCCAAGTGAAATGGTTAAGCCATATTTAGTGGAGAGTTCCTCAAACTGGATGTCAGAAGAGACGTCTTGCAATATTGTATCACATTTTAAGTTATATTTGGCCATGCAGTACATATCAAACTTGTTGAGAGACCATCCAAGCTGTGTAGACTATGATAGCCCATCTTTTGGAGAGTTTGTAAATGAGGAGGTTAACAGTCAGGAATTTGAGAAATTACTGAAGGAATTTGAAGACAAATTGTCAGCAGCTATCACATACTTCCAGCAGAAATTCTCATTGTCTCCCCTGCATTTAATTAGCAAGGTAATTATGTTCATTTTAGTGATTGCATTCTCACTTTACTGTTTGGGAATATCTTATCATTCCTCTTTTTTTTTTTTATACCCAGATTGTATTGACTCTGTACCATAATGGTCTAGAGTTTATTGGGCTCTACATCTTGCAAGATTATATACCGAAATTTCTGTCGCATGAAAAGGGAAATACACCTGAAAATTTATTGTTGTATCCGTCCAGTCTCTTGAAAGCTACTAAAGAAATGTCCTACTCGTACGTGAGATATATTGTCGCCTCCTGCAAAAATTGCTCCAGTTTGACATATTTGACTGGCAATACCGTTGCTGGTGAAGGCCGCTTATGCTGGCTTTCCGCATGGGGGTTTTCCAATCAGGGGATAGCACGGACATTTAGGTGTTTAAGGGCCATGTTGCAGTTGTTTTTCAGAGCTTGCTCCAAAAAGTTTTTGAAATTGCCTTTTACTATTCTCAGTTTGTTTGAATACCACGTACTATTTGCTTCAGCTTGGCTTCAAAAGAACTTCAAAGCTGTTGTTGTAGCTTTCAGACCTATTTTCTTCAATTTAATAAAAACGAGCAGCCCCTTTGAGTTGAATATTGAAGATCTACATAAACTTATTGATGAGATTGTGGAGATGCTTGCTCGTGATACGCTGAGCGTTGAGTTGGGAAGACATGTTGAAATCATGCATCAAAATCAAGAACAGAATGAAGCCGGCTCAGATGAGAAGATGTGGCATGTTATGAGTGCTTCCTTATGGGTGCACATGTCCCGTTTTTTGGAACATCAACTCAGTACATTGAGTGAAGTACTTGACGAAAGTTGTTCCTCCACATCGCCTGTTTCAGAACTCAATGAAAATAATTTACATTCCGAGGCAAGATTGGCTTCTAGCACTTTGGTGGAGTTTCTGAAGCTCACGTGTTCAGATATTTCCCTATATTGTTCTAAGAACTTTGCAACATACCTGGTCCAAGAAGTAAATACTTCAAACAAAAATAACCTTTTATACTTTGAAGATGGGCTGTCTCATCCAGGAGTTGATGATAGTTATCAGATGAGTGAATATACAAAACTGTTGGATGACGAAAACAAGCTTTTAGATCTTGAAAAGTTATGGCATGTTTGTTCTGGTCCCAAAATCATTTGTGGAGCCTTTTCACAAGAATATCACAATTGGCTGCCTTATTTCAAGCAGAAGTCAGCTAGTGGATGGAGTGATACATATGCAAACATCACTAAAGAGTTTGAACCTGAGGAAACTTTGGATAAAGAAGATAGACTTGGTAGTCCTAGTCACGCAAGTGGATCCCCTTTAGCATGTCTATCCCCAGATGATCATCCTTTCAAAAGTTCTGGCGGCAAAGATGTGAACAACTCAAAGAAGGTTATGCCTTTCCAGAGTCCTGAAGAAATCCATAGAAGAAATGGGGAACTCTTAGAGGTACCTATTCTACTCTACTCTCACTATAAATATAGTTTTTCAAATTGCATCACAATTTTTCCACTTACCCTTTATAAATTTGGAGCAGGCTTTGTGTACCAACTCCATTGACCAATGCCAAGCTGCACTTTCTAGCAACAAGAAGGTCAGTATCTGCCACTTGATCTGGTTATGTTTTGCTTTGGTTGTTTATCGTGATTATGATAAAAGCGTTGTGGCTGTAGAGTACATTACTTAATTTATGGAACTTACCTACTGTTTGGTTAAGCTTGTTCAACGACAACTAGTTATATATTTGTTCCACTAGGTGAGGTTCGGGTATATAAATCATACATCACTGTCATCTTTTTGGTCCAGACACTTGTTTTTGTTTATATCTCAATATAATGCATATTTTGTAATAGTTTCTTTCCAAGTCTTCTTAGTCCGTACACCCTCTAAGTTAAGTAATTTTCTATTATGTAACTGGATGAAGTATCAAAAGGTCTGATATAAGCATGTCCGAACCATTTTAAGCTGATTTTTCTGATTTTCTTCCAATATAATTTTGCTAACTGCACTTCCATTCTGTTTCATTCATTACTCATTATATCTAATCTGGTGCCTCTGCACATCCATCTCAGCGCTCTCATTTCTGCAACCTTCATTTTTTTTTTTTAACTTCAAATTTAGTTTCCCATCGCTCTGATCCAAAATGCACACACACACATATATATATATATATATTGTCTGTGTCCAAATTTTGTATGGACTTGTTCAATATATTTGGGAAGTTATTGATTTAGTTCAATAGCTGTGGTGGGAAGTGAAATAGTTTATTTTGGTCACTGAGTATCAGCGCATTTGGGAAGGATCCATACTTGTGCCTCCTTTTCGTAGCAGTTTATCTACCTTTAGACTCTTCTTTTGTGTATTTATCCTTTAGTTTTCTAATGTTATATATAGGAAGAATATCACTAATTATCCATAGAACTTTGTTCAATTTTAAGTGAATGAGAGTTTAAATTTTTTTAAATTTGTTCCAGCTTTTATCATCATTTTGTAATACAAATCTCTGTTGTGCTACTATCTAGCTGTTTCCGGCATTGCACTGATGCTAATGTTTTTGGTAGCATTTAGCAGACTATTTCCCTTATGATAATTGACTTCTTAATCTCTCTCTCTCTCTCTCTCGTTTTTTTTCTCTTGTTTTCTTCAATTCAGGGGATTATATTTTTCAACTGGGAAGATGGTATTCCTGATAGAGATAAATATGAATGTATCTGGGGAGAAGCTGACTGGCCTCATAATGGGTGGGCAGGATCCAATTCCACCCCAGTTCCTACATATGTTTCTCCTGGTGTGGGCCTGGGGAGTAAGAAGGGTGCCCACCGTGGGTTGGGCGGAGCCACAATTGGTGCTGGCTCAGTGGTGAGACCAGGATCGGATTCAGCAGGTGGTGGAACCTTTAGTATTCCAAGTTATTCTGGAGTGGGAGCATCTAGCCTTGGTTGGGGTTTCCAAGAAGGTTTCGATGAATCTCTTGACCCACCCGCGACAGTGGAGAACGTGAGAACGATGGCATTTGCATCTCATCCATCTAGGCCTTTCTTCTTGGTTGGTTCTAGCAATACTCACATATACCTTTGGGAGGTACATTTCTCATACCCTAAATCATAATGTGTTTCCGTATGCATTTCATTGTAGAAGTTCTGATTCTCATACCCTAAATCATTATTTGTTTCTATAGATTTTAGAAGTTTTGATTAGGGTAATAGCTGGTGTAGGGCTTTTATGGGGCATCAAGGAGACTGGTTGTGCATTTGTTTGGTTTTTGTTTTTGCTCCCACCAAGAATGTTGTTCTTTTCTGAAGCAGTTCACTACTACTTTGTCTACAACCAGATATGACTAGTTGCATCAGCAAACCCACTCCAGCTGGCATGATGTAGGATAATTCCGTAAATTGTGATTATATATATATATTCCTATCATTTCTTAGATCATTTGATTTAATGATATGTTTGTTCTTTTTTGTTATAAGAAAATTTGATTGCAGAATGTCTCGTAGGTTTCCATCTGCAATTTGAGCCACACATTCTGTTTAAATGTTACAGTTAAACCGTGCTTTATACATCATATGATTTCATGGAACTAATCATCCAAAATACTATTATATAGCTCGCTTTAATTGCTTTTGCTGTTCAATAAACTATTAAAAGCAAGATTGAAATGAACTGCACATGTTGGTAAGGAGGAATATATTTGCATGTATGCATGCTCCATTTTCATAAAAAAATGAAATTCCTCTAATTCCTTACTACTGTTGGTTTTACATGAAATTAATCCAAAATATTGTGAAATGTCAGTTTGGAAAGGACAAAGCTACTGCTACCTATGGAGTACTTCCAGCTGCAAATGTTCCTCCACCATATGCTCTCGCCTCAGTATCTTCTGTGCGATTTGACCACTGTGGGCACAGATTCGTGACTGCCGCATTGGATGGAACTGTATGTACATGGCAGCTTGAAGTTGGAGGACGGAGTAATATTCATCCTACAGAATCTTCTTCCTGCTTTAACAATCATACTGCGTATGTAACCAATCTCATAAGTTAAGCTGAGATGTAATCTGCATTTTAACTTTTGAGACTTGAGAGTGTAATTATAGAATTTTCTAGGACTTTCTGCTGAAGGTGATATACACACACACGCAAAAGAAACAAATTTTCCTTACCCCCTTCCAGCAAAACCAATAAATCCTAAACAAACTTCTGTTTATTCTTTTCTTGCTTTTGTCTCATCGGCGCAGCTTATTTTTAGGACCAAGATTATTGGATTTCTAGCTGCTTTCTAGATTTGCTTAGTTTTCTTAGTGCTCAGCTTTTAGAGGAGAACTCCCAGTCCGAAACTTGCTTATTTGTTACTTGAGGGCCATTCACCATTGGGCATTTGTATGTCCCAAGTCCAAATCCGTTTTAATCGAGTTGGCTTCCCTTCTGATATTTATTGCGTTTCTGTAGGGATGTCACTTATGTTACGGCAAGTGGATCAATTGTTGCTGCTGCAGGCTACAGCTCCAATGGGGTTAATGTAGTAGTATGGGACACCCTTGCTCCTCCAGCCACATCTCAAGCTTCAATCATGTGTCATGAAGGTTTGTTATGTCAAAAGTTGTGGTGAACTGTTTTTCGTCATTTCTTAAGATCAGGAATGCCCATAAGGATAATGTGTGCACCTTTAATCGTCACCTTGAGTAGAGTGCTTCTGTGATCTTGGAGGAGATTTACATGGTGGAGAAAACAAAAATAAATGCCTTTGAAAGTTAACAAAACTATACATGGAATTGTGTCTTTGAGAAGTCCAAATCAATTAAGCAATTATCTAGGTTCTCTTGCAATAATTATTAGGGATAAATGTGAAAGACACCTGTCGGAATTAGCCTAATTACTAATTACCAAAAGAATCCGGCTCTCTTTCAAAACTTACAAATTCCATCTTTTTCATTTGTTTTCTTTCACAAATTGCATCTGTTGAGGGGTTATTTCCAAACCTCAAGGGATGATTGTAACATCTCAAGGGGTATATAATTTTGAACCTTAAGTTTTTCTTGTTTACTTCGTTTTAATAGGTGAGACCTTGAGGGCAATAGTTTTGTGATTTGCTCTTCTTATACATATACTAGTAATTTTTGTGTTACTTCTTATTTGGGTATTATATTTACAGTCTCAGCAAATCAGTTCTGATTGAGTACATTCATACTGTTAAATGTGTAATATTTTATGTTTTTGTATAATTAACATGCCGATATACATTCTCATTAATCCATATATAGTTCCATATCAAATAACTGTTAAATCTGTTTTTGTTCCAGGCGGTGCCCGCTCCCTTTCTGTTTTCGATAACGATATAGGAAGCGGTTCTGTGTCTCCTCTTATTGTGACTGGTGGTAAAGGTGGTGATGTTGGGCTTCACGACTTCCGTTACATAGCTACCGGAAGGACAAAGAAACACAAACACTCCGATTCGGGGGAACATAACATGAATGCTTCATCTTCTGTTGACATGAAGAGCAAAACTGGGGACCAAAATAGGAACGGCATGCTTTGGTACATACCAAAGGCTCACTCAGGTACAGACGTACATCGACTTGTATACATGAAACCCAAACCGAATTCCATTTCCTTGTTTTGGTGCATGCAAGCCAATGTTTTCTCAGCGTTCATTTTCTGTGCTCGGTGTTTTACAATGCAAACCACTAGTCCTTTGTTTTGAAATAGCTCCATAAAAACCCAACATTGGGTTCAACACGATCACAACTTTAAACTGACTCGATTCTTATCTGCATGAAGCGAGCGTCACTAAAATATCCACAATCCCAAATTCTAGCTTTTTCTTGACTGGGAGCAAGGATGGAGACGTGAAGCTTTGGGATGCAAAGAGGGCGAAGTTGGTATTTCACTGGCCAAGATTGCACGACAGGCACACCTTTTTGCAACCTAGTTCTCGCGGTTTTGGTGGAGTAGTTCGGGTAAAATTCCAAACAAGCCACTCCTAAAAGAGCAGAAGTGTTATTTTCACTCAATATAATGAACTAACTATCATCCTCTGTTCTGCAGGCTGGAGTTACAGACATTCAAGTTGTTTCGAATGGTTTCCTTTCGTGCGGTGGGGACGGAACCGTAAAATCAGTCAGGTTTCAAGAGAGATTCTCATGGGGATAACAACACATTGAAATCCAATTTCACTCATTTTTGTACTTTTTGTTTGCATGTCGAACTGCAGCCCAAGTAAATCATTGAGCTAAATATACAATAGAAATTTTGTATAATGTTTTGCAGTCATAAAATTGATAGCCACTAGTTGGCTATTGAAATGTGTTGTATATTATCTTCGAAGTGTAATTATTTTGTGCACAGAGAACATTTTTATGTTTTCCATTGATGATTGATTAGTGATGATCTTTTGTTGTCCACTTTCCTTTTGGTAGGTATAGTACAGATAATTCAAATAGAAGATGTCTAATGGAGCATAATTAATTATAATCATACTAATTAGATGATCATAGAGTAGGTTTTTCTGAATTGTGATTAGTTTATTCGGTCTTCTCCGAGTAGATGTTCAGCTTATAAGTTCTTAAAATATATATAAGACGATAAACTTGTAAAAAATAAAATCTTAGAGCTTATAAGCTCTAAAAAGGATAATAATATATAATGTGTGACAAAACAACTTATGGTATGTAAAAATAAGCTCTTATAATTAATTAAAAAAACACCCCATTAGTCAAACCCAAATTACACAAAATACACGCACTTCCTTCATACACCATTACGCAATTCGCACACTAAATACACTACACAAACACCACATATATTATATACACTTTACATATTAATTAAATATATTTGATGGTGAATTTAAATTGGTCTATCAAATATAGCAGAATTTATTCACTCTATTATAAACTTTTAAGTAGGGTTATACAAATGCATTATCCAAAGTTCCAAACATATCCGTGTACATTATTATACCTTTTAGTTTAATAAGGCATCAACATGGTTTCGTGGTGTAGTTGGTTATCACGTCAGTCTAACACACTGAAGGTCTCCGGTTCGAGTCCGGGCGAAGCCAATTATTTTTTTAGACCCGATTAAATTTCCCGATAAATACTATTTGGTCCGACCATCTCGATCCAGTAATCTTAGTATATTATAAGAAAATATTAATTTTAGATCCGATTAAATTTTGGCTCGGGCTCGATCACGTTCGAAATATAGCGTTGATTCGATCCGACCAGATCGCTCGAATTGCCACCTTTGCTGTCTGCAGAAGATGTCGTACTTTTCCCCCACGCCAATTTTACTTTTTTGCCCATTCTCTACCCAAACGAGTCGCACCTATCAAAGTTTTTGCTCATTCTCGATCGAAACGACGTTGCACCTCCCCCCCTCTCCCTCCATTTCCGGGTGGAGTTTCTAATTTTCAACCCGATTCTTCGGATACAGATTCAGTACAGTAACTGCACATACAGTTACACTTCAGAGCAAAGAAACTCAACTAAAAAGAAGTAAAAAATGAAAGGGGAGAAAGCTTTGTTTTACAACCCACCTTGTGCACTACTGCACTGAATCCTTTTCCCAATTCTCCCTCCGCAAACGACGTCACTTATCCCCAAAATCATGCCCACCATTTTCAGCTAACTCCTCGTATACCGTACAACCGTACCTCCATATTTTCACCACCGTCAGGCAGCTCAACGCCGTTGCGTGGAGAAATGGAAGGCCGATCCCGGCGGTGCTCAGCCCGATCCAAGGCGGACCTCTCGGCGTCATTGCGGCGCGCTTGGTACCATTTGAGACTGTCCGTTCGTGATCCGAGTCGGGTGCGAACTTGGGACGCCATTGTTTTGACAGCCGCCAGCCCTGAGCAAGCCGCGCTCTACAACTGGCAGCTCAACCGCGCTAAGAGAATGGGCCGCATTGCGCCGTCCACTATCACTCTCGCTGTTCCTGACCCGGACGGCCAGCGCATCGGCTCCGGCGCCGCCACTCTTAATGCCATTTTTGCTCTCGCCAAGCACCTTCACCAACTCGATTCTCCGGTATGTAATGTAATTTGAACTATTTTGATTATAATGTGTGCTTCGTGGTGATTGAATTTGTCTAAACTGTTACTGTTACACAGCACTCCTAGCATGTAAATTCAGAATTTGCAGAGAAATGTAAGAGTTAATGGAGGACAATTAGCTAGAGTGATCTCTCTTAGAATCGTAATAACTTCTTACAGTTGTGATTACAAGACTTTATAGATGAAAAACAGAAAACCGAAACAGAAGTAGCGGTGTGAGCTAACTAATTCGGCTCCACCTAACTAACTGAACAATAACGGACGTTGTGACATTCACAGAAGAGTGTAAAACGGTGTCATCTTGTAGTTCCCAGCTTAAGTATAAAATGACATCGCTTGAATTAGTTACAGAGTTAGTCTTTGGTTTGGTAAATTGGTTATGACCGTCTTGACAGTTATGTGGCTGCATTACATGCTATTTGAGTTGCAGGAGTGCTGAGTTTGCATAGTTACAACATACAAAATTGAGAGGAATGAGTTATATGTACCTATGATTTCCAAATTCAGGATCTGTTGCAATGGGAGTTCAATTTAGACCTCTTATTAAAAGACTTGGCCTTAGTTTTAATCATCTTGCAAGGTCTAATTGGTCTAAGTTCTTAATTTCTTCGGTTGCTACCAGTTATTGAATACCGTCTCTGATAAGCAGGTATCAGGAACAAGCAACTTGCGCTCTAGTTCTTCAATATCTGACAATTCAACTAAAATCCCACTTCAAGCACTTGTCGAAATAATAAAAAAGAAGCATATCTTACTGCTCCATGCTGGAGGAGACTCTAAGAGGGTCCCATGGGCTAATCCAATGGGAAAAGTTTTCCTTCCCCTTCCATATATGGCAGCCGACGATCCTGATGGTCCAGTGCCTTTGCTCTTTGATCATATACTTGCAATTGCTTCTTGTGCAAGACAAGCTTTCCGGAATGAAGGTTACTTGTTCTGTCCTGTTAGCTGTAATAAATGTTGTAAAGAATCAAGTTTGACTTCACTGTCTTTTCACCTGTGAGGGTTACATTTTCGTCATATTATAGGCTAGTTCTTCTAGCGGCGTTCTTTGTTTTGGCTTGTTTACATTGAAAGACGGAACTCTTAATTTACAGGAGGGATGTTCACCATGACCGGGGATGTTCTTCCTTGCTTCGATGCTTTCAGCATGGTTCTTCCAGAAGATGCAGCCTCTATTGTCACTGTTCCTATAACCCTTGACATTGCTTCCAATCATGGCGTCGTTGTGGCATCAAAAGTCGGGTCACCAAATGATAAATGCTCAGTCTCTTTGGTTGAGAATTTGCTTCAGAAACCTAGCGTAAAGGATCTTGCTGACCACCAAGCAATTCTAGACGATGGCAGAACATTGCTCGACACAGGAATTATAGCAGTCATAGGTAAAGCATGGGTGGATCTTGTCATGCTTGCCTGTTCCAGCCAACCTCTGATATCAGGACTTCTCCAAAGCAAGAAAGAGGCAATTGAACTTTTCCTCGGTTGTTTGCCTTTGTTCTATTTTATCCATTCGCTACAACATGACTTCTACACTCTTTGAGCTTCTTGGAACATTGCTCATGTCTTTTACCTTGTACAGATGAGTTTATATGAAGATCTGGTAGCAGCCTGGGTGCCTGCTAAGCATGAATGGTTGAAGCCACGCCCTTTGGGTGGAGAACTTGTTGCAACATTAGGCAAACAGAAGATGTTCAGCTATTGTGCATGTATGTTGAGCGAGGTTAACTTTTCCAGATACTAACTATACCCATCATTTATTTGTTTCTATCCAACTTAATTTCAGACTCGGCATAACCCTTTTGTTTACTTCTTGTCATTGTGCAGATGATCTCTTGTTCTTGCACTTTGGAACCTCGAGTGAAGTTCTGGATCACCTTAACGGTACTGGTTCTGGACTTGTCGGTAGGAGGCACCTATGTTCAATTCCAGCAACCACAGTATCTGACATTGCTGCCTCAGCTATAATCATTTCTAGCAAGATAGCTCCTGGTGTCTCAATTGGTGAGGAATCCCTCGTGTATGATTCCTCCATATTATCCAGTGTCCAGATTGGTTCCCAGTCAATAATTGTTGGCGTAAACGTGCCTGAAATTCAGAATAATGTAGCTACGAATTCATTCAAGTTCATGCTGCCAGATCGTCATTGTCTCTGGGAGGTTCCATTGGTGGGACGCTCCGAGAGAGTTATAGTATATTGCGGCCTGCATGATAATCCAAAAAATTCGCTTCCAAAGGATGGGACATTTTGTGGGAAACCCTGGAAGAAGGTTTTACGTGATTTAGGGATTAACGAAACTGATCTATGGGGCGTAAAGGATAGAAAAGACATGTGCTTATGGAATGCTAAAATATTTCCTGTTCTTTCCTACTTTGAGATGCTGCAATTGGCTACATGGCTGATGGGATTGAACAACCAAGAAAACGAACACCTCCTATGTTTATGGAAAAGGTCTGACCGTTTCAGTCTGGAGGAATTGCATCGATCAATTGACTTTTCAAAAATGTGGACAGGCTCTACTAACCACCAAGCAGATCTCGCGGCAGGTATCGTTGCAGCTTGCCTTAATTTTGGTTTGCTTGGTCGAAATCTATCGCAGTTGTGCCACGAGATTATGCAAAAAGATGCGTCTGGAGTTGAAACGTGTAAAGAATTCCTATCCTTGTGCCCTAACCTTGAAGCTCAAAATCCTCAGATTCTTCCGAAGAGCAGAGCACACCAGGTTCACCTTGATCTTCTGCGCGTGTGCAATGAAGAAGACATGGCTGCTGAATTAGAGCACAGAGTCTGGTCAGCTGTTGCTGATGAAACTGCTTCAGCTGTGAGGTATGGCTTTGAAGGTATTGACACTTCCCAACAGTGATGGTGCGTGTGTATCTCATTTAGATAGTGTTTGGCTAAGCTTATTCTAAACATGTTATAAACTCCAACATCTTATAAGTTGTTTCAAGACCTTATAAGATCTCAAGAGCTTATCAGTTATAAAATGTTTGGATAATGAAGCTTATAAGCCTGCAAAAATGTATTTAGCTATTGGTTTGGGGATGAATTTGAAATCCACCGTCAAACACAAATTTGATTAATGTGTGAAGTGTGTGTAGTATGTCTGTTGTGTGAAGTGTATGTAGTGAATGTGAAAGAAGTGTGTGTATTGTGCGTGAAGTGTGTGTAGTGTGTATGAAGTTTGTATACTGTGTGTATTGTGTATAGTTGGCATATGAATGTGTAGTGTGTGCAATTTGAGTGGCTTGTAAGATCTTGAGAAAATAAGATGGACTAGAGATACTTTTTTTGGGGAGCTTATAGTCTAAGAGTTTATTCTTAACATCTTATAAGTTGTTTAACATCTTATTTTGCCAAACACGATTTAAAGCTTATAAGATCCCAAACATCTTATAAGATGTTGAGGAGCTTATAAACTGAGCAAACGAGCATGTTCTCTAGAAGGCCTTATCAATAGTTCATTATGTAACTACTATATTCAACCATTGTCATTGTCTAGTACATTAATATTGGTCCTTTTTGCTTCCAAAAAACACTCTGAATCCTCTTGTTGGGTCCTGTGCTACAGAACAAGAAGCTAGCACATCCAATGATAGCCTTGAGCAATCTTTTCACCATAGGAAGGTGAAGGTGGAGCTTCCTGTTCGAGTAGATTTTGTTGGAGGTTGGAGTGACACTCCTCCATGGAGCTTGGAACGATCCGGCTGTGTACTCAACATGGCAATAAAATTGGGAGGTTCACTTCCTGTTGGTACAACTATAGAAACAACTGAAAAACCAGGGCTCTTGATCAACGATGATGCAGGAGATGAATTGTACATCGACAACATCACTTCCATCGCTCCTCCATTTGACAGCAATGATCCATTCCGACTTGTCAAGTCTGCAATGTTCGTTACTAATGTAGTAAATAAGAATTTTCAATCCACTGGCTTGCAGATAAAGACATGGGCCCACGTCCCTCGTGGTAGTGGCCTCGGAACTTCCAGCATTTTAGCAGCAGCTGTTGTGAAAGCTCTTCTGCAAATAACCGATGGAGATGATAGTAATGGAAATATCACCAGACTCGTATTGGTATTGGAACAGGTGATGGGCACGGGAGGTGGATGGCAAGATCAAGTCGGTGGCCTCTATCCCGGCATTAAGTTTACATCGAGCTTTCCTGGAATCCCATTGCGCCTACAAGTCAATCCCCTGCTTGCGTCGCCTCAACTGATTAAGGAGTTGCAGCAAAGACTTCTTCTTGTGTTTACTGGCCAGGTAAATCTTCCTATTTGGCATTCTTCATATCCTGCTGGAGTTATTGGCTTACATATTAAGGCATCGCATGCAAAATATGATATAATCACCTTCTTAGAGGGCGTTTCGCTTAGCTTATTTTAACATATTATAAGATGTAATTTCTTAAGAGGTTACAAGTTAATAAAATGTTTGGATAGAAGCTTGTAATTAAATGAATGAATATAGCTATCGATTTGTGGAACGAATTTGAAATCCACCCTCAAACACACATTTTTATTAGTTTGTGAATTGAGTTTAGTGCGTGTGAAAAAAGTATGTGTATGTAGTGTGTGTATATGTTTTTGTAGTACGGGTAATTTGAGTGTGACTTATAAGATCTTAAGAAATAAAATGGGCTAGAAGTACTTAATTTTTTGCTTTCTTCCAGTAGTCTTAAGGCAAAGTGGTTGATATGCCTACTTGACGAAAGGAACGAACACATTGTTTCGTTTCCATGTTTATAGCTTATAAACTTTAAAAGCTTATTTTTAACTCGTATAAGTTGTTTAACATCTAATTTGCCAAGCACGTTAAGGACGTTAAACTCCCAAACATCTTATAAGATGTTTTGAGGAGTATAAGTTTCAAACACCCTCGTTGTCTCTATATGCCATTATATTTTTCCGAAAGGATGGGAAATTCAGGCATGATCAAGAACCTGTATATATCAGACTAGGAAAAGCTATGCAAAATATCTTTTTTTCTTTGCTTTCTGAAAAAGCATCTACATCTTATTTTCTATAACCAAAAGTAAAAAAACCCCATATTTCCTATATATAATGTCATATTTTGCACTTGTGCAGGTCCGACTTGCTCACCGAGTCCTACAGAAGGTAGTGATTCGATATCTCCAACGCGACAACCTACTTGTTTCCAGCATCAGACGCCTTGTTGAACTGGCAAAGGTTGGAAGGGAAGCAATGATGAACTGTGACATAGACGAGCTTGGGGATGTAATGCAGGAAGCCTGGAGGCTGCATCAGGAGCTCGATCCATTCTGCAGCAACGAATTCGTCGACAAGCTCTTTGCATTTTCGGAGCCATATTGCCAGGGGTACAAGCTTGTTGGTGCTGGTGGTGGGGGTTTTGCATTGATGCTTGGTAAATCTGCTGAATCTGCCATGAAACTGAGGCATTTACTCACTTCAAATCCTGAGTTTGATGTTAAAGTCTATGATTGGGAAATATTTTTGGGTGTTTAGCTTCTTTTTTTCCTGAAAGAATTGGCTGAGTTTTCATCATGTTATTGTTGTGTGTTGTAACTTGTCGGTTTTCTAGATGCTACACCTGGATAATTACACCAGGTGAATTATCCACCGAGATTAATACGAATACATGTAGACGAGTGTGTAAATGTGTGTACAATTTGATGTAGATAAACCACATGATGTACATCTCTAGATGTAATATGAATAAACCGTAAGTTGTCTGTATTGATTCTTGGTGTATCAATTTTGTATCTTTATGCTCCATCCACCATATATAAGTGGAGTGAGTTTTGTCTGTGACGGTCTCACGGTGTAACGGAGTATAGTGGAACGCACTTTTACACGAAAACATGATACTTTTACAAATAAAAGTGATACTTTTGCCTAAAAAGTTATATTTTGGCAAATAAAGGTGACACTTCCGGCATAAAAGGTGACATTTTTTATATCCAAAAATATAATACTCTTATAAATGAAAGTGATATTTTTACTAAAAAAAATTGATGATCTCACACAATTTTTTGTCAAATAACTCTACAAGCTAGATATGTACTTATTTGATCGTAAAACTATTCAAATCAGATTTACAAAATAAACAAATAAAAGGAATCGAAGAAACCGAAACTACCATTCAAAAACTGTAATCGTGTATATAACGGTTCGATTTCAGTTCCACTCACCACGATTTATGAAACTGATGGTTCCAGAACCGTGTCTACGTCTACGTGGAAGCCAATATTTCTTTTCATAAATTAAATCAGTACGTTATCATTTACTCAACTTGAAAATATCAAGTTTAGGGAAAGTTTAAGCCATTAAAATCACTAAAATCTAACACCACTAAACTAAGTCAAAGACTAATTATGATTTGTACTGAAAAATTAAATTAAAATAAATTGTGATTTATACACCTTCTTCAAGAAGTTCATCCAATTCCCACGTGTCCCTTGGTTATCGCTTTAACAACTTTTGCCACTTTTTCTAAGCCAGCTGATTTCCTGAAACTATGGGTTTCCTAACCGGACCTAGTTCGTCGGGCCAACATCATATGTCGAGTTAAACTAGCTAAAATTTGATCAGAAGCCTATTCTTCTATAATATACTAAAATTATCGAGTCAGTCTGCAGTTCGTCGGGCAAAATAATATTTCAGACTAAAATTTGTATGATCTAGTTCATCTAAAATATCAAGTCGGGTTAATTTTACTACTTCCAGGTATACTGTTATGGGCTTATTTCATGATGGCGGCACCGGCCGTGAGCTATGTCGAATTATTGGTCCATTAGATAGGCTTCGTCGGTTCTAATCAATTTTTTTATAAATCAATCAATCTAAAATATAACGAGAACTGAACAATTTTTTGCGTGTAGTCGATTTTGTCACCTTTAACTATAGACATGAATTACTATACGTAATTTTCGGACTCTGATCAAATGAAATTATGATAAATTTAAATATTGGTAATATGCTGAAATTTGTCCCCATTTCAATTGATAATTCATTTTTAATTGATAATTCATTTTTAACTTAGGAACTGCCGAAAGGTTGGGAATTGGTGATTTTATACTAATAAAAATAAGATTAAATTACATAGAGGATGAGTCATAGTAGCTAACTATTATATTATTCAAAATAGTAGCTAACTACTTTAATCAACTTCAATACTCTCTCTTCGTCCCGTTTAATTTTTTAATCCGTCCCATATAATTTACAGACTCCTAATAAATAAATTTCTCTCATAATCTTCATTCTCAATTTTCATCTTTGAAAAATTAACTAAAACATAAGTAATAATTTTTTCTTAATATATGTGTTCCTTCACATGTGCAAAATTAGTAGGGACGGGTCGAGTAATAAATAAATATTTCAATTTCCACTTTGACAATCATGATGCTTGTAACAGTACGAGACTGATGGGTCACTCTCAATTCACAAGATGATATATTTTATCATTATCATAAAAAAATAAAAATATCAAATTGGAAAATTCAACCAATGCCAATAGTAAAATGCCAAAATAGATTAAAGAATGTGGTCCTAAATCTTTTGATCTTTCAAAATATTTACTTGGACACATTATTGTTACTTGATAAATTGAATCTTGTTTGACAAAGGACAAATGAATAGTTTGGCAGCCTACCTTTTCGAGATGGTCGTTAAAAATTTGTTCGAACTATATTTTTACGTTGATGTAAAGTTTAAAGTTTAATTCAAGGTAAAGTTTGATAAGTAAAAATATTAGAATAAGTGTAAGAATATAAAATTATTCAGGCTCAATTTATGTTCGACTTAATTGAAGCTCGTTGAAGTTCGATTCAATGAATAATCATATAAGCTCAATTATGATACTAGAAGCTCGACAACATTTTAAATAGATTTCAATAAGAGTACATTGGACTTACTAGACTCATTTACAACATTACTCAAACAAAATCAATTTTTTTAACATACTCCACTTTTTGGGTATAAAAAACTATACATTTATACTCAAGGATTAATTAAAAAAAGTTACGATTTTTAGTCCAATTTTCAACTGTAATTGTAACGGGACTTTTGGAACTTATTAATGTTTGTCAAACAATTACGATTTTCTTTTTCAAATTACAAGAGCGACTATTTTTTTACACTTCATTATGTTGTCACCATTATTGTTAGATGCGTCTTGACAAGACCTTCACTTACCCTCTACCAATTTCATAAACCGTCACTTCTAATGCCGTTAATTATGAATGAGCGACGTGACATAATAACTTCAATTATCGATTCACTTCAATTGCAACAATTGATGACAGAACATGTTATAGATGTAGGACAATCCCGTTGTGATGTATCTAATGGCAGTGATAGCAATGTAATTATATGTTAAAAATGCAATCCACGTTGGAAATAAGAAAAATTGATAATTAATATTAATGAGTTTTAAAGATCATGCTCCCTCTATCCCGAATTAATTGGCCTACCTTGACCGGACATAGAGACTAAGAAAAAACAGAGTTTTGTGATTTTTTTTATTTTTTTAAAGGTGGAGATTAGGGGTGGAGATTTTGAGAGTAATTTGTCATTTATGGGATGATTAATTAGATTGGGACAAATAAAAAATGAAAGGTAGGTGAATTAGGAAGGAATTACGTAATTAGAAATTGGATAATATTAAGTGTAATGGAATTTTGGATATAATCTGTTGGATCTAATTCTATTGGCCTTTGCGCCCACCAAAGACCAAATTAGCCCGACCGATGAGTACGACGTCGTGTTTGTATAAAAACACTTGCTACGACAGCGTTGCACGTGACGCGCGAAGCCAACAAAACCAACTGAAATCATTTGAAAGCTAGTGAAGAAAAGCAAAACTCATCTCCTTTTTGGCTGAAAGATGAGCAAAATCTGCACTCTTTGAGATTTCACTCGGATCCAAACTCATTTACAATTTTGGTTTCTGTTTTCAGGTATCTTCATGTTTAATCTGTTGCAAATTTAACCGAGTTAATTCGGAGCATCTTGTGTTTGATTGACGCCGTTTTTTTCAATTTTGTTGTTGAAGCATATGATATTGATTATTGAGGTTGCGTGTCCATGCGGATGTTCGGATAGCGGTTTTATGGTTTTTAATTTTCTGAAAATCTTAAATTCTGGTTGATTTGAGGTGCGGAATCCATGTGTGATAATGTAGTTTAGGTATTAATTTTGAGGCTTGTGAAGATTAAGGATGGTATGTGGCTAAGCTTATTTTGAACATTTTTTAAGCTTTTTTAAGACCTTATGAGTCAATAAAGTGTTTGGATAATTAAGCTTATAACGATGAATGAATTTAACTCGGGATTTGGGGGATAAATTTGAAATCAACTATCAAATACACATTTTGATTAGTATGTGAAGTGTGTAGTGTCTAGTTTGTGATTGTGTGTGAAGTGTTTGTAGTGTGTGTTGTGTGTTTGTGTAGTGTGTGTATGTATGTGTATGTGTATGTGTGTACTATGTGTAGTTTGAGTGTGATTGTGTGTATTGTGTGTGATGTGTGTTTTTGTAGTGTGTGTGTATGTGTGTACTATGTGTAGTTTGAGTGTCTTACTAGATCTTAAGAAAACAAGATGGACTAGAGGTACTTTTTTTTTGAGCTTATAAGCTCTAAGAGCTTATTTTTACATCTTACTAGTTGTTCAACATCTTATTTTCTCAAATACGTTTTAAGATCTTATAAGATGTTTTGAGAAGCTTTTAAGCGTAGACAAACACCCTTTTTTATTCTATCTGGATCCGAGTTTGGTATTTCACTGCATTTACTTCATTTCATTGTCTAATTATGGGGGACATGTATGTCAAGTCATTTTTCTTTCATCTTTTATTACAGTTGACATTGGAGCAGCCCCTTAATTAAATTTCATGCATTTATCCTGGTGAGAGATTTCTTTTTGATGTTGAAATATGCAGGAGAATGGGTGAGTAATGGCACTAGCAGAAGCTAGGGCTGTTTGGCAGAGGACAGCTAACAGATGCTTAGCCCAAGAAGATGCAAAAAGAGCTCCTAAATTAGCTTGTTGCTCATCTGTACCCCCTTCCGTTAAACAGGCTGACACAGGACCTGCTAGTGCGTCTGGAGGTGACGATCTTCCCAGCACGATTTCTGTACCCTTTAATCTTAGTTCGTCATATTCTTGTTTATCTCCTAGTTCGAAATGGTGGCTTAGCACACAACCAAGTTATAGTTATCAGAAGGGTTTGATGGATGAACATTTTAATTCTGTTGAAGATCGTGGCGTAGTTGACGGATCGTCATGTCGAAATCGGTGTAATGATAAGGCAGCAGGTGAGATGAAAGAGTTTGGAGTTAAAGAAGAGGATGAGTCTAGAATATTCTCCACTTGGAATTGTGTAGATACTTTAGGGCTTGAAGCCAAAGAATCATCTTGGATAGAGGTTGGTAAAAATACGCCATGGTGGCGAACTGCTGATACAGATGAACTGGCTTCTCTGCTTGCCCAAAGGTCGCTTGACCATATAGAAAATTGTGACCTTCCTAGGCCGCAGATTACTCGCGTGAAGAAGGGTGTGGATAATACGTGTTTTGCCCATGATGGAATTTCAAGCTCGTTGCTGGATTCAAAACTTTCCGTTGGGAGTCGCCACCATTATAATAATCAGCTTCATACAGCAGGCAGCCAAAAACTTGGAGGTGAAGCAGCGTCTAGTACAGACAAGCGTATAAGGTACTCGTTTGCTTGTTAGTTGTTTTTCTATTCTAATCTTATATTGAACAAATTGGTTTGTGTAGTTTAGGCAGGTATGTTCTGGTAAATCTGTACAAGAAAGTGTTTGTTTGTGTATGTGTGTGTGTGTGTGTGAGAGAGAGAGAGAGGGCAGACATATACTGACCTCTACTTGCTGAAATTGATCATTTTACTTCATACTTCATCTCCTGTTCTCGTCATATCAATACTCGTGATCTATTCAGTTTTTCCTCAAGCTACTGTTCGTTTTGTAACAATAAAATCAGGGATATTCCAACGCATGAAAGGATGCTTGAAACGCACACGTTTGAGAATGACCCAACCAAGGCTCAACTAATGGAAGCACTACGTCATTCCCAGACACGCGCAAGGGAAGCCGAGAGAGCGGCAAAGCAAGTTTGTGCTGAGAAAGAGGATATTGTCAAGCTTGTACTCAGACAGGCATCTCAGCTCTTTGCCTATAAACAGTGGCTCCAACTTCTGCAACTGGAGAGCATGTATCTCCAGTTCGTGAATAACACGAACCAATCAGTGTCTGGAGTCTTCCCGCAGATGTTACCTTGGTCTCCTCAAAGGACTAGGAAAATACGTAAGGATGAGGCACCGTCCTGTAAAAAAGGGGCCAAACAATGTTGTCCTGAGTATGATGTTAGCAAATTTGCAGTTGTTTTGGCATTAGGGTTGGGGCTTGCTGGTGCTGGGTTCTTGCTTGGATGGACAATTGCCTGGATGCTGCCAACCTGGTGAATCTACCGTAGCTTGAGAATTTTGTGCGTTTATGTCTATATAGGGATTAATAGAGCTGTAGTTTGCCTACTTTTTTGTACATAATTATGCTTAAATTTCAGATTCTATTGACGTTGAACTTTGTGCATTAGTTTCTTGGCTTCAGCTGTTCGTTATGTCTATTAATCTTTCTTACAGCGTCGATGGCTGTCCGTATTTACTTCTTTCACTTTACAGAATGTTTGTGCTGTTCAAAGTCATTTTTGCACTTGGCATTATATAATCAAATAGGCAATTAACTGTCTTCAAAAGATTAGTGTGTACAAAATTACAGGTTTGCTAGCTTCTTCCAGCCTATGTGATCAGTTCTTTCCAATGAAAGAACGAGGAACAGGAAACGATAAATTGATGCAGATGCCAGTGATGGAGAAGCTGAAAATGTTTTTGGTACAAGAGCATATTATTGCGGCATCCTGCTTCAGCCAGCACTGGTCTGTATTTCTACCCTTCTCACTATCTCTCTCTATCTATCTATAATTGATTTGAATGTGAGCATTTGTATTTTTTTAGTTGCATGGCCGCAGCTTGATTACTTTGTAGTATGTACGCTTGCTTATTGTCGTTGGTACAAGAGCATATTATATGCTCGCCGTGATTAATATTTTTGTTCACATTTTTTGAATCCCCAGTTAAACTGATAAAAGCTGGATTTTTCGATGGGTTGAGTATTTAGTTGATATATTCGCAATATTTTTGGCCACCCTATTCCAACTTGATTTTTCTTCATTTATTTCAATTTTTTCAATTCAATGGCTGTTCATGATTTGAGATTGGTTTCTGTTAAGCAGAGGGTTAGCGAGTTTAGGAGCTTTTTTTTCAATTCAATGGTTGTTCATGATTTGAGATTGGTCTCTGTTAGGCTGAGGGAGGGGGGATAGGATTTTTCCGACTCATGGGTTTTTTCCATGGGAGGTTTTAACGAGATCGAAATTCAAGTTGGCGGTGGCTTTAGGGTGGCCAACCTGTAGTCACCCTCATTTTTTATTTATTAGCTAGTGCTTGCTTCGTTGTTATTGTTGTGAGCGTGGCCGCCATGTACACGATTTATTCAGGAAAAAAAAAAGAAGGCAAGCGGGGGGGGGGGGGGTTATAGAGAGTGAGTGTGTCATATCCATTTCTAACATATATGGAATGGGGAAATTTGCAGGTCTCTGTGCTCAGCTCCACTGTAGCATCCAGGCTAAGTTTTCGTCCGCGCATTTCGGCTAAGTTTCGTGTTTTTACCCGGCCCGAATGGTCTCGTTTGATCAATCAACCGCACCATCTGCCTTGAAGGTACAACCTTGTACCCCTAAACTCACATGTTACACTTACTGGTCCATTAAAGGATAAATTTGACCCGACTACTGGGTCAGATTTAATGCTTGAACTCCTCTGATCATTGTCGATTTTGAAGGTTGGTACTCCTAAGCCACGTGTTCTATGTTAGAATGCGAATGCGCTTCGAAAGTCATGTTAACGATTTTCTATCGAACATGAGCTTTCACCAAACGCTCTGGTCGTCAGCAGTCCTATACTCAACCGTGATGAATTTTCCACTTGACCCCTTATTAAAGTCAATAAAAATTTCTAGAAGGGTTGACAAATGGATAAAATCATATGAAAAGAGTACCATATATATCAACAAAACACATCATAATATTATCTAAATTTTGATTTTTTTTTCATAGTATCCAACGTTGTAATTGCATTCACACAAAAAGAGGTCAAAACACATCGAAAATACCAAATAATTTACAATAGTGGAATTTGACATTTTTTAATCTACAAATAGAGCTCGTCATTCTGGGCCTTCTTATTTGACCTCTTCCATTGTATGGCTTGCTTTATACCTTGGTATATTGATGTCTGAAAAAAGACAAGAACAATTTTTAAAAAAATAAAAAAATCATAATAAACAAACCCACACTAGATTAAAAATGTTATCACATGAGTGGAAAGTAAATAATTCCAAAATGGTTGATGATCAGAGGTGGCAGTCCGAGCAGCCCAGCCCATCAAACCAATGCTTGATGTTGAGCCAAAATTAACGAGATCGGTTCCACTTATCTTCTCAAATACAGCGTGATTGTCCGGCCATTGATCAATTAGATTTGGCCTGTTGGTATTTTAGGCTAAAATTTGACCGGTCATAGGTGGTAATTCGGACGACACGGCCTGATCAGACCGGACCCATCAGGTCTACGTCATATTCCGGGCCGCCCAAGATTTGGTCGGGCCTAAAATTAGTTGGCCCGGTGTAGGTTATTTCCCTGTAATATATTAATATTATCGGGCTAGTCCACTCAGGCCAAATAGTATTTCGAGCTACAATTCTATGATTTGATCCATCTAAAATATCGAATCTACTGAGTTAATCCGTTGAGCCGGGACAATTTTGCCACATCTACCGTGATTTTGCAACCACTATTGATGATTCCACAAGATGATTGATAAATGCAAGAAAATGCAGACCAATGTGTGTGCTGGAATTCACCTACATTGATAAATTTGGGACCAAATTTTCAACAATTTTGAACATTATTGTTGTTATTATTAAGGGCCATCAGAGTTTTATTTCCCAGTTGGCCCTCATTACTAGACATTGTAACACCCACATGACCATGTTAAAGTATAACCCACATGATTGTTAATTCTAACGACTTGTCATACAAAATTTAAGTCGCCATTGATTCATTACTAAGCTAGGCTTGGCATCGGGGCGGGGCCGGGACGTTTGCGGGAATCCCTCACGAGATTAGGAGGGATATTTTTGGCCCTATCCCAGTCCCATATATATTATTTTTTATGTTAATTAATATATTTATTAATAAAATTTAATATTTTTTATTTGGGAATAATCTTCTGAAAAAAGGTTAAAATTGAAAAAAAATTATAAGCTCCTTAATATATTTTATAAGTTCTTAAAATGAGTTTACTGAAATAAAATGTTAAAAAACTTTAAAAATGTCAATATAAGCTCTTGAACAAAAAAATAATAAGCATATCTAACCTATCAAATTTTCTTAATCTTATAAGTCATGCATGGACTTGACACATTACATGCCTCTACGCATCAGAAGTGGCGATTCGGGCAACCCAGCCCTCCGCGGCCTAGTCCATTGGGCCTATATTATATGTTTGGTTCAATCGGACTGGCCCACATTTTATTGGGCTAAATAATATTGAGCTCAGCCTAGGCCCTAGACCATCTCCTTAAAAATATTAAGATTTTCGGGTTGACATGTGGATTGTTGAAGTTTTTGACCCATTGAGTTGCGCCTGTTTATCCTAATAGTACTTCGAGCATAAATTTCTATGGCCCTGATCATATAAAATGTCGGGCTAGCTGAGTTAACCTATCGGGCCGGATGATTTTTTCAGCTCTACTAACACACACAGTACATGCTCTACACACACTTTCTTCACCACACTACACAAAATATCAACACTCTAGACATACTAACAAAAGATGTGTATGATAGTATGCTTCAAATTCGTCCACCAAATTCATAACTAAATTACTTTATTTATTAACAGGCTTATAAGTTATATTATTCAAATACTTTATTAAATTATAAACGTTTAAAAAATTACATCTTATAAGTTGTTAAAATAATTTATAAAATATTACCGCTTATACAATGTTTTAAAATAGTCTAATCAAAATACACTAAAGAAACGAAAAATAATCAAGACAGCGGTAAAAAAACAGACAAGATATTCTATTTCAAATCATGTTACATCTTATATTTCAAAGCATCACTACATATCATATGTATAGAATGACGTCATAAATATACACATGACAGACTTATAGTTAGTGAATCTTATGAAATATAAGATGAAACATGGCTTGAAATCGAGAATTCCGACGGTAAAAAAATAACTTTATGCATGACAGATTTGCAGTTAGTGGATCTTGTGAAATATAAGATGAAGCATGGTTTGAAATCGAGATACCGACTGTAAAAAAAGAAAACTTACCCAGAGATGAGAAGACCTAGCCTGAGGCACACTGGAAAAGCTCCCTTTACTCCTCATTTTCACCCCACCACCATTTTTCACCCCAACACCACAGTTTTCACCACTCTCACAGCTACTAACAGACGACGGTGAAAACCTGCAACTCCCTCCATCACCCACTTTTTTACCGCCCTTAAATTTACCAAAAAGCCCCCCACCTCTCCTCGGACTGTCAAAGGAATCATGTACCTCCTTAAAGAACCTGAAGGAGGAGAATTTGGGTCTTCCCACATTGTAGGGCCCATCAAGCACAGTGGTGGGGGAGGGCGTTTTGGTAATTTTGCAGGGGGGAAGGCCGAGGGACCGGGCAGGTTCGGGTAAAGGGATGATGTCGGTGCAGGGTCGGGGCTTACCCGGTTGTTCTTCCCATTTGAATGGGATTGAAGCTGAGGTTTGCAGAGGGGGTGTTGATGGGTGTGAAGGTGAATCCATGGAGGATGATGATGGTGGTGGTATGTGGAGAAATGGAAGCTTTGGTGTTGAAAAGCTTGCTTCTTCTTCTTCCATGGCGGTGTGTGTGTGTGTGTGTGTGAGAGAAAAGGGGAGAAGGAGGGGTTTGTAGGAGGAGATATGGTTTTGAAGTTAGATCATGCTATCCTATATGCTATAAAGATTTGGAGCAAGAAAAGAAAGAGGTGTTGGGTTATAAGGTCATTTATAGCCCTTAAATGAACCTCATAATATTTTGGTTGAGTCGGGAGCACTAGGGTGTAAATGAGTCGAGTCGAGCTGAATATTGATAGGTTTTTCAAGTTTGAGCTTGACTAAAAAAATCAAGGCTCGATCGAGTTTATTTTTCAGAGTCGAGCTCAATTTGGTAAAAACTCGTTGAGCTCGAGATCATGTTATGCTATATGCTATAAAGATTTGAAGCAAGAAAAGAAAGAGGTGTTGGGTTATAAGGTCATTTATAGGCCTTTAATGAACCTCATAATATTTTGGTTGAGTCCATTTAGAGGTGGTCGGAGCATTAGGGTGTAAACGAGTCGAGTCGAGCTGAATATTAATGGGTTCTTCAAGTTTGAAATCACTAAAATAATCAAGGCTCGAGTTTGGTTGAGTTCATTTTTCATACTCGAACTCGATTTAGTAAAAATTCGTTGAGCTAGAGATCAGCTTGGCTTGATTGATATAAATAAAATTGAAAATTATAAAAAATATATTATAATTGAAAATGTTAATTATACTACAAAAGACGGCTAGAACCTTGAGGTTTCACTTTATTTAGTATAGAATTAAGATATATTTGTAATTATGTCAACTATAAAAGGTAAACTAGTAATTTAACACAAGTTCAATTAAGCTCGTGAGTCTGCTAAACCGAATATCAATGAGCTCGAACTATACTCGAGTAGCTCGAGCTCGACTCGAGATATCATTTATATCAAGTCGATTTTAATTTTTTTGAAAGTCGATTCTCAGTGACTCGAGAGTTGTCTCGACTCACCTATACTCTTACTGAGCACGTGGGGCCAACGCCGTATATGGATTCAGCGCTAGTGAAATCGGCTTGATTTAATGGGCAGACTCAATCAGCCTGACATTTTAGACAGATCGAGTCATAAATATTTATACAAAGTGTCATTGGATCCAACATGTCCGACTTGATGGCCAAAAGTCCATTGCAAACCGGCACGAAAATTATTGTATTATAGATAATCGGGCTTTGCTCACTAATATTAGATTCAATGAATTTTTGGCCGGTCCGATGGACTGAGTCGGGTTATCCGAATTACCACTTCTAAGTGGACCTAATTGGTGAGTCTAACACATGCATTTCATTCCTTTAAATATATTAAAATTATCGCTTTGATCCTTGTTCCGTTCAATTTACTGTTTTGAGTCCTATAGTATTTCAATCTATAATTTATATGATCAACTTATCTAAAATATTAAGTTGTATCAATTTATCGAGCCGGTCTGATTTTGTCACCAAGGACCCTACTTTTTATTTTTTAAATGAGCGCTACATTACATGGAGTTTAGGACATTTTCCAGATAAATACATATGGTACTATTATTACTAGTCTCTTAAAAATATTTAATAACCTATTGCGTTTCGTATTCAATTTTATTTATCATTGCGCGTCATGTAATATAACTATCAAGAAACACGTGGCTTTCAACATGATTTTAATTAATAGTGCAATATCTCCTATAATAGTCGGCTAGGGCCTCGACTAATTTTCGGGATAGGATTAATAATTCTCATTACTTTGTATTAGTTATAGCAGTATATGTTTAGATTAAAATGATTAATAATTAAAAAATGAAAATGTTAAATAATTTGCTCACATCTGGGTGGATAACCGATCATACTTCTTCGTGATGAATCTGTTTTCTGGACTTGGATTGGCTATCAGTCAAGGACCCCAATACAAGAAACAAAACACGAAATTAGATGAGATAAATAATCTTATCTTGACCTATCATACAATACGAACGAGGAGTATAAATGAATATTTACGTACGATATGAGCAACACATTAGTAATTATGTGTTATGTGTTTATATTATTATTGTATGAAATGTTACATCAAATTAAACTTCATATAACTAAATTCAAATAATCAAATAAAATATGTACGCTTGCAATCAAATATATCGATCATAGAATCCTGTTCAATAAGTGGAATGCATTAGTCGTTCGTTTTTTAAGTTGGACAGTAAGGGATAATTGGACTGACATGTCCCCATCCGGATGTAGCATGAGTTATCCTCAACGTATTTCATTTTACACCGGATGACTCATCCCTCCACATCCACATCCTATTACCTACATCACATTTTACAGTTTCCAACACACCTTTTATAAATTTCAATACACCTTTTACAATTTTCAATACACATCCTACTCAACTATACTCTTAAACTAAAATATTTTTTTGAATGTTTCGTCCGTAAATGTGCTTCATCGAACGTGGTACATGTTATTATATTCCAATTCAATCATCCCTTAAGAGTCGGAGGAGGTCAATCACATACTTTTTCTTGAACAAGATAATTTATTTTTCTCTAGAAAAAAACATGGGATGCACCTTTTTGAAAATTCCAACGGCTTGACCAGTTAAAGTATCACAATTAGAAGTAGAGAAACCTAGAAGGGCAGTTGTTGTCCATAATTCTCACACTTTTTGCAGATGATTGTTATTAGAGGTGGTAATTCGGGTCCAGTATGACTATCTAACAGAGTTTGACCTATTTTTTTTAAAAGTATATTATGTTTTTTAAATCGTACATGTTCGTTGAACTTTTGGTTCATTGAGTCAGATTTGTTGGATCAAATGATATTTAAGCTATAATTTATAATGTAAAACATATTTGTACCTCTGTGTGTGTCTGTGTGTAAAGGTGGCAATTCGGGCTGGCCGGGTCGGGTCGGGCCGGCTCAAAATTTGATCAGGCCTAAAATTAGCCGGCCTGACCCTGAGTATTCCCTTATAATATACTAAGATTATCGGGACAATTCGGGGCACGTCGGGCTTTTGGTACATCGGGCCACCAAATAGTACTTTGGACCTATATTTCTGTGGCTCAGTCCATATAAAATATCGGGCCTATTAGATTAGTTCATCGGATCGAGCCGATTTTACCACTTCTATCTGGGTGTCTGTGCATGTTGACCTTTTATTCTTGATTAAAAAAAATTGAAAAATTGTTTAAAAGAGCTAAGGATGTATGATTAATTTCTAACCTTAGTCTTGTTTTTTAGTTGGGTAGATATGATGCTTATGCATTGGATTCTATGGGAGAAATAGGAAATGTCAGCTCTTTACACATCACTTGACAATTGACACTACCTGCTCCACCAAAACATCCACAGGGTATATTTGGACTCTAGATGCATTATATAGAGGTGGCAATTTGAGTCGAACTTTTTGATAATTTGTCGGGCCAATACCAATACCAAGTGTTTGGTCGGATTAATATTTCTGGCTAAAATTTTTATGACATATTTATAGAGATGTCAAAATAGGTCAAGTCCTTAGTGTCGATCCTGGCCTGAGCCTAACGATACAAGGTCTGAGCCTCAGTTTTAGAGGCGGCCTACTAGAGCTTGGGTCGGGTTAGGATGGGGCCAGTCCTAAAGGCCCTTATTTATTTTATATAAATTATATATAATATAGGTATTATATATTTATATGTAATAACTCATAAATAAATTCAGAGCTTCATGCAGTTAACGACTTTTCATGTTTCTCTCTCACTCTTCCAGGCTTCCAACTCCACAACTCTGAAATCACATTTTCTTTGTTAATATTTCATTAATGTTCTCTAGTAGTGTTGCTAGCCTTTAACTTTTATTGTTTTCTATCTCTTGGGATTCTTAAATATATCATGTTGTATCTTATACAACACAATATACATGTTAATTATGAAATTTGAGAACGATAACGAAAAAATTTAAACACGTGAACTTATAGGGTCTGGCTCTGGTCCGGCCCTAGCACTAGCCCTTCAGGACTAACTCTGGCCCTTTAAGACCAGTGCTTTGAAGGATTTGGATTGGGTTGACCCTTATTGATATCTCTACATATTTTAATACATTTTAATAATTGGTAAAATACTATGATGGAGATTAAAATATAGCGTGTTTAGTTGATGTCGAATTAATAAATTTAGATTGGTAAATTAATGTTATTTTATTACAAAAAGATATATATAATAATTAAGTGGTTATTATTATATTGTTTTGTTGTAAAATATAATTTATGTGATGATTAATTTAGTAATAATTAAAAATGTAATGGAGATTGTAAAGAACTATCTAATTAGAGCATAACCTCCGCAAGCAAAAATTAGGAGTTATAACGGGGAGGATCGGGCCGGGTATTAGAATTCCCGTCACCGCCTCGTGATGGGTCGGGTCATAGTTAGGTGGGGCTAATTAGGGGTCAAGTGCGGACAGAGCGGAGTAAATAGTCTCACTGAACTATCTTACACTTTAAATAACATATGTTACTATCTCCGTCCCGAATGAACTTGCATATTTTTCTAATTGGGTGTCCCATCCCTTTTGCACACTTTCCATTTCAGAAATAAAATTTTACATCTCTATCCCGCATTAATCACATAATTACAAATCTGTCATCACATAAAGGTAAAAACAGATTTGACTAAGTCAACATTTATTAAAAAATAACTTTTCTTAATATGTGTGTTGGAAGGTCAGTACAGATTCATTCGGAACGAAAGGGGTATAATTTATAATTTTTATACTTCAATTAATTACTATGTATATTTATATTAACTTTTGTATATTATATTTAATAATACACTAAAATCTTAAACTAATAATTACTAAATAACATATATTTGTAAATAATAGTAACTTTATACATATATACTCAATAATGAAACTATATAGATTAATTATAGAATCGGACTGGCAGGGAACTCAAGTCTATCACCACCATATTGTCACGTCGGGGCAGGGATTTCTCCTCGGGTTCGGAATGGAGACGGGTTACTCATGTGAATACGGGGCATTTTGTAATGTTGTATGAGCTCATTCTCATCAAAATGTGTCCATTCTACTTCGAACATATCTGTAATATATGCTATACTAAACGGACACATTGTGCCTAGGTTGAAACTTCTTTTTTTTTTTTTGTTTCTTTATAAATGTATGAAAAAATATTTTTAAAAAATTATTTGTAAAGACGACAATTTAATTTTTAACAATAAAGCAGATCAAAGAAGAATAAAAAATACGCTAATTTTTTTCGATTGTTTCAAAATGATAGTTAACGTTTATTTTTCGTTATCAATTATATTTGTAACTAGTAGTATCCCCGTGCGATGCACGATTTGTAAGTGCAAATGAATAAATTAATATTTTTTTATATTTTTATATAATTTTAATATAATAAAATATTATAATCAATAAATAATAAGATATGAAAAATTATATGTTAATGAAAAAAGAGTGCAGTGAAAAGTATTCATGACTAAAATATATATTAGAATGGATATTTATTTTTCTTAATGTATGAATATCTCTAGCATCCTTCCGTAGAAGTCATGTTGATGATTGGGGCTGGAATTGCAATATGCGGTTGATAGAGGATATATTTGTAATGTTAAAAATTAGTTACCGTCTTATAAATAATTTTTCATTAATAATAGTCAATAAATTTATAAAAAGAAAATAATTTTAAGAAAATATGTTTTTTTGGGCCCAGACAAAATCAGCTCAAATAGCTTTATCATATTTATTTAGGTGAATATATGGCAAATTATTGCCAATAATTATGTTTTATATTGGGTTGAATTTTATATACAAAAAATTGTGATGTTTATAATTGGTAATAGATTTTGGGCGGGAAAACTTCAAAGTTACTAATTTCAGTGGATTTTGTGACAAAGTAGGATAGCTCAAGTGGCAGAGCATCTACTACCTAGGCCTTTGGTCCTGGATTCGAGTCATCGTGGGGGGAGGGGTAGGGTTTTTCTTTCTTTCTTAGATTAGGAGAAAAAATTTAAAAAAATTTCAGTGGATTTTGTTATTATATTAAGTATAGGTAGTTGTTTCCAAATTCTAATCATAAGACCTCCAAATATGACGACATTGAAGTTGGAGAAGAATGCAGCTTTGGGTCACCCAGCCCATTACACGGCCCATGCGATATGAGTCGAGTCTTACATGCGCTTTTTCCTAATTTTTTGAGGGTTTTCACCCTTCAACTCATATCTTAATTCTCGAACTATAAAGGGGGACCTAAAGATAAATTTTATACATCTTCTATCATAATTTGGAGTGTCAAGCAAGGGATTCAAGGAAGAGTTCAAGAATTCAAGAGCAAGAAACATTCAGTTATATCTTTTTAATTGTTTTATTCTTAGCTACTTATGATATTTTTGAGGATTCATTTTTTACTACCGAGAGGTTTATTATTAAACTCTAACACTCAAAACTACACAGATTGAAATATAATGGTTCCTGGAGAAAAACACCTTCCTGGAGAAAAATCAATTGGGCTTCATTACCGAATACCGAGCCCAGAATATGAATACTTATCAATCACAAACTTTGGAAATTATAATATGATATACTGCCTTGAGTTTGAGTTGAAAATGTTATATTGCGAGATTTGTGTAAATCAATTGTAACTTATTACCAACTTTAAATGTAATTCTGGAATTAAATGGTTTGAATGTTTTAACATATATAAGGTAATATAAATTAATGCAGCCAATTATACCATATATAAGACTTAACCAATTAATGCAGCTAATATTGAAATTTTCCATAATTAGCAGTGCTGTTTTGGGCGGGAAAATGTTGATATTACTATTCTTGGCGGATTTTGTTATATTATATAGTATAGATTATAGTTAAAAGATGCTCGAAAAAAGAACATAAAAAAAAAAAAAAGGAAATTCAACCCGAGTTGATTGTGCCCGTTTAGCCGTGTCCTTGGAATAAATATAAGATTTGAAATGGAAAACGAAAGTAGAATATTCGAAATTAAACAAGAGACAAAAAAGGTGTTGTTGGCAGTAAAGTTAGAAGAAATCAAAATAAAGCATGAAACAATATTTGATTGCTTTTACATATTTTCAAATTAAAGATTGACAAAATACATGCAAAGGGAGTAGCATTAAAGTAGCAGACTGATTTTTTTGCTCTATACTTTTTTGGGTTTCACACACTAAATGTGTAAGGTGTATTTTAAGCCAAAATTTAAACACAAAACAGGTGAATCTTTATTTGAATCTAGATCTGGGTTAATTACGTGAAAATTCACGACATTTTAATCAATTATCATTTACAATATGATTTTTCAAACGTAACATGGAATTACACCACTTTTATGATTTTTTCAATTCAATACACCCGACTAAATTTTTTACTTCAATTGCTGATGTGGAGTCCAAAATTGAGATCTTAACCCACCTAATTGTATAAGTGTAGTTGTGTGAATTCTTTTAACCCTTAATTATATGAAAAAATAAGTATTTTTATCGTTAAACCTAATCATAAAACATTGTCATTTTCATTTAATTAGAGGTCTATAAATATTGATTTCTAAACTAAGTTAGTGACGAATTTGAGATGAAATGAGTAGTCTTTAAAATTTAGGGGATGTTTGCTTGGGGCTGGGGTGGCTGGGCTGGGGGAAGTGGCTGGAGTTAATGGCTTGGGATGTTAAAGAGTGATGTTTGATTGGGTGGGAAATTTAATTATTAATTGTGAAATGTGATGTAATATGAGTAAGATGTAGTTATTAATGATTGGGAGAATAATTAAAATAATTTTTTGATTTGTGATTGATGTCCCCCCACCAAACCCTAATATCGTGGCTTGGCCAAACAAACATCACTTGGGGTTGGCCAAACTGATTATGGGTTTGGCAAACCCCAAGCAAACATCCCCTTAGACACTGATTTTATTCTGTCTCTAAATTTAGTGACGGAATTTTCGTCTCTATTTTGAATCAGAGACCAAATTTCCTACGGAATAGAGATGGATTTTTGCCCATCTCTAATAGTTGGTTGCTATTTCGTCACTAATCGATACTTAATGATTTTTTGTCATTTTCTGTCACTAAATAGTTCTTTTTTTTTTAACCGATATTATCCCTTACTAATTTTCGTCTCTAATATAATTTCTTTTTTGGTAGTGGTTGAGATTAGACAAGTTAATTGCAATAATAAAGCTTAAACATATTCTTGATTGTTATTGTAATATAGTGGGGAAAGAATTATAGTGTCTAAGCACGTTTAGTTTTAAAATTTGATGATTATTTTAAGAATTTAAAAAAAAAAAATAGTGATTGATTTAACCCGTTACCATAAAAAGTAAGCATGTTACCGACAATTATTACTATGCTTTATAGGCTAAAATGATTTAATTTTACATGAACATATTATCCACTTGGTTCTCTCTTTTCTTTTTTTCTAAATTGTATAAAAATCTCAGCTTTGTCTCCATATAGACATTAGGCTTTCACTGATTGACTAACTGATTGTATCTTTTTCTCCATGTCTTCCCATCTAATCACGTCTATACACTACTCAACCCCATGCAGGGACGGGCTCAATTTAAAAAAAAAAATATCAAAGAGTATATATAGGTATAGTATAATATCAAAAAGAAATTAAACTTCGCCCCCCCCCCCCCTCCCCAACTCTAAAACCTCTGTCTTCCCTCCCACAAGTTCTAAATATTGTTAAAAGAAAAATTATATTGGCACCTTTAACTAAAATTTCTAGTTCTACCCCTAATACCACGTAAACTCCGACTAGTTGTCATGCACTTGTCTACTGCCTGATTAGCGCCTAACTTCTCTTACAATATTGACATAAAATACACACACACACATATATGTATGTACTACTTCCGTCTCGCTCTAACTTTCCTACTTTTCTTTTTTGTTTGTCATAACTTAACTTTTCAGTCCATAAATGACAAATTTCTCTCACAATCTCCACTCTTAAAATCTCCACATTCAATCTCCACCTTTAAAAAAGTCAAAGATTCCATAAAATCTGATTTTTTATAATCTCCGTACTCGATCAAAATATGAAACTTAAGCCGCGATCAAAGTATGAAACTTAAGCCGGGACGGAGGGAGTACTGTAAGACAAAAACAAAAGAAAGAAAAAAGAGGAGCAGAGTAAGAAGAACAAGAATTTCCGTAGAATTTTTTCCAGGCCCAAATAGAAGAAGAGTAGTCCACTCAGATTTTTCTGGCCCAAATTACTGGCCCATTTCTAATATAGTTGTGTGTAGCCCAATATTCAGTTAAGAATGGGCCATGTGGGCTTGGGAAATCAAGGCTCTGATCCACATATTATATTTGGCCCATTCTGGAAAATATTCACAAAACTAGTGGCAATTCGGGTTATCGAGTCAGGTTCGGGTATAATTTTGGGTCTATTTGAATTATTTACAAAAAATGATTTGAAACATATAACTATTACTCCCACCGTCCGGCCTTAATTTGCACACTTTCCTTTTTCGATCGTCCCACCCTATTTTGCACACCCTAAAAGGGAAAGGAATCTTACAATTTCCACCTTTAAAATCTCCACTCTCAATCTCCACCTTTAAAAAAGTCAAAGATTCCACAAAATTTATTTTTTCTTAATATACGCGCCGGAGCAAGGGTGCAAATTAAGCCGGGACGGAGGGAGTACATTTTAAGAAAAAATATTGACTTTGGGTCAAAATTGAGTTAGTCGGTTCGTGTCTAGTTAATTGCAAATTTTCCTCAATAAATTTGTGTCAGATTCGTCATGTCAGCCGGGTCGGGTCATGCATTGCCACCTTACTAAGGTAAGAAGAAAATTGAAAAAAAAAAAAAACGAATCAATGTTAACAAGTATGCAGCGTTGCTGACATGTTTAATTTTGTTGGGGGAGCCTTGCCTAAAAATTGTCAGATGCAAATAGGGGCAGTAAATCGTGCAGGTTGATTCGTTATCGAACCAGTTCATCTAAACTAATAAAGGCTAATCAGAATTTGCCTCTAAAGCTTATTCTGTTGAAAACATCAACCCCGAACGAATTGATAAAAATTCGACAATCCAGCTCGACCCGATAAGCCCCTGAGGCATCGGTTTCTCACCTCAAGATAACCGAAAACTTGTTAACTTGTCAAGCTGCTGCAACTTTCCCAGCTCGTTCCTTCTTACCAGCCTTCATCCGAGATAGAGTGTCTGCTTGTTCTTGTTTCGTATGACCCCCTTCGTTGAGTTCCTTAACCAAGTCGTTGCAGCTACTCCAATTACTATTTCCTCGTTTTCCTATGATCTTACACAGAATCGAATACGCATTAAGAGTCTTCATCACTCTATGCCGACTCCAACAATGCCAACGTCCTCTTTTGGCCCGGGTGTCCCGCCCATTTGATGTTGTGGTACTCTTTGATGAGTTCCCGTCTCAGGTTGCCCCACTTTGGTACATATAAGCGTCTCCCCTTTGTGTAGAGTAGACCGTCCTCTACTCAGAATCTCTGCGTCTTGCCCTCCTCAACTAGACTCTTTAATGTCTTCGCCATCGGGTCGTACTCAAGTCCCTCCTTGATGCGTTCGACTAATTCCCCTCTGGCTTGGCTAATTGCTGCAAGCTCCACCTTGCGACTCAATGCATCGGCTACCACGTTGGTCCTCCCCGGCTTGTATTCCAATGTGTAGTCGAATTCGACCAAAAAATTCTGCCACCGTGCTTGCTTAGGGGAAAGCTTCTTTTGGGTCTGAAAGTAACTTGTGGCAAGTTGTGCTTGCTGTCTGCATCTCAAACAAGCTCTCCATCACCGACCCATACAGAGACGAATCAGGGAGATGCCCAGAATTGTTTTTCTTCCCGTAGTGTACAGAATTGTTCGAATTTTATTTTTCAATTTCTCTCGTATTTACCATATTTTCAAAACATATCAATATACACGAATGAGTATACTACGAATAGTACCCGTATAGGCTTACTTTAGTACTTTTACTTCTATTCTTTATATATATATATGATATTTTTTCTCTAATTTTCAAGTTAGAAGTAATATATTCTAAAAATTCATAAAAATAAGGATAACAACTTAGACCTATAAAGTTAAGTGGTCTCGGCTATAAAAATATATATTGGCCCGATTAAACTCGATTCGGACAGATTGCCTTAATTGTCAGTTCTAGTACTAATGTTGCATTTTTAATGATGATCAAACACGGTTACAACTTACAAGTGTTAGGAAGAGTGTATGCGAAATTTGAGGTCGGCTCGATTAACAGAAAATAAAATGTAATACAATATATAATACATTTAAATTGAAAACGACAATTATAATAGAAATGATTATTAAAATAAGGAATATAAAGAACTACGACATATCTATAATTATGTCAATTCTAAATGATAAACTAATAATTTAACACAAGTTTGAATAAGATAGCGAAGCTGTCGAGCCGGGTATCAATTAGCTCGAACTCGACGCATAATCGAGTAGCTTGAGGGCGCGCTCGACTCGTTTATCTCGAGTCGATTTTAATCTTTTTATGAGTTGTCTCGACTCACTTCCACCTCTATTCGCCACGTTTACGAGTTGGGTCGGGGACACATTAGGTTTAAAATCAGGTTCGTGTAACTCACCCCCAGGTTACAATCCATCGGGACTGTTATTATGGGAGACGGGCTTGTTAAAAAAACGGGTGCGATAATGTGAGTGAATTTAGAACTCAGTAAGGTGGAATTGGAGAGTAATTAACGAAGCTTGTTTCAAACATCTTATAAGTTCAACATGTCAAGAGCTTTTAAATTAGTACAGTGTTTTTAACTTCTTCTTTTTTTTCAGAATAAAGAATTTTGGTATTGTTTTGTTAAGCAGGTGAATCTAAGGGAAGATTGAAGATTCATCGTCAAGACAGAGAGATAAGGGAAAAGATGAAAATCAGGAAAAGGAGAAAAAAAAAAAAAGATGAAAATTGAGAAAAAGGAAAAGAAAAATTTAGATTGAGACTCAGATTGTGTCAAAATATATTGAGCATTAGATATGGAGATATTCAACAAGGTCATGGTTGGAACACCGATTTTCCTCGACTCAAGCACTATAATCGGGTTGCCCCGCCAAGATACTGGTTGATTTGCCCCGAATTTCGAGAGCTCGTAATCAGCGAAAATTTATATTTGAAAATGGAAAAAACCATCACAGCCACTTGTAAAGGATCTATAGGTCAGACAAACTTCATTCTCGAAGGAAAAGTTACCACGCCATGACTACAAATATTCAGTTGCATGTTGTTAATCACAATAGCATTCGGGTTGTCCCATCAAGATATGAATTGCAATCAACCCGTTTAGAGAGGTAGCGGGATGCCGCCATAAATGAACGAAACCTGTTAATATTAGATTGAAGAGAATAGAAAAACCTGCAAATTAAAAATTTGGGGTTGGGGGAAGGCACTGGGGAGAGAGTAGGGATGCAAGTCAAATCAAATTATACTGTACTGATTCGTTTAAAATGATTCGATTCGGTAAAATTCGAATTCGAATTCAGATCATATTTTATAGTCGTTTATATTTCGAATCGAATCGAATCATCGAATTTGACGAATCGAATATATATATATAAAATAATAAATATATAATATAATTATAATAAATAAAAATATATTTAATAGTAAATATATACAAATTCCCTTAGTAAAACATATAGTTTCTAATTTTCGAATCTAAACAAATTTGACTTCGAATCGAATATTTTCTAAATAACAATATTTTTTTTGTTGAAAATTTTAAATTTACGAATCACGAATCGAATCGAATATATTCGGAAAAGAAATTCGAATCGAATTCGAATCAGATTTAAAATTCGATCGACGAATCGAATCGAATTCGAATCGAAGCCAAATTTCAGGAATTTGAATCGAATCTCTTAATATTCGCTTCGATTCGGTTTGTTTGCATCCCTAGGAGAGAGTGAAAATGATAATAGGGACCGAAAAGTAAAAGAGAAAGAATAAGGGTAGTAGTGTAATTTACAAAAGAAATTAGTATTTTTATTTAAAATAGGGTAATCTGCCTAGAGTTGTAAATGAGTCGAGTCAAACATACTATTGTTAAGTTTGTTTGAAACATTATCGAACTTCTAATATTATGTTTGAGCTTGTTTGATTATTGATTGAATCGAGCTTGAACGAGCTTTAAATCGAGCCAAACACGGGTAGTTTGACATTTTTACACTTATTTCAACATTTTTAACTTATTGAGCTCCACCTTGATTCGAGTTTTAGATCTTATCAAATGTAAAAGTATGTTCAAGCTCGTTTGATATCTTTACTCGAACACACTTCAAACGAGTTTTTAACGAACGATCTAAAATCAAGTACTGCCTCCGTCCCACTTAACTTACCTACTTGCCATTTCGATCTGTCCCAACTTCACTTGTCAACCCATAAATGAAAAATTTCTCATACAATCTTCACCCTCAATCTCCACCTTTAAAAAGTCCAAGATTCCATAAAATTTGTTTTTTCTTAACCTCTATGTTCGATCAACTAAGCAAGTTAAGTCGAAACGAAGGAACTATCAAGTAACTTGGTTTGGTTTTCAGCCCTAAATTTGCGGACCCTAAATTAAATAAATTATTGTTATCGAATGAAAGTGGGAAGAAAAACATGTAAAGTCAAAGTAGTGTTATGAGAAGACTTAGCAATAACGTGGGATAAAAGTCATTGATTTTTACAAGTGACATACAAATACAATGTATCAAAAAATTGCGACAGTGTTGTAAGAATAAAATCAAAGTCACTGTCAAAAAAGATTTTAGACCATTTCAATAGTCATGCTTTCTTTCCTTTTCAGGCAATTATTTTTATATTATAACAACTTTGACTTCCACATTTGGCCCACTTACACACACTTGTAATAACTCTACCAAACCAACTCCAATTTGGTCATTTCAAGTTTCATTTTGAAGTCAAGTTTATGTACTATTCCCACTACTAACTGTCCCTTGTCAAGTAGAGGTGTCAAGCCCAGTTCATCGGGACAAGATTATACGTTGTTTGGATTGGTTCGGTCCGAAATTTTATCGGGTCAATAATTATTGAAGTCAGCTTATTCCTCTTTAAATATACGAAGATTTTTTAGCCTGTGGCTAATTGGATCGGACCTGTTGAGCCTGGTGGTCTTGTGGACCTAGATTTCTATGGTCCCGCCTGAATTGGCTCATCGGTTGGGTGGATTTTTCCAGCTCTACTTAAACCTAATGTTTTACCCGGAAGAATTACATGAAGTGTCTTATACAGCATAAATTTACATCAAATCATGTGAATGTGCGTATTTTAAGTGGATAAACACCTCATGTAAATTTTTGGATGTAGCAATGAATAAATCTTAGTTCTTCTAATTGATAATGTTGGTTTAATTGGATTTAGGCCCGGGTCCATGGAGCGGGTCATGGGTTGTTTAAGTGGCTTACATATACAATTAATGATCGGGTAATAGTGAGGGGAGTTATTGGATAACTCCCACTCAACTTCGATATACAAAAGCACACCCCCTTTCTCTCTCTTCGAACATAAAATAATTTACAGAGAGTAAAAATTACAGTACATAAAATACGTAACAACCAATATAACATGATTTCCACTCACAAGATTCAGCCATTGGATTGTGGATATGTGATGGTATTTTCCCTTGGTGATTTCCTTCCAAATTTGAGTACGAAAACATCAAGTGGAGATCGTGACTCAACTCGTAAATGATTCAATAATTATTCCGCTATAAAAATATAATAGAGGTATTCCTCTAATTTCTATAAATTAAATAAAATATAAAATCAAAATAGAGATAGAAAACCTAATGTGAGTTTTCAAGGGGTAGGAAGAAATTTATTTCATGAGATATGAATTATTTTATTGTATTTTTATATTTTATATTTTTGGATGAGACAAGCAAAGGTATAGTGAAGATTCATGCACATCATTGCACATTCTGGGGTCTTTTTAAAATAACTGCATTATTGTGGTTTTAGACTTTGCAGCCATATATGGAGACCGAAGGTATAATTCCAAATCCGTGCATTTCAAATTTCTGAATCGAAATATAATCTATAACATAATTTTTTACGTTTCCGTTCAAAATAGGATCAAATACATCCAATTTTTTCCGAATGTGATCCTCTACATGTTACGTGTTTGTTATATCACCATGATATTATTATACTGTCAATATAAAAGTTGATACTTTAATTAATATATATAAAATTTTAATTAAATCCCCATCTTTTCAATAAATATATATAAACAATTTATCCCAAAGTTCTGACATAAAAAAATTATTACTGCAGCCAACACACTTTAGGGACCACATACAAATAAATTCTCTTCATAGTCACATGCATGGTTGCACTAGCACTGCAACATAGGACCACTAGCAATCAAAGGTGGTAATGCGGGTAGCCGAACTTAACTCATCGAGCTAATATCATATATTGTGTTTACTTGAACTTTCGCTAGATCGAAAATTAGAGAGTCCAATCCAACCCATTATTCCCTTAAAAATTTTCGGGGCAACCTACGGCCGATAAGATCAAGCATGTTGGTCCCGGTATATATCGGCCAAGATTCTTATTGTTCAGCTCAACGAACCGTTTTTGCCACCTTCACTAGCCATCCTCAAAACACTATGCAGATTTACCAGTCATGAGTAAATGTGGCAATTTAGGTGGCCCAACCTCAGCCCAGCCTGTCGGACCAACATCATATGTTATGCCAAGTCAGAATGGGCCAAATCAGGCAAGCAAAAAAATAGTAAGTAAAGTTTTGTTCATCCCCTTAAAATATACTTCCTCCATTCCACTTTTTCTTGCACACTTTCTGTTTTCGTTCGTCTCAGACGAACTTGCACACCCCTTAAAAAGAAAAGTTATAACACAATCTCCACCCTTGAAATCTTCACCCTCAATTAACCTTTGAAAAGTCAACAGAATCTCAAAAACCAAATTTTCTTAATACTTGTGTCATCCTCTCTCGTGCAAAAAAAGGTGGGACGGAGTCACGGAGGAAGTACTATAATTTTCGAGTCGGGCCACGACTCATCGGGCTTTTGGCCATCGAATTGAGCCTATTAGGCTTGATAGTATTTCGAACCAAGAATCTTATTATCCAGCCTGTCTAAACATCGAGCGGACTGGTCCAGCCTATCTGGCCGGCCGATTTTGCCACTTCTAGGGGGGTTTGGCATATTGGTGATTCCTTCCATTTCAAAACTTTCAAATCAAAGGACAGAAAAAGTGTCACTAAATGCACATACTGACAGAACTAAAGCAATTGTCCACACAAAAGTACAAACACTTGAAATTTTGCCATCAAAGGACAAACATGTATTCATTTTATACAAAATGATGACCTATTGACCCCAAAACTATCTAATAATTCCATTAAACACCCCCACAATTCTTCAAACATTGTATTTACATCTTCAAGAGTAAATCTTTTTATCAACTCCTACTCCACTTAATCTGCTTCTGCTTCTGCTAATAACTCTATAGAGCAAAGAAAAAACCGAGCACCCGACCGCTACGTCCCACGTTATATACCGGAATCTAATCGAAAGACATTTTAATGAACTTAAGAGAAACATAAACATGAGGATATACAAACTTCATGCTTCTGACTTGGGCTCCGATTCCAAGCTTTCGCTGTCTAAAAGCTTGCATCTTGGACTCATCTTCTTCACTTCCTCGCTCGAGTATATGCAGATCTTTTTAGCCATCTTACAGAACTCCCTGCAAGAATTTCGTCTTATGATTGAGCTAGCAAAAAAAATTTAAGGATGATATGACAAGAAATGTGAACTACATACGGCCAAGGGTCGTCGCCCACAAGCATCATGTCTCCTTCATTGTCGGTGTAGATTACTTCCCATTTGTTTCGAGGGCGAAGCTCTCCCTTTATTCCAAACATAGTCTCCAATTCGGTTATAAGGTCATCGTAGCAACCTAAAACGGATAAATCCACACCACGTCCCACGGCAATGCCTTGCATTTGAACCTAATGGAATATGTAGAAAAGCATTCAGTACATGATAGAGCTAATCCCACGTCAAAAGTAACATTTTTTGCGTCAAAAAGTAACACTTCTTGTGATAAAAGTGACTCTCGTCTAATGCACTTACTTTTATCCGAGTTCTTGAAGACGAAGGAAGACTCTGCTTGCCCTGAATGTCATTCGGCGAAACCTCTGATTGGACATTCCTTCTCTCCTTCTCCAAATTTTGAGTTCCCTCGATTTCAGATCTCTTAAGAGGAGTGTCGCTGTCTGAGACAGTGTTGGGATGAGGAAATGACGCTTCTGTCCCAATTTTGTTCGGATTGTTCCTCAAATCAATGCCAAATAGCCTACATGCGGACGCAGTCTCGGACTTTTTAACTTGGTCCAGACAAGTACTCACCCGTGACGAGACAGGAGAGTGATAGTTAGCAAGAGCAGATTGAAGTGACACATTCTTGTTGTCTTCTGTAGATTCTCGAAAGAGATTTAGCGAACCATTCGCCCATGCACCACTAGGATGTGGTGCGGAACACGAGAGATTACTGTGTGGATCTTTCTGCTTTGGAGGCCAGAACACTTGGTTTTCACTGCTTTGGACGTCGTTCGCGCTAGTTAAGTGGCTCAGTTCAAGTGATACCGTCGATTTTGGGTACCAGAGAGGAGACGCGGCTGAAGCAGTTGTACTTTCTGCATCGACAATTAGTGTTATCGACTATGCACGTGGGAACTAATGATTGTTATGAAAGTGTTAATGTTGTACCAGTATGAGGTAAGTCGAGGGGTCGAGGTCTTTTGATTTTCGTAGCTGGTTGTGGTGAATCTGCAGAAGCAGAAGGTACAAAAGGCTCGATTTCCCACGGAGAGACTCTGTCTGGCCGATGTATAGTAGCTGGTTCGTCCCATTGAACCTGATTTCGGCGATCATTCAAATATGTTGTCATTGGGAGCTACTTTTGCAGGTGGAAATGTAACTTGAAACTGTTACTAACCTTAAGAGATCGCCAAGTAGAGTCGGTCCACTGAGACGAGAAGTCTCCAACACCAACAATAGTGCCCGTGAACCTGAAAAGACGCACATCAATACTTGATAATTGGCTCATAAGGGTCACTTTGAACAAACAAAACGAATGACAAACCTTCTCTCGGGAGAATCTTCTCCTTCGAATCTCATCTTGAAACGCATGCCAACCGAAAATCCATGTTTCGTAGCCTCTAAGTACTTATTCAGACCAATAATGAATTGGCTTGTCCTGAGCAAATCATCAAGCATAAGAGACAATGCTAAGGCCTAAAACGATGTTGAATTTAACGAAATACCGTGGCTTATAGAACACGACGAATAAGGTTTGCGTTGTGATGGCGTGCGAAGCAGTGGCAAGCACACCAAGATGCATGCTTTGGCTGGAAATGACGGAGGGTGGCATAGAGCTCGGTTGTCTTGCAAGGCGGCGGACTCCAACGCGCAACTCCCCATTATCGCCCCTGAATTCGATTGTAACTCAAATTGTGACATCAAGTTTTGAGTGATAAATAATACAATAAAGAAAAATGAAATTTACCTCAAGAAAACAAAAGAGTCACCAGCAACTAATCGCTTCGATGTGACAAATGTGCTCCATCCCGTTGTAAGCAAGTGTCTCCTCGGTTGACCTGGCGACGAGCAATCACGTTCTAAATTTCTCTACTTTTCACACTAGCATCAGATATAAGATAAGGAAATCGAACGACTAACTTTGATGTTATTACCTCTGAATATGTGCTTGAATCGCCACTCGTACCCGTGTAGATCCTTGGCGACCAAATCTTGGGTCGGGGTTGGTTGCGTCATATCCTTCACAAAGGAAATGCACATCAAATATCAACAATTAGCATCAAATATCAAATTTAGTAAATTCAAATTTAGTCCAACTTATGAGTCTCTATCACGCACGAACACACACAATCAGGGACAAGAAGAAAGACTTACTAATGGAGGCAGGCATTCATTCGCATGCTTCCGAAGAACAGAGAAGCCTCCATGAGTGCTCGTATCAGAGGCCGTCAAAATCTTGCAAAAAGAGTGAACAGTCGGCTTTGGTGGATCGGGTGGGGATGGATCGAGACTAGTAGGCTCCGTTTGCTACAAGAACACAAATAACACACTCACATACTATACACAAACAACAAATCTACATAATAATCTTAGTAATTCATCTAAGCTAATAAGGCTACTTTGCCACTATTCATGCTTACATCTGGCTCCGGGTGTAACGTGATCTGCGCGTAAACTTCATCTGTTTCCGGCTCAGCCTAAAAAAACTGAAACTTTAAAACACGAAACGAGCAAAAAGGGTGGTAAAACAATGTAGAAACAATAATGCAGAAACAATACCAATAACTGAATGTGAAAGATGCGACAGAGGATCTTCGGAGGCAGATTGAACCGGGGGATTTGCTGATTCAGTTCTTGATTCGTCGAGGCCTCTAACTGTTCCATATGACCCTGAGGAAAATAGTAAACTCTTTCGCCGTCTCGAGGAACATCCACCAAAGGCCCTGCACAAGCCTTCCATAGTTCTGTGTATAGATCCTCTGTGCAAGCAACACAAATCAATTGAAGCAAGATTTTGAAATGAAGAAAAAAGCATTCTTTTTTCAACTTTAAACAATTATAAATTAATCAAACAGAACATAGGGAACAACTTTTCAATTTAAAACAGTTTAAACTTCACAAACACTCATTCAAGAATAGATTTTTACTTACAAATTCACTTAATCAAGACATATAAACATGATGTAATGAACATGCTGCAAATTTTTCAGACATAACCTCGAATGCTGTAAAGTCGAAGAATCAGGAAAAAATATAGGTGGGCTACCGGAATCTAGCACCTAGGCAAAAACTAGTCGTAATTCAGAAACAAATTGACTGAACATCAAAAACCCAGAAATTATAACCAATCTAAAGTCGAATATTGTAAAAGTCGCTAGTTGAGAAGAATCATGAAAAAGAATATAGGCAGCTAACGGGAGTCGACCGCCAAAAACCCAGAAATGATAACTAATCTAAAGTTGAATGTTGTAAAAGACACTAGTCGAGAGATTCAGGAAAGGAACATAGAGGAGTCTAGCGCGTAGACAGAAACTAGTCGGAGTAATCGATAATTCAGAAACAAATTGACTGAACGTCAAAAACCCAGAAATGATAACCAATTTAAAGTTGTAAAAGTCGCTAGTCGAGAAGAATCAGGAAAAGAGCCAACGAGAGTCTAGCGCCTAGACTGAGACTAGTCGAAATTCAGAAACAAACTGACTGAACATCACAAAAAAACCAGAAATGATAACCAATCTAAAGTCGAATGTTGTAAAAGTCGCTAGTCGAAAAGAATCAGGAAAAGAGCCAACGGGAGTCCAGCACCTAGACAGAGACTAGTCGTAATTCAGAAACAAATTGACTAAACATCAAAAACCCAGAAAAGATGAACCAAAATCCAACCTGTTTGATGAGAAACTCCTCTAAACCCATCAACATGCGCCATTCAAGCTCTTGAAGAACAACAAATGGAAAGAAAAAGGTAATATAAACCAGAACAAAAAAAGGGCTGTCTGAACAAGAAGAGAGAGAAAACTGAGTTTAACCTACCCCGTTTAACACCATCATCAATAATCCAAACAAAACCCACCCGTTATTATCCATTCTTTCATCAACAAACAAAAAAAAAAAAAAAACACTTAATCTCTCTCTAACAACTTTGAAAACAAATGTGTGTTTTTGTGTGAACTCAAGAATTCAGCTCATTTTCTCTCTCTTTTCAGTTACAAAACCGCTCTTTGCTTTTGTCTCTTCACTAACCAATACCACTCTCTCTGTTTTTTTCTCTCCCTTCTCTCTCACACACAAACACGCACTACACCTGACTTAAACGTTACCAAATCCCAAAAAAGAGACCCTCTTTCTCTCTCTATACGTACATGATACATACAGGTTGCTGCAATTCTGTTTGTGTTGGACAATACATCAGGTTTCTTGCACTTTATTTGCACCCTTGCTTGAGTTAAGTCTTAACCCGAGTTGACTAGTGGCTGATTAATGAAAAAAGAGTATCTACAGTTCGATACGGCGTCGTATTTACGAACACGTTTCTGGTGGTAATAATACCACAGTATGGTCTGTTTTTAACTCTGCTTTTATTAAGCTCTGTTTCAACTCTGTCCTCGACGGAGAGGTTTCTTGTGCACCAATTTAGATCCATGCAATTTGAGTCGTAGGTCAAACCATATTATTTTCTCCGTCTAACCTTATCTTGCATAGGAGGGTTAGCATAAGTATTAAAAAAATTGTTTAGGATTTTGTTGACTTTTTAAAGATGGATTGAATGAGAAGATTGATAGTAGAGATTTTGAGGGTGGAGATTGTGTTGCAATTTTTCTTTCTAAAAGGTGAATTTGTCTGGAACGGACGAAAACGGAAAGTATGCAAGATAAGGTGGGATGGAGGGAGTACTATTTATGTTTAAAAATATTACATATTGTGGGTAAATATATCGTGGTTAAAAACATCACGAATTATGCTTAAAGATATCACATTCTGGGTAAAGTTATAATACATTTACCAAAATAGACGATATCTTTAAATATAAATAATAATATCCATCCTAAATTATACTCCATGTAACTGGTGCACGTGAGACTTGTCTTCTAACTTTTGATTTTCTTTATTTATGAAAAGTCCTATAAAAGTAACTGTTGAAAACCAGTCTTGTATACCACCTTGTGTTTCATTTTCATTTCCTGTGGTAAATAACTAACTTCTTTTTATTAAAAGAAAAGGACAAACTAACTTCTTACTATTACTCCTTTGATTCCACGTGAATCCTGTATTCCACTTTTATCATGTTTCGATCGTGTTATATTTTAAAATCGAGTTAATTATAATTATTTTTTACAATTTGTAAATTTAAAGTTCATGACTTAGGTTCAAGTTCAAAATTATGTTTAGATTTCATGTTTATGGTTTAGAGTTTGATTTTTTTGGACTAGAATATATTTATAATTCTAGACTTACAATTTCACGATTCATGGTTCATGATTTAATAGTTCTGCATTTATAATTCAATAGTTCATAGTTTATGATTCATTATTCATATGCTCGGGATTCACGATTCAGGTTGTATGTCTCGATTTTAGAGTGGGACACGACTGGGACATGGTAAATGTAGGACAGAGGATACGAACTGAATTCCTATTACCGTCTTTTAGTTGTTCTTTTAATTTAGAATTCTAAAATTAAGGAGCTAGTAAAATGGACAATTAAGACCTCAATTAGTTTTCCTTTTTTTCTTCAAATTTCTAAAATTATATCATTATTTTCTTTATATTATATCTCTTTCCCATTCTAAAGGGTACTATTGGGGAAAAAATTTCAAAGAAAAAATTAAAAGGACAACTATTTATAAACATCTCACAAATCCTAAAAGAACAACTTAAAAAAAATAGAGATAGTATATACTCCCTCCGTCCCGGCCTAATTGTCCTACTTGCCTTATTTGTTTGTCCCAAGCTAATTGTCATACTTTATAAATGGCAAATTCTCTCACAATCTCGACCATCAAAATCTCCACATTTGAAAAAGTCAAAGATTCCACAAATCTGTTTTTTCTTAGTCTCTGTGTCAGGCCAAGGTAGGACAATTAGCTTGGGACAGAGGGAGTACTAATTATATTAGGAGGAGGTTTCTTGTGCACTAGTTCGATCCGATCATGTACAAAAATGTATTAGTATTTATGTCTAAGGGTAACGTATCACTTGTTCCGCGTAAATATATTATAGAACAAGTGATTCATTAAAATATAAATTGTGATATCTATCCCGATCTATACTGTGCAACTGATGCACATGAAACTCCGTCTTATTTTAGACTTTATATGAGGAAAGGGGCATTTATACTTGCATGTAGCTATTCTCTCTCATCCTAAATTCTTTTTTTTTTTTTTTTTTGATAAAGTTGAATAGCTCAAGTGGCAGAGCATCTACTACCTAGACATTTGGTCCTGGGTCGAGTTACCGTGGGGAGGGAGGGAATTTTTTCTTTCTTTCTTAGATTAGGAGAAAAAAAAAAAAATTAAATTTTTTTTTTTTTTTTCATGTTTATAATTCATTGCCGGCTCCTCTCACAGTATAATTGATTAGTATAATATTGAAAAATAATAATAAAATGAGAAGCTTTTTGTAGAGACTTATGGGATATGTTCAGAGTTGAAATTCGAAGAAATATGGTCTTTCTGATAGAATGACTATTTTTTTCTATAAAATTACTTTTTCTATAACGATTAATATTTAGAATCAGATGAAGCACTAAGCAAAATACTTTAATTTATACCATTAAAATTTCAACGTCCAAATTTTTTACGTTCCACACCCCTCATTTCCTAAAACAAACATCTTTCTAAAGCACATATCTAGAGTATTATTTTTATTTTTTAGAAGATATACTTCCTCCGTCCCTACTTAATCTGCCTAGATTAATCAGGCACCGAAGTTAAGAAAAAACAGATTTTGTGGAATCTTTGATTTTTTCCAATTTAGTGGTTCGGAAAATTAGTCAGTGCCATTTGAAAGTGCTCCAAAGGGCATTTCGATAATCTGACTTTTCAGAGGGTTGACTTTGGAATTTTACTGGATAATTTTTGAAAATTTCTTACCCATTTGCAAATTCACGGGGTTTAATTTTTCATATACTACCTCCGTTTTTTTAGATTTTTTTTAGGCCTGATACAATAGAAAAATTAGAGGCCGAAATACAGAGTGGAACTGTACAAATTTATTATTAGGGAAGGCTCTAAAATGGCTATTTGGTCCTTCGGCTAAAAAATATTAATACTCACCCTTCAAAGACACATTAACTATTCACAAACCACTACTCGTTCTTTTTACTTTCTCGCTCTATTTTCTCTGCCCTTTATTTCTATCTTCTTCAGTTAATCGACCAAATTATGACTTTGACATTGGAGGTTTTTCTACCGAAAATTATGAGTTGAATCATCGACTAATATTAATATGAATGTTACAATTCTCTATGATATTCTTATTTGGTGAAAGTAGTTTGTGGATCATTAAATCCGTACCCCAAAATAATAAGGTTATTACAGAAAAACAATGGATTAAAATTATTTTCCAATAATATTATTGGTGCCTTTTCAATTTGTGTGTAAAATAAATCGTGACTATCGAACTGAAAGAGTATTTTATTGGAGAGTTGGTAAATATTAGACTCGATTAACTGATATTGATTGAAATTTATTTCATTATATTAGATGAATTAATAGTTATGATCTCATCAAATGATTATATTTAAAATATATATATCGTTTTATATTAAATGAATTAGTAATGGTGGGTCTACTTCAAATATTTATTTTACATGTAATGATTGATTCGAATAATTTATACAATTAATTTTTGAAAAAAATATATTTAATATATTTAATATAGTAAAAATTGAAAAAATAAATCCCTTTAGAAATATGAACAGGCCAGTCCCTTTGTGTTTTACCTTAGTTGTATTTCATTTACTTATGCTACGTGTATTTAATGATATTACTAATAATTAATATGTGTCGTGGATTATCATTATGCGACAGAAAATGCAACAAGTAACGTGGCAGATAATTCAAATTGGATTATTTCAGTTTCGAGGGACCTTGTGCACGTCATCATTCATTGGTTATTAGTGCCACGTGTCTTATCCAAACAAGTGCTGACGTGTACTTCCCCACCACTAGCATGCCATGCTCTTGCCCTAATGCTGGGCAGATATTGTGCGCCCTCAACTTTGAGCAAAAAGAAAAGGGAAAAAAAAAAAAAAAAAAACACTTTGAGCATAAATAAAGAAAAAAAAAGAAAAAAAAAACTTTGAGCAAAAAAAAGAGTCTTTCTTTTTTCCTTTCTTTTCCTCTTGACTCTTTAAAAGAAAATGATCATTTTCTCTTTTTAAAGAAAAAGGGAGTTCCGTATGCACAACGCATCGATCTAAACTTAATTTGGTGATTGGTAAATATGCGGAAAAAATATTTTACATCGAGTTATGATACAACTGTTTTTGTTTTTTTAAATAAATGGGTCAAACTAAGCTCATCTGTTGATCATAATTTTGACGTGGAATAGTTAAGTTCGTTTTCATCCTGAAATTCACTTTGCGCCACTTTCTGGTTACTGTACATGCAAATGAGTTTCCATGATTTAAATGTTGTTCTCTTCGTTATTCAAATTTCAAACTTTATTAACACGGATCACCTAACGTAACCATAAATATCATTTTATATATGGTGTGTATCGATAGTGATGAGGTATAAAATGAAACACTAGAATAAGAAATTTAGTATATTGTACATGACATTCTCCTAATTTAGTAGCAACGGAAATGTAGAAGTTTTATAGTTAATGTTGTAAACGATAACGAGCTATACTTGGTGAATTATTCTTAAATTAACCCACCTTATAATATAATAAATGTTGATATAAAATTAGAAAAATATTGTATTTAATTCACCTATATTCTTTATTTGAGAGGTGAAATCATCAAAGACTCACTATAACAAAATTAGAATGTGTTATTGTTGATGGTTCACTATCAATAAAAATGGTGCTAAATATATATATATATATATATATATATATATATATATATATTCTCCATCCCGCTTAAAACTGTTTACTTGTCTGTTCAGTCCGTCTCAATTAAAGTTGTCACCTCAAAAAGGAAAACTAATCCCACAATCCCCACTCTCAAAATCTAAATCTTTAAAAAGAACTATTTTTTTTTAACATTTGTGCCCGATGAAAGTGGCAACTTTAACCGGGACAGAGGGAGTGTATTTATGCTAAAATTTTGCATCCCATGATGACTAGGTAGCCAAAAAAACACATTTTTCTATGGTTTCCTCTCATTTTCATCATTAATAAAGAATTCATGAATATGGTGGCTATTTTGTCTTATTTTATCTATATTTTTCACCATTTGGGAGCTTGTTAATAAATTAATTTATTTTTTATATTTAACAATTTATAAATATTTTTATCTTCTTCTTTTTGGGGTGGGGGATAATGGAAGTCTCTATTGTGTACATTGTTTTTTTTTTTATTGAAAAGTGGATCATTTGTGTATTTTTTATAAATAAACACTTGTACCTTAAATAATTAAAAATATATAGTTAGTAGGCGGCTAAATATTATTTAGTTATTTAGTGATGGCCAATAGTTGTAATAATGGGTAGGACAAAATGGTGACTAGAAATTCAATGATAATTTTATAATTTAATTTTTATTTAATTAGAGAAGTCAATGTATTACATGATGGGAAATTCTCCTAAGATGTTGACTAGATTGTTTGCCTTGGCATATATCCGATTAAATGGTGGAGTAATATTTATCCGTTATCTAGAGGTACACAGTGATCGACTTGTAAAATTTGTCGAAAGGTTTAATTTAGTAGATGTTAGTGGGGTCGGTGGCGACATACTTGAGTCTAACTTCTCCAAGATGATGACTAGATTGTTTGCCTTGGTATATATCCGATCAAATGAATATTTATCCGTTATTTAGAGGTACGCAGTGATCGACCTGTAAAATTTGTTGAAAGGTTTAATTTGGAAGATGTTAGTGGAGTCAGGGGCGACATACTTGAGTCTAACTTTTAAGTGGAGATTACGTAAGGATAAAATATAACTGACTAATGAAATTTAAGATCTAACATAATTTGGTTGGAGTAAAACGAAAAGTTTTAAACTGTTTAGCGTCTAAATAAGATCTTAGTATTATTGATGTATAAAAGAGTGGACTTGTCACTTTTATTTTGGTGGTATTATGTTATTTTCTCGAGGTGATTTTCTTTTGACTTGCTAAACAAATTTGAAAATTATTGGTATCTGAATTATCACAAATAATAATTGGGTATTTCACTTTTTATTTATTTTGAAATACTTGAAATTAATGACAGATAATGATTAGTCCCAACAAACATTAAGTAAATATATTTTAGAAAAATTGAATCACTTCATCTGTTCCACAAAAATATACTTATATTCTATATTGCTCCGTCACACAAAGTTGGGTTGCTTATTATAATACACACATTATTAATTGTTCATTTCCATGTTTACCCTTAACTAAAGTGTCTTGATATTCTCAACCTCGTCAAATATATTCATACAATAAATGAGATGTGGGGGTATCACATGAAAATATAAATAATATTTAATTTTTTAACTATATTAACTTCCGTTTCTTAATCTATGTGAGATTAACTTTAAGTAGGGATGACAATTTGGTCCAGGCTACACCACCAGACCAATATTATATGTTGGGCTGAATCGGACCGGACCAAAATTCCATCAGCTCAAAAGTTATTGAACCCATCCTAAGATTTTCGAGCCTGCTCGTGATCCATCGACCTTTTAGCCCATTTATTGGGTCCGCCGGTACTCAGGTCTAGATTCCTATGGCCCAACTCATCTATATGTCGGGCGAGCTGGACTAGTTCATCGGGTCAGTTCGACTTTACCAGCTCTAACTGTAAGTCTATTTTTATAAAATAAGAAAAACATTTCGATAAGAAAAGCAACTATAATTCAGAAGAGATAAAAAGTAAGTACTGAACTATTTTGTGGGACGAAAGGAATATTATTTTAGAATATTACTTTATAAAGTTTAAGTGTGACCAATGATATAGAGGAGACAACTGAGAATGCAGAAATTAATAAATAAATTTTAATTTAATGGGCGCACGGATGGGAATAATGTTAGGGCTAAGAAAGAAATTATTATTTAATTTTATTGGGTAATGTGGAGTCCAAATCATAGTCTTTATAACTTCCTCCTTATATTAAGCTATAATGTTTCACTAACCTTAGACAAGGAAACACCCCTCTCAACTAAATAAACCCTCATCTTCTTCATTATTACATCACTACCCTTTTTCATTTCAATTTGACAACTTATTTTCCCCTTTCCCACTACATTGGTAATCATGGGCAAATTGTCCAACAAATACTACCTCCATCCCGACCTAATTTGCTTACTTTGATCGGGAACGAAGGTTAAGTAAAAATAAATTTTGTGAAATTTTTAACTTTTTTAAAGATGGAGATTGAGGGTGGAGATTGTAAGAGAAATTTGTCATTTATGGATTGATAAATTAGATTAGGACAAATTAAAAAGAAAAGTACACAAATTAGAACGAGACGGAGGTAGTATGTTAATTTTACTCTTAATGATTTAAAATTATGTAATGTTACATCATCATATAATCTCTTTGCATCTTTATTTTAATTTCATAATATTCATGTTTTATAAAATGGTTGATTACTAAAAAATCGCGACCTTTTGACAATTATCGTTTACAACATGATTTTTTAAACATAATATAGAAATGCATCATATGATTTTTTCAATTCAATGCACCCGAGCAAAAAATTGGCTTCAATTACTTATATGAAACCTGAAATCGAGATTTTAGCTATCGCAAATACAGACGTGTAATCATACAATATTTATAATATGTAATTAAATGAAAAATAATAACTTTAACTATTGGGTTTAATAATGAAATAAAGTAATTTTTTATTTACTCAGGGGTTAAAAGAATTCATACAATTACATCTATATAATTGGGTGGATCAAAATCTCAAATTCATGCTCCACGTTAGCAATTAGAGCAAAAAAATTGCTTGGGTACGTTGAATTGAAAAAATTATAAAGGACGCGCTTATCTACGTTACAATTAAAAGGTCGTTTTGCGAATAACAATTATCCAAAAATTCGTGAATGTTTACGTATTTAACCCTTTATAAAAATTCTTTGTTTCGCTACAAAGCCTCGTAGAGTATGTGAAACCAGTGAATTTTGAGACCTCGTAGAGTATGTGAGATTAGTGAATTTTTATTAGAGTTGGCAATTCGAGCTGTCCGACCTGGTCTGACATCCACCACCAACACCAGTCAGGTTCGAAATTCTATCGAATAGAAATTGGTAAACCCAACAACCCTCCTAAAATACACTAAGATTATTGGGCTATACGCAGCCCATCAAGGTCTTACAGTACATCAGGTCTCAAAAATGTTGGATGAGTTTGGCTGAATCGATTTTGCCATCTATAATTCTGTCCATCAGGGTCTAACAGTACTTTAGGTTAAGAGGTTTTTATCGCAATTTAACCTAAAAAAATTGATTGATGATGAGCTGGAAATGAAGTTATGACCACTCATTTATTCATCAAATTGTCATACACACGAGGGGATATGATTCCTACTTTGCATCTTATGCTAATTAAGCTACTATATTGACCTCTTACAAAGATTAATATTCTAAACCCACAATTACTACCTTAATATCTCCTAATTAATCCCACTTGCTTTCAAAAAAAAAATTAAAAAAATAATAATAAAAATTACTCCTTCCGTCCCGACTTAAGTTTCCTACTTTAACCAGACACGGAGGTTAAAAAAAACAGATTTTGTGGAATTTTTGACTTTTTTTAAAGGTGGAGATTGTGAGAGAAATTTGTCATTTATGAGATGGCAAGTTAAGTTGGGACAAACTAAAAAGGAAAGTAGGAAAGTTAGAGCGGGACGGAGGTATTATTATTATTATTATTATTATTATTATTATTATTATTGTTGTTGTTGTTGTTGTTGTTGTTGTTGTTGTTGTTGTTGTTGTTGTTGTTGTTGGAAAAAAAAAACACAAAGAGGGCTAAAGGCTCACAAATTTGGTAAATTACTTGCAAAATATAATTATAGAAAAATACTGGGATTATAATGTCTTAAAATAATGCTTCCTCCGTTTTAAAATAGGTATCGTTTTAATTTTTTTTTTGTGAAAATTAAGTATCGATAAAGATGGCAAATATATCATACAAAATTCATTTAATTTGGATGTTTTATGGAATAAGAAAACAATCAACTAAATTAAGTGGGTTGTTTAGGATAAGATTGAAAGAATTGTAATTTTTTTTTTTTTAAAACGACATTTATTTAGATTTTTTTTATCTTCTCGTAAAATTTTAAAACGACATTCATTTAGTTTGGTATTTGTGATTGGTTCATTAAGACGATTAACTAGTAACGACATGTTATCTTTAATAATGTAGTTGTGACAAATACTTATTAATTAATTCAACTTCATTTTCTCTTAAAACGCCATTTTTCTTGATGGTCATAAATGAATAATTAATTATTAAAAGAAAATTGAGGCAAACCAACTACAAGAAATTTCTATTTGGACCCTTTAGTCGAAAATAGAAAGAACAGTTAATTATTACTACCTCCGTCCCAATTAATCTTGCACAGAGATAGTTGACATAAGTATTACGAAACGTTAATTTTTAAGTGTTTTAAAGGTGGATTGAGGGTGGAGATTGTGTTATAACTTTTATTTTTAAGGAGTGTGTAAGTTCGTCTGGATCGGACGAAAACGAAAAATATACAAAATTAATCGAGACGGAGATAATATAAATTAATGTTGTTAATTATGATTATAAAATGACTCTTTAGTCCTCCCAAAGGTTATATTCTCCTAATCATGCCAACATAAAATCATAATGAAAGTAGAACCAATCTTATCGGAGATACTAATCTTTAAATTGTAGATTCCATTTGGATTACTAGATTTTATACCACTAATATTTGTCAAAAGGGCAGTTGCACGTATTTTAGATCTGTACAATTCGAATCGTGAGTTAAAATATATTATTATTTATATTAAAAATATTACATAATTTTAGTAAAAGTATCATGGTTAAAATATATTACGAATTATGCTTAAAAGTAATACATATTCTGAATAAAAGTATTAATTATATTGTACAACTGACGCACGTGAAATTTTACCTTGTCAAAATTGATGAGAGAGATAAAAATTGATGAGAGAGAGAAAGACCCATTTGGCCCTATACCTAGATCCGATTAAGTATTCTTTTAGATTGCAATTCTCCAATATCAATTTTTTAATTAAAAGCAAAGGTATCTTATAAGAATCTTTTTTGTTGCCAATCCTTTGAACCCTGTTACGTTTTGGTTGATTTTGTATTTTGAATTTATTCGAAGAAAAGTCAGTTAAAAAGTTATAAATAGTTCTATTACTTGATTTAGGGTCATTCAATATTTTTAAACATCCTTCGTGGACGTAGCAGATACATTATCAGTGAATCACGTAAATTTTGTGTTTATTTATTCTTATTTTTGTATCTTTTCCGCATTCGGTTATAACATTCTTCACTCACAGAATTTCCATCTCTTTTGTTAATTAATTAATAATTATATCACTTATTCTTGAAGTTTCATCTATTTAGTTATAAAAATTGCCTTATGTACTTAAATTTAAATTCTTATTTTGATAATATAATTCTTCCCACTTCATAAGTGAGATAAATAATCACGTAAAAATGTAATTATACATACAACAATTTACTAATAATAAAATTATTTTTCATTAATCAAGTGAGGCACACATTTGAAAAATCAAAACAAGACTCATTTTTTCGAACAAAAGATATTCGTAACACCGATTATTTTTGGGAATGGATGGAATATTATTTACTCCCTCCATCTCAATTAACTTTTCACAATTGATTGGACACGAATATTAAAAAAAAAAGTTGTTTTTCATTTTGACTTTTTTTAAAGGTGGAGATTGAGTGTGGAGATTTTGAGGGTGGAGATTGTGAGAGAAATTTTCTTTTTAAGGGTGTGAAATGTTAAATAGGATGAATCGAAATAGAAAATAAGAAAAGTTAGTCGGGACGGAGGGAGTATTTTTTGAAGCATAAAATCGAGCGCGTGCATAACAAATCTTGTTGGGTGAAATGTGTAACTCATAATTTAATATTAGGAGTAATATCATGATTAGTGGGTGTTAACATTTAATATTAGGAGTAATATCATCAGTAGTGGGTATTAAGGTTATTAAATGTCTAGTCCATGTGGAGACCAATTTGTTTTGTTCATTGCCATCCCCAACAATATATGTTGCTTTAAACTCACAAATGGGGTGGCAATTCGGATCTTCCGGTCCGGTCGAGCCCATCAGGTTAACATCATATATTAGTTTGAGTCGGGTCAGGTCAGTTTGAAGTTCTGTGGGGCAAAATATAGTGACTGAAGTCTAGGTCAACCCGTCTAATATATACCAAGTTATTGCGTTTGTCGACAGCTCGTTGGGCTATTGGTTCATTAGATCGATCTTGCTGAACTCGATGATACTTAGACTAAGATTCCTATGACCTAGTTCATCAAGTATTGAATGGGTCACCCCGTCTAATATATACTAAGTTATTTTGTTTGTCGACAACTCGTCGAACTATTGGTTCATCAGAGCGGTTTTGATGAACCTGATGATACTTAGACTAAGATTTCTATGACCTAGTTTATCAAGTATTGGATAGGTCGGACAATTTTCCCTCCTCTATCAACATACCACTGGAAAATTGTGCTTAACATTTAAGTGTTGAGTTGCAATACTTGAGTACAGAACTACGAATATAGAAATAATATTGGATAAATTTTTATTTTAATTTCGATTTAAAATTATATATTTATTTAAAAATAACCTCCACCTAGCCCAACTATTGTCTTCACCATAGCCTCTATGGAGGGTTTCCCACTAACCTCATCTTAATTGGCCTAAAAAATTGTTTAGAAGAACCCTAGGGTTTAAAAAAGAGTAACCTACCTAGTAATCACTTTCAAAATATTTTTTATACAATTATTGAAGTTTTTGGCAGCCTAAAAGTGTTTGTTGTGGTCCAGTCCTCAAATCCTTTGTTTACTTTGAAGACTTAAATAGTTTGAACTGAAAAAACCAATAGTAAAATACATTAGACAACATTATCATTTGTCCTAGTCAGATTGCAGGTTGCAACTCGTCAATATACAGAAATTACTAATAATGGTCGGCAATCATACGACAGTAAATTTGTTCCTGGGCCTTCTACACACCGTCCGCGAAACTGGTCTTGCTTGAAATCGTTATCTTAACCACAGAAAGTGCGTTGAAGGCAAGACTAGTTTATTGAAATGAAACCGTAACAAGGTAGTTGTACTAGAAGGTGCAGCAGGATCACCTCCTTCTAACCTTAATTAAAAGACTATTCGTCTACCGACTGAGCTACAACTAATACTCTGAGACTCTTTCAGTTCACTAAAACTACAAAATAATTACTTTCACTATATTGAACCCTAATTAAAAGTGATTAAGAAATTAAAAGTCTTTTGTCAGAAAGAGAATCACAGATAGTAGCACTTAAAAATTTTAAAAATTTATTAGAGTACAATTATGGTGACTCAGTGGTGTTTGAGTTAGTGGATTCCCTTTTCTTGATATTCTTTTTTTTTTTTTTTTGGAAATAAATTATTGGTTGGGATATTATCATATATGTCCTTTGTGTCCGTACAATTTGACCAACTTTTGATTTATGTTGACACTTCCCTAACCATAGGATTTACTCACCAATATGGAGAATCTTCTATATCCCCACCCACCGAGAAATTCTATGCTACTCAGTCGAGTAGTATTTAATTGGATGATTCAATCATTTACTCAAAAAGTTTATTGGGATCAAATAAAAGTTAGTCATTAACCTTAATTTACTTTTTAAGTGAATGATCAGATCATCTAATCGACTCTATCCGACTGAATAGCACATAATTAAACATCCCCGCTCAAGATTTGAACTACTGTTGTTATAAAAAGGCATTCAAGTTGATTTGATTCCGACAATGTAGTTCTAGTTTGTATTCTTTCCGTCCCATAAAAATCGATACATTATGTTAGATCTATAAGTAAACTAATCAATTTTATTTTTTTGCAACCTATATATCTCAGTTAATGTTTGAAGATATTTAATTGTTATAAATCAATATAAAGATATTTTATATGGCACACGTTACTTACAGCGCTAATGTGTGTGCATGTATATGTATTTAACTATTTATATAAAAAACGTCAAATTTAATACGGAAGATACTTTGTATAAGCTTATAAATTTCTTAAAACATCTTATAAGATGTTATAAAATTTATAGCTCAAGAAATGTACAAACAGATTTTTAACAATTTATATGACGCGCAACGTAATTTTGTAACTCCAACAGAAATAGGTATAATTAATCCATCTTATTTTCGAAAATCTTATAAACTATACTCAAATTATGAAAATACTCATAGTATTTTATGAACTCCTGAGACAACTCACAAAATATTTGAAATAATTTTATTCACACCATCATAATAATTCTTATAGAAATCTATTACTACGATTGCATTTATTATATTTATATATATAGCACTAATATTTATCACAAGGTAATAATATGTGGCTTTGTATTTACCAAAAAATTCAAGTAATTTTAATTGGTCAGTTCCTATATTGGAGTATCTCAAGAGGTCAAGTTAGAGGTAAAATCGTCCGGTCTAATAGACCAGCCAAGTTCATTCGATATTTTAGATGAGTTGGGTCATAAGAATGTATACCGAAATACTACTAGACTCAATAAACTCAACTCAATGGCTAAAAACCCGACATGCCCTGAGTCGTCCTAAAATTCTTAGTGTATCTAAAGAGAAATGCTGAGCTAGACTTAATAACTTATGGTCAGATAAAATTTCTGACTGAAACGACCCCACCTATCATATGATATTTTGCCGGATGATCTGACCTAATTGAACCGGACCTCCCAAATTGCCACGGCTATATCAGGTGAATAAAATCGCGAGTTAAATCGATAAAATCGCAAATAAGATCAGTATAATTTTTAAAATCCCAAATATATATTTTTTATATTAAAACCAGAATTAGTAAGCATGACTATATTGTTTTGTCTAAACATCGTTTTTAAAGCTCATTCTACTTTAAGAGGAAAAACAAATAACATTTGCGAAGATAATTTAGGCAAGTCACAACAATGAAATCAAAATCTTCATTCTCAATTATCATTTCACCATCTGAATACAATTTTCAACATATTTGAGATGTATATACATATATACATACACAAGTATATATATATATATATTTATATTTATATATTTATAATTTGTAAAATTCTACGATCCTACAATTTAATTATGTAGACCGCCCATCGATTCAAATTCGAATCGCGAGTTTAACAATTTTGCTAGTAAGCAATAAACAAAATTAGTAGACATAATTGAAGAAGTTAGTATTTAATTATGTAGATCGTCCATCGATTCAAATTCGAATCGCGAATTTAACAATTTTGCTAGTAAGCAATAAACAAAATTAGTAGACATAATTGAAGAAGTTAGTATTTAATTATGTAGATCGTCCATTGATTCAAATTCGAATCGCGAATTTAACAATTTTGCTAGTAAGCAATAAACAAAATTAGTAGACATAATTGAAGAAGTTAGTATTTAATTATGTAGATCGCCCATTGATTCAAATTCGAATCGCGAATTTAACAATTTTGCTAGTAAGCAATAAACAAAATTAGTAGACATAATTGAAGAAGTTAGTATTTAATTATGTAGATCGCCCATTGATTCAAATTCGAATCGCGAATTTAACAATTTTGCTAGTAAGCAATAAACAAAATTAGTAGACATAATTGAAGAAGTTAGTATTTAATTATGTAGATCGTCCATCGATTCAAATTCGAATCGCGAATTTAACAATTTTGCTAGTAAGCAATAAACAAAATTAGTTGACATAATTGAAGAAGCACTAACTTCACATTCAACAATAATATCATTAGCCGCCCCTCTCCCTCCCTGGGAACCTCAAAACAAATCCGCATATTCCCCACTCATAAAACAACAAAATAATATACTACTCCCTCCGTCCCGGTCTTATTCCGTCCCAGTCTTATTAACTAATCTTGATCGAGCACGAAAATTAAGGAAAAATAGATTTTGTAAAATCTTTGATTTTTTCAAAGATGAGAGATTTGGAGGGTGGAGATTGTGAGAAAATTTGCCATTTATGGACTAGGACAATTAGGTTGGGACAAACAAATATGGCAAATTGGCCAATTAGGACGGGGGGAGTAATTGTTTTTGTTAAAAAAAAAGAAAAAAACACTCACACACACACAAAGTTCTCAACATTTACTTATGTTCTGCTGTTTAATTACACAATCTGTAAATTAAACTTACTGCAGTAAGGTTGAGTTCCTCTTGACTTTAGGTGTCTTTTTTCATATTTAAAGGCACAATTAATTATCTTCAAAAAAACCAGAAGAAAATAAGAACAATTGATGACGCTACAACAAAAAAAAGTAAATTTCATCACAAGAAATGATCGGCACAACCCAGCTTTCAGCAAACAAAATTGTTCATGGGTTCATCCCTCAATAAACGAAAGAAAATCTCAGCTTTTGGTCTCGATCGCTTCATGAAACAGCACAACAACTTCTATGCATCTATTATGTAAGCTAAGGGAAATCGATTACCCATGACAACATATGACGTAGGTGGTTGATAGCTCAACCCGGGCGCTTGATTTGACCATACGACCCAACATGACCTGAAAAACTTATGAATGGGCTGGACTTATCTGACCAGTTGATTGGATACAAAGCAGTTGTTGCTTGAGGACAAATAGTGAAACGACCAAACACAAAAACCCTGACCAAAAATCATTCCGGTGCCATCATCTGGACATGATTCCTGAGAAAGAGAACGAAACAACTTAGACAGGTAAATGAATTATATTAGATGAATCAAAACAACACGATAAACTTAAGTTTATGTCATGAACAGGTTAAGGCTTGCACAGATTTGTTGGTTCCATAATATTATTCTCAGCGAAAAACGTTTATAGTACTAGTAAAGGTAGTGTGATGCAAATGGACTTCAGTTATAACAAAGATCCTGAAAATCCATGGTTTTTTCAGGAGATAGAAATGCATAGGTTTCTAGCTTATGAAAAGCATAACAAGTATTAATTGAGAGTTCACCCTTAACGAAAAACTGATACTAGAAACAGAAGTCCCAAATCTGTTGGTTAACTAGAAGACAATAAAAATTCAAGAAACCTCTGACTAGGTACATAGAATCTAATATTGGACCTCCTTTTCATGAATTTTGAAGGCAAATCAGAATAAAATCCTATTTCAGTTGCCATATGTCGACATATATACGTACATTTGTCAACCAACATGCAGCCAAGCTAGATAGTGGTATTAGCTTATATGATAATGGAAGTATGAAACCACCCAACACAATTATAAAAAGGGGCAGATGGACATACCATTTAGTGCAAGTTAAAAGTATACATCATAGCAGAACCACATACATTAATTATATGGTATTAATTATATACTTTATAAGAACCAATAAGAGGCCAAGCATATTAAAAAAAATCTTAAACATCTCCATGACAAGAGTGAAATATTAGCCCTACATTATGTTAGTATACAACTCTCATCCCCGTGCACTAATCATAGTTTGGTGCACATCTGTATCAGAAATTAGTGTGTGTAAATAACACTCTAAAAAATCAGCAACACAGGCTAGGATGTAATTTGCCAATAACTTTATCGAGCATACATTCTACAAGCATATTGACCATGAGTTTCGAAAAAATTCAAAAATAGATGAACCTTCCGCGTAAAGTCTTATTTTATGTGCAGCCCGCTCACTCACCAACACCACATGCCAATATAAAAACATACTTCCAAGATTAATAATCTCAACATGTTCCAAATGTCATAGCACATCACGCCACACAGTTTTGATATGATAGAGGCAAAAAATACTTAAAACAATAAGACTTACATAAGACGAGATTCACCCTCAAACAATAGTGAGATTATGGGCGCGGCATAGTTCAAGTAATGCAGTTTGATTAGCCTGTTCAAGATTTTCAGTAATGATTCGAGGATAAGTTCCAGGGGCACGAGCAGAAAGATTTGCTAAAGATGCAACCAAAAATTGCTTTGGGTCTTTGATTTCTGGCAGCGGGTCCTCTTCTTGCCTCCCAGCGTTGTACAAATTGACAAAAGTGGCACTATAACCAACAGTTTCACCAAAATCTGGAACCTCGGGCTCCTCTTCCACTCTGTCCTCCTCTGGCCGTGAAATAAGAGTAACAATGCTGTCGAGCATTTTACCCCAAAGCGAATCTGATGGTGGCAGAGACTCGCATAACAGTCTAGTCGATGCCACTGAAGTTAACTTGAGCTCCATTGAACCCATGATCAGCTTGAGGTTAGGTATCCAAAACTGCTCCAAGATTGTACGGAAAATATCAGGCTGAACGGCATTCATCGAGCCAGCAAGATTTTCAGGGCCATGCTTCACCAGAAAAAGCGACATGAATATAACAAGAGACTTGATAAACTTCACGGTTCTGTTGGCTTGCAGCCGTTTAAACAAAGCAACCCATATGTGGCTAATGTAGGGAGAAAGTACATCATAACCAAGATTTTCAATCACGGTGTTGAGCACATAAAAACCTTGTTCATCAGTAGTCGGGGATGTAACTAGAGTGTTGAAAATTCCAAGTATACTAGATAATCTACCCTGCTGATTAAGCTCATGTGGAGCCTTTCTGAGGAACGCCTGAAGTAAACGGACAAGGGCTGGAACATTTGCAGACTTCTTCCATGGATCAGGGGTGAGGAGTATTGTGAAAATGTCCATGTAAGCCGCAGGTAAAGGAGGCCGATTCAAGTCAACAAGCTGAGCCAGCAGCTGGAATGCATAAGGTAAAAACTCACTAACATCTCTAGCCATGATTATTTGTAAGATGGGCTGTAGGCTTTCCCCAAAAGCTGAAATAATCGATGCATCCTGCTCACATGCCCGTCTGATTAGCACAGCCACAGACTCAAACAGATAGTGGTTGAAGACGGGATTCTTTGGGTTTTCACAGACCCTATTTAGGACAGGCACCAGACCACTGATGCAAGCTGAAGCAACGTCACGTGAAACATTAGCAACTCCAAGAACCCGCATGATGCACTTCATCACATAATGGTTCTCCTCTGACTCTGGCTTCTGCAAGGCACCAAACAGATTATTCATCAGCAGACCAAGAAATGGATTGACATCTGCAGCAGAGTATCTTGCTCTACCCCCTTCATCCTTGACCAGAAAGAGCTTCTCAATACAGCTGGCAGCATATGAATGGACCACATTTGACTCGGAGGCTAGGAAACGAAGCACATCAGGGAGCAATGCCACTGCAACAGCTTTTGGGATATGATTCCTAAACATTGTGAAGAACTTCAATGCACCAGCTTTCAGCATTGGATATCCATCAACATCTTGACTCCGCAGCTCTGGAACAATGACAGACCCGAAGAAATTCTCAACATCGACAAGATCAGTGGAAACTGAAGTGCCGCCAGCTTTCTTTGTGGCAAGGGAGACAACCAAATAGATCGCACAATCCTTGTGTTTCCAGTTTGCGGCTGGGTTTTGAGCAAATGAGGCCAGAAGACCCTGTATCTGAGCAGAAACCTTTACAGTAACCTTCTCCTTATAATTCATAGCAATTCCCTTGAGGAGTTCACAAGCAATCCTCCTCCGAGTGTCGAGGTCACTGCCTTCCATATCTCTCCGTATGAACTCTACATAATTCATCTCAAAAAGTTCCTCATCCTCATCCCTTAACATCACATTGGGAATCACTACACTCTGACAAATCTGTTGTAAAATATCATCCCCTGCAAACAAAGTATGATGAACACTTGTACTAACTGTAGTCAAAAACTTAATAGCAGTCACCGTCAGCCTCTCCCGGGTAGAAGAGCTCGAGGCAGCCACCAAAAGTCCCCATACGGCTTCTACAAACCCAGCCAAATATTTCTGAAAAATCTCCTCCTCTTTCTCCATATAAAGGTTAATATTCTCACAAACAGCAGCTCGTAATTCATCAACCAAAGCAAGCCCATCATTTCCACTATCTTCTAAAGCAGAATACTTCACCGTCAAGTATTTCTTGAACTCAACCATCCATTCATCCATATGATCCTCAAAAAACTCCGGCAACTCCATAAAGTTGAGCGAATAAAAAATCCTACAACACAACCTCTGTGACTCTATATAACCCTTCAGAACGGTAGCATTGGCCCCAGAAGCCACAGCTTGGTCCATATACACTGCTGTCCGTTTGAACACTTCCAACAACGGCTTAGCAAAGTTATCAAGACAATACTTCAAATCAAGCAACAAGTCATTCGTCTTATACTGGTACCTAAATTTCTTAAACAACGAGTTAATCGTTGCTAAAACCCCATTCACAGACACATAATCATTTTCCTGACTCAACTTATCCAAAGTTACAACCAATTCAGGCAACAAACTCTGCCACGCTCTAGGGAAATCATGCTTCCCAATAATCGTCAAAGCCTCACTAAGCTGAGCCTGGATTTTCGGCGACGTATTAACCATAAGCGTAACAATCAAAGCCTTAATCTGTTCCTTCTCCGAGTCCGGCACAATAACTCGGGCCGGATCGTTGGGCTGCTGCGCCCAATGAGCTTTCAGATGGTTTTTGAAGTTAACAGCAGCTGATTGGCGGATCTGCTCGTCGACTGACGGCTCGGCAACAAGACGGAGAACTGCCAGGCCGTAGTTAGGACGATCAGCAGCCTCCGAAAGAGCCGCCTCCGCGCGGCGGCGGGGGTCAGGGAGAGGAGATAGAGTGTGGAGGAAGCATTGGGACAGGAATTGCAGGGTTTCGGGGTTCCACTCCATTGTTATCTCACGCTCAGTGTGTTTGTATTGCTCGAGGTTTAGCAGCTAGGGTTTAAGCTAGAATTCAATGGATATTCCAGAAATCAATCAGTATAGATAGTTCATCGATACAGATTACACATACATATATGCAAATGTAGAGAGAGAAGGAGAGTACCTGAGAGTGAGAGGAGTGAGAGAGATCAACTCGCAGACGGACAGAATTTTGAAAATGAGGGCAAGAGGGGGGATTGACGATATCTGATTTTATATGGAAAAATAGGAAATCACTGTAATAATTCTGTATTGGGCCATGTTCCATTATTGGCCCACTCGATTTACTAACATTTGGGCCTTATTGGGCTTTCAGTATCCCAAGCTAATTTAGTAAGAAACGGCCCACTTCTGTTAGTCATACGGGCCTCATATGCTAAGCCCAATACAACAATTTCTGATTTTTACATACCCAAGTTTTATACCCTCGGTTGTAAATCACGCCGCCTAGGCGCTAGGGTCCCATTGACCACCTACGTTTATTTCTCGATTCTTCCCCGCCTAACTACGTTTATGTCCCGATTAATCTCATCTAAACCTCGACTAATCGCTAGGCCCCAATCCACCCCCTAACTAGCGCCTAGCGACTTTTACAACCTTGTTTATACCCAACCATATGGGTAGTTATTTATGCATGGCTACATACAGAATTCAAGTCAGTGTTCGTAGAATCGGACCCATGAGTAAATCGATCATGCTACTGATTCACAATTTCACTGGAATTAAAATTATATTATACTCACTCTATCCCAAATGAACTTGCGTATTTTCCTTTTTGATACGTCCCAATCAAATTTGTATACCCTTAAAATGAAAGTTATAACATAATCTACATCCTCAAATCTCCACCCTCAATCCACTTTTGAAAAGTCAACATAAAAGTAAAAATCATTTTTTTCTTAATATGTGTGCATCCTTGGGGGTGTAAGTCCATTCGGAACGGGGGAATGTTGAACCTGTTCAATCCGATCCGGTTCAACAAACATTAATTCAAATACGAGTTAGGATTTAACTATTATGGGTTTGTGCGGCAGTTGGGCCTTATTGGGCTTCTAGAGTATCACAAAGCTCATTTAGTAAGCAACGGCCCACTTTCTGTTAGCTATGCTAAGCCCAATACAACAATTTATAGAGATGGGTTGACCTTTTACGGGTCTGTTCGACAAATGGGTCGAACTCGATTGACACAAAAATAAGCATGTTGCGAATGTGTCGTGTTCGTATTACGAGTTTTGATCCAAATAGATAAATAAGTTGGTATGGAAATTGAAACGGAAATAGATTCTTTGTTGGGCAGACTTCACAACACACAGTGTTTCACCTCAAAATAACGTTGTTTTGGTGCATATTAAAACAACGTCATTTTGTGCAAAACATTGTCATTTTGACACCAAAACAACGTTGTTTTATGGTCCAGCAATGTATGCTGAGACATCTGTTCAGCAGGGGGTCTTGATCCATCCTGTATTGGGCTCGTATAAAGCCTATAATAATTGTTTATAAATATTTGTCTTCGTAATGTTTCTTTTACACATTCTTTCAATATTATCATTATATAATTGTAAATATATATAAAATATTAGAGGAGATAGTAGAGAATAATTAGAAATTTGAGGAATTCAAAAAAATTAATTCGATAATTTATTCGTACATTTCACATATTCCTTAATATTTTTATTCTAAGTTGAAACTATAACTTAGAAAATGTAGGTAATATATATAGAAAAAGTAAAATCCATTGCTAGGCTAAGTTAAAAATAACTGACTATAATAGTAGTAACTTCGTTTTTTTATTAGTTGTTCTTTTAGATTTTGCTAGATGTTAATGAATACTTGTCCTTTTAACTTTTTTCCATGTATTTTATAATAATACCCCTTAATAATTAGAAAGAAATATAATACTTCCTCCGTCCCAATTTATTTTACACAGTTGACTGGGCACAAATGTTAAGAAAAAATATATTTTGTTTTTTCTTTGACTTTTTTAAGGTGAAGACTGAGGGTTGAAATTTTGAGGGTGAAGATTATAGGAATTATTTTCTATTTTAGGAGTGTGCAAAATAAGATAGGACGATCGAAAACGGAAAGTGCGCAAAATAAGCTGGGACGAAGGGAGCATAAAGATAATAGTGGTATAATTATAGGAATTAGAGAGAATGTAGTAAAATTAATTGATACTCCCTCCGTCCCAAGTTATTTAGCACACATTCCTTTTCGGGGTGTGCCACCCTATTTTGCACACCCCGAAATGAAAAAAAATCTTACAATTTCCACCCATAAAATCCCCACCTTTGAAAAAGTCAACTAAAAAACAAAAAAAAACAGTTCTTTTCTTATTCCACGTGTTAAAATGGATGTGCAAAATAACTTGGGACGGAGGGAGTAATTATTTGTCCATTTTAATTACTTCTTAATTTTATAATCCTAAATCAAAAGAACGACTAAATAAAAACGGAGGTAGTATATGTTAACTATGGTTTGTGATGAGTTAAGCAAATGCAGTGGGTTTCCTCCCCATATCATGCTTTTGACAACGTGTCGGTGGGGACCACAGAGTGTTGTTTGTTGGGGAAAAGGGTTACCAGCAAACACATGAACTGTGTGTTTCTATTCAACAATTTTGGCCACAAATACCAACACATAGAGAACACATGAACCGTGTGATTTCTATTCAATTGTGTGTCTTTTTTAGTGTGTCTAGTCTGCGTTAAAGGCATGAACAATGCGTGGAGTATGTGTATGTGTGTCGCACAAGTGCTCTGTAGTTAAGCATGTTGAAATCGATTCGATCCGTCCCGATTCGTTTCGATCCGAAATTTTTGGGGTAGAGTAAAATTCGACCTGATAAAAAAGGGGCAGGGTACGTCCCGCCCCGTTCGCCGGTCGGGTCGATGTCGGGTCATGTCCTCCGCCTTGTCCCGCCTCTATATATATATATATATATATATTAATATATATTATGTAATATTATATAGATATATATATACACACAAAAATATAAAAAAAATATATATATATATGAATTTATAATATTAAATTTTATCTATATGTCATCTTAATATGTTAAATTATGACTAGAGTAAATTTAAATAATCAAAATTTTATTTTTAAATAATTATATTTTTAAAAAATAAAAATATTAAAACAAAGGTAATGTAGACCTAAAAATAAAAACATGTTAACTTAAAAAAACAAAAACAAGTTTTTAAACAAAAAAAAAAAATTAAAAAAAATGAAGGCGGGGCGGGGCAGATCACGGGGGCCACATTTTTTCAGCGTGCACGGGGGGGTCAGAAAATTCAGAAACTCGCCCTGCCCCGCCCCGTTGGCATGCCTATCTGTAGTATGTATGAAGTGCGTGAATTGTGTTTAGTGTATATTACATGTATGAATTGTGCGTATAGTCTGTGTATGCATGAGCAGTGTGCAGTGTAGTACGTATAATTTGGAGGGTGTTTGGCTAAACTTACTTCAAACATCTTATAAGCTCTAACATCTTATAAGTTGTTTAAAGAGCTTATAAGATGTAATTTCTTAAGAGCTTATAAGTCAATAAAGTGTTTGGATAAAAGAGTTTATAAACTTGCAATTGAACGACGTTATTTACCTATCAATTTATGGTTTAATTTAAAAGTTAATATCAAACACACATTTTAATTAGTGTGTGTGGAGTGTTGTGAAGCGTGTGTAGTGTACGAAATGTGTGAAGTGTGTGAAATGTGTTATGTCTGTAGTATGTGTATAGTATGTGAAATTTAAATGTAACTTATAAGATCTTGAAAAATAATTAAGATGGACCAGAGAATACTTATTTTTTGTGGAGTTTATAAACTCTACGAGCTTATTTTTGCATCTTATAAGTCGCTAACATCTTATTTTGTCAAACACATTTCAAGAGTTTATAAGCTTCCAAACATCTTATAAGATGTTTCAAGGGGCTTATAAACTTAACCGAACCCCATCTTAAGTGTGCCTTGTAAGATTTAAGGAAAATAACATAGATTAGAGGTACTTATTTCTTTGGAGTTTTATTCATCGTAAAACTTTATTTTCACCTCGTCTAAGTTGTTTAGCATCTTATTTTATCAAACACATTATAAAAGATTTACAACCCGTTGTGGGTTTGATAAGCATTTTTCCAACATAATATAACAATCTATCAATTTTACACCTTTTGTTACTATACTTTTATAAGTTATTGGGCTTTAGCCCTTAGTCCCAACCCATACAAAGCCCAAATCTAAATGGGCTATAGTCCTTTAGTCCCAACTAATATAAAGCCCAAGCCCACTCTAACAAATGGAGTTTTATCAAATAATTTTAATTTATATCCTGATCCTAAATATATAAAAGTGCATCCACTTACTTCTTCAAAGTTCGTCCTCCTTAACTACAGAATTTCATCCAAATATTTTATAATATAGTTAAAAAAATTGTCGCCGCTAGGACCATGGGCGGATCTATCAAAGGCCAGTAGCGGGCTCCATCCCAAGACAAAACTCATTTTTAGTACTATGATTTTTATTGTTTTAGTTATTATTCAATCAACATTTTAAGTAAGTTTATCCATTTAATTCTTTTGTCAACATTCTTGTCTATATCCCAATTATTAGTAAATATCTCAAACCAAAAACCATGCTCCACTAGTTCGTTTCAAATAAATTTATTAATTATTTTAGTAAATTTCTTATAAAACTGTAAATTTCTGGTTGATTCTATAGATTCTATAGATTCAACTTTTTTTAACATTAGTTCTCTCAGTGTGTTTGAATTTTATGTTGTAGCCCACCCACTGCTAAATTATGGATCCACTCGTGATTAGGATAAAATTTTAGATTTAATCATGTCTTAGTCGGTTAATCCCTTTCTTTCAATACGGCGTCATGCAGTATAAAGTTGTTAAATTTCAACATTAGTAGTTTCTCAAATTTGCACAGAATTTTTAATATACTTCATTTCTTAATACAACTTACTTATATTCGACAAATAAATCCCGAAGATAATTGAACTGCTAAATCTTGTAACTTAATAACATCGCTCTTAATTTTAAACTAATTGATCTAGGGTTGTAAGCTTATCTCTACAAAAGAAACGATAAAAAAATAAAATAAAAAATTGAACCGAATATGTGTGTGTATATATATGAAAAGAAAAAGAGCAATAAAAATGATAGGACCGAATATATAGGAGGTAAAGGAAGTGTTCTTATCTCCACCCCTTGAATCCTAAAATAGAAAAAAAAAATATATATATATATATATATATAAAGGAAAGGAAAAAAAAAAAGAAAAAGGACCAGAATAATGATTGGAGGAAATATGTGTGGGTATATATAGAAGAAAGATAATAACATGAATTGTATCAAATATACTACCTCCGTTTTTTTATAGTTTCTTTTAAATTTCACGAGATGTTATAATTATCTTTTTAACTTTTTTATCGTGTTTTTTCCAATACTACCCTCTTAGTAATTGGAAATAAATATAATATAAATGAAAGAATGATATTAAAAAATTTGAGGAAATAAAGGAAAATTAATAGAGGACCTAATTGTTCATTTCACTCACTCATTAATTTTCCAATCCTAAGCTAAAAACAACTAAATAAAAACGGAGGTAGTATGTTCGTATATAATATAGAACAGGGAGAAGATAATAATAAGGATTGGATTGAATATGTCTCTCTATGTGTGTGTTGTGTGTATATAATTACATTAAAAAAAAAAATGCTGACTACTAATTTTTTTTGTTATATTATCGATCCAATCGGCCATCAAACGGCTTTGTTGTTGCCAGTTATAACAATACTGATATCAACATTCAAACTCTAAATTCTAATTCAGTCTTTTATTTGGACGCGGCTCATTTTTCTCTCCATGGAGTTTTCATCTTAACAACTTCATAATCCATCTTAACAAATCATCGTTGCTACAATTTTCCAATCATGTTTATCCGTAAAATAAATACTTTTTAAAATTCAATAAATATTGGATAGGTCGGGGTATCCGATGAATTTGATTAATCAAATTTGAGTATTACAAGTATCTTTCTAATAAATATAAAATGAGTACTGACAAGATAAAATTTAAATGACTAAATTTAGATATCCTTAATTTTACGGATATCAATTACAGGTGAATATGTCTTACACGTATATATAGAAAAAAACCAATGAAAAGTATTGGACCGAATGTAAGTATCTATATATAGAAAAGGTATGGGGATAAAGGGTACGACTTGTAAATGTGTGTATTTTATCCATTTCTATATACACATATTTAAATTTTAAAAAGCAAAATTGGATATTCCTAAAAAAATAGGTCTTCTATATGACGGTTTCACGTATAATGAAATATATTTTTGTCGGAAAAAGTAATATTTTTATAGATAAAAATGATACTTTTAATACAATGATACTTTTACAAATAAAATTGATATTTTTGCTACAAAAAGTTATACTCCCTCCGTCTCACCTTATCTTGCACAATTTTCATTTTCGTCCGTCCCAAACAAACTTGCACACCTCTTAAAAAAGAAAGTTATAACACAATCTCCACTCTAAAAATATCTCCACCCTCAATCCACCTTTAAAAAGTTAACAAAATTCCAAAAATGTTTTTTCTTAATATTTGTGTCAAATTCACTGTGCAAGATAAAGTATGACAGAAAGAGTATTTTTTATTAAAAAGGTATTTTTACATAAAAAAATAATATTTTTTCTATAAAAGTAATATTTTTTTTTGTTACACGATCGTAACGCGGCGTGATGGTCTCACATAAGTTTTTGTCTCGGAAAAAAAAAGCAGCAAAATTGGGTGGCCGAAAAGAAGCCACACGCTGAAAACGTTAAAGCAGTAAAAACCGCAGCAAAATGGGTGGTAAACGTTAAATTTATTGAATGCAGTTCACATGCTCCATCCATGCCATCACGTGCGTTTCACGAGCTCCGTAGGCTCGAAGTTCGAGATGCCAACGTGATTTGTGTGACTCTGATGAAACCCTATACACCACGTGTCCACTTACACTCACGCGCTACGAGCCACCGCGTCATCACCTCCTGGCCCAATTAACTAGAGTTGCAATTCAGCTGTCCGAGTTGATCGGACCTAGTCTATCGAGTCAACGTCATATTTTGGGGAGTTAAAATTTAATTGGACTCAATATTAATCAGTTCGACTTAGCCTATTCTTTTATAATATATTATCTCCGTTTTTTTAAGTTTCATTTAGATTTTATATTTTGTTTTTTAATAGTTGTTATTTTAACTTTATTTTTTTCCCACATTTCTCCCAATAATATCCTTTTAATAAAGGAAATAGAGAGAATATTAAGGGATTTATTATTAGAGATAAAATTTAGATGAAGGTTATATTTGTCCAATTTTTTCCTCTCTTAATCTTCTTATCAAAGTCTAAATGAACAACTAAAAAAAATTGAGGTAGTACTAAGATTATCGGATCGGTCTAGACTCGTTGGACTTTTGGTCTATTGGATTGAGCCTGCCAGGTCAAATAATACTTCAGACCAAGATTTTTATGGTCAAATCCATCTAAAAAATATTGGGCCGATTGAACCGGCTCATTGAGTCGGATCGATCTTGTCACCTCTACACTTAAAGAAGAGATTATCGGACCGGTCCAGGCCCGTTGGACTTTTGGTCCATCGAGTTGGATCTGTCGGGCCAAATAGTACTTGAAACCGAATTTTTTATGAATTTATCTAAAATATGGGACCGATTGAGTCGGCCCATCGAGCCTGATCGATTTTGCCACCTCTACAGTTAACCATTCATGTCTCTTCTTTATTTTAAATTTAATAATTTTATATATGTAAAATCATTTGGTTTCAAATTAGAAATTCTTTTCGTTGTAATTCCGATTTTATTAATAGGAAAAAAAATGGCTTGAATAATATTTGTATAGGATGCACTAGTTCTATTATAAAAGTGTTATTTTTAATGTAACAACAAACAAATGTAAATTTTATCACGAAAATTGTACTTTTTAAAGTTATTGCTTATGTGTAAATATAATAATACTCAAATAACTCACTTATTTGTCATCCTGACTTTAAATTTGTAATAATCTTAATAAGACAGTCTTATTTGAGCGTTTGATAGCACTTTTATGCCATCGCGTCTTGAAATTTACCAACAATTTTATTCTATCTTTGTTTTACCACATCAAAAGCGCACCAATTTAATTATCATTTCGAAATGTTAAAATATCACTTGATATAGAGATACAACATTAAGTTTTAGTTTCACTACAAGATGATGATAAGTACATTTTCCAAGACAAGTCTTATATGTAATTCATTAAAGACATACTGAATAACCACCGTGAAAAATGACTGAGTAAGTTAATCTGTCGATCTATTATATTCCAACACTATGATTGGGTGCAAACTATCAAGATATAAAAAATTTTGTTCGTTAGCATTCCGACCGACCACCTCATTAAATAATTCAAGTCGTCGAAATCCTCGAGTTGCACATGTAAATCATCTTCATGTCATGGTGATGTGTAGATCATCTCCACGTCACGGGATTGTGCAAACAGCGTTCAATATACTAATTTCTCGAAGACCAAATAACATAAAGTTCTAAGACGTCAGCATCAACCTGTGATCAGAGTATTAACTCTTTGCCGACTCAGACCCTGGATTCTTGAGAATAACGCCAAAGACCCGACCTATTTTAGACGACAACTAGTTCTAGGTTTTGTGCATGTTGAATGATTCATTCATCACCTGAAAATTACGGAACTCGTTAGTCGTTATGCATTAATTCAAGTATCCTCCTTTCATCCAACAAAAGTAGGATTGCTTTCTATTTTAATCCATCTTACAAAGACAGATCATTCACTATATTACAGACACCATTTTTCATCTCCACGTTTACTCCTAATTAATCAGTCTTAATGTTTCTCAAGCTATCTGTTTAAACAATAAAGACATATAGCCTAAAGAGTACTAAAGTAAAACACACGATATTTTTTCCGTTTAGCTATATTAACTACTATTTCTCGACCTACATCAAAATAATTAATGAAATAACTCAACTCGATTCAAGCTATTCATTTTGTTTAAAAAAGAAAAACAAGTATATACTCTATATTAAACTTATGCTAAATATATATTGATTTTTTTTTTTTCCAAGTTTCCAATAATTAACTATGGTGGGTCAACAAACTATGGTTAAAGATAACTAACTATAGTTAGGGATCAGATAAACCCGTGCTTAAAATAGATTCAGATATTTTATTTAATGTTCCAATAATTGTAATTATCATCTATCAAAGACTTTGGAGGGGGGTCCCACCATAGCCCATGAATAATCACATGAAATAATATTTTATGGATAATAATTTAATCTAGCACACAGGATTAATTCAGGTTTGGTTTTGGAATATTTAGCCTTATGCTTCACTCAATTATTTTTTTATTAATTAAATTAATCTCTTTAGACAGCTATTTAATTTGTCTGAAAACTTCGGCCTGCCTAATCGGGTAATGCCCGACTAAATGATTCAATCGTTTACTTAGAAATTAAATTGAGATAAATGATTATCTTTTACTTAATTTTAATATATTTTTTAAATGAACGATTGGATCACCCAGTTAAATACTACCCGACGATAGCATAGAATTTCTCGAAAACTTCCATGAGGGGATTGATGAATCGTAGGACTCTACTTGCTTTAAAGTTGTTCATGAACCTTGTAAAAAGGATGAACATAAAGAAACAAGAAAATTAAAAGATAGAAAAAGTAAAAATCTCTAAGAAAAGAAAAAGATTTAAATTAAAAGGTCGTGTTTTATAATGGTGCATTATTTTTTGTCAATTCGATAAAGATATAAATTCTATAAAGGATAATTTTACATGGTTCGTTGATTTGATTTATTTAGTTATTTTTTTACTTATTTGTGAGAATTTTATAACGTTTTATTTTCAATAATAAGGCGCGACAATAACTTATAAAACATGATTTTTTTTATATTTTTTTCATTCTAAAAACTCTCTTGTATACGGAGTGTCAATTCGAATTTTATTGAAAAAATACACTTCCTCCATTTTAAAATAAATAATGTTTTAGAAAGAAGCGGAAGAATTAACAAAAAATGTTTAGTGATCTTATCCCTAAATTTTGGATAAGATAATATACTTCTTTTAGGAGGGTATATATTTAACCATCTGTTAGATTGTTATGCTACCTGTTTTGTCTTTCTATACACTATCTTTAACACGCAATACATGTTAATTAGTAACATTTTGGTGCTTGGTGAACATCGTTCAATACAAAATACAACATAATAATGTACTACCTTCGTCCCGCTTTAATTTGCCTATTTTTCTTTTTGTCCCAATTAAATTTGTCAGCCCATAAATGACAAATTTCTCTCACAATCTCCATCCTCAAATTTCCACCTTTGAAAAAGTCAAACATTTCACAAAATTTATTTTTTCTTAATCTCCGTACCCGATCAAAGTAGATAAATTAGGTCGGAATGGAAGGAGTAATATATATTCATATGATGTATTACATGACATGACATTTTTTTTTTTTTTTTTCCTTCTTATTTGTCAATTTCTACTACCTATCTTATCTCTTTTTAGATAACATGGACGGATGGACCGCATATTGGCCCCCATAATTTATGGTCCTTTATAACTTTTAATATTTAAGTCATCTACTTTCCGTCCCAATTTAATTGATTTAGTTAAATGGGCACGAAAGTTAAGAAAAAATAAATTTTGTGAAATTTTTACCTTTTTCAAAGTTGGAGATTATATAAGAATTTTGTCATTTTTGGGCTGATCAATTAAATTGGGACAAATAAAAACGAAAAGTAGGTCAATTAGAATGGGACGGAGGAAGTATATATATATATATAATTATTTTATTTTATTGTTCATATTAAGTAAAAGTTGCTATTTTGGGCCATTGTTGTTAACATTGAAACGTATAAAAGTGAGGATAGATATTTCTTATAATGGCAAGCCATTATTTCTTGGTAGGTAAGATATGATTAAATAGAGATTTTTTGTTAAGTCATATGTTATCAAAATATGGAAAAGAAAAAAGAAAAAAGAAAAAAAAGAGAAATATGTAGCAAGAAAGTGTTTCAATTGTTGTTTCCCTAAATGTGAACATGTTTTATGGTATATTTCTACCAATTTACTATATATCTTCCTTCAATCCCGCTTTCCTACTCTTCGTAATGTATCAAGATTTCCTCGAATATAGTTAATTATATTATCCTTAATTTGAGAATATAATCTTTACACGTTAACGATTGGTATATTAACGTGTGAGCACTATAGGTAGGAGAGCACGTACCTTCCTTTTCTTTTTATAGTGTCTAACTTTTCGTATAAATACCTTATAATGCGTATATATGTATATTGAAAATTTTCTCTGGGTCTTTGAGTTTTTTTATTTAATAAAAATGAAATAGAAGTAGAAAGGGAAAGAGAGAGTGGAATATAAGCATAATTATTGACTTCGTTCCATTATTGTCAAAATATGATGTTTCATTTCTTGTCATGAAAATAGAACGCTTTGGCAGTCATTCTGCTTTAGTTAACTTCTCGGCTGTTTAACGACATCAAAATGACCAAAATTCACGAGATGACTGAAATGACCTAATGTGCTGATTCTTGATGTGTAATGATTTTATCCTAAATTTTGGATAAGATTATATATTTTTTAGGAGATTTTGACACATCAGCTGCTAGACAAATTAATATATGTCTATTGCGTCCGTGATGGATAGGGAAGCAAGATTGTATAATAGACTACACAGAATCGAATCTTTTGGGTGATAATATGCAATTTCCTTTCATTGGAATTTAGTCTAGGCTACATTTTAGAGATCTCAAAACGTAAAATGCTAATTGAACAAACATTACGATTAACATATAATTTGAAGTGATTTTATCATGTATTTAATCAACATATTAAGTGATAATAATATTTTAACGTATATTTAGATCTATAATATTATACTTATCAAAGTTGAACGTTGAAATGCTTCGATATCAAAATGTTTTGTTATAGAAATAAATCCGAAGAAGTCACTGAAACGCTATCGATAATTTAGGATAGAAGAGATTTAAAGGATGAATTCTAGGTTGGCCTATTAATTGAAGGATGAGCAGTGCTTTATTGCCGAATGGATGAGGACGAGAACTATCATATCCAATATCTATCTGTTACCCTCCACTCTTAGTTTAACTACCCTTATAGATGAGGATGAAAACGACCACATCCAATTTCCATCCATTTCCTCCACTACCAGTTTAATTACACTTACTAATTTGACTGCTACAATACATTATCTTATTTTCTCCCCTCTTTATCCCATCCCCATCCCATTTTATTCCGTTTTTGAACGGGATCTTTCGAATTTCAACATCCGAATATACTACATCCACCTACATCCTATAACAAACATACACTTAGATCACTCTCTAATATAAAAGGCAAGTATTGGTATAATTACAAAATAATACTCCCTCCGTCCCGAATGAACTTGCACACTTTCTATTTCAGTCCGTCCCAAACAATTTGCACACTTTTTTAAAAAGGAAATAAATCTCATAAATTATACCCCATAATACACGTTTATTTACTAAATAAAGCAAAAAGATAGGTTGAAAAGTCAACATAACCCAAAAACTACTCACTCATTTCCATATTAATTGGCGTTTTAGGATGAAAGAGAAGAATTAATAATGATTTTTTTTTTACTAATATACTTTCAGCTAAAGATTTAACCAAATCAAAATATCTCTAATAGATTAAAAGTAGAGATATTTTAGGATAGAGTCCAAGAAAAAAATTAGTAGAATTGATGAAAAAATATCTAAAACATCAATTAATTAAAAAAGAAAATATATCCAGAAAAAAATTGATAAAATTGATGAAAAAATATCTAAAACATCAATTAATTAAAAAAGAAAATAACATCATAAACATCAATAAATATGAAAAATGAAATAACATCGTAAAACGTCAATAAAAATGTAAAAATAAAGTGATTAAAACAATTTAAAAAAAGAAAGAAAAGGAAAACAAGTACCAAAACATATGACCCACCTTTCACGGTTCAAAGGATTAAAAAAAAAAAAAAAAAACCAAAAGAATAAAAACCAAAAAAAAAAAAAAAACAATTTTTTTTTTTGGTAAAACAGAAAACACAAGGTTGTTGCCGACTGCACACAAACTTCTCTCTCTCTCTCTCTAACCTAACCATGGTTACTTTTTCACTATTTGGTAAACCTTAGACCCAAACTTCATACACATGCAGCAATTTGGGCAATTTTTTTAAGAGAAACGAGAGAGAGAGACATAACCAACACCTCTTCTTCTTCTTCTTCTTTCTTTCTCTGCAAACGGAATTAGGCGAAAAAAGCTTGTTGTTTTCACTCCTGCTACTGCTGATCGTTTGTTTTATGAAGTTCTGTAGTTTCCGGCAATAACTTTTACTGGTGAGTAATTCATTTCAATTTCTGTTGTAAAATGAATTGGCTTTGTTGTAATTTCATGTTTTACTTACATTTAAATTGTTTTTCTGCCTTTTTTTGTCATGCATGTGTTTGTAGATTTGTGATATTTGAGATCTGAGAGTTGAGAGCCATGGCTTGTTGTGATTCCGATTGACGGATTGGATTTATGTGTAAAACTTGCGATGGAGTAGTGTTGGATTGTTTTGTGGTGGTCGTGATTGGGAATTTGTTAGGGCTGGATTTGTAGTGTTGGTTGTGACGGTTTTGAAGTGAATTAGGATTTGGTATGGGGGGTGTTGGTTGGAATAATGAAGATAAGGCCATGGCGGCCGCGGTTTTGGGGACGAAGGCGTTTGATTACTTGATGTCAAGTTCAGTTTCTGCTGAATGTTCGTTGATGGGGATGGGAAATGATGAGAATTTGCAAAATAAGCTAACGGATCTTGTTGAATGCCCAAATTCGGCCAATTTTTCTTGGAATTACGCTATATTTTGGCAGCTTTCTAGGTCGAAAAAGGGGGACTTGGTGCTCGGATGGGGGGACGGGTGCTGTCGTGAGCCACACGAAGATGAGGAATCCGAGGTTACTCGGATTCTTAAATTGAGACTCGAGGATGAGTCTCATCAGAGGATGAGGAAGAGGGTTCTTCAAAGATTGCACACTTTGTTTGGGGGAGCCGACGAGGATAGTTACGCGTTTGGATTGGATAAGGTAACGGATACGGAGATGTTCTTTCTTGCTTCGATGTATTTCTCCTTTCCTAGGGGGGAAGGAGGCCCGGGGAAATGCTACGGGTTGAGCAAGCACATTTGGTTGTCTGATGTATTGAGATCTCCGGTTGATTATTGCGTTAGGTCGTATCTTGCTAAATCGTCTGGCATGCAAACTATAGTTTTGATTCCAACTGACATTGGAGTGGTTGAATTAGGGTCGGTTAGATGCATACCGGAAAGTTTGGAGCTCTTGAAGGTGATTACCTCTGCCTTTTCGTCGTTTTCCTCACTTTTCAGGTCCAAGCTGCCTGCGGCTGTGACGATAGCCGACAAAAAGGACGTAAGCGCCCCAGTTCCTAATTTGGTAATCAGCCACCGACCGGAAACAGTCCCCAAGATTTTCGGGCAGGATTTGAACTCCAGCCACGTGCAGTTTAGGGAAAACGTTCCTGTTAGGAAAGCGGAAGGGCAAGATCGGAACAGGCTGCAATCTGCAAACACGCGGAATGGTTTTCATGGTGCCACGTGGGCCAATTACAGTAATGTTAAGGTCGGCAATAATCCGGTGGAAATCTATAAGGCTCAGCCGACTCCAGCAAAGAATCACCCTGAGCCTGTGAATAAGGAAGAGCTTATGCTCGGTAAATTCCAGCTTCAAAAGCCAGCAAAAATGCAGATCGATTTTAGTGGTGCAACGTCGAGGCCCTTGACTTCACATCCTCACAGTGTTGAGTCTGAGCTTTCAGATGTCGAGGCTTCGTGCAAGGAAGAAGCTTCCGGAATATTAGAAGACAAGCGGCCTAGAAAGAGAGGTCGGAAGCCTGCCAACGGAAGGGAAGAGCCCCTCAATCACGTAGAGGCAGAAAGGCAGCGGAGGGAAAAGCTTAACCAACGATTCTACGCTCTACGAGCCGTTGTGCCCAACATTTCCAAAATGGACAAAGCTTCCTTACTTGGAGATGCTATTGCTTACATAACAGAACTTCAGAAGAAAGTGAAGGACATGGAGTCGGAGAGAGAAAGGCATGGAAATATATCAAGGGAAGCTTCCGTTTCAGAAGCTAATTCGAGTAGAGAAGTGCACGACTTGGGTACGAACATCAGCATTGAAGCAGGCCATGATGATGTCACCGTTAGGGTTAGCTGCCCACTCGAGGCCCATCCAGCATCGAGAGTTATCCAAGCAATCAAGGACGCTCAGGGTACCATTCTTGAGGCGAAAATGGCTACCGGAAGTGAAAGAGTGTATCATACGTTTGTTGTCAGGTCACATGGATCAGAAAGGCTAACGAAGGAGAAGTTGATAGAAGCCTTTTCACGTGGCTCCAACTCGTCCCAGCATCTGTCCCTCGGGTGATCGATGCACCAAGTAAAGGTTTTAATTTTGATCTACAGCAGTTAATGCTAGAAATAGGGTAACAAATTGTCTTTTTTGACCAACTAGGATAGCAAAACTTCTAGTTGTTTATAGTAGTATAGATATAAGTTATGCCGTAAGAACGTATTTCGTAAAATTAAATTTAATTTATCACTATATACTTCATCCATGTTGTTTCATTTCCCAAATGTGCACTCTTTTTTCTTGTTTCCTAGTTTTGGGTATGTTTTAATCTGGTAGATATGAAAATGTGAAACTTGTTTCCTGTCTCTGGAACAGTAGTTGAAACTGTCAGATGGTTATCATCATTTGTTAAATATGATTTCATTACATTATCTGTCTGAATAAATATGTTGGATGGGGAAGTTGAATTAGTTTTATTAAGGTTGGTGTTAGATGCCACTTCCCGTGCATCCGGGTGCTTTTGACTACAAATTTGCACACACCCACATGGATTTGGCCGTGTGGGTGTGGTGAAATTGTGGTCAAGAAACTCAGGGAATTGTGCACGGGAAGTAGCATCTAAATTGTGTTTTGCTAAGGGGATCTTTGCAAACGATTGTGCTTCTGATAAAGTAATTAAAATTGATTTTGTAAAATTAATCAAAAGTAGTATTTAGGAACAGAGGTGATTTTGATTGATCTTTTGGAGGATGAATGTTTGCAAAATAAACGTTTTTCACCCAATTTATTGAGAAAATATTCTAGAATCACCTTTAATCAATTTAAAGCACACATACTATCGAAAAATCACTAATGACGTTTACAAACACTTAAAAATCACTTTTGTTTCAAAAACTAAAGTGATTGTAAAGTCCCAAAAAGGGTTCACAAACACCCCCTAAATGTAGATTAATTTTCTAATGATCTTTTGCGGCTAATTCTATGCTATCCAGTCGAGTACTATCGGACTAAGTGATCCAATCACACACTTTTATTTTGTATTTAAGCTCAATTCACTATTTAGTAGGATAGTTGATCACTGAGGTGACATACAATTTCTCTTCGGCTAATTATAAACTACTACACAGTCACGTACTATTCGATTGAGTAATCTAACTTATCACTAAACAGTACCCGACTAAGTAGCATAAAATTTCTGGAGTTTTTTGGTGAAACATTTCTGGATATGTTAAGGAATTACGTTACCTCGGATTTACATGTTAATGAAAAGGCGTTTCTTTCTGGACCCTTTTTACCATGTGAGAGAAAAAAACAGTTGATTTTTTTTTCTTTTTGTCGGAAAAGATGCAATTTCGAGGAAGTTGTTAGCACGTGTGAACGTGTATGTGAAAGTCGTAGTGAGAAAGCAATGCTATTAGAAGACGTTTCAAAAACGTGTGGAATATTATGGGTGTAGTGTAGGTGTAGGCCATGTTCTAAATGTTGCTATCACCTTTTTTAGTTAAAAACATTTTAAGTAATTAAGTAATTAACTAATAGAAATCCCACCCATAATTGTTTGTTGCACTTCTTCCTATCATGATCAAAAGTTGTCTATTTTAGAGGTTCTCGTAAAAATCTCCGACTAATTCCGATTAATCTTCATTTAAGTGCTAGGTTCTCATTGATCGTCTACGTTTATTTCTCGATTCTTCCCCGTCTAACTATGTTTGTTGCCCGATTAGTCCCGCCAAATCCCGACTAATCGCTAGGCCTCACTCCACCGCCTAACTAACGCCTAACGACTTTTGCAACCTTATTTATTTAGAGGTGGTAAATCGGATCGCATGGCTTGATCCGACCCAATTCAGAGGGCCCGTATCATAAGTCAGAGTTGAGTGCACTAGAATTGATGAGTTCAGTTTAGCACAATCTCTAAAATGTATTAAGATTATTGGGCTGGTCTGCGAGCTCGTCAGATCATTGATCAATTGGTAGGGCTTGGAAAGTGTAATGATACTTCGGGCTAAGATTATTACTCCTCCATTTCTTATTAATTTTACAGTGGAGGGAATTAAGAGTTCAATAAACTGACAAAGATATTCCTTAGCTAATTCCCGTCTCTCCTCTATCTCGCTTATTAGTAACTAAAATTACGTTTCAATAATTATAGATTTTATGATGATAAGAAAAATTATGAAATCTAATATTAGTGATAGGCTGAAAAATAAGAGGTTTTGGAATTATTGATGGAATCTAATATTAATGGTAGGTAGAAAAATAAGAGTTTTTTTAAGATTATGATAGTAGTAGGTTGAAAAGTAAAAGAACATTCAGAATTGTGATATGGATAAAATTGGGAGCAATAGTAAAAATTATTTAAATCGATAATTAATTTGAAAAATCATAAACAAGCTAAACCAACAACTAATTTAAAATAGAGTACAATTCAACCCATCTAAAATATCAGGTACGCTTGCGTCATGTTTTGCCTGTTCTTCCTTTTGCTAGGAATTCTTTACTTTTTTGGGTTAAAAATAATGATATCGACTATTCATAAGATTTTATGTTAGCACTAAATTGATAGACAAGTTAACGTGTTACTCCCCCGTCCCAACTTAACTTGTCTATTTGAAATTTCGATCTATCACAGCTTAACTTGTCAGCTCATAAATGATTTTTTTTTCCACATAATCTTCATCTTTGAAAAAATCAAAGATCCACAAAATCTATTTTTTCTTAACCTCCGTGCCCTATCAACTAGGCAAGTTACACCGGGACGGAGGGAGTATTTTTCAAATTTGCATCAATTATTATCAAGGTCTAAGAGTTATATTTGAAATATACAACATTTATCATTTTTTTATCAATTTGACGAAGGTATAACTCTTCATAAACCACAAATTCTCATTTAGTGACTTTTATTTTTTGATTTGACATTTTCAATTATACGTAAGGGGCTACTTGGTACAAACTTAAAATGACAATGGTAATGAGTATGAAAGATGAGTTAATCATTTTACGAAATGATGTGGGAGGAGTTAATAAAATTAGGTAATGATTTACTTATTCATACCAAGTCTGATAAATGAGAATTAATCTTCTATCATTTTCATTATCTACCCATAATCCTCCAACCAAGCAGACCTAAGTAATTCGTGAAATAAAAAAAAAAAAATTTCCACTTCACTAAAAAACACGATTCTAATCTTCGGACATAAAATTTTTTAAAACAACTTTTCTATGGGACGAGGGAGCATCATGTTTGGGTATCCGATATTCACGAGTACAATTTTTGATCGGGTGGAATTTGATTCCTAATCAATAATTTAGGTCACAAAAATGTTCTAGCAACTGAGCTACAATCGAACCTCTCTTATATTCATTTCATTCAAACTTGAATATTTTTCCCCTTGCACTTTGATAATTTTTTAGAGGACAAAATAAATTAAAGGGGTTTTATCGGTCAAGGACCCGAAAGATAGGTCAACTATCAGTTCAGGTCTTGAAAGATTATTTCTATCAATCCAAGACCCAAAAGATTTGTAACTATCAATAGAAGACCCATAAGTCTAAAATCATTGGAGGGCCTGTTTGGAAAATTTTAAAACCCACAAAATAAAAATACACAAAATAAAATTGTCTCGAAGTGACAGGCAGTGGAAATTTATGTCAAAAGTCTTTCACAATATTTTTTAAAATTTATTATTTTTTGAATTTTCTGTAATTTCATATTTGAAATTGTTAGTTTTTTTTAATTTATTTTTTAAAACATCTGTAATTTCGCGATAAATTTATTTTTTGGGTTTTGCAATTTTTCCAAACGGACCCTATAATGATTTTGAATTTATGGGTCTTCCATTGATAGTTTCAAATTTTTTAAGCCCTGGATTGATAGAAATTATCTTTCAAGATCTGAATTGATAGTTGACCTATTTTTCGAGTCTTTGACCGATAAAAACCCTAAATTAAATTAGCATTGAGATGATAGAGCCACAAGTATACCCTACCGGATTTTCTGGACAAGAATCTTCCGTGTAAAACGCGTGTGCAATTTGATACCTATTATATTGCTTTCAGTCCTTATTTATTAGTGGTAATGGACAGAGAGTGTAAAATTCATTTTTGCCACTTTAATTCTTTTATTGTAAAAATATCACAAAATCGTCTGTACCCTTATTTTTTAAGAATTTGTTAAAATGACTTTGACTGTGACTCACAAACTCACAAATCCCATTAATTTCTTCATCATGTATGATACACAATATTGTCGTGTATGAAATGTATGATACACGATGTCGTGTACGAAATGTATGATAAACGACATTATGTACAAAGTGGGTGACAGGTGCGGATATACTAAATGAAGGGTATAATGGACTGATACAGTTCAAATGATTATTTTTGCAATTTAAAAGTCAAAGTGGAAAAACCAATTTTATACTTTCTGCACGACCACAATTGGTCCGTTTGTTTAAATTGGGCTCAGTAGATTTAGAGGATCGAAACCCAATAAAACACACTCATTAACTTCTTCAATTAGATTTGGTCCAGCACTCTTTAGTCTTAAGCAAACGGACTTTTTTTTCCCTTTTTACCATGTCATACATATTGGTCCTTTTTATTCAATTATTTTGATTGTAATAAAAGAAAAATAATACACATGATAAACATGACTAGTTGCAGCATGCATTACATGCATGGTGATATTATTGCATTTCCATTTTTCAGTGTATCAGAATCATTAATTACATTTTAGTCACGCGTGAAGAAAGGCTAAAAGCATGGTCCAAATGGAAAACATGTGAGAAGACTTAACACCTTGCAACTTTTATAGGTCTATTTTTTTGCTTTTTCATTTTGCCTCACCTTTAGTGGGCCCAACCTCTCATCAAATTAATGGCTATTTAGGTTAGATAGGTTGGACATCCTCATCAAATTAATGGCTTTTTAGATTATTTATAATAGGATGTTTGGACTAGGTTTAGTGTGTATGGATTAGAGACGGGTCTAATCGAAAGTATGTTTAGTTTGAAACGTGGATGGAGATCATCTGTCCCTTTTAAAATTCTAATCTCTTATACAAATGTTAACAATTTTTTCAATCACATAGGAGGGTTGTTTTAAAAGTTAATGACTCGTTTTACTAGTTCATGTAAACGTTAAAAGTTTACAAGTTAGTTAGATTAATTGAATAAGTCAAATAAAAAATAAAATAAATTTTATAAGTGCATATTGATGAATTTCAGAGAATTGCACTTTCATAAAAATACAAAAAATAAAATGTTGTACATTTTTCAAACATGAGTCTTTTTATGAGTCGGAGATAGCATCAATCAACCATTCATTGCATATATCGCTTTCCATAACAAATCCAGATAAGTTCATCAACCTCAACTACTTTTTAATCATTGCTCACCAATTCTGACAACCTTTTGATTATTATTACTGATCCTCATCATCATCATACATATTAAGTTGATCCGATACAAATATTACATTTCACTGTTAATTTGACCCTATACATGTCCAACTCGATATGCTCCAGACACCTACATCTCAGCACAAATATACAACTATTTGTAAGATGTGTGGTTTGTTTTTCAAGTTTATATATATTTATATTTATACATTCCCTCAGTCCCGATTTAATTTGCCTACTATGATCGGGCACGGAAGTTAAAAAATAATAAAATTTGTGATATCTTTGAATTTTTCAAAGGTGGAGATTGAGAATAGAGATTATGAAAGAAATGTTTTGAAGTCAATGATTCCATAAAATCTATTTTCTTTTAACCTCTGTGCCCGATCAAAATAGGTAAATTAAGTCGAGACGGAGGGTGTATGAAACATAACACTAAATAATGTAGACGATATCGTGATGTCTAACCATTGAAAATTTGCTTTTGTTTTTTGGTTTGAAAGGCCAAATCAGATGGATTATGGACGGCTACAATGCAAGAAACATATTTATGTTTAAGAAATCGTGAACAAGATTCTCACGCAACACAACCCACACATAAATAAATATATTTAATTTAAAATATAAAAAAACCGAGATATTTATAATTTGGACCATAGAATACTAAACCATTTAATAATTGAATTCATGTCTATTGAAGTTAACATGAGAAACGTGTTCTTAAATTACACACGTACAAGTGCATATTTTACATACTTTAGTGTGTTTTAGTGTGTGTGAGAGAGATATATTGACTGATGTGCCAGCACAAATTGGGTTGAATGTACAATACCTAAAAAGCTACCTAAAGGAACATTTCATTATCTACGGGGAAATTACATATCTTGATCTCAACTTTGCGTGTTTTTATAGTTTATCATATATTTTTTTTTTTTGAAATTTATCACTTGAAGTTATGATTTTGTTGCAAATTATCATCTGACAGAAATCTCGACCGTCGTTGAAAAATCAGTGACTGAGATTTATTCCATATGATAATTTGTAAAAAAAAATTTATATAACAAACTGTAAAAATACGAAAAGTTAGGATGATTATTTGTAGTTTTCCCTTATTTTCATATTTGGTAGATAAATAATAATAATAGTAGTATAGTTTTAAAAATAAGAAGTCGGGTCAAGTTATACTTGTTCAAGTTGACTCTGTAGTAATACGATCGGCTAAACCTTATTTGGCCACTCCGGGAGCAATTGTTCATGGGCATTACGGGGAAATCCTGTACGAAGGAGATACTTTAATTACATTTATATATGAAAAATCGAAGCTGAGACAGGTGAATGATGTGAAAACAAGGGCACTTAAGGCCTGTTGAAAACACTGCCGTGACTGATTTACATCAAAGGTCCCAAACGGTTCGATATCCCCATCAGAGTCATCCGTTCTTGATTGATCAATTTGTATATCTGGAGTAGTCTCCGTGAACATGGACCCATTAGAAGGGCTTTTTCTCATTCACAACAATGTTTGGGTCGCACTAGCTACAAGTTTTCAGAATAAAATTGAACGAATAAAATAAGTGGGGCTATTAACACCCTCAATTCCACCACCCTATAAAAGAGTTAGTTTTTTTTCAAGTGTCTGGATGATATCAAACGAACACTTTCAAAACGTGAAAATAAGCGTTTGAATTGAATACACCAACCAAGTATCTCAAAATATAATTAGAGAAAACGAGAATGTTAATAGCCCCATCTAGAAAATTAAAGGAAAAATATACAAATTATGAATTTTGGGGAAATCCCAAAGAACGCCAGAACTCCAACCCAAAATGACTGAACCTGGACAAAACTTAAGTTCAATCTATAAGCTGCTAAAAAAGAATTTCAAGACAATAACTTATTATTATTATTATCCCCCGATGATTGGCCAAAACGAGAAAAAGAAAATTGAAAAAAATAAAAATAAAAATTTAGACAGGCTTCAGATTTTGATACCTGCACAAGGAGACACATTTTCATTGTCCTTCCCATAGTTCTTATTACCTTCTTCAGATTTCCTTTCAGGACAGTTTTTTATGACGTGGCCTTCCTTGCCACAACTATAGCATCCTCTCTTATTCTCATTCTTTCTCATTCCAACGATCTTCGCCTCTATCGCGTGATCCTTCCTAGAACTCCATTTCCGGGCCTCTTCTTCAGCCCGAATGCGATGCATCAACATATTAAGCGGTAAAAACTCCTCTTGCATTAGCCTAAGACGAAGTTCCTTCCAAGAAGGAGGGAGTTTCGAGACTATGACACTTACGTGAAAGTTCTCTTCTATCCATGTTCCGGAAGCTATAACACAATCTGCGATTCTGTGGAGTTCCTGAACCTGTTCAAGGATTGACACCCCATCCACCATCTGAAAATGGATGTATTTATTGATCTGTGACCTTTTCGTCCCAAAATCATCGTCGTATACTGATTTGAGTTCTTCCCAAAGCTCTCTAGCAGAGCCGTTCCTTTGCGAATATAATTGGAAAAGATTGTCACATAACGAATTTAAAATGTGGTGGCGGCACATGTAGTCGTCGTTGGTCCATTTTTGGGCCGAAGTTTTGGCTTTGACCCTCTCTTCGAAACTAGCTTCTGGGGGCAAAGATAAAGAAGGGCATACCTCAGAAAGCACATACCCTATGTTCGATTGGTTCAGGAAAAATTCCATTTGATGCCTCCAAGAATGGTAATTTCTTCCATCAAAACGGGTGGTCTGTATAGGAATCAATCGTTCTGGGCGAGTTGGATAAACTGTAGAAACTGAAGGCAACGAACTGCAGCTATCAAATTCGGCTAGTTTTCTCTTGGAAGGAATCAAGTTTTCGGGAGGAACTGCATGAACTGTACTATGTTGTCTTTGAGTAGGGGGCAGAGGTGCTGAGGCAGAAATATCAGATTCAGTTTCGTTTCCACTGGCAGGAATTGGCTTCGTTTGGCCTTTCTCGGAAGGAAACTCTGCCACTGAATTTCTTACATCTGGTTCAGTCCCATTTTGTTTCCTCTTGGTAGGAGGGAAAACAACTTTTCTCACATTTGAACTGCCTGCCACGATTTGGCATTTCTCAGTAGCAGGATCGGCCGTAGAACTTGTCATGACGTCTTCGCTTTGCTTTGGAACAGCTATGGACCTATAATTCAGCTTATTCAGTTAGATGGAAAACATTAAAAACAACAGTTTCTGAATAAAGCATTATTAAAGAATACGAAAAAGCTAGGCTCATGATTCGAATTTTGTTCCTGATTGTAACTTCTCTCTCTAAATGGTGTTTTTTGACTAAGCAGTGATTCGGATCTTATCAATTGAAGAATGCATTTTTGTCTTGCATTTTTAGTAACACTACGTGTGCATGTGTGTGTGTTGGTAGAAGAGGATACCACACCTCGACCGTGATTCCAATTTTGAGATGGCTTCCTGTATAGAAGGGAAGCTATTCCTGAAGGATGACCATTGTGCAGCAGTCAAGCTTATTCCTGAGTTCCCACCTAAAGTTCATAGCATATGCAAGTATTTGCATCATTATAGATCCACACAATACCGTAAACCGAAAGACCTGAATGCAGAAGCAAGATTCGGAAGCAAACTAACAAAAAAAAAGCCAATTTGAAGCATCTTTCGGAAATTATCAACAGGTTGTTAAAAGTATGGGAATCTGAACAGATATGTGATCAAAATACAATCATAGTGGAACCTAAGATGCAGGTGTGATCCTCATATCCTACATGCAATAAATAACAATATACTTTATTGAGATACTGATTACACATTTGCAAACACCCATCTTCTAATGAAATGTAGCTATGTTTTAACCCAATAAGCAGCATTACATGGAGGCCTTACGTAAAACAGAATATCATGATAATGCTTCCAAACAGAAACTCTTTTCATTATGGAATGTACTTTTGAGGTAAATAGTACGTAATCTGTATCTTGCTCAGCAGCCACACATTATGGAATTAAATGAGAATGATTCAGATTGGAATGACACGTCTACAGAGTTTTAGCATATTTTGATAGCATTATGGGAGAAAGGTGATAAGTTTTTCATATATATGGGTAGCCGAGAATGGTTTGCTTGTTTAGCTTCCAACTAGGGGACAAATGAACAGTGTGCCAGAAGTTCAATTGTTTTTCTGGCTGTTTTGATTTCAGGCAAGACTAATGGAGTTAAATACAGCTTAGGTAACCAAATGCTGATGGTCATGTATGTGGTTCACCATCCAGCCAACCAGGAACTAGGAGGTGCAGGTACATTATACGACACTAATTTACTCACGAGGCAGTGAATTCAGCATCCATGTATAGTTTGAGAACCTGGTAAAAATGAGCAGACGCACTAAACTCTGAAAAGCCTTCTTCACGTATTTATCGGTTAGGATAGGAAATAAGTGTACCGATTTTGTTGTTTAAATCACGGGTGGTGGGTCTAGGTCTTGAATGAAAAGGATCCTGCACTAAAACTCAATAGCAGCTTTATTTGGCAGGTGAATGCTAAAATTATGGCGAGAGATCAGGCCAATAAGATTGAAAAAGAATTGCGTGCATGGGTAACACAATCGAAATCATAATCATTGTCATGCTACTAATATCAATGTTAAAAAGTAAATATGGTAACAGGCTCCAGTTTCTAAGAAAGAGTTATCGGTAACAATACACATAGAATTATGAAATTGTATAGTATAATATAAGATCCTACAACTCTGACAAGTAAGTGCTATTTGACAAGGTTGGTGACTAGTTTTGAATGAGACATACACATCTATAATAAAATTCTCAAAAAAGGTCACGAAGTACAGAGCTTAACAGAGAATTTCACATTGTATAGAAGAAATCCTATTAAAATCAATTCAGCTCAGGCAAACTACACTGTACTATGGTAGCAGACTGATTATCAATTACTAATGAAGATATTCACCTTTTTCAGGAAGCATATTTCCATCTTTTATGTAGAAATCACGTATCGCAACCGCTGTTGTTCCATGCGTGTCATGAATTGTTACTCTTCTCTTGTCTGATAACTACACATCCCAAGGACCAGAATATTAACAAAGAAGCATATGACTTCATAATGGAGAGCTGAAGCAAGAAAAAGGACAGCTAAATACATTGCATGGATGTCAAATAGAGAGCAATGAGGTGTCCACCAGACAAAAGACAACATGACTGGGTGAAGTTCTAATAATTGGAGCTAACACTTTATTCACACATACATAAATATACAATTAAACCAGAATAAAAATAATATATGTATAATACATATGCGGTCTTATTTCAGATAATTAAGTAGTAACAAGTTATTCGTTGGGATAAAGGCTCAGTTTGTCCTTATTTTCTTACCAGTAATCAAGAGGAGCAGTAAAACATAACTTTTGGAACTGATACTTGAAATAATATATTCCACGAACAGGTAATATAGACCTATATGTATGCTGCTATATGTAATTATGAATGTTACCATATAGTCTGATGAAAGCATGGTGCAAATAGTTCAGGATGTTATATGTTTCTAAAACAAATTGTAAAAGCTAAAGTATCCGTACACATGCTACTAGTAAGAATAACAGCTATAGACAATAGTTCAGTACATATATAACTCCAAAAGTCTTTTTAAATTCAAATATTTAAGGATGTAGATAAGACAAATAAATGTATACAAAGTTCAATTTTATATATGCAGCAAAATTGGTTCAAATCAGTGGTAGACCTTAAATTATCTGCTTACACTTATGATCAATAAACTCCTTGCTCTATTTTATTGATGAACTCATCATATCTTGAACACTTAATGTGACGGAAACAAGCACTATTTCGAATTAGATTCTTTAAGAAAAAGGCTAAGCAAATCAAATTGTCGAATGTAGGTAAGCTCCAAGCCCCCAAATTGGAAACAAGAGGGGCTACCAAGAAAAGTGGATAGACCACAAATTATGATGAGATCAAAACCATCCTGTATCTATGAACTTCCACTATGGTGGCACAACTCAAAGCAGACAATTGAGTTAAAAAAAAATATCAAAAAAAGAAAGAAAACAAACAAACAAACAAAACAACAACAACACTACTTTATAGCTCATATTGTATCTTGAAGGAGATATGAACTTAGCATAAGATATTATGGGTGAGCCATGTTACAGATTAATCAACCCAAAAAGGTATATAAAAAGAGATCACTAACATAATTTATTGTTATAATCTGTATCAATGGCATAGAAGCATTTAGCTAGAAATTATATTTTCAAGAATTAGATACAGTAGTTTGCATTGCTTGGATTGTAGTGTGTGAAAATGAAAGAAACCTTTAATAACTTCTCAATTTTCATCCTTTCTGAAACTTAAAAAGAAGCTGGTACAAGGTAAATGAATGAACTCAAGTTTACAAGGATATGAGTAACAAATAAGATCTAAAATCCCTATCTTCACTTTCAACAATTAAAAATTAAGGAAACTGCAAGGATCAGCTTGTGTTGATACTCCTACGATCCAATCACATTCAGGCATTCTTAATTGATTAGATAAGTTACATATAACTCATCAACAATCAATCTTCGATCAAATATATCAATATAAGCTAAATACGATTCAAAATAAATATAACAAACTGAGGAAAGTTAAATAATCGGCAGCTTTCCTCGCTGATAATTAGGGCTGAAACTCAACTCAAGCTACTCTTCAAGGTCGTCCGCTAAATGAGTGTATGAACTATGTTTGATTGAATATATCGAACAAGCTTGAACATACTTTTACGCGTGACTAAATCTAAAATTGGACTTGAGCTTGAGTTCGATAAGTAAAAAAATGTTAAAATAGGACTAAAATGTAAAAGTACTCAAGACTCGTGTTCGTCTAGATTAAAACTGTTCAAGCTCAAATTTATTGATAACCGAACCAGCTCAAATATTAATGTTAGAAGCTCAGTACTACTTCAAACAACCTTAAACATTCGATTCAGCTCGACTCGACTCATTTAGTCATTTACAACGCTACGAATAACTATCATATCGTAACCAAACAGTTCCAAGTAAAACCCCGCCACACCGTTCAACATTAACTTTCCTTCAATGGTGAACATAATTTCTAAAAAAAAGGATATAATAATAACTAACCTTACAAATGACCTTTCCATCGTAATTAGCTTCCGATTCAACTGTTTCAACGCCAACACCGTCCTGTTGCAGCCGCTGCTTTGTATGATAATCTGCGTTTACATCAGTGTCACTACCGTCATTAATCCTGTGTAACGACTTTGTACGCACAATTTCGGCAGCCTTGGATAGAAGGAAGGAGTCGACAAGCTGTCGAACGAGGCGGCGGTGGTTTAAACCGGAGAGTTCAAAGCCGAGCCGTCCAGCGGCCGCCGACCGCACGCTGAACTCAGTGATTGTCTCCAAGTCACATGTTTTTAGGATTTGCACAACTACGTCTTGGATTTTACGTCGTTTTGATTCGATTAAGCATTCTTCGCCCATTCCTCTCCCTCTCTCCCTGAGTGTGAAAATGGAGAATGCGACAGTAATAAGAGGTTTTGAGAGAAGTATGAAAACACGCGGAAGGGTATTGGGTACTGTGTACTTGCGGGTTAAAGGCGGATATTTTCGGGGGTGTGTTAGGTATTTTTCTAAATTACGTTGATTCGTATTCTTAAAATATATAAGTACATAAATAATTTTTATACTCAAATTGTAAGAGTCTGTTTGCTTAAGATTGAGCTCAATAAATTTAGAGAACCGAATTTTAATAAAGTACACTTATAATTCTCTCATTCAGATTTGACTCAATACTTCCCAATCTTAAGCAAAAAACCTAATATTTACTCCATCCATTTAAAAATAAATGACGTTTTAGCTTCTTAAACATTTTCCGATTAATATTTTGGTTTTTTTTTACCATTTTTCTCTATTTCTCTATTTTCTTCTATTTTTTATCATTTTTTTCCACTAACATTTGATTTCATTAAATCTTATCACCACAAAATTTAGGGGTATATTTGACACTTATTTCTTAATTTTTTAGCTTCTTTTTAAAACATCATTTATTTTAAAACGGAGAAAGTAGGTTATTCCAATATTTATCAAATTTGAATATATTTAATTATGGATTAAATAATTATAGGACTTCGTATGTGTTTCAACACTTGAGAATGTTCGTTGAATTTAGTTGAATGTCTCAAAATGTGTTCGCTCTATTTAGAGCGAACGTAGAAAAATTGTTTAAATGTATCCACATAAACAAAATAATTGAAGAATTATAGTATCTTTTTAATCATAAATAGGTACCTTTGTGTATACTCAGCCCAAACATGGGTGCGAATGGTCGGGCTCCTCATAATTCAAGTTCAATTCATGATTTCACGATTTTATGAGTCGGAGTTTATGTTTATGAGCTCAAACGTAAAAGTGAGGCAATAATTAATTGTCTGGTTCTATTTTGTATTGTAGACTTCAATCTTTTTCTAAAAAACGAGCGTGACATGATAAAATCATAAAAAAATAAAAGAATACTCAAAATAAAGACAACTTCAATCCACGGCTTAGTTTTTTTCATTTTAAGCTTCACGCTTTCATGATTTTATAATTCAGAAATTGTGATTTGGAGCTCAAAGTAAAAGGGAGATCATAACTAATTATCTGGACCATATTTTATATTGTAGGCTTTAATTTTTTGACCTGATAGAAGTGAAAAATAGAAGACCCAAAAATACTATATTCAAGTAGGTTCCTCCGAGATTTGATCATATTTTATATTGTAGTCTTTGATTTCTCGACTTGATATAAGTGAAAATGATAAGAGCCAAAAATCCAAGATTTGATCATATCTTATGTTGTATGCTTTGATTTTTTGACTTGATAGAAGTGAAAACGAGAAAAAAATACTATATTCAATAAGGTTCCTCCGAGATTTGATCATATTTTATACTGTAGGCTTTGATTTTTTGACTTGATATAAGTGAAATAATAAGACCCAAAAGTACAAGATTTTATCATATCTTATGTTGTTGGCTTTGATTTTTTGACTTGATAGAAGTGAAAACGAGAAAAAAAAAATACTATATTCAGTTAGATTCCTCCGACATTTGATCATATTTTATATTGTATTTGAATTTTTAACTTGATATAAGTGAAAATGAGAAGATAAAAAAATACAAGATTTGATCATATCTTATGTTGTAGGCTTTGATTTTTTGACCTGATAGAAGTGAAAATGAAAAGACCCAAAACAACAAAATACTATATTCAGTTAGGTTCCTCCGAAATTTGATCATGTTTTATATAGTAGGTTTTGATTTTTTAACTTGATATATAAGTGAAAACGAGAAGACCAAAAAATACAAGATATGATCATATATCTTATGTTGTATGCTTTTATTTTTTGACCCGATAAAAGTGAAAACGAGAAGGCCCAAAAACAATAACATTCAAATAGGTTCCACCGAGATTTGAACTCGGGTTACTGGATTCAGAGTCCAATGTCCTAACCACTAGACCATGGAACCATTTTTTGTATGAATACAATAAGTTTCATATATCTATTACAAATACATAATTAATATATAACGGTGACAAATGTGCGGCGAGCATTATAATGCGCTTTAAAATGGATTCTATGAGTAATATATATACACACATATATTTCAAATTAAGATAATGAATCAAATCAAACACTACATTCGTATAAATAATACAACATCCGTTTTTATTTAGATGTTCTTTTAGGTTTGAGAAGTATGAAAAATTGACAAATAAATCCTCTACTACATTATATAAATATGATAGGTTAGATATTTAGAGATTTTTTAAGAATATAATTATAGGAATATAATATTGGAAAAAAGGTGAAAAAAACTTAAAAAAAAAAGAACTATTTATAAACAACGTGTAAAAGCTAAAAAGACAACTAAAGATAAACGGAGGTAGTATATATAAACAACTAAAAATAAACGGACGTTGTATATATTTTGGACCTAAATCAAGCTCAAATTTCATTAATCAAAAAATATTTGGACCACTTATCAAAATTTAAACTTTTGATCGTTATTAAAAAAAATCTCCATTTTTTATTCCTAAATAAAAATAAAGTAAAATTTTGGGGACAATTTCGGAAGTTCGTCTAAAGTTGATGTAAGAAGAAGCAGGAAAAAGAAAAGAAAATTATACGACTATAACGGACTATTGTTAAACCCCTGGCTTTGTTCTAAAACCTAAAACTATAAATCTCTGAAACAGGGCCGTCTGGAAGCCGGAACTCCGTCGGCGGCTGTTTAGTTCGAGCGCCACCGTTCTCAGCGAGCAGATAGAATTCAACTATGGCGACGCCTGCAGATGCTCGTGCAGTGAAGTCTCTCAATAAATCTCCCGGTCGCCGCCGCTTTGTTGTAAGCCTCCTTCGTTTATAGCTTTGTGTGTGTATGTTTCTGTCCTTTAATCGTGATTTTGAGCTCTTTGTTGGAAGCCTGTCACGATTATAGTTTAATGTGTGCGTGCCTGTGTTTTTTTGTCCTTCTATTGTGATTTTGAGCTCTTTTTTCAAGCCTCCTTTGCTTATAGTTTAATGTGTGCGTGCGTGTGTTTTCTTGTCCTTCTATTGCGATTTTGAGCTCTTTGTTGTATGCGTCTTTCGTTTATAGCTTATGTGTGCTTGTTTTTCGTCCTTCTATTGTGATTTTGAACTCTTAAAATTATATTCGTGATTATCATTTCTGTTTTGTGCGTGTGTTTTGTGATAAGTACACTGCAGAAGTAGGAAACATATGTGACGTGTGAATGTGGAGTAGGATGATCGAAGAAATTAATTTTGACGTCCTTTGGAAATTTCAAATTGGAATTGAAATTGATTTGCATGTGTGAATTGTTCTATAAGACTGATAAATGTTTTTATTTTGAACTCTTAAATTATATTCGTGAGTCTTTGTTCTAATAGTGTGTGTGGTTTGAGATAAGTACATGGCAGGAGGACAAAATATATTGGTGTGTGAATGTGGAGTAGGATGATGAAAGAAATTGATTTTGGTGTCTTTTGGAAATTTCAGATTGAAATTGAAGTTGAAATTGGTTTGCATCTGTGAATTGTTCTATAAGACTGATAATTTTTTCTATTGTGTTATGCAGTTTAAATCGTTCTCACAGAGAATAGAGGAGATTGACATAGATGTATACCGGAGTCTCGACCCTTTGAGAGCCGAACCCTCGAAAGGCTCGTCATTTTTCCGCGACAGTCTTGTAGAATATAGAGTATGTGGCTTCCTCTTCCCTTTTATTTATGATTTTCTAATTATTTTTTGCATATATGTATGTGTGTGTATACTGGATTTTTTGTATTGTGCATATTGGAAATCTGATATAAAGAACCTACAATATGCAGGAGCTGAATACTGCTGAGGATTTTATATCATTTTATGAAGAGTTTTTTCCTTTGGTACAAACACTTCCACAAATCATCTTGCAAAAGAATGCGATAATATCGAGCCTCCTTTCTAGATTGAAAATGGAAGGGAGGTTATCTCTTGAGGCGATACTGAGGTATTTATTCTCTTAGCTGTTGGAAAAGATAATCAGAACTATTACTTTTCTTGGATGAGATTAGTAAGGTTAATGAGGCTCGTTTATTTCATGGGATTTACTTTGAGCACAACTATGTATCTTGGCATGTATGGACCTTCATTTTGCTTTGAGTACTCTTAATGAATTAGTATTGTACTTATGCACGTTTTTCTCGAGCCGTTTTGCTGATTTCAGGCTGCTGAGATTCAACTTTCTGTATGAAGTCAACACAAAGATCATCTTGGCATTATCCACTACCTGATTTTTTCTCCTTGTGTTGTGATGTATGGTTAGGGATGTAGGGCTATTTTATGCAGATGGAATAATATTTATTTTAAAATTCTTTTGTTCTTAATGTACCTGTCAATTATTGATAATTGACAAATTCTTCCGACTGAGGAAGGGACTTTATTATCATGATGGTATCTTTGTTGTGCCGATGTGGCATAAGTGCTTAGCTGCTGAGGTTCAGCTTTCTATATACAGTCATTACAAAGATCATCTTGGCATTATCCACTACCTGATTCTGTGTTTCTCCTTGTATTGTGATGTATAGTTAGGGATGTAGGGCTATTTAATGCAGATGGAAGATTATTTATTTGTAAAATTCTTTTGTTCATAATGTACCTGTCAGTTATTGATAATTGATAATTTATTCCAACTGATGAAATGATTTTATTATCATGATGCTGCCTTTGTTGTGCCAATGTGGTATAGTTGCTGTAGGTTTATGTTCTTTCCAATTTAGACATATCTCAAAGTCTTTATTATTTATAAATGATATTTTATTTTTGTACTCTAGGTTGATTGCTGCTTTATCTAGAGATCTACTGGAGGATTTCATACCGTAAGTTCCCTATTCTTTGAGTTCAGATTTATTCTTTTCGTTTGTAAGTTTTTGATCAAATGTTCCTTTTTCTCATTTTCTCGAGTTGGTAGTTAACACAAAGTAGAATGGCAACTCATCAATTGTATTATATCATTCTCTGGATGCCATTATTTGTTTTACAATACTTTGTACGTGCCAAAAACATGCCTTCCATTTTTGCAACAAGAGACTATGACATGCACCAGATGATACAAAATGACTTAGAAGTCCATAATTTAACCTTCTAAGGTCACAAGCTGGACAATCTTGTTGATATACCAGGGAATATAAGTGGCTTTTAATTGAGTTGGACAAAACCCCCCTAATTGGACAATTTACCTGTCAGTTATTGATATACCAGGGAATATAAGTGGTTTTTTTATTGAGTTGGACAAAAACCCCCTAATGAGATAATGAATCATTAATCATTGAGGCTCATTGGCTCAAGCTCTAATGAGGTCCAAAAATAATTTTTAATGAATAAATGATTTTTTTTTATCCCCTAAAGCGGAAAGTAATAATTACCTTCGATAGTTAAAACTATATACTGCGGCTGATAACAGAATGAAATCTTTTGAGATAGTTTGCGTGGGCCTGTGGGTTGTCCATGGTAATCCTTTTGTGTTGGTTTCTGCCCTTTCTTCACTATTAGGTGTACGCTAATGTGATCAGCATGCTGTGGTGTTCTATAGCCTCCTAACCTGTTTCCGTCTTTAGTTTACAATTTCGCATGATGCATTTTCTAAACTGAGAGATCATATTGAAGGCACCGGTGCAATTGAGTGAGAGCTGAGCTGTATGTATTTGATATGCTGTTCCTGCAATGTTTAAGATTATTAACTACTTATAATTTGAGGTTAGAATTAAGGGCACGAGAGGGACTGCAAAGCCTGAACTTTGTTTATGTTGATTATTTAAGCTTGCATGAAGCTAGAAGCTAGTCTGTTAAAGAATGTTTTATGATAAATTTTGGGCAGTTCCTTAAGCAAAAGAGCCAAATTCTGGTGGAGTATTGTAGTAAAAGCTTTTGTTCGATTTGGCTAGAAAGGAATAGGAGAATAGTTGATAATATTGAGGAATCCTCAGAAGAAGTATGAGATGAAGTCAAGTTTGGGGTTGCATGATTTTCACATTTCTGACAGCATGAGCATTTTTGGACATCCTAAGAGATATTTACATTGTACTATAGTGGTATGAGTTTTGTCTGTCTTTTGGGGATTCCTCATCCCTCTGTAATCGTCCATTTTATTAATAAATTTTTGTTTCTTATAAAAAAACAAAACAAGAAGATGGTAGGTGGACTTGGCTTGTTCAATTTCACTAGGAATCTAGAAGATGAGCAAGATATATTGCACGACAACAATGCGCACTTTGATTTAAGATAAATGACTAATAAAATAATGGAGGCATCTGCGATTATGAAATGATACTAACTACTTGGATGAATATTTCTCTGTGTTTACACCTAAATTAGTTATAAATAGCATGGTTCGTTATATTATCTTAGTTGTCTTTTGCTGGCTTTGCAGATTTCTCCAAGGGATTGCTGATTCTTTGGGATCTCTTCTTGAAAGTGGTGCAGACAGGGATCCGGAGATAGTCGAGCAGGTTTGGGATTCTCTGTAGTCTCCATTTTCAAATTTGATTCTCAAAATCCGGCAACATATGATCTGGAAGTTGCTAATTTGTTGTTTGCAGATATTTACATCATGGTCGTGTATCATGATGTACCTTCAGAAGTATCTTGTAAAAGATGTTGACCATGTTCTAAGGTAATATTATCTATATAAGAGATGTCAAGAGAGTTCTTAAATATATTACTTCTATTTTATTCGGCGATTCTTACAATTTTTTTTTTTCATTGAAGAAGTAGAACTCTATGACCTCGAAGGATGTCCATGTTTATGGGTCTGGTAGAGAATTACATAGTTGTCAATTGCATGATATTGACTAAATATTAATTTGAATTGACATGAATCTGAATGACCACCTTCATCTGATATTTGATAAAGTGCTCTATAATAGTCCATCAAATGGCTATGGTAATAGTTAGAATTTGTTTGTTTTCTTTTATAGATAATCATGGTTGTTTTTGTTAAAATAATATTTGAGTGATAGATGTTCATCCTCTTTGAGTTTTTGATGTGGAAACTTCTCTTGTTGACCTGCTTCATCTTGTCCTCACTTGCAGAGTTACAGCAAATTTAAGATATTACCCTAAAGATTATATCCGGGAGTTTATGGCTGAGTCAGTATCATTTTTGTTGAGGAAGGCACCAGATCAGCAACGAGAGAAAGGTATACATTTTCCTATTATTAAATTGACTATTTTTTCTGTTTGCATTTCTTTTTTCCATGTAAATCTTATTTGTTTTTATATGAGGTTTAGATTTACAAACTGAATGGATTTCGTGTGTATTACTTTGTGCTCGAATATTCATGAAGTCTGCGTGATGGATTATATATTCTTCAGCTGTTCTCCTATGAAGTAGTCATTAGAATTTTCTAAAGAAACCCTAACAACAAATGGGAGTCTTTACAGAAGATAGGGAAGTGGAAAACAATTTTATTTGATCCCTGTTTACTGATCTTTTAAGAAATACAGTACACACCATAGTTGTTTTACCATTTCTAATGTTATCATTGACTGCATCCCAGTACGCTGAAAAGCAGAATCTGGAATATAGTTTCTGTATATGTTTGTGGCTAGCGTAGTGCAATGCCATTTGTAAAGCATTTTTTCATGTGATTGCCTTATTACGCATTCCTCGGTAGACATGAGCACTTCTAATTATTTTGATTTAGATGTCATGAAAGTAATTAGTGGATTTTATAATTCAGTATGTGTTAACGACGAGTTCATTTGATTCATTTTGTCCTTATGTTCATGTGAGATAAAAAGTGGATAAAATGTTCTGTTCTTTAGTACTATTGTAGCTAGACTAGGTTCCGATTCTGCGCAAGAGATACAATTTTTAATTTCAAGAGTCGGGCAGGTATGGGAAAACTTATGACTGAAGTTGTGGAGGAACCGTCCGAAATGAGAAAAACTGGTGTTGGTGTGCTACTATCTCATGTTTTGAGAATCACTTCCTCAAGATTGCACTGGAAGACTGAAAAATTATTGCCGTTCCTGGTTGATCACTCCTTCTTCCTTGGCTTTGAAGGTTTGTACTTCCATTGCATGTTTTCTTACTGCTAGTTGTTTTTGGTATTACTGCTTGGAAGTTCTTTTAGCACCAATTTTTGGCAGAGAGCTTTTGTGGTGACAACTCTGTTTCATTGCTCTGCCATTTTGAATTATTCTTCTTTGTGAAGCTGATAAATCTGTATTTATAATATCACTAGAAGGGGTGATCATAATACCCTTTTGGCTTTAGTCGAGCTTTATGACAACCCTCTTTTCTTTTTCTCATGAAAACATGGATATTACATATAAAATAATGAACAAGAAGCAATATTCAAACCAATTATATTTTTAGTTAAAATTATATGATAAATACATTTAATATGTTTCTCTCCGTTGTTTCCTTTTCTCTTCGTACTCTTTGTATTCATTTTGTATTTATGTTTGCAATTCCTAATGACACGTGCGGTTTTTTCATATATTTGTTTTCTTACTTTAATTTTTTTTTTTAATTTAAAAAATTTGAACGAAGAAGTGAAATCGTAAATAAAATTGCTGTGCAAGTTCTGCTCAGAAGCGGAAAATGATGAACAGCAAAAGGAACCCCCCCTCCCCCCTAAATGGAAAAATGAATGTGCGACTTCCGAAAATGTGAATAGAGCCTGGCTATTAGAATGACAATGTGATCATCTCCATTGCAATATAAGGGGCGTAAGGAGCGAAGAGTGAACAATTTCTACTCAAAAAATGAAAATGCCGAGCCCTCAAAAGCAGAATCTACTCCAGGGATCGAGTCGAACTTCGGTTAATTTGGATAAAAACATTTGATTATCTCCACTAATCCACAACAAATTATTTGATGATGTATATAATCAGCAAATACTTTGTTGTGGATTAGTGGAGCTAACCAATATATACATATTATATGTAGCTCTGCATTAATAGACAAAGTTTTGGCCACCATTTTTTTGCTGCCCAAATTAGCCTCGAAGGAGGAGTTGGGCCATGGTCAATAGCAATGCTGATTAGTGACATGTTTATGGCATCATACCTTCATTGTCAAATTTAGTGGCATGGTGAGTTCTTATTATTGTGTCTCCTGCTTCTATTATTGTGTAGAAACTCTTGTTTCTCTTCTTTGAATCTGAAACATGAGTTTTGATACGCTGTCTGTACATTTCTGAGTGTTTATGCACAACATGAAAAACAATGAGATGTAGCTTGGTCCCCCTGGTGTGGTTTTATTTCGTTTGCCAGATTGTCTCACGCTTTTGTGATCAACTTGCCTCCCGCCACTGAATATCTTTATCAGCCCATCATTTGTTAACATATATTGCATATAGTTCAGATTCAAGACCTGTTCTCGAAGTTCTTACTCTGGCTTTTCGGAGACTGTACGAGGATCTGGATGCTATGGAGCTTTCTTCAATATGGAAAGGCTTGATGGACAAAATAAAAGATTTTTTGGCAAATTGGGACTCTCTGACAAATGGGAACTCAGTGCACTTGAGTCGCCTTCTAACCATGCTTATTTCTATCGTGCAAAATGATTATCTTGGGAAAATCACTGGTGAGCTTTAAACGGTTCTTCGCTGTTCAGTTCCTTATTTAAATTTACGCACCTGATCTTGTAGATGTTTACTTTATACAGACCGTGAGCCCTTCATCGAACTAGTTGGCCTCCACGTGCAAACTTTTGTTATTCCTTGTCTTACATTGAACATTGTGGACACGCACACTGAGGTTATTGAAAAGGTCCTGCAACTAATTGTTTGTAGTATTGATGGTCTCTCTAGTTCTAAGAACATGCCTCTTCTGCTGCGTGTTTCTTCAGAATGGGAGCCAGTGTTTGAGATAAGGAGTCGATGGTATTGCTCTTTTAGCCTTTTTATACAGTTATGCTCTTGGCTGCTCTTTTCTCTTTCCTAGCCTCACACCTGTTCTTTTTTTCAGTTTACTACCATTTATTGGGGACCTTCTAATGAAGCACCGTAGTATTCTCCATGCTTTTGCAACTAATATAATATGGTAATTTCATCTCAGTAAGCTATCTGCTCGTATTTAGTACTTTGACATTTATCTGAAGTATTTTTATTTTTCTGCATCTCTTTAATCTCTTATATTCCAATGTCACTATTTGGTTGCAGTGCGCTTAATATTTTAATAGAAATTTCTGATGAAGAAGTTGTGTATTTAATGATGAAGTTCTGTGAGGAACCAGACGTGGAAGGATCTAGCTATTTTTATGGAAAACCCAAGAAAATCTTCTCAAGGATTTTCACTTTCTTTGATGAGACTCTTCATAATTGGATTGGGAAGATCAGTGAAGCTGCTGGAGGGAATTTGATTCCTATTCAGCAGAATAGGTTTGCAGTCCTATGGGCTGTTGTTAGGTGTTATTCTCAGTTTGCTGATCAAGCAAATCCCTCCTTATTGATGGAGATGATTAATGCAATTGACAAGCAGCTAACAGTTGAATCAGGTATGCCATTACCTGATGCTTTATGGATGTCCATTGACTTTTATATTTAATGAGCTGAAATGCAGCCAATCTGTTCTGGTTTTGCAAGAATAATTATTTGTCGCAGTTTGTAGAAGAATTGTGCGAAGATTTTCTCATGCTTTTAAGATGAAATGCATATGTTTGATTCACTGTTCACAGTATATCACAATTCACAATTAACTACTGTCTCTATGAAATGAAATAATGTTGCTGGGAAGATTTACCATTCGTTGATTAGGTTATATCTGCTAATTTGTTGCATTTTATACATATTTACGTAATTATCTCTGCAAGAGCTTGCAGGTATTCCCCAAAGCATTTGGCATAGCTTGATTGGTGCTGCTTTGCGCTCTTATCACAAGCTAGTTTCTAGGAGGGATATCGCGCACGAAGATGCTACAATTTCCAAATTCTTGGATCTTGCTAGAAGATACAAGTTATCACCTCAAATATTATCTGCGGTAGCAGATATTTTGGATTCACTTTCTGCGTATGTGGGTTATTATATAATTTTTGTTGGTCCTATTCGGTAGTTAGTTTTTATTGTGTTGCTATTATTTGTCTTCTGAGTGAAATCTTTGATTGGTTTCTGCTTTTGCCTGAATGTTTGTAGCTTCCACTAACATACGCTTTATGCAGGTCCTTCCCATCTGCAAATCTAGCTGATGGGAAACACCAATTTCTTCTTCCGGAGTTCACTGCTGTAGAGTTGTTGAACGCTTTGGACATATTTTCTAAAAATCTAAGCCACGCCAACAATGAGATCCGCCTTTGTACCCTGCGCATATTGTGCCACTATGAGCATATATATTGGAAGAAGAAACTTACTGTTGAAAATAATTCGGGAGTTGATGATTCTGAGACTCGTCTTGTGGATGTCCACCGTAATGATGTAAATTTTCAAAACGAGTTGTCTATTTTGTCAATATTATGTTTTGTTGATTTAAAAGGTATTCTCTTTTTCTGAATCCCAGGTTCTCAACATTCTTCGATCGGTTGAAGAGACTGTTCTTTCTATTGTGACGAGCCGTAAGGTTGAAATACTAATATCCAAGTTAGAAAAGAGTCTGAGTGCTCAGGATGTCGCTGACCAGTATTTGCTTGTCGCTTTAAACGGAATATTCGGCATACTTAATAACCGGTTCAACGACTTGTCAAATCCAGCCTTACAGTTGCTCGCTCACATAATTCGCCGATATCCTCAAAAGGTGTGGGGCAGATTCGTTGAATATCTTGAGCATTGTCAATCTGATTTTCTAGCATCTCATGAGCGACATGGTGAAGGCGATGATAATCCTAGCGAAGATGCTGGTATGGTATTATTTTTTTTGAAGGATAACCTTACTTGCTGTTGTTTCTTCCTGTATTCCTCTCAAGGGACTGCACTTCTGCCTTTCGTCTTCATTTACCTGTTTGACCTTTGTGTTGGTAACGATATCTACAGCTTATGTGATTATAAAAGTGTAACTTATCCATCTGTGTATTGATTTTGTAGGTTTAATTGGATGCTTCAATTCTGACGTGTTTCCTACATTTGATAGCGCTCCACGGGAAACTGTTTTGTCCCGCTTAATTCAATCTTTACAAAAAGATCCATCGATTGTGGAGTCTCACTCTAGGCAGATAGTACCTCTGTTTCTGAAATTTTTGGGCTATGATGTTGAAGAAACCACAAGGTTTTTCTGTTTAAAGTTCTCTTTTATAGTGACGATTATTCTTGCTCGTATGAAATCTGTGGTTAATATCAATGTCATATTTAGTTGACAATGTATCTTTTCGTCTCAATTCTGTAGTGTTGCATCACGGGAGCTTGATAATGAACGGTTTGAGTGGAAGAGGGTTCTCAAACAGTGGTTAAGCTTGTTTGCATCGTTGCCAAATCCTCGGGCTTTTTATCGAGGCCAAGTTTTGAAGGATGTTCTTCTGTATAGGTTTGTTAGCCCAGTGCTTGATGTCGCTAAAGTCATCATTATTGTTTTGTTTAATAGTTCTCCTTGCATTTTTGTGTAAGGATGTCGGGTAAAATTTTGGGTTAGTTTATAGCCTATTGTTTGATTGTCTCTCGCATTTCTGTGGATTGAGCGGAGATTGGCGTCTTGTTACTGCAGGCTTCTTAATCAGAATGATGAAGAAATACAGATGAAAGTTCTGGATTGTTTGTTGAACTGGAGAGATGAATTTTTAGTTCCATATAAAGATAATCTAAAAAATTTGATCACTGCAAAGAACCTGCGGGAGGAGCTTGCGAGATGGAGCTTATCCAGAACTTCCAATGAATCTGTTGATCTGCGGCATAGAGCTAATATTGTACCAATAGTCATACGAATACTGGCACCAAAAGTTAGAAATTTGAAAATGCTTGCCGGAAACAAGGTACTATACTTTATTGATGTATTTGATGGATGCTTTTGACTGAAGTTCCTTTTCTCTGTTGTAATCTATTTCCAAAACTCATTTAGGCAATTTTTTACCTTTGCAGAATGTACATCGAAGGGCTGTTCTTGGGTTCTTGGCTCAGCTTGATGTTGATGAGCTTCCACTTTTCTTCTGGCTGTTAATTGAGTCCCTACTCCCTAATTCACAATTGTCTGATGAGACCAGTAAAATTTTCTTGAATTCATCCCCAAATCCGAAGTTTGAGGTTGATACAGCTTATATCTTGGAGCATTTTACCTCAGATGTCATTAAAGGCCTACATTTGAAGAAGAGGCGTGGTTTCTTGCATGTTGTTGAAGATCTTTTGGCGGTTTTTGATGAATCTCGCCTCAATCCATTTCTTAATTTACTGATGAATTGTGTTGCTCGGATGTTAGCGAGCTGCACATCATGTGTTTGTGGTGTTGAAGAAGGTAGTGGGTCATCTTCTATTGAAGACTGTCATAGTGTTGATTCAGAGGTAGCTGACAATGATGAGGACAAGAAAATCAAGGTAACACTGTGATTGTGGTGAAATTTTATTTCTCTTCATGGATAAAAGTTATTTGAAGGTAGTTTTTAGTTTTCGATGACAGACGAGTGACAGGCTGATATTGCATATCTTTCTCCCTTTCCTTTACTGCTACAACGTTTTCTATCAGGAATGATTTTGTGCTTGCTTTCTGCTGTAGAATATATTGGCAGTCGATTCTGCATGTCAACCAGTTGTGTAGTCTATTGAACAATAACAGAGTGAAGATGGTGAAAACATGCTAAAGTTTGATGTTTCATGTCTGACCAGTTATGCAATTTATTGACGAATAATATACCTGCATCTCTCTGTTCACCATAACAGAGTGAAGTTGGTACAGACATAACAAAAGTTAGTCGTTCAGGTTTCCTATGGGCTGGCCTTTTACTAGCAGCCTAACTATCAAACCAGTTTTATGTAGTCTTTTCTAAAAAATTCAGTATACTGAATGTAGACTATCAAAGTAAATTAGGACAAGCCATCAAAGAAAGCTTTTCAGCAAGAATACTTGCATGACTCAGAGAACGGAAGTATGTCTGCAATTGCAAGTTGGCTTTAAATGAGATTTTAATCAATTTGATGGAAGGGTCGGGCAAAATTTTTTGGTTTATTGGTTGGCATAAATGGCCAATTCTATTTTGCATTTCTAGGAAGGTTGATTTATGTTTGCAGCCTTGTTATAAATAAGTTGTGTGAAGATGAAGCTCATGTTGATGGAATGGTGGTATTGGAAACTTTGACAGAAAATCTTTTAACTGAAGTAGTGGTGCTTTTGGAGGAAGGTATTATGTGAGAATATTGGAAATGGCAGCAGAAGCGGATTTGGTTTTCTATTTGCAAGAGCTAGTGATGTTTGCTAGTGATTACTTCAAGTTCTTCAGAACTTAAATCGGTGGTGTTCAAGTCACGTGTTGTTGATTCCTCATTCTAGCTTGTTTTTATAGGTTGTAGTTGGAAAACAAGATTGTTGAATTACTGCTTTGTGATTTTCTTTGAATTGCTGGATCATTGATAACCCATTCATCGGGCCAACATTTTATGTATAGGACTCTTATTTAGTGCCCAAGATATTAGAGCTTCTTGATAGTTGAGTTACTTTAAATGGAAAGAGTATAATAATGTATCCCAGGTAGATTAACCACTGTAAATTTAGACATTTCTGGAATCAGTGGGTACTGTCTTTTTCCTGTTGACAGGTAGGCTCTCATCTGTCCTGATATGGTATTTTCTAGTTTACTTAGGAATTTTCCCGATATTCAGTAACTTTCTCTATATGTAGTCATCTAATATAACTTTCTTTGTTATCAATATCAGCCAAGTTTATTTTACCTACGTCTAGAAACTTCAACTGAATTTGAGCAAGTTTGCACCCCTCGTTTGTATTACTATAATTTAAAGATCTTATTGTTTTCCAGGGAACGAAGAAGTTGAGGGACTTGAGATCCTTATGCCTTGAGATCATATATCATGTTCTTGATAAATACGAGGACCATGATTTTGGTGTTGCATTTTGGGACCTGTTCTTTACATCAGTTAAACACTTGATTGCTAAGCAAGAAGATGACAGTATCAAGAAAAGAAAAAGAGGTTATAGTAGCGTGAGAAAAGGAGGTGACCGGTGCGAGGAGCCAAGTGCACTGTTTTATTTCTTGGGTGCCAATAACAAGAAGCCAAGTTCACTCTTTTTTTGCTTTCTTGCAATGAGTAAAAGCTACAAGCTTGTGCCTTTATTATCCAAGGAGGGGAATCTTATCCCTGACATTGTTACCATGCTTAAAGTTCCATCAGCTTCTGAATCCTTTCTGTGTTATGTGTTGAAGTTCGTTGAGAACCTATTGGAGCTTGATAGTGAATTGGCTATCGAAGATGCTTGCGTCAAAGGCGTTCTTCTCCCTCATCTTGATAAGCTTATCGACAGCTTGCATTTTATATTCGCGGATAAAGAGGCTCCCAAGAGGTATGGATTTTCCTTTTTCCTTTCTCATTCACGCTAATCGGGGAGTCCGAATTTTGCTTTTTTATTTTCATATATTTTGAATTTGTTTGTTCGGGTTTGTTGTGATGGTGACTCTGGATGTCTCTTTCTTCTGCTTGTAGTTATAACGTGATACTTATTTCTTATCTCAGCACCTGTCCATCCAATTCGATGTGCATGGATTGCTTTTTGAATGTCTTATTACTAGGATTGTGGACATCTGGGGTTGGTTTGAAAAGGTTTAGCAATGAGATGCTAGACATTGTTTTCTTCACAAATGTTATCCAGCAACGTCTATGCATGTTCTTTAGCATCTGGACTTTTTCCGCATCATTGAGTTCTAGTCTTGTTTTTTTTGTTTTTTTTTTGTTCTAGCATTCAGAGTTGGGTATTCATTTTTTCTCTCTTTCCTGTAGGAATTTGGTCAAGTTCCCTGGTAAAAGAGAATTGACTATGTTCAACTTGTTATCAAAATATGTAAAGGAGCCATCAACAGCCGAACGTTTTGTCGATATGCTGCTCCCACTTCTTACAAAGAAACATGCGAATTTTGGTTTGCTCCTAACCAATTTTGGTCAATCAAGGAGTGGTATTTTTTACTTTGTTTTCTCACAAATTGAGGTTCTTGCCTTTTGTAGATACCTATGTAGATGTGTTGCGAATTATCCGCCAAGTTGTAACAGTTCTTGGGGTTGCAAGTAGTAAAAAGATATTGAACACAATTACCCCAATTCTTGTTTCTGCTGATTTGACTGTTCGTAGCTCCATATGCGATGTTCTTGATGCTGTCGCTGTAAAGGATTCTACAAATGATTCTTCTTTGTTGAAATTGGTAATGCAAGCCGTTAGAATTATTTCATAATCAATTTATGTTCACTGTCACAGGAAGAAAGGAACCGGTAAGCTTTATCCTGTATCTCTGTTATTTGCAGGCAGAAATTCTTCGGGAACTGAATGCAACATCAGAATTGGAGATGGGTGCTCTCGACTATGACAGAATACTCCATGCTTACGAAACGGTTAATGTGAAATTCTTCTACAGCATCGGGGAAGAGCATGTATTGCCAATCTTGGCGCACGCTGTGCATGACATGTCATCTGAAGAGATGATATTAAGGCAAAGTGCATTCCGATTACTGCTGTCCTTCATTGAATTTTCTTGTGAAGTCCTGGATGCATCGGTGCTATGTGACATAATATGGTCTGAGGCCAGCATTTTACGCATAGTGAACAGTTTTCTCTTGAAACACATGGGAAATGCAATGAACAAGGAAGGTGTTGGTAAAAAGGTATTATACCTGTATCTGGAATTTCTTTCAGTTGATCAAGTTATGCTTTTTGCCTCACTTTATTTCAACATTTTCTGAGTTTCTCTTTTGGGAACCGTCTCATCTCACTTTGCAAGTGTAGGCTTATCCGTTTTACTGTAGATATGTTAGGGGTAAGAATTTTATTGAGATTTGATGCATTTTGTCACGATTAGTTGTGTGCTTGTAGTATCATGCTTTCTACTCCCAATGAAGAGGAGAACCGATGAATTTTAATTTACTTGCTTAAGTTATAATCTTGGTTTAGTTTATATAGGGCGCCGAATTGTTGGTTGAATTTCTTATTTATGCTATTTTGATTTAAAATTGGTAAGATAAAATGGATTGTTTTGAAGATAAGACCGGATTAAATCTCTGACATGTTAAGGGCATATGTTATGTTTTGAGAATAGGAGTTTTGGCTTAATAGAGATGATGATTTAGGGATGGACAAAGTGAGATGGGCTGTGGATAGAATAGTGTCACCGTAGGCTCGGAACTGCTATATATGGCAAAATAACTCTTGCATTGTAAATGTTATCAAGCATCATATGTCCCCTAGTCAACCAGGTTTTCGCTTTTGGCCTCTGTATTTTGCTTTTTGAATATTTTTGTTTTCATTGATTATTTGTTTTGAGGGCAGAATTTAGAGTCGAGCACCAGGTGGTTTTGTTTGTAGTAGTTACTGAAGGCAAATACTTCTTCAATTAACAGGCGTGTTGTTTCGTTGTAGGTATGGATTGATTTACTCCGAGAAATGGTGTTGAAGCTTCCTGAGAAAGCAAACCTTCAGTCATACAGGGCCTTATGTAGTGACGATGCAGAACAAGATTTCTTCAGTAACATTGTACACATACAGGTAAGACTTTATTTCTTCAGCAGAAGTGATCAAGAGACGAGCAATTCTCATATTTCATTTTCCTTAATGTAGAAACACAGGAGAGCTAGAGCAGTGTCGCGTTTTTGCAACATGGTCAGTTCGAAGAATTTGTCGCAGGTAGTCTGTTCAATTTTTTTCTTTAACAGTGAAAAGATGTTGTATTCTTTATGTTGCATTATTGATCTGGGAGTCGGCTCGCAAATTTCTAGGTCGTCACCTACGAAGTTTTTGTTCCGATGCTGTTTAGCATGTTATTCGATTCAGAAGCTGGGAAAGATGAGCACATAAAAAATGCTTGTGTGGATGCCCTTGCATCTATTTCTGGTTGCATGAAGTGGACTCAGTACTACGCCTTACTGCTCAGATGCTTCCGCGAATTGAAACTAAAACCAGACAAGACGAAGGTTTTGTTGCGGCTTATCTGCTCTATCCTCGACCACTTCCATTTTGCAGAAGCCAAAGGTTCTGATGCATCTGATTCAAAAGTTGGTGACATACAAGAGCGTCTACTCAAAAAGTTATTCCCAAAAGTTCAAAAGTTGTTGACCTCCGATTCTGACAATGTCAATGTCAATCTCAGCCTGGTGGCACTGAAACTTCTTAAATTGCTTCCTGCTGAAATCATGGACTCGCATCTTCCAACTATTGTACACCGTATGTCAAACTTTCTAAAGAATCGCTTGGAAAGTATACGTGATGAAGCTAGATCTGCATTGTCTATCTGCTTAAAGGAGCTTGGGGTGGAGTACTTACAATTCATTGTCAAGGTCTTGAAGGGAACATTGAAGAGAGGTTTCGAATTGCATGTGCTTGGATACACGCTCAATTTTTTGCTGTCGAAGATCCTTCCTAATCCAATCTGTGGGAAGTTGGATTACTGCCTAGGCGATCTCCTCTCCATTGTAGAGAATGATATACTTGGGGGTGTTTCTGAAGAAAAAGATGTGGAAAATTTTGCTTCGAAGATGAAAGAGACGAGAAAACAGAAGTCCTACGAAACTCTCAAATTGATTGCACAGAGCATCACTTTCAAAACCCATGTTCTGAAGCTGCTTTCACCGGTTACAGGTCATCTGCATAAGCAACTTGGCCAGACAGTGAAGTCAAAATTGGAGAATATGTTAAGTCACATAGGTACTGGCATCGAGTGTAATCCGACTGTAGATCAGACTGAACTATTTATATTCCTTAATGGTCTCATTGAAAGTGGTATCGGGGATGAGAGTAATGAGCATGAAAATGTTGAAGCTGTGGATGCCCAAACAAATAAAACCAGTAGATTAGTGAACGTTGATCGACGATTCTCTCATTTGATAACGGCATTTGCTCTTGGACTACTGCAAAATTACTTGAAAAAAATGAAGCTCAACAAAAAGGACGGACAATTATTACGAATGCTAGATCCTTTTGTAAGTTTACTAGGTCAATGTTTGGGTTCCAAGTACGAAAACAATATAACAGCTGCGCTTAGGTGCCTGTCTGTGTTAGTAAGGCTGCCTTTGCCTTCCCTTCAGTCCCAAGCAGACAAGATAAAAAATTCGTTGTTGTTTATTGCGCAAGGTTCCTTAATTGCTAGCAGTCAGTTGACAGAGTCATGCATGAAGTTGTTGACTACACTTCTGCGTAGCACAAGAATTACACTCTCAGCTGATCAGTTGCATATGCTGATCCATTTTCCCATGTTCGTTGATTTCGCAAAGAATCCTTCATTTATTGCCCTGTCACTTCTTAAAGCTATTGTACACCGGAAATTGGTTGTCCCAGAGATATATGATCTTGTCCAGATTGTTGCAGAATTGATGGTACAAAGTCAAGATGAGACAATTCGTAGAAAGTGTAGTCAAATATTACTCCAGTTTTTGCTTGGTTACCATCTTTCTGAGAAACGCTTGCAACAGCATTTTGATTTCTTATTTGCAAATTTGCGGTAAGTGGTGAACCTTAATGACTATTTTCTCCCCTTGTTGTTGTCTAGTACAACTATCATTCATATGATCCCTGTTTCCTGCAGTTATGAACATTCCACTGGGAGGGAAGCTGTGCTTGAGATGCTCCATGCTATTATACTAAAATTTCCACGGAATGTTGTAGATGCACAATGTCAAACGTTGTTTGTGCATTTGGTCGTTTCATTGGCAAATGATGATGACAGGAAAGTTCGTTCCATGTCTGCTGCTGCAATAAAGTGTCTTATTGGGCATGTGAGTGCACAATCGCTTCGTTCAATTCTCGAATATAGCATGTCTTGGTACCTTGGTGGAAAACAGAATCTTTGGGGTGCTGCAGCACAGGTAAATTCAGTTGTTATTACGAGTTTTGAGTGCCTCTTTAACCTTTTATATAATAATGCTTTGTGATTGGACCTCCTGTGAACCTCTACCTTTAGTTACAGTGGAGTGGATATACTTCCATTAGAATCAAATAGATCTTGTAGATTTGTTCTTTAGTTATGTTTCAAGTATATTTACGCTTGTGGTTTATGGTAAAAGATGTTCGTGGTAAATAGAGTACTATCCTTGTTATACGGATTCATTTCATAATTTTTTTTAACCACATTTATTTATGATATTATAACCTGATTACAATGGAGTTCAGGATTTGGAGCCTATATCCAACGGCCTAAGTTGCCCTCCTTTGTCTTTAATTTGGTTCATTATATGTTCTTTTCCAGGTTTTGGGTTTACTTGTAGAAGTATTGGGCAAAAGTTTTCAGGCAAACGTCAGTAAAGTACTTCCAGTAATGAGAAGCATTTTTCAGTCTGCTATCGGTGCTCTTACATCAAGTGAACAAGATTTATCAGATGATGCAGTTGTTCCATTCTGGAAAGAGGCGTATTATTCGATGGTTTTGTTAGAGAAGATCCTCCATCAATTCCATGACATGTTCGTCGATAGGGAACTTGAGGTACGACTTTTATTCTCTCTGTGGTGTACTTTTCTGCGCCCTGGATCTAGCTTTTGCTAGTTTGAAAGGTTTCAGTGTAATTCCAGCAGCCTTCCAGTATTTGTGTTTTTTGATAATAGTTATTCGTCTAGATTTCTTTTAGAACGATTCTGATAACCATGATCCAAACCCAACAGATCCTCACCCCCAATCCCCCCCAACCAAAGATGCGTGGTTTTAAGCGTTTCTTAACAATTTTCAAATCTAATTTAGATAAATCTGTGGTGAAGACATGTAACCCCAAATTTTTCTACTTTAATGCTCAGGGGGGGTTTGTGATAATATTTTAATAAAAAAAGATTATTATTTATTTATTATCCTATACCAATATTTCTTTGTGGTTGGAAATATTTGTTTTGGGTTTGAGTATTTGTGGTGGGTATAAGCTACAACGTAATATATCTCGGAATAATTTACCGAATTTTTGTTTTAACATTTTCTGGTGAGATTTGTGTTTGAGTTAGGCATTGGATTATTTACGTTAGCTTGAATATGGATTATTTATGTTTGAGTTAGACATTGCCCCATCGAATAATCCTCTGAATAATATAGTGGTCAGCAGCAGATTCTTTCAGATTCTCTATTATATTTCTTGATTTTTTCAGATTCTCATATTTGTTTCGATAACTTCGTACAGGATATATGGGAAACTATCTGCGATTTCCTACTACATCCTCATTTATGGTTACGCCACATATCATGCCGAGTTGTGTCCTCTTACTTCGTTGCAGTAACGGATGCTTGTAAAGATAACCGCCAAGCACTGACACAAACATTCTTCCTTATGAAACCAAGCATACTCTTCCACATAGCCGTTTCCTTATGTTGCCAACTAAAGGTGCCTTCGACTGATGAAGCTGCTGGAGTCATTACCATGCAAAACCTCGTGTTTTCAATCCGGGGCCTTCAAGACTTCTTTGAGAAAAATGAAATCATGGATGTTTCTAATTTCTGGTCCACCCTTGACCAACCTGAGCAAGCCCGTTTCCGTAAAGCTTTTGGTGTTCTTGATCCAAGAAAAGGAAGGAGGACCCTTGATTCTTTTATTTCCGAAGAAGCTAGTTTTCAGCATCATAAACATCAACATCCATTTATTTCGTATTTGCTTCAGCGAATCGGGAAGATTACGTTCCAAATGGAGGTCCCTCAGGTTGGTTTCTTGATCATATTTGTTGAGTCAGTCAGTGGAGTTACACTAAACTTACTATTGATGCACTTTTCAAACACTTCTTGCAGATGAAAATTGTTTTCAGCTGTTACAAATCAATTGCACCAAAACTTCTCGGTTGCTACTCACCGACGGGCGATGATGGACCCCACAGTTACGCGTATCAACTTCTGTTACCTCTGTATCGAGTGTGTGAAGGTTACACCGGAAAAATTGTTTCTGGTAATTCTTTCATCTCTACCCATACTTTAAGAATTACACTCTTTTTGCCTCAATTTCTGAACACAACCAGGAGCCATTTCAGATCCCTCTGTCTCAATCGTGACTCACACATAAAACTACATCGTTTTGAGAAGTCCATAAGAATTATAAGTTTTAAAGGTTCGATCAAAGCAACGAAGTTTTATAGGACAGTGGATCCGAGTTGGGAAAGAGCAGAATGCAACTTCTGATTTGTAATAGAGTTTCATGCATCATACTGAAGGGGTGTTTCCTTTTGAGCTTTTAGCTTAAAAGAAACTGAAAATAGTGTTTGCTAATCACAGTTTCTGCTTAACATTAAGTTGTTTTGGCCAAAATTTACAAGCTAAAAATTGTTACTTTTTTAGATCACTTCTCCAAAAGTAGAAGATGTTTGCAATTGCTTTTTCCAAGTGCTTTTCAGCTTATAGTTTGTGAAAAATTGTTTTGAAGTGCGAGATAACAACTTCAGCGTTGATTTTTGGTCAAAAGTTAAAAGTAGAAAATAATTGTTTTTTCCACCTTTGTGGTATTCTGTTAAATAAATAGAAGTTTTTTCTACTGCTTAAGTTCAGACACTCCAACTTTTATATTATACCAAAATCATTTCTATTTTCAAACACTACCTAACCTCATTACTCTCTCTCTAAAATGCCAGATGATCTGAAACAATTAGCGCAAGAAGTCTCCGAAAGCATACGAGATATCATCGGTGTCCAGAGCTTCGTGCAGATTTATAGCGAGATACGGAAAAGTCTCAAGGCGAAACGCGATAAGAGGAAGCAAGAAGAGAAAATTATGGCAGTTGTGAACCCAACACGAAATGCCAAGAGGAAACTTAGGGTTGCAGCCAAGAATCGTTCTTACAAGAGAAGGAAAATTATGACCATGAAAATGGGAAAATGGATGTAATTATTGAGTAGGAAAATTTTGTGCTCTATAACAATTTTGTAATGAATGTAATTTATGTTGCTTAATCTGTTCTAGCAAAATAACAGGTTCTTATGATCATATCTCCATGGTAATCTCACAATTCCTAACCCGATTGATCATAATTTACTGAGAAAAATCTGTAATCAACCCGACATGAATAGGATTAACTCGATTTAGTAATAATTATATATTTTAAATAGCGAAACTATAGCAAGCAATTTCATATTATTTCATAATCGTAAAATTAGTCGGTGCTGAGCATAATTGATTGGTTTCACAGGTATAATTTTATTAAAGCGAGTTTTGTGTGTTACAGTCTCACGTCTGACGGAATATATTTTTACAAGTAAAAGTGATTTTTGTAGATAAAAGTGATATTTTTACAGATAAATATGATATTTTTTACTACAACGATATGTTTATAGATACTAGTGCACAAGAGACCTTCCTGTCACGCACTTTGGGCCAAGATTATATTTTTTCTCATGGACTTGGGAGGTTCTCCCAAGTCTAGTCCACAAATTGGCCCAAATTCCTTAGCCCACCTGTAAGAATTCTCTAGAAATATTATATTTTTTCTCATGGACTTGGAGGTTTTCCCAAGTCTAGTCCACAAATTGGCCCAAATTCCTTAGCCCATCTGTAAGAATTCTCTTGAATAATTTGGATATACATAGTTCTTGAAGTCGTAGAGAGTTGTAGAGTGTTCTAGAGAACAACTAAGGCCTCGTAGAGAGTTGTAGAGTGTTCTAGAGAACAACTCCTAGGCCTTAGATAGAGTTGTAGAAATTCCTTAGCCCATCTGTAAGAATTCTCTTGAATAATTTGGATATACATAGTTCTTGAAGTCGTAGAGAGTTGTAGAGTGTTCTAGAGAACAACTCCTAGGCCTTAGATAGAGTTGTAGAGTGTTCTAGAGAACAACTCCTAGGCCTTAGATCAAACTGATTTCCACCGTCCATCAGTTTCCACCGTCCATTAAGGAGGTGGCCTTGTATAAATAAGAGTAGGGATCAAACTGATTTCCACCGTCCATTAAGGAGGTGGCCTTTTATAAATAAGAGTAGGACTTCATTTGTAAATCATGTTTTGAGTTCAAGTGAATACAAAAAAAATTCACAATCTTCCGGAGTTCTATAAGGGAAACGTAACATCCCCTTCTAAGTTGTGACAGCTTGATTGTTTTGTTAGTTTTGTTTTAATTCGCATCGCAAGTCATTCCTTTCTCAATGTTTCTTTCTTCATTTCTTTTTTTTTTTAATGGAAAAGTTTATAACAAATTAATTGACAAAGAAATGCAGAAGTAGAAGGACATTGTAAAACTTACCTATCATTTTTCTCAGGTCTCAACATATAAACGAATGTAGGGTACCCGTCCCCTCTACTAAGGGTACCCGTCCCTTCTAATACTAGAGGGCATAGTTATTGATTCCATTTCGTTTCGGTCGAAATAGCCGGAACATTCCATTAAGTCATGAAAATGGAATGGTTTGGAAGTCATTTCGTTTCGGCCAACTTCTCGGCCATTTTGGTCCGAAATCCGAAACATACCGAAATGACCGAAATTTCCGAAATGTCGAGATGACCGGAATGATTTAAAAAAAAAAAAGATATTTTTGTGTATTTTTTTCAATTTGACACCATGTTTATATTAAAAAGAAAAAAAAAAAAGTGTTCAAAGTATTACTACCTCCGTCCCAGCTTAACCTGCCTACTTGTCATTTTAGTTTGTTCCACCTTAACCTACCTACCCCATAAATAACAAATTTTCCTCACAATCTCCAACCTCAAAATCTTCATTCTCAATCTCCACCTTTAAAAAAGTCAAAGATTCCACAAAATCTGTTTTTTCTTAATCCCCGTGCCCGGTCAACTTAGGCAGGTTAAGCCGAGACGGAGAGAGTATAATAGACTACACATAACTAATCTTTGGGTAATTTGTCTAATATTCTTTCTTTTGAATTTTGTGTAGTCTAAACTCCAATAATCTAAATCTAAAACCGAACAAAGTAACATATGGTATGAAAATATTTATAAGATATTAAGTTCTAACAATATTTTAAAGTATGTTTAGACATATAATTATATATATATGCATATATCCGAAATAGAACAAATGCTCGAGTAACGAAATATCTTGTTCCAGTGACAAGTTCGAAACGGTCGCTGGAATGGTGTTAATAACTTTGGTAGAGGGACACTGAGGGATCTCATAGCTTAAAGCCTCTAATCGAGAAAGCTTGTCTAACCCTCTTGTCCAAAATGATGTTAGCCCGATTGTACCTGATTTTGAATATCCGTCGTTACGCGACCACCTGTTGCTCCTCCGGGAGGATTTCCTCCGTGAAAGATTTTGCCATGATCATTTTCATCATCCATGTTAGCATCTTGCCCGTCCATGTGACGCTGAACATCTTGCCCATCTACGTGAGCATGAACATTTATTTGTTTATTTATTTGTTGAGCTTTAAAGAAAAAAATTGAACACGGTTAACACGTTTAACAATATATTATTTTCAATTAGTTTGGCGTCTTAATTTTGCAATTTTATTAATTTTTTAGTTTATTATTTTTTTAACCATACGAAAACATAAATTTTTTGTCGATAATTGTATGATATTGTACTTGTTTTTTTTTTTGGTTTAAATAGCTAATGACTTTTGTTGTATTTGTGTTCTGTTCTCATTAGCTACTAATGGTAGATTTATTTGTGTTACGTGATCACGGTGGTTTGTTTGTTATGGTAGCTTCTCATGTAATTCGTAAGCCTATCTCGGTGAAGATGGTGGAATTGGAGGATTTACTTAGTGGAGTTCGAATGTGTGTGGAGTGTGGATTTGATAATGTTAGGGTTTACTCGGATTCTTTGCTCTCACGGCGCATAAGGATTATTATGGTGTCTTGGTTGATGACATTCGGAGCTACTTGGACAGCATGAGTATGGCCACATGGATCGATGATGTAACTCGGTTGCTCATCTTTTGACGTGTTATTGTTTTTCTTTTTCATCTACTAATTCCTTTGTTTGGATTGGAATAATGTTCCTATTTGACTTCTGAATCTTGTACTTAACCATATTATTTGAGTTATAAGATTTGGGTCTTTTTTATTTGAGTTATAAGATTTGGGTTTTATTCAAAATAAAATACTACTCCTATGTTGTTTCTAGTTTGAGTAATGTGATAAAAGAGTAGAAGAAAAATGAAAGATAAATTCCACATCATATCTATTCATATACGAAAATTGGAATATCTATTTTAATGTGGTATTTAATTGCTTTCGCCCCCTCCCCAAAGAAATTATTAGAGGTAACAACTCAGGCAATCCAACTCCTGTCAATATCATATGTCGAGTCGAATTGACCCAAAAATTTATTGGACAAAGTTAGTAAACTCAGTCCAACCCTTTTTAAGATGTACTAAAATTTGCGGGCAACTCGTAATCTTTTAAATTTGTCGGACCCAATGAAATTTTGTGCAAAAATTAAATGTACAATCCATTTAAAATATCGAATGGATTGATCGGGCCATCGAACAAAATCATGCATATGATGCCTCTTTCTACTAGTTAGGTGGAATATAGGCGACAAAATTGAAACTTAAAATGCCAAGATTGTGGAACATCTACTTTTTCCAACATGATTCAACTTAACAACAATCTACCCTATTATGACAACTATATATTTCTATATGATCTAAAAAAAAAACTTATATCTTAAATTTTTTCATGTCTGAAAATGACATCTACTTGGCATCCATTAGTAATAAACTATGTTTTATCATTTTTGTGTATCATTCTTTCTTCATATCTAGTTTTGAAGATCATTGTTCTATGGTTTTCCAAGAATTTTAAACAACGGGGGATTATGCTCCCTCCGGGCCCTCCTAGATGGCCCATTTTCGGCAACCTTCTTCAATTGGGCCAGTTACCCCATAGGGATTTGGCGGCCCTGTGCGAGAAATATGGGCCTCTGGTCTACATTCAATTAGGTCACATTGATGCCATCACGACTAACGACCCAAGTATCATACACGAGATTCTACGTCAGCAAGACGACGTATTTGCTTCTCGACCGCGTACCTTAGCGGCCGAGCGTTTAGCCTACGGTTGCGGTGACGTGGCATTGGCCCCACTTGGCCCAAAATGGAAGCGATTGCGAAGAATTTGCATGGAGCACTTATTAACAACAAAAAGGCTCGAGTCTTTTATGGGCCATCGGGCCGATGAGGCCCAACATTTGGTTAGAGATGTATGGGCCACGGCCCAAAAGGGCAAAGAGGTAAATTTGAGGGAAGTGTTAGGTGCATTTTCTATGAATAATGTGACTAGGATGTTGTTAGGGAAACAATATTTTGGGCTTGAATCAGGGGGCCCACAAGAAGCCTTGGAGTTCATGCATATGACTCACGAGTTGTTTCGGCTTTTGGGCTTGATTTATTTGGGGGATTATCTGCCCATTTGGCGATGGATCGACCCGTTTGGATGTGAAAAGAGAATGCGGATAGTCGAAAAGAAAATAGATGATTTTCATACTAAGATTATCGAAGAACATAGGAATAAAAGAGAGAATCAAGGAGTGAATAACGAGGGTCATTTGGATTTTGTTGATGTTTTATTGTCTTTGCCTGGTGAAGATGGAAAAGAGCATATGGAGGATGTTGAGATTAAAGCACTTATTCAGGTCCTCTCTCGTACTATCTCAATTTTTTAGTTGTAGTTTTAGGTTACCTGAAATAATTTAAAAAAATTATATTTTTAATATTTTTTCTATATTTCTTCCAATACAACCCCTTAATAATTGGCAAAACAGATAACATAAAGGAAATAGTGGAGAAAAATTAGGTGTTCCAGAGAAAAAAATAAAATTTATTTGAGGACTAATTTGTTCATTTCACATATTCCTAATTTTCGTGTTCAAAATTGAAAAGACAACTAAAAAATATTAGGGTAATATATATATATATATATATATTCCTATTCTTATGATACATTAAATGGCCAAAATTCATTGTCTTCATATATATTACACAATATAACATATATATTCATGCATACATGTAAATTAATAATGAAATGTAATATAATTTATTAAGTGTGGTGCAGATACACCTTTTTCAAATCTATTCAAATTTATTACAATTTAAGTTATACTTCCTCCATTTCAAATTAATTAACGTTTTTATTTGTTAGTGATATTTTCAAATTAATTATCGTTTATATATTTTTTTACGATTTCTTCCAATTTTGTCTCTATAACAATTCTAAAATATCTTTTATTTTTCAACCTGTCACTAATATTCGATTCTAAATCTTACTTTTCAACTTGTCACTAATATTCGATTCTGTAGTACCCTATCAGTAAGAGAAAAGAAGCTAAGAATTATTATTGGAATGGCATTTTAGAAATTAATAGTAAGAGAAAGGGAATTAGTTGAGTGGTATATTTGTCAATTTACGAGATTCTTAATTCTTCCCCATTTTAATTAATTTGAAATGAAAGTACTATTCTCTTAAAACCAAATTCATAATATTACTCCCTCTATTTTAAAAAAAGATGTCATTTTAAACACAATAAATATCACTTTACCGAAAAAACTACAATTCTTTCAATATTATCTTAAACAATCTACTTAATTTAGTTGATTATTTTCTTATTTCACAAAATATATCAATAAATATTGTTGATATTCTATTTAAATAATAAATATAATATATTTAATATTTATTATCACGTGTATATTAATGTTGGTTGGAGTTTTTTGGTCCTAACCATGAGTTCTGGATCCGTCCCTGTATTGTAGGATATGATAGCTGCAGCCACGGACACTTCCGCAGTGACAAATGAATGGGCCATGGCTGAAGTAATCAAACATCCACACGTGCTAAAAAAAGCCCAACAAGAACTGGACTCAATAGTCGGCCCAAACCGGATGGTCCAAGAATCCGACTTGGCCCAACTCAACTACCTCCGTTGCATAGTCCGTGAAACATTCCGGATGCACCCAGCCGGCCCATTTCTCATTCCACACGAATCGACCCGGCCCACCACAATCAACGGCTACTACATCCCCGAAAAGACACGTGTCTTCATCAACACGCACGGCTTGGGCCGCAACACCAAGCTTTGGGATAGAGTGGAAGAGTTTGAGCCGGAAAGGCACTTGCCGGCTGATGGGAGCCGAGTCGAGATAAGCCATGGAGCCGACTTTAAAATACTGCCGTTTAGCGCCGGGAAAAGGAAATGCCCCGGCGCGCCGCTTGGCGTGACGCTGGTGTTGATGGCTTTGGCTCGGCTTTTGCATGCGTTTGATTGGGCCCCAGCTGCGGGCCTGAGGCCCGAAGATGTTGACACGGGGGAAGTTTATGGGATGACTATGCCTAAGGCCCAACCTTTGATTGCTATTGCTAGGCCCAGATTAGCGGCCCATTTGTATGGTTAAGGAGTTGGGCCGCTGTTGGCCCATTATAAGACTATTTTTATTTTCAAATTTTTATTTTTACGTAGTAATATTATTCGTCTTGTTCATCAATGCTTTAAATTGGCACTAACCTAATTAATAAATAATAAAAAATCAAGATAATAAATAGTGTGAAAATTATTAGGTGCTTGTTACGCGTCGAGTTAGACTCTAATAAAACACATGCCCCATAACAGAACAGGATTTCAAACTATTTTCACAGCACAAAATCGGAGGAGCATCGATCATCCTCCATTAATCTCTATATATACCTAATCACTGCAACAGGTTAACGAATTACAGGGTGAAGGTTTGTTCATTGCACACCTTGTTTGTCGTAGTTCCTGCAGATTATCTGAAGTTAGCGTAGGTGTTTGTGAATATGCCTGAATGACAAAACCAAGTGAATTATTTTCAGTTCTCCAACTGGAAACGCAAGAGATGTTTCTCCGTCGAGTTGCATTGAAGATTAAGCCTCTGACGAGATGCAGGTCCTTTAGCACCCATGATTTTTCCAAAGCTATCGCCGAGCTCAATCAGGTGGCATTTCGTACTCTTTGAGATTGTCTAATTTGCCTCTAAATTTATTGTTATGATGTTTACTTGAATGATTACTTTCATTAACTGTTTAATGAGAAAAGAGATAAGGGGTTAGGATCCAGATTGAATTATATGATATCAACTCTTTGATGCTAAAGTAGTGATTCTAGTCTTCGGTGCTCTACATTTTGAGATATTATGTTTATGAGCATTCTGAATTAAATGAATGATGCATCACTAGTATTTATAGGGTGCGCGTGCGCCTCCCACGAAATGAGAGGTTTTGCACCTGTTCATGGAAGAGGCAGGCATAGTTACTAGCCGTATCCTTTAGTGCCCTCTTGAGTCTCCTCTTGTGCGCCCCGTACGTGCCTCTTGTCCGTGCTCATCTCAGTTATTAAACGTGATTTTAGTGTTACTTTGTACAAAAATAAGCATTTTCACTCAATTCCTGACCAACGGTCATATATCTTTCATCAACTTTGAAAAGGCTAAGGTTTGAGAAATGAGTCAGAAAAATGAGGGAGAGGCTGGCCTGGGCTCTGCGCTGCCCGCTGCACCCAGACCACTGGAGCTCTCCACCGACTGGATCTTTGACATTTCGTGCATTTGTGCATGCTTTGATCTTTGATTCATTTTATGTGTTATTAACCTATGATGTTATTGTGTTTGAACTTTATAGTTATCGTTATTATTGCCTTTAGTTTTGATTGTTGGACTTGTTTGAATCTTGTGATTACTTTGTTTCAGGCCTATGTGTTTGATACTTGATTTTCCATATTTATTTATTACTATGATGACTATAGTGTAAAATGAATGGTCTCTCTCTCTCTCTAGTTATTTTTCAAATTTTCGAGATTTTCTTTTCGTGTTCTAGAGGTGCGTGTCTCATGCCTCGGGCGCTAAAACAGGTTGTGCGCCTCCATGCACCTTCCACCTTAAATAAGTACGGGCCATCGCTGTATATTGAATTATTTTTATTTGTTATTTTTTGCCCTAGGAGATGGAATCTGTTTTTGGTTCACCTCCTGCATCTTCTCTTGCTGGTTCTTTAGATAGCCAAACCACAGCTCAAGATTCACTTCATGTAACAAATGACGTAAAATCCAGAGAAATCTTTTCTGGATTGGATCAAACTATAGCTCAAGAACCACACCGTGCAACAAATGATGTAAAACCGAAGGAAATGTTTGCTGGCTTGACTCATATAGGCAGCAAAGGTGAAGCCCAAATGGTTGATATCTCCTCCAAAGTGGACACCAAGAGAGTGGCTATTGCAAGCTGCAAAGTCATTTTAGGCCAGAAGGTGTTTGATTTGGTCTCTGCCAACCAAATGAAAAAAGGAGACGTTCTTGGGGTAGCGAAAATTGCTGGAATTTGTGGTGCTAAACAAACAAGCAATCTTATCCCGTTATGTCACAACATCAATATATCGCATGTTCAACTGCATTTAACATTGAGTCCTCGTGATTTTAGCGTTGAAATACAGGGCGAAGCTGCCTGTACCGGTAAAACAGGAGTGGAGATGGAAGCGTTGACAGCAGTTACAGTTGCTGGCCTTACAGTGTATGATATGTGTAAAGCTGCATCAAAGGATATTGTCATGACTGATGTAAGGCTTGACCATAAAAGTGGAGGCAAGAGTGGTGATTGGTCAAGAAAGATATGATTCGTTACTGGAAACATGTTATATGTTGCATCACGAAGGTTAGTGCTTTTTGCTATTTGAAACCCTCTATTGTAGGGAAAAAATGTGACCTAGAACTGAAGGCATGATTTTCTAATTTTGCATGACCTTAGAATTCATATTTTAACTGTTATATTGGTGTCCACTATGTAAATCAAATCATTGTATCTATTAATCTTCTTTGGCTCATCAAACTTGCTCTTTGCTGGTTCATTGGGTTGAGAGCAATCCAACTTATTTCATGGTATTTTGAATCCTAAGCTTGATATGGCCTCCTGTATAATCGTAAATCGAAGAAGACATAGCATCCAGGGGCAGAGCTAGACAATTAATGTAGAAGGGGGCAACTAATTTCTCGTATTAGCACTCAGATTCGATCACTTAAAACTAGCTCAGATTCGATCACTTAAAACTAGCTCATATTCGATCACTTAAAAACTAGCTCAGACTCCAGTTTACTTGGTCCCAGAAGGTCCCTCTAATTCAAATTGGTCTCTGACTAGATATAACCTCAGGAAATGCAATAGTTACAAGTTCACCTTGTTGCTAGACTAAGCACGTCGCACAGCTGATGGGACGCGAGATAGACTGAGAGATTTTGAGCAGCGCTAAACGATCTTCACTTCATCAGGTTTCTATTTGTGGTCTGTCCTATTCTTGGCAAATGTTTCGTAGTAGCAGTACAAGTCTTCATCTGTTTGAAACAAGATTTTCAAAACAACTTATAAGCTCAGGCAGACACCCTCCAAGTCATATTCCAATTTTACTTGGTCCTAGGAGGTCTATGGCTCTATAACTAAGGTTTCAATCACTTCTTGAAATAAAATTATTGCAGGTTTTCCTTAATGCTAGAATTAAGAACTTCCTACAGCTGATTGGGAACTTCCTGCAGCTGATAGGAAGAGATAGAAAGGTTTTAAGTACAACATGCAATCTTTATTTCGTTAGTTTTCTTTTCATGATCGATTTTTCTTGGCAAACTTTTTATAGTAGCGACAGAAGAGCCAAATTATCCAATGCTTATACCCTTTCAGGCAATTCTCAACTTCTTTAGGCAGACACATATGGTGAATTTGTTACTGACGTTTCACTTGTACATAGATACTCGAGTAGAACATTTTCTCCCTCAATCGTTTCTCAAATATGACTACACTTCGCAGTTGTTTGCTATGGTTTCACTCTCTTGTTATTATTGCTATAGATACCTCAATAGTTGATTAGGCAACACATTCTTGCCTTCCATCAATAACCAAACTAGCAGTCCTACTTAACAGTGACAATTTTTTTTCTTTTTCTTTTTTTTAATAAGGAAAATTGGTAAGAATGCACTCAAAAAAAATGGTAACAAGATACGTAAGTTTCTCAAGCTCACCCTACTAGTTTCTATGTTACGCACAAGTTTATCTTTGGATGCTTATAAATTAGAATGTTTCGTAGAAGAATGTATATGTACAGTGTACCACAAAATGTTCTATTTTATCATGCTTGTCACATTTTAGCATGCTTATTAGTTATTACAATTATACACGCCCGTGACTTGATTTTGTGTTCAACATTCATCTTCTCTGTTTAAACTTCATCATGTGATGGATGACTCAAAGTTGGTGTTTGCTGGTTTTGTAAATTTCAGGACGTGACTTTGTGTTAGTTTTGCAACTCAAATCACTGGTACATTTTCCGGTAGTCGGGATCCAACGTGTCCAGTCCAGATAGTAGACTTGGTTTGTTAGCCGGACACTCTGGAGGCCAACCACCGCAAAGCACTACCGGTTTTGGGTTGCATTACCAATTTAAGGTCATGCCTTGGTTAGCTTAAAACTGCAAACCCTCGGTAAACAAAAGCCTACATAGCAGTTCCAATGCTACACCTTGAACCACTAGGCAGATTTGAAATAGAAACCTAACTCAAATTTTTCTATTGTTGTCTTGTAACCGTATATGAAAGTTGTATGCACGGCTTAGAGGGACATCTTTCATATCTTTTGAGATCCACCCTACAGTATGGGGTAAAAAAGCCAAAATAAGTGATTTTAGCCCTTATATATTCAGAAAAATGTTGTGGTTTTATTAAGCCATCAACCCTCGTTGGAGTGGCATAAACTTTCTTATATTCTCCCTTTTTATTGATTAATTAGATGATATAAACACTTCTCAGACACACCCCTTAATTGAAGTTGCCCTTTCTTGGGTTCTGGACTCAGATGACTAAATTCCTTGTCTTCCTTTTGTGATGAATATTTCTTTTGCCAGCTAATAAATCATCTTTCCAGCCAACACCCCCCTCACCACCCCCCCCCCCCCCCAAAACCCCCTTTCTACCTCCACTGTAGACCCACATGTTCGGCAGAGGAGTGCCCTCAAATCATGAAATCTTGATTATGCTCCCTAAAAGTGGATGTAGAAATACTCACTAGAGTGGTAACTCTTCACTAGTTTTCTACAACAGAGAGATTCTCTAGTTTGAACTCCATATTCGATGGTCGGAATCTTGGCCTGACTTGATGCGTCTATAGGAAAATGAGATGGGCTTTAATCACTAATTTTTGCCCTAATGAAATTTTGGGTCGACCTAGCTAGGCCCGTCATGATGTTGGCGCCTGCCTTAATTGTTGCCTCTACGTGTATGACAAAATCACTAATATACATATGGCATATGGTAGTAGGGGTACTTTGGTGCTACTGATGTGGATGGTACTTATTACACTATATTAGATGTGTGACACATGGTACATCTAAAAACAACGGTCAAGTTTATTTTATTTTGTAACTTTTCAATATATTTTGCACGCTACATATTTAGTGGAGTACATACGCTACCTCTAAAATAGTGCTCTATTCGCTCCGAATGAACTTGCAAACTTTTTATTTCGATTCGTCCCAAGTAATTCACACACTTTCTTCAAAAGAAAACAAATTTCACAAATTCTATCCCACAATAAACCTTTATAAAGTAAAATGATAGGTTTGAAAAGTTAACGTAACCCAAAAATAATTTATTCTTAATATGTATGCTCATCTGTCAGTGTAAGTTCATTCGAGACGGAGGAAGTATATAATTTTCCCGGGTATATAAATTGATGATGATAAGATAGTTTGGTTTGTAGTAGAAGAATCCCACTGATCATTTATTACATGACATCGAACCTAAGCATTAAAGCATATTTACCTTTCTTCTACCTGGGAAGTTGCCAAACCAAATGAGTAAACTCAAAACTACTCTTCATCAATAAGGCTGCTGGGGTTTTTTGTGATAATAATGTTATTACCTTCGTTCCATTCTAACTTTTCTATTTTCCTTTTTAATTTGTCCTAACTTAACTTTTCAACTCATAAATGATAAATTTCTCTCACAATCTCCATCCTCACTGTCGACCTTTAAAAAAATTAAAGATTCCACAATTCTACTTTTTCTTAACCTCCGTGTCAAGTCAAAGTAGGAAAGTTAAGTCGAAATGGAAAAAGTACATAGTTCAAAGAATCAAGGGGGTGTTTGGATATATTAGAAAGTGAATAATTATGGGCTTGAAAATAGTGTGTAATGGGTGTGATACCCATAGTATGGATTTCAAAATGATAGCAGAGCAAAACCTGCCACCCACTCTCTCCGAGTGGTCTTAAATTATGCGGGTTGGATTGTTATTATTAGGTTAGCCCGATATAATTTAGATCCACATATTAAGTTTATTGGGTTGAAAATCTCAACCTCAACACGAGATGATAAAAACCTGAAAACCCGACCTAACTCCAGAGGGTCCATCAATATTTTCAGACAAATTTATTTCTTTTTTTTTTTTCACACTCACTAAACCTAATGCTATATTTTTTGTAAAAAATATAAAATGAATTTAACATTCAAATAAATAGCATATATATTTTATAGTTTATCTTCATTCGCATAATAGATGAAAAAAATAAATGAATAAAAAAGAAAGAAATAAAGAAAAAGGAAAAACCACAAAGAAAGGTTAGAACATTAGACATAATTTCTTTCAAATTTTCTAATCAACCTCTCCGCTCTTTATTTTGATAGATCAATCAATTTCAACCTTCCAAATGATCCGCTCTTTATTTCGCTAGATCAATCAACTTCAACCTTTCAAATAAATTACTACTAACAAGTAATAGTCTTTAAAAAAGTTATTGGGTCAATATCAAGTTAAATCTCATATGCCCGAATTTTTCATTCCTTATCAAGTTGATCTGAAAATGACTCAAACACAATAAACCTTAACCTAAATCCAAATTTTTCCGGTGGATTTCTCTCGTGCTATCAAACTATTCGAGTTTTGCCACCTCTATTCGCTCCAGTTCCTCTTCTCCATACCCGAAGCTAGATGCTAAAATTTGGGTTGTCCGGTCGCTCCTCTAGGCCATCAATCTTCATTCTCTATGAAAATTTTATCGGCCAGAAATTTATGAGATCCCTCTAAAATTACACTAATAGTATCTATCCGACCAGCGATTCGACCAGACCTATTTCGTCACCTCTACCCAAAACTCCCAGACCAAACATCGCCTAATGCTCATGTTTGGGGTAGCGGTTGCTAATAAATGACCTAAGAATTCTTGGGTAACTAACTTTTATTGTGGGTAAGTGGCAGTGCTATAATATGGTTGAAGAAGCAATGACATAAATGGTGTGGTACACAAATATATTGGTTGGCCCATCAATTTACTTTTTGGGCTATGTATGTCCGGTCAATATCAAATATAGTACACAAATTATTATGTACATGGGTTATGTTTTTTAGATTTGTGCAATTAGGACTGTAGACGAATCCGTAAAATGTATCACTGTTTATATTAATTGATAATGATAAATATAGGGAATGTTTGCGATTATTTTTGCTTTTGAAAAAGTGATTAAAGTTAGAGATTCTATAAAAATCACTTATGTAAAAAGTAGGTAGTGTTTGCAAAAAAAGTGATTTTCAATAAAAGTAGAAGTTGGAGTGTTTGCTATAGAATCACTTTTGGCCTTTTAAAAATATCATATTATTTACGAAATTGTCATTGAGTAGAGGCAATTTTAACAAAATATAGCACTGTTCATCATTGATTTAAAAATATACGCGAGCTTTTTGTTAAATTAGAAAAGTAAGTGAACTCGTCTGTGCTACAGGCGAGTTCAAAGCAGTCTGACAATACCACAGTGATCTCGAAGAATTAAAAAAACAAATGGCACATGTTGTTAGAGTCCATGCAACCTCTCGAAGAATTCGGTTCGAAAAATGAAAATTGGATCCCTTTATTATTTTGAATTAGCCTCAAATACTCAAATTGACATCGATCCCACGTCCTTCCATTTTCTGAGGTTTATTCGTAGGTAGCCGACTGCTATTATATTACATTCTTGTATATGTTAAATATTTATACTGAAATATTAATATATGCACAAAAAAAAAAAATCAAGGGCCCTCATCGACGGGGTTCGATGCGGCGGCACCATCTTCCCCTCTAAAGGCCGTCTCTGTCGATTTGGGAAGGAAAATAGAAATATGGAATTTGCAGAAAGTATGTTATTTTATTTACAAAATTTTATAAAATATTTTAGAGAATTCAAATTCGAAGAAAACAAAAAAAGGAAGGGAGAATGAGACGGTGGATGGGGTCCATAACCAACTTACACGTTTCTTGATAAGCAATAACATAGTACTACATGGGTGCTTTACAGGAAGAACTCCACATCATTTTTTCGATGATAATATATTATCGTAGTTAGTGACGGACTCAGAAATATAATTGAATTAGACTTATTTATAGATGGCTTTAAAAATTAGTTTTACAAGGTAAAAAAAATTAACTGCACTCATACAGCAATTTTTTTATAAAAATTTGAGCAAATTCTAAATAGGCTATAAATCAAATTCTTTTATATTAGACTCTAAACTTAAAGTATTGGATATATTACTTTAGACAAAATAATATTTCAGAAAATGTAAAGGCAAGGTCTTATATCCACCAGTTGCACGGTGCAATCTGGTTTTGGTACTCAGAACATGTAATATTTTTAGGTATAAATACTATACATTTTGGTTCCTAGCCCGAATTGCATGAATTTTAACTAGTGCACAAGAGACCCCCAAACGTAAATGAGAGGAATATTGTTTTTTGTCCCCAAATATGTCAATAAACCTCAACAATTGTCAACTCTATAAATAAAACTACAAAGTACTAATAATTTAGATGAGATTAATAAATTGATTTAGTTACAAAAAGAAAAAAAATATAAGATATAGTGTTTTGATATTCATTATATTTTCTAATATTTATCGCTATATACATAAAAATACATTCATTTATTCAAACTAAACAATAGAACTATTTATTTTATTAATTATATTACAATTAACTACAATATACAAATATAATAACACATATTGACGGGATCAGGGGGCTCAGTGCCCCTTCACCCCAAGGTAGGTCCGCCAATGACTGTAGTTATTATTTCTTTTTAAATTTCGAGTGAGGCACATAAGTCTACAAACCTTGGTTTATTTGGTAACTTCATCTAGAACGAATTTTAATATTATTTTTGAACTTATTTAATTATTAATTAAATTAAGTTGAACGAACTTCAGTCGAGTCAAGCATGAATTAACCTCTGAGTATCATTTATTTTGTCAAATTACTTATCGAGTTTTATATTTTATCAAACTTAAAAGTACGTCCAAACTTGCTTCTTTTCTTTAATCAAGTAGAGTTAAATATATTTTTAATAAACGATCTCAAATTAAGTATCAAATATTTTGACTTGATTCCAATAGACCACTATGACATACTCATTTATCAATTTTGAAATAAAACTTTATTTAGGACTGCAAACGAATTGAACAGGTTTGCAGGTGTTTCTATTTAGTCCATCTATTTTTAATCGAATGAGTCGAGTTAGCTGTATTCTAAAGTGTTTGATTTTAATTCAAAACATGTTTGACTTTGTTCATGAACTTTTGTACTCGTGGACAACTAATTATGTTGTCTAAGAACATTAAATAAACACATATTTTCTTAAATTTTCATACAAATAAAACAAATCTAACCAAATGCTCAATATAATAAGTGGTAAGATAAGAATGTTATATTATATATATAGTATAAATATTTTATTATTATTATTACAACAATTATTAATTGAATTTCGAATAAACTCATCCACGAACTATTAATAAACAAGTTATTTTCGTTTATAAAATAACTTAAACGAAAGCTTAGTTCAAATATGGTCCTACTCTACCCTTTGCTTAAAATTGGACTCAGTAAATTTATAAGATCGAATCTCAATAAAACACACTCATTAATTCTCTCGACTAGATTTGGCTCAACCCTTCCCGATATTAAGCAAACACACCCTACTTTTATAGCTAAGCAATCATTATTTATTATAATTCTATCTTATATGTTTACATGTTACATCATTATCCAACACTAGAAATACAAACCAATACCTCCAAACAGAATCTAAAACTACCTTCTAAACACCATCACACTTTTTCACACACTCACATTCTTCTCACCCTTGTCACCTCTATTTGTATGCCTTTTTTTATATATATACTCTCAAACATCACTCTCCATAATCAATCCCTCTGTAACAATGGCAAAACCCGTTTTCCTCTCCATTTTCATTTTCCTTTCATTTTCTCTCTCTTCTTCCACTCCACTACAATACCAGACCTTCGTTCTCACCTCCCTCCCCCAATCTCAAACCCTTCCATTCGCGTCGGAGCAGAAATCGGATGAATTCGAAACCCTACCTGTAGCTGGATCCGAATTCGGATTCTCAGCTGATTTGCACCATGTAGATGCTCTCTCTCCTGCTTCAAATGCAACGCCGGAGTCGGTATTTAAGCTCCGAATGCAACGCGACGGAGCTAGAGTGAAAGCGCTATCCGCCGCGGCGGCGGCGGCTGGAGGTAATGTCTCCGGTAAGGCGCGAGGGCAGCGTGATTTCAGCAGTTCGGTGATTTCTGGACTCGCGCAAGGCAGCGGCGAGTATTTCACGCGGATCGGCGTTGGTACGCCGACGAAGTATGTGTACATGGTGCTGGATACAGGAAGCGATGTCGTGTGGATCCAGTGCTCGCCGTGCAGGAAATGTTACAGTCAGTCGGATCCGGTTTTCGATCCGAGGAAATCGACGTCGTTTTTAGGAGTTTCCTGTGCGTCTCCACTCTGCCGCCGGCTAGATTCTCCTGGTTGCAATAGCCGGAAAACATGCCTGTACCAAGTCTCCTACGGTGACGGTTCTTTCACCGTTGGAGACTTTTCGACCGAAACGCTGACGTTTCGGAAGACGAGAGTGAAAAACGTTGCTCTTGGCTGTGGACATGATAATGAGGGACTATTCGTCGGCGCCGCCGGTTTATTAGGCCTCGGCCGTGGGAAATTGTCGTTTCCTACTCAAGCTGGCCGCCGTTTCGGGAGAAAATTCTCCTACTGTTTGGTCGACAGGTCGACGTCGTCTAAACCGTCGTCGATTCTGTTCGGCGAGTCGGCGGTGTCGAGAACCGCCGTCTTCACTCCTCTACTAACAAATCCTAAGCTCGACACGTTTTACTACCTCGGCCTAAACGGAATTTCTGTCGGCGGCGTTCGCGTCCCCGGCATTACAGCGTCGCTTTTCAAGCTTGACAAAACCGGCAATGGCGGTGTAATTATAGATTCGGGTACTTCCGTCACACGGTTAAACCGACCCGCTTATATAGCACTGCGCAACGCTTTCCGGGCCGGAGCTTCGAACCTGAAGCGAGCACCGGAATTCTCGCTGTTCGACACGTGTTTCGATCTGACCGGGAAGACGGAGGTGAAGGTGCCGACGGTGGTGCTGCATTTCACCGGCGCTGACGTGTCGTTGCCGGCGTCTAACTACTTGATTCCGGTGACGGATGGGAAGTTCTGCTTTGCATTTGCGGGTACGATGAGCGGGTTGTCGATAATTGGGAATATTCAGCAGCAGGGTTTCCGGGTTGTGTTCGATTTAGCGGGTAATCGGGTCGGGTTCGCCCGTAAGGGTTGTGCCTGAGCTTAGGTGTTTACCAGGAATTATCTTATCTTTTATTTTCTTCATTAGAGAAAGTTGTTTGCTACTAATTTTAAATTGTTTTTTAATGGTTTTCAATTACAAATAGTTATTACGGATTAAATGTGAAGGAAAACAAAAATTGAAAAGGAACAACGTCAGATGTTGTCTGTTTGTTTGCCTGTGTCCTAAAATTTAATGTCGTACCGTTGTACGACACCTTTATTGATGCATAACAATAAAGAGAAGTAAACCATGTCACTTTAAATACGTTTAATAATTGCTCCGAAAATGTAAGCTACTAGTGGTGGATGCTCTGCCACTTAAGTCGTCAAACTACGTTTTTTAAGCTACTTATTTAGTTTGAGTAATACATTTTCTGTTAGTAATCAAAACTTCGTAATATAATAAACAATTTGTATTTCTCTAGGTGATGGTTTTAAATATTACATTCACGTATAATAACAATCGATATATTATTTATTTGACTAATAAAAATAGAAATTTTATGTATAACGAGGGGTAAAAAATGCTATTGGAGATTTGGTATTTAGGTTTATACTAGTGACAGAAGAAGATTCGACTCTAAGTTGTACTCCATTATGTAAGTATATCAAGGAACTCTTGGATGCTGCGTATCCGGATTACAAAAAAGTATTGCTTGTTTAGTTTAATGATTTATTTTAGTAATAAAAGTATGACTTATATATTTTATTTGAAAAATACTACTACATTCGTGCTACTTAAATTTACACATTTTTTAAATTTATCTCACAATTTTCATCCTCAGAATCTCCGTCTTCGATCTCCACCTTTGAAAAAGTCAATCAGAAAGAAAAAAACACTTTTTGTTTTTTATTTTATTTTCTATTTTTTATTTAATATACGTTTCCGGTCAAACGTACAAATTTTCTTTTTAAGGATATGAAAAGTTAAGTGAGACGAATCGAAATGAAAATAGAAAAAATTAATCGAGACGGTAGGAGTATTTGATAGTTAATGAACCTAATTGTAATTCCATAAATTTCAAGGACATTTGGTACTGTACCGAAGCCTAAAAAGGAAAAATTGTAGCTCTGAGTGCTTAGTTCAATAATATTTGTAATAATGTATGTATATCACACTTATTAGCAGGAATATTATTAATTATTATGTAATAGAATGGTACTACGATAATAATAATACTTCCTCCATCTCATTCAGGTATGTACTTTCCTTTTCGATTCGTCCTATTCAGATTTATACATCCTTATAATAAAAATTTACTATCAATCTCCACATTTAAAAATTCAATAAAAAATAAAAAATAATTTTTCTTTAATATACATATTCGAGTCTACGTACAAATATGAATAAGAAAGATATTTTACTAGATATCAATAATGCATCAAAATTATAAGAAAAGGCGCAAATTGCGGTGATTCAACAGAGCCGGAATGGGTGACGAGCGGCTTTCACATTTCACATGTTGCGTAGCATCTTTCTGACCCACACTCTCATTATATCTTTCGGTGCTTTTTCTTTTCTTTTATTTCCTTTTTCCTACTATTATTTTTTCCTTTTTAATAAGAGAATTTTATTAATTAAAATTTTCTAGATACAATTTATAATTTTCTTTTTAGATATAATATAAGCGATAGTTTTTTATTTACTCCCGATTTCGGATTAATTTGATTTATACATTAAAGCTATTTGAAGCATATAAATATAATTTATATGAGTCAATTGCATCAATTCCAGTTTAATTATATGCATTTTTGCACATAAACTACCAAGCATTTTTATTTTGGTACCGATATGTACTACATATACGAGTTTGATAAATAATCCACTAAATTGATTTCTGAACATTTTTCATTGGATTTTGTACACGTGACTTGCGCATGAAAAAATTATAATCGCTTAATTTGTTTATACAATTGAGTTGTTTTTCTTCTTAGTACATACTTATGAAATTTTGCATCTGGATTAGTAAAAAAATAAAATCATTAAAAAATTGTAACACGCAAGTCACATGTAGAAATCCAGTGCAAAATACTGAAAAATAAGTTCGATGGTTTATTTACCAAACTCGTACAATTTATATATATCAGTACCAAAAATTTGGTGATTTATTTGAAAAACGTTGATAATTTGCTAGTTTTTGCTGCAATTAACCACTTAAAATAAATTGACAATTTCGAATTGATTCAAGAATTAGTTTAAAGCTTCTTCAAATTGACTGAAGATTTCTCTCGGTAAATTTCGATGATCCCGAGTTTACATTATCGTACCGGAGTATTGATTGTCATCCCCATACAAATAATTTCTACTGCAGTCTGGATAATTTGTTATTTATATATATATATATATATATATATATATATATATATATATATATATAAAGAAAACTAGATTTCATTAATAGATTCATCATACATGTTACAATGTCAAACTTAAAAATACTAACATGAATGAGTTTAATCTCCCATGTGGCAGGTCCCATGCCATGTGCAAATTAACTCAAGTCGACATACTTGGGAACTACACATCTCTTAAAAATATAATTAATTAATTATTAACAGTTACATCCCATTCGAACATCTGCCGTGTAACATTAATAATGTTGTCCGGAAAATGCTCCATTTGTTACATGTATAAAACATTCCTATTAATCCATTATTAAAGAATCAAAATGGGTTCTGCAAAATATCTAGCTCATTAATATCCCTGTCAGCTAATTATCCCTTTTACGAGTGGTTATATTTAAATGTGGCAAAATCAACTCGGCCCGATATTTGGGTCAGACCATAAAAATGTAGGCCTGAAATACTATTTTAGTTCGATGAGTTAAAAGTTCGATGGACTCCCAGCAGGTCCAAAAATCTAAGCATATTATAGGAGAATATTTTAGGCCGGACCGACTATTTTAGTTCCGACCAAATCTTGGGCCGACCCGATCCGACCTAAAATATGTTGTTGGCACAACGGGCCTGATCCATAGGCGCGGGCCGTCCAAATTGCCACTTCTTGTTATATTGTACCGAATTATCTATATGGTTATTGTACCAATTTTTCTGTACATGAAAAATACATATTATTATTGTAACGAAAATTTCGATATACAGAATTTTGTGTCGGTATCTATATATACTGTTACTTCCCATTTTGATAATACCGTTAAGATTTCGGTATAAAAAATATGGAACTAACAAAATACTGAATTCTTTTCAGTATACCAATATATAAGAATATTGAACTACATAAATACCGAAAAAAGAAATTGACATACTAGTATATACTGAAATATTTAATTTTTTTCGATATTTTCGTACAAAACGAATTCTTATATTGTTACAGTACTGGAAATTTGATATACAGAAAAATTCAGTGTTATCGATAACTTTTTGATACAATAAGTACAATATTTCGTTTATTGCAGTATGTTTCCTTACCCATGGTCCCTTTTACTATTAATCATTCTAGTAGCATGCTTGCTCTGAAGGATTTTACATTATCTTATTTAATTTGTAGTTATTTCATGAAATCATTTGAATAATTATTACAGTCACAATTAAAGGAGTCAAGATCGATTCTGTGAATATTTTAGGCGGGTTGAGTTATTGGTATCATAGGCCCAAATATTATCTGGCCACCCATCAGTTTCGATGAGCCATGGAGACCGTCCGAAAAATCGTAGTGAACTTAAAAAAATAGCTAATACACTTGCTATTTTTCAATATGATAAAATTTTGAGCTAACTTAATCGAATTGGCCTAATACGATTGGACGGGACTGGACGGGCCGAATCACAATATCGGGTGATAGATTAGTGGTAATCTGTCATTTATGGATCTAAAATTGTCATATGACATACTTGAAACTCTGGGAGCCCAACAATAGCCCAGAAAGCCTGGATTGGGCTTAAGCGTCAACCAAGGATACTTATATTAAAATGCCAATGGATAATTTTAGAGTCCGTTTGCTTAAGACTGTGGAGTCCTGAGCTAAATTTGACTGAAAGAGTTAATAAGTGTGTTTTATTGAGATTCGATCATCTTAATCTACTGAGTTCAATCTTAAGCAAACGGACCTTTACTTCTCCTATGCAGTATAATTTATCAATAAAAAATTAAGGGTCATGTTTTGTATATTGTAGATCATTTTGTAATCTAGATCATTAGTCGGAGATCGATTCCCATCAATCTCATTTCGATCAGAAATTTTACTTAAAAAAGGAAAAAAAAAAAAAAAAGAGCAGTCTTCTAAAATTTACAAATTTTTATTTATATAACTATTTGTTTGTTGATTTAGTTTATTTTATCTGTAACTTATTCTTATTTCTTTTAATTAACGTGTATTTTTTTTCGAACACTCATAAGTCTCCAAAATGAGTGCAAATAACAACGGCACCATGAGTAAAGATAACAAAATCGACCCAATTCGATAGATCAACTCAATTCACTTGATATCTAAATGAGTTAGACCATATAAATTTTGCTTCGAATTATTATCGGAGCAGTCTGACAAGCATTGATAGAGCCACATTGAAACAAGGGGAGTACGGTAGGCTGACGGAAAATAAAATAGATAGAGAAGATTGAGTTAAATAAATGAGCGTTTGGTTTTGTTGGTTGAAGATTGGGTCGAGGTTTATTTTTAGTTTAAAAGGTGAGAAAAATATGTGTAAATATATTATCAGTAACTGCAAAGAGAACACATTTCAATTGATCTAATTCTTACTGAATTGAATTAAGTGATAAGTAAACACACCCTAATTACTCCGTTAAGAAAATGTCAGCAATGTGCTTCTATCTAGACGGCCCAATTGTTTACCCCATATGTCTAAGATTACTTAGTAAACATTCCTAAATAATTATTCACCCTCGAATATAAAATTTTGTATACATTACTTTGTCGTACTCCTAAGTTTAAAATTCTGAATACGCTATTGCTGAAAAATTTCGTAAATTGTCGATCAGCCTGACAAATCTTAATGTGTTTTGCTGGACTAACCTCTAAAATCTATGTTCCCATGGAATTTCAGAGGAGTCCAACTCAATCCACCAAACAATTCGAATTGTTACCTCTACAGCTCTACTCATAGGAAAGAAAAAGGGGAAAATGAAAATAAATCTATTTACTTATGCTTTTAACTTTCTTTGGAAAATGATACCCAGACAGAATCTGTATGGACAGTTTTTTTTTTTTTTTTTTTAAATTCAATTTTTTTTTATAAATGTGTTTAAGAAGTATTATGATAAGTTATTTGTGAAGACGGTAATTAAATTTTAACATTTAGAAACTCAAAAAATGAATAAAAACCAAGTCAGTTTTTAGATCACTTAAAAATGATAGTTAATATTAAAATTTCATCTTGTGATAGTTATCAATTATATTTGTAATTTTAATTAAAACATGATAGAAAAAAAACAACACAAAATGTTTTTCCTCTGCCCAAATAGATTATGCCCGTTTAGCAGAATTCATTTTCTTTTAGGAAAATACTTGGCACCGACTCAACTACATTATCATCCTCGTCCATCAGAAAAATGGGTATATTTATTTAAAGTTGAAGAGTACTAAAATACTGTTTGTTGAGATAAATAAAGTAGTGAAAAGTAAGTCGGGAAGTTCTCCAATATTGGGGCAAACAACACACTCAATATATTACTGAAATTACATTAATCCCCTTGACACAGAGTCTACAAGTCCTATGCAGTGAAGGATAATATTGTCAAACAAAGTGGCGCTAAGCTACGGAACTAACTCATTTGAAAGGCAAATGTACCGCCGGAATAGCTAACGAGAAACCCGAATCACAACCCCGTAATGGAGGAAGAAAGGGAGAAGCCGCCGCCGGCGGTGGCGGCTCTGATAGATAAAGCCGTCGACTCTTCAGCAGGCGAGGTGAATCCTCGCCCTCTGAAGGCGATCAAATCGACGGTTCGCTGTTCCGATTCGGAGGTCCATTGCGCTGCACAAACCCTAATGCTCATGAACCGCGACCATTCGCAGGTATGGCTATTTGTGATTGGGGATTTCTGATTTTGTTTAGAAGAAAAGAATTTTTAATTTGGTATAGTATACTATCAGCACTTAGGCGTTAGAATTGTTTTAGAATGACCTTGTTCGGATGAAATTCGGAGATTTTTGCTTTGTTTAAGCGTGTGATCAACGATTCGTATTCAACATTAACAGTTCTTGTTCTTCTTTAAGCTAAAATTTGGGGGAAATGTCAGCTTTTGGCATATAATTATTATTTAGTGATTATTTGAAGAACAGTTCACCTTATGTATTTCCAGAATCAATCTTTAAAAGTTTTGTTATGCACTACATTGTTCATATATATATATATATATATATGGACAGTATACTACAGTTTGTTTGAGAAGAAATAAAACCTTTATGTTGATGAAATTTAACAAACACAGTATACTAGCAACATTTATACCGGTGAGCTTCCCAAGAGCTTCCTCGACCTGAATAAGAGCGAATGCTCTACTTTCTTGAAGGAGATACCTACGGTGGAGGATAACGCCACGATAAGTGATGTGTGTGGTATGTAAAATTTCGCTCATCATAACCTTCTCTGCTTTGTTTAGTGTTCCACTAATGTTTATCTTGCCTTTTTTTGCATATTCTGGAGGTATCGAAGAGCTCTTTGACAAGGCTTTAGGATGCCTAGAAGCCGATGACGAGCCTCGCTCTCAACGGCGTCGCACTGACATGGGGTTGCCACCCCATGAGGGAGCTGGAACTGTTACTCCGCCTCCTCTAGGAGACCAACCTTACTTGGGTCACGACATTGGCCGCGGCGAGTCACTGGAAGAATTTGCTGCCAGCTTAGTTGAACCACTCCCCTCGACCCTGCGAGACTATATGAGATCAAAATCACCAAGCCTCAATCTTTCTGGCGTGAGCTCACATTTTAGGATGGCTACAGAGGGCCCTACAGGTGCCTGGACCAAATCCATGGAGCACTGGGCCACCCACCTCGATGATGACTCGAAGATAGTGAGTGTAGTCGTTCTCCAGGCCCGTGCTATGAGTATGTTGTGCTCGGTCAACAAGGAGAGGTTCAAGAAGGCCAGTGAGGTGGAGAAACTTCACTGCGATCTGGACACCCAGAAGGCTGTCAAAGGCCTACGGGAGAAGATAGCTTCGCTCCCCAAGGTTGTGGAAGATGCTCGCAAAACTGCTGTGGACGAGTATACTCAAAGCGAGGGACTAGTTTCTTCTAACCAGAACTTCCTCCTTGCATATCAAGATGCCGTCACATTCCTACGGACCCACAACCCCGGGTTCAACTGTCATCCTACTTATGAGGCTGTCCGTTTCTTCGTGAGGACACATGCTTCCCCCGAAGGGCTAGATCCTCTCTTCATTGATGCTGATGTCTTCGGCGTAGAGGACGAGGATGATGATGAGAGTCCTCTTGAGACCACGACTGAAGCAGCAAGCCAGAACGCCCCTGCTGCAGAGACCAGGACCACCTCCACTGCTGAAATAGAAACAGGGCCTGTTGCTGAGTCATGATCTTCTTTGTCATTTATTTCTCTTTTTGTTTTGGACTTTTTGTATTTCAAGGCTGTTAGTGCCTTTGTTGATAATGAATGACAAAAGTCTTACCACCAATTTTTGTGTGCTTTTGTTCTACTGTTTTAAGCTACTCACTGTTCCACTTCTCTTTTATTTGATGAATTTTGTTATATGTCTATCGTGAGATCTTGCTGCGTTGTTGAGTTGTGCCTTTATTTTGCCGGTGTTTGCAAACCCATCTAAACTCTCAAAATCAATTTTTAAAGCACTTTTTACAAGCTGAAGTGTTTGCAAACCCACTTTTAGGACACAAAATAGCTTATGAAAAGCAATTAAAAGCTGATTCTCAGAAGCTGCTAACACTCAGATTTTATCAGCTTTTAGCTTTAACACAATTTTATTTCCAAATACTACCAAATTCTAAATATTTTTCAAAATTAATTATAAGCATTTTTCTAAAAGCACGATAATTTGAACTCTACTTTAGCCGCTTTATAGATGAAGTTTTGGTTGTTACTTGCTTTGGTGCTCCCTTTAAATATTTTATTTTGCTCATGTCTGACAGGTCAGTCACGAAATAGCACTTGGACTGACCTTGGTATCACCTAAACCACTCCGAGGACAAGTCCTGCAACTCTGAGGGGATAATTGGATTGGGATATAGTGACATGTACCACGTTCGATGAGGCACATCTACGCAGTAACGGATACAAGATTTTGGAATTGAGGGTACGATATAATAAAAAATGGATAGAAATATTGTTCGATATTTAAAGTCGTAGAATCTAAAGTACGAAAATTAAAATTAGAAAATACACAACATTAAAATAAAAACTACTATCTTAGTTGGATTCGACGAATCTTCATTATTTGAAAGCAATCTATGACATCATCGTCGGAAACTTGTAAAACAATATCCTTCTCAATAAAAAGTAACCAAACTTTTAGAAGATATTGGGCCAAGCCCACTGCCTATATATTAATTGGTTGTGGTCTTGCTAAACCTGAGCGACATTGGGCAGTTTAAATTATGGGGGTTCAAATTTATTTTTTATTAATATATAATATAAAAAAAGAAAAAATTGATATTGTTGGTACAGTTGTACCCCATAGCCCCTATTGCATCCGCCGGTACATTCACGGATGGAACATCAAAAAGGTATTTTAGTTTAAGGGAATAATAAGTTAGGATGTGTATTGAAAATTGTAAAAGGTGTATTGAAATTTGTAAAATGTGATATAGATAATGAGGTGTGAATGTGCAGGGATGAATCATTCAGTGTAAAATGAAATACGTTGAGAATGATTCATGCCACATCCGGACGAGGACATCCCAATCCAATTATCCACTTAATGTATTTTGTTGGAATTTTGTTGCATCTTACTTATAGGAAAGGAAAAAGAAAAAAGAACATTTATTTTATTTTCTTTTGAGGAAATACTTGGCGCTTACTCAACTGCATTAAATTAGTTCTTGACCGCCAAATACATCCTCATCCACAGAAATAATATATTACAAAATTACGTTAATCGCCTTGACACAGAATCTACAAATCCAAGAGTAATGAAGGATACATTTGTCAAAACAAAGTGGCGCTAAGCTACGGAAAACGGGTACCGCCGGAATAACGAACGAGAAACCCGAATCGCAACCCTGTAATGGAGGAGGAAAGGGAGAAGGCGGCGTTGGCGGCGCTGATAGAGAAAGCCGTGGACTCTACGGCAGGCGAGGTGAATCCTCGCCTTCTGAAAGCGATCAAATTGATGGTTCGTAATTCCGATTCGGAGCTCCGTTGCGCTGCGCAAACCCTAATGTCTCTCATGAAGCGCGACCATTCGCAGGTATTGCTGTTCGTGATTGGAGATTTCTGATTTTTTTATAAGGAAGAATCGTTAAATTGGTATAGTATACTATCAGCAATCAGGAGTTAGAATTGTTTTAGAATGCCCTAGTTTGGATACAATTCGGAGTTCTCGGGTTTGTTTAAGCTTGTGATCAACGTAGGGGGTGGCTCTTTTGAGATTTGGTTAGCATCTGTTGTAATTTTGCTGATGTTTGGTGTCCAACATATATCAGTTATTGTTCTTCTTAAAGCTAAAATTTGGGCGAAATGTCAGCTTTTGGCACATATTATTTGAAGATCAATCTCCCTTCATTCTGTAGTTCCGTAACCAATTTTCAAATTTCGAAGTTTTCGGCTTTGTTTAAGCTTGTGATCAACGTATGGGTTGGCTCTTTTGAAATTTGGTTAGCATCTGTTGTAATTTTGCTGATGTTTGGTGTCCAATATATATCAGTTCTTGTTCTTCTTAAAGCTAAAATTTGGGCGAAATGTCAGCTTTTGGCCTATAACTATTATTTAGTGATAACTTGAAGATCAATTTCCCTTCATTCTGTATTTCCAGAATCAATTTTTAGAAGTTTTGTTAAATGCTACATTATTCATATATATATATAGACACAAAGCTTTTGGCCTATAACTATTATTAAGTTTTGTTAAGTACTACAGTTTGTTTGAGAAGAATTAAAACCTTTATGTTGTTGATGAAATTTAACAAACACAAGTATCTGTTTCTAATTTTATTCTGAATGTTGCCTCTCTGTAGATTTTTTAGTCAAATTATCTATAAGATAAAGGTTTCTAGATAAACCTCATTTGGTGAACATTCTTTTGTAGGTAAGGTATCTGTCACTGCTCATAATAGATGAACTTTTTATGCGCTCGAAGCTTTTCAGAAGTCTCGTTGTTGAGAACCTTGATCAGTTACTTAGCTTAAGCATAGGGTTTAGAAGAAATCATCCGCTCCCTGCTCCTGCTTCTGTTGCATCTGTACTTCGTGCGAAGGCGATCGAGTTTCTGGAGAAGTGGAATGAGTCGTTTGGTATTCATTACCGACAACTGAGGTTGGGGTATGACTACCTCAAGAATACCCTTCGTTTCCAATTTCCTAACCTGCGAGCCAACGCAGCCCGCAGAGAACAAGAGAGAAGGGAAAGGGGACTGAGGACGAAAGAGATCTTGTTGAATAAGTTTGAATCGTTGAAGGCTAATTTTTCTTCAGTGAAAGAGGAGATACAGACCAATATTGATGAAATTGATGAATGCTTAGAAATTCTTAGGACAGAAGATGATGAGATGCCATTGGATCCTATGGATGACGAAGAAATTGAAGAGTTTCGTAACTCGGAATTGAGAGAGATCCGTCTTGATGCTTTACGAGAGGGGGAAAAAGTCCACGAGAACAGTGAAAACCAAGTTGTCTTTGATGCTCTGAGAGAGTTTTACAAGGTTTTAGTCACTAAGCATCTAGCAGTAGTACAGGAATGGCTTTCTGTTCTTATAAGGGTCGAAGCGCCAGATAACAGGTTCAGGGACTTCGCTTTGAAAAATCTCATAGATATAAGAAATCTCATTCAATCAACAAAACGAAAATGTGAAGAATCCGGTTGTGAGCTTTTGAAAACTGCAAAGGGTGAAGAAGAAGATATTTGGGAAGATGGAACTTTAGAAACATTCGACAAAGGAAAATCAGTGCCCAGCTGTTCTGGAGCCACTGATGCGCCATCTTCATCGACTGCTAATCACACAAGAGATGCAAAACCCACGAATAAGGCATCAAATGGAATTGCGAAAAAGAATAGTGGAAGCGAATCAGACCCCTTACGAAGTAAGCTTTTGGGTGAAGCTCCAGTTCTTAACTGGGGTTCTTTCCTAGATAACTGGGGTCCAAACAGAGATGCTATGGCTAACCAGAGGGGTTTAGATCTCGATGGTCACTGGGGCCGAGTTGACATTGATGCAGTTATACCGGCTGAGAAAATTGCAGAACTGAATGTTCGTGCATCTGTTTATAAAGAAGAGCCAGGTGATAAACCATGTAGAGCTCCTTTGCGAAAAGGCGGACTTTGTCAAAGAAGAGATTCGAGAGTGTGCGTATTTCATGGACCCATCATCCCTAGGGATGACGAAGGAAACCCAATCGACGGAAACTCCAATGGAGTAGAGACAGCTGCCAAGAACCAGACCGAAGAATTGACTCTGGATGCTGACAGTAATCTAGTCGATCAGCTGGCGAAGCAGGCCGTGAAGAATGTTAGGGAAAGAGACAGAGAAGAAGCTGAAAAGAGATATGTAGACAAAAAGGCATTGAAGAAAGCGAAGCTTGCGAAAATCCGGGAGCACAATCAAGCTGTCCTGAAAGATGCAGCAATTGCTTCAACTTCAGGATCATATTATATAGGGGAAGATACAGAAACGGGTAATGGGTCTGCGGCTAAAACAAAAACCAAGAAACAAACACTTGCATCAATGCTGAAAAAGAAAGAAACTTCTAAACATAGATTAGCTCAGAGGCTGTTGAATACTCGTGCAAAGGAGGCTACGATCAGACAGTTAACAGCGGCGCAGGAGGCCAGCTACAGGGAAGCATTTCCGAATCAATGGTAGCTTAAAAACTCAATGCACACAGGTCTTTCTTTTATTGATTTTGTTAATGACTTGTAATTAGTTATGAACATTACTTATAGGGTTTTAGATTCAAAGTTTTCGCTTGAATATTCGAGGTCTGGATTCTTTATGCTTTGCCAGAAATAGAAAAATAAAACATCATTTTTCTGGTAAGACGAAGATTTTTACTCGTATGGAGTGTCTCTCTCTCTCTCTCGGCAGCAGAAAGACAAGAAGAGCAATACCAACAGAACCTACAATAGTAAATTGTTATGACTTTTGCAGATAATGTTGGTCATCATGTCAGGTTAGTATCTGAACACTGATCCAAATTTAAATATTTTTATATGAAATATATAAGAATCTGTATTTTCTAACAGGAAATCAGGCGAGCATTGTGGGGAATCCAGGAAAATGTCAACACCACTAAGCTCAACTAATAATTGAAGATCATAACAACTAATATGCACTGGCGTGTGCAAGGTTCCAAACCCCACTATGTGCCACATTTCTCACACATAAACACGCTATGTGTGTGTATATATGTGTGTGTATGTGCGTATCAGATGCATTTTATGGATATCTGTTGACTAGATGTGCCAAAATTGGTCCAACCTGATGGATCGGCATAAGCAACCTAACATTTTAGATGAACTTGGCCATATAAATCTTAGACCAACATACCATTGGGTGCCCGACCCAATTGACCAATGACATCAACCCATTAAGAAGGGTTGGGTAAGCTTACCAATTTTTGGTACGACGGAATTTCTCTAGGCCCGGTGCCGTTGGGGGTGGGCTTTCAACTCTGTGAGTTTGGGTACCCGACACACGCGGGTTTTCCCCCAGCAGGTCGGGTAGTAAATTTAGTCCATTGGGTATAAGGTTTAGGTCGGGTTGGATTTCTTGGGTCGGGTTTTTTCCGATAGAATTTTTTAACAAAGTCAACCATAATTCTACTCGTATTTCAAAAGGTTTAAGTTGGGTTGGATTTCTTGTGTCGAGTTTTTTCCGATAGAATTTTTTAATAAAGTCAACCATAATTCTATTCGTATTTCAACAATCTTAATGAAGCAAAAAGTAATTCACTCATTGAAATGTAACTTTGAAGAAACCCGACCCGACCCGTGTGGGCATGTACCTGAAAAATTAGGTTGAAGATAGAGTATTTTTATCATGTACCTAACTCGAAAAACCTGAAACCCGAAACACCCGAGCCGATTTCACCCTTAGTACCGTTGACTTTAGTATTTCCGGAAGTCCTAAAAATAAACAAAATCTCTGAAGTAAAATTGATTTCACACACACACACACAGTTGGAGGAGAATCTGTGAAAGAAATAGTGGAGAAATCTTGACGGGAGGAGTAAGGAATTCCTATAAAACCAATGAAAGAAGAGGAAGATGCTTCAAAATCTTTGTGCCCCCTTTTACTTTTTCTTTTTCTATCTTTATTAACTACTAGTAGTTTTAGCTTTTATCCTAAGTCATGCTTTTATTCCACTACTATAGTATATAGCTCCAAAGATATCTCCTTCACTTAACAATCATTACTAATAATTATTGTTACACCTCACTATGTTGGCTAAAATCCAAGCAACTTTTCCAATCACTAATTCTTTTATCATCAAATTCATTGTTTTATTATTATGTACTCCCTCCGTCCCTGTCTAATTTGTACATCTACTTCGGTGCGTATATTAAGAAAAAACTACTCCCTGCTTTCCGAATGAACTTGCACACTTTCTGTTTTTGTCTGTCCCAAGCAAACTTGCACACTCTAAAAAAAGAAAGTTACAACACAATCTCCATCTTCAATCAACCTTTGAAAAATTAACAAAATCTAAAAAAACTAATTTTTTCTTAATATGTGTGCTGACCCTCCTGTGCGAGTTCATTTGGGACGGAGGTAGTATTTTTTGCTTTTTAGTTGGCTTTTCAAAGGTGGAGTTTGAGCATGAGGATTTTAAGGGTGTATATTGTAAGATTTATTTCCCTTTTGCAAAATAAGATGGGACGGCTGGAAAAGAAAAGTGTGCAAATTAAAATGAGACGAAGAGAGTAATTTACATTATTTATTGTACCCAGATTGAAAGAGCACTATGTAGGGGTTTTAACCCCCTCAATCCATCTAAATACGCTCTATAAAAATGTTTTCTTTAGTGTTCGATTTATATCGATCCAAACACTTTATAAATGTTAATTGAGGTACTTGAACATCTCAGTCAAATAATTCACAATATGTTTAAGTGATGTAACCTAACATAATTATATTTATTCGAACAAAGTAACTTCGTACATTTTTCGGATTCACGAGATAGGGGTGCTAATGGCTTTGTCCACACAAATTTTTCATCTATCCGACAAGGTATCTCATTGGAACATAATTTTTTTGCTTGAGTACCTGAATTATATTAAGAAAAATGCCTGAATTATTCATATTCTCAATCCGAGGTTGTATTTCGGAATCTTCTCAATTTGAGGCTTACATTTTATATATTATTCTTAATGGAGGCTCACATGAACCGTCAATTGAGGGTGACATATAAAATGTCAACCCTAAATGAGACCCGAATTGAGAACAAATGTTAGTTATACTTTTCACAGGTACAATTTATATAATTCAGGCCTTCAACTAAAATTCTCCAGAAGACCTGTGGGTAGAAGCCTGTCAGGCCAACTCCATATTTCGGGTTGTGCCAAAATTTGATCGGGCCTAAAATTAGTCCGTCCGGCTCGGGCCCTTCGGACTTTTGGCCCATCGAACTGACCTGATCAGATCAAATAATACTTTGGACCTATATTTTTATAGTTCAACTTATTTAAAATATCGAACCAACTGAACCGATCCATCAGATCAAGTCGATTTTGCCACTTCTACTTTTGGAGGAAAAAGAGAGCTAGTTCAATAGGGTTAGTCCACAAAATGAATGCTGTATAACCTGTATTTATGAGCTCCCCAACTTCCAAACTGTGCCCATTTTTGTTATCCCTTTGGAGCATTCAAAAAAGCAAAAGGGGCATACTTATCTGTTTATGCAACTTTTTTTTAAGTCTTATCTAAGAGGAACCTATCTCTTCCCATATCTAAGATGCATATGTATTTTTTTGTATTTTTTTTTCTCATTGAAAACATCGCTTGTATTAAAATATTCACATTGGGTTAGAACTTTGATGGAGTTTTATTGCTTCTTTACATTTAAGGAATGTTTGTTTTAGGTTGAGTTCATCGGATAGAGATGATCTCACCGATATTTTACGGAGTGAGATGAGGATGGGGACGGGGATGGGGACGGCTAGATCCAACCCTATCTATTCATTCCATTAACAAAGTCTAAATATTCTATTAATTTGATTATTGTAATACACATCCTACCTTATTTCATATTTGTTTTCATTTCATATCATTTTTGGACGGCAGAATCCTCTGTATTTCAACATCCAAATGGACTACATCGCAGTCATGAGGCAATAATCGGGTATTGCTGCTATTGAGCTTCATGTGGTTTACGAATAACTAATGTAGCTGCTTATAGGCTTGTGCTTTTTTCTTCCTTTTCTTCAATTGATCTGATTATGTAGATGAGCCCTGATTTTCCTGAATGGGTTGAGAGTTTTGTACTTGATTTGAATTGATTAATAAAATTCTCGATTTTCAAATTTTTTTAATTCCATCAATATATATTACATATATAAAATAATATCTAATGAGCTCAATAGAATTTGAAATAGGAAATGAAACATCATTTAAAATAGTGCTCTCGGTTGACTCTCACGAAACAACATGCTTTTTAATAAAGAATACTCCGTTCGACCTAGAATGTGTTTATTTGTAGAAAATATCATTTTAATTAGGATCCTTATAAATTGACTATATGAGTAATTGTGGAAAAGGGACCATATTATTTTAACCAAACTTCATATAGATTGTGGAAAAACTCAGAATGCTTCAAATTACAGCACAACCTAAAACTTGCATCTTTTATAATACTCCGAAGAGAAACAACTTACATAGAAGAGTGTGTTTACATATGACACTTTGGCCTAATCTATTAAAGATTGGACCAGTCGAGCCGTGCTTTCTTTAAAATTGCTGACAATATTTGTACACATCATATCACTTTTTACACTAAAAATAAACCCTTACACGATCCCCTACAAACGAAACTAAACACCTATTTAAATCCACCAAACGAGATTCCTCTTTCATCTGACATTATATTGTTATTAATATATCCAATGTAGTAAATAGTGATGCTATTTAATAGACGGTGACATGTAAGAATATTATGTAATAAAAGATGAAATATTAAATAGAATAGAGATGTTTTTTGTCTAAGTCTTACTTAAGTAAGGGTATAAATAAGTTGAGTCGAATGTACTATTATTTAAACTTGTTTGAAATATTATCAAGCTTTCAATATTACATTTAAGTTTGTTTGATTATTAGCCTAATCGAGTTGGAACAAGCTTTGATCGAACCGAACATAAGTTGAGCTCATGTAGTTTGACATTTGCACACTTGTTTTAACATTTTTTACTTATCAATCTCGGATCGAGTTTTAAACTTTATCAAACATAAAAGTACGTTCAAACTTTTTAATATCTCTAATCAAGCATAGTTCAAATTAGAGTTTAACAACCAAAATCAAACAAATAGTTTAGTTTGATTTTCGTCCTACTCTAAGTCATCCTTAAAGGTATACCGATTCAATAGACTGACACACCCCCCCAACATTTCAGATGAACTGACCATAGAAATATACACTCGAAACATTTCAGATGAACTGATCATAGAAATATAAATCCGAAGTATCATCATGTTCAACTTTAACAAGTCCGACCCAATATGATAAAAGTCCGACGTGCCACAGACTAACCCAAAAATTTCAGTGTAATAGAGGAATAAGTTGGACGAACTAGATAATATTTTCAAACCAGATCAAATATAATGTTGGCACGATAAACTGAACCTAATTGAGTTAGGTCGTCTGAATTGCCACCGGTACAAATGCATTTGTTGTCGCTGTTTCCTCTTTTCCTTTATTTTTTTTATTAAAAAAAATACAAAAGCCAATATTTTTATGGCTAAAAGAACCCACCCCCAACAACAGGCCCCAACCGTCCAACCTATCTCAAATTAAAAATTAAATTAAAAATAAAAAAATAAAAAAAAAACAGAGAAAAGCTCCAACAAGAAAAGCACCTCCTCCATAACTCCATTAGAGAACCCTCCGCTCCTCCATTTCCACCATCCTACACAAATCTCGATAATTTCCTGAAACTCACAAAATCCGCTAAGGGGAGCCATTCCCGTCAATGGAATCCCACCTTCAACCTCCAGAATGAACAGTGTTTGATTCAGAAACACACCGGAAGTAATCATAAACAAGGATTCGAGAATGGAATCCAACATCGAATGCGTATCATCCACCGACGGATTGATGGATGAAGATGAGATCTCTCATCCGAATCCGTTTTCGCAGTTCTCATCTTCCAAGGCAGCGCATAATAATATCAACAGCAATAATCTTAACGGTGTGGTGATTAATCCAACTACCAGCGTTCATGAGCTTCTAGAATGTCCTGTTTGTACGAACTCTATGTATCCTCCTATCCATCAGGTTTGTTTCTCATTTCTTCAGATTTTCCTTTTTTAATTTTTTTTTTAAAGTTGAAATTTGTGGAAAGTAAGTCGAAATTAATGGAATTGGATCTTTGTTTTATCCGTTGCTTGAACAAATTGGGGATTTGGCTGATTTGGTTGGAAAATTTCAATTGTAGCTGCATTGACTTGTAGGGTTGACCAAATTATCCTCTTCTAACCTTGTGGATTCTGATTTAGCATAATTGGAGCAATTGTGAGGAAGATGATATATAATTATTTATTTTAAACTGCTGTATGATTGATTTTAAATTGCAATTCTAGTTATCCTTTTTCTCTACCTTAATTTTGATTGAGAATGAGAAGTACTAGTCTAGTCTAGTCTAGAAAATTGGGTTTTTTATAGGTCTTTCATTGAACATTCACAGAAGGTCATCTTTGATAATTTTTTCCATTTGGTATCCGACCTTAAAACATCTCCAATTGCTGCCTGTATGTTACGATTTTTACTAGTTGCGACTTAAACTATTATTTCTGGCAATAACAAAATAAGTTCAATTTCTACTTTTATCCCCAAAGCAGTAAAACCATAAACTAATGGATATGCCTCATGAGCACTCGATTGGCCTATTTTGAAGCCTTCAAAATCAGGCCTCACGAAATGCCGTTCGTCTAGGATGTGCTGAGGCTCGATGCTATTCTTTTTACTGGAAAATAATAGTTTAGGTAGCAACTTTTTGGTAAAGTATAGGCAAAAATTGTAGACGTTTAAGGTCGGGTAACAAATGGAGAAAAACACTAAAGGTCGGGTTGGTTTGTAGTTTACCCTTTATTACAACTGGACGATTTAGAATATATGGAGAGCAGAACAGATTGAATCTTTCATTGAGGCTCATATCTATGTCGATTTTTTGTGTGTAGAAATTGTTCAGCTCTGCCTGCATAACAGCTCATGTTCTTAAATGAACGAATTCTCGGAAGTATGCCGATTGAATGTCTTTTTCCTAACGTAAATAAAACTGATTATAGAAATTGTTCAGCTCTGCCTGCATAACCGCTCATGTTCTTAAATGAACGAATTCTCGGAATTATGCCGATTGAATGTCTTTTTCCTAACGTAAATAAAACTGATTTTTGCAGTGTCACAATGGTCATACCCTCTGTTCAACATGTAAAGTAAGGGTTCACAACAAATGTCCAACTTGTAGACAGGAGCTTGGAGATATAAGATGTTTGGCTCTCGAAAAGGTAGCCGAATCGCTAGAACTCCCTTGCAAGTATTGCTCCCTTGGCTGCCCTGAGATCTTTCCATATTACAGTAAGTTGAAACACGAGGCTGCTTGCAATTTTCGGCCTTACAGCTGCCCATATGCTGGATCTGAGTGCTCCATTGTTGGAGATATTCCATATTTAGTTGGTCACTTGAGAGATGATCACAAAGTCGACATGCATTCTGGATGCACGTTTAATCATCGCTATGTTAAGTCAAATCCGAGAGATGTTGAGAACGCCACATGGATGCTAACTGTGAGTATTTTTTTAGCTGTTACCTCAATTTAGATCAATCTTGGTTTTATCTTTTCTTTTTCGTAAATGATTCTCTAGAGCATGTTTTTATGGAGTGATATGAGAGGAGGTAGTGGATCAAGAAGATAGTTGCAACTCCATAATTACAATCAGGATTCTTATGGATAAATTGCAATTTGGTATTGTAAATTTGTCAGGGTCCGGTATGTTTCGAAATTGTACAATTTTGGTCCTATAAAAATATAGACCTACTACTATTATACAAGGAACCAGAAATGGAGAAAACAATAACATTCACGGTTTGGCAAATGAAATCACGTGTTCCGGTTTTCCCTATTTCACTCATGTTCTACATAAGAAAACAAATATTTTCACTTATTTTTTGTAGATTATTTGGTTCAGGGTCCATGGTTCAATTTCAAGGCATAACTCATGGTGCACGGGTTCATGGATTCAGGATTAATGATTCATGGTGCAAGCTTTTCGTTTTGGTACAGAACAAAATGGAATAGAGGATTTGGTTTGTTGTTTTAGACTTTTAGTGTCAATAATGTTGTAGAGTAGTTCCGACGCACGCCTTTTTTGTTCTAGGGACACATTATCCTATACGTCATAGAGTAAATTGCAAGTTTAGTATTGTGAATTTATAGGGGTCCCGTCGGTTTCATAATTGTACAATTTTGGTCCTATCAAAATGTGTGCAATGTGAGGACCATATGCTTTAAAGATACAAGACAAAAATGAGCAGTTCCTGAAATTTGCAGACTAGAATGCTTATTTCAGATTGCATTATATTTTAAGCATACAGGACCAAAAATGTAGCCTCCAAAAGGGTTGAATGTTCGTGAAGTTACAAGAAAACGCTGGAAAATTCGCATTTGATTTATTATTAAAGTTATCCCTAAAAGGGTGGGGTGGGGTGGGGTGGGGCCCAATCCATTTGGTTACCGGATTCTTGTTGTCTTAGCTTATCACTCTGATATCAAGGTCGTAACGCAAGGGCTTGACCGTACTGTTCCTGTACAGGTATTCCATTGTTTCGGTCAGTATTTTTGTCTACATTTCGAAGCATTCCAACTTGGCATGGCTCCAGTTTACATGGCTTTTCTTCGGTTCATGGGAGACGAGATGGATGCACGTAACTACAGCTACAGTTTGGAGGTTGGAGGGAACGGGCGGAAACTTATATGGGAGGGCACCCCTCGAAGCATTAGAGATAGTCACAGAAAAGTTCGAGATAGCCACGATGGCCTCATTATACAGCGCAATATGGCCCTCTTTTTCTCCGGAGGAGACAGGAAAGAGCTTAAGCTTCGTGTAACGGGTCGAATATGGAAGGAGCAACAGAATCCAGATGGTGGAGCGTGCATACCCAACTTCTGTAGCTAATGCTGCTTGCTTTAACTTTTTTTCTCTTCTTTTTTTGTGTTAACTGTAAACTTGTTATCTGGGAATGTGTTATGGTAACAATATGTTTGACATTCTTGAAGTGTATGTTTCACATGTTTGATCTTCTAGTCAACATCCTATCAACTTCATACTGCTGGTTTTGTAAGAATAATTTTAATCTCCAACTGGTAATGTGCAAAATTTTCTGCAATTTAAAGGTTCAGCTACCTCTGTTCTTCAGGAGAGTAAGATTATTATGTCAGAAGTGGAGGAGATTAAAATCGGCCTTCCGATATTTTAGACGGATTGAGTCTTATGAATCATAGCCTGAAACATTACTGAGTCAGTCAGTATTATTGAGTTGGTTGACAATTCATAATAGTGTATTTCAAGGGATGGTCAAGTTGGGCTTACTATTTTTTAGCCTGATGAAATTTCAATCCGACCTAATATAAGATATTGACCTGATAGATTCGGGTTGGGCTAGACGTCTCGAATATCCACCAGCATTCAACAATGGTGGTGTTTTAGTAAAACAGAACATTCTGCAAATAAGATATAAGCGAGTGATAATTGATTTACTACATGCTCCCTCCGTCCGTTCAGTATTGCACACTTTTTTTTTTGGTTTGTCCCATTTAATTTTGTACACTCTTAAAAAAGAAATTTTTTTTTTACAATCTCCACCTTTAAAAAGGTCAATCAAAAAGCAAAAACATTTTTTTCTTAATATATATATTCGTTCCTACGTGCAAAACTGAGCTGGACGGTATATGTGTTCTTAAAAAACCAAAATTTGAATCTAACATGTAAAAGGAAAGTAAGGAACCAGGTTACAGAAAAAAAAATACTCCCACCATCCAGTTCTAATTTGGCTATTTTCTTTTTTAATTTGTCAATCTTAAGTGACAAGTTCCTCTCACAATCTCCACCCTCAAAATCTCCACATTCAATCGTTACCTTTGCTTTTTTTTTTTTAAATCTAACCTTGTGTCCGATCAAGATAGACAAATTAAACCGGAACGGAGGATTAACATAAATTAATCAAAATATATATATATAGGGAAAGATAACAGAAAATCACAACAAAGATTCGGTTAAAAGCAAAGAAAAGATAACAGAAAATTACACTGCGTAATTATCAGCTGTCGCCGTCTTCTTCGGGGGGTTTTAGCCACCATAAACCTCCCTCTCTGTGCATGAGAAGGATTTACGATAACCATTTCCATGGAGTTCCTAAACTCCTCTATCTCAATCACCTCTCAAATTTCGCCGGCAATTCCATTTCTCACATGGAAATGTAGGAAAAAACCTTCAACGCTAGCCATACCCAACTCAAGCAAAATCCCTTCGCAGTCCTCGTTTTCGCCCTATTTATTCCGCCCTATTGCGTCTAGAAGGTTCCAGATTTCAGCTCATTTCGGCAGACACTCTAATCGCCAAAATTACCTGAGGAAGAAGCTCTCTCAACAGCAGCAGCAGCAGCAGAAGCAGGTGAGTGAAAACCTAGTTCATGAATTCGACAAAGTTGATGGTAATGAATCGAATTTTAATAGTTCTAGTGAAGCAATTGGTAATTTGGGCAAAAGTAGTGAAAATGTTGAATCAATGTTTGATAATTATAGTGAAGATGTCAAGAGTATTGATGGAGGTGCTCCAGGTGATAATTTTAGTCACTCTGAGGGTGTGAGAGAAGTAGAAACTGAGTTCAGAGAGAAGAAAATTGGGGAATCTATTATGTGGAATAAGTTAGAGAATTGGGTTGAGCAGTATAAGAAAGACTCTGAATTTTGGGGCATTGGAAGGGGTGCTATATTTACAGTTTTTCAGGATGGTGAAGGTAAGGTGGAAAGAGTTGTAGTGAACGAGGATGAGATTGTGAGACGAAGTGGAGTTGATCCACGGCTGGATAACGAAACTGAGGTCTTAGACGAAGTTAATTTCAAGATATCTTTTGCAAAAGACTTGGCAAGAGAAATGGAGAATGGGAGTAATGTGATTCCGAAGAATAGTTCAGTGGCTAAGTTCTTGGTATCAGGTGAGCGGTCGCGTTTCAATCTTATGCAAGCAATTCAGGGAGTCTCGTTGAAACCTGTTAGATTTTCAAGAATGTCGAAAGTTGGAGTGTTGGTATTGTGTGGTTTATCTGTGGTTTGGGCAATTAGAGGGATGTTTACAGTTGAGAATGATAAGGAGGAATTAACGTCGTTGGAGAAGGAGATGTTGCGAAGGAAGATTAAAGCTAGGCAGGAGGAAGAGAAGATGGTGAGAGGTAGTGTTGAGGTGATGCAGGATCCGGAGGAGCCTAAAAGCATACCTTTTAGAAGACCCCAGCTTGATAAAGAAGAGGTTGTTAATCGCATTATTAAGGCTAAGGGATCAAATAGTCTTGTGGAGTATACTGGCTTACAAAATAAGGAATTTGAAGACAAAATTGAGGAAATCAGGGCAATGGCGAGGCATGCACGAGAAACTGAGAGAAGGGACTCTTTAACGGTCAATGGCGATGAAGAGGATTATCAAGGCTTAAGAGAGTCTTCTAGTCAGAGTGCTAGTCCAGAAAGTGACTCTTCTATTCAGAAGGTGGTATATGATAGAGATTCTGAGGAAACTGGAGAGGGTTCGTCTTTCAGTGGCCTAAATACTGATGTTGGACAGTCCACTGTTGAAGCTTCAGATGAGAAATGTGAGGGACAGATTCTTAACGTTCCTAATGGTGCGGAAAGCTTGAGATACGAAGTAAGCAACAAGAAACTGGCTCAGGAATCCTCAGAGTTGAATGAAATGAACCTACATTCGGATGATGCAATCTGTCAATTGGGTCACTGTGAAAAGTCTCCGAGAAAGAAGTTGAGAATCATAAAATCAGCCAAGGAAGCAAGGGAGTATCTTTCAAGGAAGCATAATGGATTGGAGGTGAACCAAAATCAAAATGGTGGAATTTATGAGCACACTGATATTGCTAGTGAAATGACCAGTGAAAACGTAGCTTCTGGTAAAATTAGCCAGATAATGGATGTAGCTGACAGAGTATCTGAGACTTCCCCTATAAGTAAACTAGATGGCTTTTCACGTCGTTCTGAAGATTCCAGTGATGGTGGTGAAACTGCAGAAGGGAATGTGGACGGCTTCAATAATTTGAAAAAGTCCAGAATATCATCAGGCCATGAAGTTAGTGACAGTAATAAAGATGCTGAAATATCTGCGTATGATATCCCTGCGACAAAAGAAATGGATACTAGAACTGGCCCCACTCGTGATAGCAAAAATGAAGTATCTTCCATTCCAGGCGACTTGCCCAATTCTAAATCGAATGAAGTCGATCATGGAGTCTCACTTCAGACAGAAGAAGTGTCAATTCCACTGAAAAATGAAAAATCCAACGATATCGAAAGAAATGAAACATTAATAGGTCTTCAGGAGCCTGCTCCTGCTCCTGCTAATGAAGTTAAGGATAGGGCTGCAGATGTAGCACCATTAGTAAATAAGGAAAACTGGATTGAGAAGAACTTTCACGAATTTGAGCCCATCGCAAAGAAGATTGGAGTTGGCTTTAGAGACAGTTACCAGCTTGCAAGGGAGAAAGCAAGCACAGATTCGGGTTTAGAAATGGATTTGGAGCAACTTAAGTCTAATTATGCAGAAAATGAACTTGAATGGATGAAAGATGAAAGGCTCAGTGAGATTGTTTTTAAAGTAAGAGACAATGAGCTTTCTGGAAGAGATCCATTTCATCTTATGGATGAAGAAGAAAAAAGTGCATTCTTTAGTGGCCTGGAGAAGAAAGTCGAACAAGAAAATGCGAAGCTGCTGAAGTTGCATGAATATTTTCACTCAAATATTGAGAATCTTGATTATGGAGCAGGTAAAAGATATGTCTTATGTATTACTTCCTTTGTTGATAAACATATCAATTCTTTGTTTTGCTAAGTATATGGAAAGCAGGGTTAAGTCTACCTCTATTTATTGGAGGGCCAACATTTATTTATATTTATTTTTGTTTACTTGTTATTTTTTTACAATTCATGCTGTTCTGATTTTGTACAAGTAACTTCCACTTTAAGTATTGGAATTTTTTATGTTGATGTGTCTTCTTACTGTTACTATAGATGGCATTAGCTTGTATGATCCTCCGGAGAAAATCATGCCTCGTTGGAAAGTCCCACCTGCTGAAAAGAACCCCGAATTCCTGAACAATTTTGTGGAACAAAGAAAGGCACTTGTTCGTGACAGCCTTAAGAATGCAGTTACCTCGAAGAAAACAGTAAAAGAAGTCGTTCATAAGTCACAAGAACCTTCTTCCCCTGAGAATAGTTCTGTGGCAGCAGATGCCTCAACTCCAAAGACAGAACTTCAGAAAGATAATTTAGCGTCATCAAAGACGATTATAGAAGGTAGTGATGGTTCTGCTAGAGCAGGCAAAAAATCGGGAAAGGAGTTCTGGCAGCACACTAAGAAATTGTCCCAAGGATTTCTGGAGTCTTATAATGCAGAAACAGACCCAGAAGTCAAAGCTGTAATGAGGGACATGGGAAAGGATTTGGACAGATGGATTACGGAGAAAGAAATACAGGAAGCAGCTGATCTGATGGATAAAGTTCCTGAAACGGGACAAAAGTTGATCAAGCAAAAGCTCGATAAGGTGAAAAGAGAAATGGAACTTTATGGGCCAGCAGCTGTCGTGAGCAAGTACCGCGAGTATGCTGAAGAAAAGGAAGCAGACTACTTGTGGTGGCTAGATCTTCCGTTTGTACTGGTAGGTTTTTCATTCTTTATTTTACTTTGTCCATTTTTTATATACTGGAAAATATCATCTTATTGCAGTTGATACCATTTACATTCAGGTGGCATGTCTTCTGTTATTTTGCAATTGATGATATCCCCAATGGAGAATATTATTTTTAGGCTTAGTTACTTAAAAAATTAACCAACTTTTTGTCATTTATCATTTGCAACATAACCTTTCAACTGTAACATAGATACGCATTACCTTTATAATTTTCTAATTCAATGCACCCAAGCAAGTTTTGACACAATTGCGGGCGCCACGTCAACAATTGGCGAATCGAATTGAAAGAATTCTAAAGGTGGTACATTTCTTTGTTATGTTTGAAAAGTCATGTTGCAGATGATAATTGGTCAAAAGTTCGTGATTTTTCACGTAATTAAGCCTTCTTTCACTCTATTATGTCTTCAATGATTGCTTGGTAACTTCTTTCGTTAAAAATTGTACACTTGCCAGTGCATAGAATTGTACACTGTCGAAAATGGGGAGCAGAGAGTGGGGTTTTATTCATTGGAGATGGCTGCTGATCTGGAATTAGATCCGAAGCAATTTCATGTGATTGCTTTTGAGGATGCTGGAGACTGCAAGAATCTTTGTTACATTATACAAGCTAAGATGGAAGTCCTAGGAAGCGGAAATGCATTTGTTGTCGCCAGACCACCCAAGGTAATTCTCGAACTGTCGGATACTACGTCTGTTTGGGGATGACATCTCACTACATACATTAACATCCATGAGTATAACGATGTCAAAGAACTGACGCTAATGAAAGCAAATTGATACTAGTCAAAGATTGTCATATCCTTTTCTTTTCCTTCTTTTCATGTGAGCTTGCAGTGTAAAATGTCCTTTAAGAATGTGTGCCGTTCAAATATCCAAATGGATTGGAATACTTAATGATGGCTGCCTCTTTCTATACACAAACTCTGACCTTTGTCTACTACCCGGGAGATACAGTATCATGATTATCTCGTTAAATATCTATGTAGGATGCCTTCCGAGAAGCTAAAGCAAACGGATTCAGTGTAACCGTCATCAGGAAAGGTGAACTGCAACTCAATGTGGACCAAACATTGGAAGAAGTAGAAGAATCAATCATAGAGATAGGAAGTAAGATATACCATGATAAAATAACAAAGGAGCGGTCTGTGGATATAAACGCATTGATGAAGGGAGTGTTTGGCTTCAGTAAACCAGGCAAGAGGTAAGTATAAAAACTGATGGACCCACTGTGACGTTATTTGGGCTTCCTCAAACATGGCCTGGTAATGTTCTCCTGTCAACTTTGCTGTGAGATGGTTTTAATTTCGATGGTTCTTTTCGTTGCAGGAAGAGGTCAAAACGGAAACCGAAAAGGCGCTTAAAGCCATGAAACTACTGCTCCGATATGGACTTCTTATCGTCGTTTCTAAGCCGGGTATTTTTCCCCTTACACTACCTTAGTGAGCACTATAATTTATCAAACACCAAGCAACTAAAGAAAATGATAGAGTGCTACAATCTTTGTATAATCTATGTTACAGCTGGTAGAATTGTCAGTATTTATTGTTCATCTACACACATATGCATATGTGCAAAAAGATGGTAGATATTTTACCAGTGTAAATATCTACAGAACACACGGTCTTGTTTTTAGTGTTGCAACTTTGTAGTGCCTCGTTATCCGGACACCCGGTTCGCTGTGCACCAAGTGTTTTAACCACATATCCATGTTAAATATGCGATGTATGATTCATCGAGTTTCATCTCAAAAACTCGGGCAATTCTTACCTATCCATAGGGATAGTGCTATCATATCACTGAATGCACGATACATGGGCAAAATTTAACTTTTTCCACTTTTTGTCCCTGTGTCGTGCATTCAGTGGTATAGGAGCACTACCCTACGCGTAGGTTAAAAATTCACCAAAAACCCATAGTGCCTGGAGGAAAACATCGGCATTAATCACGTCCTTTTTGCAAAGGTTGTCTTTTGGTCCATCATATTTAAGACATGCTGCTTTTTTTGCATGCAAGGATTACTGTTTCCAACTTGACAATAAATATATGCCAGCTAATAATTCTTGTTTCTGCCTTAGCTATAGCTATAAACCTGATAAGTGTGTATTGCCATTTTATCCCAAAAACATTTGGTTTTTCCAATTTAGGCCCAATTGAGTCTCAGACTTTGTTCTAAACGTCTCCGTCTTGCACCGACTATACCCGGATTACGCACTAAAAGGTCCTTGGCTGACTACATATTTTTTTTCCCGATTTCTCCCTACATAACCCCGTTTAGACCTGATTAACCTCGCCTAAGCTTCAATTAAGCACTAGATCGTAGTCTGCCATTCGACTAGTGTCTAGCGTCTTTTAAAATACTGGTCTCAAATCAGAAATTTCTTCGTGCTTCTCTCCAGTTGATTCCATCTCTTTCTTCTTATAATAACATACTCATCGAACTCTAGCCCAAAATGGCTCCCAGTTTATTGAGATTTGGTTTTCTTTTTTCATTTTTTGGCATGCGTCCAGCTATATGTATAATAAGTATTACCTCCGTTTTTTTACTTAGATATAGTTTAGATTTTGTGAACTGTTTTTAAATAAACGTTGTTTTAAATTCTTTTTTCATATTTCTTCTAATATTATCCTTTATCACTATTTCTAAAAAATCTCTAATTCTTTAACCTACCATTTTTAATACAATAGATTAATACAAAGAAAGATAATATAAGAAAAAGAGGAGAATTTAGTTGAGAATTTATTTATCCATTTATCATATACTTTAGTTATGTTATCTAAATTTGAAACTTAATCTAAATAAAAACGGAGGTAGTATATGATGTACTCCCTCCATTTCGTCCTAATTTGCACTTTCCTTTTTCGATCATCCCACCCTATTTTGCACACCCCTAAAATGGAAAAAAATCTTATAATTTCTACTTCAATCTTTCACCTTAAAATCAACTAAAAATAAAAAATAGTTTTTTCTTAATATACGTATCGAAACAAGTATGCAAATTAAACCGGGACGGAGGAAGTATGAGACTAACTGGTAGGAAAAACAGCTCTACAGAGTCACGTGAGGAGCACCTGAGAGTTTCTGGCAAATTTTTCAACTTTAAAAATTAATCTATATTCTATACAGTACTAAAATTGCAACTGCATTAGGGGATTGTTTTTGCATCAAACATTCCATCCATTGAATCAAGTGGAAATATAATCACTACACAGATTGAAATGGCACTTGAGTTTTTGACGTGCTCTTAACAATCTCATCAATCGGAATGCAACACTCTACTTTTACTCTCTACATTCTTCCAGTTTTCCAATTAGGAAAACAACAAACACAGCACAGTGCTTACGCCATTCTGACGTCAGCAATGGAGTCCCAAAACAGTCCCGCGCGTGGGCTCAACCGCCACCCCGCACTTCACTTTACTCTCCACTCGGTGCATGAACACCTTCAGCACTCTAACTCTCCCTACCAGCTTCATCCTCGTCTCAATCTCCATCGTCCCACCGCCAACCGTGTCCACTCCGCCGATCGCGGCTTTCGCCGGTGTCGGAAGCGGATACTTCTGTAGATCAAACTTCGCCGACATTCTCTGCCTGCCGCCGCCGCTGATTCTCCCTGCGGGGATGAAAACGACTCCGACTGGCTCGCCGGAGTACACCAGCTGTAGCGAGCTGTCGTAGTGCGAGAATTCGTCGCGGTTAGGGTTAGTCACGGTGACGTATTGGAAGAATTCGAAGTCGACGGTGCCGTTGGAGACGGAGAATGTGGGGAATTGAACGGCGTTCACGGCGATTAGAGGTGGTTTAGGTTTGAAGAGGAAGAAGTAAACGGCGACCGCGGCGGCGGCTATGGCGAGGAGGAAGACGGTGGCGACGGCGCATGAGGCGAGATTAGTACGGCCGCTTCTGGATTTGGGGTAAGGGTAGTGGTTATTGGATCTGTGATGGAATTGAGGTTCATTCATCTCTGCAATAGCTTCAGCTAGAGAGAGAGAGAGAGAGAGGAGAGAGATTAATAGTGGGTTTTGGAATCAAGTATACTTTGCTACTTTTATCAAAGGAAAGAAAGAAGGCAATTATAGGATCTTTGCCACGTCATTTATTAGGTTGCTTTTTGAATCCTATGTGACTTTCCGGTGAAGGTTGGCGGTGATGACGGCGGCGATAGGGGCGGAGGCGGCGGTTTTAATGGGTAATGATTAGAATTTGAGTGAGTGGGAAGTGAGGTATAATTGTGTGGAAAGTGAATTAGGCTTCAAGTCAATTTTTCTTAAGAATGTTTTAACCAATGTCTGACTTCAAGATCTTCAATCCAAATTGGTTGGGCAAAGTGTTATGTCGACTAATTACACGGTGCAACTTGAATTGAGTATCACAATTTATAGTAAATGATACTAAATGATGTATAATGTTTTAAGCATAATTCTTAATACATTTTGATCTTGACACATTAATTTAGAACATGTAATATCTTATATCTGTGCAACTGGTGCACAAAATATTTATTTAATTGGTATGACAAATTATCCTTTTATTGAAGAAAATCCGATCTTTAAAATTTTAAACTTTAGAAATGAAGTTGAATAAGAAAATTATATGTTTATTTTAAGATGATATAAAATATGATTGTAGAGTATGTGTCACAGATTTGGATCTGGTATTGTAACTGCATCGGATCCAATTTACTGTGTATGTGAGAAAGATACAGAGTGTGTAGTGTATGTGAGTGTGTAAAAATATTGAACCCGTTACAATTACAATACCGAATTCAGATCCACCTGTCACCTAGAATAGTTAATGGTTGGAATATTATATCTTTAGGGCTACCTTACTGTTTTAGGATTAGAGATTTGGTATTTGTGTTTAAAGCTCATGTTGGAGAAGGATCGGGTTAAAAAACGGTTTTATCCCTTAATTAGTTAGACAATTTATCACGACTAATGAGGTGTGACAATTTGTCACGTCCAAGGATCCACCTACTATACTCCACTAAACTATTAAACTTATCTAACCACAAAATCAAACAATATATAAGGACAATTGAAGAATTAATAAAACTAATACTTCAAATCAAACACGCTTACTAATGATAATGAACAGTGTCATCCTACCTTCTACTTAACCCAATTCCAAAACGAAATACCACATTCGTCCTAGTTAATCTTACACACTTTTGTTTTTCATCCGTCCCAATTAATCTTGCACATCTCTTAAAATGGAAAATTATAGCACAATCTTCGTCCTCAAAATTTTCATCCTTAATCTCCACCCTCAATCCACCTTTGAAAAGTCAACAAACACTTAAAAAATAATTTTTCTTAATATTTGTGTCAACTTTTCCTGTACAAGATTAGCCGGAACGGAGGTAGTATGTCCTAACAGATACTTGTGCTAGCAATGATGTGTAGAATGATTACATTGCTGAAATAAAAATAGAAGTAGAGAAAATAAGTGAGATTATAAGAAATGTAAAAAAGTAGAATAATAATAAGCTTATGCAAGTAGATTGGGTATGATTTTATTAGACTTGGAAGTCTGAATTTACATCCCAAAACAAACGCAGATTGAATAGTTTGACATCCAAAACCCATCCTGGATAAACTGGGACCAAACATGCCCTAAATCTGCTGACAACTAACCCAAATACTTATATGTAAAAGTCACTCCTAAAAGCAACTGAAGATCCTACAAATTCATGATGATATCATCAATCATATGAGGACTCTTTCAACTATAAGGATCAAAATACAATAAAGGAGTATCTGAACAACTGGCTTAAGGAATGAAAAGAAACAACACCCTGACACCCAAGAATTCAACGAATGACACTCACAATCAACAATGCACACATATATACGAATACAAAGATTAACGCGACTCCTCAAGACGACGATCGATGATGCTAGAAACAGATTCGAGGAATGTAGCTTCACTTGAGCAAGGGAGGATAGAATCGAGAGCTTCTTGCACGATCTCCTCAACGACGGATATTTTCCTCACTGTTTCTCTGCACATCATGTTGCCTATGGCAAACGGGGTGAGGCCTTTCTCGGCCCCTTTCTTGAGAAGCATGGTGGAGATACGTAGGACACGGGCAACCTCGAGTGGTAGGTCCCAGCCGTAGAACTTAAGCAAGGCGATGTCACTTTCTGCATCCAATGACCTTATGTATTCAAGGGTGTCTTCACTGAAAGGCTTACGAGCTTGAGGCCAGTAAAGCCAGTCGAATGTGCAATCTTCAAACTGCAAGATATAGAAAAGAAAGTTGCAGAATATAATCAGTTCACAAATTTAGTAGCATAACATCGAAGAAATTAAAGGCCAATTTTGATCTTAGATGAAAGAGAATGCCAAGATTCACAGAAATGGTTGTATGTATCATTCATAAGATTAAAAGTCAGTTATGCATTACTGACACTTGAAGAGCCAAAGACACGACAAGATCTCTTGATATCATGCATATTTATGGTGAAGGTAGTGGTTATGATAGTGCTTCAGTATAACAAAGAACAACTAAAACACATATCAGATATAGCATTAGCAAACAATAACAAAGTTAGCTGCAGTCAAAGTAGCAAATACGAAGCAGTAACAGAAAAGGTTATAAGAACTCACACTAGATGGCAAGCAATAGCCATGATCAATGGGGATAAGCACAGTCTGGCCATCTTCACCTTTACTCAATAATATATTTCCAGCATGCCTATCAGCGTTGGCCACCCTCATGTCCAACACTGCGATCTTGTGCACCTCTTCAGCCGGAAAAGCACTGGGCCCCATATCTTCGCAGCTTCCGTTGTTCTCCATGAACATCTGCAACGAGCCACTCTTGACAGACACACCTCCTGGATGATTAAAGCCTTTGTGAAGGCACCTGACATAGGCCGTTGGGGGAACCCCTGCAAAGCCCCTAGCCTCACCCGAAAGAGATCGCCAACCACTCTTTGGATGATCCAGTAAATACACAGCGCACTCCCTTATTGCACCCTCCCCAACTGTTGTCCCCTTTTTCAACCCTTCTCCGTCCTCGGACATGGGCAGTCCTCGAGGGTTATTCACCGCCATTGGCTCCTCATCTACTGGCTTGAAAACAGATAAACACTTAGTTCCAGTAGAGTCCATCATAAAATATGCACCCCCGGTACCCTCTGATGATCTGATTGGATAACTTCCGTGATCCAATCCTTTCCTCGTAGAATTAATCAGGTCTATAATCTCCGGGGGCAACTCAATTTTCGGGTTAACAATAACAGGCTCCAATAACGTCTCACCTTCTGGAGACTTCATTGGCACATAAAGGTTATGCTCACTCTCCGAATCACCCCCATGCTCGGTTTTCCTATCAACATCAAAGTCTCTTATCTCATTCTGCTGGGCTGCAGTAATAGACAACTCGAAGTTCTTTCCCACCGGTGAAGCCCTAATCTTGGCTGATTTTCGCACAAACAAATGAACCACAGAATCTTGATTATTCTTAGAGAGATCATTTATCAGCCTCTGATCCTCAATCGGCTCACCGTTAAGCAACACCTCATGCTCCTCCTCAACAATCTCAGAATTCTTTTCCGCTATCTGACGTTTGACATAACCAACATTCCGGCTCCTTTCCACATGAAAAGAGAATTCTTTTCCGGTACACGTCCTCACATTAATAACCTGAAGATCCGACAGACGAAGGACCAAATGCAGGACGTTTCCATCGCTCAAACCATACTCACGCACAAGCGAATTGCTTCGAGCCAATTCCCTACCACGACAAACCAATTTCTGGTTCCTAGTGAAAATCCCTTTACAGGTCTGGATTCTAACCTTAACCGATTCAATCGAATCCATCTCCAAAACCCGCATTGGGACCATTGACCCAGACATAGCCACAAATATCAAAATCGATTCTTGGCTATGTTCCGGCCACATAGGAGGCAGAAAGGTCAAACTATCCTCACGAAACGGGACAATCGAAACCAGCCCAGCAGAAGACATATCTATATTTTCACCCTCAACGCAGAACCCAAATCTAAAACAAGACTATTATCAAACACCTAGAGAACAAATATTTACCAATTTTTCATATACATGGTGTTCACGGCCAGAATCCACAAGACCGATCACCAAAATGTAGAAACCTAAAACTACACGAAATCAACAGAAACAGCCACAAACCCTAGAAGGATTTGTGATTGACCATTCAACAAACCATAACAAATTTTACAAAATCACAAAATCAAATAAAGCTACAGAAACAAACTACAACAACTGAAGCTTTGAGGGATTCAATTATAATAGAGGTCAAATACCACCGAGCAAAAGGGGCACGGAGCTGAGCGGAAAATAGGGTTCTTACCGGAGGAGCAAGAACCGAAGAAAATCCGTGCCCTCGGGAGACGAGAAAAAGCGAAGGGATTCAAATCGGAAGAGAATGGGGCTATGATTAACAGGTTTTCCGGTGATTGAATGGATGAAATTGCAGGATGCTAATTTTGGTATGTAGAGAGAGAGAGCTTGGATTGGTTGGAGAAGAAGAAATGCAAGTGTAGAACGCGGTTTTAGCCTTCGATTTTTGTATTGGGCGTTGAATACATGAAATTCGATAACTCACGGTAAATACTGATGCTACATAACGCCGTTAAATATAATCACCTACCAACCTTGTATACAAGTTAAGGGCTGTTTGGCTGTTTGCAATTGCTATTTCCAAGGGCGTGTTTATTTAATGTTTGACTCAATAAATTTAGGATTCAAATCTCGATAAAGCACACTCATTAACTTCCTCACCTAAGTTTGGCTCAGTATTCCCCGGCTTTAAGTAAACACATCCTAAGTGTTTTTCAGTTTATGGCTTGAGAAAATTATTTTGGAGTGTTTAGAAAAATAGCTTCAACTTTTTATAAAAGTGATTCTAGGCTAAAAGTTAAAAGTAGAAAATAGTTGTTTTTTTCCAACTTTTTTGTATTTTGGTAAATAACAGTATCTTTTTTCTCTCACATATAAGATAAAAGCTGCTTAAGTATCAAACAATCCAGCTTCTATACGTGACGAAAATCACTTTTATTCTCAAATACTACCAACTTTTGATTTTAAGCAATTTTACCACAATTTCTATTTTTAATCACTTCTTCAAAGGAAAACACAAAGCCGGTATGGTTGGACTTAAACAACTTTTAGCTTATGAGTGGGAGAAAAAAAAAATATTTATCTATCAAAATATCAAAAAGTTGGAAAAATTAACTATTTCTTACTTTTAATTTTTGACCTAAAATCATTTTTATTAAATCTAAAGTTGTTTTTCTAAATATTCGATTAAAACAATTTTGCTCAGATTATAAGCTAAGAAGTACTTGGAAAAATAATTGCAAACAACTCCTTAGCATATAAAACAGATTCTGTCAGCAATTAAAATATTATATAAAGTTATCTAATTCCCCACAAAAAAAAGTTGCATAAAGTTGAATAAAGCTTTTCTCATAAAAGCATTATATATCATAAAAGTATTATATAACGTTATTGCATTATTACTTGTGAATATAATTAACCACTAATCACAACCTTGGAATTTAATATTCACATATTCTTCAATTTATTTATATGTATGTGGGTATAGCCCTTTTTCCTCTCTATAATTTATTTGGGCATTAAAAAAAAAGAGTGCTACTAGGAATCGAGTTGAATTAAACATAGTATAGTTTAAATTTATTTCAAGTATTATTAAAATTCTAATATTGTATTTAAGTTTGGTTGATTATGAATCGAATGGAATAGTTTAACATATTTGTGTTTGTTTTAATGACTTTTACTTATGGACCTCGATTTCAAGTTAAGTTTTAAATTTTATTAAATAAAAAAATACGTTTAGATATGTTTATGATCTCGTACCTTTAATTGGATATAGCTCAAATAAATTTATAGCAAACGATTTCAAAAGAGTAATTTTAATTTAACGTTCAACAATATAAAAAACGTGGGGGTGTTTGGTTATGTTTTCGTTTTCAATTTCCAGTTTTTAGTGTTGTTTACGAGATTATATTTGTTATGATTTGATAAATGTAATTGATGTTTAAACATATGTGACTAATTATTGAGTAATATGTTTGGATAATAATAGTTATTAGCATAGTAGTAAAGGGTAGGTGATAGGACAAAAAATGATTGATTAAGATTGAAATATATTGTATTATATTAGATGAATTGACAGTAGTAGAACACAATATAGATATTAAATTTAGATGTAATGATTTGGAAAAAGTATATAAATAAAAATGGTAAAACAAACATGATTTATCTTAGACATGTCAATACCGATCCCCCTTGCCCTGACCTGCTCCATCCTGGGACGTTTGGGGAAAGGTCAAACACCGACCCATTCGAGAATGGGGCAGGTGACCCCCGTCACGGGTCGGGTCGAGCCGAGTCACGGGTCTCATAAGCCGCCCCGCCCCGTATATAATATATATTATAAAAATCATAATATATATATATTATGTTATACTCCCTCCGTCCCACTTAACCTGCCTAGGTTGACCGGACACGGTGATTAAGAAAAGACAGATTTTGTGGAATCTTTGACTTTTTTAAATGTGGAGATTGAGAGTGGAGATTGTGAGAGAAATTTGTTATTTATGGAGCTGGCAGGTTAAGGTGGGACAAACTAAAATGACAAGTAGGCAGGTTAAGTTGGGACGGAAGTAGTATTATATACTCCATGCATATATATACACAAAAATATATATTATTATATAGTATAAAATTTTATTGATAATATGTGTATATATGTATTTCATTATAATTTATTAAATTAGGACTAAATAAATATAACTTGACTATTTAGTTTCTAATAATTAAATTTTAAAAAAAAGGTTTAAATGTAGTTCATCATTTTGTTGCCGGTACTTTAATTTAAACATTGTTACAATTTTACTTTTTTATGCATTAAACAATATTTTTTTGAAAAAAGAAAATTTAATGGGACGGGGCGGGACAGACCCACCTTATACGAAACAGGGCATGAGGCGCGAAAAACTGACCCGTGATGGTAGGGCCGATCCAAACATCCCTCACTTTTACAAAAGAAAAAAAAAAAAAAAAAAGTGCTTAATAATTACTATATTCTTAGTGGGGAAGGGGGAGCGGGTCCTTAATAATTTTAACGTGAAACAAAGGGTCCGTTTTATTTCCGTTATGGAACTTCCGACAGGGTGTTGAAAAGCTACCCTTCATCATTCAATTCAAATAAAAGGATTTGATTTGACCAGTTTCCTTTGTAAATTGGCAAGAACTTTCTATTAATTCTTTCCCTATCACAGTGCCACTAGGCCTACTACCCCCCAATCATTGACCAAATCCCCAAACACCAAAGTATGAGCACCCCATTTTTCTCTGTCTTTTCTTGCCAGATAAGATATACAGAGAGACATCATATCTCGTATTGAAAATTTTGGTATACCGAATATTAATATCGTATCAAAAATTTGATATATCATTTTTTATAGACAAAGTTTCATGTGATCAGTTGCGCCTAATTTTTATAGAAAAAATTTCATGTGCACCAGTTGTACGGTACAATTTGGAATGTTTATCATGATTTATGTTTAAATGTATTATTTGTTCATTTAAGCATAAACATTAATACATTTTCACCGTAATACAATTACTCTAATATGTTATGCTTTTAGACATAAATACTAATACATTTTTGTCCATGACCCAAACTACAGGAATCTTACAAGAGAAATCCTCTTTTTTATATCGGTATCAATATATACCGTTACTACCTTTGATGTTGGTATACTAAAATTGTTAAAAATATGGTATACCAAAATATCAAACTAGCAAAACACCGAAAAAATTTCAGTATACCAACATATACGGAGTACAAAAGTATTAAAATACCGAAAAAATTCGGTATACTGGTATATATCAGAGTATCGAATTTTTTCAATATGTACCAAGATACCAAAAAATTTAAATTCTTATACCGATATCATATCGAAAATCTTGTATACCAAAACTTTCACTATTTTCAGTAAGGTTTTGATACAGTAAATGCATTTGAACATTTCGTATTTGTCTACACTCTTAAATACATGATACTATATTATTGTCATAATATACACAAAAGTAATAAGAGAATCATAATACACACCGTCCAAATCTATTGGACTAATACATTAGGTCGGTCTGCTCGAGATAAAATTTCTCTGGTCTACAAAATAGGGAGTCCAACTCATAAAATACACTATTATCTATCGGATCAACTGTAGGACTTATTGGTAGTTCGTTAGGTTGGACCTATTAACCTAAAGAACAAGATTCTTATAGTCAACATACTTGTGGAGCTCATTGGACTATTGATCCACGAAATCCGACATATTAAATTAAAAAAATAAAATTCTTATGATTCAATTCATTTAAAATGTTCGAAAAACTAGCTAGCATATCAAATCGGACCAAACCTATTTTGTCACCTGATTGTGAAGGTATATCATAATACATCATTGATCAAGTCACCCAACACCAAAGTATGAATATTCTTTCTTTTTCTTGCCGGATGCTATCATTCGAAATTATTATTATTATAATACATAGAAAAGTCAAGAGAATCATGTCACACACCGTATTGAATCATCTAGATATTGTGTTATCGTATATACCATATCGCATTGAAATTTTGATATATTGAATTTTGTGTTGATATCAATATATATTGTACTTATTGTTGATTTTGATATATCAAAATTTCGGTATATTAAAGTTTCTCGGTAAACCATTAGAAAGTTGGTATACGGAATATCGAGCTAACTACCATTATATCAAAAGAAATCGATATACTACACCAAAATAAAATAAAAAAAAAAAATTGGTGTAACTTATACGGTTAAAGTACGCACCAAATTTTTTCGATACGATAACATACCGCGCCTAGTATATTGAAAATTTTGATATTTTCGATAATTTTTCGATACTATAAATATGGTATTTCTATCCACCCTCAACTAGGATACCAATTTTGTTTAAGAATAAAAATAGGCTACCAATTTTTCTATCGCTATGTCCAATCATTAAAGGGTGTTCATGTACACAACGCAAAATGTTGTTTCCACACTAGATTTTATTGATGTTGCACTTGGTGCTTGAGCACCAAGTGTTTTTTCACACAAAACTCGAACATCAAGTGCGATTGCAGTCACATATAATCGAACGACTCAATGGGCTAGGATATGTCGAAAGCTAGGTTCGACTGTTCAAGTATTACAGACAAGCACAAATTTTACTAAACCTACGATCAAGTGAATAAACTAAGACTGTGTTTGGATGGAGAAATTTAAAATTCACATCAACTCAATATAAAGAGAAATTAAAATCTACACAAATCCTTCAAAATATAACTAAAAATGAAATCACGAATTTTTAAATCCATAGTAATCCAAACAACACCGATAAATTTGAGGCTATGAATTCCTAATCCATCCTCAAAATTTTCGATTTAAATGCAACCTAAATGAAACATACAACACTACACAATAAGAGAATAATAATTGTTCGATCAAAATATCATCCAACAAAAGAGAGATCTAAATTAAATACAAACAGAATTAAATAAATTAAACAAAAGAGATGTTGTAAATAGGACCTCCTAAATTCTACACCCGGTGCAGATGCATCGAGTACTATTTTACCACATTTTTACACGCACTTTCATATAAAGTGCGTGTGAAATTGTATGACGAAAATAAGTTTATTATGACTATAAAATTTAATAAATCGAGGCATGTGATCAACACAATTTTCTTAAAACTAATTCGTCCTCTCTTCACTGGTGCTAAGAGAACAATCGGAAATTAGTTTCTCAAAATACAACGGATTTAGCAGAAATCGTAGCACATAGTTTCGGCTCTACAACGAACTGAAATAATAGATGCCTGAACTGTATCACCAAACAACAGAGGGCTAAAGGAAATTTACTGGAGAGGAATAGCGATTGCAGGAGGATTTTCCGAAGCTGTGTGTCATGGACTGGAAATAGCCACTACAAATAGGCTCGAACTGATTGTTTGTTGAGCCACTAATACTGAATTAATATTCAAAATTAAATTCAGAAGGTACTGAAATTAGTACTACTTAAGGTAAAAACGTGGAGAAATTTAACAACCATGCAGAATTGGAAATTCTTTTTGCAAAAATTGGCTCGCGGGGCCGACATTCGTGTACGCAGGTCGCGCTCGCACACAAGTTTCTTGGTCCGAGGCTCGAATAGGTCCTTGATTTGCACCCCTGTTGCGCCTAGGTACGCGAGAGAGAGTATTTATGCTACACATTCACATACTCCTTAGAAGGAGAATTATATCTATACTGGCCAATTTTTCCAATTTTTTCGATGTGGGACAAATCCCCAAAATCAACTTCAAGTGCTCTATTTTGATCTTCAATTTCTCATTCACTTAAACTCCGATTTGAGCAAATAAGATATCGTCTCGAACCTCTTCCAGGGGAGAGCACGATATCAACTTAAAATTCCACGTTACGTTACCGGATCGTACCCGAAATATGCCCAAATCAGGCTGCCTAAATAGACTTTTTCCAACAGTCCCCCACATGAATGAAAATTGACACAGACTTAAAAAATGCTCGGTGATACAAATCAGCAGTTGAATCTTGCATAGGACAGGTAGGTGTTACCCTTTGAACCTTCCCTTGTGAAAACACATTTACTTTATTAGCTAACAGTAAACATGATGTCCTTGAACTGATCTGCCATTTATGTAAATGATGATGTGCTTCACACTTTCAGTTTTCATGGTTGTGTTCGTTTTGCCCATGAACATCTTCCTGGTTCTACAAGAGTTTCTAGGAATTGAGCATTTCACAATTCTCTTTGAAGCGGCCTCACTTGTCTCTTACATAGGTGATTCTTAACTAAGAGTAACCAGCATTACCCCGCTCAAACCAATGCGTAAGAATCATTAAAAGCCTCGAGCTTAACCTTATACACACATGCATCACTGTTTCATCCTAGGAATGTGCTTGGTACTGACCCCCACGGTGATCTCAGAATCTTAACAATTAGGTTGTCCCGTTGAACCCAACCTTGGGATCTCCAGTCAATTAGGTTAGGTTTCCATTGCCTCAACTCTTTCTTTCAAAGGCTTAAGCCCCATTTCCCTTGATGATTTCGCAACTAACTCTCTATTTAACCTTTTGGTTAATGGATCCGCTATATATCTTTATATTTTACATAATCGATAGAAATTACTCCGGTTGAGAGTAGTTGTCTAATGGTATTATGTCTACGACGTATGTGTCTAGACTTACCATTGTACATGTTGCTTTGTGCTCTCTCAATGGCCGATTGACTATCACAATGTATATAAATTGCGGGCACAGACTTATACCACATTGGTATATCTTCTAAGAACTTGGCGTAGCCATTCGGCTTCTTCTCCACACTTGTCTAAAGCAATAAACTCCGGCTTCATTGTGAACCTTGCAATTACCATTTGCTAAGAAGATTTCCATGATACTACTGCACCACCTAAAGTGAACACGTATCCACTTGTCGACATAGAGTCCTTCATATCATATATTCAGTTTGCATCCCTGTAGCCTTCAACTACAACCAGATACTTGGTATAGTGCAGTTCGTAATCACGAGTATATCTCAAAAACCTGAGTATTCTCACAATTGCTTTCCAGTGACCGTCTCCTAAATTATTTGTGTATCTATTCATCTTACTCACACACATAGGGTCCTGTAATTAAGATACTTAGACACACACATATATTAAAAATCACCAATTTATTCAAATTATTTATTGTGCTAATCTAAAATAATATCAACCCATACTTCTTAATAATATCGATCGCCAAACAATTTCCTTTATGTAATATTTAATGCGTTTGTCAATCAATGTGTCAAGATCGTGCACCAACAAGTTAATTTCTTTTATGTAAAACCAAGAAATGTGATATTTGTACAATAAATGGTTAATATATTAATATATGACCATAGAGGATAGGTGACATTATTGGTAATTCTCTAAATCCATTTGGTGCCATAAAGGAGAATCTCCATATTTTTCACGCATTTAAAACTATGCCATTTTCATTTTGTATTCCATCTTGTATTTCAAAATAATCACTACACGTCAAGTGCATATGATAACACTACTAATTAACTGATAACACTACTAATTAACACATGGCATGTGTTAGATATAGTAAAATACTAGATGAAATATAATTTAGAATAGAGGATCCAATCTAAAATCCATCAAAAGATCATTATGCAACAAACAATTCTTCCTTATAAACACACTAATTCCTCACAAAATCCTCCAATCCACTTTGTAGAAACAAATCAAGAACCATAATGAAGCTCCATAACATTTCCCTTCTTTGTGCAACCTTAATCTTTGCAATCTCCATACCAAGATTTCATCTCATAGAAGCATTTGGTTTCACCATTGATCTCATTCACAGAGCCTCCTTACAATCTCCATCCTCCGAGCATGTAAAAGTTGCATTGCAACGTTCATTCAATCGCGCGAAAACCCTCATCCAAGATCACTCCATATCATCACTCTCAACAGATATTGTCGCCGACACAGGAGAATACCTAATGAGATTCTCCCTCGGCACGCCTCCCGTCGAGATCCTAGCCATTGTAGATACCGGCAGTAACCTAACTTGGATTCAATGCAATCCTTGTAACAATTACTTCGAACAAACCGCACCCATTTTCGAACCAAAACATTCTTCCACATACAAACCACTTTCTTGTGCTTCCAAATCATGCTACACCCTTCCTATTACTTCTTGCACCGACACTAAGGGCAGTTGCAACTATACGACGACGTATAGTGACAGATCATCCAGCCGAGGCGAACTTGCAGAAGAAACGATAACCTTAGGGAACTTCTCGATCCCTAAGATTGTCGTAGGGTGTGGGCATGTGAACAATGTTATCTTAGGTCCAAGTGCATCGGGGATCATTGGTCTAGGTGATGGGCAATTGTCGTTGGTACGACAAATGGAGCCTTCGATCCAAGGGAAGTTTTCTTACTGCCTTGTCCCGGATCTCGGCAACGAGGTGTCGGGGCAAAGTACAATGAGTTTTGGCGATCATGCGGTGGTTTCTGGCCGCGGCGTGGTGACGATGCCGATTGTAACCAAATGGCTGACGACTTTCTACTTTTTGACGTTGAAAGGGATGACTGTTGGTACAGAAAGATTCGACTTGGTTCCATCTTCATCAGCTGATGTTATGGGATCTGAGTCAGATCCCATAACATCACCGGGATTTGAGTCAGATCCCATAACATCACCGTCATCTGAGGATGGAAACATAGTGATAGACTCAGGGACAATGTTGACATTTCTGCCACTTTATTTGTACCATAAAGTGGAAATGGCAGTGAGGAAGCAGATGAGTTTAAAGGAAATCAGTGATCCAGATGGGCTATTGAATTTGTGCTATCTTCCAACTGGAAACTCCTGGAAGGTTCCAGAAATTACGGTCCATTTCAAAGGGGGTGATGTGAAGTTGAAAGATGTCAACATTTTTATTAAGACAAGCGCGGGGTATATGTGTTTTGCTTTTGCCCCGGCGACCATTGTTGCTATTTATGGAAATGTGGCACAGATGGATTTCTTGGTAGGGTTTGATTTGGTGAAGAAGACTGTATCTTTTAAGCCAACTGACTGTAGTAAAGTATGAGAAGAAAATAAGGTCTTCATTTTCGGATCAGATCTTATATTCCAAAACGTGTTTCATCTTATATTTCAGAGCATTGACTACATGACATGTGTATAAGATGACATCATCAATATACATGTAGTAATTAGTGGAGGTTATGGAATATAAGATGGAACATAGTTTGAAATAGAGGATCCTAACTCCTCGATTTTTTATTTGTTTACTATGTACTCCGGTCCTCCTAAATTAAGGTTTGATTTGGTGTTTACTGTTTGCTTTGAGTCCTGTAAGGTACTGTGTTGTACTTATTGTTTGCTTTGAGTCCTGTAAGGTAGTACTGTGTTGTACTTTATTTTGACAGATAATAACGTATTTTCTCCGTCCCGACTTAATTTGCTTACTTGCCTTTTTTGTTTGTTTCAAATAATTTTGTCAGCCCAAACAATGAAATTTCTCTCACAATCTCTATCCTTAAAATCTCCAACCCTCAAATTTCACCTTTGAAAAAGTCAAAGATTCTAAAAAATCTGTCTTTTTTTAACCTATGTGCCCGATTAGAGTAAACAAATTAAGTCGGGATGGAGGTAGTATTATTTATTATCAATGATATTTCACCTTTTTCTTCCTAAAGAGAGCAACATAGTATTGTAGAGGAAAAATTGATTGGTGTTTCTTGTTAGAGGCATGGGAAAGAAAATATGAATATTTTATTCGTAAAATTAGATCGTGGACATGTGTTTATTTTTTATTTTTTGGTTCCATTATTCTAATCCCTAGATCAGGTAAAAAATATCTTATGGACTAAAGTAAAGAGTGGTTTGGACGTAAACCCATATCCCCTTCAAAAATCGGGGACCATTGCACTAGGTCATATCTCACTACATTATCTCATATCTCTCATATAAATCCTAGTCGTCAGAACCATCCACTTATCTCGCACCATGGCTAACGTTGAATCCACGTCGAGGAAGTGCAAGCATACAATCTCTCCCGCGATCGGCACAAAGCTCTGTCTCTGTCATCTAATAACGTCATCCTGATCACATAATGGTGTTTTCAGTATTTGTTTCCGTGTTTATTGTCATTTTTGAACTTATTTCGTCATGTCTTTCTTTCATGTTCTGGTTTGCATTTTATGTCAAAAAAAGGGGGGAGAATAAATTATTGGGAGTTGATTATTTCTTCTTACAATCCTTCAGGGTATTTGTTAGTTTTTTTTTTCGAGTTTCTATGCTTCTGTGCAGGGGAAGATCTGTGTTAGACAATCATTTGTGTAGGGGGAGTGCATCTTCTTGATTGATTTAGTATGATTATTCTGCATAGATATATTGTTTGTTGGCTCTTGTATTTGAGTTGTGCAGTTGAGGGGGAGATTATACCGCTAAGGGGGAGTGGCTTTTGAAAAGGGAAGTGTCCTGAGTTTATTTCTGCACTATTTCTGATTATTTTGGTTTTTGACAAAAATGCCAAAAAGGCGGAGATTGTAAAAAAATTTAATTTTGGGAGTTTTGTAAAAAATATATTGTTATTTAATTATTTATTTTATGTGCAGAAAATAAGAATTATGGATAAGGATTACAAAAGATATGGGAAAATTTGAAAGAAGATTACAATCTTATCCAGATATATGTTACTTGGAGAGAAAGTTGTGTTTAATCACTAAACTCCGCTATTTATTGATGAGAGTCATTCAGTTTAGGTTGCGTCGAATACATGATTATATTTCATAGAAGCAGAGCAATATTTTAGTATTCGACAACGTTATTTTTTTATTGAAGACAACGTTATTTTTTATTGAAGTCAAGAATTGATTTTCAGTGTGTTATAACATAGTCTTCGAGTTGTAATAGTTTGTCAGTCTTAGTGTGTCAAGTACGGGCTCGGGAGAGTTCGTCTGATCTTCGGTGGTGTGCCGTGTCTGTGTCGAAAAAGTCGATGGGAGTCGCCGGACGTTGTTGATAAAGTCGATGGGAGTCCGAGTTGTAATAGTTTGTCAGTCTTAGTGTGTCAAGTACGGGCTCAGGAGAGTTCGTCTGACCTTCGGTGGTGTGCTGTGTCAGTGTCAGTGTCGAAAAAGTCGATGGGAATCGCCGGACGTTGTTGATAAAGTCGATGGGAGTCGCCGGACGTTGTTGATAATAGAATAGGTTAGGTATAGAAGAATCGAGTCTTGTAAAACATAGCCTGTTCGGCAATTTTATCAATAACATCAACTCCGAAGAGACTAAGGGATTTAGTTCCCCTTTTTTTAAATATTATGGTGTGATTTGTTCTTGTACTGGTTCGTCTGTGAATGTTATAACATTCTGTGTAGTTCTCAAAATTTTAGTAATAATAATAAAAAATAATAACAAAAACAACAGTATTTATATTACATACAATATATTTTTGCATTACCTCTTGTTATAATGAACATTTGGTTAAATTCATTTATTTGTATAAAGATTTAGAAAAATGTATGTTTATTTGATGTACGTGAATATAATAATTAGTTGTGCACGAGCACAATACATGGACAAATACGTTTATGAACATAATCAAATATTTTTAAATACGATTCGACTCGATTATAATTCGTTAAAAATAAATGAACAACGTGTCAAATTCGGTTCGGTTTGAATCGTTTGCAGCCGTAACTTTACTTCTGCTACATACGCTTTCATGTTTTGGGCCTGTTGGACATTAATTGGAGGCCCAAAAATTTATGGGCCTCTAATTAGTCATTATTTTATATTTGGGCCGAATATGGGCCTCGTGGGGGCCCACTCAGTGTCATTTCAAATCTGGTTTTTCAAATTCGAAATGCAAAACAACAAAGTAAAGGCCAGTCACCCAAGAGTAGGCTAACGGCACCACACACGACGTCGTATAAACGCTCGATCGAATTCAATTTCATCAGCTCATCTCTCTCTGTCTCTCTCCATCTCTCTCCTAGCTCCACAAGTCTGAGATCAAACAGTAGGCGGTGATAGATTACAGTTTTCCTGTTTGCTTCATAGCTACGCAATACTGGTTCGCGGTGAAGTACAGTTGTTGCGAGTCAAGTCAGCGGATTGTTGACTCGGAGCTGAGTTTGGGATATGGAGAATCTGATTTCATTGGTGAATAGGCTGCAGAGAGCGTGCACCGCTCTTGGAGATCACGGCGAAGAAAGCGCGTTGCCTACTCTTTGGGATGCCTTGCCTTCTATCGCTGTCGTCGGTGGTCAGGTCGGTTCGCTCTCTCTTGCTTGAATTAGGAAACGTACTATGTTGCTTGATCTATGCCGAGTTGAGAACTTTGCTGATTTGGTTGTTGGTGCTCTCATTTATGCAGATCGTAGTCGATTTTTATTGAGTCGGCAATATCAAGCTTTTCTGTGTTGATTAGAGTGCAGATCTGTTTCTGAGCTGTTGATAATCTGAATTTTCTTCTTGTTATTTTAGGTTCGATTTGTTGTTTTTAGTTATATTATTATTGTTATTGCTATCGTTTAGATTTTCCCCCATGATATGAAGGCATAAGCTGTATTAGATTCGTTTTTCTAGCATTATAGACTGATACGGCTATATACTTTTACAGAATATAAAACTGATAATTATGATGAACCTTGTTGGCGGTAATGCTTCTTTCGATATCCAAGCTTTGCAGAAAGTGTTCTGATTAGATGATAGGGTATAGATGCCAATAATAATGTATGGGTTTCTATAGTTCGAGTTGATTTGAGTTTCTAACCCCCATGTCTAAAACTGGTCCTCTTTGAGTTTCTGAACCAGCAGTGGAAATGGGTTCTTTATGCTTATAGGTGGTTTTAATGTCGCTGTGTTGTGGCTACGATAAAGTTTCACCTTACTGATAACTCATTACTGATCCTAGTGTTTGTGCTCTGTAGAGTTCTGGGAAGTCTTCTGTACTTGAAAGTATTGTTGGGAAGGACTTTTTACCTCGTGGATCTGGTAAGGACTTCTTTTCATAATGATCAAGAGAATTTCCTTTTTGGCAATTTTGATGACCATAAACTCAATGATTTACTTCATTTTCATAATAATCAGGTATTGTTACTAGGCGTCCACTTGTTCTGCAGCTTCATCGGCTTGAGGAAGGCAGAGAGTATGCAGAATTCGGGCATCTTCCTCGGAGGAGATTCACCGATTTTGGTGTGTTATTTCTACGGTTAACCAATCTAGATAAATTTCTTATTGGCTTATACTACGAGATCTGTGCTGTTAACTGTCTTTGGTTATTGCAAAGACACTACCTCTCTGCCAGCTCCCATTGCTTGTATTTCAAGCAAATATATGCTTTGCCTGTTCTTAGAGTTCTGGTTGCTAAATCTTTGTCATATTCGTCTCAGCTGCTGTCAGGAAGGAGATTGCGGATGAAACTGATAGAGAGACCGGACGTAGTAAACAAATTTCTAGTGTCCCGATTTACCTTAGTATTTATTCACCAAATGGTAAGTCAAGTTTGTGTCTTGCTTGTCTGGCTCTATTGTTTTCATTTTTATATTTGAAAAAATACATGATTTTTTTATAATAGCAACGTTTTATTGTTCGCTGAGTTCATAGTTAATCAGTTTTGGGAAGAATCTTCAAGTTCTGTTTGAAGTCGATTAGGTTCAAGTGACGATAGAAAGAAGATTATGTGTGTGACCTTAGCTCCCTTTTTCATGTTTTAGTTTCTGGTCACCTAGAGTTTTATTTCTATAAACCATTTATGTTATGCCCTTAGATGGCATATGCTCAATACCACCCAAGTTTTTGTCTTTGGAAGTGATTTGTTCAGAATCATAATCTCTGAACTCAAGCAATTGTTATGTTCTACTTCCATGTACTCTTCTGTCTCTGTGCATCTAATTACAATTTACTTGAATATGGTGCAATTTTGTACGCTCTTTTGAAGTTCAGTGAACAGCAGCTGATTTTCCTACTTCATGTGATTGCAGTTGTGAATTTAACTTTGATCGATCTTCCTGGACTTACAAAAGTGGCTGTTGGTGAGTCTATCGTGTTCTTGAAATTTCTTCTTTAATTTTAGTAGTTACTGTTGGTTTGTCTATAGTGTCCTCTGTGACTAAACTAAATGATACATCTGCTGCTTTATATAGATGGTCAGCCAGAAAGCATCGTGATGGACATCGAGAACATGGTGCGGTCTTATATCGAAAAGGTATGACATTTCTTTCCCATTCATGGTCATCAAATTTGATCAATTAAAGGATAGTTTGACCACATGTTTTAGATTTGTCGATTACATTACAAATTCACCCATTTGAGAAGTATTGAGCTCTGTGTTCACTTCTAAGATTTATCAGTAACTTCCAAGATTATGTTTAGTTCTGTTCATTTTATTTCAAGGCAAAAGTATCGATAGAATTTGTGTCTGATTGTTTCAGCCCAACTGTATTATTTTGGCAATTTCTCCTGCCAACCAAGATCTTGCAACATCGGATGCTATCAAGATTTCTCGTGAAGTGGACCCAAAAGGTATAGCCTTTTCATCGCCTTGTGGTTGTCTTTAGTCTAGCAGCAGCGTTTATTTGTGTATCGCAGTTTTAACTTTCTTTTCAGAGTCTACTTAATGATGATTCTTTTAGTACTCTTGTTGTTTTAACAATTAGTTAATCTTTTTTCCAGGAGAGAGGACATTTGGAGTTTTGACAAAGATTGATCTTATGGACAAGGGTACTGATGCTGTTGATGTAAGTTACAAGTGTCAATCATTGTTCTCCTTATCCTTCGTAGGAGGAACAAGTAAAAAGTTTAATTTCAAGACTGAGATGCTCTATCTTATAGAAGCTATACGATTGGTTATGTCTGCAAGATATCTGACCATTTTTATTTGGGATCTGTAGATCTTGGAAGGAAAAGCATACAAGCTGCAGTTCCCATGGATTGGTGTTGTTAATCGTTCTCAACAAGACATTAACAAAAATGTGGACATGATTGCTGCCAGGCGTAGAGAACGGGAGTATTTTTCTCAAACTCCAGAGTACAAACACCTTGCTAGCAGGATGGGTTCCGAGCATTTAGGGAAAGTCATGTCAAAAGTAAGCAATCTCTTGCTTCAGATATTACTTATTCAATTTATGGTCTAAGGAGAGTACAGAAAAGGTTTCCATATAATATCTTGATGAACCATGTTCAGAAAATATTTCTCAGGCATTTCTTTGGTATTCGTTTGTCCTGCAAATTTTACTGAAGAATACTAAATGATGGATACACAAGCCATCTGAGTCTTTTCCATTTTCCAAAGAGAGCATTGTGTATGTAATTAACTTATGAGTCCTCAGTATGCTGGTTCTGTATTAATAAAAACTTTGTGAATTGCCACTTTATCTTGAATTAGGATGTTTTATTTATTGCTATTCTCAAAAGGAAGTTGACAGTGTACCATTGTTTTCTTCTGATGTTTTAAATTGATGCTGCTTCATTTCTAGCATTTGGAAGCTGTCATCAAATCACGAATTCCAGGCCTTCAGTCACTAATCAACAAAACTATTATTGAGCTGGAATCTGAGCTGAGTCGTCTGGGAAAGCCAATTGCAACTGATGCTGGAGTAAGCTTTGTTTCCTATATTGGTTTTCAATATCAATTTATCAGTTTTAGTCTTTCCTGGAAATATTTCTTATGTGCTTTCTCATAGATTCTTTTAGAAAAAGGACATTCTTGTTTAGTTATAACTGATGCCTATCGTATAAATCTCCAGCATCTTCATTGACTAATCATTGATGCAGGGAAAGTTGTACATGATAATGGAAATCGTCCGGATATTCGATGGAATATTCAAAGAGCATCTTGATGGAGTGTATGTATCAATGGTTTCTTCTTGTTCTACTAGAAATTATATTTGATCTTTTACATTCTGTTTATTCTTATTACTTGTCTTGACATGATTTTGCAGTCGACCGGGTGGTGATAAAATATATAACGTCTTTGATAACCAACTGCCTGCTGCGTTGAAGCGCTTGCAGTTTGACAAGCATCTTGCTATGGAAAATGTGCGGAAGTTAATTACTGAAGCTGATGGATATCAGCCTCATCTTATAGCTCCCGAACAGGGTTATCGCCGTCTTATTGAAACTGCCTTGATTACTATTAAAGGTCCTGCTGAAGCAGCTGTTGATGCGGTATGTTCGTCTTATGGTGTTATAAATGCTTTTATTTGATTTCCTTTTTTTTTTCTGGCTTTCCCTATAAATGTCAAGATATCGTTCTAATTATGGGTGACTCATATCTATAAATCCATTTGTGGTGTTCCTTATCCTTATTTTGGTAGCAATTCCCTTTTTGGAACTAAGTCTTCTGAGTCTGCGATAATGCTCGTCACTGTATTTCTTTTAATGAAGCAGGTTTATTGCACAGTTAGTTTATGGATCAGTTGATGTTTTGTGTATTCAGGTTCATGGATTACTAAAAGATCTGGTTCACAAGTCAATTAACGAAACTGTGGTAATTCTCTCTCTATGTCCTCAATTCTATTCTATGTTGATTACTGGTCATTGTCATTATACGTGGACTAAATCATGCTTCGTTTAAGTTTCTGAAGTATGTTTATGTTGATCTTCAATTGTAAATCATTTACCTCTTATATTAGTTTTCTACTTTCGTTCTCCTTTCCTCTCAATACATGTGTGTGTGTGTGTGTTGTTGGGGGGGGGGGGGGGGGGGGCTTCACATGAAAATTGTTGATATGAATGCGCTCAAAATCTAATTGATACTTGTCTCTGTCATTTGCAGGAACTGAAGCAGTACCCATCTCTTAGAGTGGAGGTTGGGAATGCTGCCATTGAATCATTAGATAGGATGAAGGATGAGAGCAAGAAGGCAACTCTACAGCTTGTAGAGATGGAATGCGCTTACTTAACCGTAGATTTTTTCCGTAAGCTTCCTCAAGATGTTGAGAAGGGTGGTAATCCAACCCATTCCATTTTCGACCGTTACAATGACTCGTATCTTCGTAGAATTGGTGAGTAAAAAATCTGCACCAGGATTTTGATGTTTTTGAGTGTACTCCTAAAGTAACCATTGGATTTTCCTAACGATCCTTCTACTTCACACAGGATCAACTGTTCTGTCTTATGTCAATATGGTGTGTGGAGGTTTGAGGAACTCCATTCCAAAGTCGATTGTTTATTGTCAGGTCCGTGAGGCCAAGCGCAGTCTGCTCGATCATTTTTTCACTGACTTGGGCAAGAAAGAGGTAAAATTCGTCTCTTCTATCTTTTCTCTAGATTCCCCATGGTTAGAGGTGGCAGTTTGGCTGTCCGACTCAGGCCGTCAGGCCAATGCCATATGCGAGCTGGGCCAATTTTCTGTCGAATGAATAATTTAGTGAGTCCCGCCCGGCCCAATCCCCTTTTAAGTACAGTAACATTCTTGGGCCTGTTTGGCTTAGATGGTACTTCAAGCTTGGATACCTATGACGCAGCCCATCTAAAATGTCAATTAGACCAGGCCGATTTTGCCACCTCTACCCATGTTTGACTAGGTGCACTCACGTAAACTAGATAAGCTGTTACGTGCAAATTTACAGATACCCCCTTGGAAGTATTACAATTTCTCCCTCGGTTTTTGTAATATATTCACAAATACGTGGTATTATTCCAATAGAGCTGGGCCTTTCTACATGGTTTCCTTTGACTTACTCTAATCATACTTACATATGTCAATTTGGTGTTGCAGGGGAAGCAATTAGGGAAATTGTTGGATGAAGACCCCGCGATCATGCAGCGACGTATCTCTCTTGCCAAGAGACTGGAGCTGTACAGAGCTGCTCAGGCAGAAATTGATTCAGTAGCCTGGTCAAAATAGACAAGTTGATCTCGATCTTACACCATGTGTGTCACCCCCACTCAGACCTCGACTGCACCCATATTTTCTTTAACCTATATAGCATACGGACAGTTACTGTTACAGTGACAGAATATGTTCGATTCTTGGTGTGATGCTTATTATTCTTTGGACACTGGTAAAGCGTTTTGTTTGGCTATGTGCTTATTTGCCAAATCTATGCCTGCACTCCAGTTTTGTTACATGTAATATATGGTTTCTATGGTATTCCTTTTGTAGTGGAATAAATGATTACTTCTCTTTTTTTTCTTCTTAAATTTGCATGTTCCACTCCATATTCAGGCCATTTAAACACCGCTGCCTTTACAAGGTGTGCAATTCGGGTCATTGAATTGGATTCGTGTTCGATTTTGAATTGATTTGGGCTGCATATCAAAAGTGATTCGCATTATATAATTATTACATTTTAAAATAAATTATTAAATTTCGGATTGCTTCATGTAAAAAGTGGGTTTAGTTGGTTCGGGTTGGGTTTGTCGGATCGGGCTAGAGATCGCCACCCAAATTCCCCACAAAAATAATAAATGAAAATGGAGGAAGTCGTTTTCTGTGCAAGGTTTTTATATAAGAGAAGGTATTCGCACTTCAGTTTGATAGGATTGAAGAAGTTGCAACAATTTGGTGGGCTGTGGTGGTGGGAGTAGGATTGTAAATGATGAGTTGAATGTACTATTTTGAAACATTGTAAATGATTATAATTAAAAATCGAGCTCGAACAAGCTATAGTCGAGCCGAATATGAGTCGAGTTTGATTACATTTGTTCAAGTTTGATTTTTAATGAACAGAATTCAAACGAACTTTCAACTAATTATCTCAAATCTAGTATCAAGTAGTTAAGTTTGATTTTCAAAGAATATCGAAGAGAAATAAAACAAAAAATATTGAAGAGAAATAATACAAAAATTTGAAAAACTAAAAAAAAACAAAAATTTGGAGGTGCGGGGAATCGAACCCCGTGCCTCTCGCATGCGAAGCGAGCGCTCTACCATATGAGCTACACCCCCTTGATGTCTTTCACCCCTATTAATTAATATAATACTGTAAACTATCAAGCAACCTTTTATTTATTTTATACGTTATAACGTTTAGATTTTTTTTGTTTTGCGTAAACTTTTCTGTTGTAACTTCATCAAGTTTGTTCAAAGCCACATTCCAATTAGGAACGAACTATTTTTCATTTTATAAATGAATAAGTATATATATACATTACATTTATTTGGATGTATAAATTGTAAAATGCCAAAAGATACTTCAATATAAAAGTCTCACACCATTAATCACTTGTCCAGTTCAAAAATGTATCTGAAATAGCCAGAAAACGCTTTTAAATTTTGAGGTGTGAGATACATTACGATTAAATAATCACAAACATAACGGAAATACTTTTCTATTTTCCTATTTTCAAACATGTCTCGGTCATTTCGTCTCATTTCGATCATTTTAATATCATTTCTGTCATTTCGAGCGAAATGACTGAGATTTAACCAGAACGGAATAAAAGCCAATGTTGCATTTTCCTCGACGGAATGAGATATTTCAGTCGGATGACGGAATAGAACGGATTGATAACTATAATTATAAGCTTGGGGACATAGATATGCCAAGGAATGGCAACATCACAGTATTATTCTTCAACCAGTGGAACAATAGAACCACCAAGGAGAAAAAAGTTTGTTTCATTCAAATCATATGCAACTAAGTATATTTTGAAAACATTCGGGGGGCTACGGCCCCCAGAGGACTCCATGGAGTCCTCCCCCGAAAACAGGGTCTATATTAACTAGCAGTTATATGTTGCTAAAAAACCAGTTTCCCTTCTATACTGGCTGTAGCTTTTGTACGTAAGCTTGAATCACCTCGAAGGCACTCAACGAATCAAATGTATTCTAGTCATGAAGGGCTCATCATCTACAGCCAGAATGAGAGAGCCCAATGCATACTATGTACTGGAAAACATAAGTTCAGTTTTATACTTCATCGATAAGCTTGAGACGAGAAAAGGTGAAGTTTGAAGTCTATGGAATTTCATTGCACGCAATTTATAAAATGGACATAAAGCATCTATAGTAGATGAATCAAAAGAATAGTCACAGCTTATTATATCCAGAAGACATTTGGATACAAAATGTCAATATGAAACTCACCTTCTGTAAAAAGAATCAAGGACAGGACTTCAAAATGTCTCTATTATAAACTGTCAAAATTTATCCCAAATAAAAGGAAAGAATGCACCGAAAAAAGATTAAAAGACTCCTCTACTGAGTGGTTATACCAAGATCGAGACCTCCACATAGACCAAAAATCAATTTCCAACAAGAACCTGCATATGAAAGATCAGAATAGTCAGGACAAGATGAAAGAGATGGAATCCCCCTCAGATTTAGTTGAGGAAGCTTTTACCACAGAGGTTAAAACCAAATTCAATAGACTCAAAGGCAAGAATAGGATATATGTCTAATGCAGAAATATGTGAACGCCAAGTTTTCTCTGGTTACGGTGTACATGATAAGCTGTTTATGATCATATAAATAAAAGCACCTTAAGCAGAGGAGATTGTGTAGCCTCAATCAGTTATGATTCTTCAGCACAAAAGAACTAAATAAACATCCCTAAATGAAGAATATCATTCGCATTTAATAACACCTCGGTTTTAGCACGTCTGACCCATGGATTTGGAATTGATATACAAATTGCAGAACCAATGGCAAAGTAGCAATTGAAGTTTTAGGGGGAAAATATCAAGACAATAATCACATGAAAATGCCAAAAGAACTAACCTCCATGAATTGGGCGATCAACTCGGGTATTTAACTAAGTTCCACACACTAAAGCTGGCACTGATGTCACTTTCATATGTCCCGTAATGCAACCTCAATGTCTTCTCAACCATCTTGCTGTATTTATTGAGTATGATAACAAATCTCCTTTACGTAGCATTAGTTGTGCTGGTTTCCTTGAAATCGTAGTTCATGGATCTCGGAAGTTCTGTTTCCCTGACCACTCTACTATATACAACTTTGAATGGCTGTGACGTATACGTTTTTTTTAGCATACTTATTGGCATTCGCAACATCTGCTTTCGGTTCCTTCTCCCTCTAACTAAAATGTTGAATGTCTTCTCAGTGTCAGCCTTTGGCTGTTGTCTTTGAGCATAATAATCACTGCATGTGTGAGCTCCCTCAGTTGGACCATTACTGGTGTTTAAAAGGTTAACCGGAAAGGGTACATCGTGAAGATTAGAATCATTAATTTCTTCCTCAATCCCCGATTGAACCACATTTACATCAGTTATGTTCTCCACCGCCTCTGATGCTGGAAGAACTATTTCTTTCTTGGACTCATTTGCAGTATCAAGATCCACAGGCAAAATGGGTGCCAAATTCAGGTGCTCCGAGGTAATAGAGTGTTCCTTTGCCTCCAAATCAGGATTAGCAATTGATTCAACCACTGTTGGTGATGGAAATTCAATTGGGTGGCTGCCAGGCCAAATTGAGACGGGGATGTACTCTGGGGGGTTAGCACGCATATTACATTGCCATGCAAAATGACCGGGATGAAAAGGGTTGTTAGTTACTTGAAAGTTGCTAGGTGGTATCGACTGGGCCTGCGTATATGGCGGGTACACAAATGGCAAGGGGTGAATTATGCTCGGTGTTCCTGGTGGTGACGGATAAGGGCGGTGAGGAGAGGAGATTGGACTGGGTAAAAGAGTAGCATGAGCTGGATGAAGGCCCATATTCATGGGCCAAGGCCCGACTGGCTGAACAGTTCCTGGACCAGGAGGGAGAGACATGTTCATAGGCAATGGTGCCACACGTGGACCAATTACTGATGGATTGTATGGAGCTGCTGATGCAGACAACAACTTCTTGTTGGAAACTTCCCTAGAGTCAATAGGAGCTGCCGTTGGAGGTCTAACTTCTACCTCCTGCAAAACTACTGAATCATCATTGGGTCCTTCAGAGTCCAAAGAATCTTGAGCATAGTTTGGCACATCATCAGCATGTATAACTATCTCTTCACTTTGATTCGACTCATTACAACTGGATTGCACTGGTGCCATACTCTCAGACACAATCACCAAGTTCTCATTATCCTTTGCATTGTCTACGTGTATTTCCTCTTTTTTGTCAAGAGTTTCAATTTCATCTTTCGGAGATGTGGAACCCGTGAGTAAACCCTCAATGCTCACCTTTTGATCGTTTTCTGCATTTAATAAGACAGATTTTTCCTCGGCTTCTTTGGGCTGCTCTGCAGGTTCTTCATCCGGGGGAGCTCTAGCCTGCAGCATACATATGGAACCAGGTCGCGCGAGAGCTACTTCCTTATATGAAGGAGATTTACCCAAACTTACTATAGAACTTCTCTTTGCAACAGCTCCAACCTCTTTTTGTGCAGAAACTGGCAGTGGTTCTCGTTCTGATGGAGATGGTAACGACTCGCCTTCATTCTTAGAGTTCCCAACATCAGCATCATTGGTAGATGAAGACACAGATTTCACTCTATACGCTACAGTCTTGACTACTTTCCTTCCAAATTTGGACCCTGATGATGGACTCTTTGCTACATAGTACTCTGCAATGCTTCCCGCAGCCATTGCTCTTTTCTTTAACACATAATATTTACTGCTTTGATGGTTATTCTTCACTTTAGCATGATCCAATTCAGCAACAAAATCTTTTTTCTCATGATTAAATATCTTACTTCCATGCTGACGTCTGTGCCTAAGTCTTTTCCCAACCAAGCCCGCCGATCTCGGTTTTTGAACTGGCTGCCACCCATCTTCTCCCTCAGCATGTATTTCGAGCGACACGTCATTGGAAACCGGGGTTCTAACTACAGGTTCCTTTGGCATGGCTTTCTCGGGCTGGATAGGTATTTCCTCAGCAGATACTTCCACATTGTCTTCAGACTGAACTGGCAGAGAGGGAGATGCATTGTACACTGAGGGCTCCACATCGGAGTCGGGGACTTGTTTGTCTTGTTCTGCCTCCTCTGCCAGGGCATCTTTTGGGAGTGTTTCAGAATCTGAGGTAGCCAAATTGAGGGGTTTTCCCTTTGCCTAAAAAGAGTGAACCATAAGAAGCTAGAGTATTAGATAGTTACATAAAAATTAAGGATAAGAAAAGCAAATTCAAGGTCGTGTAAAGAAAGCAGATACGTCCTTCCTTCCCCTGGTCGGAATGGTAGGTAGCTCATTAGCAGAAAGAGAGGTTGGATACCCTCATTTTCAGGAGAAGATACACCTTCTCGGGATAGTAACATGCAGTGGCATAACGACAATCTAAACCTACGGTTTGCATTAACTGATGGAAGGAAAAAGAAAAACCTTTGCAATGAAATTTCTTCTCTTTGATCCCATAGCATCTTTCCCTTTAGCATCCTGACTTGGATTAATGTAGTCGAGCAAATCCGATACACTGTGAATGTCATTTATCAGTAAGTGAAAAACCAGTCTATATTTCTAATATTGATTATTATCTCACAACAGAATCTATCCATGCCACGCTTTTGCGAATTAGCGATAGTCAAAACACAAAATGTTTTAGAGGTCAGCTAGAACACCAAGGTTGCATTTGGATAGAGGGATTTGAAATCAAACTGGACTGGAGTCCACCATCCACTCGTTCTCTTATAAAGCTCAGCTAGAACACCAAGGTTGTATTGGGATGGAGGGATTTGGAAATCAAAGTGATTTCAAAATGGATTGATATAAAATCCTTTGTATTTGAATATCTATAGTGTGTGTAATGTGTGTGTGCGCGCGGTGATTGTGCATGTAACATGTTCGATTATGTTATGTATATGAAGGAGAGTGAGGATGGATTTCAAATGACAGTTGGAGAAAGGATTCCAAAGTCTATAAAAAGATCACTAAATTTTTAGGAGGGATTTTAACTCAATTCATTGAGGTTTTTGCCAAACAAGTTGAATGGATTTGATTGTGAATGTCCTTACATCCCACTAATTCATAGCCAAACCCTCCATCCAAATGCAACCCAAGTGAAGTTGCAACAGAAACAAATGCCTTACTGCCAGATCAAGACAAATGCTGATTTACCTTAGGTGACCCTTACTGGCTATGGAAGCATCTGGCTTCCGAGTCCCGTTTCGAGCAGCTTCTTGCTGCTCAAAAGCCTTGGACTCAAAGTATTCAAGCCATGCAGCAGCATCCTGTAGCATCATACACACAAAAACCAGGAATTAGTTGAGCAAACTTTTTGAACTTGATATTTTCTCAAAGGTGCCTTTAAAACCAGACACTATAATTGTCACTTGGTCCTTCTAATTGTCTAAGCAAAATAGAATACAATTAGCTGAAAGGCTGACATTATTTTCGTGCATTTTCAGGACTCACAAAGCATTAATACCTGTGTTCGGAGGTCGTCTGGTCCCAGCTTTGCTCTAAGTATTTGTAAGGTTGTTTGTTCATGCTGAACGCTTAACGGATATGCTTCCATCAATGAGAGGGCGATTGCAATGGCATGATAACTTGCAGCTGTCTGAAAGGATTAAATGAATAAGCATACAGAATTCCAGTTCATGCAAGCCCACGCTAACAAAAACTTTTGAAACATACTTAAACGAGGTGCATATTTACGATAGAGATACAAAGCACCAAAAGTTCATTGTTAGGTGAGCATACAGTTCAAGTGGAGGCAGCATTACTAGAAGAATCCGACATATTTTCTTCATAAATTCTTGGATGGAAGAAAATCAAGAAAAAGTTCTCCAAACCCTAGTAAAAAACGCAAACCCACCCCCCCGGAAAAAAAAAATGTCCTGAATGTGGGTTTTCCATATGCTAAAATACAACTCTAAAAGACTAATGTAATGGTAAGAGTATCAGCTGAATTAGCAAGGAACCTGAATATGATCTGGGCCGAGAAGTCTTTGGTTGCACTTCAGGGCTTTATGGAGATATCTTAGAGCGACGTGCACATTGCCTAGTCCTTCCTCCATCATAGCCACATTTATGTATGTTGCAGCAGTGTTTGGATGTGATGGGCCGCATGTCAGATGTAACAGATACAGTGCTCGCTTTACGTATCTAAATAAAGGTAAACCACAAAAGTTATCACATCTTTTTATCAAGCACTGAAAAAATGTAGGCATAAGTTAAGCCTAGAAGAGACAAAATGAATTCAAAATCGCATGGTTTAATTACGGTTCACAACTCTTCAGTTTCAGATCCTTATATGCATCCTTACATAACAAAAAAGATTAAACTCAAGGCTTTAAGGTATTATAGTTGATTTCTCAGATCCTTTTCTGCATCTTTAAATAACAGGAAAAGGAAAAGAACAGTAACAAAAAAGTTGAAACTCGAGGCTTGAGGCATTAATGTTGATTAACTTGCTAAAAGAATTTTGTTATCACTACTATTTATTTATTTATTTTGAGAGGAAAGGTTCATCTTTGTTGGGGAAGAGTAAACGGTTGTTTCAAAATTTTGGAACCAGAAATTCATGAGCAAGAATTTCAGAAAACAAAAATGTATGGAACAGCTTGACGTTGCCAGAGACAGAAAGCAGTGGGACGTACTTGAGAGCTAATTCAGTATGCTGTAGTCTGTAATAGAAAACAGCGAGATCCCCATAACTTTTCATGGTATCAGGATGGTCAAGACCCAGCTCTCTTTCATTGATATCCAAGGCTTTTTGCTGATATATAGTAGCCTGTTTATAATGAATTGTAAACAAGATATCAGTACTGCTATATAAATTTGAGAATGTGCAAATTTAGTGGAATGTGATGCACAAATACTAATAGGATAGAAAAAGTATTGCCAGGACCTGGTTGAAATCTCCTGTGTGATATAAAACGACTGCAAGAAGGCTGTAAGCACCAGCTGTCATACGATGATAGGGACCACATACTGCTACCAACTTCGCAAGGGCCTAGATTGTGAAATTTTACTATGGTTAGCTCAACAACCTCAACATTGTGAAATATGCTTGTATCAATTCATACTGATTGTTCTATCTCAACTTGTTTCTTAAGCTAATTGCCAGAAGGAGAAAAAATGGTAAAAATTCTAGACCAACTGCTGGTCTGATCTCCAACCAGAAAATATTCATAAATAAGTAGCCAAATGCATTATCTCTGAAGGGATTTACTGGAACATCATTTATGAATCACCTTTGTTCCATAGCTGACGGCTTCTTCAAGTTTTCCTTTATCCAGAGCTGTTTTAGAAGATTCCAAGAGTTGTCGTCCATCCGCAGAAGAGCATGCCGCTTGCTACAAGTTTATATCATGCGAACATTTATATATTGAAAGCCAAATTCATAAACTGTACTTCACTGTTGGGGAAAAAGGGATCGAATCTTACCTTATGCACTGGGACAAGGCTGACTATGTCTTCTTTGCGGAAAGGGTGAGCAGAGTTCATATCAAAGTCTCTTGGTACAAGCTCAATGCCCACCTAGAGTCAGAGCAAGACATATTTAAAGCATATTTTATACCATAATTGGCCACGCAATGAGATGGAACAGGTACATATGGTGGGGGGTTTTTAACCCCTATTTATTCTCCATAAGAGCCACTACCTATATCATCTAAAGCAAAGAAATAATAATATCATTCCTTCTGCCTGCTAGAGCGGCTGAGGTATAATTAACTTTTGACATTATCTAACCAACATCCTAAATGCACCCATGGCCTTTAATGGTTTGGAATCAACATTCTCAATAGATAATGTGCTTCTGAGCCTTTAACTATTAAACCAAAAGGATTTACCACCAAAGATACATCAGAATGTTGGGTGCTTTATAAAGCATAGCATTGCATAAAAGAAAAGTCTTCTACTGCATCTTAGATACTGATTGGACTTTAGAAATTATATTTGAACAATTTGAAGACTCCAGATATATGTATGTCTATGCATAAGTGTATAATATAAATCTAGTATTTTGATCAATGTGAGGAAATTAGCTGACAGAACTTGACTGGTAGTCGGAAAAAATCTTGCAAGTAAGAATATGTACTACATCACAAGTGGGTCTTGACTTTTTCCAATAATTTAGTGATACTTGAGCATTATCTATTTATTTTGCTTTTTCATATGAACTAAAAATAACTGAAATCATCATATATGAAGAAAATGAGAGGTTATTGATCCCAAAATGAATTTAAAAAGCACACGTCATTTCCTTTCTTCTGAAACATAAATTCGACATACCTTATGGCATAAACCACGAAGAATTGCAAATTTTCTCACATCTTCATAGTTTGAATTCTTTATATTCCATTCATAACGCTTCCCAAGAAACACTTCAAGCCATCTCCACACTAGGGAATTGACACCATAAGGCTGACCTGACTGTCCATTTTCAGAAACTCCAAGCATCAAATTCAATGCCACTGCAATTGCTGCTGCCATTTTCTCGGGTTTCTCAACAGCAGATATCACTGCCTGCAGAATATGCTTAAAGGCTCGTACTATCATCTCATGGATGCAAAGAGATTGCACATGAGATAACTTCTCTGAAAGCTTAACCTGTTAAAAACAAGAAATTGTAAGCAGTTAACAGTACATTGTATTTGCGCATAATAATTTGTGAGGCTTCTATTCCCTCCCAATTTGCAAGTTAAATTTTATGTGAAGAGAAGAGTCCATATAAGGAACATACAACTTGTCCAAGGGAACGCATCCGAAGCCCTCTAGTATGCATGAAATCTGTCAGTGTTCGGCCATCCACCGGTGAGAGTTCCAAAGAACCAAAATCTGCAACCTGTTAAACATGATGTGATTATGTGGACTAGAGATGCTACTACTTCCAGTCAGAATTATATGAAAGGAAATTTCCCAATTACCAGTTTTGGCAATGCGACTTCATTATAGTACTTTTTGGATAACTCGATCAATTCGTGCAGCGACTATCAAACATTTACGTAAAAAAGTCAGTAACCGGATTCAATTACATACACAAAATAGACATAAAATGCTACCTTTGCATGAAGTCCAGTCTCTGTCTCTTTTAATCGAGTGAAAGCAGCATCAGACAATACTGTCTTCAGCATATGCTCATTTTCGCTAGCACCTATATCTACCACAGATTCTGCGACACTTATGGTTTTGTCAGCTTCATCTTTCACTTCTCCAGCAGCCGGTTTACTTTTCTCAGTTTGTAGCTCTGTAGCATTTCCATCGGAGGTCTTCTTTCTATTTTTAAGAGATTTAAGAGGTGTTCCTAGTCCCTCAACCTTCATTTCATTTTTTCCCTTCTCATTCGACGGTTTTTTCTCTTTTTCTGTCTTTTTCTGATCATGTAAATGTTGTATCCAGCAGGCTCCAAGTTCCCACCTCACGAAGGCATCCGTATTATTTTCTTCTTCCTGAAGCTTTGCAAGACTGTCTTCCAACAGTTTCTCAACAAAAGTTTGGGAAGAATCAAGTTCTTCACATTCTAATGTCTGAGAATGCGTTGCATTACTTTGTTCAAGTGCAGCATATTCATGAAGTAGTAACCTCAAACTGCAAAAGGCAAGGTCAAAGTAAAAAGCTAGAGGTATCAAACAATATATATACCACAAGATAATAGCTAAAATACCGTAATGACAAGTATGTTGTGTTCCATGAGTAACTACGGAGGTGGAACAAAGGAACAAGTTTTCAGGAGAAGGAAGTTATGAATCAAGTTTATTTTTTAGTGTTATAAAGCATAAATTCAAGAGAAGTTGTTATACCAACCTGTTAATATTGAGGGCATTAGCACCACCATCAGGCTGATCAAGAAGCTCTTGGCTTTGCAACGGAGGTTTCACATTTTCACTGTCAATCCCTTGAACTTTCACGCATGCAACATAACCACAATACCTGACGTTCACAACACCTAGTGTGGCAATGTCCTGCTTAAACATGTAAAAATCCATTCAACAAAATCCATCAAGCCATAAGCAAGATAATAAAGGATAACAGAAAATCAATGATCATGTCCTTGAGGTTCGTACCTGAGCAGCAGTATTTTCATCAGCTGTGATCCCCTTAAGCAGGTTTCTTTCACCCAGTTTCTTGGTATCAAACCCTATAGCTTGTTGTCCATCAATCTTAGTATCAATTTTGCAGCTAGCATTAGACGAGTCTTTCATGACAGCTATGCTCAAGTCCCCAACTTCCTCTGAATAAATTATTTGATTATTCAAAGAAGAATGAGCTAATTCCGGAGTTTCTGCTACATGTTTCACGGCCGCAATGGCCTTGAAAATGGCAACATCGACAAATAGACTGTGAAGAAGAAAAGCCTTTCTGTCTCGAATTTGCCTCTCCTCAGGAGTTTTGCATGGCATAGATGCAAGAAACAAAAGTTCATTTGCATAAGGTAGCAGATCACTTTTGCCATCTCTGCCCAGACCACCTCCATGCCCTCCCCATTTTTCGTCTTCTGTAGGCAGAGGAGGAAATGTAGATGGTATCTGAGCAGCTAAAGGTGGGATAAGCCACGTGTTGGCTCTGAAGCCGAAAGGGAGGTTCCCAAACTGCAATAACAAAATCAACGTAAAACAAGTTAGGAGTTTGGTGTAAAGTTAGATTATGCCGGTATGTCTTCTAAGAAACACAGGTTTTTCAGTGAAGCTGTTCAGCAAATGCAAACCAGGGCAATCTGCCATTACCTTATTCCGCTCTGAGAATGCTTTCATGAGTTCATCATAAGCCTGAAACACGACGTTTGAAGTTTAATCAGCAACGTATATTTAGCTCAGTCATGCACCAAATGTCATTAACCGTCCCAAGTACTTCGGTTATGAAGATCTATTACAGCATTTACAGCTTAATATGGTGAATAGATCAATTCAAACTTCGACTCTATTTGGCTAATCCAACGGAATAGAAAGATTGATGACAAACAGCAGATGTATCAGTATTAAATGTTCAGTTACGAACTACAGCAATCGAGGGTAGTAGTGCTAACATTATCAAAGGCTCTACTCAGTTGTCTCAGCAGGTCGACCAGATTGTGACAAAGAATCTGCTGCTTTCCAGTCCCGTAAAAACCTTTTCTGGAAGCTTCTAGTAGAATCAATTTACCATTGCATAATTTTACCTGCAAAGAACCATTGGCGCAATTTTGATTATAACCATGGTGACTTCAGTCACATAACCACTTACTACGCCGTAATTCAAAAGAATAAAGCCGGTCTTACTTCAAGAGAGAAAAGATGATCTGCCCCGTAAACTCCATCCTCGGCTTTCTTCATCGTCTTCCTTATAACTACAAGATATGAACCCATATTTCATCAGTATACACCTCAAATGCAAGTAGACATTCTATCAGAAAAAGAAAAATAAATTAAATGAGGAGAAATTTAAAAACATATACTTTCACACATTACGAATAACTTGAACTTATCTTGCCTCTGGTATATCCTTTTATCAGTACTAATACCTAGGGCTGAAAATCGAACCAAGCTACGTGATACTCAATTCAAGATCGTTCACTATAAGCTCTTTTAACTATGTTTAATTAAAGATATCAAACAAACTTGAACATACTTTTACGATCAAATTTAAAGTTCGACTCGAGCTCAATAAGTAACAAATGTTAAAATAAGTGAAAATGTCAAACTACTTGATCTCTACTCGTGTCCAACTCGATCAAAGCTCCTTCAGTTCGGCTATATTAATAATCGAATACGCTCAGATATAATAATCAAATAAGTTCAGATATAATAATAGAAACTCGATAATATTCACACAAATTTAAAAATCAACATGTTTGACTCGACTCGACTAATTTACAGCTCGATAATAATACCTTAATAAATTATAGATATCCGATTTCACTTGATCAGATAATTTGACAGAATCAAGTTCATTTACGAAATTCAATTCATAATAGCAATCTATCTTTGTAGCTAGATGTGCAATGCTGCTCAGATAGAAGGCAGATAGACAGAGGAAGAAACTGAAGCAATTACATTGAAGAGGAGGCGTGAGATGAGAGAGAGAAAAGAACTCGTAGAAGCTTCCCAGCTTCGGAGAAGTGTTATTCATCTCTCCTTCTCCGTCAACCGCCACCGACGAACCGTCCTTCACCTCAGAATCTTCCGCCGGAGGCGGCGTCGGCGGCGGCGGAGAATTCTCCTTCTTACTTTTAGCGCGCGGAGACTTGCTCGCTCTTTTCGATGATTTAGTATCCTGAGCTCCGCGCCCATCCTTACTCGCGTCACCGCCCTTGGGAGCGGCGGCGGCGGCTGCTGCCGGCGGTGAAGTGTCCTTGCTGGCCGACGGCCCGAACGACGTCGTGCAGGCGACGATATCCAGTAACCTTCTAACGTGCGCCGTGGCGCTATCTTCATCGTAGTCCTCTGCATTGTAATAAGATGAGAAGTTTGAGGGCAGAAAAGGGAAACAGGAGATGACGTGGAAATATGGAATAATAAGGAATTGAATTTCTTGTTATTTTTCACCTTCCACTAGTGTGAGGGTGCAGGGTTTCAGTGCAGAGACGTCCACCGTATCTTTTAATCGTGGGCCCCTTACCTGTTTATAAGACAAAAGAATAAAATAAAAATGATTACTACCTTGGGATATGTAATAAAATATAACTAGATTTTCACATCGTGTGTCTCACAAAAATATATTCCCGACCTCCCGATCTAATTGACCTACTTTAATCGGGCACGGAGACTAAGAAAAAATTAATTTTGTAAAATCTTTAACTTTTTTAAAGATAGAGATTTTGAGGGTGGAGATTGTGAGAGAAATTTATCATTTATAGGCTAGACCAATTAAGTTGGAACAAACAAAAAGAGAAAGTAACCCACTTAGACCGGGACGAAGATAGTAGTATTTTTTCCACAATAGTATTGTTTTAGGATAAATTTTACCATATGATATAATTAAATATAATTGATATATAAAAATATTTTTCATATTGTTTACGTGTTGAGGTGAGAGGATGTTTTACTTAAATGTCTAGATGAAAATCCATCTAACTCTTATCTTGAAGTACGACTAACTATCCAATAGGTTATTGAAAGGATAAATACTTGATATATTCAGCAAGATAACCCGAAAAAATATATCTAGCAAAGTAAATCTTGAAAATGTTAGGATAGTTACCAAATATCTATAGCTATAGTAACTATTGTTCAATGAATCCCTTTCCACAAAGATGGAAGTTACGGTTATAATAAAAAATATTATCTTTGACGTATATAAAAGTAAGCCAAAGTTTATTTTTATAAAAAAAAATAACTTATGTTTTATGAAAGACGGTATTACACAAATGTCGCTCAGTGCAGCTTAAAGATTTTTTCCTAATATATACAATTCATTAAAATTAGTATTATTACTATTTAACAACCTATAATACACCATATTAAATTAGAATGTAGCTGAAATTTCTACGTGTACTAAAATAATCTCATAATCTATGTGAGATTTAGAACATGACTATGTTTGTGAGACGGAGTGTATAATTTTACGATAAATTCTGGTACCTTTATATGAAAATGTTACTCTATTTACTAATATGTTTATCGTTGATGTGTAAATATTTTGTCTCTAAATTTTAAATTAATATTTCGCATATCAACTGGCGACACATAAACATACGTCCACACTGAATAGAGAATAAGACCGACGATCAATATAAAAACTTAGCAAGATAAATAATTAAAATTAAAATCATTTACCTCATGGGATAAGGAGTAATTTGTGATATTACATGTCATTGTATTAACAGATAACAATCGACGAACATCTATCATTCTATCTGTAGATATTCCCTGAAAATAAAAAATGAAAAGAAATCGTTAGAAGTATATTTATTACTCCCTCCGTCCCGACTCAATTTGTCTACCTTCATCGGTCACGAAGGTTAAAAAAAAATAGATTTTTCAAAAGTGGAGATTGAATGTTGAGATTTTGAGGGTAGAGATTATGATAGAAATTTGTCATTCATGAATCATGAATTGACAAACTAGATTTGGACAAACTGAAAATGAAAATAGACAAATTAGAACAGGACGGATGGAGTAATTTTTAATAATAAATTGAGAAAATATTAGAATATCATTTTTTAAATTAACATAGTGTTGACATTATAAATTCAATTGCATGAGAACTGTGGGCCCTCCCATTCACTATTAGTACACTTTTCAGATAATATCATAATAATATTAAACTCGGATAAATATTATTTTTTTATTTTTTTCTATAGTAAATATTTAAGGTAGTAAAAACTCGAGAAATTCTTATTTAATCAGTCAAATAATATTCAACTAAAATAATCTCATTCATACTTGACTAGGGCAATTCACCATTTGTTTGGTGCGTCAAATGGTGGATTGCCCCAATTAGTTAGAGTGGGTGAGAATTAGCTCAAAGTCGGGAAATTCTTATCTAATGATATTCAGCTAAAAGAATCCATCACTCACACCTGATTAGGACAATTCATCGTTCATTTGATGAGTGGAGTGGTGGATTGTTCCAGTTAATTACATTGCTACCCGATTGAGCAGGTAAGAATTAGTCCAAAAATTGATGCAAAATTAGAAAAAATAGTTATCTTGAGAGAGAGGGGGAAAAAAATCAATATTTTAGTGAATATGAATAACAAACATTTAAAAAAATCCCAAAAGTGAAAAAGGCCAAGATTGGTTTATTTCTTATTGGGCCTTGGTGCAAAGTTACAATGTACATATTGGCTCACATTATCTCTTTTGGAAATCTATTTAATTTAATGCTAAAAAAAATACTCCCTCCGTCCCGGCCTAATTTGCACATCTACTTCGTTGCGTATATTAAAAAAAAAAAAAATTAATTTGTGCTTTTCAGTTGATATTTTAAAAAGTGGAGATTTTAAGGGTGGAGATTGTAAGATAAATTTCTTTTTAAAAGTGTGCAAATTAGTGTGAGACGAATTGAAAAGGAAAGTGCAAATTAAGGTGGGACGGAGAAATTATATTATTTTCTAAAAAAAAAAAAAAAAAAAAAAAAAAAAAGCTACAAACCTTCAAAATAACTTGAGTTTCATCTGGGAGGTTTACTTTTATATCCACCACAACCGGAAGAACTGCATTAAGAATAAAATAAAATACATTTAATTAGAACATAAAATAAAAAGTTAACAAAATAGCAACATTATATAGCCTCTTCCGAATGCGTGGAAGTAACTCTCGTCTTATGAAAATAAATTTATAAGACGGTCTTATTTAAGTATTTGTCCAAAATACGCTACATACCCTTCTCTTCTTTCTTCTTCTTGTCGCCTTTCGTCTTGCCACGACCATTCTTCGGTGCCATTTAAAAACTCGACTCTATTTAGATCGTCGAAAATTTATTGATACACCTACCTGCAAAAAGGATATATTTATAATCTTCACGTAATAGGAAAGAAAGCTTGCATGAAAACTGATAAATTTTCAACTTTAGATTTTATTAAGAAGGGATAAAAATTTAACAAGAATAAAAAAACTTTCTAATTTTAGCTACCCAATGAAACATGGTGGCATATAACATGTAGGACCGATAAAAGATATTAGTCACTAGTTGGATGACAGACGAAGGTAAGTAGAATTTAAAAGGGATTAAATGAAAAAAATAAGGTCTAGTCGAAGTTAGACGCGAACTTTTAAAACAGTGGTTTTGTATAGAGGATAAGTATTTCCTGCTATAAGTACCTTACTATACCAATTCAGATAAGAAAACACTTAATTTTTTTCATGAAGAAATTCAGAAGATTCAATGTTTGAAAAACAAGAACATTCTGATATTAATATCAATAATCAAGAACTCCATTCTAAAACTCTCCGTCTACCTCCGACTATGCTCCGTTTAGGCATTAAACAGTGCATAACTGCCTTTATTTTTTCCCCTTGTAACCCCGACTAATCCCGCCAAGACCTCAGTTAACCGCTTGACCTTAGTCTGCCTCCGACTACACTCCGTTTAGGCATTAGACAGTGCATGACCGTCTTTATTTTTTCCCCAATTCAACCCTTGTAAACCTGACTAATCCCGTCAAGACCCCAGTTAACCACTACACCTTAGTCTGCCTCCCGACTAGCGTCAAAGAATTGATGTGTGAAGGGTGTTTAATGCAGCATTAAATATCCAAGAAAGTAGGAAAAGAAAATGAAACTGACCAGTATTAAGAGGTTGTACTCTGCGCAGTAGATGGTTGTACTTTAAAAAAAGTGCACCATTAAAGAGGGTGTATTAAGCTTTGAAGTATCAGTAGAGAGAGAAAAAAAAAGAGAGAAGAGAAAGGAAGAGATATAGAGGGAGGTGGGGTGTGATAAGGAAGGAAGGGTTGAGATTAAACAGTCAGAATTATAATGGCATTTTATGGCAGTTTCTGGCCATAGCCAGTGATTATTATTATTGTTATTTTTTATATTTTTACCTAAATTCTTTTCTTACATATTACAAAATTTGTATTCACATGTTGGAAAAATTAATAAATCATTTTGGGTCACACAACAAACGGGCCACTAAAAATATTTTAAATTATATATGTGTGTTTGTGTATTTAAATTTTATTTATTTATAATGGGCTTTTGTTTAATTAAAGTCTATGTTATAATTAATTAAGTTTGTTTAAATTGATAAAATTATGTAATCTATTGGATTATTAAAAAAATAAAGTTCGGACTAGTTTTTTAGTTTGATTTTTATATACTTGTTATATATCAAACTCAAAGTAGATGAGAGCTTGTTAAATGTAAAATTATACTACATTCGTCTCACTCTAACTTATCTACTTTCCTTTTCAGTTTATCCCAATTTAACTTATCAGCCAATAAATAGAAAATTTCTCTCACAATCTGCAACCTCAATTTCCACCTTTAAAAAACAAAGATTTCACAAAATCTGTTTTTCCTTAATTTCTGTGCCCGGTAAAAATAAGCATGCTAAGCCGGGACGAAGGGAGTATTTGAGTATACTTATAACCTCAAATAAATGAACTTTTGTTGAAATGTGAAGAAAAATAAGAAGTATTAGTGACAGATAAAAAAGAATAGTCTCAATCTAGTCCTAGCCCAAAAGCCCTACTCGACAATAATGACTCAAGTCGAACAAGACTTGAGGCTAACAAAACGTAATAAAACTAACACCAATGAAATAAAACAAAACAAAATGTTAAGGGGATCCTTAATACGGCAACTACAGGAATGCTCGTTGGGTCTTAAACCTTCGAGCATTCCAAACTAAGCGAATTTGCCTATGCTGGATTGAGCAAACCCAACCATTGCTTCTGCATTAGTAACCTTAATCTTAACACGAAAGTCGGTTATAACTAAACATAATGTTGGAAAAACAATGATATATTTAAAAATGACTCTAAAATAACGAGAATGCCAAGTCGAGGCACGAGTTCGTGAGACAATATTACCTAGTATACAAGTACTCAAGGTCTGCAGTAATCGTTCCCAATATACAAAAACTTTTAACTTTGGGATCACAGCACAATGAAGCTAAAATTTTCGGCGAATTACTCGATACTCGACGTTTTCTTGAAGACTCAAAGACTGGAAGACCACAATTACATAAGATGATATATGCAGATTGTAGTGGAGTTCTGTTTCTCGTGGAGTTGGGTGCAAGTCCCCAATCTATTCATAGACTCCTAGGCGTCATTTCATGAACAAGTACACCATTTGGACTTGATCAATCACAGCCATTAGGTCGTACTTCTTGATCAAATATCACAATCTTAGGATTCGATTGCATCATTTTTCGAATCTTCATGCCCTTTCAATTACACATATCTCACTTGAACATACGTAACTTTTTCAGGACACCTTTTCATCTAACAAAGACTTCTTTATTCACACCCAAAATTCCAACAATCCCCCACATGAATGGAAGAAGTCGTCAACAAGGAATTCAAAGTTAGAATTGATCAATGATTGGTTAATACCAACCTTCCAAAGCCAATTTCTAACAATCCGCCACATGAATGACAGTTAATGCATGTACTCAATGCAAACACACAAGAAAGTTTCGACGAACTGTCATTGCATCGAGATAGGTAACTTTCAACTTTTAATCTTCCCTAGTGTGATGCCCGTACCGACGAGGGCGGGGAGTGATTGCCAGTGCAATAGAAGAAGGCACGGACAATGAGCGGCTCCTGGCAGGCTTCTAGGTGAATGGAGATATGAACAAACCGACACCACACCCGAAAAAGAGGGTATCCTGAGACTGTGCAGGTATGGGACCGTATAGTCGGCTATGTGGGCCATTCCGAGACTATGTAGGTATGAGACTACATAAGTTGAAGAGAGCTTAAAGAATTGATTAGTGCAATTCATACCACCAAGGTGCGTCTTCTTTTCTGGTGCTCATTCTGAGAAAACTCTGAGGTTAAGCGTGCTTGGCCTGGAGCAATTTCAGGATGGGTGACCTCCTGGGAAGTTTCTCAGGGTGCGCGTGAGTGAGGCCTGGAGCAATTTCAGGATGGGTGATCTCCTGGGAAGTTTCTCAGGGTACGCATGAGTGAGGACAAAGCGCGCTGGAAAAGACTTGTGTTGGTTTGTGGGGACAATGGGAAGTTTCTCAGGGTGCGCGTGACTGAGAACAAAGTGTACTGGAACAGACTTGTATTGGTTTGTGGCGACAGTCCGTCAAATCTAGAAGCGGGTCGTTACAACTAGTAAGGTGTTATTGAATCTATTTGTTGTTCAATGAACGTGATGTCTTGTACTTGCAGTTTTTTTGTGTAAACCAACACAATAATGTTTACACAATGACAATTCTAATATCTTTCGATTATCATGTTGTGTTCTCTGGCCCTGGACCATATATTGGATTCACAAGTGTTTAACTTAAAGCCGCCAAACTTCTCACTTATACAGGTGACCTCTTATTAGGACTTAATCTTGGAGTAACCTGTAAATACCACACCGTATTTGGTATATGAGTCATTAAAATTTTTAGAAGCTTACCCTCACCACACGTCATCATAATTTCTTTTGTTTTGCACTTGGTTCTCTATGGGAATGAGATGAATGAGTTCCAAGTTCTAGATTGAACACATTCGAGCTCCAAGTGCCTGTATGAACCCTTCATAACTTAGTTGGCTCATGAACCAAGTCTGTGGGATCTCCACTCATCATGGTTGAGTTACCGCTATTAACGTCTTTAGGGTGTGGATTTTTTAACTCAGTCCCCTAGACTTGCAGTGTAGTTTATCTCCATTAAAATTTTCATTCACGGATTCGTATTATTCTATTGGAGATGAGTATCCTTATGTCCTCCATTTCTAGCTTTAGGTACATTTTACCTTAGTTGATCCCCCCAAACACTTGAACACTTATGTGTGAAGACCGATTCCCCCATAATCACACACTTATGTGAGAAGACTTAATCTCCCTAACATTTGATATTTATATGGACTTAATTTCTATATTAGGGTGTCTAGATCATATCCTAAGTAATCAACCCTTAAACCGAGTTACTTACATTGTAGTTTAGAACTACTTAGCTATTTCTTCAGTTATCGATGATTTAGCCCATTGGACTTACATGTTGGGCTCAAATCCTTTAACTAAATCAATTTATGTCGATAACTTAGCTCAATGGACTTGCATCCATCTAGTTGGACTTATGTCCTATTCAAAGTCAATACAACTTTTGGACTCCTTGAGTTCATATAGACATCCATTTAATCAATAAGATATTTATCCTCTTTAGGACTCTCCGAAGTCGTATCAGTCTACTTTGGGCTTGCCAGAAATGTCTAATCAATGTCAGATTTTGGTTTTCTATATCGACCAATAAATTCTTACCGAGTCTCAATCTCCGACATAGGACTTTTCTGTTCGCCTCACGTTTTTCTTAAGGACTAGGGAGGTTGTGATCATCACTTCGATCATTTTTGCCGGAAAATGAGTGATCATCCACAAATAATTGATGCCATTGTCCAACAGTTGTTTTTGCTTCTCCGAAGAGTTGAACTTACTTTTCGTAAGATGATATTGCTTCGTATACAAGTGTGCACGGTCTACTGTAATCTTTCTTGGGATACGACTCTGAAGTTTAGAATCACAACACAGCAAAACTAAAATTTTCAGCGAACTACTCGAATTTTTTTTGAAAACTCAATGATGATATTGCACCGTATACAATTACAATATATTTATTGATTATTTCAACAAATCCACTAACCATACTTTTTGTTCTTTTTATAAAGTCTACGTAACACACATATACTACACTAGCTTATTATCTCTTCATATTGTTGTACATCATATTATATTATTTTCTTCAAAACAATAAATTGATGATAAATTATAAATCATATATCTACACTTTTAAAACTAAATTCGAACTAACTAGTGAATTTTTAGAAGGTAAGTACTAGAAAAGTGAAAGAAATGTAAATATAAAGTTATAAATTATATAAAAAAAAAAAAATTGACATGATTTTTATTTCTAGTACTCCCTCAATCCCAACTAATTTTGCACATATATTAAGAAAAAACTGTTTTTTACTTTTTAGTTGACTTTTTCAAATGTGGAGATTAAGGGTAGATACTTTGAGCAGGGCCGATCCAATATTTCAAAGGGCCAGACGCGAAAAAAAAAAATGAGATCCCTTAATTTTTTTAAGTAACATAATATGTACTATCTACAGGTAATAAACTAAAATATAGCACTAGAGATGTATCAAACTCGAGACCTCATCAAAGCACAAGTTTTTCCACTAGCAAAAGTTACTCAACTAAGTTACACCACATATTGATACAATTATTCCTCTGTAATTACTATATAATGAATATACATATACTGATATATATATATATATATATATATATATATACACACAACATTAAAAAAAATTGGGGGTCCTGGTTGGTGGGGGGCCTGGTGCGACGACACTGCCTCAACCGTTCCTGATTTTGAGGGTGTAAATTGTGAGAGAATTTTTCTTTTTAAGAATGTGTAAAATTATGTGAAACAAATTAAAAGAAAAATTGTGCAAAATTAGACGGGAAGGAGACAATAATACTTATTTTTATTTTTAGCCCTGGATTTATACCGTTGATGAGGGAGCAGATAACCTAGCAGGTTACAGGCTACCCAAGGATCAAAGGGGACCACATTTTCTTGATCATACCCACGAGTGGGGCAACACCACTTGTTACTTGTTATTTTATTTTTTGTATTCTTCATAATTCTGTAAAATGTTTTTCTTAAATTATTAAAGATAAATAAATTATACAATTAATTGAAAAAATAATAAAAATTTTATGTGAGTTTTATTACAACATGAACTTTAAAATGTAACAAGAAAATTCACGAGCTTTTGATTCTTTTCAGTTACAACATAGATCACATTTTTTAACATCTAAGTGCATCATCATTATCAACATTAGGTTCACCTTGACGAGATTGTTCTATATTTATTTACATACTTTACAATTATGATTGTAAATGAACCAAGTCGAGTTGAACGTACTGCTGTTCAAACTTGTTTGAGATATACTCGAGCCTCTAATACAATGTTTGAGCTTGTTTGAGTACTAATTTAATCGAGCTCAAACAAGCTTTAACCGAGCCGAATATAAATTGAGCTCAAATAGTTTTACATTTTTACCCTTGTTTAAAAAAAATTACTTATCGAGTTCAAGTTGAGCTTCAAATGTAAAAGTATGTTCAAACTTATTTGATATCTCTAATTAAACATAATTCAAATGAGTTTTGACGAATATTCTTGAATCGAGAATCATGTTTTCTTTAATTTTCAGCTCTATTTACAATATGTCGACGCTGCCACTTTAAATTGAGAATAAATGTTGAGCCCACGGTAAGTAGAGAGCATGATCGTCGAAATATCTCATTCCAACATGAAAATATAATTATGGTCAATAAATTTAGTTGATAAAGTCTCCTATACAGCAGTTACACAGTGCAATAATAGTTATCATTGAAAATCCTAGTTACACTGGTTGTGGGTAAAGCGATACTCGTTCTGGGATACCTTTACTCAGAACAAGTGATATCTTTCAGCATAAACACTAATAATTATCCATAAAAAACTGTCCATAATTTATATTGCACCGATTTAAAATTCGTGTAATTGGTGTACAAGATACTCTTAATTTAGTTATGATTGTCTTTTCATTTTTTCCCTGAATTATTCATGCAAATGTGTTCTCCACCACACACCACCTAATATATTTTCTTTCTTTCGTTTAAATATTACCAATTTCTTTTCTTAATAGCAATAAGCAGGGGTGGCAATTTCTAACCCGACGAACTCGATCCAATTCGATATAAATTTATTGAGGAAAATCTGCAATCAACCCGACGCGAACCGAATAATCCGATTTTGACCCGCATTGACCCAGAATCAATACTTTTCTTAAAATGTACTCCCTCCATTTCGAGATAATTTGCATACCCCTCCTAGCACGTGGAATAAGAAAGAGTTGTTTTTTGCTTTTTAGTTGACTTTTTCAAAAGTGTAGATTTGAAGGGTGGAGATTGTAAGAGAAATTTCATTTTTAAGAGTGTGCAAATTATCTCGGGACACCCCGAAAAGAAAAATGTGCAAATTATTTCGGGACATAAGAATAATATTTATATATTTCAAATCATTTTTAATATATAAACCGAATCGACTCAAAATCGAACATGAACCCCGTCCGAGGAACTGAATTATCACACCTAGCTATAAGTCAAATATCTCACCTTAGTCGTCCCACTCCCGAAGAAATATATACACACTATTATTAGTTTCCAAATTTGGTCTACTAGTCTCTAAAGACTTATCGTGGTATTTTATGTTAGATAACCAAAATCAAATATGAATTTATGCATTTATATATATACTATATATATATCTGAAAATGATGCCTTATGGATTGTACAATTTGCACCACCCATTATTTTTCTTAATATATTATAAAATTATCCAAAAATTGACAAAAAGAATGAATAGCTCTAAAAGACAAAATATTAAATCTGACGGAATCGACCAGAATATGCAACAGTAATGGTATTGTACACGCATCTAATTTCAATATTTCATAATTCATTCTTTAAATTTGATTAATTATTATGAGTATTTCCCTATATACTCTATAATCTATATATGTGGGAAAAAGTCAAAAGTAGGGCCAAAAAGGATACTCGATGCTCGATTTGAGGTTATTTGTTAAAAACTCGTTTGAATTATGCTTGATTAGAGATATCAAACAAGCTCGAACATACTTACTTTTACGTTTGATAAAATTTAAAGCTCGACTCGAACTCGAGCTTGATAAGTTAAAGATATAAAAATAGTATAAAAATGTCAAACTACTCGAGTTCGACTCGTGTTTGGTTCGATTTGATTAATAATTAAACAAGCTCAAACATAATATTAGAAGCTCGAATAACAGTATGTTCGGCTCGACTCGACTCGACTCATTTACAACACTAGTCAAAAGGTTACTTCCACGCAATAAGGAAAACAAAAAAATACCTTTCTTTTTTAAAACATGCATTAAGAAAATAAAATATATTTTAAATTTTCCATATTATTAGAAGTGGGTAGTGTTTGAAAAAAAATAAAAAATTAACTAAATTTTAAAACTTGACGTGTTTTGAGAAATAATCACTTCCAATCTCTAAAGGGAGTGTGTCAAATCACCAATTTTTTAGGAAGCAAATAAAAACAGCACTGTTGTTGCTTATAACTTATAACTTGGCATATATCTGCCTTTGACCGACCGGCGAGGAGTTCGATCATATTATTCAATAGGCTCGTAGATTCCAAACGAGTCTGACTTTATTGCCCGATAACCCGATAGGTATGGGGTGAAGTAGTACTTTGTATTGGATATTTTCTTACTAGGAGGGCGATAACCCCTTTCCTCTGCAGCATCCAAATGGATTAGGGCCTCCTTTCACACTGACCAACGAATCACTATTCATACCCTACCTTTCATCAGCAATGATCGCCCGCTCTTAGTTCGAAACAAAACAAATAAGAGTCTCTAAGTGCTTAATTATAATAGAACCATTAATCTTCCACAAATACTCTATTTTGTTTTTTAAGCAAAACCTAAAAAAGTGCTTAATATAAACAAAGGCAAACACTACAGTTTCGGCGAGCTCTTAAAAATCGAACATAAATTGACAAAACCAGTACCAGCTACAAAGTATTTATGAAAACCCATAAATTTAACAGGCAAAATTAGACTTGAATAAAGTTGAGATTAAAAATCGCCCTACATTGTTGGAGTTCGATTCCTCCTGTGGCCAAATGTGTGTTGTACGTAATCAGGGCCGATCCTATGCTCATCGAGGTTCAAGACAGAATTACATTTGAGGCCTTACCTTAATTACTAATTAATAAAATTTAATCAACTAACACTTACTTGATTAAATTGTAGGTAATTTTTTTTTTTCCAGAAATTAAGCTAATTAAGAAATTGATTCAATCAATAATTTTGAACTATTTAAGTTGCTTAAAATCTTGACATAAATATAGTAATATATATAACACATTAACAATCTCAAAAAACATGTTTTTATAGTTCATTTATACTTCGAAGGGGACCCTACCTTTGAGGACTCTTAGGCAAAAGTCTCAATTACCTAATGGAAGGATCATCTACGTACGTAATTACTATAAAATACTCTTTATTAGTTAATCTAAAACGTTAACTATGATAAAACTTAACATTTCTTTCCAAAAAACAGCATTTAATTCAATTGAAAATGTTACTTTACCTACGATGAACACAAGTTAATATGTTCATTGCTGATGTGTAAAGATCTTTTCCTAAAATTATAAATAAGGCAAATGATTGCATTTCGTGAGATTTTAACACATCAATTCGTGAACACCGCGAATAGGGGAGCGGGACTGTTAATTCACCATATATCAATTCTCTAATCATTGATATGAAAACTCATTTAACTCACTAACCATGTTTGACCTATATACCATCTCTAGGTTCCATGCCCCATCCAACACTTTTTGTCTGCACTTTTTGGAAGGGTTTAATTTAATTTAAATAAATAAGGAATATTATTTTTATTAAATGCAATTCGAGGTATGTGAGTGATAATTCGCCACGTTTTCAATTTCTAAATGGTCTGATTTTTTAAGGAAAAAAAAAAAACTCATGACTAACGTTGTCAGTCCTGCATAAACCGTTAAACCTCCAAACTTTACTTATACCCGTCCATTCAATCTGTCTAGCTGTTCCGTCTACGCACTCTATCCGCTTATAAATTATTTTCTCCGTCTCGACCTAATTGTCCAATTTACTACATTTATTTGTCCTAAGATAATTGTTCAAACCCATAAATGATAAATTCCTCACAATCTTCATCCTCAAAACTTCTACTTTTAATCTCCACCTTTGAAAAAGTAAAAAATTTCATCCTCAAAATCTCTACTTTTGAAAAAGTCAAAGATTCCACAAAATCTATTTTTTTAATCTCCACTTTTGAAAAAGTCAAAGATTCCACAAAATCTATTTTTTCTTAGTCTCCGTGCCCGGCCAATGTTGGACAATTAGGCCAGGATGAAGGGAATATATTTTACTACAAAAAACTATTAAATTTCAACGGAATAAAAATTGTTGAAATTTAGTGATTACCCGTTGGAATTTAAGAAACAACAGTTTGTGTTATTGAAAAGTGGGCAATGGAATTTTAAAATTACCGTTGGAATATGTGTGTTGGATTGTTTTCCGATGTTTATTCCAAAAGGATTCTTGTTCACTTGAAAAATTATTATTGGTATTTGACAGTTTTCTTGTGGTGTTTCTTTTATATTTTAATTTACCTTCCATATCCCGGTATATCAAGGTTGTTCTCGTTATATATTTTTTCAGTTTTTTCTTAAATATAATTACTGTTATTTAATTATTTATGTTGAACTCGATTTATAATGAATTTATTGTAGTATCCATATTCTTATGAGATATTATCCGTATCCTATTTAAAGTACAAATATCTTATATACGGAGAACATAAAAAAAAAATCATCTTTTAGGACCTGAATTAATAGTTGACTTATCTTTTGAGTTCGTAATCGATAAAAATTCAAAGAATATACAAATACCCTACCATACCTGACGAAGTTGGATAGCTCAAGTGGCAGAACATCTATTATCTAGACCTTTGGCCCTGGATTTTCTAGCCTCCATCGAAAAAAAAGAAATTTTTTTCTCTGTTCTTAGTTAGATTAGGAGAACTGTTTTTTAAAAAAATACCCTAATATATCTATTGACATCCCTCCTCGTAACGTTCCAATATTTAGTTATAGTAGTTATGAGCTTTATTTAAAATAACAATTGAGGGATGAAAAATAAAATAAAATGCGCACTTTAGAATTGTATAATATTACAAACTACTAAAAGGAGTAAATAAATAGGCAACCCCACTAGCATAACATTCAGTAAAAGGTATGAATAGATTTGGAAAAAGTCAACTAGTGACCACTAATACATTTTAAAACATTTTATTACATATTAAGCATATTAGTGGGGCGGTAGACATGTAATAATTTATATAAGAAAGAAAAAAGAAATGTTGATTGATAATGCAATAATTTCTTAATCAACTTAACAAAAGTACAACATTTAAAGAAATACTATCTCCGTTTTTTAAGTTGTCATTCGAGTTTTGAATAAAAAAATTAAAGAATTTTAGGAGTTAGCAAATCAACCATCAACTAATTTTTTTAAATCCCTTAATTTTTTAACCATTTCTATATATTATTAGCACTTTCCATAATTATAGGGTTAGTATTATAAAAAACTGGTAAAAAAATTAGAATGACAACTTAAAAAAAAACAGAGGTATTACTAATTTTCATGTACACCAGATATACGGATCTTAAATTAGTGTAATCTGAATTAAAAGGCAGATTCATAAAAAAAGAGCACTGTTTAGACTGAAAAGTGTTACTTGTTCTGAAAAAATTAAAATACGGATCCACAAAAAAGTATCACTGTTTGCAATTAAAGGACAGCATTATATACTTAACCACAAGTCATACCTTTCAGTATAAACACTAATATTTTTTTCAGCATGATATATTTCTTCATAACAATATATATTCTCTCCGTCTCGGCTTATTTTCCCTACTTGCCTTTTCTGTTTGTCCCAAATAATTTTGTCAGCCCAAAAAATGAATTTCTCTCACAATCTCTACCCTCAAAATTTCACCTTTAATCTCTACCTTTGGGAAAAAAAAAAAAGATTCCACAAAATCTATTTTTTCTTAACCTCCGTACCTGATTAAAGTAGGCAAATTAAGTGAGAACGGAGAAAATATCTTTCAACATAAATATATTATAATAAAAAATTACTCATATTCCGAATTACACGGACCTTGAATCCGTACTAACTTGTATATATACAAAAGAACTACTCTTTGACAATATATCTAGTTCATTATGGCTAACTTTCAAAACATTACTCTTTTCAAGACAACAAATAATTTAAAGCTCTCTCTGGTTACAATATATTTACTAATGAAATATTGCACGAAATTAATTTAGCTAAATTGCTTCATTCCTTTTTAACTTTATTTAATCCCTAATAAGGATCTGTATAAAGAAAAAAAGAAAAGAAAAAAAAAAAGAAATTGCATGACAAGATTACCCGGCCCAACTATGCAATGGAAACAGAGTATTATTTTAAACAAGGATATATCAAGATTTTTTCACGTATTTAAAATAATTCCTTTAGTATATACTTCCTCCGTCCTGAATGAACTTGCACATTTTTCGAATTCAGCCGTCCCAAGCAAACTTGCACACTTCCTAATAAGGAAAGTTACAACACAATCTCCACCCTCAATCCACCTTTGAAAAGTCAACAAAATCCTCAAAAGGTAAATTTTTTTTAATATCTGTGTTGATCTTCCTATACAAGTTTATTTGGGACGGACGAAGTATGAAATTTCGAAGAAGACTATCTTTATAAGACGGAAGAATATATATTATGTTATGCACTTACTAGTATAAAACTCATTCTTTATATAAAGTGTAAGAAGAAAATATGAATACAAAATAAAATATGAAAATATGTGACACACTCTCAAAGTAAAGGCTGTGACTGGAGAATTTTAACCAATGGGATTTAAGTAATTAAAAGTTCACAATTATTTGCTGATCTAAGACTTAAGTAAGATTACGAATTTTAATTATAAATATAACAAAAGATTTTGGAGGTGCAGCTCAGCCAATTATATAATTTCCCAATTTTTATATTATACGACGCCGCATTGTGCGTGCGCCTTACAAATACAAAAGAATTAATGTTTGTTTATTCAGATTGACTTTTCATTGGGACAGTTCTTGATACTTGGTAGGATCTACTTCCTTCGTCCCGATTTACTTTTTATAGTTTATTTTTTTAAAAGTAGAAATTGAAAATTGAGATTTTGAAAATAAAGATTATGAAAGAAAATTTCTTTTTAGGAGTATGCAAAATATGCTGGGACGATCGAAAGTGAAAAATGTGCCAAATATGTCGGGACCGGAGGGAGTAACATTCTAATGCCAATTTTGATGTTGCATGTAAAAAGTTACAACTAAACTAGCTAGTAGGACTAGAAATTTATTAGCCCATAAATTTGCTTTTCATGCAATAGTAAATTTTATTTATTATTTTAATAGAACATCAACAATATTTATTATTAAATATGTCGAAATATATCATTAGCTACCTATATATTAAAATATAAAGCGTTGTTATTGCATATTATAAAATTATTTAAATTTATCCTAGTATTTCATAATTTTAACGGAGCTAAAACACACACTTTTTTAAAATAAATACACAATATAAATATTATATATATTTTAAACATGAAAATAGTGAGGTAGGAGGTTCGGAGGCAACACCACCATACCACAAAGTCACAAACATAGGTCCAAAACCACCCCCCCCCTCCTCCGACTATGTGATAAACGGAGTTTCGTATAAGAGTATTGTTACTTAGAGGCCTTTTCTAACTTTTAAGTTTGTTTGAAAAATAAAAGGAGGGTAGAAATGAAAATTTTCCAATGTTATTCTAAATTCTATTCATTTATCTTAGATGAAGGGTAGAACTATTATCTAGAAGATTATTTACGTTTTATTTGAGTTTAAAAAGATTTTAGAAGTACATTGTAAAATAAAATGTTAATTAATTTATATGACATAAAAATAAGTTTTTTTTTTTTAGAACAATAAAAATAAGTTTTAAAACCCTTATAAGCTCTAAAAAATAAAAGACAGCAGATTTGTTTGCTACCAAAATATAATGGTCCCTGCAAAAAAAAAAAAAGCCCAATGGGCCAACTGCAACCAAGTAATCCTATAATTTGAGTCCATAATAATGACCTATTTATCCCTAAATGAACTTTTGGGGTGATTTTAAATACACGAGTTTATTTAATAATTAGTTTGGTTGGATGATTTATTTGGGTTGGATACACCCGAGTTATCTTAATAACTTATTTGGTACATTATATAACATCCGATTTCTTATTGTTGTTGTTATTGTTTTTCCTAAAATTAAGATACTAACTCAACTTTCTGAAAATATTTGGGGCCAATTATGTCTAAATGGTTATGTCAAATAGGAAAAGAATCCATGTTTAATTTCAGGTTAATAGAATCCACGCCCCCAAGAAATTCATATCACCGGTCTCTTGTTTTAGACAAGTCGGGCTTGTTGTGAAAACAGGGCTGAACACTGCATACCAAACATATTATTGAGCATGGTTTATTTGGTAATAGTTCTTCAACTCCCAACCAAACTGTGAGTAAGAGTTTGTTTAAACTCTGGTAGATTAAAAAATTCAAATAAGTTTACACATAATTTTATGTTTAAATATAATTGAAAACTCAACTCAAGCTCGAGTTTGATAAGCATTGAAATAAGTAAAAAAATATCAAACTACCCGAGTTAGAAGTTAACGTTTGTTCAAACTTGAATAAATTAATAATCAAACAAGTTCACATATAAGATTCAAAACTTAATTATATTTTAAACAAAAATGAACAATAATACATTTAGCTCGATTATCTCCTTTTTAATAATAACTTGCTTAAAAATATTTATTCGAGTTTTGATTTTCCAATGATTATGAATCCATTAATCTTTAATATACTAAAAGAAAGTCCGCTATGTCACATGACAAGATTAGAGCGTTTTTAGGCTGATATGTAACTTTTATGTTGTTAATTAAAACAAAATAATTATATGACTGGAACAAAACTACCCACCCAATTACTCTACAAAACTCCAACTTCAAGCTATAACCGCCTAAACGTAAATAAGACAATAATTTCAGGTAATGATAATGAGAAATTTTTTTGAAGTATTTCTTTGAAGAAATAAAAATTAACAAAATATTAGATCTGATCAATAAATGAGATATCATTTGATACCAAAATTTAATTCTAACTAGTAACCAATAAGAAGTTTATATTATCAATTATTTATGTAGTTTAATTATCAAATTAAATTTTAATCCTGATATACAAACCCGTGTAATACATTGGTTCTATACTAGTTTCTTATATATATGTTCCCACTTTTATATTTTTGAGCAAATCAACCCGCATTTGTTTATTTCATTTTGTGAAATGAGTGTATTTATAATTAAAATAATTCATAATTTTTTTTTTCTCTATTTTCCCACTTTTTAACTTTGCAGTAATTGAAAAAATTTAAAAGAAAAAAAGAAATGGAACTTTACCCGCATATGATTCGGATAGTCCGAAACGGCAACCGAGAAGGTCCGGGTCGGCTAGCTTTAAATTCCCTCTTTCCGCGCGCATATATAAATACGCCTTGCAGAAGTTCAAATCAAACATTCTTCTGTTTCGCCTTTCAGCTCACACACTTCATGCGCTTAAACTCGATGGATTAGAAAGATCAAATTAAATCTCAAAGCAAAAATCGAAGAAACTGAAGTAGAAAATGGGGAAGCGATTGAGGAAAGCGAGATCGGTATGCTGCTGTGTCTCTCCGCGTTCCTCCTTGTACCTTACTCCTCACTCAAATTTCAGCTGGTACGTAGCTTGAGTTTTGAATTATACGTTGATGAGTATTTTTTCGCGATTTTTCTGTTTTCGGTTGATATTCGGAAACATGAAGGTTGATTTGAGTTTTGGAAAGCTTGACGTCTTTGTGATTGTAAAATGTGAAGATCAGTTTTGTGTTTTGTTTGGCTCGTGTATTGATGAAGGTGTGTGTGGAGCGAGATTGTGAAATGAGATATGAAAATGCAGATTTAAGTTGTGGATGATTTGTGCGGTGAAAATGATTAGAAATAGTGCGATGCAGATGTGTGTGGTGCGTGATTGTTAATGAGATGTGGAGATTTGAATTGAAGTGATTTTGCAGAAACAGTGCGATGATTCATCTGACATTTAGTTTGCAGTACGCTAAATATGTACATTTTGAAAACTTCATTTTACCTTAGAAATTTGCTTAGTTTTTTAAGACTGATGACGAAATTTAAATGTGATGCTAATTTGCCATTTCCGGTGAGTAAACTTGCTCAAATGTTGTGAGGTTCAGCTAATGTTCACTAGGATAGAGGTCAATATCTGGAACGCTTATATTCATATAAAAGTGGATTGCTGTGAGTCTGCATAGAAGATTTTATGTTCGATTACATCGTTCTGTGTTCTTCGGAGATTCATATGAATTATTGCTGTTCATCTGTAATGGCTTTTTTTGAAATTTTCCCTAAACCTAAAAAATGAGCTTCAATTTAAACTGTTCACAGATTAGATTTTCTGTCAGGTTTGGATGCTCTGTGGATATACGACTAGTTATGTACTCGCATTTATGATTCCTCTGGCAATTCTATAAAGCGTGTTTCTCCACATTATATTGATTTCTAATTTGATCAATGACCTTAGGTATGAAGATGATATCTGGACAGAGATTGCCAAGTTTTTGGATGGAAGGTCACTAGTGATGCTTGCGGTGACTTGCAAATGGTTTAACCGTATAATGATGGAGGACAGCGTGTGGAAATATGCATGTTTGCGTGATCTTCAGGTTCCCGACCCTGGAAATGTCGCTATCAAATGGATCAAGCTCTATGCCACAGCTTTTGGTATTATTCAGCTTCTATGAAATGTTGTATCAGATTGTGATAGTTGAAATTTTCTATTTACTCATTCCAAGAGTCCAACCTTTGCAGATGGAAGTCACACGTACATGTTTCGTCATCAGGAAAAGCATATTGGTAATCCATGTTCTTATTACAGTTCCGTATTTTGTTTTAAGTATTTCCTTTTATAGGATTTGATAGCTCATGATGTAGAGTGTCATGATAGTTTCGTAACATATATAATGCATTGTAAATATTTTTTCTTATATTCAATTCCTTTCTTGCATTCTGCTGCATTGAATGACAATAAATAGTTTTTTGTTGAAATATGCATTTTAGACTTGTTTTCTTCTGGATGTGATAAACAGATTGGATGCGAATTGGAGCCTTCATGTTCGACTCTCATTCTGCTTTCTTGACCGAGAGCTTGACTGAACCCCGGAGAATCCCCAAAGAGGTGGGAATGGATAAACTGATCAAACGAGAAGGCTACTGTCTGTTGAACAATATCAAAACTGGGATTTGGATTGCCGGTAATTCACTCCGTAAAACATATTGATCATTCATATGTATATGCACATATGTTCCAACTTCTAACTGCTTGTAAGTTCAACTATTATTATGTCTGAAGACTTGCAGCTTGTTCGATGCCCTGTCTGTGACCTTGATACCTGTGATGGTGAGTTACAGAGTTAAGCTTCAAATGTTTCTACAAGAATAAGAACATTCCAAATGTTTTCTGCACTTACAATTTGTTTGTAATATCCAACACATAAACTGATACAGCAATTTAAATAGTTCAGCCTCAATAGGAAATTCATGTTATGCTTCTTTGGTACAGGAACAATGCAAACGTTGGATGCAAGGCATATCGAGCTTTTCATGAGGGAGGGATATCTTGACGGGAGCTGGGAATACGATCTATTAGGATCCCGTGACATTAGAAAGCAGACTGATGGAGCTTCTGGTGGGATTTTCGACGTTAAGCATCTAAAGGATAAATCAACCTCTGGTATCGTCCCATCAATATTTCGCGGAATACATGATTTAACATGTTCAGTCTTATTCTAACATGATCTGTTTTTATCTTAATTAACCTCCAGAAATATTTGATCTTAAGTCATGGGTGGGAAAAAGAAATGACTGGCAACCAAAAGCTATGATTGCTCTCCATGCAGTTGCAGTAAACACAAATTTGCAAGCCAATGAAGGTAATTTTTCCACTTTTAACTTAACTCTCTTCTGTTAATAAAAAATAACAGACAAATGTGGTTCTGGAAACAGGTCTTCAGATAAAATACCATGCCATGAGAGCTGGAAAAGATGGTGAAGTTGTATCGATTCGTATATCTCAGCAGCTGCTTTAGTTATCCCTCGACCTCGAGCCTTCCACGTGTAGAGTACCATTCTTTCTCTCCGTATACGGCGTAGTATTTAGCTGATTGCCTGTTTGCATTTACTTCAAATAAGCCAAGCTAGAGCAATGCAAACTTGCACACCAACAAATAACAAGATTCTTTCAGTTGGTTTTGTATCCAGTTATTCATATTTGCAACAAATACAGGCTTCTATGCAGCTGGTGTATGGTCCATTTCACATATTTGAACCATATATCCATCAAAATATATACCTTATTATGCTCCGTTACCCAACACGAACCTAACGTGGACACAATCCTAAGTGAATTGTCAAGTCTATAAGCAGCTCCACATGGCACACTGTGACAAATTGTATAGTGTATGCTACGAAGTGCAGTGAAAAACTTCGATAGGAAAACTGCAAAAACGCGCATGGTGGGTGCAGTTCAATTAATCGCAACAAAGTACAGACTATCAGAGGGCAATTGTAGTAACATTATCACCTGTAACATTGACGTAGCAGTAACCCAATGCTTACTTGTAGTAACATTATCACCTGTAACATTGACGTAGCGAAAGCACAATAATAGATGATCACCCTAATACTACGTATACTAGGTGTCTCCCAATTTCTAATCAAAACTTCAATGTTCAACAACCGAGAAAAGAAAACAATCAAAACATATAAATAGTCTCACTCCAAAACCTAAAATAAAGCCCACGTACGGGTCCAATCCCAAACAAATAAATAAAGCATATAAAATCTTGGGCCTAAATATGCAATCATAACTGCCAAGGACGCCAACGACTTTGCTTCGGCATCACTCAAAAAAAATTAGAGAATATTATAAACCCCAAGAAAAATGAACACATAGCTGTATTCTTTGCGGCTGGCAAAACCATCAAATTGAACTAGGTGTACTAATACAAATATCAGAATACCAGCTACAGATTTCGTATCGGAAGGAACTAAAAAATTTAAATTCAAAAAATGTCTACAATTTAAGTGCAGCTATTGCTTCAGGTTTGAAATCCACTCTAAGGCCCAATACTCTCCTAACCTCAGCAGGAGTTAACCTCCAAGTCATAGGCCCAGAATTCTCTCCCCAGAAATCCAAAATTTCAGAGACTTTCTCAAGGTTCAGAATAGTAGCCATCTGCGTTAACCGCGAAAATTTGTCTCTAACAGTCCTCTGCGTCATACTCGAGAAATGACTAACAAGCGTCCTGGCATCTCGATCGAGCTGCAGGCCTCCGAGTTGACTGAACCTCTTCTGCATCATGATGACTTCCAGCCTTTTCACAAGGAAGTCAATTACGAGATGCACGAACGTGTCGTAATTGGCTGATGTCATCAGAGGCTGAAGCCATGCAACATTGGTTTCGACTGAATGGAGAAGCCTCTGCACCCAGGGGTCGTTCACTTCATTCTCTGCGTATTCTGCTTCAGAAAGATCGTAGCTGATGGTTGCCACGCTGTCTAGGATTGGACGGATTCGGGGTGTCACTGAGGCCACAAGCTGCTCCATTCCAGCATGCAGAGCTTTCTTGAAACTGTTGCTCATTTCGTTCAATTCGGATAAGCAAGATTTGACTCTCTCTCTGTCAGCTGGTGTAGGGAATGCCTGCGTGACCAAAAAGAGTTCATGAATACATGTTAGTAATAAGATTGAACAAAAATAAGGTAATAATGCATGTTCATTGCATATTTAAACGTGCAATTTTAAGAAGCTATGGAAAAATTGAAGTGATCACCAACACAATCATTATTCTTTGGTTGAACTATTATATTCCTACAATAGTACCATGACTGTTGAAAAAACAATTCACCGACAAAACATTGACATATACACTGCAACATAAAAGATTTTTTACCGGATTGGCAGTTGAAAATAGTCATGCAGAAGATACTGGTAGTTGTCTCAATTAGAGCAGCACAAATTATAAGACATATCTTAAGTTGCATTTGGATCGAACGATTTGAGGACGGATTTGAAATCCATATTAGCAATCCATTGGTGGTTGTTTGAATTGCTATGGTTTTGAAATCCATATCATTTTGAACTTATAGTTTAGGGATTTGGGTGGATTTCAAATCTACTCCTTGAGTGGATTTGAAATTCTTAGAATTTAAGTCCTGCAATCCAACATAACCTTTAGGGAAGTACGGTATTGGAACGATGCTCATTTATATGCTTCAACATACTAAGATCATGGCTATAATTGCTGGCATTTAGGAATTCAAATACACTAAAACTTGAGTTATGCAATCAACGGTTGCTATCTTTTCACCATTTCACAAAACTCCAGTTGAAGTTGGCACTTAAATTCAAAAGCCATATTCTTACCCTAATGTTTCCAGAAAAGAATGAAATAGTGGAGAAACACAGAACAGGGAATGCTCCTTTTGACTTCTACCTTCCATTTTTAAGCAAAAAGATCCCATTACTATGCATGTTCTGTAGGCCAAAAATCATAATCCTTTTATAAAAACAAAGGTTGCTCTTATATTCCTACAATGCCACCACGCCTGTCGAAAGATTATCTCAACTGCCACATGTACACTGAAAATACAGTCACATACTAGTGGTTGTCTCAATTAGAGCAGCACAAATGCTAAGAAAAAAATCAAAGAGATGCTCATATTTAAGCTTCAGCATAGTAACGTCATGGGCTGTAGTTGCTAGCAATGAAGAACTAAAATCCACATTAATCACTCCTTGCTACCTTTTCAACATTTCAACGAACTTCAGGTTGAACTCGACACTAAAATTCAAGAACCATATTTAAAGGCATAAATGCTTAAACAATACTAAGATTGCAAATGACGGTACTAGTGAACAACATATTGTTATCTGGGCATACCTCTAGACATTGCTCTTCAATCTCATGCCGCAGTTTCAATGCATACTCACTACTCACATCCAAGTTGTTCAACACTGTGGCAATCTCCATACCAGTCTTCTGCACTCCAACACCACCCAAAAACAGCTTGGCTCCAAGATTAGGCTCCCTCATCTTCTGCTGCAAAGCCTCACCATATTCCCCACCCAGTAAGCTCACAGCACTGCTAAGCACTGCAATAACCGAGCTAATATTGGACGTAGAAATTGCCCTTCGGCAGCAACTCTGCAACACGTAAAACACATCATCCACCATTGACGTGGTGAGGCTATCCGGCACATGTTCATCAATCTGGATCGCTTTCCTCACATTCTCCACCATAAAGAACCCCTCCAGAATGACGTAATAACCGGTAGTTTCCTGCGAAACTTTGCTGAAGTTTCCACTCCTAAAGGCCTTTGTTGCTTGGGGGCCTAACTCTGGTTCTACTGAGGTTAAGCTTCGTATTTTGGACAACATAAAATCTGTGTAATCCTCACCCAGCTGAGTTAATGAGAGTATTTCTTCTAGATAAAGCTCGATTTCTCTAGGGTCAGGCCCCTCTCCTGCCTGAATTGACGATAACAAGTTGTTGCTTTTATACGAATTAATTTCCGAAGTCAATTTCGCTAGTTTTCTATACTCCATGAACTTTTTCAGAATGTTGGAACCCCGTGAATCACATTCTTCTTGAAGCTCACAGATGGCATAAACAATGCCATCCTCACCACACAAATCTCTCAAAATGTCGTTATTTTCTTCGATTGCCAGAACAATGTCTTTGAATAAATTTGTCAAACAAGCAATGAAATTCACCTGACTGTTATTATTTGGTTGTTCCATGAGTTCCATCAACTGCTCAAATTCCATTCTCGACCTAGTAGAAATAACCTTCTTTAAATAACTTACATAAATCTGCAACCCTTCCTCTTCAAGCCCGAGGGGCTTGAAGAGCTTGATGAAACGGAGAATGGTTGGATGATCGCGCTGATCCACCGCCGCCGACAGCCTCTTCTTCACTATGCCTTCCAATTGCTTCTTGTAGGAAAGGAGCTGCTCACGTTGATCTGCGGCAGATGAGTCTTTGAATTTGGAATCAATTTGGAGAAATGTCTGGATGTTCGACGCAGCTGATTCGAAATTCTCGGCGTGGAGAGACTCTCGAACGCCGTCAAGGCAGGTAGATCGATCGACGATGGCATCTATGCGGAGGAGCGTGTCCTGGACGCGCGACTGTGCGAGATCCAGGTGGCGGACCTTGGCGGAGACCTGATCGGCTAGGGCGGAGGTGGCGGCGACATTGGCGAGCATGTCGCCGGATTCCGCCTTGACAATCTCCAAAACTTCGGCGGATTTTTGGAGGCCGGAGAGTTGGCGATCTAGGTCGGAGCGCTGCGAAAGTTTGGTTTCGAGCTGGAGATCTAGGCCGCGTTGGTAGGCTATGCATTCATGGAGGAGGCGCGTCATAGTTCCGACGTCGGTCAGTTTGCGGATGTGCTCAACCGCTTCCGCCGTGCCGAATTGTACGGACAATGATGCATCAGTAGCGTCTGCTTCACTTTTCGCCATTTTTTCTGATACTGTACCAGAGTTCTCTACCAATTTGAAGCTTTGATTCCTCCTCAGTCCTCACAATCACAGATATGCTTCACTTCAGCAAGTGCAAATTCTGAAAATTCGGTTTTTCTGTATCTACCTATCGACGGTTATCGGGGTAAAGGGCCGATTTTGTTTATAAAGGTCCTGCGGCTGCTACGCACGGTACAAATTATCCCTTCCAAAATTGATTTTTAACCGACAACGTCTCATATGTACCAGTTGTACGACGTAATTTAGGATTGTGTCATAATTTATGATTAATGGTATTGTTTGTTATGGATAAATGTATTATAATACTTTTACACAGAATATGTGATATCTTTAAACATAATAATTGGTGATATCTTTTAATTGTAATACCTTTACTCAAATTGGTGATATTTTTTAATTGTGATACCTTTACCCAAATTATGTAATACTGTTAGGCATAAATAGTAGTAATACCTTTTGACTCATAAACCCGGATTAGATCCGTACAACTGGTGCACAAGAGATCACCCCAATTAAGTACTATTATACTTTTAGCTTGAAAGAAGTTGAAAATAGTGTTTGTAAGTGGCAACTTCTTGTTAAATTTAAGCTAATTGTCAATAGTTGAAGCTAAAAATTATTATTTTTCAATCGCTTTTTATCATTTCTCCAAAAGTAGAAGCAATTGCAAACTGTTGGATTATAGAAGTTGCATGTATTGATATCTTAATACACACCGGATTATTATGTGTATTAAGTCATTAATGCATGAATTCTGATTAACTTTTTGACTAGACTAGACTTGCTAGACATGTTAATGCTTATTACCATATTTGGTAATAAAGCATTCTAGCTTAGGAAAAGCATCAACCTAGTGTTGCTTCTTATAAGCACACATTTATGTATTTTGTCTTTAGCATTTTTAGCTAGGTTTTGCTGCCATATGTGTGATATATAAACACACAAACATCTGCAGCTTATTTTAGTAATAGTTATGGCCGCACTCTTTATTTCTTGACTCATGAGGTTCATTCAATGAAACTACATGTTGCTGTTGCCATAATCTCTGCTTGTTTCATTCATTATGTTTGATATGCATCTTCTATATACTCCATAAATTTCTACATGGTACCAGAGCAGTGTTGATCCATATATATGTCATCAACTGGAAGTGCTTGGCGTTTGCCACAAGAAGAGTGGCCACAACTCAGATCTGAAGGAACTGAAAGAGCCATGGCTAGCACAGACTCTACCACAGCTCAAACTGCAACAAATATTTGCCTTGATAATGATCCATTGAGTCTTCATGGCTCGGATCACCCAGGTATGTCTCTAGTGTCTACCAAGCTGAATGGAAGTAACTTTTTACCATGGAGTAAATCAGTTCAAATAGCTCTCCTAGCTAAAAATAAGATAGGATTCATAAATGGAAGTATCACTATGCCCACTGATAATGGACTTAAAGAGCAGTGGGAAAGAGTGGATGGTATGGTCAGAGCATGGCTATTAAACTCTCTATCCAAGGAAATATCAGAAACATTTCTCTATGCCAAGAGTGCAAGGGATCTGTGGGAAACAGTCACCAGCAGATTTGGAGATAGTAATGGCCCTCAACTGTTTCATATCCAGAAGGAGATTTGCAACATGACTCAAGGGAATCAATCAATGGCTGTTTATTATAACAGTTTGCATAAGCTATGGAATGAGCTATCTATGCTCAGATCTTTGCCTATGTGTACCTGTGGAGCCTGCTCTTGTGGAGCTGCTAAAGGATGGCAGGAATTTGATATGTCTGGAAAGTTGATTCAGTTCCTAATGGGATTAAATGAGTCATATGACCCCATTAGAAGTCAAATCCTGCTGATGGATCCACTTCCAAGTGTGGATAAAGCATACTCAATGATCTTGAGAATTGAGAGATAGAGGAATGTGCATATATCTGGAAATGAGTTGATGGATAGCTCTGCCATGAATGTGAAGTTCAACAGTGGGGGTAGAGGCTCAACAAACAGACTAGCCCATTTTGGCTCAAACAATAGAGGAGGGCATTCTAATGGCAGAGGAAGAGGCAACATCAGATTAACAAAGGAGGAAAAGCAAAGTTGTTTTGTGATCATTGTGGAAACCATGGACATGTGATCTCAAACTGCTTCCAATTGAAAGGATATCCGGATTGGTGGAAGGGAAACCAAGGAAATTATGCTCATTCAGCTGATATAACAGGAGAGGATGCATTACTCTGAAAGTCACAACAAGTCTCCAGATATATCAGCCATTGTACAGAGGGAGGTGGCAAGAATTCTGAACAAATCAGAACTGAAACAGCAAGCAGAGAATTCAAAGGTGAAGAATGCAAGTAATGCACATGCTGGAAGCTCATTTTTTGCTTTCACATTGATAGATGGAGTGGATGATGGTGCATGGATCATTGACACAGGTGCCAGCAGGCATATGTGCAATGATCCAACTTTAATGAGCAACCTAAGGCCCATACAACACACAGCTAGGGTAACTTTACCAGATGGAACAGAAAGAAGGGTGGAGCAGTGTGGAAGTGTTTCCTTATCAGATAAACTCACATTGACAGAGGTATTTCTTGTGCCAAGTTTCACTTGCAATCTGCTGTCCATATCCCAATTGACAATGGACACAGGAGCAAAGGCTACATTTGACCATGAGTCTTGCACTGTCAAAAGCGCAAGAGATGGAAGCATAATTCTTACTGGACACCTTGTGGGAAAGCTGTATATTGCCAAGCCAGCACACTCAGAAGAGGCTTTAGCAGCATATGCAGCCAATGCAGAGCACTATAACAAGTTATTTAAGACTTGGCATAGAAGACTGGGACATGCATCACCAGCTTCTATGCAACATTTACATTTCCTGGAGCACATGTGTACTCCACCTGTCTTGGAAACACATAAGCATTGTGAAATTTGTCATATCTCAAAGCAAACCAGGCTCAGCTTTCCTACCAGTTCAATTAGCACCACCAGGGTGCTAGAACTTCTTCATGTGGATATCTGGGGACCATATAGTCAACCCAGCATCACCAACACTTCCTATTTTCTAACCATTGTGGATGATTATAGCAGGATGACCTGGGTAAATCTTATGGCAAGTAAGAAGCAAGCAGTGAACTCACTTAAGGAATTCATCCACATGATCACAAGACAACTGGAGAAGGCAGTGAAGATGGTTAGAACAGATAATGGAGCAGAGTTTCTGAGTGGAGATTGCCAGCAGTTTCTCAAGGACCAGGGGATAATACACCAAAGAAGCTGTGTTTATACTCCACAACAGAATGGAGTAGTGGAAAGAAAACACAGACATCTACTTGAGATGGCCAGAGCCTTGATGAAGGAATCCTCCATCCCACATTACTTATGGCCATACTCCATCCTTACTGCCACACACATCATAAACAGATTACCCACAAGAGTCTTAAACTGGCAAGTCCTATTTACAGTGATGTTTCAGCGGATACCAACATATGCAATGATGAAGCCTTTTGGTTGTCTTGCATATGCCACTGATACAAGCCCACACAAGAATAAGTTTGATCAAAGGGCCAAGAAATGCATTTTCTTAGGATATGCTCCCCATCAAAAGGCTTACAGAGTCTATCACATTGCTAGCAAGCAAGTGATTACTTCCAGAGATCTTATCTGTCTTGAAAACACTTATCCAAAGCAAGACAGAATCATCTCCAATACCACTGTCATTTCTGGATGATGAGGAAAGCTCTTCAGCGCCTCTTCCAAATCCTTTTGATGTACCCACTCCATCTGACACAGATGGTCCATCAGAGGAGTCAATTGAATCAGAGGAAGAAGCAGATGAAACTCATGCCAGCCCAACACCACTCAGAAGGAGTGCCAGGCTAGCACCAAGAGATCAGATTCATACAGATACAGCACCAACAAGGAGAACTACCAGACAAACACCTGAATCAGAGGAAGAAGCAGATGAACTGAATGCAGATCCAACACCACTCAGAAGAAGTACCAGGCAAATACAAAAGCCAGCTCGTCTGCAGGATTTTGTAACATCTATGTTCAAACATCCACAATCTCATGCAGCTTTCCATGCCAATCACTTGATTATACCAGAACCTAGGAGTTACAAAGAAGCTGTGACTTATTCAGAATGGAGGGAGGCCATGGATCAGGAACTTCATGCCCTGGAAGCTAATGATACATGGGAAATCACAGATTTACCTGCAGGAAAGAAACCCATTGGTAGCAAATGGGTTTACAAGATCAAGCTCAAACCAGATGGTCTAGTTGAAAGATATAAAGCAAGGTTGGTTGCAAAGGGGTATAATCAAATTGTGGGTGAGGACTATGAGGAAAGCTTCTCTCCAGTTACCAAGCCAGTAACTGTAAGATATCTCATAGCACTTGCCACTATGAAAGAATGGCCACTGCATCACATAGACATCAACAATGCCTTCCTGCATGGATTTCTGGACAAAGAGGTATATCTGCAACCACCTGATGGATACACCAAGGCTGGTCCTGGACAGGTATGTAGACTCAAGAAAAGTCTATATGGACTTAAACAAGCCTCTAGACAGTGGAACACAGAATTATGCAATAAATTGCTTCTTTTTGGTTTCACACAATCTGCACATGACCATTGCTTGTTCACATTGACTGGAGATGGTGATTTTCTGGCTTTGTTAGTCTATGTTGATGATGTTCTGATTACTGGGAATAATCCTGATCTTTTGCATGCTGCAAAGCAGTTCATGGATACTAGCTTTAGCATTAAAGATCTAGGAGAGGCCACTTATTTCCTAGGGATGGAGTTGAGTAAGAATGACACAGGTACTTTTCTTTGCCAAAGAAAGTACATTCTGGACATTATCAATGATGTAGGATTGGACAACTCTAAGCCCACTTCTACACCACTTCCTTATGGTCAGAAGCTCAATAATTCAGATGGACTCCCTTTTGCAGACACTGAATCATACAGAAGATTGATAGGAAGATTGTTGTATTTGAACCTCACAAGGCCAGACTTAACGTTTGCTACACAGCAGTTAAGTCAGTTTGTCAGCTCACCTAGAAGCTCTCACTGGAATGCTGCCTTACACCTGCTCAGATATCTGAAAGGGACTTCCAACTTTGGTCTATTCTATCCAAAAACAGGTGAATTATCCATTCAAGCATTTTGTGATTCAGATTAGGGTGCATGTCAAGACACCAGGAAATCTGTTACAGGTTATTGTGTTTTCCTGGGAAGATGTCTTATATCCTGGAAATCTAAGAAACAAAGTACTGTTTCTAGAAGTTCAGCAGAGGCTGAGTACAGGGCAATGGCTTCCACCACTTGTGAATTGATGTGGTTAAATTACATTTCCTCAGACCTGCACATCGAGGTGCCAAAGCCACTGCTTCTTGGATGTGACAATCAAGCTGCTGTCCACATAGCTGAAAACCCAGTCTTTCATGAACGTACAAAGCATCTGGATATTGACTGTCATGTTGTGCGCAATCAGTTCAAGGATGGGTTTCTCACATTCCAGTCATTATCTTCCAAGGATCAATTGGCAGATATCTTCACAAAGCAGTTGCCTCCTGGACCGTGCTGGAATTCTTTCCAAGCTTGGATTGTGTTCATCCACACATCCAGCTTGAGGGGGGAGTGTTGGATTATAGAAGTTGCATGTATTGATATCTTAATACACACCGGATTATTATGTGTATTAAGTCATTAATGCATGAATTCTGATTAACTTTTTGACTAGACTAGACTTGCTAGACATGTTAATGCTTATTACCATATTTGGTAATAAAGCATTCTAGCTTAGGAAAAGCATCAACCTAGTGTTGCTTCTTATAAGCACACATTTATGTATTTTGTCTTTAGCATTTTTAGCTAGGTTTTGCTGCCATATGTGTGATATATAAACACACAAACATCTGCAGCTTATTTTAGTAATAGTTATGGCCGCACTCTTTATTTCTTGACTCATGAGGTTCATTCAATGAAACTACATGTTGCTGTTGCCATAATCTCTGCTTGTTTCATTCATTATGTTTGATATGCATCTTCTATATACTCCATAAATTTCTACACAAACACCCTTGAACTGAACAGAGTTTTCGTTGAACGGTTACTGAACAAGATCAGTAATTAATAACTCGTTAATAAGGTAATTCGAGACAGACTTAATAATAATACTCTCAATTTTATATTCTTAAATAATATATAAGCTCATCTCATGCATCGTACGGGTTGACATCTAATAATAATAATAACAACAAGAAAAACAACGATTTTTATACTACATAATAATACTTATATATAAAATTTAATATTCAGGGTCCGTTTGCTTAAGACTGAGAGTGCTGAGCTAAATCTGACTGAGAGAGTTAATGAGTGTGCTTTTATTGAGATTTGATCCTCTAAATCTACTGAACTCAATCTTAAGCAAACGAACCCTTATATTACTTGTTATTTTAGTAAGCATTTGACTAAATTCTTTTATTTGTATGAATTAGGAAGATGCATGTTTATTGATATCGTGAGCAGGGTAACTAGTCGTTCACAAGCATAAATGTATATTTTGATGATATGCTCCTCTTTATAGAACATTTTTTATTAACATAACTAAAAAAAATAATTTGAACCTAATAATGTTGATGTTGTGGAGGCTTTGAAATCTAGATTCCCTAGCCTTAGACGCGTTTATATGTGTCATGATCTTGCGAATCCTAAATGAGCACGAAGGCCACAATCTAATGTGTGTAAATTTTGAATTTAAATATAAATTTTTCAAAATCTAACTTATAGCTAGATAGTAACCCGACTAGTCCGAAAATCGATTCGATAGAGCTTGGATTAGGTTCACAATATTGTTAGTCTGATAAAAATAGACTTACTAAACCAAAGCTCAGTTAACCCAAAAACCGCTAGATTTAGCCCAAAAGCGATAGGACTAACCTAATTGGCATCCCTATTGATAAAGCATCATGAGACAAAAAGACTCTTGTTCATGAGTAATACCTGAAAGGGTCGCACTCCATTAAATTGGTGCATAGATATAACTCAAAATAATATTAACATTCGATTTTGTAATTACATATCCTCCAATGATATATAATTCATATTTGATTTTGTATCTACATATCCAATCCAATGATATATAATTCGATAGGGTAGGATAGAGAAAAGCCAACACCTTATTACGCGCTGGAGTGGGTCGAAACATAAAAATGATATCAATACAAGAATCTCTTATTCTCCATTCATGATGCTATCACGATTATCACATTGTTCTCTCAAATCCTCTTACCTAGATGACTCGAGTAGCATAACAAAGGTCATCCTCCGCATGATGATGACTTTCAGCTCAGTCGGCAATCGGCATGTTGGCTTTCTGCTCACGCGGACGCAGCAGATTGTGGACTCCTATCGGCACCCAGTATAATGAGGTTACCGGTTGGGCAAGATGGTAGGCGGATTTTGTGTACTCCACCAGACAGAATCTCTTCTACTGCGTCACGGCCCTTTATATTAGTAACTTTTAATGCCACATGACTTGGTAACAATATGTAGTGAGGTATATGGCTGGAGATGCCTTAACTTGTCTACTGCAGCTTAGACAAAGTAATAACGGATTCTTCGAGTGTCATAAGGTGCATTAATTATAGCAGTTTAGGACCTGTACTGCAGATGATATCGATATCGATATCTTATTTCTATAAAAAAATCTTGTGTGCATTGTGTAAAAGGCGAGGGATACCATGATGGAGGAGGGTGAAATCAAAAAAAGAATGGGCAGCTCCTCAGTTGTCCCTTCATCTCCACATATAAGCAATACACGAGGTAGAGCCGTGGTTCAGGAATTGGAACGATAATATTAAGAAACTTCAACATCATCATTGGAGCTTTCAAGGAGAGCAAAGGCAATAAAAAGAAACAGAAAAAAAGCACACATTATCTTCCCGCCACATTAAAAATTAGCATTATCAATTTGAACACAGTATACTCAATAGACTGCAAGCATAAGGTGTATTTCTTCGCTCTATGTGTTGCAACCGACACATATACACAGTACCTTTAAATAGTTGATAATTATACTATGTTATTCCAACAGTGCAGTAGATAGAACAGTCATACCTTTGCAAATGTAATCTTTCCAGAAACCTTCTTCCCCATTACAGCATAAACCTTCCAAATTCAGCAGAAATATTAGAAAACAAAGTCAAATGAGCATTCTGAAATTCCCCGACCCTCAGAAACTTCAAGATTTGCTCAATAGTTACTATATTTGGACATGATATTTCTTAGACAGAAGATTTAGACTGGAAACCGGGAGGAAGTATCAATAACTCCAGCACAAGCCCAGAATAAATCTTAGGTATCATAAGAAGAGAGAACTAGCCTATTTTTTATTAAACAAGGAAAAATAATAAGTCTGAAGCCGTCAATGCAGCTGTACCAGCACAAGCAAATAGTAAGAGAATATAAATATACAAAATAAAAACGTATAAATGGGACAATCCATAAAACTACGAAACAGCCCATCAAATTTGAACAACAAAAAGACCACGAAAACATGGAAGATAGACAACACTGAAGGAAGACAAATAGAATCTCCTAATGAACTCATCAAAATTTCCTCATGAGCTTAACCATACATTTCATACTTGCATTTCCAAAAGCAAGCCAGGTGAACGTGCTAAAATCTTGGCACGATGTACAGCATACGTGAAACTTTGTTTCTTCAAGAGAATGGAACTCCAAAATTTAATTTTCTCTTCATTCATTATCCAACAATAACAAGCAGAATAAACCCTATTATAAGGTACACTGAACCATGGAGCTGTCCAAGAAACTAATGATTCTGAGCAACTTAAAAGTTATTGCAAAATCCACTCAACACTTGAGCGGATAAAGCAAGAATAAGTGCTCATGACCTTAATGGATTCTTCGACTCTCACAAGGTGCATTAATTATAGCAGTTTAGGACCTGCATTACAGATGATATCTTATTTCAATACAAAACCTTGTGTGCGTTGCGTAAAAGACACGATGGAGGAGGGAGAAATTAAAAAAGAATGGGAAGCTCCTCAGTTGTCCCTTCAGCTCCACATACAAGCAATACACGAGGTAGAGCCATGGTTCAGGAATTGGAACGATAATATTAAGAAACTTCAACATCATCATTGGAGCTTTCAAGGAGAGCAAAGGCAACCAAAACACACACACACACACATTATTCCCCACCACATTAAAAATTAGCAATATCAATTTGAACACAGAATGCTCAATAGACTGCAAGCATAAGGTGTATTTTGGCTGTATATGTTTCAACAGACACAAATACACAGTACTTCTAGATAGTTGATAATTATACCATGTTATTCCAACAGTGCAGTTGATTAAACAGCCATGATGACGAGAGTAATTTTAAACCTCAAATCGTGAGCCAATAGCAGAAAACTTCGATTATGGAGGAATCCTCATTTGATTCAGCAAACAGACCAGAAACAAAGGAACATTTGGAAGCATTCAAGCGTGCCTGATGTTCAGCAACACCATACTCCTTGTGGTGGAGGAAATCGTTTCGAAATTGCAATCTAAAACTCACATAGTGCTTCGATGCGATCCGAAACAAGTTCAGAGCTCAGAGGTACCAATTAGGTTAGAACCAAGCTTTAAATCCCGTTTAATAAACTCAGTGACCTATCTGATTTGATAGATCTGGAACTATCTCGGATACACCACCATTGTCTCTCCCTCATCGGCGCCCTCCCGCCGCCGCCATATTTGATTTGTTCCATTTGTAGATCTGGAAAATGTCTCGGAGAAAAACAATATATCTCCGCCAATTTGAAGCTCTGATTACATTTACACCTCAACCTAAATCACGGATATGATTCGAGCCTACTACTGTACTACAGCAACTGCAAATTCTGAAAATCCGGTGTAAAGGGCCGAATTTGTTAATATCGGAGCTTGATACTCGATTTAAGGGCCCAAATGGATGTAAAACCCTGGGCACATGCCGCACATTTGGGCTACAGAGAAGGGCTTATATATCGGGTAAGCCGCATTTGGGCTTTGTTGAATACTTCCACATTTCACAGTTAATCGGGCATGGATATTAAGAAAAAATACATTTTACTTTTATTTTGATTTTTTTTAAAAGTGAAGATTAAGTGTGGAGATTGTGAGAGAAAATTATTTTTTAAGGGTGTGAAAAGTTAAGTGGAACGGATTGAAATGAAAAGTAGGAACAGTTAGCTGAGATGGAGGAGTATTTTTTATGTGAATAATAGCAATCTCTTTCACCAATATTTTAGGGTATGACGGAAAATCAAATTAAACTAGTCGATATTTAATTCGAGATCGTTTGTTAAAAACTTATTTGAATTATGTTTGATATAAATATTGAATAAATTTAAACATACTTTATGCTTAAAGCTCGAGGTCGATAAGTTAAAGATGTTCAAATAAGTGTAAAAATATCAAAATTACTCGAGTTTGATTCGTATTCGGCTCGATTAAATCTCGTTCAAGTTTGATTTGGTTAATACTCAAACAAGCTCAAAAATTATGTTAAAATCTCGATAATATTTCAAATAAACTTGAATAACAATATATTCGGCTTGATTTGACTCATTTACAGCCTTATTCCCTAGTCACAGACTTTAAGGCAGAGATTATATGGCCACAAATATAATACTAAAAGGAAAAACATAAGGGTATATTTTGTTCAATGAGCCGTGATAAATTCGGACGTGTAAATCATAGGACGTGTGAACTTGCATATTTTCCTTTTCGGACGAATAAATTCATAAACAAACATATCTTAAATATTACTCCCTGCGTCCCCAATGAACTTGTATATTTTCTTTTTCGTACGTCTCAATCAAATTTGTACATTCTTAAAAAGGAAAGTTATAACACAATCTCCACTTTCAAAATTTCCACCCTCAATTTACCTTTGAAAAGTCAATATAAAAATAAAAATTAATTTTTCTTAATATGTAAATACCTTTTAGGGGTATAAGTTCATTCGGGACGGAGGGAGTAATTCGCAATAATTCTATTTACCCCACTTGAATGTTGCACTTTTACTTTGAGCCTATTTTATTTAGGTTTATAATTATTCCGGTAGGCGTGAACCACACATTTAATAATTTCTGAAGATTAAACTAAACCCTTTATTATGATTATACAGCACATAAATTACAAAGTACACCATCTGTAGAAGTACTCTTTTTCCTTAAGAAAATCTAAATAAATTAAGTTGAGAGTATTTTTTTATAAAAAATAAAAGTTAACTGTCAGCTGAAATATAAATAATACTACCCCTGTCCCGTTTTAACTTTCTTACTTTTCTTTTTTATTTGCCCAACTCAATCTTTCAGCCTATAAATGACAAATTTCTCTTATAATTTCCACCCTCAAAATCTCAACCTTCAATCTCCACATTTAAAAAAGTTAAAAATTCCACAAAATCTATTTTTTCTTAACCTCCGTGCCCTGTCAAAGTAGAAAAATTAAGTCGGGACGGAGGGAGTATCATAGAAAATCTGAGGGGACACAAGTGAATTTGGGGCCTGGTAAAAATTATATCTTTATTGAAGGAAAAACATAATTAGTATACGTTGGTAATTTTTTTTGATAAAAAACAATTTAGGTATTTACTAAACATTGTGTAATTGTGAGATCTTGTATTTGACATTCTATATATAGAGATCTAATGAATAAGAGTGCCCTAGTTATTTCGTGTCTCTCTTTTTGTTTAACTAGAATTAATCCCGTCGTGCGATGCACAATTTAAAATACATTTATTTATAAGAGAAATGAATGAACTAATAGAACAAAATAAATCTAATAATTTCAATTTTTTAAACAAAGAAGATAATAACTTTTATTTTATCAAAAACAAATTTATTTAGTTTTATTTGCATTCCAAATACCATATAAATAATTAAACCCACAATAGATATTCAAATTCAACACACAATCAAATTTAATATTATATACTCCATTCATCTCACAAAGTATGCAAATATAAATGTATTATCTATTATCTATTAATCATTATAGATTTTGATTTTATACTAACTTTGTGTAGACAAATATGGAAGGGTGATGATAATAATATTTAAAAATTATACGAGCATTTTAACTTTGTCTCTTTAATTTTGGGAATGAGATGTCAGTTAGGATCCTCTATTCCAAATGGTATTACATCATGTATTCTAAAGCATTCATTACATGTCATGTGTATGTTTATGATGTCATTCTATGCACATAACATGTAGGGAAAATAACTCTTATCTACTTTTAGCTTTTTATGTAAAATTATTTTTATTAAAGCTGGAGTTATTTTTCAAACACTTTTCCAACTTGGGGTGTTTGTAAATGATTGGGTGCTTTTAGAGAAGTGACTTGGACTGAGTTTTGTAAAAAAAACAGATTTGACAGTCATTGAAAATAAAGTGATTTTGAAACCAGAGGCTGGTAGAAGCTAGGTGATAACAACTTTTCATTCTTAAGCGATTCTAACAATTAGCTTTAAGAGTTCATAAACACTCTAAAATCACTTTTATCATACTATAAGTGATTTTAAGTTGGTCTCTTACGTTTGCAAACATTGGTTATAAGTTGATAAGCACTTTAAAAAAAAGCTTTTGCAAACATTATTATAAGTTAATAAGCACTTAAAAAAAGTTTTGCAAACACCCTTTGGTCTCTTGTATGAGTTTATATATATAATTTTTTTTTTCTCTCTATTAGAATCTTGGTCTCCTGTATGAGTTGGTTACTGCTCATCCATATACAGATTAATCACTTGCATTATAATTATATCCAATCCCAAATTTTATATTCTTATCTAAATTTCATCATTTGGCTAGTCAACTAAGCATCTCTCCATCTAAATTTGACTTTTGTAAATTATAAAAACAATAAAATTCTCTTCATTTTCATGACTTGCTTAAAAACCACACAATTTAATCCAAAGCTTTTTTGACTAATTATCACTTATGGAATTCCTAAAAATCATCATCTTTTTTGCCTTCATCCAAACAGTCCATGCAAAACATGATCATTGTTCTTCCCATTTCTGTGGTTCCAATCCCTTCCCAATCCAATTCCCATTCCAATTACAACAATCCCACCAACCTGAACACTGTAGCTACCCCGGCTTCGACTTAAGCTGCACCCGATCCAAATCCCCGGACTATATCCCTCTCCTAACCCTCCCTTTTTCCGGCGAGTTTCGCGTCCGAACCATCAACTACCTCGCCCAAGAAATCCACCTCTACGATCCAAACGGGTGCTTACCATACCGGCTTTTGACTTTAAATCTGTCGGCATCGCCTTTTAGCCTTGGGTTTTACAATAACTTCACTTTTCTAAGGTGTCCTGACGACGTTGTTGTTAGGTCGCGTTTGGCTGTCATTGACTGCCTTAGTAACTCAACATATTCGATCCTTGCGACTTCTTCGGCGAGCCTTGTGAAGGCTATGAACATGTGTAGTACGGTTGCTGCTGACGTGGCGGTGCCGTGGCCTCAGGATGGTAATGATTGGCTGTCGTCGAACCTCGGCCGTGATATTCGGCTGACGTGGGACGCGCCGGATTGTCAAGGGTGTGTTGCTAGAGGAGGGCGTTGTGGGTTTTTGAATAAAACTAGTGACCAGATTTCATGTTTTGCTGATCCTAAAGCAGGTAAGAAATATTGCTTGTTTTTGTGTTTGAAGTGTTTGAACATTAGTTCTTCAATTAGGACAGAAACTTCGTCCCGATGATATTTTGGGTCAAGACATTTTTTTTGCAGAATGTCGGGTCGGGTCGGATCATGTCCACCTCATCTTTATTTAAAATTTTAACTATTTTTTATCGAATTTACGATACTCAAGAGTAATATTTGTGTAAAATTGTTTTCTCTAAGTCGAGATTTGCTTTTAAAGTAAAAAAGATTGACTTTGGACGTAAAAATTATTACTCTTATGACAAGAAATTATTACTAATTTTGATTTTGTATAAAGATTACACTTGTAGTAACATTCATTCAAGATATTAAAGTAGCATTCTTTTTAAAAATAAAAATAAATTTCATCTTAGAAAAATGATTTATAGGACGGTCTTATATAGATGTTTGCGTGCACCAAAAACCTAGCAAATTAGTTTCATACATTTTTTAACTTTTTTTAGTCACAAAATAAATCTTACTTCCCTAGGCCAAACATATTTCTAGACCGTATAATATTTTTGATCGGCCCAACCAGTCCAGCCTTTTGTTGGCCTGTTTCATTCTATCCTTTAAAAAAAATTGAACTGTTTTTTTCTTTTTTTATAATTGAAATGACACAAGAAATCTATCAAAATTTGGCATTTTTCGTTAAAAAAATAGTAGTTGAAAATTAAAGTTGTTAAAGTCAAGTATAAGGATGTTTGATCATAATCTATTGTAATAGAATAGTCCAAGAATGATTAAACTAACATAATGTCAACTCCACACTCATAATAAAATAATATTTTGTCTTCCTTACCCACCGTAAACACATATTAATATGTTCATCAGATAATGTGCAAATATATTATATAAACTAATTATGCTCGTTATTCAGAATGAACATGTATAATATTAATCACACATCAGCGGTGAACACATTAACATGTGTCTCTAGTAAATAGAGGAGCAGTCCCTCATATAATAAATACCTTCCGTTTTATTTTAATTGTCATTTTAACTTGTTTAAGTTTTTTTTTAATTAATTTTTGTTTTAAATATTTTTTACATTCTTCCGATTTTCTCCATATCTCAATCCGAAAGATAGAGAGGACACATAATTATTAATAACCTGATTTTATAGAATAATGAGAGAAAAATGAGATTACTGATAGATATACTTGTCCATCCATTTAATCTTTAATTTATCTACTTCATTTTAAACGTCAATTAAAAGAAAAAACGAAGAGAATAAACTAATTAAACTATCCATGTTGTTATATCGTCCTCATGATTAAGAATGAATCGTGTGTGTGACGGTCACACGTTTGACGAAATATATTTTTACAAAAAAAATTGATACTTTTACAGATAAAAGTGATACTTTTACTATACTGATATTTTTACAGATAAATGTGATACTTTTTCTTCCGTCCCGCTCTAATTGACCAACTTGTTATATTTGTTTGTTCCAACCTAATTGTCCTAGCCCAAAAATTCTCTCACAATCTCCGCCCTCAAAATCTCCACATTTGAAAAAGTCAAAGATTACACAAAATCTGCTTTTCTTTAGTCTCCGTGCCCGGCCAAGGTTGGCCAATTAGACCGGGACGAAGGGAGTACTTTTTTTTGTTAAAAAAAAGTGATACTTTTACAGACAAACGTGATATTTTTACCACAAAAAGTGATATTTTTTTTCATCACACTGTATGACGATCGTGTGACGATTTCATATAAATTTTTGTCCATAATTAATTACTCATTTTTCCAACAGGTCCATCAAGAGGCCTTCAAATATTCAAAATCATCGCCCTATCGATAGTCATCCCATCGATCGTTTGCTCCATATGCATTTCATGCTTCACATGCATAGTCGAGAGGCGTGCAGCTCGTAACTCCGCCGTAGCAGCAGCATCACCACCGTTAGAAGCACTCCCAGAGGCCGCGACAATAACCGGCCTCGATGAATCGACCATCGAGTCGTACACAAAAGTAGTTATCGGCGAAAGTAAGCGCGTCCCGGGTCCTAATGGTGCAACATGTCCTATATGCTTAGGGGATTACCATCCAAAAGACACGGTTCGGTGTATTCCGGAGTGTGAGCATTGCTTCCATTCGGATTGTGTTGATGAGTGGCTGAGATTGAATGGTACTTGCCCTGTTTGCAGGAATTCACCTTCACGTTCTGCTTAAATTAATTAATATTTATGACAATTATTTTGTATATTTTGATTTTAGGTTTTATTTGTACTCGATTTGTTTTATTGGACTATGTAACGCTTAGTTTTTTTTTTTTTTATGAATCGAAGCGACGAAGGGCTGAATTTCAGCGGATCATGGGAGAGGCCACTCTGCTGCTTACAATCTATGTAACACTTAGTTGTTATTAAAAACATTCACTAGTTACGAGTATATTTGTATGTAAAATGACGGCAAATTTTGGTCCCCTCGATGGGCAAGCCCAGTTCGTCCAATATTTTATGCGAGTTGGACCATATGTATGTTAGTCCGAAGTATTACTCGATCCAACAGGTCCGACTCAATGGGTCAATGACCCGACATGTTATAAGTTGGACCGACAATTTTAAGAGGGATGGGTTGGATGGGGCCGCGCCAGGGTCACTTTGGTCTAACCCTACATATGACTACCTACGATATATTTATGTGCAAGTATGTGCAGAGGTGGTAAAATCCAGGACTGTTCATCGTTGTTATTAAGAACAATGACCAGTCACGAGTATATTTGTGTGCAAGCATGTATAAAGGTGGTAAAATTTATGATTTTTTTGTTGGACGCTACATATGAGATTGGACTAATGGGCTAGGTCCCAAGCAACCCACTTTGCTACCTCTACATATGTGTGTGTTTGCTATTCTTACGTTTTTCTTTAAGACTCCATTTACCTTGGCAAACATAAATATGTTAATTATCCAGACAAGTGAGATAACTCCACATGATAGGATATAAATTGTTATCCACTTTTAGTATTTACTCTAGCTAACATATAACATCTATCTTTATTCACCTTTTACTATGTGATATAGAGAGGTTTGAATCAGAGTGATATTACCTAAATGTCCATTTTAATAATTGTTTAATGTGTACTTAAGGATAGAAATGTAATTATCTCCATATTATCCTAAGTATTGGTCAACTATTTTAGGATGTCGAATTATTATCTAAGATACTATCCGAATTATAACATTTTATCCGGATAGCAAAAGTATCAGTTTGTCAAGAGAGTTTACATTGGATTCTTGTAAACTACAATTCCAAGAATTAGCAAGCAAAATATTCAACATTTCCCCCTTGTCTTTACCATATTAACTTTGTACACCCCAAATAACCAAACCAATCCAAAAATGTCACAATCCCACCAATAAATGCAACCTATGTTATTATCACAAACACAGTTAGCCTTCTTCTTGTTCGTAAATTAACTATGATACCTACGAACACTTTCTCGCTCTTCTTCTTTCTCCTCTTCTTACCATTAGTCCACTCCAAGAATCACTGTCCAATTTCACATTGTCCAAACAACACTTTACCAATCCAATACCCTTTCAAATTACCCCACCAACACACTCAAAATTGCTCTTACACCCATCTAAAATGCAGTGATCAAGGCATCCCAATCCTTGACCTCCCAAACAACGGCGAATTCTACGTACGTGACATAGATTATACGTACTCTATAATCAAGTTATCCGATCCTCAAAGCTGCCTCCCAAAACGGTTCATGAACTTCAATCCTTCGTCCTTGTATCCGCGTTACCTTATATGGTTTTCCCTCGACTACACGTTCTATTCGTGTCCGTCTGATCTTATTGCTCTCTCTGATTTTCCCTTGATTGGTTGTCTCAGCAACTCTACAACCTCTACAGTTGCTACCCATACAGTTTCGATTGAAGTCATGACGAAACTGTATAGGTGCAGTCCGATTGTTACATCTAATGTTCCGGTTACGTTTGATCCGCCCGATTTTATTAGCAATCAGAGTGAGTTTTCCATGAGGTTGTTACCGCCTGTTTGTGCAACATGTCCTCTTCCTAAAACAGGTAAATAAGTCGGGGGTTAATTGCAAAAAAAATTAACTTTTAATGCATTTTTAATTACAACATGAATTTTAGAACATAATAAATAATTTTAATTATAACATTGTCCAACTTTTCAAGGTCGTCTTGACAAGATCGTCCTATATCCACCACCTATTTTATAATCCGTTGTCTCCACCATCATGGATGGACAGTGGAAATTATGATGATTAATGACCATAACTTCAACTCTCAAGCCATTATAAATAGTTCTTTTGATCTTTTAAGTTTCACCATTTTTTATTTAATATATAACATTACTTTGATTATTTTGATTTTGCTCTTTTAAAATTCGATAAATTCGTCCAGTTACGGCTACTGCAAGTAAGGCGACCGGTAATGCTGACATGGACTACATTTCCACTATTTTTAACAAAATAAAGCCACGACAACATGACCGATTGCCTTACCTGTCATCATTGTTCTAAAAATCGGCCTAGGCGGCCGCCTAGGCGGCGGCCCTAGGCCGATCCGAATTTTAAGAAAAACGGTTATTTTAGGCGGTCACCGAGTTCGGCGCCGCCTAACCCGATTAGGCGGCGCCTAATCCGCCTAGGCGCCGCCTAACCCGCCTAATCCGCCTAACTGCATAATTTTTTTTATTTTTTAATTTTTTTTCTATTTTTTCATAATTTTATAATTTTTTTTTTATTTTTTTTTTTCTTTTTTTATCTTGTCAGTGTGTTTAACTTTAGGTGAGCCCTTTTAAAATTTTAATTTCTTTTCACACCCTTAATTTAGTGATTTTCCCTCCACCCACTATTAACTCTTTTAAAATTTGAAGTTGGTGGTGTTTATTTTATTATTTTTAATATTTTTTGTATGAATTATTTATTTATCAAATAATTAAATTATTCGTCTAAGATGTGCCGCCTAGGCCCCGTCTAGGCGCCGCCTAGGCGCTCTAGGCGCTAGGCCCCAGTTAACCGACCGACTAGCGCCTAGCGATTTTTAGAACACTGTCTGTCATAGGCGGTAGCGGAACGAATTTGTCAAATTTTATAAACTTAAAGAACCAAAATCGATTTCGTCAAGCCCGTACCTAATTATATTCTTAACCACGCTATACGATTATAAAAAAAATGTTTTTGATGTTAATTAAGAAAAAAAAAAAATGAAAGTTGAATGTGCGACAAGTTTAGATAATTATCGGGGCATGCAGTGATGTAATCAGAGACAGAGCCGGGGGGCTGGCGGCGACGGCCGCCATCCTCAAATTGTCCGACCAACATACTGTATATATACATATACATTGTAATTGTAGTTAAAAAATAATTTCACCACCTTCTCGAAAACATTTATATATATTTTAAAAATATTATTTTGCGCCCTTTATTATAAAATCATGGCTCTGTCCCTGAACGTAATATAGTGTTTTGATTTGCAGGATTTCTGCCAAGACCTATGCTTGGATTAGCCTACATTACAATATCGTTTTTGACAGTGATAATGCCGTCAATCATCTGCTTAGGTTGCTGTGTGAATTTTATCACATTGTTTAGGAAGGAAGCTACAACAAGCAATTCAAATGTTACTTAGCCTCATTGTTAATATTTCGAATCTTTTGTCGTAGGATTCAAGGCATTCCAATATCTGTCTATAATGTATTGAGAATTATCGACCGCGACTCAAAATATCGGGTACCGTATGATATCTATTTTTTCCAAGCTTGATGAGATGTATTGTTGACCTTCTATGTGGAGTGGGATGTGTATATATTTTCCAAGTCCCTTATTGTTTTCTTGAAGAATATTTTCCGAATCGTGTATCAAATTCAATGTGAAGTTGTTAGGACGCGAGAAAGATACAAACACGGAATTTATCTGGTTCATTAATAATGTGTTAGTTACTTACGAACAAAAAAAAATATATATATATTATGTGATCAGAATGTTTACATAGCATTTACTAATGCTTTTAATGTAAAAATTTCGATAGTGAAAGTTGTGCACTGCCGGGACTCGAATCAGAATTTCTTGTGATAACATTTGCAGATAGTCAGTCCATGTGAAGTTTGTATTGCAAATGATTATAATGTTTGAACGAATTAAAGGGTTAATTATAAAAATATCACTTAGATCTTCTATCTCAACTATTCTGTCTCGACCTGATTCAAACTTAATGTCATGTTGTTTTGAGTCGTCAATCTGATTTTGAGTTATAAATTGATTTAAAATAAATAAATATTAGGTGTGTAAATAATTAGAAAACGATTTCCATGTAAGAAAGTCCATCTTCCATGTAATTTTTGTTTTGCTTTGGATTGTTTGTTTGCAAGATTACTGCATAATGTTCACGTGACATCCTATATTCCACTTTTACCTTATTGCAATCGACTTGTGTCCCATTTCAAAATCGAGCCAATTATACTGATTGTTTTTGGGATTCGTGAATTTAAAATTCATGATTCATGTTTAGGTTCCATGTTTAAAGTCTAGGGTTTGACTTTTTTGGACTATGGTATATTTTCTATTCTAAACTTACGATTTCATGATCCACGGTTTATGGTTCGTGATTTAATGATTCATTGTTTATAATACAATAGTTCATATTTTACGATTCATGTGTTCGAGGTTCACGATTCATATTGTATGGCTCATTTTAAAGTGAAACACGATTGAAATAAGGTAAAAAATGGGATAGAGGATCAGACCTGACGTACGCCCAGACCAATTTAGATAAAAAGGCAATAAACTCTATTAAAATATGCACATTTTCTGACAATCTCGTGTGATGCTCCACAATAAGTAATTGACAAAAGAGGAAATTGATTATAGCTTAATTGGTTGAGCATCTTCTAACGAAAGTTAATAACCAGGATCAAATTCCACCAATCCCTGTTTCTGTCAGGATTTGTACTTGGAAGATAATTGACGAAAGAACTTCACTAGCTATCAAATGTATGATGAATTAAGTTCTAATATTTGTTCAGAAGAGAAATATCACTACATCGTACTATTATGAAGGAACATGTATATTAATAAAAATTAATTTTTTCAAAAGTAGAAATTGAGATTAGAGATTTTAAGAATGTAGATTGTGAGGGAATTTTTTTTTAAAAAAAATATGTAAAATTATGTGGAGTGAGTCTTGTGTGTGAACGGTCACACGTGTGACGAAATATACTTTTACAGAAAACATTGATACTTTTACAGGAAAAAGTGATACTTTTACTGCATCGATACTTTTTCAGATAAATGTGATATTTTTGCTACAAAAAGTGATACTTTTTTTTGTTCAAAAAAGGTGATACTTTTACAGATAAACGTGATACTTTTACCACAAAAAGTGATATTTTTTTCCGTCACACCGTGTGACGGTCGTGTGACGATCACATACGAGTTTTTGCCAATTATGTGGAACGATGCAAAAAGAGAAAATATACAAAATTAGACGGGACGAAGATAGTACAAACGAAGCATTTTCCTTAAAAACAAAAGTACTTTCCTAAGGAAGATTACTTCGGTTTCTACTAGATAATTGACAACTGTCTACTTAGTTAAGATTGATCCAATCACAACCTTGTTTCACTGGGCCCCCCTCTCTCATACTCCCTTAGGAAATTTCACAGCTTATAATATAAACTAACGATGATTGAGCTACCTTAATCGGGGTAAAGATCCTCTGTTCCACATTTATCTTGTTTCAATCATGTTTTAATTTAAAATTGAATTATACAACATGAATCGTGAACTTAGAATACATGAATATGACCCTATGAACTATTGAATTATAAACACTGAACCAATAAATCATGAACCGTGAATCATGAAATCGTAAGTTTACAATAGAAAATATACCCTAATTCAAGAAAGTCGAACACTAGACCCTGAACATGGAATCTAAACATGAATTCTAAATCCATGAATTCTAAATCCTGAACCTAATCATGAACGTTAATTCACAAATCGTAAAAAATAATTATAATTAGCTCGATTTTAAAGTGAGACACGATTGAGACATGGTAAAAGTGAAATAGAGGATCCTATATGCCTTTAATGGCATCTGATTCGTCTTTGGGGTAGGGGGCCGCTAAATGGGTAGAATAAGCCCGGGTAGATTTTTCGATTTTAATTTATTTTATCATCCTCAAATTACAAGTATAATTGCTAATTGAAAACTACACTAATTATCATTTTGAAGCATTCTTAAAAAATTCACGTCTTTCTTTCCATAAGCGTGTATGTTAAAAATTCAATTACCGCCTTCATAAATAATTTTTCATTTAACAATTTTTCATACATTTATAAAAATAAATGAAAAAAAAATCAGCCCGAGCATATTCTGTCCAAAAATCATTTTCGATTTAACGTTGCTGTACATCCACCTTAAAACCTGTCGTTTTGTGTCCCGAAAGTGATTCCACAATGTAAACATTTTTCCTATGTCTCTATATGTTCGGCCTGCCTCGTCAGTCCGCTGACAGCTCGATCCATATGGAACTTCTACAGTTCCTGTTCTTCCTAACCCTCGTTTTCATATGTCCAACCGTGCCCTCGCAGGAACACTGCCCGTTTTCCCATTGCGGCACCAACGCGTTCCAAATCCGGTACCCGTTCCAGCTCGAAGGCCAAGTGTTACCGAACTGCATCTACACTAGTTTGCAATGCAACCAAACGGAAAACATAGCATCTCTAGAACTTGCCTTCGCGGGGAACTTCTATATACGCGACATTAACTATGATTCCTCGACTATTAGGCTCTATGATCCAGATAACTGTCTGCCGAGACGGCTGATGAATCTGAGCTTGGAGAATTCGCGGTTTGTCGCGAAGGATTATGTGAGCTTCACGTTTTATGACTGTCCTGCGGAAGCTGTGAAGGCGAATTTTACGGCTATTGAGTGTTTGAGTAATTCTACTAATGCTGTTGTTGCTGTTCCGTCGGGTTATGTGATGGACGATCTCTATAGATGCAGTCTGATTTGTACGTCGCTTGTTCCGATTTCGTGGTCGAAATCGTACGATTTTTTAAGGAATAATAATGTTGATCTTGTGTTGAAGTGGTTTGTGTCTGACTGCAGAGATTGTCCTAATGAAAGAGGTAATTTCATGTCTCTGTATTTCATTTCATTGTACGAATTTATTTTTGGCTTATAAACACCACAAGATTCCTTATGCAAGAGACTTGCATTTCATCAGTTGAGTTGGCAAAATCGGTCAGGCCCGATGGATAAGCTCGGCCTACATGACATTTTAGACGGGTTGGGTCATATATAGAAATCTTAGCCTAAAATATTATTCAGTCCAACAGGCATGGTAGGCAGACTACCCCATAAATCTTAGTGTATTTTAAGGAGATAGGTTGGACTATCTAATTTTCGGCCTGACAAAATTTTGGCATAACCCAACTTATGATATTAACTTGATAGATCGAGTTGTCCGGCCTTACAGAGTTACAGGCCGAATTGCTACATCTAGTATGCTACTTTATTAGTAAAGTATTACACCAATATAAATCATGTAAACATTAAATTTTGGGCACAGTGGTTAAACGGTCATAGTATAAGGAATTATAAGCATAGATATTTTACGATTTCGGATCTTCTGCTATATATAGTGTTACATTTCCTACAATGATTATATAAATACAGTAGATATGTACATTTGTGATGTATTAATGATGTCACCGTGTATATGTGTAGTGTATTACGTAATCCGATATTTTACAGCTACACTGATAATTTAATGTGCTTTAGCCATTTTAAGGGTAATACCCTAAATAAATGTAACGCAGATGATGCAGCATACATCTTGAAGGTCATGATACGGTCATAAAAGGTCATGACCTTCGATATGTGTATGACCTTTCATATATTGAAGGTTATTGACATTACGTTCATAACTTTCAATATAAGCATGTCGCGTTTTTAGACTTTTATTAACTAAGGACAATAGCACTTAGGAAAAAATAACTAAAAACATGTATTCTTAGTTATCAAGTAGCCATATAATTTCTAGATAAATTTTGTTCCAACACACGTGCGCGCGCGCACACACATATATGCTTTTTTTTAATAATTGAAATCACAAGATATTATAATTGACAGATGGATGGAGATTGAGGGTGATTGCTTTCTTCGTCGGCTTCATTCTGATGATCCCGGCTCTCGTGCTTCTACTCATGGTCTTATTCGTCTGCTGTGGCTGCTGCACGCATACCGTAGATGACCATACACGGCGTGCGAGAGCGAACCAGACAGCCATGTCCCGAATAAGGACTCTATCTACAACATTTAATGCAACTACACCAACCGGGATGGATGGTTCTAGAATAAAGTCATGCTCTGAATTGATAGTTGTCGATTTTATCGAAAATGGGAGTGTGATTTCAGGCCGGGATGACGAAAAATATGGCTGCTCGATCTGTTTAGAAGAGTATGGTGCAAAGGAGAAAGTTAGGATGATAAATTTGTGCCACCATTGCTTCCATGCTCACTGCATTGATCAATGGTTGCAAAAGAGTAGTACTTGTCCTATTTGTAGAGTTTCTCTTTAAGATGTAATTTTGGGGGTTAAAATCATTTTTGTTCGTAACTTTTCACTCGTATAATTTTGATCATAAGAAAAGTAAAAGATTTGATATAGTTACATAACTTTAGAATTTGTCGCATTTAGTCCTTTCCTCACCGTAAGTGATCAATTTAGCCGAAAAATCGTACGTCCAGCCAAGTTTTTTTCTTTATTATTTTCCATGTAAGCTTTCGATGCCACGTATTTAAAAATCGGCTGGAAAATATGGTTTAATGACCAACATGTGCGATTTTTCGGCCAAATATCCGCAGCGAAAAAAATGAATAAATGTGGACAAATTCTAAAGTTATGGGACCAAATTGAATTTTTACTTTTCTTGAGACTAAAATTATACGTGTGAAAAGTTAAGGGACGAAAAAATAATTTCAGCCCTAAACAATGCACAATATTGCAAATTGGGTCTCTTGTAAATAATGTTACGTCTCATATTCCAATTACATTAAAATAGTACATATGCACATTAGTAATGTATTTATCAAGATTGTAAAAAGTCGCTAGGCGCTAGTTCGGCGGTGGATTGGGATCTAGTGACTAGTCGGGATCTGGACGGGACTAATCGGGACATAGACGTAGTTAAACGGGGAAGAATCAAGAAATAAACGTAGACGATTAATGGGAACCTAGCGCTTAGACGAGGATTAATCGAAGTTAGTCAGGAAATTTTAGAACAAACGTATTTATGATACAATTTCTTCATGTATTCTGGTGTAACTGTAAGGTACATGAAAAAGCTCATCATAGTATATTTTAATAATGTTCCATTTTTCTACAATACATGCAATCAATAATACACCCTCTCACTTAAAAAAGTAGTATAATCGTTAAAGCAAACACTTAAATAAGACCGTCTTACAAATTCCAATAGTAAGATGAAAATTACCTTTATTATAAACAATGTTACTTTACTTTTAATACATAAAATGTTACTTTGAACGCTAATCTTTATACATAAGCAACAACTTTTAAAATGTAACACACTTTATGTTAAAAGTTAATAGCATTATGACAAAAGTAACTCTGCGTCTTATGAAAGATAATGGGATGCTTACATAATTGATAGAAACAAAAATGTATTACTTCCTTCATCCCGAATGAACTTGCACAGTTTTCGTTTTCGTCCCAAACGAACTACACCACCCTTTCAAGTTACAACCTCACAGCCACCGAACAGTTGTACCTACATCAACTTGACGTGTGATTATACTCAGAGCAGTGTAGAGACACCCAAGTTGAGTCTTCCTTATGGCGGCGATTTTTACGTGCGATACATTGGATATTATTATGAATAACATATATCTCTCTATGATCCCGAAAAGTGCCTTATGAGGAGACTGATGAACCTGAACCATTCATCGTCTCCTTTCAAGGCAATTTCTTACGAGAACTACAAGTGTCATAAATTTCTATGTTGTCCCACTATTAATTAATCTTGAAAATATAAATTATTCAACTTTTCTCCTACTAAATTCTCGAAAACTGCATATTCATCATGGAATATTATTAATTCTTGGTATAATAAGGTTCTCCATTAATTATTACACATAAAAAAAAAATCTGAAAATCAAACTCATTAAATGTGGGCTTTAGGAGTAATTTGTTTTTTCAATCATTTTCTTAATCTCCGTGAAAAACTCAATCAGTCTGTATAATTGGGATGGAGGGAGTATTAGAGATATTTTGGGTTGGTCAAATCTTTAGCTGAGGGTATATCAGTCAAAATGTTTCATCCTTAATTCTTCCATTTCATCCTAAAAGGTCAATTAAGATGGAACAGAGGGAGTAATAAATAAAGAAATACTCCATCCGTCCCACCTTATCTTGCACACTTTCCTTTAACAGGTGATTCCACCTTATCTTGTACGGTCTAAAAAAGAAAAATTATAACATAATCTCCATCCTCAAAATCTCCATCCTTAATTCACATTTGAAAAGTCAATAAACAACCGAAAAGTAATTTTGCTTAATACCCATATCGACCTCCTATGTAAGATAAGCCGGGACAGGTGGGAGTAATTACTAATTCTTAACATTTAACTCCCATAATAGTCCACACAAAACCTTTCTATTTTCTTGTTCTTGATGATATGAACAATGTCTACTTGTAAAGTTGTTTCCCAACATACATATTTATATTTGAATTCTTTCTCACATCCTCAAACTTCTCAACTTTTATTCCATGGAAATTCCAAAATTCTTTTTTTTTCTATTTCCCTTTTTAGCCATAGTTTTTGCTAATAATGAAAATCATTGTCCAAATTCATATTGTAACACCTTCTCTTTACACTACCCTTTCAAGTTACAAACCTCACAACCATTGAACAGTTGTACCTACATCAACTTGACGTGCGACTATACTCAAAGCACCGACGGCACACCCATGTTGAGACTCCCTTATGGCGGAGATTTCTACGTGCGATACATAGGATACTATGAATCACAAATATCTCTCTATGACCCCGAAAATTGCCTTATGAGGAGACTAATGAACCTGAACCTTTCATCGTCTCCTCTTAAGGCAGTTTCTTACGAGAACTACACGTTCTACTCGTGTCCTGCGAACGCATCTATCATAAATCACTATGTTTTCCCTATAGATTGTCTTAGCAACTCCACGTACTCCACGGTGGCGACGACTGATTTTATATCGCCGGCGTTGATGTTTCAGAACGATTGCGCGGTTGTTGGTAGTTGGCTGCTCCCGGTGTTATGGAAAGAACAGTTCGAATTCGACGGGATTAATGGTGATCTTTACTTGAAATGGGATTCAATCCCTTGTAGTGCTTGTAAAGGAAGTGATTATTATCTGGAAAATCCAGGTATTGATCTAACTTTTTCAACCCGATTGGAGTTGCTATATCTCACGTCGGGTCAAAATTTCATCGGTTCAAAAATTAGAGAAACCAGCTCAGCTGATTCCCTTAAAATATTATACTACCTCCGTCCCGCTCAGATTTGCATGTAGGGACGGACACGGAGGTTAAAAAAAAACTGCTTTTTGCTTTAGGGTTGATTTTTTCAAAGGTGGAGGTTAAATATGGAGATTTTGAGGGTGGAGATTATTTGAGAAATTTCCTTTTTAAGGGTGTGCAAATCTGAGTGGGACGGACCGAAAAGGAAAGTGTGCAAATCTGAGCGGGACGGAGTGAGTATTAAGATTGTGTGGCTGTGGTCAGCCTGTTGGGGCATTCATCTATCTGGTCTGTTTGGCCCGATAATATTTCCGACCAACATTCTTATGGCTCAGCCACTTAAAATATCGGACGAGCTGAGTTGGACTGATTTTGCAACCCGTAGGAGCCTGGCGCTCTGCATTTTTGTGGGATCAATTCCATCATTTTGGAGTCTAACTTACCCTCTGTTTTTTTTTAACGTTTTACTCTCTTCGTTTCGCTCAGTTTTGCACACTTTCCATTTTGGTCCGTCTCATTCAGTTTTGCACACTCTTAAAAGGGAAATTTCTCTTACAGTCTCCACCTCAATCTTCATCTTTAAAAAAGTCAACCAAAAAACAAGAAAAACAGTTTTTTTTTTTAATATACGTGCTCGTACCTACATGCAAAATTGAGCGGGACGGAGGGAGTAGGTGTTACGATTCACACCAAGAAAAACTCTTTCAACACCATATTTATTGGTACGAGATCTTCTACAATCAGGTTGTAACATTTTTACAATATGTGCTTAACTATATGATGCATAATCACTGCTATCACATTACTATTATATGCCGTAAACACTTACTGTAGGAGATGTTGCATTTCTGGTCGTAGAAGATCTGAACTAATGTTAACTAATCACACTACAAAATTTGAAATTTAATGTTTAAATTTTTGTACCAAAATTATTACAGGTGGATCTGAAGACAGCTTATGGACAAAATTTGCTGCATCACCTCTGTTTATTCCATCATTTGTAGCCTTGGCCACATTCTTAGTCATACTCTTTCTGCAAATCATTAAACTGATAACCGGAATGCTGCCCTCAGACATCCCGGCAGCAGACACGCAGCCGGAATCCGACACTGCCACCACAGCGCTGCCGCGACCCACCACCGGGGGGCTGGATGACTCCAAGATCAGTTCTTGCACAAGATTGTTGGTTATAAGTGAAAATCGAATAAATGTTTCGAACACGTGCTCGATATGCTTGGAAACCTATGTGACTGAAGATGTTGTAAGAAGTATAGCAAAGTGTGAGCATTGCTTCCATGCTGACTGCATTGAGCTGTGGTTGAGGAAAAACAACACATGTCCTGTTTGCAGAACTGTCCTTTCTGATGTTGTCTTATGATCGATTTTGTAAAAATTGATAGACGCTAGTCGGGTAGCAGACTGTAGCAAAGTGTGAGCATTGCTTCCATGTTGACTGCATTGAGGTGTGGTTGAGGAAAAACAACACATGTCCTGTTTGCAGAACTGTCCTTTCTGATGTTGTCTTATGATCGATTTTGTAAAAGGTGATAGACGTTAGTCGGGCAGCATACTGTGGTCTAGTTTTTAGTTGGAGGTTAGGCAGAACTAAATGGTGTTTAGGTGGGATTAAGTGAGAAGTCGGGGAAGTAGTGACTGGGGAGTGTGGTGCTAGACGATGACTTTTAGAATGTATATTATGACATCTTTTCAGATGGGATTTTTGAATTTTTTGTTGTATTTTGTGAAATCAAAAGATAATGTAAAGTTAGCTTGTAAAGATAAATTAATTTTTGTTCGATTTTGATACTTTACAAGTAAATTTAGGCTCTAAATTTTGACATATTGTTACTTATATGATTAAATAAAAAATGTATATAAGTATAGTAAGTTTTATGTCCCGGTGCACTTAAATTTTACTCCATCGATAACTTAAAAAGAAAAAAAAGTCATGGTTCAAAAATAATTTTGGATCCAACAAAAATAACAAAGATCGTGATGACCTCACAACGATTATTTCGCATATGTATTTCTCCGACCCAAATCCTATCATTAAACACTTCAAGTTACCTTTCTCTTTAAGAAATTTTGCTCACGAGCAAATAATGTGTGTGCGCGCGCATGCGTAGGTATAGCCCTTGTGATTGTTGGACGATTCTCTCACAATCACATTTATTTATGTCTCAAACTTCGAGATAATTGTCTCGAAGCTTGAGACGTGCTATGGTACTTCGAGACAAACTTGTCTCTCATTCTTTTGTTGGACATATAGGTGACAATTGGCCTCTTGGCCTCAATGGTCCTTTGAGCTAAGATTCTCATAATTCAGTCTGTCTAAAATGTTCAGGCAGACTGAGTCCGACTAATTTTGTCATCTCTAGTTAGACAAATGCGTAAAACAAAGTGCTGGTTTTTTATTTTTATCTTCACTTTTGATCTCTTGCTTTGCTAACAATGATAGATTTTGTCCAATCTGATGTACTTATTTGCCATAGAACAATCCGAACTTTTCTGGCTTATACTGTTCTTTTCATTTTTTAGCGTTTAGAGTCATTCAGTCGGAACGCTACATAAAGAACATAAGCCAGATGACGGAACGAGAACAGAACAAACATGAGCATTCTCAGCTTCCTTCTCTTCATTTTCTTTAATATTCGACTGATCAACGCAATCGACGCTAACTGTCCAAATGCCTTCTGTGGTATAAACAACTATCTCTCCATAACATACCCTTTCAAATTAGAAACCGAACAGCCTCACATTTGCAGCAACTACATCAATCTGAACTGCTCTCGAAACTACACTGTTTTGAACATTCCATTTTCCGGAGATTTCTATATCTCCGAAATCACCTACTACACGAAATGGATCACTCTATACGACCCGCAAGGTTGCCTTCCGCTGCGCCTTATGAACTTGAACCTTTCGTCGTCTCCTTTTGCAGCTGTACAGTATCAGACCTACACGTTTTATAACTGCCCTGTTGCTGAGAAATTGTTCTCCGATGGTTTTGTGCCGATCAGGTGTCTTAGTAGCTATGATGGTGCTACTGTTGCTAGCTCCCGTGTGTCACCTGGAGAGATGATGAAATCTTACGGCTGCAGAGTTATGGTTACGGTGGATGTTCCGGTCGAGGATTTGCATCAGTTTGATGGTGTTGGGATTTATACTGATCTCGTGTTGAAGTGGGATGGTCGTAGTTGCAAAGAGTGTGAAGAGGCTCGGTATCAAGAACCAGGTACTGTTCTTTCTGTGCCTCTTTTGATTTCTGTTTCTGTCAGATTGCGTTTGGACGGAGAGATTTAGAAATCATGATGATTTTAAATGAGTGCATTTGATCCGTTTGAAGTTTTTTTCCATTCGTTTTAAGGATATGCGACGCTCCTTCCAATCTCCATTCCATAACGAGAGTCATGTTTCGAAAGAAATTCTTATTCCAAAATAAGAGTCCTGCTTTAAACGTTAATGTCTGGTTTTCTTAAGAGTTGTACCTTGTTCAAACATGACATTTTTTACGGAACGGGAAGTATATGATAATGAAAATGTGCAGTGTTTGTAAATGTGAGTAGTGTATCAAGTGTGTGTAGGTGTATATGTGAACCATCCAAACGTTTGGCCCAACCTACCCGACATTTTTATGAACCGGGTGGTAGGAATCTTTGTCTGAAGTACCACAAATAGGTCCGAACTGATTTTGTTCCATATAGATTGTCATATACTGCAGCACTTTAGTATTACGTGAAGACTAAATTGTCTTCACAGTCTTGTCCCTAGCTATGTCTTATTTTGATAATTATTTTCTCAGAAGTCATTTTCTTACAACACATAAACTAGAGGCCGGCCGGCCGACCGGCCTGTCAAATTATTTCGTCGAAAAGATGGATCCTACGAGTCGTATGATCCAGCAGGCTCTCCTGTTTGCCTTAATTTTCCCTGCAATAATCCACTCCAAGAATTCATGTCCAAATTCCACTTGTGGAAACAGTTATATTCCCATTAAGTACCCTTTCAAGTTACAAACCGATAAGCCCCCGAAAAATTGCAACTATTTCATCGATCTAAGATGCGATGAGAAGGACCGAGTCATAATCAATCTGCCATCTTCCGGTGAGTTTTACGTCACTTCTATCGACTATGCTTTGCAAAGAATTTCCCTCTCTGATCCTGGAAACTGCCTCCTTGGAAGGCTTATGACGGCGTATTTTTTTGTCGATCCTTTGGACACGTTTCTATATGAAAACTATACGTATTATATGTGTCCTAAAGAACGTATAACAAGTCCGTTTAGTGAGATTCGTTGCCTAAGCAACTCTACGACTGCTACTATTGCTACGAAGGATCTTTCGAGTGAGTTTATGGAAGAAAGGTATGGTTGTCCGGCGATTATTAGCTCGCTTATTCCGGTTTCGTGGTCGAGCGAGTATAATTATTCGGGGAATTTCGGTGATCTTCAGCTTACATGGAATGTCTTTGGCTGCAATGAATGTGGAGAAAATGGTCTGAAAGATAGAGGTAAAGTGATATTCATGTTTTTTTTTAACCATCACTACACATGGGATTTCCCTCCTACTCTTTTTTATCCGTCACTCGTGGTTCATAATTTAGGTTTCATTGTTCAGACCCGACCTGATGGCCACTAGCCGACAAGTCTAGCGGGCATCAAGCCAACCCTAAATTTTTTAGTGTTCTTTAGCCGAATAGGTTGTGCTGGGTTGGGCTTACAATTTTTCAGCGGAACGAATTTCAATCCTATCCAATGTATGCATTGGCTTGAAAGGCTCGAGTCGCATCAGGCGGCCTGTATTACCGCCTCTAATTAAGGTCTAGAGAGTTATGATCTAGAGGTTGGATTATTATGTTTTTTCTTTTTTTTTTTTCACATTCATATAGGGTGTGTTTGGTTAAGGCTGGAGAACACTAAGTCAAATTTGGCTGAGAGAGTTAATGAGTGTGCTTTATAGGAATTTTGTACCTTAAATTTACTGAGTCAAACATTCAGCAAACACATAGATAGAGTTTCACGGTTTAGAATTCATGAGTTCATGCATTCGGGTTCATAATTTAGGATTTGAGTTTTAAATGCAACATCCAAAAAAAAAAATTTGAGGTGGCATAATCGGGTCAATTTTGACAGACTTGTTGGCTAGGCCATAGAAATCTTAGTTCGAAATATGATGGAGCCCAACCAATGAGTCAATGACCTGACAGGCCCGACCCAATTAATCTCATTTAAGGGCCAGACTCTCCATTTTTCGGCCTAATGAAATTCAGAACATGCCCGACATATTACATTGACCCCCCGATGGCTCAACGGGGCCAGACACGAATTGCCACCTCTACCCTCATATGACAGTTAAAAGCATCGAGCAACCACAACGTTTCTTTTAGTGTTGTCTTTACGTTGTAAGAGAATTATATTTACCTTCATTTAACACAATCTTTCTTGATATACAACTAGCTCCCACAGGTGATTTCAAGAACAAATTTGCCAAGTTCTTCGGATCTCCAGCCTCCATCTCTATTGCTGTAACATTCTTCGTCCTGGCCATCTTGTGGCGAATATCGAGGCTGATAATATGCCGAGGCGCGACTACAGAAGGCGCTGCCACGACTGAGCTATTCGCCACGGCCGTGGCACCACCACAAGCCACTCCAACGCCACCTAATGGAACCGTTGGTACTCTAAATTCGGAAGTTAAGAATTTTTCCGAAGTCGGTGACGGTGAAGGTGAAGGTGAAGGTGAAGGTACATCAGTGAGCTGCTCAATATGTCTTGAAGAATATTGTGGGAAAGATAAAGTTAGGAATTTGAATCAATGTGGACATTATTTTCATGTTGGATGTATAGATGAGTGGTTGCAGAAATATAATACTTGTCCAGTTTGTAGGACTACACTTTCTTAGTTTCAAAAGTGTGTATATGGAAATATTATTGAAAATGAGGGGGTATAGTTGTCTTTTCAGCAATATTGGAAGTTATAAAAATTACTACCTCCGTCCCAAATAAACTTGTACAGGGAGTCGGTACACATATTAAGAAAAGTTATTTTTTGGGGATTTTGTTTACTTTTCAAAGATGGATTGAGGGTGGAGATTGTGTTATAATTATACAAGTTTGTTTGGGACGGACGAAAACAAAAAGTGTGCAAGTTCATTCGGGACGAAGAAAGTATTTGCTAATAGAAAGGGAAAAATTCATTATTAATCCGATAAGTTAGGGTTTCTCCAGAAAATATTCTGTAACTTTTATATGTTTAATTTTGGTCATATATCTTTTAAAATTTGTCTAATTTAAGGACATAGCTCATCGCCTATATTTGGCCGGAATTAGTTACGCTCACTACACGTGACTATTAAAATTGGGGTTTTCTGATGATTAAGCTGATGTGGTAAAAATTAGTTCATGATGATAAGTTGTCACGAGATCTTCGTCGTCGAAAACGTCGTTAGCTACCACTCCGTTGTCGCTCAATGAGACGACGTCGACGTTGTTCATTAATTAAATGATATGAATTGTCATCGTGGGTTATATATTTTTTGTCACATCAGCATAATAACCAGAATGTTCCAATTTTAATTTGTCATGTGCAATGAGCGTCATTAATTCCGGTCAAATTGAATGTCAAGGATGAGCTATGTCCTTAAATTGGACAAATTCCAAAAATACAGGACTAAAATTGAACATATTAAAATTATGAAATATTTTTTGAACGAGTCCTAACATATAGAATTAATAATGAGTTTTTCCCCTAATGGAAATTAGTTTTGACAAAGATGTGATCTTATATAATTCAAAATCACAATTAAACCCTCTAACTATCGATGAAATTTCATATCAATTACAACATCGGTCACAAGAGAATGAGAAAAAACAGAATTCATCAGAAAAATAGGTTACTATAAGTTAAATCAGGAAAATTGTGAAACTCGTCCTACAACTTATGGATGGTCCCAAAATCAAACTTTTAAGGAAATATGAATTTTTCATTGATTAATTGCACGTGCACCACACATATGATCGTGTAATTAGAAATTTTCATTTTCCCAACAAATTTGCAGTGCATGTACAATTATCCCGTGAGAATTTCACATTCCAGTTAAAGAAAAAAACAAATTTCAAGGTAAATGAGCATTGCCATATATGGAAAGTTAGCTTTACACAATTATACAAACAAACGTGCTTTTAGAAAATTAATTTATATTAATATTTTTACGTTTAATAAAATTTAAAACTGAATTCGAGTTCGATAAATTAAAGATGTGAAAATAAGTGTAAAAAAATCAAACTATTCGAGCTTAATTTGTATTCGGCTCGAAATTCAATACAATTGCTAATCAAACAAGTTCAAATATTATATTAAAAGCTCGAAATTATTTCAAACAAGCCTGAATTACAGTCCCCGAATAATTGTAAAACTTATTTAGTAAAGAATCTACATCCATAAAATGAATTAGTGATCTTCAGCCTCCCATAAGCCGACAGCTTTAACCATACAAGCCGAGCCGGCTACAATTACTGCCGCAAAAACCGGCGGCACAACCATATCCATCGTGGACCGTTTCAAAAGCCGAACCGGGAAGCAAAGATTCTCCGACGGCATATCTAACGGCAACCTAACGGCGCCGGAGAAAGAGGAAGTTGGGGTAATGGCGGAGATAAAAGCTATCTCCGGGATAAACGACGCCACCGCCACCGTCACCGTCAAGATACTCGTCCACGTGGCGGCGTACAGTAGCAAAGGCCACCGTGGACGCGGCAGCGATTCAAGAAAAGGGTTGAGGAAATTGAAATTCATGTCACAGAGTTTTGTTTATTTATTTTTCACATGTTGAAATGAAATTTATATAAGCATTTAATGGACCTAATTTCAACTAAATCCATTGAGGAATGGGTTTTGTTAGTTGAGTTGGTCAGCGAGGGTGACGACATTACTTACTCCTGGCAATTTGGGGAACCCGACTCGATGGACCCAAAACTATATTTCGGAACAAACTGAGCCAAAATTTAATTAGACTTAGAATTAGTTGATTCGATCCGATTTATTCTCTTATAATAATTATGATTATTGGGTCCGCTTATGCTCCATCGGACCAGTGACACCAATCTCGATCGGGCCAAAATAGTACTTTCGATCAAAATTTATATGGTTGAGTTGAAGGAAAGGGTTTTGTTAGTTGAGTTGGTCAGCAGGGTAGACACATATGTTCTTTTTCTTTTCTATTTTTATTTATTATTGTTTCCTTTTTTAGGGGTTTTTGTTTATTATGGTTGAACATGTATTTTAACTTCGAATTTTTGTGATTTTTTATTCGTAATAGACATAAATGGTCATGGAGGCCTAGAGTTTAGGCGATGATTAATCGGAGTTAGTCGAAATTTTTACAACAGAGCAATTGACACTTCAATCATGATGTTTAATTTCCGCTCTATATATTTGATATTTTGGCTTTTTATTTGCGATTGTTATAAATCTAATGGAATAATTCTTCGTCTTCTTTTGCAAGGAACCATAAGGTGGAAGTCTTCACCAAGTTCGACGGTTTTTGAGATGCCAGATTCGTCGAGTCAATGTCATATTAAGCCAAGCCCTATCCATAATCCATCAAGTTGGGAGAACTTCGATTCGCCCGGCCAGCAGGCGGGCGGCGTGCTTATCTTGTGTGACAAGACTACAGAGCGAGTGGCTCTTCTAGGCGGGCAGCTGTGTGACAAGACTACAGAGAAAGTGGCGCTTTCGTCTAACATGCTATGGTCTCAACGCCCTTACGATGTCGTCGGCTTACGGGATGAATAGAGGAGTCTTCCAGACTAAGTCTGAGTGAATCAATGAGTTAGCCTGCTAGACCGAAGGACTCTTCTAAAGAAGTTGCTGAACCAGGTGAATCAAGTTGCGTCCGATATATCTTCTATTAAGACATTGAATCAAAAGAGAGTTGAGCCTGAATAAGCCGGTTGTTGGGTCTATTTCAATCTAGAATTCCTGTAACCCAAAATTCTAACCCGTCTTAAATGTCTAATGGACTAGACATATTTTATCATCTCTAGTGATCTTGTATTCAGGGATGTATTTCGTTATATTTTTTAACAATATTCTTTGTTCATCTTAGTTTTTAATTTCCATTCAAAAGTCTACACTGATTTTCTTTTGTGAATTGAGGGAGTAATAATTTACTTATGCATGTAAACGAGAAAGTATAGCAAATGTCAATTGCTAATGTTCTGTTTTGTTAGTTTAACTAAGAATAATATTTTCTTTTTATTTCCACTCATTTATAAATTATTGAAAATATCATATTAAATAATAACTTTTTTGTTTCCGCAACAACTGCGGAAAACAATTCCAAAGTCATCAAACACTTGGAGGCCACATGTCTAGCCACAACAATAGAGCTCTGACGCAAAATTCTCCGACTAATCCCTGTTTAGACGTTGGACTTTCGTTGGCCGTCTATATTCTTTTCTCGATTCTTTCCCATCTAATTACACCCATACCCTGATCATCCCCACCTAAACGACGACTAGTTACGCACACTGCCTAAGTAGCGACTTCTACAACCGAGTGCAGACACAAGAGATTGTTGTGGTCAAGAAAAGCACGTCATCAAACACTGTGGAATCCAACATGTCATTAAACACACAGAAGAGTGTGTAAAGGTAGATTTTTTATTTGAGATAAGAAACAAAGTGTAAAGATAGATTTTATCAGCTGATCTCATCAAAGTTTCCAACTTTATGACATATAACTCCATAAAGACAGCATATAGGGATGATTTCTCAAATGCATCTTTTAAACTACACTTTCCCTGAGCATTTGTTGTCACTACCATAATATAATATTTACACCGCCCGTCTAAAAAAATGTCGCTTTTTTTAAGTTATAGAAACAAGACTCGTCTTTTTTTTTTAAAAAAAAAAGGAGGGAATGTATCAAGTAGTGGAGTGATAAAGCAGCCATTAGTGGAATCTTAGTACAGATAACAACTTAAATATGCAAATCTAAGTTCCTATAAATACCCTATCTTAGATGTAAACCCAAACCTGTTCATACTCTGAAATTGTCCTATGGGTTCCCTGCAACATAAACTCTCTATCTTCTTGCTCGTTTCTGCTGTCTATCACGCACTTTCCGACCAAACTCTAACGTGTGGTAATAACACATTCTTCATACAATACCCTTTTCGATTAATACAAGGCTATAATACCCATCATCATCACTACCCATTCCTTCTGACTTGCAATAGCCAAGGTTTTGTAGTTCTAACCCTCCCTTATTCAGGAGACTTTTACGTGCGCGATATCGACTATTTTGACCACAGACTACAGATTTATGATCCAGGGAATTGTATAGCAGAGAGAATGAAGAATTTAAACCTTTCATCTACTCCTTATGTAGCTGGAACTTACCAGAATTATACCTTCTTTAGCTGCCCGGTGAGCTCTCGTAATGTTTCTGTAATTGGTTGCTTGAGCAACTCCACAGCTGCCGTAATAGCTACTTCGTCGCTGTCAATGGTGGACGAGGATCGGAGTTTGACAGGGTGCAGAGTGATTTATAGTCTGCAAATCCCGGTTTTTTCACCTTCTCAGTATGACAATGGCTTTAATGGCGATCTTCAGTTGGCTTGGAATGATCCTAGCTGCAAAGGAGAGTGCAAAGGTTTGTGATCAAGATGAATCTTGATTTGCATTTTCAACATAACATAATCCAACTCTTTCTTTTTTCTTTTCTTTTTTCAATAGAATCAATGAAAAAATAAATAATAACATACTGTAGATAGATGTGACAATGCGGGCTGCTCAGCCACCCCGCCCAGCCAACGCCCAACTCGTAACACTATCGGACCTGCTAGCAGCCCGTCAGGCTAGTGGTCCATCGAGTATGGCATGTCAGCCTAATGGTACTTCGAACTAAGATTCTTATAGCCCACCATCTAAAATGTGGGGGGCAGGCTGGGCCGTCCCATCGGGCCGGCAGACCTGTTCTGCTACCTCTAACTGTACTATGTATCAATTTCTTAATTAAGAAGTCATGTATGGTGATTTCAGGAAAAAGAAACAATAAAATATAATCCAAAAATAGCTTCTTTTTAAAAAAAAACATATTAAGGATAAGCCTTTATCAATCTATGGTGTCATTATCTACCTTTATCATCAGCAACTAGACAAAATTTCTATAGTGTCACTCTTTTCATTCTAAATCCTAAACAGGCATGAGTTTTTATCCCCTACATCAAGTCCGGTATTCAGACAAACAAAATCAATTTATACAGGTGGATCGACGAACAAATCAGTCTTCGGCATCATCGTAATAGGCGTGGTCATAATCTCAATCGCTTTGCTTTGCTCATTGTTCTGCATAGGATGTTGTCTGTTTATTGCAAGAAAAATCATAGAGAATAACGAGGCAAACAACAGGACATCTCACAACGCAAGAGTTTGGGAAATGCTAAGAATCACATTACCTCTACCTTGGTTACAACCTCAACCGTTGGCTCCGAGCAGGACTGCAGCAACAGGTGATAAATTCTCAACAGAAGAGGTGATTATAGGAGGAAGGCAGTGCATTTCTGGACCAAATGGTGACTCTTGCCCCATATGTCTCGAAGAATATAAGGCATCGGAGAGATTGAGGCTTATCAGCATATGTGAGCACTGTTTCCATGCAGATTGTCTTGAGAAATGGTTACTGAGGGAAAGTACCTGTCCTATTTGCAGAACTACTGTCATATAGTGTAGACAATTTACATTTTACAAAATATGTTTTTTCCTTTTTTGTATGTGATATAATTACATAGATAGACTACTTCATTTTGCTTCAAATTGGACTAATATTCGTTACAGTGACATCAGAAATGTAGACTACATGTTAAATGTATTTATATCCTGGAGATGCAGTTCCTCACATCATCAATAGCAATATAATAAACACCAAAGTCAACTGAGCTCCATTGTATTAAAATGATTTACAAGAAATATAAAATTATAAGAGTTGCAGGTGCAGCATCCAACCATTTTGTCCGAGAATACCAGTAAAAAAAGTCTTATATTCTGGTGGTCTAGTTTTTAGTTGATATATAATTGCACATATCAACTGATTCATTTTAAACCATTTTTGTTTATTTTATACTCTACACAACTCCATCACGCCTTATCCGAAAAAGAATTGACAATTTATCAATACGTATGAAGTGACACTACACCTTTTACCGTCTGTATTAAATACTATTAAGCCAACACTAGTCTAAGGTTCAAAGTAGATAATGTAATAATAATCTGTTTATTACAGTAGACATTATCAAAGCAATTCAAGGAGATGCTATAACTTAATACAAGTTGGCAAAATAATTGTATTCCCCCAGCTAGAGTTGACTTTTTTCCTACAAAACTTCAGACATGTATCTTTTATATCGACTTTCGAATCATAATCTTTTTGTATATGGGGTTTCAGATCTTGTTTGTTATCCCTTTCCTATCGATAGTCCATGCTGGCAACAATTGTCCAACGTCGTCTTGTGACAACAATGGCCTTGCCATACAATTCCCCTTCTGGTTAGAAGGTGATAATCTATCCAAAAACTGTCAACTTCCTGGTTTCAATCTAAGCTGCAATGGCCAGAAAAGCCCCTTTCTAGACATTGCAGACTCCAGAAACTTTTATGTAAGTTCCATTTATTACTACGAGAAAAGAGTTATGCTACAAGATCCCTACAATTGCCTCCCAAGGCGACTTATGAGCTTGAACCTATCATCGTCCCCATTTAAGGCAGTTTCATATCAGAATTACACCTTTCTTAGCTGTCCTAAAGGCCAGGTGCTACCTAGTAGTGTCTTCAATTGCCTCAGAAACGAAACCTCCGATATCTTGCCCCTAAGGTACCAAGAACATGTGATGCTATATCCCGAGTGCAGAAAAATTGATACAGTCCCCATCCCAGTTTCAACTCCTTACGACACTAATTTTCCAACCTATCTCGAGCTAACATGGGATGTCCCCGATTGCAAAGATTGTCGCTCTGCAATAGGTATGAATCTTTCCTGAGTCTTATTTACATACCATTCATCGGCAATCATGCTTATCAGTCTGAAGCAGCCTAGGGAAATAATCATTTTGGGGAATTCTAAATGATTTCATATTATTTAACTTGATCAAACTAGATGATAACACAAACTTGGAACACAGTTAATGATATTATATGCTGAAGATAATGTTCATCTGCTAAGCCATAAAAATATACTACTTCCATTTTCTTTCCATTGTAGTTTAAGATAAGAAAATGGAGGTAGTATATTTTCTCTCTCCCCTCAAGTTCCTCAATTGCCACCACTCTTTCCTTTGCATTAGCTCTTTTTTCCAATTATAAAGGGGCAGTATCGGAAACAATGTGGAATAAAAGATATATTTATAAACATTTCACAAAACCTAAAACTACAACTAAAAAAATGGAGGCAGTAATACTTATGTGTGACAGCCAATTTCGACTAATGATATTTGAAAGAACACTAAATAGCAAAGGATTTTCTGCCATAATACTTTCTTCTCAAATATTGTAAAGTAGAGATTAAGGGCATAAAGAATTTTTTTGCTTCTATTTTTTTTTAAATCAACATGTGTACAATTTGCAGAAAATTGAATAATATATACTCAGAATTCCATATCTTCAAGAATAACTAAAACCTAGCTGATAACATAGTTCACTACATAAACTTGCAGGTGCCGCAACGAAACAACATAATTCCAAAACCTTCACCTTGATTTTAACTATACCATCGTTGGTTATACCTGCTGTAATAATTGGCTGGGCGTGCATGAAGAAAAACGGCAACCCTCAGGACAGCAACACGACGGGGAGTGCAGGTTTACCAGGCAGGGGGCTGGACAAATCCACCATTGAAAGATACACAAAGATAACAATTAGTGAAAGTCGTTCAGTTGGAGGATTTAATGATCTGACATGTACAATATGTCTAGCAGATTATGTCACAAAGGACATAGTAAGGTTAATGCCAGAATGCGAACACTATTACCATGTCGAATGCATAGATAAGTGGTTGAGCATGAATAGCAAGTGTCCAATCTGCAGGACTTCGCTGGCTAGTGGCAGTTCATGCTAACTCTCAGTTCAAATTAATAGTTCATTTCAGCTTTCACACTGAGATTCCCCTATTCTGATGGTGGTTGTGCATACCCAGACTCGAAAGTTGGTTATAGAGGGTGTTTGGTAAAATGAGATGTTAAACAACTTTTAAGATGCAAAAATAAGCTCTTAAAGCTTATAAGCTCAAAAAATATCATGTACATCATCCAGTTCATCTTAGTTTCTTAGGATCACACACAGATTACGCACACTATACACCATGCACTCTTCTTCCACATGCACGTACACACAATTCACACACTTCATATGCACTAGACACACTAGAGAAACACCTCACACACTAAACAAATGTGTGTGATGGTGGATTTCAAATTCGCCCACCTCCCACCCCGAAAAAAGAGGGGTTAACGTGTACACTTAGTCCATCTTATTTTCTAATGATCTTATAAGCTCTTGAAACAACTTACAAGATGTTTGAAATAAACCTAGTCAAACGCATTCTTAGCTGAAAACACATTTTTTGTATATAATAAACAATAGCCGTTGAACGCGGATTCATCGAAAGGAATCAGGCGAAGCTCACCTGTCATACACCTATAATATTCACATTTGGATAAAGTGCTCTCCCTCATCTGATCCACTATTGCCCTAACAATGATAAAGAAAGGATACAATACATGAAAAATAAGAGGTACACATATGTAGATATACGTGAGTCTGTTCTATTAGTATTCAGATATAAAATCAATTTACACATGCAAATTTCCAAGCAAATTACTGGTCCCCAGTAATATCATACTATGCCGCTTCATTTCATACTAGCATATTGTTCTGCGTAGGAACGATGTTAGCGATTATCACCGTTCTACCACAGGGGAGGAAAGGGCAAGAATCACGGTACTTTCAGCACGCCTACAGCCTCAACTTTCATTCAGGTCTTGAGCAAGAGGAGAATAGAAATATATTTGCAGTATCACTGTCAAGAGCCTACAGCCTCAACTTTCAATCAGGTCTTGAGCAAGAGGAAATACAAGTATAGTTGCAGCATCACTGGCAAGAGCATAAATACAACATGCTACATTTTACCAGGGAAAAAAGTGGTTTTCTTTCCACAGTTGTCTTACCTAGTTAATAGATTTATGTAACCACAAAGAGATAAACTAATTCCTTTTTGTATCACTATTTACATAATGTTGACTTTCATACACGCCCACAACTTTTCAGCACGCCTACATCCTCAGCTTTCATTCAGGTCTTGAGCAAGAGAAGAATCCAAGTATTTTTGCAGTATCACTGTCAAAAAAGCATAAATACAACACGCTACATTTTACCAGGGAAAAAAATGGTTTACTTTTCACAGTTGTCTTACCTGGCTAATAGGCTTATGTAACCACAAAGAGATCACTAATTCATTTTTGTATCACTATTTACATAATGTTGACTTTCATACATGTGAGTCACAACGCGGCGCCTTGCCCAAAGAGAAGTGAAATTTTCTCCTATGTCCATGAGAGTGACATATCACCTGATGTTGCCTATGGCAACAACTTTAACTATAATAATGGTCAGAAATTCACTTTAATATAAAAATTATAATCTGCTTCTTAACGTGGAAATTTCTTTTAAAGAAAACAAAAGAAGACATTAAGCTATAATTTTGTTGAACAGGCAAACAAAAAAGGGCCTCATGACTTTGGAAACTATAAAACATCAGATACTTCACATATGATTCAGAATATTTAGGGGCATATGGGTATCCACAACTTCTATATTTTCCTTTTCCTCGCCGTAGTACACGGTAGAAGCTTTTGTCCAACTTCATACTGTGGCAAGGCTGGGCTGAATGGCCTCACCACCATACAGTCCCCCTTCTGGTTACAAGGTCAGCAACCACAAAACTGTGGGCTTCCTGGGTTTAACTTAAGTTGCAATAGCCAGAGAAACATGATTGTAGACATTCCTGGTTCTGGAGAGTTTTATGTAAGTGCCATCTACTACGATATGAAAAAACTCACTCTCAATGATCCCCATAATTGCCTCCCAGCTAGACTTTTGAACTTCAACCTTTCATCTTCCCCATTTATGGCTTCTTCTTATCAGAATTACATGTTCCTTAGTTGTCCAAAAGGCTGGGTGAGTTCTGACAGAGTTGTAGAATGCCTTAGCACCACGACAAGCGATGTCTTGGTCATTCAATACAAAGCTGATGTCAAACAATTTCCAAGGTGCAAGGAGATTACCACTGTACCAGTTCCATTCTCATCTTCTAGTGATGGTGGGTTTCCAGTTGATCTAGAGCTAAGATGGGATGGCCCAAACTGTAATGACTGTGGCTCTAAAATTGGTAAGGATCTCCCAGTGAATTCAATTTCACATACCATTCATCTCTGATCATATGATTATATAAAAGAAAAATTGTTTAGGAGGTTTTCAGTCAACATTCTTATTACTTCTGGTTGGTTCTAAAAATCTTGATGATGACATAACAGACTACATATAACATGCTAAAACAGCCAGCACCTAATCAGCAAAAGCAATATAATAAACATATTTGACAAATTCAAGGTCAACTAAATGCTATCATATTATAATGTCAACTAACAGCCGCAAAAGATGTGTATATCAAGGGCATATATGATGTGTAGTCATTATTCTTTTTTCCTTTTAAACTCATCGACATTAATGCACTTAATAACAGGGCAAAAACAGATGAAAGAAGGAACTAACATATGGTGGCTAAAGGGGATGTAAGACATATTCATAGATAAACTATCTTATAACGTCCCTAATTTGCAGGTGCAGAAAACAAATCAGATACTCTCAGGATCATCACCTTGTCATTTGTTCTAGCAGCAGTGTCTATACCTGCATTAATAGTCAGCATATCCTGCTGCATATGCATGACAAGACGAGAGAGCCCTCAGGCCAGTGCTTCAGTTACTTCTGGCGGAGCTCATTTATCTGACAGGACAACAGAACGACTCGACAAGTCCACCATCGAGACCTACAGAAAGATCACAATTGGTGAAAATCTTTGCAATGAAGAACCTACTGATGTAACCTGCGCAATATGCCTGGCAGATTATGCTCCAAAAGACACTATAAGATTCATGCCTGAATGTGAACATTGTTTCCATGTAGAATGCATAGATAAGTGGCTAAGCCTGAATAGTAAGTGTCCAGTCTGCAGGACTTCTCAGACTTGTAAACATTCATGATAGGTTTTGGTGTTTTACGGTTCAAATGTCTTGTGTCCACCTAGTAACAAGATAATAAAAAAATGCTATCACCGCTTTATTCAAGGTGAAAGTTCATTTTCTCAAATGTCAATCTAGTCTATAGCATTTTCTTTCAGCAAATGTAGACCATCATCTTGCCATAAAGTGTAGAAGAAGCAAATGAGTACAACAATGATAGCATCGCAACAGCAACAAATTAACATTTAAAACCACCACTCTATATAAATCATAATCCATTTTCCACCAAAACACATATGCAAGATAAAAATAAAATATTATCAAATAAACTTTAGTTCCCATTGCAAATTTAATACCACAGATGTCCATCCACTCGAGGTGGAATGCAGTACAACTTCAAAAGCTTCAGTAGCTTAACTATTGACGAGAACAGTGCATTACTGCAACATGCAAAACAGCTACATTTACATACAATTACAGTCGCATTGAAAATTTTCACTTCTATTTTACATTTCAACTAGGTCCAACTAATGAACCGAGTTAGATCATGTGTGCCATGCATCTCATTTCTTCGCAAACAGCTTCTTCGGAAGTTTCTCCAATGGTGTGGTTTTGAGCAGGAAGAGCCTCGCAGCACGTTCTTGCAGAGTACCCCCACACTTCAATCCCCTCGCTTGAAGTTCTGATTTTAAGCGCTCCAAGCCAAGAATCTATAAATTGGTCAATGTACACGATATGAGTGGCCAACACAGCAGAATAGAGTATACAGTTTAACTAGACAAGAATATAAAGATGAGATATTGTATCAGAGTGCCACAGTTTAGAGACGTACCTCTAATTCTGCTGCTGAATGATAATCATCAAAGTTCAGAGGCTTGTCCATGTTTTGAAGACTCTCACTCACAGTCAAAGATTCTTCTGGAACTGACTGAGATATGGAACTATCTCTAACTTCTTCACCCAAAACAACTTCATCAACTGGACCAGAGGTACCAGGTTGCTGCTGACTAACTACCTCGTTCACGGGGCTCGAGTGAGATTTGTCAGGCACCTCTGAAATGACTTTAGAGTCTTCAATTTCTTCAACATTCTCTAGCACAGTTTCTTCCGTAGTTTTACTATCATGATCCATAACACATGCATCTGGACTTCTAACTGATTTTAAAGACTCCTCAGTGACTTCTTCCTCCAAACCGTCCCCAGAGGAACCTTGATCAACAGATCCAGAATCATGTTTCCCACCAGTAATCGAACCTGAACTTGCTTCTACTTCTTTGCTTGAATTGGAATGAGCCCCATTATCTATTATTACAGATTTCTCATTCTCCTCTTCTTTATCAGTATCATCCTCATCCAGGTCTTCACTGTCACTGTCACCCAATTTTCTCTTTCCAAGCCTGAAAAAGGAAGGTTACAAGGTCTAATTCAATGACTTATTCACACAAAGCATAATTTAATTGTTTGACCAATGTTGAGAATAGAAAAAGTACTGGATTCAGCAATTCTTGACAAAGTTTCAATTATTTTTTCTAGTAACATTTTCTTTGGTTAAAGAGCAAAAGGCAGAGCAGTCATAAATAATAAAATTTTGAACATGTGACTTCATACTTGCATATAAGTATAAAACAAATTGACAATATCTTTGGCAGAAGTAAAGGAAAACAATAACAAATAATAAATCAAAGTCTGTCCACACACATCATTATATTTCAATAGTTTAGAGACAACCATTCCTTTGTCATGTTTGTCATTCATCCCAGGGCAAATTGTAGCTTACTAATCATGTTTGAGATGTAACATTATTCATGACAATACATTATCACATCACAATACAAAGCATATTAATGCAGGGATAGAGAATTCCGTACCATATCTTCAACCTCTTGGAGGCAGACTCACTACCCTCAGCCTGACTTTTCCTCTTCGAGCTCATCAATCCCTTAACCGACTCTCGGACCGACCTCTCCACCTCCTCCATGCACTTAGCCGAATCCTCCCTGTATTTCGCCACATACTTCTCAGCACTGTCACCCCCCTTGCCCTTTCCACTCTTCAGAACCTCTTTCGACTTCTTCTTGATAAAATCCTCCGCCATCTTCTCCAACTTCCTCTCCTCTGCCTCTGCTCTCCACTCTTCCAGCTTCTTCTCCGCATTCACATGCCTTAGTCTTCGCCCACTCATATCCCTACAAGCATCAAAATTATTCGTCTTCTTCTGCCCAGCTTTCGTTGCAGCTCCTCTCAGCAACGATCCAAAACCACCTTTCCCACCCCTAAGCCTCAGCAGCAACTGCACAACAACAGGAAACTTCCCCAATCCATCAGAGCCGCTATGTGAATCAGAACCTAGGGTTTCCGCAAAAGAGGAATTCCCCCGCGATTGAGCTAGAGTCAAGGTTTGGTGATCATGGAGAACACGACTGTTGTTGACTAGGAGTTGAAGGTCGGAGGGGACGGCGGTTAGGGTTTGGATGTGGTGTTTGAGGGAGGAAACGGAGATCGACGGTACGTCAAAATTCAGGATCCGATGTTTCCCGTCGAGCAATTTCACAAACACCTGGTGGATCTGCGATTCGACAGCCTCCATCGACTTGAAAACCTCCGAAGAACAGCCCACAATTGGCGGTTTGATTCGAAAACGGTTATAATTCTCTCCTCCCGTACCTAAGCGTGAAATCTGATAGGAAAGGAAGTAATGTTCGAGAAAATGCGTATTTATAGACTCCCAGACCTTATGAAAGTTGGATTGAAAGGCCCATTATCCATATCCAGCCCAATCACCCGACATTATTACAATGAACGCTGAAAATCGAAGTGCTACCCCGTCTCAAACGAGCTTATACTAGTAAGTCCGGCATACGTAATTATATTAATTTTTCAAACCTAACTTTTTACTTTATTGAATAAATAAAGATGTATGGTGAAGTAGAATTTGTGAAATTTATTTTTTTTTTAAGAAATTGTGCAAATTACTTGGTACAGACCGAATCAGAAGGTAGTATTATTTTAAACATAGATCCAATTTTCAATTTGATTCGGTGAGTTAATTCGATTCAAATTAAAGGGGTGTTTTTTATTGCTTTTAGTTTAGAAAAATGATAAATTTAAAAATTGTGGAGAGAATTACTTATTGATAGAAATAGATGGCGTTTGAGATAACGAGTAATTTTGATCGAATTTAAGAAGTTAGAGTGTTGGATAAATAATCACTTTTGAAATTTAAAATTACCAAAGTTACCCTTATTACTCATTTCTACATAAAATAAAGGTTCAAAATCTCATTTTACTCTCCATTTCATTCAACGACGCTCTTGTAGAGAACTCAGGAAGTCAAGAAATTTCTCCATAGAAATTGAAGTTGGAGCTTGAAAATCTGTGGGGATGGAATTACTGCAAATTAAAAGAACATGTGACGTTAGTTTTTTAAGATCGATGTAAAACCCCCACAAACTGGTAATAAATTCAAATACTACCGGTTGTTATTGTACAAACAAGAGTTACACATAAATGATAGATTCAGTACACATACCTTCAGAAAAACCTGTAACATGAAAGATATCAAGAAATTGATTAGGAATCAATTTTCTCTAACTTCAAACCTACGGATCCGGATTCCATGCCATGTTGTGTATTGCAAAGGAAGAATGAGAAGCAGCAGGGAAGCAAAGAGAAAAGTTTTTCGTTGATGTTTTAATTATCTTTTTGAAGGGTAAAGTTGGCGTTTGGTAGGTAAAGGTATTAAAGAAAACTTTATTAAAACTAAGAAAGAAAGGCAAAATTGAAAAAGCATGTCCTTACTGCTTCTAGATTTTGGGGAGAATATGCTTATTTTAAAGTAGAAGTAGCCTGCAGCAAACACTCTTTTTAGCTTCAAGAAAACATGATTCGTTATGTGTTGTATAAGAAAGGGATATCTACGAGTTCAATTGAATAGATAAATAAAAGCTTCAAGCAAGCATGATTCGACCACTTCGATCCAGTATAAAGAATACCTATTTTCTAAATAGCAAAATGAAGAGGCTAGAAGTACTTATTTATCAAACACTTACATTCTATAATTTTGGTCAAAATTACTTAATTCTCAAACACTACCCATTTTTAACCATAAGTGATTTTTACACAAATACTAAGTTTAATCACTTTTTTAAAAATAAAAGCAATGAAAAACACTCCCTTACTGGGGCCAAAATAGAGAGTCCAATTTCATTAGAGATTCAGTTTTGTTCGTTAGCTATCGATCGAGACGCAGTCGAGCTTGATTTATCATCAACTTAAACAAGAAAACTTTACTAATTCTTAGAAAGTAATATACTCACTAAATTAGTAAATTACATTCTATAAATAATTCTCGTTAGATAATTCCATATCAATGAAATGTAAAAATTAGAGAAATTATAAATAACATGTTAATATATTATTTCAATTTTTAACAAAATTAGCTTGGAAGTCCAATAACGAACTAGTTCACAAGTTAACGAATCAGAAATATGTATGTACGTGAATATGTGAGAATTAAAGGTGGATATCTTATAGACACGTACAAATATGCCAATATTTAGATGACTCTACGTATTCGATATGTGCCTAATCGGATATTCTATGCGCACTAAGGGCCTGTTTGGTTCAGCTTATTAGGCCATATTAAATATTGTAACTGGGCTATTAAAACGTTTGGTTGCTCAGTTTTGGGCCCTTGTTTTATTACAAGCCCGGCTGGTGCAAACCATTCAGCCCGGTAGATTAAATCCTAGGGGGGGTTGGGTTGCTATAACCTGATTTCCAACCCACCTATTACTTGCTAACGATTTTACTTTTCTGCCCCTGAATTAAAAGGCTAAAGTTAGGGTTTCATCACATTTCAACTTCAGGCAGCCGCAAATTTGGAAGAAAGGGCGAGAGAGACTGAGCTCGCGATTGAATCTGGTAACGTATTTCTCTCCATCATCTTCTCCGACAAGCTTACTCCTTCATTATAATTGTTCTTCATCTATCTCAATCGCTTAACTTCGATTTTTTTTTTTTCCCGTCACTTCTCGAACCACCCCTCGCTGAATTTGAAGCTGCGCCCTAAGTTTTACAAGATTCGAGATCCAGGTAATCTTCCTTTTTTATCGATTTATAAGGGTTTAGGGCGTGGATTGAAACATTTTATATTGTCAAATTTATTTGTGTTTAGCGTTTTCAGGTACCAATAGCAAGAAATTGGTTTCTCCAATTACCCATTCCTTCTTCCGTCTTGTTCGATATTATGTTTAAATGTAAATTTTGATAAGCAGTGAAACAACAAAAGAGTCGTAGATTTTGATTGTTTTCCCCGTAGTCCAATTAAATATTATTATCATTTTTGTGATTATTATTTTTGTTCGATAAGTGCTCTTAAATATAATTACATGTGGTTAAAAAAGGTATTATTACAAGTAGTCATAAATTATTATACATGATATTTTGTATACATCAACACTTTGTTGTCTTCTCTTGATTCAAAAGCTTTCTCACTGTCAAATATGTGGACTACATCTCTGATTACTTACCTATATAAATCTGATTTTTTTAGTTGTAAGCTTAATTGAGGTTGATAAATTTTTGACTTTGATTACCTGTACTTGTTTGATTGTGTGTTTGAAAAATTCTATAAAACACAACAATGGTTTAATAATTTATCATACTCTTTTTATTTTGGGAAATCTAATTGTCCAATTGTAAAATATAAAATAAATAATTTGTTTGAGGTTTATTTTTATGTTCCTATTGCATAGAATTGCTAAAACTGACATTTACAAAAATGATTACCCTAAAATTATGTTAGTGTAGTTAAAAGTGCAGTGGAATAAGAGTTTTTTTCATGTATTTTCCATAGATAGTTGGATCCATTAATATGTCGTAATTAATTGTATTGTTCTTATTTGCTAATGTGTTGTTGAGAACTGTTTTATGTGCCAACCACAACCAAGAATTTTAAAGGCATTTACTGGTGTTTAAATTGGGGTGGCTGATATAATCTTGCTTTATTTGTAATAAGGTGTCTTGACATGGCTGAAATCGGCAGAAGAAGGGCCGAGATCTTTCAAATTGTTGAGGAAATTTTGTCCTCAAGCTTTGTCGTAATTAATGTTGTACTGACTCAGTTAGATAGTGGTGCCACTAGTCGTAGTAGGTGTGAGCGTGAGATTAGGTATGTGATGGCCGACAAAATCCCCGACCAAATTAAGCATCTAGATAGTCTAGTAACTAAAAATGATGTGGACTGCCTTGAGCAATTGAGAATGCCTAGGGCAGCTTTCTATAGACTTTGTTTTCTACTGAAACATGTCGGTGGTCTAAAAGATTCTCGCTACGTTACTGTAAGCGAGAAAGTCGCTTTGCTTCTTTCTGTCCTCTCACATCATAAGAAAAATCGTGTCGTTAAGTTTGATTTTAAAAGGTCGGGGCAGACCGTAAGCACCCATTTTCACACTGTGTTGTCGGCAGTAATTAAGCTACATCCAATTCTCTTAGCTAAACCTGAACCGATTGATGAGAACAGTGGGAACTCAAGTTGGCGATGGTTCAAGGTAATAGTTTTTTTTAAAAAAAAACATTTTAGCAATACAATTTATTATTAAAAATTGAGTAGTTCTTTAGAATTTGACATTCTGAAACCCTTGTCTAGGGCTGCCTGGGGGCTTTAGATGGAACATACATCAAAGTCACTGTCCCTGAATCTAATAAGGGGCGGTATAGGACAAGGAAGGGGGATATAGCTGTTAACATCCTTGGGGTCTGTGAACGGGATATGAGGTTCGTGTATGTGCTAACGGGTTGGGAAGGTTCAGCCGCGGACTGTAGGGTATTACGAGACGCGGTTAGTAGGCAAAATGGCTTCAGAGTACCACAAGGTTAGATCTGAAAACTTACCTTATAATGTATTAGCACAAACCTTAGCCATGAATTGAGAAATTGAATATTTTTTTAATCGACAGGTCATTACTACCTGTGTGATAATGGGTACATGAACGCGGATGGGTTTCTAACTCCCTATAAGGGGGTTCGTTATCACTTAGAGGAATGGGGAGAGGGATCTAGAGCACCACAAACCTACCAAGAATACTTCAACATGTGTCATTCGAAGTCCATAAAACGGCGTCCTGGGTTCGTGGGCTTCCATGATGTCAATTGGATGGCCTCCAATCCACAGTCGCAATACGTTAATCTCCTACTGCTATACCCAGAATTAAGTGAACTCCCTGACCAAAAGCACACTCAAATTATTTATAAGAAAATTGATCATTGATGTGTAATAAAACACATATAATCGCAAAGAACAACCAACCTTCTGAATTACTTTGTCTGGGTTGTTCCGATTGTGTAAAATTAGACATTATCCGGTCTCAAAATTACTGAGTCTACTCCTTAAAGCCCTAATTCCGAATCAAAATTTAGGCAAACAAGAAATTGACCCGTAGAATAGAGTGTGCGAAATGATTACACATATTTATTACTCGGGATGATCCTCAGCGGCATACCTTACTTTAGCTTTCCGGATCAATCCACCTGCGACTCTCATCAGCTGCGAGAGAGCTCCAGCATCTTCTGCAGCGTAAGTAGCAGTAGAGAAACAAACTATTTGCTTGTGTTTAGTGTCTGGACAATTTTGCCCTCATTGCAAATATTTTTAAGGGTTAATAATGTAATTTCTGTTAATAGGTAATGGTTTAATAAGTTGAACCAAACACATTACTTACTTAACTTAGGCTAAGCAAACCAACTATAACACTCTAACCAAACAAATTATTACATAAACCTATGTCTTTTTAATCACCCCAAAAGCCCATTAGTGCATAACAACCCAATTACTGATATAGCGAACCAAACGGAGCCTAAGGGTGTAAACGAGTCGAGTCGAGTCAAGTTGAATATTGGTAGATTCGAGCTAAAGCTTGAGCTGATTTAATTTTTTTTAAACTCGAGTTCAACTCGATAGAAACTCGTTGAGCTCGAGATCGACTTGGCTCAGCTTGATTGATGCAAATTGAACTAAACAAATATAAATAATATATTAAAATTGAATACGTTAATTATATTACAATATGCTCGAGCTCGATTTCGAATTAAGATATATTTATAATTATGAAAGTTATATGGTAAATTAGTAATTTAACACAAATTCGATTAAATTCGCGAGCTTATTAAATTAAGTATTAATAAGTTCGAACTCGATACCTAGCTCGATGATTTATCTCAAGTCGAATTTGATTTTTTAGGAGTGAATTCGAAGTGACTTTCGGAGTTGTGTTGGCTTGCTCATATTCCTACTGAACACCCAATCACCCGTAATCCAATCCAAAAATTCTAATTCTGCACCCGTATCCGTATATCTTTCAATTGTAGGAACACGATCTGAGAAAAAAAAAACAAAACGTACCAATTAATCGTCTTCCTTGCTTTTTGCAGCAAATTAATTCATCAGAAGATTTTACGATAGTAGGGAGGGCATCGAAAAATCCAGTCATTGAACAATTTAATCGAGGGAAATCTGATATGAAGAAAAACGGAAGTGGGAGTAATGTTGTCGACAAGGGTCGGATCCTGCTGGCGAACCCGAATCTTCCGCGGTTCCTCTGCCAGAACTGCCGCCAAAGCCTCTGCATCGTCGGCGTCGATTCATATGCTGATAAATTCCCAGCTGCAGGTCTCAAATTTATATACTCTTTACTTTAATTTAAGTTGTACTCGAATCACCTGTGAAAATTCCGAATTTTTTAGTTGAAATTTATAAAGGAACATGCTGTTGCAGTCATGTATGAGTGAATTTGGGAGCTTGTTTTGGTACTTAACTTTTAGGTTTTCGAGATTTTATTCGTGTTATGTATATTGATCATACGTGCATATTTTACTCTGAATTATCTAGTGGGAATTTAAAGGAATATGCTGTTGCAATAATATATGAGTAATTTGGGATGGTAAATGGTAATTATGGGAGACATTGGCATTGTGGTAATGATGATATTACGCTCGGGTGCACCTTGTGCAGCATCCGCCGTTGATTTGACATACACCCATATGTATGAATGTGTGATTGTGTATATTTCAAAGGTAGATGCTACATATTGTGCAGTCTTCCAGGTGTAGCATCTGATTAGCTGTGAATTATACTACACTGATATTTTCGGATGTTGAAAATGTAGTGCAAGCACCATTCGAGCAACTTCCTACTTTTAACTTCTGGATTTGGTGTGGTTCTGATAAACGCTTAGACGAGATTATTACCCCCCACCTCGTTCCTCGCTTCTGGTTTCAAATAATCGATACGAAGATTGCTCCCAACTTATTTGGTTGCTTTATATTATAGATAGTTGTGAAGGAATTATGGTTCTTCTGTATAATATGTGATAGAAACATGCAGGGATGCAGGGTTCTTCGATCCTTGGAACTGGTAGTGTTGTGGGTTCGACAAGGATGGACCACTCGTTTGTCGTGTTGCCAAAGCAAAAGAATCAAACTCCAGGAGTTCCACCTCGTCCTCGAGGTGGATCCGTGCACCCTGATTCTAGCCAGTCAGGGAAGGCAATAGACGAGTCTTTTGTTGTATTACCTCCACCAGCTGCTTCTGTATATAAGTGTGAACCTGGAGCTGATGGAAGTGGGACCAATTTGCGGTCACCTGAGGGTGGACCCACTAACTCTCCTATGCAACCACACAATTCGGGCTTCGACTCCACCATAACAGTCCTGAACCGTGCATTCGATATTGCCACTACACAAACACAGGTAAACCGTAAGCATGATCCATGAAATCTGCTCTAATATGATCATCTTTTAACAGTCCTTCCTTCTGTCAATCTTATGTGCAGGTTGAACAGCCTTTATGTCTCGAGTGCATGAGAGTTTTATCTGATAAACTTGATAAGGAGGTCGAAGATGTGAACAGGGATATAAATGCATATGAAGCATGTCTTCAAAGATTGGAAGGCGAATCAAAAACTGTTCTTAGTGAAACTGAGTTTCTTAAGGAGAAATTGAAGGTGCTTATTCCGTGATCTCATTACTCATGATGTGAAGTCATTTTTCCGATCAGTTTTTGCAATAAATTAATTCTAATATAGCTCAATAATATGGTTGTTTGTCATCAATGACTTTGCTTTTCATGAATCTGAATGTTTGAGTTGTTTGTCAAAGATACTCTTGCGATGGAATTTTACCATATATATGTGTGTTTGCTACTTAATGTTTTTTTCCCTTTTTACATTTTGCACACTTTTATTGAAAGATTTGGTGGGGGTTTGTATTTCTTGATTCATTCTTCTCTTTCCTTTGCAAGGTTGTTACCTGTCTGTCCATCTATGTGAGGTTGAGTAGGTGTCTATGTTAAAGTACCTTTGATGGGAACTTAGGCTTCATATTAATTATTTATTGTATCTAGAAATTCTCTAAGCAAAGTAGAAGACTGAATAGTGAACAACCTGGTATTTTTCCTCTGAATTTTTTACTATGAGTGGCACATGTGTTTTGAAATTTCTAGCTAGGAATTTGAATATCGATTCTGTTGTATTTTTGTTGTATCTTTAGATAGAAGAAGAAGAACGAAAGCTGGAGGCAGCGATTGGAGAAACAGAGAAACAATGCGCTGAAGTAACCGGTGAATTGAAGGAACTGGAGTTAAAGTCAAGTCGCTTTAAAGAGTTAGAAGAGCGGTAATCCCCAATAAACTTCATAATCTAGTCAGAACCTTTGCTATTGGATTGTTTCTGTTTAAAAATTACAATAGGAATATGCTGGTTTGGGACAATCTTCTTTTCTTCAATCATTGAAATCCCATTTTGATGAATCCTAACCAGTTTGCGTTTTCCAGATATTGGCAGGAGTTCAATAACTTTCAGTTTCAGTTGATCTCACATCAGGTTTGTCTCACTTTTCTCCTTTGGAGTCTTTGTTCTTTTTTCTTTTAATATATAATATTACATCAACGATGAGGCATGGTGATCTTGTGTGGGTAATTTGGGTTGTGTTTTTTTCGGATCCCATTCTTCATCATTGCCTTGAACCCACTGCTTGCTTTCTGCTTTCAGAACATTATACCGGCCATACTACATTAAAAATTTAAGATAAGAAGATAATGACTTCGGGCCATGGGAACTACATTATTGCTCCCATCTGTATTAGCATTTTATTTTTTTTTCTTCTGAAGCAAAATTGCTGTACAATTATTTAACTTGAAATGTACGGTCAATAGGAAGAAAGGGATGCAATTCTGGCCAAGATTGAAGTCTCACAAGCTCATTTGGAGCAATTGAAGCGCACTAATGTGCTAAATGATGCTTTCCCTATATGGTATGATGGAGAGTTTGGAACTATCAACAACTTCCGTCTAGGAAGACTTCCTAAAGTCCAGGTATATAAATATTAAATAGATGACCAAATGATATATTTGTAGCTATATTATGTGCTTTAAAGGTCCACTTTTATTGCACTTTTCCGGTGGATTGCAATAGGTTGAGTGGGACGAGATAAATGCTGCATGGGGGCAAGCTTGCCTTCTGCTACATACGATGGCTCAATACTTCAGACCAAAGTTTCTGTATCCTTTTCTCTATTAGCACATAAGATATGATACCGTTGCAAATTGTAGTTGGGTACTTTACCGAATGGTACTATCCTACCCTTTTAATTTTCAAACTGTGAACTTGGTTTCAGTTTTTTATCATAATCTTTTCTAATTTTGGATGATGCTCTACTTCCTTTCTATTATGCTATTTTATCTTAACTCTTGGTTTCAGTTTTTGAATGTCAATTTCTTGATCTGGCGTGAACTTGAATATATAATGTTACCCTATCCTTTTGAAATTATATTTCTTAACTAATTGCTTCCAGATACCGCATCAAAATTATTCCAATGGGGAGCTATCCGCGCATAATGGACAGCAGTAACAACACTTACGAACTGTAAGTGGAAAACAATGATCAGCATCTACATATATATTTATTGTGTTCGACATTTTATTCTTTGTACATACCACGGCCAAGGAAATTTAAATCATAAAGATTGATCAGCCAGTCTAATCTGTTTACTGCTGTTCGAAACCGATTGCAAAGAGATTAGATGACCTTTGGAATGGCCCGACCCCTAGTTGCTCCATTCTTATAAAATTAATGGAACATGCCTTTTAAATCCACTTCTTTTGTATGCACATAGTTACACTAATTACTCCTATTCTTTTTATATTTTTCCCCTGTTGGCTCCCATCTTTTTGAATGGCTTCTATTGCCTTTTATTTCAATCACGCATTACTTATCTGTATGTTGTTAAAGCAAGCATGCATATTGACATAACGCACGTTGTCTTTTCTCTCTCAGCTTTGGCCCCGTGAATGTATTCTGGAGCACTCGTTATGACAAAGCAATGACGCTATTCCTAACCTGTCTCAAGGAGTTTGCAGACTTTGCAAACTCGAAAGATAAAGAAAACAACATTCCTCCTGAAAAATGTTTTAAGCTTCCGTACAAGTAAGCACTTTCACGATGTAAATTGGTTGTATTATTCATTCACAAATTCTCATGAAAACTCTCTCTTGTGTGTGTGCGAGTGCGCAGAATTGAGAACGACAAAGTGGAAAGTTACTCCATCACACAGAGCTTCAATAAACAAGAGAACTGGACCAAAGCTCTAAAATACACCCTTTGCAATCTGAAATGGGCTCTCTACTGGTTTGTTGGGAACACAAACTTCCAGCCTCTTACGGCCACCGCTTCGTCCCATTCCGAAGTCTCAGGCGCCGCAAGCTCGATGTACAGTAAAAGACCAGCTGAAACCAAGTTACAATTATAGAACTCTTTCTGCCCATTTAGGCACTGTAAGTCATTGTACATTACATAATCTGTCCATAGCACTGCACTAAGTTTGATTTTTGAAATGATAGCTTTGATTAATTGACACAGTTTATAGGAACCCCACTTTCTAAGTTTTCAGTATGATCACCATGCAAATTCATCTCTTTTATATTTATTTTTTTAATTTATTTTTTATTGTGTTTGGCCAATCTTTATTTACATGGGTGCGAGGGTTCACACTCTACCTGTCTACCACCACCCTCGAAGTTTTGTCAAATTACTAAACAGTCCCTCAACATTTGTAGCATGAGGTCTTTTAACTACAAAAAAAATCGATAAAACTTGCATATATTGCATCTGCATCTTATGGGTCACTATATATCTACTATTCTATTGTCTTTTAAGTCTTAAAGAAGATTCGTATTCGTATATTACATTTTTTGTCGTCGAAGGGGGGTACTTGGTCGTAATATTTACGAACATCAGGGTCTATTTGGTAATTTGACGAACCAGTAACGTAGGTATTGCAAATCTCTCTCACATTTTTGTGACCAAAAAACAGAACTGAGACCATGCAAAACTTATTGCACAAAGTCGTAGAAGAAACAAACACTACAGAAATTCAACCAACTACACTATATATGCCCACACACATCCTTCACTTGAGTCACATCCACTTCTCTTACAAAATGAGTCGTCTGTTGTTCGTTTTAGCTCTTTTTCTGCTCGTCTCAAAACCAACCCAATCGGTTCCTTCATGCAAAAAGGTAGTAAAAGACTTGGATCAGTGCCGGGACTACCTGTCAGGCGACGCTCCGACGCAGAGTTGTTGCACCGCCGTGAAGGACTTGAAAGGGTTGGTAAAAAAGAGAAAAGATTTAGTTGCTGTGTGTGTGTGTATTCAGGATGCACTTTTTGGGTTTTCATATGATCCCAAAATTATCTCTGATCTTCCCCAGAGATGTGGATTACCAGACTTCACCTTGCCTCCTGTAGACATGAACTATGATTGTTACAAGTAAGCAACAATTGTTTGTTTGTTTTGTTAAGGGCTGTTACCGAATAGAACATTCGGTAAAAGCTCGTGTTCAAGTTCGATTATCTTGTTCGAACACATTTATTTATGTTGGTTTATTAACAAATAGAGTTTGAACGCTGAAGGACTCGTTTGTTAATGGCTCGTACTACCTCCGTCCCGAATGAAGTTGCACCTCTAAGGGTGTACACATATTAAGAAAATCTGTTTATTGTTTTTTCAGTTGACTTTTCAAAGGTTGATTAAGGGTGTGGATTGTGTGATAAGTTTCCTTTATGAGGGTGTGCAAATTGTTGTGGAACGTACCGAAAATGAAATGTGCAACTTCATTCGGGACGAAGGGAGTATAATAATAATAATAATAATAATAATAATAATAATAATAATAATAATAATAATAATAATAATAATAATAATAATAATAATAATAATAATAATAATAATAATAATAATAATAATAATAATAATAATAATAATAATAATAATAATAATAATAATAATAATAATAATAATAATAATAATAATAATAATAATAATAATAATAATAATAATAATAATAATAATAATAATAATAATAATAATAATAATAATAATAATAATAATAATAATAATAATAATAATAATAATAATAATAATAATAATAATAATAATAATAATAATAATAATAATAATAATAATAATAATAATAATAATAATAATAATAATAATAATAATAATGATAATTATTATTATTATTATTATCATTATTATTATTATTATTATGCAACTCATTTAAAATGCCTATTAATTTATTGTTGAAAGAATAAAACTCAAGAGTTTTTTGTGTAGAACTAAAATAATATACTCCCTCCATTCCATATTAATTGACGGTTTAGGATGAAACGGAAGGATTAAGAATTGAATATTTTGACAGATATATTCTCAGCTTAAGATGTGATTAAATCAAAATATCTCTGATAGATTAGAAAGTAGAGACATTTTAGGATTGAGTCAAGGAAGAAAATTGGTAGAATTGATGAAAACTATGTAAAACTCAATTAATTGGAAAAGGGAAGAACATTCTAAAATGACAATCAATATGAAACGGAGGGAGTATAATGTTCACGTTTACAAACAAAAAACGTTAACAAATTTGGTGTTCATTAATGTCCGCGAGAAATTTCCAACCATTAATAAACATTAAATTAATAGGTTCCATTCAAGAAATTTCCAACCATTAATAAATATTAAATTAATAGGTTCGATTCGAATTGGATTCGGAAAAACTCAATTTACAACATCTGAAAATTTCAATTTAGCGCAACGATGGGCTCACGGCCCAATTCAGCCCTATGGCCCAAGTAAAAAAAAATAAATTTTAGCTGTATATGGTTCTAATATGTTGCTAATTTATTTATGCAGGATTCAGGTTGGAGATGGAGTTTTTGATAGCTGAAAAATCATCCAAAGCTTCTAGAATATGAATAAAATAAGTTGATGAAATAATAGTTGTTGTGGAGTAAAAAGATGTATCCATGGGATTTGGTTCCGACTTAATATAAAAGTACATTAGTCTATAAATAATATTGAGCATATTTTTTCGTTCATTTCGAGTTGTCATGTCGGAAAAAGACATTTATATTCGATTAAAACTAGACGCGCAATTAAGTAAAAGGTAAATACGTAATTATGAAATTTATGACTTGATTTAATTGGTCCCCAAAAATCAGGGAATTTGTTACCTATCTATATTAGGATAATGCTATAAATTCTTCTAAATTAAGGTCCCTCAAAATTTAGAACAAAATATTGCAATAATCAATTTTCCAAATAATGTTCGGAGCTGATATATCGAACATATATATGGAATTATGAAATTTGATCCCTTAAATAAAGAATTTGAAATTATATGAATTTTTTTAACATATGAAATTATATGTTATTTGAATAAACACAAATTTGAATTTATATTAAATGTAATAACAAGAAAGCAATCACCCAACAAGAATACTTTGTTGATTTATTACATAAAACTATGAAAATTTAAAATTAAAATATCATTATCAATTTCGATTCGATTCGGTAAAACCAATATGTGCCATCCCTACTGAAGACCACGCAGCCCATGCAACGGCTTATGTGGCATCCTGCCACATTGCTCTACCTCAACTTACACACGTCATGATGAATGAGCATGCTTGGGGCTCAAGCAAAGCAATGCAACAGCTGGTGAAGATTAGGGATGACAGTCGGACTAACTTTAGCGGCTTCAGGTTAGTCTTAGCGTTTGTTGGATTTATAGGGCCTTGAGCTTATCAGTTCATTTTTATCGGATCGATAATATGGTGAATCTAATCCTAATCCCTTCGATTTTCGGGCCACTATTGAGCTACTAATCAAACTTTCAAAATTGTATATGTACTGAAATTCAACAATCTTAGTAATTCCAACGTAAAAACAATTAAAGCTCGAAATATTAAATAAAATAATTAATCGTGTACATACATGACAAAACAACATAATGTAGTTAAGACTGGACATCATTCATGTCCATATACATGATAAAAAATAGTTTAAAATATGTGCTTTAAATTTCTAAAAATAAGATGAAGCACAAAAGGACCATTTATATTATTAAGAAAATTGGAGTGTATATAGAAAAAAAAAATACTTACATCATTACAAATAAATAGGGATATCAGTCGGACCAGTCCTAATATTTTTCGGGCTTATAGGACTTCGGACCAATTGAAGAATATGTATAATTTTTATTATTTTTATTATTCAGTATTCTAAAATTTAACTAAACCCACCTCATTTAAGTCGCAACTTCACTGTACGCTAATAAATTTTTAATGTCTCAATTCACTCCATTAATAAATCCTGGATCCGTCCACACAACCTTTAAGAGAGTTGTTTTGTGGCATGGGGTCTTTTAACTATAAAACTTGCATAATATTGCATCTGAATGTTATGGGTAGAGGTGACAATTCGGGCGGCCCAGCCCGTCGGGCCAACGACGTATTTCGGGTCGGGCCAAGAATTGGTCGGACCTAAAATTAGTCGGCTCCGGCCCGAGGTACTCTCCTATAATATACTTAAATTTTCGAGCCGATCCGAGGTCCGTCGGCTTTTGGCCGGTCGAACCAAATAGTACTTCGGATCTACATTTCTATGGCCCGACCCATCTAAAATATCGGGCCTACTCGGCTGGCTCGTCGCGGGCCGATTTTGCCACCTCTAGTTATGGGTCACTTGATTCTTTTTATATTCATATATTTTACTATTATATTGTCTTCGAAGTCTTAAAAGATCTATATCTGTATTAGAGACGGATCTAGGATTTTGTTCTAAAGGGGTGAATTTTGTTCAACTGTATTAAATAGTATAAAGACAGGATTTTGAATCAAGGAGGACAAAATTTAAAAAGATAAGGGAGCGAACTCATTTATATTAAGAATATTAAAAAAAGTTACAAGATAGAATTACATGAAAAACATAAAGAAAATAAAAAATGAGAAGTTCAAGGGGGACGACCGCCGCCCCCCCTAAATCCGTCCCTGCTGTCTGTTAAAAATTTAGTTGTCGAAAGGGAGTACTTGGTTGTAATAATTACCAATATCAAGGTCTATTTGATAATTTGTACCAATTTTTGTCTAAATTTTGGCATGGTAAATTTTGGTTTAGTTCCGAGTTTTAAATGTTTTGGAATACCAAACTTTAAAATGATACGGAATTTTTCAAATTCCAGAACCGTAAAAAAACAGAACAGAGAGCATGCAAAACTTATTGCACAAAGCCGTAGAAGAAACAAACGTCACAAAAACTCAACAAACTACACTATATAAACACAAATCCATCCTTCACTTCAAATTACATCCACTTCTCATACAAAATGAGTCGTTTGTTCTTCGTATTCGCCCTTCTTCTGCTCGTTTCAACCCCAATCCATTCCGTTCCTTCATGCGCAACGGTCGTAAAAGACTTACCACCGTGCCTGAACTACCTGAAAGGGCAGCCTCCGACGCCGGAATGTTGCGCCGGCGTGAAGAGCTTGAAAGGCTTAGTGAATAGCAAAGAGGATTTGGTAGCTGTGTGTAAGTGTTGTAAAGATGCACTTTCTGGGTTCAGTTATGATCCCAGAATTATCCCTGCTCTTCCTAAGTTATGTGGAGTACCAGATCTCAACTTGCCTCCTGTAGACAAGAATTATGATTGTAACAAGTAAGCAACACTTGTTCGTTTGTTCGTTTGTTTGTTTATTTTCTTAACTACTCCCTCCGATACTTTTTAAGGGTTCGTTTGGTTGTCACTCATCAATAACAATGGTAATAAGTATGAATGAGGGGTCAATCATATTATGAAATGAAATGGGGTAATGATTAACTTATTTATTATGTATCAAGCACCATAAATGGGAATGCATCATCATTCATTCTCATTCCCTACCTCTAAACCCCCAACCAAGCGGGCCCTAAATGTAGTTTTTTGGAGTTTTTGTCATAGCGATTCCGTTCTGTTTCGGTTGGAATGGTCGAAATGTTCCATTTCGGTCATAAAAACGAAATAGTTTGTCTATCTCTCCGTTTCAGTTAATTTCTCGGTCATTTCGATCCGAATTTAAGGATAAAATTCGTCGGAATTGAAAAAATCCACAGGAAATTGTCACGTGCACTTTTAATTTGGGGATTTTCGTTGAACGATTTTGGGAAACTTCCGTTTTTGGTCCCACAAGTTAGGGCGAGTCTAGAAATAGTACAATAACTATAGGACTATCAATTTTGGTCCCGTAATTTAGTGCAAAGTCCAATTTGAGGCAAAATTTGTTACCATACCCTAATTTAGCGCAGAGTTCGGAGTATTAATCGCAAACTGAAAATCCATCCTTCACTCAAAGATCTAAAGCTACACTCGTTATCGTACCCTAAATGATTAACCCTGCTCTGGTTCGCTCCAAAAAGAACCAACCCGTTACTGACTCTTCGTTCATGCTGTGTTGGCTTGCGAAATGTTCAGATTTGAGTGCGAGTGGATGTCGAAAAGCCGCATCCGAAATATAGTAACAATTTCATGTCTCTAGTGTAGGGTGGTTGAGTTTATTTGTGGATTTGCATGTGAAAATTTATAGGCATGCTTGATTATTGTATTAATGGAGAGAGAGAATCGCCAAGTGAAACTAGGGTTTTATTTCCTCGCATCGTTGATGACGAAAATAGGCGCGAGGCTTCTCTTCATTTTATTAATGTAATGCAAGTTGATGTGTAATTATTATTTTTTATTTTGTTTTTCTTTTTCAAATTTAAGTCAGGTGGTATGCCATATCGACTACATTGAATGAGTCAGCGCTAAATTGCGAAACTAAAATTGATAATTCTATAATTACTGGACCATTTCTGCAATCGCCTAGCTTACGGGACCAAAAGTGGAATATTCCCAAAATCTAAACGAAAACCCTCACATTCAAAGTACACGTGCATTGCACGTGACAATTTCTGGTAGATTTTTCAATTTCGGCGAATTTTATCCTCGAGTTGGACTCTGCTTTAAATTATGGGACTAAATTTTATAATTCTATAGCTATTGAATCATTTTTTAACTCGTCCTGACTAACGGGATAAAAACGAAATTTCTCCGAAAAAAAGAATTCGAGAAAGAAATTATATATAAATAATGAAATTATAAATGTAAAAAGGTAAATGCCCAGTTTGTACCTTCCATTATTGTTGAACAGAAACTAAGGATGGACGGAAATTGGGCCTGACCTAATGGGCTCACGGCCCAATTTAGCCCAATGGCCCAAGTGAAAATAATACTCTCTGCGTCTTAAATGAACTTGCACAGGAAAATCGGTACACATATTAAGAAAAGGTTAATTTTTAAAATTTTGTTGACTTTTTAAAGGTTGATTGAAGGTGGAGATTGAGGGTGAAGATTTTTAGGATGGAGATAGTGTTATAACTTTTTTTTTTTAAGGGTGTGCAAATTTGTCTGGGACAAACGAAATCGAAAATGTGCAAGTTCATTCGGGACGGAGGGAGTAATAATTAAATTTCTAGTGGATATAGTTCTGATATGTTGGTAATTTTGCATAAATGCAGGGTTCAGGTTGGAGGTGGAGTGTTTGATAGCTGAAAAATCAGGAATATGAATAAAATAAGTTCGATCGGTTGAACTGTTGTGGAAAAACTGGATGACTCGGAGATATATATATATATATATATTATGTAATATATGTGTTCAGATTAAATATAATAAAAATCAATATAATAATCGGGTTTGGAAATGAATAGATATTATGAAAATTATTGTAACTTTGTGTATTGAATTTTTAAAGTTTAATTTGAGAAATTTGTTTACTACATTAGTAGTAGTTGTCATATATTGCTAGTCACTCGCTACGTGCATACGTTGATCTTTCTATCTATTTTTCTCCATTTTTTAAAAAAAAATTAAAAATCGGGTTAATTGGATTACCAGTTTTACCTCCTTTTTTACCATGCCATGTGGGGTCAGTAAAAACCCGTTAGATACTAAGAATCGGACCGTAAATATGTTCGGTTTCCGATTAAATCGGTCAGATCGGTCGGTTCAGTTGATTAAATTACTAAACATGAATAATTAGGAGAATTATATTAGCTAAAATCAGCCATATTATGACAAGCCTTTTGGCGATTCAGGCTGACTCAGCTCATTGGGTGTTTCTCGAATCATATCGAATCAAGCTAAAATTTCATCAAATCAAAAATTAGTAAAACCAACCCTACAAATTCCCTAAAATACTGATATCATTGGGCCAGGTTGTGGCCCATTAGGCCATTGATCCATCGTGTAACCTCTGTTGGTAGTAACGGATTCCAAAAAATTAGTCAAGGGATTTATTTATAGATGGATTTAGGAGTTCTTTTTATGAGGTAATTTTTTTTTTTTTTTTAATTGTGTTTTAAGGTTATATGACAATTTTAAAATATAGGGGACAAATTCTGAGTAAACTAAAAATCAAAATATTTTATGTTAAACCTTAAACTTAAAATATTGGATAACTTACTTTTTTTTTTTTAAATAGTTTAGAAAATTAGAACGGTGGACTACCGTTGTATGCCCTTAAAATGTCCATGAGTCCTAACAATATTCAACTGTATAAATAAAAATAGAAAAGTACTAACAATTTGGGTAAGATCGATAAATTATTTTAATTACAAAAAAAAATAACTAAGATATAATATTTTCTAACATATCGACTACTTATACATAATAATATATCTATCTACTTCAAGTTAAACAATAGAAACATTTATCTTATTTAATTAAGTTATATTAGCACATTATGATGGGGTTAGGAGGGCCTAGTGCCCCCTTCACTTCTACGTATGTCGGTCAATGTTTGTTGAGCCCGATGATATTTTTGATAAGATTCTTATGACTAGAGGTGACAAAATTAGAGTCTGTCCCAATCAGCTCGATATTTTAGATGGGTTGGATTATAGGAATCTAGGCCCAAATACATTTGGTCCGATAGGTTCAACTTGGACCAAAAGTCAGACGGATCGCAATCCGATATTTTTAGTATATTATAAGAGAATATGCCGGGTCGGATCAACTTTTAGACCTGATCTAATTTTGACCCATCCTGATTCAAAATATAAAATTGACCCAACAAGTTAGGTTCGATTGGACCGCCCAAATTACCACCTCGATTTATGATACAACTTGTTTAAATACTTTGAAACCGGGACACTTTTACTGATTTTCAATGTTCTAAAAAACGTTAGACGCTAGTCGGAGCAGATTAGGGTCTAGCACCTAAATGAGATTTAGGTGGAGTTAGTCGGGTCTAAGCGAGAAGGAGTCAGGCAAAACATATAAACGATTAAGGACCGTCTAGCACCTAAACGAAGTATAATCGGAGGTAGTCGGGACTTTTAGATAAGAGTTTTTTTTCCTTGTTGCAAAAGCGAGCTCTAGGGTCAATGGAAGGGTGGATGGTGGTTGGCCCTCAATTTATGTTTTGGCCACCAACATTCTTGAAAAACAAAAACAAAAAAAAAGAACAATTTTTTTTTTAAAAAAAAAATCAAGATTTGTTTCTATAAGATGAAATTTTGCATGCTGATCATTTGTTCTGAGAAAGTAGAGAGAGAAAGAGATATGGCAGAAATGAAGAAGTTCATTGTAGAGATAGAGAAAGCAAGAGAAGCAGAAGATGGGAAGCCATCAGTGGGCCCAGTTTATAGAAATTCCATTGTCAAAGATGGGTTTAGGCCACTGCCTCAAGGTCTTGACAGCTGCTGGGATAGTTTCCGGTACGTTCTAATATCTTATAAGTTATTTTATAAGTTTATAACTTATTAAAGTATTTGAGTAATACAATTTATAAGCTTATAATTAAATGAATAGGTTTAACTATGGGGTTAGTGGATGAAGTTGAAATCCACTATAAAATACACGTTTGGATTATAGTGTGTGGTGTATTCGAAGTGTGTGTGCAGGGGCGGATCCAGGATGGATAGTTAGGGGGGCCCGAATTTTTTTTTTTCGACCAACATTAATATACACGTGATAATAAATATTCAATATATTAAATTTATTATTTAAATAGAATATCAACAATATTTATTATTAAATATGTTGAAATGTGTCATTAGTAACCTATATATTAAAATCTAGAGTGTTTTTATTGCATATCATCAAATTTATCTAAATTTCTCTGGGTGTTTAATAATTTGAGGGGGGCCAAAACACACACATTTTCCAAAATAAACACACAATATAACATATTATACATATTTTGGAGATACATATAACATGGTGAGCACAGGGTGGGGGGCCAAGGGTGGATCCGCCCCTGTGTGTGTGAATTAAAATTTGGATCTTCTAAAATACTCTATCGTACATTTTGGAGAGAGAATTTATGTTGTTTGTGTAGTATCGAATCTGCATCTTGCAAGATAAAAATTACACTACTTTACCACCACCCCGTCAATAGCATAACAACAAACTTTTACGTTTTAACTTTTAATATTAATATATATATATATATTAATATTATAGAAAAGTTAATGCCCCTAAAACTCTCGTTTTCGGAGTCTCAGACGATCGCCTCTTTACATCAAAAGAGAAGTGGCATGTTTATAAGATCTTAAGAAAATAAGATGAGTCAGAGTTAAAAAAGAAGAGCTTATTATAAGTTAGATAAAATGTCGAATACTTTTAAAATTTTATGAGCTCCCAAATAGTGAGATTTTAAAAACGGCTTGAATTATAACATGGCCACTTACATTGTTATCTTGAAAGTAAATATAAGCACCAATTAATTCTTTTATATATATATATTACATATATATGAACTAATTGCAGTGGGTTTATTGCAGTCAATCTGTGGAGACATACCCCAATAACAAAATGCTTGGTGAGAGGGAAATGGTAGAAGGAAAGGTATATTATTAATTAACTCAATCGATTTAATTTCGATTTCTTGAATATTATTTTGGATCTCCTTCTTCGTATAATACAATATTTTATATTATATTTTAATTCACACATGATACGTGTAAATGATTAGATTACGAATACATCATAAATAATTATACGACATGATTAATATAATATGTTGTAAAATATATTGTACTAAATATGATAAAAAATTCGAAGAGCTTGAATATTGCAAAATTCTGACATTAGTTTGTGTGAGTATATAGGCAGGTCCATATGAGTGGTTAACTTACAAAGAAGTATACGACGTGGTCTTGCAAGTCGGCGCCTCCATTCGTTCATGTGGCATTACTCAAGTAAATTTTCACCTTTTTCTGCTAGCTAAAAAAATGTTGAACTATTAAAAGTTGCATTGTAATTGAAAATCGAACTAATTGTCGTATTCTTTTATAATTAATTTATATTGTAAATAAGATACTTGAGTTTATTCTGAATTTCATTTCGATTGAGCTTTTAAAAAATTGGAAAAAAAAAAAAAGAAAAAAACTACTAAATTATGAGAAATATTATGTTCAAACACAGGGTGACAGATGTGGAATCTACGGTGCAAACTGCTCGCGTTGGGTTATAAGCATGCAGGTAGTCTTCAATCGTGAGTAACACTTGTATAAGACTGTTTTCATAAGACGAGGATCACATTTATCATAAAAAATATTATTACTTTTGATATAAAAAGAATGCTACTTTTTTCACAAAACAATGTTACTTCTTGAAAACTGTTGCTTTTATATGAAGATTAACACTTAAACTAACAGTTTTTACATCAAAAGTAAATATTTTAATGATAAAGTAACTCTCATCTTACGAAAGATGGATCTGTAAGTATTTCTTCAATTCATAACTATACTACTTTCCCTGAAAGATAGTCCAGTATTTCTTTTTCTGTCCGTCCCAAATTAATAAATTAGTCACATTTCTCATATAAATGATATAATTCTCTAAAATGCCCTTATCTAGTGCAAGTGTTTTACGAATCATTAATTATATACGTCTCTAATATTAAAGAAAAATAATGGGTTAAAATTGTTTTTCCAATAATATTAACTATGTTTTTTTAATTTGTATGTAAAAAAAATTATGACTATTTATTCGGGACGGAGGGAGTATTTCTATTGATCACTATAATTTGGGTATTTTTCTATGCATATTATAGTTTATTCTGGTTTTTGCAGGCTTGCAATGCTTATGGTCTCCACTGTGTACCATTATATGACACTCTAGGTAAGCTCTTTCTTATTTTCTTCTTTTCATTTCTTGATTTAACCTCAATCCACAGGAGAGGGAGATGAAAAAGTTGGCCCGACACGATGGACCGGTCCAATCCGTCCGATATTTTGAATGGGCTGGACCATAAACGTAGGCCTGAAGTACCATCAGGCCCAACAAACCTGAAGAATCCTAGGCCAACCCGAAAATTTTAGTATATTTAAGAAAGATAGTTCGGGCAGGCTTGATAATTTTTGGCCCGATAAAATATCGAGCCGTCCGAATTGTTACCTAGCTAAGGTTTTGACTTTTGGTTTTAGGTGCTGGTGCAGTGGAGTATATCATCTGTCATGCTGAGATTTCAATTGCATTTGTAGAACAAACCAAAATTTCTGAGGTAAATATCAATCTTATTACATTCTGAAACCTTAATTTTTGTCTGATTATTTTCCTGTATTAACTGATCAATCTTAACCACCAATACTACAGCTGCTGAAAACATTTCCCGCCACACAAAAACACTTAAAAAGTAAGTCGCGCGTTTTATTTTTCGCGTGTTTCAATCTCTGGCAAACACTTAAATAAGGTCGTCTTACAGACCTGTTTCCGTAAGATAAGGATTACTTGTATCATAAAATTGTTACTTATAAAAGTGTGTTTGTAATGATAAAAGTAGCACCTTTTACATCAGAAGTAACACTTTCTAATGATAAAAGTGACTCTCGTCTTACACTGTAAGATGATCTTACAAAAAGGTTGCTATCAATCTTGATGATACTTAAAAATCTCTCAATGTTACAGCTATTGTAAGCTTTGGAGACGTCACGGAAGAACAGAAGCAGTTGGCAGGAAGTTTCGGCTCGAAAATATATTCTTGGGGCGAATTTTTGCTTCTGGTAAAGCTGATATAAACACCGTAAACTTTTTATTTTTGTTCAATTTGCGTCCGGATTTCAGGTCACCCTGTTTATCTGAAGGGAATGAACAAGAAATACGACATGCCGGTCAAGAACAAAACAGATATCTGTACAATAATGTACACGAGTGGAACAACGGGTGATCCGAAGGGAGTAATGATCACCAATGAGAGCATTCTGTCAATCATATCTGGAGTTAATCACCATCTACAAAGCATGAGTGAAGAGGTCTGGATTTCGCAGTCGAAAATGAACAACCGTGTAAGATTATTCAATATCTGTACTGATTAGTTCTCTTACAATGACAGTTTAGTGAGGCAGATGTATTTCTGTCCTACCTACCATTGGCACATATATTTGATCGGGTTATCGAAGAACTGTTCATATCAAAAGGTGCATCCATCGGATTTTGGCATAAGGATATAAAGCGACTCCTAGACGATATCAAAGAGCTAAAGCCAACGGTACTCTGCGCTGTTCCACGCGTTCTAGACAGGATATACGCAGGTACATATGTACAACGGATTAGATGTGGTTTAAGGTAAAAAAATGTCTTAAAAAGTTTCGTTTTTTAGGTTTGGTGGAGAAGATTTCGTCTGCTGGTGTTGTCAAACGAACACTCTTCAATGCTGCCTACTCTTAGTAAGTGCTGTCTTCTTTCATTCAAATGTAAGAAGATTTATGAGGCATTCAAATGTAAGAAGATTTATGAGGCGTGTCGATTACTTACGTACAAATTTGCAGCAAGTTTCATAATATGAGTAACGGCTATAAGCATGTCAAAGCAGCTCCGGTGCTCGACAAACTCATTTTCAGCAAGGTTTGAAACCAAAACTTACTCAATCCGTAAGACAGCGTGTTTGTCGTTCTACAAACTTACATCATAATACGCAGGTAAAAGAAGGTCTAGGTGGGAATCTGCGTCTCATCCTTTCTGGGGCGGCTCCTCTTTCTCCCAGTGTCGAAACATATTTACGTGTTGTTACTGGCGCTCATGTTTTACAGGGATACGGTAAGTTGACTAGATACAGTTATTATACGTAAAAATTCACGACCTTTTGGTAATGCACCACCTTACACTTCTTTCAAGTTTTAGCTCCAATTGCCGACGAGCCTGGAATCGAGAAATGCAGAAATGTAACTGTTTAAATATGGTGCAGGTTTGACAGAAACCTGTGCAGGATCATTTGTAGCAAGGCCAGATGAACTGACAATGATTGGAACGGTGGGGCCCCCGTTGCCAATCGTGGACGTACGTCTAGAATCCGTTCCTGATATGGGATACGATGCGCTTTCAAGCACTCCTCGCGGGGAGATATGTATCAGAGGGAAGTGCTTGTTCTCAGGGTACTATAAACAAGAAGATCTCACGAATGAAGTGATGATCGACGAATGGTTTCATACAGGTACATATCCTGCAACTATTGCTTAATCTTTCATCTCGATTTTTCCAACCAAAAACCCGTTCTTTGACAGGGGATATCGGCGAATGGCAGCAAGACGGAAGTATGAAGATCATCGATAGGAAGAAGAACATTTTCAAGCTTTCACAAGGCGAATACGTATCCGTAGAGAATCTGGAGAGTGTTTACTCTCTGGCTTCTAGTGTTGATGCTGTAAGATTCTGCTTCAAGAAAGTTCTAACAGATGTTCATGTTTGTTATACATTGTCTCTCTTTTTCTACAGATATGGATTTACGGGAACAGCTACGAGTCCTTTCTCGTGGCTGTCGTTAACCCAAACGCGGAATCTCTTGAGCGTTGGGCCGAAGAAAACAGAGTTTCTGGTGATTTGAATACCATATGTGAAGATACAAGAGCAAGAAACCACATTCTTGAAGAACTAACAAAGATCGGTAAAGACAAGAAGGTTCGTTCTGATCTTGCACTCTATCTGTACTAGAGTTGGCGATTCAGGCTGTCCGACCCGACCAATGCCCACAAGGCCAATGCCATATTTCTTGTCAAATGAGCCAGACCTGTTTTGCCAGCTCTAATATTAAGTTGTGAGTGATGAATTTTGATGATGTTTAAGTTGTGGTGACAGTTGAAGGGATTTGAGTTGATCAAAGGGGTTCGTCTCGACCCGGTGCCATTCGACATGGAACGCGATCTTTTGACCCCGACTTACAAGAAGAAAAGGAACCAGTTCTTCAAATATTATCAGGTTAGATCAGATGCTGTCTGAAAATCAGTTTGTTCAGAGTGGTAACATGTGATTCTTTTTTAATTTGCAGAAAGCTGTTGAAGATATGTACAAAAGCAGTAAATGAGTGAGATGATGATCTTCATAAACATTACTTATAATCTACATTCAAATGTAGCTTGTAACAGAAATATTATATGATTCAGTATTTTATGTTTTCTTGATTCAGCAGTTTATTACTCCCTCCGTCCCGACGTAGGGGTATTTGCGATTGCTTTTATTTTTGAAAAAGTGATTATAATTAGAGATTTTATAAAAATCACTTATGCAAAAAGTAGGTAGTGTTTGCAAAAAAAATGATTCCCAATAAAAGTAAGAGTTGGAGTGTTTGCTATAGAATCACTTATGTCTTTCAAAATGTATTGTATTATATAATTTACAGAATTATCATTGAGTGGAGAAAAGCGTTAAATTTCTGCTTTTAACTTTTACATTGGAAGCATTTCTTTTAAAGCAGAAGTTAGCTTTGCAAACACTACAAAATAGTTTTTCTCAAGCTATAAGCTGAAAATCACTTAGAAATAGTAAATGCAAACACTCCCTAAATTTGTCTACTCTGACCGGGCACGGAGGTTAAGAAAAAAATAGATTTTGTGGAATCTTTGACTTTTTTAAAGGTGGAGATTTTGAGGGTATAGATTGTGAGAGAAATTTCATTTTTTGGATTGACAAAGTTATTTGGGACAAACCGAAAAGATAAGTGGACAAATTAAGTCGGGACGGATGGAGTAATATTACTGTTGATCCTAATACTAATAACTAAATAGTTTCTTCATTAAGAATGATTTTCATTATTAAATAAAAAAGTACACAAATTTTCTTAATAAAAATAATAGTATGATGTCACTAGCTCTTGAATAAAATATTAACGATATTTTAGAGGGATTGAGTCATAGAGATTCCGTCTCAACCCAATGTATTATCGGGTCAGACCGACAAAATCTTAGGAGTGTATTTCCTTGCTAAAACAAAAACAACTTTGCTTAGCTTTTGGGTTGAAGTTGTTTTTACTAAAGCAAAAGTTGCACCTTAAAAACACTCAAAATAGCTGTTTTAAAGCTAAATGCTAAATAGCACTTGGAAAAGCAACGGAAAACACCGGTTTAGTGCTTTTTAGAGTATGAGCTAGGTTGGGCTCGCCATTTTCTGGCACATGTAACTTTGGATCGGATCTGTCGGACCGACATCACATATAGCATTAGCCGGAAGGCTCGGTCGGGCCAGGCAGCTAGAATTTCCACCCCCTAGTTTCCCCTAAATTATGGAAGGGTTGAACTTCAAAAAAAAGTCAATGTAAATATAGAACATAAGAGTTTATGTTTCTCAAGACCTCAGTTGTAAAAATCCCCGACTGACTTCGATTAATCTCCGCCTAGACGTTAGGCTCTCATTGATCGTCTGCGTTTATTTCCCGATTCTTCCCCATCTAACTACATCTATGCCCCGATTAGCCCCGCCCAGATCCCACTAATCGCTAAGCCTCAGTCCACCACCTAACTAGAGTCTAACGACTTTTACAACCTTGCTCAAGACCCATCCAGAATTTACCAACTACTGTCTCATTAAGGAAGGCCCAATTCATTTTGGGCCACCAAAAGTAAAGCCCCGTCCATGTATTCCTCAGGCCAACAACAAGGGGTCAATTTTGCCAACTCTAATCGGATCCATCAGGCCGGTCAAACATTTCACATCGGCCTAGTGGTTGGTCCATTGGGTAGGATCGAGCAGGCCCAATTTATTTTTGGGCCCCCAAAAGAAGAGCCCTGTCCATGCTTTTCTCAGCCCGTACAAGACGTGCAATTGGGCCTGGTCAATTTCGCCTAACTCTAATCACATTAAATCCACCAATATACACACAACTACAAGACATAACTACAGCTCATTCGAGTCGAAAATCGAAGGACATCAACATCCAAAGTACAATAATGTTATTGGAATCAAGAAAATACACCACAACATGATAAAATCTTGCTTTCAAAGACATTATCATGGTGCAATATCCATCATACATTAAATTAGGACCACAACAAAAGGGGAACAACAACTAATTACCTGCTTCTACAACAACAGATGGAGGAGCTGCTACTGTTGTTATTTCGTATCTCGCCTGTCTAAATCTGTCGTTAACTAGGTCCGAATCAACATCTCCTAATATAATATTTTTTTCATATTTAATCACTTTTTTATTATCGTACATCACCTCAACCTAGACTATGTTTGGAAACTCGATAGAGATGGGAGTTGATCGTCTCACCTTACGATTTCTCTTCGTCCGATGGCTGGCATTGCCCGGGGACAGAATCAGAGTCGACAAAGAACTCTTCTACTGAAACAAAATCAGTCAGGTGTGAGAAAATGGTTCGACAATGTTTTCAAAAACTGTTGTCTTACAGATTCCTTCCGTAAAACATTATAAAAAATGTAACTTTTTATGTAAAAAGTGTTTACGAAAACAACAATTTTCAAAAGGTAATAGTTTTTGTGATGAAAGCGACTCTCGTCTTAAATAAGAGTTGCTCAAAGTTAAGAAAGTCAAGACAACTCCAATTTGAAATCATCCATTAAAAGTTCATTTGAACTCTGTCTTGTTAAATATATCAGACAACATACTTTTACATTTGGTAAAATCTAAAGTTTGAAACGAGGTCAAGTTCAACAAGTAAAACACCGTTAAAAAAAGCTCAAACATAACACAAAAGCTCAGTAGAAGTTCAAACAAGCCTGAACACATGTACGTTCGGCTCAACTCGACTCATTTACAGCCCTACTCAGAAGAAACTGACAATAATATGAAAAAGAGAATCTCAGATCTTACCTATGTCGTCTTGTTCCGGTGAACCAAGTAGAATATCCGAATCAGAAGGCAAAAATGGAGAACCGGGATAGTTTCCGAGAGGTCCTAAATCTGCATTTAGTTATTTAACAACCACCATCATATTAAATATTTGAATGAAACAGTGAAACAAAAAAGAACTTATAAAAAAAAAAAAAATATGGAAATTTGAATCACCTCCCAGGTTGGATAAATCTGCTGTTAGGTCTGAAAGGCTGAAATTCCAAGGAATCTGAGCCAAGGATCTGAGAGAATCTCTATTTCCGACTCCATTATCCGGTGGAAGCTGTAGTCCTACTGAACTCGCCACATCAGACGTAAAAGCCGTGTCAAGTGCTGACGTGTCAACCCCGATGCCTGATATTTCCGACGTGCTAAACGGGAAATGGCCACTCGATGCCACTGATGTGGGGCTTACGGGTAAATCTGACATCGATGACATGGCATTGTTTGGTGGCATAATCGGTGATACGTCGGATGCATTAGTGTCCATCACCATACTGCAGAGAGAACACGAGTGGATAAACGAAGACCAGAAAGTGAAATACATGATGTCAGATTAGTAGGGAAGTCTTACTCGTTTCCAGAATTCATCCGCATAGGATGAAAATTGCCGGGAGCAGGAACTCCATTGACGATGTGACAGCTGGAAGCCGGATAGCCCATAGGGTCCATATGAGGTTGCCCTGTGGCTGGAACCGGAGGATGCTGTATAACGGGGTATCCCATTGGTAAGTTGTTGACTGCACTGCAACAAAGTGACGCTGAATAATGATGACGATAAAAAATATTTGTTCTTCTTTATAATGGATTAAAAGAAAAAGAATGGTACAATGCATCGTCAAACACTACTCAAAAAAAGAGCATGTGTCGAATCCAATCAAAGATTAAGGTTTACCAGGCATCGGATGAATCCCGTTCTGCATGGGAGCTAAAGGGATCTTAGGAGGCACCGGATATTTCATTAGATTATACTGATGTTCAAGAAGGTGGTTGAACAAGATTATTTGTTTCTTCAATTTAAGCCTTATGTAGTAGGCCCGAAAGAAATCGGCATTTTCTTCCTCTAATTTCTGCCACACTAAAGAGAAAGAACAGTTGTAGGTGAAACAAATAAATCAACACTATAGTCACAGAGGTGGCAAAATCGGCCCGGCCCGCCAACATCTTATGCATGCAAAGTATCATAGGGCCCACCATGCTCGACCCAATGACCACAGGTCAGCCCGATATATAGCTTTGGCCCGGTGGGCTCAGGCCAGGCCGGGTGGCTTGAATTGCCACCTCTACAGACAAAAGGTTACTTTGATAATCTGTAGTTACCTACCTAACGTTGTGAACCCAGGATCGATTCTAGCACGATTCAGGAGGGTCTTTACGACCTCATCTCTGTTCATATAAAGCTGTAGACACCGTTCTATCAAATTCTGAACCTACAGGGGATTAAACAACAAATCAACATACAGAATTGCACTGTAAAGTTTGTAATCATAATTTCTGGAAAGGGAGCCTCACAAGTTCGATATCCTCACGGGATACTTTTCTGTTGTCATTGCTTGATGCTGAGACTGAACCTGAGTCTGGTATACCGGTCTCCGTGGCATTATTAGGCGGTTCATTTTGCGAATCATGTGAACCGATATTAGGCTTTATGTCCTGTGAGTTTTGTTGATCCTGCAGAAGGTTATTTATGTCAATCATGAGAAAGAATTATATTGGAATTGGCATGACAGTACTGAGACACACAGGAGGAACGGATTCATGATATTTTAGAAAATAAATTCAAACACTTCGAGTTCTCTTCCACATTGTGATTGGTAGTTTAGTGAGCGAAAAAAAGTGAGATGAATTAGTAGTTTTTCGTTTCTTATTCGATTTACATGATCAACTAAAGGTAATGTATCTCATTATCCTTCATATTATGTCATACAACTTTTAGAAGAAAGAATTTTGCAATCAATCAACCTGCACGTTCTTCATTTTAGCTAAAAGCCAGCTGATAAACGCTCTCCATGAAGCTCTTGTATCATAACATCGTATAGCAACAAATCTCGGCTTTCAAACTAGATCAACCAAATTCTGTAGCACTTCTCCACCTGGGACGAAAAAAACTCAAAGTATTATTCAGTCTTCATAATCCAGAAGCAGCTAAAGCCATACCAATCAAGTTTAGGTCAAACAAGCAGATATTATCACAAACTGATAACAAAAACTGATTTTGTATTAATATTAGTCCAAAATTATCGTACTATACCAAACATCTGCACTATCTAAATGTACTCAATATGATCTTGAAATAAACACATGTGATGATTCATAAGTACCAAGTCTTTGTGCTGGATGTACGTTAAATACGGTATATTCATAACATGTACAACACCGGTCAAAGCATACAACCTATATTAACTTAGTCCATGAGCAATGGCCTTAATACAGTATCTCAATTTCAATCAGAAATGGAGCGTAAATACGTGGTAAGGACCTCCATTAGGAGCATACTGACTGAGCCCTCCATCAAAATATCAATTGAACCAGTAGCAAAAAAGATAAGTACACACTAAAATAAGATTGTCTTACGGACCCCTTCCTGCAAGACGGGAATTACTTTTATTACAAAAAGTGTTACTTTTGATGTAAAAAGTGCGGCTTTTTAGTGTTACCCTACATACAAAAGCAACAGTTTTTTAAAAAGTAACAATCATTTGTAATAAAAGTAGATTAATATTACAAACTAACAATAATATTGAAAAATATTAATTCATGGCATCATAATAGTATCATTCCTAACTCAAGAAATCGAAGAAAGTCCTAACTACATTTCTCATCAAGAGTAAACTGTGGTTATAAGATTATTCTCCTCGTTTGCCAACCGATACGAACCCAAATAACTTCATACATTTCTCCCAGAAAGACAGTGCATCGATTCACAAACTTATGCAGCATCAATTCACAAATCTACGCAGCATCGATTCCTTCAAGGATACCCAATCAAATTGCCTCAAAAGAAATCAAGAAAAGAAAAAGAAAGACTTATATTTGCAAGAAACTACATTGAGCATGAACTAGAATATACATTGGGTATCTTAAATCTACTTTTACTGGACAAACATCAGATGAAATGTCAAGCAAATTCCAGACCAAGATTTCATCTTTCTACTTTAAAGTTGCCACTTCAACAGTTCAAATTTGAAAAAATAAAGCAAATAAAAGTACTTAATTTCTCCCGGGAGAGAGAGAGAGAGAGAATAGTTTCAAAGATGTAAAGCTCAAACACCATTTTCCCTTATATTCATTTACAGTAATTATAGATACTAAATCTGCCCAATCTTATAGCTTTTGAATTTGAAAATCAAGCTTATAAATCCATCAAACTTACCAATTCTCAAAAAATTAAAGTCAAAGAAAAGATCTGCAGAATCTAAAGCAGTACAATCACAGAATATACAGATACTTGAATCTTGAAAAGAAAATAAGAACAGTAAATACCTCAAGAAAGAAACTTTCAACTTCAAATGTCAAAAGGTGCAAACTTCAATATAATTTCGACAAATTATCCAAATCCCAGATAGGAAAAACAGCAGATTTCTAGACTATGAGTTGCATTCCTGTAAGAAAACTAATAATTGGATGTTTAAGGAGAGAGAAACCGCAGAATTGCAACAAAACTGTGGGAGAGAGAAAGAAGAAAGTTTTGGTTGGTCAGATTCATAGAAGAGGTTGCCTATGGTGAAAAATGGTGGGGGTGTTGAATCTTGTGAGGGGTTTTATTGTGGTTTAGTTGTTGTTGTCACAGAGTATGTGTGTGTGTGTGTGTTTTGATAAGTCTGTGAACAGTGGAAAGTGAGACAGGAAAAAATGAGGAAGAAAGGAAGTGGAAAAAATCTGTACTGTGACCAAACAGAAACTAGTGTTTTTGGTCTGCAAATTTGTTTTCCTTTTTGGGAAAATTGAAAAATTTCTTCACATTTTCCACATATCCTTTGGTAAGGATGAATTATAGGATGTGAACAATTACCAAGTATAATTGTGTTCGATTACATCGGTCGAAAATATTTTAAGGTATTCATTCGTATCACGAAACACTTTATTTTTATATTTTTGAAGTACTCGGTTAGTATTAACCAAATATGTAAGAAAAATAATAATAATAATTAACTAACTTTTTTCTTAGGTCCTCTCCAACTCATTCTCTATAAATAGTGTATATTCTCCGGTAATTATACATTTTCAGTGTATATTATTTCCAACTCACGTATATCCCACTAAATTTATAGCGTTGTGTAAATTATCTTCATCTCACTTTAGACTAAATTTTACACGAAAAGACTACTTACTTTTTATTTTATTTATAAATAATTATATATTTACATTTTACTTATTATAGAAACCAACACCATGAAAAAGAAAAATTACAGAAAACATTAATCTGCAATTTGTATTTCCAATGTTAATTGTTATCTTTTGTATTTTTGTAATAAAGTTTTCGTTGTGTTAATGTTTTGTGCTTATTAATTTGTAATTTCACGTAAATAGTATTATTGGTTAATTATAAATGTGAAAGATTAATAAAACATATATGATCAAATTTTTTCGTAATTTAATTAATTAAATTAGATAAATTATTAAATACATATGATAATACAAATATAACATTTATGTAATTAAAATTGAATTTAGAGCGTATATTTAGAGGAATCAAGAGTATGAATAGCTTAGTCTCAATTATATTTACCATTATAGAAATTTGCTTAAAATTATGAAATGGTTGAGATTTATAAACTTAAAATTATATTTTTCTAATTATTAAAATAAATTAATATTCCCTCATTATTAGAAAGATAGCCCTCTTTCAAGTATTACATATATAAAAGAATTCATTTAATACACGTGAAAATTCCTATTATACCTTGTTTAATATTGTATGTAGATGATAATTCCAATAAATAATTTAGTAGTGAAATATTAGAAAAATAAGTATTTAATAAATCATTAATAAATCAATGGACTGTACAACTAGAAAAATGTAAGGAGGACGAAGTTGGATAGCTCATGTGGCAGAGCATCCACTACCTCGACCTTTGATCCTGAATTCGAGTCACCTTGGGGGAGAAGAAAAAAAAGGTAAGGAGACTCTTAATAAGACAGATATAACAAGCTAATTATTGCTACTCACACTATTTCATTGTCATTTAAGTTCAATTAATGTTATTGTTAAAGTCTGAAACAATGAAAATAAATATTTTGCTATTCTTTTTTTTGTTTTTTTCAATTTTTGTTACCTACAATTTATATTTATTACTGTTTACCCGTTTTTTTTTTCTTTTTTAAGTGCTTCAATTATTAAGTCGGTGGTATATGCTACCTCCGTCCCCATTAAAGCTACTTATTTACTTTTTCGATCCGTCCCAATTAAACTTGCAACCCAAAAAAAGAAATTAATTCTCACAATCCTCACCCTCAAAATCTTAACTCTCAATCTTCACCTTTAAAAAAGTAAAAAAAAAAAAAAAAGCAGTCAACTGATTTTTTCTTAACATTCGTTCTCAATCAAAATGACAACTTTAACTGGGACGGAGGGAATATCATTTAAACTAAATGCAGTGATTTTATTGATAAACAAAGTGTACAAAAGTCAGTTTGAATATCCAAATGAAAAGCTTTATAATGAGAGGAGTCTCCTCTGCGCCTGTTAAAATCCGTGCAATTCGAGTTATGGATCAAAAGGGTACTATGCATATTTAAAGGTATTGTATAATGTGAGTAAATGTATCACTAATTATGTTTAAGAGTATCACACATTTTGTATAAAGGTACTAAAATATATTTACCCATAATATGTGATGCATTTAAGCATGAATCGTAATACTCACGTAAATTATACCGTATAATTGGTGCACATGAGACTTTGTGTGATAATAAAGATGCTAATCACTTACATCCAGTTATGGAAGTTATAATTGTTATAGAATATTTTTACAGACTCCTAATTTTGTAGAATAATTCAATAAAGGGAAGGAAATTATGGAAAAGTTTTTTGTCACTTTTTCTTTTTTAGATTTGAACAAAAGGAAGATAAAAGGTTGTGGATAAAGAATAATAAATGCAGGACTAGGCATATACAATCAGAGGTGCCTATAAAGTTCCAACTCTTTTTCTAATCGAAATTTTAGTCTTGCGCCTAGCTAATTCTCGAAAGTTAATCCCAATTTTTTAAAATTTGTGTCGGTAACTTGGGGGTATGCCTCTTTCTTAAGTATTCATATAGAAGGGAAATTATTTATTTTATTTATATAAAGATTAATTATAATTTCGTCTTTGTTTAGTTCTTTTATACGACAATCACATTCAATTGTTATTTTATTTCGTTGATTTTTAGGTTTTTAGGTTCTCCTTTGCACTAGGATTTTTCCTCGCGAGACTTTTCTTTGCCGACGTGCGACTTTTGCCAGCCCATTTAGTCTTTCAACGGCCTTCCTGGTCATGTCTTTAGTATTTTTTTTTATTATTATTATTTGTTCTAGATGGCGTATGTTTCATTGTTCGGTATGATAGTGGTAGTTTTCTGATTCTTTGCTTGTTGTGCATGCAGTTACGGAGCAAAGCTTTCTTCGGCTGCTTATCACTTAGACACTTTTTTTTTTCCTCTTTTTCTTCAGCCTATTGTCTGTTTGGATGAAGTATGATTTTACTGATTGGATCGAGAGTCTTGTACTTATGAACATTATTTAAGTAATAAGATTCTTTATCCTTGATTAAAAAAAAAAAAAATTATTATTATAATTAGATTTAAAAATACAAATTTATTTAAGTTCTTTATTTTATATACTACCTCCGTCCCGGTTAAAACTGCCTATTTATCTTTTCGATCCGTCCCAATTAAATTTGTAACCCAAAAAACGAAACTAATTCTGACAATGCTTACCCTCAGTCCTCAATCTTCATCTTTAAAAAGTCAAAGAAAAACTATTTTTCCTTAACATCCATTTTTCAATCAAAATGACAATTTTAACGGGACGGACGAAGTAATAGATACTTATAATAATATTAAAAAATTACAAATTGATCGAGGGGTCTTAGAAAATGACTTTGTAGTGCGGCGTGGAACTACAATACCAAATTGTTTTTTTGTTTGTTTCCTTATACCAACTATTCAATATTCCATTATTATCATAAGTATTTTTAAAATTTTAATTTCTTATTTTTTATTTAAAATTTTGAAAAATAATAGGGGCCCCACAATGACTGTGGTCCTATATCCTAGATCTCCTTGCCCATAAAATTGATTTCATGATTAAGAGATCCTTTGGTCTGCAGCATCATGGACCACTGCTCTAATCATAGTGCATATTTAAAAGTTGAAAATCATAAATCATAAAAATATTTAATATTTGTATCCACTTATGAGCAAGTTTGAATTAGGTATTTTGTGCAATTTCAGATTCTTGATTTTGTTCATTTTTGGGTTTTTTGCCAAAATTTATATATTCCTTCCGTTTCACTCAATTTTGCAGGGCTGATCGGACACGGATGTTAAGAAAAAATTAATTTTGTTTTTAAGTTGACTTTATTAAATGTGTAGATTGAGGCTGGAGATTGTGAGAAAATTACATTTTTAAGGATGTGCAAAGTTAAGTGGAACGGACGAAAAGACTAGTGTGCAAATTTAAGTGGGACGGAGGAAGTACCATTTTCAGCATGTGCTCGTGAGTTGTTCATCGTAATTATGAAGATAATATATCGAAACTCATTAATTGGGAAAATTGATATACTTCAAGTCTGCAATTACCGTGAGCACCTGGTTATGTGACAAGTTTTTAAATACTCCCTCCGTCCTGACCCAATTTGCCTATCTTGGCCGGGCACGGAGGTTAAGAAAAAACAGATTTTGTGGAATTTTTGACTTTTTTAAAGGTGGAGATTGAATGTGGAGATTTTGAGGGCGGATATTGTGAGAGAAATTTGTCATTTATGGGTTGACAAATTAGATTGGGACAAACCAAAAAGAAAAATAGGCAAATTAGAGCGGGACGGAGGAAGTATGTCATATCATTGACACGTCATCAAGTGTTCATTGTAGTTGTGCAACATATCGAAATTCTATCGACAAGATCAAGTGCAATCAGAGAAATAATAACATAAAAGGGTAGAAACTAAATTACAAAATTATATGGGGGCAGGAACAGATCAAGGAGCTTCTCGCAAGGGGGCACTTGCGCTCGTAAAGGAACATGTTGTTCTTCTATGTACGTGGTGTTTGATTAAGCTTGGGTGGGTTGGAGAAAAATCTGTCTTTTAAATTTTAGAATTTAGAATAAAATTGAATAGTGAACTTGTATATTTGTATTGCGACTATATATGACATGAATACATTGTAGATGTCAAATCTATTGTAAAAGTTGATGATTGTAATATTATATTATAGATCCAAAATTCGTCCAAGCTAAGTTAGAAGCAGTGGTAAATGTGGGGGCAAGTCGGTGATGGGGATGAAGATAATACTAATATTCGGTGTTAAGATAGATATATTTATATTTATTAATTAGGATTTTCCTAGTATAAGCACGTATATCCAGTTATCCACACCACCTTATGCTTTGTGATATGTTAGATACCTCTTGGTATAAATAGGTATGCTTTGTAATTCTTTATGAATTAGGTGGAGGTGACCTGGATAGAGCAGAGTTCCGAGCGATTGTAAATGTCGACTCGATAGGATAGGGCGGAGTTCCAAGCGAAAACACAGTGATGGTGGGTGTCGACTCGATGGAGATTGTCATTCGAGGGGAGGCTTGAGTGGTCTTTGCTTGAAGGAGGGAATTGTTGAGATAATTAAATAAATCTCACATCGAAAAATATAAGAGAAGCGTCATATCTATATAAGGAAAGACGGTTTAGGCCCAAAGCGGACATATCATGACAATGTGGATATTAGGGGCTCAGTCAGGGTCTAACATATATTTGGGTTGTATTTATCACACGTGCTCCACAACCAATATTTAGATATAAAATGTAAAGTTGTAAAAGCAAGTAACGAGTTAAGCTGTTGCTGAATCAACAAGCTATTTTTGTTACAATTCTCTTCTTTTTCCACTGAATTTTCTCAAAGTTACATTATATGTTTATGAGTTTGGAAGGGGGGTATTTGTACTAGTTAGGCCGATCCATTGGATGGACACGTGTCGGTCATGTGGTGGATATGTGTCGGCCACATGGTGACTCTTGTTTGTGGTTGACACATGTTGGGCACGTGGCCGCTCTCTAGGAGGTCGTTTACGACCTGATGTTACCATGTTAATTTATTGATGTGGACCATGTGGTGGTCTTGTGTACGCCTCCCATGATATATCTTCCTATTGCGAGCACCATATTTGTTAAGCGATGATTCTTTTGTTTTGTGCGAGCTCAACGCTCCACTTTGTCAGCGCGACCTGACGACCTGTCTTTATTGACCTTGATCGACTTTGTTTTGCCATGTCACAACCTAATACAATGATCGCGATGTGACCATCCACAATTATCATGCATGATTTTTTTCAGTATAATCATAATTAAGGAGGAATTTTTAGTCGGATTTCTTTCAATATGACTATTTCAGTTTTTTATTATAAATAAAACTAAATAAATATGAACTGGTATATATATATATATACCTTTTTTTATATATATAGTAATAGTAATGGATACCTGGGGATGTGTCGCACTCTCAGCAAACACATGCAAATAGTAAAGTTAATAAAGAGTGCATATTAATATTAAAAGTGGTCACACGTGTGACGGAATATACTTTTATAAAAAAAATTAATATTTTTATAAGAAAAAATGATACTTTTATAGATAAAGGTGATACTTTTACAGATAAAGGTGATACTTTTGCTACAAAAAATGATACTTCCTTCATTCCGGCTAATCTTACACACTTTCAGTGTTCGTCCATCCCGAATGAACTTGCACACTCTTAAAAAATAAAGTTATAACACAATCTCCACCCTCAAAATCCACACCCTCAATCAATTGAAAAGTCAACAAAATTTCAAAAAATAATTTTTTCTTAATATGTGTGCCGATCCCCCTGTGGCCTGTGCAAGTTCATTCGGGACGGAGGGAGTACTTTTTTTTGTTCCAAAAAAGTGATATTTTTACAGATAAACGTAATACTTTTAGCACAAAAAAATTATTTTTTTCCCGTCACACCGTGTGACGGTCTCATATAAATTTTTGCCGAATATTAATATGGAAATAAAGCAGAAACATGTGTAAATAAAATTGAGTTTCTTAATTTTCAATTAAGACTATTTATGTGTATTTATTATGATTTCATTGGGCTTACCAGTTTGGGTATGTAGGCCCTCTCAATTATTAAAATCAAGTGTTAGTTGTCTAAGAAGCAGATACTTTAATAAAACATTTCTTTTTAGAAAATATTTTGTCGTCTTAAATTGTTTATTTGTATTTACTGAAATTTTTAAATATTTTTTTCTATATATATATATATATGCTAATTAGTTCTAATTAGTTGCTGAGCCTGAACCACGGATTCAGTTTGGATCCTCTGTCCCACATTTATCCTATTTCAATCGTGTCTCACTTTAAAATTAAGTCATACAACATGAATTCATGAACCCCAAACACATGAATCATGAACCTTAAACTATGCACTATTGAATTATAAACAGTGAACCATTAAATCGAGAATCGTGAAATCGTAAATATAAAATATATTCTAGTCTAAGAAAGTCGAACCCTAGACCTTAACACATGAAATCTAAACATGAATCTAAATCATGAACTTTAAATTTACAAATCGTAAAAAATAATTATAATTAGCTTAATTTTAAAGTGACACACGATTGAGATAAAAAAGAAATGGAGTAGAGATCGTCCCACTCTTGTTGCAATGATTGGTTGTTTAATTTTTTTATAGATTTAATTTATTTTCAATTATCAAATCATAATGTCAATACTTATCTTAATGGTAAGACAAGACACTTAGAAAAGAGTTTCGTTTCTCTGCCCAATTGTTGATGTGTCCTACTCATGTTTTATAATATGAATCGTAAATTGTAAATGTATGATTTATGAACTTATGCAACGAATCAATAAATTAAAAATATTAAATTGTAAACCACGAATCATGAATCGTGAAATCATAAAATTTAAATTGAAAATATACCTTAGTCCCAAAAAATCGAACCCTAGACCCTAAACATTAAACTTGAACATAAATCATGAACCTAAATTATGAACTTTAAACTCACAAAATCACAAATTAATTAATAACTAAACATTTTTTTGGAGTGGGATACGATGGAACACAATAAAAAGTGGAACAGAGGATTGTCGTCACCCTAGCTCATCTGGTTGGGCTAGCTCCATATATCAGACTGAACCGGTCCAAAACTTTATTGTATCGAAAATTAGTGAGTCTAACTCAACTCACTCCCTAAAGAATACTAATATTTCCGGGATAATCCCCATCTTGTCTAACGTTTAATCTATTGGATCAAGCTTATTTGGTCCTATGATACCTAAAACCAAAATTTATATGGCATAATTCATTTAAAATATCGAGTGAATTGGGCCGACCCGTGAGAGCTAATTGTGTCACATCTAATGTTGAGAACCTGATACAGTGATACTCTTCTGGGGTGTAAAGAAAAATGAAATCATGATAAATAAATTAAAAATAAATAAATAAATAAATAAAAACACTCATTGGACAAGGCAATGAGAAATTGGTTATTGTCATATTTTAATGATTTGTTTAGTGTTGTTGTACTTGCCTAGTTGTTAGGTAGCATGTTCAAGCAAAAAGTACCTTTTTCCCTTTGCATAGATCTTTTGCGAGAAATTCTATGCTACCTGGTCGGGTACTATCCGACTAGGTGATTTAATTGTACACTCAAAAAGTATATTAAGATTAAAAAAAAAAAAATTAGTCATTAATCTCAATTCACTTTCTAGGTGAACGATTGGATCATCAAGTCAGATACTACCCGACTGAGTAACATAGAATTAGCCATCTTTTACTATTCCTCTAGCAATTCGTTAATATATTTTGGATCTTTTAAGCATTATTTGACTATATTTTATAATTTTACAATATTCAATCAAAATTCTAGAATCCATACAATCACAATTTTCATATCTACATTTATGATTTATCACGTCCTCCTCCATCCATAAACAAAATACCCTAAGCTAGTCCGCATCGGACCCCGATCCAAAATACTCCAAACCAATAATATTCGTTGATTATTTGACTTTATTCAGTAAGAAAATTCCGGTTTTTTTTTTTTTTTCTCAAATTGAATTGGTCCAAACCGAATAATCGAAATAGATACGAGTATAACCGATTTCAAGGAAAAGATCATTCAATTCATTTTAGCGATATTGATGTTGTGCTAACTTTTATATCATTTAATTCATTTTTTCTATATTATGACATTGAATAATTAATTATAAATTTTATTGAATATTAGTAGGGTGTAATACTACTCTATTTTAGGATTTCAATGGATGAAGTAAATATTTATAATGAATAATTTTGAAATAAACATAGATTTATTTAGTATGTCAAAAGTGTAAAATTTCTGTACACCTTTCTTTTCTCCAACTATTCATTTGGATCACCAACGGTTCTCTCCCCCAATATCTAGAACATTCACTGTTGAAGATGAACAGCTCCCCTACCTATTAAAAGACATGGTTGGACGAAAAAACCCTTAAAAGTTTATCACGCACAAGTCACGTGAGAAATTTCGACAAAAGATTATCGAAAAATAAGTTTGAAGGTTTATCTGCAAAAAATTATATACTTTATATGTAACGGTGCCACTAAAAAAAAAAAATTATATGCAAAAACTCTGATAATCTGATGATTTTATGTAATTAATTAACTCTAAATAAATATATAAAAAATTAACACTTATAATTTTGTTTAGCTATATAATTTCTCATTTTTCTGATAAAAAACATGGCATATGACGTGATACAGCTTCAAATGTTAATTTACACCTCTTCCTCAACTCAAATTGTCAAACACCCTCCGTCCCGATTTATTTTGCTCACTTTCCATTTTTTATCGTCCCAATTTATTTTGTACATTTCTAAAATGAAAACTAATTTGTACAATTTTCACTCTTAAAATCTCAACCCTCAATCTCTACATTTGAAAAAGTCAAAGAAAAAATAAAATCTATTTTTTTTAATATTCGTGTTTCCTTAACTGTACAAATTAAATTACATTTTCTGCACATGATTAAAACCTTTGTTGTGTTTGGACGGAGCCCGTTCGGATTTTCTACGACTGTTGGTATGATATATTCTACAACGATTTATATAATCATGTCAAATATAATTAGTGCTGATGTATTAATGATATCAACGATTCATATAATCATGCCAAACATAGTTAGTGCTGATGTATTAGTGATATCATCATATATACATATCGCGCATATATTAAATCGTTGTAGAAGATGTTGCACCAATGGTAGTAGAAGATCCAATACCAAACGGAGAGATTTAAAATAAATGAATTTAAAGTTAATGGATTTAAAATTCACTCAAGGTAAAGGAGATTTGAAAATCCATCCTTAAAAAAATAATTCAAAGTGAAATCATGGATTTCCAAATTTATGGTAATCCAAACAACGCCAATGTATTCGAGAATTTAAATTCATCCTCAAATCCTTTCATCCAAATGCAACCTATACTTTGCCCGATTTTTCACTTTGCAACTTAAACTAATTATTTTTCGATCACAACTTATATTACACGTTCTTTTCTTAAATTTATGATCTCCAACTACGTATTTTGGCCAGTATAAGTCTCGTGCTTAACACATGTCAAAAGAGCGAATAAAATGATGACGAGTGGCACCAAACACAAAAAAAAATCTGAAAATTAAAAATTACAGGTTGCATTTATATTAACCCAAACCTTTATTACAAATATCCCATCTAACTTCGTCTACTATTGTCTAGATAGTAGGCACTAGGTTTCGAATGATTGTCTATACTTTTCTCCGACTATTTATGCTATTCTTCGATTATCGCCGACTTAATTATGTCTCAGCACTACTCAGTCTCACAAAAGCTCTGACTAACTATTATACACAAATCCCGACTAACACCTAAGCACTAGGGCCGACAATTTCTAACTTGACCTGTCAGTTCTTACGGATCCGACTTATTTCGACATAAATTTACAAAGAGAAATTCAAAATAAACTCAACATAAACCAATTAATATGATCTTCATTCAGAGTGACCCAAAAAATTAATAATTTATTTAATTATATATTTCAAATATTTTTTAATATATTACTCGAATCGACTAAAATTCACACGAACACTTTCCTAATATTCAAATTGTCACCTCTAATAACGACTTCTACAACATTGATTAAAATCGATACGGTTAAATAAGCAATTCATAGATGACACTTGGGAGGTTTTTGTTTTATACAACACACCAACCAATGCTTTGTCCATCCTGACAGCCCTTGTCAATTTTGCCCGACCCGTCAAAGTCGGGCTGCACCTGCACACGTGTCAAGTTATGAATGGTGTGTCGTGGCTCGCAGCTAACCGCCCCTCCTCTCCCGTTTTGGGCCTCATTTTTCTCTCTAAAGTCCAAGGAGTTAGTTGGGCCCCACTTTTGGGCTGGGCCGTCAACCCTAGAGTGGATAGAATTCCATTTTTTATTCAATTGAGATTAAAATATGATTAAGATTCTTTTTAAAGTCAAGTAATTAATTTTGGCAAAAACTTATATGAGACCGTTATACGATGTGATAGAAAAAAAAACATTTATAGTAAAAGTATCACGTTTATCTATAAAAGTATCAATTTTTTTAACAAGAAAAAGTACTCCCTCCGTCCCGGCTTATTTTGCACAGATGACCGGACACGGATGTAAAAAAAAAACAGATTTTGCTTTTCCTTTTACTTTTTCAAAGGTAGAGATTGAGGGTGGAGATTATGGGAGAAGTTTCATTTTTAGGAGTGTGCAAAATAAGGTGAGACAACCGAAAAAGAAAAGTGTACAAAATAAGCCGGGACGGAGGTAGTATCACTATTTATAGCAAAAGTATCACTTTTATCTGTAAAAATATCACGGTAGAAAAAATATCATTTTTTCCTGTAAAAATATTAATATTTCCGGTAAAAATATATTCCGTAACGTGAGACCGTCACACACAGTACTCACTCAATTATTTTTCTATACTAACAAAAATAACGCTAAGTTTATGTAATTAGTAAACATTGAATGAAAAGAAGAAACGATCCAAGCAACTTAAAAGTAATATCGAACAATGAAGATACTAACCGATCGATGTACTAAATCTAAACCTACGCACATATACGAATTCATTATAATAATTGAACTGTAATTGCATTGACATACCAGAATACTTGATCTCGAAGTGATCACTAATATTTAAATAAAGCTAGAGCTATCAAAATAGGCTTTAGCTCGTGGGTTGACCCGCTTCGCATAATAGGTGAGTTGTGTCGAGGTCTTAGTGGCCCTACATTTTTGCAAACCCAAGCTCCTTGACAACTCTATTTGTCGTCCTGTACAGTTATATTCTATATATTTGCATTTGTTGAATGTTGAAAAATTTAGGAACTTTAGTAACTATTTGGATTTGTATTATTAGTAAATGATGAATAAGATTATGAGTTGTCTAATTGTTAAATTAGTTAATAAATAGATATTTTACATTAATTATAGTCTATCTTATTAGGGATAGACAAAAACTTGTGTGAGACCATCACACTGTGTGACGTGATAAAACATCACTTTTTTTAACAAAAAAAGTATCACTTTTATTTGTAAAAATATCATTGTAGCAAAAGTATCACTTTTATCTATAAAAATATTAATTTTTTTCTGTAAAAGTATAATCTGTCACACGTGAGACCCTCACACACAAGACTTACTCTTAGGAATATATATAAAGAGGAGGAGTTTGTTAGCCCGCCCCAACCCGTGACTCTTGGTGGATTAGGTTGGGCCAAGATTTTAGTAGTATATCGGGTAGTTCGTTCTGACAGTTCTAGAGTTATTTTTCGGATTCCCCGAAAAATAGGTAAATTAAAATTAAAAAGCTTGAGATGGTTGAATCTTCAAGCGTATACAAATACTCCACTTACTATGGTGAGAAAACAACCCCATAAAAAAGAGACTCGAAAAATCTCACAAAAAAGACGAAATCGGAAACCAAATAAAATTCAAATATAAAACTTTCCAAATCCTCTGACGTGGCAAGACGAGCCAATAGGATTAGAGTAAATTCTAGAATAGAGAAGTGTATATTAGACGAAAAAAATGCCTTAAAAAGTTGCGACAATTTAAGTGGAATATGTACGAACGAAAGATCATAAACGTTCGTAAAATGATGCAATCTACTCAATAGATCGTGACCTTTGATGAAGAGATACGGTTTAATGGTTGTGATTGATCAAATTGAAATGGTGCACGAAAAATGACGCATAGAAGTCTAATCATTTGCATCTCCAATCAACCAAAAAAAATCACTAGTAGAACTCGTCCTATACAACGACAATCACTATAATCTGCATTGATCTTTTTTTCGCAAATTGTGCCTTTGAATCTTTTTGAGTATAAAAGAAAGACCTAAGTATCAAGTAGTTTGTCAAAAGTTTGGTTTTGCTGTGCTGCAATCCCAAAACTAAAAATCGTTGTATCTTGAAGACGGTTGCGAGCACTTGAATACGAGACAATATCGTCTTACCAGTCACGCAGGTGGAGATTGGAATAATGAAGTTGAGTATGAGTTAAATTACAGAGTGATATAGATATACATTGGGAACATATGGAGAGTGATATATTTGTCTTGGATAGGCATGGAAGATATAGTTTGATAAATTCATTTTGTGTGCATGTGATATATAGGGTCAATATAATTAATTTGAATTGACTTATACTTAATTTTAGGTGAGTACATGGACCTAGGAAGTGGGATTGAATAAATCCCATTAAACATTAAATAATTATGATTAATTGAGAAAGAAAAATCATTAATCTTGGATAGAATTTCAATTATAACATGAACTTAAAATAATAGTGGAAAAACGTCACCAACTTTCAAAACATCGACCACGTTTTCAAACATATAATTATGCCACCACCATAATTTATACATTTGTATTTTATTCTAAATATGTGTTTTAATGAAATTTTACACATAATTTCTTTTTTAGAAAAAAATACAAAAAGATTAAAGAATCGGATCGTGATTCAACCTTCATGCAAACACCAAATTTCCCTATAATTAATATAGTGAATTATATTCCATATTCTATCAATATAGTAAAGTTTGATTTTAGTTACTAATATCATAGACAAAAATTTAAATAAGACCGTCACACGGTGTGATGAAAAAAAATATCTTTTGTAGTAAAAGTATTACGTTTATCAGTAAAAGTATCACTTTTGTAGCAAAAGTATCATATTTATCTGTAAAAATATCACTGTTGTAAAAGTATCACATTTTCTTATTAAAGTATGATTTTTTCTAGTAAAAATATCACTTTTTGTAGTAAAAATATCACATTTATATGTAAAAGTATCACTGTTGTAAAAATATTACCTTTTCTTATAAAAGTATCATTTTTTTTAGTAAAAATGTATTCTGTCACACGTGAGACCGTCACAAACTCATTCTTCAAAATACCCAACTACAAAAGGTCACCGTTTTGTGTGTGTGTGTGTGTGTTTTTTTTTTTTTTGAAACGTCAAAATTGTGTTGGCCCAAACTGTAAATAGTGGTTGGGCTTTCCTTGTTTTCTTTAGCTCATAATATATGGACTATTACAGGCCCAATATAGTTGGCCTATTTAGTGGTGAAGGCCCAGCCCAGTTCACAATTTCCATCCTTAAAGGCTTAAACCCTAATCTCACTGTACCAGAATAGGGGGAAGCTTAAACCCTATCTCTCCATTTCTCTCCATTCATATCCAGGTTTCCATAAATACCCTTCACGTTTACCTTTATTTTCATATCAATGACATCCAAACTCACGCCATTTCACCCTATTTTGAGACCTATTTTGTCCGAGGTCTTCCCTCACAAACTCAAGTATCCATTTTTCAGGCCCGCAAATTTGCAGAGAAAGCTGCTGTTAACCCGGAATCAAGTCCGTAATCCGGTTCCATTTGTTGCGAGGACATTAGCGACTAGCTCGGGCCGCGATAGAATGGGTGGTTCGGGTCAGAGTGTGCGGGCAGGGTCGTCTAAGAGCTTGATTGATGATGAGGCTGACCTAAGTGACTGGGTTAGTGGGTTGAATTCAAGTTCGTTTAAGAAGTCTAGGGTTTATAGTGATAGTGAGAATGATGGAGGTGGGTCGAAGAGAAGAAGAGAGAGCGAATTTGATAATGATTCTGATTTTCCGAGTAGGCGTGGGGACGGGGGACGGGGGAGAGGGGGTGGCGGTACCCTTGGTAGGGGAAGGGGAAGGGGGCGGAGTGACTCATTTTCAGGGAGAAATACAAATGGGAATGAGTCTAATGGGAGTTCGTTTGGTGGGAGAGGTAGGGGCCGTGATTCGGGTGAATTTAGGAGGGGAGGTAGAGGTGGGCGGGGTGGGAGGGGTGCGGGCATGTCGGAGGGGAGAAGAGATCGTAATGATGGATTTTTGAGCAGAGGGAATGATGCGAGGGGAGAGAGGAGAGAGAGTGATCGAGGTTCGGAAATGGGAAATAGAAACGGCAGGGGTAGAGGTGGTAATCGTGGTGGTTTTGCTACGAATAGAGGAGGGAAAGGGATGGAAAGAAGAGGGATTGCAGTTACAGATGACGAGGATATGGAGGAGGAAAACGGTAGGGGGTATACGGGTAGGAGTAGAGGTGGTATGGCTACGAAGAGAGGAGGGATGCAAAAAAGAGAGCTTCTAGCTACAGATGATGATGATGATGATGATGATTCGGAGGAGGAGGAATATAAGGGGTTTACGAGTTTTAAGGAATTAATCGATAGCGATGAAGCAGATGACGATAGTGAGGAGGATGATGAAGAGGATGAGGACGAGGATGATGATGATGATGATGATGATGATGATGATGAGACGGGAGCTGATTCTGTTAAAGAAAGTGTTTCTTCCAAGCTCCCTAAAAGCTCACTCAAACAAAGTGATTCATACCTTAGTGAGAGCAGGTGAATTTTGAAGATCCTGTGGTCTTTATAATTGACTTCTTGTTTGTTAGAATGTAAATAGACGAGTAGTAGCTAGCAATGTGCATATTATATTTGAGGGATTTCAAAACCAGAACACTGCCCAGTTTCTGAAGATGATAATATACATGAATCTTGTAAAGGAAAATGTTATCTACTGGGAAATGGAAAGTAGAGGGGGTGGTTTGGTGTTAAGTAGCATATTGTGTATATAGTTTTCCATTTTGACCAACTCTGTCTGGTAAAACAAAGCCAGGTTAAAATTCAGGGTCAATGAACGCTGCAATAGTGTTCGAACTATAAATAGAAGAAAATTGTATTAGATTTAGACCTCAGGCATTACACTCATTCATATCGTGTTTCTAGCACTGTCATGTTAAATGTTTTGCTTTTTCCTCGATATATTGTGAAGAATTATACATGGATACTCCACAGGTTTGACCAATGTGCCGTCTCACCGTTGTCACTAAAAGGAATCAAAGATGCTGGGTATGAAAAGATGACTATGGTGCAGGAGGCAACACTTCCTGTCATTTTAAAAGGTAGACAAAAGCTTCCTGAGTTACTTTGTTGTGATTTTATGCAGCTCTCTCTCTCTTTCTCCCCCTCCAAGTTTCCCCCTCACCCATCAATAATTCCTACCTGGACCAAAACATGTGGTGTTACTGTTAGAGTTGATAGCCCTTTATAACTTAGAAAAATCTGCAAAATTACAACGACAAGAACACCTCCCTCCCCCCCCCCCCCCCCAAAAAAACCCCCCAACAAAGAAAAAAAGGAAAGAACTGTCCCATGCTTGATATGATACTTCTTTGGGTGGGAAGGAAAATAGAAGAGTGTTATACATCCTTAGAAAAAAATGTACCTAATTCTATTTTATCACACGAGGATAATTTTAGCAAGCATATATCTACACTTTACATTACAGATAAACAAACGAATTTTAGCGATGTGGAAGCAAACTAAACAATTGCAGCCTTTCAGGTTAAAAATATCTCATAATCATACATTAAGCACTGAGTTTTCTCATTAGTCAGGCTTGTCTCTTGGAATTAATTCGTTCGTGGCTCCAATTCTGTCATTTATATTAGTATTCTATTTAGGTAGTCTCTTATAATCTGTATGTTTTCCAGGTAAGGATGTGCTGGCCAAGGCAAAAACTGGCACTGGGAAAACTGTAGCATTTTTGGTAAATGGTTTTGGCTTTTGTGTTCCATTAATATTAAGAATTTTTTTCCCATGGAGCTCTAATTTGGTGAGGCATTGATGCTCTATTTCTCAAATAATACTCCACCACCGGTCTAATTTTTGCAGCCATAACATATCCAGAATCATCAAAATTTTCTTCTGTGAAATTTTATCCATCATATTGTGATGCCGGTCTTATATATTTGTTATCTAACTGCAGCATTCTCCATTATGTTGCTCAATCTCAATCTTAGGGATGCATATAACGTAGGAGAAAAGAATGCAAAACCGGGAGAGTTATTGTTGATAACATTGAGAATAATTACTGCATGCCATGCATTTTTAGGCTGCATAAAAAATGATTTTTTTTCGTTATGCTTACATTTGTGTGTACATTTCCAGCTTCCTGCAATTGAAATCATAGCAAAATCACCCCCAGTTGGTCGTGATCAGAAAACACCTCCAATATCTGTGCTCATCATATGTCCAACTCGAGAGCTTGCTAGTCAGGCTGCTGCAGAGGCCAATAAATTGTTGAAGTATCATCCTTCTATTGGCGTTCAAGTTGTCATTGGAGGGGTCCGGTTAGCTCTGGAACAAAAGCGGATGCAGGCCAATGCATGCCAGGTAAAACAAAATTTGGGTGTGTGTGTGTGCGTGCGTGCGTGCGTGGTTGGTGTCTGATTGAGAAACCAGCGTAGGTGAATTCACATTTGCTGCTTGAAACCTCTCGTGGTTCTATTATATTTAAATTAAATGATAAAGTTAAAAACAAAAGATAACAACATTAGTTTTGTCCCATTATCTGAGGAAATAGTTTTCTCTGTTTTTGTTGGTTAAGTGATTGTCTGTCAATTAAAATGCAGATACTTGTGGCTACACCTGGAAGGCTTAAGGATCATATAGAGAACACATCTGGTTTTGCTACTCGTTTGATGGGTGTTAAAGTCTTGGTCCTTGATGAAGCCGATCATTTACTAGACATGGGATTCCGCAGAGATATAGAGAAAATAATAGCTGCTGTTCCAAAGCAGCGTCAAACACTTCTATTTTCTGCAACAGTCCCACCAGAGGTTCGTCAAATTTGCCATGTGGCTTTGAAAAGGGACCACGAATACATAAACACAGTGGAGGAAGGAAGCGAAGATACACACTCACAGGTATATTATTGGTGACTATTCTTTATATATTTGCTGTTTGTTCTTCAGATAATAATTTGTAATGTAAAAATGTTTCAGGTCAGGCAGATGCATCTCGTTGTTCCTTTGGAAAAACACTTTTCGCTTCTGTACACACTTCTAAAGGAGCATATTGCAGATGATGTTAATTATAAGGTATACAAATCTATCAATTCCTTGACCTTCATATTCTTACTAAGTGGTATATTCCATGAATCAAATATTTCATGAATCAAATAACGAACTTTGAATAACTAGCATAGAAACGGACTATGAAAGTCAGGAAGTTTCCCGCGAAGGAACTACGGTTTGTTGATTAAATGGAAGTTCTTTGAATTCCTGATAGGAATATTTAGGATCTATCTTTCTTAGTTAAGCTTTGTTTAGAATGCTAATTATATTTTCTGATAAAAAGTAATATATCAAGACCTGTACTCACGAGATGTAACCTCGTCTAAACTGCTAGAATCGAGATGGTTAGACACTTCTAGTGATTATATTTATATTACAAGATTACTGCTTTATAAAATTTCAGTTTAATATAACAGAAGCTTATGCAGATTGTTTTTGTGAATCCCTTAGATTTTGGATATTGGAAGTAGAATAACCCCTCTTTTTTCGTTATTAATATGCAAGAGGACATTCCTCTGTAAGAAACTCCAAGGGAATTCATTTATTTATTTTTAATGTAAAGCCACTGTTGTAACAGGTTATTGTTTTCTGCACGACTGCAATGGTTACAAAGCTCGTTGCCGAGCTTCTCGGTGAGCTTAACCTGAATGTCCGAGAAATACATTCCCGAAAACCTCAAAGCTACAGGACCAGAGTTTCGGACGAGTTTAGGAAGTCAACCGGTCTTATTCTTGTGACTTCTGATGTATCTGCACGTGGGGTTGATTACCCGGATGTGACCCTTGTTGTACAGGTATTAATTGCTCTATTCTGCTCGAGTTCATTCAGTTTTAGGGGGACTCTCGAATGCTTCGGTTCCTCAGTGTACATTACACCAGGTGTACTGTTCATCATTGATTCATTCGGTCACACATCACCCATATAAAATGATGCTGGATAAACTGGGGTTGTGTGATCCACTTGGTGGTGGTGAAGGATACACTGGGGTTGTGTTTGGATTGAGGGATTTGAAATGGACGGATTTAGAATCAATGGATTTCTAAAATCCTTAAAAAAATAACTCAAAATGAAATCATGGATTTCAAAATCCATGGTAATCCAAACAACAATGGATTTGAGATTATGAATTGCAAAGCCATCCTCAAATCCTTCAATCCAAATGCAACTTGGTATTCTTTACATAATCGTAGTCCTGAAAAGTTGAGATTGACTGCTATAACTTCTATGTAGATGGGTGTTCCATCAGATAAACAGCAGTATATACATAGACTGGGTCGAACTGGACGAAAAGGCAAAGAAGGGCAAGGCATATTGATGTTGGCACCTTGGGAAGAGTACTTCTTAGCAAATGTTAAGGACCTGCCCATATCAAAGGCACCCGAACCTTTAGTCGATCCAGACACCAAGAAGAAGGTAACCATGAAATAAATTTCGAAACTTGCATGTTTTGGCCCCTGCGCTGTATTCCTATCTGTACCGGGCATTGTCGATGAATCAGCACAATTTTAAAAAACAAAAGTGCAGGAAGCGAATTATTCATTTTTCCAAATAAAATTGGTATTGCTCTTTTAACAACTGCCCTTTATCTTCTGGAGTAACTCTTCCGTTAAAAAAGGGAGTTACTTTTATCATAAAAATGTTACTCTTATCATGATACTTTTATCACAAAAAACCGCTATTTTTTAGAAAAAATGTATGAATGTTTAAAAGTAAGTTCTTACATAAAAAACAACACTTTTTATGATAAAAGTATCTCGTCTTACGGAAAGGGATCGTGTTAGCCCATCTTTTGTACCTAGAGCATATCGTGATACAACAAACATATTTTTCCTCAATTCACTTAATCGAATAGTCGAGTTTCTATGAGAAAAAGCTTACTTAAGGCGAAATTCTGGCAGGTCGAACGTGCATTATCTCATCTAGAGATGAAGAGTAAAGAATCGGCATACCAGGCATGGCTAGGTTACTACAACTCGAACAGGAAAGTTGGTGGAGACAAGTACAGACTGGTCGAGCTTGCGAATGAGTTTAGTCGAACGATGGGGCTCGACAACCCGCCCGCTATTCCGAAGCTAGTCCTTGGCAAAATGGGCCTCAAGAATATTCCTGGACTGAGGTCTAAGTAGATATCTTGTACCTAGTTTATCATTCAAGTTTTGTCAACAAAATATTCTTATTGATTTATGAATTGTTTTGGCGGAAGCTGTGGACTCTAATGTAAATTCACGCTCCAGGTTTGGGGTGTTCAGTTTTGTTTTTGTCATCAAATGTAATTTTTTTTAATATTGAATGCATTTTTTTCTATCAAATTGTATCGTCATCACTATCATATGTAATGCATTTTTATGAAACCTTCATATATTCTCATTCAATTTCACAATTCACAGCTACTACTGGAGCTGCCACTGCAATGAATTGAGTAGGTAAGGCATAACAACTACTTCCTCCATCACGAATGAATTTACACACTTTTCGTTTTTATCCGTTCCATGAAGGGAGTATAAGTGTATAACTTAAATTCTTGATCCACTACAATCTTTATAATAAATGATAAAATAGGTAATGGATGTGACATGGAAAAATATGTTTGATGTTGTAATTCATAGTTATGTAAATTGATAAGTTTTTAACTATTATTTTACAATTAAAATTGAACCAAAAATCTGTGTTTTTTTAATAATTAACCTAATTATTTATAACTAAAACTAGGAAGGGATGAGAAAATTTATGTGGGATCCATTTTCGTTGGGATCCAATGTTTTTGGGTAGGAAATTTCTTAATGAAAATGGGGATTGAGATTCCGCTTTTTTATTTATTTTAGCATGTCATTTTGTAATATATATATAATACGTCTACGTATTTAAGGGCATGGAGACTAGCTAGTACATTTTTGAATTAATTATCTTCGCCCAACATACTAATTTGCATGTACAATATTTCTTCGCTACTTTTCTATAAAATTGAAACATATTTCCAATCTTTAAATAAATTGAAAGAACATATAAGGTGTGTGTTATTGATATATTATAAGTGGTACATGATTCAATAAACTTCTAAAGTTAGTAGAAATTAATACTATAAAATTGTATATAAAAAAAAAAAAAAAAACTTGAGCTAAAAAGATATATAGGGAACCCAACTCCCCCAGAGATCGTTCCCCGAACGAAGAATCCCCATCTCGACCCAAATTACTTAAGTGTTCAGGGTTCGAATCATCTTGAAAGGAGAACGAAAGTTTTTTCTTTGTTCTTAGATTAGAAAAAAAAAAAAAAAAAACAGACTAATCACTTACGTTCTAATAAAGTGTCACAATATTTAGAATGCTAATCAATTTAAAACATACACTCAATCTCAAAAACAAAAACAAAAATACACAAAAAAAACCTCTAAAAATCCATCTCCAATTCTAAACCTAGACTTAACCTTTCGGGAGCGAAGGATCCGCTGAGAGAAAAATTCTTTACTTCAGATTTTTCGAGTAAAAAAAGAAGATAAAATTCCTGATTATTCGGACTAATTATATGTGCTAGTCGTTGTAATCTCGTAGAGACGGTCATTCTTAATATAATTTTGATTTATTCTCAAAGAGGCGAATAAATAGATTCATTATTCCACTTCAAGAACGCGAGAACGAACTAACGTCCCCTTCATATATGGAAGATCTAGCAGGTTGGGCAAGCTCACCTGTGTTTCTAAAACTTAAAAAACCTATTATGTTACAAAGATCTCCATGCTTCATACCTTCTGATTGGGGATAGAGCTCATGCACCAACCCTCGTGATACTCCTTTTATGGCACACCACAGACAGGTGAGAACGACATATTCTACAAGTAGTCACCTATACATGATAAGGAAAATACCCCTTATATAGGATGTTCGGGGATCAGGAGTGAAAAAAGTCAATTGCAAAGTTGACGAATGATTATTCCTCGATCGATAGATCCAGACTCACCTTGATGACTAAAGGTTGGTTCTAAAAGATCCGACACTTTATTAGATCTTTTAATTAGATCCAAACTCACCTTGACAAGCACACTTGGACAGCGCAATACGACTGAGAATTGTATGCTGCGTTGGGAAATGATGAATCGCTCTGGAAAAGGAATTTTTAGATTCATAGTTGGATCATAGGTGCAATAATTTACTTCACGAACGAGGTTTCTGAGTCAAGTACAAGATGTTCCAGCTAGAAAATGTGAGTTACAATGGTTACTTGACAACTTTTCTTAAAACAAAAACATTTTGTTCTAAAATGAAATCAAATCCATAGCATTTGAACCCGTACCGAAGGTTGAGACAAATAGGATTGGATTCACTCTGCTCTCTATTTAGCCTAGACGGCAAAAGATCACAAGAGAAGTCGATGCAGAATCCATTCCTATCCCCTTCCTCTCCTAAATTGTATATGATTGAGGCCTTTCAGAATAGGCGCCTCGTCGTTTTTACATAAGGCTCTCGTTTTAATCTCTCATAACAAGTCAAGTTCAAGTTTCGCTTCCTTTTTCTTCAAGATCAGAATGCTAGCTGATCCCAACAATTTATGATAATTTATTTTCTGAAAGAATATACGACATTTTATAAACGACGCCAAAAACCTGAAACCTGGAAATTGAGACAGGATGAAAAGGTACCCTCCCCTAAATGTTATAAAAGAACTCAATGTACAATTTACAAAGGAAAGCTAATGTAAACAACTAAATATTATGAGCAAGAGTCAGATGATACAATACAACAACAAAAAACCAAAATGAAAGATTTTATGATTCGAACGCTACGACAATCGATGTGATATAAAAAAAATTCTTGAAAAGAGCTCAAATAATTAGAACTTACCTCTAGATCATTGAGACTACAATGTGAGCCTGCAAGAAGAAAAACACTAAAAAGGCAGAAAAACGAAAGAGAAAAAAAGGATAAAAATTTGAAACTAGTACAACACTACTAGCTATTCTACATACAAGAAGTACGCCAAAGGAAGATAATTCTTGAGCAAAACTATAAGACGCGACGTACAGGCCCTGCTGTATTCTGTACCAGGGCAAAATCAACGGAACTGCAGTCTATCCATGTCAAAATCAGAATGTTGTAGACTGATTCATATATGGCTAGATGTATCAACCTCTCCTGTTAAAAGAAGATCAACATACATAAACCAAACAAGAGAACGATTCAAAACTCCCTCAAAAGAGAAAAATAAAAGAAAAAGAGATCCTGATGACTCTTGACTATAAGATGACTCCAACTGCACATAGCGAACCAACCACACAATTGGATCACAGTATTTAAGTGTCGTCCACATTTATGGCAGTTTCGCGACATGCTCAGAATTTAGAAAACCAGAAAATTATGAAACCACATTAAGGCAGAGATAATATATAATATCACCGGCAAAAACAATATAGAGCAGCTCAAAATATCATATTTCTGTGATGAGCTATGCAAGAAAACCACAAAGGCATATTGCAGGTCAAGCTTATTTTAGACTTAAAAGAGTTACTCAGATGTGATTGATATGTGAAATATAACTTTAATGACAACATTTTCAGGTGTAATATAGAAAGCATAGCTGAACACGAAACAGGGAGAAATTATCATATGATCCAGAGACCCTAACCAACTCCAAAAGTAAGCAGTCACCTCATCTAGGGAATTGATAGGTCTAGTATTTGTCTAAATAATTATGGAATTCATCCCCTCCATTGCATGTGTTTTGCCTATAATATATGGCAATACGCAAAATTCACCAATAGGTAATCTTTTTGGTGTCAAGTGGCATTTCTGACTTGGCGGTTTCTGCTGACTCCCATACAAAATATAGTCAATAGAAGTATTGATGGGCAGATCTTCCAGCACACCAACTTCAATATTAGTCCTGTCTATATGCTAAGTGAGTCAGTGGTATCTTAAAGCAGCCAAGTATCGTGGTTGTAAGTTATCTGGCATCCTGACTTAACTTAGATAACATGACTTTAGCTAGTTTAATTTTGTTAAATAGTGACTAAATATCCACAACCGTTTTGAGGTTTACAGGACACATAATTAAGCGAGAATTGAGCATGTAAATATATCAAGACATTACCTCATATGATGCGGGGAAGATGGTTGATCTGGTGAAGAACGATGTCCAGCGTTCCCATGAAATCTATGGTCCTCAACTCCCCTAGCTCGAGTTCCATCATTTAGCTCGGATAGCTCATTTATATCTGGAAAGCCAGCTGAGCCCAGTGAACCAAACTCTACTTGTTCACTGTGAGAACAGTAGGTGGTATTGTTCTCAAATGGATATAGCATCATAACTGGAGGTACAGGACCATTAGAAAGTCCGTTAGGATCCATGGCTGCTAAAGAGTACATGTTGTATGCCACATTTTGAGGACCATTTTGACTAGAACTTGAGTGGAAAAGACCATTCTGCCCTTCGTACGAAGGGATGGAGTTTTGCCGGTGGGAGTTCCATAAACGGTCAGCTCGACCCTCATTATGAGCGTAACGGTCTGTTCTTGAGTTTGATTTATCAGTTTGGCTGCGGCCATGATTGCGGGAAGCAGTTCGTGATTTTGAATTAGCATTCCAGTTCACCTCTCTGTCACCAAAGTTATCATTTCTGTCATGGTTATAGTTTCCCCTTCTGCTACCAGATGAGTGACGCTCCCTAACAGGGATCTTCTGAAGAAATGAATGAAGGGGAAAAAAAGTTACCCAGTCGTACTAACTGTAAGTGCTAAATTTTGAAGTATGACAATCATGCAGCAGCCAAATCTAGATCAAAGACATATCAGAAGCCGAACAAACCTATATCTAAAGTTCATCAAAATAGATATAAAACCTTACTAGAAAAAACGAAGTGCAGTGGACCTATATTTCATTATTCAAGTAAAATTATAAAACCAGTCCTTTCTCAGAGAAAACTTCCCCTCTAGTAACTTTCTAAGTCCTATAAATATATTATGCTGTTGATGTTTGAATAACTCTCACTTTCAGCAATGCAAGCTCATACAAAAAGCTGTTATGAATGGCAGGGCTAGCATGTAAACCACAACCTCGAATAATTGTCATCAATCTCCAACCCGACTTATATGGAAGTAACAATAAATTTTCCGATCAACTTAGCAAAATATAAAATGAAATAATATGATCAGAACGGACATATCAGGAAGAAGAATCATATGCAAAGCAAAAAAGAAAAACATCATCTCAGTGTCTTTACAGGATTAGGCAGGTATGTTCCAGTTCCAGCACGATATCTTGGCACATCATCCATGTGGCTTTGATATACATTGGCAGGTCTACCGGAAATTGACTGGGGGGGAGCAACAGGAACCAGACGCTGGCCATAATTCGTCACAAGCTGAGAGAAGAGGTTTGTATTGGTTGAAAGTGGTCTACCTGGGTAGCTGTATGGAAGTCGACCCTGGCCATAGACAGGAGGAACCATAACAGGCGATGGATATGCCAAAGGTCCTTGGAACCTTGGATTTTGACAGACCCTTCCAAATTGTAAGCTTTGCAAATGGCTAGCAAAGTCACTATTAAGAATATCTGCCTTTGGCTCTTCAGGTGTCTCAGTAGTTGATATTCCCTTTAAAGTTGATGAATTTAACTCCTCTGATTGATCAGATCCCTTGGAAATAAAATTCATGACAGACTCACTGTTATCCAAGTTTTCATGACCTCCAAAATGGCCACTGGATGCATCAGATGTACCTGCCTTAGGAGGAATATATATCGGAAGCATTGTTAAAAAAGGCATTGGCGGACCAGTAGGATAGAATGTAAACATCCCGGAATTCTCATTCATCCTCTGCCCAGCATCAGGACCTACTATGACCATTGGTGCAAAGGGCATCATTGAGTCCGATCCACTAGTCCGAGCAACTTCAAAACCAGGAGTATGATGCTTAGAAACATGCAAAGGAGCATCTGGCTCAGACCCAGGGTTCCTTTCAACAGTTTCAGTCCCCATAGTTGATAATGAACCCCACTCCTTGTCGTCATCATCCGTGTCATTTGACACATGCTCAGACATTATTTTACCTTCTCCATGGGAGACATTTGGATCTGTAGAAAGTATTTTCTTTCCCCTTTTTTCTTTTGCAGATTTAGATGCCTTCACTGATGATCCATCCCAGGAGCTCTCTGAAGAAGCTCTACTTCTCAAAGAGTTGCTATGAGAGCCTGATGAGATTCTTGAACTGCCTGACTTTTCTTCTGCATGGACCTCACTACTTCTATTATCGTGTATTGAAGAAGTATCGATATTTTCCCTCACTGCTCCTCGTCTTTCCCTTGGATGCCTCTGCTGAACTATCGAGGAACTGCTAGGGCTACTAACTCGATATGGGGGAACATATTTTAAACCAGAGAGTGATTCTGATGGTTTATCATCGGATTGGAGTGTGTCTAAATTTCCATTCTCACGATCATACCCACTAGAGGAGCTGGCATCTTGTTCTCGCCAAAAGTCACTCTCGGCCTCTCCGGAGTCCACACTGCCAAAATTTTCAGTGCCTCGCTCACCTGAATCTTCGGATGGATTCAAGCCAATGCCAGGAAAATAATGAGCCAAGTGGGGTGGAACTAAGTGAGGAAATTGTACATGTGAAAATGATGGATCCATCATGGGAATATTTGCAGGAACAAACCCTGGGAAATTCCGTTGACTGTATCCCATAGAAGCAAGAAATGATGGCGGGATAGAGTAAGGTAGATGACCTGACGTTAGATTAAATGGAAGATGAACTTGACCGTTGAACCCTTGAAGTGAAGTAGATGCCATCATGTTCACAATGTCTTGCTCTTCCTGAGGCATAAACTGTGTTCCAGAGGTTGGAAAATCTCCACTCAAGGCATCTAACCCCAGATCTAGGTGGTAGCTGTGATTGGAGTCAGCAGCATCAAGACTTTTCTCGGATGGAACATGCCTTGCAGGTGTATCCTCAACTGAAAAATGACTACTGTGGTTAACCAAACTTTCAGAATCTAGATCCTTCCTGCTATAGCCAGAATCCACCTTAGAATGTGTAGCACGAGCATCAGCATCTCCACCATGTTTGTTATGGTGTGCTTGACATGCGACGTCGCTATAGTTATCAGTCAGTTCAGGACTAGAGTGTGTTCGGGCAAAAAGAAGCTTTGCCTGGGTGTCGTTTTTTGAATGAGCTGTGCTCAGATCTCTCTGAATCTTATCATTACGTACAACCTGATCGGGGACAGTATCTCTACCAACTTGATCAGTGACCGGGAAGCTGTTCAAATTGAATTGACTTTTTAAGCTATGTGTGGGGAGAGCCGAAGACAATTCATCTTCCATTGGCATCATTCTGGATGGGTTTTTACCATTTTCATAGGAAAAATCATGGGCACGGCCAACCTCAGGTTCCAACCCATGAGCATTAGTATTCTCTTTTATGTTTCTCCCAATACTACAATTCTCAGAATTCAAATATTCACGAGGCCTATCTGGAGTTGATGATCTCAAGCACTGTGGATCAACCCCTGGAGCATCAGGGCGATTACCACTTCCATGCCTCACCCACGTATTCATAAAGAACTGATTAACTTCAAAAACTACATTTTCTATCGGGCCGTCAAGCAATCTTTTCAGTCTTCTAGCTCCAAAAGCGAATGCACTCCGTATACGAAAAAAATTACCTGAAAAAGAGAAAGTAACATGTACATGACTATAAATAATGAGATAAGGGAAATGAATTCCAATGCTCAATGCTAGAGGCTGCTAATTTGCAAACATAAGATTGAATAGGTACTATTTTTCAGAAATATATCAAGCAAAGCATGCATAAAGTTCCATGTTAATAATTCAACAGAGAAAATAGGGACAAAATTAGGTCATCAACTACTCAATTTTTGTGAAAAACTATTCTGTTTTGGCGCTTGCCGTCTACTATCTGTATCAACCCATGAAACTAGGATTAAGCTCAAGAGTGCGTAACACAGGGCTACTATATAGAACCTAATGACCTAAACATATTGATAGATACATCATATCAATAACTCTCATTGCTTTTAAAAGGCCTGAAGCCTATAGAAGACCAAGATACTCATACTCGATAAATTAATAACCTCTTTAATATATAATTTCTCCAGTCCCACCTCGAGGCCTAGGCTTAATTAATATCGATATATTACCTCTTTTAATTAATATATTTTGCCTAGTCCCAAGATTAATAATTTGTAGAGGTTTTACTGTAAAGATCTTATTACCATGCTATACACTAGCAAATCTTTCATGACCGAAGATGTAATTATAAGGGACAATACCAATTTTTTTTCTTTTTTATTGTTGGTTTGATGCCAAAGTGGTTCAGTATTTCTATACCCAGGGACAACATTTGGTTAAGTCTATTTATCAAAAACTCAGTTATATTACAAATATTAGATGCCACCCTTTACGTAACAAAACATGCTTACACCACCCAAAAAGAAAATGCGAAAATTCAATTTTATTCCTACATCATTAAACACGTCAGGGCTATATGACATTTTCAATTTTCAAGGACATCAATGTTAAAGCTTTGAGAACACGTGTCGCGACCGAACACGATGGAGAGATATGATCCATATAGTGGACACTACTTAATGGGATAAGAACTAATTGTTGGTGTTATTGTCAAAATCTGTAAATCTGTATTTCTGATAGATATGATGATAAATTCATTACCTTTTCTCCTCTTTCCACTCCCTCCCTGCAAATCCCTTCCCTCACTCTTCCAACCCAATCTCCCCCCCTTAACAAAATCCTTCGCCTTACCCTTCCCCTCAAACACCAAACATTCAAGTCCCTCACCAACGCAAGCTCTTCCATGAGCAGCACCCCAATCCCACCCAGCCGATCCATACATTCTTCAATTAGTTTTGGCTCCCCACAGAGTCCGCTAATGTTTTATGCATACATATACAAATAAATGTGTCTGTGATCAACTCACGCTAGCTGAGGTGGTTACCTAGCCTCCAATATTAGAGAGAAGGTTGGGATTTGGACCTTCAGCCACCTTTACTTCCCATATTGTAATAAGGTTCAAACTTTTGAGGGGGGAAAAAGACTGAAAATATATGTATTGAATATGGGTGCTTCTTACTTAATTTTCAATATTTAGAGAGGAGTACTTCTAAGTTTGAAAGATGACTAGGTTTTCTGTAAATTGTCAAAATCCCAAGGACAGTCTGGACTCTGGAGTAATTTGTGCTAATTAACAAAAGAAATAGTGGAATAATATCAAATCAAAGTAATGGAGAACTTGATAAAAGGTAACGCTCAAATCAAGCCACACACACAAAGAAACAAAAAAAACTTTTCAAAGACTACCTTTACTAACACTACGTCCGAGGTTGTTGTTCACACGCAACGGATCGATCACATTAAAATGTTTGGAAACAAATTGCTGTCCACTGTTTTCCTGGCCACCAGGGAAGACAGCATACACAGAGCTACAAGCGTCAAGAAACAACTTGCTAAGTAGCAATTCTCCACTGTCCTTTCTTGGGGGCTCCGCTGCAAAATTGCACCAATGAAATAAAGCAAATCAAGGAACGCATGAAGTATACAGCCATGCATTCTATCATAGAGAAATCTAATAATGTAATACCAGTTACATTGGGTAGGGAACTAATGGGTACAGGTCCCCATAAGCTAACACAAAAGTTGTCCCAGTCAAAATTGCTAAAGAATTCCAGAAAACGATACAGGACCTGCAAGTGTTACATAAGTGATTCAGAAGCACATACTTAGAAATAAAAACAAGGAATCAAACAAACATAAGAATGAAATCACCTCCAAGGGTCCATGAAAGGAATTGTTGAACACATGAAAGATATAAAGAACTAGAGTCTCCAGGGCATAAGTAGATATGAGTCCATGATGAGCACCCAATATGCGGCTTTCGTAATAGCACCACGCTTTGATCAATATAATACTACGCTTGAACAGATGATTTTGATTTATAAGAATATCAACCTAAAAAAAAAAAAAAAAAGGGTTTTGCTGAGATAAGTTATTTATCTAACTGCTTCATGACCATCACAAGATCTCATATTGATACATTTTTGTTTGTGAATATCAAAGTGAAACTGCACACCTCATCAAGGAAGCAGAGCGTACATAACCCACCAACTTGATTGAAAGATATGTCCACCACAATGTTTTCCACAAGGCACTTAATAATCTTTACCTGAAATATAAAAGATGGACACAGCAAACAGAAACTTATTTCAGTATATAATAGTAAAAACCAACTTGAGACCCTCATACACATGAATTACAACCATCGTAATATTGATCTCCAAATATTAGTAACAAGTTCATCTTCATAGAACATTCACTTTAATAAGACTAATATAGCAATCACCTGTCCATATATGCCAAATATTAAAATGGCTCCATTTTCGAGACAAAGTCTTTAACATTAACACAACAGGAAAACATCGTGTATCATAGAAGTTGCAAAAACACCCAAAGCACACATAATAAAACAGATGCCAAAAAAAGTACAATTATTTCTATACCAGGAAATTCACAAAATCCTATAAAATGGAAAAATTCAAGCGAGATTTTGGACCGTTATGAAAGAACATGCAAAAAGGGAAAAAATAAAAATAAAAAATACAAGACTTTGATCATTAAGTCAAATACAACAAAATGATATTACCGAAACATAGTTTTTAAAAAAGAGGGCATACTTCTGCTTGAATATACTGAACCTCCTTCACATGAAATTCAGCATTTTCATTCTTTTCCTCACTCTCTAGCATACCTCGGACCTCGATGGCCCATGTATCACTCAAATTCTGATTCTGACAGAAAGCAGTCAAATCAATGTCTCCATCAGGTAGATAAGTCTTCAGGGGAACAGAACCGAAGGTAGAGACCTGTGGCAGTGAGCGAAGGGTCACGAAAGGGCCGAACCAGTATTAGAATCACCAAAGAAAACTCATAACTTTTCAACAAGCTATGTTATTGAATCATAACAGAAACAGTTCTTCATTACCATTCAATGGCTCCGGAAAATGAGTTAATGACCCTTAGTTTGATATCTAAATACACGCTATTTTCATCCACCCAACAACTACATCAACTTAAATTTCAGTATTCCGATGAGCGAAACTGGGTTCATCATTTTTTCTTTCTTTATCAGAGAGCTACTGATTCACGCTTCAGTATCTCAAGCTGTCAGGGTTAATTGGTACCGTATTCTAAATCTCTAACACGTGTATTCAACTATATGACCCATTGCTTTAAATAAACATAAAATTGGAAATGTATCAAAATAAAGACCTATAACATACAAACAACATTCCAAAAATCATAAATTGAGGGCATTGCAAGAAAACGACAACGAATATTAACCACATTATTAACTTCAAAACTAACAGATATTCAGCTACAATACTATCAGACAAACTCCAAATTGATTGTAACAACCTGACAAGGGAAGCATTTCGCAATGAGCCGCTGCACATAATCTGCAACAGCATTCCTACGTTCCTCCGACAGCCGGTTGGGCTGAATGCAGGCAATGAGCTCTGCAGTCCGATTCTCTGCTTTCATCCACAGCTCTGTATCCAGGGGGCGCATAACAGGGCCTGCCCCGGGCAAGAGCCCGTTAGGCAACGGCCCGCCTGGCTCAGCACACCCCTCATTTTCTCCCATACACTGGCACCTTCTCTAAACCACCTCTAAAACTTAAAACTACAATCTTCTTCCTTCCCAACTAATAAACTAACCTTCCTTCAGAACCACAACATAAATATAGCTCCCAACAACCAAATACAACTTTCTTCCACAAAGTACTCTATGTCAAACCCTAATCAGGAAAATGGCAGCTAAAACGGTAGAGATACTAAACACTTTAGAAAAACAAAAAATGAACGAATTAGTACTCAAACAAATTAACTCTACCGAACTCTCTAATCCCTAAAATGCTAGCTCAAAACACCAGCAGAAGAGAGTTGATCAATTAATCAGAAACAAAACCCTAATTCAAACTCGGTTTCAGAAAATTTGCCAACGGAAAATCGGATAACATTCAAATATCGTAGGATCGTCAAATTATGAAACGGCGCGGATGAAATGATTGGTATATCAATTCCTTTTCTGGTAATGGTTTTGGGGGGGAATTAAGTGTGTGAGCTGTGTGTAGAAATTTGGATTTCCTGTGAGGAAATTTTGAAACTTGTTTGACGTTTTGAGGAAATTGATTTGATTTTCAATGTGTGTGTGTGTGTGTGTGGGGAAGTAGGGGGACGAATTTTGGTGAAATGATGATGAGAAGCTAGACAGAAATGTAAAAGGAAATTAATACTATTTATATGTAACGCCAAAAAATAATATTTTTGCTATTTTTTATAGTTCTTAAAAATATTTATAAACCTCGTAATTGTTATTTTTATACATAAATTAGTGACATATTTATTTATATATTTATATATATATTATATATGTATAAATGAGTGTGGTGTAAATTGGAAAGTTGACAGAGCCCTAATTCAAGTTTTGGGCCTAGCCCTAAAGTCAATGGGCCTGTTTGTTTATGGCTGTGGGTGGCTGGAGTACTGTAGGCTGTGGAGAATAAAGTGGAATTTTTAGGTTGGGGTAAATAAATGAGTGTTTGTTTATGTTGGTTGAGAGATTGGGTTGGAGTTGGTTTATATTATAAAATGTGGTAAAAGTGATTTGATGTGTGTAAGAGATAGTTAATGATTGATTGGTTATTGATTAAAGTTGTATTGGGAATTGAGTTTGATTGATGATGTGTGTAAGAATTTGTTAAAAAATGATTGGTTATTGAATAAAGGTGTATTGAAAATTGGATTTGATTTATGATGTGTGTAAGAGTTAGTTAAAGAATGATGATTATTGATTAAAGTTGTATTGATAATTGAGTTTAATTAATGATGTGTGTAAGAGGGTTGGAGACAATATATTGTCACAAACCCATAAACAAACACATGTTAGGTTGGGCACAATCCACAACGGATTGGCCCAACCATAAACAAACACACCCAATAAGATTTAAGGTCTGATATTTCATACAAATTATGTGTACATTCTTTTGACTTTTTCCCCCAAATGATATATATATATATATATGTGTGTAATGTCGTAAAAGTTGTTAGGTGTTAATGAGGTAACAGATAAGGGCTTACGTGATGCATGTGGATAGTTAGACAAAGACTAAACGAGAAAAAAGTTATGCGGCAAATGAGAGCTTAGTGTTTAGGCAAGTGATATGTTATGTCGAGTTGACTGTGGAGACTTGTATTGTGAACGTTGTTTTGATGTAGGAGCTTGTAAACTCCATGAAATAGGTAAATAATTCAAATACACTACGTAAACTTTTGTTGTAGAGATATTAAGTTGAGTCGATTCTGGAGGCTTATATTAGGTGAACCTTGTTTTGACGCAAGAGCTTGCAAACTTCATGAAATAGGTAAATAATTCAAATACATGACGTAGATTTTTGCAGCAGATATATTATGTCGAGTCAATTATGGAGGCTTGTACTAGGTGAACTCTGTTTTGATGCAAGAACTTGCAAACTCCATGAAACAGGTAAATAATTCAAATACACTACGTAAATTTTGCGGTAGAGATATTATGTCGAGTCGATTCTGGAGGCTTGTACTAGGTGAACCCTGTTTTGATGCAAGAACTTGCAAACTCCATGAAATAGGTAAATAATTCAAATACATGGTGTATATTTTTGCAACGAAGATATTATGTCGAATCGATTCTGAAGGCATTTATTACGTGAACTCTGTTTTCTGCAAGAGTTTACAAACTCCATGAAATAAGTAAATATTTCAAATACGGGATACATGGCGTTCAATTTGAGTACTAACGTGTTTCTCCAACTAGGCTACACATTAAATGCCTTCCAATTTAATAATTTTCATTCTTTGATATTGGTATAATCACTTTTTGAGAAACATCTTCATACTATTTGGCAAAAAAGAAAGATTTTATTATATTTTTATTTATTTTATTTTTTATTACTTTTTCTTGGCCATCTTAATATTCTTGTCCAAACTCGTGAAAAAAGCAGGTTGAAAGTTTATTCTTATCCCCATTGAAGATAAAAAGGGTGACTGAACCTTGCACTACAATGACATTGAATATTTTGTTGCAACAATAATAATCATCAAGAAATGCCCAAATTCTGCTTTAATTCATATTGTTGATATGTCATATCAACTTATAGCAGTTTTGATCGAATCCGCTACTTTTGATCTGCGACCGTTATTTTTAGTTGGACTTAAAGAAGGGTTACTGATGACCGCGGATCAAAAGTAGCGGGTTCGATCAAAACTGATAGAAAGAAAGCATTATACTTTGTTTAAGCTTTAAATTTAATTTTTTTGGGTGCTGTGGATTTGTATTAATTTCTTTGATTAAATTGATAAAAATCAGCTGAGGTTATTTGTTGTTTGCTTGGATTATTATTCATTAGATTCTAAAAAAGGTATAATTGTTTTATCCTATCCAAAATCTATCGTCTTAAGTGGTCGTATTATATCAAATTCACAAAAAAATATATAGCACCATATGTAGGTGGTTAGAATTGGAAAAAAGTAAACATCCAATAATTTTGAAGTTAAAATTTGGATTTTGGAAACTTAGACATGCCATGACAATAATCACTAATGTGGATATCTTATTATGAAAATTTGTAAATGAGGTCAAATTTGTCATACTTGTACAAATATTGACTCATTATTTCGATCAATAAGTTGGGTTTTTCTACCGCCATCGCCCTAATTTAAATCAGACACAAATATGCAATGTTTGTGTTGCAACTTGTCTATCTTGAAGCATGTGGTGACCTAGAACTCAATAATGGCCACATATGGTTCCCCTCTTTCCTTGATTTTCTTACAACGAACCTCGTATGTTGTCTTATAACTTCGTTCATCGCCTTTAAGTAGTTGCTTGAATCATGGTCCCTAATAATTATTCCCTCCAAACCATAGGCAGTTCGAACATCACTTAGAATCTCAATAGGATGTGGAGAATTCAAAAATGCACTTAGAGCAATTTCACTTAGTGGAAAATCGGAATTGTCCAACGCGTATAGGCCGGTGCCCGGAGGAAGGAGAGGATGAGGTGGAGACGAATTTTCGTGAGGCTGGAGAATGAACACTTTCCCCATCGGAGAGTATGACACCTTCTGCAATGTATTACACAAATATTTTAGTATGCAAAGTTGGTTCGCAAACAATTGTACTTTTAAAGTTCGACGTATTTATAAAAGAGCATAGAATTCCCAACTTCTCAAAATCAAATCATAATTGCTTCTCAAGAGCTGGAATATATGAGTTTGCAACCCCACTTAAAAATCAATTTAGGGTGCAAAAGTGATTTGGACATAGTAGTTTATTTGCGGATGAGATCACCTGTTTTAAATGGTATTTCATCTTCTATTCCGACCTTCTTAACACATGCCCCATATACAAGATGACATCACTAAAAAGCACATGGCATACAATGATAATGTTGGAATAGATAATGGAACATCATTTGGAATAGGTGATCTCCTCACGGCAAAATTAGTCTATCTCATATTTAAACGAACTGAGTTATAAGAGTCATAGCGGAAGCAGGATTTAATTTGGGTGGAGGAGGTCGAACAAATACAAATACAAATACAAATATACATAACAATAATATTAAAAAATGACATACATTTTTACTATTATCATATGCTAAATTTTGGTATGTTTCAATTTTTTCTATATCAATGGCCGCGCACATTTACTATATACATAATAAATGCATACAAAAAGTTGTGATTGATTAGGGGAACAATTTTCTATATCACTGCACATATACTTTTTATATATACATAAAAATCCATACTAGATATATATAAAACAAAATTATAGAAAAATTGGGGAGACAGTGACCCTCACTTTTCCCCTGATCCGAAGTATCATTGGACCTAATAGGCTCGATTCAATGGGTCAATTAGTGAATAGATTGGTCTGATAATTTTAATGTATTTTAAGTATATCAAGGATTCATAAATTTTCAGACTGATAAAATATTTCGAGCCAATCCGTTCGAATTGTCACGTCTACTTCTATATTCCTGTGTTAAAAACTCCCTAATTTATTAAAAATAATGCAAATTTATCTTCAACAGAAATTCAAAAGGAGCACTTACAGTTACAGTACGGTCATGAAGACGAGAATGCCCCTGAAAGCTGCTAACCAAACGCTGCATTACTGCCATAATACACAACGCAAAAGCACTTCCATTCCTGCCAACAAAAGGATAAAACCGGAAAAAGCCATTTACACCCCTGATAACTCGAACCAGATAATCAGGATACTCGCATGAAAAAGCTCTGGGTACAATATCTCTATGCATCACCACACTACAAACGTGTTCGTCGTCCAGATCTAACCGATCCAGGATTCCGCGGGCTCCACAGAAGACGAACGGCGATCCGAATGTGACGACGGGGAGAAGGGCAGATTTGGAGATTACTCGTCTGGTGAGGAGCATTAAGCTGACTACAAGAGCGACGCTTCCTCCGAGAGAATGGCCGGTGAATCGGAGCTTTGCTCGATCGCCATGGTTGGTGAGATGTTGCTCGATTTCGATTGTGAATTGACGGTAGAGTCCCTGTGCTGCTTCGTATATTGCTCCATGAACTAACATCTCTGTTGCCTGTGATATATATGGAATTATTCCCTTTATCTGATCAGTTCGGGTTTTCTACTATATTTGGTATAACATGTTTTTCAATATATTATATTAATCATGACATATAGTTACTTATAATATATTCTTGATGTCATTGTATATGTGTGTCGTGTGTGAATTGAAATATAGTAGAAGATGTTGTATTTGTGTGGAGTTGGAGATTCAAGGTGTGATAAGATGGATTACTTGGAGTTAAAATTATTTTGTCCGGTCAATTTTTACTCGTATAAATTTGGTTAAGAAAAAAGTTAAAATTTAATTTTGTTTCGTAATTTTGAATTTATCTGCATTTAGTTTTTATTTTGTTGTCGGTAATCAATTTAACCGAAAAATTATATGTGCTTGTCATGTGATCATATTTTCAGATTGCTTTTTTAATACGTAGCATCGAAAGCTTACGTGGAAACTAATAAAACGAGCAGGTCAAAGACGGAGTCAGCAGGGGCGGGCGGCGGCGACCATCCCCTCAAATTTCTCGCCAAAACTATTATGCATGTACATATACAGTGTTATTGTAGTTAAATAATGAATTTCACCCCCCCTTTATTTTTAAAAACTTTGATAAATATCCAAAAAGAAAAAAAAAATCGCTCCTCCAATATAAAATCATGGCTCCATCCCTGAGGTCGGTGCCACGTTTTAAAAAATCGGCCGAATATGATAATGTGACGAGCATGTGCGGCACGTATGATTTTCCGGCTAAATTGGTCATTGACGGTGAGAAAAAAAGACAAAATGCGGATAAATCTAAAGACACGGAACTTGTTGGATTATGAATTTTACATGGATTGATATCTTAATACACATTAGATTATAATATGTATTAAGTCATTAATGCATGTATTCTGATTAATTCCTTTTGATTTGACTAGACCAGCTAGACATGTTAATGCTTATTACCATATTTGGTAATAAAGCATTCTAGCTTAGGAAATGTGTTAGCTAGTGATGCTTCTTATAAGCACACATTTATGTCTTTTGTCTTTAGCATTAATTAGCTAGGTTTTGCTGCAATGTGTGATATATAAACACATTTTATCTGCAGCTCATCTAGTAACAAGCAAGCAGCCGCACTTCTTCAGTTCTTCATTTATGAAGTTCATTCAATGAAACTAGATATTATGGTTGTCATCATTTCTGCTTGTATCATTTATTATATTTGATATGTGTTTTCTGCATATTCTATAAATTTCATCAGAACTAAATTAGTTAGGGAGAGGAATCGAGAAATAAATGTAAACGCTCAATAAAAATTTAGCGCCTGAGCAGAGATTAATCGAAATTAATCGAGGATTTTTACATATGAGATTAATTTACCTCAAATGTCGTCGGTTCGGAGAATAGATTTGCTTGCCAGGATGCTACTGAGTCTGATCCCTGGTGTTCAGCATTAATATTGGGGTTAATATTAAAAGCCAAGCTCATTTTCAATTTTGTTTTCCATTTTAAACTCGATCTTAAAAATATCTTCGATTATTATCTATACTTATTTTTCCATTACTACCTAAACTATAATTTTTCGGATAAATATAACAAAAAATTTACAATTAAGATCAAAATTCAGTCTAATTTCTATTTTTACTCCCAAAACTTGAGTATGTAGACGAAGTTGAAGCCTTGAAGGCATTGAGCCTTGACACTTCCTCGACAAATGACGTTTCGTAAAACTCGACTTCGAAGGCTTTAAATGATGTCAATGTAGTGCTCGTGAAACACATCTATTTTTTCATTAGTTTGAGGATTCCATGTTTTGGGATGAAAATAGAAACTCTACTAAATTTTGGCCAAAATTGTAATTTTCGTTTTTGCCAAAAAAAATCGTTTAAGTAGCAACTGACAGAAATCATAAAGTATATACATTATAATTAAAGACGTTTTTAAGATCGAGTAAGAAATGGATAACCATTTTATATTTTCTGTTTTTCTTTTCAAATTTTACTATATTATACTATCTCCGTCCTGACTAATCTTGTATTGAGAGGGTTGTCACAAGTATTAAGAAAAATTATTTTTTGGGATTTTGTTGACTTTTCAAAAGTGAATTGAGGGTGGAGATTGTATTATAACTTTCCTTTTTAAGGAGTGTGTAAATTCATCTGGAACAGATGAAAACATAAAATGTACAAAATTAATCGAGAAGGAGGAAGTATTAGCTACCTGGATGATGAAGTGGCGAGTGTATGTTGTTGGATCATCACAAACAAACCATTGATATGAGTCAGAATTATGGGATGATTTTGACTTGTTTTCCAGTGAAGATGTCACAAATTCGAAGCCATAATATCTCCTCAGATCATCTTCCTACATGATAATTAAATGGGACAGGTAAACAATTTCATCCGGTCGAAGATCATGATTTTCGATATATGCAGTCACATTAAATGTATATGTATGTTGTATGTTCAATTTCACGTTCATTAAGCTGTATAGTTAGATAATTTATACTTGAACATTTAACAGTGATTAAAAATAATTATTAGAGCTGAACCAATCACAAACACAACTCATTAATCTAATTATTTTAGGTAAGTCATTAATCTATTGAATATTCAAGAAAATGTTTGGATGGCCGTCTTACAGATGTGTTTTCGTAAGATAGACGTTACTTTTTTTTTTAGAAATCAACTCCCATAAATGATAAAGAGTACGGGCTAATGCCCAACATCTGACAAAGTCACAATGTCACATTACATAACTTGGAAGGAAGTTCTTCAAGTCAAATTCTAAACTCATCTACAATAATAGGAATTTGTGCCATGTTCAACTGGATTTGCATTTCTCTGGGTTTAAGGATGCGTGACACCCCCCACATCACTTTTATCATAAAGAATGTTATTTTTATGGTTAAATATCTAAATCAACCTATACTTTGCGAGTTTTTACTTCAATACCTAAACTTTGTTTTTTTACCGATTGCAACCTGCAGTTCATGAATTGTACAAGTTGCAACTCTGTCGAGTTTTTTGGGCCAAATATCAAACACGTAATAATCACATGCCTAATTGGGGGAATTTTCGCTATTTTCCATGATTTGTTGAGAAAGATTCACAATTCGGCAGAGGTTGTAACTAGGGATGCAAACGAACCGAATCGAAACGAATATTAAGAGATTCGATTCGAATTCGTGAAATTTGGCTTCGATTCGAATTCGATTCGATTCGCCAATTGAATTTCAAATCCGATTCGAATTCGATTCGAATTTTTTTTCGAATATATTCGATTCGATTCGTCATTCGTAATTAAAAAATTTCAATAAAAAACTGTTGCTATTTAGAAAAAATTCGATTCGAATTCGATTCGAAATCAAATTTCGAAAATTAAAAACCCTATGTTTACTAAGAGAATTTGTATATATATTTACTATTAAATATATTTTTATTTATTATAATTATATTATATATTTAATATATTATTTATATATATATCGAATCGAATCATCGAACTTGACGAATCGAATACATATATATTCGAATTCGATTCGAAATATAAACGAATATAAAAAATAATTTGAATTCGAATTCGAATTCGAATTTTACCGAATCGAATTATCCTAAACGAATTCGAATCACGAATCGAATCAGTATAATTTGATTTGACTTGCATCCCTAGTTGTAACTTGACAATAATAAAATGATTGTCACGTGTTTGACATGTGAATCTACCTCAACAAATCATAGAAATAGTAAAAACTCTCTCAATATGGCATGTGATTATCATGTGTTTGATATTTGATCGGAAAAATTCGACGGAGGTTGCAACTTGTACAATACGTGGACTTCAAGTTGCAATCGTCAAAAAATAAGTTTTAGGCATTGAAGTGTAAAAATTCGAAAAGTACAGGTTGATTATATATTTAACCTTTATTTTAAATGTCAATCTTTATACAAAAACAACCGTTTCAGAAAGTAACATTTTTTGTGATAAAAAGTAACATTTTTATGATAAAAGTAACTTTCGTATGACAAAAATGACGATCTTACACGCGTGCTGATATAATAATTTGCATAAGATGTTAATTTAAGGTTGTTACTTACCTTAATATCTGGGATTACATAAGCCATGTTACACAAAAAAGCAAGCTTGGAGAAAAGCTTGGCATCCAAACATGTCACTCTCCTTAACAAAGATGACAAAGTTTCCCTATCAATTTTGATGTCTTCTCCATCTCCAATTTCTTCATTTATATCTCCTCGTTTCTCCTCTTTTCTCGCTCGTTTCTTCAACCTAATGTCATCAAACGGGTCATAAAGATGGTTGTTAGAATAAGATTGTAGTAGTCTACCTCTTATTCGCAAATCTAATCTTGTGAAAGGTCGAAGAAATCCACTATTTGTTTCATATAGACATCTGAACGTGCTCGTGCCCGTGCTCGTACTCGGACAAAAGTTGCATTTCAACATAGCAACTTTTGTTACAATTTGTTGCTCTAAAAATGTGAGAGATTAGCCATATTTTTTTGGAAGAATGGGACTTAAGAAGAACACATTAAAGACAAGTTCTACCTTGTTTACAACAATGGTGAAGGAAGAATACAAGATAGTGTTTTCTTGTTGTAATTTAGTTTCTTGTTTCATTCATAACTAGTACAATACCCGAGAAAAATTTGTCGCAAGTCTATTGAACTCTTTTTTAAGAAAATGTTTTAAATGTACAATCACATTTATTTTACTTCTAATAACTTTTTGTTATCTTTAAATATATTAAAAAGATATCTAAGAATTCTAATCATATAATACTAATATTTCATATTTGTGTCGTTTTTTTATTATATTATAAGAATTAGAATATTTAGGATTTGTAGTCATATAATAAAGGAAGTAGACGAGAGCTAAAAAAAGGGAGATGGTTTGATATACACGTATATATACCAAAAATAGACCAAAAATATTGGAATTACATACAACCATTCTCCTGGAACATTTTGCTTTTAGTATTTTGATACGAGCGTGCATCGAAATTATTATTATCAATATTGTAAAAGTTGGTAGGTACTAATCGAATTAGGATCTAATGTCTAGTAGAGATTTAAACGAAGTGAGTGAAAAATAAACGTGGTTAAATGGAAAGTAATAAGAAAAAGATTTTACGCAGCCAATAAAAGTCTTATGAATTTTTTGCTACAAACTGTAAATCTGATGAAGAATTTAATAATTTGTAGTATTCAATTTGGGCCTATGTGTTAGTAGTTAATCAGCTCAAGCCCAGCTAGCCCAACGGATTTTAAAGCAGAATTAGTAGCCCAGTGGAGTGGGCTAGCCCAACGGGTTTTTTTCGGTATGCTAGAGTTTGTCCAGCAAAAATTATGTATGTTTCGAAATTTTAATTTTAATTCACTATATTTTGAAAAAGTCCAATTTAAAGATACCAGGCGCCGCCGGCCACTAATTGTGGCACATATGATCCAATAAATGGAGGATTTTCAATTAAATGGGTAATGTAACCGTTATGAATCCAAGTGTATATGTAATTAATCAAATAAACTCAAAACGTCGAGTTATCTCCTTCCAGGAAGTCTAACGCTGATGTGGATTTATATTTTGTATTATTAGATTGGTGTGTTGATTTAATTACTTAGCATGTACATCTAGATTCATAATAGTCACGTTAATTTTTTTTACATGAAATTCCCAATTTATTGGGCCATGTCCGCATATTCAGACACAATTAACAGTAGCTGGCGTCTGATGTCTGTAAATTACATATTTTTCAAAATATAGTGAACTAAAACTAAAATTTCGAAACATACAAAAAAAAAAAAAAAAAAAAAAAAAATTATGAACAAGCCTAACATACAAGATTAAAAATGATTTTTTCCCTTTTACTAAACCTTAATACATTATAGTAGTTTTTGAAAATTTTATTCCTTAAATTATATTTTTATATCTGAAAAGTATTTATTATTTGTGGGTCCCTTGGTACTAAGTACTAACTACTAACTACTATCCTCTCAAATAAAATATATTCTGAGTTGTCAAATATCCAATTTGATGCGCTCTTGGCCTTTAAAGTTTTACCTTTTACGAGAATTTTTCCATCATGCAATGGACAATTTGAAATATTTTTATTTTATTAATTTTTATATTTAATTTATTTTTATTTAGAACTTAAATTTGATAAAACTATTAATTCACAATAAATATTCAATTTCAAGCCCTAACAATTATAGACAAATAGTTGTATTTTATTAAATGTTACTTATTTAAAAAACGCGAGATAAATATCAAATTAAAGATCATAAAAATAAAATTTGGTATATTTTTCTTTAGAGAAAATGTAACCGAATATTATTTGTGTTTTAATTTTGTAATTTTTTTATGTATAAAAAACAACCATAAGTCAACTGGCCAAAAAATTCCAAAATCAAAACTCGTTTTTTACTATTTATACATATATATTACTATATTCGTAATTATTAAACTTTACCTATTTTTAGTAGATAAAATAGACGGGAAAATGTTTTAGCTCCCTCCTATAGAGGATTTCTTTTTTTATATAGTAAGATTATTGGGATAAAATTATTACAAGTTACGAAATTAATGATAACATCCCATCCCTATAAAATGTATAGCAATGGCGAAAACGGGCTGTTACATCAGATAATTTAGATGGACCGGACAATCGAAATTTTAGTTTAGAGTACTATTAAGTATAATGAATTCGACTCCATGAACCACGAACGAACCCAATTTTAATGTATTTAAGATGATGAAATAGTTTTGACTTACTAATTTTCGAACAGACTGTAGTACAGTCCAACTCTATATACAGTGTTGGTCAAGTTGGTTGGATCGGACTAGTTCAGATGTTTCGAATGGTCACCTATGAGAATATGAAAATGCATTCCTTTTTTCCCAACCGTTGCATTTAATGTACAGTAATATCCTAAGATAGTGTACAACTATAAAAAGCACAAAACCTAGTTGTACTGTACAATTTCACCTTTTATGTCAGAACGTGGGATTATTGGGTGCTGCTTTTTTGGTCCACCAAATAGAAATGCTGCATTTTGGGGTCGCTTTTGCCCAAGTGCGCTTTATCAGTTAGTTTTTCTCGATCGCAAAAATTCCTGACTAATTTGTGTCTAAATATAGGAACGGACTCAGAACTCATGGTTAGAGGGGATCGAACAAAGAAATCTCCGACAAATATCATTATATACGTGGTAATAAATACTCCTTTCGTCCCACTTAATTTTGCGAGGTTGATGGAACACGGATGTTAAGAAAAAATTATTTTTGCTTTTAAAAATGTGTAGATTGAGGGTGAAAATATTGAGGGTGAAGATTATGAGAAAATTTTCCTTTTTACGGGTGTGCAAAATAAATGGGACGGAGGAGCATTAAAAAATTCCATTTATTATTTAAATAGAATATAAAAATATTTATTATAAAATATGTTGAAATGTACTAGTTATCTATATATTAAAACTTAGAACATATTTATTGTATATTATGTAAATTATCTGAGTATATTCTAGTATTTTATAATTTTAAGAGAGCCAAAACACTCATATTCTTTAAAATAAATATATAATATACATATTTTAGATATAAAATAATAGGGGTGGCTGGGAGTTGGGGTGAGGAAGGGGGCTGTTAGGTCCGTGATCTAAACAATATATTATTAACTGCTTATATTTTTTTCTCGATTATTTTCCATTTTATATCGAGGCCCTGACTATATGTTAGTATTGTATTTTCCGTTTTCCCCTTCCTTCTTATCTAAATACACTTATATCCTCTTCAATTTTAAATCATAGTAGTAGTATGCTATCCTGCTCAATTTGCGTCTAGTGATTTTTTTTTTAAAAAGAATAAATAATTTCTAAAAAAATATGGACATAACATCACTAAGAGAAAGATTCTTCACCCACAAGAAGAAATTTGGAAGTTTGCATATTGACACGTTTCGACCTAGGCTAGGTTATGGTTTATCACGATAGTTTCAAGAACAAATCATGATATGACAGTACAATCAAACGAATTTATCTCTAATCATGTGATATTCGTCATCAAATTAATATATTATAGATAAAATGTTATGTTACTAAACTGCTAATTGATAATTCTGAGAATTCGTATCTTTTTAAATTTAGTGACCGAATACGTCTCTAACATGAATTTTGAAACAAATAACCTAAAAATTTGAAGATGGATAACATTTGTAGATAATTTCGGTTGCTAATTCACAACTAATTCGACACTAATGATGTAGAAAGGTTCTCTATATCAAGTATTGTCACTATTATATTTATGTTTTTTAATACCCTCTCCGTGATTCTAGGAGGACTATAATGAGGAAGGAGGACGACAGACCCATCACGATCTACTAAAGGGAAAGTAGCCCAAAATAGGGGAATATTGGTTCAAATCCAATTTCACCTTATCTTGCACACTTTTCTTAACCGGCCGTCTCACCTTATCTTGCACATCCTAAAAAATGAACGTTATAAGATAATCTTCACCCTTAATCCACCTTTAAAAAGTCAACAAAAAACAAAAAAAAATAACTTTTCTTAATACTCGTGTCGATCCCTTGTGAAAATATGAACATCAACATTTGGTTGGTATATCTACATCTATGCTATGATATAGATAGTGTTTGATTTAAATCAAGAAAATTATCCATTGGTCAATCAATTCAACTAAAATATTATCCATCTAATTGAAAGCTAGATTTCAACAACATAATCTTCATTTTCTTTATCTTCTTCATTTAGAAATTTTCCATTAACTATCTATAGAAAAACATGCTAAAATTAAATTGATATGATATGTGATGTATTAGGAACAAGTCAAAAAATATGATCCAATAATATCATGATTATTTAGAATTTATCATCATGTCTTTAATTAATTCTTCTAAATATGGGCAAACACAATGTTTTTCAACCTTTGAAAATCATATACTCCTTTCATCCCAACTTGCACCGATAAGTGGACACACATATAAAAAACATGTTTTTTTGTTATCTTGATTTTTTAAATCTATCTTTTTGCTTTATTTGGTAAATAAAGATGTATTGTGGAGTAGAATTTGTGAGATTTGTTTTCTTTATAAGAAAGTGCACAAATTTCTTGGGACGCACCGAAATAGAAAGTGTGCAAGTTCATTCGAGACGGAGGGAGTACAAAATAGTCGGAAATGCTTACTATACTCATCCTAAAGATTTTAGTGTAAAATAATGTTTTCTTTTTGTTATCATAACCAACGGATGGAATGATCATAATTCATAAGGAGGACTACTTTGATCCGATTTTTGTTGTTGTGTCTAATTTTATCTCATTATTGTAAAAATTCCTACCTATTTCTGACTAGTTTCTGCATAGGTGCTAGACTCCTATTAGTCGTCTATGATCTTCCCGCAATTCCTCCATGGCTACCTACGCCTATGTCACACTTAGTCTTGCTTAAGCCTTAACTAGGTGCTAGGTATCAATCTGTCGTCTTATAGCCGTGGACATGAGCACCTCAAGACACTCGGCTCGATGACTAGTCAACAACTCATTCAGGTTGGAGGCTGGCCAACGAGGTGAAAAATGCCACCTCATCAGTCCTTCAACACGAGTTCACTCAGGTCGGTGAATTCAAGCTCTCCTTTACAAGAATCGTACAGGTTGTTTGCAACTGGCAGCTGAGCTCGCCGAGCCTGTAGCTCGTTCGACCCAGGCAAGCAGCCCATTTCTTCCACGTGATCATGCGAGTTGCGGAGGTCGTCCAGTTCGAGATCGTCGTAGGTTCCTCCGCGAGCGTGTGGTAGACAAGCACTTGTGTGCCTGACACAAGGCTCGTGTATGTGCATCTTTCAAAGATGCACATATACACGCACATCTACACTAATGCCTAGTGATTTTTACAACATTTTTATCATAAGAAATCATAGTAAAGGTGACAAAAGTCCTAAGTTTTTAGTTAGTGAAACAACTCCCAAAAATTGAAGCCAAACAATTATGAAGGATTACAATAACAAATACTACCAAAGGAAAGGCCAAGTTGGGGTCCCATAATGCCAAAGATTGTACAAACAACATGAAACCTAACTTTCTTATGTGATTGGCCAAAAACAAAAAACTAGGGACACAATTGGTCCTTTTAAAGACATTGGATCCACTATTGCCATCCATAAGTTGAGGATATCACTTATGGTTATGGATTCCTTATCCTCTCCCTTTGTACTAATGATGTTGTCTTGTCTATTGTATTGATTTGATGTGGATGTGATTTTTCATCCTTTGTATTTTGTTTTGAATAAAGCAACTCATGTGAGTGAAGCTATCAAACCTTAAACTCTCATAATCATACAATAAGAGTCATATTTATCCTATAATAAGAGTAGTCAATTTAAAGGTGTGTTTGCAGGAAGTCTCTTGTGCACCAATTGTACGAATCTTAAATCGGTATAATTCGGGTTATAGGTCAAAAGGTATTACTATTTATACTTAAAGGTATTACATTTGATAGGTAAAGATATCATACTGAAAAAGTATCACGACTTATGTTTAAAGGTATTACATGTAATACCTTTAAGCATAAATGATGATACCCAACTCACATTGCACCGTGCAACTGATACACATGAGACTCTGCCGTTTGCTTAAGGCTGAAGAGTGCTGAGCCAAACTTCGCTAAGGGAGTTAATGAGTGTGCTCTATTAGGATTTGATCCATTCAATTAATTAAGGGGAACCATAAGCAAACACATTTTTTTTTAATATATAGACCTCGACCAAGGTAAGGTAGAGGTAAGCAAAAAATAGCAGACGTGATATATTTTTTACCCTACCATCACTAAACTGTCGTCAGAGACTAAGCATCGGAGAATCTATCCTGGGGACGACCATGGGGCTCTGTTTTGCAGGTTGATACTAACGATCGGTCAACCTCGAAAATCTCAAGCGTCGTCAGACCTCGAATCCAACCGTTCCGGTTCACCATCACCAACAATTCAATAATATTTTTTTATGAAAATAAAAAAAAAACTATTACTAAATAATACGTCATTGAAATCACATTATTACTTAGGTAATAAAAGAACCATCTTTGTCAATGGTTGAAACTTGAAAGCAAATAAAATAATAAAAAAATAAAGAGATAATTTTGTTAAATATGAATTATGGAAGGTAACTGGGCCTAAAAGGGCCTTTAGTCTTCCATAGGTGGGCCGGGTCGGTGCATGCTGACGACGACATTCACCTTAAATATTCACACACCAGATGCATGCAATTCAATTCACTTCTTCACAGTAATCCAACAGATTTTTGTTTCTTTGAACTGTTTTCTTGCTTCTTCGATTTCGGATTCAGAGTTTCTCGATCGAGGTTTTTGGTCGTTGTTTTAAGGAAATTAACCGGAGGAAAAATGGAGGCGCAGTACATATGCAGATACCACAGGCACCAGCCTCGTGAGCACCAGTGCTCTTCTTCTGTTGTGAAGCACATCAAAGCTCCTGTTGACATCGTACGCTCTCTCTCTCTCTCTCTATCACTCGTCAATTTCTGTTTTATGTTTTGATATTATTGGAATCATGTGAAATTTGTTATGATGATTGGGGAAAATTGAAGGTGTGTGCTCGATCAAGCTGTGGTTAGCGGTTATTTATGTGATTTGTTGTGATCAGATTAGGTTTATTGGAGATTATGTATAATTCGTTCTCAGTGTTGCAGATTTGGTATTCGTTTGATGCTGAGTTGAGAAATTGGCTTTAAGCTCTTGTTTCTGAGATTAGCGCACTAATTGTTGAATTTAGGTCAATTTGATCATCTTTGTGTAGGTTATATCTGCATAGCTGACATCCTTGAAGAGATCTTACTTGGTGCGTATAATTTGGTTTATCATCTGAATCCAGCTATAGGAATGATTGCCTCTGTCTGATGTTATTTGAATCCCTTCAAATTAGTAGCTGAATCGCGGATGGAAATGAAAAGGGGGAAAATATTATGCCTATTTCCTTCTACTCCACTAGTCTGATTCATCTCATGTCTTGTGCAAAACTCAGATGTACTACAAAATTTATGTATTCGAGCGCGAAAGTGAACGTAGATTTCCTTATATTGGTGGAATTTATGTACGAATATATGTATCAACCTTGTTTTCTGCATTCTTGTAGGTTTGGTCGTTGGTGAGGAGATTCGATCAGCCACAAAAGTACAAGCCCTTTGTAAGCCAGTGCATCGTGCAGGGTGACCTGAATGTGGGAAGTGTTCGAGAGGTTAATGTGAAGTCGGGACTTCCGGCCACAACCAGCACTGAGAGGTTGGAACTGCTTGATGACCAGGAACATATTCTTGGGGTGAAATTTGTTGGTGGTGATCACAGACTAAAGGTAAGAATCTTGTTCCATCTTTTCATTTATAGTATTATTCCTTTTGAGTGGAGAAAATAGTTAAATGGAAGTGTGTATATAAGCATATAAAGAAAGATCATTTAGTTCGAAAGTAAACTGTGGTTGTTAAAGGTAAAGCTCTTAATAGCCCTTTGTCTGAATTGTGAATGTAGTTATGATAATCATTTTGTGTGTGTCTTATATTAAGTTTCCTTACGTTTCATTTTGTTCGAGGGATTTGAAATCCAAGTATTGAAAGTCGATGGATTCAAATCTATTCAAATCTCTCAGAAAATATTTCAAATGAAAGTGACGAATTTTAAATCCATATCAATTCAAAAAACCAACACTGAATTTCAAATTCATAATCAAATCATTCAAACTAAATGCGACAGTCGGTTATTTTCAGCTCAATGTCTTGTTAATTCTAAGGTTTTAAAAGACGAATTGTGTGAATCTTGCAGAACTACTCATCAATAATCACAGTGCATCCGGAGATAATTGACGGGGGACTAGGAACACAAGTTATCGAATCATTCGTGGTCGATGTCCCTGAAGGGAATACTCACGAGGAGACATGCTACTTTGTTAAAGCTCTGATCAACTGCAATCTCAAGTCTTTGGCCGACGTCTCAGAACGAATGGCAATGCAAGGCCGGTTTGAATCAGCCACCAGACTGGCAGTTCGGACCAGCCACCCGACTACTCTGTGTTAAAAAACTTCGTTGAAGTTATTTAAGATATCCTTCGTCGCCTTGACGCATTTTCAGGTTCGGGTTTGTCTCGATAGGCTCTTATCTTGATGTACTTATGTTTCTCTTTATGCTGGATGGTGTAAGATATTATGTGGTGCTATTATAATGTATCTATAATCTATATTAGGCCATGTACAGACCTCTGAGAAACTTGTTGCTCTTTACTAGGCTATGTGTATGTGTATGTACATGTTTTGTGCTTGTTTGAGTGTCCATACCATGTTTCAATCTTCTGTAATATCACCCCCCCAACACATATATATATACAGGGACGGATCTAAGAACCCGTTGTAAGGGGGCGAGTGTTTTTATAACTATGTTATATAGTATATGGGCGGAATTTTTGAATCAAGGAGGGCGAAGTTAAAAAGAGTAAGGGGGCAAACTCTTATAAATTAAGAATATTAATAAAAATTATCAGATAAAATTAAATGTAAAAAAAAAAAATTTGAAGTCCAAGGGGTGATCGCCGCCCCCACCCCAAATCCGTCCCAATATATATATATATTTGAGGTGGATTGTACATGCATCATACTTGGCAGAAAGTGCACAACAAAGTCATTATCTCATTATCTGATGTATATTTTTTGTTGTATTCATCATCTTTATGTTATGGGCGTTTTTATAAGATACTCCCTTCGTCCCGGTTAATTTTTTTTACTTTTCGTTTCGATCCGTCCCAATTAATTTTTTATTTCCTTAAAAGGAAATTTCTCTCGTAATCTTCATCCTCAAAATCTCCACACTCAATCTCCACCTTTAGAAAAATTAAAAGAAAAGCAAAATCTACTTTTTTTAATATTCGTATTCGATCAACTGTAAAAAATTAGCTGGGACGGAGGGAGGACTTCTATTGTCGTTATCTTTGACTTAATTTATCGTTTTCTTTGCTTACTTTCATGGCTTGACATTAGTGAAATTATGTTTTTTGGCCTAAAAAGTAAATGAAAGCAACTGTTTCATGACAGCATATCTCATTAATATTTGGGTAATTAAATGAATGCCTTTTTCCTTACAAGCATATAGATTAATGGGTGCATTTTTGCATAAATCCACCTAAATCCCATATTTAGGTCAGGCTTAAAGTTACACGCGAGCGCACGCGCGCACATATATATATATGTATATTAATCTCAATGTAGCACACTCACTTAAATTAAAAACAAATATATATATATATATGTATATCAATCTCAATGCAACACACTCACTTAAATTAAAAACGAATTATTATCAGAAGACCATAATATCCTTAATATAATAAGATATAAATAGATGCAAATGATGTGGATTCTCTCCCCTCTCTCAATTTTATGATTATTACATCGTACAACTTGTAAATATCTTGATTCATCTTCCATGTGAAATTAAAGAAATTTGTTTCGGGACGCCAAATACTTGTAAATTGAGAAATCCTGATTATTACATCGTACGACTTGTAAATATCTTGATTCATCTTCCATGTGGAAGTAAAGAAACTTGTTCCGAGAACGCCAAATACTTGTAAATTAAGAAATCCTATGAACGGCAAATACTCTGCGTCATATATATATCAAGATTGATGCACAATATATCATATTACAATTTGCTCCCATATTGAATCCCAAGAAAAAACACTTGTGAGAATATAATATAAAGTTGGTGAGTTGTGAGTTTATCCAACATTGATCAGACACTAAAAGAAAGATTGGATCATCCAGTACAAAAAGTCTAGGGAAGTGTAACTAATTTTACCATAAAAAATATTCAAGATTCATTTACCGATGTTTATTGGGTATTTTGGGTTGGACATGAAAAAAGTTTGATGTCTTTAATGGATCAGGCCTAATACGATAATACCGGTCCAGTTCGATTTATGTATGAATATAAAATTCAGTCTTATTTTACTAATGATCTAATATAAAATTGAATGAAACCTACATATAGATGACTTGAACTTGGATCTAGTCGGAGGCAGAAATTTAATAAAATTTTACTCGGACCCGACATATAAAGTTGGCTTGGAGGACCGGACCCAGCTAGTCGACCTAAATTGCCGCTCTACTAAATGCAAAATAATTTATTACTATATCCTAACATTAAGGCACCAATATATGTGTCCTTGTTTATATTTCCTACTTGTAAAAATCAATATTTTCATATAATAAAATATGACCTTCGATAAAATGAAATTAAACATATTTTTATGTTTATTTCACCTTTTCATATAAAATGAAATTAGACATATTTTTATGTTTATTTCACCTTTTCAAAATAATAAATTTAAATCATAACTGACATATAAGATATTTGTATATATATGATAAAGGTTTGTACATAGTATATGGTAAAATCTTCTCCAATTTTTTTTTTTTTTTTTTTTTTGACAATTTGCTATATAAAATAATTATAGGTGGCAGTCTTTGACTATTCATTTCATAAGGAAAATAAATATTTTTTTTTTCAATTTCAATGTAAAATATAGTAGCAAATAGTAATTTTTTTTTTCATGACCTTTAATTTGACAGCTATGTTGCATATTTTAAAATAAGTTATATTAAAAAATGTAATTGCTTGGCGATTATTTAAGTTAGATTTGTTTATGTAATATGAGTTTAATTATTTGATTGGGTTTGAAATACAGATAAAATCTAAATAAATATTAAGATTATTTTTTATAAGTATTTATTAACTAAAATTTTTAAAATATTATTTAATATTTCATATTTTTTCGTAAAACTTTATTTTTTGTTTCATGAACAAATATATATGTATATTTTCTACAATATTACAACTATCCAGAAATAGTAAAAACTAACTATTTTTCAATGTCCAGATGCACATATAATATTTGATTTTTTTATTTTTATTTTTATAAAGGACACATAAAAGAATAGCAGAGGAACATGTGTGCCAATGTTAGAATTTTCTTTATTTTTTGTAGTCCTCTGTCTCTCAAATATTTTGATTTTTTCAACATTTGCAATAGATAAAAAGCAAATCTCTTTTCCTTGTATTTAATATGATACTGATGTTGAATATTTAAATATAATATATTAAATATAAAATAAATTATTGTTTGTTAGTTGATTATTGTGCTTAGATTTGAATTTTTATTGTGAGTTGAATTATCCAAATTGGATATGGGTTGCAAATAAAAATAAATAAAATAATTTTGATTGATGAAATTAAAAACCATTAGATAATTTAATATTTTTTTATTTAAAAAATTTAAGTTATTTAATTTTTTTATTCGATTATATAACTTAATTTTTTTTAATAAACAAATATAGATCGTGTATTGCACGGCAGGAAATTCTATTATATAAAATAAAGGAAAAAAGAAAAATAAATCTTAAGCCCAAATGGGACCTTGTAAAATAAGAAAATCTTAACCGACATACTAGCCCAATAACAGAAAGGCCTCGGCCCAGTACTTTAAATAGGGCCGGTCCATCTTTATCAAGAGTGGGAAATGGTAGAAGACGAAGAGGGGGCAATTGCAAAGACGTACTGAGAGGCGAAAGGAGTAGAAGGAAGACGTGCGGATGTCTGAAAACGAAGCGGGTGGCGGCGGTGCCGCCGGCGGCGGCGAGGGGTCAACCGGTATGTGTTTGTTTTTAGCCTTAATAGTTAGGTTTTCTTGAGGATGGAGGTCTATCCGTGATTTGTTTTTCATATATGATGCTTCTATTCTCCGTGAATGCTTATAACATTTGAATTAGTTCGTTGTTATGATTACTTGAGTATTTGATTTTGATACAGAGTAAGAATATAAGAAATAAGGAGCTGGAATTTTGTATTTGGTTAAATTGAATGAGTTTGTTCTTGTGATTATTGGAGTATTTGATGTGATGCTGAGATGAATGAGCTGAAATTATGAATCTGCTGATGCGTTTCTCTTTGTTTCCTCTAAGTTATTCAAATTGATGAAATTCTTCATAGTTACTTGTTATGAATTAGTTTTTCTTTTTTCAAATAATATTCATAAATAATGCTTTTGATCCCCGTGAATGCTTATGCGTATTTTGTTCTTTTACTTGAGAATTTTTTTTGTTTTAATGCGGAGAGTAATTTACAGGAACTAATATTGATTAAACTGAATTATTTTGTTGTGATTATTGGAGTATTTGGTTATGATGCTAATGAGTTAGCTAAAATAGTATATCTGGTTATTATTTGATACTTCTCTCTTTATCTCATCGATTTTTTTCTTATTGATGAATTCTAGTTACTTTTTGTGAATTAGTTCGTTCTTATGGTTTTTGGAGTTTTGACTTTGATGTGGATCTGAGTGATTACAATAGCTGAAAATTTTGCATCTGATTGTAATTGGATGCTTTTTTCTTTGTTTCCTCATTCTGTTTGAGCTTTCATAATGAATTGTCTTTTTTACAGTTTGTAATTTCTTCCGGAAGCCATCGAAGGGGAAGAACATTAGGAAACGAACAGCTTTAGAAGAAGGAGAGAGTGAAGATGAAGATTCAAAAGAGAGCGCAGTGGTGTATAAAAAGAAACAAGCAGCGGCTAACAGCAAGCTTCACTTCTCTAGTGCGCCGCCGAAGCCCTCAAAAGACTCTGAGGTGCAAAAACCCAAATCCTCAGTTTTCGAATACGAGTCCTCCAAATTAATTCAGGTTCAGAATGATAGTAGAGCAACAGCCACTTTAGAAACAGAGACTGATTTCTCCAGAGACGCTCGAGCAATCAGAGAGAGAGTTCTCAAGCAAGCTGAAGAGGCTTTAAAAGGGAAGAATAAGAATGATGGTGGAGAGAAGCTGTATAAGGGCTTAAATGCATATACTGATTACAAGGCTGGGTTTCGGAGAGAGCAGACTGTTGCCAGTGAGAAAGCTGGTGGATCTCACGGGCCTTTGAGAGCTTCAGCCCATATAAGAGTGTCTGCAAGGTTCGACTATCAGCCAGACATTTGTAAAGATTATAAAGAGACTGGTTATTGTGGGTATGGAGATTCTTGCAAGTTTATGCACGATCGAGGTGATTACAAGTCTGGTTGGCAACTTGAGAAGGAGTGGGATGAAAAGGAGAAGGCAAGGGCAAGGAAAATGGCTACGGGAACGAAGGATGACGATGACGATGACGATGAGGGACCTGTGTTGAGTGATGAAGACGATGAGAATGCGCTACCGTTTGCATGCTTTATTTGTAGGGAACCCTTTGTGGATGCAGTTGTGACGAGGTGCAAACACTATTTCTGCGAGCATTGTGCGTTGAAGGTAATACCATTTCATCTGTTTTGAATCCAACTTCAATATTATTTCCATGTGCATTATATGTAACAAGAGAACAACCTTGCGTAACAGAAAAAGTGAAACGGAAAACAAAAATCCACCTGATTTGCTTTTGTTTTTTCCGGTCAAAATTATTGCTAATACTCTCCGTATTGTCTTCTTTCCTGCAGCATCATGCAAGAAACAAGAAATGCTTCGTATGCAATGAGCCGACGAATGGGATATTTAATACAGCCTTCGAGATACGCAAGAGAATGGCAGCTGATAAAAAATGATCAAATGTTCACCATAAAAATGGTGTGTTGGGAGTTCATTTTTTCTTTAAATGTTCTTGTGACATGATTGTTGTATGTTTATCTGCCCGTCACGGATTCTTTTAAAATAGTCTTTGATATCTACTAATCTTATCACCTTTCTTGAGGGGTTGTGTAGCAACAGGCCACTGGAGATGGACTACATTCAATCAAGTTTCAATCTTTGCTTGATATATGTACATAGTTGCTTTTATTAAGCTGTTTAGATTTGTTATCTGACACTGTACATGAGGTTTTTCACCTCATACGGCTCCTCGTTCAATTCTTTCGATTGCATAAGAGTAACTGTGGTTCGCGGTGGAGGAACTGGATCGAAAATGAGGGATTCTAGTTGTAAAATATCTAATGAAATTGCTCGAATTGAGATCTTATTTAAAGAGAGAGATCAAACATCGAGAATTTCTTTTTTGTATACAGTATTATGGGAGTGTTTACGATTGCTTCTACTTTTGCAGAAGCGATTAACATAAATGATTCTAAAAAAATAATTTTTTAGCTTGCAGCTTTTTGTTCAAATTTAGCTTAAATGTAAACAGAATTTGTGATTTGTTACTCCTCAACTTCTTTTATTTTAAGCTAAAAGCTTAAAGTACTTATTTTAAATCTTTTTTAGCATGACTTTCCTATAAAGAATATGATATTTTAACTTTGTTTCTTTGTCTAGATGTATTCCTCTAATTTTAGATGTAACAATTTCTTTGTTATTTTCATTTTCTTTATCTAATTATAACTTTTAATAAGTTACAGACTTCAAATGATTCGGATATTATTGTAAAAATGTGAAGGATCATGACCAAATTGTATATTCTATGAAATTTGGAGGGACGACCATATATTTGAAACTTCTTCATGCATTGTGATTTAGTTACCAATTACACAATCATTACTTTAAAATTGTAAAATTCGTAGAACGTTGGGGGATTAAATGGCACCTTTTGCCAAGATTTAATAGCAATTTATTTTAATAGTACTTATGATCGTCAGTAAACAATCACAATCTTGAATTATCGAACCATTCCCTGATAAATTTATGATTGAACGAAATGAATCATATTACATCTTCCAATCAAACGAGAATAAAAAGGATTCAGGAAAACAAAAAATATGAATCTCTTCTGCTCTCTAAGCAGACGACAAAAAGAAAGACCCTTATGTGGATGTGGCGCTAGAATCTCAATCTTCAAAGAATCTCGCATAGTGATCAAATAGAAGCATCCATGCTCCCAGAGTTTAGGTACGTACACATAGACAGGGCCATCTCGCTGGTGTCTTGCATTGTGCAGCTATCGTTCACCCCAACTTTCAGACACACCCACGTGAGCGCACGCGTGTGGGTGGGTGTTTTACATATTTACCCACATTCATGTCTTAACGTGTTTTGAGTATGTGTGGTCAGAACCTGCCAAGGAATATGAACATGAATCATTAATAACAGACAGACATATATCAGCACTAATAAAAGATTGCTTCGAAAGAAAAGACTCAGATTTTAGACATACAGAAAAAAAGTGAACAGGTTGAAACAAAAACTAGATTATGCATCTCAAACAAAGATGCCAAAGAGAAAAACCATGAAGAGATTCTGTTCTCTCCCCCCCAAAGGATCTAAACGGCCGCACCATCTAAGGGTGCTGCAATTAGAAACCTTTAAGGGAGAGAGAGCAAAAGCTCCCATGGTGAAGAAGATTAAGCAAATTTTTCGAGCAAAGGCATCGCTTGTTTGTTCCCCCCCAAGGCCTCGGGCCTCCTAGCCATGTTTCATATGTGTTTACTCCACACCCCACACACAAAGACACACATGGTGTGTGCGAAAGTTGGGGGTGAAAAACACCCAGCACTTGGTGCACTGGTGTGGCATGGAGAACACCGTTTCATATGTAGCAGGCCAGAAGCCATTGAGGGAGAGTAACAATCAATGCTTTGGAATGTTTTATCTAGTGCATGAAAGGAAAGCCATGGAAGCTCTTCTTGTGGTCTCTACATTTTGTAACGAGGGGGAAACCTATTTATAGCAAGAAATCAAGAGGATGAAAAAATGTGATGGGACCTACATATCTCGGGCACTAAACATGAATGGCCAACCCGGATTCGGTTGATTCATGATAAGGGAGTTCATAATCTAAGCAGTAAAGATATGGCCTGAAGTCAACTCCTAAATCAAGAATAAAGCATCTAAGGCATCTACAACAAAATCGTAATTATTACACATTTGATTCTTGATCAGGTACGCCTCCTTGCACATACATGCATGCATGTGAATATATGATGATTTGATAGAGCTATTTTGGGAATAATTACCCTCGTATATGGGCTGATATTTAGGGATACTAGGTTATGAACACTAGCATCAAGCATACACGTAGAGTCTTTGTATCAGCCATTGGCTTGGGCAGCTTCAGCTGATGAAATTATCCTGATGTTCCTTTTTTTTTTCATCAAATATATATTTATTTTCTTTCCTGTCTTAAAAATCTGCTCTTTTCTATCATGATCCTATTTAATTCGAAAATTCATTGTCGATGTTCATGTATTCATGTATACCAACGAATATGTAAGAAACTTCATGGAACTGTCTGAATACTTTTGCTGAAAGCTACTGATATGCTAAAAGAATAATGCATATTAAATAACTATGAATATTGGAAACCCCATCAACTCAAAGTAAATACTTGTACTATAAAGGGGCACTTCACTGTTTTATTGTAGGTAAATCAGTTCGTTGCCGACTAACACGATGTGGAATGCCTTGTCTGCATGAATCCCACTCCTCCTGGAAGCAACAAAACCAACACTGTTAATGTTGACAAGAAACAAAAATTAATGATTTTCTTTGTATGGAATCCTTGCTTTTCTCACAAATCTTGAGGTCCCCACACTTTCACCTACAAAAAGATTTACAATTTCTAAAGAGATTAATTAGTCATCAACGCCACAGGGAACATGTGATATTAAAATAACAGTTCACAAATAATTCCAGAAAGAAATGTATCGCATCTCCTTTTAAAAGAACATATTCACAGCATCAAAAAACAAGCTTGCTCATCAGTCTAATATTGGACAATTACCGTACTGAAAAATAAAGCCAACATGGTGCATTAAAGAAAGGCAATCACTGTAATATATGTAACTTATATGATATACAGCCAAAAAATAAACTATCTTATTAATTCTGAGGCCACCCTTTTGAATTTTGTAACACAATTTGCTAAAGAGATGTGAATTATTGGTGCCAGGTGTACCATACAATAAGAGATACATTTCAAATCTTTTTTGTTAAATGGATGTTACTGTCTACTTTTTAAAATAAAGACCATAAAGTTGGGCAACAAAACAGCAGGTAGAGCCAAAACAAGGATGATCCAATAGTCTATTATAAGATAAAACTCTTGTCCATCTTGATAAGAGCAAATACAAAAATCAACAGCAAGATATGTAATATGAAAACCATAATTTTATTGAAATTCTATAGACATATTAAATGAACTGATGAGAAAAAATAAAATGGAAAAATGTAGAGGAAAAGCCTCTACCTAGAGGAATATATGTCCATATGAGTTAGCATGAATCTTTCAGAAATTTCCCTGCTACCATCCTCTAGGACGATACTTTGCCCTTTCAGATGTTAATAAGGGCATTATCGCATCCATATGATTCCACTATCTATCTGCTTTTAAGAAAAGTGCTAACATATCTGTGCAGTAAGAGGCAACATCTGGTCCCATTGCAGCTTATGAAGAATAATAAGGTTGACATTCACTTTAGAATACAAACAGTCATTGAGCAAAGAAATATAGCACGCTGCACAATATGAGGGCAGTACCCCAAGCAAGAAAACATCCAGTGTGGGGCATAATTAAAATTCTTGTTACATATCAACAACTCCAATAAGCAAGAGCAGATGTGGCAATTCGGGCCGGCCCATAGGGGCAGCGCCAGATGTTGGGCCGGGCTGAAAATTGGAGAAACCAGCCTGGACCATCCCCTTGAAAATACACTAAGATATGTAGGGACTGAGGCCCATCCTGTTGGGCTCGATGATACTTCGACCCAACATTCCTATGGCCTAGCCCACCTAAAATCTTGGGCGGGCTGCACCGATTTTGCGACTCTAAGCAAGAGGCATAATTATGTCTATGAAATATAACATGCATTATCATATGGATAAAAAATTCTACATAATACATCTCATGATCTCTTAAGAATGAAACAAGCAGTGACAGTGTATTGACTCCTAAGTTGATCATGTGAAATATCGGAGCCATTCTCAGTAAAAACAAATATTAAAACGCTATGGTTCAGTGTAGCGCCTGGAGATGAAGCTCTTGATCTCCAAAAAGGAGCATTATACTTTTACCAGCGCTCTCTTGGTCGACCGTCTGGGAAGACAGGAACAAGAACTTTATCATCCTTCTTGTTTGCACCATTAACCTGCTCAGTTGGTTTGGTCAATCCCAAACTTGGCAATGGAACATCTTCTCCATCATTGAAATCTGGAGGCACATCATCATCATCGTCATCCGTCCACTCATCATTACCATAATCTTCATCATCATCGTCATCACCACTTCCCATATTTTCAATATCAGACCAGTCATCTTCATCATCTTCATCCGAATCATCATCTGGTTCTGTCCCTTCTGCTCCATTCGAGTCGGTCCTTGGAGAATTTCTCCTTGGGAATCTTGGGACATTCACAAGTGCGCGAAACTTCTCCTTGATTAGCAGCATCTTATCTTTTTCTATCAATTGAGAATCACGATAAGCTTCACGAAGAAAAACAGAGTCCCTATCCCCCTTCAGAGATATGTAGAACATATCCGGATGCCTTATCAGCATGCCCCTGAGTTGTTGAGAGAATCGGAATTCCTCCCGAAAATGTGTCAAATGATCAACAAGTGTCCTCTTCTCTAGAGTGAGGCTCAATATCTCATGAACAACACCACAAGCATGCTTTTCTTTCTCTGGGGTACCAGACCTCAAATCTGAAAAATCAGAATAAGGCGAAATATATGGCATATCTCTAAACTGACAAATCCTTCTCATCTCCCCCTTCGAAACATTAAGTCCTTTCGGTAGCTTAACCCTATTGAACCTCGGTGTTCGATCAATAATCAAATCTCTCTCCTCCATCTCCTTCTGCCTGTTCTCCTCTTCTGCAAGCTCAGCTGCAGACACAGCCAGCTCAGGATCCCAATGAGTCAACTCCAACGCAGGCCCACGCGCTGTCTGAACGACATTGAAATACTGAGGGTACCGTTTACAAATAGTGTCACGGAATTCCATCGGAAGCCCTAAATCACCCTTCAAATGGGCAATTTTCTCCACAAGAATCCGCTTATCAATTGACATCATCAACAGTTTCCTCAACTTAATAACCAACAAATCCTCCATTTCATTCCTAGCCTTCATCTCCTCAAGATAAAGCCTTTCCGCCTCAGGCGTTAACTTGAACTGAAGTGAATAAACCCCTTCTTCCACAATCTCAAACACAGCTGGAAATTTCCTCAAAAGAGCAATAAAACGCCTCCTTTTCTGTAGTCCCAAAGCCTTTCTAAACCTACCCAATTCACGAAGGGCCATTACTCTATCTGGCTGGGTCATCAAAATCTTCCTAATTTTCAAAACCAGTTTCAGCTTCTTATCCCTTTGAATCACATTATCAAAGGGATGCTCTTTCCTCCTCTTCACAGGTCCAGCTCTTATAACAGGAAAATGAGTTCTCAAATTCGCATAAGACTCACTATTTACTCTAAACACCAAACTCTGACCCAAAAATGGTGTCTTCCTCAAACTCTCAGAGGTAGATGACGATAAACGGAATTTTAAACAAGACCTAGGTTTTTGAAGCAGCGATGAGCTGTGCGAGAGCGAAAATGGAAGAGCACAAACGGATGGTGAAGATTTATGCGATGAAATCAAAAACTTGGGCTCCATTATCAATTCGGAGTTCTTCAGTAGAATCACCGCAAAAATTTATGAAAAAAGAGTAAAATTGACATTACAGATTGACGCTAATAGCCTAAAGGTTTGATTCGTGAATAATTATGTGAAGGAGTGAATTGAATTTGTAGATTGACTGACCTGCAATACTCAACTAGGGTTTATCACCAAAACCCTCGTACAAGATATTTCTTATTTCTCTGTTATCTTCTTCTGGAAATAGATAGGTGGATCGGGTATTTTGCTATTCTACCCTCGTACTTCTCCGAAGTTGCACCAAGGACCTTGTTATGAGGTGGTAGTTAGAACTGTCAAAATGAATGCTCGCCCCGAAAAATAGACGGGCCTGGCAAGACTTTATGTTAGCCCGAAAAAATTGGCACCGCCTGGCCCGATCTGAGCAACTTGACGGGTCAAATTGGCTCAACTTGGCTGGCCAGACTTCATACTGGCCCGAAAAAACTGGTACTGCCTGGCCCGACCTAGCAACTTGACAGGCCAAATTAGCTCAACTCGATTTCGCACGAAATTGGCTTGAGTGTTCTTTTTATTTTTTAAATAGAAGGTTCAACATTCACATTAGCACTATTTATAACTTATTTGAGATGGCAACATATTTTTTCTCCAATTAAGTTTGGATTTTTAATAGTTTTAGTTCGTATTTGTGTGAAATTTGATATAGAATAAACTTTTTTAGGAAAAGAACGCATAAAAATGGTTAGGCATGAATTGGCTCGATAATCCAATGGGCCCGAGAATGGATTGGACTAGGCTAGCATTTCAACAGCCCAATTTTTTTTTTGGCTCAGCCCGATTTTGTTTGCTGGCCCAATTAGGCAAGATTAGCCCGGTCCGACTATTTCGACAGCTCTATGGTAATATAAGTTGACTCACGTCCAACATTTTAAATAAATTGAGCTATAGAAATCTTCGTTCGAAATATTATTAGATCACAAGTTCAATCTATGGGCTAATAACCTGATAATTTTAGTATACTTTTAGAGTTGGAATCGACAAGATTCACAAATCTCATTTTAAAACATCTTATAAGATGTTAAATCTTATTTTTTTTAAAAAAAATTGTTGAAGTGTTCGGTTATAATCAGATAATAGAGCTTATAAAATGTTAGGTTTGACATTTTTGTAGTTAAAATAATAAAAATTGAAATACTAAATCAAAATAAGATCGATCTTATTTGATTCATGCACAAAAGAGTCGGTGCAAATTTCTATAACTGTGCAAAATAGCACAATAAGTAAGCAAAAGTTTGGGGGAAAAAACAGAAGTAAAATGCTCAAAGTTTCTCTCAATTTCGATTATCTGTCCCAACTACATCATCCCAATCGTGTCTCACTCATAGAACTAAGTCGTATTGAAAAATCGATAAGAATCCTAAATTTTCAAAATTGGACTAGAACTCCATAGTTGGGAAAAGGATACGAAATAAGTTTCTGTAGCCTCCGTAGTAGATCTTCCAGCTTGCCAGAAAAACCTGTGCCTCATTTTCTCCAGATCATCCAAATCCACACCATCACTATTATACATTATAACACCAGCTAACGATATCCAAAGTTGTCGTGTTTGTATTATTCACAACAAATGCTATTCGCCGAAAAGCTTTTTCTCACGCAGCTTCCTCCGCAACTCTACAGCTTCATCTATCATACCCGCAGCATGAATTCCTAGAATAACCATGGAACACAACGCTGGATCGCGTATTTTTCTGCTTAAGAAAAACATTTCCATGACTTCAACAGCACTATCCACGTCCTTCTTTTGGCACAATCTATGAATTATGAATCTGTAACAGTTATCTCTTACCCTTCGTCTGCTATTCTTACCTATTACTTTCAGCAATTCCACGCCTTTTTCAACCAGATCACCGCGACAGAATCCCCAGATCATGCATCGCAAGGTGACATCATCAGGGCGGGGGCCATACTTCACCATGTGCTCGTAAACTTCCACTGCTTTCTCCATCCAACCCTGTTTTGCCAATCCATCAATCACAATATTGTAAGTGATAATGTTAGGAGCTCGGTTTCTATTGCCTAATTTGTAGAGAATCTCAATAGTCTCATCCACCATCGCCTCCTTACAAAGTGCACGAAGGAGGGTGTTGTAAGTTATGAAATCGGGACAACAGCCGTTCAAAACCATCTGATTAAGGAAGTCAATGGCGCGGTCAAGCTCACCGCTCTTGCAAAGACCATTGATTAAGATATTATACGTAACAACTGTAGGAGGATTTGATGTTTCATTCATATAAACGAGTATTTCATCTATTCCTTCCCAGCAACTATAAGTACAAAGAGAATGGATGAGAGTGTTGTACGTTACAGTATCAGGTTTCATTCCCCGTGACAAAAGATTGTTGATTATCAATGTGGTGTCTTCGTAATTCCCCTGTTTACAAGCAAGATTGAGCATTGAATTGTAGGTTACTAAATCGGGATTGCATCCCTCAACAGATAGGTCTTCCATCATTTCGAGGGCCCGTTTAACTCCTATATGTTTGCAAACTAACTCAATGAGGATTGTATAACTGATTACATAAGGAGGGCATCCCTTTCTCAGCTGGTCTTTCCAAAATTGGATGGCTCCATCAAACTTACCGCGATCAAACATGGCTCGTATTATTGTGTTAAAACTGATTGTATCTGGAGGACAGCCACTCAAGCTCATGCGCTCCAAGACACCAACTGCAGCGTCTAGATGCCTTTTCCTACACAAACCACCAATTAACATGTTGTACGTAATAACATCGGGAATCCCTCCGGTCATAACCACTAACTGGAGAATCTTCGCAGCCCTTTCTGTTTGGTTAGCATTGACGAGGCCTCTAATCAAATTTATACAGGAGCGAAAATTCGGAATTTGGTTTATGCGAGTCATCGCATCTACTAACTTCACTGCTTCGAGTAATTTCCCGCGACTGCAGAAACTTTGTAGAATTTCGTTGTTCGTCTTCTCATCATTTTCATTGAAAGGCCGACTGAAAGAAAATTTTAAAGCGCCGTTGATTTTCTTCTCAGTGCCCGTCTTGTATCCATCCAATCCCCACTCTTGTTTGCTACTCTCACTAGTTTTATCAAGGCAAGCTTTCAATTGCTCCGCATTACATCTTAGCACAGAAGTTGTTGCTCCTCCACCATAATTTTTTGTCCACTGCAGATAAGATTGAGTTTTAGGATAACCCGCAAGTGAATGGCTAAATGAAACTGCAGCCTTTGAATGTGAATAACAGTCTGTGGCACAATTTTGATCTGCATGGCTGGAGACTGAGTTCAGCCTATGCAAATTATAAACCTCAATAGCAGCTTTCTGGTGTAGAACTGTATAGGACATTTCCGTATCCTAAGTGAACAATGGGACAATAAACTTCTACAACACGGATTCTCCAATGTCGTCCTTCACAAAATATTATTAATCCTTAATATTCAGGAGGATCAATTTCTTCACATGAGGCCCACTTATTAAGTCAGCCTGCAGAGCAAATTTAACAAAGCATCTTTCAGAGGCATGAGTAAAGGATTAAACAAACAAATATCAACAAGCTGCATATATATTCTCTATGGACATAGGTGCAATAAAGATCACATTTCGCATTAGAAGCATGTACGGAAACTATAACAGATCACATCTATTGTTTCTTCATTGTTTCTTAAAATATTAACTATTTTTCTTGGCGAGACCACCAACAAATCAGATTCTTATTGCAGCCGAATGATCAATTTCAACCCTCTAGCCAAACAAAGAACCAACATGAGTTATCACAAATTCAGAAGATCAAAGATACTTATCTACATCACATTACTGATTCACGGATACAGTATGCGAGAATTTATCAAGACAGTAGTTTGAGTACTACCTCCATTTTATTTAGACGTAATAGGATAAGAAAACTAAGGGGTAGGGGAATGGACAAATAAATCATCGTCTAGAAATAGCTAAAAACAACCACCACTGCAGCAACATGTCCGCATTGTTTATGGTTTCTATTCATACAGTATTATAAAATCAGTGTTTTAGGGGTACAGCCTGAGCTGAATCCGCCCCTGCATCATAAAGCAGATAACCAAAACAGAGAAAAACAGAAGAGCACAGATGATGTGATTTACCGGTATATCAGTGTTGATGCTAATTTCCCCCACAACAGATCGAAAAACAAAATTAGAACTATCATTGTAAAGAGCAAACCTGAGATTCACGGCGGTGACCAGGACGGCGGCGGGAGGGCTTCTTCCTAAAGTGAAGGCGCAGGGAGTGAAATTGAAAGGGCGGAGCCAGCGAGGGTTACTTACTTTCCTTTTTTTCTTTACTTTATTCTAATTTAATACTCCCTCCGTCCCGTCCCGTCCCATTCGCCCTAACATTTCACAGTTGATCGGGGTTAAGAAAAAAAAATTACTTTCTTTATTTTTTTAAAGGTGGAGATTGATGATGAATATTGTGAGAGAATTTTTCTTTTTAAGAACATAAAAAATTAAGTGGGACGGATCAAAATGAAAAGTAGAAAAAGTTGGGGAGGACGGAGATAGTATTTATATACATATTCTTGTGTTAAACTTGTTAAGGGTAATTACTAAAAATCAATCTCAACTTTACGTGTTTTGTCACTTTAGAACCTAAACTATTTTTGTATCATTGCAACTTGAATTTCATGTGTTTTCACAAAATGCAACTTCCGACGAAAAAGTTAATAATTATTAAAAAAAAAAAAAGAAATTAATTAAATAATGAAAATTATTTCTAAAACATTAAAAAATCATTCAAAATATCCAACATATTGGAATTATCTGGAAAAAAGAAAATATAAGTCGTCCTTTGTCTTCTCATGTATATATATGTATATTTTTTTAATTTCTCTTATAATCAAACATATTTTATCTGAATGTGATTTATTGCAACATTTTAAAGTTAATTTTAAAAACATTTCAAATGAATTTTGAGTTTTAGAAATAGTTTCAGATTTTTTAATAATTTTATATATTCCTATAAATTATTTAAAAACTTTTTAATAAAATTAGTTTATGTCAAAACACGTAAAGTTCAAACTGATTTTAATAATTAACCCAACTTATTATAACAAGTTCAATGGTCATAGTGGATTCTCCACAAGCTTTATATTAGGAGAACAACAAACATTAATTTTTTCTTATTTTAAATTAAATTAGTATAATTTGATTATTTTCTTTTTCTTTCTTCTATAAATATATTTTAGTTACACATCGAATAAAAATACAAGAATAATTTTTTTAGTACATAATTTATTTATTTCTATAAAATATATTTTGACTATTTTAATTACACATCAAATAGAAATAGAAGAATAACTTTTCTTTAGTATATTAGGGAATTATGGGTGGGAATGGATTGCAATCGGTGATCTTTTGGTTATAGTCAATAGTAATGTTATCGAATTATAATTTTCTTAACAAAAATACAAGAAGAGATAACACATATTTCAATATAATTTTAATTTTTTTCCAAATTAAATTATGTACAAATATAAATTTATTATTAATTTATGGCTAAAATTCACCATATGGCAACTTGACAAGTTCAGTTTGAACAATTCAGATTCCCTATTACAGTAGATGTTTCATCTTCTATTACACTCAATTCACTAGGTGGTACATATTAATTTGTGACATCATACCATACACGTGTCGGTTAGTGAATGAGTGAAACACAAGATGTAACACTAAAATGTAACAGACGATTTCATGGGCAGTTTGAGGAAGTTTTTGTAAGAATGGACTTATGGTGAGTGAAATCTTCATCGATGCATATTTTGTTTATCTAGTTAAAATAGAATATCGGGTGTGTTTATTTATAATTTTTTCTCAGTGAATTTAGAGAATCGTATGTTAATAAAACATTCATTAACTCCATCAATTAAGTTTGGCTCAGCATAGGTTGAAAATCAAATCAAGCTACTCGATACTTAATTCGAGATCATTTGTTAGAAACTCGTTTGAACTATGTTCGGTTAAATATATCTTAAACAAGTTTGAACATACTTTTACGTTTGATATAATCTAAAGCTCGACTCAAACTTGAGTTCGATAAGTCAAAAATATTAAAACAAAAACAAAAATGTCAAACTACTCGAACTCCAATCGTATTCGACTCGATAATAAATAAATAAATTCAAACATTATGCTAAAAGCTCGAATATATTTCAAACAAGCTAGAATAACAATACGTAACATTCAGCTCGACTCGTTGGGGCCGTCGCTCAACATTCCCGACTTAACACACCCATAATTTTTGTAACCCTCTCCCTTTCAATTTCACTCCCTGCGCCTTCACTTTAGGAAGAAACGCTCCCGCCGCCGTCTTGGACCAGTCGGTCACCGCCGTGAATCTCAGGTTTGCTCTTTATATTAATGATAGTTCTAATCTTGTTTTTCCATCTGTTGTTGGGGAATGAAGCCACCACCACTGATACACCGGTGATTAAATCACCTGATCTGTGCTCTCTGTCAAAATCAGTGCATAATAATACAGTAAATCATGTATGCAACAATTAATAGAAACCTAAATGGTAAGTACAGATTAAACACAAGAACCATTTCAATCAAGGCGTAGTATCACTTCCAACTTCTCAGATAGAAACAGAGTTATCTATTCCCTTTTTTTAGTGAGAAAAGTTATCTATTACCTTCAACAGTGCATACAGTGACGGAGCTAGGATTTCATAAAAAGGGGGCGAAATAAAATTTTTGGAATATTTATCAATTTTTTAGAATTTGAGGGTGGCGAAAGTCATTATTTAACTACAATTACATTGTATATGTTACACAATAGTTTTGCCGGAAATTTTGAGGGGGGCTGCCGCCGCTGCCAGCCCCCCACTAGCTCCGTCTCTGAGTGCATACAGGTGAAGTCATTAGCGTCGCTATTAGAGCAAAAAACCAGACGTATTATAAGCCCAGTGTGCCTTGTCCTGAATAAGCATAATCTGATGTATCATTTAAAATGGAACAGTTGCATTTCAAAGTGGCTATATCAATTATATGTGACACAATGCTTAGGCGGCTTATGAAACAGTCGCAACAACAGTTCAGTGGGTTGATCAAGCAAATAATAGCTTAACTACATCTATAATCTACTCCCTCCCCCAGACTCCCAGTATTACGCTACAGAACGGTGAGAGATTCTATGACATCAAGATATGGATTAAAGAACAAACAAAAAAATTACAGTATCCAATCTCATATACCTTAACCAGTCAAGCTAGATTTTTGAAATCAAGGAAGTTTTGTTATGAAGCTCTGTCAATCTTGATTTACATGAAACTTCAAAAGGGAACTTGGTTTTCTTGTTTACTCTTTGGCATTGTAAGCTGGAAATAATTCTGATCTCTTAGGTACACAGATTTGGACAAGATCAACTAGATATAGGCAAGCTAATATGCTCGGGACAAGCTTTAAGTATTAGGTGGGAAGTTAGAATTTAGTAATGTTAACTCGCCATTAAGCAGGTAATATGCTTTGTAACTATAAGAGATGGACACTATGTAACTATGTATGGATTAGAGGGCAAAAGAATAGGGAGTGGAAAACTTAGCCTTGCAGACATTGTTTTATAATTGATTTCCTTTTCGTTTTTTGCAGCTGCCATCTATTTGTAGGTCTATAAATCACACACATATGTATAATGCATAAAATATAGTTTTGTTAGTGTGGGGTTCATATTAAGGCTTCCGCCTGATTGACATATATGTGTTGCATGGTACTCGTTCAGTTTAATGCCGGCACAGCTGCAGTTGTCATCACGGTTATGCTTGGGACAAGAAATTACGTGCACTGGGGGTGGCAATGGTTTCTTTAACGTTCCTTGTTCAAAATATTATGCGAGTTTCCAAGTTGGGGTGTAGAACTGTCATCTTGTACTTCCATTGACTCTTTTCTCGTCTTCTGATCAGGTTGTGTACTATGTTAAGACCTGCATGTCGGAAGTTAAGCCTCCTCCATTTGAACGGAGGATGTGAGATGAAATCTTTATCACGGATCAGTGGTTTTCATTCTGCTCCAGTGAGTTTATAACTTTCTTTCCGGTTTACTGATTCAAACGGATTTGCAGAGCTTTTAAACTCATTATGCCAATGAGAATGAGTATGATTCAAAGTATCCCTTTTCGTTGCAGCCTCGTTTAGCACCAAGAAGCTTTTTCGGGGTAGAAGATTTTCTGGATGATGATAATAGCCGGCCATACACTTACCAGAAAGAGAAGAAGTCGAAAAATCCAAACAAACATGTGTCTTTCAAACAACGCACAATCGCTTACATGGAACCGTTCACTCTGGATGTGTTCATTTCAAAACGGTTCGTCTCTGCCTCAATCACCCACAGAGTGACGTGCAAGCAGGTGGCGGTTGCTGGGACCAACTCGAAAGATATTAAGGCTGCGCTGAAGTCTCGATCGGATATACCGGCTTGTTTGGCAGTTGGCCAGATTCTGGCAGATAGAGCTAGAGAAGCTGATGTGCTCACAGCTGCATATACTCCTAGGGAGAGAGATAAGTTTGAAGGGAAAATAAGGGCTGTTGTTCAGTCCCTTATTGACAGTGGCATTGATGTCAAACTTTATCTTGATTGAATGATGAGTTTCGTTTAGATAGCTTCCAACTTGATTATACTCCATCCATCCCGCTCAGTTTTGCATATTTTCCTTTTCGATCCGTCGCATTCAGTTTTGCACACCCTTAAAAAGGAATTTTTTCTTAAAATTTCTCCACTCTCAATCTCCACCTTTAAAAAAGTCAATCAAAAAGCAAAAAATAGTTTTCTCTTAATATACGTGTTCGTTCCTACGTGCAAAATTGAGCGGGACGGAGGGAGTATAATTTAGTCTGTGAAATCTTGGAAGTATTTTTTTAAAAAGTGAATTTTCTTAGAAGAGTTTAAAATAATTTATGAAACATATATATATTATTTAGAACTTAGAAAATAAATTTTTACGAAAATCTAATCTATATAATACGTAGAATTTTTTTAATTTAAAAAAATTAAAATTTTAAAATCATTTTAAAACAATTTAAAATTTTTTAACTTTTTTTAATTTTATATATATTTCAAGTTTTTCAAAAAAAAAAAAGAAGTTAAAATAACACTTTCAGTTAGTTTTCTAATATTTTAAATGAATTTTAGAATTTAAAAACATTTTTTTAATTATTACATAAGTTTCAAAGTTTTTATAAGTTTATGGTTTTAAAATATTTTTTTAATTTTTTTTAAATTTTCTCGTCAGAATTCTTCCTCGGAGTAGAGTATAGGTTGTTATTTTGATACAAAACATAGTTTAGGTTAAAAACGTAAAAAAGACGAGAAGTTTAGGGTAAAAATTGATATTAGCCATGAAGTCCAATAAGCACAAGGTGACAAATTATTAAACTCTCTTGTATCCTCTCAATCCCTTATCTTAAATGCTTCCAATGACAACTCAAATCACTATGGAATGAAGAAATTAAGTACATGACTTTTACAAAAGTGACCATGATGCCGAATTTTTTTTTAATGAAATTCATGTGCCCCATTAATACTTAATAGCTTTAATAAGCTCAAACGTGATAAACGGAAACACCTCATAATAAATATCACTCATTTCGCTCTTTAAGTGTATGGTCAGGGTATGTATATATAATCACTCAAAACATACATGCTATTACCATATGTTTACTAATATATCAAATCTCCACCATAGGAATACGAACTATGCATCAATCAAAGGATTTTTTCATTGGTTGTGACAGGGTCAGAGCAACACAAACGGGCGCACAACAGATCTTGTATATGGACAGGTGTACAATAAGTTCTATTGTGCATCTTATACACCCAAGTTTTTGCCTAAAATCTGAATTTCTAAACACTACTCTATTTCTAAACAAACATTACTTTATACTATTTACAGGACATATAGGGGTTGTTTGTTCATAACCTAGCACGGACGGTTTGGATGTAAAAATATTCATCCTGTTTGTTTCAAGATTTAAACTTAAAATATTTCATCCAATACAATCCTATTCTACAAAACCTACCTACACATATCCTATACACAATCATATACACATCTCTATTTTTCAGCATTGATTTGACATCTACAGTACAACCCTACCCTATACAATCTCAAAACAAAATACATCTTTACCATTTACCTTTATTTTCAAATCTTAGTTTTCAAAGTCAGAATTTTCCCCGATCCACTTAATCCTAAACCAAACACCTCCATAAATCCTCAAACATATACTTCCGAACATGTCACATCCTGCTACGTCCCGGCACAAACATATATGAATGTCCTGTTGCCTTCATTCCATAAAAAATAAAGACATTAACTGGTAAGAGGGTTTTAAATTGTCACATCCTTATCTGGACAGGACAAATACAAAAATTGTGAAATAATTAATTTGAGTCCACAATTTTAGAAAATTCTAGAAGAAGTATAGATTAATGTGGTGTTCCATGTTGCAGGAATTGGATGGTGAGCAACGGTCAGTCAAGCAAGTTGGTTGCAGCTCCCTTTCTCCTCACCAAATATTAATTTCTTTTTTTTTATGTTTTTTCACTTTTTATGGAAAATATAAAATTAGTCCTATTAAATATGTTTATTTTCATTGTAGTCCTAACTCATGTTAAATTTTACAACACACGAATTTTGAAATTTTAGTCGTTATTTGTATCTATGTTTAACGTAGGATTTTTACCTTTATTTTTTTCTACTTGTGTCAGATTACTCTATAAACAACATGATATTACTCCTGCAATACTATAAAAGTCAGGGGTGGAATTATTTACGGTCCCATAACGTTTTATTCGTGTAATTTGGTGAAGAAAATAGTTAAAAATTCAATTTAGTCCATAATTTAAGAAATCGCTCACAATCGGTCGGGAAAGCAAATGTGCTGGTGCAATGTAATTTAAAATCGATCAGATTTTGCTGTCACATGATCAACACGTGCGCTTTTCCAGCTGATTTGGTTGCCACGGAAAAATGATCGATTGCATACAGTTTCTTAAATTATGAGACTAAATTGAATTCTTAACTATTTTTTCGACAAAAAACGTACAAACGAAAAGGTGATTTTTGCCCATATAAGTTACTACCTCCGTCCCGATTAATCTTGCACACTTTTCGTTTTCATTCGTCCCATATGAACTTGCACATTCCTTAAAAATGAAAGTTATAACACAATCTCCACTCTCAATTCACTTTTGAAAGATTAACAAAATCTCAGAAAAATCATTTTTCTTAATACTTGTGTCAACTCTCTCTGTGCAAAATTAGCTGGGACAGAGGTAGTATAATAAAACAATACACATGAAGACCAAGGAGATTCAAGTAAGTAAGCTGAAATCATGTAAAAACATAACGAAGTAGTTGCTGAATAACGGCCGACGAAAATTTAGAATTTAATAGGAACAAGTAACATCTTTTATTTTTTCAAGGACTAAAATGCAAACATGCATTCATTACCAACCTTTTCTCTTTATTTATGTGACTATTCGTAAAAATTGAATTAATAGCTATAAATATAACTCTCTCAAAAATTGTAATCATGGATAAGAGCAGTCAAAAGCATCAGAATTGTTGCTGCTGCGGAGGTTCTCTTTCTCTCTCTTAATTTCTTCATCCTCTCTCTCTATATATCTACGGAATATGGATTCGGTGCTGTAATTATTTCGAATTTAGTGTTTTTACAGTCTATCTTTCACATACACTATACAATTTATATCTTTCTCACACACACAATATACTGAATTCGGTATAATTACAACATCGAATCCAAATCCGAGTCCGAATCCATATATATGTGTATGTATAATTATTATGGTGGGTGCAGAGGTAAGCAGTATGGAAGTGGAATCTACAGACATGACTGAACAAGAGGTAGATATCATATGTAGAATGCACAAGCTTGTGGGAGACAAGTAAGAACTATTTTATATTAAAAACTAAGAGTCCGTTTGCTTAAGACTGAGCTCAGTAGATTTAGAGAACCAAATCTCAATAAAGCACACTCATTAATTCTTTCAGTCAAATTTAGCCCAGCACTCCACAGTCTTAAGCAAACGGACCCAAGTTGTGTTTGTTTTTCACTTTGTATAATTCATTGAGAATTTGCTCAATCTCATCATGTTTGTTTGTATATTTAGCACAATAAAGTAGTTTCTCTTTCCACCTAACTAATTTACACACATTACATCATCTTTATCACCTTTTATAATATAAACGAACATCAACTCAATTTTCAACCAACAGAACCAAACACCGGTTTATTTAACTCAACTTACTCTTTTCACTTTATTTCTCCCGATCTACAGTACTCTAGACTCATTTAGTCATAAACAAACACAACTTAAATGTTTTGTGTCTGTGTGTTTGAATATTAATATGGCTATTTCTAAAGATACTTTTCAAGAAACAATAGAACTCTTCCACCGTTTTATAATAATTGTCATTTTAATATTTAAATATCGTCCTAAAATAATTGTCCTATGAGAATTCAAGGTATAGTTTCACTAATTTTTAAAATTATTAATGTTATAAATGAGTCTTGAAAATGAAGGCAGGTGTTAATACGACACAGAAAAACCAAACTTTTATTGAAGACAATTCACTAGTTAAATTGAAATAAGAATGTATGAATTATTTGATGAATGTATCTTGAATTTTTTCAATGACAATTATTTTAAAACAGAGGGATCGTAAATAAAAGATATCTCTAACCCTTTTAATATATAGGCATGTTTATAATAATGTACCAAAACTAACAACTTATTTTGAGTAGGCTTAAAAAAGTGTTAATTGCAAAAAGTTCAAAGTTATTTCTTTTAACAGAAAAAGGAAAAAAATGTTTACTCATTTTTGTTGGATATTAATTTTTCTCTTTTTTAAAATACAAATTTTAATTACAAAGGAGTTTCAAAATCGCTAATCACTAATCTGGATTAAAAAGGCTCAACCTACTGACCGCTGGTCACTTCTTAGGTGGGAGTTGATAGCGGGAAGAATTCCAGGAAGGACGGCTAAAGAGATTGAAAGATTTTGGTTAATGAAGACAAGCCGATTGAAGAATAGATAGAGGTAGTAAAATCGTCCTGATCTATTGTCAGACATGTAATGTTGGTCGGGCAATATAAATCTTGTATGTGGTCCGATAAATCTTAGTATTATTTTAGGATTTGGGTTGGATTGAGCTTGGCTATCTAATTTTTAACTTGACGGACTTTACCTAGCCTGACATATGACATTAGCTCATTAGACTCGGTCGGGTGGATTCTATATACTTTTGCAATGCCCCAACATTATGTTTATTTAAATTTGTTGTCTCCTGATCTAAGAACAAAGATTAATGCCGAATGACTTATTTCAAACTCATGCAAGGGGTGCAACAAATTATTTTGAATCATATATAAATAAAATATTTTAATTTAATGTTTAAATATATAAAACTTAAAATTTACCGACAAAAAGGAATCTGGTAAATTATTTTAGTCCATTTTCAACCTTTTTTAAGGTTTTATATATTTATTGTAGCAAAGATTATCACTCACATTGATCATAAATATCATTAGCCAATAAAATTAAACAATTCAACACATAAAATATAATATTGCAATAAATATAAAATAGAGTTTGATCGATCAAGTACACGAAAAATAGATCAATAATCAATTCGGGTCCTGAAAGAATTCTTTTATCGATCCAGAGCCTAAGAGATAAGAAATTATTAATGGAAGACCCATAAATTTAAACCATTTTAGGATATGTTTGGAAAATTGCAAAATCAACAAAATAAAATTGTTTATAAGTGATAAGTAGGAGAAATATACGTAAAAAGTCTTTCAATACATTATTATTTTTTAAATCATAATTTATATATCTAAAACAATTAAATAATGTGTAATTTATTTTTTAAAATATAGTAATTAATAAAATATATGTTTAAATAAGCAAAAAAAAAATACAATTCAGTGAAATATGTATATATGAATTTAAATTATGAACTAGAAAAATTACATATTTTTTAAAAAATGAACATTTTCCTCTTCGTATCACACACAAAGACCATATTTAATAAATAACATTTAAAAAAAATAACAATTTTAGAAATAATAATGTAGTCTAAGACTTTTGACGTACATTTCTTTACTTATCACTTCGAGACAATTTTATTTTGTTGGTTTTGCAAATTTTCGAACAGATTCTATAATGATTTTAGATTTATAGGTCTTCCGTTGATAGTTTCCAATCTTTTAGTCTCTATATTGATAAAATAATTATTTGAAGGCCTGAATTGATAGTTGACCTATTTTCGGATCCTTAAGAGATAAAATCCCTAATAAATTAATAAAATAAGCAGATAAATATTATTAATTTGGAACTTAAAGATATGGACATAGAGAAATAATTATAGTTGGTAACTGAATGAAAATAGATTAGTTACTGTAACGCCATTATATAATTATGTAACTTAGGTATTGAAGAGTAAAAATTCGTAAAATACAAATTGATTTAAGTATTTATTTTTTTTCTAAAATTATGTGTTCAAATAATTAAATGTTTTTTTTAATATTTTTATCATGTTCAGATAAGGATGGAACATTACCATGCTAACCATGCCATGACTAGACAAATCATTTGTTTGAAATAAATAATAAAAATTAGTGTATCGAATATGACCTAAAATTAGTTTAGAAACATTTCACAATCATCTAAAATTAAATAATTCAATTGTCCTTACAATTTATACTTCTCCCGTCCCACCTTTACACGCATTTCATTTTCGTTCGTCTCAGACAAATTTACACACTTTTTAAAAAGAAAAGTTATAACATAATTTCCACCCTCAAAATCTTCGTCCTCAATCAACCTTCAAAAAATTAATAAAATCTTAAAAAACAACAGTTTTTTCATATTTCTGTCAACTTCACCTGTGCAATATAAGATGGGACGAGACGAGACTGAGGATTTAATTTATATGGATACAGAGACATATCTCTATCTTATAGCGGAATAGGTGTAAATTGTATCCTCTCGTGCCAATCAATGTCTTGATTTATTATGTAATAAAGACGAGCATATTTATTATTTTTCTGACTTGTCCAGAAGTGACTACATTTTGGATTGGGCTCCCGACACTGTAGCCATGTGAGAGGGTTGTTATCCGATATAAAATTATCTGTCTACACGATATAAATATTATCGTGTACTTTTTTCGTCTCGTATAGTTTGGTATGCAGGGACGAACGCGTATACTAAAAAAAAATAAAAAAATTATTCTTTGGTTGACTTTTTCAAAATATGGAGATTGATGGTGTAGATTTTGAGGTTGAAGATTGTAAGAGAAATTTTATTTTTAAGGATGTGCAAAACTGAATGAGACGGATCGAAATGAAAAGCGTGCAAAACTTATGAGCGGGACAGAGGGAGTACATAATAACACAAAATTCTGGTACATGTACGTACACGATATAAAATCATATGTGTAGTGTACACGATATGTTTCTCGTGTACTCGATATGCCAACAACCCTTTCTACACGATATATTCATTTATCCTACAAAATACACTACACGAGCGATAAATGATTGTCACTCACAATCACTAATTTTAACCTTTATTAGATTTTAAAGTAGGAGTAAATTAGGTACCACACATATTTATGGATATCAGCAAAAACATCATTGTGGCAAAAAACATGGTAGGAAGCCTCTGACAGGCTACTGTGCACAATTTCCACATTTTAGACTTACATCGCATCCAAAATGCTTCACCAACCTCGTGAAGATATATTAATGTGTCTACCAATAAACGTGCTAAAATCTCTTAAAAAACGTAAATTATTTATTTTAAAATTTCTTAAAAATAAGTAAATTGTTTTATTTACAAGTTTAAGATTGATATTATCGGTAGGTAGGGATATAAAATAAATTAAATACTTCTGATTCGATTCGTGATTTGAATTTGATTAAGATGATTTAAATTCGAATACGAATTAATTATTGGATTCGAATAATATTCAAATTCAACCACAAATATAGTTGTATTCGATTTGTTTATATATATAATATATTTTTAAAAAATACATATATAAAACTAAATATATTTATAATATATATTGAAAATAAATTTATATATAACATATATTATTTAAAGTTGTGATTGAAAAAAAAATATTTGAATATTTAAAAAATAAATATATTTTAAAATAAAATAAAATAAACATTTCGAATTTTGATCGAATCAAATATGTTTGAATATTTTTCACAAATCGAATTCGAACCACCTTTTAAAATTCGATTAATATTTTATTGAAATACGAGTTCGTATTTGTGAATTCGAATTCGATTTTCTTAATATTCGATTCAATTTAATTCGTTTACATCCTAACAGTAGGTAGGAATATACATCTCATATCACTATTTTATTAGTAATTAATCATTTATTAATTTACATCTTCCTTAGTGTGACTGAGTAGTCGCTAGGAATGCGCATTAGAGGTTTTAAACGGGATTAGCAGTACAAACCATAGTCTGACTCAAATTTCATCGAGCTCGATTCGATGGACCAAAAATTCAATGTCACGACTGCCCTATAATTATAGCATATTTTAGAGAATGAACTAGATCAAATTATCATTTTTAAGCCCCACAAATTTTTTATTCCAGCCAACTCAACATAGAACAATGATCCATAAAACTTGGACTAAGTCAAGCTGCTCGAAGAGCCATCTCTAATATCAGGGGATTCAACTCAATTATTTGTTTATTCTTTCCCTTTGGGGGAGTCTCTAGCTTGGTAAAATGTTGACGGGTCGGACTTATTACTTTTATGCTCGAAATTGTTTTTACCCAGCCCAACTCAATATGTAGTAATAGTTTATCGGACTTGGGCTTCGGATATGGAATGAACATAGAAGAGTGCGTTGGTTTTTTAGGGTGCATATATTTCGGCATATTGAGTTACGTAGTCCAAATTTTGTGAACACGTGCAGTGCGCGTGACAAATTCCGGCCAATTTTACAATTTCTAGCAAAATTTATCCTCAAATTGGACTAGATCCTAACATACTAGACTAAAATTAGACTCAATCCTAACACACATGACTAAAATTAATAATTCAAAACATACAAGATTTTTTCTGGACTGACCCTAAGTTACAGGACCAAAATGAAATTTTATCTATATTAGAAAGATCGAGAGAAATGATGATATCTAAGGGTGTGAGTGACTACGTGCTTAAATAAATAGGTGCAACTTATTGCAACCATTCATGAAGATACATCTTTTAGTTTTGAATGTATCCATTAAAAACAACTATTCAAAAACTATAAATAACCTGCGAGATCAATCAAACGATGAACGGAATAATAATCAAATTCCTTCACACGAGTTCTCTATAGTCTTTCATATTACTTTCAAATAGACCTTGCGATTCTTACTATATGTAATTTAATAAATTGTAATTTTCGAATTACAAGTGAAATAAGTTTTGTATCCTGAAAGGTGAATTCCTCTAAACCATATTTGCACTTTAATGGAAAGGGAGGTGAATTCATCACTTGCACTGGGATCTTTGAGAATATCATATATTAAGATATGTCTAACCTATACAAATTTATCATCACTATAATAGCGTTCGAGATTCCAAAATACAACATATCTTGAAATGCGAGGAGGTCTTAAGGCTTAGTAAATACAGGTTGGATCGGGCTGGACCGAGTTTATGAGTTGTCAATAAGCATCCAAAGGACCACGCTCTTGTGGGGTTGGGTCACTGTGGTTGAGTTGGCCCAAATTGATGATATACTCTACCCAGCCAATAGCCCAAAGAAAGGCCCATATCGGCACCGGCCCACTAAAGGAAAATTATGGCCCACTCCCAAGTTTATACTTGCAACGTAAAATATCATTCTTTAGAAACCATAGCACGGAGGATATTTTGAGCCGTTTATTCATAGTAACTAGTAACATACCCGTGCAATATACGGTTATAAATTTATTTTATAAATATAAAAATAAATATGTATAGTCAATATAATTACTTAACACTTAAAATATATATTTTATATGTGTATATATATAGATATTATAATTATGTATAAGGATATGAAGAAGGAAGATGAATTGTTAGATGATGATGATGATGATAATAAATGCGGAGTGAAAATTATATCAAACGAGGAAATGATAAATGACAAAAATGCGAATGATCACGAACCACCTCAAAAAATTACAACATAAAGTTGATCGTAACTTAATACATTTTTCAAAAATAGAACAACGTGAGAAAGAGATTGACCTAACTTGAAAGACAATGTCACATCAGACAACTGAGAAAGAGATTGGTGAACATTAGTACATTACTTCCTATAAGTAGTTATAAGAGCTCAAAATGTTGAATAGTGTGTATGAAATATCTGAATTAGTGAAAGGGGCAAGATAGACATTACACTTGTTGGTTTCTATTTTGAGAAGTGAAGGAAAGCAGAGTCGAGGCCGTACAAAGCGCAGCCGTTCGGAGCTGAACAAAACAGCTGTTGCAATTGATTTGGTTTGGAGTCAGTTTTCTTCTTACTTCATCTCTATTTGATTCATAATCTTAGTCAGTTTTCTTCTTTCTTCATCTCTATTTGATTCAGAATCTTTAGAAGAGAGAACATTATATTGTTGGTGTCACTCATTCAGTAATTGAAAGCTTAGAGAGTAAGATAGATGATGATGATCCAGACTGCATGATTGTATGATCTTGAGGGAGAGAAATTGACTAGCTCTATTAATCTACTGGTTGTATTCTTGTACTACATTTCTTGGTAGATAATAAGAGTGAGTGTGGTTTTGGCTCCGTGGATGTAGGATCAACTCTTGATCCGAGTCACGTAAGATTTTGTGTGCTGTTTTATATTTTATGTTCTTGAGTTTTGTTCTTAGTTTGCAAGTCTCAAACTGTTTGATCAATTGTTTCAAAGAGTGTTTAAGACTTGTCTCAAGCTCAAGGGTAATAAAATTTAACAGTGTAAACCAATCTTTCTTTCTGAATATGAAATCCCAACTTTGTAAAACTATAGTGTCATTGCACAATCTAATAAAATGCTCTATATTCCTCCGAGGAGTACCAATCTTCAAAGTTAACTCATAATTAGGGATGACGAAACATATTTCCTGATTTTTGGGGGCTGATATAATCACGTCATAAATTCTATAATTACGCATTTACCTTTTGAATCATTGCACGTTTAGTTTTAACAGAATAAAATCACAACATAGAATGTCTTTTCCATAATTGACAACTCGAAATGAGCAGAAAAATATGCTGAATATTATTTATAGACGGATGTACTTTTATCTTAAGTAAGACCGTTTTCCGCAAGATCTGCATCGCTTAAAGTCTCAAGACCCTGATTTTGTTATTATGAAGACATTTTCCAAGTACTCAATATCAGATTTACAGGTCCATTCAAATATTGAAATAATATATATTTTCCTTATAAAACTTAACTATAAAGTTGGCGCGCGCCCGTGACCCGACGTCAGCAACCAACACGCGCCAAATTCTCCCGGCACTTGCACATCACGTGCAACCCGCGTGCATCATCACTCAACGCTCGACAACGACTTTACCAGACAAAACACCGATTTTATATCCCACTTGTTCAGCTGTGTCATGTGCCCGAAAACTTTACCCACATCAAAACACCAACATATTATAGCGAGTGACGCTGCACACTGACACTCAATAAGTCTTGGCACCCAAAATCCGTCGTGCCATGACAACAAACACTTTACGCATTAGTCGATATGGTTAGAACTATGGTGTAAACTAGTCGAGTCAAGTAGAGTACTGATAATCTCGAGCTCAAACTCGACTAAAGACTCGAGGCTCGAGCTCGACTCGAAACTCGACTAAAGACTAGGGCCTCAAGCTCGATCAAGTTTATTTTTTTCAGTCTTGAGCTCGGCTCGATAAAAACTTGTTAAGGTCGATATCGACTCGACTCGATTGAATAAAATTAAAAAAAAAATAAAAAAACACATTAAAATTTAAAACGTTAATTATACTAAAAATGACTGCTAATGAGAAGTATAAGATTTCACCTCATTTATTTTAGAATTAGGATACATTTAACACAAGCTCGATTAGTTCGTGAGATTGCTGAGTTGAGTATCAGTGAGCTTGAATTCAAACTCGACACATATTCGAGTAGCTCAAGCTCGTCTCGTTTATCTCGAGTCGATTTTAATCTTTTTACGAGATGCTCCTGAGTGACTCACGAGTAGTATCGACTCACTTACACCGCTATTTAGAACCTTCATTAATCAGTCTTGCAGTCTAGGTTTGATTAAAGTAAAGCGCCAGGATTCGAATATAAGTTGATTGAGAGTGAAACGTTCAAGCTTCCACTGGACATAACTGTGCCCTGGATTTGATTTGATTGATCGGATGAAGGCTCGAACATCAAAGATCAAGAGGAGTTGCTCAAATCTGAATTGACTGTAATTGAAGCTAGAAATACTCCAAATCCATCTTATATCGGCAGTACAATCTTAAAATGGCAACAAGATTTTTGTAAGAAAATTTTCGATAAACAACACATTTGGGTTGAAACTAGAAACTAGAAAGAGCCCTACAATTACAGCTCACCCTCTTTTTCTCTGTAAAAAGTTGATCTGTTTCACAAATAAGCAGTAGAAATTTGAATACACAGATTTTACTGTCAGTCCTTGCGCGCCATTTCTGGAAATATCACACAGCACACACACTGTGTGTGCTAAATAGCATCCAGTTTTCGCCTCCAATTTTGCCCTATTTATCTTCATAATCTCTCTCTCTCTCTCTCTCTCTCTTCTTCGTCTTTTTTTTTTTTTTGGGTGTTATTGACAGAAAGACAGCTGCTCATCTCTGTCTGTGGCTACTTTTGAGAGGTAAAGAAACTTGCGTTCATTTTTGATGAATTTCTTCAATCTGAAGCGGTTTTGTACTTGTTCTTGGTTGTTGTTACTATTAGCTGTTTGTGTTTTTGTTGATCATGAACGTTTTATGTTTGCCTGTACGTTTTATTGATCTGTAGGTGTTTGTCAAAATTCTCCGATGGCTTCTGGTGAAGGGGCAGCGGTGACCTGGGAGGTGGGCCCCACGAAGGAAGTGGTTCGGGCATTGATAGAGAAACTGGTTGATCCCAGGTTACCTTCTCCGGTCTGTAATAATCTTCCTACCGAAGATGACGAGGAAGCTGTTGCCAGACAGGTTGCTGTTTTTGTTGTTATGTGTGTATCTATCGTTTTATAAAACTAAATGCAATGTTATAAAAGATGCTAGATGCTAGTCTAATGGAGAAACATAGAAGGTCGATGACAGTTTAGGACTAAATCGATGGGTAGTTAACAGAGCTTAAACGTAAGCGCTGATTTTAACTTCTTTTGAAATTTTATCTGTGAAAACATCGACGGTTGATGACAGTTTAGGACTAAATAGGTGGGGCATCTCTTTTTTATTAGTTGTACTTGACTGGAAGTTTTGGCGGCATTATGTTTGAACTTGTTTGATTATTGCTCGATCGAGCTTGAATGAGCCCTAATTAAGCTGAACACGGTTAGAGCTCGATTAGTTTGACATTTGTTTACAAGTTTTGTTCATCGAGTTTGTAGTGACTACTGATTTTATCAAATGTAAGAGTTTGTTGAAGTTTGTATGATATGTTTGTCGACCGAGCTTTTATGATTCTCAATTAGGCCATATGGTTTCTATAAGAGTACTGATTGCTTTTATCTTCCCTTTTCGTTTGATTAGATGCATGCAGTTGTTTTGCTTTACAATTACTACCATAGGAAGCAGAAACCGGAGCTAGAATTTCTGGATTTCGTATCATTTTGTAAGTTGGCTGCGACACTAAGACCGTCTCTAATCCCATTCATGAAAGTGATCAATGGGAATGAATTGGTGGGATTGAATGTAGCTGAAGATCAGCTTTCAGTGACTGAGAAAGCGATAAAGGATGCGTGTGATATAGCTCTTTCGTTAGATGCATCAAAAGATGCCCCGGTATTAGAAGGGTGTCCAGTGTCCAAGGTTGCGGTCATGCTGATTGACTTAAAGAAAGAAAACTGTTTTGTCCGATTTGGTGCTGTCACTGAAGGTGTTTGGTCACTTATTGAAAAAGAGGTTAATGATGCTAGCATCAGTCGAGAGATGTGTAAGAAGAGGAAAACGAACAATCAGCAGATGCAAAGTGATAATGATCGTTTTCTGCAGCTAGTGTATGATGCTGTGAGGGATGTCTTAGGAGTGGACGGTTCGGATGTTGGGGTTTTGGAGAGTCATGTGGTGTATTCGTTGAGTAAAGTGAAGTCAGCTGCTCGATTTTATATGATGCAATGCCCTCAGTCATTCGACCCCAAGCAGAGCGTTCCTCTTCAATTTCTTATTGACAGGTTAGTCATCGGATCAACTTGCTTTCAATGATTATTTGGTTGTGATAGTTTACATGAAGACACATCAATATTACGCGATTGCTTTTCTCAACGAATCGGCTATTCATACTTTACGATTGCCATTCTGACAACACACATTTCTGCAAATTTGGCAGCTTGAATGGCCCTTTGGCAGAAAGGTTTCTTGATAGTTGGTCGACGACACAATTTGTCGAGTTCTTTCACATGCTTCCTTATGTGGGATTCATCGCAGACTGGCTTCCAAGGTATAATGCTGATGTGCACCTCACTTGTACGGATTTATGATCATTCGTTAGTGTTTAATGCACATTCGTATGATAAATTACCGAATGTTTTCAGGAAAGATTCGTGTGTGCCAGCCTACAACGTTCGATTGACCTACGAAAAGGAAAGCATAATAATTTCTTCGCCCCTTTCGGAACCCATAGACACCAGTAGCTCGGAGACGAAAGTTAGCTCTTCTAAAGACTATCAAGAGAAAAACAAGCGCTCGTCTGGTGGCAAACTTGCAAATTATATGGAATTCTTTCAGAGTACAAATGGAAATGTCAGAGAGCAACTCAAAAACAGAAATGACACCCCCAAATCTGCTAAAAATGGTGGAAATAGGAAAGTGGATAATAATGTCAGCAAGAAACACGAAAGCTGTTCACTGTCTGGTCCTTCGAAAGGGCTTCCTCAGGGTATGGTTAGAGACGAGAACGTGGTGAAAAGAATGAATACTCGTGACTCTACAAAGAAGAAGCTGAACTCAACAATCGGAGCTTATCATCAAGAGAGAGATAATATTGCATCTGGGAATGGTCACGAAAATGGCGTCGACTTGAAGGTTACACACTTTTTCACCTGCACAGATAAATGAATTTAATGCAATTGTCGAAATGAGCAAAAATGAGTTGGAGGATATTCATATTATGAGTTGAATGAATTTTTGCAGGTGGAGAAGGCAGGCCTTATGAAATCGAAGAGTGGTCCATGCAGAGACGAGAATACAACTGCGGAAAATGGTGATGTGCCTATGTTGTGCAACCAAATGGAGAAAGCGCCACGTCAGCTTGATGCGTTGCAGAAAGTAGAAAATGCAGAGGCTTCAGAGGACTTAAACAATGCATTGGCACTTCTTGATAGGAGAAGGCAGGAAGTGGTAATGTTTTTCTACTTAAGTTAATGAGATTTTTTAATACCTAAATATACTCATATCTATCGTGTCGTTGGTAGTGTTCGCGAATCTGCAAAATGGAAGACGAGCTTGCGGTGTATGAGCATAACATCGAACAAATAAGGAATGGTACGTTCGCACTTCTTAATATCTATATATTGTTTACGTTATAAACAAGCATTAGGGACGAAGATAATTGGTGTATATAACTATAAATTTTCTAGGTTGTGATGTTGAATTAGCTCGTAAGTGCATTGAATCGATCATAAGCGGGAAGAGTGGAGTCGAAATTCAGGATCAATCTCAAACGAAAACTGGATTTTCTTGCACATTTCTCCCCGGACAATATCCTTGTCAAGTGAGTTTTCTTCTCAAGAATGTTTTTCTTTTTTTTCCTTGGTTTCGAGAGAGAGAGGGGGGTCGTGGAGTTGGCAAAATTGACCTAACTCGATAGACCGTCCTAGCCTGGTCTGTTAGACGTTTTAGGGGGGATGTACCCACAAGAATAGAGGGGGCAATACGGGCTAGCTTGTGTTCTGTCGGGTCATTGGACTGGGACTGTTCGGGCCTGCGGGTACTTCAGGCTATGCTTACTATGGCCCAACCTGTCTAAAATGATAGGTAGATTGGGCCAGTGTCTGTGGCCGGACCAATTTTGACACTTCTACATCTTCGTCGGAAGTATCATTGGGACTGACAGGGCTATCCCACTCCAATGGGGTGCTGGCCATCAACCAACCCGATAAAGCTTAGCATATTTTAGAGGATGGCCCAGGCTTGGTTCAACATTCTTTTGAAATGATGAATTTTCCCCGGCCTGGTCTGGCCCGACATTGGCCTGACAGACTGACCTTTCTGGGCAGTCCGAATTACCACCTGCGCTCGGTCTGTTTAGTTATTTTCTGACTTACTAACAAAGTTGTTCGCTTGTTAGGACTTGGAATATATATGTCTGAAGAATAACTGGAGAATGCCCAGATACTTTGTGAAGCCATCATCAGATGGTAATACATTCAATCTCGTATTTTATTTCATCAATACACGCCACGTATCGGTATTATTGACATTTCATTAACTACATTATCATTTTTCAGGTAAATTTATATCAACTGTAGTAGTGCAAAGCAATGATTTCAATCTGTCTACAAAGGGTAGTGAGGGCAGTCCTTGTGAAGCAAGAGAATCTGCTGCCGTTCAGATGATGGCCAAAATTCGTGAAACTTATGAATCGACCAAATAATATATATATAATATATATATATAAATTAACATTTTTTGACTTATAGAAAACCTGGTTTTAGATGAAATGCTGATGATGAAAAATATTTGCAGTTTTTCCTTTTGAGATTGACTGAGAAAACTTGCATCTTTAGTAGTTTCTTTGTCTTTTCAAGATTATATACTCATTTTACTCTGTTTTAGTGGTGTTTTATTTCACTGTATTCCATGGCCTGTGGCCCAAGGCAGGAGAACAATAATACTTTCCTCCGTCCCGGCCTAATTTGCACAGCTATTTCGGCGCATATATATTGGAAAAAAATTATTTTTTGCTCTTTTAGTTGACATTTTTAAACGTGGGGATCGAGGGTAAGGATTTTAAAGGTGAAGATTGTAAGATTTCTTTCCATTTTTTGGTATGCAAAATAGGATGGGACCGCCGAAAAAGGAAAGTGTACAAATTAGGACGGGACAGAGGGAGTATAATTTACATTTACTCTTGAAATTCTCAATGTTATATACTCTCTTTATCCCACCTTATCTTGCACACTTTCCGTTTTCGTCCGTTCCAGGTGAACTTGCACACCCCTTAAAAATGAAAAGTTATAACGCAATCTCATATTCAAAATCTCCATCCTCAATCAATCTTTGAAAAGTCATCAAAACCTCAAAAAATAATTTTTCTTAATACTAGTGCCAACCTCCCTTGTATAAAATAAGGTGGGATGGAGGCAGTATAAAAATTGTCTTAAACTTGTTTGCAATCGGGAGTGTACACGGAATAGTATGGTTCGGAAATTTGAAAATTTTAGTACCGTCTTAAAATTCGGTTCTCCCAAAATTTAAGAATTAAAACCGAATTAAAACTAATAAAGATTCGTATAGAACCATCCCAAAATTCGAAACAGTTCGGTACAGTATTTCAAATCTAACGAACTTAGTTAGACGATTTGATTCCATATGACATATTTAGCTATTCAGAGATTTTTCAAGATTTTTAATATTAAAGTTAAAGCTAGAAACAAAAATCAAGATACTCACATAACAGTTCCAACTAAAATTATAACATATATTAACATAAACGGTGAACCTTTCAAGTATATAAGGTCGTCCAAAATTAGTGATGTATGAAAATTATGTTCAAAACTTATTAACTACTTTATATCTAAAGTTATTTGTATATTTATATATTTCATAATCTCGATTCTCGATATGAGACAGTTCGATTCAGTTTGGTTCTCGATGCAATTCAATAAATCCCGAGTTTCATACACACTCTCCAGTGGCAATTTTAGGAAAATTATGGGGGCAATTCTGTAATCCACACAAGAATCCAACTCTGTCCCTTTCTTGTTCATAAAATATCGGTATTTATTCGCTTTCCTCGTTACACATTTACACACCGTTCACTCCAACAACACATCACCTGCTCAATAATGGCGGACAACGATGTTTTCACCAAACTACCACTCGATGTCGTCTTCCAAATCCTCCTAAAGCTCCCAACAGCATCCCTTCTTCAACTCAGGTCTGTTTCCAAATCCTTCAATCCCTTAATCACCCACCCTCACTTCCTCAAACTCCACTTCTCGGCCGCCTCCGCGGCCGCCCACCGCCACCACCTCATCTACTACGAATCCACCGATTACACAAAGGCTTACTTCTCATTCCACGTTGAGAAGACCTTTTCACCGTGTAAAATTCTGGAATCTCCATTCAAGAGCGTCAATGGCTACTTGAGAATTGTAGGTTCTACTAATGGAATTGTGTGTTTGTTCGATACGAATTATTTCAATTCCGTTGGAACTGTGTTTTTGTGGAATCCGTTTATTGGAAGGTTCCAGATTCTTCCTCGTCCGGAGAAGTTTAATTGCTTTCGGAACAATTTATCGCATATGGTTCTAGGGTTTGGGTTTGATCATAAGAGTTTTGATTTTAAAATTGTGCAGATTTTGTATGATTGTGATGATGATGATCATGATTTGTTGCCAAATGCTTTGATTTATGGATTGAATAGTGGTTGTTGGAAGAGTTCAAAATTGGTTGTACCTTGTTATATGCCTAGGATTTGGTCTAGTAGTGTGTTTGTTAATGGTGTTGTTCATTGGCTGGCATATAACGGGCCCGTGATTAATCACAGGCCCGTGATTATGGGGAATCCGAATTGTATCATGGGCTTTGATGTAGCTGAGGAGGGGTTCAATTCAATGCAATTACCTCAGAACCTCGGCCCAAACTTAAACGAAATGCGGCTGTGTAGTTCGGTTGATGTGAAGTCTGTGGCCTTGTTTGTTAGTTATCGTGGAAATGCAGGTGAGGCGTGGGATTTGTGGTTGATGAACGATTATAGAAATGCAGAATCTTGGATTCTGCGCTGTACGGTTGTATTGGAACAGATTCTCTTTCCGTTGAGGGCTTTTAACTCCGGTGGTGTTAGTGTTTTAGCTGCAATAAGTGATGAGAAGTTGGTTTTGATAGATGTTGAGAAAGAGGAAGTTTTGGATCTTGAAGTATGTGGTTTGCCGCTATCTTTCTATGCCGATGACTTTGTGCCGAGCTTGGTGATGCTTGATACCGGCGAGCAACTCCCTGACCACAGAAGTTTTGATGTAGGGGCATCGGTTTAGTTCCCAGGAAGCCAAGCTCGAGAACAGGACTCTCTGGTGTGTTTGTGAACATCGTTGTTCATTAGCTGGCCTATAACAGCCTATGATTACGGGCCGGCCTAAAGAATCTTGGGCTTTGATGTAGCTGAGGAAGGATTCAAATCAATGAAATTACCTCACCGTCTCAGCCCAAACTTGAATGAAGCACGGCTATGTAGTTCAGTTGATGCGAAATACGTGGCTTTGTTTTGTTCGTTGGTTATCGTGGAAATGTGGGTGAGGCATAGGACCTATGGTTGAATTATGCTTATTGAAACATAGAATCTTGGTGACTGATTTGTACTGTCATGCTAGAACAGACTTTCTTTCCGTTGAGAAAGACGAAGTTTTGGATCTTGAAGTATGTGGTTTGCCACTGTCTTTCTATGCAGATGCTTCTATGGCGAGCTTGGTGATGCTTGGTAATGGAGTCGAAAACCTTTTTACGCGCGAAAGACGCGGTTGAAGAAGCTATGATGGAGGTGGATCACAGGTTTTGTAATGCTTAGAAGTGTTGTAGTATTTGAATCTTGTACTAAAGTGATGTTCTATTTCTTGCTTATTTATATAACATCTGTATAAATCTGTTTATTCAAGAACCTGCTCTTGTTTTTCTGCTAATTGTTTTCTGATTCGATTTTAACGCAATTTTATTTGCAACAAACATTTAGGGGTGGCAATCCGGATTATGAGTTCATGCTCGATTTCGAGTTGATTCGGTCATATAAAGGTTATTTGGAACATAAGATTATCACATTTCAAGATAAATCAGGTTAATCTGTGTTTGGGGGTTGCTTTCAGGTTTTTCTAAGTAAATTCGGGTTGGTCCGATTTTGTGTTGTCATGTCGGGTCAATAATTGCCACCCCTCCATTGTTAAAGTGGCATTATATTGCACACACTTAAATTCTTGCGAGATTAAAAATCTTGTTTCCAAATTAAAAATAGAATGGAAATCAAACTAAGTGATCAAAACGTATTAGAAGTTTAAATAATACTAGTAACTAGTAAAATTATTTGAATTAAATAATTAGTTTTTCAAAATAATATAATTCGAACTATTAAAAAAATATTAAGATAAGAAAAAGATCAAATTTGAGTAGGTAATTTTGATCTTCTAAAAAAAGTAAATAGTTTTAATCCGTTCACAAAATTTGAAATTATATCACATTTTTATTTTATGCGCCGATGTTTAAAAATAAAAATATGTTAATCATTCTAAAAAAATATTTTGCACTTAAAAGTCATTGTTATAATTTTATTTATATATATGTATTATGGATGTCAAACAAAAGATCATAAAAACATGAGTTATATCTCATAGTCGATTGATTATATTGAATCTTTTTATGGATTATTATTAATTATTAATATTTCTAATTGATATGTATGTCCCACTTTCTGTAATTATTATAATATCTAACTTTATCTTATTTTCTTAAAGTAAGTAGCTAGGGATGAAGATTAAAGTTAAAATAAAGTTGCAAAAAAATAATATTTAATTTAGAACAAAATTCAAAATTTAAAACAACAATTAAAAAAATATGCTTATTTATCTTATTTCTCAGAGAAGAGGCAAGGTATCTGTGCAAACAATGGCCCCTAAGGTGGGTTCATTAAAAGGTTTAATGAAAAAATCAATAATTATAAGGTGCATGTAGATCGCTTCGGATTCTCTGTCCCATATTTACCCTGTCTCAATCGTGTTTCACTTTAAAATCGAACTATAGACATGAATCGTGAACCCTGAACACATAAATCATGAACCCTAACATATGAATTATTGAATCATTAAATTATGAACCGAGAACCGTGAATTGTGAAATCATAAGTTTATCGTAGAAACTATAACCTAGTAAAAAAAAAGTTGATATCCTAGATCTTGAACATGAAATCTAAACATAAGTCCTGAATCTAACAAATCACAAAACAATAATTATAATTAATCAAATTTTTAGAAAGTGACACGATTAACATAAGGTAAAAGTGGAATAAAGAATCTCATTTGCACGTAGGGATCATCATACTGTATTATTTTATATTATAGATCATACGTGTGTACATAGTACACGTTCAAACAAATTATGCATTATTTACGAATTGATTGTTACGTTTTTTTTGCCCTTTTTCATAGGAAAGATGAGATAGTTATGTTTTTCTTTTGATCCAATAAATGAGGACAAAGTCACATGTGCAGTAGTTACACAGAACACAATACAATTTAGGTTGAATATTATTACCTCCGTCTCGATTTATTTTATACACTTTTTTTTTTCGACCGTCCCACCTTATTTTGCACACTCCAAAAAAGGAAACTTCTTCCATAATCTTCACCCTCAAAATCTCACCACTCAATCTCCACCTTTAAAAAAGTCAAAGAAAAAGTAAAATCTGTTTTTTTTAACATCCGTACCCGGTCACCTATGCAAAATAAGCCGGGACAGAGGAAGTATTATTTATACAATTATACTTAAATGTATTACATGTACTGGGTAAAAGTATTACGATATCTTTACCCAAAACGTGTAATACATGTAAACATAAATAGTGATATTTTTTCACCGTGATACATTTATCCATCATATATAATAACTTTAGACATAAAAAGTACTACATCCGTCCCGCTGTAACTTGCCTACTTTCCTTTTCAGCTTGTCCCAACTTAACTTGTCAGCCCATAAATGATAAATTTCCACAATCTTCACCTTCAATCTCCACCTTTAAAAAAGTCAAAGATTCAACAAAACCAGTTTTTTCTTAATCTCCGTACGCGATCAAAATAGGCAAATTAAACCAAAACGAAGAGAATAGTATATCTTAACCTATGACTCGGATTGTCGTACAAGTGGTGCACGAGAGAACTCCCTATAAATTATGGTTATGTTGGAAAGATAATAGTTGATGTCAATTTCATTGTGTTTTTTTAGACCAAGTCATACATTTTGAACCCAAGAAAGGGAGGCTAAGCTACGCGTTGTAAATTTGAAAAATTAATGCTATGAGAAATTGTGGTTGCATATCTTTGAAAATCTTGTTAGAGTGGGAATTTAAACTAATGATTGTTTAGTAGGAAACAAGGATTGTCCAAATAAAACCTCTTTCACATGATTAGCTGATGGACGAAAACTTATATGAGATCGTCATACGATCGTTACATGGTGTGACGAGAAAAGAGTATTATTTTTTGTGATAAAAGTATCACATTTATCTGTAAAAGTATCACTTTTTTAGAACAAAAAAAATACACCAACCGTCTCAAATGAACTTGCACATGGGATCGGCACAAATATTAAGAAAAATTGTGTTTTGGAGATTTTGTTGATTTTTCAAAGGTGGATTGAAGGTGGAGATTTTAAGGGTGAAGATTGTATTATAACTTTCCTTATTATAAAGTGTGCAAGTTTGCTTGGAACGGCCGAATACGGAAAGTGTGCAAGTTCATTGGGGACGGAGGATGTATCACTTTTTTCAGCAAAAGTATCACCTTTATTTGTAAAAGTATATGTGTAGTAAAAATATCATTTTTTTCCTGTAAAAATATCAAATTTTCCTATAAAAATGCATCCCATCCTACGTGTAATCACCACACATAAGATGTGCTTTATTTGATCAAAATAGTGTGATGTGGAGTGGTATGTACTTTAGGTCTACAACTATAGTAACAATATTCGAAATGGATTTTATTTGGCTCTACAAATTATTCGAGTTTAGTTCGGGCATAATACATATGCACTTAATGAAAACATAACATAACCAATTAAGAACAATGTATACATATATATAAATAGTTTTGAAAAAAGAAAGAAACATAAAAAAATATAATGTTGTTTCTTCGGCGTTATCTTCAACTAGACGACATCTCCTATTCTCAAACCTCATTAAACCCTAATTTCTGAAAGGTTTCATCAATCGAGAGAATAAATAACAACGAAAAATCATATCAACAAAGTAAGTGAGAAGTGAGCTGTGTTGAGAAAAAAATTATGGTCTACGAATAGTCGTCACTTTTTTTATCGCGCCTCTTTTACATTTCTTTCATATAAAAGCGTTATTAGAAGTGTTAAACATTACACATATACAATGATTTTGAATATTAAATTTAATGATAAAGTTCACATCTAAGTTATCCTATACTGATAAAATGTTAGAAGAGATGTTCACTTAGTGGCCAAGATTCTTTCGATATATTGACAAACTTCATGGTGTGAGACCAAGGACGAACCCAGGATTCCATGATGAGGGGGGCGAAATAATTTTTCTGAGATATATATCAAAGATTTTGAAATTTAAAGGTGACAAAATTCATTTTTTCATTACAATTACACTGTATATGTATACATACAGTAGTTTAGTCAAAAATTTTGAGGGGATGACCGCTCTAACCCTCCCTTGACTCTGTTCTTGTATGGGACTGTGTCCGGTGCCTCTCGACTTTAACAAATGACACGGTTTAAGCTTCGGATTAAGAATCTTGATGACCCTTCAACCACGTGTTGAACAATAATTAATTCTTACTTTATTGATGTTTAGTTTAATGCCAACAATTATGGGAAAGGTCAAATGTAAGAGAGAATTTAATAACAAAAAAAGTACCTATCTTTTACTACAAACTTGGACTTAAAATATGAGCAATTTGGCCAATGGAATTATGTAATTTATTAGAATTAAAGCTGTCCTTTTGGAAACAAATTAGCCACTACTTGTATGAAGAAAAATAAAATAGGGTTAATTAACTACGTACTCCTTCCGTCTCAAATGGACTTACATAAGAGGGTCGACACAAATATTAAGAAAAATTATTTTTTAGGAATTTTATTGACTTTTCAAAGGTGGATTGATGGTGGAGATTTTGAGGGTGAAAATTGCGTTATAACTTTCCTTATGAGGAAGTATGCAAGTTTGCTTGAGACGATCGAATTCGAAAAATGTGCAAATTCATTCAGGGCGGAAGGAGTAATATTTTTAGCCAATCTAACTCGAATTAATACTCCCTCCGTTCTGGTTAAAGTTGTCACTTTGATCGGGCACAGATGTTAAAAAAAAACAGTTCTTTGACTTTTTTAAAGGTTGAGATTGAAGGTTGAGATTTTGAGGGTGGAGATTGTGGGATTAGTTTCCTTTTTTGAAGTGACAATTTTAGTTGGAATGGATTAAAAAGGCAAGTAGACAATTTTAAGCGTGACGGAGAAAATAAGTTATAAGTGACTCGATGTAATTAAACCGAGCCGATCGAATATTTAAGAGCTTGGGTTTAATTTATTAATTTTTGAGCTAAAGTTGAATTTAATTTATTGAATATATTGATGATTCGCAAGTTTAAACGAGCCAAAATGAGCATTCTAATATAAATATATTATTCATCGTTAATATTTTAATAAAACTAAATTATAAGTACCTAAAATTATATATATATATATATATATATAGATAGCAATATTAATTGTATTCTAATAATTTTGATAATGAAGTAAAATTATAAATTAGTGTCAAATTCGTTCTGTTTTTCATGACTAGGCTCGCGAGCACATCAACGAACTTGCTCTCGGGCTAACAAATCAAATATCATCAAGTTTAAGTTTAGTTTGTTTATTTAATGAGGTCCATTGAATGAGCTTGGTCAATACTACAACAAATAAGGTCTTTCGTGACATATTATTTCAGACTACAATTGTTGTCACTAATAATAAGTATATATAACGACTTGTTGTGACAAAACGTTTTATAAATTATTTGAGACCATTTTAACTTCTTTTAGAGACAACTAGTTGTTTAAAAACATATTGCCTCGCATTGCGTTCGGATTGTTTAGCCGGCTAATTAGTGACAACATCGTGTCTCTAATAATGTAGTCATGACAAATACTTATTATTTGAGACGACTTTCTGTTATCGCAACGGGTAAATTTACTTGGCTAGAATCTATCAAGCTAGAAACATTAAAAATAATTCTAACTTCTCTTCTTTTATTAGTTCATCTCTACAACTTGAAACTCAGAATTAGAAACCCATACTCTTATTATTATTTTATCGTTGAAAGCACATAATAGTGGAGGATGCAAACTCATAAATCCTAGTAGAAATATTTCTAATAGCTTCGTCTTCCGTCCGAAACTATCGAAAGAGACTATTTTTTATTCCTTGAACATTTGCAATGTCTCATCTCCATAATCTTCCAAAGATTTTTTCTTATTTTTTTTCAAGAACGTTGATGGAACTTGACTTCAGAATTTTTTCTTATGAAGAACCTTCATGAAATGAGTTTATTTTAAATTTACCTTTTTCTATCCGTATAGATTCTACTCAATAATAGCAGCTTTCTATCGCAAAAGATCATTTTTTTTGTACTGTATAATTTTTTGTCGAATTGAGTTCCGAGTAGCTTGTGAGCGGCTTGGTTTGACTGCATCTTTACTTACTCATGTTGTTGAATGAAGTATTTCAGTTGATGGATTATAATTTTTTTTATTTAGTGCTCAAATATATAATTAATTAATTGTACTTCTTGATGTACATGATGAAGTAAGTGGTTTGAACCTGAATTTTCTTAGATTGTCAACTGTCTCTAGTATGAGAGATAATGTAGTTTATATATATATAATATTTAACAACAAATATAGAATACATAAAATAAATACATCTACAGAATAAGCCAAAAGTAGCACTATTTCAATCATTTGTATATTTCTATGCATCTACAGGTAACAAATGGCTAATTCTATGTTACCCAGTCGAATAGTGTCCGATTAGATGATTCAATCGTTCACTTAAAAAGTGAATTGAGCTCAATGGTTATTTTTTATTTGATTTCATTATACCTTTTGGATGGATGGCTAGATCATCGAGTCGGATACTACTCGACTAGGTAGGATATAATTTCTCCATTAAAGTATACTGATTATATCTATATTTATTTTAAAAAAATTAAGTTATTTCCCCAATTAGCTGTCTCTGACAATTACTGGTGTTATATATAATTTTAATATAAAAATCATAGTTGCAAATAAGATTCTAAACGAATTTAAGCTTACGAAAAACTAGTGTTTTCATTGTTTTTGCTTTTAATTAAATTTTTGAATATAGAGATTAATCGTACCAAAATCACTTAAAAATAAAAATGGGTTGTATCGAGGAATAAATGTTTTATAAATATAATCAAGGGCGGAGGTGGAGGGGCCCTCCTCAAAATTTTCTAAAAAAATTAGAGTTTTTATATATTTACTAATATTTATTTTAAGAAAATAGTTAATTTTAAAAGAATCTATTTTAGATTTTTCTAGCTATTTTAATATCACTTTATTTGATATTTAACTACGTTAGTGTGTTTATATACAATAAAACTATCAAAAATAATATATATATATATACACACATAAACAAAAATTGATTATTTATAAGTAATAAGTTATGACATTTTCTATTAAAAAACGCGACATGTAATATATTAAGTTTAAAGAGAAAAGTCTCATAAAATGAATCTAAAAGAAAATTTAGACAAATCTTTAAACTTAAAGTTTCACATAAGAATCATTTTACATTATTTTTTTAGTTTACACATAATTAGATTATTTCGGTCCAACTAAATACCAATGGTTGGAGTTCCTTTTTCTAATATAATATTTTGATTTTCGGTTTGAATTTTTAATCCAGTTCGATTTTACTAATTAAATACGGTTCAGTGACCGAAGCGAACCAAAACTTGCTCATGACAAAATTATAACACTATAATTAGATTCCCTGGTCGAATTTCCGGGCTCTGTCACTACATATAACTCCTTTTCAAGCGAAGTTACATATGCACACACTACTTTTTAACTTTTTTTGAGTTACAAGCTGGAAAGTGCTTGTGGAAATTAAGGGCAATCTACATTGTTATAACCTTAATTCTTGAGGGCCATTTTGGCCATTTCAACATCTTCTAGAATTTGATATATTTCCTTTTCTAAGAACAAAAAGGACAAAACACTTCATGAATCTTATCTACTTATGTATAGATATTTGTATATTTTATAATTTTTTTTTTTTCTGAAAGTTTCCGTCTACCTTCAATTATACCTCTTGACTACATATAGTTTTTTTCCCGACTTTTCCCCTTCTAGTCCCGCTTTGATCCAAGTAACCATCTCTAGACTCTAATTGACGCTCGATCATAATCTGTCGATCGACTAGTGTCTAGCTTATTTTAAAACAGTGATAAATATATATTCTTTCCTTCTTAATTAGTTAGAGTAAGGTAAAACTTTTTAAAATCATTCTCACACTTATTACAACTTATCAATTTAGTTTATTCTTGCGTATAACTTATAATTAGTCTTATTTACTGGTCCGATCCGTAAGGGGATTATTGGACAGAGATGGACTCATTCGGATATGGGATGACTCATCCATAAACAATTTTATTTCGGGCGGATGTGACCCATCCACCCACATTCCACCCTATAAAGTTATCACATTTCTCAATCAACCAATCATTACCTACATCACCTATCATAATATTATAATACTATCAACCACCTTACTGATGTAACATCTACAGTACACATCTTACCATACACATTCCTTAAATAAAAATACATTTTCACTATTTAAATGGATATACCATCTCAGGACGTGTCACAGTCGATGGGGCACATGCCACTACATTCCAGCACAATTATCCCCTAAAGGTTTAAATTTAGTTATTTTTTGCTTTAATTATTTCATACGTCTTTACATTACTTTGATTATTTTTTTTGTCAGTCAGTGCTGGACGATGCCGACAACCTAATGATATAATTTTTTTATCAATTTCTTTTAGCAAAATTATCCATTTTTAGTGAGACAATGAAACACAACATTTGATTTTCAAACAAACTCCTTTATTTTGGAGACCGGTTTTGGTTTTAGATACCTTATTAAACTCTACTTTTCTTTTTACTATACCCCATCTAAACACTAGATCGTTATAAACGGTTTACATTTTTCCCCGCTCCTCTATGCTTGATCCACCTAAATTTCATGTGACCCGTCTAAACCTCAATAATGCACTTAGGCAGTAAATGAATAGAGTTTCGTTGAACAGTTCGTGAATAAATTTGTTTATTTTAATAAACGACCACCTTTTTTAGTTCGTTTTATAAACGAATAGAGTTTGAACATTGATTGAGTCGTTCATTAATTGCTCGTAAACAAGGTTGTTTGAGCCGACTTAATAATAATAGTAATAATAATAATAATACCAAGAAAACAATAATTTTCATACTACATATACCCTAATATTCTTATATTATCCGTCATACTAAATTAATTTATTTGTATGAAAATTTAAAAAATGTGTGTTAATTTACTATATCTCAATTTACTCTCCGATTAACACCTAAGAACTTCACATTAAACTGAAACGGAGTAGTATACTCCCTTCGTCTCACTTAACTTATCACACTTTACATTTTAGTCCGTCCTACTTAACTTTTCATATTCATAAATGGCAATTAAAGACAACAATCTCCATCCTCAAAATATCCACATTCAATCTCCACCTTTAAAAATGTCAAAAATTTCATTTTTAACATCCGTGTTCGATCAACTGTGACGAAGGGAGTATATTATTTTGTGGTTGTTAGTGTTGCCCCGGTTGTTTCGTTATCAAACGTGGGAATCGGGCAAATGCTATGATTAGCATGACGTAATAATAAAACGTCATTATGATCACTTTCGTCCGACGTGGCAATAAATGTTAGTACACGTTAAGCTCAGTCTATCAACGCGGAACCTACTTTGAACGTTCCAGGAACACTACATTGTCTTAACACACTTAATATATATATATATATATATTTTTTTTTTTTCTTTTTTTCTTTTTTTCTTTGTTGAGTTGAAATTTAATAGAAGGTTCTAGTGTGATTTTATGATGAAGATAAGAAGCTACGTCAATTGAATTTCTAGTGAAATCCATTTAATTTTCTGGTTTCTTATGAAATTGCCAAGAAAATTTCACTCTCATTTAACTCAAAATTTTCAAACACTCTACTATGTAGGAAAGAGACAAGCAACTCGTATATACTCAATATGCGGATTCTTGGATAGGGATGCAGTGGAATGTGTCCCGTCGACTGTGGCAGAGATGGTACATCCACTTAAATAGTGAAAAAATATTTTTGTTTAGAGGGATGTGTAGGGTAGGATGTTACATCAGTAGGTTTTAGGGTGGTTGATAGTATTAAAATATTGTGATAGGTGATATGGGTAATGATTGGTTGATTGAGAAAGTGATAACTTTATAGGGGGGATGATGGTGGATGAGCCACATCCGCCTGTGAAATTGTTTACGGATGGGCCATCCCACATCCGAATGTGCCCATCCCTGTCTAATAATCTCCTATGTTACACATGAATTTATAACATCATTCCATACATGTGTCGGTTAGTGAATATAGTGAAACACAAGATGTAACACCAAAGTGTAACAGATTATCTCATGCCATATATATATGGGCAAAAACTTATATGTGACCGTCACACGGCCTTCACACGGTGTGCTGGGAAAAAATATCATTTTTTGTAGTAAAAGTATCACGTTTATCTGTAAAAATATCACTTTTTTTTTTAACAAAAAAAAGTATCACTTTTTGTAGAAAAAGTATAACATTTATTTGTAAAAGTATCAATGTAGTAAAAATATCACTTTTTTCTGTAAAAGTATCGATTTTTCTTGTAAAAGTATCGATTTTTCTTGTAACATTATAAATTTTTCCTGCAAAAGTGTATTCTGTAACATGTGTAACCGTCACACACAAGACTCACTCATAAATGTGTAATACTACAATTTCCACATCGTGTGATGATGCGCGATTTAAAAATATATATTTATTTGAAAGAAAAAATAAAATAAAATAAAATAATCCAATAAAACAAATGGAACACTTTATATTTTGGTAAAATAAATAATATTAAATTATCTAATAACTTTTTATTTCATAAAAAAATAATTGTTTTTCATTTACAGCTCAAATTTAATACAAATATAAGTTTAACTCAAAATATATATTCAATCTAGAGGCAATAATCAATCAACAAAAGATAGTTTATTTTAATATTTTATATCAACATATTTAATATGAGTATCATATTATATACTTAGAAAAAATTGTTCATTTTTATTTATTATAAGTAAAAAGTAAAAAGAATATTTATACTTCTAGGATGTTGGAAAATACTTTTGAAAGTTTTGAAAGTTTAATAGACAAAGAGAGAGAGCAAAAAAATAAAAACATGTATTTAGCTTTTCACTTTTTCTTTTATGCTGGGATATGTGTTCATCAACTATTTTTTTTCCTTCACAAAAAATGCAAATACTATCTCTGAATTTGAAAAATGAAAAAGATTACTTTTTACTATATTGAAAATGTAATAATATCATATTAGTAAAGATAAAAACATGGATTTATTTATAGAATAAAATATTTTTTTTTTTGAAAATAAATAAATTGATTAATATTTTTATAAAGATTAAGGAATAAGTATTTATAAAAAATATTTTTTTGAAAACATATTTTCTTAGTTCTTATTTGCAACTCATACTCAATACAAATAATTCAAATCATATCATTACATAAATTTAACCTAAATAATTGACAAATAATTACATTTATCTAAATTTATTTTAAAATATGCAATATATATGTCAATTTAAGATCATAATAAAAGATTAATTTGATATATCTTAATATATAGGAAGAAAGAATAATAAAAAAAATTCTGTTTTAATTTTTTGAACTTCGAAAACAATTAATCATAAATTTTCACATATAATTTTTTATATATAAGAAATTGCCAAAAATAAAATTAAATCTAGAACTAATTACTTTTACATGATTTTAATATATGTATATATATATATGTATATCATATTATATTTTTATTGATTAAGTTTACGAGGAAATATGAGGAAATGCTCTTTATTTGTTTTAATAAAGAAAGATTTGAGTCACATGGATATTGCCTCTCTAATAAGACTCCTATGAGGCTATTCCACGAAATGTATCCACATAACGTACTGTTATTTAAGTTTATCTGAAATATTATGGAGCTTTTAATACTATATTTAAGTTTATTTTATTATCAACTAAATTGAACTTGAACGAAAATTAAATAGCCAAATACGAATCGAACTCGAATAGTTTGATATGTCTATGCATCGGGGTGTGTTGTCACTCATACCTTAAAAAATATAATAGTAGCAAGATAATACTTTTCCTAATACAATGAGAAAATTTAGACAATATAATGTTGTTTTTCAATAAAAAAAAACCTTAACTACAAAAAATTAAACAAATCCACAAATTTCATTTAGTATAAAAAAATTATAAATGAAATGGTCCATAATAATAAAAAAAATGGTGTTAAACTACATTACTATGTACTCCCTCCGTCCTCAGTTTTGCATGTAGGACCGGATACGTATATTAAGAAAAACTATTTTTTACTTTTTTATTGATTTTTTTAAAGGTGGAGATCGCGGGTGGAGATTGTAAGAAATTTTTTTTTTTTAAGGGTGTGCAAAATTGAGTGGGACGAATCGAAACGAAAAGTATGCAAAACTGAGCGGGACAGAGAGAGTAATACATAAGAGTAGATACAAAAACTTTTATGGAACTATTTTACAGAATATACATATTTATACTATTCCAAATAATAACAGTATCTTTTACCTTAAAATATATTTGTTCTAAAAATAATACTTCCTCCGTTTCAAATGAACTTGCATACTTTCCGACTTCGTCTTGCCAAGCAAACTTGCATTTTCATATTGTGGCATAAATTTGGTTCCACATGTATATGTGGTGGTGTGTTGCTACCCCTTTGAAATGGTCAGATAGAAGATTTTCCAATCTCTCTTTATTTGTTCCACCAAAGCTTTTTTTTTTCAAAAATAATCCCAAAAAAAGTAATTAAAAAAAAAATAAAAATCAAGTGCCTTTTTGCTAGTCAACAATATCCCCTTTTCCACATCTTTTTCTTCTATATTTATACCTCCTCTTCCCTCATTCATCATCATCAACATTTCACAAAAAAAAAACCACTTCAAAAATTTCACCATCTCTCTCCATCTCTCTCTCCATATCTCTCTCTAACATGCATGATTTAATTCAAGAATCTTGAATTCCATCTCTCTTTAACATGATTTAATCAAGAAAAAACTTGAATCCCATCTCTGTCCCTCTCTCTCTCTCTCTCTCCGAAATAAGTTATGGAAATGGCAAAGCTTGAATTCCATCTCTCTTTAACATGATTTAATCAAGAAACTTGAATCCCATCTCTCTCTCTCCCTCTCTCTCTCTCTCTCTCTCTCTCTCTCTCTCTCTCTCTCCCAACTAAGTTATGGAAATGGCAAATCTTGGATTTTCAGACAAGAAAAGTGTAATGAATGTGTTAAGACAAGGGAAGGAGCTTGCAAATGAGTTGAAAAGAAAGATGGGTCCCACCATTACTTCAAGAGATGCTTGTGATATGTTGCTTCAAAGCATAGATTCCTCTTATGAAAATGCATTAACACTCTTAGCGCTACTTGAAAAAAATGGAGATTCTGCACAAATTTCTCTGTCTGAATCACCTCATTCAAATGAAGGGTACCCCACAAGTGAAGGGTCTCACCCTAATTCTAGGGACCACCTCCCTAAATCCAAGAAAAGGTATTTTGTTTTCTTGTTTTTGTGTTTTTTGTGTGGGAATCTTGATCATATTGTATCAAGAGATTATGGGAGTGTTTGCAAACGTAGCACACCAACTTACGATCACTTTAGGGGCGTTTGTAAATAATTATGCTTTAAAAAAGTGATTTGAATTGACTTTTGTGGAAAAATAAAAATTTGGTAGTATTTGGAAATAAAGTGATTTTAAAACCAAAAGCTGAGTGATAGCAGCTTCTTAGAATCAAATTTTAAGTGATATTGACAATCGGTTTTAAGAGTTTTCAAACACTTTAAAATCAGTTTTGAATTGCCAAAAGTAATTTTAGATTGGTGTGTTGTGTTTACAAACACCACCTAAGAATCACTTACAATTTGATATGAGAAGTTGTCATCACTCGGCTTTTACAAAATTTTATCTTTAAAATCACTTCATTTTCAAATTAAAATCACTTCTTTAAAAATACAATCATTTACAGTGAGGTGAATGATCAAATAGTAAATTGTGATTAACACATCAATATAGGGTATTAAATTTAACTTATTTAACTATCCGTCTTACCGTAAAATCGTGAGTTTTTGTCATGATTTTTTTTTAAATAAAAGATATCTTAAATTTTTTATTTGAATTTGCAGAAAAACATTGCCAAGGTGGAGTGAGCAAGTTCGTGTATGTTCAGGAAGTGGGTATGATGGTCAACTTGATGATGGGTATAATTGGAGGAAATATGGGCAGAAGGACATTTTAGGGACTAATCATCCAAGGTAAGAAATTGTCCCTCCGTCCCGACTTAATTTATCTATTTACCTTTTTAATTTGTCCTAAATAGCTTTATTAGTTCAGAAAAGAAATTTTTTTCTTACAATCTCTATCATCAAAATCTCCACCTTTAAAAAAGTAAAAAAATTAAAAAATCTTGTCCTAATGTCTTTTCCTAAATGTGAATGTTTTCACGGGTGATTTATATATGATTGAATATATTATATAAAAAATAAAATAAATCTTGTAAGTATCGATTAGTTATTATTGGAGAATTGTACCTTCGTCAAATCGAAAACAATAAAGAATTCTACTTTTTTGTTATCTAATAGTTTTAAGGTTTTGACATTTTAGGTTGGTACTATACATCATTTATTCTTTGTAGTTATGATAGTTTGATCAAGTTGGTTTTTTTATTTTATATGTATCCACTTGTTTTTTGTTTGTTTAGAAGGTACATACACTTGCTAAAATTAAAGAAATCTTGGACCAACCAAGAAACCACACACAATAAATTCTATCTTAGCCACTTGTTTTTCAAGATTGGTTCAAATTCATGAATTTTGAATACTACCTATTCCATCCGTCCCGTGATTTAATTTGCCTACTTTAGTCGTGTACGGAGGTTAAGAAAAAACAAATTTTGTGGAATCTTTGACTTTTTCAAAGGTAGAGAGATTGAGAATAGAAATTTTGATTGTGGAGATTGTGAGAGAAATTTGTCATTTATGGACTGATATATTAGGTTGGGATATATATGTTTTTAAGTTTATGTTTTGTAAGGATCGAGAGATTTGAAATGTTAGGAATTTTAGTTCGAAATAAAAGTGATTGATTTCAAATTTATGGCAATATTCATGAATGAATTTGCCACTATAGATGTGAGATCCTTATTTTTGACAAACAACTTTTGTAATTTATTGATCTCTTACATTTCTTTTCAAATCTTTATAGGGCATATTACCGATGCACTCATCGCGACACGCAAGGATGTTTGGCGACGAAACAAGTGCAACGGGCGGACGAAGACCCTTCGATCGTAGAGGTCATATATAGAGGAAAGCATAGTTGTAGACAAGAGAGACTACAACAGATCAAAAAAGAGAAGAAAGAAGAGGAAAACCTAATAACACACGACCAAATCTTTAAAACCGAATCTCAAGAAACCGGTTTTAAGGAGGACGATTTTCCCTCCTTTTCCTTCCCATCAACCCCGATTGAATCCGAAAATATAGGGTCCCCTTTCTTTTCGAGCTTCATGGGGACGAGCTATTCCTCCCCATTCCTCTCTCCAGCAACATCCGACTCCTACTTCTCGCTCAATGACTTTGGCATTGGCCACGGTCTACAAAGTTTAGAGTCGGATTTTGCTGAAATCATCTCGAACCCAACGAGTTTTGCGTTTGGAGACATGGATATCCCTATCCCTATTGATCAAGTGAACTTTAATTATGATTTGTTGGAATGGCCTTGATGGATTATAGGCAATAAATATGTGCCTCAAATTGTATTTATTCATTGATCCTAGTCAGCATCTAAAAAAAAATTAAAGCTTAATATAAAAGCTTAATTTAATTTGTTCATACTCATAGTGGAGGAGTTGTACTTGGGGCATGTGGAATTGTACCCTCCCTATAGATGCTGGTCAAGAGAATTTTTCCTTAGCTAGGTAGAGTATGAATAAGTCCAATTTTTTATTTTTTATTTTCTAAATAATTCTTATAAGTGTATTTCTTTGTTATACCTTTAAATGTGGTGTATGTTCTTAGTTTATAAAATTCAAATTTATCTTATTTTTCTTGGATTTAGAGTATTTTTTTACAGGGTTATTCTATAATATATCTGGTTATTAATGCACATACAATATTAATCATCAGATCAAACTATTCTAAACCTCAATTATTGGATCAATAAGGTATCACTAGTTAACGACCAACCATGTCACTTAATCCTAGTACTTCAACCTACAACATGCTAATACATCTCAATATTAACCATTAGATCAAACTATTTTAAACCTCAGTCGTTGGATCAATAAGTCAAATATGACTAGTTAATGGCAAACCAGGTCACTTAATCCTAGTACTTCACCCTACAACATGTTAATACACCTATAATATTAATTATTAGATAAAACTATTTTAAACGTCAACCATTAAATCAATAAGTTAGATATGACTAGTTAATGGTCAAGCAGGTCACTTAATCCTAATACGTCGACCTACAACATGTACTGCCAGTATAATAATTGTTTTGACTACTCTTTCTCGACTCCCCTAGTTATAAACGACTTTAGCCTTCCCTTTGGGATTATGTATCTCCCTCACTTTCCATTCATTTTTTGATTTACTTTATTCAATTTATTCCTCTTTTGGATTTACTCCATTTAATCTTGTTTTATTTCAATTTTTTTCATACTTTTTTATGTTTTAAATATGACGGAGAATTGAGTTTGTATCGACTGTTAATATTTTCTTCATGTTCATGATCGATGAGAATCATGTTCGCTAACTCCGACTCTTTTTTTTTCTTTTTTTTTTAAGTATGGGAAGAGGAGCGGGTTTGAATCCATAACCGTCATTATATATTGATGAGTCGATGCCACTAGGCTACTAAGGCCTGGATGACTTCTAATTTTTTTTCTTCTCTATAATCTATATCAGTTTCATATTTTGTCCACGTCCATGAAACTAAAAGAATCTGAATCTTCTGATTAAATAGCGAGAAAATGTTATATGTTACATGTGACCTATTAATTTTAATTGGATGGAAGTATAAAGTAAAGAAATAAAAAAATAACTTGCTACTCACCTCCTATAACAGGTCAAAAAATACAGGTGTATTAATACATCAGGTGCATTATAGAATTACCCTTCTTTAGATGTCACTTGCATTGGTGTTTAACCTACCTAATTCAATTTACAAAACATTTTAAAAGACGCTAAGCGCTCGTCAGGGGGATTAAATGGATCCCAAACAGATTAAGTGAAAAGGAACTGGAAGAAAAGGAGACGGTCGATTACAGTTTAGCAGCTAAACGAGCCTATCAGAGTAACATAAATAAGTAGAGTTAGAAGAGGGGAAAATTGAAGCACGAATCCGTGTTTAAGCTATAATATGAAATTTTCTAAGCTCAAAATGACTAGGACAAAATACAATTTATTACCCGAATCTTGGATACAAATTGACACGATGAAACACTAGATGGTATATATGCATAACTTGATAACACGATCCAACAACACGATAACATGTTACGATAGCAAGATTTTTGCTACCGATTATTCTTAAGCTCGCAAAATGACCAAATTGCCCATTGATTATGAAAGGCCCAACCTCTTAGCACAAAGAATGCTATCATCAATAATCTTGTCTGCATTAAATTTATACTCAAATCCCAATTTCTCGAGTTTTCTTGAACCCCATCTTGTTTCTCTCTTTGTATCTTCAATCCATCTGCATAATCATAAATTCTAACTCATCGTTATTGCAAATGAAATAGAAATCATGATTTTTTACACGAAAAAATTGCAAAAATAGTTTTGTAGCAATAGTTTGTTTATAATTATAGTCCGCATAATAATTTTAATTTTACGGATTTGGTCCTAATTTTTAGGGAAGTGTAGAATTTAGTTGTAAATTGAAACATGCGACTCAGTTGAGTCACCTGAACTCAATTCCCGACCCAATTAGTGTGCGGGTTACGATTTGTGAAAGTCTTCTATGTGACATAAAATTTGTAATTTTCACAAACTCTAGTCGGAAATGGAACTTATGCAACGCACATGAGCTGCACATATCAATCTCCGAACAAAATTTCCAAAATTTGGACCATATCCACAAAGTTAAATTTGCTATAGGACTTAATTGCAAATTATAATTGTTGTGGGACTAAGAGTGAAAATGATTAAGCGGTAGGACTACTTTTGCAATTTTCAAATATTCAGACTAATTAAGTTATATTTCCTTCGTTTCATATTAATTGACATTTTAGGATGTTCTTCATTTTTCCAATTATTTGACGTTTTACATATTTTTTACCAATTTTTTTCCTGTCTGAATCTAAAATATCTTTATTTTTCAATCTACCAGAGATATTTTAATTTGGTCAAATCTTTAGCTGAGAGTATATTTGTCAAAATATTCAATCCTTAATTCTTTTCTTTCGTCCTAAAACGTCAATTAATATGGAACGAATGGAGTATAAAAGAACATTGACCATACTCTGTAGGAATGGTTACATCTGGATGATGTTTCTGAATCAGAGAAGCTATTTCTGCAGATTTCAAGTAAGCATTAACACATAGAAACCTGCCAGTGATGTCTGAATTCTCCATGGAGAAGATGTGTGCCTCAATCACATCTTGCACGTGCGCGATCGGAACTTTCGACATCAGTTCCTCCAAAGATCTTAGACTTTTGTACCAGAACTCGTCGTCTCGGGCTTGCGCGATGAGGGTTGACATGCTACTAGACAGAAAAGTTTGGATTGAGTCGCCCCCCACAAGCCCTGTTACGAGGCTCACCACTTGTATTCCTTTGTTGTTGTAACTTAGCACTTGTTTTTCTGATAATGTCTTTGAATGTATATAATCCTACATAGATATTGAGAAATTTGATTATTTTCGCATTCTTAATTGGGAAAGTTTATTATTAGAGCTGGCAATTTCGACTCAGTCTATCGAACGACTTTTGGACTAAATAGAAAAATCTCCTTAATTGATCTCAATTTTAATTGAGATTTTTTAAAATGTTTTCTTAATTCTCCCATTCTCTTTAGGTTTAAATTTTCATTGCTTAACCTCGGTCATAAATCATTTTTTGTCTCGTAAATATTTGTTTTTACGATTTTAGTCTCATAAAAATATTGCTTAAAATTGTTCAATTTAAGGACATTTTTTGCTCAAAAATACCAAATCGGCCGGAAATAGTCACGTGACACAAATAATTAGTAAAATCCGACGACTCGTAGTGACGTGGCAAAATTATCTGGGTTGGACTTTTTTTTGTCAAATTTAAATTCAAAATAAAATTATTCTCCATACCATTATAAAAAAATAAAAATTATTTGTAAAACCATATTACACTAACCCAAGTAAGTATTAAACATCAGATAAAATAGAGGATGACTTTCACCTGGAAAACAATATTTAATGTTTAATTTGATTTGTGTAATATGATTTTATAAATAATTCTATTTTTCTCTAATGACATTGATAATAATTTTATTTTGAATTTAAATTTGACAGAAAAACAAGTCCAACTCAACGAATTTTTGCCACATCATTGGGAGTCGCCGAATTTGGGCCACGTGACTTGCACGTGGCTATTTCCGGTTGATTTAGTATTTTTAGGCGAAAAATTATCTTTAAATTAAATAATTTTAGCACTTACATGATTAAATTGAAAAAACAAATATTTATGGAACTAAAATAAAAAAAGCAAATACTTGCATGACAAAAATGATTTTTGGCCGAGAACATTAGCACTTACAGGGTACATGTCGTAGGAGACTTTGAGTGGGGTCCAACAAGATTCGTCCATGTAATCCTTATAACCTGCGCCGTCGTCCTTTAGTGGCGCCGCCGCCATTACGGTGGCGGTGTAAATCAGTTTCTTAACTGTATTTGATTTTATGCAGCTTTCGGCGATGTTCTTGACTCCAGTCACGGCTGCCTCACTAGTACTCTTATACTGCATCATCAACATAACAATGTGTTTCGATAAGTTTATAAGTCACTCGTACAATGGTGCATTCAAGATTTTAAAATTAGAGGTACGATATGTATTGAAAAAATACATAAAAAGATAAAATGATTGAAGAGGCCAAGAATTTTGATTTGTTTTCTAAACGATCAAAGGTATATGCGTAAATAACTGAAATTTGGGGAGACAAAATTATATTTTTCTTTACAAAAGGTATTTCTAAATTTTATTTTATTTTAAATTAGGGGTGCAATTGTACCCCTTGCACCACACTAGATATGCCACTGCACTCGAACATCTAATAAGATGGAATGATGGATTGCATATGTCTTTCCAGAGCATAGACTATACAAAAATCACACACGCTAATTAAAATATATGTTTAATTGGTGTAATTCAAAATCGTCCGCCAAATCTATATCTAAAACCTTTATTCAATTGCAAGCGTATAACTCTCTATCCAAGCACGTTGTTAAGTTATAAGTTCATAATATATTACATCTTTTAAGCACTTATAACAACGTATAAGATGCTATAGTCTATAAGATTTTTCAAATAATTTGGGCTCGATTAAAGCTCGTTTATTTTGGCATCTTTACCTGAGGGTTGCCTTCATAATGTTGCAAAGGTGTAGCCAAATGAAACACAAATTGACAGCCCTCAATAGCAGCTGCAAATTCATCAGATTTGTATATATCAGCTTCAAAAAGCTTCAATCTTGTTTCTGCATTTGCAAGACTCTTCAGAAGCCCCACTTTTGATGCATCACCTGTAAACAGAGACGGATCCAGAATTTAGTGATGAGCTAGTACGTAAAAGAAATAACTAAAACAATATTTTTTTGTTCTGGACTAGAGCTCGATATTTGGCTTAACTAGATTCGCCCATGCGTGTAAGCCCAACTCAAGAAAATCAAAATTTTATTTAAGAAAAAGCTCGATAATATTTCAAACGTACTGAGACTTCGGAGAGTTGCATGGACGGTGTAGCCCCTCTCCAGAAGATTCTTGATGAGAAAAGAAGCTAAGTAGCCTGCACCTCCAGTTACACACACTTTCACACACTTCTTCATCTCCAAGTTTTATTTGATTCCTATTAATGAAGTGCTCAAGTTAGGAGAGCAAAGGCTATGGATTTATATAAAAAAAATTAACTAGTGAAATTTAAAAATATAATATCTTTACTTAGACTAATAAAACGGACATTGACATTTGAAACTGGAATTTTCGTCTTAGCACTACTCCCTCCGTCTCACTCGGATTTGCACACTTTTATTTTCGGTACGTTTCATATCAATTTGTACATCCTCAAAAAGAAAAGTTCTCTCACATTCTCGCTTAAAATCTCCACCTTTAAAATAATCAACCGAAAATAAAAAACAACTTTTTCTTAATATACGTACCGATTCAATCGTGTAAATTCTCAGGACGAAGGGAGTAGAACATAACTGAGTCGCAGGGAATATAAAACGACACACAATCCATAACAAAAACTTTTAAGCGATGTGGCAATTACAATGAATTGGCAAATTGTGATAAAGCTGGTGATTAGTTCTGGGTATCATCAATTTTGAGAAATTAAATAATTGGCTTTCATGCTATGTGATTGTCACTATACGTGGAATTGATGCTACATCTGATGGAGTACATATTGTATACTTCCTTCGTCCTGGTTAACTTGTTACAGTTGATCGGATACGGATATTAAGGAAAAATAAATTTCGTGGAATCTTTGTGTTTTTTAATGGTGGAGATTGAATGTGGATATTTTGAGAGTAGAGATTGTTGCCTTTAATTGTCATTTATAGGTGTGACAAGTTAAGTGAGACGGACCGAAATGGAAAGTAGGACAAGTTAACTGGGACGGAGGGAGTACTTTTTTCGTCTCGCTCTAATTTGCCTATTTTTCTTTTCGGTTTGTCCTAATTTAATTTGTTAGTCTATAAATGACAAATTTCTCTCACAATCTCCACCATCAAAATCTCCACATTCAATCTCTATTTTTGAAAAAGTCAAAGATTCCACAAAATCTGTTTTTTATTAACCTCCGTGCCCGACCAAGGTAAGCAAATTGGGCCGGGACGGAGGGAGTAACATCCATCGTCAATTTAACATAATTAAAGTTGATAAAATTCATCTGATTCGATAGACTGGCCTAGATCGTTCAATATTTTAGATGGATTGACCATAGAAATGTAAGATTGAAGTACCATCGAGACAAACAAGCCGGACCCGATGAACTAAATCCCGACAACCCCGAGCCAACCTGAAAATATTAGTATATTTAACGGGGATAGGTTGGGTCGGACTCGATAATTTTTGCACGTACTCGGGATTAGAACTCATGGCTCTAATACCAATGTTGGAATTTTAATATTCAAATATATAAATTCCAATAAAAATATAATCGTAGACTAGGCCACTTTCTGGTCCACATGCCGTGATACTTTCGATCAAGACTGAATCACGACTTCGTCTTATTTTCCACAATCCAAATTGCCAAGAGAGAATATGTGTGTTGAGAGTTATGAGAGTATATATATTCTCTTATTAAGTTTCATCCGGATATTCTTGATGAGCTCTCCCATATAGTATTTTGATGGACTTAAGTGGGCTCACCCTATGAGCGATCCGTTAATTAATAATAGCCCAATAATTTATTATTTAATTAAGTTCAGCTAACATCTTCCACTCGCACCATGCAACATCCGACTCCTACTTCTACCTCAATGACTTTGGTATTAGCCAAAATTTGCAGACGCTGAAGTCGGATTTCACTTAGATCATATCAAACTCAACGCATTTTATGTTTGGAGACTTGGATATCCCTATTCCTATTGATCTAAGTGAACTTTAGTTATGGTTTGCTGGATCGGAGAATCTTCTATTTCAATTTGCGTTTCATTTAATATTCCATTATATTCAATACACGACATGTATTAATTAGTGATGTCAACATATACACGTGATGTATAGTGGTTGTTTTGAAATACAAGATAAAATACGAATTGAAATAGAGGATCTCATCTGATTTTTCTTAGCTAGGTAGTATTTGAGTATGTTCGATTTTTTTTTTAAATTTTTATTAAAATTAAATTTTAATTACAAGTGCACGTGTTTGTTCTACCTCTAATTAAAGATATTGTATCTTATTCTCTTTGTTCCATATTAATTGACGTTTTAGGATGAAAATGAAGAATTAAGGATGAAATATTTTGACGAATATACTCACTACAAGGAAAAGGGTCTTTTGAGACCACAAAAAAGTGATCTCAAATAATGAGTATTTGCCACAACTTAAGCAAAGTGGTCTCAAATAATAAGTATTTGTCACAACTTATGAGTATTTGTCACAACTTTATTGTCGTCTCACTAACTCTGTCGCAAATAATATATTTGTGACCACAAAAGTGGTCTCAAATGCGTCTCAAATATTTTTTGCAACAACTAGTTGTCTCTAAAAGTAGTCTTAAAGTTGTCTCAAATAATTTGTAAAGAGATTTGTGATAACAAGTGGTCACAAATAACTTATTATTAGTGACCACAATTGTGGTGACAAAAAGTCTTATGCAAAAGACTTCTTTTGTTGTAGTGACTCTCAGCTAAAGATTTAACCAAATCAAAATATCTCTGATAGATTGAAAAATAGAGGTATTTTAGGATTGAGCTCAGTGATAAATTTGGTAGAATTGATGAAAAATATGTAAAACGTTAATTAATTGAAAAAAGAAAGAACATTCTAAAACGTCAATTAATATGGAATGGAATGAGTAGTTTATAAGAGGGTGTTTGGCTAAGCTTATTTTAAACATCTTATAAGCTCCAATATCTTATAAGTTGTTTCAAGAGCTTATAAGATGTAATTTTTAAGTAGCTTATAAGTTAACAAAGTGTTTGGATAAAAGAGCTTATAAGCTTGCAATTGAATATAGTGATTTAACTATAAATTTGGGGTCTAATTTAAAAATTAATATTAAACACACATTTTGATTAGTGTGTGAAATGTATGTAGTGTGTGAAGTGTGTATAGTGTGTGAAATGTGTGTAGTATGTGTAGGGTGTAGTGTGTGTGGTATGTGTAGTGTGTGTGGTGTGTGTAGTGTGTATAGTGTGTGTAGAGTGTGTAGTATGTTTGTAATGTGTGTTGTGTGTGTAGTGTGTGTAATGTGTGAAGTGTGTGTAGTGTGTGAAATGTGTGTAGTGTGTGAATTGTGTGTGGTGTGTGTAGTGTGTGAAATGTGTGTAGTGTGTGTAGTGTGTGAGTGTGAATTGTGGGTGAAATTTGAGTGTATTAATTAAGATCTTAAAAAATAAGTTGGAAATAAGTTGGGGTATAGCAACTTAATTTTTTTAGATCTTATAAGCTCTTAGAGCTTATTTTTTGGTCTTATAAGCTCCTAAACATCTTATTTTGTCAAACACTTTGCAAGAGCTTATAAGCTCCTAAAAACATCTTATAAGATGTTTTTAGGAGCTTATAAGCTCAGCCAAACACCCTCTAAGATTCAAGTTTTTTATGATTTTTCTTAGAATTTAATCAAGAAAGCCGGTAGCATTTACAAAAAGTTCTTTATATATTACTAGCATTGGTGCTTAGCCTTTCTGATTCAATCTACAAAATTTTAAAAAGACACTCCCGTTATTCGGTCGGCAAACTGAGATTTAGTATCTAGTCGGAGTATAGGTAGGTAGGGGTGTTCATTATCTTGATTTATCTGAATTATTCGAAATTCCATCCGAACCATTTAATTATGTGGATTACTAATTCGGATATTTCGCATTCACGAATACATAGATTCACCCGAATTCTTAAAGTGCATAAATGGATCAGTTTCGGACCTTACATTTTCATTCGGATTTCATCCGAAACCCAAATAAGAATATATATATACATATAATTTTAATTTTCATCAGGATTAATTATACAAAAAATAAAAATAAAATAACATTCAATTTCAGCTAAGGCACAAACAAACAAGTTTATCGATTAAATGTTATATGTCCATGGAAGGGAGTCCAAACAAATTGGATGTCATTTTGGCACTTGGTTTATTATATCTAATTATGTGATAGTGATTGCTAAGTTGTATTATGGGACACCATACTCGTAAATGATAGATTTGATTTTAATTGCTTTTGGTATTCTTACAGGTGGAAGTAGTTCACTTGATATATTTGGAAATATAAATGTGTTTGTTATTGTAGGCCTGAAAATTTCGGATAATTTGATATCCGATCTTATTAACCCAAATATCCAAAATCCGAATATTCAAATACTCGAAGTCTTTCGGATTGGATTACGGATGACTTTTTAAAACCTTCAAACCTGAATAACCCGGAACCCGACTATCCATCCGAATGAACACCCCTATAAATAGGGCTAAATGGGGTCTAGGAGAAGTCGGAAAAAAAATATAAATGACCGAGGAGTAAAGAACATTCTAAGAACAAGATACATCGAAGCTAGACATAGACTTTCAGAACTAAAATAAATAACTAGATTCAAGAAAGAGATATGAAATCCAAGTTTAAACTATAATATAAAATTATCAAAGCTCGAATCGACTAACTACGACTAAATACGATTTATAACACTGATCACAAATACAAATTGACACAATAAACCTAATAACATGATCCAACAACACGAATTTTATTGTTTATATGACATGATATGCATAACCCAACAACTCGATCTAACACAAATTATATTGTCTTAGCACAACTTGACACGAATATGTTTTGAACTCGGTTCGGTGAAAATGTTCTTCTATCTATCGTGGACGCAAGTTATTATGTCCATTACTGATATGTAATAATCTTATTCCAAAGTTCTAGATAAGATAATTAACTTTATTTTATCAGATGTTGACACATTAACTTATACCGACGATAAATATAGGAACAGGAATGCTCAGTCTAGATTGCCAAACCTCTTGGCACAAACAATGCTGCCATCAATAATCTTGTCTGCATTAAATTTGTACTCAAATCCCAATTTTTCGAGTTTTCTTGAACCCCACCTTGTTTCCCTCTTTGTATCTTCAATCCACCTGCAGAATCATGAAATATAACTCATAATTTCGAAAATGAAATGTAAACCATGAATTTTCAAGGAGAAAATTGCAAAACTAGTTATGTAGTAGTAGAATTTTTGCAATTTGAGCCCCACATAAATTAAACCTTGCAATTAAGTCTCATAAAAAATTTAATTTTGCGTACGTGGTCCTAATTTTGGGGAAAATTATGAGTTCGATTGTAAATTAACACATGCGACTCACATGTGCAACTTGAGCTCGATTTCCAACCCAATTTACTTGACATGTATAGACACATTCCAATTAATCTCACGTTGGATATTTATGTGGCCTAAAATTTGTGATTTTTGCAAACTCGAGGTTGAAACTGAATTCGAAAAAATCTCACGTCAGATACATATCATTTTTTCTAAAAAAATCTCAGTTTCCTCCAAATTAGGACCAAATTCGAGAAGTTCAAAATATTACGAAATTGAATTGCAAATTTTAATTTTATGAACTAAAGTTGCAAATCTGGCCGGGGATTCCTTTTGCAATTTTCGCATTCTCAAACAAAGTTATACTCTCTCAATCCCGGTTTAACTTGTCTACACTAACTAGGCACGAAAGTTTAAAAAAAAAGAATAGATTTTGTAAAATCTTTAACTTTTGTAAAAGTGGAGATTTTGAAAGATTTTTTTTTTTTTTGGCTGACAAAATTATTTGAAACAAATCGAAAAGACAAATAGGCAAATTAAGTCGAGACGGAGGAAGTAAAAATTAGCATGACATACTCTGTAGGAATGGTTACATCTGGATGATGTTTCTGAATCAGGGATGCTATTTCTGCTGATTTCAAGAAAGCATTAGCACATAGTAATCTGCCAGTGATGTCTGAATTCTCCATGGAGAAGATATGTGCTTCAATCACATCTTGCACGTGCGCGATCGGAACTTTCGACATCAGTTCCTCCAAAGATCTCAGACTTCTATACCAGAACTCGTCGTTCAGGGCTTGCCCGAGGAGGGCCGACGTGCTCCCGGATAAGAAAGATTGGATTGAGTCGCCCCCCACAAGTCCTGTTACGAGACTCACCACTTGTATACCTTTTCCGTTGTAACTTAGCACTTGTTTCTCGGTCAATATCTTTGAATGTATGTAATCCTACATATATAAACATTAACAAATTTGATTCTTCCCGATTCTTAAAAGAAAAAACAAATTTGATTCTTCCCAGCATTATTAATCAATGAGATCATCTGTTACATTTTAATATTACATTTTGTATTTCATCACCTTCAGTAACCAGCATGCATATGATATGATGTCACAAATTAATTACGTTAGATAATTTATATGATAGGTTACAATTTATGACTTATTTTTATATTGAAATTTAAATGGCAAATAGAAATTTTGATACAATATATTCCATTTTCATATATTTATCACTTTTGTGAATTCATCAAAATTCATTATAATATTGTACTCCCTTCGTCTCAGTTAACTTGTCGCACTTTTTATTTTAGTTCGTCTCACTTAACTTTGTACACCCTTAAAAAGAAATTTCTCTCACAATCTCCACCTTTGATAAAATCAACTGAAAAATAAAAGCAATTTTCTCTTAAAGATTTGTGTCCGGTCAACTGTGACAAGTTAGCTGGGAGGAGGGAATATTATTTAACCTTTTCTTTTTATATGAATGAAAAGGGCCCGATTTTATTTTTTGCGCTAGGCTCCTAAAAGTGTTGGTCCAGCCCTGTTATGGACTCCATTATACTCCCTTCGTCCCGGCTTATTTTGCACAGGTAATCGGACACAGATATTAAGAAAAAACAGATTTTATTTTTTCTTTGGCTTTTTTAAAGGCGGAGATTGAGCAGTGATATTTTGAAATTGAAAATTGTGTGAAAAGTTTCTTTTTCTAGAGCGTGCAAAATAAAATGACACGACCGAAAAGAAAAATTGTGCAAAATAAACCGGGACTGAAGTAGTATGTGTTAATAATGCACTTTAAGATCAATATTGCAGCAAATTAGCACTTACAGGGTACATGTCGTAGGAGAGGTTAAGTGGGGTCCAACAAGATTCGTCCATGTAATCCTTATAACCTGCGCCGTCGTGCTTTAGTGGCGCCGCCGCCATTACGGTGGCGGTGTAAATCAGTTTCTTAACTGTATTTGATTTTATGCAGCTTTCGGCAATGTTCTTGACTCCAGCCACGGCTGCCTCGCTAGTACTTTTGTACTGCATCATCAACATAACATATATCTGTGTGATCAAATTTGGGGATATTTTGCAGAGGACCTAGTTCGATACTCTCTCCATCTCGATCTAACTTGCTTACTTTGATTGGGCACAGACAATAAAAGAAATAGTAAAACTTTTGTCTTTTCTAAAGGTGGAGATTTTGAAGGTATAGATTGTGAGAAAAAATTGTTATTTATGGATTGACAAGTTATGTTGGAACAAACCAAGAAAAAAAGTAGATAAGTTAAAGCGGGACGGAGGTAGTACGACCTATGAATACATACTTTCTCAAGGTTCAGGTCGAACAAGGAAAATATTGAGCCTCTTTAAATATAATTCTAGACTCGATTAAAGCTCGTTCATTTTGATATAATCAGACAATTTGATACCTGAGAGTTGCCTTCATAATGTTGCAAAGGTGTAGCCAAATGAAACACAAATTGACAGCCCTCAATAGCAGCTGCAAATTCATCAGATTTGTATATATCAGCTTCAAAAAGCTTCAATCTTGTTTCTGCATTTGCAAGACTCTTCAGAAGCCCCACTTTTGATGCATCACCTGTAAACAGAGACGGATCCAGAATTTAGTGATGAGCTAGTACGTAAAAGAAATATTTTTTTATTCTGGACTAGAGCTTGATATTTGGCTTAACTAGATCCGCCCATGCCTGTAAGCCCAACTCAAGAAAATCAAGATGCAACAAAAGAAGTTCGATAATATTTCAAACGTACTGAGACTTCGGAGGGTGGCATGGACAGTGTAGCCCCTCTCCAGAAGATTCTTGATGAGAAAAGAAGCTAAGTAACCTGCACCTCCAGTTACACACACTTTCACACACTTCTCCTCCATTTTCAGATTTTTTGCTAATTTACCAGTAATCAAAGTGCTGATATTAAAAGAGCAAATGCTATGGATTTAAATAATATATTTTTGTTGGAATGATTTTTTGTCGCAATTAAATGACTTATCAAAATTTGGTCCATGTGATATGGTCTAGATTTAATCAATTTGGAAATAAACTACTTGGCTTTCCTGATACGTACGTATCCCCAAAAGATACTCCCTCCGTCCCGGCTTAATTTGTCTAGGTTGATCGAACACGAATGTTAAAAAAAGATAAATTTTTATGAAATCTTTGACTTTTTCAAACGTGGAGATTTTAAGGGTGGAGATTGTATGAGAAATTTATCATTTATAAGCTGACAAGTTAACAAAATGACAAGTAGGCAGGTTAAGCTGAGACGGAGGAAGTATGTTTTACGATAAACACTGAAATTCATGTTTGATAATGTACGACTTTTTAATTTTTTGTTAGTTTGAAGAAGGTATAACGTTAGGACCATGTTTATATTTCAAATCTATCTCTAATTTTTTATACTTTATCAATATAATCTAGTATTTTAATAAATATTATTGTCTACACAACTTATTTCTTAACCAAGCTAATACTTTTGAGCTATTATTTAATAATTGCATATTATTTCGGAAGTTTTTTTTTAATATATTGAAAGGAAAAAAAATGATATTTTACTTCTGCAATTATAATAAGGTGACTTTTAACATACACTTGAAATGACATACTAACACAATAACTAAATTAAAATTGCAATAGTTGGAATACGAAAGCGAAAAAATGAACTAACTACAAATACATGTCTGAAATACTAAATTACAAATATGAAATATACAAATTATATATTTAATTCAAAATAAAGAGCTTCAAATTTTAATTTAAAATATGTCAACATTTAGGCTCTACTTTTCAAAATAAAGAGCTTCAAATTTTGATTTTTTTTAATTATTTTAAATAAAAATTATGTCGTTTGTTTATTAACTTGATTATATCCAACAAAGATTCAATATAACCAATCATAATTGGACATGAAACGGGTTGTAGGAGATGACTTGTGTTGTGAAGTGGATTGGTTGACTAACACATTTCACAATCGGTTGTAGCATTTATTTTGTTTTCTATTTTTTTGCTCCAATGTTTTATCTTCTTCCTTGAACCTACTCCACAAAACCATTGATAAATATGGTCTAAAATATTCATTAATTCGAATTCACACGACTTCTTTTTTATCGGGTAAATTGCACAACACTTCCCCGTGGTTTCATAATCTTATACTCAATTTCCATGTGGTTTTAAATTGCACATCCGAAACCTTCACATGATTTCAATAATTCAACATAATATTTTTTTAATAGAAAAGTTTACGCCTAATTAATTTCGTGTTTTCTTGTTAGATTTTAGGATAACCTTTAAAAGTCAATTCATAGTGGAGGAAATAACATTAGAAAATTAAAGTTGACTACTTAAGTTATTCTACTTGAAAAATGAAAAAATATTATGAATTATTGAAACCAAGTGGAGTGCTACAATTATAAAACTATGTGGGATCCCACACAAGATTATGAAACCACGAAGCAGCCTATAGTATTTCACATTTTCTTTAATATGACTTATTCATTACATATATGTGATTTGTGACGAGATATTAATTTTTAAAACAGAAATCTCATTTTAAAAGGGGAGTATATCGCAGCCCTCATTGAACTTATAAGATGCTTCTTTCATTTGATTTATATTATTTATTTGAGAATAAAATATCGTATTTTGGCTTCACCAGTAATTGGAGCAAATTTTAGGATTGAATCTGGTATTGTAACCGTACGGGATTCAGTGCATTGTGTGTGCGAGAGAAAAATAGAGTGGATAGTGTGTGAGTGTGTGACAAATAATATTAAGTGTGTGAGAGAGATAGAGAGTGAGAACACTGGATACGATGCAGTAATAACATCGAATCTATATCCCAAATTTCACTTCTGCCTTTTTATAACAACACGGACTTATAGTATCTTAAAATTTGGCATTTTCTTGTGTAGGTAGAGTATTTTGGAATTCCAACACATTTGTTTTAATAGGTAGAATTTTGTATTGTGCGGATTTGATCCGTGCACTCCTGTTACATACTTTCTCCATTTCAAGAAAGAGATGTGTTTGTTTACTTCATTTTTATACATACTTTCTCCATTTCAAGAAAGAGATGTGTTTGTTTACTTCATTTTTAGTCTTTTATTGAGATGGATATTATTTATTTCACGGCTCTCGGACCTAACGTTTATGAACTTGAAAGAGATTAGGATGTACTAATTTATTTATTTTGGAAAACACCCACTTTTGAGAGTCGTGTACATAGATAATCTCAAATTAGTTCGGTAATTATTGTTCCATCTCACCACAGTAGTCTAATTAGGGGTTTTCCCCGTATTTCATTGTGATTTATTTTTATTCATTTTAACTGTTCATTTTCTTCTTTGGGATATATCCTTTCATGTTGGTCGTGTTTCTTTCTTCTTTATTTTTTTCATTTTCTTCTCCTTTTTCTTAATGAAATGCAAAAGACTGTTTAGTGCCTTTAATCTTTTTTCTTTCATCATTTTAATTTTTATAACTACTTTTTGTGCTGATTATCGAAAAGTACAAGTTTCGGAGTCTTGTTTTTACAGGAAAAAAGATAAGAGTAATTAATACATATTATTCTATTATTTTTCACCAAAATTGTGTTTCTCTTTATTTTCTTTGGATCTATCATATTTTTAACTTCGTGCTCTTTTTTAAGGTATTAAATCTAAATTATAAATTTGGAATTTATATTGGACACTCAACAGACCCAAGAGTAAACACTTAGCAGACATAGGAGAGTGACATTCTCCTTTTATGATATATACAAGTAATATCCCCGTGTGATGCATGGTTTGTAAATTTAACATGAATATATCATAAAAGTTAATAGATTATATGGTTATAAGATAATCAAATATTATAATTAACATATAATAAGTGATGAAATATTATATGTTTGATACTTCAAAATAAAGAAATATAAGTAAGTTATGAATCAATTATTTAAGATAATGATATTTTTTCATCATTGCACAAAGGTAATATAATCTCTTTATACAGTATGAATTATTTTATCATTATAAAACTTATCAAGTGTTTCGTCCCTTTATGTTGCTCCAAGGAATAAAAAACAAATAATGGTTTATGAAATTGCGAGGGGTAAAGTCCGGGTGCATCTTGCAGTTTCTTTCGCATCTTGATTTTCAATTTACGTATATAAGGGGAATAAAGTGAATCTTAGTTCCTCAAGTACCAATAAATTTATGCTAGTGATTTGCGATTGATTTCTTGCACCAATCCATCTCTCTTGAGATTATACTAAGAAAAATGCGAAATCTTAGATTTATAAAAGAAATATTGGATTAATTTATTTTTTGGCCTACATTCAATATCAATACTCCAACACGCAATAAATCCAAGAAATAAAATATTCAGTTGATTCTTATTTAATTTGCAACAAAAAATAAAATGTCAATAGATTAACCCATAGTAATTACTCATATTTAGAACAAATAATCACCAACAAACAATTGCTTCTTTTTTTTTAATTAATATTTTATTTTGATATATGCGACATGGGTGTCAAACACGTGAAAAGATGACTAATTTGATATGTTATTTGTGAAAATCAAATTAAAAATGAAAAAATATTAGCATTTAAAATATACTTTTTATTTTAAAAGAAGCAATGTTCGACCTATAAGAAATTGAATTTGCTGCTATTAGCTTGCTTTTCCAATTAATTTCTTCTTAAATTTTAATCTTCTAATTATCAAATAATATATTCACAGGAAAAGTTTTTTAATTTTTATTTTGAGACGTTTTACTTTTATTATATAGTATGATAGTATGATTTCTAACTACTCTCATCGCAAATCTTTTTCCATGCTACCGCTTTTTTGTTCATTATTTATCAATTTCATCTAGCGATGATACGTATATTTCATATTAAGATGCCTTAAGAATATTGAATGCTTATGAAACATTTCAAAAAAGATTTTTTTAGAAAAACTGATTAATGTTTATTGGTTGTCCAACACACTATAGATGCAAAAGAATACACAAATATACCTAATATTCTTACCAATATTTATATTTTCTTAAGCCAATAATTGGACTAATATTCATATTTGATCTATTAAGAGGATGTTTGGCTAAACTTATTTTAAACATTTTATAAGCTCCAACATCTTATAAGTTGTTTCAAGAGCTTATACGATGTAATTTTTAAGGAGCTTATAAATTAACAAAGTGTTTGAATAAAGAACTTATAAGCTTGCAATTGAATATATAGTGATTTAACTATAAATTTGAGGTCTAATTTAAATTTATATTAAACATACATTTTGATTAGTGCGTGAAATGTGTGTAGTGTGCAATGTGTGTGGTATGTGTAGCGTGTGTAGTGTGTGAAATGTGTGTAGTGTGTGTAAGAATGTGAGTTGTGTGTGAAATTTACATGTATTAATTAAGATCTTAAAAAATAAGATGAAAATAAGATGGGTATAGCAACTTAATTTTTTTAGATCTTATAAGCTCTTATAACTTATTTTTGTTTCTTATAAGCTCCGAAATATCTTCTACGATGTTTTTAGGAACTTATAAGCTCGGCCAAACATCCTCCGAATCTCATGCATTTCTATTAATTTAAGAGTCTTTTCATAGATTATTATTATAAATGAGATAATATTTATATGTTAATTATTAGCATAACGATAACGGGCTCAGTGGTAGGCCGAATTGTAGGCCCAAATTAATTACAGGCCCATTAATATATGCGGAAACGGCCCATATGCCCTATGCCCAAAAGATACCTGTTATTCAGTTACAATTATAGGCCCACTAATAGAAAAAGGACCGGGGGAGGTAAATGGGATCTCGATTCCACTTTTACCTTGTTCCAATCGTGCTCACTTCAAAATCGATTATAATTATATTTGTAATTTATAATTTAAAGTTCATGATTCAGGATTCATGTTTAAATTTCAAGTTTAAAATTCTAGAATTCGACTTTTCTGAACTAGGATATATTTTATATTTTAGACTTACGATTTCACGATCAACGATGCATGTTTCATCATTTAATGGTTTACATAACCTAATAACATGATCCAACAACACGGCTTTTATTGTTTATATGAGACGAAAATTTGTGTTCTTGGATCATGGTACTAGGTCAGGTGAACCATCTCATCTTTTATCGTGTTAATTCATATATGGAATTATGTTGCGATATCACAATTTGCCACCGAATGTTCTTAAGTTCGCAAAATGACCAAATTGCCCATTGATCATGAAACGGATTGACATAAATATGTTTTTAAACTGGGTAAAGTAGAAATGTTTTCCTATCTATCATGGACGCAAGTTATTATGTTAACCATATGTAAAGATCTTATCCTAAAATTCTGAATAAGATAGTTACCTCCATTTTATTTGATGTTAACACAATAACTAATCGACATATTAACTTGTTCCGATGATGAATAAGGAACGGGGTTGCTCAGTGTAAACTGCCCAACCTCTTAGCACAAAGAATGCTATCATCAATAATCTTGTCTGCATTAAATTTGTACTCAAATCCCAACTTCTCGAGTTCTCTTGAACCCCACTTTGTTTCTCTCTTTGTATCTTCAATCCTCCTGCATAATCATAAATTATAACTCGTCGTTATTGCAAATGAAATAGAAATCATTAATTTTCACACGAGAAAATTGCAAAACTAGTCCAGTGTAGTAGGTTGTTAGTAAATTCAATTTTACGGACTTGGTCTGCATTTTAGGGGAAATTTGAAATTATGCGACTAACTTCAACTTAATTTCCAACCCAATTTACCTGCCGTGCCGATAACATTCTAATTAATCTCTCACTGGATATTTATGTGGCCTAGTTTTTTTATTTTCACAAACTCGAGGTCGAAGCTAATCTCTGTACGCCGCACGTATCAATTTTCTAACAAAAATTTCAATCTCCCCAAAACTAGACCGAATCCACAAAGTTGAAATTATTATAGAACTTTTTAAACTGCAAATGATAAATTATTTAGTGAATCCCACCTTATCTTGGACACTCTCCTTAAACGGTCGTCCCATCTTATCTTGCACAGCCTAAAAAGGAAAGTTATAACATAATCTCCACCCTCAAAATCTTCATCCTCAATCCACCTTTAAAAAATCAACAACCAACCAAAAAATAATTTTCTTAATACTCGTGCCGACCCCCTGTGCAAGATAAGATGGGACGGAGGGAGTTTTTTGCAATTTTCGTATTTTCAGACAAAGTTATAAAAATGAACATGATCATACTCTGTAGGAATGGTTACATCTGGATGATGTATCTGAATCAGAGAAGCTATTTCTGCTGTTTTCAAGTAAGCATTAACACATAGAAACCTGCCAGTGATGTCTGAATTCTCCATGGAGAAGATGTGTGCCTCAATCACATCTTGCACGTGCGCAATCGGAACTTTCGACATCAGTTCCTCCAATGATTTTAGACTTCTATATAAGAACTCGTCATTCAGGGCTTGTGCGATGAGGTTCGACGTGCTCCCCGATAAGAAAGGTTGGATCGTGCTGCCTCCGACAAGCCCTGTTGCAAGGCTCACCACTTGTATACCCTTTCCGTTGTAACTTAGCACTTGTTTCTCGGTCAATGTTTTTGAGTGTATATAATCCTACATAAACATTAACAAATTTAGTTTTCCTTGTACTTTTAGTGGGTGGTTTTTATTATTACAGGTGGCAATTCTGGCCCGTCACCGGATGATGTGACCGGCCTTTTGTTTTAATAGGGCTGAACTAATGCCTAGTTTGAACACGACGGAGCTAGTGACCTAGAAAAAGGAAACCAGATTTCAGTAGTTGGGTTGGACTGAGCTACATTAGTTGCCTGAAGGAAGTTAGTCCCACCTCTCCTGTTTGCAGGCCGACTTGAATTATCAGTCAAAGTCAGCCTTGGGTTGTGCGAGTAGTGCCGTGACAAAAAAGCCTCCATTTTTTATTGGCTTAATACATAGTTTTATGAATTATATATAAATTCAACTTATTATCTTTTACATGAATTATTACACCCCCTGTAGCTTACCTAAAAAGGGGCAAACTAACTATTTCCCAAAGTACCTCATTTGAACATAGATGATGTAGCTAGTTAGCTCCTTCTTTTGTATATCTCTATATTTGACGAAGTTGAATAATTCAAGTGCCGAGAGTATTCGTTACTTAGGCCTTTGGTTCTGTTCAAGTCACCTTCGAGGACAAGAGAGGGATTTGTGAATAAGTCAAGAGCTTGAATATCTCTATATTTATTCACTTATTAGCTTATTGCAAAATAAGGATGAAAAATCTTCTTAGTCAAGCGCTAACACCCTAGGGTATGTAGGCAGCTTGAAAGGCCAGGTTCTCGAATTGATTCTCAAGAAAGATATTTATGTAAGGAAGCGAGTCTTGTCCTCTCAGCGTCTACTCTGACGAATTTCTGCCGAAAAGACACGAGAATCTATTGCCCAGATACACAGTCCACATGGCCCTCCAAAACCGCCTACTAAGAGTCCACCGCGAAAGAGCATTTGGCCTCAGAAAGCCCCTCCCCGCTAATTACCGCTCAGCTCAATACATGTGCTATTGGAAGACCGTCCCGTAGACTGACCACTCCCATAGGCTTCCCTAGCTGGCACCACACACACTTGCACATCTCTACTCAACCATTTCTTAATTATGTATCTCCAAAAATAAAACAAAAAACAATATCTCAAAAAAGTAAATGCTCCTTCTTAATTGATCATAATTGTGTATCCCCAAACCAAAAAAAAATCTCACCTAATTAAATGTGTATCTCCTAAAAAAAATTAATTGTTCCCTTCTCTTTGGGTTAAACATTTCTTAATTGTTCCCTTCTCTTTCGGTTTCCTTAATAATATACACATTAAAAGAAATTATTTCAGGTTCTTGAATTCTAGTAATATTTTATTTTGTTCCCCTTTAAAAAAATAACACACTCCTCCGTTTATAAATAGGTGTTGTTATATGAAAAATCATTTTTTCACAAAAGAGGTTTATACTAAAAAAAATTGCTAGTTTATTCCAATATTGCCCTTAGCTAAATCTAAGGAAATTTCCATACCAATATTTATAATATTAAATAAAGAAGGTTTGAAGAAATTTATGGTAATAAAGAAAATGATGGAGAAAAAATTGAAGGAAATTTCCATACCAATATCTAAGGAAATTTCCATACCAATATCTAAGGAAATTTCCATTATCATATATTTTACTACTTTTGTGAATTTATCAAAATTCCTCATATTATATTGTTCTTATTACGTAAGGCCCAATTATTTTTTTCTTTTTCTTTTTTGCCCCAGACTCGTAGAAGTGTTGTACCAGCTCTGTTGCAGACTCTATTATATTCCCTTTTCCCGAAATAATTTGCACATCTTTTTCGACACGTGAAATAAGAAAGAGTTATTTTTTTATTTTTCAATTGATTTTTTAAAAGGTAGAGATTGCGGATAGTGATTTTAAGGGTGAGGTGAAGATTGTAAGAAATTTTTTTTTTTAAGAATGTGCAAGTTATCTCGGAACGGAGGGAGTATGTGTTAGCGATGGACTTTAAGATTGACGAGAGAAAATTAGCACTTACAGGGTACATATCGTAAGAGAGGTTAAGTGGGGTCCAACAAGATTCATCCATGAAATCCTTATAACCGGAGCCGTCGTCCTTTAATGGCGCCGCCGCCATTACGGTGGCGGTGTAAATCAGTTTTTTAACTGTATTTGATTTTATGCAGCTTTCAGCAATGTTCTTCACTCCAGCCACTGTTGCCTCACTAATACTTTTGTACTGCATCATCAACGTAATATATGTGTGATTAAATTTGTGCTGAGTTTATTTTCTTAATCTCCGTATCGGACTAAGGTAGGCAAACTGGACGAGGACGGAAGGAGTATTTAATTTGTAAGGGCTCACAGAATAAGCACGATCAATATATTGGGTTAATTACAGTAAGACTACTAAACTATCAGCATTTTTCACATAAAATCTTTGAACGTTTTTACGGCACCCATCCATATAAACTATACGAATTTTGACAGATAAATCACCAAACTTATTTTTCAGTCATTATTCATCGGAATTTCACACGTGACTTGCGCGTTACAAAATTTAAAGAGTTTTTTTTGTCTAAACATGTATTTAGTAGGTAGAGGAGCCGTTCATCTTCAACAATGGAGGTTTTAGATATTGGGAAATAGAACTATTAATAATTTAAAAAAATTGTTACGGAAAAGAAATGTGCGGAATAATTTTATTCTTTTGGCATACTAAAATGATTATTTGTAAAAAAAAAAAATCATTAAAAATTTATTACGCGCAAGTCGCACGTGAATTCAGGCAAAAAATGATCGAAAAATAAGTTTGATGGTTATCTATCGATCCAAAAATAAGTTTAGATGGTTTATCTGCCAACCTCATATAATTTATATGTATAGATGCCACAAAAGAATTTAATAATTTATGTTCAAAAATGCTGATAATTTAGTTGGATTACCGCAATTAACCCTAATATATTTTATAGATAGTAATTTCGGACTAGGTTAAAGCTCGTTCATATAATATAATCTCTAGGCTCGGTTAAAGCTCGTTCTTTCCGATAATGAGATAATTTGATACCTGAGAGTTATCTTCATAATGTTGACAAGGTGTAGCCAAGTGAAACACAAATTGACAGCCCTCAATAGCAGCTGCAAATTCTTCAGATTTGTATATATCAGCTTCAAAAAGCTTCAATCTTGTTTCTGCATTTTCAAGACTCTTCAGAAGTCCCACTTTTGATGCATCGCCTGTATACAGAGACGGATCCAGAATTTAGTGATGAACTAAAATGTAAAAAAATTAATTTTCTGTTCTGAACTAGAGCTCGATATTTGGCTTAGCTAGATCTGCCTATGCCGGTAAACTCAACTCAAGAAAATTAATATGTAACAAAAGAAAGAAGCTCGATAATATTTCAAACGTACTGAGACTTCGGAGAGTGGCATGGACGGTGTAGCCTCTCTCCAGAAGATTCTTGATGAGAAAAGAAGCTAAGTAGCCTGCACCTCCAGTTACACACACTTTCACACACTTCTCCATCTTCAAGTTGTTGTCTGAATGATTTTTTGTCGCAATTACAATAATTTATCAGTTTGTGACTTCTGATCTGGTTTCATCTATTCGGATATAATATACTTGGCTAGTGTAGACACTGATGAATATCTCTTTCCCTGCTTGCCACGTGTCGAGTGATGTGTTGCTCTCTCAAAAATTTTGAAGATTTTTGCTTTATTTTATGATTCACTTTTAAAATATTGATGATAACTGTTTTGGCGTATATTCGATGTTTTAAAAGACGCTAGGCGTTAGTTAGGTAGTGGATTAGGGTCTTACTTTAATTAGGATTTAGATGAGATTAATCGAGTATAAGTAAAATTAGGCAGAGAAAAATTGAAAAAAGAATATATGCAATCACGAACCGTTTAGCCCTTAATAAGGTACAGTGAAAAGTAGATGAAAACTTTTAAAAGAGAGAGTATATTAAGCACATATTGTAGAAACCAAGTCAGCCTCCAAAATATTTGCAAGCCCAATATCACGATGTTTGTTTATTGATTTCCTTATTTAGATGGGAACGTGACGATTTAATTTAAAGAATTTTATTAATTATTAATAAAATTTTAATATATTGTAATTATTTTTTAATGATGACTTTACAATATCTTAATAGTTTTTACCACATACCTCTAAACAAACATCAAGTTTACAATTCATGTAGTAAAAGGGACTGAGATTACTGCCACCACAAAATATTCTACATGCGCCATATTTCTAAATACATGCACTACAAATATAATATTTAAAGTAGTATAATTTCTTTACACACCACATATAAATTCCATTATACCTCTTTGCCATTAAAATAAAGTTAAAAGTAAGTTTTAATTTAAATAAAAAGGGACTTCACTCAATTCTTTATTTTATTTTTTCTGTCTGCGATTTTTTCGGGATTATATTTTTGTACAACAAAATATGGTGTGTAAAGAATTTTTTGTGGTGGCAATAGTTGTCGTCATAAAAAATTCACGTCTAAATTTTTTACGTCAGAATTAATCCATAAATAAACATATCCGAATACGTCAGCATGTATTGTGTTTTATCTAGTATTCCATTATATCTACTACACATAATTAATGATGTCATCATATATACGTAACGTGTAGTGGTTATTTTGGAATACAAGATGGAACACAAATTGGAATAGAAGATCATGCATTAGACTTTAAACAAATATTGAATTATAACAATATTTAATAATATTAAATGTTTTATTTGTTGAAAGTGCCACTCTATAAAAATATTTTTATTTAATATTTATTTAAATATCGTATTTTATATCTGATCTATCAACTCTCGTGTAATTCTATAAATTTAAGACTCTTTCCATAGATTATTATAAATGCCATAATATTTACTTCCTCCGTTCCGGACCTACTTGTCTTTTTTGTTTGTTCCAAATAATATTGTCAGCTCAAAAAAGGAAATTTATCTCATAATCTCTATCCTCAAAATCTCCACCCTCAATCTTTATCTTAGATAAATACAAAAATTTCATAAAATTTATTTTTTCTTAACTTTTGTGTTCGATCAAAGTAAACAAATTAAGCCGAACGAAGGAAATATAGGTTAATTATTCACATAACGATTAACGAGCTCACTGGTAGGCCGAATTACATAAACCATACGTTTAGCCCAACTTAATGATAGGCCCATCAATGTAGAAACGCAATGGACCTTACAAAAAAAAAGTTGTGTGGCAATGGGCGGGGTTTAGCATTTCCGTCCCCGTTTCGTGAAGGATCGAAGCATAATCAAGTAATCGGGTACGCGGCGCTGTTAGGCATCAGCGTTAAATTAATTTACACCTAAAATAATATATTAATTTATAACTTTTATATATTAACTAATTCTTATGTATATTTATTATAAGTTATATTTAATAATAACACAATAATTAATTATTAAATAAAATATATTTTTTAAATAATAATAACATGTTACATTTATTTAATATAAATATAATATATATATAAATGCATGTGAGTATTAAATATATTAATTAATTAATGGTTGAATTGTAAAACACTTCAAACTCAATTAGGCTTGTGAAGCTATAAAAATCTTATACCACTAAGTTGGAGGCTACCAAAGTGAGACATAATTATGACTTTTTAACAACCCATTTAGCACTAACGTTTCATCAGAGGTCGTGTTAATCTGCATGTTGTACATGTGTCATTCATGCAATTGTTGTTTTAGGAGCATTATTCATTGTCTGTCACTTCCAGCTTAAATCGTTCCCCAAAAATGACACATGTAAGCTACAGAGTAGCTTTGTACGAGCTCGTTTCCACTAGGTTGGGAGCTAGAAATGCACTTTGCGACATGGACTTTCTGGGCTTCTTCATTGCCCTAGGTTACATTATCGGCGCTCCTCCAACAAACTGTAATATTCTACGACTTGCTACGTGTCACCTTCATATTGGTTGTCATCATAACCTTGCCACGTTACCTAAAATATTAAACAAAGTTCACAACAAAAAACTAGTACAAAAATAGTACTATTACTTATGAAAATAACTGAACACCTCGGGTTTGTTACATAATTTCATTCGTGGTTTATTTTTTTTCACTTTTGTTTACAATATTTTTACTAATTATGGAATGAATTTATTGATAGGCTTTCATACCTGATTACAAAGTGGGAAACATAACAGATCACTTAATACCAACGTTCCATCAAAGGTTAGGTTGGCCTGCATGTAAGCATGTTGTACATGTGTCGTTCATGCAATTGTTCTTTTAGTCATACTATTCCCTGTCTGTCACTCCAGCTCAAGTCGTTCCCCATAAATAACATGTAAGCCACGTGTAGCTTTATATGATCTCGTTTCCACCAGCTTGCTGAACGCACTTCGTGGCCTGGACTTCTCGGGCTTCTTCGTTGTCCCGTGTGATGCGATATGCGTTCACCCGATGAACTGTAACATTTGGCGACGTGCTGTCACATTCATATTGGCTGTCATCATAACTTTGCCACCAGGGACGGAACCAAAGTCACCCCAAGGGTGGCCATGCGCCGCCCCCTCCCCTTCTCAAAGTTTTTAACAATATACTATTAATCTTTGATTTTTTTTTTATATATTTGTGTTGAAGTGTAAAGATTTGGCTCCCCCTAAAATATTTTTATTACTTTCTCCTAATAAAAATTGTTTAGTCTAAATTTTTAAGTGTCTAAGACTAAGGTTGTACTATATTTGGAATATTAAATAAAAGAGTATTAATAATATTTTTACTGTTTGTCACACTTTCAATTCTGTTTCCATCCCTATTTCACACCTAACTAACAACATTCACGACTTGGCCATCCACACTCCCCCTATCCATATTCGCAGGACTAGGAATATTATTCAATTTTCTATAAAAAAAATATTTGTAAATATTGTGTTCGTTACTATTCGCGAACAATTTGCTAATATTGATGAACCCAAAATTAGCAATATTTGAACTCGATTCGCTTGGAAACTTGACGAATATTATTATAACAACTCAAACTCATCTCGACTCAATTCGTCAAACAACCCAACCAACATTAACCTCCCAAAATCTACCTCGATTACAAACCTGCAAAAGTAAATAATGTGGAAAGAGACAAAGATTGGATTAAACTTAGTGACATGTCAACATGTGATTGGGTATTGGTAAGTGGTCACTACATATATAATTTTATCTTCAAATGTCAACAAAAATCACTAGTAAGTGGCAAATCACATTCTGAAGCCCCCACTTCAATGAAATAACCCTACCACCTCATAATTCCCAACTATATCAAATATTTACATCACTTCATATTGCAGCTACAGGGTTAATTACGTGAAAATTTACGATACTTTGATTAATTATCATTTACAATATAATTTTTCAAACATAATATAAAAATACAATATTTTTATGATTTCTTCAATTCAATACACTCGAGTAAGTTTTTGGCTTCAATTGTTGATGTGAAACCCAAAATTGAAATTTTAACCCTCCCAATTGCATACGTGAAGTTATGCGAAGTCTTCTAACCCTTAATTATATGAAAAAAAAAATCGTTGTTTTGTCATTAAACCTAATCGTAAAATGTTACCGTTTTTATATAATTAGAAGTTTATAAATATTCTATGATTACACGTCTGTAGCTGAGATGGACAAAATCTTGATTACAAACTCCACTTCAGCAATATATTGGAGCAGAAATATTCTCGGGTGTGTTGAATTGAAAAAATCATAAAGGTGGTGTAATTCTATGTTATGTTTAAAATGTCATGTTGTAAATGATAATTGATCAAAAGTTCGTGAATTTTCACGTTACTAACCCTAACTACAACACAGACTTTAAAAAACAATAAAAGAAATCATCAACTTTCACTTTCCTTTAATTTTAATATCGATCATAACATTATTAAATACATTTTGACGAGTAATTTTGAATTGATTTTGTATAATTAATTTCTTAATTCAACTCAAATTATATATACGTACACATAAAGTGCGGGACTTGGTCCGGGCTACGACAGAGATTGACCTCCTCTCGGTGCTTCCACTTTATTCTCATCTATCAAAATTCTTTAATGAGTTGTGTCTTTTCTGTTTGATTTGATTGGATTTTTTTACCATTGATTTGATTGGATTTAATATTTCATTTTTTATCTAATTTCTTTGATGTAACCACTTCACCCACCTAATGTCTCACATGTGTCCAGCCAAACTATATATATACAAACACAATATTTAATTAATTTTTTTATTTTTTATTTGTTATTTTTATTTTTTTGTTGGGATGATTCTGTGGACAAGAAATTAGGGAGAGAGAAGAAATAATAATTAAATGTGGAAAAATCATTTGTTGCATTAGCTTTCACACCCACTATTTGGAAGTCCATTTTGTTATCATTTCCACTATATACCATTATGATTTCATACTAATGTTATGTAAATAGGGGCGGAAGCAGGATTTTGTGATGAAGTGGACTGTATGCAAGCGATAATAATAATTATAATATAAAAACATAATTCTGCAAATTTTGCCTGAATAAGAGCCCGGTATAGGACTAACATAGCGTCCATGCATGTAAATTTATTCAAACACAGTCATCTACATATGTTTCGGGGTGTTTGCAAATCCTTTTTGAATCATAAAATCACTTCTGTTTAGAATAAAATTAATTTTAAAATATTTGTAAATACTAGAAATTGTTTGCTAGGATGAATTTACCAAAGTCTGCTATAACTGATTAAAAGTGAGTCTAGAAACTTTCGTCATAAATTGGTGAAACTAACTTCTTTGAGTTCGATTAAAATTGCTTCTATTTTCAAATATTATATACTTTTGATTTTCCTAAAAGACAATTTAAATGACTTTTTCAAGAGTTCCATTAATCAATAAATATTAAATGGTGTACCTATTATTTGTCCCTAATATGATTCTATTGTAATTATTGTTAGTTTGTTGCACAACATGACAATATAAACATAAACAATATATAAAAGATCACAATCATACGTTGGAAACAACACAAATATGTACTCGTGTGGCCTATGCCCTAAAATCAAAAGAGCAAAAAGAAAAAAGAAAAAAAATCTCATTTTAGTGAATCTACATCATATTTTACAGAATTTTCACGAGTAGACTAAAATAAGTGCTTTTAAACTTATTCGGAAGCAGCGCTCTTCCATTTTGCCACCAATTCGGCCAATAACTTCGTAGATGGACCATTTTCACTATACGCCTTTGCAGCAGCATCCTTGAGGTCCCTAATTCGACTACGAATCCCTTTCGCCTCTTCCCCTTCCATCAAACCCTTCACAACATTCGCGATTTCATCTCTCTCCACAATGCCATTTTCCTTGTGTCGCGGCTGCAATGCTACTCTAACATCCTCACGTAGTATCACAGCGTTCATTCTTTGTTCAGCATACAACGGCCAGGCAACCATCGGCACCCCATTGGCAACACTCTCAAGAATAGAATTCCACCCACAGTGTGTCAGGAATGCGCCAGTTGACGGGTGAGCGAGAATCTGTGCCTGTGGTGCCCATGACGGTACCACAAGACCTCGGTCCTTGGTTCGATCTAGGAATCCTGGTGGTAGGTACGACAACGGGTCGCTGGAATTTTTTATATTAAAATATGTAGCATTGGAAGTAGTGTCGTTTGGGGATCTAATTACCCATAGGAATCTTTGTTCACTCATTTCTAGACCTAAAGCTAGCTCAATTATTTGATCATGAGAGAGGGTCCCACCACTCCCAAAAGATACATACAAAACGGACCCACTGGGCTGATTATCCAACCAATCTTTACACTCATTTTCATCATCAACAGATTCTGAGCCCAATTTGATCAACGGCCCAATAGGATAAACAACCGGTTTACCGGTTTCCTGTTTCTGTAAAGCTTCAACCGGGCCGGGTTCAAGTTCTTTAAAGCTATTTACGACTATGCCATCAGCCAGTCTATATCTCTTCGCATGATGAAGAACCCATTTATAAGCCTCGTTTTTCCTGTCCTGAACCGGGTCCAGCAAATCCCGACCGTGAACCGGAATACAACCCGGAATTTGTATCTTCTCCGGAACATCCCGGTACTCGGACGACACCGTTTTATCGAGCTCCGGCAGGTGGAAAAACAGCGACAACGCCATAGCTGTGGAGCAATAGAAGACATAATTAGGGATTTTGAACTCACTCGCGACGTCGAAGCCGTCGGTGCCGAAGAGATCGACTACGAAGGCGGCGAGTTTTTTCGATTCATGCAGGGATTTAACGGCGGCGCGAATTGACGGTAAGGAGCGGGTGACGGTGAGGGAGATTCGCGTCTCGATTTTGACGTCGGGCGGTAGGTCGTCGAAATTGACCGGCGGGAGGAGAGTGTAGTTGATGGCGGGGGGAAGGGCGGAGAGGAAGGTGGTTTGAGCTTTGGAGAGCGGGCCGTCGGTGGGGATGATGAAAGTGGTGGCGACGCCGTGGAGGCGGTGGAGCTGCTTGGCGAATTCGGTTAAGGGGATTAGGTGGCCCATGCCGGGGGAGGGGAGGATGGCGATGTGGGGAGCCATGGGTGGAGATTGGATAATTATGGTGAGACTTTTGAGGTGAATGATGGGGGAAAGTGGAGGTGTGTGTATTGTGTATATATAGATGTGTTGGTGTGAAGTGTGAAGCGGGTGGGTGGGTTGGGAGAGGCAGTTCGTATGCTCGGACCCACATTTACCCGTCTCAATCGTGTTCCACTATAAATTCGAATCATACAACATAAATCGTGAATTTCAAATACATGAATCATTAATCATAAAAATCGTGAATTCGAATACTGAACTATTAAATCATGAACCGTAAATTGTGAAATCGTAAATTTAGAATAAAAATTATATCATAGTCCAAAAGGTCGACCCCTAAATCTTAAACATGAATCATGAATTATGAACCTAAATCATGTATTTTAAATTCATAAATCGCAAAAGATAAGTTTAGAATAAAAAAATACTCCCTCCGTCCCGACTTAATTGGCCTAGTTGATCGGGCACAAAGGTTAAGAAAAAATAGATTTTGTGGAATCTTTGACTTTTTCAAATGTGGAGATTGTGTGAGAAATTTGATATTTTTGGACTAATTAATTAAATTGGAACAAACAAAAATGAAAGGTAGGCCAATTAGACCGGGATAAAGAAAGTATATCGTAGTCCAAAAAAGTCAAAATCTATATTTTAACATGGGATCTGAACCTCAAACTTAGAATTTGAACCATGAATCCTAAATCATCAATTTTAAATTTACAAATTACAAAAAAATTATAATTATCTCGCTTTTAAAATGAGATACGATTAGAACCGAATAGAAATGGGATCGGGATCCCATGTGCTGTACTAGAAGACGAAACAATCATTGAAATAAACTAGGTATTAAATAATGGACATTCTACAATGATGATTACGCAAATATTGTCTCACTATTTCGTAGGTTTGGTTGTCGTACACCTTGAAGACTAATTTGTACTTGCGTATTAATTACTTTCTTTTTATGTAATTTCTTTATCAAATTAATGTTAGTAAATAATTTCAAGATTAGTTATTACTCATTTACTCCACGGTCAGATATGCAAAAAAGTATTTTTTCTTCGGATGTCATAAATATACAGTCAAAGTTTTATATTTAGTAGAAAATAATATTTACTCCTTCCGTCTGAACTTAACTTGACTAGTTGACCGTTCACAGACATTAAGAAAAAGTTTTTTTGGAATATTTGACTTTTTCAAATGTGTAGATTAAGGGTGGAAATTTTGAGGGTGAATATTGTGTGAGAAATTTGTCAGTTATTGGCTGTCAAGTTAAGTTGGGACAGACCGAAATGACAAGTAGACAAGTTAAGTTGGGACGGATGGAGTATTTAGCTAATTTATTTCAGATATTATATGTAGTATTTATTTAACTAATTTATCAATATACCCATATGCATATGAGCATTTAATAATATCAATTCCGTTTTAAAAGAAGTGTCACTTTAACTTTTTTTTGAAAAATTAAGGATGGATAAATGGGACAAATATATTCCTACACAATCTATTTAATTGGAATATGTTTTATGGAATAGAGAAATATAATCAACTAAAAGTAAACTATTTAGGTAAAATCGAAATTGTGATTTTTTTACTAAGACGACACTTTTTTTTTACAATCTCAAATTCTCCGAGGTATAATACTCATAAAAGATAGGTATATTAAGAAATTGTATGTATTTGTCTTTTACAATGATTTTTCTCAATCCTTGTGAAAAAGTCAATAGTCTTATAAATATGAGACGAAGGGAGTATAAGTCTATAATTGGGTGGAGGATAAGCTACTATTAGAAATGAACAATAAAATATATGCGTATAATTATTTACAATCAAGACAAGTTACTATAACTTTATCTAGTATTGTAAAAATTGTTAGGCATTTGTCGTGCGGCATAGTAAAAGCTAATACTTAGTTGGGATCTGGACTAGAAATAAACATGACCAGAGAGATAAAATCGAAGAAAAACATAAACGATCAAAAAAGCATTCAGCCTAACACCTAGGTGAAAACTATTTATAAATTTTCACAATAGACTATGTCAGGGTTGAAAGATCAACTACTACTAGGAAATAGCAATAAATATATTAATTTATATACATATTTACAATTCCAATTAGCTACTACTCCCTCGTCCTCTAAAAAAAATCATGTTTAAAAATTTACATTTTTATATTTTTTGTTAATTTAATGAATGTACAACTCTCCAAAACTTATACAACTTATTCTATATTTTAATTAAAAAATTCAAGCACATAAGTAACTTGTAAAATAAAAAAATTAAGTTTTGTTGATAAAAATGGATGTAATTTTGATGTCAATATGATTTGGAGCACAAGATTAATAATTGAATCTTGTGAAATAAATGTCACCTATATTAATTCTTTACTTGATAATTTACTAGAGAAATAAATGAGTCAAATGACGGACTTTATTACAAGTACTTACGTTCTTAAAACAATTCAAAAATAAACTAATTCGCCCAGTTCGATCCAATCCGACCAAGTCCTTTAAACAACACCATATATTAGCTCTTCAAAGCTTGTTGGACGCTTGGTCCGTCACACCATTAACCTATCGATCTAATTTTTTGGACTCAATGTATAAGATGTTGTATAGTGTGGGTTGGTCCATCGTGTCCGACCGATTTTACTAAATTTAAACGTGTGTACCTATATATGAACTCTAAAGTATCCCCTTGACCCTAGTGGTACTATGATTATATTTATGATTAATGCGTACGTTCGCAGTTATTGCAACCTACAACATGCAATAGACATGCTAGCACGTCTCTTGTTTACTTAAATTGGTTATTTTTTACTTATAGAAAATGCATGTACGGTAAAGTTCTATTAAAGATTTCCAAAAACATTCCTATTAAAGTTTACCTAACATGTGTTGATCCACGTCGTTAGAGCTGTCAAAACGAATTAACGTGGCGAATTGCTGTTAGACAAGCTACTGAAACTTCGGGTTTGAGCGGGGTAATTCATGTTGAGGTTTCGGAGGGTGAATAGAAAAGTGTCTAATAGCTATGATTGATTAAGTTGAAATGGTGCAATTGTTCACGAAATGACGTCTAGGAATATATAAATAGGTTTTATCATTTGCATCTCCAGTGAACCAAAAAGTATAACTCCTGTGGCTCACCAATACAACGACAATCACTATTGTCTGCATTTATCATATTTTTGCAAAGTGTGGTTGAGTCTTTTGCGTCGACAAAAAAATGTTGAGTATCTAGTAGTTAGCAAAAAAAATTAGTTTTATTGTGCTGCGATCCTAAAATTAAAAGTCGTCGTATCTTGGGGTCGATCGCCGAAGACCGCGAGCACTTGGATGCGGGGCAATATTGTCTTACGGACAATCCCTCGTTTTTTGAGTCATTTTCAAATACACCATTGTTTATATTTTTTTCCAACAATTCACAGAGCTAAATATGAGTTGTCCAAAATATAATAGAATCTAACAGTCCGACTGACACAATAAGTTTTAGTGTATTTTAGAAGATGATCTGAATCAGAATCTCTAATATTCAGCCCAATAAAATCCCATGCAATCCAATTCAGTCCGACACATAATGTTAATTTGATCATTTATATTTATTAACATGTCAAGTGGTGTTAATTATTCGTAGCATTAATATTGAATTTGAATTTATATTGTATTTATGGGTGTGAGCATTGAGCAATAGATATTAAAATTATGAAATATTTTTCAATAAAATAAAATAAATAAATATATATATAGGTTATGTTATTGTTGTTACACCTTAATATTTCTTAGTAAAAATGGATATCCTACTTAAAAATAAATATAGGATCGCATGTTTTTTGGATTGGATGCCATTTCCATAGAAAAAATAATATTAAAGCGATTTTTTTTTGTAAAAATTTAGATTAAAAAAAAAAATTGATCCACGTGTAAAAAATACAACGTTCAATGAAGGTAGGGTAGAATTAGCCCAATAAGAGATTTATGGACACGAGTTAGGGGTGAAAAGATTGGTTCGAAAGCTCAGTTAATTTGCAACCTTGGCCTTTTGTTTATTTATTTATTGTTTTTGCAATAAATTTCTAAATATATTTTTTTGCGACATAACTTTTTTGTGAATATCACGTCAAATTATTTTGAGAAACATGAGTTCCTTTTACACAGTTTTTTTTAATACATTAAATTTAAATATATTTTACAGTTCAATTTATAAAACGATAAACATTGTGCATCCTATGTGATCTTGTCCAACCTAAAATTACCTTTTAAATTTCAGCAAATCAATGTCGAAAATTTCCTCATACCGTTACATATGCAATGACAGCCAACAACAGTCAAAGATAAGTTCATTAAATGTTGACCTCTTTTCACAGTAATTAAATTTTAATCACGGATAAATTTATATTATTTTGTCAAGAGTTACGTAAAGACATGGCTTGATAATTCTAATATATGTTGACCAAGATAACAAACATAACTAAAACCAAATGTGAACATTATGCATATAAAGGTATTTTAGAACACATAGCTAATATTTTATTAGATATGTTATGTGTTTATATTCCCTAGTATCATTACCTCCCACTTTATTATATGATTACAAGTTTTTAGTTTTTTATTATTATTTTCATATCATATATGCTACTTATATATTGTATAATCCTACACAACAATAATAAAATTATATAACACATTATTAGTATAATAAAATTATTATTTTTCTTGCAACATACGAATGGACATCTAATTGTAATATTACCTCCGTCCCGACTAATTTTGTAGTGGGAGGTTTCCTACAAGTATTAAGAAAAATTGTTTTTTTTTACTTTATACAGGTGAATTGAGGGTGGAGATTGAGGGTAGAAATTTTGAGGATGGAGATTGTGTTATAACTTTTTTAAAGGGGTGTGCAAGTTCTGAAAACGAAAAGTGTGCAAGCTTAATCGGATCGGAGGTAAGAAAATATAATATGCATACATGCCAATTTGTACCTTAAATTATTTTGTAATTTTCGTAAATACTTTCCAAAATACATAATGCATAGAAATCAAATCATACGTAGAATAGTCACTTATAAAACACACTAACATGATTAATTTGTTTTCTTCTAAGAAAAACATGATTAATTGTTTAATAGAAGTGGGAAAAATCATACTACTCCCATCCTATTTAAATTTACACATTTTTTTTATTGGTACGTCCACGTTAATTTGCAACCTTTTTAAAAGATATTTCTCTCACAATTTTCATCCTCAAAATCTCCACTCTCAATCTTCATTTTTGAAAAAGTCAATAAAAAAGTAAAAAAATAGTTTTTTTCTTAATATACGTGTCCAGTCAAACATACAAATTCTCGCAGGACGGAGGGAGTATTCTACGTCTTTTAAGATCAATTAATCCACTAGTTAATTCTAAAATGTAGAACTATTATTTATTTATAATTGCATTATCTTGTTACTCTATCTCGTGTGATAGATGATATAAGTGACCCACACAATATATGGATAGCAGCTATTCCTTCTAGAAGAAATGATTATTATTAAATTAAAAATTGTTCAACATTTGATGACGCCAATGCTCTTGTCAGCACTATGTAATTATCTGAACAACCATTGTAGATAAGTTTGACTTCTGATCCATCTTTAATTCTTTTTGTATGTAATCCTAAATAGTTGAATAGTTTCATTATAATAAACAATCAAATAGTTAGGTCAATTTTGTACCACTAAAAATTGGAGTCAACATGTGGAATGTAGGAGTAATGAATCCTTAATTTTGGGAGCGGAAAATAAGTCGAGTCGAGTCATATTTGTATCTAAGTTTATTTGTAATATTATCGAGTTTCTATACACTATTATATTTGAACTTGTTTAATTCTTAATGCAATTGAGTTTGAATGAGTTCCGACTGAGCTAAATATCAATTAATATCGAGTAGTGTGATATTTTTATACTTATTTTTAACATTTTGAACTTAGATAAAAATTTGAATGTAATGGTTATATGGATCTCATTCCGTGTGACAGATCAATTCAAGTATAGTAGAAAAGAAAATGGGGTAAATGGGGCTCCGTATTTTTTTCCTTGATTTGGGTAAATGAGGTTCTGCCACATGAAATGAGATCCTTGTGAGCTCAAGTCGAATTTTACATTTTATCAAACATAAAAATACATTCAAACTTGTACGATATATTTAATCAAACATAATCAAAACAAGCTTTTAATCAACGATTTTAAATCGATATCAAGTAGTTTTGTTTGATTTCCAGCTCTAATACTGAGTTTAATCTTTAAATTCTAAATGTGGCCCGACATTAGTTATAAATAATAAAACTAAATCATTAATATGAATTTAAATCACAAAAGATATTTGAAAATATCATATAGTACGCACCTATATAAAAAAAAATGTTTTCAAGGAGTTTATAGTTTAATTTTTCTAAATTTTGACAAGTATCAAAGTTGATATACCTGTGTCACGTAGTAATTTAAAAAATATTTTTTAAACATTTTCTGTAAACTCTACCCTACACAGTTAGGTATTATTTCATCTACTCCTTTCGTTTTAAAATAAATATCTTTTTTAATTTATTTTTTTTTAAATTAAGGATAGATATAAAAGGAAAATATTTTCATACAAAATCCATTTTATTGGATATATTTGATGGAATAAGAAAAAAACCAATAAATTAATTAGGTTGTCTATGATAAAATTGGAAGAATTATGATTTTTTTGTGCTAAAGCGACACTTATTTTGAAACGAAATTCATTTTATCTAAAAAGACATTTATTTTGAAACGAGGGGAGTATTATATATTATATATTTGGTATATATACGAGGATAAAAATATAAGTTGATCATGTGATCTTCATTCACATGACATGTATATGGTGAATAATCCAAATTGCCTAGTGATAATTCCGTCAATCGGTTTAATGTCATATATCGAATTAGGTCAAGTTAATATTTTATCGGGCTGAATAATTCTGAGCCCACGACATCCCTTCAACATACATTACAATTTTTAGGTCATTGATCCATCACTCTGGGTTCGTTTGCTTAAGATTGGGCTCAGCAGATTTAGAGGATCGAATCGCAATAAAGCATACTCATTAACTCCCCCAGTCAGGTTTGGCCCAACATTCCACAATCATAAGCAAATGGACCTTTTAATTTATACAACATAAATTCATCTATAATGTTGAACGAATTGAGCCGAGTAATAGAATAGATTTATTATTTTCTAAAAGAAAATTGTGAATAATTTTTTACGCAGCCGTGCAGTGAACACATAGCGAACTATTCTTGGGCCTTTTACTAAAGAATCCCACCCCTTTTTATGCATTTTTTTAATTGGGGGAGGAAAGTACATTGGGCTCGTGGTCGTTGGACTCGGCCCAGCCCGTAGTACGGTTCTGGCCCATCAGTAACTTGGGCCAGTTCAGGCCCACTCAAAACCGTTCTATATGCAATGTAATGTACAAATCGAAGGTTCGGGCATACGCAAATCGAGAGCTAGAGAGAGAGAAGATAAATTGGAAGAGAATGATTCACAGAAAATGGAGTCTGCTCACCGGCCCAACCTCCCTCTTCGTCGGAATAGTCGGCGCGGTGGTGGTCGCCGATCTCCTCTTCGTTCAGAATGTAAGAAGTTTCGTTTACGTATCGATTTTTAGCTCTTTTTTAATAATTAAATCATTATTTTCTGTGTTTGTCCGGCGCTGTTGAAATATAGATTTGAGTTTATATCCTGTTGTGGATTCTCCGAATTATGTATTTGTTTTTCATTTGAGTATTTCCGCATCAAGGTATAATAGAGTAATTTGATTTCCTTTATAGTGAGTTTTTGGATGGAGATTTGATACTGTTGTTGTAATTTCTACTCCTGATTTTGAATTCTGAAGCAATTTTATATGAGAGTCTCGTATTTCTCTATATATTCTGGTTGTGTGAATTTTTAAAGTTTAATTGAGCTGGAGAGCAATTGATGAATCCTCAATATTGAAGATTCATTGAATTGATCTATATTTTGGATCTTTATATTATATGCTGAAGTCAAATTGTGATGAATGATGATGCACAAGTATGTATCCATTCAGGAATTTCATTGCTAGTTTTCGGAAGGCAGATTGTTGCCCGTTATCATGTCTTAGCTATTGCAGATAGTTATTCTTTTGACTGGTAAATGCTTTTGTAATGTATTTTCCTTGTTCTCTTTCCTTTCCATTGAATTATCTAGCCTTATGTTATTCTCCTAAAATTTGAAGAGTTGCTAAGATATGGAAAGGTTTCATCGTATGTAAGCGTTCTAAGATACTTTTTTAGGTTGGTTTGGCCATGCTATCCAATTTCCTCTTTCAATTGAAACAAGGACATTGTAGGAGTAAGTAGAGCACCCCTTTCGAGATTATGGATGCACCTATGCAAACTAGTCGTCTAGTCCTTACGTTTTGTTTGGAATAGCCTTATGTGGATTACTAGAAATACTGCCTTTGAAATATTTAGATTGGATTGGGTTGCTAATTCTTCAGTACTGATAAATTGGTTAGATGAAGATCTTCTAAAGGTTATAGAAAACGGGATATAATGACGGTACTTTGATGCCATTTTTGTTGATGAGTCGCTTCAGAAGTTAACAGGAAGCTACTTATACAGTGTTGCTACACTGTATTCCACTTAACACATTGTCTAGATTCTTGTTTAGATAACAACTATCCTCACACGAAAAACTTCTCTTCTGAAGTGAGGTTCATTCATCTTTTCGTAATCCAATCAGACAGTTCGGTTGTTTGGTAGTTCACAACGTTGCTTATGGTCTCTAAGCTGCCATTTACTGTTATTTTCTGCTGTTATGGGCCCCGTCTTGTGGTTGCTTACTGCTTGTTTAGTTAGTTCTTAAGAGATTAAGACTTCTGCACAATCTTAATTTTGTTTCATGCTCTGTATAATGCAGGATTGGATGCGTAAGACGGATCAAAAGAAGCCGGAGTCATCAACTTCTTCCAAGTAGAAGAGGGAAGCATACATCTTGTTTCTTAACTAAGCTTGTTTGAGGTTTTCAGTTAGTTGGACGTGTCGAATTGCAAAATGTTTAGTCTAATAAATTGATTATGTCGAATAAAACTCGGTTATCGTGTGGTTCTCTTTACTTTTTCTATGTCTTCTGAGTTTGATTAACAATCCCTATTCAAACAATAGAGAATTTATGCAACTTGTTTTTGTGGCCTGTATTGTGAAAGACAGGATGAAAAAAGAACAAAAATCGGAAGCGTATTCGTACAAAACCAACTGTTATAAAATCATCTATGATGTCTAAGAAGCATTTCCATTAACAAGTCATTCCAAGAGTCTATAGGGCCAGGTAGGCACCAGTGCAACAGTCATTCTGAATCTTTGCATGTTTATCTTTCCCAGCATAAGGATGGAACTGCCTGTAAACGCCCGGGTGCCCGTCTGGCCTCAAGAGCGAAAGCCAGGTTGTATCGAACAGTTTCAAACTCATCCCTTTTCCAGAACCTTCTCTTTCTGCCCTCTGGAACTCTTCAAGTTCCACGGTTCGCATAATCTGATCCATATCGTTGATTTCAACCTCATCTCCATTGAACGGTCTTGTTCTGTTACAATAGCCACCCGTGTTCCATTCGCCATTCTCAAAGTGATCCGGAGTTGTAGTTCTGAAGAAAATGTGAGGCCTGTGGTTCGATCTGAGGAGGAATTTGAACATAGAGTTTAGTGCTTTCCGGTAGGCGTCTTCAAACCCTAGCTCGGTTATGTTCTGATCATGGCAGCCATGGCAGCCCACAATAGTGTCGTTCTCATGGTAGATTGCAGATTTGAGGAACCATTTGCCTCCTGCAATTACTACATAATCGAAATGACTGTATTGCTCTGTCCATACTGTGTCTGGTTCGTCGAGATGAAGCTGGATTATTCCGGAAGAAACACCTTCGTTATCCTCGAAGGTTCGGGCTTTTGTGAGGAAAGGGGCCCACACGACTGAGACGGTGAAGCGATGAGAGGGAAACGACCATCTCCGGTTCTTGTATGGCTCGTCATGGTAGACATCAACGGCTTCTTCAACCTGCAACATATATAATATATATAGCATGAAAAAATAAAAATAGAGCCTAGTTTCAGAATTTGGCCTGTTTGGTCCCATTTTGTGGGTCAGCTAATTTTTATCTATTGAAAAACAAGGAAACAGAAGGCTGGATAACAATATACTGGTCTGAAGGACAGGTGGTAATTCGGACGGTCCAGCCCAGCGTGCCCACTGGGCCACTGGATTTCTCGGGCTGGGTTGGGCCGGTTTGGAATTCTACCGGACCAAAAAATATTGAGTCAAGCCCAGCCCATCCTACAAATTACCACAAGATAGACTGTGGCTTGTTTGTTGGGCTTGTTTGGCCAGACTAATTTTGTCACCTCTAGTCGAAAAATAGCAGATGACAAATCAACATACTCCAACAGCAGATGGCATCAAAATCAACTTAAAGTTCAATTAGCTGTAATTTCACCTTTGAAGCTAAGGTAGGTCCATTTAGGTGGGGGCTATCACTAGTAGAGGTTCAAAATGATCACCATTATTGCTTTCAAATCAAATAAATGCAAGAAAATAATACATCCTCCGTCTCGGCCTAATTTGCCTACTTTAGCCGGGCACGGAAGTTAAAAAAAATCAGATTATGTAGAATCTTTGACATTTTGAAAGGTGGAGATTGTGAGATAAATTTTTCATGTATGGACTGACAAATTAGGTTGAGACAAATAAAAAAGGAAGTAGGAAAATCATAGCGGGACGGAAGTAGTAATTCTAAAACACGGCTCTAAATTGGATTCAACGCTAATGGCAATTTAATGCCAAGAACTACTCCGTCCGTCCCAATTATCGTTTTAGCATATGAATTTTGATCCATAATAATTATCGTTATATAAATTCAAGATATAATTTCTATCAGGCTTCCAAAATTGTCCATATTATAAATGAGTCGAGGAGATGAATAAGAAATTATCAATAAGATAGAGAAAGACAATAGTGAACCTCAAATAACGCAGTATGAGTCAGTTTACGAATTTTCTTATCAGTATGAAATACTCTCTCCGTCCCGGCTTAATCAGTCTAGGTTGATCGGGCACGGACGTTAAGAAAAAACAAATTTTGTGGAATCTTTGACTTTTTCAAATGTGGAGATTGAGGATGGGGATTGTGTGAGAAATTTGTCATTTATGGGCTGACAAGTTAAGGTGGGACGGACCGAAATGGCAAGTAGTCAGGTTAAGCTGGGACGGAGGGAGTATTTTATTACGAATTTTCTTATCAGTATGAAATATTTTAAAACGAAAACTATTTTACAACAGAGAGAATAAAATATTAAACTTTATCATGATTATCCTTATCATTTTCGACACATAGGACCCCCAGATCACATGACAGGTTCATCAATCTTTAACATGAAGCAAACAATCAAGAATCAACTACACCAATCAAACTTCTCAAGTGTAATGAACACCTTGTCTGAATCTTGAAAATGTACCTGAGAGAGAATGCAGAGTAAGGACTGGACGTGATTACGCATGATGGAATCGCCGATAAATGCGAGCGATTTATCCCTCATTATCTCGAGAAACTTCTTCGGGTCAAGCTTGGGTAGATTACAGTCTCTTGGCTTCCATCTCCAGTATACGTAATCCGAATCCGGCCGTCCATTCTTCATGCAGTTCTGGGGAGATTCGATGGCGTTGCATGTAGTGTTGGTGTAATCTGGACCATTCGGATTTGGAATCCAATCTCCTATGAATATATTACAGCTTTCTGCAAACAAGTGACATAAAGTTCAGTAGCATTTCATTGAATCACCTATAATTTACACCCCTGGCCCGACCCAGCCCAACCCGTACATTATTTTAGACAGGCTGGACACAAGAATCTCAGACAGAAGTACAGTCGGGCCTAACAGACCTGACCAGATTGGCCAATGGCCTGAAATTTTGGGCCAGGCCGCATGGTCTGCTGGGTCGGTCTAGGCCACTCGAATTTCCACCTCGCCAAAAAATAAGAGAACTAAAAACACTAAGGGGATGTTTGCTTGGGGTTTGCCAAACCCATAATCAGTTTGGCCAACCCCAAGTGATGTTTGTTTGGGCTGGTTTGGCCAAGCCACGATATTAGGGTTTGTTGGGGGGACATCAATCACAAATCAAAAAATTATTTTAATTATTCTCTCAATCATTAATAACTACCTCTTACTCATATTACATTACATTTCACAAGTATAATTAAATTTCCCACCCAACCAAACATCACTCTTTAACATCCCAAGCCATTAACTCCAGCCACTTCCCCCAGCCCAGCCACCCCAGCCCCAAGCAAACATCCCCTAATATTACTTCTGGAGTGTTTCAGAGCAAGGATATCATTTTACAGTTTACACACCTATTGGTGGCAAAAACGGGGCAAGCCTATCCCGTCCAATATTTTAGACAGGCTAGGCCATAAGAATCTCAGCCAGAAGTACAGTCGGGCCTAACAGACCCGACCCAATTGGCTAATGGCCCAAAATTTTGGGTTGGGCCGGGCCAAGCACTTGAATTTCCACCTCATACCAAAAAAATAAGAAAACTAAAAACACCAATATTTCTTCTGGATTACAAAGCAATTAAAGATTATAGCCATTCATGATTTTAAACAGTCAATGAATGGATCACATCACCTAAAAGTGAAACTGCTTCTACTTTTGTAGAAGTGATTAAAATACGTGATTCTAAGGGAGTGTTTGCATTTGTTTTTTCTAAGTGATTTTCAATTATAGCTTGAGAAAAGCTATTTTATAGTATTTGCAAAGCCAACTTCTACTTTAAAAGAAGTGCTCCCAATGTAAAAGCTAAAAACAGAAATTTAATATTTTTCTTCGCTCAATGACAATTCTGTAAATTATATGATAGTATTTTTAAAAGACATAAGTGATTCTATAGCAAACACTCTAACTTCTACTTTTATTGATAAACCATTTTTTTTTGTAAACACTACCTATTTTTTGCATAAGTGATTTTTATAGAATCTCTAATTTTAATCACTTTTTCAAAAGCAAAAGCAACTCCTAACCCAAATCAACTTAAATTTAAGCAGAAACTGTCATTTGCAAACACTCGTTCAGCTTTTTTAAAGCTAAAAGCCCCAAAGCACTTAAGTTAAGCATTTGCAAACATCCCCTGGATTCACCTTCTTAATCACAATTCAAGAAATTCAGAAAGATTCAATTTTTATCTACCCAAAATTGGCAGCATAATTCATGCATGGATTCAGGCAAAAAACAAAAAATTAACTCACCATTTTGGGAAGTGTATTGATCAAACTCCACCACAAGATCGTCGGTAATTTCGGGTGGCGCAGCCACCTCCGGCGGCGGCGGCTCCGTCACACTAACCTCAACAGGTGAGAACTGTACGAAACTTGAGGATAACAGGCGATAAGCAAGGCCAAATAGCAGAAAACACACTGCAAATTTCACTAAAATTGATGAAAATGGGTTTTTGTAAATATTGGTGTTGAATTGTTTCATAATTTTCTTGCTCCAGAGACTTTAATTATGGAAAAAAGGGGTAATTGGGTCTCTGCAACACTCTGAAAAAGAAGAAAAAAATGTGAAATCAAGAAATTATATATACGTAAGAAAAGTTGGAGGTTTTCTTGGCAACTAACTAGCTTTAATGGCTTCCTCAAGTGGAGGGGTAAAAATGTAAATTCAGAAGGGGTGGAGAAATGTACTAAATGAATAGAGATGAAGGGTAGTTGTCACTTATGCAAGCAAAATTGTTTGCTACTTTTATTATTTTCTGCATATTTATTGTGTTATTATCTGTGAATCAATCCCTCACTATATAAATTAAGGCCGTAAATGAACAGGGTTTTTGTTAAACGGTTCGTACGTAAGTTCGTTTATTTAAATAAATAAATAATTTTTTGAGCTCATTTTATAAGTGAACAAATTTTAAATATTAATTGACTCATTCATTAATAGCTTGCAAATAAACTCGTTCGAACCGGCGGAATAATAATAATAATAATAATAATAATAATAATAATAATAATAATAATAATAATAACAACAATTTTTGTTAGGGGAGAGCATTCAATCAGTTCGGCTAAAAGTTGAATCGAACGACAAGAACATAAATTAAGTTTTTTTTTTTTTTTTCTTTTAAAACCGAACCGAACCGAACACATATTCTCAACCGAATCGAAAATTTTTGGTTTGATTTTGTTCGGTTGTTGGTTTAGGTTTTAAATTTTTAACATCTTTATCTTTTAACTTTTTATAGCGAAAAATCTCGATTTCCAAGATAATTTTTCTCTAAAATAGACAAATTAAAGAAGAGGCCAAAATATTGGCTTAAGTTTTATTTTCACGCATGAAACAATGTGAAAACTATGTGTGTGTATATATATATATATATATCAATTCAATCAAGAGAAATAATACACAATAAATAAATAATTGAAAATATATAATTAAATATGAGCATTTCAGTTCGTTTCGGTCAACCGAATTCTTTTTTGTTAAAAATCGAACCGAGTCGAAATATAATTCGTTGTAATATTTGGAACCGATCCGAACCAAATCACTCGGTGCGGATCGATTTTTCAGTTTCGATTCGGTTTTGTTCATCCCTAATTTTTATTTATATATATTCTAATATTCTTGTATTATCTGTCATGCATTTATGCTAGTAAATATTTGGTTAAATTCGTTTATTTGTATGTGAATTTAGGAAAATGTTTGCTTATTTGGTATTCGTGAGCAGAGTAATTAGTAGTTCACAAACTTAAATGTTCACGAACATTGTCAAACATGTTTTTGAACACGTTCATCAACAAATTCAAACACTCTCAAACCGATCAGCTCTACTCAAGTTCAACTAAAAATAAATGAATCAAACATGAACGCCTACAAGCTCGACTCGACTCGTTTGTAGCCATATATAATTCATTTGGAAGCTTATACTAAAATTGGACCGGACCGATGGATAGATCTGGCCAGTCCAATATTGTAGACGAACTGAAACATGTGAATCTTAATCAGAGGTACCATTGGATTCAATCGACCTCCTAATTGTCCAAAGATCCGATGTACCGTACACTAGTTTGATAACCTTAGTGTATTTTTTAGAATGAATTGAGTTGAACTCATTAATTCTTGCTTAATTAAATTTCAGGTCAAACTGATATATAATGTTGACCCCGATAAAGTGAATCATGCGAGATCATGCTAATATTTTACTTGGTCCGATGAACTAGATCAGGAGGCCTAACAACTTGAAATGTAACCTCTTAGAACATGAATAAGAACTCATCAAAAATGGATTTTTATGAATTCAGCAATAATATTGATATCAATATGAGCAATTTAATATCTTCACCAATAAAAAGAACAAAAAAATAAAACCCCTTAATCTAGTGTGTTTTATCTTTTATTTAAATGTTCAATCATTTCTCTAATGAAATATGCTAGATACTGTCTAAGAAATTTAGTCCACTTAATGTCAAAATTTACACTAAATATGTGGTATAAGTTACGGAACTTCTATGCTATCTCACGGGATAATACACTAATTTGTTGGACGTATGTTATATGTTACATGATAAAAACTTAATGATCATACTTTTCGTGATTTTAAGTAACTTGTTACATGTCTCACATTTAGGGGGTATTTGCGATTACTTTTGCTTTTGAAAAAGTGATTAAAATTAGAGATTTTATAAAAATCACTTCTGTAAAAAGTAGGTAGTGTTTGCAAAAAAAGTGATTTCCAATAAAAGTAGAAGTTGGAGTGTTTAGAATAACTTATGTCTTTTAAAAATTATCATATTATTTACAGACTTGCCATTAAGTAGAGAAAAGCATTAAATTACAGATTTTATCTTTTACATTGGAAACACTTCTTTTAAAGCAGAAGTTGGCTTTGCAAACACTACAAAATAATTTTTCTCAAGTTAAAAGCTGAAAATTACTTAGAAAAAGTAAATACAAACACCTCCTTAATACACTACTTCATGAGGCAGCATATAATTTATCGAGTTACTACATAGCCTGCAAAATTTGGACACGTGGGCGTAGAATATATGTATATTCCATACCACACAATAGTATATATTCCTTTGGTGAAGACAAAAACGAATATATGTCGGTGTAAATATAATACTCAGTTTGGTATAATCTTTTCTATTTCTTCTTTTTTATGTCCTTAAAGGTGTTTAATATTATTAAAAAAAGGAGTTTGATATACATCATTTCTAAATTTCGTATGATTAAAAAATTTATTTAAAATTCATGTAAATTCTTATTATATATTTTTTAATATGATGAATAAAAATAAATACTCCCTCTGTTCCGAGATAGTTTACACATTTTTCTTTTTGGGATATCCCAAGATAATTTGCAGACCCTTAAAAAAGAAATTACTCTTACAATCTCCACCCTTAAAATCTTCATTCTCAATCTTCATCTTTGAAAGTGTCAACTAAAAAATGAAAACAGTTCTTTCTTATTTCACGTATCGAGAGGGGTGTGCAAATTATCTCGGAATGTAGAGAGTAATATTTAGTTTCGAAATATTAGGATAAAAATATTTAGTACACTCTTTAAATGACAACGGAAATATAACATGTGCTATGATCTAAAAAATGACAACAGAGATATCAAATAATGTTATTTTTGTTAAACCACGTCGTTTGGTTGCAATAATCAATCAGTGTGTTATCCATTGTCTTTCTTTCTTGTTACAAATTCTTTTTTGTAGAGGATTTTTTTTTAATTCTCATTAATTAATATAAATCATCCAGAGCAAGATTCTCAATCCATAGAAGCTATCCAAACAATTAGATCGCCTGAAGAAAAAGAAAAAAACGAACAAAACTATATGCCAACAAGTTTGCTCTACGAGACATATGCTCTATGCTAAAAAAATAATAAAATAAATGCTATATATTACCCGCAAAAAGATTAGTGGAACTAAACTCTGTTCCTTGCTCCTTGCCTCGCATGCATACCGAACAGAGGATTTAGATGACGAACCAAAAAAGAAGCGAACTTGATGATCGAAGCAGAAAATCGATGGAGAAAGATCAAGAAAGACCAAACAAAAATATACATAGACGCGACAAAATCTTATGCTAAAATTCTAGCGAAAAAACGTTGTAAATTTTTTTTATTTCGAAAACTGAAAAAAAAAAAAAAAAAAAAAAAAAAAAAAAAAAAAAACCTTCTTCATCCTCTCACGATGGAAGTCGAGGGATCCTCCCACGAGAAAAGACGGGGAAAGAAGGGCGCGGCTAGGTCTTTAGAAAAATAGAATTCACTTGTTTCATAGTTGAAGTCTACAACAGTGGAACAACATTTCAAATGGATTGCACCAGTGTCACTACAGCTGGGAATAATTAGTTCATTAAAGAATTAAATTCATGTAATAAAAGACTGAAAATAAATGGACCACACATTTTCTTTTGGAATAATATAATAAATTATTTATCATTATTTTATCTTTTGTGAAATGTCCCAATTCCCTATGGAGATTTCATATGGCCCTTATCAACTTTTCTTGATTCATGACTTGATCGTTTTCACTTCCTTCGTCTCGACTTAATTTCTCTACTTTGATTTGATAAAATACAGAGGTTAAAAAAAATTATTTTTTAAAGATGGAGATTTTGACAGTGGAGATTATGAGAAAAATTTAATATTTATAAACTAACAAGTTAAGTTGAGACAAATCCTCTAAAAATAAAAATAAGTTAGAGCGAAACGGAAGTAATACGTTGGATGTTACTTTTTCTTCGGCAAATTATCCCACCTTGTATGATATCTAACTTTTTAATTTAATATTACAAGGGTAGACAATTTTTCTTATTATTAGTTCTGAAAGAGAATGACATTCAATTTATTTTGCGACAGAATTCGGGTGTAATTATAATTAGAGGTGTTAATTCTAGCGGTCGATGAGCTCAACTGATCAACACATCCTCTTAAAATATAAAACTATTGCTTGGCCGACAACCCATAGGGCTGAACAGAGCTCCGATGATATTTTGAGCTAAAATATCTATAATCCAGTCGACCTAAAATATTAAAGAGAACGAGTAGTTCCATTGAGCTGGACCAATTTTCCTACAATTATTAAAACTTAACTACATCAAGAGATTCAAAATATCATAATTAATGAATTAAATTATGCCTAAAAGTATCCATTCTATTATTTTCTTTTTAAGTATAAATTTTAATTAAAGTGAGATCGGTGGAAATAAATCTCTAATCAATAAATAAATTATAAAATATTCTACTAATCGAGTGACAACTACTTTCCAAATAAAATATCCATTTTGAAAAAAGAATGGGTTCGTTTGCTTAAAATTAGAAAGTACAGGGTCAAATTTTGTTGAGAGAATTGATGAGTGTGCTTTATTAAGATCCGATTCTCTAAATTTACTGAATTTAATCTTAAACAAACGAATTAATGAAGTATCAGTTTGGTTGAATATAAAAATAAAAATTAAATTTATGGTCATTCATAATTGTAATAAAACTTGCCTGGCTGGGACCTACCCTTTGCTGTCACTGGGTAGGGGACCCACTGTGGAAGTTAAATTAAAAAAAGGAGGAAAAGTATAACAATTATTAGTACAGATTTAAATCCTACTTTGTACTTTTTTGCTCCACAAGCTTCTCTTCAACTACCAACTTTTATTAAGCCCACTTGTGGACGGCCCAGTCCGTCCGACATATTTAACATCTTTAACGTGACATAGAATTTTTAGTCTAAAATGGTATCGAACTCAATAAATTTAATTAGATAGATCAATAGTTCAATAGACCATAGACCGGTCCGATAATCTTAGTGTGATCAAAGGAAATGAGGTGGGTTGGTATCAACAATTAAATGAAAACCCGACATATAATTTTGGCCCTACAAACCCGACAACTCATATTGTCACTTCTAAATTTTGCAGAGAAAATACAGGGAGTTTATATTTATCAAATACTTAATTAAAAACACTTTAATTAAATTAAATACTACTACCTCCGTCTTGGCCTAATTTGTCCACCTTGACCGGACACGAAGGTTAAGAAAAAAATAGATTTTATGGAATCTTTGACTTTTTCAAAGGCGGAGATTGAAGGTGGAGATTTTGAGGGTAGAGATTGTGAAAGAAATTTGTCATTTATAGGTTGACAAATTAGGTTGGGACAAATCGAAAAGAAAAGCAGGCAAATTAGAGCGGGACGGGGATAGTAATATATACAGAAATGCCATAATAAATATTAAATTTAAAAAAAAAAAAAAAATTGCACATCAATAATACAATTCAATTATCTTACAGAATTTTTACAAATAAAAAGGATGCACATAAAATTGAGAATCCCAATACAAAAAATCACAAGGATTCAACTCCATTCTTCATTCCTGAATGGCTGGACCCATAAAAAAATAAAATTGACTGACACGTGGATTATATACCAAACCTGACTCGACTAGAATTTACTGAGAAAAACCCGAAACCAACTAGACAACAACACAATTAACACCATTCTGACTTGAATTAGCCCAAAATCAATAATTTATCTTAGAATGTAATGATTTACGTTTCAAATGCTTTTGATATATAACCTGAATCGAACACGAACTTAACTCGATGATTCAGATTGCGACCCTTAAAGGTGAACCTTTGATCAAATATATTACTACCATAAATCTTTCTTCTTTAAACAGTAAGTGTAATTTTACCAGAAGCTTCTGCAGAATAGCAATGGCGGCTTTTGAGTCGTGAGATAGCTACTGTTATGCAGCTGCTTTCGGAGGTTTCATGCCGAACCCACGCTTCATCCTCTCCACACTGTCACGAAATAAAGTTCGTACGAAACATCAAAATGATATTCAAACCAAGTAAATCGCCAAGAAGAATGACAAAGAATCCATGTAATAAGACTTTCTTACGGATCAATTTCCTTAAGTCGGGAGTTACTTTTCTCATAAAAAAGTTACTTTTGACGTAAAAAACTGTTGCTTTTTGCGTTAACCCTCATACAAAAGCAACAGTTTTTGTGATAAATGTAACACTTTTTAGGATGTAAGTAACTTTCGTCTTACAGAACACAATCTTACTCCCAAACAATCTTTCTTACGCTAGTGGCGTCGTCCAAAAGACGAATGTACAATAGTTTAAGCTAAGAAGTGAATAACATATACGTAGAATTGTATATATGTACGATAACAAAAATAACGCGAGAGATTATGTACTCACGTTGGAGCAAGTTTGCCGAGGCTTTCAAGCTCCTCGCCAGTGTCCTCGTCCAAAACTCTGCCAGAGATCTCTATAATGTAGGATCTGTCTCTTTCCAAAGGGAGGCCTCTACTCCCCAATAGATTCATATCTTTTTGGTTCAATTCTCTACCATTCACAAACACGCCCGTGTTTCCTCCGGCACAATGTTCTGGCATAGGGTAGTTGAATTGTTCTATAAAAGGCTGCAAGAAATCCACAGGAAGTGTGTTATAATTAGGGAAGAGAGTTGAGTCAACATGGTCTAGAGACGAAGGGTAAATCTTACAGGAACTATGCCAAGACAAGGACCTCCAATCGCACCCCAGAATCCTGCTCGAAAATCGTACCTAAGATCATTACAAGGGAATTCTTAGCAATTTGAATTTTAGAGGGAAGAACTTTGGGGGCTCTTATATATTAAGGATCTAAACGATAAAATAGAACAAAATTACATAAAACGACAAAATTTTCTCCCGGGGGGCAACCGCTCCCACCACATATCAAGGGTGTTGATGAGTTATATGTCAAAATTACACAAAAAGAAGAAATTTTTGGAGGTCCAAGACCCCCGACCCCCCCCCCCCCCCCCAACACACACACTTGAAAATCCATCTCACATTATATATCAAGGGTCTAAGTGAAAAACATAGAACAAAATTACGTATAAAGAAGAAACTTTTGGGGGTTCAAGGGGGGGCAACCACCCCCACCACCACTTAAGTCCATCGGACAATATAATACGATAGAGTGTAAGAGAAAGAATACCAATAATGACCAGGGTGGATCGGTCCAGCCAGTTTTTCAGCTTTCTTGATCAACCGATTGGATATCAAATGGCCATTAACGGTCACATTGGCGCGTTCCTGCTCGTCACTATCATATGATTTCTGCGAATCTTTAAAGCTCTTCTTCCTAATTCCTGCGAAAAACGACTCGGCTGCTTTTCCAGCTTTTAGGCGATCTCCTTCTTTGCTCGGTTCACTAGAATCAAAGGTAGTTCCTGTATTGCAGTATTCATTGGATGACAAATCTATTTCAGTCGCAGTCGATTCTTTCCTCAAATTCTGCCTATTTATTACAGCCTTGTTTGGCAACACTACTTTGTCTTGTTCAGAGCGTCCGCTTCTGTTTCCCTCTCCAGAATCTTTCGCCAAACGATACTTGTTCGAATATTCAAAGTAATCTTGAAGAGACAAGTCGGGTGGAGGTGGAGGCCCTTTCTCCTCCGTTGCCAGGTCAGCAGAACCGGAATCTTTTCTTGCAGCCGTTACACTCTCCGCGCCTTCTTCCACCTCCGAAGTATACGTAGATGTAGAATCACGGTTTTTTATCCCGTTAGCTTGTCCCTGACAGGCTGACACCTGTTCTGATTCCCTATCCACAGAGTGGAAATCATAGCCAGAATTATCATAATCATCGGATGTGAAAGCCATCTTCGCTTGATTAGCATCACCATGTCTTGATACAACATCACTTTTGTTGTCAACTTTTACGGGACTATCCTTAGTGTCGACGTCAAGTGAAACGGTCAAACTCTTATCCGAAACTGCAAAAACAATCACTGTAGAGCAACCCCCACATCTAAGTTTCTTTCTGATGTTATTCTTGCTGACAACTTTCTTAGTCAACACCAGCAACTCGAAACAATTGTAGCATGTCAAAAACGGAGCACCGCCAGCAATAGGGCGGCAGTTTTTTCCACCGGAGGCTAAACGTGTCCTGGGAGGCCGACGAAGAGTATAACTGTCCACTTCAGAGTTCACATCACTAGGCCATCTTGCATGTGTATGAGAAACATGAGATCTCATGGAAGGAGGGTTGGAAATTCTTTGATGAGAACGAGGGTTATCGTCGTAATTAGGAATCATATCATCAGAGACACTCGAGTACTTATCACTGTAGCCAGTCGAAAGGATAGGTACAGAACCACGTCTCTTGGAGTGACACTCGTAACAAGGGCAAGACGGATGATGCCGGCTAAAATTAGGAGGATATGGTTCCATAGGGTCCATATAGACCATACCATCATCCATGTACGGTGATACTTGAAACGGGCCAGGAGCTTGGGGCGGGCCTCTTCTATACCTCATCGGATCGCCATATCCTTGAGGAGCGTATCGTGGAGGATAAAACCTGTTTCCCCCCATTTCTTGCCTATGCATCAAAGGAGGTGGCTCCACATACTGATTCTGATAAACCGGCCGTGCATCAGGGTACCAATTGTCGTACGCGTAAGGATCGTGGGGAGGTACCCTCATATCAAGTGGAATCTTCTCTTTACCCTTTTCGATCAAATCACCAGACCGGCGTAGCTGATCTTTCAGCTCATCCAGCTTCCTCAACAGCTCAGCTCTATCATCTCCAACATATTCAAGATTGCTAGATCCATCCACATTTTCAAAATCATAGCTAGACCTAGACCCGAGGTTTGACGGGCCCAGTTTCGGCTCCATTCTCTGGGCCCTCCACAACCTTTCCTCTTCTTCATACCCCATCCGACCTGATCTCCGCAGCCCATTTTCATGATCATTATATACCATCAAATTTTCCTCTTGACTTGTATTGTTTTGAGCTCTATCAAGGCGAATCCTTCTTCGGTCAGCTCGACTCGAAGAACTAATGGTGGATCTCACATCACTCTCAGAACCATCACTAATGTCCACATTTGTCATTTTCTCATATCTATCAGAAAGCTTCTCCATAGTACCCCCTATCCTTTCTTCATCAGACTTCTCTGAGAATGCATCCAATTCAATACCTTTGTTCTTGGCTGACAAATCAACAATCCAGCAAGAGAGAGAGAGTTAAGAGAGAGATTAATACGAAATCTTCTTTAATATCAACATGGCAGAAACAACGACGACGACCACGACAACAACAACAAAAACAACACCAGCAATAATCTATACAGAAACTTCCCAATTTCAGAAACTACAGCATATCAAGGATGAATCAAGAAAACATGACCACCCAAAATACAAATCAATACAATAAATGTTTCCAAAACCACAAAATCACCCCCACCCCACCAAAACCCCAGAAAAAGTTAACAAAACAATCATGATTTCGTTGAAATATTAACAAAAAAGCACTTCAAAGTTCAAAGGGATGAAACAAAATGTACCTCTAAGAACAGCACCACACCCACCACACTGGTAAACAGAGAACTCGGTCACCTCGGGCAGCAATTTCTCACACTTGGGGCAGCGAACTAGACGAACTTTAGCTGCTTCAGACATTCTTTATTTACAAACAATCTCGAACAATCTCTCCAGCATATTACTTACACATGCATATGCAGAAAAGATTCAATTTTTCGCTTAAAGATCCACTCTTTAAGAGAAATCACAAGTGGGTTTCACAAATTCAACAGATATTTCTCAAATTCTGGAAGATTATAACAAAAAGATCATCTTACACAGAAAGAACAAGATGAGTATGTTCAAAGAACCAATTTTTAGGAGGAACGAGTAAAGGGTTTTGAAGATTTTAACAAGAAATTGCAAGCATAAGTATGCGTGTACAGATTGAAGAGTGTCACTTTTGTTATTTTGGAAAAATATTCCAATAATTGCTGTTCTAGTACTGCTAACTTTTGAGAAAGAGAGTATTTGGGCTCTGAAATTTTCTTTCTTGTTTAAAAATATTTGACTTTTGTGTAGTATATTTTCTTCAGCCATTCACCAAATTTACCTGCACTTTACTATTTTTTATTTTATTTTATTATATTTTCTTGAATAATAAGCTAGAAATTGGTTTTTATATTAGGCAAGAAGCAAGAAGGTTCTTTGAAAGAGGGGTTTTACTTTCACCACTCTTGCTTGAGTAAGTAAGCAATTCTGGTTTCTTACATTTTATTGTATTTTAATGCATATTTACAAATTAAAATATAGGATTGGACAATGATAGATATATAAACTTTGATGGATACTAAACCAATTAGTTATTTATTTTTGCTAAAAAAAAAGTTATTTTGTTATTTTTTTATCAAGAATGGTCATTATACAGTACTACCTCCGTCCCGTTCGAATTTGTACACTTTCTTTATTGGTACGTCTCACACAAATCTGTACATGTTTAAAAATGAAAGTTCTCTCACAATCTCTACCCTTATAATCTCCACCCTCAATCCTCACCTTTGAAAAAGTCAACCAAAAAGCAAAGAATAGTTTTTTCTTAATATCAAGGTTGCAGAAGTCGGAAATCGTTAGTCGGGCGGTCTCCAAGCGACTAGCGACTAGGCCGAGTACTCGCCGAGTACTCCTCCAGATTTTTTTTTTTCAATTTTTAAATTTTTAAATTTTTTTTTAATTTTTTGGCATGACCTATATATAATTATATGTCCAGAAAAATCAGAAAAAGTGGAGAATACTTACAATATAATTATACTAGTCCCATCAATTCAAGCGACTACATACTAACAAAAAATCTAAAGTACACATCAAAAGTTCAAGACTAATACATATTAATTACTATTTACTAATTAGCCAAGGAGACACTAAAACCACATAAATAAGTAATAATCAATTTAACCACAAACTACCAAATAGAAAAATACTCAAATAGTCCATAATACATAACATAATAAACCAAATATTGAAATACCCAAGTCATAAACACATTCTTTTTATCCAAAATGACATCAAATTCATATTTCAAAAGTTATGGATTAAATTAGTAAAAAAAAAAAAAAAAAAAAGGAAAAAAACACAAAAAAAGGGGGGTTCTCCGTCTCCGCCGAGTAGAACGATTTTGCCGACTCGGCCGAGTAGTCGCCGACTCGGCCGAGTAGTTGCCGATTTTTTGCTCAGGCGATTTTTTTGTGCGATTTTAGACAAATCGGGTCGGTTACCAACCGAGTAGCGACTACTCGGCCGAGTAGTCCGAGTTCTGCAACCTTGCTTAATATACGTGTCCGATCAAACGTGCAAACTCCCGTAGGACGAAGGGAGTATTATATTAAGCTTTTCTCAAGAAGGTTGGTAGGATGTACACGAATCGAATCGAATCGAGCCGAGCCGAACAGTACAAGGTTCGACTTTGGCTTGTTTAACTTTTCAATGTGTTAGAGTTCGACTCGAATTCGTTCGAACATATAAAATCATGTTTGAGTTCGGTTCATTTTGTAAATACTAAGTTCGCGAACAATTCGATCTCGATTCGGCAAAAACTCAATAATATATTAAACGAGCGTAGTTCGAGCTCGATTCGGTAAAAGCTCTATAATATATTAAAGGAGTATAGTTCGAGTTCGAGTTCGTTAAATATATAATAACTGAGCTCGCGAATAGTTTGTTAAAAATTCATAACTAGTCTATTGGTATTGACTCTTTACTTTGATATTAGAGATTTTTGTGTTCAATTTACGTCGAACACCAATTAAATGCATAATTTTATACTTTTTATATACTAATATATATAATCGAGCTGGGTACGCGAGCCCAGCTCGCAAGCCTGACTTCATGAACAAGCTTGCGAACTTGAGAACCAAATACCTACAGGCTTGAGTTTGACTTGAAAATTTTGCCAAGCTCGAAATTAGGTTCTAGCTTGATTCGTTGAGGCCAACAAACAATTCTGAACCGATAATTTTTTGAATTGAGATCTGAATATTTCGCGAACAATTAGACTCGTGTACATCCCTAAAGGTTGGTCAATAAACTTGATTTAGTATAAAGGAAGCTTTTAAAAGCGGACAATTTATAAAATTTGAAAACAAAATAAAGAAATTGGATTTGAATCCAATATTGTGCACACCTATGTATACATTTTATAAAGAGAATTCCTAATACTTTGTATTGTAAAAACTCGTTATTGTTTCGTAATGAGAGTCATGTTTTATAATGTTTCTTGTCCTAAAATGAGAGGTTTTTCTAAACATTAATTTTTCGTTTTATTTGTCCAAACTCAAAAAATCAAATGATTTATTTTACAAATTAATTATATATCATTAAATAAGTTAAATTAAAAAATAGAATAGCTAATATAAAGTGTGCATCAATCGTTTTTTAGAGAATTATAACTTTATTAAATTAATCGAAGATAAGAATATTGTGTTTTTTAAATGTCACTCGAATTATGTGACAAAGAAAGTACCATTTTCTTCTATCATACCAAAATCAATCAATGTAAAATACTAGTATATTTTGTCGTAAAATGCATGAAGATAATTTATTTAGACTATCTAAAGTATTTCACCGTAATATTTAGTATGAAGAGTGACACATTTAATGTGGATTCCATATTTCTATCTTTCATTTCCACACAAAGTATGTCACTCTCTCTGAAATTTACGGTAAAATACTCTAGATGATTCAAATTCGTAAATAATACCAGATCTCGTCTAGGGATGTGAACGAGTCGAATAGAGTACGAGTATACTTTCTCCATACTTACCCTAGGGTTGAATTCGGGCAATACTCGTCGGACAACTGAATCACTCACGGATAATTGGATAACTCAATATATATTATAAAAAAATTAATAATATTATATATTTTATATATATATATATATATATATATATATATATATATATATATTATAGGTAATGTGATACAATAAATCATTTACAACAAATGTAATATGTAAATATTATATTACATATTATTTATATGTTAAATAATATATTAGATTTATTGTTGATTATATACTATATGAAACATATAATAATATATACTTGTGTAACTAGATAGAGTAATCGAATACTGTAAACAACTAATATCCTATATTCTTATCCTACCTTACCGATTACTATAATATCATGTTCGTCTAATATCCGGTCATATTATTTGTTTGAATTTGGATCCTTTACTGTGGTTCATGGGAGTAATACATTTTATAAAATATAGAATTATAAGAGCCACACACCGTAAAATATTTTAGACGATTCAAATCCTACTCATTTACTTGTATTCACGGATAAAATTGACATCGCTGATCAAATCCAAGAAATTAAATGAATCTGCCAAATTTCTACGAATTATTAATTGAGATATTGGCAATGATAGTGACGTTGATTGAAGTATATGCAATGAATTAAAAGTACGGCTTTGGCTTTGCATTAATGGACTGATGCGCCTAATTTTTCTGAATTGTTTTTTATGAATTTGTCAAATTTTCTGACAATTTCTGCCTGTCTTTTGATTCCAACCTTTGACTAGGGATGGTAATGTATCGAGTGAAACTCGAATTCGCACTAAATCTGTCTTGTATAGGAAGGGTAAAAGTTTAAATAGGTTATGAGTTGTGTTCAAATTCGATCGAACGAGTATTCGAGTTGTGAATTTTGCTAAATCCACCCCTAACTCGTCCTGTATAACACTTGTGTGCATGTGATGTACAATATGTTTATTGTACATCACTAAATTTAACACATGGACTCCAAAAAACTGCTGAAATATGATTTATAAAAAGATCGCGTCTGCGAATCGGGTCCACGCGCGGGTCGCACTATTTTTTTTAAAAAAAAATTATACTGCAAGTACACAATAAGTCTACTCTAACACAAAATTAATATACTACAAGAACATAATAAATCAAGAACAAAAAAAAAAAAAAAAAAGATACGGGTCACGCGCGACCCGCGTATAATTTTTTATCCGAGTATACATTAAGCATTATTGTACACCATAAGCACAAGTTTTTACCTTATTTATATTTATATTTTATATATATTTATTAGTATATTCAAGTGTCTGTTTTTCCAACGTTTGACTCGGTTATCTCTCTCTCTATAGATATATCTATGTATGTATCTATATTTGGTAATGCATACCACTTCTATTCTCTTTGTGGGACCTTATTGAATAAGTTTATAGCATGTTATTTGTCACATGATTTTTTTCGTACTACCTCCGTTCTGAATGAAAGTGTATTTCTAGAGGCATGTTTACTACAGTAAAAGTAGGTGTGATCGAGATTATTTATTTTACATAAATTAATATTTATTATCTTGGTTTTTCAAAACGGATCAATCCCACATACTCGGATTATGTGTACAATTTGAGACTATTGGGATGATTATTGAACCCACTTCCCCCTAGGACTGGTTTAGTCATTTGGATTAGGATTCATGATCTCTTGAACTTGAATTTGTTGCGAAAATGAAACACCCAAAGTAAACGGGCTCTAAGAGTACACATATATTAAGGAAATCTGTTTTTTACTTTTATGTTGACTTTTTAAAGATTGATTGAGCGTGAAGATTTTGAGAGTGTAGATTGTGTTATGACTTTCATTTTTTAAGAATGTGCAAATTATATTGGGACATACAGAAAAATAAAGTATGCGACTTCATTCAGAGCGAGTATTTACTATTCTATTTTAAGGTTATGTTTTATTTATTTTTTTTAAATCGAAAATTTCAACAATCGATCTCAATTCAAAGATCTTAACCCAATAAGAAAAATCATGACATATCAATACAATCCGATGGGTAGAAGAAAAGAAAAAACGTGCAAGCGACGAGCAATTACACTAAATATTCGTCAAAAGCATACACTAAATCATCCACAAGTAGTCCGTAAGACCTGATCCATGTCTCGTGACTGCATGCACAACAAGCAACGAATCGAAGAAAAGCACTAATAACTACAGTTGACTCTAAATCAAGATTCATTAATTTTCAGTAAACTTCATGTAAGACGTTTATCAATTACAACAGCTTTCAAAGTAGAAAGATTCATAGGAGACGGAAGATCGGAAGTCATACAAAGCGTGGAAAAACGGACAAAAGCGTTGAGAAATCTAATAAAGGCAAAACTGAGGAGAGGAAGAAAAAAAAAGAAGACGAAACAAAACAAATCAAAATAGATAACCAATAATATATTAGAAGTACTCCAACCAGGGGCGGCCCTGGGGCGGTCGAGGCGGTGCCGCCAAACTGGTTCCCCCTCCGACCAGGGCCCCCAATTTTTATTAAACCTGTATATATATGTTATATAGTAATTACAGGTGAATAATTGTATCAATATATGGCGTATGTTAGTTGGTTAGCCTTGACAAGAAATTTTTTTATGCTTAGATGAGGTCTCAAGTTCGATGTCTCTCTAGCCCCTATATTTATTTTTATTATAAAGGGCCTCATTTTCTTTTTCGCAGTTCTCTAGCCCTATATTTTTATTAGAAAGGGGTCTCATTTTCTTTTTTTCACCAGCACCAGGTCCTTTGAAACATTGGATCGGCCCTGATTTCAACATCCTTCTATAATTGGAGGATGAGGAAAGAAAAAAGGGACCTCATTTTATTTTTTGCACCACCATTAGGTCCTTTGAAATATTAAATCGACCCTGATTTTAACATCCTTCTATAATTGGAGAATGAGAAAAGAAAGAAGAGATCTCTAAACTTTCGGGAGATAGATGAAAAGGAGACCAGCAGATCTATAGGTACTATGTTTTATTTTCTTTCTCACATCATACTCCTTGCGTCATTATTTCTCTGTCAACACCTCAGCTTATTGAATTTAATAACATCTCAAACTTTTGTCAAAAAAAAATCAAAATCATATCTCAAACTAATTTTTTAAATTAAAATAAAAATAGAAACAATAAGTTAATTAAAAAGTCAATGATTACGAAGTCAAATCTTTGTACTATAAAACATGAAACCAGATCATGTGAAATGAAGTATTAAACACAAAAGAGATTTTAAAGTGGTAGGAGATCAGCTGCAGCTAATATTCCACCAACTTAATCTTGTTAAAGAATGTAAAAGAATATTATACTCCCTCCTCCGTCTCGACCTAATTGTTCTACTTGCCTTATTTATTTGTCACAAGCCAATTGTCCTACCTCATAAATGATAAATTCTTCCACAATCTTCACCATCAAAATCTCCACATTCAATCTCCACCTTTGAAAAAGTCAAAGATTCCACAAAATCTGTTTTTACTTAGTCTCTGTGGCAGGTCAAGGTAGGACAATTAATTTGGGACGGAGGGAGTAATAGATAGGAATATACTCTCTTCGTCCCGAATAAACTTGCACACTTTTCGTTTTCGTTCGTTCCAAGTAAATTTGCACATCCTTAAAATGGAAAGTTATAACACAATCTCCACCCTCAAAATTTCCATCCTCAATCTCCACCTTCAATTAACCTTTGAAAAATCGACAAAAATTCAAAAAATATTTTTTTTCCTTAATATGTGTGCCGACCACCCTGTGCAAATTTATTTGGGATGGAGGGAGTAATATTTAACCAAAACTTAAGTGATTTAAACAAAAATGTGAAAAAAGCATAGATGGCCTATAACAGTATTGTGTCTCGACGAGGTTTAATCGAAGATAAACGGAAACTTTATGTTGTAATTGAAAGTTGACATACATTACATATAACGTTTTTTTTTTAAAATAATCTACGTTTACTACTGTATCTTCTGCCTCCCATTCCTAATCTCTGTTGGGGTTTTCTAGTGTGAGTTGCCACCCCGCTATCGTGTGATTTTCTAGCCTTTATGGTTTGTTTTTCTACTAGTTTGGTTTCCCTTATTATTAGATTTTTCTAGTTTTCCTTATTATTGGGTCAGGGTTCAACTGAGCTTTTTGAACATTCAATGGCGTGGGATGAGATTGCTTCTTTGGCAGCGCTATGGGACTCATTGCCGTTCATTGCCGTTATTGGCGGCTGAGTCCAATAATGTTGTCATCGATGAGAACGTTGCCAAGCCGAATGAGAGGCAAAGCAGGAGCCGGTTGGAAGATGATGTTCATGAACCAGAGACGGTGGCTAGCATTTAATTACTTAGTGTGGAATGCGAGAAGGCTTGGGAGCCAGCGGTCGTTCCGAAATTTATGTCATTTAATAGCCGATCTGTTACTTTTGTTTATGTCTGTGTGGCGTCACTTTTTTTATTTTTCTGGTATGTTTGGTATCTCTGATTCTTTGCTCGTTGTGTATGCAGTCACAGAGCAAGAATTGTCTTTTTATTTTGGTAATTGTCTTTTGTTTTGGTGTATGATTCTTTGCATCAAGTTACAAAGTAAGAATTGTCTTTTAATTATGTTAGTCTTTTTTCGGATGCTATTTGGTAGTCGTGTGACGTATAGGCTAGTTCAATTTTTTTCTTTGTCGACCAATCTGTTAACGTAGATGAGTCCCGACTTCCATTTGGATGAAGACTCTTGTACTTGATTATTTGATGTGAATTATAAGACATCCAATTGTTAAAAATATAACCTACGTTTGATTCTCTCTTTTAATGTAAATTAATATAAAAAGTCAATGCGTACTAAGTCAAATCATTTGTGATTTAAAACGTGATACCAAATAGTGGATCTTCTTAAGAAATTAAATTACTGATTACTCCTTCATCCCGCTCTAATTTGTCTATTTTTTTTTCGATTTGTTCCAATCTAATTTGTCAGTCCATAAATGATAAATTTCTTTCACAATTTCTAACCTCAAAATCTCAACATTCCATCTCCATATTTGAAAGGTCAAATATTCCACAAAAAAATTATGTTTTCTTAATCTCCATGCCCGATGAAAGTAGGTAAATTGAACCGGAACGGATGTTTTATAAATGAAGGAAATAGTAATATAATTATTATGTCAATTAAATATAAATTAATACCACTAGCAAAAAAGTTGACTTGACCAACTTCAAATAATTGTCACATTCACGCCTTGCTAGAAGATATTAATTATGTCGACTCTTTTCTTATTTTTATTTTTATTTTTATTTTTTTGCTATCTGATCAAATTCTATTAGAAGTCATGTTTTGATGTTTCTCGACCTACGAGGAATGTGAATAAATCGAATCTGTTTTGTTAGTTTACTAAGAATTTGAGTTCGAATTCGAAAATACTAATTCGAAATTGAATATTAATTGAATTTTAAAAGATGATTTGAATTGAATTCGTAAAAAATATTCGAACATATTCGACACGATTCGAAATTCGAAATTTTCTTTCTTCTTTTAATATATTTTTTTATTTTAAAATATTTAAATATTATTTTATTTTATTTTTTAATTACAAATTTTAATAACTTATATGTATATACATTATCTATATAAATTTATTTTAAATATATATAATATATAGACGAATTGAATAGCCGAATTATTTGAATCGAATACAAATATATTTGTATTTTGAATTCGAATATTATACGAATCTAAAAGAAAATCGTATTTAAATTCGAACTTTCCGAATCTAAATTTGAATCATCTCAATCGAATTCAAATTACGAACCGTATCAAAATTATTTGGTTTGAGTTACATCCAAACTTATTGGCCAATCTCAATCTGGAAAAGGATTTCAGTGACAGGCTTGGAATAGTGAAAAATGAATTGCTAGATGTGTAATAATTTTTGTTTCAAGCATGAGAAACAACATTGATAACTGAAAGTATTTGCCACTAATGTAATAAATAATCACTAGTTAACAAGGCATTTATAACATCTTTTTTATTTTAAAATGATATCCCCCTTTAATATAAAAGCAGGATATCTCGCTGATGTGTCATCTTAGGAGTGATTCTAGCTGTTTTTTTCTTTTCTTTTTTCTTTTTCCTTTGGTCTTTCTCGCTGATACTTTGTTTTTCTATTTTACATTGTTTTTCTTGCTAAAAATTTCGGACCTTTTTTTTTTTCCTTATTTTTTGCTCCTCGACGTGATTTTCTACGTAGCTCATTTTTTTTTTCTTTTTCTCAATTCATGTATTACGTAGACTTACTTTAAAATACAGGATTATGTATAGTATTGGGGCACATTTATTAAAAAAAAAAATCCCAATAGAAATCTGAAAAACATGCAAAACTTAAAATAAAATTCATGATTAAGCATAAATACATATACATGCTTTGTGATTCACTATTTTTTTAATCGTAAAAAAATAAATACCTATTTAAAAATATACAAACATACATAGGAAAACTAAGTTACACATAGTTTGTTAATACTTCTTACATAGAATAAAGCAACGACCCTTCACTAATATCCATTAACTTTATATTATTTTTCTTAAGTTTATTTCTCCAGAGTTCTCTAGAAATTGTTAACTGCAAATCTGGTGTAGTATCTTTATTATTATTATTATTATTATTATGTATAATATAATTGGGCCATCTATATTTTAGGCTTACTCAATTAATATGTTGAATATGAATACGAGGTGATAGTGTGTTGACTCAATCTGTCATATATTTAAATTAAGTGTGTTAGCTCAATCTATAAGTATCATAATGAATACAATTTATTAGATAAAATAAATATTTAAGCTTATAGCAGTTACATATGGTACACCTATATGTTCCTTAATGCGATATATATATATATATATATATATATATATATATATATATATATATCGCATTTTATAGAGTTACAAATCGAAAATTATTGAAGATTCTTGTATGTGACGGAAGGGAACAAACACATTAATAATGCTGTGAATATTAGGTTTTCCGCAATTTATAGATTGTATAGTACGATGTCTTGAATATTAATAATTATTTCACACAATACAAGTATCATGCTTTATTGCTTTTTGTAATTTTAATTACCATTTTAGTACCTGATATGTTAATTACCCATTATAACTTTAAAGAAACGGTAATCCCGTGCATCGCACGGGCGGACATCTAGTATAACTTAAAAAAATGTATCACCTTCTTTTTTGCAGTGGCAAAATACGGGAAAAAAGTACAAATGGTCCCATAACTTTTTACTTTTTCGGATTTAGTCCCATAAGTTATTGCTTTTTCGATTTAGTCCCACAACTGTAGTAATTGCTCAATTTTAGTCCAATTTTGACCCAATATTGACCAACTGACCGGAAAAGATCACGTGACTTTCACGTGCCGGCGCGGTTTTGGAAATTCCGGCTAAAATGGTCCCATAACTTTTTACTTTTTCGAATTTAGTCCCATAAGTTATTGCTTTTTCAATTTAGTCCCACATCTCTACTAATTGCTCAATTTTTGTCCAATTTTGACCTAATGTTGACCAGCTAACCGGAAAAGGTCACGTGATCTTCACGTGCCGGCGTGATTTTGGGAATTCTGACGACTTATGACACGTGTCGCCGGACTTCCGAGGTGGAATTTTAATTTTTTTTATTAGGACACCACATCAGCAAATTATTTACCTTGTCAGCTTATATTTTTCTTTTGCCTGAATTGAATTAAACTCCAAAAAATACAAATGCAAAATAAGGAAATGTAATATTTTATCGATCTAACCCTTAAATCAGAATTAGCATCCCTCCTTCTTCTTCTTCTTCTTCTTCTTCTTCTTCTTCTTCTTCTTCTTCTTCTTCTTCTTCTTCTTCTTCTTCAGTTCGCATCCTTCTACAAGAAAAAGCTCTAACTTTTCTCTTCCAATCTTTTCTATTAGAAAGTCGCGGCTTCAACTCCTCCAAAATTGGAGAACACACGAAGACAAAGAACCATGTCCCAATCTAGGAATAACTTGCGAAATAGTATTGTGTGTGCGAATTCGTAGCTCTATCTCTCTTAGCTCAACACAATTGATTACAGCAACAATCAAACAATCAAAACAAGCAATCAACTTGTTTCAAGAACACACTTGTATGCAAGAAAGTTTAACAAAGAAGAAAATATAAAATCAACAAAGAGAGTTACGTGGTTCTCCCTTCAATACACTTGTTGCCTCCTCTATATGGAATGACAAGAAATATATATGTATCAGAGATGGAAAAAAAAACCGCCTTAGAGAACAACGGATGAGATTAAATCAAGAAACCGGATCACAACTCCTCAAGTAACAAACTAACTGCTTTCTGCAAACAACAACAGTTGAAAGACCACGGTTTGAATAAAAACCGTTGTAGAAGCTGAATAACATAAATAACAGAATTAGTTTCCTGAAACAGAATTTAGTTGTTATGAAATCCTCTTTAATCAATTTACACTTAATCCTGAGTTGATAAGCCATATCTTTAACAGTGTGCGACTAAGGTTTGAATTCCCCCATTAAAACCTCTTGGAAAGAAGAAAATGTTGGGCGTAGGTTCTACGGCTGCTCTCACGATACCCGATATGGTTTTTAGTTCTTGCTTCAATTTTATTAGTTTATTCAAGGTTGAATTGAATTAATTGAAACATACTGGATATAATTTTGGCAGAATGAAGGTCATTGTACGAGTTTTAGGTGGATAGATGCACTTCTATGTGATAGAAGCAAACACATAATGAGAGGGCTCTTGTGAAGGCTTAACGAGAAGAACACTGAAAATGAGGTCCTGCATAACGCCTGCATGAATCTCGAAAAAATTGTTTCCGTAACCGAGATAGATAATGTGAGAATGAGCTACTCGTTAAAGGAAAAAAAAAAACAGTTGGAGTTAAAGAACAAGGAGTTGGAGTCCATCAACAATGAGTTGATAAAACATAAAAGTCGGCGGAATTTTCAAAATCGCGTCGGCACGTGAAGGTCACATGACCTTTTTCGGTCAACTGGTCAACATTAGGTCAAAATTGGACCAAAATTGAGCAATTACTAGAGATATGAGACTAAATCGAAAAAACAATAACTTATGGGACTAAATTCGAAAAGGTAAAAAGTTATGGGACCATTTTAGCCAAAATTTTCAAAACCGCGCTGGCACGTGAAGGTCACGTGACCTTTTCCGGTCAGTTGGTCAACATTTGGTCAAAATTGGACCAAAATTGAGCAATTACCAGAGATGTGGGACTAAATCGAAAAAGCAATAACTTATGGGACTAAATCCGAAAAAGTAAAAAGTTATGAGATTATTTTGGTTTTTTTCCCGGCAAAATACTATTTGTTTAGGGTTGGGTTAATCGGTTGTGAATTGAGCCTAATTCTTTACGTGTTTGTCCACCGGTTATGAACAATAAATTGCCCACAATCTTCACATACATCATCAAATCACTAAGCACTCCTACACACATCATCAATCAAACACCATTCCTAATACACATTTTTATCAATAATCAATCATTCACTAACTAACTCTTACACACATCAAATCAACTTTAACACATTTTATATTATAATCAATGTTTGTGGGACCGGACCGGTGATCGAACTGGACAAGCTACCGCTTTAAGGTTCAACCGGTTCAACCACCTGTCTAATCGGTCAACGGCAATTTGCTGATTTTTGTATTTCAATAGTTGCTTATGTGTAATACAATCTAATTTGATATTGGAGTTTAACTTATGAAAAAAAGTTCAACATGTATCAATATTAATTAATCCAAAGATACAAAAGTTCAAATAATCCGAGATAGAGAAATGATTTCTACTGCATCTAAAGATGGAGAAGATGGGTAGGACTTAGGAGTGAGAACAAGCAAACCCTAGTTTGAGAGGTGGAAGAACAGGTATATGGGAAATGAGGGGAAATGAAAGATGAAAGATGAAAGGTGAAAATCCCCTTTTTCACTTAAAACTGGACTCGAAACCACAACTTTATTATAAAATAAAAATAAAAATTAGATTATAAGACCGGTTCGGCGGTCTAACCGGTTTTCAACGATTTTATGATGTTTCCGATTATTCACACTACCGGACCGGTTCCCGGTTGAACCGATCGAACCGGGTGGGTCCGGTCCGGTCCCACAAACCTTGATTATAATCATCTCACAACTCAATCTCCAACCAACATAAACAAACACTCACTTATTTACCACAACCTCCCTGATAACTCTCCACAGAAACGACAAACAACACTACTATCCACGAACCACATATGAAGCTTCAGACAAAATTATCTATCTAATTTTTTACCCCAATGGGTCTAAAAAATAATAAAAATAGACCATAGTTTTTCTCTCAAGTCCTTCATATCTTGAGATGACACTACCTAGCACAAAAAGTTTACGATTCTATATTTTTCTGAATATGTATTTGCAATATGTAAGGCTATCTTTCCACCTTATTCAAAAAATTACAGAACACTTTAAGGACATAGACATTTAATCGAGTTCGTGAAAGAACTCTCTCAGTCTGCATACGCTTTACCCTTTTAGATAAAACTACCTCATCTCATCTTATAATAAACTTTTATAAGATTCCAGAAGGAGTTAGTATACATAGATTTGGACTATGATGCTCTTCTAATGGTCAATGTCTAAATTCATCATAACTAGCGATATTAACCTGAGAAACATCATTATTTAGTGATGAGAATTCAAAGACTCTTACACAAAACAAGTTAAAAATGATCACTTCATCTATGAAAACTTTCAAGTTGACTAGAATTTTAATATTATTCTCCCACTACTCTATCAAAATCTCCTACTGTCTCAACTACTCATTAATCAGTAGATGTACTATGTTAATCATCTTACATCTCATATTGAATCTAACAAGTAAAATGAGTAGATTATGTAAACCCAACTAAGTATGTTCAATGCGGAACGTTAGACTTGATGAACTAGAAAATTATTTCCCTTACCTTATCCAAAAAAACTATACTTTTGAATTTGCATCCGTCCATACTCTTATCCTATAAGAAGGTCACATTTGCCTTCGCGAAACCTTCTTATCCAAAACTCTATGAAAATAATGTTTACATATAGTGCTATTTAAAAAAATATAAAATAGATATGTTGTAATATGAAAAGATTAAGTCCTCTATAATCACATAGCCCATTATAATTTCCCTAATTCCTTTTAAGTTTTGGGCTCTCCAACTACTGGGCTACCCAAATTTTGTTCTAAATGGGCTTTATATACAGGCCCAAGAATACAAATACACAACTAAAGTTTGTAATATCGATCTTATAGACAAAGAAAATAAACTCAGCAACTTGTGCTGGCCCAAACGTTGCGGTACCTTTTTTAAGTGTGTCAATTATTGACCCGACACGATAGCAGACGCAACGCGAGTTTATAGAGGTTACATTTAATTGAAGGGTTTGAGAATAGATTTGAAATTCATATTTTAAATCCATTAGTTTTTTTAGATTATCATGGATTTAGAAATTCACCGTTTCATTTTGGCTATTTTGTGGAAGATTTGAACTTCATTAATTTTAAATCTATGCATTTCAAATTCCCCGTCCAAACACAACCCAAAAGAAATTCGAAATCAAGTCGACTCAAACATGATAAAACTCCAAAGTCGACAATATATCTTAAAATACAATAACCATGTATGACAAATACTCCGTCCGTCCCACTTAAATTTGCACACTTGTCTTTTTCGTCCGTCCCACTTAACTTTGCACACCTTTAAAAAGAAAATCTTTCTTACAATATTCATCCTCAATCTACATCTTTGATAAAATCAACTTAAAAGCAAAAACAATTTTTTCTTATCATCCGAGTCCGATCAGTCCTGCAAAACTAAGTGAGACGGAAGGAGTAACTTTTAATGCACAATGTGAATCCACTCGAAATCGTGCACAAACCTGACCTGGTCCAATAAAATTGCCACCTCCCTCACCAACATTTTATTTTAAAGAATTTAAATTACATTTTATTTATATTTTTCAAAATTAATTATTAAACGACAAATAGTATCCATTTACAATGGCCCATTAAGTATTTATTTAAATCAAAAGAACCCACCACTGCGAAAGTTGAAAACCCACTCAAAATGGCGCACTTGTAGAAAATTATTTATTTTTCTTTTCCAATATTAAAAGAAGGAATTTTCAAATACTCCTTTCGTCCCGGCTTAATTTGTTTACTTGTCTTTTTGGTTTGTCGCAAATAACTTTGTCAGCTCAAAAAAAAAAAAATTCTCTCATAATCTCCACCCTCAATCTTCACTTTTAAAAAAATTAAAAATTCCACAAAATATATTTTTTCTTAACCTTCGTATTCGAATCAAAGTAGACAAATTAAGTTGGGACGGAGCGACTAGTAATTAGAGAATTAAAGTGGAATTAATATCCCCTTGTTTCATTTCTCGACAAAAGATTAAATATCTCAGTATGTCTAGATATGAATAATTAATTTAATTGCAAAGTTTAACTGATAACCAACAACGACAACAATTAAATTCTATAATTATATAAAATTAACAATAGTACAATATTAAATTAGTTGTTGTACAATATTTTTATCACTTCAAATAATCGTAATCGAAGAAAGCTTACTCAAAATGTTAAGATATCGCCGATTAATATAAATGCAACGATTAACGGATGATCAATAACGATAACGAGCAACTTGCTAAATTACATAAAATCTACGAAAAAATCAATATTAAATTAGTCGGTGAACAAGATCTTTATCACTTCCACGTGAATAACAGTAATTAGAGAAAACTTACTCAAATGTTAAGATATCGACAACCAACTTAAAATTAATGATTAACTGATAACTAATAACGACAACGAGCAACTTACTAAATTATATAAACCCATAGAAAATCACAACTCTAATAGCAGTTCGAACAATATTTTTACCGCTCAACATAAATAACTGTAATTGAAAAAATCTACTCAAATGTTCAGATATCAACAAGTAAACAGTTCTATCGGTTAGCATAAATAACAATAATTGAAGAAAGCTTACTCAAATGTTAAGATATTGCCAATTAATATAAATGCAACGATTAGCTGGTGATTAATAACGACAACGGATAACTTTCTAAAGTACATAAAGTGCACGGAAAATCTACTCAAATGTTCAAATATCGACAAGTAAGCAGTTCTATCGCTTAGCATAAATAACAATAATTGAAGAAAGCTTACTCAAATGTTAAGTTGTCGCCAACTAATATAAATGCAACGATTAACTAGTGATCAATAACGACAACGAGTAGCTTGCTAAATTACATAAAATCTACGGAAAATCAATTTTAAATTGCCGGTAAACAATATCTTTATCACTCCCACGTGGATAACATTAATTGGAGAAAACTTACTCAAAGTTAAGATATCGACAACCAACTTAAATTTAACAATTAACTGATAACTAATAACGACAACGAGCAACTTCCTTAATTATATAAACCCATAGAAAATCAAATCTCTAATAATAGCAGTTGAACAATATTTTTATCGCTCAACATAAATAATTGTAATTGAAGAAAACCTACTCAAATGTTCAGATATCGACAAGTAAATAATTTTATCGCTTAGCAAAAATAACAGTAATTGAAGAAAGCTTACTCAAATGTTAAGATATCGCCAACTAATATAAATACAACGATTAATTGATGATCAATAACGACAACGAGTACTTGCTAAATTACATAAAATCTACGGAAAATTAATATCAACGGTAATTGGAGAAAATTTACTCAAATGTTAAGATATCAACAACCAACTTAAAATTAACGATTAACTGATAACTAATAACGAAAACAACTTACTAAATTATATAAATCCCGGGAAAATCAAAATTTAACTATTAGCAGTTGAACAATATTTTTACCGCTCAACATAAATAACGGTAATTGGAAAAACCTACTCAAATGTTCAGATATCGACAAGTAAACAGTTTGATCGCTCAACATAAATAACAGTAATTAGAGAAAGCTTACTCAAATGTTCAAATATCTACCCGTAAACAATAATTAGAGAAAGCTTACTGAAATATCCAAATGTCGACATTTAGTTTAAATTCAACGATTAACTGATAACTAATAACGACAACGAGCAGCTTACTAAATTATATAAACCCATAGAAAATCAAAACTCTAATAGCAGTTGAACAATATTTTTATCGCTCAACATAAATAACTGTAATTGGAGAAAACCTACTCAAATGATCAGATATCGACAAGTAAACAGTTTTATCGCTCAACATAAATAACAGTAATTAGAGAAAACTTATTCAGATGTCTAAATATCGACAAATAAACAGTAATCGGAAAAAGCTTACTCAAATATTCAGATATCGAATCTAAATTCAACCTACTCAAATGTCCAGATATCGACAAGTAAACAGTTTTTTCGCTCAGCAAAAATAAAAAAAATTATAGAAAACTTACTCAAATGTCTAGATATCTACACGTAAAGAGTAATCGGAGAAAGCTTACTCAAATATTCAGATATCGAATCTAAACTCAACCGTTAACTGATAACCAATAACGATAACGAGTAACCTACTCATGCACTCCATAAAATCCAAAGAAAAATCTATATTAAATCATCCCTTTAACTATATCTTCATCAGTCTCACATGGATAACAATAATAATTTGAAGAAATCTCACTTGATTAGATCATCACCACTAAAAAAATATTTTTTTTTTATTAAAATAACATTGCTACATCTAAAACAAAGAACATTCATCAAACCACAAAAACATAAATCTTCAAGAACATAAACTGATTTTTTTCATTTCATGTTACTATTTTTTCCATGAGAAGATTCTGGAAATTCCAGATTTCTGCTTCTTAGCCTTGTCTTTTCTCTCTCCACCAACCTTCCTCTTGAGCACATTCCAGAAACTTCCAGAATATTTGGCAGCTTCTTTCTGGGCTTGTTTTGATTTCTCTGACGACAACGACGATGACGACGATGACAACAAGGTTGAGGAGTCAGTGCATGATCCACTGCAATAAGGCAGTGTCATGTAATGCCTTTCCAAAAGGTGGCTAACTGCAGCAAGTTCATATGAATCATATAAAGGGCTTCCACAATCCCAAATTTTCATGGTTTTTTCATCATCAATTTCTTGAATTTCCTTCATTTTGATTTTGAATTTTGTGGGGTGGATTTGGGTTTAGGATAGGGACATATATAGAGGGCATGTTCTTGGTTTTTCATGTGTGTACAAATAATGTGATTCTGTCATTATTTATTGCTTCATTATTATTGGACAATTTGGAGTTCTTGAATCATTGCTCATTAATGTGGAAAGATGTAGATTTAGTCGATGTTTTAAAAGACGTTAGGCGATAATTGTGGGTTATGGAATCTAGCACTATTCGGATTTAGATGAAATTTATCTAGAATTAAGCGGGGAGAAGTTGGAGAAAAATATAGACAGTCGAAGAGTTGTTGAATCATTGCTCATCAACGTCCAAAGATGTAAATTTAGTCGGTGTTTTAAAAGACGCTAGACGATAATTGCACGTTAAATTGGGGTTTAGTACTAATCGGATTTAGATGGAATTTATTTAAAATTAAACGGAAAGAAGTTGGAGAAAAATGTAAACGGTTGAAGACGGTCTAGCGTCTAGACTAGCGAGGTTAAGAACAGTGAATCTTGGAAAAAAGAAAAGGAAAAAAAAAGATGTGAATTTAGAAAAAAAACTTTTGGGATTAGAGTAAGTGACAGATCTGAAAATTTAATATTTGGCTTTGTGTCATTGAACATGTGAGGTAAAATGGCAACAATAATCATGGTGTGTCAATTGAAATAGCAACAAGATTTCGATACTTCTTCCGTTCCGTTCCATATTAATTCACGTTTTAATTAATTGATATTTTAAATAACTTTTACAATTTTTATCTATTGTTTTCCTGGTTCAATTCTAAAATATCTCAACTTTTTCAACCTGTCGCTAATATTTTTATTTGGTCTAGCGTAATTTGAGAGAGAAGACAGGGAATTCGGATTCTCTGTTACAGTAGGTATTTCATCCTCTGTTACACTCAATTCATTACGTGACACATTTTAATTTGTGATATCATACCATACACGTACATGTCAGTTAATAAATGTAGAAACACAAGATATAACACCAAAATTTAACAGATGATCTCATGGGAAAGGCAAGAAGATAATTGTTGAAAGAAAGAGACATAGCGAGATTTTAGGAATTAATAAGTTTGAGATATGTATTAACTGAGCGGTACAATTATCAATTTGTTCCGTTCTTACTCCTTTCATTTTTCTCTAAAATGTTAATTGATATGAAATGAAGGGAGGATAAAAATTTGTGATATTAAATAGTTAGTGTCGGTACCACGTTCACCGTGGGCACTTATTAATGTAATCATCAACAATGTGTTAAAACCAATAATAGGAAGCAAATTACCTAATTCAAAATTCATAAAAAGAATCTTTACCCATCAATAGCGGATGGATACATTAACATGTAATATCATAGGTAGGAAAAAATTCCAATAAAATAATTTGACTTTGGATTAACTATTAAATTTAAATATCACTCTTTCTGTTTCAAAATAAAAATCGTGTTTGAATTAAAAACAAACCCAAAATGAAAAAAATTGTTTAAAAAATTAATGTCGCGTTTTATTAGTCATGATAAGATATACGTTCAAGTTTTTCTTTGTAGCTTAGTCATTTTTTTTTTTTTTTTCCACATAATCTTTTTTCTCTACCAACTTCATTAATTATACTAACAACAATTATATTTTTTTTCATAGAAATAGTGGCTGGATGAAAATTAATGATAAGTAATAATAGTCATCTCGATTTATATAGTACTCCCTCGTCTAAAAACGATAGTCCTCTTATAAGTTTCAAATATATTAAGAAATTTATTTATTATATGTGTAAATTACAGCTATATCTTTATCTAATATAGTGAAAAAATGAGTGTTATGTATAAATGGTAATTCAATGAATCATTTAGTGGAGTTGTATTAGAAAAAGAATTATTTAATACACTCTTAAAAAGGAAAGTAGAAGTTAATTCTATTTACTCCCGTGGATAATACCTGCATTGTTATATACCATTGAATTGGGGTAGATTCAAAAAGAATTATTTAGTACACTCTTAAAAAGGAAAGTGGAAGTTAATTCTACCTACTCCCTGGATAATACCCGCATTTTTATATACCATTGGATTGGGGTAGATGCAAAATCAAATGCTAATATTATTTTGAATTACATATACACACCAATTCAATGGTGTATAGCTCATGTGGGTATTGCCCATGGAGCAAGGGTAGCAAAATTTCGAAAAAGAAAATGAGACTAAGATGATGTTTGACTGAGTTTATAAGCTCCTATAAAAATCTTTATAAGATGTTTTTACTTTTTAGGAGCTTATAAGCTCTTGCAAACTGTTTGGCAAAAAAAAAAAAAAAATGTTTAAGAGCTTATAACACACAAAAATAACCTCTAAGAGCTTAAAAGATCTAAAAAAAATAAGTTGATATACCACATCTTATTTCCATCTTATTTTTAAGACCTTAATTATTACACTCAAATTTCACACACAATTCACACACTACACACAATACACACGTTTCACACACTACACTCATTTCGCACACTACACACAACACACACTTCACACACTATATCCATTTCACACACTACACACATTTCATATATTTCACATACTACACACTACACTCATTTCGCACTCTACACATACTTCACACATTACATTTCACACACTAATCAAAATGTGTATTTATATTAACTTTTAAATTAGACCCCAAATTTATAGATAAATCACTATATTTAATTGCAAGATTATAAGCTATTTTATTCAAACACTTTGTTAACTTATAAGCTCCTTAAAAATTACATCTTATAAACTCTTGAAACAACCTATAAGATGTTAGAGTTTATAAAATGTTTAAAATAAGTTTAGCCAAATAATCTCTATATTATACATCAGGAAAAAAAAAAAAAAAAACTAATGTAAATATTAGACAATTTTCTGAAAAATAAATTAGGAGAAAATTATTTATAGTCCTTACATTGATTTTTGAGAAAAGGGCATGATGTGGCACCTCTTTTTCAAAAGATATTAAAACTAGCACCCACTTAATTAATCCCCGCCCACCTCATTTCCTCACTCCCTCTATTGCGATATCTGCAAAATATTTCGTAGCTTTATGCTTTTCCAATTTCGTCCCATACGTCTTGAGATTGTTTAATTTTAGTCCCAAAATTTAAATTTTCACCGAAAAATACACGTATCGGCAAAAATTGGACTTTTGCCAACGACACCGAACTTTTTTGCTGGAATTTTATTTTTATGTTACTTTTCTTTTTTATGTATAACTAGAACTTAAACTTGCCACGTCGTTATATTGCCTTCAAATTAGGACCGATCGTATCGATGATTCCGACTAAGGCCCGACGGAAGAAACTTCGAAACTCAATAACTGACTTTGTCAAAGGTTTCGTGCACACAAGAGCAAGGCTGCTCAGATTGCACCAGAGGAAGATCGGGAATTTGCCGGAGCAAATAACTGAAATGCAAACAAGTGCTGATTGTAGGGGTGTGCAGATTTTGGCTAGAACCGATATAACCGATCGAATCGAATCGATAACTGAATTTCGGTTCGATTATATCGATTTCGATTTTAAGTTTTAAAAATTATCGGTTATCGATTTCGGTTCGATTATCATTCCAAAAATCCGATATATAACCGAACCAAACCGATAACTAAAAGGTTGATATAATTTTTTTTATTTTTTTTAGTTTAGTACCCTTAAAGTCTTAAACTACCCAAATTAGCCCCCAAAGAAAGTAAAATAAAGTTAGCCCCCCCAAATTAGCCCCCAAATTGTTCTTTACTGCACAAAAAATAAAAAATTCAAAAAATTATCGGTTATCGATTTTAGCCGAAACCGAATCGATATTTTCGGTTGAGGTCGGTTTTATTTCTATTCGGTTGGTTATCGGTTGCCAATCTTGACGAATTATCGGTTATCGGTTATTCCTTATCGGTTCGGTTCGGTTCGGTTCTGGACCGATGCACACCCCTAGCTGATTGTACATAATAAAGAAAAGGAAAAAGAGAAAAAGATTTCAATGCGAAAATCTGTTGCCACATAGGCAAAAAGCCTAATTTTAGGTCGACGCGTGACAGGCACATGTTCCTAGCAAAAATACAAAATTCGAGATTAAAATGAATAGTCTCAAGACTTATGTGACGAAATTGAATAAGCAGAAAAGTTACGAGATTTTTGGCGGATGCGACAATAATTATAGGACTATAGATGATTTTTCAATTATCATTATTTATGAAACTATAAAATATTTATATGTAGAATGTACAAGGGTTGAGTTACGGACGAGTTTAGCAAAATTCTTTACTCAGTTCAACCCTGCTAAAATCTTTTTGACAAGATTTTTAGTAAAACGAGGTGAGTTTCATGTAGGTTCGGATTTGAATCCAATTATTACCACTTGCCACCCCAATTGAATCTAATATTTCATATTGACATATGCATCATTAGGTTATTTCGTTTTTAAGGTTATTTGTATTTTAAAATAATATAAAAAGTCCCTTTTTTGGGAAAAAAATATGAGAACAATTTGATTTTATATAAATATTTGTACTAGTCACTATCTCGATCATCAGTCCTCATTATGAGAATTTGTACTTGGTTTTGTTCAATTCCTACCTACACTATTCACAAGATTAATGTTGGTTAGGTTAACGCAACAATCCTGTGTAAACAATACTTCCTCAATTTTATATTAATTGTCGTTTTTAGTTATTATTTTTTTTAATTAATTGACGCTTCAGATATTTTTCATGAATTTTACGAATTTTCTCTATGTGCTCAATCTTAAAATATCTCTACTTTTTATCATATCACAGATATTTTATTTGGTCAAATATTTATCCTCTAATATTAGCTGAAGGTATATCTTTCAAAATATTTCATCCTTAATTCTTTTATATTTTTTTTATAAACAATAATTAATATTGAACGAAGAGAATATAATATTTAATCGCATGCATATGAAACAAATCATAAATGATTACATTTCCAAATTTTCACTGCTATCTTCATACAAATGTTTCTTGGTAAGAACTGCTTAGGAAAATCCTAAAAACAGAAGTTCAAACTACACCTGTCAAATATATGCCTCTATTTTAAAAATCCTCGTCTATCTTCACCTAGATTCCACCTAGTACTAGATTGTTCTCGATCACCAACGTTTTTCCCCGACTCCTTCCAGCTTAACTCCGACAAGAGATATGTGAACAACATTGTTTTATGAAGTAAAAAAAGAGTTCATATTATACTACAAGGAAATTTATACTACATATCATACAGCCAATTTTCAACAATCAATCAATCAAATATCCAAAAGCTAATATGCAGAGCTAAAATAGCTCTTCACACCATTCACACGCAGGATCTGCAGCACCATGTCGTTGGTGGGCCCTACGCACCGCGGTGTCTTGAACTGACTGACGGCAGCTCCCTGCCCGACGTAGTGGTCGAGTATCTTGTGGAAGGTTCCCTTATTCACAATCCGAAGCTCGAGAGGCCCAATGGAATTAACTTTGCGTGAACTCATGTATCCAGCATCAACAAACGACCGGTCCAAACAATTGCAGCATTCTTGGAGAGTCTCATCACGAGGCTCCCCTGTTGTCTCCCAGAAGATGACGTAGTGAGCAGGCTCAGTTGATGTGTCAACTCGGCTAGTGAAGTCGACCACCTCGAGCTTCTCCTCAGCAAGTAAACTGGCTGCTGATTCTACGGCTATCTGTAGGTCCTTCTCCGTGTTCTTATCGATGTTTATATTCAGGAGGAGATTTCTCCGGCAGATGAATTGGAGCTCCGGCGTGGCATTGTGGAAGCCTTTGACCTTGACTACGTCTCCTAACCTATAACGGTACAATCCTATAACAATAAACTTAATTAAAGAGCACGGTAATGTGAACAGGAAATCACACTATGTTGAATATAATCATCAATACTTAAATAAAAAAGTAAAACAAAGAAAACGAGGCTTCTACATAATCAATTTTTTTAACAGTCTATTTTAGTTTAAAGTATCTTTAATGGATTAGGTTTATGGCAACCAAAATGCAATAATTATCGTTGAGTCAAATGAAGCTTGTTCACATATAAGCTTAATGGATACCTAATCTCTCCGTGTTTAGGTATAAAAGGTAATCAATAAACAGTAATCCGTACGTATTTCAAAGGGTCATTGACATTGACGATAAGTGCAGCCCAAACGTTTTAGTTTTATTTTTTCAAAAGAGCAACGTTCAAAATCGTCGTTAGTTGTTGTACCCGATAAATTTCTAAACGAAAAACTAAAGAAACGAAACAGTCAACAAATGCATTAAGGCTTTATCCAAATGGAAAGGAGACACAAAAGATTAATATTAAAAGAAGTGCTTGTGTTTTATTAGGCTCAAGTGGACAGTAAAAAAACAACACTGTTGGTGTTATGTCTCATGCTACAACAATCATGTGCAGTGGGACAGTTTTTGAGGGTCTCTCTCTCATCCAGCTGGTCTTATCATGTGACTTAGTGAATACCAAATCATATTTTAATAAATAAAAAAATGTCATTTACAATAAAACGAAACAAAAAACAGTAGAGGGAGCAACAAAACCTGAGAAAAGATTAAGATGACACCCCATTATCCAACAACCACATGGCAAGTATTAAAGAGCCTACATAGAAGCTAGAAAATCTAATTAATTCAATGTTGAATTGTAATCTAAGCAAGATCAATGCCTAAGTATCATCAAAAGATTCAAGGAATGGATTTATTGATATATTGGATGCATCATAGTAATAAAAATAATGACAAAAGGGGAAGCATGTGCACCTGCAAAAGTGGTGATAATGATCTCATACTCCTCACCTACTTTGACTTCGGAAAGCCCTACCGGCTGTGCCTCCACCTGGCCGTTTACTTCCTCGTTCAAAGGAATAAACTCGAAATAACCGATATTTGGAAGCACGGCGAATGAGGCCGACTCAGGTGGTAGTTTCGGGTTGACATTCGCCCCTATCCAGCCTTCCGAAGCTCCATAATCTGCACTCAACAAAGGCAGCTCTCCGGCATAATGCCTCAATTTTTTCAAATAAGGTTCCATCGAGCCCGTCATAATCCCGTACACATATTTAGTATTAGGAAACAGCTCTTGAATCAAGCCATACCAATTGCTCATTCCCAAAATCTTGCTATATATAGTATTGGCTAATTCAGGATCGGGTTTTAGCAGCTTCGCTACAGCAGTCCGAATTGATGGGACTGTGATTCGGCTATTTAAGGACCCGTCTCGGATATCAGAAACAAGCTCTTCCCAAACCTTTTCGAAGGTTCTAAAGGCGTGGACAATGCTGTGTGCAAATGTGGACGAAACGACTTGAACTTCATCTCTGAAAATAAGCCCACACAAAAGATGACAGTAGAGTGATTGGTGAAAATCGGGCCCGAAGATCACTTCATCCGGGCTGCAACACGGCGTCTGCATCGCACTCATTGTTTTCTTGAACTGTGCATTGCGATAAACATTTGTAGTCGCGGTTCCCGCTGCTAGACCCCCTTTCGTTTTGAATTGCTTGCTACTATATATGAACTGTAACGCCTTCCCATTTCCAATTGGATATTCTCTACAAAGTTGCATTAAATTTTTACAATTTAGTTTAAAGTGCAGATAATAGCAAAAAGACTAGCCAAAAACAATAAAACCAAACTTGTACTAAAATATAGAGTAAAACAGCCTTTTTACACTTAAAACATTTCAACTAGCAATCATGCAAGCTGTCTTAAGTTAAATACCAATAATTGTGGGGCTTTATCAGGTCACAATTTTCAAAAGGAGGACAAATGCAAGGACAATAAATTGTAATAGATAAAGGAGGGGAGAGACATAAAGAACTTTTTAATATTGAATACTTCCTCCGGTTTTGTAGTTGTCGTTTTAGGTTTTACGAGATGTTTATAAATATTTGGTTCAGTAGCTACTTTTCCACATTTCTTACAGTACCAGCCCTTAATAATTGGAAATACAGACGATATAAATGCAAGAGTGGTGAAATTTTAGGAATTTAAGGGGAAAGAGAAATTAATTAAGGGTTTATTTGTCGACTACAACTAAGAAAAACACGGAGGTAGTAATTACTCGATAAACAAATTACATGACAAGAGAGCTTCATATCAAAACATTAAAAAGAAGCATAATAGTACAATGTACAACATTAAATTACCTGTTCCTATATGCAAAAGAAGTCTTGTATATTTGCATTGTGCTTTCCATCAATTCATCATTGAATAGTACAAACTTAGGCTTCCCCTGAGTTGTACCAGAGCTGCAAGAACCCCAAAATTTCATCAATTACTAACAATCATTTTTCATCCCAACAAAGAAAAACCAATTAACTGAAAACTGCACCTCAAAGAAATGGTGGTTATCGGTTTTCCGGTGAGGAGGCACGGATTTTGGCCGTCGGCAATGCGGTGAATGTAGGGTTTCAAGTCACTGTGGGAAGCAATGGGAACACAAGCCTTGAAGCTTTCAGGGTCAGTTCTTCCATTAAGCCCCCATTGCTGCAAATACTCTGTTCCACCATTTTCTTCTAGAATCTTCTTCAAGGTCTCCCTCTGTACTCTCCCTGCTTCCGTCGATAAATTCTCGAATTCTTCTATCACTGCCTCTGGATCCAGTTTTTCTTCCATTTTCTCCACCATCTTACCCCCAATTCAAATTTAAACCCTAAAAACCATCATGATCACAATAGAAACAGAATTTGGTAAACAACAATAAGATTCTGGAACCTGTAACTAATCATCTACATAAAGGCAGGCCAACTAAAAAAACTGAAGGAAAATAAAATAATCAAATAAAAGAATAAAATAAAGTAACAGAAAGTGAAGATCGTAATATAATTCTTTACGATAAGAAATGCTACGAAGTACGATCAGTGAATAAAATCAGATTCAACGAATCAAACGGCGTCGCGGAATTTTAGGAAATTTTGCAGTCATCATAAATGCATGAAAAAGACACTAAATCAACAAAAATTACCAAAAAAATCAAGAGATTCATCTTGTATTTATACATACATCCATTTAAGCCAGTATAATCCAGAAAGTGATCAATAAAAGTCGAATAAAGCACCTACCACAAAAAGATACACAGGCTTCGAAGGATCCAGAAAGTTACATAAAAGAAAACACAACATAATTCCTATTAAATTAAACAAAAAACGAAACAGAAAACATAATTCATCATTTATCCACACAAAAAGCGAGGGAGATTCAGAAATTGACAGACCTGAAACAACCTGTGTGTAGATACGCTTAGAGCGAGAAAATTGAGAGTGATTTGAAGAAACAACGGCAATGGAAAGCGAGTGTTGCTATGGAATAACGGTTTTGATGAAAGTGGGGGTAGATTTGTTGATGTCGCTCACTTTACACAGTGTCAGAGTGTGAGAGAGAATGAGAATTTATGAATGAAGAGTTGGATTCATTGGGGGTTGAGATTACGATGCACGCTTGGAGTGGAGGGCCAGGAACTATATATAAATGGAGAATGAGACGACGAGAATTGGAGGAGACTGGCAATGGCGTCCATGTAATTGGAGATTCCTTTTCTCGGAGAGAGAGAAAAAATGATGGGGATATCAAACGTGATATTATAATAAGGTAGGGGCGACTGCAGTGAGAAAAAATGTAAATGAGACGGTCGAGATATGTTTATCTAATTTAATTTGGATAATAGGTTGAGTATACGAGTCGGGAAAAATGCAAAATACTGTGCATACCGTATTGAATAATTATTGAATATATCGAAATACTTTATATATTAAATTTTAGGTATGATATGATATCGTGGCGAAAATTTCCAGTATAGTAACTATATGATTAAAAAAATCGGTATTTCTGTAAATACTGAAATATCGAAAAAAAATGATATTTTGGTATATATCAATAATTTTCGGTATTTTTTAGTCGTTCGGTATATCAAATTTCTACGAGATACCGAAAAATTTCGGTATACCAAAATCGACAGTATGGATCGGTATACCGATAGCGATATAAAATTCGATACGATAACTGTATGGATTATTTGGGACTGTATACCGTACCAAACTATCCTTAGTTGAGTAATAGGGTCATCCTTCAAACAATATTTACATATTGGAATGTCGTGAACCTTAATGTAAGTTGGTCGAAAACTTCCTATTTTGAATTTATTTTCTAGTCTCAGACTCTCAGTCTATTAGCAATTTTCTAGTTGGTCGAAAACTTCCTATTTTGAATTTATTTTCTAGTCTCAGACTCTCAGTCTATTAGCAATTTTCTAGTTGAACGAGTGCGTCTGTTGGAATGTGAGAACCTTACTACAAGTTGTCGGAAATTTTCTGTCTTGAACTTATTTTCTAGTCACAGAATGTACAAATCATATGTTGTGGTATTTCACATTGTATTCCATTTTAAAAATAAAGAGTTACATCATGAATAGTGAAATTGAACTATATGAACCATTAATTTTGAATCCGTGAAGTATAAAACGTAAATCGTGAATTCATGAATCATGAATCTATGTAGCGTGAAGTAAAACTATAGCCTAAGAACAAAGCTTCAACCCTAGACGGTAAATTTGAACATGAACCATGAATTCATGAACCCGTGAACTATAAATTATGAACCAGAGCACTAAAATCATGAATCCTGAAACATATTGTCTACAAAAGAAAATAAAAAAATTATTTCCTGAGAGTGAAATATGACTGGAACATATGATTTCATGCCAATCTGTTAGCAATTTCCTAGTTGAACTAGTGTCATCTTGTATTTATTGTTGTCATTCTGATTAATTACATTGGATCCTCTCTTCTGCCCCTACACATAGTTAACACATTTTTAGTGAACAGAACTACATAAATTATGAATCATTGGATCCTCTCTTCAACCCGTGAACGTAGCTAATACATTATTAGTGAAGTACTCAAATTATATTTTCTTATTTGTCAATTTTTGTTGTCTTTCTTGTATCATTTATTATCTTTCTTGGTTTGTTATAACATAACGAATAATAAATTATAGATAATATTGTCATATAAAAAGGATGCATTATATATAAATGTAGATGTTGTAGAATATATCGTTTATATCATATTTTCTATGTAAATAATATAGTGCTAATTATATAAAAATAACATATATAATATTTTTTCCTAAAAAAATCTTACGTAATAATATATATTTGTATAGTTGGGTAGACAATTGTGTCACTGAATAATTGTTTATATCTTGGTCTTCCATACTCGATCACTAACAATATGAGTTCGAGCAATATCTATTCTTACTATATTCGATCGCTAACAATATTCGAATAATATCCATCTTATTACACGAATACATGTTGAGTAACTCGATTCATGGATAAAATTGGCATTCACATAAATAGGAGATTTGTCAATTTGAATAGTTCTAATTATAACTTTAAGGTGGAAAAAAAAATCCGGATCACAATATCTTTCATTCGTATAAATTTTAACTTTCTCAATTTATCAAAAGAAAAAAAATTAGTGAAAGAGTTTAATTAAGGCAAAAACTTGTGCGGATATGATGCACCATAAACTTATTGTACACTCGGGTTCAGAATTGGGCGCGCAGGTCGCGCCTAACCGGCAGATCAATTTTCTTATTTTTTCTATATATTTTTTTTAATAATAGTATATATAATGTTGCTTAATAATATATATTATGTTGTCTAATAGTATACATTTATTAGTTACATGTACAATTTTTTTTTTAATAATATATAATGTTGTTTAATAGTATATATTTTGTTGCCTAATAGTATACGTTCATTAGCGCCTAAAAAAATCGTGATCGCCGGGTCGCGAATCGCAATTAATCATAATTAAGCGCGTTTTTTTAGTTTTATACTTTAATTTAGAGGAATGTACAATAAATCTATTATACATTACACGCACACAATTTTTACCCTTAATTAATTAGTTAAACGAATTTGAGGCAATTAATGACTCTAGAACCTATATTCAATGTCGTACAAAATTGGCAATACACTTTATGAAGTAATTTCTTCAATGTTAAGTACAAGTAGGGTTGTTAACGAATAAACGTAATAAGTTATTAATTGACAAGTCCTTCAATGTTAAGTATTTATTAACAAGGCCACCATTTTATTATATTCTTTATGTACAGTTCGTTAGATGTGGGGTGATCATGTGAAGATGTGATGTATTTAGTATTGATAAATATTTCTATTTTTAAGTTCGGACCTGTGTTTGTTGTATATATAGATCTTCATTAATTGTATATAGAGTTCTCTAGACATGAAGTCCAATATTAGCGTGTTCATTGTAAGTTTTTTAGATATGAAGTTACCGTGTATTAAGCGTTGAGTCCTTTAATGTTAAGACATTGTTCATTAATTGTAGGGAAAATTATGTAAACTCTTCTCAAGTAGTAGTTATTTAGAAATTTACTATATTATATTTTAAAATTCGGCATTTACCATATCAAGTTCACAATTTTTGACACCAAGTCTATTGACCGTACACGTCACCCTTTTTTATCTTTTTTTTTTTTTTATGTTTTTAGTTTTTTTCTTACTTATATTTCTAAAAATACAAAAATAATATATAAAAATTTAAAAAATAAAATCATAAGAAAACAAATAAAATATTTTAAAAACCACCTAGCCGCAAATCCTCCCCCATCCCATCACCGGGTCAATTTTTTTATTTTTTTAAAATTTTTTTAATACCACCCGCTCTATCACATCCCCACTTTTTGCCTTCGAATCAATTTTTTTCTGATTTCTTTCTAAGTTTTTTTTTCTTAGTGTCTTTACCCCTACTCCATACATAACCCACCACCCCACCACCACCTAATCCACCATTCCTCTCTTGGATCAATTTTTTTTTTTTTGTTTTGTTTTTAAATGGTTCTCCACAAGCAACTTACACTCTTGAAAGGAAAAAAAAAACAAAAAAACATTGACCTAGGGATGTGGGGCATAGAGCCGAGGGTGGAGAGGAGGGGGAATTAAGGAGAATTAGAAAGAGCTGGAAAAAAAATTGACCGGACATGAAGACACATTAGGGTGACAGGGTGGGGGGTACAACAGGGTGGTATAAAAAAAGAAATCTGAAAAAAAAAAAAAATCCTAAAAACATGGCGGGGTGGGAGAGTTTGAGGTAAGGAAAAGGGGAGGTAGGGTTTTTTCTTCTCACATAATTTTTTCTTTAATTAAAATAAAAAGTTACTTTTTTATAATTTCTAAAAATGATTCTATATTTTTAGAAGATGTAAAATTGAAAATATTAAAATTAATAGACTCATGCCTGTCAAGTGCCATTTTCATCAAATTTTTTAATGGCCGGACAAAAGAGAATTACTGTGGGGCCAAAATGACCTATAACATGATCAAAATCGGCCATCCCTATCCAGTTAGATCAAAATCGATTTTTTCCAACATAAGGTATACACAAAATAATATATTCTTCCTGGAGCGGTTCGACTCCTAATATAATATATACCTTGTTTTTTTTTTTTTTTTTTTTTTTTTTTTCTTTACCGTTTGTTTTGACATTTTTTACTTTTTCCTTCTTTCACCATCATCGATAATAAGATATACGCAAAAACTTATGTACATCTAATACCAAAAGGTTTTTGGTCCACCCGCCCAGTTCGATTCTTCCTAGAGCGGTTAGACTCCTAAATACCCTATTTTCCCTTTTTCTTTACCATTTGTTTTGAATTTTTTACTTTTTTCCTTTCTTCACTGTCATCGCCGTCGTCGACGTTTCTCCATCCCTCCGTTGTCGCCGTTTTTCCTTCCCTTAGTCATCATCCGTTTTCTCTGCTATTCCTTTGAAAATTACAAATACAAATTAAATATATTAATACTTAATTTGATTCGTTTCGTATACATCTCTACCACTACCACTGCAGTTAAACAAGATAAAGCAGTTATTATCAATAAATTTATTACACGAAAACATGGGGTCCACAGTATTGCCACTAACTGATTACTAAATTTAAACAGACACTTCCAAGATTTTTTTATTAAAATAATATGATGAAATTAGTGATGAATGGAGTGACGCTTCCTTAAATATTTTTTATTTATTTATATAGTTTTTGGATTTTTTCTATGGAGGGAATTAATTGTACGCGTATTGCATGTCACATTAATTATTATTAAGCCAGATTAAGAGTGCATTAAATAATTTAATCACTCATTTAGTATTAGTGGTGAACATGATGAATGTTATAGGCACATTATCCTATCCTTAAAAAGGTGATTAACCATTTTTAGGGGGTAACTTATCTATATCACCCATTTGCTCATTTCATCATCAATATAATCCACGATTAATTGTAGTAGCCCCACCAAACTATACATATAAACTATACAAGTTTTGCAGATAAATCACTAAACTTATTTTTCAATCGGCAGATAAATCACCAGACTTATTTTTCGATACATTTTTGCTGGAAATCCGCACGTGATAAACTTTTAATGGTCTTGTTTGTACAAACAATCTTTTTTAGTATATCTAGAACCTCCATTGTTGAAGATGAACTGCTCCTCTACTTACTAAAAAACGTGTTTGGACAAAAAAAACCCTTAAAAATTTGTAATGCACAAGTTACATGTGGAATTACAGCGAAAAATGATTAGAAAATAAGTTTGGTGTTGTATATGTCAAAACCCTTATAGTTTATATGTATGAGTGCCACAAAAAAAAGTTCAATAATTTATGTGCAAAAACACGAATAGTTTGGTGTGATTGCTGTAATTAACCCTATAATCAACGATGAAATATTACCAAATTAAATAACTAAATTTGAATATTAAATTTAATCCAAAGGGGTTATAAATGTTGCTAATGTTTGGGGCGTCTAGAAATTAGTAATGGATGGGTTAAAACAAAAAAAATTAATGTCAAAAGAAGTTGAATCTTACTATACGTGAAAACAAAAGATTATTAGTAACATAATCTACAATTTTTTTTATTGAATATACTGAAAAATTAATAAATTAATTTGACACAGAATAATTGGACGTGGTTTTTTTTTTTTTTTTGAGATGTTTATTTATTCGCAGGATAGAGACAAAGATGTTGGCTGAACATTAATTAACCTGCAAGGAAAAGAAATCTTGGATGCTTAAGTTAGAGTTGTAAAGGTAGTGTAAATGGATCATCGATCGGTTGTGTTTCAATTGTTCCAACCCTATCTTGGTCAACGTATATTTATGTGAGATCCTAGACTCCAACCGACTCTTTTTGTGATAGGTAAATTGTCATAATGAAGTAGGAGACATTTGGACTCCGGAGATTGAGTTATTTGATATCCTAAATCTTTTTAATTAGTAAGTTTCCTTGTAATAATATATGTGTCGCAATATTACGTTACTAGGTACTCTAAATGTATAAACTAAACCTTATTTAAAATATAATTTTTAGTATTTCTGTGTTTTATAGTTATTTGATAATTTATACGTAACAAATATGAAATATACACTGTATTTCAATTTTATAACGTTGTCTCCAATGAAAAAAGAAAATTGAAAAGTTATGAAAATGATGGCCAGAAAAATTGAGACAGAAAACAGAAGAAAAAAAGGAAAAAAATAAAATAAATAAAAATAAAAATAATAATAATAAAACTGAAACAAAATTAAGAATAGTGTTAGCTATTTTTTATTCTAATAATGAACCAATAAATACTCTAAACTTAAAAAGTAAAATAAAATAATGGAGCAAATGCATAAAATGGAAATGGAACTTATTTCTATGTGAATTTTTTTACCGGTAGGATCGAACTCCTGACTTTTATCATAAACTGATAAGACAATGTCACTAGGCTATCAAAATTTGGGTCATTGCTATATAAATTTAATTAGTCCGAGACTAAGTAAATTTAATTAACCTGTCTACGGAAAAATGATTAATATATTTATCTAAAATAATGCATTGTGGCGGCTAGTGAAACGTAGAACTAAAAAATATCGTTTGTTAAAAACTCGTTTTAACTATATTCAATTAAGTAAATCCGAATTAATCAGTTTCAAAGACCAAGTTTAAAGGGAAAATAAATACGTCAAAGTACTTTTTATAAAAGAGTGCATTAAAAAAAGTTATCCCTCATTTAGTTGTAGTGATGATCCATGATAAACTTTAGGCACGTTATTCTATCCTTAAATTGGTGATGACTTATCCATGTCAGCCATTAGGTCATTTCATCATCAATATAATCCCGGTTCAGATTTTCTACTACATTTGGTACAATATTTTCTACAACATATTATACTAATCATGCCACATAATCACTTATGATGTATTTGTGATGTCATCATATATACGTGTCGTATGTGGATTGAAAGTGGTAGAAGATGTTGTATAGTATGGAATAGAAGATCCAAAATGATATAATCCACTATGGATTATTACCAAATTAAATAACTAAATTCAAATATTAAATTTAATCCAATGGGATTTATAAATGTTGCACTCCATAAATAAACAACCAATCGTATAAATCATGTCATCAATACATCTATGTATTTAACTGATGATGATGTCATAAATTGATTGTCAGATTCGAGGTTTACTTACGCCCGAGATTTTTAAGGTTGTCCGAACGTCAGTGTTAACCTGCAGAAAAAGATATCGGATGCTTGAGTTAGAGTTTTGACAATCGATTTGTGAAGGTAGAGTAAACGGGTCAATCATTGGGTGTATAAGTTAGAGTTTGACAACCGATTTATGAGGATAGGTGATCGGATAAGTGGTCGGCCTGTAATTCAATTGTTCCAAGCCTACCTTGACTGAGGTATATTTGTGTGAGATCTTAAACGCTACGACTTTACATGACTATTTTGAAGATATGTAAGTTATCATAATAGATTAGGAGGCGTAGGATAAAATGCAGAAATTGAGTCATTTGATTATCCTAAATCTCTTTAGTATGCTCTCTTCTAGTAAGCATGTTGCTATCTTGCATTGTCACGTATCCACATTTATTAACGAAATAACCTATTTAAAATATATTTTGTTGTTATTTCGGTATTGATAGATCAATGAACAAATCTCACCAAGGATAAATTAAGAAACTAAAAAACAAAGTAAAGAAAAAATGGTGAACATAAACTACGCAAATTCAAAACTAAAACGAGCAACACACACCAATTACGTGGTTCGATCAACTTGATCTACATCCACGGAGGATCACGAGTCCTTAATCCACTATAATCCATAATCAATTACAAGATTACAACCGGAATTCACAAAACCCCAAAATAATGCCTTATTTTGGTTCAAGAAAACTAACTCTCTAATTGATCACTCCAAGTAATGTAAACCAAGGGGAAAACTGACTGAAACTATTTATATAATTATATCATCATTGCGAATTAATGTGTACAAAAATCAGATCTCGAATCAAGCTAGAAACGGATCAAAATGGCGGTTGAACTTGAGCTATGGAAACCGTTGTCATAGAGCCTACAAAATCGTTGTTAAAGAACCGCCTATTATAACAGATTTCTTAACTGCCGGTTCGAATCTGTTTTCCAACCGGTTCTTCAATCCGGTCCGATTCTGCTTCACCTAAACCCGATTTTAAACTTGTTGACCAGATTCACAGTTGAACATACACTTCTTTGATGAAATTAACCATTTTACAGGTATATTATAGTTATTTTAAAAACATATAGTTTTAAATATGTTAAAATTATACTCCCTCCGTCCCGGCTTAATTGTCCTACTTCCCTTATTTGTTTGTCTCAAGCTAATTGTCCTACCCCATAAATGACAAATTTTCACACAATCTCCATCATCAAAATCTCCACATTCAATCTCCACCTTTAAAAAAGTCAAAGATTCCACAAAATCTATTTTTTCTTAGTCTCCGTACCAAATCAAGATAGGACAATTAGCTTGGGATGGAGGAAGTATACAGTATAAATAAAATTGGAACCATATAAAAATAAAAATGAAATGGAGCAGGCCCAATATTTGGACTTAGGAAAATGACTTGGAAAAGTTATGAAAATGATGGCCCAAATAGGATGCCCAAAACAGACAAATTTGTGGCGTCGCGAATTTAACATGTTTATATAATAAGTAGAGACAAAATTAGTCTTCAACATATATCATTGTAACGGGCTGCTCATTTTCTTGCTCGTTTTTCTTTTTCGTTTTCCACCCCATTTGTTACGTGGGATATGATTTATTTGTTTGGATTATGAGTTTTGTACTTGAACACCTTTGTTGGATAATACGATTCTTTTCTAGTTTTCATTTCTAAAAAAAATAGAAACAAAATTAAGAATGACCTTAATTGTTTTGTTCCAAATAATGACTCAATAAATACTTCAAAAATAAAAATGGAACTGGACCCATTTTTATGTAAATTTGATTAGTTTGAGACCAAGGAAAAATTTAATTAACGTATTTAAGAAAAATAGGGACGTAATCAAGCTAAATTATTGCAAACTATTTGAATTTCGACTTAAAAAGTTATATTTTTCGGGATCGTTTGTTGGCCTAAAGTAATTGAATCCAAACCTGTGGCAAAATTTTCGAGTCAAACTCGAATTTGCAGATATTTGGTTTGTAAGTTGGCGACCTTGTTCACGAACCTAGGCTTGCGAGTTGATCTCGAGTATATATATTAATTCAAAGAAATATATACTTGTGTTTCGCGTGATTAGAACGCTAGACTAACAAGGACCAACATGTTTCACAAACTCGAACTATGTTTTTTCTAGCTTTTCTGAATCGAGCTCAAACTATTTGCGAGCTTAGTAATTACAATTTTAACGAACTCAAGTTCGAACTGTATTTATTTAATTACATTATCGAGCTTTTCCCAATTGAGGTTGAACTGTTCGTGAGGTTAGTAACTACAAAACGAATCTAACTCGAATATAATTTTAGAAGTTCGAGCCGAACTCGAACACACTGAACAATCAAACGAGCCGAACTCGAACACACTGAAAAATCAAACGAGTCGAAACTCGAGTTTGGTACAATACGACTTGATTTGCCTCGTTTACATCCTTAAAGAAAAAATTGAATTAGTATTTTCTTTAATTACGTGGCGGCTAGAGAAATATTTTCACCAAAATAAATCGGTATCCAGACAAAAAATAAAAGAAAAGATAAATAAGCCAAAATACTTTTTATCTACATTCGTTGAACCTAAGTCAATGTGTTAGCAGTCATTCTTGCAGCACGTGTGTAGGGTTGATACTAGTCACATTATTTTGCTGCATGTTTATTTCATGTTCATATTTTTCATACATATATATATATATATAAATAATTGATGATCTCTATCCTCGATTGATGTACATATATTTAAGTACCGAAGATCAGGGTGTACTTCAGAATTTCAGATAGTTTTCGATCAGTTAAATAACGGTCGATAAATTGATCCTCGTATCATATAAATATAAATATATAAGAGTGTACTTCAAAATTTCATAAGTTATACTCCCTCCGTCCCAAATGAACTTGCACAGGGGGGTCGACACAGATATTAAGAAAAGTTGCTTTTCGGAATTTTGTTAACTTTTTAAAGGTTGATTGAGGGTAGAGATTGAAGGTGGAGATTTTGAGAGTGGAGATTATGTTCTAACTTTTCTTTTTAAAGGTGTGCAAGTTTGCTTGACACGAAACGAAAAGTGTTCAAGTTCATTCGGGACGGAGGGAGGAACTCTTATTTTGAACAAGCCTAGGTGGCATGCTCCATGGAGTGTGGCACTAGCATATTTTACGTTATTGGAATCCATATCCATATCCATATATATATAATAATAAAATGTATAATTACTACAATTGGAAAACAGTGATTTTCCCGCCCATTTGCAATTACTATATTGGGAAAGAAAACAGGAAAAAAATCGCCAAATATATGAAGATTTGTTCATAATATATAATATCCGAAAAAATCTCATTTTTAGGTAATTTGTTACTCCATTATTTTTTTTTGCTGAAATCGTGTTTATGAGATACTAACTTTATTATGTAATCGGAAAAAATATTAATTTAAGATATGGGAATCAATTTGGTCTATCTTAGCAAATCAATTCTGTTGAAATAATCTGAATATATTTTATTTTACTGAATTATAGGGATCATTAAAGCTATCCTAAACCTAATCTCGCATCTTTAAATACGAGGAAAGAAAGCAGCACATTATCACTCATTTTGTCATTTAGAAAAAATAGCCGTCGACCCCATTGTTCCTCTTTGTAAGTTCTTTTTTTCGTTGACTATTATCAACGTGTTGTTAGAATATACAACAAACATTTGTTTTACATGAACATTTCAACACTGAATAATTGATGCTTCTGTTGTCTTCGGCTCATATTTGTTCACTGCCAAAATAGTATCATAATCTCATATTAAAAAATTGAAAACCTGTATGAGTATGACTATAGGCTACAGCAAACTATGATTTAAATACATTATCATTGCTTAATATTTATGGATTCTTTATGTTTTTAATTTGATATGTGTAGCAGTTTGGGTTGAGTGAGATAATGAATCTAATGGTTATACAAAAAAGTAGAAAAATGGCCTGAACTGTTTCGGCTAGCACCACGAGCAACAGAGCAACATAAGGGAAGAGCAAAAGAATTTGAGATTGATGATCTGGAAACAATCAGATTTGCTTAGTTTTCCCCTATGCTTTCATGCATAATTGCAACACATGTGTTATCCATATAATCTCTTTGACTTAATTTTTCTGATTTTAACATATATCTTGCATTGTCATCTCAAATACCGTGCTGCAGCCTGCAGCGGTTGCTTTTGATGGAATTTTTTCCCATCGGTGATTAAAAAACTGCTGGAATCATGGGATTAAACTGGTCCAGTAAATCTACGCATTAATTTCTTTTTTATGTGTTTGCAACACCACATTGGGAGCTAAAAAACGATTCTAAAATGCACTTAAAATTTGATTATGAGTAATTGTCAATACGCAATTCTACAAACTTTTGACTTATCAGTTTATTTTTAAACATTACCAAATTTTGATATGTCCACAAAAAATAATTCAAATCATTTTTCCGAAAGCACAATTATTTGTAGATATCTCCTTAATCTCTATTCACATAAAAGATGAATAAAGAAACATAAAAGAAAAAAGGACACAATGAAGATTTAGAACATTAAACATAGTCATTAAATAAAATTCTTTCAAATTATCTATCAATTTTTTTTTTCAAATTACCTAAAATATATTCCCTTCTAAGTGATTATGCTACATGTTCCAAACTTTTCTTCAAATTTCTTCCACTAGATCAATCAACTACAATCTTTCCAAATAAATTATTTCAATAAGTAATAATTAGAGTATTAACGTTAATGAACAACTATGTGGTTCACCCTAAAAGAAACAACTATTTAGATGGCTTGGATCAATTTTTATCGTGTCTTATTAGATTGACCTGATAACGACTCGAGCCCGATAGACCTCCCCTCGAACTCAAAATTATCGTATGAGTTTGTGTCATGATAATTGGTCGTGCTGAGTTTTGCCACCTAATTTCTTAACACTAAACAAAATGAGTATTGTTGTATATAAAATAAAATTATTTAAGACATTTTCCGTGCATCGCACGGGGAAAGATACTAGTTATTTATTCAAAATAAAATGTGGCCAAATAATTTCGGATTATATATTTGTACTTTTTGCTTCCAAATAAAAAAACTTCTTTCACAGAGATATAGAATGTGTTTCTTTATTATAATTTTCTTTTTTAAATCTTAAATAATTCTCAGATGTCGAGTGTGTTTGAAATAATTTTAGGATTACACATTTTGAAGAATGTATTATCTTTCATAGGAATGTTAATTTTATCCGCGAATAATTTTATTCGACGGATAAACGGATAATAAGGTGGGTATCGGTCGAATCCGATATTTTTTTAATCGGGTAGGGTATGATTTAGCATATTACCTGTTTACTCTCCCCGATTACCCTACCCGTATATGTTATATATTATATAATTAACATTATATCTAATATATTATGTTTATAATATATGATTTTATATATAAAATAACATATAATGTTACATTTACATATTATATATGTTATATGTGATTTATTGTGACACATTATATATGATATATACACAATTACATACTATTTATATACTTTTAAATATCAACCGGGTAACCGGATTATCCGCGGGTTACCCGATTACCCAACGGATATTATCCATACCCGTATGAATTAAATAGAATAGGATATTAGAAAAGCATATTAGAAAAGCATACTCATACTCTACTCGACCTATTTACATCCCTAATCTTTCAGCATAATAAGTTCCTTCATAGCTAATAATATCTTTGAGGCTAAACATCAATATATTTCAACATGGTAGTATGGTACCTTTCAGCATAAAAAATGGCACATTTTATAAAAAAAAAAACCATGATTCAAATTTAGGGTGACAATCTCTAACACGATTCAAACAATTCTATACGAACGAACCAACAATTTGAGGTTTAGAATTGATCCTAAACATGTACGGGTCAAACAGGTTGAACCTGAATGACCCACGAGAAAAATCAACCCGCAACCTTTTTTTTTGTAAAACAAAACAAAATAAGATCACGGAATTTATAAGGTTAGACAAATTCGTAACATTTTTTGGTGATGAATTGTTGTTTTTCAAATTCTCAACTTATTTTGTGGACACGTGTAATGTGTCTATTGTGTTTTTGACTTCTTGTTGTATTGTCTATTCAGTCTATTTAATCTTTTGGGCATGAATATATGATTTACAATGCGTTAAATGTAATTTGAAAATTAAAACATTTATATATTGTGTAGTTTTCAAGTTTTAGAGCTTATAACTATGAATTTCGATTTCTATGAAAAGTAGAAATATATGAAATTTTAATTCAGAACAAAAATGGGGTGACGGGTCGATTTGCAACCTAATATGTCAGGTTCGAGTTGCGAGTTTCAACTCGTTCAGATTGGGAGAATTTTCATAATAATCAGATTTTAACATGACCAATAGTCTCACATTCGACTCGTTTGACATCCCTATTTAAATTGCACAGATCTAAAATTCGACCCAAGTTTGATATGAGCCCGTACCAAATCCAAGTGATCATTCCCAATTAAATATGACAGTTATTAATAACCATAAAATAGTACTTGCCGGCCCAAACTATCTACTCGGACTGGCCCAATTATGGCCCAAGCCCACCTACCCTTCCATCTGACCTCGCCAATAAAAAATGGGCTAATTGTAAAAAAGCCCACGATTATCAAAATTTCAATGGCAACATAGTTTTTAAAAATTCTCAATTTTGATCATTAGCTATTTTTTCAATTACAACTTCGATTTATTTTTCGACATATAACTATACCATCACAACGATGATTTGATCGCCTTGACGAAATATTTATATATCCTTAATTAATTTCACAATTGACCACTGCAACTATCGTAAATCGAGAATGTAAGACGTGACAATCGTAACAGAAATCATCGATTTATTACCATTTTTATAATGATGGCAAAATAGGTAATATGTGTAAAACGGTCTCAAAGAAGATAGTGACAATGTAATTAGACGTTGAAAAATATTTTTAATATTATCATTGAAAGAAATTGATAATTCGTGAACTTTTTCTATCAGTAAGCCCAAAAAGATCCCGGCAAATACAAGGCCCTTGGAACTTCGCCGAATATTTCTTAATTAATTCTTTTCCGATTCCCAAATAAAAGTCGTTAATCAGTTTGTGCAACGACTATAGAGAAAGAACTACAATTTTTCCTAATATATGACCAACAAATCTCTTTTAAAATCTTATAATTTTATCATTAAAACTGGATTTATTTGGAAACGAAGGGAGTACATTAAACATTAGTAAACGTTCACTACTAACCATCTTCTAAGAGAAGCACGATGGGTGTTCATTTGGTTGAAACTGATCGAGCCGGATCAAAATTTGTACTTACCATGACGAGTAACTGAGTCTAAATTTACCCATCTAATTTATATTATTGATAAGATCAGTTCATAATAAATTGATATTGTAAGTACTCAATCACATGATCGAGCCACAAAAAATATATTCGACATATGTCAAAGGGGGTACTTGTGCTGGGATACAGTGATACGTGTCATGTTCGCGGTGAAATATTCTCGAATAGCACATCCACTTAAATAGTGTAAATATACTTTTGTTTAAGGGATTTGTAGAATAAAATGTGTATTGAAAATTATAAAAAATGTGTTGAAAATTATGAAATATAGCAGCCATTGTTATATAGACACAAACAAGCTCACTCCATCTCTTGCAGCTGGAAGCCGCCATACACACACATACACGCACACACGAACACATTAGCGTGCTGCGTTTGTCGCAGTCCACGCAGAGAAGAGACGGGAGTGTACAAAGTGCTCGCCTGATTTGATCTGTCGTCGACCTAGGGTTTAGTAATTTATTTATATATTGATCGCTTTGAATTTGTGTGGTATTCATGGCGTCTGAGGATGTTAAAACGAGCGAGTCGGCTGTGTCGAAGATTGTGAATTTGGCGGAGGAGGCGAAGTTTGCCAAGGAAGATATCAAGCCTTCTAAATATCAAGTTTATAGTATTTGCAAGTCTCTCGTCGCCGGCGGTGTCGCTGGAGGAGTGTAAGTCTTGAATCTTCTCAATTTCTTTTTGTATAAGGTGTTTGCCGTGAATTCGCGATCCATGTTGTATTCTCCTGCAAGGACTTGGTATTTTCTCGATCGATATGTTTGATGATGAATATGGATATATTTGTTCTTGATTTCTGGAAATGTTTATGGAAGTGAATGCATCGTTCATCAGATCTTTTTGATGGAAATGACATGATTGAACCAACAAGTCTATGCTCAAGATCGTGATTTCCCTTCTCCCCCCCCCCCCCCCCCAACCCATTTTCATTTCGGGAGTTTGGAGTGGCCATATTGAGCTGAATTTTATTGGCGAGACACTTACAGCGAACCTAATTTTTCTTTGCACCTGAGAGTAGTTTTAGAGGGGCAAAGAAATAGAAGAAATTTGCTCTCTTTCTTCATAAGCGGTTTAGGGTATTGTTAAGAAACTAAAGAGCCTGTTTTGAAAAGTGCTAGCTGATGATTTCTGATGAAAAATTAAACTGGTGTGGCTGAAATGAATTACTGTGTGGTTGCCACAGGTCGCGAACTGCTGTAGCCCCATTGGAGCGGTTGAAAATTTTGCTCCAGGTTAGTTATGTTCAATTTTAGCAACATTTTGTTGCTCAATCCAGTCTAGTTATGATGGGTTAACAATGGAGGTGCCCAATGCGGGTGAAGTACCATTGCAGTGATACACATTGATTGTGCTATGTTTTTTTTTTTTTTTTTAACTATTGAGTTCTAGTTTTTCATTAGGCTTTTACACAACGTTGCCGATCATGATATAGAGCTATGTTTCACAGAAGCCATGCTTTCTCTTAGTGCTGTATGTTCGTCATTGTATGCCAGGTTCAAAATCCACACAACATCAAATACTGCGGCACTATTCAAGGCTTAAAGTATATATGGAGAACAGAGGGCTTTAGAGGATTGTTTAAAGGAAATGGCACAAATTGTGCTCGTATCGTCCCAAATTCGGCAGTCAAGTTCTTCAGCTACGAGCAAGCATCCAAGTATAGCCTTATTGGTCTTTTATTTCTTCAACTGTGTTTATATGATTATTGTGTGCTCCGCATTGTACATTTTTGCTCATGAAATTGTTTTTCGTTTGGAACTTATACTTTTACATGGCAACACACTAGAAACATTACCATTGCTTGCAACTAACATGCTGTAACAGTGGGAAAGAAGTGCTTTGTCTGATCGTGTCTGTTAGAACTTACAAAGAGAATGAGTATTTTAGTTAGAAGTTCTTTGCATTACTAGATGATGATGTCCTGGTAAGCCGGTCCAAGACCAATTATGTGTCGTCTACTCTATGGCTGGGATAACTCTAATCACTACATCCTACCTGAGAGTTGCAAACCTGAATTTTTTATTTTTATTCATAGCTCATTCTACCTATGCATCATGATGCTGCTACTATAATAAGATGCGTATAGGCAATATGCTCTTGGAACTAACCTTTGGTGAGCATTATTTGTGATTCTTATTGATTCCTTCATCAATTGACGGTTGTTTGCATTGTAACAGGGGCATATTATATATGTACCAGAAGCGAACTGGAAATGGTATGTCTTTGTTTGCATATTGAGATTCTCTTTTGCCCCGGCTTCATTGTGTTGGTCCATTAATTATGAATGAAGTTTGAACATTACTGCCATAACATTTTTTTTTTTTTTTTGGAATTTGTATCCTGGCAACTGCCATTGTTAAGTCGAGTTGAAAGAATCACTGAGAATCATATTTCAGTTTTAATCTGATAAATATTAACTCTGTCCGTTGACACTAACCCTGTGGTATGACATACGTTTTATGAACTCCATAATTACTATGATAAATAAAATTATGAGGCAATGCCTGATTTGTCTAATTTTATTTCCAGCAGATGGAACAATTCTTAAGGCAATACTATTGTTTCAGTTCCAATTATGTATATGATTTGAAGACCATATGGGTCACTAAATGACATAGTTGTTCCCTTGATAATTTGGTTTTTAGAGGATGCTGAGCTGACTCCTTTATTGCGTTTGGGAGCGGGAGCATGTGCTGGTATAATTGCCATGTCTGCTACGTACCCAATGGACATGGTTCGAGGCAGACTTACTGTACAGGTAGCTCATGTTCTTTTAGTATATCTACATATACATATTTATATTCACCCTCTCTCTCTCCCCCCTTCCCCAAGTTATTTTTTTTTATCAGTATTACTCACGCGCATTATCGCTCCCCCTGCAGACGGATAAGTCCCCTTATCAGTACAGAGGAATGTTTCATGCTTTATCGACTGTGCTTCGTGAGGAAGGCTTCCGGGCTCTGTACAAGGGTTGGCTTCCATCTGTCATTGGAGTTGTAAGTTCTGGAATATTAGATACCTTTGGGAATGGTGCTAATAGCATGATGATGTTTTGGGCCATTTTCCTCTACCCATTGTGATGAAAGTGAGGATTATTACAATAAAGTGCTCGTGGGACTATTTCAACATTTTATGACTTTTTAGACTGTATGTTAAATGCTTAGGAGTGAAGAAATATATTGCATCCTTGCAAACCAGCCATTTAGAAGAAAAACCCAACTCTTTCCTAACTTCAACTTACTTTATGTAATTAAAATACGGTTAGTGGAAGACATTGAATACATGTAGTTTCTCGAAAAGAATTTTGAAATGCTTGAATATCTTAATTCATTTGAATTTTTGCTGCAATGAAGTTAGCCTTCTGCTTTTGCAAGTTACTCATTGATGAAATTGGTGAACTGTTGGTCGAGAAGAAAGAACTTGTCGTTCAACATCTTCTTTTCTTTTCAAAATGTCATATAAGTGCAAGTATTTCCTAATTTTACCTTGCTTCACAGAGTCAAATTTCCCACTAGTATTACTTAATCGATATAAAAAGAATCTAACTGAATACTATTGGCTGTGAATAGTTTTCTCTACTTACTCCATATAAAAAGAATCTATTTGAGTACTGTTGCTTGTGAAGAATTTTTTTTAAACCCGAGACATTTATGTGATTGTTTACCTTTTCAAGAGGATTTTGCTTTTGTTTATGGAAGAAATATTATCATGACAAGTATGGACGTTGAGATCACAGTTCTAATATTCTTGATGATAATATTTCTTGCAGGTACCATATGTAGGTCTCAACTTTGCTGTGTACGAATCTCTTAAAGATTGGCTGATTAAGTCCAGGGCGTTGGGTCTCGTTCAAGATAATAATGAACTAGGCGTGGTGACAAGACTTGCTTGTGGGGCCGCCGCAGGCACAGTTGGACAAACTGTTGCTTATCCCCTTGATGTTATTCGTAGAAGAATGCAGATGGTGGGGTGGAGCAATGCTGCTTCGATTGTCACTGGGGATGGGAGAGGCAAGGCCCCCCTTGAATATACTGGTATGGTTGATGCTTTTAGGAAAACTATCAGACACGAGGGCTTCCGAGCATTATACAAGGGATTAGTTCCCAATTCAGTGAAGGTTAGTCTCCTTTTTCATTTTCTGCAATCTTTTTTTGTTCTTGTTTTACTTTATATTAGTGACATGCTTCATCGAAATTAAAATAAAACACACACAACAACAATAACAAAAAAGAATCTACATCTATGAAAATACTAAATTTCCGTAATCACTTGTAAGACTCAAAGATTGTCTTGAAGGTTGAGAACTGTGTCTGGTTATATTTTGTATTGTCGTCAAATGGCTAAAAACAAGAATATTGCTAGCTCTGAAGGATTAATGGGGTGACGAGTAACATACTAATGGACATATTTGTTTCTTTTCAGGTTGTTCCATCGATATCAATCGCATTTGTGACATACGAACAAGTGAAGGAGTTGCTAGGAGTAGAGATTAGAATATCTGACTGACGCTTATATAGATAGAGAGAGACCTCTCGGTCTAATTCTATTGCACCCTTAATAGGAAAAGAATTGATGTTATACCCTCATTTGGAGGAGCGGAGTTAGAGACCATTCTATCCTATATTCTGGCATGGCTATTTGTTTTGGGTTTCGGTATTTAGCAATAAGTGAGAATAATGCCACAATAATAGCATCTTTAGGTTGCTTGTCGAATGAGTAGCTCATGGACATCGGTTTGCATTGTTCAGGTATCAAACCTGCCTGCTTTTGTGTCTCTTTCTCTCTCTCTAGCAAGCGAAAGTTTTGCTAATTTAAACTATACGAACCTACATTGATCAAAATTTGATGCATACGTGTCTCCTATGAACTATACCGTATCTACAATATGTAAGTATAAATATCTAGTACATCTACAGTAAGTTTTGTATCGTCTCCTCTTTACATTACGGTGCTTTAGAGGGAAAGGGGCTTGGATGTATAAACGCAAAATTGGTCGATGCAGCAGTTGAATAATACATGATTTGTTCTTGGGGTTTCAGAATCTTCTGCAGTGCCTGAGATGACATTGTGAGAATAGAAATGTAAGAAATCCATTTGAAGAAACTATATACTCTAATTTATGAATAATACTGTGTGTATCTATGATTTTGGTCAAATTGCCGAATAAATTATATGATTTGTGAATATTATAACCAGCTATACTGAATGACCAGTTTCTTGAAATACAAATATCTTGATAAGAATAAGAAATGATTGAGTTTGTGTTATCCCAGTTTGTTTCTCAAAGTTGTTTTCCTCCGTGGAATATGCTCATTCTTCGTGGATCGAACATCAATTGCAACAATTCGATAAGGTAGAAACGTATGATAATATTGGCTTAAAGAAAGCACTTACCGGGAGTCTCTTATCTTGGTGTGGAACTTGGTCGATTGTTTCGTAGCAGCTGCAAATTGGTTTACTTGTCGCTTTTTTGTCTGAAAACTTGATCTCGGCACGCAATGCTTGGCCTTTTGCTCGTAAATCTTGTTCTCCGTCTCATGAATGTCTTCCAAATTCGGACATTCTTCAGCCGGCAATGAGTAAAAAGACAGCATCAAAACCAGATTAAGCCCTGCAACAATAGACGTGTCCGTCTCTTCCGTCTCTGCGTTTCCTTCTTCAATTTCTTGTTGGTTGTCAGCGAGCTTGTTTTCTTGGTCCACATCCATCACAGGCTCTTCCATTTCCGGCACTTCCATTTTCGGCACATCCACGACAGGCTCTGCCATTTTCGCCCCTCAAGAATCTACCACAAGATTGATGAAGAATCTTTCTGAATTTGTTTTGGTTAATTTTTTGGGGTAGGAAGTGAAATGAAAGTGGTAAAATGAAAAAATATAACTGAATGAATTCCTACCATAAGGGAGGCAATGGTTGGTGATAAATTTGGGTTATATTTAGTTCTGTGATTCTTGGTCTCCATTATTTCTGATTTAAGCATTTATGTGGACAAAATGGACATAAACTAATATAATCATATATTTCTCATTGAAGCATTTATAAGGACAAAATGGACACAAAATAGTCTAATTATATTACACATCATCTGATTGTCACATGTTCTATATTTATCGATATTTCTTGTATATAACGTGTAATTTTCGAAATTCATTTCGTACCTCTTGTAATGAAATGTGTCGTGTTCGTACCTCTTAGCTCAATTATAGGTTAATGGCCCGGCAATTTTAGCTTATTTTAAGGGGATAAACCGACTCCAATTTTAAATCAAATGAGATTCTGACCGGCCCGGAATAAGCTATTGTCCTAATCATCTAAATTACCACCTCTAGTTATCTCTGGTGAAGTTATTACTCTCTCCGTCCCACTTAATTTTGCGAGGCTGATCGAACATGGATGTTAAGAAAAAACTGATTTTGTTTTTAAGTTGACTTTACCAAATGTGTAGATCGAGGGTGGAGATTGTGAGAAATTTCTTTTTTTTAAGGGTGTGCAAAGTTAAGTGTGGCGGACGAAAAAGACAAGTGTGCAAATTTAAGTGGGACGGAGGGAGTAGTATTTAATAGAGATGGCAAAACTGGCCCGGCCCGATGGGCCGGCCCGTTTAGCCCGAAATATAGAGCGGGCCGGGCCAGAATATTATAGGCCCGAAAAAAATCGGGCTTTTTTGGCCCGGCCCGAACGAGCTTTTCTTTTGGCGGGCTAAGCCTGGCCCGGCCCGAAGGCCCGCGGGCCGGCCCGATGGAATTGAATTTTTTTCCCCTCACTAATCGAATAAGAAAATTTTAGGAATTAAGTAATATCTTTTGTACTATTTGAAACATGTTTTTCTTTTTTCTCTTTCTAGCAGAGCATAAATGTATCTATTTACCGAGAAATTAAAACATTTGACTAATTTAATACTCTATTTCTTCAGTTTTATTAGCAGAAGATGGAAAATGAATTGGATCCAAGCATGCTCATTAATTATTATGTGTCGAAAAATGAAAAATTGATTAACATGTAATATAGTACGTACACAAAAATTAAATAACTTGTGACATACAGTATATAACTATATATCATCATTCATTCCTTCTTTTTTTTTATTATTATTATTGTTATATCTGGGGTTTAAGATATGCTTATAGATTAATAGATATCATTCCATATTGCAACGAATAGTAATATATTATCTTCCGATCAAGTTTTTTCTTAAGAGAATTAAACTGAAATTCGCCTCAATATCTAATTTTACTTCATGGTTAAAGTAATAAAAAAAATAAAAAATAAAAACTCATCTATGGGCTTTTTCGGCCCGATAGCCCGATGGCCCGAGGTCCTCCGGGCCGGGCCTAGCATTTCTAGGCCCGAAATAAATCGGGCCCGACCCGACCCGACCCGAACTTTTCCTTGGCCCGACTGGGCCCGGCCCGAGCCCGACGGGCCGCCTGAATTGCCACCTCTAGTATTTAACATATGCACCTCATATGATTCTTTCTTCGTTATAACACACAGACACATACTGGCATATGTGTATGGGTTATATATTTCAAGCTAGTATAACTGCAGTATTGTGTTTCAGACAAATGAAGACCATCTGATTTCTGTCTACAGGTACCACAGTTTCTTCACCAGCTTTACCTTAAAATCTGTTTAACAGAAAACAACACATTTTCACCGCGAAAATCGCGCGTAACGAACCAGTAACACCACATGAAAGCAACATCATTACCAATCTGCTGAACTATAATCTGATCAAAACATAACATAGTTTAGTACAAGACAATCTACTGTCTAGCCTAACTGGAACACATAACTAAACAGATTGTTAGGTTCTTATAAACCCGATTGTCTATCCTACGACAACTCAGGAGAGATGATCTGCTGTACTAAATTAACTCAGAATCGGAACACGGCCCTGATCTTCTTCTCGTCCTTGGACTCATTGTCATTAGCTGGCTTTCGGAACCCATCCTCATTGCTCGTGTAGGAGTATGTGGAGGCCTTACCGACCTTCCCTTAGGCGTAACTGTTAGAACAGTCGGATGTTAGTTTCATAAACAGCGCGTAATAAATCAAGATTGTCATTGGATGGTCAGATTATACTAGATTTGGACGCATGAATGTGAAATTGAACATGCGAAATACATGTGCAAGATCATGACCTTTGACATGAGTTTCGATATATCTAGGAATATATCCATCCATGACCCTTGATATTCATGTCGAAGGTCTGACCTTCGCTATGGTCGTGACCTTTCGATATATCAGAAGTTTGGCAGTTGATATATCTGTTACCTTCCATTCATTAAGAGTAATGTTTTTTAGAGAAAAATGGCTGAAAAACAAGCACTCCTAACAAGTGGCTGTATAAACATTTAGACTTCATACACTAAGCACATTCACGTGCAAAGTTGCACAATACACGAACACTCTACGCACACTTCACACCATAATATACAGTTCACATTTCACGCACACACTCTACACATACATACTTACACACACGCACTACATACACTTCATCCAAACACAACCTTAATACTGTAAAGGGTAGAAAAATTGGGATCCCAAATAAGGATTCAACCATAGAACTAACCTGGCTGTTTAATTTCTATTGATCTCTTCTGTAACGAAAGTCTTCTGACCATAACTTCAGGAGAAGGCGACACTGTGGCCGACAATGACTTCCTTTTAGGTGGTGACGGCAGAATCTCCTCTGCCATCGGAGCATTCTCCTCACCACAAGTTGAAGCTCCTTCACTGCCTGATTCAGAGCCATCTCTCAGGCTTGCATTCCCTTTCTCTCTCTCGAACACCCTATACGCAAACATCTCAAACGGTATCTGTGAAACCTTCGTATTTAAACTCATACTCCGTACAAAACTGGCCTCAAGATCACTAAAATCCATAGGCGGTATAGGCGCATCAGGCTGGCTATGCTCAGGGTTCATCACCAAGAACCGTTTAGTATAACGAAGTATGCGACAAATCGAGGCAAAACTAGGCCGTTGGCTAGGGTCCGGATGCCAGCATTTCTTCGTCAAGTTTGTGATGAACTTAGGCGAATGAAACGGGAACAATGGCCTCTCTCCGGCCCTGATATTACGGCTCATTTTGTCGCCTTGAAGATGCGCGTCTTCAAATGGGACTTTACCCGTTAAAACCTCGAAACAAATCATGCCAAAGCTGTACACATCGGATTTTTCACTGAACGTTGGGGTACCTCCTTCGTTCAAGCCTTCTGCTTCTGCCAAAACTTCTGGTGCATACCAGATGTACGGGCTTTGGGCTGTGGTCTTGGGGCTACTAATTGTAGTAGACGGAAGCCCAAAGCCCGAAATTTTGGCGTGTAAGTACCCCTCAGGGCTGAAGCCTCTAGCTTTTATGAAAATATTGGAAGGATTTAACTCTCCATGGTAAATTTTCTTTGAGTGGAGATACTCCATTCCTCTTGCTATCTGCAGCATCAGATCAACTGCAACTGGAATCGAAAAAGGGACGCGTTTTCTCGTCCCGGAGATTTCTCTGATATAGCTTGACAGATCTTTGTTCATCAGTTCCATAACCAAGTAACAGTCTTTCCTCTCTTCATCACTGAATGCACACAGAATCTGCAGTACATTCGGATGCGATAGCGATAACTCCGTAGAAACTTCTGGAAGCAGCAGCTCGGTTCCTCCATTGAAGTACCTTAAAACGAAGCTCTCACCTAGCCACTGTATCTCCTTAACTTCCCTCCCATTCCCTATCCTCCTCCTCACCTGATAATCCTTTGAATTCAACAAAATCGAACTAGGTAACCACACATCATAATCATCCTTTTCCTCCGAATAGTTACGACTCAAATACTTGATAAGAACATCAGCCAATCGATGATCACGTTTCGACATTAAACACCCTGAGTTCTTCTTGTTCTTAATTTCCTTCAACAGAAACCACCGGTCTTCGTCCCAAACCGAATCAATCCTGCTGCAAAAATCCTGCGAAACCAAGTACTGATCGCCGAACACAAACTGGAAGATTCTAGACTCTCTCAACTCCTTCTGATACTTCAAAGAGTACACAACCTTCTTCCTCTGTATCTCCTCATGATCGCAGCCTGATATCTGGCTCGCCATTTCAATCGACTCGATGACTATCGGAATAACAGTGAACAAGTTGTGTATATGGAATTCAACACAGTCGGAATTCTGATACAACGAAAAAGCCTTCGCCCAATAATCCTTCGTCTCTAAACACTGTTTGATGTATGCCTCTCCTTCTTTGAACACTCGGAGTAACTCCTTCAATGGATGTTCGATGATCTTCCATTTCGTCGTCTTCTCCTCGAATTTGAGGTTGTCTTTAATCTGTTTAGCAACGGCTTTGTATCCGGAAACTAACATGTCTACCAATAAACAGCACTGCCTTTGGTTGAATAAGTTGTTCTGAAACACCATTAGAGCGTTTAAGCTTCCGATTACTTCTCCGATTTGCCTGAATTGCTCCATTCTAGAAGATTCTTCAGGCAGATCTGTAAATCAAAATCATCACCAGATTAAACATATTTTCATGATCAGATGGAGATTAATGTGGTATGAACACCTCACCAGCAAGTTAGATTGATTGAATGATTTGTATTCCGGCGAATATCGTCAACATACAGATTAATTTGGATGAATCTAAATCACAGAGAGAGAATTGGTACAGTTTTTTTGTGATCCTAAAAGCTTGTTTTGCAGGAGACTGAATAGGCCACTTTTCCCGGCTATTTTCAACTGATTTTTATTGGTGTTTGATTTTATATATACTGCATTTTTAGGGGGCAAAATGCAAAGATCTTAAATTTATTGGCAGTCCAAAATCAATCATTTATCTTTTTTAATTTCTAATAGGGTCCATTTTCTTATCATTTCTCCAATTTAGTTGTTTTTCAGATTGGAATGTGAAAGATTTAAGGGGTAGGAGTGGCTAGGTGCTAATTAGGTGGTGAATTGGGCTTAGTGTGTAATCGAGGCGTAGGTATGGTTAATCGAGACATAGATGGGAATGAATCGAAAAATAAATATAGACGGTCACTGAGAGTCTAGTGCTTATAGGGGGATTAATCGGAGATAGTCGGTCATTTTTACAACAAAAATCTCAATTGCACAGGGGTGTAAATAAGCTGAGCCGAGCCGAGCCGAGCCAAGTACCGACAGACTCGAGTTCGACCGAGTTCATTTTTTTGAAACTCGAGCTCGGCTCGGTAGATACTCGTTGAGCTCGGAATCGACTCGATTCATGCAAAAATAAAATATAAAAAATATAAAAAGATATTTAAATTGAAAACATTAATGATACTACAAAACGTTGTTAATGGGGACCTTATAAAATTAGAATATATATCTATAATTATATCAACTCTAAAGGGTAAACTAGTAATTTATCATAAACTTGATTAAACTCGCGAGCCTGTCAAGCCGAATATCAATGAACTCGAACTCAAACTCGGCATCTACTCGAGTAGCTCGAGCTCGAGCTCCACTCGTTTTTCTTGAGTCAATTTCGATTTCATAACGAGTGACTCGCGAGTTGTACCCATATAGTCATATGATCATGTGGAATTGGAGTTTTTCGATATTTAACATTGCAAGTGACGTGGAAATCGAGGGATATAACATGAGATCTTGATAAAACAAGAAGCAATAAATAAATCCTTAAAAAATGTGTGCTATAATGTAAAATATTAGATGTATTTAAATAGTCTATACAATTCCATCAGGCCACATTTATTTTTCGTAGTCTATACAATTCTATAAAAAGTGTAGTCTATAAAATTCCATCAGGCAATATTTATTCAATTTAAATTGGGGAATGAAGGAGGAAAAGGGGAAGAAAACCTGGATTAAGGAGGGAGAGGGAAGAAGGCGCTATAAGCTAGGGTTGTGCATGGTACGGTGTGGATCGGATATTTAAAAATATCCAGATCCATACCAAACTTCGGGACGGTATGGTGCGGTTATTTATTTTTTCGGGACAGTTCGATTCAGAATTTCGGATCTAACGAACGGTTCAATTCGGTTCGGTTTAGTTCGGATAATCGGAGATTTATTTTATCTTTTGAATAATAAATTCAATTGAATATAATATATTGACGTCTAACTAATATAAATAATTTTATTACATCACATTTGTTTCCAACTAACTAACTTGTGTTTTGAAAATTATATAATAATTAAATATAATATTTTGATAATTTATGTTATATATAATTATGAATAATTTAATTTTTAATTCTTATTTAAATTAATCTGTTAGGGATAATATATTTTTAAATTTATAATTTGTTATTTTATTCGGTTATTCGGTTCAATACAGTTCGATATGATTCAGTACGGTTCAATACGGGTTTCGGTTCGGAAAATTGAGAAATATCCAAATCCGTACCAAGAAAATAATCGGTTCAGTTCGGTTCAGAAAAAGTCAAATGATCAACGGATTTTTTCGGTTCGGAACTTATTCGGTCTGGATTTCGGTGCGATTTCGGTAATCTCCAAGCTTCGTGCACAACCCTACTATAAGCCTATAATAAGTGAGAATATTTTAGGAGATAAAAATTTAACCAAATAAAGATATTTCTGATAGATTTAAAAGTAGAGATTTTTAAGGATTGAGTCCAGGGAGAAAACGGGTAGAATTAGTGAAAAAAATGTAAAACGTCAATTAATAAGAAAAGAAAAGAACCTCTTAAAACTTCAATTATTATGAAACGGAGGGAGTAATATATAATGTATGTACACTATTTATATTCAAACCATTTATTTACAATAAAATGATACATGTACAATGTTTTCACTTTTTAGTAATAAATAATGAATAATTTTGTTTATATACATGCGAATATTAACAAACAACCTTTGTTACAAAAAAATTCGACTACTTTCAATTAATTTATATCTAAACGTTAGACTTTCATCCGTCTATGATTATCTCCAGATCTAATTTGGTACAGACCTTAATTAATCGCTAAACCCCAATCTACTTCTTAGCTAGCGTCTAACAACTTTCACGGTAGCCCGATCTCAAAAACAAAAAAAACAAACAGCAGCTCAACTCCTACTTAAAACTTAAAAGTGCCGTCAAAAGGGGAAAAAAGGAGTAACAATGTCGCAGCAGAGATAAATCTCGAAAAATCTAGGGATTCTTTTCTAAATATCGAAACTGAAGGGGCGCTATCAGATTTCTCTCGGAGATCAAACCCACTGTGCCTTCAAATGTGCAGCTGAGCAAATTTGCACTGTGAGTAACCTAGGAGAAGATGCAGTGGTACGTCGTCGCGTCAGTACTCACCATTCTCACGAGCTCTCAGGTCCACTCTCCATTTGATTCTAACTTCTAAACTGAATCGTGATCTGTACGGTTGGTGTGAGTGCGAATGTTTGTGCGTAATTGCTTCTAGATTGCGATCATCAAAGTCAGGGATGTTTGTTTTGGTTGAAATTGGCAGGGAATCCTGACAACATTATCACAGAGTAACGGGGGATATAAGTATGACTATGCCACTGTGCCTTTTCTCGCTGAAATTTTCAAGGTAGTGTATAGTTACTTCAGTTAGATTTACTGAATTGCACTCATTGTTGTTGTTGCTGCTGAAAATCAAATCAAGCTACTCAGTTCAAGATTGTTTGTTTAAACCTTGTTTGAACCATGTTTGATTAAATATAGAGAACAAGCTTGAATATACTTTTAATGTTTGATAAAATCTAAGTTCAACTCGAGCTCGATAAATGAAAAATGTTAGAACAAGTGTGAAAATGTCAAACTACTCGAGCGTGACTCATGTTCGTTCAAGTGCGATTCGATTGATAATCAAACAAGCTCAAACATATATTAGAAGCTCAATAATACTTGAAACAAACTTGAACAACAGTATATTCAGCTCGACTTGACTTATTACTGCCCTAGGGGTGTTGGGGTTGTGGTTGGGGTGGGATGGGAGTACCCAGTTTCTCTACATAGATAAATTAAATGCAGAGTATGAATATTAGTTCAGCCCTGAAGGAAGCTCTATAGTTGTGATAATGATTGTAGATTATGTTTTGATGAATTTAGGTATATTCCAACTGTTTTAGTTGTTCAATTCAGGCATACACCGTGCTATTTCTTTTGTTGGTGGGCAGGCAAACTGTTTTATTTAAATATGCACATAGAACAAAGAAACAGAATTCCTTTTTCTTTTTGATCTTTTATGTTCGTGTTTATAGTGCTTAAGTTTTTCGCGCTTGTGTTTGTGTGTATGTGCATGTATACCATTATGCATCTTCTGAAATTGCCATGTTCGGTGGGATCCTGTGTGGTGTTTCTGTGCCAAGTGTGTGTGTGTGTGTATTGTGCTGTAAAGAAAAATGTATTTATTTTTTATAATGCAAGTATTTGAATCATATTAAACCAATGCAACTTCATTTACTATTAGATTTTGTATTGGTGAAGTGCAGCTTATTGTATCCAGTTTACTACTGTGGAGAGAATGCCAGAGGTCACCTTCTCCTAAAATGACAACTGACTGGAAAAGTATTCGCCTATATCCAATCCCGTCAATCATATACCTTATTCACAACAATGTGCAGTTTGCTACGTTGACATATGTTGATACCTCCACTTATCAGATAATGGGCAACCTAAAGATTGTTACGACTGGAATACTATTCAGGTACTGCATTTCTATCTTTATATTGGTTAGCATAAACACCTTAGTTGGAAATTCTAATATCTGAAGCCTCTGATCATTGAATGAAGAGCTAATAATTCTCTTTGATGTAAATGATGTTGATGTTCTATAATTGGAATATATTTTTATTTCCTAGTTTAGGCTATTTTTGAAGAGGAAGCTTTCTAATTTGCAGTGGATGGCTATTGGTCTATTGGCTATTGGAACAACCACGAGCCAGGTGATGCTCGGATATTTTAATTTACTCTTGTTATGTTATTTTGGGAACAATATTGTTGCAAAATGAATTATTAAGATGGTGTTTCTTCTAAATTTAATGTTTTACTGGAATTGCTGTTTAACAGTTACTAAAACATCTGAAAATTTTAACATGATGTTTGATTTTCTTTGTTATTCGTTTTCTAAGTAGGAAAAAAACGTTGCATGGTTATGGTAACGCAAAAGCTCGTGTTGCTAATTTGCCAGTTGTATGCTGACTGTTATTTTACACCTTGAAATTTTGCAGATTTCCTGTTAATATAACTAATCTAGTGTGAATATGCGATTGTCATGCTAGTAGCCTGAGCATTTAACCCTATGTGAACATAGGTAAAAGGTTGTGGAGAAGCTAATTGTGAATCACTCTTCTCGTCTCCCGTTCAAGGATATATGTTGGGTATGTTATCTGCTTGTCTCTCTGCATTGGCTGGCGTCTACACAGAGTTCTTGATGAAAAAGAACAATGACAGCTTATATTGGCAGAACATTCAACTTTATACGTGAGTTTCCTTCTCCGATATTGCACCCTGTTTCTACTAACATGAGATGAATATAACCACCCAAAGCAAACGATCTTAGCATACTTGCGGAATCTTTAAACTGAAAAAATCACGGTTGTGTTTGAGAAAACTTTTGAGATAACCAGAGGAGAGGGGGCGAGGGTGTTTTTGTTTATTTGTTATTCATTTCTTTATTTAGAATGGAGATACTTTGATGGCCATTTAAGCTGTTACATGTTAGCTATGATCATTAACTTAGATTCAGAGCCTCTCAAGGATATTTTTATATTGAAGCAAATTAGCAAATCCTTCCTTGCAGGTTTGGTGCGATATTCAACATGGCCAAACTTATAACGGATGATTTTAGAAGTGGGTTTGAGAAAGGACCATGGTGGCAACGCCTTTTTGATGGATACAATATGACAACTTGGATGGTAGTGTTAAATCTTGGCTCCACGGGGCTGTTAGTATCATGGTTAATGAAGTATGCGGACAACATTGTTAAGGTATCTATTACTTCCTTCTTCATTTCTTAATTACTTTCATCTTAATGCGCGTTAAGGTCTTGGTACTGTTGAGACGGGGGAAAGAAGTTGATGTCTGATCATTTTGTGTAAATGTTCGAGGAGGACGTGTTTATGAGAAGTCAGCCTAAAAAGCTGATGAGAGACCTTTCAATTTTCATTTGACTTAAATCCAATTATTTAACTTAAATTTTATTTGCAGACAATGCTGACTGTCTTTATTTTTTTTTATTATCTTCTTTTGAGCAATGTGTATGATCATTTGTTTGTTTATGCACATGCACAAAAATCAATTTAAGTGCTAATCATTGATTTATTGCTAATGCCTCCACCAAAACTTGGACCAAAATACAAAAGAACCTGGATGATGGGCGTTGAACGCTGGACTAAATACCCAACAACCTTAGCATGGAAAACAAGAAAAACGAGCAAAAGTATTGTGACGCTGACAATTAACCCAGTTGCTGTCACGCGACTCATAAGAGCATATTATGTGGCATTCTCGTGAAGCATCACTGGTTGTGTGTTATGTTTTCCGGTCTCATCCTCTCATCAATTTAATGTGCACCTTTTGCATTTCTATTTGAATAAATCATCAGCAGTTTATATTTAAATGAATATGTGAATTGGTCAATTAATTTGAAGTTTGATCCTCCTTTCTAGCATGAAATGATGTAGTTAAGAGAAATTGGTTTTCATCTTTTTGACAGGTGTACTCAACTTCCATGGCGATGTTATTAACAATGGTAGTGTCTGTGTTCCTTTTCAACTTCAAACCAACTTTACAGGTGAGCCCAAATTATTTTTCGTATCAGTGCTACTGTTCTTTCTCCACCCATAAAATATTCTTTGATTTTTTTTTTCTTCTTTTTCCTCAAATTTGTGCTTCCCCGCATCAGTTTTATGACATCGATGCTTTTTGGTGGGCTCTTTTAGTGTAATCTTTCATAATTATGATTTATCGATTTATACATCTGTACTCCAATATGCCTAAAGCTAGGACATAATGAATTACTTGATCCTTTTCTAACTGTGCACATGCAGCTATTTTTGGGAATTATTGTCTGCATGATGTCACTGCACATGTATTTTGCTCCTCCAACCATGCTTGTGGATTTGCATTCGACATCGAAAGCAGCACCCGAGAGTTTAGTCGAAGTTTCTGTTGATCGAAGAGCAGCTTCCTAGAGCCAACTTTATAAGTGAATTGATTCTTTTATCTCTGTTCCTTTTAGATATCAAATTGTGATCTTATTCCAAACAGCAAAACATGTAAGATGTACAATTACAGGCGGTAGGATGCGGAAACTAAAATGTCGGTCTCACAATATTCTTACAAGAGTAGGTTAGTTGTACGAACATCTGAGGCAATAGATGGAAGTGAAACTTCTTGCTTTCCTAGTTGATCTTTCTTTTGTGTACGCGCCCGCGTGTTTTTTTCAGAGAATAGTTCATCTTCTTAGTTGATCTCATCGAAATCAGATGTTGTATGATTGTCAGATACAATTCATCAACCATTTAAGATCATGTAGATTTCACTGTGTGTAGAGCAATCTACTAGAGAAACAATTTGTTTAAAGCCCAAAGTATTATTGGGTCTTACAAGCCCGACTCTATGGGCCAATAGTCTAACAATCCAGGGGCCATCCCAAAAATTCCTAGTGAAATAGGGGATGGGCTCGCTGGGCTTTACTCAATATTTTTGTTACCCAATCAAATTTCGGCCATTCTCGGACAAACATATGACATTGATCCAATAGGCTCGACCCACCTCCATAAACTGTCCATCTGTAGCGTGCAACTTTTGTCTCACGTACGATTCTATAGTCCATTGCTGTATTATTGATGGCCTTTACAGAGTGTGTGGTTGTTAAAGTTTTGTTGAATGTTTAGTTGCATATGCCATACGTTCAAGGGCACTGATCGAATAACTTGCATGAAATCTATTGGTTGTGCATAATATTGAGTAGATAGTCTACTTAGATTTGTGGACAATATCAACAAGAGGACACTTGTTTATTACTTGCATTTAATGTTGGTAGAGTCTTCCTAGTTGATGATGTATTATCCCTTTCAAATATTAAATTATGATAAGGTTTCATCGAGTAATTAGCATTGTTCTAAGAGTTTTCATCTAACTTTGAAATAAGTCCCGTTTAGGTGCTAGACTGTCTAAGTTGTCTACATTTTTCTCCCAATTTATTCTTATTTAACTCGTTTAAGCCTCGATTAGCCGCTAGATTTCAATCTATCGTTCGACTAGTGCCTAACCTCTTTTAAAATATTCGACAAAATTCTTTTTGTGAGATTTTATAATTCTTTTCGATTCTAAAAATAATTTGTAGAAATGTTCATGCATAGGCCAAAGCAATTGCCTATAATATTGGTGATGACTCATATCCCTGGTGAGTAGGTAATATCCAAATACTAATGATGTATTATATCCAGCGATGCACTAGATAATATCTGCACCCCTAATGACTGAACAACACATCAAATTAGAGGTGGTAATTCAGAACATTGGGCGACATCTTGTTGGCCCAAACTGGCCCGTGGAGTCTGTCGGCCGTTTAGTCTACCGAGAGCGTGGTGCGCCTAAAAATATTTAGGACTAAGATTTCTACGATTCACCCACCTAAATATGTCAGGCGTGTCAAGTAAACTGATTTTTCCACATATATACCTAATATAAGACATGATAAAGCGAAGTTCCTTACGGTCCCTGATATATATCTTCGGGTTTAGCATCTTATAGAGCCATATAAGGGCATACAATTGTATAGCTGTATGTTAAACGAATGATGTAAGCTAAAAATCCACACATGAAACGATAGATGCATTCAACGAATAACTTAGTTGACAAGTTTAAGCATTCCTTTTTAGAGGAGCCGAAACCAATGGATATGAGGCGGCAAGTTTTATGATTAATTATCCAATTTAAACAACTATACGTTTCATGCAGGCTCCTGCTGCAAAATTCCCGACTAATTTCAATTAGCCGTTATCTTTTATTAGTCATTTATATCTTTTTCGATCTAATCATGTATGTGCTCTAACTAAGTGCAAAGATGAATTAAGATCTTTTACAATAAAAATCTGAACTTCAATTTTGTGTTTATGAAATTTGTTGTTTAGGATAGACAATTTGCTTTTATATATATATATATATATATATATATATATATATATATATATATATATATCTATGAGTTAATTACGTGAAAAATTACGAGCCTTTAGTCAATTATCAGTTACAACATGATTTTTTTAAATATAACATAAAAATACATCATTTTTTAACCCTTAATTATATCAAAAAAATATTGTTTTATCGTTAACCATAATCATAAAACGTTATCATTTTCATTTAATTAGAGATTTACAAATATTGCATGATTATACATCTGTAGTTGAGAAAGACAAAATTTCAATTTCGAGTTCCACGTCAGCAATTTGAGCAAAACATTTATTCGGGTATATCGAATTGAAAAATAATCATAAAAGTAATGTATTTCTATGTTATGTATGAAAAAATATACTGTAAATGATAATTGAAAAAAGTCGTGAAAAATTCACGTAATTAACCCTATATTTATTTATTTCAAGTAAAGCTATACAACTTAATTTGATTTCTTCTCTTTCATGATTGCCTCCCCAACGTAGGGGCAACGAAGAGCTCAACATTAAAATTGACAACAATATAATTCCTATCGATCAATTATCTTTAATTTATTAATTACGATTTCCGTCCCGCTCTAATTTGTCTATTTTTCTTTTCGATTTGTTTTAACCTAATTTGTCAGTTCATAAATGATAAATTTCTTTCACAATCTCCACCTCTGAAAAAGTAAAAAGTTTCACAAAATTTATTTAATCTTAACCTCCGTGTCCAACCAAGATAGACAAATTAGGTCGGAACAGAGGGAATATAAATTTATCCTACATTTAATTTCTTTAACTACCTCGACAATGCTAGTTCATACCCCCCTCCCACCCTACCCCCTAAATAGGTTATATATATACATCCTATAGTTCAACACTCTCCTTAACATTGTAAGAAAAATCAGTCCAAAATTAGGAAAAAAATGAGTGGAGGAGCAATGGAATCCATTACAAGGCCACCACCTACAAATATCGGAGGCAGTGGTAGTGGCGCCGGTGGTGCAAACGTGCAAATAACAAGAGAGAGGTGTGGATTTCAGATGCCGTTGCACTACCCTAGGTTCACTCGGGCAGAGTACGAAACTATGCCCGAGTGGAAACTTGATTGCTTGTTGGCGGAATATGGCCTACACATTAAAGGAGATTTGAACCATAAGAGGAAATTTGCAATGGGGACTTTCTTGTGGAGTTATTAAAATGTGGTATATGTTTGTTATATATAGTATGATTTCCTAGTTATATTGTGTTTTGATTTATAGGGTATTTTTATGGTATGTGTCTAGTGTGTGTTTTTATGTTTAATTGTAGTATTGTAATGAGGTGGTGTGTGCTTTTATGTTTAGAAATAACACAACTATTATCATATATATTGCATATTATGTTCATTTATCATTATTTAAAACTATACCATTGATATTTATTAGCAAAAATAGATTGAGGGTTTTGTTTTAGGTGGAGTGTAATTGTTTAACAATATTATAAAGTACTAAGACGAGCGAACTTTGAAGAAGTAAAGAAGGATGAACTCTAATGTATTGAGGGATAAAGGAAATATTACATAAGTCCACGGTTTTAGCCTCACAAGTCTTCATTTATGTACATGGTGCGACTCCAAACTTTGTAGAAGCTCCAATAATATTTTAGATTAGTTCATGAGCTCACGCGTAGTCAAACCTATAGCGCAAAAACTACGTGAGCTAAAACTCACTAAATAGAAACCATGCATAAATAGTGCACAAAGACAACCGATTTGTGAAATGTAATGCATAAAATCATTTTTTGAAACTCTTTCTTAAGAGACTCTTTTAGGGGGAATTAGCTCCCTTCAATGGCACAAACCTCACTAATAATAATATCACTCATTAGTCATACTCGTAATTATCAATAGTATCTTCTCCTCCTTTCTGGTCCACCCGAGACATCATTGATTGTTGGTACGATCAAGTGGTTATTCTCCCGAGATCAATAGGGTTTCGCATCCTGCCTACTCTTTGTCCTCCGGAAAGTATACTCCTTGCCATACATCATCATAAATGTGCTCACTTGTGATCCTCTTCCATGTTACACCTGTCATCGCAAGCATCCCAAATACATCGTATGCAATATACATAAATTCTCGATGTGCTAGTAGTGAATTTTTTGCTCCAACTGCTGACGTGGAGCCTGAAATCGGGATTTTATCTATCTCAACTACAGACGTATAATCATACAATATTTATAAATTTCTAATTAAGTGAAAAGGATAACATTTTATGATTATGTTTAACGATAAAACAATGATTTTTTTTTCATACAATTAAGAGTTAAAAGAATTCGAACAACTACACGTATGTAATTAGGCGGTAAAAATCTCAATTTCGGACTTCACATCAGCAATTGAAGCCAAAAACTTAGTCGAATGTATCTAATTGAAAAAAATCATAAATGTGATGTATTTCTATGTTATGTTTAAAAAATCATGTTATAAATGATAATTAACTTAAAGATCGTGAATTTTTACGTAATTAGTCCAATTAAAAACCTTATCTGTTTTTGTACATAATAATTATCAAATCAATTACTTCATTAATATAATTATTAACCCCACAACAATCTTTGAATTTGGAAATAGAAAACATTAAACTATCACACCATTTGGTTCCTCTGGTTCTTTCAACTTATAGCTCCATTTTCTAGAATCTAGTCACCCTAAAAGTTAATGAGTGAGTATTGTTTGACGAAATACATTATAGAAAATATTTATATTTTTACAGGAAGAAGTGATATTTTTACTGATAAAAGTAATATTTTTATTATATTGATACTTTTACAGATTAAAGTGATACTTTTATCGATAAACGTGATACTTTTACTAGAAAAAATGATATATTTTTTCTGTCACATCGTATAACGATCGTGTGACGGTCTCATATAAGTTTTTGCCAAAGCTAATACGTGAATTTACAGATTATCAAAAAAAATGTCATCACAATACAATAATTGAATCCAGCGTTTGAAACCCCTTTCAAAACCTTTGAACCACATTTTCCCACACAAAACATACTGACAATGGGGAACGAGATACGCCAGAGCAAAAAACAGGGCAGAAGACGGCATACTCGTTTACCGAAAACCAGCCCAAAGATTATAAGCAATGAGAAGAAGCAAAATGAGCTGCTAAAATCACTCGGAGACTTAACCACTAGAGAAGATCGGGATAGATTCTACAGCATCTTCCAACCGTCGTTCGTGAAGTGGTGGCAACTGGAGAGCTTGTTTATTAAGTATCTCTGGTCAGAGTGAACAACTGGATTCCACCTCCCACCGACCGAATTGGCGGCAGTTAGTGCACAAAGTAACTAGATTAATAGACCAATAAACAATGAACAATGGATAGATGTCTTGCTTGTTATCCATCACTAAACATGAAGTAGCACATGACCTAAAAAACTTAAACTCCGATTAATAGAAATGAAGTATTTATGGTTTGATATTAGTATAAATAATTCTATCGTACATTTCTACTCTTTTTTTCCAGCTAAAAGAGTCTTGATGATATTGGTATGGACTAGAAAACGGGTCTGCTACTACATTGTATTCATAAGGTCATGGTCTGTTCTGTCCTACATTTCTACTTTTTTTTTTATGACTTGCTAGGAAAAGAAGTCTTTATGATATAGATTATGGTTTCATTAAGAAAAACAAATGGATCCTTTTAGTGTTAGATATCTACTTTTTTTTTTCTGGAATTGGTAAGAAAAAACAGATGGATTATGGTGTCACTAAGAAAAACGGTTCTGCTGCTACATTGACATAAAGATCATGGATCCGTTCTACTGCTACATTGTATGAGATAAAGATCATTGTAAAAACATTCATTTTTTTCTCTAACTCTTTACTATATTGTATGGAGATTACGGTGGAATGCTCAATTGAATTTATTTTAGAATTCAACATATCTTCTTAGATTGATTCATGTTGTCAAAGCTAGGTGATAAATTTTTCTCTCGCATGGCAGGATCGGTATTTAATAATCGCACTAGTCTTCAAACTCCAATGGTCGTTATAGGTTTTCCTTTCGGCGCTGCAAAAGTGCCTAAACCACCGCCGGGGATTATGCTCAGAAAATTTGTCTCACTTAATGAAAACACGAATTCCAGCTCCCCAGAAAGCAGCGAGGTTATTAAAAAGATGAAACAGTAAGAGGCAATACGGACTACTGAAAGTCCATGATAATTCTAAGAAAAGAAGAAAGAAGACGGCTAGAGACACGTTTTCTGGATGTGGAACTAAGGATAGGTACGAGGGGCTAGGTACGAGGGGCTGGAAGCAATTAGCAACGGCACGTTTGGCGACGTCTGCAGAGCTCTGGACAAGGAAACAGGAGAAATTGTTGCCATCAAAGAGGAGTACAAGGGATTATCAATAACCACACGAAGAGAAATCGATATGTTCAAGTGCTCGGGCCCACTCCTACATAGTTGTATTCATAAACAAGCAAAGTCAGGATCGTACCCTATTCTGTGGTACAGAGCACCAGAGCTTCTTCTTGGAGCAGAATGTATTCGACTGCATTAGATATTCAGACACTAATGTATTTATTTGTGACTGTTTTCTGAATTGTCAATCTGCAGATAACATGATTGTTTTATACATGATTATTCTTTCATTGAAGAGGAACTTCTTATGAATACAAATTTGTCTAATTACTTTTCAACTACTATGTTCGCCTGTTAGATATGTCGTCATTATAACCAAACTGTTAAAGCATCGATTATCAATAATCTACAAACTCTTTTCGAAGCTACTATATAATTCATTGTGTAATATTATCGATAATTTGCCAACCGGCGTTGACATCGATTATCAATAATCTACAAACTCTTTTCGAAGCTACTATATAATTCATTGTGTAATATTATCGATAATTTGCCAACCGGCCAAAATCGCAATCAACTTGTAAAGTTGTGATTGAACAGACAAATTTCGAACTAATTAAACTTAAAAAGATTAGGCTCTTCGTGTGTTAAACCTTCAGTTTAACTAGTAAACTGTACATGTCTTGCAGTTAAATACTTAAAATTTATATTATCCTTTTAAATATTATTATATAAAATTGATGTTTCATATTTATATGTTTTTTTTCCTCATGATATAGAAAATATAAAATAAGAAGCTACGCATATTCTCTACAAATTTCTTGAACATATCTATACATACCGCAACTTTATTTATACTAATGAGTCAATCGGATATACAATAGAAATTCAAGTGTATTTATAGTAATGAACTATCACATATTCACATGAACAATAGATATTTAAAATATCCTAAAGTAGAAATTTATTTCCTATATTTTTTTGAAAATTTTATAATAAGAAATATTTTGTAGGCGTCATAAGATATTTTATACGAATATTTTTTAGAAAATATAGGTTTTTTCCCTTTATATTAATACGCACTTGTTTAGAAAGCTGTACTTTTATCAAATTGGGTCAATCGATCAACATATAAAGTCGTTGAAATGACTCTCATTACATGAAAGGGAGAGTTTGTGCTTATTATATAATATTAAAGAACTTTTGAAATATATTTTTAGAGAAATTAATTTAGTTTATCTTCAATTGACTCTAATACTTTTTAGTTCTTATTTATTGAGGTTATAATGTGCAACTTAATCATAAATTTCAAGTTATTTATTTATCAAATTACTTTATTGTACGTGTTTTTGTAGAGAGTATATCACGTCTTTGTTAGGAATAACACAACTATTATCATATATTTCATATTACGTTCATTTATCATTCTATTAATATTATACAATTGATATTCATTGACAGGAACAGATTCAGGATTTTATTTTAGACCGAGTGAATTTTGTAACAATATTATAAATATTGAGACGAGCAAACTTTGAAGAAGAGAAGAAGGATGAACTCTAATATATTAAGAAAATAACTAAAATATTACACTTAAGAAAAATTGGTAGTCCTCCCATTTCTACTTTCCGTAAGTAGGTTCGAGTTTTTTCTAGACTCCCGGCACAGTTCTTCTGAATTTCTTTCAACGAAACATTACATGTTCAAGAAAATAAGAAGTCAAGGGGGTGATAGCACCCCCACCCACCCAAATCCATTCATATTCATTGATGGAATCATAGAGAAGAATATGATGGACTTGAATCATTTAGAGTATTTCACGGTGTATTTTGAAGAGAGAGTGACACATTTTATGTGGGTCTCATTTTTTTATATTTTGATTACATATATAACGTGTCATTCTCTCTTTGACATGCACCGTAAAATATTGTAAGGAATTGAAATTCAAAATATGTGAGGTTCAAAATTGGCCCGAGCGAGTAGGTCTAGGTTGGGTGTTAAGGCCCATTTTGTCCGTATAAAAATGAATTTATTGCAACTAAATAGTAATAGCATTTGATTAATAATAAATTAGTTTTTTCTTTTAATACAAAAAGTAAAATTGCAACAATGTTTAAATTAAAGTAGAACGACAAAAAAGAGTAGGTTTAGTTTAATTTAGCACTTTTGATTTTTTTTGTATTTAGTTATTAGAAACTAGAAAGTAGAAAGTTATATTATATTTTTGTGTAGCGTACTTATAAATTAGGATGACATCGATACATAATTTTTATATAATAATATTTACATAATACACACACATATATACATATTTATGATTTTAATTAAGAGTGGGACAGCTCATCGAACCCGTACTCGACCTTCCCCGTTCACGGTGGGAGCTAAACACCTCGTTGTAGTAGGAGTTCGGCTTTGCCCTGCCGCAAACATTTCGGGATAGAACGGGACATGACGAGTCGGATTAATATTGACATTCATATTACTTAGAAGTAAAGCAGTAGTAGTATGTTACACAAATTGAGGCTCTGCACGTAAGATCACATGTTACGTTGAAATATTTCATTTTATGTTTCATCATATTCACAACACAATACATGTATTTGATACTGTCACAAATTAATGTCTCGAATGTTAAATTAAGTATAATAGAGATGAAACACCTAATGTAACCGAAGATCTCGATTGACCACTGCATGGATGCTGGGAAATTACAGAATCAATTTAGTAGTTTTGGCAAATTGAAAATTGCAATAAAACCATATTATTGCTGTTTCCTATTATTATTATTGTGATGAGAAGACTGCTGATTTACTTATTTTTCTAAATTGAGAATAAACATGACTGGAAATTTCATAAGTATCCTAGGAAAATCAAATGTATTTTATGTCACGCTCACGAGGTTTTGTCGATTTTTCCTAGTTTTGGCACGTTTTGCTCGTCCAAAATCTACCGTTTTGAATAAGTAATACAATAAATATCATTTTCCATCTTACAAAGATAGTGAATTATATTTTCTATTTTGGACGTCTAACAAAAACACTCATCTTTACTTATTAAAGACGTATTAAATATTTCATTTTCTAATATACATCCCACTAAATAGTTCATTTATTTTTTTCTTATTTCGTTTGTTGAGCAAGAAATCCAATTCCATTTGTGTTGGATCATATAATAACAATGTTATTATTATCATTTATGCGATTCATATATTTTGTAATATCGATGAACTTGTTGAAAGAGTAAAACACAAAATTTTATTTGTTCAAAACTAGAATTATATATAATATTTACGGTGACGAACATAAAATATTTACAAACTTAGTAATAGTATTATGTACAATTCACTTTAATTAACTTGATGTGAATACAATTATAAAAGTCATCGATATACAATTACAGACTTATTTATTTTTTATTTAATTTATTCAGTTTCATCTAATTAATGAAATTAAATTTTCTAATTTCTTTCTTAAACTAGTAAACAAAAAACTAATTCTTAAAAATATTGACGAATGCAACAAAATTTTAAAATTCCATCTAAGTTATTCTCCCATACCTTTTCTTTATTTCTACTTTCTCCGTTCACAAATAAAGATCACTTTAGGAAAAATTATATTTTCATAAAAAAAAATCACTTTAACATTTTTTGCTTATTTCTTCTAAAATTATCTTAGCTAAATATAAGGAATCTCCATACAAATTTTATAATATTATACTCCCTCCGATTCATATTAATTGACGTTTTATCATGTTCTTTCATTTTCCAATCGATGTTTTATATATTTTTCACCAATTTTACCAATCTTCTTTCCGGGCTCAATCCTAAAATACCTCTACTTTTCAATCTACCAAAGATATTTTGATTTAGTCAAATCTTTAACGGAGTGTATATCTACTTTTCAATCTATGAGAGATATTTTGATTTGGTCAAATCTTTAACTGAGTATATGTCTGTCAAAATATATCATCCTTAATTCTTCTCTTTCATCCTAAAACGTCAATTAATATGGAACGGAGGGAGTATAAATAAAGTAGGGAGAAAAGATTTTGAAAATAAAAATATTGATGGAGAAAAATATGGAGTGGTGGTACTAGTCCCGACTTAATTTGCCTACTCTGATCAGGCATGGAAGTTTTGAAAAAATAGATTTTGCGTAATATTTAACTTTTTCAAAGATTGAGGGTGAAGATTTTGAGGATAAAGATTGTGAGAGAATTTTTAATTTTTTTCTTTGCTGAAAAAATTATTTGAGATAAATAAAAAAGACAAATAGATAAATTAAATGGGAGTCGGAATGAATGGAGTACTCCATCCGTCCCGGTTTAAGTTTCCTACTTTGACCGGGCACAGAGATTAAGAAAAAAATAGATTTTGTGGAATCTTTGACTTTATTAATTTATTATTTATGGACTGAAAAATTAAGTTGAAACAAATGAAAAAAAAATAGGAAAGTTAAAGTGGGACGGTGGTAATACTTATTTGTGAACGGAGAGATATTTTGTTTCTCTTTTGTCCTTGTCTTTTTACCGTTGGAAAAGCCAGAGGGGCCAGTAGGTGGGTGGCACTTGAGGGGCGAATCAGTAATTAGATGATGCGATTCCTTCTGACAGGGTGGTGGCAACTATTGGAGAGAGAGAGACGGCGGCACATGGGCTTTCCAACAGCTCAAACATGGCGTCAGGGCCCAATCTTCACTATAAGACTCCCCCGCTTTCGCTTTCCCTCTCACTACTATCCTTACCATATTCTCTCTCCTCTTCATTCTATCCATTACTGTATATACACCACACAGAGAGATGGCTATGGCGAGGATTTTTTTTGCATTAATGGCAGTTTTTGTTCTCGTATTGAATACAGCAGTTCCATGTGTTCAAGCGCAGGCGTTTCCACCTGCTCCTGCACCTTCCAGCGACGGTAATCCTATCTCTCTCTCTCTCTCTCTCACGCACACACACACAGATGGAGTATCTGATTATGCTTGCCGATTTTGAATTGAAGCAGTCTCTCTCTCACCCCCAAACTCACACAAAATGACACACAGATGAGAATCTGATGCTGCATTTTGAACTGATTTTGAATTGAAGCACAATCTCTCTCTCTCTCTCACACACACACACACACGGAGTATCTGATTATGCTTACCGATTTTGAATTGAAGAAGTCTCTCTACCTCTCTCGTTGTCTCTCTGTCACCCCCAAACTCGCACAAAATGACACACAGATGAGTATCCTATGCTGCATTTTGAACCGATTTTGAATTGAAACTCTCTCTCTCTCTCACACACATGGAGTATCTGGTTATGCTTACCGATTTTGAATTGAAGCAGTCTCTCTCTCTCTCACACACACACACAATGGCACAAAGATGAGTATCTGATGCTGCATTTTGAACCGATTTCGATTTGAAACTCTCTCTCTCTCTCTCACACACACACAATGACACAAAGATGAGAATCTGATGCTGCATTTTGAACCGATTTTGAATTGAAACACTCACTCTCTCTCTCTCTCTCTCTCTCTCTCACTCTCTCACACACACACACACACACACACACACACAAATGGAGTATCTGATTATACCTTATGAACCGATTTTGATTTGAAACACAAACTCTCTCTTTCTCACACACACACAAACACACAAGAGATGGAGTATTTGATTATACCTATGAACCGATTTTGAATTGAAAATTTGTGGTATGCAGGTGCGTCAATTGACCAAGGGATTGCGTATGTGCTAATGCTGCTTGCTCTGGCTCTCACATACTTGATCCATTGAGGAATTTCAGATTTTTTGAATGGAATCTCTTTTCTTCTTATTCTTCGTCTATTGTTTCTATTTTTTCTTCTTTCCAAATGGCATTTTGTAGCATTGGTTGGGAATTCGATTCATTTGTACAATGTTGATTCTTATGCAGTTTTTATTTTATAATTATTGTTTCGGATTACTCTGCAAATGATATTTTCTCTCGTTATTCCTAAATAGTGGAAAGCAACTTTTACAACGGACATATACAGGGAAAAAGGTGAAGAAAACAGCAAAGAATGCATATTAGATATAGGGAGGGGGAAATTCTACGCTACCTAGTCGGTAGTGCCCGACTCCATTCAAAAAGTGTATTGAGATCAAATGAAAATTAGTTATTGATTTCAATTCACTTTCTAAGTAAATAGTTGGATCATCTAGTCGAAAACTACCCGACTGGGTAGCATAGAGTTAGTCATAGGGAAGTAAGGCACTGTCAATAAGTTAACTTAGTCACTCTGTTAATTGGGTTTTAATTACACGAAAACTACCCGACTGGGTAGCATAGAGTTAGCCATAGGGAAGTAAGGCGCTGTCAATAAGTTAACTTAGTCACTCTGTTAATTGGGTTTTAATTACACTAGTCGAACATGTTTTAAAATGAACACCGGTTTATGTTCAAATATTTTATTTTCACGTTTTAAAAATGTTCGATCGATATAACCTGACGCTAAAAACTAATAAATTCTTCTAGGAGTGCAGTTTATCTTCACGTTTTAAAAAAGTTTGATCGGTATAATCCGACACTAAAAACTAATAAGTTCTTCTAGGAGTGCATTTTGAGGAATTAAGAATGTATAGAAACTAATATGGAGTCAAGAATGTTAATGGTAAGAGGATCTTTGGTAAAACTTATTTCAAATATCTTATAAGCTTCGACAATTTATAAGATATTTCAAGAGATTATATAAATTAATCACACGTTTCGATAAAAAAAATTTACAAACTTGCAACTGAATTAAATGATTTAGCTATGAGTTTGGGACTACTTATTATCAAATACTCCCTCTGTCCCAAATGAACTTGCATAGGAAGATCGACACGCATATTAAGAAAAATTATTTTTTAGGATTTTGTTGACTTTTCAAAAATTAATTTAGGGTGGAGATTGAGAATATAGATTTTGGAGATTGTTATAACTTTCCGTTTTAAGGGTGTACAAGTTTGCTTTAGGACGGACGAAACCAGAAAGTATGCAAGTTCATTCGAGACGGAGAGAGTACACATTTAAATAAGTGCATAACCGTAAAGTGTGTGTACTGTGTGTGAAATAAATAAGTGCGTGAAGAGTGTGTAAAATGGATACATTTCAGTGTGTGTGGAATGTGTGTACTTGTATGCATTGAAACTTAAATGCAACTATTAAGATCTTAAAAATTAAGATGGATAAGAACTTATCTTTCTTGAAGTTTATAAGCTCTAAGGGCTTATTTTTACATCTTATAAGTGATTTAACATCTTATTTTGTCAAACACGTTTTAAGAGCTTATAATTTCTCACAATATTTCGAGAAATTTATAAGCTTAGCCTCTGACTTAAATCTCTAAGAGGAGATGAAAGCCATAGCCATTTGCCAAAAAAAGTGTATATACATTTGATGTAAGTAACCTTTGCCAGATCAGTGAGTCTCTTACACAAGTTAGTCAGCTTCATCTTGCACAACTCTACTCTTTGGACTGTCTGTACAGCAATGCATATTTAACAGCTTCATAACATGAGACGACGATCCCGACCGAGGGTCCAGCTCGAGCCACTCTTGGGCCGGCCCCGGCAAACAATCCCTTCATACCTCCGTCCCTGATTCACAACCATAAGCTTCTGTTAGTAGCCGGTTTTCCGTTAAGTTAGAGTGAGAACTTGTCGTCTACGTATACCTCCATATCTCTATCAGGGTCTGTCTTGTCGTCATCGTTAAAGCCCGTTTCGGATCCTTCTGAAATCCCAATATTCAGATGGTAGATTATTAGATTTAATTGAAACATCAAGTAATTTGAGAGATGAATTTCAAATCCGTCCATCCAAACATGTAATAAGAGAGAACGAACAACCTCTATCTGTCTCCGGGTCCTTGCAACGTCTAGAGGACATGTCGTAGCAGCTGCAAGGCTTCCGGCTGCAAAACCGGCACAAAAGTTTGCTCCCAAAACACTGGATAAACTGGCTTCGTCGCCTACCCGACTCAGGATTCTTCTTCTAAGCTACGATAACAAGTAGTATATAATATTAAAACGAAATTCCTAATATAGAAATGTGTTATGGCATACTGATTAATTAGGAAACAGATAAGCATTGCTATATATAGGAAACTCTTACTGGCTCAAGGGATGACCAACAAACTGCGGAAAATGGGACGTCACGTGCTAGCTGTGCTCCAAGGCCAGTCCATAAAACGCGGTACCTTTGAAATGCTGTTATTGTAGTCAATAATACATCACTTCAATTGTTGGATGGTCGAGATTCACAAGAGCACGATTACATAATTGAACTAAAAGACGAATGCACTGGAAAAATGCTTGCTTATCTGTAAGAATGATTCATAAAGACGTTCCTATAACTGCTATTTGGCCCTATAAGAAGGCACAATCTCATAATGCATTCTATTATTGGCATAGCATTATATGATGTATACCAGATCATCAAAGTGCACTATGCTTTATCTTAGCTTGTTAAAAGAAAACGATTACGAGACAAATATAAATAAAATGCAATGGAACATCAAAGTAGTAGTCCATAAGGCGACATACAAGCTCGATGATTAGCTCTCTTGACGGAGGGGGCAGCATCAACCAAAGTTTCAAACACTCCTGGAGGCTTTACTCCGCCTTGCGTGTGCTTGAATGCCTACGACCAGAAAGATAGACAAACGTACCTTTAACGGAATGCTGAGATGAAGAAATACTAATCGAAGTTTTGCTCATATTTGTAAAAGAAATGGCACGGCATTATTATGCGTGGCAAATTACCATAGGTTGAGTATGATAGCAGTCGAGTCTAGGCGATTATAGGAATAACATTCAAAAGCAATCAGATTACCATTGTTGATTACCTGCATGCGTGTTCTTGCAAGCTCTAGAGGATAACATGTGACGCATGCTATTGAGCGTGCTAACGATCCAGCAACTAAGGGAACGTACGGTACAATATTTGGAGTGTTTCGTAATGTGAGATCTTCCAAGTAGATCCGGAAAATATCATACAGAGGCATGTAAATTCCCACCTACATTTAAAAATCTAAAGATTTCAACAGTGATCTCTCTGAAAATTTTACACTATGCATAATCTAATTGCAATGAAACTTACAGAAGGGATTGCCAATGCTAAACTGGCATTAGTTCCTCTCCACAATCTTGAGAATCCTTCCTGGAAGACTCGACGTACTTAGAATTATCTTCGAAATGCAGAAGTACGAACAACTAACACGAAATGCAAGGAGATTAGGGCAAATTGTAACTTATGAGTGGTCCCAAAACCAGTCATTTATCTTTTGCTTATACAATTTCGTCATTTATCTTTTTAATAGCTCGGATTTGGTTATTTTCTAGCCAAATTTTTAAAACTCACTGGATAATTGTATGAAACCTCACAAGACCACGTTACATTGAGATTTTTCACTTTCCGGTATTGTAAATGACATAAAATGCTATACTGATGAACAAAAGGACATCAAACACATACCAAAACTGACCATAAAACCACAAATCCACCAGGAAAATGAAAATCTATAATTTAAGGTTATATGCGATGCACATGCAATTATCCATCGAGAAACAAAAAGGACTATTCCGAGACCCCTCATAAGTTACGGGCCTCCCACGAAATTATGAGCAAAATGGAGACTAAATCCAACTTGATTCTGACTTTAATGAAAGCACATTTCTTGCGATCATCAGCGTCGTCTCCGAAGCAAGGAAACGATGACAAATTGCAAAATAAAGGCAGACGAGAAATATCCTTCGAGTACACAATCACTAACCTGCTGTATTACTTTGCAAAATACATCAAATGTTCCTCTGTAACGATCAGGGGAAGTTGTTAGTCGAGCGCTGGAACATGAACAAACAGATGGTGTATACTTCAACTCTTGCAACATCTGAGACATTTGTAAGAAATTGAAACCATGAATTGATTCCATTAGATAAAACTGTCTGAAAATCACATCAACGCCAAAAACTGTATGACATATCCAGCAAAAATAAAAGATCAGCTAGGTTGTTATACCCGGCTCGTTTCGAAGCATCCGAACTGACATAAGCCCTCATAGGGGACTCCAGCAGCCTGAGCTTGTAATCTAGTCTGAATTAAATACGCAAATATCAATCCATAACCCAAAATAACCGACGTAAACAAGACATTATAGACAGTTTCTTAACAATTATAGTAAAAGTTTAACTACAGAGTATACTAGCAACAACTTCTCCATGTTTTACCAATTCTAGCTGGTTTATGCCTATAACTATCTAAAATTATTACAAGAAATCGTTGAAATTCACTAATGTGATACATTGAGGAACATCATCGGCCGAGTTAGACACAGATAAACACACACATACAAACACATACTACCGCCCGTAGTTTTAGGTTTTGTGAAATGTTTAAATAAAGCAAATGTGGAGGAAATTTAGCGATTTGAGGAGAAAGAAACGCTGATTGAGCCTTATTTGTCAATTTGACATACGCCTTAATTTTCTTATCCGAAGCTAAAATTTCGTCTACAGAAACAGAGGCAGTAAATGATAATGCACAACAAAACTAGACAGTGCAGAAATACATTGAGCAGAATAATAATCAGAAAAAGGACTATAACAAGATGAACAAAAAATATCAGAAGATAACCATTATTTCTTATCAATTACACTAACTAATCCTTCTCAATTTTAAGTTAGTCGGACGGCAGATTATGGTCTAACGAAACCCTTAGGTGGGGTTAAGCCGGGTCTAACAAGATTAAGCGGGAAGGAATCGAAGAGAAAATAAACCTTGGCGACATCAAGAGGGTTGACGACGACGGCGGAGATAAAGGCGGCGCCGCCAGCGGAAAACGCCCTCTCCCGGAAACTCAAATTGACATCGGAACTTGAGGATTCCTCTTTTGCCATACTTTTACGATCTAATTCCACTTTTCTTGTAGCTGCCGCCATTCCCATCCATGACTGCAGACTTTCTATTGATGAACCCACCATAGAACTTCCAGAAAACTTCAAGATTCCTTTTAAAAAGTTGGAATTTTTTTAGGAGAAATGGGAGAGAAATGGAATATATTTTTCTGGGTTTTGATTCGGTTGGGATTTTGCATGAAAAATTGGAAAGTAAAGAAGAGAAATTGTGTGATTCGTGGCGTGGAAATAAGGGCGCCAACCATTGGGGAAGATTTCTCTGAGGTTTATACGTGTCACTTAATTGTTGCCCACCAATATTTTGTTTATGTAGTTATTTTTTATAATTGTTGCCGACCAATATCTAGACATGGTAAAACTACCACGACGGACTGGTTCGCAGGGACGTAGCCAGAATTTTATAACGAGGATGATGAACTATATCTTTGAGTTATTTATAAATGAAGATAGAATTTAAGAAACGAAATCCATTAATTACATTATATATATATACACACATTGGTTTAGTTAGAAAATTTAAGAGGGACGGCCGACGCCGTCGAATGAGGCAGAGGCAGTGGGCGGCCGCCCCTCTCTCTTAAACTTTGCAACAGTACTACTATATACCCCCTCCGTCTCGGTCCAATTTGTCAACCTTAATTGGGCACGGAGATTAAGAAAAAATAAATTTTGTGGAATTTTTTACTTTTTTAAAAGTGGAGATTGAATGTGAAGATTTTGAGGATGGAGATTGCCAGAAAAATTTGTCATTTCTGAATTGACAAATTAGACTGAGACAAACCAAAAAAGAAAGTAAGCAAATTAAAACGGAACGAAGAGAGAATATTATATATATATATATATATATATATATATATATATATTTATATTTATACTCTTCGCCCCCACCCCAACCCCCTCACGCCCCCAAACTTTTTCCCAACCCACAGTCCACAAAAGTATCTCCCCTCAGGCACAACTTTGATTACTCTTTTTTTATTGTTTTTTTTTTATTCTTCTTCTAATTAATAAACGTTGAAATATATATTTATGTAAATATTTAAACCCAAACATTCTTTTTCTACTCCAACCACTATATTTGTAAATATTTATACTCTTCCAGTTTTTACTGCATTACAACAATAAAATACATTTTCAGCTACACTTTTTGTCCTACTTTAATAATTAAAGATCAAAATAAAATTTGATCTTACCCCTCCAATTTTAAATTCCTGCCTCCCATTGGATCGACACCCGCTAGCTCCATCTCTGCTGGTCCGACCAACTATATATTTTAGGTGGATTGAGCATATAAATTGTAGTCTATAATGTTATTGAATCTATCTGATTTAATTGATGGACAATACAATGGTCCAACGTTCAATAAATTTTAGTATATTTTAGGTGGATAAATGAAATTAAATTTACCATTTTTTCAGTATAACGAAATTTTGTCGGACCCAAACTTAACAAGTATTGTTCTGGTGGGCTCGCATTGGGCGGCAAAATTGCCATTTTTAACAATAAGAGGTGACAAAATTACTTGGGCTTGATGGGCTAACTCAACTTACTCATAAATTCCTTGGCCGTCACTATTGACTCGTCGGCTCGACATATGACGTTGGTTCTTACTCTTATAATTATTTTATTCCAGTTAAGCTTAACAAATGTCAAACATTTTACAAAATATTTATATGTATTTTCGTTAATGCCTAGATTTAACTTATTTAATCATTTATAATACGTGATCATCCCGTGCATTGCACCAATTTCTAGATGATCAAATTTTGTACTATCTAAGAATTAATTCTTTTACCTTAAATATAATCTTTCTTTCTTTTTTTTTGTTAAAAAAACAAAATTACGTAATAATTCAATAATAAAAAGTGTCCCTCTTTCTCCTTTCTTTTTCTTGTTATAATTTTACTTCTCTTTCAATACCTTATATAACATTATGCGTATGTCATATATTGATATTATTAGATTAAAAAATACGATTAATTACATCAATTCTATCAAACTATGACCGTTTTTGCACATAAATTACTGAACCTTTTTTTGTAGCACCTATACATATAAACTATATGGATTTTGGCAGATAAATCATCAAACTTATTTTCCAATCATTATTCGCTTGAATTCCACATGTGACTTGCGAATAATAAATTTTTAAGTATTTTTTTGTCCAAACATGTTTTTTAGTAGGTAGAGAAGCCGTTCATTTTCAATAGTGGAGTTTCTAGATACTGGCAGAAAGAACTATTGGCGACTTAAAAAAATTATTATGGAAAAGAAAGGTGTGGAAGAATTTTAAACTTGTGACATACTAAACAAATTGTTTACAAAAAAAAACCCATTAAAAATTTATCACATGCAAGTCATGAGAAACGAAAAATGATCGTAAAATAAGTTTAGCGATTTATTTGTCGATCGAGAAATAAGTTTGATAATTTATCTGCCGAAGTCGTATAATTTTGTATCGATGTCACAAAAAAAAATTAATAATTTATATGCAAAAATGTTAATAATTTGGTGGAATCGCTGCAATTAACCCTAAAAATATTAACAAAATTCAGATTGTACAGAAAGCACACATTTCTATTGAAATTGGCAAAGTAAATAATAAATAATAAAAATCCATTTTGGATCTCCTACTCTACACAATACATCTTTTACCACATTTCAATTCATACACAATTGGTTTGGATTTTCTATCACATTTGGTACAATATTTTCTACAACATAATGATGCCACATAACCACTTATAATGTATTCGTGATGTTATCATATACACATGTCGTATGTAGATTGAAATGTAATTGTATGTAGTAAGAGATCCACGTGTATATATGATGACATCAGAAATACATCATAAGTAATTATGTGACATGATTAATATAATATGTTGTAAAAAATGTTTGTACCAAATGTGGTAGAAAACCCGAACCGACAAAAATCATCCCCTCCCACACAACACATCTAAACGAATATCTGAACCAGTTGGCAAGAATTCAGGTTTCGCCATCACTGTTTCTTCCTTCTGCAACCTCTGATTCTGCTGTCTATTTTTACAGAATTTTACAGTTGTATAAAAACTTGCATAAATTACAATAAATTCCAACACAAATCTGCTACTTTGCATAACAAACCTGCAAATCCCACTCTTCTTTTTCTCAATATTTTCATCTATTTTAAAATTCGATGAAAATTCATCACCATTTCCTTTTCCAATAAACTTGATTACCTCTTCAACGACGTCGTTTTTCCTCTCTTTTTGCGACCAACGGTTGGTTCTTTCTACTAGAATGTCTCTGCTTTCCTTCAAACGAGCAATAGCTTCATCTCTTCGGTTCTGTTGGCTCGATGTTAGCCTCTGCATTTACGGGCGTTTGGCTGAACTTATAAGCTTTTTGAACTTGCTTTGTAAGAGATAAAATTAAGCTTTCGCATTTTAAAGATCTTTTTAGTCCTAATTAAATTACACAAAATATACGTATTTCACACACTACGCTCACTTTTTTCAAACATTATACATAATTCACACGCATTAGATATGTTACACAAATACCACACGTTTTACAGACTAATCAAACTATGTTTTTTATAGTGGATTTTGAATTCATCAGCAAAATTTATACCTAAACTTTTTTTATTGAATTGCAAGCTTATAGTCTTTTAATTTCTAGAGACCAATTTTTTCTTTTAAAAAAATATCATATATAAAATTAGACAGAGGATTTTGTTGCGGAATGTTAGCGGCAAATGTTGTACCTTTTTAGTACAAATTTTGATTGGAGTTGGGTCGATGAAAATTGAACCCTATTCAATTAACTAGGTTTACAAGATGCTCGCAAATGTTGTACTTAGCCGCTGATCAATATATAATCTAGAGAAATTTAATGAGTTTACTGCTAATTGTGCGGTCAATGTTGTTCCTTTCTCCCTCGTTTTAAAATAAGCATCGTTTTTAACATTTCTTTGTAAAAAATAAGTATTCATAAAATGGCAAATATATCCATAGAAAATTCATTATATTTGGTATGTCTTGTGGAATAAGAAAATAATCAACTAAGTTAAGTAGGGATAAAATTGAAAGAATTGTGGGTTTTTTATTAAACTAACACTTATTTTGAAATTTTTTAACTTCTCTTAATCGACAATTATTTTGAAACGAGAGTATAAATTTTCCCATATGGACAAAATGTTCACTGGCACTGGCACCCAAATATTAGAGAAAAAATTATTGTATTTCACCAGATTAAATTTAAAATTAAAAGGGAAAAAAAATCAATTTTGCATATGTAAAAATTAAACAAACCTGTAAGTAGACAAGAGTTTTATGAAGCTCTCTGAGAGAATCACTGATAGCTATCATCTTCTCCCTTTCCTCCACACTGGTCCCTGAAACGACGCAGTATTGACCGCGATTCGAGCACCGGCTGCAGCCATTCTTAGTGATAGTTTCATTGATTCTACCATGCAAATCCCATGTTTTAGCTATAAGGATTTGCAGCTGATCATCACTATTGAGCTTCATACAAAAGCAATCTGTTTTTACACAATATAGTTTTGAAGTTTGTGGTGTTTCATGTCTTAAAAAGCAAAAAAATAAAAAAATAATAAAAAGAAAATAAAAAAATTTAAAAAAAAAAATTGTTGTCTTTTGTTAGGTTATGTGTGAGCCATTAACTTCTTTTTCAAGGATCATTGGTTCTTGTATATGGAGCCAAGCTTTTCCTTTTATTTATGGTCTACATTTGTGGTGCTACTCATCATTGTGTTAACTTTTTCTTTCTTGTTTTTTGCCTTCTTATGGGCCTATTTGCATTTTCTTTCAATGTGTAGTTATTTTCAATTAGGTTAATATATGGGAGTAAGATAAGGTGTTATTATTTAAGGTTTGGTTGAGTAGATTTATGACTCAAATTTTGATAAAGTACATTCATTAATTTTTTTAGTCAAGTTTGGTCCAACACTTCCCAGCATTAAATAAACATACTCATAGTTTTAGAGTAAATTAATTTGGTTTCACTTGAATATAGTAGGAAATTCTCCAAAGTCGTTTTGCTATAATAACAAATCCTGCTTACTTTTGGAGCAAATATGATTTGTAAGATATTATGGCTGCGTGTACAATTTTGTATGATATATTATTCAGGATGGACGAGATCTTGATGCACTTATTGAAGTTGTAACTGAAGTGCCAAAACCAGCAGTAGACATATTAGACAAAGATGGAGGACAACGATTTCAAGCGTATCTTGCACGGATTTGCCGAATTAAAGCATACGAAACCCTTTATTCCAATTTGTATTCCACTTTTTATTCTAAAACAACTGGTACATGTCACGTGTATATAGTGACATCATTAATTAACACATGACGTGTGTTGTATATAATGAAATACTAAATGGAATACAAATTGGAATAGAGGATCCAATCTGGAATTAAGGATAAAGATGCTCACTACAAGCTATGTAATGCATTGGTTGATCATTTGTGGGAAGAATATACTCTAATAATTTAGTGAATTTGTTACAATTACTAGTGGCATGTGTAGGTATTATTATTTTTATCCTTTTGTTTGTGTAATTTTTATTTATTTTCTAATTTTAATATTTTATGTAATTTTTCTAATTATATTATCATGAAAAATATTGTTTTAAAATCGTGGAAAAAATATAAAATATATTTAAATATATTAGCAAATTAGAATTTCTCATAAAAATTAATACAAAAAAATAAAAGAAAAATATTTTATGTAGCGCGAAATAGGAAACTGTTTTTCTAAAGTCACCAGTAATGTTAAAGTTGTTAGAAATCGAATCTCTTTTTAAACAAGCTTTTGATATAAAAGATATGGGACATGCTGATGTTATTCTGGGAAAAAATATTAGAAAAGATAATAAAATATATTTGACTCAGTCAGAATATATTAAGAAAGGTTTAAAGAGATTTGATTACTTTGATTGTAAACATGGTAACATGCCTTTAAGTAATCTAGTTTGTTTTGAAGAAAAATGAAGGTGATCCAATTGATCAAGAGAAATATGTTAAATTTACAGATAATTCTCTTATATATATGATGATTTGTACAAGACCTGATATTGCATATGCATTAGGTAAATTAAGTTGTTTTACTTCCAGTCCGAATCATGATCATTGGAAAGAAATGAAAAAATATTGAGTTATATAAAAGGCACCAATGAATTTTGAATTGTGTTTTGATGGTTCACCGCCCATATTAGAGTGCTAATCTGATGCTGAGTGGGCATCAAGGAATTAGATTTCAAATCTACCGGTGGATAGATTTTTGCTTTGGGTGGTGGTGTTGTTTCTTGGTCATCTAAGAAACAAACTTGCATTGCATTGTCTTTCATGCAGTCCGAGTATATCTCGATTTCTCCAACTCGAAAAGAGATAATATTGGTAAGTAGGTTTTTTAGGTAAATTCCTTTTGTCACTTCTTTAATTCAGTCCATTACATTATATTGTGATAAGAAAGCAGTTAAGCATAAAAAAAATTCTGAGAACACTAAACACATTCAATAAAGTATCACCATATTCGTAAAATTGTGAAAGAAGATAAAATAATTGTTGAATAGCTACCAACTGAGTTAATGTTAGCAAATTCATGGACTCAAGCCTCTATTTCATAGTAAATTGTTGAAATCAGTGAGGGAGATGAGATTATCACCAATTGTTTGAGATCGACTTATTGTAGTCTACTCCTTCTATGTCTAATTGGAGTTCAAAGGAAATTTAATCATCCAAGAATCATCGAAATTAACGTTTACTTTGAGGTCACATTTCCAATGCATGAAGTAACTAGTGGTAGTTACCTAGTTTCAAATTAAAATCTCATTCTCCAGTTTACTTTTTGATTCACAACCACAATAAGGTTGAACATTTTGTTATTAACAACCTCATAGCTTTTTGTGGAACGAGAAAGGATTGTGAACATTCTTGATAAGATTGTTTTGCTATTGTGAAAGTCATGGTCGCTTCCTATGAATTCTTGTAAAATTCTAAAGCACTAGCAAAGTTTGGGATAAGCACATGACCTATAATGCGCGACCTTTAAATAACTCATGAATTATGTATAATCATGTTATTTTTTATTTCATTGTTTGAGTTCGTCTCACTTTTAGAACATAATCTAAGAGTAAGAAAATTAGAGTATGACATTGTATCGTTAGAACAAATTTTCGTAATGTCGGTTGCGTTTGTGTTACGATTCAACGGAAAAAAAAACGATGTAAGACAGTATCGTTGAAACGCATTGCTGATTACTGCTTAGTTTTGATTTTTTTTCCTTTTTTAATAGTTTAGCTTTTAATTCACCTGGAATCATATACTCCCTCCGTTTCATAAAGAATGTCATTTTAGCTATTTTTGGAGAAATTAAGGATTGATATTTATTTGGTATGTTTTGTGAAATAAGGAAATAATCAACCAAATTAAGTAGGTTATTTAAGACAACATTGGAAGAATTGTGGTTTTTTGGGTAAAATGACACTTATTATGAAAATTTTCAAAATGTCTAAAATGACATTCTTTATGAAACGGAGGGAGTATTAAAATGTTCAATCATTTTCCGTACAAGTGGTGATGAATATATAGGAATATAACGTTACATCTCCTATTCCAATAATGTCAACATATTATACATATAAATAATATATTATTACGATATTACTAATAAACACATGTCACATTTTAATACTGTTGAAATAGAAAGCGGAACATCATTTGAATTAGGTGATCTCGTCCTAAATATATCCTACTGTATTTTAAGATGAGATCATCATATTTCAAATTGTATTTCATCTAACACGCTACAAATGTTATATGACATCATACATGACTTCTGAAATACTCTCTCCGTCTCAAAAGAACTTGCACAGAGGGGGTCGGCATACATATTAAAAAGAAATTATTTTTTGTAATTTTATTAATTTTTCAAAGGTTGATTGAGGGTGAAGATTGTGTTATAACTTTCTTTTTTAAGGTCGTGCAAGTTTGCTTGGGACGGACGAAAACGAAATGTGTGCAAATTCGTTCGGGACGGAGGGAATATAAGGCAGACAACAATCTATTCTCAATCAGAAGGAATTTCTTCCTAAATTAAACTTAAAATTAAATGATTTTGTTTCTTTTTTCTCATTTTAGTGACATCCTATCTTTCTTCCATTTATTTTTTCTGGTTGTCCATATCATATCACTATATAATAAAATCAGAGTCATGAGTCAGATAAATTGCTATTTTTGATCTCTTGACAATTAAGCTCAATTTTTTTAATTCTTCAAACCAAGATACTTTGTTTTTTACTGTCACAAAAAAATGATAAAAATTACTTTTCAACAATCAAAATTTAGAAATAAAAAATGTGCCAATAAGTAAATTCAAATTGAAACGTGTCACTATATTTTGCCTTTTATACCTTTTTTTTCCTTCATAATCATTTTCTTTTTTTTCTTAGTTCTAAGGGAATAATTGGACTGGAATGTTCTCATTCCGATGTGGCATGGGTCATCCTCAACGTATTTCATTTTACACCGGATGATCCATCCCTTCACATTCACACCCAATTACCTACATCACCTTTTACAATTTTCAACACATCTTTTACAAATTCCAATACACCTTTTACAATTTTCAATACACATCCGAAGCTAATATACCCTTAAATTAAAATATCTTTTTGAATGTTCCGTCTATAAATGTATTCCATCGAACGTAGTACATGTCACTACATCCCAATCCAATTTTTAAAAAATGAGAGAAATAAAATTTAAAATTTGTTGTATGTTCAGTTTTTGGGCAGTTTAAAGGACAACAACATTAAAAGCTAAAAAGTACAACCGACGGAAACCGACAAAGATACATCACACGAATCATTTGAGATAAAATGCGTACTACACATTTCCATTTCATATACTCAATTTTATCCATTCATCAGTATATCAATTAGCGTAAATGATTTGAATCGAGTCGAATGTATTGTTATCAAGTAAATTAATTTGAAGAATTATAAGGTTTTAATAAAGTCGAATACAAGTTATCGAATTATGAGTAGTTTGTAATTTTTACACTTAACTCGAGTCAAGCTAGAAGTAATTTGTCATTTTACACTTATTTTTAATATTTTTCGCTTATCGAGCATCAAATGTGAAAATATATCTGATAGTCTAATATAATTCAAACAATTTTTTAATAAGTATACTCGATTTATGATCTCTAATTCTGAGTATAAGTGGTTTGGGTTGGTTGATTTCAACTTTATACATCATACATAGTATTAGGGGTGTAAATGAGCCGAGTACGCTCGAGCTCGATTTGAACTAGATCGAGTTTATTTTTTTCAAACTCAAGCACGATCCCGTATAAACTCGTTGATCTCGGGATCATCTCGACTCGATTCATGCAAAAATACAATATAAAAAATGTAAAAAAAATACATCTAAATTGAAAACATTAATGATACTACAAATGATTGTTAATGGAGACCTTATAGAATTAGAATATATCTATAATTATGTCAACTGTAAAGGATAAAGTAGTAAGTTAACATAAGCTCAAATAAGCTTGCGAGACTGTCGAGCCGAGCATCAATGAGCTTGAACTCGAAACCTACTCGAGTAGCTCAAGCTCGAGTTCGACTCGTTTCTCTCGAATCTACTTTAATTTTTTGTGTGTCGATCCCGAGTGACTCACGAATTATCTCGTCTCAATTACACCCGAACATGGTATAATCATTGTGATTTGCAAGTTTATTTACTAACAAACATCATATATATCAAAAAATAAACATATTATCTTACATCATACATTTATACATCCCACTTCAAAGACCCAAAATCATCAAAATCCAACTTAGGTACACTAAACGACTCCAATTCATCCGGTATACTAAATTCATCATAAATCAACGGCAACGGTGATCCGAAATCAAACAAATCCCCCAACAATGACTGATCCAACGGTTGACATTCCTCCATAAACAAATTCATTTCCCCTCCCATTTCCTCTACATCGTTCGGTCGGATCCTCAATACGGATACGGGCGAACACGCATTCCGCTCCTCCGGACCCGAATCATCATGACCCGAATCCGACACCACCGCCTCCGTCCTCTCCGGTACCTCCTCGCCGCCCTCTTTGTCCGGCGCAGCCGTGTCGTAAGTTTCAAGCCATACTCTCGAGCACATATCCTCCTGACCGGAATCATCATGAGAATCGGACGTAACCTCCGCCACCATCTCCGGCTTAATAAAATTAGTAACAGCATCGGCGCCACGTATCCGAATCGCCGCTTTGTCGTAAATCATTGCCGCCTCCTCCGCTGTGTCATAAGTCCCCAGCCATAATCTAGTCTTCTGCGTCGGATCGCGTATTTCCGCCGCCCATTTTCCCCAAGGCCGCTGCCTAACGCCGCGGAATTTCTTCGCTTGTTCGGCACCGTGTTTTTGCGAAACAGGCCGCGCAGCGGCCGGTTTCTTCTTCTTCTTAGGGATAGAATGGTAATTTTCTCGACTCTCTAGCCTGATTTCATTAACGTGCTTTCTCACTCTTCTGACGTTTTCACATTCGTCGTCGGAAGTATCGGTGGCATCATCGTCGGTGACCAGAATCCTCACCACACGCGACGGCGCCAATGGCGAAACTAGCTTAGTCGTCACGGTTTTCTGCACAGAGTATTTGATTGGCTGTAAGTATTTCGACTCCATATTTGTATCATGAGAGATAGAGATTAATTAACAGCAGTAAAAATGGGTAGAAAATGAAGATTTTGGGGAAGAAAGAGCTAAAAAGGAAGAGAAAAAGGCTTTAGTAACTGATATTTTTACTGTGAGTGATATCTTAACTGAGGAGTGAGATTCGGCCGCAGCAAATTCCTAAATATATAGAGGAGAGAGAAAATGAATATCTTAATTATCGGAAATTCTTAACTACCCGACAGACTTGGATGCATGACACATGGGCAGAAAACTAATTCTTTTAATCTTTTCTGCAGATGTATCTTTGCATCCAGCGATGTGGGACGTTATTCGTATAGATAGGTGTCCGAGTCAATCATTTTTACCTTTTCTTGTGGGAGAATTAGTATTTTGTAACAGATTTAATTTGAAGAATTCAAGATATATTTTTAAGAAATTATATCAAGCAAAAAATTAGATTTTTTCTATATTTTTAAGAAATTATTAAGATTTTTTTCTTGCCAACCAAGTAGTTGATTTATTTCCCATTTTATACCACATATTCACTTAACTTGAAGCATATAAATCAAAGTAATTACTATTTTTGATTTAATATATTTGGTGAACTAGCTTTATTTTCTCAATTTTTACCTAAGTTGGTCAAGATAGTTAATAATCTAATAATAATAATAGTAATAATCATTTTTTAGTTTAATTTATATACTTAATTAGGTGATCTTATTTAAATTATTATGGAATTAGACCTTGAATGGCATTGGTAAATTATTTCGAATTCTATATATTTTTGTTAGGTTACAATCTTATATTTAATGCCACATAGTGTATTGTTAGGTAATAGATTACTCCTCTCGTTCCAAATGAATTTGCTCGATACAGATACTAAGACAAGTTAATTTTGGGGAATTGTGTTGATTTTTTAAAGATGAATTGAGGGTGAAGATTATGTTATAACTTTTTTTATTATAAAGTGTGTAAGTTTACTTGGGACAATCAAATTCGAAAAGTGTATAAGTTCATTCGGGACGGAAGAAGTACTAAATTTTAAATAGACTATAGGGGAAATTAAATTATTGATAAATAATTATTTATATGTGATTTGTGTTGTTAAGAAAATCATTTCCTGATTGGTTATACTTGCACACCAAGTTCTTGAGCTACGAATTTAAATATTTCAGTTTCTTTTTTTTTTTTATTAAGAGAAAAACATATTTTAAGTGTATCTCTCGATTTTAATCTCATTTTATACCCATACCATCGTCTGTTCCATTTATGTATTTTATTTTAATTATCTTTTATTTATCCACAATACGTATATTAAATAATATCATTAAGTCACACGTGTTGTTTATTAAAAATTGTGTAACAAAAAATGTATCGGGAATCCGAATTACATTTTATACGGCCAATCCCACTAATAGCGGAAATGGGGGTGATGATATGATAATGATGACTACCAAATGTTTTGATTTGCTTAGATTTTAATTTGAAATTTATTTTCTTAAGAAAATCAGATTTTTTTTTTTTTATAATTAAATGAAAAAAACACGTCGGATAATATCTGAAATATAAAAGTAAGTCAAAGGGTTGTACTACTCAGCAATGATGACTGTGCAGAGTTGAAAACTTGTGCTTCAAGCAAAAGAAAAAACATCTGCTCACATTCCAAAAACAACATCGTCATTTATATTTATATATACTTGTATTATATATTCCGTCCTGTCTCGATCTAATTTACACATTTATTTGAACGTATATATTAATATTTTTAAAAGTGAAAATTTTGAGGGTGAAAATTATAAAATAAATTTTCTTTTTACGAATATGTAAATTAATGTGGAACGAATCAAAAATAAAAGTGTGTAAATTAAGATGAGACAAAATGAGTATATAGAGGAGGTGTATTTAATTTTGTAACCTTTTCATTGTACCAAGTTAATGGCTTCTGGGTGCTATTTCCGATGTACTCCCTCCGTCCCACCTTATCTTGCACACTTTCCTTAAATGGCCGTCCCACCTTATCTTGCACAGCCTAAAAAAGGAAAGTTATAATATAATCTCCACCCTCAAAATCTCCACTTTCAATCTCTACCTTCAATTCACCTTTGAAAAGTCAACAAACAACCAAAAAGTAACTTTTCTTAATATCCGTGCCGACCCCCCCTGTGCAAGATAAGCCGGGACGGAGGGAGTAGTATATAGAGGTGCAACTCCGGCCGTCGAACCCAACTCAACCTAACCCCACTTGATTTACCAAAATAATATCATATATTAAATCGGACCGGGTCAATTAAAATTTTCGATTTATTTTTTGAAAATATTTGTTATGTTTTTATCAATCAAAATTAGTAAGCTCAAACTCATCCCCTATATATAGTGGTGTACACGTGATAATATAGTGTGAATATTTAAAAATTTCAATACCATTTCAAAGTTTTTCAAAATCTAGAGATCGAAATCGAACTAGAACTTATAAAGATTCGTATAGACTCTTCTAAAATTTGGGATAGTTTGATAGTTTATTTCGGATATAACGGATCCAGTGAGACGATTTGATTCAGTATGGGACATTCATTACTGTATTTCGGATATAATGGATCTAGTGACACGGGTTGGTTCAGTACAACATACTCGGTTATTTAAGATTTTTAATATTAAAGATAAAGCTAAAAAACAAAAATCAGGATACTCTCATTAGATAAAATTAAAATTTATATTAATACAGTCATAAGTAAATCTTTCGAGAGTACAAAAGTAGTAATGCATGAAAATTATTATTAATATATTCATATATTTTATAATCTCGGTTTATCAGTTTGATGTGAGACCGATGCAGATATTACCTAATATCCAAAAACGTACCATATATTTTTTCGGTATAATTCGGTTCGAAGAAAGTCAGAAGTCTACAATCCTTTTCTGTTCGGAATGTTTTCAGATCGATTTTGACAGTTTGATAAGTCCCGAGTTCCATGCACATCTCTCCCCTATAATAAACTAAAATTCTTGGATTAGTTTGCAAACCTCATTATACTTTGGTCCAACATTTTTATAGTCTAACTCATACAAAATGTTGGCCAAACTGGGATCGATTTTACCACCTTTAAATGTACAAGTAAAATTATCTGTGTGAATTTTAATATATTCAAATAAATATATTTTCTAAAGTGATTATATATGTATAGTAGGTGATTTTAATTTTTATATGACTAGATTAATTGAATTTACTATATAACAACAAAGATTTTTCTGTGAGGTTGGTCCTGCATTGCAGATGTTACCTCCAGTACTGAGGTTGACACTTCCTTCGTATAATATAAGGATGTTTTTCCCAACATTTTACATTATTTAATATTTTAATTCATGATCGGTCCAATGTTTGCAAGGGCTTAGTGCGATAAAAAAATGAGGTCCCTTAATTTTTTTAAGTAATGTATTATGCAATTATCTATAGGTAATAAAATGAAAATATAGCACAAGAGAAATATCAAACTTAAGACCTCGTCTAAGCATAAGACCCCCTCGACTTTCTACGTTTTTTTCTCAAGTCATTCGCACTTACCTGGGAATGTCAATATTGATCAGATCCGTCCCGCTCTGCCCCGAGACATTTGTAGCAGGGCAAAACCCGAATCGTTTTAGACAGGACGGGTCGGGCATGGGTTCTATGAGCCGCCCGGCCCCACTTACTAAATTAAATTTATATATATATATATATATATATATATATATATATACATAAGACATGTAAAAAAATTATCTTATTATATATTAAACTTGATATATAATATGTATATTTGTCATCCTAACTTCTAGTTACACTTGATAAAAATATAATATAACTTTCCACTTTTTTAATAACTATATAAAAAAAATTAAAAGTGTTAAACTAAATTAAATCCAACTATTTTCTTATTCTTCTACTTTTTTTATTCTTCTATTTTAGTTTAAACATTGTTGTAATTTTACTTTTTTTTATGTAAAAATATATACATTTTTCATAAAAGAACAATAATAATAAATTGATGGGACGGGACAGGGTGGAGCGGATCTAGGCAGAGCATGTGGCAAATTTTTTTGATCCGAAACGGGACACGGGACGAGGCTTCAAGGGCGCAAGGTGGGACAGGACAGTCAGACACCCACTCCGTTCCGCCTCGCCCCGCCCCGCCCCATTGATATATCTACACTTACTCCACCCAAGCTTCGATTAGGCGTTATACCTAGGTTGCGGTCCAACTGCATTATGTAGAACATTGATATTAAAAAATTGAATGAAAGAAGTAATAGAAATGTGACAAGTTGGAGATGCAAAAAATGAAACAAAACAAATATGTTGTAGTTAATTATCAAAGGGCCGTATTATACAAAATTAGAATAAGGTCAATGTGACAGTACCTTAAAGCTTCTTGTTCCAGCAATTGCAGAAAAATTATCCAAATATATACACACCACGACACAATAAATGAATCTGTACTATTTTTTCCAAATAAATGGAAATAGGTCACCAGTTTTATAGAGCAAACAATAATGGTGCTAACTTCATTAATCTAAATTCAATCTTTGTCTTACTCTCCAAATTCATGCATGTAAGTAGGGGTCGGAATTTGGCTTCGGGTTTCGGGTATCCGACCCAATCTCTGTGGATTTTATCCGATAGGGTCGGGTCTTTTTCAAGGTTGTAAAAGTTGCTAGACGCTAGTTAGGCGGTGGACTGGAGTCTGGCGATTAGTTGGGGTCTGGGCGGAATTAATCGGGGCATATACGTAGTTAGGCGCGGAGAAATTGAGAAATAAATGTAGGCGATCAATGAGAGCCTAGTGCCTAGGCGGGGATTAATCGGAGCTAGTCGGGGAGTTTTAGAACAGAGGTCGTTTTAGTGCATCGGGTTATGGTCTGATCGGTTTGGGTCGGGTTATGTCGGGTAGGGTTTTGATAGGGTCGAGTTTTTTTGGATACCCTATTTTAACAAATTAACAATAAGGTTACACCGCCTTCAACGACCTTAAAGAAATAAAAGATGATTCAATCATAAAAATCAACTTAAAAAAGAAAAACGATCCGACCCGACCCGACCCAACGAACCAGCAAAATCGGGTTGGACAATCAGGTTCTTTTTATCGAGTACCCGACCCGATCCCACCCCTGCATGTAAGTTCAACAATTTCAATTATCATTGGGTAATACCTAATTGATACAACATCGTATCATACAATTATTTTTCGAGTAAATGTAGCTCCTAGAAAAATAGAAGATCAGGAAAATTTACACTTCGAGCGTGTGTACAAAGGAGAGGGAGAGAGAGTGTGGGTGTTACGGAGAATATAGAGAGAAGGAAGACTCATAGTTTACACCCCTTGTTCCTCATTGGATGTGCCCTTCCGTACGACTGTACTTAGGGACGGAGTCAGGATTTCATAATGATGAAGTGAAATAATTGTTTTGAGATATATATATCGAAGATTTTGGAATTTAAGGATGGTGAAATTTGTTCTTTAACAACAATTAGACTATATATATATAGTAGTTCGGTCGGAAATTTTGAGGGGGAGGTCGCCGTTGTCAGCCTCCTAGCTCCATCCCTGACTATATTTTAATTAGTGGTCAGCTTTCTACATGTGTGTTGTGTATCCGATTCGTGTGGATATTATTCGATCAAGTCGTGTATTTTCTAGTTCATTATCGTGTTAGGTCGGGTCGGGTTTAGTTGGGTTGTATTTTTCGGGTACCTTAACTTACCAAAATCAACCATAAATCTACAGATCTTTCAACAATCTCAAATAAATAAAAGGAAAAAAATGATAAAAAAATAGCTTTGAGAAAATCCTAACCCAACCCGTCTGCGGGTACCCGCAAGATTGGGTGGAAGATGAATTCTTTTTACCGGGTTCCTGATGATGGCTACCAAACTGACAACTCGAAACCCGCATAAACCCGACCCGAACCCTCCACTAACTTTGATCTGCATGCAAATATGTCTATTGTATAATGTATAATTTCATTGGATATTAATCGAGACATAGACGTAGTTAGACAGAAAAAAATCGGAAGGAAAACACGGACAACCAATACGCGTAATTTTATAGCTTTTGTATACTTATATATGCAGGTGCATATAAATTAAGGTTGTTACTCTACACCTCTTGTAAATATATACAGATATAACAGCAAAATGTGCAAATTATGGAAATGTTCAATTTCCAAATTAACCTCCTATAATAAGCCACTTAATTATCACAACTCCAAACCATAAACCAAATTAATTAGGAATGGTGTATTTAATTTCAGACGAAGTTGGATAGCTCATGTGACAAAACATCTACTACCTAGACCTTTGGTCCTGGGTTCGAGTCACCGTGAAGGGAGGGGACGAGTCACCGTGGAGGGAGGGGAGGGTTTTTTTCTTTGTTCTTAGATTAGGAGAAAGTCACCGTGAAGGGAGGGGACGAGTCACCTCCACCGTGGAGGGAATTGAGGGTTTTTTTCTTTGTTCTTAGATTAGGAGAAAAAAATATAAATGGTGTATTTAATTTCAAGAAACTAATAAAAACCATATTAAATGGATTTTGTAATTTTATCAATTCTTTTGATCTTGCTAATTTATACATTATTTTATCAATATTGTACGATTTTTGGCCAACTAATAATGAGTACTAAATGAACAAATGATCAATCTAATTTTAAGTCTCAGTAAATCCTACCACGACTGGTTTAACATCTCGTATAATGGTTGCATCAATACATTGACATCAGGAACGGATCCAGAATAAATGGTTAGGGGGACAATAAATAAAGAACTATCGATCAATATTAGAATACACGTGATAATATAATATATTTATTATTTAGACAGAATATCAACAATATTTATTATAAATATGTTGAAATGTATCATTAGTTATCTACATATTAAATTTTAGAATATTGTTATTGTATATTATGAGAATTATCTAAATTTATCATAGTATTTCATAATTTAAGGAGGCCAAAACACACATATTCCTCAAAATAAATACACAATATATATATATATATATATATATATTATACTCTCTTCATCCCGGCCTAACTTGTCTACTTTGACGGGGCACGGAGGTTAAGGAAAAATAGATTTTGTGGAATCTTTGATTTTTTTAAAGGTGAAAATTGAGGGTGGAGATTTTGAGGGTGAAGATTGCGAGAGAAATTTGTCATTTATGACAAGTTAAAATGAGATAAACCAAACAGAAAAGTAGCAAGTTAGAACGAAACGAAGGTAGTATATTTTATACATAAAATTAGTGGGGACAAGGCCACCCCAAGCCTTGGGTAGGTCTGCCCCTGCATGGCACATAATCGATGATTACGCATTGATTTGGTTATATTAAACAAGAGCCGTACATTAACATAATTATTATAGGAGATGTTGCACCTATCGTTGTATATGATTTAAGGCATCGTAGTTCTGCATCAACATAAAATAAGATAAGTTTGTGTTTGGATTAAAATTATTTTGGCTGTCAAAATGTATTTAAAATTCACAATTAAATCGACTTAACTTGTTAAGTTGTTTGGCAAAAAGTCAAGCTAATAAATTCTAAATTTCTTTTATCTTTAGATGGATTTAAATTCCGACAACCTAGTCATGTCAAATCAATCATCAATCTCACATATATATAATCATATACTCCCTTCGTCCCGACTGAGTTTGCACACTTGAACCAGCACGTATATTAAGAAAAATTGTTTTTTGCTTCTCAGTTAACTTTTTTAAAGGTAGAGATTGAAAGTGGAGATTTTAAGGGTGAAAATTGTGAGAAAACTTTCCTTTTTAAGAGCGTGCAAACTTAGATGAGACGTCCCGAAAAGAAAAGTGTGCAAACTCATCCAGGACGAAGGGAGTAACACACATTTCACGCGCTACAAACACTAACACAAATGTTTCTCACACAATTCGCACACTACACTTCATGTGCTCACCTACACACTTCCACTATTATCCTCTTTGTTTTATTTTTTACAGAAAAGATAAAAAGATTAAAATAATTCAAATCCACTCAGTAATATTCTCGAATAAGGATAAAAAGTGAGTAAATTTCCAGATATAAAAAACTTAAAATTAATTTAAAATCACCTTGATTTTCAAAATTTATCCATCCAAACATAACCTCTTTTGTTTAGGGTCATCCAAACACAACCTAATTTAATTTAAATTCCCATTTTTCACACCATTACACATACCAACTTTTGAACTCATACGACTTGCTTAAGATTGAACTCAGTAATAAAATCACAAGCTAAAATGAAAAAAAAAAAAAATGGCTAATATTGCAAATCTTTCAAAGGCTTTGATTTTCTATGGCTATTAAAGCCTACATAAAAATAAATAAACACAATAATAAAATTAAAGATCATATAAATCTGCTTTGCTACTATAAAATCCATAAACACAAAAAGAGGTGAGAGAAAAACAGATGATAGCAAAAGTTTATTGACCAAACAAGATCAACAAACCAAATCCAGTATTAAAACAAGAACAATTAACCAGATCCAGACATTCCATATCAACAATTCAAACCACCATCGCTTGCAGTTCCAAACATCGGTTCGCAACAACAGCGCCAACACCAATATAATTTTTTACATAATGCAATTTAGGCAGCAGTGTTGGGCCAATCGTACTAACCCATCGCGTACTTCTGGGTCCAGCTCCTAGCAGTCTGCTCGTACTTGGCCCTGTCCGTCTTGTACATGTGGGCAATTTCTGGGACCAATGGGTCGTCGGGGTTTGGGTCCGTCAACAGTGAACAGATGGAGAGTAGCACCTGAGTATATATGATATAAGATTTAAGTTGAAATAATCAGAAATCTAGATAATAAAAATAAGTAGCTTTAGTATTGCATCTCACTGATTATATGAATAAGTTCAACCATCAAGGGTCAATGACCTGACAGGCCAACCAAGTCCGACATAATGGGTCAATGACCTGACGGGCAAAGTGGGCCAGCCTGACAAATCATAGTGTATCTCGAGGGGAATGGGGTGCTAGGCTCACCATTGTTTAGCCTGGCAGCATTTCGGTCAGGCCCAACATTGACGCCCGGTAATCGACAGTATAATTACAAATTTAAGATTTAATGGAGAAAATCATAACACAAGAAAAGAGGGCGAAGAAAGTGTTGCATGAGACGATAAGAGAATTTTCTTGGATCAGGGAAGAGAGGGTGTATCAACATGTTGATATCCATTATTCATTCTGTATGGTAATTATGATATTGTAATGGAAATAAATGAGAAACGAGGCATCATGCAATGTAACGTGACCTTGGAAATTGTCAAGGCAGGGCTCCACTGCTCCTTCAAGATATCGAGACAAATGCTACCGTTACTGTTAATATTGGGGTGGAAGACTTTTGTCCTGAATGCCACCTGCGAAAATCGAACCAAGGAAAATGTAAAGACATTGTAATTACCATGACAATATTACTGACTTGGGTCTTGAACATAACCTGCATATTCCAACTACATGCAAAATGCAAAAGACATGGTTGGTGGAGAGAGAGAGAAAGTTGAACTTGAATCATGTTCCACAAGTTGATTGATTGCTGCTTACTAGTTAACTTGTTTTTAACATTATCAACCGTCGTCATGAAACATCAACTTTTAAAACAGGACACTCACTCTAGGAAATTTTCGTTAAACAGGAGACTCATTATGGGACGGGAGTAAAAGAAGCAGCAGCGCAACAGTACCAGATCCATCAAAAGTAAAAGCCGGGACAATAAGAAAAAGACTTCACAAGAAACTTATGAATGCAACACAAAATGAGTCAACCACAGAGCACCAATTTCATGTAGACGATTGCTACAAGAATTATGATCAAGTAGACTTGCTACATAAATCTATGACAAGTAAATAAACAAATAAAGTACAGCCTTATCATGTTGGAGAAGGATCCTCTTTACGATAGTATTACCAGCAGCTGCTAAAATAATTTATATGCCCTACCTTTGGAGGTTTGAACGGGTAATCCGGGGGGAAATGAATCGTGACTAAGAACACTCCTCCCGCATAAGGACTGTCCTGTGGACCCATTATCGTAGCTTGCCAGTGGAACATGTCCTCACCAACAGGACCTATTAGCAAGGAGAATGGAACAAATAGATTGCAGCAAGTTAATCATAAGTTTCAAGTATCGCTTGAAATATAATAAGAATAGTTCTAAAATGAAGTAATGCTTATAGACCAAATAGAAGCCCACTAACAACTACTTCTACACGCATTATAGGGATTAGGATAGAGAAAGAAATGGGACCAAAATCGTACTCAAGGTTAGTTGTTTCCCAAAATATCCACTTAAAAATTTGTTGCTTTCATGAATAAACTTTCCAACTCAAAGAGAAAATTTAACTGCGTAGAAATCTAGTTGAATAACAGAATTTCTACAAACAAGAAAGCACACCGAACCTTGTGGAAACAATACTAAAGAAGATTAAGAAAGCTTAGGTTGCATTTGGACGGAGGGATTTGGCTATGGATTTGAAATCTTTTCAACAACCAAATTATTTGAAATCCGCACACTCATATATATATATACAACCGCATACTCATTGAACACACTACACACAAACACTTTTTACACACTACACAGACACTTTCATTATCATCTTTAATAAAAATACAAAAAAACAAAAGCTCAAAACAATTCAAATCCACTCATTAGAATTCAAACATCGAAATAAGGGATTTGAAATAGGTGGATTTGCAAGTACAAGGGATTTTAAAACAATTCATTTGAAATTCACCCTGATTTTTTAACCTCTCCATCCAAACACAACTCAATATGCAACATATTGTTGTACAATTGACTACCAGCCTTTACATTAGAAACACAATATCCTCAGCATCTCATGGGTACATAAATATATACATGATATCAAAATGTGAAAAATGCAAACAAATTTATCACGTAAACTCATTATCGTTGATGCCAGTATCGAATGATTCTAATACATGACCTAACCTCATTCTTCTTTTCATCACATAAAGGATGCAATATTCAACACGGAACAACACCAATCAGCTTACACAAAAGCCCCCGAAAGATTACTTTGCCTTTTCATTACCAATAAACACCAGCAAACCCAATCACAAATCTCCACCACGCGGTAGCATTTTTAGCAATAAAAATTGGTTATATCGAAACAACATTAATCACTTTACACAAAAAGCCAAAATACACTGAAAAATTCTATTGCTAAATCGAATATGCCCACCAAAGAAATCACGGTCAAAACAACAAAATCAAGCAAACCCATACGAAGAAATGCTAATTTTCACCCACGAGCTATCAAAACCACAATTTAAAACTGGCTAAAATTGGTCAAAACAACACAATCACAAAAGCCCACATAAAAAAATACAATTTTTACCATTAATACACACATAAACATCAGAATATCACAGATCAAACCCCAAGAACACACAAAAAGCATACAAATCACATAAACATATAACAAAAACAAAATTCCTTTTAACAAACACCTGCGCTGCAAGAGGTAGGAGGATCTTTCTGCAAATCCTTTAGCTCCTTCAAGATCCGTTTCGAAGCCATCGTGCAAAATCAGATCTGTTGAGTAAATTCAAGAAAAAGTGAAACAAAAACAAAGAAAAATTAAACAACAAATATATATATATGGGTGCGTGTATATGAATAAGCAAAACCGTTTTCAAAAAAGAAAATAAAAAGGAAAAAATGGTGAGATGAAGAATTGTCTACCCTCTGTCCTTTGCCTTTTTTCTTCTGGTTGAGCTGCCGCTGCTGCTTCTTGACGCTAAGAAAAGGACTTCCAGGAGAATATAGTGCGACTTTTATTTATTTTTTCCTATAAGCAATAAATGCTTTTTGAGGTAATATTTAATTCGCATGAAATTAATTTTATATTATATACTCCCTCCGTTCCTCTTAATTTTACGGGGCTGACCGAATACGCATGTTAAAAAAAGCTGTTTTTGCTTTTAAGTTTGACTTTGTAGATTGAGAGTGAAAATTTTGACGGTGAAGATTATGAGAAAAATTTGCGTTTTAAGGATGTGCAAGTTAAGTAGGATGGACGAAAAATGCAAGTGTGCAAATTTAAGTGGGGTGGAGGGAATATTAAATTAAATTAAATATTATTACTTGCATTATTATTTGATATTGTTTTATTTCTTTTGATGGAATTAGAACTGGATATTATAAGGGAGATAATATGAAATAGTCTTTTGTGTAACTTTTACTATGATTTTAGCATTTCTTATAATTATATCATAATTTTACCCTTTCTTGTAATTATACCATAATTTTAGTCTTACACTTGCCACGGATATAAAATTTGCCACGACATACACCATTGCGATGAATCATGACAAATGTGCCACAAGACATACTTATTACGACAGTCTGAAAAGATTATTTGCCACGACAGCTAGAGGATAAAAGTATATAAATTCGTGGCAAGTGTGTGTCGTGGTAAGTGAGCATCGTGACAAGTTTTATATCTGTGGTAATGCCAAAATATAATTACGATATAGTTACAAGAAATGCTAAAATTATACTATAGTTACAAAGATGAAAATTATAATAAAAGTTACAAAAATGACTATTTAGACCCATTTTCACTTCGATTTAATTTATTTAATTAAAAGATGAGATCTTCAATCATCAAATATATTGTATAAATGTTTTCTAGAAAAAAAAAATGCTACCTCCGACTGTTTTTCAATTGTAATTTTAAATTTTGTAATTTCTTTTCACGTTACTTCAATACAACCATTTAATAATTGGAAATAGAAATAATAATAAAAATGGTGCAAAAAATTAGAAATTTAAGGGGAGACAGAAAAATTAATTATTTGTTTTACATATTCCTTAACTTTTTTTGTCCTAACGTAAAGTTAATTGAGTCTAATTTAACCCAATTTAAGTTAAGATGTAATAATTTAACCTAGTTCAAGTTGAGTTGTATTTGAATTGTTGTTGGATCCTACATTTTCTCTAACAATAAACAAAAAAGACTATAGCAACTTTAAACACATTACTAGGCATAATTACGAAAAGGACTTACATTCACACCAGGAATTTTTTATCTCAACTACGATGTCTCAATCGTATCTCATTCATAAAACTACGTCGTACTGATTCAACCTTATAATCTTCTTATTCTATTTGTTTATCAAAAAGACGTAACTTTATGAGTGGGATACGATTTTGACATTGTAATTGGAATAGATGATTTGATCTAACTATCTTGGTCCCCTCAAAAAATATTTAATTAAACATACTATCGCCTTGTTTTTTAGCCAATCTTTTTTGTGTCTTAAAAAAGAAAAAGAAAATGTTTCTTTACTTTTTATTAGAAATGTTGAGAGCTAAATAAGAAGTGGAAACATCACCTTGGTTGATGTTTTTCTATTGATGAGGTCACTATTTAATCCGATTGCAAGAATGTTCTCAAAAGCGTTAGATATAAGTTAGACGGTAAATTAGGATTTAGTACATAATTAATGCTTAGATAGGATCAAACGGAATGCAGATTGACTGAGGAGAAGTTGGAGGTGAAAACGCAAATGATCAATAATAGTCCAGCATTAGAGCCTAATATAATCAGAGTTGGAAAGAGAGTTTTAGAATTTATAATAGAGACATCAATGTTTAGTGCAAGTTCGGAAAAAAAATAACATAAATGTAGTTGAATTATAATTATATTGAAAAATATTAATACAATAGAAAGTGATAAAAATTTGTACGAAACTATCACATCGAGTGATCGTCATGTGACGGGAAAAAAAATCTCTTTTTTGTAGTAAAAGTATTATTTTTTTAACAAGTATATTTTTATCTATAAAAGTATCATTATAACAAAAATATCACTTTTTATTTCTAAAAATATTTTTTCTGCAAAAATATATTTCGTCACACGTGAAACTGTGACACGCAATACCCACCCATAGAAAGTTGTGATTATCAGGTTCAATAGTTGTATTTGATGGGCTAGTGGAGATTATCGCTGACACGTGTAATGAGGTGATTGGTCATTTCATTGGGTCCAGTCATCTATATGCTCTTCAAACTTCGGAAATATCGAGTGCCTATTTTAGAAGGAAATAGTTTTCAAAGGACCTTAGAAATATATTTGTGTTTAAATTTTCTGTAATCTACTTCCCATGTTTATAAGAAAATTATTTGATTCTCATGTTTTAATAAAAAACTATTAAAAAATACTTCCATTATTAAAAGGTTATTTTAATGATCTTTGAACAGCGGCACCGAGAATATTTTCTACTTAAACTAGTCAACTTATTCTTTTATCTGAAATAGTGCAGAGATAATGACCGACCTGAATCCTAGTCGAACGGATTATATTCCAACATGACCTCGATACATAACTAACAAGATACTTCTGCCCATGTTTGGTAAGGCAAGGGGAGGTTTGAGAATGCGGTTATGACTCATTCAATGTTTATTTATTAAATATAAAATTAACTCAAACACACTGAAGATCAAGTGAAAAGATCAAATCAAATTGGACAGAAGTGACGTATCTAGATAAGATGAAACATAGGTATTAAGGATAATCACCACCCCTAAGAATTACATGAGCGGCTAGGAATGCTACATTTTACACTATAAATACGAGGTTTGAATGCTCATTTAAGAGATTTTGGATGTTATCTCAAACTACCACCGTAAAAAAACTGTAGCAAATGTAACGAGGTTTGAATGCTCATTTAAGAGATTTTGGATTTTCTCTCAAACTACCACCGTCATAATACTGTAGCAAATGTAACCATGGCGAATTGTCCTACCTGGCTTTACATACTAGATAATATCAATTAATTTTTTTTTATTTTTTCTCCTAATCTAAGAACAAAGAAAAATCCCTCCCCTCCCCCCCACGATGACTCGAACCAAGGACCAAAGGTTTAGGTAGTAGATGCTCTGCCACTTGAGCTATCCAACTTCGTCTAGATAATATCAATTAATGACAATGATAATGCCACTTAGCTTATTTTCCTTACCTTGTCTTACTTAACGTATTTTTCTTGCCTTTTCATATTTTCATTTTGTGCTTTGTCAACCGACGTGCCCGAGAATTGTTGACCCGAACCCACGTTCGAAATTCAATAGTAACAAATGTCATAATTTAGGTGGCAAAGTGTAATTTCCTTAAAAATTTAAGTTTACCAAAATGCATATTATATAAACATATCAATAAGTAATAAAAGATCATTGCAACAATAATTATGATATATAAGTATACATATGCCTAAAGTAATAAAAGATCATTGCAACAATAATTACGATATATAAGTATACATATGCCTAAAACTCCCATACTTTCCTGACTAATAAATCAAACTTTGTTACTATAATTTTATTTTTTTTATCAGATTTAATAATTTATTAAACCAATCATAAAATTAATATTACTTTTGAGCCTTGAATTAACAAAGTAGGAATATATTATTTAAACAATGACTTTTCTTATGAACACAACTCAAATAAAGAAAATATATGAAAGTTCATATGAATCATATCAAATAAATAAACTGTTTAGTTCTACTTTTATCACAAAAGACACTCAATTAATATATTTTATAAGAAAATTATTTAAATAGTTTGCAATTGCAACTTAAACTGAACACCTTAGTCCAATTCACAATAAATACTCAAATATAATATAAATAATTAACAAATACTGAGCTATTTTTTCAAATCAAATGTCTCATTATAATACATGTAACATGAATGTTAAATTGAACATCGTAAGAATATAAATAATTTAATATATTATGCATAAGAAAATATTAGAAATAATATATTTTAGAAATTTGAAAGGACGTTATGAATTTACCAAAAGTGTCAAAATAATACTAAGGGTTGATTACAACAATCCCACCAAACTATCAGCGTTTTTCATATAAACCACTTTTTTTTTTTTTTCTTAGCATCAATACATATAAACTATACGGGATTGATAGATAAACCACCAAACTTTCTATCATATCATCTGGTCTAATTATGGTCTAATTTTTTTGAGAAAAATACTCCATCCATCCCACTTAATATCGTGGGCTGATCGGATACGCATGTTAAGAAAAAATTGTTTTTGCTTTTAAGTTGACTTTATCAAAGGTGTAGAGTGAGGGTGGTGATTGTGAGAAAATTTCTTTTAAGCGTGTGTAAAGTTAAGTGGGACGAACGAAAAATGCAAGTGTGCAAATTTAAGTAGGACGGGGAGTATTAATTACAGTTCTGGAGTTTACTTTCTATCACATCACCTGGGCTCGAGCTTATGGGCCTCAACCCATGTTCGATTGGACACGAAAGGCCCATAATTCTTCAAAATAGGCCGAATGGGCCATTGTTGAGTTTTCATGTATCTACTGGCCCATATTACGTTGTAGGTTCGAAGTGACCAACTTCAAACTCAGGTCAGGTATAACCCCCCACACCACCATTGCCGCCACCACCACCACCCGTGCGGCGGCGCCCGGCGAATTTCTACAACGCGCTCTCTCTCTCTCTCTATATATATATACACGCGCGTATAAACTTCTAAATTTTACAGTGCGGCTGAATTAATATGGAGTTCGTTAACCCAGAAGGTCTTCGCTTAGATGGTCGGCGTCCCATGGAGGTTTGATTTTTATTTTTCTCGAATGTTCTAAGTCTGATTTTCGTTACTTTCTTTTTATATTGACATCTGTAAGCATATTATATGATTACTAATTTCAGATGAGGCAGCTACGTGCAGAAATAGGCGTAGTTTCAAAAGCGGACGGGTAAAAATTTGGAACTAGGTTTATGTTTTTCTTTATCATAAGCAGTAGTTAATTGAGTTTGAGTGAATAATCAAGTGTTCTTTACCTTAACTCAAGAGGTTTTCCGATTAATTTGTGGTGTTGTTTGCAGCTCAGCTGTTTTCGAAATGGGAAACACTAAAGTCATTGCTGCTGTTTATGGCCCCAGAGAGGTGCTTTTTTCTTCCCTCCTCCCCCCAACTGAGAACTTTAAATGAGTCGAATTGAGCTGAACGTGTTATTGTTCAAGCTTGTTTGAACTTGTTTGGTTATTAAACAAATCAGGCTTGAACGAGCTTTCACCGAGCCAAACACGAGTCGACCTTTAGATTGTATCAAACGTAGAATTATATTTAAGCTTGGTTGATTTATTTAATCAAAGAGAGTTCAAACTAGCTTTGACGAATATCAAATCAAGTAGCGTGGTTTGACTTTCAGCCCTACACCACTCAAAAAAAAGAGAAGAACTCATAATTTTGGCAATATGAATAGTTTTTATGAGCATTCTTGAGTTGATGCCATAATTTAAAGATATTGTATGTAAATGCAAGTTGCATATTGCAAAAAGCATTTGTATGCAATGTATGAGTTTGGATCCGAAAGCCGGACGCTTTCAAATAGACTGTAGGTAAATGTTAGATGCACGTTGTGAAAGATATTTGTATGCAATGTATAAGTTTGATACTTTATTAAGGACTTTATGATGTGCTGCAGTGAACTAACATATGCGCATATTTATTGTTGTGATGCCAACGCACCTTATAAAAGAGTCCCTCGACCGTTTGCGAATATTAATTGCTTCCTTAAGCTTGTTAGATTTAAAAATTGAGAGATGATTTTGGATGTTGTATTGGTTGAAAATGTGACATTGGATGTCAACTATGTCTCAGGTCCAAAATAAGAGCCAACAGATTCATGATCAGGCACTGGTAATTATCTTTTGCCATCACCGATTACCCTTTTTTCTTTTTAATTATTTTCTGTTATCTCTTTGAACTGACCGTGCCAATATCGTTGCTAGGTACGGTGTGAGTATAGTATGGCTAATTTCAGTACAGGAGATCGCATGAGAAGACCTAAGGGTGACAGGTAATTGAGTGCAAGCTTTGAATCATATTTGATTTGTTACTATACACTACCTCCATGTTTTTTGTAGTCTTAGGTTAGGATATGGAAACTAAGGAGAAGGTGAAATTGACAAATAAGCCCTCAATTAATTTTTGGCTTTCCTCGTAGAAAAATTGGAGGTTTTTTGGGGATATGATAGGGGTAGTATTGGGGAAAATTATAGAATAAAAAACTAAAAAGACAGACTTAAAAAAATTTCACAAAACATATCAACTAAAAAGAAAAACGGAGGTAGTATGTTTGTTCTTCTATCCATACTATGTGTCCAAACAGATTTATCTTCTGTATTATGTTTTCATTTTGCATGCATTAGGCGATCCACGGAGATATCTTTGGTTATTCGACAGACAATGGAGGCGTGCATATTGACAAACCTGATGCCTCGATCTCAGGTTCGTCTCCAGCAAAATGGAAGTGTTACAAACTGAAGAACTTCTTTTAATTTAAATTTGGATATTGTTCAATTTATGTTGCAGATAGACATCTTTGTCCAAGTTCTCCAAGCAGATGGAGGTATGTGGTTTTGAACTGGCATGGACTTCTTCATCGTCTCTCTCTGTCTCTCTAACATTAGATATTTCAGGAACAAGATCAGCATGCATAAATGCAGCAACCTTGGCCCTTTCTGATGCTGGTATTCCTATGCGTGATCTTGTGACCTCCTGCAGTGCTGGATACCTCAACGGAACTCCTCTGCTTGGTAATTAAGCCGTCCCCATGAGTCTTTTCTTGCTGATACACTGCTTACTTTAGTGCTATATGATCATATTATCATATAGAATTCGACGTAATATGGAGTTTTCAAATACAGATCTAAATTATTTGGAAGATAGTGCTGGTGGACCTGATGTTACTGTTGGCATTCTCCCTAAGTTAGATAAAGTGACCCTCCTCCAGGTCTCATTCACTTAAATTTAGTTTTATTCCTCTCTCTCATTTTCGGTCTAAATTTTCGATCTTTTTAATAAGTTTCTTTCTGATTGTGGCTGATAGATGGATGCAAAACTACAAATGGATACTTTAGAAAATGTGATGCAACTAGCAATAGAAGGCTGCAAAGCTGTGGCTAGTTACATTCGAGAAGTAAGTCTCCTTATTAACACTGGCTTACATTAAAATGATCTCAAACCTTTGATTTAAGGCAAGCACTTATATAAGACCGTCCGTAAGATCCATTTCAGTAAGACTGAAGTTACTTTTATACAGAAAGTGTTACTTTTGACGAATGACTGTTTCTTTAATGTCAACTTTTACACAAAAAACAACAGTTTAAAAAAGTAGCAGTTGTTTTTTGTGATAAAAGTAGCCATTTTCCACGTCAATCTTACGAAAGACTATCTTACACAAGTGTTACTCTCTCATTTATTAGTGGCAAATGACAATTGTGTTGAAATTCGACAGATATTATTAGAAAATACGAAGCAATTGGAGTCTCGTAGGGGTGTATAGAAAATACAAGCATTCGGACAGGCTTAACGTGAAGTAAGTGAAGGCTGGTAGAGGTGGTTTACTTTTTGTCAATGGGATGAGGATGATCCATGAAGAATGTATTTTTAAAGTAGATTAATGTAAACTTGATTGATATAAGATTATTTGGATGAGATATGTTTGGAGATTCCTATCTATATGCACACACATTGTTAGATCACTGTGTTTTTTAGAGAACTCTTGCTTCAATTTCTACATCTATTGCAATTTTACTTTGTAAGATCACAGTTAGCTTATCTGGTTCATAATTATGATGGCTTGTGTTTCTGCAAGAAAATTGAACATTAGTTGGAATTGTTTGGTGAAGCTGTTGGAATCAGATATTGCTCAGATGTTTTGTGCCAAACATTGAATAATCAACGGTTATGAATTAATGAGTGTTCGGCTGAGTTTATTTCGAACATCGTATAAGTTATTAGCTCTAATATCTATAAGTTATATGAGCTTACAAGACGTAATTACTCAAGTTCTTATAAGTTAATAATTTGTTTGGATAATGAAGCTAATAAATTTGAAATTAAAGGGACTTAACAATGGATTTTGGGGACAGATTTAAAATCTAATAATAAATATATATTTTGATTATTGTATATAATGTGGTATTTGTGTAGTGTTTTTAGCACGTGTGAAGTGTGTCTCGTGTGCAATATGCAATTTGAATGAGTTATAAAATTTCAAATAAACATAATAGACAAACATATTTTCTCATCTTATAAACTCTCAAACGTCTTAATATAAATATTCAGATTACGAGCTTAATCAAACACCCTCTTAATAAGACAACATATTATCAAGTAATATATAAAAAAAATTACCAACTTGAATATTATTTAACTCGACCCTTACGAAGTTTGCTCGGTTTGATTACAGCCCTAATCCGTTACATATATGCCAAACACAAAAACACTTGGACATATGGATGATCAAAGATGACTTGAACACATGAATCAAGATATTGATGGTTTCTCCAAACACAAAACTCTTGAGAAAACATCAAAGTAAAAAAAATCCACATCACCAAAAGCACAACAAAGACTTATACCAACAATTTCAGCCCCAAAAGAGGCAATCTAAAATCCCTTAAATTCCTAAAAGTAGCAGCCGTTTCAAAAACACAGGCTTTCCAAAATCCGATCCGCGACTCAGAAAAACTGGAGTCGAGGATGAAGGTCGTCGCAGCAAAAGCTAGAAGGAACGGCTGCAAGCTCCACCCGGCCCGTCCATTCCTCCCCAGGTTTCAAAGTGATGCTCTTCTCTACAGCAGCGGCATCTACACATAACATCTGTTTGTATTCTTCGTCCCCAAAATCCGCCATTGCTTTCGACTTCTTCTCCCATGGGTTCCACACAACTACACAACCAATAATTAGAAGAGAGAAGAAATGCTATCTATATGTGTGTAGTGTATTTGCTTACCAATATCGGGTAGCCCGTCCTTCCTGATTAAATATGTTCGCTTCTTCTCGTGATCAAGAACAGCAACGCACTTCGGTGAACCTAGATAAACGCGGTCTATCTGGAAACAGGGTGTTTGGAAATGCTTAAAACAAATATATTTGAGTTCAAATAAGTTGAAAATGAGAGTTTAAGTGACAGCTTCTGCTTAATTTAAGCTGAAACAGCGGCAAACACCCCCTAAAAGTGTACGAAAGACCATATAGTCTACTCTGGATAAAAAGAGAGATAGATGATTTCTTTATACCTCTGATTCAAATGTTAGGGCATCGCCTTGCTCGGTAAAACGTTCCTTTTGGCAGAGATTGTCCAGGTAATCCAGAGTTTCTAAGCCTTCTATCCTCACTTCACTGCAGTACGACATAAAACAAATGAAAAAGAATAATGCAAGAGTTTATTTTATTGTTATTCTACCCGAAAATTAGCATAGAAAACATAACTCGTAACTGCTTCATTCTTATCCCATATAATTATGCATCGATCCTACAAATAGACTTCACCGGAATGGCTAAAACATATACATATATACGAATAAAAAAGTAAATAACGAAAAAAATGAAGCCGCTGAACTTGCCTTATGTCAGAAACAGAAAAGTGTGTATGATAAGCCAAAGAGAAACTAAAAGGTTTCCCGTTTATGTTCCTGATGCGAGATATCAGTATCAAGTTTCCGTCTGATGCCAGAGATACTCGCAGACGAAATTCAAAGCTGACAAAAGCCAAAAGAGAGAACATTCATACACCATCATTTATGTCATTGTGTGTGCAAAGAGAGAGAGAGAGATACCCATGAGGCGAGCACTTGAGGTCTTCTTCGGCTGGTTTGAGTAGCAAATCAACAAAGGATTTACCAAGATAATCGTTTGGATGCAATGGAGGAGGATCGTCTTCAATTGTCCAAATTTTGTTCCTTGCAAATCCTTGCTGCTCAACGGAACCACAGTTTCCAAACTGAAGCATGGACCAGATATGGACGTCAATAGGATAAATTACGTCTTAAACTAACTAAAAGAATGATTAAAGGTGTACCTGCGGAAAGCAAATTGAGATTCCTCCTCGCATTGCTTTTGGAGATTTGAAGATGCCCTACGAAGTTACATTTCTTAGTAAAAACTAATAAAACGGAAGTAGCCCTAAATGAACATCGATTTTATATTTCATTCCATTCATGGAGATATTCCAGATTACTTTCTTGATTTAACAAAATTGAAAACTGTAATGGACGAAAATAACAGCAACATTTCTATTGAACGGTTGTTAGAATTAGGATAGAAACCACACCTTGCTACTGGTGAACAAAAGCTCTTCGCCTCTATCGTTCCTCCAAGAGATAACCTGCCCCCCGTGCAGGCTGACCTGAAAATTTAAAAAATCGACAAATTCACAACCAAGAATCTAAGAAAACACACTGAAATAAACAGATCTGGATCAGACATAACGGGCTTTTTGTTAACCCTTTCTGCGACTTATGTAAACACCAAAAACTGTTGTCAAAATCAATTTTAAGCCGATTTTCAGACAGCCGAAGGCCTGCTTCAAACTAATTAGAATCACTTCTACTTTCCAAACACCACCTACTTCTGATTTTTCTACAAAAACCACTTTTTCGAAAGCAAATCAATTGCAAACATACATTAATCTCTTATAACCTGCCTATAACAGCAACAAAATCAAATCCTATTTCTACATCAAACAAACACCACATCAAGAATCATCAATCAGAATCTTACTCGTGCCGAAGCTCCATAAGGGCTCCGAAGTATAACTTGCTCAATCCCATTCCAGTCCTTTGTCATCTCAAGGGAAGCTCTATGGTCCCAAACTGCTGCCGAATGCCCCATTCTTCAAACCAAAAACGGAAAAAAATATATTCGCCTCCTCTCAAATAACCTTATAAACTCCTTCAATGCGATTATTCCGTGCGAATAATGAAGGAAAGAAACGTCACTGTGACAGCTAATTACTGAGCTATATATCCACACACTTTCTTGTGAAAGATTTTCCAGCCAGTCAAGCAAATTTATAACCAAATTTTCAAATTGTTGTCCTCATCATACACCTCGGATTCAGGAAAATCCTTGACTCGGAGCTTCCTCAAACGCGTGTCACGTAAACTGATATCCCTTTAACACCCTCAATATGCTAACATTTGGCACTAAATCTCCAACCACAATTCTAAGACAATCCCATACGAAATCCCCTCAAATCAAAATCTGAGGCAAATCCCTTATGAAATCCTCTCCAAATCAAATTACAAAACACCCCAAAAGCTGCCAAACCGAAAATTACAAGAATCCACAAAAATAATCAGAAAAATGATGAGCAAATGCCCCTCCTGGAAAATATAACAAAAGATATTCTAAAAGACGTCTAACAACTAGTCAGACTTAGGCGGGGTTAAGCACGGAGGAGTGTATTAAGGTTCTATTCCAACACGGAACGAATGTAGGCATCCGAGTACGAACTAGTGCCTAAACAATGCCTAGTCAAGTTCGAAAAGGACTTTCAGAATAGAGATTACTAAATAGGTAGTAATTCAGAATAGAGATTACGAAACTCTGGGAAACTTCTAGAAAGATCCCAAAATCCCAATTCAAATCTGATCACAGAATACCTAAAACAGTTAAGAAGAAGCAATAAAACTCCTCAATTTTCAAATAAAACCTAAGTAGAGTACGATAATAAGTGGCGTAACAAAGCAATAAAGCTGCATTCTTACAACGAAGCTTCCAGATTCAAAGAAACGCAGACAATCTGCAAAATACAGAAAGAACGATGAGAAATTTAAACCTTATGGCTTATGCAGTGTACATTGCATAAATAATGCCTAGTTGAAGTTAATTAAGCATTAATTTAGTGTAGTTTAGATTCAAAAACCAGCAATTACAGAGTAACGGAAGCAAGCAGGAATGTGGAAACATGGGATGGCTGTGATAAAATAATGAAGCATTCATGTGAACTGATTAGAATAGCGATTTTTTTAAAAGAAAAATGGATGATTACTTCATTCTTTGAGGGAAGACGAAGATACGTGTAGCTATGCAAGTACATGTACATGTAATTGTACAAACGTCGACGAGAAACGCCTAAAAATGACCCGGGTTTCAGTGCACAGTTCTCCAAATCGGTATGAAAAAACGAGTGAGTTTTGTGTGTGACGGTTTTACGTGATTGGAATGTACTTTTACAAAAAAAAAAAATTGGTATTTTATAGATATGAAAAATACTTTACAAATAAAAGTGATAATTTTGTTACAAAAAATAATATTTTTACTACAAAATTAATAATCTTTTTTCTGTCACACGATCGCTATACGGTGTAACGATCTTACACAATTTTTTGTGGAAAAAACAGGGCAAAAAGTACAACACGGCCAAAATAAGCCGGCATTTTAGATGGCAAAATTATTTCGGCCCATTAATCATTTTAGGTGGGCAGTATTATAGGATTCGTGATTCTATCATAAAATTTTGATTCAACTTATCTCATGGTTCGGTGAATTTGGATCGAATTGAACGGTTCAATTACCACATCTAACAGACAGCCGCCCGTCGTCGGGTTTAATTGATCGGACGAAGCACTTGATGATTATATATTCTTTTAAGTGAGTGACAGTCAAATGGTTTGTTAAACATCTAATTTTCAACTTTTATTTCTGATGAATAGTACTCTCTCCGTCCCGGTTTAATTTGTCTACTTTGACTAGACATTAAGGTTAAGAAGAAATAGATTTTGTGGAATCTTTAATTTTTTTAAAGGTGGAAATTGAGAGTACAGATTTTAAGGGTGAAGATTGTGAGAAAAAAAATGTCATTTAATGGACTAACAAGTTAAGTTGGAATCAAATGAAAGGAAAGTAGGTAAGTTAGAGTGGGACGGAGGTAGTATTGGTTAAACATAACTTGTATGATTGGACAATACATTACTTACCATTGACCTAATTTAGTGTTATTTAAATGAAAAATATTAAGGAAATTATTATTATATGACCAATATTTATATAATAGAACCCAATTCTGGATTTCCCAAGTGGGACATGTATGTGGGGTTCCAATTTTAAATACAAAATGGAGGGAAATAAAAGTAATATATCATACAATAATTAAATATATTTTCAAAGATTGAAAATAAATCTTAATTGATGTTTAACTTAAATGGTTAATTAAAAGTTCATTTGAGTTTAATTCAGTAAACATAATAGAAAAATGTGAATGCATGTTTTACATATAAAACATAAAAAGATAAGCGTGAGCTCGAACTCGAAGTGAACTTCATGTTAAAAAAAAGAAAAGTTTGGAGAAATTATCAATTTTGGAGACTAATTTGAAAGACAATATGAACCACACATTTTGATTAATGTGTGTAGTGTGTATATAATGTATTTTTTTATGTAGTGTGTGTAGTGAGTGAAATGTGTGTAGGGCTATCATGTTAAAATATAAGATGACGTAGAGGAACTTATTTTTTTATGGATCTTATAAGTTCTAAGAACTTATTTTACACCTTATAAGTTGTTTAACATCTTATTTTGCCATACACGTTTCAAGAGTTTATAAGTTCTCAAACATCTTATAAGATGCTTTAAGGAATTTACAAGTTTTGCCAAACACCATCTAAGACCGAAAAATGTATTGAATGTAAAAAGCGACACTACCGTACTATGTACACACACAAACAATTTTACTTGTAATGAACCAATAATTTGTTATAAGATCACCAAAAGATGTTGGTACGAAAACAAAGTTGTTTTCCTAATAATATTAGGACCCAGATCCGAGCCAAACAGTGACGGAGCTGAGGAGGGCTGGTGGCCGCCTGCTCAAAATTTTCAACAAAATTACTATATATATATATAGTGTAATTATAATTAAAAAACGAGTTTTATCCGTTCTCATTAGTAAATCCTGGCTCCGTACCTGGAGTCAAAGCAATGAACTATTGATGCACGTGGAGAAAGAAAAGAAGAACCATACCTTGGTGCTAAAATGTTGTGCAAAAATTGGAAGCATGAAAAGGGTTTGCCAAGAAGAGATGGGTACTATATATTGTTATTTAAAGGGGGAGCAAGATTTGATTTTCATTGGTGCAGATGCTCCAATAATGCAATTTCTGTCTTGGAAAACTAAAGACTTCACCTTCATAATTTGGTCTATGTTATGTCAATTTAGGGAATACTTGTATTTCATCGTAATGCAAACCAGATCCTCTATTTCAATTCGTGTTTATCTTCTATTTCAATTTTATTAGTACGTATTATATATTTATGTGTGATGTTATTTTAGATATGTATTAATGGTATTGAAATAAATTATGAAACGTCATTTAAAATAGAGAATCTTATCTGTTCGTCCTCGGGAAATGACCATCTATCCCACAATTACCATGTCTCAACTCTGTCCCACTCCAAAATCGAGCCATACAACATAAATTGTGAACCCCGAACACATGAATCATGAACTCTAATCTATGATATATTGAATTATAAACACTAAACCATTAAATCATGAACCATGAATCGTGACATCGTAAGTACAATACAAAATATACCTAGTCCAAAAAAAAGTCGAACCCTAGACTTTAAACATGAAATCTCAACATGGATCCTGAATCCTGGACCTAAATAATGAACTTTAAATTCATAAATTGCAATAAAATAATTATAATTGGCTCGATTTTAAAGTGGAACATAAATAGATAGGGTAAAAGTGGACTAGAGGAACCTAAGTGTTCTTCCTCACCCCATAAAAAGAAAAAAGAAAAAAGAAAAAAGAAGTACCCCTAAATCTAATATAGAAACCACAAGGTCTATTAAGACATTTAGAATAAAATGAAATAATTAAGAATGCAAGATTGACAAATATACCCCTCAATAAATACCACTCCCATACCATTATTTCTTAAAATATTGATGCTGAAAATTTATATAATCTTGATAAAAACATAATTTATTCAAAAACCACATGAATTATAAATTTTTTTTAATTAATATATTTTACTAAAAAGTATTATGTATGCTGGAAAAGTATCACATAATTTATTTTTGTGGATGCTTTTATTGAACAAGAATTTAAAATTCACCCAAATCGAATTAATCTATTGTACATAAGAAGACATACAGTATATAATATAAGTTGTTTAGTAAATTTATAAAAACGTAGGATTTGTTATAAAAAAATTCCAACTTTCAATTTCCCACTCTTTAATTTATTGAAATAAATCTCCTAAGATTCTATTAAACAATTTTCTATATTTTTCTTAATTTTTCTATTCATATTTTATTTAATTTCATACTTCTAAATTTATCAAATATATTTATCCATGAGGGTTTTATTATCTCAAATATAAAAGTACACTACTTATTTGGCCTATTTAAAGAAGTCAAGTGTCTATCGGATGTAAAAATAGCTCATGGTCCAATTTAAATTATAGTGAGTCTTATGTGTTACGGAATACATTTTTACTGGAAATATTGATACTTTTACAGATAAGAATGATACTTTTACAACAAAAAATGATATTTTTAAAGATAAATGTGATATTTCTACTACAGTTTCCTGTCATACCGTATGATGGTTGTGTAATGTTCTCATATAAAACTTTAAACTTTAAACTAGGGTATAATACAATTGATACATTTTCCGAATTTAAATTAAAATAAGCCTTGACTGAGCGATGTGTGGATCATGATTATGCGTGGTTCATCAAGTGCATAAACCCTATCGCAACCTAAAAGAATAGCTTTATTCATTACAAAACTCTCCCCTTCCCCAAAACGACTTGAATCGAGGATCAATAATTTAGGTAGTAAATGCTCTGCCACTTAAATTATCCAACTTCGTTTAAATTTGTTATTGCTGGTCGCAAGTCGCAACCTAAAAGAATAGGGCAACTCATAAAATTTCCAACCTTTCCGGTTCTATGTATATAGACTAACATGAAGAAAAATGTACAAAGTACGATTTACACGAATAACCCACAACATATAGACTCAGCTCCGAGGTAGTCGTTAATCGTTATTCATGAACAAACCAACCATTTCTCTCTACCATGGATGCAAAAGGTGGCCGTCTAGGCGCTAGACGCCGACAATCCATTTCGCCTTTGCTCAAAACGTCCTCTTTAGACCTTTTTGGGCCTTGGCGGACCTAGACATTACTATTGTGTTTTTTTTTAATGTTTTTTTTAGTTGAAAACGCCGTTGTTTTTTGAACTTGAAGAAATTTATTAAATTATAAAGAGAAAACTTAAAATTTAAAACGCCCACTCTTCTATTCCAATGACAGAAAAATGAAACAAAAAATAAAACCCTTTCCCCCATAATTCGAGTTCCTTCGTCAAACCTCTTTCATTCCATCTTGTATAATGAATTAATTATATGAACCTTTATAATAAAATTTGATCTACTTTAAGTATAAACCTTTAAATTAGACATATAAATTAAATTGAAAAAAGAAAAACAGAAAAAGAATTCTCTAGGCGTCGCCTTGGAACCGTTAACCGTCTAGGCTGAGTGACACCAAACCGCTCCATCTCCACTTTTCGCCTTCTCCAACCATGATCTCTACACAAAAATACAAAACAGAAACGAAATGAGAAAAAAAGGCACCGTTGAATCAGATAATTAATTTCACTCTGATATGTTAAAGCAGAGCTTAGCCTCATTCCATGGACCATTGATCTCAAATTTGTACTCTTGAATCCTAATCAGCCAATATGGACACACCAAATTCACGAAAGAGTTAGATAACTCAAGTAGCAGAGCATTTACTATCTAAATCTTTGATTTGAGTTCGAGTCATCGTAGGAAGAGGGGAGGATTTTTTCTTTGTCCCTAGATTAGGAATTTTTTTTTGAAAAAGAGATGGAGCATGACAAGAAAGGCCGTGAGTGCCCAAATGGAGTCTGCGGTTATGGAACGTGTTAGGGCCCGTTTACTTTAGGTTGTGATTAATAGAATGTATAAGATTAGGGTATATTAAAATGGAGGATTGGAAAAATATGTATTATCATATTCAATGTTTACAAGAGATGATTTATGTTGAATTTTTATAGAGGACAATCCTTATCCTGTGATTACTTTGACTTGTTGGTTTCTTGAAGGTTATTAGGGATTGTTTCTTTAGAAAGTATCAAGTATTTCAAAATTACATGAAAATACCGGACACCTTATATTGGACCTCTCTAAACCACACAAATCTTCAACGAAGAAGAGTTGAACGCAGACCTAAACCCACTTAAAACTTAATTCGTTCCTTATTTAATGTATATTCCAAAACGTATGAAAACGAAGAAGAAAAATATAATGACTTGATGAGAGGAGAAAAAAAAAAAAAAAAAACTCAGTGATCATGATCTTCTTCATCATCACGGTGCGAAATGAAAATAGAAATTCATTTGTTGCTAAGGTCGAAGGTAGTGGAAAGAAATCAGACATCAAAAAAACTAATTTCAAGCTTGGAAAAACTGATAATGGGCCAAAGCTAACAACTGTAAAATTAAAAAGAAAAGACGTACAGGAAGAGGACGAAAACTTATCCTTGATTCGAGATAAATAAACCCACCTCTAGAGGTGGGATTTCTAATGGGGGTATTTTGCCTCGAATTATGTGTTATTTCGGATATCCGGGATGAGCTGACTTTTGTAATCCTACCAAGTAAATATTGAATTTTCCTGAATAATTTGTCCTTATTCAGGCTTATCATTTGAAGTAAACGGGCCCTTAGTGTGTGATAGATGGGTGATAAAATGTATAAACTCATTATGAAAAATGAGATTTTGAGAATGTTATTGAGCACTAGATCGAGGAACAACATCTATAACTATATAAAAGTATGACAGTTTGGAAAATTTATAGAAATGACATTTTCCCGCCTAAACTGTCCTGCTATATTTAGAAAGTGTGTATTAATCTAATTTCAATATTTGCATTCACATACTTTTTCATTTCTCAATGTATAGCCTGCATGAATATAGATTCAACACATAATTACGTGTTACTTTTTTTTTCTTACTCTCTCTTTCTTTTTTCTTTTTTCTTTTTTCGTTTGAAGGGGTTATTGTGTATTTTTTTAAAAAAAAAATGTATAATTATTAGTGTTTATTGAATAGAAATAAATTTATAAAAGTGAAAGCCACGTTGGTTACAATTGGGACGTATCATAGTTGGCTTAAATATTTTTTACAAATCTACATGCATGAGTAATTTGCATTTTTTACTTTAAAAAATATTAACTTATAAGTACGACGAAAATATACAGACTATTTCAAATTGGGCTCCAAACACATAACATTTTTTCTTTTTAGTAAAATTTGTAGAAGTTGAGAGATACTACATATTATATATATAAGTTTTTTCCGAACAAGAATTTGTGGAACTTTTTAATTTAGTGTTATTTATAATATTTAATATCCCCTCCATTTCAAAAAAAATGTCACTTTAGCTGTTTTTTGAAGAGTAAGATGGGTAAAAACGATAAATATTTATACAAAATCATTTAGTTGGGATATATTTTGTTGAATAAGGATATATAATCAATTAAATTAAGTATGTTGGTTAGAGTAAAATTGGAAGAATTGTGATTTTCTTTTTGTTCAACTGTTTTTTTTTTTTTTTTTTTTTTCCCTCTGTATAAGTGTGTTTTGTCACATGTAAAATCGTCACACATATTAATACCCCCACAAAAGAAAATTTCAATCCGTCCATTAATTTATAACCAACAGTAATTGGCATAACACTAAATTACTATAAAAGAATTTGAACCCAATACAATAGCACAATTTACCTACCTTAATCAGAAATGACCAAACATATTTATATTGGACAATGCCAATATTATTGATTTTAGTATATGACTTAACAATATAAAAATATTAAATATATTTCATGTTGTTTTATCCGATATACATATTTATAATTATATTATAAAAATTTACTCTTATACTATTTCAAATATTACAAATCGTGCAACGCACGAGTGAAATACTAGTTTCTGCTGTAATAAAACAATGGTGAAACCTCCTCCAAGAAGGGCTATATCAAGTAATATGAGAGATTGTTCACTAAAGGTGGATTTCATTTGTACCAACACCACCTGAAGATATATGACATAAACGGTTAGAACCAAATGGCTGCAATAATATCATACTCCCTCCGTACCAATTTAATTATCCTACTTGTTTTATTTGTTTGTCTCAAGTTAATTGTCTTATCCCATAAATGGTAAATTCTCCCACAATTTCTACCATCAAAATTTTCACATTCAATCTCCACCTTTGAAAAAATTAAAAATTCCACAAAATCTGTTTTTTTCTTAATCTCCGTGTCAGGTTAAGGTAGGACAATTAACTTGGAACGGAGAGAATATAACTTAACATTTGATGACAAAGGCAAAGTCAATACTGATCATAAGATTACTGAAGAAATAGAATAGATACGCACAATTGCGAAATATGGACCACCAGTATTTAGTACTCCCTCCGTCCCAGTTAATTTGTCCTATTTTCCATTTCGATCCGTCTCACTTAACTTGTCATACACATAAATGATAATTAAAGGCAACAATCTCCATCCTCAAAATACTCACATTCAATCTCCACCTTTAAAAAAGTCAAAGATTCTACAAAATCTATTTTTTCTTAATATTCGTGCCCGATCAACTGTGAGAAGTAACAAATATTACCACCAAAACCAATAGACAAAAAGAGGGTATTGTACAATGAACATAAGCACGTTCTCCTACAACTAAGCCGATTTACGCAACTAAAAGAAATACTCCTTCCGTCCCGACATAATTTGTACATTTTTTTTTTTTGGATGTTCCGAGATAATTTACACACTCTTGAAAAGAAAATTTTTCTTACGATCTCTATCCTTAAAATCTCCACCTTCAATTTTTACCTTTGAAAAAATCAACTAAAAAGTAAAAAAAAACAGCTCTTTTTTATTCCACGTGTCGGGAAATATGTGCAAATTATCTCGAAACGAGGAGTATATACATAAAAAGACGGCATGCAGAATGTTCTAGAGGGTAAAGAATCCGAAAGCTACTTAGGAAAAATGTGTCTACTTCTTATCACATTACATGTTATATTGTACCCTAATACAGATAATATGGGATCTGTATTTCTAGATTCCTTGCTACACCTGGTTGAGCCCTTTTCATTAATTACATTCTCAAGAGTTGGCTCGACAAACCGACCAAACCTACCTCATATTATAGATAAACTAGACCATAAAAATTTAGGTGCAAAATACATCAGGCCAAACAATTAAATGGGCTAAAAGACGGAGGGACCGACCCAAAGTTCTTAGTATATTTAGAGGGGTGAGTTGGGTTGGGCTCAATAATTTTTGTCCGATGAAATTTTAGGTCAATCTAACCCACTCCGACATATAGTGTTGGTCCGATAGGTTGGATGGACGGGATCGCCGAAATTGCCACCTCTAGTTGGACTACACCACAATGCCAAAGAAAAACCATCGAACCAGAATTCCCCAAAAGTTGTTGCATCCACCTAATCAGATATTCCACCACAAATAAACAACATTTCCTATAACAGTGACACCAACGTATATGTATGTCACGCAATTATTTGTAGGCAAAAAGACGTGATGTACTTGCTCTCGAACTAACTTGTGAGGTAGCATACATTTTATCTGAAATTGTTGTTTGGTTTTCAATGTCGCTAATTTCACCACATTAAAATTATATATCTTTACAATACGCCAAAAATACTGAAGGTGTTCTGTTTGAAAATTTTGCATTTTTCCTCCTTTTCACCTGTCGTCCTTTTGGCCTAATTTACTTGTAAAATGCTTGAAAATTCATATTTTCAATGAAAAAAAAAATACAAAATATATAATAAACGAGAACTTATAACACATAAATATACGATAAAATTCTTTTTCTAAGCGTATTTTCATAACAAAAAACCTCGTTTGTTTTTATGAGAGTGTTCGTTCCACGAGCAGTACCTCTTGAAGACGAGGATGAGAACCTCCCGTCACGACTTCATTTGGTGGAGGTGGCAGCGAGTGGCTAGCCTCCCACATTGGAGTAGCATTGGCCTGGGTTATGAAATTGATCAGAGGAGGACCCGACATTCCTTCCCTGTTGGCAAGGGTACTCTCAATGGCTAGCATTATCAGGCCATTCGACTCGTCCTTGGTCATGGTTAAGACCCGACTACAGTCTGTGTTGCGCTGCTGCGCGCCTCTGTTAGAGGGGGAGTCTCAGTGGCTCCAAGGGGAGGATGTTCCGTCTCCTTGTCAAACTCAGATCGTAGATCACGACCAAGGTGGTTGTTTGTCATGATAAAATGGTAGAGTATTGGCAAAGATGAAAAGGTAATCTACACCGAAAATGATCATGAAGGTGGGACGGATTTATTCGAAACAAGAGAAATCGGCTTACTAGACAACGCCATTGTAGTGCCATAATGAAAAAAGGTCGGACACTCATAAAAATACAATAAAAAGTACATAAAAATGGTACTACGTGGGATCAATACTGTATTCGTTGAGTGTGTAGATTGCCTTGGTCGCGACCTGCAAGAACCAACATCGGAGAGAGACTCCGATGAAGAGCCTCTGACGTTCAAGTCAGCGATCGAAAAGTTGTGTTGAAGTGTATGAGTTTTGCAATGGAATAGTAAGAATCAATGTTTCCTACCTTGTAGAAGAAGAAATGGAAAACTTTATATATTTACCACATAAGGGTTGAGGGGTAATGATGTATTTTTACATGTGTCACATAAACCCTAATCCAAGTCAGCATTCCTAAACCTCCACTTTTATGTAGGGACATGTCAGTGGCCCCCATATTTTTTAGTAGGAGGAATACGCCTGTCAGTGTATTGACTAACGTTCATGCGTTTTCTTGTCGGGTGCATGCTCTGCGTTTATTTCACGGACTCCTTCAAAGAATCTAGTGCGTGCTCCGGGCCCGCCCTAGGCTTCACGCTTCGCGCCCATACCCCGAATTCTCAAGAGTGGGCAATTATTTCACGGGCTCCTTTAAGGAATCTAGTGTTCGCTCCAAGCCCGCCCTAGGCTTCGCGCCCATACCCTGATTTCCAGGAGTGGAAATGGGTCACGTTCAGGTCAATATCTGCAATTGTGATCACCTAACTCAGATTATGGATCTTGATCAATTACATCAACTTCTTCACATGGACAAAATGTCTCACCAGAGACAATAATGTAGAGTTTTATGCCGAATGTGGCTCAAATTTTGTTGAGAAGTCGGGTGAGGGCTTGGACTTCGGATATGAAGTGGGGCCATTGAGTAGCGTACCCCAAAATTTGTAAGCATGTGCAGTGCAAATGACAAATTCCGACCAATTTTACAATTTCTACAAAAATTGTCATTAAATTGGACTCAATCATACATTACTAAAATTGAATTCGATCATAACATACATGATTAAAATTGCTAATTCAAAACATATATGACTTTTTCTGGACCGGTCCTAAATTATAGAATCAAAAACAAAAATTTCCTAATGTAACTGTAAATATTTTATCCCGTACATCGCACGGATGGACACCTAATTGAAATAAAAACATAAAACATAACTTATCATTATGCATATAGGTCTGTGTTCATGTGTTTCATTCATTCGTATTATAAAAACATAAAACATAACTTATCATTATGCATATAGGTCTGTGTACATGTGTTTCATTCATTCGTATTATAAAAATTGTAGACACTGCAGTTTAATATTGTCATTAATCATTAATAAGAACGAGTAATTAGGGAAAAAGGGATTAATTACAATTTTTTCTGCCAAAGGTCTAGTTTTCAGTATGGTCTGTATTTTTCTACATCTAATTACGTTATCATCGCTATTATAGATTCATCGATATGAGACCATTCTATTCATTATATATTTTACAATCTATCATCTCCACCACCATGAATTGAAAGCAAAAGTTATGAACATTGTAACTTCAACCATTATTTTACTACAATAATAACAATATATGACAAAATAAGTTGTAAATATAGTTAGAACATATTTAAGCAAAATTAATGATCGTGGCGGCAACACAACTACATATCAAACAGTGTGATCGATATTCCTTATATACTAAAAGATAAATCACTTGGACAAGTGGCATTCCCATTTTGCGAAGTGCCATGTTCTCAGAGTTTTGGGATTAATAACTATATTATAATAATTCCATAATTAGGAATTGTTTATTTTCCTTAAATGAGTTCATTAAATAATTGCAGATAATTACAATTACGATTCTCCGTAGTATTGTTAAAAATCAATAGTATGTAATTTTAAGTTATGATCTATAAGCAACTATACGTAGGTTTTGATTTTTTTTATGAAAAGTCAAAATAACCATAAGTAATTAGCACAATATTGAACAACTACAGTGGGACAAGGTTAACTACAATTTTTGAATTTAATAAATAAGAAACTAATGTTGGTAATTGAACATAATGATAGTCAACTATCAATACATATGTCAAGTCAAGATTAATTAAAGACCGCCATTAACAATAGCAATTGGATGTCATCAATTAGTTCTATTGTCCTCGTCAATTTGACTATTTAGATACCTCTAGCATATTTCTCTATTCTAAAAATCCCCGATTAGCTCCCATTAATCCCCGTCTAGGCGCTAGGTTCTCATTGACCGCCTACGTTTATTTTTCGATTCCTCCCCGCCTAACTACATATATGCCCCGATTAGTCTCGTCCAAACCCCGATTAGTCGCTAGGTCCCAGTCCACCGCCTAACTAGCGCCTAGCGACTTTTAGAACCTTGGCATATTTACATTCTAAATTAGAGTGGAGCTGACTCATCCATGACTTTTCGGAATATTTGTGGTGGCAAAGGCAAGTTGGCAAGGATTTTGATGATTTTTATTATGATGATGATGATGATGATCTTTAATAACTTTTTGTCAGACAATATTTTTTTTCTTTTATTTCGATTGAAAGTCATTACAATTCGTTTTTATATTATTTCGGTTGAAGTACATTACAATTCCTTTTTATATAGTATTTTATGTTTTTTTATATTATTTTTTTCTTTAGTATTTTTTACGATATTGTTTTTGCGATTGGATTGTGAGGATATTCTTTGCGCTGCGCGAACATAGTTTTTTCTTAATAATTAATATTCAATTTACTACATCAGGTATTTTACAAATGATTTACACAAGTATTTCCTCATCACAAATTATACCATCACATGAGACGTCCACCATTCTCGATGTGGAAAATTTCACGCATCGACAATCCATCTGTTATTAATCAAGTCAAAATGATTCTTATGTATGATCAGATATTCTTTCTATTAATGCATTTATTAATTTTTGTAAGCAACGATTACTCATGTTTTATATTCTTTTACTTTCTTACTTGATGATTACAGTGCCCAAACATGCTCCTTTCATTGTGCCCAAACCTCCTCCTTTCTTATGGTTCCCAGATATGATTCCAAATTTTAAAACAGTGTGTGAACGAAATACTATACATATTGTTATTATAGTCATTCTTCTTATATAATATTTAATTGATAATTTTTTTATTCCGCTTTAGTCTCTAATACTACAGTTGATTTCTTCATTACAATTACTTTTTACAATTCTTCAGTATTACTATATATACATACATACACATATATATATATAGATATAAAACTAACGATATGCTTCTTATAAAAAAATTATATATTAGTAACTTATTTAATTTTTTACTAACAAAAAAAATTTAATTACCTAAATTTCAACATTACACAATTTTACAACTCTTCAGGTAAACTACATATATATATATATAAATAACAATATGTTTCTTAAAAAATTAATATGTTATTGACAAAAACAGATTTAACAGATCCGTAAAAGAATTTTCACGGGTACTATACCAGTTGTAAGTAAAAACAATTGAAGGGTGGTGAATTATTTATAGTAAATGACTGTCACGTGGCAAGGAGCGGGCAACAAGTTCGGCAATTTGATGAGGTTCACGTGACTAAGGGCGACAGGGCACATGAACCCAGGGTCCAGCTCAGCAGGTTGGCTTCTCCACGTACTCCAAGAAATTGTATTAGTAGCTAGGTCAACTTTACATCATTGACCACCTCGATCACTAATCGGATAATTGTACTGACATGTCCTCATTCGAACGTGGCATGACTCATGCTCAAAGTATTTCATTTTACATCGGTTGATTCGTCTCTTCACATTTACACCTTATTACCTACATCACCATTCACAATTTCAAACATACTTTTTACTAATTTCAATACACATTTTACTATTTTCAATTCACATCCACTCTAATATAATTAAAATATTTTTTTGAATGTCTCGCCTTGTGAATGTGTCCCCTCTGACGTGGTACATGCTACTATATTCATTATCTTTGTTATTCTTAATTTTGTAACAACGACCTCTAAATCAATCGAATCTAACAAACTATTTTCGAATTTTAAGGTTAAGTTTCAACTTTTTTGTGCCAAACAAGTACTCCTACATTCCAACTTCTAGATAGGCCTATTATCGGATCAAATGAACTTGCACACCTTTTGTTTTCGTCCGTCTCAAGCAAATTTGTAAACTTTTAAAAAGAAAAGTTATAACACAATCTTCACCTTCAATCAATCTTTAAAAAATCAACAAAATTCTTAAAAAAAAAAAATTCTTAATATTTGTGCCGACTCTCTATACAAGTTCATTTGAAAGGGAGGGAGGATAACTTAAATATAGAGGGGTTTCTTTGTTATTTGTTAACAGTTCGTTAACAGATTTTAAAATCGTATAAAGTAATAATAATAACATTTTCTTTACTGAACTTTACTTATTATAAATACACACGGTTTTTTTTAATAATAACATTATTATTTTAGCAAAACTACAATAATATAGAATATTTGCGCTTAGAAATACTATATGTCATCAAATTTGGTTCTTATTAATATTCGTAAATAATTTGCAAACATTACCAAACATCAAATTAACGAGTTCGATTTGAGCTCGCTTCGCTTCAAAATTAAACAACAAATAAGAACGTTTGAACGATATAGATAAATCCGGGACGAATCTTACTCAAATAAGAACGTTTGAACGATGATAGATAAATCCGGAAAGATATACGCATTCAAAAGGTATATCTATATAATAATGAGATGAAGTAGAGTATATGTTTGTTTAAGGTGGGAGAATGATGGAGTCAACAAGTGTGCTTAATTGATATTTGGTCCCCTAAATCTACTGGCTAAACCATAAACAAAGATACCCTATATTTGGTTCATTGGATACTTTATGAAGAATATAAGACCGTTAAATAGATATGCATGTTTGAAAGTACCGTGGACATAAACTTTACACAAAAAATTATGTATTCAATATTTGTTGCGTTTCATGACTCATACAAGTAGAGATGACAAAATCGACTCACACGATGAGCGGCCTAGCCCATCCGGCCTTTTGAACAGTGTGATACAGGACTAAAGCCCAAAATATCATCGAGTCAGCCGGGCAGATTTTCAGCCAGCCACACAACATATGCCATTGGCCCGGCGGAAAACAGACAACCTTAAAAACATCAAAATCACAACTCACAGAAAACCAAATATTCTGAGTTGTAGACATCATTATATTTTCTTCATAATATACCAATACAACATGATACATCTCCTTGACTTGGTCGAAGGACTTCAAAATAGCACAATCATCTCTAAAACCAGAAGCACTATTACACGTTTCGACAACTCTTACACATGCACACACCCTCTTAAAATACACTTGAACTAAGTTTCGTTTCCGACATACATCGGACTAATCTGTAACATTCCCAGCAATCTGAACATTAAAACACATTCCAGGCATTGCCGAGGTAAAATCATTAATTGCAATTAAAAATTAGACTTGCTGGAGTTTCTTACTGTGCTGATCAGCACTCTATTACTTTTGTTAGAGGTAAATTTTGGACGTAATTATGCCAAAATTACCAGATTAAAACTGAAGTCAAGGAGAGACGGTGGCCAGATTGTTAATTAACCGGCAGCGACAGCATCAGTCCTGGGGCTAGTGTTGAGAAGCTGATGAAGCTTTGCTCCTGGACTTCTATTATCGTACGAGTCACTATCCTCATTCATTCTGTCGGAGGAATCTGAGTTGTTAACTCTTGCTAGTAGGTTTACGGTGCCTACAGGTTTCGGCCGCAAATCGTCAATCTTGTGGAGATTCACCTCTAGTTTCTCCTACAAATTCAACCCATTTATATGTTTATTGTTGAGAGTAATATATGACATGGTATAATGGGAAATTAAAGAACCTAATTAGCAAAAAGAATCTAATGTTGTTTCCTTACAAACAATCCCCTCAGCCCTTCTCTTTTTCTTTCCGCTCAATTGGGGCAATTCGTAAGGAAACAAAACTCGAGGTTTTTAAAGCTTTTGCAATTTAATCGTATCTTTTCAAAATACAAAATAATGCATGAACTCTTTTGTTTTTGCAATTGATGAGGTGACTTTCCTATGGGAATCAGATGACATAACTTGCAGAGCTCGGCTCCCGCCGCTAGAATGGATGCAACATTAATAAAGGTTTTATACTTGCTAAAAAAGCTTGTAATTTATGAGGTATCAAATTATAAGTTAGCTATTGATCACTATTGTACTAAAAGAATCTGGGTGAGCATTATCTTGGCAAAGAGATGACATCCATCGTTGTGGCATCCTATTGAAAAGTCATCAAGTGCATCGAATTGAAAGAATAAAAAAGTTCATACACTAAATTGCAATTATCAGAAAGTTAGCAAGTAAACTGCAAAACTGTAAAATCATGCAATTAACCTTTTCTTTCTAATAGGCTAAACAGTCCAAGAAGATAATCTGGAATCAGTTAATTAAAGGAATCAAATATGGCATACATACCATTAGTGCGGCGTTTTCAAGCTTCAATTTCTCAGAGTTCTCCATCAATTTACTAATCTCGGATTTGAGGGTCATATTCTCGGCAGAGAGTGCTTGAACTTTGACAGCTAGTTCCTCAGCCTCAGCCTGCACAACAGAACGATGAGCGACACAATATTTTTTTAATAAAGCATTCAGAAATAATGTTACTAAGCAATAATAAACAGCTCAAGAGTTCATTAGTCATACCTGTTTCCTCAGTCTTGACCTTCTTGCAGATTCTCGGTTGGACTGTTTCCTCCTTTCTCGCTTGAGCTCCCGTTCATTCTGAGACCAGATATCCAGTCAAGACAGGAACGGAAATGTAACAGTTACATGCAAAGGAAGAAGATAAATTTCAAACAAGCCATGTCTGGCAAACCTGCAACCATACTTCGTTAGGCATTGGTGGTTGTGAGAAATTAGTCGGACTAGTCTTCACATTCAGGGATGGATCCTTGAGCTCAAATCCAGTGTTCATGTTCTCCACTTTATTCACTGGTTTACTAACAGGTCTGTCAGAAGCTTGGCCACCTTCCACAGCAGGAGTTGAACTGCTTTTTTTCGCAACTTTGACGTCTTCTGGAAGAGGTTATAGCACCACATAAAAACAGAAAGCATGATCAGAACGCAGAGAAGATGGTGTTAGAGAACGTCACAGAGAACTGACGTGTGTGATTGTGTTTTTTCTCATCAAAAGTTGCAGGTGTTTTAACATGATTGACAAATTGGGGGTTTCAGGGGAACATAATGATGTCAAGAATCAAATTCCACGAGTAACATAATAGGAGACTATCTGAGGGGTACAAATCAATTTGGGCAAGACATTTACAATTTCTTTTAAAGGGGAAAAAACACTCACCTCTGTTCAGAGATCCTTGACCTCTCTTCTTGCCATTCTGACCACCCTATTATATGACCAAGAGTTCAAAACGATGTGCAATCAGCAACTAGAATCTTAACCAGAAAAGGAATAGTTCTATCCAGAGAGCGAGAGCCTTACCTCGGGTGTAACTCCATTACTTCCATCACTAGAACCTTCAGTCTCCTCACTGTGCATGAAGCAAAATTTGGCCATTTAGTCAATTTAATATTGAGAAAACAGAACCATAATAGCTCATTCATCAATGTAAACTATGGAAATCTAGCAGATTGCATATAAACTAAGTCTTTATGTCCTTGAATCTCCACAAACCTGTCTGACAATTTACGGTCACTTCCATGATCAGTAGTGTCACCATTTCCGTTGCCTATTGATATTGCAAGTCCATCAAATTCTTTCAACTTCTTCACAAATCCTCCATCCGTATTCCCTGAAGACTTGGTTGGTGTTTCCGTGCTCACAGCAGAACCGGCCTATATATCCACACATGTATCAAATTATGCTCTTCAACTTCGAAATCATGCATTAGTACCATAATAATGTGAAAGACAATACTGAGGTGAAGCTTAAAGAACGAAAAGATTTTGAGCATATCTTTTTGGTGGGTTTTCTTGGTAAAAATTATGATTATATTAAACTACCTAATCGAGCATCACATGAAGGCACTTAAGTTCATATGTATACGAAACTTACTACAGGAACTCCAGGATGTGCATACACTCCTCCATGAGCATAGAAAGCAGCAGCATACGGGGGCCCATACGGAGGCATCATGGACTGAGAAAAACCAAAGCTTGATGTTATGAAATTTTCTAATAGTGCAACACCAGTTATGCACATAGAAATCAAATCGCTCCCATCACTCGTTTAGACAGTTACTGCACTACCTGTGGTGGGCCCCACATATAAGGAGGGGGTGCATGTGGAGGAGCAACAGCTGAGTTCAAATATGGAGGTACAGCAAATCGAGGACCATAGAAAGCCTGGAAAACAATCACTCATTATCAACAAAAAGAACCCTCTAACATGATAATAAGGAATCTTGTTGCACAAGTATTAATGTACATAGACAAAGTGATAACCTGCATCGCTGCCCAGTCGGGATATACAGGCATGTTGTTCTGGTCCTGCTAAAGAAAGGTATTAAGCTTTCAGGAATGATGATTTAATGATGATTGAGGAATAAAGAAGCAAGAAACAAAAGAGTGCAATCTGCAGACCAAATATTTATATGAATTGCAATGTTCCTACTTTATATAAATAATATTAAGTATGATGAAGTAATTTCCTTAGCAAACAAAAAAAAAAGCAACATATTGGCCACACGTAGGCAAAAGAAATCCTGCCTAACCAATATAAGTAAATATCATTAAAAAACTACTACCATAACTATTATATGCTCACCGTTGCAGGTGGAGATGATTTTTCGGATTTGGTAGCCTTCGCTTCTTCATTGTTTCCCATGATGTGCTCAGGCAAACCTTTCGGGCTTCACTCTAATGTCAGTTCAGTGAGATTACAAGTACCAACGTGCTGCCATAATAATAAGCAAAGGGTATGTCAACTCGAGTAACATCAATATCACCATAATTTCAGCTCTAAAATAACATATTTAAACTCCGTTACATGGTTATTGCTCCGTAAATAACAAGTAGAAACTCAAATATTGAACTCGAGATGTAGGGGTTTCTTAAGGATATAGTATTTGAAATTATACAACTAGAACAACCACAAGTTAGAGCCATATTCAATAATTTATATAGTTCACATCAGATATAGGGTTGTGGTTCAGGAACAACACTACACCACTTCCTAATGTTGAATGAGAACAACTGTACTGATAATCTTCCCATACATCAGGATCAGTTGCTTAACATGACTTCAATCTGTGACAAGACAAACTACTACAATCACTTGGATCCACAATTAAACGAAAGAACTCAGAAGGAAAATGAAACCTTGATTTCACAACACCTTTCGGTTAAAAAAATAAATGCAATACAGAAAATCCCTTCAATAAGGTCGTATACCACTCTAAAGGTATTAATAATACTATTACTACTACTAACAACAGCAATAATTATAATAAACAAGTAAATTAATGAATAAGAAATAATGAAATTTTTTAAAAAGGCAAATCAGTGCATTAAAATGTACACAGCTACACAAATTCTGATTACGTTAAATACCACATGCAAGAAATTCTTTTCCTTCACTAAAATTCAAAATTGACAACTTTCAAGTAAAATTTAAATGTAAATTTTAAAATCTGCAGTCCATTTCAGTGGGAGAGTAAAATCAACACATAAAGATTCATGGTCACACATCAAGAGAACAAAGTTTAAATCATGGATGATCCAAGTATGTTCTATTGTTTAAAGTCCACATCAAATAGAAAAGGGCTTCATCGTCCTTTTAGTTGGTACTGCAGCATCAACAGTACCAAATAGGAAGAGAAGAAAAGGGCTTTATCGTCATTTTACACTCCCCATCCAGGCTAGAAACTGTAATTAAAATAATCTATTGCTTGCAGACCAAAACACAAAGTGGTACGAAATGACAAAATTGTCCTCGTCAACCACCTAAAATTCCACAACTGAAAACCAGAAAAGACACACTGTAATTCAGCACCTGAAATTTTGAAATTAAACAGAAAAGCCAAAATTACATGCCTGAATTCTTCTAAATCTATGAATAAACATTTCACCACCAACAATTTGTGAACTTCATATCATTACAAGTCTCAATTCTTCATCAATATTTACATAACCTATTCTAATATTACTCGTCAATTATTCAAATATTACAGAATTAACTACAACTATTTCAGAAAAATGTCGAAATTGAGAAACAGAAATTCGAGGATCAATAGTTAAACAGAAGATTCGTGAAACAAAAAACGGAAAATACTTCACAGTGATCAGCAAACACAAACTAAACGCAGATAATTCCAGCTAAAACAGCAAAAAAAAGAAGTCAGAAACGAAATTACCTCGAAAAAATTGGAATTAGGAATTGAATTATTAATTTCAAGCGAGTTTACGCTCCTAGACTGCTTGCATTTTTTTCTCTCTGCGCACAGATGTGCTTGGCACTGTGAAATTGTAGAGAGAGAAAAGAGAGGAAGAAGAAGGGAGAGGGAAAGCCAAGGCAACAATCCACGTCACGCAACACGTGTCTCTGTAGAGATATTGGCCGTATAAATCTCATGTAATGTGAAAAGATATGCAAAACGTAATTAATGTTTCGTTCCATTATTCAACAACGGTTACAATTAATTAGTTTAAGTATTAGTTCCGACTCGTCTCCTAAAAGTTCAGATCTCCTCCTCCTTCTTTCATTATCTTCCGATTATAAAAAGATATGGTTATCTATTTTGATTTTATTTTTTTTCATCTTCTTTTCCTCCCTCAGGTTCGTTTTTGTAAGATTTCTCCTCGCCATACTTTATGTAGTCTTCGGTCTCCTATAGATCTTTCGATTAAGTTTGCTAGAAGTATCCTTTTCATAAATCAATTTTTATTAGTAACTAATTTGTTCTAACTTCTTATTTTTTAATACAACTAGCTAAACAACAGGGGAAAGGTAGTATGTGATATGCAAAATATTAGAAATAAAAGCTTGAAATCCATTTAGTAACAAAAATAATATTTTCAACCCATTTATGGATTTATTACAAATCTAAAGTCTAATTACATGAATCAAAATGTAATACATCTCCTGTCCTATAATGAGTTATGTTTCGAAATTTTCTTGGTCTAAAAATCGAAGTCACGTGGCCAAAGCTCAATATCTCATTTTATTAGTTTAAGTAAAATATTGAGAAAAAAAAAAATCACGAATTACTTTTATAATGATTAAATAAGTCATTAAAAATAAAATAAGTTTTGTGAATGTGTATTTATAGTTTTTAGAATATCATATCTTTATTAAATGACTAACAGATAAAAAATTGTATATTTGTAAATAAGACTCTCGCTATGTCACCTGGGGAGTAACATTTTTATCCTCCTGAAATAATGAATATAACAAAATTTGTGGAAAGTTGTTCAAATGATAATTGATACTACAATAATTTTAAGAAAAATTACAAATTATCATTCAAACTTTTCATGTTTTTGCACTTTGTCATAAAATTGTTTTTTTGTTGCAGTTTACCATCTGAACATATGATGCTGTTGCAAATTACCATAAGAGATAAATCTCAGCCGTCCATAATTGGACAACCAATAGTTGATATTTGTTCTATATGACAATTTGTAATAAAAAAAAATTATATGACAAACCGCAAAACGCGCAAAGGTGGGATGGTATATTGTAATAATCCCTCTTTATTTAATTGAACTTCTTTGCAAGCCAATTCATACATATACATTACTCCCTCTGTCCCACTTTGTCTTGTACAGTGGAGGTTGACACAAGTATTAGAAAAGTTGCTTTTGAGATTTTTTGGACTTTTCAAAGCTTGATCGAGGGTGGAGATTTTGAGGATGAAAATGGTATTACTCCCTCCGTCCCAGCTAACTTTTCATACTTTTCATTTCAGCCCGTCCCCTTAACTTTTCACACCTTTAAAAAAGAAATTTTTCTCACAATCTCCACACTCAATTTCCACCTTTAAAAAAATCAAAGAAAAAGCAAAATCTGTTTTTTCTTAACCTCCGTGTCTGATCAACTGTGAAAAGTTAGCCGGGACGAAGAGAGTATAATTTTTCTTTTGAAGGGATGTGCAAATTCGTCTAGAACGGACGAAGACGAAAAATGTGCAAGATAAGGTGAGACATGAGAGTTATCGATTAAATTAAATTTAAATTTAAAGATATACTTAAAAAGAGGGAAAATCTAAACCAAGTTGTCAAAGAATACGTAGGGATGGTGGGGCTGGTGAGCTGGCACAAAACAGCTTTGCGCTGGCTGAATAATATTTATTCCAACGTCATCTATAACCGTACACGTGTCTGCCTGAAATCCATCTATGCGGTGTTGTTAGCCAACTGATACTACCACCAGTCATGTGCGTGACGTGTTCTTCCTACCTTTCTTTGAGGGAATTTAATTTAATTTAATGCTTTTAAATAAAACTGGAAAATTAACTCCATTTTATGGAGCCTTTGGAATCCGCTCTGGGACCCACTCCCCTTGCCTAGTAGGCTCTGTTTGGTAGAAAACAGATATTTTTTTCTTGTTTAAACGTGAAAAGACGTTATTGCCCTGGCTTTATGTTTTAATGGGCCGAATTGACGTGTGGTGTACACACATGGCTTGTTTTATGATCATTGGTGGGCTTTCTCTGGAGTGCGTTGTTGCTGCTTCGGCCCGGTCGAAAATCAAATCAAACTACTGAATATTCGATTTGATATCGTTTGTTATAAGATTATTTGAATTATGTTTAATTAAAGATATCGAATAAATTTGAATATATTTTTACGTTTGATAAGATCTAAAACTCGAGCTCGATAACTCAAAAATATTAAAATAAGTATAAAAATATTAAACTACTCGAGCTCGACTCGTATTCGGTTCGATTAAAACTCGTTCCAACTCGATTCGATTAGTAACCAAACAAACTCAAACGTTATACTAAAAGCTCGAAAATATTTCAACAAGCTTAAATAATAGTACATTCGGCTCGACTCGACTCATTTATAGCCCTAGCTTCGGCCTAGAGTAGTGAGGGTATTAATTTAGTAATCAGCCGTGTGGAGTCGAATGTATGAATATTTAAATTTATATAAAATACTATTGAGTTATTGTTATATTTGAATTTGTTTAATTACTAATTGAATTGAGTTGAATGAACTTTTATCGAGTCGAGTTAGAGTAGTTTGATATTTTATATTTATTTTAACAATTTTTACTTTTCGAGTTTGAGCTTTAGTTGAGTTCTAGATTACATCAAATGTTAATATATGTTCAAGCTTCTTCTATATCTTTAACTAAATATAGATCAAATGAGGTTTTAACAATCGACCATCAATTAAGTATCTAGTAGTTTGTTTTAATTTTCGACCTTAAGAGTAATGGTAAGAAAATGTTTTGGAAAATAAACGGACTTAATTGGTGATATCCATTTTGTTTTATCTTTATTGGTATTACTCACGTGTGATGAAAGAAAATATTCTACGAGTAATATTTTAACTATACTAAATAATAGTATGATTTAATGGATTTAGATACTCTATAGTTACCCCATTGTACATTTAGGAGAGAAAGACTTACATTACGTAGGTTTCACAAATTTTACTTTTTATTCATGCATTATGTGCACGATTCTCTCTTCAAATTTCGAATGAGATCACCTATGTCAAATAGTATTTCATCTTCTATTTCAATTTTATCAATACATGATATGTATGTAAAATGACATTATGATGACATCACAAAATAACAACGTATTAGATATTAATGAAGTTGGATTAGGAAACGGAGCACATGGTAAAATAGGTGATCTTATTTGTCCAAATACACCATGGAGCAACTACATATGATCTAAATTTGCGATCTAACCATTGAAAGATGTGACATAGTATTATAATGTTAATAATTTTTTGTAAAAGAATTGGATTAAATATTAATAAATAAATATAAATAACGTAAATATTAATTTCTCCCATCTAATTTATAGAATGAATATATACTTATTTTGTATAGAAAAACTATTTTACAGAACATTACTAAGATAAATATTAAATGTAGCAAAAACAAACTTAAACCTAGGTCTAGTTTGCCAACTAAGTTTTATGGTTGAAAATCAAACCTAATCAAAATAATATTCAATTCTTCATCAACCACGTCGAACTATATATATGCTAAATCGATTCTACCGGTCAAATAATTTGATTCGATCTTTTGATGCTCAGCCTTAGGTGCTACAAGGGCATGCCTCCTAGTTGCATGTACCTTTGGAGGGTTGACCTTATCCATGCTTTTTTAGATGTTGGCTTGTTTTTTGCAGCAATACTTGACTCAAAATGGAAGCTTGGTGCAAGCCCCACTAGGAGACTGGCTCTGCCTTGATGAAAACTATAGGGGGTTCTGATAGGGATGACCCGGTTACCTCGGGCCGGGTTACCTCGGGTCGGGTTAATAGCATGCCAGCAACCGCGAAGGCCCAGGCCCAACAGGCGGGTTAAGAGCATGCCAGCAACCGCGAAGGCCCAGGCCCAACAGGCCCAGCAACACGCATTCGGCCCAGCGAATGCGAATCTGTCACGTAAATCCCAACTGCCATGATCTTTTCCCAACGGCCATGCAGATTTGGGAGGCAAGATTATAGGGATTTAGTTAGGGCTTGGGTTTAGTAGTATAAATAGAGGAAAAGAACTCTGAATTAGGGTTCGGACTTTGTATTCTGCAATACTCCTTGTAAACTCAATAATCACGTGAAAGATACACCTCGGCGATTGCCGTTTTTTGCCCGTGGACGTAGATCTCCGGATTGAACCACGTATATTGTGTGTGTTTTTACATTCTTTTCGCATTAATTACTGTTCGATTGGGTGTTTTCCGGATTGCGCATTAACAAATTGGCGCCGTCTGTGGGAACGACAAGATCGCATTCAGTAATACCATTGCCTTCTGAAATCATGGTGACAACCCGTCAGAACCAATCCCGCCGCGGAGATCAATCTAACCAGGATCCACCCGTGGACCAAGTGGCGCCTCCGAGACAATCGCCGGCAAGAAGCGCTTCCGCTCATCAGGGTAATCAAAACCCTCCACCCCCTCAGGATCAGCAAAACCCTAATATTGCTGCCGCTCAACCACCGGTAAACGTCCAAATTACCCCCGAATTGCTCCAGGCTTTCCTAGAAGAACATACACATGTTCTCCAAGATTGGGCAGCCAACCGCCTACATCCATCGGAGCCTGTCGCAGAGCCCGCTAACCACAATGACGATTCTGGTGTGCCTCTACCCCGTCCCCGTGGTCAGCGGAACCCTGGATACCGGGGACATCAGGATCGACGAAGGGAACGACCCGGTTCTTCCGAGGACCTTGGGAGTTCAAATAGATCACGACCTCACAACGAGGAACACACCGATGTGGATCGCCGCCGTCCACTTAATGCGGCTAAAAAAGTTCGCTATGCAAATGCTCATACTCTGGACCTTCAAGAGTACGAGCGAGTTCAACGCAATGTTGAACTGGATAGGATCCTGGGCATGGATGCCAATGGAGAGATCATCACACCGTTCTCCCAGGCAATCATGGACACCTCCCTTCCCGAAGGGTTTAAACGGCCAGCCATACCTCCTTACAATGGCACTGGAGATCCGGCCAATTTTCTGGGTGCTTTTAGGCACAGCATGCTTAGTCATGACAACATCACATCTCTGCAGTACTGCAGGATTTTCCCGGAGTATTTACAGGATGAAGCTCGGGTATGGTTTGATTCTCTCCCGCGAAACAGCATATCCTCGTTCAGAGAACTTGCCGAGCACTTTTGGGCAAGATTTGAAGCCCGGGTGAAGCCCGCGGCCACCATGGCCGACGTCATGACTATGGAACAACGGGACGGTGAATCCGTTACCCAATTTCTGGACCGTTTCACAACGGTAAGTCTCAAGGTGGGAGACTGCCCCGACAATGTGGCCATCGGCGCCTTCATGAATGGACTCCGTCCCGGAGCGTTGCACACCGAGTTAGCTCGGAACACACCGGTCACAACTCGAGCACTGTTCCAAACAGTGTGTAAATTTGCGAAGGCTGAGGAGCAGACTCGTCAGAAGCGTGAAAAGCACGCGGCCAAGAGGCAGGCCGACAAAGCCCAAACTGGGCCTAGCACCCGAGCTAGTGCATTTTCCCGTCTGGCAACGGGGCGCCCAGAATCCCGGAGTGAAATTCCGCAATTGACTCCGCTGACGAAGTCACGAGCTGAAATTTTTTCACTCCACAAAAACGACTTCCGACCTTGTCCACGGATGACTGCGCCTCCGGAAAAGAGAAATCGTGGCAAATGGTGTGAGTACCACCGAGATCATGGACACGAAACGGATGAGTGTCGGGAACTCGGCAAGGAGATTGAGGAATGTCTCAAGAAAGGATTCTTGCGGCAATACGTCGCACGAACTGGCGACCGACCTCGGGCAAACCATAATGGAGGCTCGTTTCATACCCGAGGAGGTTACCATGACCGAGATACTCAACAAAATCGGCCGCATTGGCAGAATAATCGGCAGGGGCCCAATAATCATGCACGACAAGATTCTGGCAATCGCCAGCCGCCACATCTCCAACTTCTACCTCCTCCTCCTCCGGGAGGACCCCGGGACGACGCACCCCCTCACGTGATAAACGTGATATACGGAGCCCTACCCACCGGGGCTTCGCGACATGCTTTGAAAGCAGAAGCTCGACGTCCTCCACCCGAGGAGCCACGTCACAAACGTCTCCATCAGTCCGAGACTGTCAGCTTCACGGATAGGGATCCGGTCCCCGAGATAACACCCCACACTGACGCTATTGTCATCGACATGGCTGTAGCTAACATAACAGTACGGCGAGTCTTCGTAGACAATGGGGCCGCAGTGAGCATCATATTTGCGGACTGTTTCGAGAGGATGGGGATTTCCCGAGATCAACTCAAACCGGCCCCCGGGCCACTACAGACTTTCACCCAGGGTGAAGTTCGGCCAGAAGGTATCCTCGCCCTCCCAGCATCGTTGGGAACTTATCCGAAGGTGAAAACAATCTTCGTGGATTTCTATGTGGTGAATTCCCCATCACCATATAATATGATATTAGGCCGGGACTGGCTCACCCCGGCAAAAGCCATATGCTCCACGTATCACCTCGCACTGAAGTTCCCCACCTCGCATGGTGAAGAAACCGTCCGCGGGAGCCAACGGATTTCAAAAGAGTGCATGTACGTGGCACTCAGAAAGGCTGCAAAGGTTCCGCCCAAACAGCAACTTCAGGTAACATCACAGGTCCTGGAACCCCGGGACTGTACCCCACTGGGAGATGCCACTGTCCAAATCCCGCTAGATCCGTCTAAGCCGGAGCAGACAGTAACAGTAGGAGCCGTGAATGTGCCATGGCTACATCAGGCCATTATTCAGATCCTGCGAGAATATTCCGATGTTTTCGCATGGTCTCCTTTGGATATGCCCGGAGTCTCTCCCGAGGTGATTACCCACAAGCTAAATATCGATCCTAGTGTCAAGCCCATCCAGCAGAAACAGAGAAAATTTGCCCCGGAGCGAAATGAGGCCATTCGAGTTGAGGTAAAACAACTCCTGGACGCGGACATTTTATTCGAGGTATTCTACCCCTCTTGGTTATCCAATCCGGTAATGGTTACAAAAACCAGTGGGGCCTGGCGGATGTGTGTCGATTTCTCCGATCTCAACAAGCACTGTCCGAAGGACTGCTATCCTCTACCTTCTATCGACCAAAAGGCCGAGGCCATTACGGGGTACGTGGCACTTTGTTTCTTGGATCTATATAAAGGCTATCATCAGATCTTTATGGATCCACAGGATGCCGTCAAAACGGCGTTTATCACTGCCTTCGGGTGCTACGCTTTCAAGAAACTGCCCTTCGGGCTCAAGAATGCCGGGGCCACCTACCAGCGTCTAATGGACTCCGTCTTCCATGACCAGATAGGTCGCAATGTTGAGGTTTACGTCGATGACTTGGTCATCAAAAGCTCCTCTCATCCTTCATGCGTGCAGGACATCGCCGAAACCCTGCGCACTCTGCGGCGCTATAATTTGCGCCTCAACCCTACAAAATGCACTTTCGGTGTTGGCTCCGGGAAGTTTCTCGGATACATGGTATCACAAAGCGGCCTACAAGCCAACCCGGCTAAGCTTCGCGATGTGTTAGACCTACAGCCACCAAAGACATTCAGGGATGTTCAACGCCTTACAGGTGGCCTAGCAGCTTTAAACAGATTCTTATCAAAAGCAGCGGAGCGCCAGCTACCATTTTTTAAGATCCTCAGACAAGCGAAGTCCTTTGAGTGGACTCCAGAATGTACTGAGGCCTTCGAGGCCTTGAAACGACATATACAGCAGCTGCCCACCTTGTCAGTTCCTCTCCCCGGAGAGCCGTTGTACGTATATCTGGCTTCTGCCGAGGAGGCTGTTAGCGCCGCTCTTGTGCGAGAAGTGGAAGGGGTTCAGCACCCCGTATATTTTGCCAGCCGGGTACTTCATGGAGCAGAGACGCGATACTCCGAGCTTGAAAAAACCGCCTTGGCCCTCGTTATGGCAGCTCGACGCCTCCGACCATACTTCCAGGGACGCGAAATACGAGTCTTGACAAATCATCATGTGCGCCAGATCCTTGTAAAACCCGAGGTGTCTGGGCGCCTCGCCAAATGGGCCATCGAGTTGGGAGAATATGACATCCAGTTCCTTCCCCGCCGAGCCATCAAGGGTCAAGCCCTCGCTGATTTCTTGGCCGAAGCTCCGGTGGACAGTCATGAGACACCCGCAGACAAAGATACACAGCACCACGACACACTCGCTCCTTCACCTCGGAAGTGGCAGCTGTTTGTGGACGGCGCATCCACGGTCCGAGGAAGTGGCGCCGGACTACTCCTCATCGACCCCGAGGAGGCTGAGTTTAAATATGTCATAAGGTACAAGTTTAAGGTAACCAACAATGTAGCGGAGTACGAGGCAGTCCTCGCCGGACTCCGGCTCGCTCAATCTCTAGGTGTTCGGCACCTAGAGCTCCTCACGGACTCCGAGATCGTGTCTAAGCAGATTCAGGGGACTTATGTCGCCAGGGAAGAAACCATGGTCAGGTACCACACTCTAGCGCTTAAGCTCATCTCAACTTTTGATACAGTTATTATACAGAAAATCCCGCGGACCCAGAACTCCAGGGCAGACGCACTCAGCAAGCTGGCCTCCGCGGTCCAAACAAATATATCCCCGGATATCATGGTCGAAGACCTCTTCCATCCGTCAATTCATGAGGCTACAGTTTCTGTATTGACCGACAGCGATCCGAACTGGATGACTCCGATCATTCAGTACCTTCGAGATGGGACTCTGCCCACTGACAAGCTACGAGCTCGGCAAGTTGTGCTCAAAGCCCCCAAATACTCCCTTCATAACGGAGTCTTATATCGACAATCGTACTTGCAACCAAACCTCCGGTGCTTGCCACCTACCGAGGTCATTCAAGTTCTGAGGGAGGTTCATGAAGGGGCCTGCGCTAGCCACGTCGGCTCCCGAACACTAGCAAAGAAAATCCTTCGCTGGGGATATTATTGGCCTACTTTGTTCCATGACGCTCATGACCTAGTGTCCAAATGCAGCAAGTGTCAACTACACTCCCGTGTAAAGCACCTACCACAAACCGAACTCACGGGAATCCAGAGTGCGTGGCCGTTCATTCAGTGGGGAATTGACATTGTCGGACCCTTCCCTGTTGCTCCGGGGGGGTTGAAATTCCTGGTAGTCGCCGTAGACTACTTCACTAAGTGGGTCGAAGCCGAACCGCTTACTGCTATCACTGGTCAGAATATTCTGAAGTTCGTATGGCGCAATATTATCTGCCGCTTCGGTATCCCGAGCACTATTATCTCAGACAATGGCAAACAGTTTGCCAATGATCCATTCCGCTCATGGTGTGAGGAACTCCACATCAAACAGATATTCACCTCGGTCGCTCACCCTCAAGCAAACGGGCAGGTTGAAGTCACCAACCGAACCCTCCTCACAGGAATAAAAAAGCGCCTGGACAGCGCCAAAGGCCTTTGGGCTGAAAACCTTCCACAAGTCTTATGGGCCATCCGCACAACGCCACACACCTCCACCGGGGAAACTCCTTACAGCCTTACCTACGGCTCCGAAGCCGTCATTCCAGCCGAAATCAGTGTGCCGAGTCCTCGCCTACTTACCTTAGTTCCGGACGATAACGACGAGGCACTTCGCGCGAATTTGGATGAGCTTGAGAATCGCAGGGAACAAGCGTTCGTCCAGCAGGCTAAGTGCAAACAGCGAGCTGCACAGTACTATAACCTCCGGGTCCGAGGTACTCAGTTCAATGTCGGGGACTTGGTTCTTCGACTCAACTCGGCCAGCAAGGCTGCCCCCGAGGGCAAACTACATGCTTCTTGGGAAGGTCCATACCGAGTCGTTGCCACGCATGACTCCGGCTCTTATCAGCTCGAACATCTCAACGGGGCCCCGATCCCCCGAAGTTGGCACGTCACAAACTTGAGACGGTTCTATCTATAAAAGCTAAATCACAAGTACTTTCTCTCCTTTAATTTCCGTAATAGTTGTTATTCCTTTTTGTACTCTTCAATTAGCTCCGGCATTTATCATTGAATAAAATTTTTCTGTTCATACACCTCGCTGTGTTTTTCTTTACGTTACGGGGACGCCCTAACACATATATACTATCATTACTAGTCTCCGGACAATTAAACCTTACTCTCGGTCCGCCCGAGGAGGTTCGCATACTAGTCCCCGGACTCACACTACTTTCTCGTCTGTTTAACCGGAGAAATGCTAACTCCCGCCTGATCCGTCCGGGGAGGAAACTTGCTCCCGCCCGATCCGTCCGGGGAGTTTTTACTCCCGCCTGATCCGTCAGGGGAGATTGGCTTAGCCCATACCGTGTTCCCGAACACCTACTTAAAACAATTAACAGGTTTTATATCATGTTCCCGAACACCCAATCAAAATGATTTGTAACAAATTATTTTCACCACAAACTATTCAAATCACATGGTTTTTTACATAACACTAAAAAAAAAAAAAAAAAAAAAAAAAAACAACAAAAGTACTAAGGCTAACGTCTATGGCCCCCGAGCCAATACTGCGCACTCCGGTGCTGGGACCCACCCCTCGGTCTACGCTGGGTCCTTCGGGATCTTGAAGACCCTTGACCTCGGGCTCCGGCCCTGTTACCCTCTCGGAACCTGGCTCGGTCATCTCTCCTAGGCTCTCTTCGACGAGGACTTTCCCTAGGCGCTGGCCTCGGGGTTTCAACTCGGGTCCGTGCCCGGTTGCCGGGATGTGGTGCTGACCTCGGTGTCTCAGCCCACTGCTCAGGGTCCCACTCCTCCGGGACCATAACTTCGATTTCCTGGGCCAGCTCCTCGACTATCTCCTCGGCAACTGCTGGAGGTTCTTCAGTTGTGGCCACCGAAGCTGGCTCCCTAATGACTATGCCTTTGCTCTGCACGGAGGGTTTTTTCTGGCCTTTAGACTTCTTATCCTTTCGAGGAGCTCTCTGAGTACTTCGGTCCCGACTAGTGCTCGCAATAAACTCCTCAGCAGTAGGCCTTCGCCTGATTCGGCCCTTTAGCCCTTCATACATGCTGAGCAATAGTTCGAGGACCTCTCTTTTCCTCAACAACTCCGCAGGCTCTACTGAGCTCCTCGACATCAGCGCCGCGATGTCACTCTGGATTTCGACGGTCCGCTCTTCTACTTCCTCAAAGGTTAGCAGACCGAACTCGGACAGGATCCGTTCATATTCCTTATGGTGAACGCGGACGCGGCTCATCTCGGCAGCAGTGGTTCGATACTGCATCTCGAAGTCTTTGGCCCTTTCATTGGCCTCAACCACCTTCCTCTCCGCCGAGGCTATCTGCTTTTGCAACTTGGGCACTACGTGCAGCTCCAGGCGGTTCTTCTCTCCGCGGAACCACTCAAGTGATGTCATTAATTTCTTTATTGTATCGTGCAGCTCCGCGGTGTTCTAGACAGTTGGTAAAAATCAAACAGAATTACTCTCAAACATAGAAGAGTTGATACAGCTCGGCAACACACAATGGATTATGAAAATGAAACGATTGCAAGGGTCTGAAAAGAGAAATTGTATTTCACATTGCCAGAATACAACGGTTCAGTTACATCATTCCTATCAATTCTACAGATTTACAAATTTAAATTTGCGGGGATCTACTGACCTCCCGCTCAAGTGCCTCTGTTTCTTCGGGCAGCTCTTCTTGCTGGCCCTCAGGCACTTCGGTATTTCCCCCCTCGGCAGCAACGACAGCTTCGGTTTCAGCGGGGACTTCGGATTCTACCGAGGGAAGGGGCTCGGTGTTTTGAGGCGCCGGGGCCAGTTCACCGCGGCAGAAGGCCAAGAATTCTTCATCTTGGTCCACTATGCAGTTGGCCACTTCTGCGGCAGTCAGAAGCTGCCTCTTCCCCCCGAGCGCGTTCACCAGGGGCCATTCCGGCAGCTCCGCCAGCGCGGCGTAATACGCCTTCTCCACCTCGGCCGCCGCCTCGGGATCATACCCGAACTCTGGACGATTGATGTCCACATCCGGGTATACCTCCTTCACCTCCTCCAGCACCATGGCCCGCGTGGCTTTGTCCCCTATCGCCACAAACTTTGTCTGGAAGTCCAAAAAAGTGCTGGAGTGCAGTAATTTCTCAGCAAACGCCCTCAGTAGAGCTCCCTGACCTATAACCACGGCGGCTTCCCTTGCCTCCATTTCGGCCCGCAGTTGCATCAGTTCACCTCGGAGGCTGTGGTTTTCCATCTCTATACTGCGCAGACGCGCAACCTCGGACTCGACCACGGCAGCCCTCTTGCGTGCCTGGGTCAAGTCGTATGAGAGTTTGTCATTCTTGGCGCGAAGCTCTCGCGCTGTCGCAGCTAGCTCCTCCCTGGCCTCTATTTCATTCTTCAGGCCGACCTCGATTATACCCTTGGCCAGCCGAAGAATCTTCTCGGCGTCCGCGCTATCGAACCCCAGCGTACTGGGGATCACCTGCTCCCCCTGAAATAGTTAATACACACCGAGGCGCACGGGTTAAACCTCTGATACACACCTCGTGTAAGATAAACTACTGATCAGCATTCTTAATATTACCTCGGTACTTGCCCCAACCCGGGGTCTTTTGGCTGGTGCTTGCGGAGCCCCAGTAGGCTCCGGCCTCTTCTTCGATGACACCGGAGACCCCGCCGGCATCGCCCTCTCCTCCGACCCCGATGACGGTCGGACACTCTGAGACGTCTTCTCTCGGGGAGTCACCTCGGTGGCTATCCCCTTCTTCTTTGCCGCTGCCGACGCTGCAGGGCTTCCCGATGCCGGCTGCTTTCCGAAGCGTCCCACTGCAAATATATATATATCAAAGGTCACTTTGCGCACAACGGCAAAATTGAATAACAGGACAAAAAACTCCTACCCTCTTCGGCATTTCCATTCCCTGAATAATATGGGCTAAGCCCAGCCTTCTCCAGTTCCTCCTCGGAACAGAGGGTTTGGAAAGTCCCCACTTGCAGGAATATGTGCCTCATCTCGGCCCCTGGATTCTCCACAGGAGCGGAATCCTGCACCTCGTCACTCCTCCACTTCGGGAGGGCTATTTTATTCCTAACAAATATGAATCTCTCCTTCCACCCCTCTACTTTGCTCGGGTTTTGAACCTTGAACCCTCCGCGGGCTCGAGGACTAAAGGAGTACCATCCCTTGGACTTCCCGAAGTTCTTAAGCTGGTAGAAAAACCTAAAAAGTTCTACCGTTGGTTCTACCCCGGCCATTTTACTTACAACAGTAAAACCTACCAATTGCCTCACCGCGTTCGGTGCTAACTGGCAGAGGGCAATGCCGTAGTATCTTAACAGCTCTACGACTATGCTCCACAACGACAATCTCAATCCTACTCTAAGGGGGTCAATGTACACGGTCATAAACCCCTGCGGTGGGCAACAGGCCCTATCCTCGGGGGTCGGAATTATGTACTCAAGGTCAAACGGAAGATAAAAAGATGGGAGTTCCCTCTCCAGCTGCCCCCGCGACATCCGTAAACCTATGGAGGACACCTCAAGATCAACCGCCGGACATTCGTAAAACGATATCGTCCGGGTATTACACTCTACACCGTCGACTCTCTCTATGGTTCTTATGGAATCCTTCTCCGGAAAAATATACGATATGGGGGGGACATCTAACGGAGTGTCCGCATCTCCAACTACTCTGACCGAGGCCGAAGAAGGGGCAGAAGATGAAGCAGATGAAGAGGATGACATACTTACTTGATTTGAATTCGAAAGGATGGAATTGAGAAATTTTTGATCTCTGATGAATCACAAACGCAAGGTTCCTCTTTTTCCCGCTTTCTATAACAGATGAACGCAATAGAGAAGATGAAAAGTTACTGTGCAGTTATTCCTTATATAAATGCAAAACACCGACGGCTCTGATGCAGCCTATTCAAATTCAGTGATGAGGATTCATGCGTGCTTCTCACGCGCTTTACAGTTACCGAGGCGCGTGGGGAACAGCTGTCTTGGAACTCGCAGAGCGTGTCACTTCACGCTCCTCTCTCTCATTATGGCGCCGCCAGTCACATCAGTCTCACCCTTCTTCAGGAAGATTCAAGATACACTCCGGTGTACTTTTTGCCTCGGCCATACCACTACACTCCGGTATTCTAACCACTTCGGCCCAATATCTCACTCCGGTGTACCCTACACCTCGGTCAGACTGTCATGTACTTTAGACGTGTTTTACGCCTCGAGCAAGTTCGGTAACTCATTACAAGTACCAAGCACTTCGGCCTACCAGTGACCCCGGTCTTCTTTGCTTAAAGTTCCCCACCCCGGTGACAACCGAAGCTCCTACCTTGCTTCGGCTGGGGGGGGGGGCATCTGATAGGGATGACCCGGTTACCTCGGGCCGGGTTACCTCGGGTCGGGTTAATAGCATGCCAGCAACCGCGAAGGCCCAGACCCAACAGGCGGGTTAAGAGCATGCCAGCAACCGCGAAGGCCCAGGCCCAACAGGCCCAGCAACACGCATTCGGCCCAGCGAATGCGAATCTGTCACGTAAATCCCAACTGCCATGATCTTTTCCCAACGGCCATGCAGATTTGGGAGGCAAGATTATAGGGATTTAGTTAGGGCTTGGGTTTAGTAGTATAAATAGAGGAAAAGAACTCTGAATTAGGGTTCGGACTTTGTATTCTGCAATACTCCTTGTAAACTCAATAATCACGTGAAAGATACACCTCGGCGATTGCCGTTTTTTGCCCGTGGACGTAGATCTCCGGATTGAACCACGTATATTGTGTGTGTTTTTACATTCTTTTCGCATTAATTACTGTTCGATTGGGTGTTTTCCGGATTGCGCATTAACAGGTTCAAAATTATATTATAATATTGAGTTTTTCTACGATTTAACCATGACATTAATACAACTGTTATTTTTATTGTGGTAAGAAAATTATAAGGTAAAAAAATAGGATCCACTAGTTCTCTTCTCCGCGGCTCCATTAATTCTGCAACGGCTTTTCTTTCTTCCTTGCTCCATTATTTCTGAAGCTATCTTAGTCAAGGAAGATTTCAGTTCCAAAAGCAAGCAATGATGGGTTAGTGTTGTCCAGATTATTAATTTACCAAATATCATAAAGAACCATTGATGCTTGTGGCATTCATTTTCTTAACACCGGGGCCAAGACGATTACAACAATTACATGAGAACTCTTGTTCTCTCTCCATAAGACAAGACGGAATGACTAATCATTGTTACTTGAATTAGTTTACAATTTTATTGTTTGATTTTCGCTACTGTAAGTGTTCAGAGGATTTTAGGATTTCAGATTTAGAGTTCCTATTATTTCCAGGATTGGATATTGCCAATTGTAAATCCAAACTAAATTGAATTTATATCTTCATAAGCTGAAGCTGCAAAGATCCATAGGTGCAGAATGAGAGGGAAAATTTAGGAATCGGAACAGTTTTTTTTTCTTCTTTCTTCTTTTATAAACAGAAATGAAGGAGAACTTACACTTTCAAAACTGGGACAAGAGAGAATTATATTACATTGATTTAATACGATTTGAATATTAATTGACTAAAATTTTACAATGGTAAAATAAGATCGTGGAAAATAGATAAAAGTAGATTTAATGGTTGTGATTAGAAGTTACTTGATCTAATAGCAAAAAATTAGTTTGTATTGATATCATGGTTGTACCATAAAAAGACCCTATAATATTTACATTATACATAGGAAAAGTTGGTAAAAATGCCTGGGATCACCCTAACACGAATAGAATTATACTGTGATGTTTACATCATACATAATAAATAGGAAAAATTGATAAAAATTGCCCTTTAGAGTTGACATGAATCATGATTAAGAAAATATCTTTTAAGTTGACATTTTTTAAAAATATAAAATTAATCCATAAAATAGAAATTGTTTGTTAAAAGAAATATAAAATGTGAAATTATTTTTAATTTTGGTATATTAAAATAGTGTTATGAAATATTTAATATAAAAATAATTAAAAAAATAAATTTTTCCCCACATAAAAAAATGAAGTCACACACGGACACCACATAGTCAACATTACTCCCTTATTGTCACACTACTGTATGATCGGTTGGTCTATAACATGATAATTTTACAAATTTTTTATGATATACTGAATATTATAATAAATTAAAGAAATTAAAGGTTATTTTAATAAATAGTACTCTTTCCATTTTAAAATAAATGATGTTTTAGAAAGAAACAGAAGAATTAAGAAAGATATATATTTTCAAATATATTACCAGGTGGCCTGTCTATTAAAAGTAATTTCTACCTCCGCCCCGTTCTGATTTGACTACTTTTATTTTCGATTTGTTTTAATTTAATTTGTCAGCCTATAAATGACAAATCTCCACCATCAATCTCTACCTTTAAAAAAGTTCAAGACTCCACAAAATTTGTTTTTCTTAACCTCTGTACCCGACCAAGGCAGACAATTTAGGCCGGGACGGAGGGAGTAACAAATGACTCCACAAAATTTGTTTTTTCTTAACCTCTGTGCCCGACCAAGGTAGGCAAATTAAGCCGGGACGGAGGGAGTAACAAATGACTCTACAAAATCTATTTTTTCTTAACATGTGTGCCCGACCAAGGTAGGTAAATTAGGCCGATACGGAGGTAGTATTTGTTTCAAATTTGTTACTCCCTCCGTCCCAGCTTAACTTGACTACTTGTCATTTCGGTCTATCTCAACTTATCTTGTCAGCTCATAAATGACAAATTTTTTACACAATCTCCATCCTCAATATCTACATTTAAAAAGTTTAAAGATTTCATAAAATCTATTTTTTCTTAACATCCATATTAGTCAACTAAATAAGTTAAGTCGGGACGTACGGCGTAGATAAATGCAAATTATCCCTTTTTTTTTTTTCCTTCTTTTTTGACTTGATGAAAACAGAGGGAGGACCAAGGAAACAGGCATCTGACGCGGACAAGCACTCCTTGTCTAACGCACCATTGTCCAGAAAATCGATGCCCCGTCAGATTTCCAACCAATTTCGATATTCCAAACGCTGCGCTAACCAACACCACCACGTGTCGACCAGGGGCTTTATTCTTATTTCTCAATTTCTCGTTTTATTTTTTTATTAATAAATTCAGCGTCCCCACACTACTCACTTCTAATGCCTTTTGGTTTGACATGTGAGACGTTGCAGGATTCAAGCTGTAGATGATTTGGCTACAATAAATTGAGGTGGCACTTCACGACAAATTATATGCTATCCGATCGGACAGTACTCGATTAGATGATCTAGTTATTTATTTAAAAAATAAATGAAAATTAAATAAAAGTAGCCGTTGATTTCAATTTGTTTTACACTTAAAATAATACTCCCTCCTTCTCAGTTAACTTGTCATACTTTCTATTTTGGTCCGTCCCACTTAACTTGTCATACCCATAAATGTCTAATAAAGGCAATAATCCTCACCCTTAAAATATCCACATTCAATCTCCACCTTTAAAAAAGTCAAAGATTTCACAAAATCTATTTTTTCTTAACATCCGTGCCCGGTCAACTGTGACAAGTTAACCGGGACGGAGGGAGTATTTAAAAAGTACTACCTGCATTTTTTTTAGATGTTCATGTAGGTTTGGATAAGGAAATTAAGGAATATAGAAATAGACAAATAAGTCCTTAATTCGATTATATAGATATGGTAGGTTAGATAATTAGAATTTTTTTAGGAGTAATTATAAGAGTGCTATTGGAAAAAATGTAGAGAAAAAGTTAAAAAACAATTATTTGTAAACAAAGTATAAAAGCTAAAAGACATCTAAAAAAACCGGAGGTAGTATATATAACGATAATATAACACGATCCAAAAAAAGTGTGCTAATTAACCCCAAAATAACATTAACACTCAATTAAAAAAATGTCCCGCAAAAATATTTAAAGGGTTAATTACAGAATGCATCCTGTACTATTGGCCTTTTTTTCATTTCTAGTCCAAACTAAATATTTTTTCCGATTGCAACCTGTATAATGCGTTTTTGTTGCAGTTTGCAACTCCGGCCATATTCCAGGCTATATAGGTCATGTGTCATGCACATGATCCCCATGGGTCAATAATATGGCGACACGTGGCCACAAATAAAAGAAAAAAAAATCAAAAAAAAGGAAAAAAATACTTATAAATTATTTTAAAATTTCAAAATAATTCATAAAAAATATAAAAATAATTTAAATTTATAAATATTTAATATAAAAAATAAAAAAAAAAATTAAAATTCAGAAAATTAACAAAAATTTCTAAAATTAATTTTTAAAATTCTGAAATAAAAAAAAATCGAAATTACTTATAAATTATTTTTAAAAAATAATTTTTTTATTAAAAATATAAAAATTATATACATATCTAAATAATTTTATATAAAAAAATAAAATACTTTGAAAATTTTGAAATTCAAGAAATTAACTAAAAAATATAAAATTAATTTTAAAAATTCTGAAAATAATAAAAAAATCGAAAATGGTTTTATTTTGAAAAAAATAAAAATAAAAACTGTAAATTATTTAAAAAAGTTTACATAATTTATTAAAAATATAAAATTATATAAATTTCTAAATAATTTTATATAAAAAATGAAAAAAAAATATTTTGAAAATTTTAAAATTCGGGAAATTAAAAAAAAATCAATTTTTTTTTTTAATTTCCTGAATTTTAAAATTTTCAGAATTTTAAGAATAAATTTTAATTTTTTTGTTAATTTTCTAAATTTTAAAATTCTCTCGCTAGCGGACACATTGAAGGAGATTCAGCTGTCTGGTGCAGCCGTCAAACTAGAAATAAAAAAAAAAAAAAAAGAAAAGAGAAGCCGACCTTCCCTCTTGCAGTTCCACCGTCGTCTTGCCGCTTGAATAGCTGCCGAGTTTCGATTAGGCCGAGAAGTCAGGTCTATCAGAGAAGACCCCCGCTTCTACTGTCCATGATTATTATTGTTGTTCTATGCGCGCGGTAAAGAAAATGGAGAGGAATTAGAAATTTAACAATTCCCAAATTAATTTAAAATAGTTTTCAGAAATAATATTTTTTAATTATTTGGATTTTAAATGAATTTGAAAATTTCAAAATAATTTTCCAAATGTTATATTTAGTTCCAGATATTTTAAAATAAATTTTAGATTTTTTTGTTAATTTTCTGAATTTTAAAATTTTCAAAATATTTTTTTTTTATTTTTTAAATAAAATTATTTAGAAATATATATAATTTTATATTTTTAATAAATTATTTTAATTTTTTAAAATAATTTACAATTTTTTCAATTTTTTTTCAAAATAAAAGTATTTTCGTTTTTTTTATATTTATTTCAGAATTTTTTGTTAATTTTATGTATTTTAAAATTTTGAAAATATTTTTTTATTTTTATATTAAATATTTTTATTTTTTACGAATTATTTTGAAAATTTTAAATAATTTTTAAGTATTTTTTTTCCTTTTTGTCGATTTTTTTTAATTAGTGGCCACGTGTCGCCATATTATTGGTCCATGGGGGTCATGTGCATGGCACATGGCCTATATAGCCTGAAATATGACCGGAGTTGCAAACTGCAACAAAAACGCGTTATACAGGTTGCAATCGGAAAAAACATTTAGTTTGGACTAGAAATGGAAAAAAGGTCAATAGTACAGGTTGTATTCTGTAATTAACCCATATTTAAAAGGTCTTCATGTGAAATTTTAGTAAATTCGATGAAGATACAATTTTTTAATAACTATAAATTCTTATTTAAATAAATTATTTATTTAATTAATTTACTCAACCAACTTATTCGTAAAATAGAGACTTTTATTTTACATAATAAAAAGAGGAGAATTTCTTACCTATGTGTAGGATAGTGCCCCATTTCAGATGCACGATACATAAGTAAAATAGGTGAAAATATTAATTTTTTGTCTGTGTATCGTGATCCAGTGATGTTTGGTCCTACTCGAAAAGAGATATTGACTCAAACATAATTCTTTGTAAAAAAAATCATACTACCTCCGTCCCAGTCAATTTTGTACTTTTTCGTTTTCGTCCGTCTCAAGTGAATTTGCATATTCCTTAAAAAGAAAAGTTATAATACAATCTTCACCCTTAAAATCTCCACCCTCAATTCACATTTGAAAAGTTAACAAAATTTCAAAAAAATAATTTTTCTTAATACTTTTGTCAACCCTCTTAGTGCGAGATTAATCAGGACGGAGGTAAGTATATTTAAAAAAAAAGGAAAAGAAAAAAAAACCATTAGACGTAGATTATCATATCCAACGGTTCAGGATAATGCCAAACAAGAAAATAGTAATTTTATCTTTTGATAAATTAAGCGGCAGGAAAGGAATCGGCAGTCGCGGCACGTACTCTAAAGTGCTGGGCCCACAAAACACATACATTGGTCCGCGAGCTGACGTGTCCGGCCCACAATGGCTCGCAGTAAATTGTGAGTGGGCCCCTACAGGAGAGCGTGAGCCAGCTCATGAGTCATGGGCTTCTAGATGATGGTGGCCCAAGTGTCCTCCACGTGGACATATCATGTGTCTATCCTTTATTGGCTGGTCGTAGTTTAGTTCGGATCCTCTCCTACATAATTTTCTACATCACCTCGAAAACCAAAAAAAGTGAAAATAGTTTAAAAAAAATTATGACCTTCGTCCCACCTTATCTTGCATACTTTCCGTTTTCGTCTGTCCCAAACGAACTTGCACACCTTTTAAAAGGAAAAGTTATAACACAACCCTCAAAATCTCCACCCTCAATCAACCTTAGAAAAGTCAACAAAATCTCAAAAAATAACTTTTATTGATATTTGTATCAACCTCCATGTGCAAGATAAAATGAGACGGAAGAAGTATTCCACATTACATGGTACATTTTTTTTTTTTTTTTGAAATTTGTGTTTACAATATTTACTAAGCGCCACAAATATTAAATTATGTCATAAATTAACATGTGTCATGTATTAAAGATAATGAATCGATACCTACTTTTGATCTGACACGTAAAATTGGTTCATGTCCGTGCAACATTTTAGGCGACCGTATAAATTGTAGCCTGAAGTTTATCGAGCTCTCCAAACTCAATTTGGTGGGACAATTGTTCAACAGATCACTAGGCGGTTGAAAAAGAATTAGTGTCTTTTAGGATAATGTGCAGGCCCGAGTTCACTCATTTTTCGACCGCTCGAACCAACACATGACGTTTATCTATCGACTTGTTCTAGGCCGGGCTTCTTTAATTGCAACCTCTAGTGATACATGCATGCATATTTCACTTCAAATCCTCCAATTTTTATACAATTTTCAAAATTCAATGTATGTTAATTAATGATACTATTTAATATATGTAGTGATTAATAAAATCGAGAAAATATGAGATAAAATATACAAACTAAACAGGTAATTTTTCAAATGTATATGTATAAGTTGATGAAAATTAAAATAGATATTACACATTCATTATTATATAGCCACCTTGCAGAAATCGTTAGACACCATTTGAGCGGTATTCAGTAGATTGAGTGTCTAGCGATTAATTAAGGTTTAGGTGGAATTGAACAAGATATACGTGTACATAGTCAATGAGAAATAAAAGAATAGAGATGACCAATAAAAATCTAGCACCTAAATTGAAATTAGTAGAATATAACCGATAATTTTTAAACAGCATAAATAGAGGTATCACTCATTAAAAAAAGAAAAAAAAAAAGGGCAGGATATGGTGACGAAATGGATATGGAATCTGCCACGGCAGGCATGTCCCGATCGTCCGATTTGGATCTTGGGGTGAAGAGAGATGCGTGATTTGCGGTGGACATTAAGAGGACGTGGCGGAAGTTGAATCATGCGACATGAGGTGACGTGTGTACTTGTCCATGTGCTTGTGTTGCATCCTTGAGGAGGACTTCAAGGATAAATCTGTACTTTCACATTTATCATCGTTTGATGACATTAGGATGACCTAATAAATGTTCCCATTTAAAACTTATGCCACCAATATTCACATTAATCGTATTGTCAAACAAATCGGATTTAATAAATTAAAATACTATTAATAATGATTACGATGTTCTTAATGATAAATTAATATAATTAATATGATCGATTAAAAATAATATATATGTATTTAAGAAAAATAAAAAACATAAAAAATGTAAGTTTTCTTTCTTTTGTGTCATTTGCAAGTTGCAACTAGATCGGAATATTTTTTCTCCAAAACTTCATAAATGTTATCTTTTTAAAGTTTTGGGGATAACAAGCATCAACATGACAATCCTTTTGAAACGCTTTCATCTCGTTGTTCCTCCTTCTCTACGCCCTATTCGCTACTTCAAGATGATTTATCCTCCGAATCAAGTCAACTATGATAATCCTAGCCCTCTAACATTGTGGAAGATTCTCCCACATGAAGAAATTACACCCTTTACAGTATCTAAAAAAAAAAGAGAAAAAATAGAGATTATAAATTGCAGAATGTAGCGATCCAAGATTTTCGAAAGACGGTCCTACTTTGACAATGGCAATTGAGATTCTCCCGAAGTAGACATTTGTCAATTTCAGCAAACATGCTGAAGAAATCGGGAGCCTCTGTTTTTGCAGGTTAGGGTTCTCGAGGAAATAGAAGAAAGACAACTTTTGCAATTTATAACCACAAAAAAATTATCAAGTTGTTGATCTATTAGTTTTCCACCAAATTGGTCCTATTTGGTATATAAATTCCCCCGAAAAGTAACAAGGATCCCACCTAAGTTGCCCACGTAACAAGCTCCCGCGGAAACCACTTAAAAATTCAGCACGTGATATATAACGTGCCATTTTGAATTCTCCGGCAAAATTTGGGCAAAAATTGCATACCTCTGAACATAATAATATATAAAATATGACTTCTATTCATGGGCTCTTCATTTTATTCTGCAAATATATATTTTATACAAGAATTATCCAGATTATTTTAACAAAAAAATTCTAAGTGGTTGTTGATATGCGTTGTATTCGAGTTCATAAATAGCCATGTCATCTATCTAGCTTGGCCCCATCCACCACATCTACCGCATAAAAGGAGTTTGAGGGGAAAAGCTAATTTTTTTTAATAAATACAGTTATTTTAATAAATTGTACTGAATTTTAAATAAAAAACGAGTTACATTTGATTGCGCTAAGAAATTTTATTGGCGAAAACTTATCTCTTCGTAAAGTTATGTTAAGAAAGTCTTCGATAGAAAAGTAATTTGATTTACCTTTTGTTGATACATATTGCTTAAAATATAATTGCGGCAAAATAATAGGGTGATTTATGATTATTTTTCTGCAAAAATGTGTACAATAACCGTGTAATGTTTCTCGTAAACAAATAGATCCTCTATTTTAAATAATATTATATTTTTTATTCTAATTTAATTAGTACATGTCACCTACTTGTATATCATGTCACCATGATATAATTCTATATACGTACCGTACATAGATATAATTAAAATATTAAATAAAATACTATTTAAAATAGAAAATTCAATCCGTCTCGTAGGAGTTCCAACTTCGGAGGAAGCGTCGTTTTAGGAGTTTCAATAGATAATTTTCTATAGTCTTTTCGCCGATATATTTGAGTAACACTAAAAGATAGAAAATAGTTGTTAAAAACGAAAAGGAAACACTTTTATAGTAAGATAATTAAACTTAGAAAAGAATATGACATTTTATTGTGTTAAAATTTCTAAATGACCCTTAGTTGGAGATAAAGGGAATAATAATAAATAAATAAATAGGATGAAAACTCAATGCAACCAATAGAACTATGCATTCCTGTTATTCAAACGTAACAGAAGATGAAACATGTAATGTAACCGAGAATTCAAACTGCATTTTGAGTGTTGAAAGAAGGAAGTTCATGTAAAATTAAACAATACTCCCTTTGTTCTGGCCTGACTTACCTATTTTGACTGGTCACGGAGGTTAAGAAAAAAAAGATTTTGTGTAATCTTTGACTTTTTAAAAAGTGAAGATTGAGGGTCGAGATTGTAAGAAAAAATTGTCATTTATGGACTAGCAAATTAAGTTGGGACAAATAAAAAAGAAAAATAGACAAGTTATAGCGGGACGGAGGTAGTAATTTTAATCCTAAAACTTGGGCCAAGTATGTTTGGTTCAGCTTGGGCCCAGTATTTCCTTTGAAAGGTTCGGCCATGTTATGTTAAAGCCCATAATACCCACATATTGTATTGCCTCATCCGGCCCATTTGGTGGATTGGGCTTCCACTACCAATATTCCTTTCAAGATATCAGGCCTAGTTTGTACAAGTGGCCCATTGCAAAATTCTGAATAATTTATGAAATTATATGGGAAAATTCATTTTTAATCCTGTATGTTAGGCCTTGTATAGTAAAAATCATGTATGTTAGAAAATTTCAATCTTAGTCCTGTATATTTCAAATGTTCCTCAATTTAAAGACACTGACCATCACCAACAACTAATTTGACTGCAATTAATCACGTGCGACCCACGTGATTAATAAATTTGAGAAAGATGAAGAAAGAAAGAAAACCAAAATAAAAATTAAAATGAAATGCACCTCACACGGGACTTAGGGTTTAACTTTTTATTTTTCTTTTTGGACGAACTATTAAAGTAATTTTATGATTTGACATGTTATTTGGACAAATACTTGACACATAAGCATTAGCCCTCGAAAGTCCTAAATTTATTATTCTAATTTCGGCTAAATTGGTCTTCGATGATGGTCAGTGTCCTTAAATTGATAACTTTTGAAATATACATGACTAAAACTGAAATTTTCTAACATACAAGACTTTTATTAGACAAGGCCTAACATACGGAAATAAAATTGAAATTTTTCCTGAAATTATAACTTCTTGAAGTATGCAATTCAGGAAATGTATTTCCATTGAAAAAAAATGAGAAATAAATTAAATGATTAACAATTGAAAAATGCAGAAAAGACATGAAAATAATAAATTAGGTGTAGTACATGAAGGAATAAGAACATCGAGTCAGGAACGGATCTAGAATTTTGTTCTAAGAGGAGTGAATTCTTTTTAACTTCATTAAGTAGTACAGAGACGGAATTTTGAATCAGGTAGGATGAAATTTGAAAAAATAAGAGGGACGAACCCATTTATATTAAGAATATCAGTAAAAATTACTAGATATGTAATTTTTTTTTTTCAATATTCGCGACCGCCACCTCTCGCCGCCCCAAAATCCATTCCTACATGGAGTTTGAGAAAAATGCCAGATCAAGTCATTAATGCATGCAAATATTGCTGGCGTTAGGCCCTAGACATTTTCTTTAATCTGAAAAAAATCATACTTCCTCCGTCTCAGCTTAACTTGTCTACTTGTCATTTTGATCTGTTCTAGTTCAACTTATCAGTTCATAAATAACAAATTTCTCACACAATCTTCACCCTCAAAATCTCCACACTCAATCTACACATTTAAAAAAGTAAAAATTTTCACAATTTTTCATTTTTTTAACCTCCGTGCTCAATCAACTAGGCAAGTTAAACCGGAACATATAACGTATTTTATTTTCTCATTGATAAAAACTGCCCTACTGGTTTTTTCTACACGTGTATCCATGAAACGAAACACAACGTAAAATGCCGTAGAGGATCAAACAACCTAAATAAGTTTTTTTTTTTTTTTTTGGTTTTTAACCTAGACCTTGGCTTAATTGCTTTAACTACATTTTTGGTTTTATCGATCCATCCGAACAAGTTTTGAGGTCCAATTACTAAACCTAAAGTTAAAAATTAGGATTTGTGTCTACATAGCTATAGATGTATGTCCTTCGACAATTTTGAACTCCTAATTAAAAGGAAGCAACGACATAATATGATTAGATTTAACGATAAATGAATTGTATCCATTTAATTAAAGGACTAAAAAATTGTAAAATTAGAGTGAGCTAAAGTTTCAAATTCGAGCTCCACTTTAGTAATTGATACTCATAGTTAACCTACAAGCATCGCATTTTGTTACACCACATTTGAAAGATCATGTTGTAAATGATAATTAAGTGATTTTTCATGTAATTAAACCCATATTGTATTCATAAATGTGCAAGCTATATAATTTTAAAATTTGCAACTAGTACTGTAAACGAGTCGAGTCGAGCCGAGCTTGTAGGTGTTCATGTTCGCTCATTTATTTTTAATCGAACTCGAATCGAGTCGAGCTGTATTTGAGATTGTTTGATTGTGTTCATGAACATGTTCGTGAACGTATTTGTGAACGTATTTGACTGTGTACGTGAACATTTGTGCTTGTAAACAACTATTACCCTTCTACCAATATCAAATAAACATAAATTTTCATACAAATAAACAAATTTAACCAAATACTTAATAGCAAAACAAGTAACATAAGAATATTAGATTATATAATAATATGAATATTGTTGTTGTTGTTATTATTATTATTATTATTACTATAGTTATTAAGTGGGTCTTCAACGAGCTTACTCACGAGCTATTAATGAACGAGGCAATCAGTGTTCAAGCTCTATTCGTTTATAAACGTTAAAAAATTATTCGCTTATCCAAATAAACGAGCTTGTTCACGAATTGTTCGACGTTGCATCCTTGGTTTTTTTCCCTGCTTCAACTAGATAAACATTTATTCTCCTTTATGATCTCATCATAGCTATATTTTGGCCTTTATGGACCTCTCGACTGACAGATTACATCATTGTTGTTGCAAATTCAAAGGAAACTTGGTTCAATTTCTTGTGCACTAAATCCAGGATTCTTTTGTTAATTACTCTCTCCGTCCCGACTAATTTTTCATAGTTGACCGGATACTGATTTTTTTAAAGGTGATAATTGAGTGAGGAAATTTTGAGGATAGAGAATGTAAGAAAAAATTTCTTTCTAAGAGTGTGAAAGTTAAGTGGGACACATCGAAATGAAAAGTAGGAAAAGTTAACCCGGGACGGAGGGAGTATTCGTCAACCACATTTGCTTTCAAATTCAACCCCCTATATAAAACCAGCTTACATAACTTTCTCCATTACTCTGTTCTTACAAAATGCCTCACGAAAACTCAGCCATTTTCTGCAAATTCTTGATGTTTTTAACGATGATGTCGGTTTTCCGAATCGACGCGAAATGCGCCTTTGAGGCCATTTTCACGTTCGGAGACTCGAATTCCGATACCGGAGGATTTTTCGCTGCTTTTCCGTCTCAGCCTCCGCCTTACGGCATGACCTACTTCGGTAGGCCGACTGGTCGACCTACGGATGGAAGGCTGTATATTGATTTCCTAGGTATTTCTTTCTGGTAACACGAGAGTTACTATTATCGTAAAAAGTATTATTTTTATTATAAAGATTAACACTGAAAATTACGCTTTTACTTTAAACGTGATACTTTATATGATAAAAGTAACTCCTGTACTAAGTAAAGTGACTTGTAAGATAATTGTATTTAAGTGTTTGCAGTTTTTCTATAATATTTTGATTTCGATAGATTAGTACAGTGACTTGTAAGATAATTGTATTTAAGTGTTTGCAGTTTTTCTATAATATTTTGATTTAGATAGATTAGTACAGTGACTTGTAAGATAATTGTATTTAAGTGACTAACGAATAACGACAGATTATCTCCATCTTTAATATTCGATTGTTATTTCATCACTAATCGGATATTAATGATCTTTTGCCACTTTTCGTCAGTATTCTATTTCGATTCTTTTTCTATTTTGTAGCTGATATTAGGGTGGTTGCAATGGGAGAAGCAAGTTGGTGTTGAAGTTGGCTTTTCCAACTTCAACATTGATGTGGAAGTTCAGGTTTAGGGAAATTGTTGAAGCTGGGTTCGGAGTGTAGAAGCTGGGTTAGGAGAAAATGGGGAAGAAAAGAGAGAGTGGAAAAAAATGGCTGTGGGGAACACACCCAATCCCACGGCGCGTGCGGAACACGCGCGCGTGGGTTGGGTGTGAGGGTGGCGTGAATGCAGGGAAATGATGGGGACAGCTTGCAATCACTTTTATGTCTCAAATTTTAGTTTAAAAAATTCAACGTTTTACTTTTTTATTGTAATTATTACTTTTTTTTTTTTTTTAGTCTTAAAAATTTACATGTAATTTTTATTTAATGTCATTTATTGTTACATTATATTATTTGCATATTTATCAAATTTGTTATATAAGAGGGAAAATTTTATGAATATAGCCGTTGAATTTTGTCAACGAATAAAAAAAAATATTATATTACAATTGAGTGTTTTATGCAACGGCTAGAAAAATAAAATTAAAGAAAAAGAGATTTATGTCATATTATCCATTCTTTTTGCAATAACTGTAACTAAAAAAAAATAAAAAAATAAAAACTATTGAGATAATTGGTTAAATTTTTTTGGCTATAAATATGTCCAACAACTTATTGTTTTCCTACTACCAAACTTTTCTTCCAATTTCATTCCCAAATTTTTCTGTCTTCTTTGTGTAAAATTTTTGTCATCTCTTCTCCATCGGAAATGGGTGATAATTATGGTGAATCCTGGCTAAAATTTTTTGGTTTACCAAACACTCAGGGAGATTCAAGTGCTCAAAATTCACAAACTGGGCCTCGCCCAAACGCCCAATTCTCGCCATTTTCTTATCCACCACAATTTCCACAAAATGTTGCCTCTGGTTCAAATGTTGCTCCACCTGCTCCATTCTTCAATGGTGTCATTCGTCACGTCAATGGTGTCATATCATGTTGTGTTCTTTTTAATGTGTTTCAAATTTCAAATTATTATGTTGGTAGTTGTAACGTTTGTGGTTTATTATTTCTTATCATGTTGTTTGCTTTTTAATGTATTTCAAAATTCAAATTATTATGTGTAGTTGTAACGTTGTTTGTGTATTGCAATACAATTGGTAAAATAGCCGCTACAAAATAGACGTTACAAAATAGCCGTTACAAAATAGACGTTACAAAATAGCCGTTACTAAATAGTCGTTACAGAGAGACAACTCCAATTCCTATATCCGTAATTACAGAGAACTACGTAATAAAGAAACACACCATCAGCTTCGAGCCGACTTGGTTGAGCATATTTGGTCACGCTATGGAGCCGATGAGTGAATACAAAATTATTATTGTTGTTATTTTTATGATTATTGTTATCGTTGTTGTTGTTGGTTATTATTATTATTATTATTATTGTTGTTGTTGTTGTTGTTGTTATCTATTTTATAGTGTTTTATTTTTATTTTTATTTTGTGACGTGTCAAAAAATGATGTAACTTTTTACTATTTTGGTATATAATAGTATGTTGCCACTATAGAAATTTTGTTCAATTTTTTTAATAATATTTTCTAATAATTATATTAATACTATTGTTTATATAAAAAGTTGTGTAATTATAAATTAAGTTAATGGTGTACATGAAATGCAAATAAAATTAGGATATGAAATATATATAAATGATGTGTAAATTAGTGGGACCCATGCTGAAGTTGCTTTTCTAGGTTCATTGTTGTAGAGATAAGGTAGTAGAAGTTGGTAATTTTTAACTTTTGAGGTGGCGCTGAGGTGGCGAAGTTGAACCTGCTTTTCTAGGTTCATTGTTGCAACCACCCTTATCCGTTACTTATTTTCGTCTTTCAGCTCAAGGTGTTGGATTGCCATTTATAAGCCCTTATCTGCAATCAATTGGGTCTGATTTCAGACATGGTGCCAACTTTGCAACTTCTGCTTCCACTGTGCTTCAGCCAAACACTTCCTTATTTGTCAATGGAATGAGCCCTTTTTATCTGGCTGTTCAAATCAACCAAATGAAGCACTTCAAGGGAAGAGTTGAACAACTTAAGTCCCAAGGTATGCAACTACAAATAGAAGTACCTGTGCCAATCGTGTTTCACTCTAAAATCGAATTATTGAATTCAGAACACATGAATTGTGAACCCGAAACTATGAACCGTTGAATTATGAATACTGAATCATTAAATCATGAATTGTGAATCGTGAAATCATAAGTGTATAATAGAAACTATATCATAGTAGTCGAATCCTAGACCTTGAACATGTATATAAACATGAATCCTGAACCTAAATCATGAACTTTAAATTCATAAATCACAAAAAAAAATTAGAGTGAGACACGTTTGAGACACAGTAAAAGTGGGATAGAGAATCTCATGTGGCCCGCTTGACACTTTTGACGGAATGGATTATAGAGATCTTAGTTTGAATACCAGTGGGCCTAGCAGACCCCACTCGATGGCCACTAATTCGACGGGGCACAGGTTTGCCAGTAAATCTGGGTAGATGTCGCAAAATCAATCCAACCCAGCTCAGTACATCAGCCATTTCAGACGAGTTGGGCCATAAACATGTTGGTTTGAAGTACAACTAGTCCCGATGGATCGAGGCAGTCGAAACATTTAGTACTCCCTCCGTCCCGACCTAATTAGCCAACCTTGGTCGGGCACGAAGACTAAGGAAAAACAGATTTTGTGGAATCTTTGACTTTTTCAAAGATGAAAATTAAGAGTGGAGATTTTGAGGGTGAAGTTTGTGAAAGAATTTATCATTTATGACTAGAACAATTAGATTGGAATAAACAAATATGACAAGTTGTCCAATTTAATCGGGACGGGAGAAGTATATATTTGGGGGCTAGGTCAAGCTTTACTAATTTTGGTGGGATGAAATTTTTGTCCGGCCCAAGTTTACAGATAGCATTGGCCCGACAGTGCAGATTTGCCCACCTGAATTACCATCTCTTATTTAGAGAATGATTGGACTATCCTCACCAATTTTTAACCCGACCCGATCCAACCTGACATAGGCGTCAGGACTGGCCAGGCTAGAACTCAGGCCATTTTTTCTTTTCAACAACCTTAAGTACACAAAACTGATATTTATTTTGTGGTGATTCTGTTGATAGGAAAAAGCAACCTGCCGCAACCTGATATATTCGGAAAAGCACTCTACACAATCTACATTGGCCAGAATGACTTCACTGGCCTTGCAGCTTCACTAGGCCCGACACGAGCAGTTAATCAAATCGGACCTCAAATGGTTTCGCAAATCGTCAATGCAATCAAGGTGACAAGATTACTGATTAATTACACGAAATTCGTACACAAGAATATATATACGAACAAGAACATATAATCACAAATCGCTGATTTGCTATTATGACCATAAGAACTGAATATTTGAGAGAAACCCGTCTTTTCTTAACAAAGAAAATTAAAATAACTTGAGTTTCTAAGTAACTGGTCATAATTCTAATTAAAAATAAAATCAAAGTATATACCAATAGATAACTATAAGATATCATTATTAAACTTTACAATCAAATTATATTTTTATTGACACTAAGTCGTTATTTTTACAAGATAATAACTTGCAGGTCGGGGCGGAACCACCCTATTGGGTGAGGTGCCCCTAGCCCCCATCACTTTACCCCCACTTATTTTTGGGGTTTACAACACCAAATTCTTCTATGTTTTTGAAATGTTGCATAAAATCCTCTCGTACTTTTATAATTGCGTGAAATTCCCGTGTGGTTAAATAAATTATGCACGAAATCCCCAATTTTGTTAAAGATGACAGACATGTGTAACACATCCATTTGATGCGATGATGGTTCAAATTTTTCTTTTACGTTTTTGGGTGGTAAATTGTTTTTATCACCTAATTTAGCTCCATCAAAGTGCCATTTTTATTTTCTAAGTGTTTCATAAAATTTAGTTACCTTTGTTCTAGGTTTAATTTGCACTATATTTACCACTAGAAAATATAAGGACACGTTGATAAAGCTAAATTAAGGTGATAAATATAATTTACCACCAAAAAACAAAAACAAAGCTGAACCATCATTGCATCATATGCGCGTGCTACACACATCTGCCATCTTTAACAGAATTGAGAATTTCATGCATGATTTATTTAACCACACAGGAATTTCGCGCAATTATAAAAATACGAGGGAATTCTATGCAATATTTCAAAAACACAGGGGCATTCGGTGCAATAAACCCCTTTTTTTCTCTAAAATATGTATATTGTGTTATTTTAAAGAAAATATGTCTTTTGACCCTTTAAATAGGTAACTAATGTTATATTTTGACATATTTAATAGTGAATATAATATATTTAATATCTAGTATCACGTGTATGTTAATGTTGGTTGGTGGTTCTTTGTTTGTTCGCCCTCCTAACCGTATATTCTGGATTAGGAACTATACTGGATGGGAGGGCGCACGTTTTTGGTCCTGAACTTGGGGCCGGTGGGGTGCTACCCTGCATTCCTGGTGCAAGTTCCTCACGAAAGCTCAGACATTGATCCTTCATCTGGTTGCATCATTTCTTACAACAATGCTGTCAATCAATACAACTCTCTTCTTAAACAAGCATTAGGACAAGCCAGGCATGATCTAAAAGATGCCAATGTGATATACGTCGACACGCACTCAGTCCTCATTGAGCTTTTCAATAACCCCACATCCCACGGTTCGACTACTTCCCTCCTAAATGCTTTGGGAAAATGCAAAATTGGTCCTGAGTTATGTAAAATTGAAAGAAATAAGAAAACTATGAGATTTTAAGGGAGATCTGTTGGGATATGTCGAGGTGAATATTGGAAGATACTCTCTCCATCCCGAATGAACTTGCATAGAAGGATCGACACACATATTAAGAAAAAGTTTTTTTTGAGGATTTTGTTGACTTTTCAAAGGTTGATTAAGGGTGGAGATTGAAGATGGAGATTTTGAGGGTGGAGATTGTATTATAACTTTCCTTATTAAGAAGTGTGCAAGTTTGCTTGGGACGGACGAAAACGAAAAGTGTGCAAGTTCATTCGGGATGGAGGGAGTATGTGCTTTTCTTTTTGTTAAAATGACATGTTTTTTGCAACAAGGGAATTTTCTCTAAAACGACCGTAGCTAATGGCATCACTCTTGGTTTAAAATAAAGAGCTCTATTTCCACCCCTATATTCATGTAATCACTTAGGTCGTGTTTGTTTAAAACTGGGGAATGTTGAGTCAAACTTAATTGAGGGAGTTAATAAGTGTGTTTTATTGGGATTCGATCCTCTAAATCAATCGAGGGAAACCATGAATGAACACACATTTATAATACCTACTAGAATTATTGAAATAAAGTACTACCTCCGTCCTACTCTAACTTTCCTACTTTCCTTTTCGTTTGTCATAACTTTAACTTTTCAGCCCATAAATAGCAATTTATCTCACAATCTCATCCCTCAAAATCTCCACTCTCAATCTCCACCTTTCAAAAAGTCAAATATTCTATAAAATATGTTTTTTCTTAACCTCCGCTCCCGATCAAAGTAGGAAAGTTAAATCGAAATGGAGGGAATAACTATTATTTAGCATTAGATAGAGTATTTTTATAATGTGGGCTAAAATTACTCGGTCAGGACCAATTTTGCATTTTTCCCCGAAGCTTAAATTGATCCAAAGACCTTAATTTCACGCAAAATCTTGACTCATCTATTGCTTTTTTCAAAAGGGATGCATCATTCGACAAGAGCGTGTTGTGGATACGGTGGTGGTGCCTACAACTACAACCCGCAAGTCTTCTGTGGAGCTTCGAAGGTTGTCGCCGGCCAGAACATGACGGCGTCAGCTTGCGCCGATCCACAGAAGCATGTGAGTTGGGACGGGATTCATGTCACTGAAGCTGCTAACAAGATAATGGCTTATGCTATTCTTAATGGTTCTTACTTTGATCCTGCATTTCCTCTTAATCACTATTGTGATATTCAACCCATTGGTTGATGTAAGAATATTATGATTATCACTCACTCACTTGGAATAATAATCAGCAGGGATGCTGAATTTGCAGAATGAAATCACTTTATTCATGTCAAATCGTCTGATAATCTTTTGGATATATGCAAATTGAGAAATTAGTATTCCACAAACTCGGTTTTCTAGTTCAAGCGATGATATCGAGTTTTCTATGATTTTTTATCTCAAATTCGGATATCAAATATCTCACGGTTTCTCTTATTTCTTTAAGAGTGCTTATTATGCCATAACATCGACATATATTGTTATAGTTGAGAATTCGAAACTTATTTCCTTTATAAATGCACAAATGCAAAATTATTTGGTCTTTCAATTCCCAATCAAGTAGTCACTCAGACGGGTACACTAATTCTATTTGCTTTATTTAAATCATAGTGAACATTTCAATCTAATATTATAAATGTACTCCGTAATTTAGAGTTACTTGGGTTAAGCAATAGAAGTAATACACTTTTACATATATCTAAACAAGATCCCAAAGAGATAATATTGTAACCGCGTTGCTATGCTGCATCTAATTAAGGTACTAACATCCATGAAATTATGAATTACTCCCTTCGTCCCGGCTTATCTTGCACGGGATTGGTTTTGTTGATTTTTTAAAGGTGGGTTGAGGGTGGAGATTGAGATGGAGATTTTGAGGGTGAAAATTATGTTATAACTTTCATTTTTTAGACTGTATAAAATAAAGTGAGACGATCGTTTAAGAAAAATGTGTAAGCCAAGGTGGGACAGAAGGAGTATTTGAGATTATTATGCTTTTCTTTGTTTTTCTTTTTTTGGGTTACAATGATTTGTTATGATAGAGACTCATGAATTAATTAATCTGCAAATAAATCCCTAAAAGAAGTAATCTATAATAAATAAACAATGACATGAGAATATTTGTACTTTGATTGATTCTCCAGCAAAAAAAAACTATCATGGAGAAGTGGTGTGGACGGTTAATTATTCTGAAATTAAAAGTTGCTCAAAGAATTCAAACATAATACTTTCCTCGTCGCGCTTAATGATGTCTACTTGCTTTTTCTATTCGTCTCAATTAAAATTGTCACCTCAAAAAAAGAAATTAATCCCACAATCTTCATCCTCAAAATCTCAACCTTTAAAAGAGTCAAAGAACTGTTTTTTTTCTTAAAATCCGTGTTCAATTAAAATTACAACTTTAACCGGGACGGAGGAAGTAATATATAATAGAAAATTATTTAACAAAAATTATATACACAAATCTAATCTAAAAAATAAACAAACAATTGCATTTTTCTTGATGTAACTTATTATTGTAAAATATGTAATATAGATATTAAATTAAAAGTTATGACAAAATTGCTACATTTCACATAAAAATGGAGGGGAATCGAAAAAGTTATTTTGCATTTCAATTAATTTAGTTTTTTTCTATAAAATAAAATAATCATAAATTGTCACATATAATTCTTTTATTTAGAAAATTGTCGCCCCAAATTTGGAACTAATTTTGACATGAATTGGCTGGAAATATACAAATACCTTACTACTTGTAATGATTTAAACCTATCCATTTTTAGAAGGTAAAATAGGTACAAATACCTTAGTACTAGATTCTCAATCCAATCAGAAAAATCAGAAGCTATCCAAATAATTGGATCGCCTGAAGAAAAAAGAAAAATCGAGCAAGTTATATTCCAACAAGTTGACTCTACAAGACATATGCTCCATGCTAACAAACAATCAGACCATCAAATAAATGCTAAATATTACCCGCGAAAAGACCAATGAAATTAAGATATGTTCCTTGCACCTTGCCCCGTGACTGCATGCACAGCGAGCAAAAGATTTAGATGACGAACTCAGATAAAAGCGAACTTGACGATTAAAGCAAAAAATCAGTGGATAAAGATCACGAAAAGCTGAAAAAAAAACGTATATAAACGATGGTGGAATTTCACGCTAAAACCTTAACGAAAAGGTGTGATGAATCTTCCATTATTTCAGGAACGGAAAAGTGTTTACTTTTATTATGAAGTAAGATTCAATCTATAGAAATGAAGCCCCTCCAAAACTTGTGGTAATACTACCCTCACAAAAAGGAAAAGGAAAAAAAAAAAAAAAAAAAAAAACTACGTGGCACCAATTTCTGAAAAGCAAAAATTAAGCTTAAAGCAGAAGTATACAATGCTTCATTTATTTATTCCACAATAATAAATTCCCAATAATTCCTTTTGCCTTGTAATCTATAATTACATCATATGTTCTTTTTATTTTTTAATATCGTACGTGTATATGTTCTACTGCACAGTCGAGGTTAAGACGGAGTTAATTTAAGAGGAATTAAGTAGAGAAGAATCGAAGTAATTAATAACATTCTAGCGTCTAACTAGAGCTAGACTGAAAATTTTAAAATAATAATAATATAACATACATCCAGAGACGGAGCCAGCTTGGAGCTGGCGGAGGCTGCCGACCCCCTCTAATTTTCCCAGGGAAATTATTGGGTATAAATATACAATGTAATTGTGGTTAAATAATTGATCTCTGTTGGGAAAGAACGTAGCAGGAAAGATTTGAATACGAACAAACCTAAACGAGGAATGGACAATGCAAAATACACCGAATTAACGTGGTTCACTAACAACAAGTTAGCTACGTCCATGACCAAACGAGAGGAATCAATTCACTATCACAGAGTGTTTACAATATAGGATTGAGACTAGCTTTGACCCTAGGTCAATAGACGAACTCTGTATCCTAATGACCACACGACTCTAAATCCGAAAATAAAGTCTCAAAGCAAACTGAATATCCTAAACCAATTGAATACCAAGCACTCAAATCCGAACTAGACACAAAACAGACCAAACTGGCCTAAAACGCGTACTACCTCGGCGCGATCGCGTTGCACAGAACAATCCCACTAGCTCAAACACGAGCACTTTTGACATGACCGCGTCCTACCCTGGCACGGTTGTGTTGTACCAATGCATGCAGAACATACTTCAAAGTGTTCCTCCACCTTGATACGAACGTCGAATCAATCTGAACCAAGTTTAAAGCACAATTCCTAACAATCCGCCCCTTTCAAATTCTAAAAAAATTGATAAATATCTCAAAAGAATATTTCACTCCCCTCATTATAAAATTCTGGCTCCATTCTTGAATACATCATAAAAATGGGTGGAGTAGTTCCGTGGGGTAGCATAGAACTTCCCGGTAAAAGATTAGTGCCTCAAAAGTGAAAAAGTTATGCAGCAATAACACTGGTTTGATTGGTTTGCCATGTGGTCTGTTACATCTAACTATCTTCTTGTTTTCTTGTGCTATATAGGATGTCACTTTTGGCACACAAACCATAACCTCTATCCATTTTCTTTCCACATTTAGAGAGAATCAAGAATGAATCTTGAAGTGAGTAAAAGTTCATTAAGCCAAAAATTGGTGATTTTTGTAGTAGTAGTCGTAGTAATAGTCGTGGGTTCAACGAGTGAAGCAAAATGTGAAGTTAAAGCAATCTTCAACTTTGGAGACTCAAATTCAGACACTGGAGGATTTTGGGCTGCTTTTCCGGCTGATAGACCGCCCAATGGGATGACCTACTTCAAGAAGCCGGCCGGTCGAGCGTCGGACGGCCGGCTCATTATCGACTTTTTAGGTACTCATTCATGATTTTTTGTGTAAATACTTAAAAATTCCTACTTAATTCACCATGGTAAGAAAAATGAACTATGAATACTATGTAGTTTGAGATATCAAATAGAGTTATTCAGAGTCTTTTTTTTGTTATGTTAGTTCAAGATGTATGTAGAAAGGAGAACTCATAACTAGAGCTCGTGATTCGGGAGTCCGGTCCAATCCGTTGAGCGAACAACGTATATACTGAGTCGGACTTGAAATTTTATTGGGTTGAAAATTTGTAAGCCCAGCTTCGCCTGGTCCATTTTCTAAAATACATAAAATTGATGGATCTGTCATCGAGTCAAGCAGAACAGTATATCTGACAAATTTTTATAGCCCATCTTATCTAAAATGTCAAGTAGACTGAGCAGATCCAACAAAACGAACAGATTTTGCCACCTTAATTTGCTTAGAACCTTAATGATTTTGTCACATCTGCTTAGAACCCTATTGATTTTTTTTTTTCTTTTTTAGAAAAAAAAAACCTATATGTTTGAGGTACAATTAGAGACGGAGTCAGCGGAGGGTTGGCGACGGCGGCCGCCCCACAAATTTTCCGACAAAACTAACTACGTATCTACATATACATTGTAATTGTAATTAAATAATTAATTTCACCTCCCTCAATTCTAAGTTTTTTTGATAAATATAATTAAAAAAGAATTTCGTCCTCTCATTATGAAATTCTGGCTCCGTCACGGTGTATTTTGGCGGTGGCCCGTGAGTGTATTGGTCCATGATTAGGACCATTAATTCTCACCCCTAACGAAGAAGCTTTATGAATACTCCAAATACTCAATAAATCAGTTAACAGACAAAAATATGATAGCTGGCAACAATGGCGTTTTCACTTTTCTGTTACCTCGTCCAGAAATGTCCAGATGCTATTGGATTTAAGCTGAGTTATAGATAACATGTTATCTCTTTTCTAAAAGTTCTCGTTTATCTCTCGCTGGATGATAGACGCTTTTCGATCACTCATGTTATTTCCCGACCTTCCTGCTTAATCACTTCTATATCCCACTCCCTATTTGCTTAAGTCCTAACTAGAGACGCTCAGACTCTAGTTTACTGCTCAACTGACGTCTAACATCATATAGATTATTGCGTCAAAATTAACTTTTGCACACTTGTCTTTTTCGTCCGTCCCACTTAACTTTGCACACCTTTAAAAATGAAAATTTTCTCATAATCTCTACCCTCAATCTCCACTCTCAATCTACACCTTTGGTAGAATCAACTTAAATCAAAAATAATTTTTTCTTAACATTCGTGTACGATCAGCTCCGTAAAATTAAGTGGAACAAGGGGAGTAATATTTTATGGGATTTGCTCATATGAAATGCAAAATATGGTCTTGTATGAAGACGGATAATTTCTTGCTCAGTAAAAGTTACATGGGCCTTTGCTAAGAATTGGTCCCTTGCTAAAAACCTTATTTAAATACAACTAATTTATGGGCTCAATAGTTTAAAAAAAAAAGAAAAATTCCTCTAAATACACCTGATTTTTTTTTATTTTTTTTTTAACTTTTATGAAATGTTCAATCATACCAACTGAATATCTTAAAACATATTCGTTTCGTATAATTGAACACGATTGCATTTACTTGGTCAAAATATCGGACATTTTTAAAAATTGTATTCAGAGAAAATTGAGGTGTTGATAGCTACGCGCATAGTATAATTCCAAGGTCATCAAATATGAACTATTGTAGTTCGAATAATGGCTCTTGTTCTTGTATATACTCTCTCCGTCCCGACTTATCTTGCACAGGGAGGATCGGCACGGGTATTAGGAAAAATTAATTTTTTGGTTGTTTGTTGAATTGTCAAAGGTGGATTGAAGGTGGAGATTATGTTATAACTTTTCTTTTTTAGACTGTGCAAGATAAGGTGGGACGACTATTTAAGAAAAATGTGCAAGATAAGGTGGGACAGGGAGAGTATAGGTTTAAAGGATTATGTGATGGTTTGAGTATTAATTGGGCCATTTGTTTTGGGTTGAACAGCGAAAGGTTTGGGCCTACCATTTTTGAGCCCATATCTACAGTCCATTGGATCGGATTTCAGACATGGGGCCAACTTTGCAACTTTGGCATCCACAGTTCGTCTACCACAGACTTCTTTATTTGTGACAGGTGTCAGCCCATTTTCTCTTTCTATTCAGCTTAATCAAATGAAGCACTTTAAAGCAAAGGTTGATGAACTTCACTCCTCAGGTAATAGCTCGAGCTCGACTCATTTATTTTTTTCATTTAATAAATAAATAAAGCTTAAACATTAAATCACTCGTTCGTCAAAAGTTCGTGAGCAAATTTATTGAGCTCCTATAATAAGAATAATAATAATTATTTTAAAAATACACATGAACATATTGTTGAAACTTGAAAGGATAAAACTCAATAGTTTTTCATAAAACTGTAATAAATATATAATACTCCTTCCATTTTAAAATAAGTGCCGTTTTAGTTTTTTTTGTAAAATTAAGGATTAGTAAAATGACAAATATATCCATGCAAAATCTATTTAAATGGGCATGTTTTGTGGAATAAGAAAATAATCAACTAAATTAAGTAGGTTTTTAGTGTAGGATTGAAAGAATTGTAGTTCTTTTGTTATAACGACACTTATTTTGAAAAATCTTATTTTGTCTAAAGTGACTCTTATTTTGAAAGGACGTAGTATTTAAGTTCACAAACATAAAATATTCACAAACTTGGTACTTCCTTTGTTTTGCTCAGTTTTGCACACCATTAAAAATGAAATTTTTCTTACAATTCACTCTTAATATTTTTCGCCTTTGAAAAAGTCAACAGAAAAGCAAAAAAACAGTTTTTTCTTAATATACATGTCCGGCCCTACGTGCAAAACTGAGCGGGACAGAGGAAATATTTTTTATGTTTGCGAATATTAACGAATCCCAAATTAATAAGCTCTGTTCATTTTAGAATTCAACAAACATTACTCAAAAAATCCAAAAGCCAACTCGACTTGTCAATAGCCCTAATCTAACATATTATAACTAGTTTGGGTTAATTGTCGAGTTTATGAAAATTAAATGGCTAAGGATCAACTTGGTTCAAATTCTGGCCTTGATAATGAATATAATAAAAGGTCAATTATACTGTGAAATAATATGCAATGCGTTGTTAATAAAATTAGAATAATAATTAACTAAAACTTATTTATGTATACCGAGCATAAAAAATAAGAATTGAACCTCTTTTACTCTCATTATCCATCCCCACTTTTCCGTACCAATCGACCCATAATATTTTTTTTAATCGGTGTAGGAAATTTTCAGCTCCCTCCACCTGATATATTCGGAAAATCCCTCTACGCATTTTACATCGGACAAAATGACTTCACTGGAAACTTGCCATTTATAGGCATAAATGGGGTCAAGAAGTATCTTCCTCAAGTAGTTTCACAAATTGCTTCCACCATAAAGGTATCAAATTTTGGATCGAATCTTCTACTACAAATGATGCTATATCTTCTACTGTAATTACATAATACACTGACATATATACACAGTGACATCATCAATACATCATAAATGTACATATCTATTATATTTATATAGAACTGTAGTAAAAAATATAGCATTCATATGTAGCAAAAGATCCGAAATCATCAGCCTCATTGAATTTCTCCATTTTTCTCATTCTTCTTCTTACAAAATTTCTTTTATGTGGCCAAATGAAATAAGGATAGATATTTTATAACCACATCTTTAATCTATATGTTTTTAACTATTTTAAACATATCTTAATGAATGGTAGTCTGAAAATTAAACATCAGTAAGTTATATCGAGGTTGTTATTTTCGATATATGTTTATATCAGAGGTCATGACTTTCAATATATTTTTATATAAGAGATCATGATTATCAATATAAATTACTTTGATACAAACATGTATCAAAGGTTAAGAATATACGGGAATAAATTGTATATTCATGACTTTCAGTGTATGTTTATATCAGAGGTTATGACCTTTAAAGGTAATTGCTTTCAATATAAAATAGTGATGCCGCAACTGTAGACTTCCATTTATTTATTAAAGGTAATGTTGTATTTCTAAAAAAAAAGTGACAAAAAGCCATGTACTCTTGAGTTTTAACCGGTGAAAAAAAGACATCCACCTTTATAGAATTTGGCTAAAATCACCCGGTAGCAGGGACGGAACCAGGGGGAGCAAGTGGGGCAGTCACCCCCTCAATTTTTAGAAAAATTCAGAGAGTATATATATGTATAGTGCAATATCAAAGAAATTTGAATCTCGTGCCCCCCAACCCCCCTCAAAAGATCCAGGAATCTCGCTTCCCCTCCCACGACTTCTAAATACATCAATTAATCCTTGTAGATAGGTAACTAAAATTTAATATTGTTAGAAAGAATTATACTGCCCTCCTTAACTAAAATTCCTGGTCCCGTCCCTGCTCGGTAGGACAATATTTTTTCTGGTAATTCATGTTTGTGTGTGAAATTCAGTGACGGAGCCAGGGGGACTAACGGCGGCGGCTGCCCCCCAAATTTTTCGACCGATGTGCTGTATATATACATATACATTGTAATTATAGTTAAGAAAATGATTTCGCCACCCTCAAATTCTCGAAAACGTTTATATATATTTCAAGAAAAAATATTTCGTCCTCCTCATTATAGAATCCTGGCTCCGTCCCTGGTGAAATTCCAGGAAATATATGCATTTGGAGGGAGAAGATTCATGGTGCTGAATCTAGCACCAATAGGTTGCTACCCTGCATTTCTAGTGGAGCTGCCTCACAACAATTCAGACATTGACTCATTTGGATGCATGATCTCTTACAACAATGCTGTAATAGATTACAATGCCATGCTGAAAGAAGCACTGAGACATACAAGAAATGAAATTCCTGATGCAGAGGTGATATATGCAGACATCCATTCTGTCATGCTACACCTCTTCCAACACCCCACTTCTCATGGTATGTTTTTTAACATGTTTTAAACATGCACTTTTACCTACTACTTCCGTCCCGGCTAATCTTGCACTAGGAGGATTGGCACAAGTATTAAAAGAAATTATTTGTTGGGATTTTGTTGACTTTTCAAAGGTGAAATTGAGGGTAGAGATTGTGTTATAATTTTCCTTTTTAAGAGGTGTGTAAGCAGAGGCGGACCCAGGACGGATGGTTAGGGGTGCCGAAAAAGAAAAAACCACCGATCAACATTAATATATACGTGATAATAAATAATAAATAATAAATTTATTATTATATTAGAATATCAACAATATTTATTATTAAATATGTTAAATGTGTAATTATATATACGTGATAATAAATATTCAATATTAAATTTATTATTATATTAGAATATCAACAATATTTATTATTAAATATGTTGAAATGTGTCATTAGTTACACATATATTGAAATTTAGAGTTTTTTTTTTTTTTGCATTTTGTCAAATTCATCTAAATTTATTGGAGTGTTTGATAATCTGAGGAGGCCAAAATATACACGTTTTTCAAAACAGACACTCAATATAGCATATTACACATATTTTAGGGATACAAATAGTATGGTGGGAGGTTGGATGGGGGGCCAAGGCCCCTACCTCCTAAGATGAATCCGCCCCTATGTATAAGTTTACCTGGGACGGACGAAAACGAAAAGTGTACAAAATTTAATCGGGACGGAGGTAGTATAATGTTTGGCTAATCATATGAGTTCTACACAATTTTTTTTATAAGATGTTTAAATGCTTGCAAATTTCTCGAAAGTGTATAGCAGTATTTTTAAGATATAATTTTATTTCATTTGAAAATAAGTTATGAGTAGTTTATGATTAAGCTGTTATAGAAAAACTGAGGATTGCATATTTTCTAAATAATATTCTTTTTTTGATTAGTTATATTAAATTTTATTATTCTAATTTTAAAAAATCCATTAATTTTTATAATTTAATATAATTTCCATATTTTGTTAGAGTGTTTTATGGTTCATTAATTAAACTCTTGCAATCATCATACACATGCATATAGAGGTGACAAATTCGACTCAATATTTCAAGCAACCTAGAGTGTGAGGATCACAGGTCAAAGTATTATATTATCTAATCCATCAGGGCCAGCTCAATGGACCGTAGGCAGCCGAAAATTTTTCAAGGGACGAGCTAGACTAACCTCACCATTTTCAGCCCAACGAGAACTCATCCAATCTTAATACATGGTATTGGTTCAACAGACTTAAATTTGATTAAACGGTTTGAATTGTCACCTCTAGACATAATTAAAATTAGTTTTGATAGATATGCACCAAATTGCCGACAATTTCAAATGCAATTGGAATTTGAGACTGAATTTGCACCAAGAAAAACGAGTGGCTTGACTAAATTCAAACATTCTCAAGAAAATAGGACCCATTTTATCACACCCCCATGTCATATTGGAGATATTACCTCCGTTTCAATTAATTTTGTACCCTTTTTGCGTTCGTCTGTTCCAATTAATCTTGCACACTCCTGAAAAGTTATAATACAATCTACACCCTCAATTCACCTTTGAAAAGTCAACAAACACTTGAAAAGTAAATTTCATTAATACTTGTGTCAACCTCCCATGTGCAAGATTAGCTGGGACGAAGGTAGTATAAGAAAACTTGTATGTTTTGTGATATTCTGATATTGTTGTTGGACAGGGTTGAAATATGGAACAAAAGCGTGCTGTGGATACGGTGGTGGTGCGTACAATTTCAACCCAAAAGTGTATTGTGGAAACACGAAGTTGGTCAACGGTCGAATTTTGACCGCGAAAGCGTGCCGTGATCCCTACAGTTATGTAAGTTGGGACGGGATCCATGCTACCGAAGCAGCAAACAAGATTGTTGCTGATGCTCTTCTTAATGGCTCTATCTTTGATCCACCCTTTTCATCTCGACATAAGTTTTGTGATTGAATCATTTGTATATTTGTACGTAGGAGACAGTATAACATGATTGATCTTTTATTAGATCATGTAATAAATTATTGATGTCGGTTTTATAAGCGTAATTCATTAACAAAAGGGGATAATTTTTAAAAATTCTAGTAATTCGGGTCATACGACCTGGCCCACTCTAGCTCACTAGCAAAAATTGGTGGACACAGCTCTAGCATATTCCTTTATATTAAGATGTTGGGCATGTCGAATTCGATGATACTTCGAGAAAATTCTTATAATCAACTCGTCTAAAATATTAGACGGACTAAATCAAATCATTGAGCTGAGTTGATTTTGTTACCTCTAGCATATTTTTTTTTTTTATATAGGTAGCAAGAACCTAGAGGTCAAAATCTAAAAGTCACGGAATACTTATTTTTAGCTTATTATAAATAGTTTCAATTTGAAATCACATCTCTAACAAACACTATGCACTTTTTCTAATAAGACATTTTTAAAATATGTTTTGAGCAAAATTATTGGGTGTTTTTTATTTTGGGTTGTCCTCAATTCATTGAGCGAATTCAATTTCAATAAAGTAGTTTGACCCGAGCCACAAGATCTCATTCAAGGTCGTTCAAGTGGATTGACCCAATTACTGAAAGTGGGTAATTATGGGAGAATCATCTCCCATAATATTGGTCCACTTCTCCCCCTTTACTAATACTACCAAAGAGTATCGGGTTACGGGTACATTTAGAAATAGTGATGTGAAAACAGTATTTCACTTGAGAAACAGAAAGAAATCAAAATCCTAGTGTACTTCTCCAAGCCGTCGGAGATGGCTCTTGGGTCGTGGATAGCGGTGGATTTTCACCTGTGATTTTCACCCCGATCAAGACTACGTGATCATCAAGGATTAACCGTAGTTGGACCCGTATATAATTCGGGAGAATCAATTCTGCTGCAAATCAAGGTACCTCAACTAAATCCAATACTTCATCAGTCAACAGTAACTCAACGTTCTTCAGCCGTAACGAGGGTTTTGTCTAGTCTTGATTATACAAATAAGGGGAGAATCATATTAATAGCATTGAAATTTGAAACTGCAAAGATAATTTTATATATTTCAGAAAAATATCAGCAATACTGTCTAGTTGTACTTTTTTCTGATGTTGATGTCTCTGCTACCCTTCAATCACTCCACAATTAATTAGAATTTCAAAGTTTTGATCTTGATACAAACCAAGAAATTAGAAAAAACAAAGAAAATGAAAATGATGTCTGAGGCTGGGATTCTTTACACACACAAACACAATACACACTGTCTGAAAACTTTTAAACGAGAAAACAATGTCCTAACAACCAATTGGTAATGACAAATGGAGGTGGCAAAATCTGTTTGGTCCCGACTTGACCCAAATTACGTAATATTTGAGATGGGTTGTGCCTAAAAAATTTAAATCCTAAGTGCCATCAGACTCAATCTGATCAAATGGGTCGATGAATCGACAATTTTAGTGCTTTTTATTGAAACGGGTTAGCTAGACTCAACAAATTTTAACCGATAGATTTTTTTCACATCCAACACGATATATGATGTTGGTCAGACGAGGCAGCAATTGCTAGCTCTACTAAAAAATCTTGAGTGACATTGCAATTAGAGTTGACAAAATCAGTCCGACAATTTAGATGAGCTGGCAATAGGAATATAGCCACGAGTGGATGGACTAAAAATTTGATGGACCACATGCTGCTTGAAAATCTTAGTATATTTAAACGAGATAGGATGAATTGAACTCAATAATTTTTTGTCCGAAAAAATTATAGGTTCACTGAACACATTGCGACGTTTGATATTGGCATGACGGGCTAGCACACTCAGACCAGGCCGCCCGACTTGCCACATCCGCAACATATGCTCCACTCCGACCAATACATACAACATCCTATTACTATATTTATACTACTATATTGCCAACTCGGCCGTCTTCAGATAATGCTTCCTTCCGGCGCAAAACTATACTTTAAAACCATGTCAAAGGTTCTTTTTCATTTCTTTATTATGTTATTCTCTCTTTCTCTCTCACATAGTGTGTGTGTGACAGAAGATTAGAGATGGAGCCTCAAATTTTCCGACCAACATATTGTATATATACATATACAGCGTAATTATAGTAAAAAAATATTACGCCACCCTCAAATTTCCGAAAACGTTTATATATATTTCAAAAAAATTACTCCGCTCCGATCATTGTAAAATCCTGGCTTCGCCCCTGCAGAAAACTCGACCAAGCACAACTTTTGAGCATATTGGAGCAGAAATTGTAATCCAAATTCAACTCAAAAACAGAGAAAATGGCAGTATATTCACTTGCAAAAATGACCCAAAATTAACTAAAACAAAATGTTAAAAAAAAAAAAAAAAAAAAGATTAAATCAAGGAACATAACTATTTTCAAGAACTGGTTGTGTTCTAATACTTGAAGCAGTAGGCATTCTGCTGTTACCAATCCAAACAGTCCCTAATGCTTCACTTTTATCAGATTCTTTTCCCATTTTTCTGACTTTTCTCCATTTAAACAAAATAACACCAACAACAATCATCAAGACTAATATCACAATCCCCACTGGAATCCCCACCATCCACCACTTCAACGCTCTCGTATCCGTGTCATCCCGATAAGGCACGACAATCGAGAAATGTCCCTGATTCGTAGCCACACACGTCCTCCCCGGGCCCACATTACTGAATTCCACCGTCTGACTAGTACCAAATCTGACACACTGAACTCTGACATCTTCTCGAACTGAAACATTGTTGAACCGTACAATGACAGGACTGTCTTGTCGTACTTCAAGCTGAACGAGTGGATGATTCACCGAATCAGAATCATAGGCTAGGAAGCCTATGACTGGAGCTAGAAAAGTGTAGTTTGGGACATTGTAGTAAGTAGTTGACCAATTGCCTAGGTCTTGATACACGAAGTCAACTCTTCGTGTAAAAGGCCTAGGCAGTAAATTAGGTGGGATTTCGACAGACTCGAAATCCACACCATTTCTCCATAGTGTATGAGTTCTGAGCCGAAGAACAGAAACTTTGATACCGGATAGGTTGAGAGGAAGAGGAACCTCGTACAGTTTGCCTGTAACTGTACGAGGTTTAGGTATTGTGTTGAATGCATAATCGTAAAGTAAAGAATTTAACGACGAATCGCTTTGCTGTGCTTCAACTTGCTTCCATACCAATGCACAAAACATAATCAACAAAAACTGAAGCAATTCCATCAAAACAGCAAAAGCAGCCTCTTCTTACAACTCATACTATACTTAGTATGCATGTTCAGACATGAACATTGCAAGAAACCTCTGTTTTCGGAAGATTTTCGACCCCCTATCGCGCCCGATGAATCGTGCATGAAGTAGTTGAAGATTATGTGGCTACAGAAAATGAATCAAAAGTGTATAAATCAAGAAAAACCAAGGAGATTGGACTAGGAATAATCTGAATATTGAATGATTATTCTTGTCACAATCTCCTTGGCTTGATTTTGGAGGGATTTGAGGTGAATTTGCAAATGGCAAGAAATACATCAATGAAATTATTTGTCGCATAATATATATGTAGATGTGTGTGTAATATAAGAATGGGAATGGAGGGTGGCAATATAAACAAAAGAGGAAAAAGTCTCTTTTGAGTTGTTCTTAGGTGTAGGCTAACTTTGTTTAATCAAAATAGTGTGAGTTGGATTAGTTGGACTTTAGATATTATAAAACTACTTATCTCTATAATTTTTATACACACATATATACATATATCGTCATATAATTCGTTAAGGAAATATATTTCATGTTGATTGCCAAGTTGCTAAACAACCACTTATTATCGAAAGACGAACATGTTTTTCGGTATTTTTCTCTATTTAGTACTCAATCTTAAAAACGTCTCTGATTATCTAAATTTTAACATCAATCGTAACTTTTTGTCAATATTCTGGGGCTAAAAATATAAATTATCTAAATTTTGACATCAATTGTATCTTTTTTTAGAATAATACTCCCTCCGTTTCTTTTTAATTAATCTTTCAGCTTCTTAATAATTTTTCGAATTAATTGATCTTTTAGCTATTTTTCACTATTTTGCCCCTCTCACAATTTTAGAATATCTCTTATTTTTCAATCCAAATTTGAGATATATATGAGAGAGAAAGGAGATAATCTGAGTTATATTTCGAAAAAACTTGAATTCTTAATTCTTCCATTCTTTTTCGTAAGAATCAATTAAAAAGAAATGGAGGGAGTAGTTTAGATTGCAGCTGACAAAAAATATAAACTAAAGGCAACAATTATAAATGTTTTTAAGGTCACTTACCAAATAGAAAAAATACTAAATATCAAGTTAAATTTTAATATTAGTCCTTCCTTTAGCTACTACCCCCATCCTAGTTAAATTTGTCTACTTATTTTATCGATCCGTCTCAGTTAACTTTGTAACTCTCTAAATGAAAACTAATTCTCACAGTCCTCATCCTCAAAATCTCAACCTCAATCTCCACCTTTAAAAAAGTTAAACGAAAAAAAAAAAAATCTTTTTTAATATCCGTGTTCGAGCAGAATTATAAATTTAACCGGAACGGAGGGAGTGTTAAATTTGTGGTGATATAATATGATACTAGTAGTACAACATGACGAATATTTTAAATATTAGAAAATTGAGGGGCTTGTAGGACAAGCACCTGGAGGTGCAAAGTGCGTATTGTTGAGGGGCCATTTTGTTAATTAATGTATTAATAAAAATGTATTTATATGCTTTATGGATTATTTTAATAATTTAGGTAAGGGTCAAAAATAATTATTTAGGTAGTGGGTCTTTATCGGACCGACAGAGTTGGCATAAAATTTCTTGTTGGGTCAACCCGGGATGGCAAACCACTAAGTTAAATGGACTGGGCTTTGGAGAGTCCAATAAAAGTCCAATCATTACAACAGAAAATAAAACTGAGCCCATGATGATACTGCATAGGGGTGGCAACGTGCGAGTTCGAAGTTGTAATTGAGAATTCCATCCGCACTCTGATTTCATATTCCAATTACCATTTTCGTAAAATTCCGCACTTAAAAAATCTAGGTTGGGGATGGGGATTATCCATTAGGGGAATGGGTTCCCCACGGAGAGTTGGGAGCCCTATATATTTTATACAATTTTATAATAAAATATTAATTTCTACTAACTTCATAAATCTTTGAATCAAGTACTACTTACAATAAATAACACGCACCTTATATTTTATTTCAATTTATTTCAATATTAGAAATATGGTGAGGTTTTATACAAAAGTAATGAAGAATCTAGGATTAATCCCTAAATAGTATATATATATTACAAAATGACTAATGCTAAAATAATAATTAAGAATTAGGGCATGAAAATTCCATCTTAATTAAGCGGAGAGGGGGTAGGGAGCATTGATCCCATCCCCACTCCCACTCCCGCTATCATCGGGAAATTTCCTACCCAAAATCGGGTCCCAATAGTGATTGATTCTCACGGAGATTTTGCCACCCCTATACCTGCAGTTATTAGTGTTATCATAGAAAAAAAATATTAAGAAAAATGGGAGGTCTTTTATACATCAGTTGCACTGATCTTAAAGGTATCACGATTTTATACTTAAGTTATTACATGCTTAATTGTGATAAATAATTTGAATTGCACCGTGTAACTGGTGTACATGAGACTTTGTCTGATAAAAAATAATCCATCCGCAAGAATATTTGTAAGTTGTAACAATTTTTACCAAATAAAGCCCTTTCCAAAACACAAAAGTTGCAATTTGTAATATGGGAAAAAATAATTGGTTATCATATAAGTGTAAGTTAATTATTATATTTAGATAGGTATTTTATTTAGTAATAGCATGTAGTAAGTATAGTTTCGTGTCAATAAGTTATTAAGATAATTAAAACAATTATAAAAATAAAACTCTCATATAGGAAAAGAGAAGTACTTATTGCTATGCAATTTTTTTACAAGCTAGGTATATTTAGGAATATTTGTAATGGATTGTACTTTTGAAAAAATAATTTAAATAATTTTTTGTATGAAACATAAAAGTATGTTGTTTTTTATGATTAAATTGATTTTGCAAAAAAAAAAAAAAAAAAATAGGAGTTAAGTGCTTGTAAAATAATCATTTCTTTATCCATTTGTTTACAAAATGTTCAAGAACCACAATTAAGCAATTTTTTTTTTTTTTTGGGGTGGGTTGGTGGGTTCATTTATTTCTTCTAAGTGATTTTGAGCTTATAGCTTAAAAAAAGTTATTTGTAGTGTTTGTAAAGTTAATTTTTACTTTAAAAGAAGTGTTTCCAATGTAAAAGTTAAAAGCAAAATTTTAATGATTTTCTCTACTTAATGGCAATTTTGTAAATAATATGATACTTTTTAAAAGACATAAGTGATTTTGTCCGAACAATCCAACTTCTATTTTTATTAGAAATCACTTTTTTCTTTCAAACACTACATACTTATTTTTACATAAGTGATTATTATAGAATATCTAATCTGAATAACTTTTCCAAAAACAAAAGCAATCGTAAACACCGCGTAATTCTGGGGATCTCTTTTAAGAGATTATGAACATTCTAGGATATGTTTGCAATTGCTTCTGCTTTTACAAAAGTGTTTAAATTAAGTGATTCTGAAAAGCAATAATTTTTAGCTTGCAGTTTTGGCTCAAATCAACTTAAATTTAAGTAGAAGTTGTCATTTGCAAACACTATTTTCAGCTCATTTTAAGCTAAAAACTCAAAAGCACTTAACTTAAGCATTTGCAAACACCCTTTAAATACTTTGAGTAAAAAAAAAGTGATTATAAACATTTAGGTGAGTTTGCAAACACCCCTACATATATGGAGTGTTTTCGCGAGTACTTGTACTTTAGAATAATTGATTAAATTTAGAGATTATGGAAAAATTGCTTTTAAGAAAAAGTAAGGAGTGTTTGCAATGATAAGTGATTTATACACAAAGAAGAAGTTGTATTATTTGGAAAAAAAATGATTTTAAATAGAAGTTGTATGTATAAGCAGAAAAAAGCATAGGATGACCTGTTTCCAACTTCCGCTAAAATAAGTTATTTTAAACCACTATTAAAGCAGGATCAGGTATTAAAAAACACACATATTTACTCTTTTTAAGCCAAAAGTGCATAAGTGCTTAGAATAAGCTTTTACAAGCACGACTATAATATGTCCAAATTGTGAAATTAATGAACTATTTATAATTAAACAAACATATATAATAATTAAATAAAAGATATTTAAACTGTAAAATGTAAACATATCAGTCGTGAATTGTGATACTACTTATATCCTATGTCCGTTTCGGTTAAAGTTACCTACTACCTTTTTGATTCGTCCTAATTAAACTTGTAACTCCAAAAAGGAAATTAATTCTCACAATCTTCTCCCTCAAAATCTCAACTCTCAATCTCTACCTTTAAATTTTTTTAAAGATAGCGATAAATTGTTTTTTCTTAACGTTCCTGATCGATCAAAGTGACAACTTTAACCAGAACGGAGAACGGAGGGAGTAATAAATAAGAATGAAAATGATGTGAATTTCTCCCACCCAATCTCCAAACTCAAAAATGAATTGGGAAATAAAAACCATACTAGATTTTCAAGATAAAACACTGACCAATCAGAAAACCCAGATCCGCCACGTGTCACCCCATTAATCATTTGATCATTGACTCGACAAATAATGTGGATAGCAAAATAGTTTGGCCTAAAATATTTTTCAAATCAGAGATAAAGAAAGTGAGGCTTAGCAAAGTAGCAAAACGCTTTTGTTGAAATCACATTTCCGGTAACCTTTGTTTCTTTCTCAACAAAAATGGCAGCGGCAGCTTCCACCTCCATGGCGGCCACCGCCGTCTTGATGCACCGCCTCCCGGCTGCAAAACCGGCCGCCGTCTTCTGCCCCTTGCCACAACGTCCTTCCTTTTCCCCCACTGCATTCAAGCTTCTCGGAGGTACAATATGTTTACATTCTTTTATTTAGGGTTTTTTAATACTCAAGTTAGTTTGGCGCTGAGAATTCATTTGTTAGGTTTTTGCTGTATTGTGAGATTTCGGTAAACTATTTGTGTTTTCCTGGTTAATTATCTTGCAGTTTTATGTTTAGGTGAACTTGGATTTTGTAATGTGGTAATTTATTGCAGCGATAGAATGCATATAATTAGTGTGTTGTGTTATTTTCTGGAGAAGTTATACTTCTAGAATTGGCCAATTAGGGATTTTTTGCCCCTTTCTTTTGCCTTTTTTTGATGGTTAGGGCTGTTGATGAACATAGCGTTTGGTAAAAAGCTCATGTCGAGGCTCGATTATTGTGTGTTAAGCTCGGTATTCAGTCTTGACGTTTGCCTTCTGTTATCAGTTAGAGGCTTAGAGCTTCTGCATTTTCGCAATCCTAGTATAATGCACATGTCAGATTGTAATCTCATAGTATTGTGCATTTTAGAGTGGGAGATTACTGCATATGAAATCTTTTTCTGGTAGTGGAATTCTTGCATTTTCTGTTGACCTGTCTGGATTGAATGTATTCAATTAATTTGACGAATCGTAATTTTAGGGCTCCCATTTGAAACTACACACGTCTTGTACCAAACATTATAATTTGCCTTTAGCCTCTCCATCAAAGTCTTTTTTCTTGAAATCTTTTTGACTTAAGTTGGGTAATGCCTATTGCAACAGAGTCCAGAAGGTCTTCCCAGGTCCTCGTCAAGGCCTCTTCATCAGAAGAGGGCTCTATTGACACCAGTGAACTATTGACAGACCTAAAGGAAAAGGTAATTGTGTTCTAACCATTGGAGTTACTTTCTATACTACATTTTGACCTCTTTCCAATTTCCCATATCATTGTTTGACGTCCGTCTCTGGCTGTCATGTTTCTCAGTGGGATGCTGTTGAAAACAAGTCTACTGTAATTATTTACGGAGGCGGTGCAATTGTTGCAGTTTGGTTAGCTTCCATTGTTGTAGGCGCAGTCAACTCAGTCCCTTTGGTAGGTTCTTCAAAAAGTAAACTCGCATCTTTTTTTCTTGTTACATGTAATTGAGTGGTCGTCTGTAAACATGTCATATTGGGCGTCAAATCTTCTATTCCATATTTCTATCTCCATGTTCTATTCCACTAGTTAAATTTATGACACGTGCCTACTGATGTCAGCTTCCAAAGATCATGGAGTTGGTCGGGCTTGGATACACAGGATGGTTTGTATACCGCTACCTTCTTTTCAAGGTATGACGTCGTAACTGTAAGGTTTAGGGTTTAGGGTATATATTTTCTGTGTATGGCATATGATCAATGAAGTGGTAGCTTGTGTATAGCTCAGGGTAACTCTCATAATATATCTAATACTCTACTGTTTATGAAGTCACATTGCCCACGTTGGAAAACACTTGGTTTCAGATGGATAACTAGCATATAGTGCATAAGCATAAGAGACGTTCTGGTTCGACCAGGGAAATTTTCTTTACATAACTTCAGTTACACACTTGCAGTGATATCTTCAACTAGGCATCTAAGAAGTACCGTTGTCTGAAGATAATTATTGCTAGGACAGGAAATACATTGAATCAACTCATAAATGATTATGGTTCAGTCGAGCTCTAATCAACTTCAACATGAACTGGGCTCTTTCAGACTTGCTTGTTTTGTTTATTTAACTGGATTCAAATGAGTTTAGTGAATGATGTCACAGCGAGTATCGAGTAACACGTCTTGTTCGATTCTTGCAGTCAAGTAGAAAAGAATTGGCGACAGACATAGAAGCGTTGAAGAAGAAGATTGCCGGAACCGAATAAATGGCAACAGGATTGCATAAACGTTGTTGCATTTGTGTCAACCTCGGATACATTTATATATACTCTTGTATAAGAGGGATCTGCTATTGTAATGTAGAGTAGATCATGTGTATGTATTGTCCGTTCATTTTTATATTCGAAGAAATGTTTCCTTAATTTTCTGGAACTGAGTTCAACTTGGATATGCTTATGAAACTTCACCTTGTTTATAAAACGTAATCATGTTGAAGTCTGGTGATCTATACTTAATATAATAACAAAATCCGCCGAACATAGAATCTAAGGAATTTTCTCGTCCAAACAAATATTACTATTAGTGGAAACTTCGATTTTCAATTTAATTTGGCCAGGTTATTAAATAAAACGCGTTTTATGCTTATTCACTAACTAAGGACTATATAACATTTGTGTTTAAATTAGAGAAATTATGGATCATCATTATACCGTAAAAATATTATTCCGATGTAAGAAAATCTTCCCCTATATATAGTGAATATATAGGTCATTATATTGCATTATATACTAATCTTCCCCTAATTTATAATTTTTTTTCATTTACTTAACAAAAAGAAAAGATTAGTCAATTATTTGATCTTATTTTTATCTTTTAAAATAAATATATATTTTAAATCGTGCATTGCACGATGGATGATTCTAGTTATAAAAGTAATTTAACACAACTAATTTCAACTTCATTACAGAAGTTGCTGAAGTCTGGTTATTACGGTTACAACTGGTCTGATGAGATTGACCATTTGACCCTTAGAACCAATCACTAGAGGTTGCAATTAAGGCGGCTCAATGTGGCCCGTCAAGCCAGCATACGGATGTTGGGCTGGGCCAGGCCAAAACTCAACCGGCTGAAATTTAACGAGTCTAGCCAAACTCATTCCCTAAATATAATATGATCTTTTAGCAGGGCAGCAACCTATCAGACCTGTTGGGTCCAATGGCACTTCAGATCAAGATTCCTATAGTCCAATCAATCTGAAATATCAAATGCATCGGGCCAGTCTCTCGGATTGGCCCGATTTGCAGCTCTTCAAGTACCAACATGTATTACAAAGTTCTGTTCCAGAACTAGAGGTACCAACTTGTATTAAATTCTGTTTATAACTAGAGAAAGCCGAAACAACACTTTTAAACAATGAAACACTATTTGCAATACAAATTTATTTCCAGAAATCGCCAGATATAAATGCAACTCAAATATCATTGCAGTAATGAAAAAGACCATTTATGGGAACCCACAAACAGCTTCACCACACCACTTCAACATTTATTGTACAAGATATAATCCCTTCACTGGGCTCTTAAAGTAAGAAAGATCTTCAAACCGGAGTCACGAAAAACTCTAAAGTTTGTCAATATCCTCGTCCTCGAATTCAATGTAATCGTCGCCAGGACCATCGTCCTCCTCATCAAGCCCACCAGCGATACCCTCATTAAGCCTCGTGTTCTCAGGCAACTCGCCATAAGCCTTCAACAATCTTGCTTCATCGGGCATGTATTTCAGAATTACATCGGCTTTATCATCCTAATAGAATCCAAGCAAATGCAATGAGAACAAGTAAAACAAACTACACAAAACTTATCAACTATAAGTCTATAACACTGGAAGAAGTGTGTCAACACTTGCCCGAAGTGACGGGCCAAGGGCCTGAGGCGACTCACCATTTTTTGGCCCATAAAATTTAAACCCAGCCGGCAAAATTTAATCCCGGCACAATCTGAAGTATGGCATTGACCCAGCAGCCCGTTTCTACACACACTCTCAACCTCTCTCCCTCACACACACAGACACCAAAGAAAAAAGAGGACCGGATACAAACACTGGTTTCATATGTGAAATTTCCCATCTAAAACCATAGAACTACAATCTAAAACTTACAGACATCCTAGATGCAATTAAAACGAACTAGATAGGTACAAAACTCAACCCCACATACAAAAACACAAGTCACATGTAGTATAGGGCCAACCCCTTGCTTACTTGTAACAATTGAATATGGGTGGATAACATGAAGCTAGTATTATCTTGAAATAGGTGGACCAACTACACGATGGGATCCTGGGGATGTTAAGTAAAGGTATCCAACAGGATACAATCCAAAACACACACAAAGTCGAAATTCTTACCAAAATAATCGCAAACTCACTCATTTAAAGCACAAAATAGGTACACAACCCCAATACACAGAAAACATATAAATGAGCGAATTTCCGACCCAACACAAGATGCAATATAATGTACCTAATGTGTTTTTATACTTTACAGTGCGCGCAACTCTGAGAGAATGTGTAATGCTGAAAAGTTTATTTAAAGATTACATAGTTTAACAAACAAAATTGCGTACGTGAATGCATAACTAACCTAATTCTCCACTAGTTCATCAGCAACTCCCAACAAAAATACCAAGACCACACAATTCAGATTCAAGGAGAAAAGAGTATACAAATTCAATTAAACTGAGTTAAAGCGGATAAATCCTTCCAAATCTCACATATACGAGCTAGCTCGGAAAATACACAAAGTAAACAAACTACAATGCATCATAATAAAACGCATAAATTTGCACGAAGCTATTTCACAGACCGTGTGTTCCTTAATTGCACATTATTTCTGGCTAAATCATCAGCTCAAAAAATCAACATTTCCAAAGGGAAAAACTAAAATTAAACGAAAATCAACTAGATAGGGAATATACTTGCTCATACAATAAACGATACCAACCAAAGAAAAACAATTCACCAATTTACACGTAAAAACCAAATAATTTTGAATCGGAAAACGTCAGAATAAAGACATTAACAATACCTGATAATCGCGGAGACCGACGAGGATAATATCACCGGCTGCGATCCAGACCTTCTTGTGCATCTTTCCACGGATATGACAGAGGCGTTTAACGCTGTCGATGCACATGGCCTCACATCTACCATTTCCGAGCATACGGAGCACCTGCGCATACTCCTGCCCGTCTTCTTTAAACAGCAGCTCTCTCTTCTCATCATCGGCTTCGTTCTTTCCTCTCTTGCGATTCTTTCCTCCCTTACCCTTGTTCTTCGGCATAGTTGCAGTGCAGAAAACCTAGATCCGACGCCTGTCCTTTTTATTGGTGATTATTCTTTCGATTGTTTCCTATACCGCTATGCAAGCGCCGTGTGCTATACACTTCTTTTCTGGGAGAGAGAGAGAGAGAGGGAGAGGAATCAATTCTTTTTTCTAATTTCCAATTTGTGGCGTTAAATTTACGGACGTTTACAAATTTTAATTCTTGGGCTGTAGTCTGAGCCCATGGGCTTTTATGTTATTTTGGGCTCTATGATACGATCAAAAACTCTAAAAACCGTTAAGCGCTAATTGGATCGTAAATAGGAGTCTAACGACTAGACATAATTTATATGAGATTAGGTAGAGCATAGATATGGTACGATAGGGAGAAATTGAGAAAAAGACAAACGATCACCGTGAGTCTAACACATGAGTAGAAACTAGTCGGAGATTGAAGGCTTCATGGCCTGAAATTCAGAAGTATTGATTTTTTAATTAGAATCTATCAGCTAGATGGGAGGATTAAGGCTGATCATCAACCTACATATTAAGAAAATTTAAGTAATTTTACAAAGTATCAACACCGAAGTAAAACCGAGTCCGAACTAATAAAATATAAAGCTCGGTAAACCTCAAATATTGACATACAAGAAAAACCTCTAAGACTATTATAAGCATCAAGCATATAAAAGTCAAGTTACTTTTCATTCAAATGACTTCATTTGCAGCTCTATTACCTTCTCTATGGACGTGAAAGTCATCTCTTTGAAGTCTTACAAAATCGAAAAATAAAACCATGATGCTTCCAGTTTCACAAGAGTTCCATTTTAACAATAGAAAATTGAAAGTGCATCTACCTCTACCTACATCTTTCGGATTCCAAGGCTAAGACGCAATTTTGAACCATCAATCACAACAGTTAGCCCAACACTAATATTATCATACACATAATTTTTCTATAAAAACCAGCAACAAAATTATTACAATTATCACGAGTTAGATGGTACATGCGTTTATACATGCACTTTAAGTCTGTTTAAGTATTGGATTGTAATGTTTGCGTGTACAATTTATCATGTTTAGCTTGTTTTTATATCCTTGAGTCATTTGACGCTTGTGGTTTTGTTTTGAGCTAAATAGGCAATTTAAGGCCAAATATTTATACTCGACCGGATGTACGACAAAGGAACGAAGGCCGAGAAGTCAAATGAAGAAAAAAACGCAAGGAAGCAAGGCAAAGAGCACTCTGCGACCGCCGACCGCGACCTAAGTGCGCGGCCGTGGCCAAATCGAAGAAACAAGCCAGGAGCCCTGTTGAAGTGGCGCGGCCGCGGGGTGTTACAAGATGAGAAGCGGGCGCAAACGCAGCCTGTCTGCGCCGTCGCGGCCTATTAAGGCAACCACTTAGTCCTCGAATCACAAGACTTCCGATTTGAAGCCCAAAAACACCCCAACTAGGCCTCTTCTATAAAAAGGGAACCTTATGACCAAAAATCACACGTTTACCTGACGAGAGAACAACATTGAGAGGATTCCGAAGACGAACAATCAAGATCGACAGTTTTCGAGTTTTTTATTTCTTTTAGTTATTTCAATTATGCACTTTCAATTTAATTTGTCTTTTATCGCGATCTGTTAGAGTTGGGTCGACTCGTTGTACACACGATCCATGAGTATGGGTACATTGCACCTAAGACAAAATCAGTAGCTTTAAGGGCAAATCATTTCAAAAGTTAAGCATGTGGACTACGCGAATCATTTCAAACATCTGACTGCACAGGTAGGAAGTAAATCTAGCATCATCAGAAACGGCGTCGTCATTTCAAGGCCTTGTACTCACAAAACAGCTAAACACCAGCCAATCTTAATCGAGCTAAAATACATCAATTCAGAATCGGGCCGCACTTCAGCGTTTGATGGTAAGCTCGGCCCGCAGATGAAGAACGTCATTGATGAAATACAGACTATCGTCGGCCATGAAAGAAGTCCACGCCATGCCAAACAGATTGCGATACCCGACTGCTTTTCCACCCGTAAATGTGTAGTTACCCTTATACTTGCTAACAAACTCTTCCGTTGGTTTTGACCTAGCTGAGAATTCGTAGTCAACTGCAAATGTTACCGAACCCTTTTCTTGCATCCCAAGAAAGAGACCGAAGCAATGCAACGAGCTCTGTTGATCTTGGTTGCAGTGTGCGGAGAGGAAGAACCCTTGCCCGCCCAGATGGAACGCTTGAGAATACACTCGTCCTGATGGGAACAAGTTGGCACATTCCTCCCGTTTGAGATCTAAGTAGACCACGCACTGCTGGCGTGGCAGTCCAAACTCAACCACCTTCACGGGTCGATACTTGTAGGCCCGCTCCACGAAGCGACGGGTTGTGGAGGACGACTCCTCAATGGCCTGGGACCGTTGGCGATGTGGGGCCTCAGCCTTGAAAAATAGGGCGTCGAGGACTGCTTTAGTTGCAAAGTCGTGATCGAAGTCATGGCTGGTAAGAAGCTTCTTCAGCTTGCGGCTGGTCATGTAAGGGAAGCGAACGTAGCAGCCCAAACGAGAAGAAAGAATTTCACGCCGCTCCTCTAGGTTTGGGTAATGTGTCCGAGCCCACTTCAAGACCAAGTCGTACACAGCATCCTCTGATGCAGCCTGAAGATCATCGCTGGACAAAATTGCCTCGATTCCAGCAACAGGCAAATTCAACACCTCTTCTTGACACCTGTTGCATCATTCACATCCCATAAACAGACGATCAAGGAAAGACTATCAAAAGAAACCGAGAGGGGGGGTAAGGGGGGAAAAAGAACTAACTTTGAGATATCTTTAAACTGAGCAGCTAAGAACTGTTTTGCAGCATCTGTCAATGGTTGAACAGCATCAGCCATTAGAACGCCAGAAGGAAGATCCAGAAAAAGTAACGCAGATTCTGGAGTCATGGGTAGGTTTCTTAGTAGACGGCTGCAGTGTCTCATGCATGAAGCCACCTCAAACTTATCGGCAGCCATAAGCACATCGAGCAACAGAGGAGCTGTACTGATGTTTAATGTATTACTATACATAAAATTCAAGAGCTCCATGAGGGCAGCTTCCTCTGTTTTTAATTAAGAAGGGGGTCAGCATATGCAACAGTAACGTTTACATGATAAAAGAAGAAATTTTAAAATTTGCTTTAAGCATTGTATAACCAAATAACTAGTGGGCTAAAACGCAGAAGAAACACGGAGTTAACTTCAGGAAGTTTCATAGAAAACAAAGAGGTTGTTATGGCCTAATAATTGAAACATACAAACTGCACGAAGTCAATCTTTCACATACCAGATTCGCTAATTCTGAGGGTAACATTTCTCTGTTCTGATTCCATCATACCATTTGAGAATAACTGGAATAACAAAATGAAACAAGAAATGCTTACATCAAATCTTACAAAAGTAAACTAAAACACAAGCACGGACACACACACACATCGACAACCAGCAAATTCAAACTTTAAGAACCTTGTAGAAAAAAGGACTCTTTGCTGCTAAGATGGCAGAGCTGATGTGTAATGTTTTAACTCTTAGAACTCTTGAACCATCATCGCTCCGATATGAATCATTGTTTCCAGCTTCATCTCCTAATTGACATACGACAAAAAGGTTCTAGCTTAGAGCGAACATTACTAATACATTAGTGCTTAAAAGAGTTTCTGAGAATCAACCATCAACAATATTTATAAGTTAATGATGCAACACAGTGACTTTTTAATACCTGATGATGATTCTTCAACAAGTGGAAGCTCTTCTTTGACATGATCTTCGTCGTCTATCCCGTCTTCAACATCAGGCTGCTGACTATCTAATATATGCTCTTCAGCGCAGTTGATGATATCCAAAGCTGCAAAGGAGTGGCACATGTCTGATGAAGACCCATACCAGCATAAGAATGGAGTATAAGCCAAAATTATGTGCAAAACGACATCATAAAAGCATTGATGGGCTTAATCGACACAGTTAATTGGAGAAAACAGATGCCATATTCATACCAGGATACCAATTTCAATCACATTCCAAACTCAATAAAGTAAGTTAACAGGTAAATAACTAATTTCTTCACAAAACTAATCATAAACTGCAACAAAAACCTTAAATTAACAGTTGACTGGAGAATACAGATGGCATATTCATACCAATTTCAATCACATTCCCAAACTCGATAAAGTAACTTAATAGGTAAATAACTAATTTCATCACAAAACTAATCATAAACTGAAAGAAAAACCTCAACTAACAATAAAAGAAAGAAGAAAATAGAATCACAAATCATCAATTAGGTTGACCTAAACCTGACTAGCTTACCATCCTCCTTTTTCACGACGTCGCCACGGCGGCGTTTGCTTTTACGCGCCGCCCAATCAGCTAAAGTACTGCACCCCTCAGAATCGGGTCGGGCGTCCGGGGGATCCGCCACAATCTCGATCCGGAGCAAGCGGTCGGAAAAATTGCTGTCGTTGAAGGCGAAACCGAAGTCAGTGTCACGGGCGCCGGCGGGAGACGAGTCCATTACGGCGGTTACCGGGTCGAATAGATCCAAACCCCAATCCTTCATAATTTCTCCGCTCCTATACAAATATTAAATAGTGATGAAGAGAGAGAAAGCTGAAAGCGAGTCCAGAACGTATATATCTGTATGAATTTAGTTGTGTTCGGACTGCGTTTCAACTTTCAACACGATATTAACGAAAAGGGAAATTGAGGCTCTATATTAGGGATATAGCAAAAATAGTTCTATTTGACATTATTATTCCTTTCGTTTCAAAATAAATACTCTATTTCTCTCGATTTAATTTGTCTATTTTAATCGGACACAAAAATTAAAAAAAAAAAAAAAAATTGTGTAATCTTTTAACTTTTACAAAGGTGTACAATTGATGGTAGAGATTTTAAAGGTAGAGATTTTGAAGGTAAAGATTATGAGAGAAATTTTTTTTTTTTTTTTGCTCGTAAAGTTATTTGGGACAAATTAAAAAGGCAAATAGATAAATTAAGTTGAGAAGAAGGGAGTATCGTTTATGAAAAATTAAAAAAAAATTAAAATAAGTGTGTTTTAATAAATAAAAAAACCACAATTCTTCTAATTTGACCCTAAACAACCAACTTAATTTAATTGATTATTTTTTTATTTCACAAAACATATCAATTTAAATGAATTTTATATGGGTATATTTACCAATTTTATGAATACTTAATTTTTTTACAAAAATAAAACGACACTTATTTTAAAATAAAGGAGAATATTAATTATTAATAAGGAGAATTCTATTCCAGTTTTAAATCGTACTAATTTTTTTTTTTTTTTAAATCCTCATCTATCTTCAACTAAGTTAAAGTTCTGGTCTAACTTAGATTATATCTTGCCTCAGTTGACTATCAACATTGTCTCCCAAATTATGTTTAACATAATTTTTCTAAATCTTAGTTAGACGCTAGAATTTAGTGTATCGCCCAACTAATAACAAACAACTTATTTTATTCGACTATCCATTCAATTTTAAAGAAAACCCATTAAATTTAGAGATGTCAAAGAGACGGATGAAGATGAGTTTTAGTATTTCCGTCCCCGTCCATGGAGGACCGAGGTATAACTGGAATTGGTCAATCGGAGTTCTGCTGGGGGTAGGGTGGGTCTGGGTATACCGTTGAACGTCCAAAATTGACACCTATTTATCAATTGGGATATTAAAAATTTATTGCCAATTACACTTTATTTATGTGTCGAGTCATTTCCGGTGCGTCATTTCATTTTTCATTTTTTCTAAATTCGATACACATAATTATCTAAATTATTCCCTTTGTCCCACCTTATTTTGTACATTTTTTTTTAAACGAACGTCTCATCTTATCTTGCATAGTCTAAAAAAGAAAAATTATAACATAATCTCCACCTCCAAAATTTCCACTCTCAATTTTTATTTTCAATCCATCTTTAAAAAATCAACAAACAAACAAAAAAAGAACTTTTCTTAATACTCGTGTCGATCCATGCAAGATAAGTCGAGACGGAAAACATAGTTACTTATTTAAAGAATATTTGATTCTGTTGGTTGTTTTATTTAAGGGTCAACCTATTATTTAATAAAAGTTGTTATTGGTTGTTCTATTTAGAGGTTGATATACTAAAAGGTAAAATTTCCAAGTATTACAGCAAAGAAATAAAAACAATTTTTAATGTATTAAATAAAATTTGAATTCTTAAATTCCACAGTTTTAACATTCTTCTACTTGTTTGGTCTAAGTTGTTATGGAATGTTTTGGCCTAATCACATTATAAATAGGATCGTGCTATTTGACCACAATGCGGCTGGCTAGGAAAACGAAAATTATTTTCGAAATTAAAATTGCAAATACCCTAACCATCCTTGGAGATATTAGCTCCAAATATCATTATCTTTGTCGCCCACTTTTTTGTTTTTTCTCCAACTCTACAATCTCCTACCTATTTTTTTCGCTTATAGTATCATTGCATAAAAAGGTCAATAGCCCAGGAAAATAAAATGCATTCAACAAAATCCTCCATCCGCACTATGCATTCCCTCCGACAAACTTTCTTTTTTTTAATTCTTATTTGTGTTAAAAGTCAATCTCTCGTTCCGAGAATGATAGAGAATCCAAGAGGTTGGGAACATGAGCTATTTGGTGCCAGTAACAATATGTTCTCACCTTGTAACCTACAACTTTCGTGGCACATTCCTCCCAACTACCATATATGCCAAGACACCGACCTTAAGAAACCATATATAATTTGTTGTTATCCTTATTCTCGTTCGCCATAGAAACTAAGGTACTTGTAGACGGTGGCTTTGGAGAGCGCTGAAGTTTATTTAGAGAAAAATTGATACACTTGTAAGGAGAATAACGGGTTGATGAAGAAGTGTGGAAAAGAAAGAGTGTACGAAAAAAGATAGAGATTAGAAAAAAAAATGTATCATAGAGAGAGGAGTGAGAGGAGAGACAAATACAAAATTCAAATTCTAATTTTAAAATCCTATGGTAATACTCCGAAATTCAAATAAGGGTACTGTGGACAATTTACAAATATTAAAGCTTCTCGTTTTATTGTTTTCATAATGTGGCCAGCCGCATTGTGGTCGAGGATCATTTCCGTTATAAATACCACATCTTCCGATCTTTTTCCTTTCTCTTCTCCACTTATTTTGTTGGGTTGATTACCCACTTTTCACATTTATTTTAGTATTCATCTTTTTATTTCACAGTTGTCTGTGATCTTCATTTTTTATTTCTTTCATGATTTTCTAATTAGGAATCCATTAACACTAACCAACTATCTATATGTGTTATTATAAATGTGTTATCAACCTATTCTACTAAAAGAGAGTCGCAAAAAAATAGGAAAATACACGTGTCTCGCTCAGAAATTTCCGCGGATTTTTTATTTTATTCTTTCCTGAACCTCTTATGCACACGTCTCCTCCCACTTGAGAGAGAAAAAAACCGTCAGACGTGGTTGAAGGTATTCCTTTTTTCCCGGTATTATGGTGAAAACTGTTTCTCAAAATTCATTTTTGAGTCTTATTCCATCAATCCTCTCCCACTCTCTTACCTTCATATTTCGAATCCTAAACTATTCCAATCGCTCCGCTGCTTATGCCCCACTCAACAAATTCTCTGATTCCCTCACCGATGCGCATAGACCGTCGATCTGAAGCGTGATTGGGGTAAAGCCCTCACTCTGTGGTCTTAATCGACAACTGCCTGGAGATCGTAAAAACAACGGCGACAAGAAGAAAAAGAAATTCGAACCGACAGCGGGCGTCGGACGCAAGCAGAAGGGGCTAGAGGCGGCAACGCAGATTCCGACAGTGTCGCCACTGACGAAGTGCAAGTCGTGTCTCTTAAAGATGGAGACAATCAAGGACTGTGTATTGATGGAAGAAGAGTTCATCGCGAATCAAGAGAAATTGAAACCTCAGGAGGAGAAGGCGGAGGAGGATCGATCGAAGGTCGATGATTTGAGAGGCTCGCCGATGAGTGTTGGTAACTTGAAGGAGTTGATTAATGAGAATGCGATTGTTTCTTCATTAGTCGGCCCGGAGTATTATGTTGGGATACTATCCTTTGTCGATAAGGATCAACTGGAGCCTGGATGTGCTATTCTTATGCATAATAAGGTAGTTTTCCTCTTTGTTTTTAATTTATGTATTGGTATTGACATTGGTACTTTGCATCTGGAAGCAAACTGTGATAATTTCATATGACCTGAACAAATTGGAGTTTTAATTCATCTTTTATTGTTTAATTTGGCAATGCAACAGAATACTTGGGGGTATGCTTAATGCTATCCAAAAACAATTTGCTCAGGACCTCTGAATTGAAAAGGAGAGTATCCACACACACATATATTCATGATTAAATTGAAGAAAGTTCAGTAAATTTGCACATAAAATACTATTGGGGATGGGTTTCCGCCTCCATAACTACACGACGGTGTTTCTGCCTACAAAAAGGGTCCCGAAATCGACCCTAACAATGAAGCTATCAAGTCCGGGCTCGCTAATACGAAGGCTGCTTCTCCCCGGAGTTCCAGGTCTCGGCCCGGTGCCGGAGGAAGTCCCTTTGTGGAGTTGGTCAGGACTTAGATGCGGGTAAGATTAGCAGAAATGTGGAATTCTTCTGATGGAGTTTGGTGTTCTACGCTAGGAGAATAAAGTGGAGAGGGATGCTAAGTGAGTCAGGCGGAACTCATCGGATGCTAAATTGATGATTTATGAGAAACATCTTCTTTGCACTCTTAGGAGGCATGCAATTAATATTAATGATTTGATTGATTCCTTGATCTAAAATTGTTTGAATAAAGTTGAAGCAGGAATCTACTAAAGCATAAATATGATAAAATTGTAGTTTGCAATTTGATAAAATCTAATACAATCTCTCTGATAAGAAAATGATTAAGTTGCTATGCTACAACACTGTTTCTATTATTCTGATGCATCGAACTTTTTGTTTGGTAATTTGTCAAGTTCTATAATCATTCTGTGAGTTTTGTGAGTTTTTTTTACTATATGAATTTATTGTCTATACATTAAGCATTAGAAAATGTTGCAGTTTCAGAATTAATAATAATGTTCAACTTTCATTTAGGACATATTGTTTTTTCTGGATCTTTCTATTTTTCAATTTTCTTCATATTTTTGCTCTTTCATGATATACATATGTGGGGTTTGCATTTACATTTGCTGGTATCTATGCATTTTCAGTGGTGTTTCAAAATGATGCTAGGTGGTTAGGTTGGTTTATGGGGCATGGCGAGGCCACTGTTTTTGTAACTACTTGGTTTGCACCATGACCTCTTGCTTTATTTTAAGTTTTAAGTTCTTTTGTTCCCAATAAATTTTTTAATCCTTTATAACAATAATATAATTTTATCAACTGATAACCATATAATATTTTTATCGCAAATTGTTAGTACTTATAAGATATATTATATCCCGTGCATCGCATGGGTGGACATCTAGTTTGTAAAAAATGATGAACTTATATGCAATCAATTATCACTATATAATGTTTTGAAGAAAGTCTAGTATACAGTATCCTTCATGTGTGAATAAGTCGTAGATGATAGTTTTCGGGACGGAACCAGAAATTTTAGTTAAGGGGGCAATATAATAGTTTTTGACAATCTTAAATTATACTACTTTCGTCCCGCTCTAATTTGCCTACTTTCTTTTTGAGTTTGTCTCAATCTAATTTGTCAGCTGACAAATTTCTCTCACACTCTCCACCCTCAAAATCTTCATCTTCAATCTCCACCTTTGAAAAAATAAAAAATTACAAAATCTACTTTTTCTCAACCTTCGTGCCCGACCAAGATAGGCAAAGTAGGTCGGGACGGAGGTAGTAGCACTTATCTACAGGGACTAGTTAATGTATTTAGAAGTTGGGAGAGGGCTAGGGAGGTTTCAAATTTTTTTGGGGGCAAAATTCAGTTTCTTTTGATATTACACCATAAATACGGGGTTGTTTGTATTTATTTTTTCTAAGTGATTTTCAGTTTATAACTTGAGAAAAGTTATTTTGTAGTGTTTGCAAAGTCAAATTCTACTTTAAAAGAAGTATTTCCAATGTAAAAGCTAAAAACAGAAACTTAATGCTTTTCTCCACTTAATGACAATTTTGTAAATAATATGATATTTTTTAAAAGATATACGTGATTTTATAACAAACACTCCAACTTCTACTTTGATTGAAAATCACTTTTTTTGCAAACACTATCTACTTTTTACATAAGTGGTTTTTATAGAATTTCTAATTTTAATCACTTTTTCAAAAGTAAAAGCAATTGCAAACACCCTCTACGTATACTTTCTATCTTTTTTTCAAAAATTAGGGGACGATCTCCCACCCACCCCCTGGTTCCGTCCCTGGATGTTTCTATATATTAAATGTCGCTATATTCGATCAGATTGTGCTAAAACACTTTATGCAAATTTATCGCTTTTCATGTTAAATATATTTTCACAATCGAATTTTGTCAATATTCTCTGTAGTTTTTTATTGTATCAATTTATAATATTGGGCGCCATACATGTTTGAAGAGACTTATTTTATTGTAAATGAAAATACACACGTTCTAAACGATTTAACAGGAGGGTATTATTTAAATCTCTTTTCAATATGTATTTTTTCTTTTTAAATCGAAACTTTCATTAATCAATGTGAATCGTTCAGTACAAAATTCTCAATCCAACTAGAAAAATCTAAATCAAACAATTGGATCGTTTGAAGAAAAAGAAAAAAATGAGCATGCTATGTCTAACATTTTGACTCTACGAGACATGCTCTATGCTAAAAAAATCAGATAGCATCAAATAAATACTAAAAATCACCCGCGAAAGGACCATTAGAATTAAGATTTGTTCCTTGCCCCGTGCCTCTATGCACAACGAGCAAATGATTTGGAAGACAGATCCAGGCAGAAGCGAACTTGACGATTGGAGCAAAAAACCGGTGGAGAAAGACTAGAAAAGGCCGAAAAAAGATGTACATAGACGCGGTAAATGTAAGTAATTCTCGATTCCATCTAATGTACGCAGCGGAATAACTAATCGAGAATATTGATCGTGATTTATAACTGAATTAAACGTTGAGCATAAATTACGTTAAAGTTGGAACAACTTACTTGTTGCGTAATTGATCGGACCGAATTGCGCGATTGATTCACCACTTCAGGTATCCACGCGTATATCGTCCGCCGCAGGAACTATCCTCGGTACAATTATTCGATAAGTGATCGCTAGGAAACCACTTCTCAAATTCTATAGTGCCTCCAATTTTTATCTGATAAAAACCCTTAATTCTCTACTATAGAGAATATGTATATATAGTACCATATAACCCTAGGTTTATGGGCCTAATATCCATGTCCACTTAATTAATTAATTAGTCTGACTCATTAATTAATAAAGCCCACATATCATAATCTAGTCCATATCTTTCAATCTCCCACTTGGACTAGCATTAGATATAATTCGAAGCACTAATCTTGTACCCTTGAGCGGAACAATAATACACATAAAGTGTGACCCTTCAGGCCCCCATTATCGACGATAATCTAATTAAAGTCTGCACAAAACTCCTAGACTGCGTTGCGCAGCGAACTCGATATATGAAGGACGTTTACGTGAATTCGTAAAACAACCTTTATATGAAGTTTATGTAATATCCCTTCATTCACGAACCACCCGATTGAGCCTAGGATCTGCCATGTGTCTATCCAAATAACTCAATCACTTTTCTCATCTTTATTATATGACACATTCGATCATATTCAATTACTTTAATTGAATACATCTTTTGCATTGGCCAATGACTTTATTGTCAAATAATATAGAGAAATATGAGTGTTCTCTCGAGTTTCAATCGAGGAATGAATCCCATTCTTGGCTCAACTACCATTTTCATTTGCCTCATGATGAACCCAACACAAGACGTGTCTTATCCTCATTTGGGAGGCAAGCGTTGTACTTGGTCAAAGTTCATCACTTAACAAACAAAATGAGTATTGACCTCAGGTCAAAGGATCATTACATACTCCACACACTAATAAACCGTAGACACTGAAAACAAACGGTTTAATAGTAGGGTATACCAATACTCTCCAAAGTACCCATGTGTCCATCACGGATATCTAATATCTCGTAGTCGTGAGACCTACTACATTCTCTGAGAATGTGATGCAGACCACATGCTAACCTATCGCGTGTCATCAATATCCCATTCTTGATGACCATTGGTTATGGCAATTTTAGAATCATACTATATCATTTATGTCTCACACCATAAATAACAGTCATGATTCAAGGGAACAATTATAAGAATAATAACAAACCATCAAAATAATTATTCTAATAAATGCATAAACTCAAAAGACAATCAAAACGTCATAGAATGCGATCAAGAATGAATGTCTCAAACGAAAAGGTTTCTAAGACATACAAACTATAAACTCCCACTGAATCAAGACCAACTACCAACGTGTCTAACACTCAAGCTCTCAAAGTGCTTGTTGTGTCTAGCTATACACAACTGTTTGGTTGAAGGATTAACCAAGTTATCATCAGTGGATACTCTATCTAACTTCACATCTCCCTATCTATTATTCTCCAATCAGATTATATCTACAGGGAATATGCTTATTTCTGTTCGTGGCTCTCGGTTCCTTTTGCTAGAGCAACCGCACTTACCATTGTTACAATACAACGGTATTGCACTGCTGACATTTGGAACGACACCTAGTTCTTTTACGAACTTTAACAAAGCAACAACCCCTTTTTGGCAGCTTTAGATCTAGCAATATACTCGGCTTTAGTGCTGGAATCGACAGTTCTACTCTGTTTGGAACTATTCCGATTCACTGCACCACCATTTAGAACGAAAACATATCCAGACAAAGACTTGAAGTCATCATGGTCCGTTGGAAGCCAACATCAGTATACCCAGTAACTGATGACTCTAGCTGCCCACCATAAACTTTAAGAAATATTCTTTAGTCCTTCTAAGGTACTTAAGAATAGCCTTGACAGTTCTCCAGTATTCCTTACCGAGATTTTGCTGAAATCTTCTCTTTCACGGATTGCAACATGGAATGATTGCTCCCCATTATCAGTATATCGTCGACATATATGATAAGGAAGACAACATTTCATTCTTAAGTTTACTATAAACGCATAGATCCTATTTGCTTCTGACAAAATCAAACAATTTGATAGCTTTGTCAAAACAAATATTCCAACTCCTAGATGCTTGCTTGAGTCCACAAATGAACTTCTTTAACTTGCATACTCCATTCGGTTTTTCTTTGGATACAAAACCTTCAGGCTGTGACATATACACAGTGCCTTCGATTCTCCATTAAGAAACGCGGTTTTAACATCCATTTGCCAAATGTCAAAGTCATAGTATGCAGCTATTGCAAGTAATATCCTAATGGACTTGATATTAGTGACTGGCGAAAAGGTTTCATCATAGTCAATGCTCTTGCGCTGACTATAACCCTTTGCCACCAACCTAGCCTTGTAGGTTTGTACCTTGCCACCTGCATCTCTCTTCTTCTTGAAGATCCATTTGCAGTCTATGGGACGAGCCCCAACTGGCAAATCAACTAGTTCCCAAACTAGATTGAGGTACATCGAATCCATTTCAGATGTTAAGGCAGCCAGCCACATCTTCGAATCGGTGCCTGACACCGCTTCGATATAGGTCTTAGGTTCGTTGTCTTCTGAATCAACCTCATCATCTTGGTTCTCAACCAATAGATTTAGTCTTTCAGGTGCACGGCGATGCCTTTGAGGCCTATTGAGTTAGTTTTGCGTTGGTTCATTCGGTTTATTCTGATCGTGAGTTGGTTTTCAACATTTTAGAATATTCTCAAGAATTTCACTATGATTCTCTTGAGGTGGGACTGATACAATATCTTGTCTTTGATGCATCTTATTGTCTTGAAGTGACCCTCTAAGAGTTGTTTCCCCTCCCAATAGATCATCAAAACTCTCACTGAGTTCTTGTCCACTCCATTGGACAAGACCTCATCCTCTATGTTATCTTGCGGGTTTGATACAATATCTTGTTTTGATGTATCTCATTGTCTTGAGGTGACCCTCTAAGAGTCATTTCCCCTCACAATAGATCATCGAAAACTCCCACTGAGTTCTTGTCCACTTCATTGGACAAGACCTCATCCTCTATGTTATTTTTGTGGTTCTTGAATCTTTTCAAGATCTACCTTGTTGTGACCTTGTTCCTCGGAGATATAATTATCTTCAAGAAACTCCACATTCTTGGAACTATCACCTGGTGATCTCCAGGGCAGTAGAATTCATATCCTTAGTTTCCCGAGGATATCCACAAAATAGCATTTCTCACTTTTAGTCTCCAATTTATCAGTCGTCATCTTCTTAACAAAATAGGACAACCCCAGGTCCACATATAGTTAAGACTCGACTTCTTGTCACACCATAACTTCTATGGTATTTGCGTGACCGATTCAATAGGAACTCTATTCAGAACATAATCATCGATTAGTAAGACATAATCCCAAAGGAATAAGGAAAGACTGGTGAAACTCATCATGGATCGAACCATATCTAATGAAGTTCGATTTCTCCTTTCGGATACTCCATTCATCTGTGGTGTACTCGGAGGTGTCCAGTCTGACCGGATTCCATGTGATTTCAAGTAATCAAGAAAATCTCGGCTTAAGTATTCCCCTCCTCGATCTAATCGGAGAGTCTTAATACTTTTCCAAGTTGTTTCTCAACTTCTAACTTAAACTCCTTAAATTTCTCGAAGGCCTCAGATTTGTGTTTCATGAGATACACATATCTATACCTTGAAAAATCATCAGTGAAAGTTATGAAGTACGAATATTCGCCTATTGCTTAAGTTGGAACGGTCCGCACACCGCTGTGCGAACCAACTCGAGCACAACCTTGGCACGTAACCCTTTTCCCAGAAAGTGGTTAACTTGTCATCTTTCTTTTGAGACAAGATTCGCAAGCATCATATGATTCGAAATCAAATAATGTGAGATAGTCTAACTTTCTCAATCTTGCTATTCTTTTCTCATTGATATGACCAAGTCTACAGTGCCACATGTAAGTTTTATTATCCGTATTACTTAGCTTAGGTCGTTTGTTCTTGTACATTGAGAATATTTTGTTCATATTCAAGCATATAGAATCCATTCGAACGAAAGACATTTCCTTAAAACAATCCATTAAGCAAAACAAGCATCTACTGTTTGCAAAATAGAAAGAAAAAGTCATAAATGTCTAATATTAGAATGGAGATAATATTCTTTGAAATCTCTAGAACAAAATATCAATTATATAAATCTAATTTATATCCCGAAGAAAGATCTAATCTAGTCTAATTTCAATGTACAAAATAAACTACTTAAGCTCTCATCCAATGCACCATGTGCTTTGAACTTCGGGCAGTCTCTCTTCCAGTGCCCCTTCTCATTGCAGAACAGGCACTCATCCTTTGGTATTCTCGGCTTCTTTTGAACCCCTCCACTCTTAGGCATCAAGGCCGCATCCTTAGATGCTTTCTTCCTCTTCTTCTACTTATTCTTCTGTTTGGAAGATCTCGCAGAAGAGCTCACCATGAGCACAGAGTTGCCTTTAGAAGTAGATGATTCGTAGGTCTTGAGCATGTCGTGAAGCTCTGGCAGTGTTGTCTTCGTGTTGCTCACGTTGAAATTCACTATGAAGTTTTCAAATGAACTTGGAAGAGACTGCAAAATCAGATTTATTGAGACACGTAAGGGTAACTTCGATCCAATCGATTCCAACCTTTCAATTAATCCGATCATCTTCAATATATGTTCAAAAACCTGGCCCTCATCATGAATCTTACACTTGAAGAGATCTCTGAGTATCTCATACTCCATGTTCTGAGCTTCTGAAGCGTACAGACTCTCCAAGTGTTTCAGCATCTCATAAGGGAACATGCTCCAATGTTGCCTATGCAGTTCAATACTCATAGAGGACAACATTAAGCATTGAGCCGATGTGGCATCCTCAACATGTTTCTTATGAGCTTCTTCGTCAAACGTAGCGTACTCAGGAGAATTCTTGTCAGGGATGACACTGATTGGTTTGTCCAAGACATACTCAATCTTGTCTTGCCTTAGCACCAATCGCAAACAACGGAGTCAATCCGTAAAATTTGACCCAATCAACTTGTTTGTTTCCATCAAACATTTATAAGCCAAAAACGACATTTTATCTGACGAGAAATTAATAAAATGGAAAAATAAATCAGAATAAAGTAAACAAAGATCACATTCGTATCACTAATCAAAACAAGAGTTTATTGTAATGATTAGCTCCCACTAATTTTAACATATTTTGCGCCCCCAAACACAAAATACGGATTTATAACAATTATAAATCTTAGTGGTGCAAGATCCAAGTCTATATTACTGCAGCCTCTGCTTTGGCTGATGACTACAATAATATCACTAGGTAGGCCTCTAAGCCAATTGCAACAACAATTTGCAATTCTTGGTTTATTAATCCAATTAATATTGCGTCCTCAAACTATTTTGGTCGCTTTGGCGTCTCAAAATAATTTAAGCAAGTCAATTCCATCACACGATGTCAACCATACATCTATGAATGAGCCCGATTCTTGTTGATTTAGAGTAAACACTTTGGTGTAAAACTCATGGTCGAAAAGATTAGGAATCTCAAACAATTATGATGGACGACGCATTTTGTTTCTAAACAAGACTTGGTTTTAGTGAGGATTTTTATATGTGATACTAATTGTTAAATTTAATATCTAATATTAAATTAAACGCAATTACTGGGTGCCGCCTACCCAGGCATAAAATGCGGACCACACATATTGGGCGCCGCCTACCCATACATTTTCTCGCGGACTACATGTATTGGACGCCGCCTACCCAAACATAAAAGCGGTCTTAAATTACTATAATTTAAATTGAATAAGCATAAAATCAAATAATAGCTTATCACATAATATCAAATAAATGCTCAACGAATAAAATTATTAATCCAATTAAAATTTTATCCTTCAATTAAATGTGGATTAAAATTAAATATATTAATTCCAAATTAATATATACATATACTTTTAATATTAATTCTAAATTAATATAAATATATAAGTCTAGTATTATTCTTTCAAAATAATAATACTATTCAAAATTTATTAATCTAATTAATAAATTAATATTAGTCTATTAGATTAATATATTAATTCCAAATTAATATAAGTATACTTTTAATGTTAATTCCAAAATAACATAAATGTATAAGTCTATTATTATTATTATTTCATAATAATAATAAGATTTATTGATCTAATTGACAAATTAATATTGTAATTGAGACTTAAGAATTAATCTAATTAATAAATTTAATTTGATTAATAAAATCAAAAGTTTTTTTTTTTTTTTTAATTAGGCCCAGCTGATTCTGCAGCCCATAATTGGGCTTCTGCAAATTTCGGCCCAGTCAGAAAATGGTAGCCCAGTCCAAAACCCTTTAGGGTTTGGGCTGGGCACATCAGCCAGTGCCGCCGCAACCCCGGTCGCCGTCCAACGCATAAGCCTAGCAATGCCAGACTCTCGCCGCCGCCACCACGACCACCGTCGCCGCCGCCACCACTGTCGTCGCCCAACAACAGCAGCAGCAACAACGCTATACGTCGTCGTCGCTGCCTCTGGGAACACACAACCATGGTTTAGCCTCACCGGAGAGTTTGTCGTGGCAGTATTCGTGAAGGGGGGAGGTTCCAAAATAGTTGAAGAAAAACAAATTAATTTAGGAGCAAAACTGATTTTGCTTACAAATCAAGATTTCCAAGTTTCGAGAATAGTATGCAACATTTTCCACATTTTCCAAAACTTGTGAAACTATTTCAAAACAAATAGTAAGAATTTCAATTATCAAAATTTTAATCCACAAATAATTTGAAGTTTTAATCAATTATAAACCGAGCCCCGGGCTCTGATACCACTGTAAGTAATTCTCGATTCCATCTAATGTACGCAGCGGAATAACTAATCGAGAATATTGATCGTGATTTATAACTGAATTAAACGTTGAGCATAAATTACGCTAAAGTTGGAACAACTTACTTGTTGCGTAATTGATCGGACCGAATTGCGCGATTGATTCACCACTTCAGGTATCCACGCGTATATCGTCCGCCGCAGGAACTATCCTCGGTACAATTATTCGATAAGTGATCGCTAGGAAACCACTTCTCAAATTCTATAGTGCCTCCAATTTTTATCTGATAAAAACCCTTAATTCTCTACTATAGAGAATATGTATATATAGTACCATATAACCCTAGGTTTATGGGCCTAATATCCATGTCCACTTAATTAATTAATTAGTCTGACTCATTAATTAATAAAGCCCACATATCCTAATCTAGTCCATATCTTTCAGTAAAGTCTCACGCTAAAATCCTAGCGGGGAGGTGTCGTGGATTTTTAATTATTGTGGGCACTGAAAAGAGAAAAACAAAAATTAAAAATGAAACCTTCCTCCATCCTCCATAAGGAAAGAAGGCGGCGAGAGCTCCTTTTCAATATGTATTTGTTGTCACTCTTTCACGGGTTCACTAATTAAGTTTTTGCTTGGGTGGAGTGATTGCTCTATTTTTTATTAGATCATGCCGCAAATTTACAATGTAGTAAATAGTTAGTGATAAGCAGAATTATATCTCAGTGACGAGTGAATGTGTCTTAATTAAAGATTATAGTGGTTTTAACCATAATATATCTAGACCTATCGAAGATGGACTGATTGTGGTGTTTTGATTACTCTAACTTGATCCTATATTATAGCATTTTAAACAGTAAGTTTAACAATTAGCAAATTATAGATTAAATTCAATTGTATAAGATACTTATACAAACTAAATTAGCTAAACATTAAGCCTGTTGATTCACATAGTTAGAGATGACCAATCAAAATCTAACTAAATCTATTGAAATGTACTACTACTACCTCCCTTTCGCTCTAACTTTTTTATTTTTCTTTTTGGTTTATCTCAACTTAATTTTTCAGCTCATAAATGTCAAATTTATCTCACAATATCCACCCTTAAAATCTCCACCCTCAATCTCCACCTTTAAAAAAATTAAAGACTTCACAAAATTTATTTTTTCTTAACCTCCGTGCCCGATCAAAGTATGAAAGTTAAACCGGGATAGAGGGAGTATTTCTTTTTAAGTAATATTAATAAATAGTATAAGAAAATCTTTAAAAAAAAATATTTAAAGTCGAGGGGGGACACAATGATCCCTTTGACCACCTCTCCCACAGTCAGTTGTGATCATACAACTAAAAGTCAGTAAATGTAATTAATATTATAATTGTAAAAAAAAATTAAAAGTTGGCCACTTGTTTGATATCTTCAAAAGTTCTTATTATAATTGAAAATTAGTAAAAAAAAATTAGTGTGTGCGCGCATACGTGGGTGAGTCCAAGACGTACAAACCGATTGACGTTGGACTAAAATTAAAAGCGGTTACAGAAAATACACCCGAAAGTAATCTTAGATCACAGAAAGCCAACTGAACTGGTCAGTCAGATACAAGAAAGCAAAACAACCATATATCGACAATAATTGACATCAATGTCTTGCTCTTTATGCTTCAAAATGAATCTCAATAAACAACCAATCTTCAGAAAACAAATAGTGACCACCTTGTAGACGTTTGATGGAGGATACAATTTATAGATGAGGGAAGATATAAGGGGCCACTAGGTACGGGAAAGTGGGGTGGGTCGTGGGCAGTGAAAATAAAAGAAGACCTATTCCTACAAACTATGCTTGGTACACATAAATGAGAATTGAAGTAAATTAATCATTACTCACATTTTATTAATTACTCCCCCACATCATTCCATAGTGTGAATGGTCCCTCATTCATACTTATTATCATTACCATTCCTAATTTTAGGAGTGTAAGTGAAACGAAACAACTCGCGAGCTACTCGGAATCGACTCGTAAAAACATCTTAATCGACTCGAAAAAAACGAGTCGAATTCGAGCTACTTTAGCAGATGTCGAGGTTGAGTTCGAGTTTGTTTGAGCTCATTGATACTAGGCTCCGCAGGCTCGCGAGCTTAATCAAGCTTTTGTTAATTTACTAATTACCCTTTAGAGTTGACATAATTATAAATATATCATAATTCTACAAGGTTCCCATTAGCAATCTTTTGTAGTATAATTAATGTTTTTAATTCAAAAGTTTTTTAAGTTTTTATATTTTATTTTTGTATGAATCGAGTCGAGTCGAGTCGAGCAGATCTCAAGCTCAACGAATTTCTACCGAAACAAGCTGAAGTTCAAAATAATGAACTCGATCGAGCTCGAGCCTGTCAGTACTCAGCTCGACTTGTTTAGACACCTACCACTAATTTGCCCCTAAGATCGATATACGATACGAGCTTCATGCAACATAACCAACAGGCATTCCATCAACCCTCTACAAGCCTGAAATATGCGTAAATTTTTTTCTTCGCTTTTGCTTTTGAAGGAGTGATTAGGATTAAAAATTATGAAAAAAAAAATCACTTATAGTTTGAAAATAAAATAATTTTGACCAAAATTAAAAAATGAAAGTATTTGATAAATAAGTATTTCTCATCTCTTAGAAGCAGCATTCTTGCTGCTTGTAGAGATTAGTTTAGTTTCTAAATAATTAAAACATTTTTTCAAACACTCTTTAGTTTATATTAAGACCAAAGGCAAACAAATCATTTTTGTGCTCACAAAATAGCTTAAAAGAGCTAATCTAATTTCACATGTTAGAAATTAGATACAGAATTAGACTACCTTTCTACACCCTAAAATACATCAAGTCAGAGTCGGGCCGGGCCGTACCTTCAGCATTTGATGGTAAGCTCAGCCCTCAGATGAAGAACATCGTTGATGAAATAAAGACTGTCGTCGGCCATGAAAGACGTCCATGCCATGCTAAATAGATTGCGATACCCGACTGCCTTTCCACCCGTAAAAGTGTAGTTACCCTTATACTTGCTTACAAACTCTTCCGTCGGTTTTGACCTAGCTGAGAATTCGTAGTCAACTGCAAATGTTACCGACCCCTTTTCTTGCATCCCAAGAAAGAGACCGAAGCAGTGCAACGAGCTTTGTTGATCCTGGTTGCAGTGCGCGGAGAGGAAGAACCCTTGCCCGCCCAGATGGAACGCTTGAGAATACACTCGTCCGGATGGGAACAAGTTAGCGCATTCCTCCCGTTTCAGATCTAAGTACACCAAGCACTGCTGCCGTGGCAGACCAAACTCAACCACCTTCACGGGTCGATACTTGTAGGCCCGCTCCACGAAGCGACGGGTTGTGGAGGACGACTCCTCTATGGCCTGGAACCGCTGGCGATGAGGGGCCTCAGCCTTGAAAAATAGGGCGTCCAGCACTGCTTTTGTTGCAAAGTCGTGATCGAAGTCGTTGCTGGTAAGAAGCTTCTTCAGTTTGCGGCTGGTCATGTAAGGGAAGCGAATGTACCGGCCCAAACGAGAAGAAAGAATTTCACGCCGCTCCTCTAGGTTTGGGTAATGATTCCGCGCCCACTTCAAGACCAAGTCGTAAACAGCATCCTCTGATGCAGCCTGAAGATCGTCACTGGACAAAATTGCCTCGATTCCAGCAAGGGGCAAATTCATCACCTCTGCTTGACACCTGTCACATAATTCACATCCCATAAACAGACAATCAAGGAAGGGCTATCGATCGAAAGAGGGGAGAGGGGGTAAAAAGAACTAACTTTGAGATATCTTTGAACTGAGCAGCTAAGAACTGCTTTGCAGCATCAGTCAATGGTTGAACAGCATCAGCCATTAGAACGCCAGAAGGAAGATCCAGAAAAAGTAACGCAGATTCTGGGGTCATGGGTAGGTTTCTTAGTAGACGGCTGCAGTGTCTCATGCATGAAGCCACCTCAAACTTATCGGCAGCCATAAGCACGTCGAGCAAAAGAGGAGCCGTACTGATGTTTAATGTATTACTATACATAAAATTCAAGAGCTCCATGAGGGCAGCTTCCTCTGTTTTTATTAAGAAAGGGGTCAGCATATGCAACAGTAATGTTAATGTGATAAAAAATTATCCAGGAAAAGGTAATATTTGAATATGCTTCAAGCACTGTACGACCAATAACAGTGAGCGACAACGCAGAAGAAATACTGAGTTAACTTACGAAAGTTTCACGACAAACGAAGAGATGTTGTGACCTAATAATTGAAACAACTACAAACTGCACTAAATCAAACGTTCACAAGATTTTACATAAATCAACAGGTCACGTACCAGATTCATTAATTCTGAGGGTCACATTTCTCTGTTCTGATTCCATCATACCATTTGAAAATAACTGGAAAACAAAACGAAACAAGAATCTCATACATCAAATCTTACAAAAGCAAAAAAAACAAACACACACGCACACATAACAAACCAGCAAATTCAAACTATAAATACCTTGTAGAAAAAAGGACTCTTTGCTGCTAAGATGGCAGAGCTGATGTGTAATGTTTTAACTCTAAGAACTCTTGAACCATCATCAGTCCGATATGAATCATTGTTTTCAACTTCATCTCCTAATTGACATACGATAAACAGGTTTCAACATAGAGCACGAATTACTAACATACATTAGAGCTACAAGAAATTTCTGAAAATCAATCATCAACAATATTTTGTAAGTTAATATCAAGAAAAATCCAACACAATGACTATTTAATACCTGATGACGAATCTTCAATTAGTAGAATTTCCTCTTTCACATGATCTTCGTCGCCCATCCCGTCTTCAACATCCGGCTGCTGACTATCTAATATATGCTCTTCAGCACAGTTGATGATATCCAAAGCTGCAAATGAGTGGCACACATCTGATTAAGACCATACTAGCATAAGAATGGAGTATAAGCCAAAATTATGTGCAAAACGACATCATAAAAGCATTGATGGGCTTAATCAACAGAGTTAATTGGAGAAAACTGAAGGCATATTCATTCCAATTTCAATCACATTTCGAACTCGATAAAGTAACTTAATAGATGAATCACTTATTTCTTCTGAAAACTAATCATACCAACCTGCAACAAAAACCTTAACCAACAGTTGACTGGAGAATACAGATGACATATTCATACCAATTTCAATCACATTCCAAACTCGATAAAGTAACTTAATAGGTAAACAACTATTTTCTTCATAAAACAAATCATAAACTGCAACCAAAACCTTAACTAACAAAAAAAGAAGATAGAATCACAAATCATTAATTAGGTTGACCTAAAGCTGACTTGCTTACCACCCTCCTTTTTCACGACATCTCCACGGCGGCGTTTGCTCTTACGCGCCGCCCAATCAGCTAGAGTATGGCAGCCCTCAGACTCGGGTCGGGCATCCGGAGGATCCGCAACAATCTCGATCCGGAGCAACCGGTCCGAAAAATTGCTGTCGTTGAAGGCGAAACCGAAGTCTGTGTCCCGGGCGGCGGCGGGAGACGAGTCCATTACGGCGGTTATCGGGTAGAATAGATCCAAAGCAAAATCCTTCATAATTTCTCTGCTCCTAAGGAAATATAAGCCTCTCGTTACCTGCTGGTTGGGCAAATTATTAGAGGGGTACAAATCTCAATTTATATTTAAGTGTAAATTGAGTCTCAAAACTATTTTTTTATTCTCAGTTATTAAATTATTTTTGTATTTTATATTGTTAATTTCTTAGTTTTTGAATATATGTTTCGATTCTATTATTTTTTTTAAAAAAATTTATTCAGCTGTTCTAATATTTTAGAGGAAATTAAGTCTCTAAATTAGGATAAGGCAAAAATAGTTCTATTAAGGATATTATTTATTTATTTGTTTATTTTATTTTATTTTCACTGTCATATTTAAATATTTTAGTGCTTTCAAGTTGCAACATAATTTTTTTAATAACTATGGTAATTAGAAAATTAGGGGTATTTAAAAAATTAGGGACAATTGACCGACTACCAATTCAATTTTAAGAAGACAAAATACCACGGGATATATAACTTTCTTTTTGTTAATTATTTGGATTATATTTGATTGTCATCGCAAACGAACAAAAGTTTCATTAAACAATTCATAAATGAGCTCGTTTATTTGAATAAATAAATAATTTTTTGAGCTCATTTTATTAATGAACAGAACTTGGTTCGTCCATTAATAACTCGTAGACAAGTTTATTCAAAATCCAATTAATAATAACATCAACAATAATAAAAACAACAATATCCTTATATTTTCTGAGTATAATAATGAAGATTTTGTTAAATTCGTTTATTTGCATGAAGATGTAAAAAAAACGTACTTATCAGTATTGTGAACAAAGTAATTAGCTAATTACAAGTAAAAATATTTACAAACAATATAACATAATCAAACATGTTCACGAATACGTTGAGATTATTTTTGCTAGGTTTGGTCTATAAATAAAAACTGAAAAAATATTATTTTAAAATTTTATGTTTCTCCTATAATAAATGTATTTTAATTATATTCTGTAAAACGTATATTTTTATCTTTATTAGCATAACAACCATTATCCGAGTATTAATTATGAATTGAACCAAACCTAATCTTAGGTCACAGAAAACCAACCGAACAAATCAGCCAAATATAGGAAAGATAGATACAAGAAAGCAAAACAACCATATACCCAAAAAGGGACCAAGTCTATGCTACCCAGTCGGGTAGTGTCCGACAAGGTGATCCAATCATTCACTTAAAAGTTAATTGAGATAAATGGTTAGTTTTTCTTTGATTTTCATACAGTTTTTGGATGGATGGTCAAATCAACCAGTCGGACACTATTCGACTGGGTAGCCTAAAATTTCTCCCAGAAAGGGTACTTTTAGATCATATCTATTGCAAGCTAGAACAAATAACTTGAGCACTGATAACTCATTCAGTCACTCTACATCAATTAGATCAATATCTTGCTCTTTAGCTCCAAAATGAATCTTAACAAGAAACCAATCTTCTGAAATCAGACAGTGATTAGCTTCAAGACGTTGTTCGATGGAGGATACAACCTGAAGAAGACGACGAAGAAGAAGATGATCTAGGAGCTTCGTGCAATATAATCAGCAGGCCTTCCATCAATCATCTACGAGCCTGAAATAGGCGTTAACTGATCCGCTTTCGTTTAAAGAAAAAGGTCCTCATCTGAATTGCTCATGCTAAACGATCTCATTGGGGGAACTCGTTAAACAGGCTCGTAGAGACCAACAACGTGGCCATCTGCACACCGCATTGCTGCCACCTGTTACAAATGCGAAATTCTTTCAGAAAAGATTCTTGAAGTTAAGATCATGATCATTATTTTCCGCATAGTCCCTCTTTGATGGAACAGGAAAAGTATCAGTAATGCTGTAGAACTAGAACCATTGTCCATGAAAACTGCTTTTCTGCAAAAACTAAGGGAGATTACCTTTCCATGGATTTCATGTTTAATTGGACCATCCAGTTCTGCACCTAAGCTCATCAGTTTTGTTACCGTACTGTTAATATCAGTTACTGTAAACGACAGGAGCGAAGAATAACCCTTGTGCACAACATGTTCACTGCAAAAACGAGCAAATAATTTTAACAACACGACTATTTTCATTTTAACAAGCTTATAACATGATTGAAATAAGTTTAGCAAGACATCCTTCTAGCCCGATTTAGAGAGTTCTGGAGCATATATGAAACAGCACGTTCATCAGCCAATAACTGGGAACTCAAACAATTGATCGGAATTAAACTACAGCAATAATGGCGTAATCACTGTTATGTTGTAATTAGTAGCCAACGTTTGCCAATTATTCAGCAAAGGATTGCAACTTACGAGCAACATTACAAAATTAAACAAATTCCATCAGATTTTCTTTCAGCAGAAAGTAAGCAATATGGAGATCTTCTTCATGTATCTAATCGTAATGGAAAAGCATACACTCAAAGCTTTCTTCACCATACTCCATCACCAATATTCATTTTAAACTCCATCTTCAGGATAGATCAAACCAGAATCATCCATATAATCACCAATCTCGAATACGAGGACCCTTTTCACTAATTTAGTTTGGGCTGAAAATCAAATTAAGTTACTCGATACTTGACTGGTTTGAACTATGTTGATTAAAGATATCAAACGAGCTTGAAAATTATGTCTGATAAAATGTAAACCTTGACTCAAACTTGAGCTCGATAAGAAAAAAATGTTGAAAAAGTAACAAACTCTTCGAGCTTGATGCTCAATTCGATTAATAATCAAACAAATCAACATAATAATAGAAGCTTGAAACATAAAAACAAGCTCCAACAACGGTATGGCTAGACTGATCACATTTAGAACCCTAAATTTAGTATCCTAAACATAAATTGGGATTTCGCAGAACAATTCCGCGGATGTTCTCAAAATCCTTCACAGATTGAAAATATTACACTTGATCAACATTATTCCTATAACTAATCAGATAATTATTGACATTTAAAAAAAAATCCGAATTATTCTTCTTCGAAAAAAAAAAAAAAAGAAGAAGAAAGAACAAAATTTGAATTTGAAGAGAGATGAATGTACCTGGGAGAATGCAAGAGACCGAGCTTGAGCGGGCCGGAGTGGAGCTCGGCCCATCGGAGAGTGCAGACATTAATGGTGAAGCCGAGGCCCTCTGAATAGAATCTCGCGGCTTTTGGAACGTCCTTGTGCAGCTGCACCAAGTATCGAAAAGTCGCTGCTGCCATTAGCAACTCTCGGTAGCTTTGATTGAGAAGTTCCTTTTGAGACGAGGATTGGTATTCTTTTTCATTATTTCACTGCTCAAGGAAACCCAAGATCCATAGTACCCTGATAAAAGTGAACTACAGCCCAAGCCCACCCAAGAAATGCTAAAATATAATATAAACAGATCGGTCTATGGCAAGGAGAGTATAATCAGGGACGGGGCTATGATTTTAGTTAGGAGCTGGCCAATTCGGGCGGATCCGGCCTTGCTTTATTTGGTCAACGTGATATTTTAAGTTGAATTGGGTAAAAATTTGATCGGATCTAAGGTTAGTCAGTCTGGTCTGATCTATATTCTTATAATATACTAAAATTATAAATTTGGCTCGCAGTCCGTCGAGCTTTTGGCCCATCCAGTCAGGTCAGGTGGGTTAATGTAGTACTTCGGGCCAAGATTTTTGTAGCTTAATTCATCCAAAATATCGGACCAGTTGATTCAGCCATTGAGTAGGACTGATTTTGGCAGCTCCAGTTAAGAGGGTTCAACTATAGTATTAAAAAAATAATATATATTAATTTTAAAAAGATATTTGTAGAAAGTCAGATAAAATTAAATGTATGTTACTATATTCAAGTAAACAGATAATCAACTATATGACATGAAGGTTAAAATGAATAATTGCTACTCATATGTTTTAGTTAAAAGTAATAAATTTTTACTTTATAATTTTAAAGATGACTACTGTTAGTAAAAAAATGTAAGAAACCAATATGAGAAATAACATGAAACATTAAGTATAAAAATTTCTAAATAGTTTTTTAGGGACTTTCCCTTCTGTTTTAATATATTGCGTTTAGTGTTTTTACATAGAATTGCTCGTAAATAATTACTTAAAAATAATTAATTTTAATTTCTAGAAATTATATGTCAACGTATTTGGTAATTGTGCGCAAATAATTTCGAGGTTTGAATAAATTATGAACTTTTTGATATTATCTTCTTACAGTGTAACCAAATCAACGAAGTAGACAACAAAACTGTGGACATATATAGAAGAAGTTACACATTCAGTTACATCTTTAGTCGACCTTTGATAAACTTCTAGAAGTTCTACTACGAGATTGTTGTCCCTCTAGCCTAGCTTCCATCAACTTCGCCCTCAACGTATTCGATTTCGCCGTTTTTTCCCGTCTTGAAGAGGACTCGATAGTGTCAGGCCCAGCTCCCGACACCTCCGATGTCCACTTCTTAACGGGACCAGGTGGGCCCACAAACGTTGATGGATCGAAAGAGCCTTCCATCGGATTACTCGTCTCTGTGAAATTCTCCATTCTTGATTTTGCAGTTTCTCTGTCATGGCCGCCTGAAGTGATTTCCCCTTGTTGTCCTTGCTTCAAACTACACTCTCTACAGATTTGGGGGCTATGCTTGGTAACACCAATGGAATCCTCTTCGTTTATTGCGTTCCAAGGAGCGCTCGCAGGCTCGTTCAGATGAACCGATGAATGTGAAGGTGCATTACATTTAAAGAACATATCTTGATTTTTCGCAGAATTACCAGACCCTTTTTCGCGAAGTAAGGATTCAATTTCGAGGCATAACTTGTCGGAAACATCATGAGCATCTGTTAACTTCATCTGCGTTCGCTCATCTAGCCATGCTTCCGAAATGTGAAGGATAAACCGGTCATTTCCTTCCCTTCCAATCTGATCCCGACCCGATTTCTGTCTCAACAAACGCGCTTCTTGTTCATAATCTCTTATTCCTTTGGCAAACTCATCACATAGATCTTCCAACAATACCCTCGCTTTCCTCTCCCGTTCGAGTTCTCTCAAAGCACTAGCGAACGAAGATTTTATCTCCGAAAGCTCCTTACCGCTCTTTCTTCTTATTTTCAGTTCACTTTCTAGCTTTTCTTCGACTAACTTAACCGCATCTCTGACCCGCTCCTGCTCCTTTTTTCTTGCAACTTTATACTCCGTTATTTGCTTCATTAAATGGTCGATTTCATTTTGGTCTCTTCTCTTCTCTTGCATCAGTTCTTGAATATGCACCTCAGATCGGTCGAGCTCTTTCCTTAGTGTCTTCACCAAAGACATATCCAATGCATGCTTTTCTTCAAGGCTCCATATTCTGTTTAGTACTTTAAGCAACTCGGTAGATGATTTGAGTCTCTGACTCGAATCGCCAAATTTACCTTTAGACGAGATGTGCGCCATCTGCAAGCGCCTCGGAATCAGTTTTAAATTGATTTTCAGAAGAAGCTAAAAAGGGCTGCTTTAGATTGATTCAAAGTGATTATATGGTTTTCTGTTAATAAATTATCGCAAAAGTGAAACACGCGAATTCCTAAAATTTTGGAAAATCACTTCTTTCAAACGCTATCTACTTTTAATTTTCCGGTAAAAGTTAATTTGAATGACTTCTTCAAAAATTCTATGAACGCAAAGGCCCACTAAAAACTACGTTCAAAATGAATGTGAATGATTTCTAGTCCATATTAATCTAAACAGCTCCCAATGTATTTAACAGATTATGAATTTCAAATTCATCTCAGATCCTTCGATCGAAACACAACCTAAACACAAAAGGAAGAGAGCACAGACGATATTTCCGTTTTCATCCTACCTGGCGAAAAGTTCCACTTTATTCGAAAGATGGGTAGATCATAGAACATACCTCTATCGAGCTAGCGGGAGAAAGAGGCTGTTGAGCTAGTCCGTCCTTTCCGACTCTTGTATTGCGTTGAGCCATTGATGCTGCACGCTGCTTTCTCAAATTAACTCCACTTGTTTCCTGCTATGATAGAGCGCACTAATAATTGGAGAATCTACAACCATTTGAATCACAATATGCATACATGATAGCTAGTAAAACAAATCAGGCATAAACAAATATATGTATGTATATACCTTAAACGAGACATATAACTCCAAATGGGGACTTTCTACCCTATCTCATGTTGCAATGCTTGATTGTGTGCATATGCCAATGTTGTACCAGTCGTTAGGCATTAGTTGAACAATGGATTAGGATCTAAAGCATACTTGGGACTAGGCGAGACTAAGCAGGGGAATAGTGTGGTTAGACACGAAGGAATCTAGAAAAAAACTTAGGTAGTCAATTAGAGCTTATCGCCTAGGTGGGACTAGTCGAGAGTTTTGCAACAGAGATCACTGTTTGAAGAATCAATGATCAATAATCAAACAGGAAGAATCAAGATTTCTTTTGGTCCACATATGACCTAAAAACAGAGAGAGAATCACAACAGAAAACATACTCTGAAATAAAACCGTGCAACATAAAGAATGCACTTGACAAACAGTACAGGGTATACAAGCTGGCCGATAGTAGGTATGCCATTAATGGCTTAATTATGATCTTTCGACCGTTGGGAAAAGAAAAAAGAACTTCGGCATTTATAGTTATGTTGTTTCTGCACTTATCCAGCCAAGAAACCAGAGAAAAAACAACCCCACCCCAAATTTAGGGGAGACAATTCTTTATAAACTCGACCCGACCTGAATTTACTGATAATAATCCAATCCGAAACGAACACGATTAACACATTCTGACCTAAAATCAATAATTCATCTTAAAACGTAACAAACATATATTAAAATCTACACTTACTATGAACAAAATTAGACGAAATGCAGCAAAACCAGAAGAAAACAAATTCATGGATTTTTACCTGCTTTGAGGAACTCTGGGGAATTCCAGAAGCTTCCTCTCCTGATTTGCTGATTTTGGCCAGTAGAGCCTCCATCTCCCACAGATTAGCCCCCAATTTCCTGGCAGAAAGAGTGTTTGGATCCGTGGATAAGTTGAATTCTGGAATTAGGGTACCATCAGGTTGAATTACCCCAAATTTCCATGTCGGTGATGGCGTAGAGTTTCCCTCTCTTTTCCCTACCAAAATCGCGCGTTTCAACTTTTCCACCATTAATTCCCCCTTTTTCCCCTCGTCCTTTTTCCCCCTGTCCATCTCTCTCTCTCTCTGCGCCGCTCTGCTCAAATAATTGTACTAGGCTGCAACGCAGTTGTACCTACACACAGATACACACACTGACAGAGAGATACGCACAGATTTCACTACCCAACACGTGCCACATGAAAATACTGTCTCTCTCTCTCTCTCTAGGTTTGTCTTGAATGAATCAGATTATGCAGCAGCACTCCTGATTTCTTAACTCTCTCTCTCCATATCGATCGCATTCAAGTGACGCTTTATCACGCAATCCTTCGGAAAATTTGTTACCTTTTTCAACGCTTTCGTTGCATGCTTTGCTCCTCAAAAGAGATGACTACGGTGGAATAAAGCGATTTCCTAATTATGGATACTGTTGCACGTAACCATTGGAGAGATTTGAATTCGAATCAAAGGGGAAAATTGCAGGGTTTGTTGTGCAGGGTGGTGGCCTGGGTTTAGAGGAGTTGATGTAGGTGACACGTGGCGAGCTGAGAGGGCTGTTTTGAACTCTTCATGCCTGGTACAGTAGTTCTCATGGCTTGGAAAATTTTGAATTAATTTTGTTCTGTTTTTTTAATTATGTTGTCCCTATCTGGATTCTCAGAGTGGGCCAGATTGATTAAAATTTAATAATATTATATACTAGGCTCGTTCTAACTTGTCTACTTCCGTTTTTTATTTGTTAAAAATTTAACTTATCAGCTCATAAATGATAAATTTATCTCACAATCTCCGTCCTAGGCGGTAATTTTGAACCAGAATCATGAACTCGTAAACCATTAATTAAGAAAAAAGAAAGAATGAAACAGGTTGTTTTGCGAAAAATAATAATAATAATAATAATAATAATAATAATAATGAAAGAATGAAAAGTTAAGCAGCAGCGCACGATCGCACGTGACACAATTATTTATAGCGCTTAAAATCAAATCCGGTAATGCAATAAGATATCTTACCTAATGAGCTTTTTGTAGTAAACGTGGTAAACTTTTGTTGAAACCCTAAAATTGGAAGAGTACGCTAAACAGAGCATTGTGGTCCATGGTCTACCTAGCTAAAAACCATAGATGCAGTGTGATCAACATCATTTATGCGCCCCACCCCAACTTCCAATATTTATTGTAGATATGGCAAAATCGTCCGCGCTCGATGGACCTGTACAATCAATCTAATATCTTAGATGAATTGAGTCATATAAATTTTGGACCAAAATACTATTTATATAATATATTTGACTCGATGGACCAAAAATCAGAAGGACCTTAAACTGGGTTAGGTTAACTAATTTTAACCACAATCAAATTTTAGTCCGACCAAAAATATGACGTTGACCTAATGAGTTGGGTCTGGCAGAAAGCCGGCCCAATTGCCACCTCTATATATTAGGAGGCTTTATGTAGTTTATATTTATAAAGGAGCATACCTTTTTAGTTGGCGATGTTGGGCAGTCCGTCCGAGGTTGTTGGCCAATATTACATATGGGTTGGTTGGACTGCCCAAACAAATTTCGGACCGAAAAATAGTAAGCAAAGTTCAGTCCATCCTTCACTGTACTATGATTTTTTAATCGGACAGCCTTTCGTCATCGAACTTGTTAGGTTTGATGGTGCTCTGGCCAATAATGATATGATCCAACCCATTTATGACATAGGACGGAGTGAGCTGGACCGATTTTGCTTCATTTGATATTAAAAATGTAACTAGGTCATTTTCAGTTTTACCTTTGAAGCAAATCTAAAATTGATAATCAAGTAGATATTCGAGTGTATTATGTGACCATTAATGCCTTTGTTTAATTCATATGACTATTTTATCAGTAGCCTACCTTTTTTCATCTGATATGGGCCGGCCTAGGCGAAATTTGAAGGGCCTATATAATATATCGGCCCAATAATGAAACTGAGCAAAGTGGACAGAATTAAACTTATACTTCCTTCGTCGGCCCAATTTACCTATCTTAACATGGCACGGAAGTTAAGGAAAAATAAATTTTGTGAATTCTTTGACTTTTTCAAATGTGGAGATTTTGAGGGCGGAGATTGTGAGATAAATTTTTTATTTATGGACTGACAAATTATATTGGGATAAACCGAAAAGGAAAGTACACAAATTAGAGCGGGACGAAGAGATTATTCTATAACTAATATCATCCCGTGAAATGCACGGTTTGTCTATTTAAGATAAATATATAATAAGAGTTTATGTATTTATATTGTTATAATAATATATGTTTAAATAAGATAATAATAATTTCTACGGAGACCATTTTTTACCGATGAACGACGACACTTGGGTGTCACGCAAGCGACGTCTTATATAATAAAACAGAATGGATGCCGAGTTGGTAAGCCTGACGATAATTATACTTTTATAATTTTATAGAACATATTGGGACTACAATTTTTTTAGGGAATGGGATTAGAAAATTATACACGATATGTTTACCAATAATTGTGAATATGATTTCCATATATTCGCTATTGCAGGTACAAAATACCACGAAGATTTCAATCAAGAAATAATTTAAATCTGAGAAAAAGATTACGTGGAACATGGATCTCATTTTATAGACATCGTCAGTAATTACTGAACGTGGAGAGTTATCATTGTATTGAGATAATATTATTTTAGGCAAATATATGATCATTTAATACGAATTGAGTTGCTGTTAAAGATAACGTCCAAAAAATAATATTTTTCAGAAACGATAAAGGATTTGGACGAAAAAATTTAAAGAGTTTTTAATTTGGAACAATTTTGCGGACCCTAAACATCATTCGCGGGCCCATTTCTTTTGCATTATTATCATCCAAGAGTAAAACAATGAGTCCTTCTACTATACACCTAGTGCATTAATATACCTAAAATTTAAACTATTAGATTTAACCTATTTCAATCTTAACCATTAAATATATTACCAATTACCTGCTAAACTAGTCACCAAATTCAATGATGGAAAATTATGACTATGGCTACTGCTATAATTAAATACACGAATTAAATACGTCTACATATGATTAATTGCCTTATGCATATTCAACAATTCAAATGTCGAGGCACCAACATTCTATCATGGGTTTGTTTTTACTAATTATGTTTCTTCTACATTTTTATAAATTTATATTTGTATGATTGACTGATGCTATTTTTCTCTTAAAAAAAAAATTCCAACAACTAAATTAGTAAATATAACATTAATTATCACACTCTAATTTTGACACAATATAACCTTCATAAATTTACCCCCTTAATAATAACATTTGGACCAGACAAAATATTTAATAAAAAAATAATATTAGTTCATCGATATCAATGTAGTCTGTTGACCTTAAATGGGGACGGAAAAAATTTATTGTATTAAATAAATTATTAATTTACTGAGTATTGATTTAAAGAGATTATATTGTACACAACTTATTTTATTTTATTCCCAATAAAAGACATGCACATCAAGATATAATCAATACTTTTTAGCAATGAATTAATTATTTTGAAAGGGAAAAAGAAAAATGTATATTAGTTAACCCATAAATATACCTAATAAAATGAAAAAAAATTATTATATAAACAAACAAAATTTTATTGTACACAAAAATTGAATTAATTATTTTGAAAGGGAAAAAGAAAAATGTATATTAGTTATTAATTGTTATTTATAAAATATTTTCTCCATGCATCATTAAAGCTATAAAGGAATAAGATAAATGTGTTGTGGGTCATAATTGGCTAAAAATAATAAAAAAAGAAATACTTGTTAGCAACTTGCTATAACAGGTAAAATAAACAGGTGTATTAATACACCAAGTGTATTATAGAATTACCCGTAAAACAATAAATTATTACAGTTGCAACCTATTTCTGGGTGATCAAATGACCAAATCACGATTTCACCAAACAAAACATCATTTTCCAACATTTATGAGTTCAGAGATAATAATACGCGTAGAGGTAGCAAAACAGGCGACCTGACAAACCAGCCCAGTGCACCTGATAATTTAGGCAAGGTTGGTCCGTAGAAATTGTAGCCCAATGTCCCATCTATTAGATGGGCTAATGGCTCGACCGACTCAGCAGGCTAGCCCGATAAATCTTGGTGCGCAGCTGCTCGTATTACCACCTCCAAATATACTCCCACCCCCGTACCGAGGGGAGGAATAATGAACTCCATATAGGATCCATTAGAAATGAAGCACAACACATACTGGAAAACTATACCAACATTCACAGTGATTGCAGCCCCATGTGCAATGGAAATAAACATTCACAAAAACAAAACAAACACCAGAATGTGGTCCCAATCTCTGATATGCCAAACAGAGCCAATAATTCACTTTCCAACTATAGATTCAGACAGCACCAACTGTTACACAGAAATCATGGATAAAACAAGAACAAGTATGGAAGCCCATCCTCAGAACTCAACAAAGTTTGTAACAACATTAATTCCCAAATATAATCAAATAAATATCAAACAACAAAGATGATATAACTTGACCTGTATCCACTCCAATAAATTTTTTAATATAAAGAATAATGATATAACCAGTAGATATCAAGCAGCTCTTCCAGCTAATAGCATCTCCTATAGGCCATACTACGGCTTCATAACGCCATAACATTACCCAAAAAAGAAAGTCGAAATCTTAACATTTTCTTCTTGAAAAAACATGTAGCATAAAATTGAATGTAAAATGAGAAACCTAAGGAGCAATCTCCAGTCTTGGTTCGAAGCAAAAACCGGTAAAGAGTTGAAGGGGAAACCTCTTTACCACTGGGCATTTCTGAGACCATTTCCATAGTTTCAGATTAATATCAAAAACAAGAAGAGCCGGCGCACCATAACTCTGAATATATATGAGGTCATCTGTACCGCTGCTTGCAAAAACATCGTCAAACTCACCAAAACCTTGAAAGAATCGATGGGGCATTCGGGCTATCTCTTGCCACTCTCTCCCTTTCAAAAGCCATATACCAATTCCCTTTATAATCCCGGGCCTGTCATGTTTCCCGATGCCTCCAACCATTATAAGCTTCTCCTTTAGATTCATCAATCGGCCACAAGTGAGAGAACAAGGCACTGGAATAAAACTCCTTGTCAATAAGCCATGACTCGACCTGCTTCGAAGATTGTACATAATGAGCCCGTGCCGGTTGTCAGGCCCACCACTTCCAATCGAATAAATGAGAAAGTACAGAACCCCATTGCATATCACGCACTCCTCCCCAGCTCTCCACCCCGTCAAAATCTCTGTCAGAGTCGTGACCCAAGACACCATTTCCGAATCATACAGATGGATAGAGAGATCAAACTGAAAGAAGTTTTCAGGGACCTGCTTAGATTTAACTATCAATACTGTATAATTGTGGGCCGCTTGATCCACTGAGATCGTCAACGCACTGTAGTCGGGGAATTTGGGGCCCGGAGGCTCATCGAGGCCAGTGTAAAATTTGGTTATGGGGTTGCAAACATACAGCTTACTCCTGCTATCACTGTCCATAAAGCAGACAAGCCCACAGGATGAAGCAATGGACCAATCAGATTTCTCAATGCAAGGGAGGTCAATGCTGTACCATTTTCGAAGAATGGGATCGTATGCATAGCCAATGGGCTCGTCAGAACTCGTGAACATAAAGTACCAAGGTTTGCGTGAGGATAGGTGAGAATTATTCCAGAGAAACCTTTTAGATGTAACTATCTCATGCCATCTTTTACACACGCAGCCTGCCCTAAAGATGCTAGCAATGGGGAGAAAGGATAGTATTCGTTCCAACAGATCATCAGGCAGAATTAAATCCATAGAAACTCCCAAGACTTCTCTATCAGTTTCATCATTCACCTCTGAGAATGAATCGAATTCAGTAGTGCAGCTTCTGATGTTGTCAAAGCAATGACTAACCCATGAATTTTGCTCTTCCATTCTTGAATCTAAAGAAAAATATCCAGAAGGAAGCGATATATACTTGTATTAGATTGAGATATACTGGCTAGACCAACTAAATAGCACAGTAAAAACATTACGAGGCAGAAGAAATCAACAACAAATGCTATGTAAATAATAAAAAAAATGCGATAGTTGAAATCAAGAACAAGTGCTATGTAAAAAATTGCTGACAAGTCAAGGACCAGATGTGATCCCAATAATGAATTTTCTCAACATGATTACAAAAATCCATACATATTATCAATTCATAAAATGCCATCCAGATGCTAGGAATTTCAATAACATAATTAACAAAACCAATATATACTATCAAGAGTTCATCTCTCATGCCTGCACCGCTAACAATGTGTTTCTTATTTGACTTTCAGTTATCTTATTTAACTGAAGTAACTTAACTTCAGTTAAATGATTCATTTAACAAATCTTTTTTCCCACCAACATTATTCGAAAACATGAATTTCTCTGCATTTAGGGGAGGGGAAGGGAGCAAAAGGGGGGGAAGGAGCAAGCTTATTCAGTGACGTAATGAACTGACAAAAGATGAACATTCTAGCATGTGGTGGATTTCCAGAAAAATCAAAATATGTTTATTGAAGATTTATTACGGACAACTGGAGATCCACACAAAACAATATATTGCATTTATGAGCACAGGGGATAATATGCTAGATTTAGAAAAATAAGCAGTCATATCTTAAAGCAATGCCTTTATGAGTGTTCCAAAATTTGCCAAAGCACAGATCACATTCCATAGCCACAGATTTTTTTCCAGAAAAGGGTAAAAATGTTCAATGAGGCTATCAATTTGAATCATCTACTCCCAATGGTCATCTCCCACAATAATTGCATCATGGGATAACACATACTGACCACTCATATATAACATATTACTGATGTTATATTCCATATGTGTCGTCCAATGGTGCAAATGTTGTAGAAGATGTTGCACTATCGGAAGAAGATCCGAATCGAAGAGGCTATACTCCTAAGCTCTTGAGATTACAAACAACACACACATAAATGAGATTGCATTATTCCCAAAAAAAAAAACAACCGTTTCTCAATTTATTATGCATTCAACAAAGAACAACTATTTCCATAACTTCACACTAAACCTTGAAAAAAAAATTGTATTTCGAGGCAGCAAAAAATATTAGGTGAAGGATAAAAACAGTCAAAATCAGCAGTAAATAGAAAAATAAAAAACGCCCAAATAAAAATTCAAGGAAGAAAATATCATTACATAATGAAAAAAACAGCAAAAATTGCCGGATCTAACACAAGCAGATCTCACAACCCTATCATCAAACGAATTCCACCGGATAAAATATCAAATTGTACCTTCGATGCAAAAAAAACCTACCTCGAAGAAAATAGGTCTTCCCAGAAAGCTCAAAATCCGTCGACGGCACGAACTGAACGCAAAATCAGCAGTCCTTTTTCCTTCTAGAAACACAGAAACATGAAATGGGGCAAAAACATCCGAAAATTGAAGGAGGACTGAAACGGCAAAGAGAAACAGATTTGCTGGAACTTAGCCGATAATCATGCGTAATATAATATATATATATATAGGTAGATTGTCTCCACCAATGTTACATAGAGAGAGAGAAATGGGTGTTTCTCCTTGATTTATAATTGTTTGGCTTTCAAATGATGTAGCCAAAACGACAGAAAGAGAGGAATGAAAGAGAAGGGCGGTCTGTTATCAACATTTTTGGTTTTGTTGACATAGACAAAAAGTGAGGTGAGTTGAGTTGCTTCTCAAGGAATTTGATAATGGGGGTTTTAATGGCTGACAGTGAACGCGAAAAACCCCAAACCGGAGATGTGGCCAAACGCAACTTTGTTTTGCTCACAATCTTAAAAAACTAAAAAAATATTTAAAAATTAAACAGTGGGACCCACACCGTTGTTTATTTATCCCTCCGTCCCACATTATCTCGCACACTTTTCGTTTTCGTCGGTAAACTTAACATTCCTTAAAAAGGGAAGTTATTACACAATCTTCATCTTCACCCTCAATCTCCACCTTCAATCAATTTTTAAAAAGTCAACAAAATCTCAAAAAATAATTTTTCTTAATATTTATGGCAATCTCCACTGTGCAAAATAAAGTGTGATGGAGCACAAATTGGAATTCTACAACAATAGATACATCTTCTACAGCACATGTGTTAATATATGACAAGTATACAATATGACGTAAGCAATACATCACCAATGTTTATGTGTTATGTATTGGTACAATTGTTGTAGGAGATGTTGTATCAATTGTTGTAGAAGATCCGAATCGCGGACGGAGGGAGTAATACTTATTCTCTCGTGCAATACGGATTCTAGATTTATACAATTTAAATCAGTATTCTAAAGACGCTAGTTGTTAGTCGATTGATAAAGTAAGGTCTAGTATTAATTGAGACTTGAATTATGTCGGTCGAGGATTGTCTAGTGCTAGATGGATTATAATTACAGTTGGACGGAGATTTTTAGAATAGAGATCCGAATTAAATGACGGATTTATAAAATTATGTAATCATTTCAGTATAATACTTTTCTTGAGAATAAATTATACCTTACTTTTCCAGCAACGTTACATTACTTTAGAACAAGTAATATTATTCACCATAAACTCTAATGTATTTTCTACCGATAATGTACGAGAAAATACATATCAGAATAGTGTTAGGTTAATATGTTCGGACACTTTATACATCACGTTTTAAAAGTAATTCGGACGATACTAAATAAAAAACTATATTTAAAAGAAGACAAAGTCTCATTTGTACTAGTTATACAGTGTAATTTGGGATGGATATCGCGATTTATTCTTCAAAGTATTACTTATTCTGTGTAAATGTTTTATAATATATTTACCTACAATAAGTGATACTTTTAACTTTTAAGTATGAACATTAATACATTTATTCAAAATATATAATAATATAATACTTTTAGACATAAATACTACTTTCTCCGTCCTGGTTTATCTTGCACAGAGAGGTTCGGCATGGGTATTAAGAAAAAATATTTTTTTGGTTGTTTGTTGATTTTTCAAAGGTGGATTGATGGTGGAGATTAATGATGAAGATTTTGATAGTGGAGATTATGTTATAACTTTTCTTTTTTAGACTTTACAAGATAAAGTGAGACGGTCGTTTAAGAAAAGTGTACATAATAAGATTGAATGAAAGAAGTAATATACTTTTGTACATAACTCGAGTTATAAAATTTAAAACTCGTGCAATTAGTGTACAAGAGATTGCTCTCGGAATAACAAGGGTAGTATTGTTTTACCCTGTAAGAAAAGTAAATAAATGAAATAAAATAAGGGTAATTAATGGTGTCTTACTCATCCACGTTCACACCTCCCTCAAATGTTTTTTATTTAGTGTTTTTGTTTACCTTTTTGCCCCCAAATTCTCTGGCTTATTATCAGATCTACCCCTATCACCAACTTCTTGTTTTTTGTTCTGGTTCTACTGTTTACTTCCTTCGCATAGAGGTAATTATTAAAAAATTATTTTCCTTGATTGTCTCATTGGTGCATTTCATTTATAAAATAATAGTCCCCCACTTAATTTTATGGAGCTGGTCGAATACGAATGGTAAGAAAAAATTGCTCTGATTATTAAGTTGATTTTTCAAAAATGTAAATTGAGGACGGAGATTTTGAGGATAGAAATTGTAAAAGAAAAAAAAAATAAGAATATACAAAATTAAATGGAACGAACGAAAAATACAAATATGTAAATTTAAGCGGGACGGAAAGACAGGAGCACGGAAATCAATCTTGCAATACTTCTTTAATATTTCGGCTGATAGTCCCCATTTTCCCTTTTTCTATGTTTAACAAAAGACAATTTGTTTTTTTTATTATGCGTAAGGCCATAAATAAATAGAGTTTTTGTTGAACAAGTTCGTTCATTTAAATAAATGAACAATTTTTTAGTTCGTTTTATAAATGAATTAAGTTTAAACAATGATTGATTTGTTCATTAATAGCTCGTGAACGAGCTCGTTCGTAACTCAATTAATAAAATATTAATAATAATAATAATAATAACAACAATATTCGTACTATATATAATTTAATTTTAGTATATTACTTGTTGTGCTAGCAAGTATTTGGTTAAATTTGTTAATTTGTATGGTAATTTAGGAAAATATCGTAAGCAGGGTAATTAGTTATATACAAGGACAAATATTTTGAACACGGTCAAATACGTTCACGAACACGTTCAAGAACAAAATCAAGCACTCTCAAATATCCCTCGACTCAGCTCAAGTTCAATTAAAAATAAATGAACAAACATGAATACTTACAAGCTCACCTCGACTCGTTTACCACTCTAATTATGTGTGTGTCTTAATTGATATTTTTAATATGTTCCTACAAAATAACTTATTTAATTTTTCATTTATAGTAAAGATCTTTTAGTTTCATATTAAATACATAAAATTATATGTATATTACATAATTTTTTTTAAAATTTGATCAAATGTAAAATTTAACTATTTAGGTCACACGAAAGACAATAATGTCAAAAGGATTTTAATATAGTAATATTTTCCTAAAAAGAAGAAAAAAAGATGCTAATACGGAAAAATTCTTATCTATTCATACGAGTAGTGTCTCCATATCACTGGATGCACGATATATAAATAAAAAATTAATTTCTTTTTACTTTTTTATCTATGTGTCGTGTTTTACAGCGAAGACACTACTCCGACGAATAGATAAGAAATTCACGGTTCTTGGAATTATGGGCTGGTCTTTGGGGTTATTGATGATTCACTCATTCAAACCAAAAGCAATTCTTTATTCCAATTCCAAGTTTCAAGGCTTTGATTTTCTTGATGTACAAAGAATTGAATTCCTCTCACGTTTTCTTACAAAGTGCATCCCATTTGGAATAAGATCAAATTAATAAATACTTTTTCTGTCTCATCTTATTTTGCACATTTTTCTTTTCGATCCGTTCTATATTAATTTGTACATCCTTAAAAAGAATTTTTTCTTACAATCTTCACACTTAAAATCTCCATCTTTGAAAAAATCAACGAAAAAGTAAAAAGTAACTTTTTTCTAATATATGCGTCCGAGCAAGTGTACAAATTAAGTCGGGATGGAGGAAGTAAAACAAATCATATAAGTGGAAACTATTTTATGGTACATTTATCTAATCAACCTCTTCTACTAAAAGAGGGTCGCTAAAAAGGAGGGAAAGACACGTGTCACAAAAATAGAATTTCCGCCAAAATTGAAAAAAAAATTAAAATAAGATTAATATATTAAATTTGCCAGAAATCAGTACTGGCTTCCGAATTTTTTTTTTGATACTCGCTAATCATCTGTCCCAAATTTTGTAGTTGTAGAGTTTCGAACAATGAACCTTGAGATGGACTATATTTTTTTTATAAAAATAATAAAAATGAATATCAATTACAATTTTAAAACAAAAAACAAGTTTTCAATAGACAATCCCACGTTTACAAAAATATAATTAAAAATTACAAAAAGAAAGTTGACGATAAATACTAAAAGAATATAAATTGCACATGCACATTAGATAATAAAAACCAATAAAAAATTATTATACCAGAATATATAATACTGACCTAATATTGAAGTTAAATAATATTAATATAATATAATATGATTATTTGATTTATAATTAATCATAATAATAAACTGATACCCACTACTTCACTTCTCACCCACTAAGTAACTGCTGGACCTGGGTTAGTGAAGTAGTGGATAAGTTCAGTTAGTGTTAATACTCCACCTATAAATATAGGTTTTTTTAGCCTCTCCATTTACCTATCTATTACAACCATTCAAATTGCAGAACAAATAAAAAGTCGAAAAAATAATTCCTGCCAGAAAGATGCCTGCCTTTTTCAGCTTGGTCAAAGATCTGACTCCGAAGACCACACTATGGCTAATGAAGGTGCACCTGGTGCGGGATTACGAAGTACCTGCATTCGAAAGTAAAACTGAAGTCGCAAGTTTCGAGTACATTTTTGAAGATAAAGAGGTAAAAAAACAATTAACAAGTCGAAATTCCAAACTACTTATCATCTATTTTTATTACTAACCACAATCGTTTTTTATTCTTAATTTCTCTAAGGGGGATATAGTCCATGCTACTGTCAGAGGTCTCGATTATCGATGACTCCTTCAAACTCAAAAGTACCTTTCAAATTTCAGCGACGACAGTTTCCTATTACGATTTCATATGCCATGACAATAAACAAAAGTCAAGGCCAATCATTAACTAATGTTGGCCTTTACTTGCGTAAACTTGTTTTTAGTCATGATCAGTTATATGTTGCTTTTTCACGAGTCACAACTAGGAAAAGTTTGAAAGTTTTAATCTGTGATGATGAAGAAAACACATCAACACTAAAGTTAATGTTGTTTATAGGGAAGTTTTTAGAAATGTGTAAATTGTTATTATTTTTCAATTGTACCAAATTTGTATATATAGTACATTTACTTTACATTTCTCTCCAGTCCCCCTAAATTTCATACAGTTTCAACATGTGCATGCATATTATATCAATATTATGCGGACTGTATATATTATGTTTGACAAATCGCAATAATTCTTATATATTTAGAATGTTTATTACAAAAAAGTCTTACCCGTGCATCGCACGAGTGGACATCTAGTTGTTCAACAAATAAAAAGTTGTATTGCAAAAAAGCATGATTTGTTTTTTAATTAGGGAGGATATATAGTAATTATTGTATAGCAATTTGATGGAGACATATATGTAAAGCAATACACCAATTAGAATGCTTCCTAAATCTATTATCTACTAACCTTATTTGAATTTTGACATTAAAGATTTTTTATTCTTATAGTCCAAACTAAGTTAGTAGAAGTTGAAATATGTAAGGGGGATAGATTTCTCGTAATATACATTTAAAAAAAAAGTAAATGACAATAATTTCTTACTTATTGACATCAATTTGATTAGATTTTCACATGTAAGGTTCCAAAAAGTTATGTTCCCATTACTGGGGGTTTAATCGGACTTAGACAATAGATATGTTGGTTGCCAGGCATGCCATTCGTCACACTAGGTATGGCAAATCATTAGGCCAGTAAATTTCTATGATATCCTCATAAGAAGATAAATGACAAAAATCCCTTAATCCGTGAGATAATATTGATAAGACTCACACTCTTAGGGCTCGTTTACTTCCATGGGAGGAATATCACTAGTGTGCCAAAGAGTTGATGACTATTGGACTTTCCACATGATTAATACTAAAATATCCTACTCATGCATAACTCGTCTCAGAGTAATGAATTTATATCCAAATCAAAGGGTTATCGCAATTCCACCTCTTTTAGGTGGATAGAATCAAGCAAACAGTACATTTAATAGGGGTGAATAACGATCCAAGTTATAAACTAGTATCGGAGGACAACAATAATAGTAAACGAGGATGAATAAGAGATGAATTAGTCATATCAACCCTATGACTTATAATTAAACGAGCCCTCAAATTCTAAAAAAAGCTATACTTATACTAACGGGGTGGATTTAGATTTGAAAAATCAATATGTTGGGTGCCATGTCGTCCTGCCAAACCATAGCTAGCAAATCGTTAGGTCATTAGATTTTCATAAATACAAGAACCTTTTAGTGTCTAAAATATCCTTAAAATTCATAAAAACATATTTTCCAGCTAAAGAGAGTTTATTAGGACTTGGACAAGTAATATATCGATTAGTAAAGGAGTCGTCGTTCAATCAAACCCTGAACACCAACCTATGATGGGAGTAAATTTTCCGCAATAATTTCTTAGTTTTTGAAATAATATTGACAAGATCTACACCTCTAATATTTAAAAATTAAAAAAAAAATAGAAAGAGAAAAAAAGTTCCTACTAATGGAGGTAAAAATTAAGCATAGACAATCAATATGTCACCGGCCGGAAACGTTATTTTCCCTCCAGATGACGATATTTATGCATATCCAAATAACACGTCACTAACCAAAAAATAATTTTACTGCGACTAATTATTTCTAAACAAAAACACAATATAATTTGTCAAAACTAAACCAGCTCGACCCGATGTTACTTCGACCATAAATTATGACTTAATTCATCTAAAATGCTGAAAATGTCGGGTTGAATTAATTTTGCCGGCTTTAGTAATAAAAGAAAATGGAGAATAGAAGTTGCACTTAAATAACAAAATCGTTGAAATTTGGTATATACTTTGCATAGAAGAGCACGGGTGGCCCTTATGGCCCACCAAGGAAATCTCTATCTTTCTTTTTTTCTCTTTTTTGTTATAAAATATTGTGATTTAGGGCATGGGATTATAACTTTTTGATTCCATTATTTGTTAATTTAATGACATTTCGTCCAATAGACATGATTTACCTAACCTCTGTCCACATCATGCTTTTGGTGGAACAACAATTTTTATTTATTTTTTCTATTGACAAAAACTTGTATGAGATCGTCATACGATATGACGAGAAAAAGGTAACAATTTTTGTAACAAAAATATCACTTCTATAAAAGTATCACTTTTTTTTAAGGGAATGGAGGTACTCCCTCCATCACGACTTATCTTGCACAGAGGGATCGCACGGGTATTATGAAAAGTTGTTTTTTGACTTTTTGTTGACTTTTCAAAGGTTGATTGAAGGTGGAGATTATGTTATACTCCCTCCGTCCCGCTCAGTTTTGCACACTTTTCTTTTCGGTCCGTCCCATTCAGTTTTGCATACCCTTAAAAAGGAAATTTCTCTTACAATCTCCACCTTTAAAAAAGTCATCTAAAAAGCAAAAAAAAACTTTTTCTTAATATTTGTGCTCGTGTCTACGTGCAAAATTAAGGGGGATGGAGGGAGTAACTTTCTTTTTTTTAGGCTGTGCAAGATAAGAAGGGACGATCGTTTAAGGAAAGTGTGCTAGATAAGGTGCGACGGAGGTAGCATCAATTTTTTTAGCAAAAGTATCACTTTTATCTGTAAAAGTATCATTGTAGTAAAAAAAATCACTTTTATCTACAAAAATATCACTTTTATCTGAAAAGTATCACTTTTTTTCTTGTAAAAATGTATTCCGTCACACGTGAGACTGTCACACACAAGATTCCCTCTTTTCTTTTTACACCAAAGTAGGGATGTATACGAGCCTAACAATGTATACGAGCCTAACAAGATATGAGTTTGTCTCCCATATGTTATATTCTATTTGATTCGAGTATGGTACGATAATATCCGTCAAAGAATCAGGACCAAAATCGCGTAACCGAGTTACTCGATTCATATAAATAAAATAATAAACTATATGTACACATGATATATTATAATGTGATTCTCTCTCCGTTCATAAAAGGAGTCATGTTTCAAACTAAGTTATTGTCTCAAAATGAGAATCATGTTTCAAATGTCAATGTCTCGTTTTCTTAGTTCAAGTAGAACACGTAAGTTTGTTATTTTATTAATTACTTGTATATGATTCAATATGTCAAATAAAAAATAATAAAAGTCGTGTGGGTAAGAATTACTTGTTTCTTTAGATTTGTAACTTCATCAAATTGACTAAAAATGAAAAGTTGTTCAAATATGATTTTTTTTACGGGACAAGAGAGTAATAGATCATATATATATAACATATACAATATGTAAATGCAATATTATATGTTTTTTCTATGTGAATAATATATATTCGATATATTGCTAATTATATACTCCCTCCGTCTCAAATAAACTTGTACACTTGTTGTTTTCGTCCGTCCTAAGCAAACTTGCACACTTCTTAATAAGGAAAGTTATAACACAATCTCCACCCCTAATTCACATTTGAAAAATCAACAAAATCGCAAAAAATAAATTTTCTTAATATGTGTGTCTATTTATCTGTGCAAGTTCATTCAGGACGAAATAAATATAACATATCTAATAAAATATTTCTTTTCGGGCAATGAAGTAGGGTAAGTGGGTAATATCATGTAGGCACCATAAGCTACGCGTCACTATATAAAATAAGTCTGAATAATATCCTACTCTATTACTCGATTACCCGGCGAATAAAAGATAACATCCTCAAAATATTTTCCATATTGTGGTAAAAAGGTTAATATTTTGAATAAAAAATAAAGGCTTTGACTGCTTAAGTAATTAATAAGCTTGATCATAGGGTCAGTAAAATTACTGAATCTACTTTTAACAGACATGCGTATTAATCTAGAGTACAGGGATACTTAAATACAATTGTACTAAGTGATATTTTTTTTTATGTATTCTACCCTTGTATTAATGAATATTTGAATTTCATTAATTATAAAATTTATTTAAATTAATGACATTGTTGCAAATTCAATATCTTATTTATGAGATATTAAGTTTGCGCTGTATCTTGCAGTGGGAAGCTTAAGGCAAAAACTTATATGACACCGTCGTACAATCGTTACACGGTGTGACGGACAAAAAATATTATTTTTTATAATAAAAGTATCACGTTTATCTGTAAAAGTATTACATTTCTTTAACAAAAAAAATATCACTTTTTGTAGCAAAAGTATGACTTTTATTTGTAACAGTATCATTGTAGCAAAAGTATCGCTTTTATCTGTAAAAGTATCACTTTTTTCCTGTAAAAGTATTGTTTTTTTCATGTAAATGTATCAATTTTTCATGTAAAAGTGTATTTCGTCATAGGTGAGACCGTCACACACAAGACTCACTCAAAGCTTAAACACCTACTCTCTCCGACCCACGGGAATTTGCACATACGAGGTTGGACAAATATTAAGATTTTTTTTATTTTTTTTTTAGTTTTTGGTTGACTTTTTCAAAGATGAAGATTTTGATGGTAGAGATTGTGAGAAAAAAATTATTTTTAAAGGTGTACAAATAAATTATGACGTACCAATAAGACAAATATACAAATTCGAGGGGGGTTGGAGATAGTACTGCTTAAATTCTACCCTACTCTTTTTTCTCACATTTAACCAAACTTTCCATATAGAGATTTATTACACACCGCTGAACCATAAACAAAAATATGTACTATTGTGTCTTGTTACATTTATTTTTGTTACAAAATAAGTATTCATATTTCTCATTAAAATTGACTTCGCAAAAAAAATTAAATCGTTCAACAAATCATATGTAAATAAGTTTCATGTCAAACGCTAGATAAAACAAAAATTCGGATTTCTTTTGGCGGAAGATTAGAACACCTATCCATATAAATTTAGAATTTTAAAAGTTCTCGATTCAGGACTTAATTTTTTCAATTAGAGGTTTAGATCCGTCCAAAAACTTAGGAGAAAGGTGATGGGTAACTTACAGTGGCTAGCTAGAATTATTGATGGTGATGGAAGTATTCAAGTTCCATTCTCAAACTTTTTCATAAGCCAAGTAGGCAAACCTATAGGTCCGCAATGGTCTGTCGTCCTAATTGATATATTGAGAAAGACGTAATACATTCTGTTGATTATTGATTCTTTTTGTCTTCGTACTGATGAGAAATTGATTCCAAGAGAAATTGAATTAGGGACTAGTCGGACCCCATCTCTGCCGATAAGGGAGGTCTGGTAACACGTTTATTGGAATGACTTTTCGGACTGAAAACACGGTTTCAAAAGGGCCGATCTTGAGAAGTCTTCTCACAACTTGCTTAGGGACTTCGCCCTCCTTTTTCTATGAGGAAGTTTGCCCAGTGCGGCCCGGTGAATGATAATGATGAGGCTGTTATTATTATAATAAAAAAAATTGAACCTTCCTCTGCCGAGGAGTAACTTGTCACTGATCGATTTTGATCCTTATTCTTGCTTTAAGATTTATATATTGAAAAATAAGAAAAAACACCCGACTTACAAATAATGAGTATTTTGAAAAGTTCAACTTATACAATATATCATATATTGTAGTGAACTTTCTTACGTCGAAAAATATTTGTAAAATACCTCCTTTGTCCCAGTTAACTTGTCACACTTTTCATTTCGATCCGTCCCACTTAACTTTTCACACCCATAAATGACAATTAAAGTCAACAATCTCCACCCTAGAAAAGTCTACATTCAATCTCCGCCTTTAAAAAAGTCAAAGATTCCACAAAATTTGTTTTTTCTTAATATTCGTGCCCGACTAACTGTGAGAAATTAACGGGTTCGGAGAGAGTATATGATGATGTCAAATCAAGAATAGATTCTTGATTTTCATCTGCAAGCCTATGTAGGTTGTTTCTGAATCAATAGATTTCCATTGATGAGCCATCACTGCAAAATAATTGATAACACCGCTGTGACCACTAGAATTATTGTTCATTAAAACAATAATAGCTACATATTAGCTAGGTGACTGCAGTTTTATGTAGGGTACTTTAAACCGATTATTTGTACCATTTGACAAAATCGATTAGGTCTGATGAACCGGCCCAGTTTGTCTATTTTATTAGACGGGCTGGTTGTAGATATTTCGATATAAAGTATCGTTGAACCCAACAAATCGAATAAAATGAACCAATGGCTTTACGGATTTGGGAGTAGCATCAGGGATGAATTTAAGATGAGGAAACGGGGCGAAGATTGTTCCCTTGGACTTCTAAGAACAGAGAATTACATGTAAGTTTTTATGACAATGTTTATTGAAACCCTTAATACATAACAGTTTGCCCTCTTTACTCCGATGGAAAAAAATATCGAAATACAAACATAGCGCACGTACTGTGTGGAAAAATTATTGAAAATACATAAATTTTCAATATATCGAATTTTTGATACGGTATGATATTGTACCAAAAGTTTCAGTACATTAACAGTATATGATAATCTAAAAATTTCGGTATACCAAAATCTCTAATGGTATAATCAACGATATGAATCGGTATATACCGTTGCCAATACAAAATTCAATATACCGAAATTTTAGTACGGTATTGGTATTCATCGATATCGTACCGAATTTTCGATGTGTACCGAAATTTTCGATACAGTATACCGTATGGAACCAACCTATCCTTTAATGTTTAAAGTTCATATTCATTTACTATAAAATTCGTTCCAATAGTCTATTATATAGTCAAAAAAATCGCCCCATCCCCTACCTAGAACGAAATCCTAGATTCATCTTTAGTTAGCACAACTTAATGTACTTTACTAGCTTGAACTCTTCAATTTTTGGTCCAACTAAATTTTGAATTAGTTTAACTCAATCTGACATATGACATTGGCCTAAAAAACTTTATTGAGTCGGGTGTTCCAAGTTACCACCCTGCACATAGATATTTGTGTTTATTTAACATGATTAATTGTTTCGTGAGAATAGGGTAATTTTGGTGCAAGAATTAATAATTTTTGGTAGCTGGTCCATGAATAGGTTGCTTAAACTTTGGTGAAGGTTGAGAAGTATAGAAGCAATTTTATTTTTTTTAATTTTTTGATAATTAAATATAGAAGCACATGGTGTAGCAATAGCATGAGCCACCTTCTAGTAGGAGCTTTAAAGTGAAAAGATTTACCAATATAAAATGTGCAATCACATGAACCACATGATTGGATTCACCTAAATCTTTCCACTCCAACATAATATAGGTTGTACCCCGTTCCGAGATAATTTGCACATTTTTTCGACATGTGGAATAAAAAAGAGTTATTTTTTGCTTTTCAATTGACTTTTTCAAAGGTGGAGATTGTAAGAGAAATTTCTTTTGTAAGAGTGTACAAATTAACTCGGGACACCTCAAAAAGAAAGTGTGCAAATTATCTCGAGTTGGAGGGAGTATTTGTTTAAGGCAAGAGAATACTAAATTACTGTTGATCGAGGGAGTTAATAAGTACTACCTCCATCCCGATTAATTTTGCATAGGGTAGGTTGACACAAGTATTAAGAGAAGTTGATTTTTAAGTGTTTATTGACTTTCCAAAGGTGGATTGAGGTGGAGATTGAGGGTGGAATTTTTTAGGGTGAAAATTGTGTTATAACTTTTCATTTTAAGGGATGTGCAAAATTAGTTGGGACGGACGAAAATGAAAAGTGTACAAGATTAGTTGGGACGGGGGTAATATATTTTTTATAAATTGAGCCTACTCAATGAATCGAGGGAAACCCCAAATAAACACACCCATAGAGTATCACACTATAACAAAAAATAAATAAATTTTGTTGCACATTTTTTCGAGACGATAATTGTTATCACTAATAACAGTTGCATGCGACGACTTTATGCTATACATATTATTTAAAATATTTTTAGAGACAGTTAGTTGTTACAAATATTACTTAATAATACTTTTGATTTAATGTTTAATCTATATTTCAATATCACTTTGAATGTTCTTAATATTTGACATATTTGATATTCACAAAAGGGTAAAAAAATCCAAATATCCGTAAAATATAAAAAAATATCAATGAACGTTGATCATCGATATATCAATTAGTGGAATTCAATTATTACTCAATTACTAGAGTACTTTGTAACCCATATCATAGGCCCAAGATCGAATACCACCAAGCTCCTTTCCAATCAAGATTGTACTAAAAATCGATATATTAATTAGTTTAGGCTGCATATGTATTAAGTTATTACCAGGAGCTAGGAATATATAATATATCAATTTACATATAATGAAATTGATTTTTGTTATTAAAAAAAATAAATGAATTTGGATTTAATTAAAAGTCCAACTTCGGTACCACTGTGAGAGAATAATACATATGTATTTAAATATGAGGAATCCACTAAATTATATAATTTTATTTTTATTTCACAATAGTACCTGTACCACAGTGGTACCATATAATTACCATCAATTAATACTTCCTTCGTCCTGCCTATGGACACTTCACTTTTTCATCCGTCTCAACCTATTTTGTACATCTTCAAAATGGAAAGAAATCTTACAATCTACACCCTTAAAATCTCCACCTTTGAAAAAATCAACTAAAATATTAAGAACATTCAAAGTGATATTGAAATAATTGTGCAAATTATGTCGGGACGAAAGGAGTACTACTTAAAATTCAAACATAACAGTGACATACACAATAAAGGAAAAATAATTTCACATAACATCCAAATATTTAGATTTAAGTACTGTTTATTGTTGAGAATGTGATGTAACATGACAATTATTTTTTATTATTTTACATAGTTAATCAACATCAATAGTTTGTCAGCACTTCCAAAAATAATAAAACAATTAATCAACTTTGATGAATTGATGGGCCGACGGACCAGCTGTAAGGGTTTTTTTTCTCATTCATTCGGCTGAATAAATTCATTCACGTTAGGTGGCAAATCGGCCCGACCGACGGGTTGATCTAGTGCAGCCTATGTGCTAAATAGGCTCAATTATATAAATTTTAATTTAAAGTATCATCCAACCTAATATATTTATATATGAAAATTGAAAAGTAAAAGTATATTTTTATTTTCTTGACTTTTTACAAATGTACTCCTTTTTTCAAGTAGTAAAGTCAGAAAGTATAAAAGTCAGACTCAAAAGAAAATAAAATAACAAAAGCTTCAAAATAAAGTGTTCACCAAATAAGAAAGAGAAGAGAAGAAAATAAATACTACAAGTATATTTGTAGATGTGGAAATTTGGGTCGTCTAGCTCTGCTCGAGTCATTCAGGCCAATGACGCATGATAGTTGAGTCGAAATTCTATAAGAACGTAGAATAAGAGAGCCAATCCGATATTTTTTTTTTCTTTTTTTTTAATCCAAATTCAGTTCAGTGCTTTTCCTAACTCTAACTTCTGAAAAAGTGATTATAATTAGAAATTATAGTAAAATTATTGTAATGCTTGATAATAATATTGATTTTGGTCAAATATAAAAGCCTGAGTGTTTAATTAAACAACTTTTAGCTTATGAACAAGAGAAGAAACTTCTTTCTATTTATCAAAATAGCAGAGTTAGAAAAAACAATTAATATCTACTTTTAAGTTTTAGCCTAAAATTAATTTTATTAAAGTTGAAATTATCTTTCCAAATACTTCAAAATATTTTTTTTAAGTTATAAGCCGACAAGTACTTGAAAAAAACTTCTGCAAATATCCCCTAAAACTTGCTCGATTTGACATGTTTCAAACCAATACTCTTGTCCATTATACCTAAAATATCAAGCCGTCTGTGTCAGTCCATCGGACCAGGTCGATTTCATTAGTCACATGCATGTTGACTTTGAAGATTTTTTAGATCTAAAGTTCCTCTAGGAAATATACTTTTAAAAAAAGAAACAAAATTAGTAGTATATTATTATAGTGGTATGACCACTAGTATATGCCTCTTTCCAGGCAGCCCTTGTTGCACATCATAACTAGTAATGACTCATGTTTCACTTCCATTTAATTTATTTCAATTTCCTAATCATTTCTTTGTCATTGTTTTTGTCCTTTACCAACTCCAAGAATTGGTCCTAAAAACCAACCATATTCATTTACAACTTACAATAAAAACTTACTCCTCTCGTCCCACTTAAATTTGCATGCTTTCCTTTTCGATTCGTCACACTTAATTTTACACATCCTTAAAAAGGAAATTTCTCTCAGAATCGATCTTCACTCTTAATCTTCATCTTTGAAAAAGTCAAAGATTTCCCAAAATTTGTTTTTTCTTAACATCTGTGTCCGATCAACTGTGCAAAATTAGTTGGGACGGAGGTAATATTATATTTACAAATAAACAACTTGATTATTTTTTATAAAATAAGATCTAGCACTTGAGGGATGTCTAGGGTCAATTTTTATTCAAATATAAAATGTTTTGCCTTTTGTTTTGGCCACTTCTTGCTTAACATATAACATGCATGATGCATGGTACTTGTCTTTCCATTTTAAGTAAAAGTATTTGGGTTAAAAATTGTGATTATTAGACTTTCTTGATCTATCTTTCTAATGTTATAATTGGCTGGACTCTAGTCGATCAGTAAACAAAATTTAGGTTTTCGTTGGAAGTTAGGTGGGATTAATCGGAGTCTAGAAGAATTTAACGAAGAGGTGAGGAGATAAGAAAAATGTATAGACGACCATCTAATTGGAGCTACTAGTCGAGAACTTTATGAACATAATTTTTTATTTTTCCTAGATTTGTGATTTTATTTATGAGTTTATGAGAATATACTCCTTTTAAAATTGACACTAAGAGGGTGGAAGTAATACGTTGTAATAATAATTATGTGTGTGTTTTTAAATATAATGGTATCACTAGTATAAAACAAAAATAGTTGACAAACTTAGGCTCGCGTCTATGGCTAACCTATTGCCCATTGACTTTTAGAGTAGTAGTTGGTACCTTGCTGATTCCTTTGCAAATCAGGAAAGAAAACCGGTTTTAGTAAAATGGCACTCCCCAAATGATGGTTTTTTTTAAGCTGAATAATGATGGGGCTAGTAAATGAAATCTAGGGCTAGCTAGGGCAGGGGGCTTAATTCGGGATAAAAATTGCAAGTTTATTTCAGGTTTCTGGAAATTTTTACATTGTCACAACTGAACATTCTACCATTGTTGATGGCCTCATACTTTATAAAAAAATGGGCTTAGTCAAAAGGTGGCTAGAAGTAGATGCATTAGTTGTTATTAAGATGTTAAAAATGATGTGGTTACTGGATAGAAGCATCAAAAGCTATATGCAGATTTTTCGAAACTTGCAGTAGAAATGGTGCTGCGAGTTTTACATATCCGCAAAAAAGGGAACAAGACATCATATCATTTGGCAAACAAAGATGTCCAAGAAGAAAGCGATTTGGAATTTGTTGATATTAAGAAATGTAATAGCATTAAATGTTTCACTTTTATAGATGTTCTAGGGCTGTCCAATTTCGGATTTCACTAATTCCCTTACTATTTGTAATGGCAGATTTGCAATGTCTATAAATTTTCAGAATTTGATCAATATACAGATTTGGGGATCTGCTTAATCCCTCCATCACACTGATGGTTTGAATAAAAATAAAATAAAATAAATAAAAATTGTAACTATTGACTTATACTATGTTAAAATCTTTTAATTATAAACAAATACGATTTTTACCTCTATTTGTAATTTAATTACATACCTTTTAAATTTGTAATCTAATGCACGAGTTTCTTAATATTTATAATTTAATACACCATATTACTTTTTAGACGAGATATCAATTACATAATCCTCTAAGTTCGACTTTTGCTACCATGGTGAAAGTAATATTATCAAAATATTTTAAACTAACTTTAATACGCATTATTTCTCACATGCTAGCTCTCAAATATCGTTGTACTTTATAACTTGACTCAAATATGAGTAATATTTTTGTATTTTCATAGTTAACGAGTTTTCATTGATTCTAATTTCATTAATCCCGAACTCTTTTGATAATCTGACCAAAATCTCCATGAGGAAAAATGTAATTCACCTTATATATTATAGCTCAATTGCTTGATCAATGTTTTCCAAAAAATGATTATATAATAAAAAAATATTTTTTTTATATAAATACACCAAAATAATTTTGAATTAGTTTACTTGTAATATTCGTACCAGAAAGTTTATGGGGAAAGATCCAGCACATCCAAACAGCACTACAAAGATTTTATTGCAGAACAATTGTTTATATGGATCCACATGTTGTTCAGTATTTCATCATTCTTAAATTGACTATGTCCTTTTTCCAAAGTGTTGCGATTTTATTATGTCGGGACCTAAACTTGTACCCCTTGTCTCATACAAATAGCTAAATTCTTTATTTTTATTTTTTTATTATTCTTTTAATTTCATTTTTAATTACTTTTGAACTTAGATAAAAAAAAAAATGGTTAATTACAACAATCACACCAATATATCAGCGTTTTTGCACATAAATTACTGAACTTTTTTTTTGACACTTATATATATAAACTACTCATTCCGTCCCACGGGAGTTCGAATGGTTGACCCAACATGTATATTAAGAAAAAATTGTTTTTGCTTTTTTGTTGACTTTTTTAAAGGTGGAGATTAAGGATGGAGATTTTAAGGGGTAGAGATTGTGAGAGAACTTTTCTTTTTAAGGGTGTGCAAATTGGTGTGGGACGTACCGAAAAGGAAAGTGTACAAACTCAGGTGGGACGGAGGGAGTATAAGGATTTTGGCATATACAACACCAAACTTATTTTTCAATCATTTTTCGCCGGAATTCCACATGTAACTTGCGCGTTATAAATTTTTTAGGGTTTTTTTTTCCAAACACGCTTTTTAGTAGGTAGAGGAGCTGTTCATCTTCAACAATGAATGTTCTATATATTAAGGGGTTAATTACAGAATGCAACCTGTACTATTGGCCTTTTTTTCATTTCTAGTCCAAAGTAAATATTTTTTCCGATTGCAACATGTATAATGCGTTTTTGTTGCAGTTTGCAACTCCGGCCATATTCCAGGCTATATAGGTCATGTGTCATGCACATGATCCCCATGGGCCAATAATATGGCGACACGTGGCCACAAATAAAAGAAAAAAAAAATCGAAAAAAAGGAAAAAAATACTTATAAATTATTTTAAAATTTCAAAATAATTCATAAAAAATATAAAAATAATTTAAATATATAAATATTTAATATAAAAAATAAAAAAAAAAAATCAGAAAATTAACAAAAATTTCTAAAATTAATTTTTAAAATTCTGAAATAAAAAAAAAAATCGAAATTACTTATAAATTATTTTTAAAAAGTAATTTTTTTATTAAAAATATAAAAATTATATACATATCTAAATAATTTTATATAAAAAAATAAAATACTTTGAAAATTTTGAAATTCAAGAAATTAACTAAAAAAATATAAAATTAATTTTAAAAATTCTGAAAATAATAAAAAAATCGAAAATGGTTTTATTTTGAAAAAAAATAAAAAAACTGTAAATTATTTTAAAAAGTTTACATAATTTATTAAAAATATAAAATTATATAAATTTCTAAATAATTTTATATAAAAAATGAAAAAAAAATATTTTGAAAATTTTAAAATTCGGGAAATTAACAAAAAATCAAGATTTTTTTAATTTCCTGAATTTTAAAATTTTCAGAATTTTAAGAATAAATTTTAATTTTTTTGTTAATTTTCTAAATTTTAAAATTCTCTCGCTAGCGGACACATTGAAGGAGATTCAGCTGTCTGGTGCAGCCGTCAAACTAGAAATAAAAAAAAATAAAAATAAAAAAAAAAGAAAAGAGAAGCCGACCTTCCCTCTTGCAGTTCCACCGTCGTCTTGCCGCTTGAATAGCTGCCGAGTTTCGATTAGGCCGAGAAGTCAGGTCTATCAGAGAAGACCCCCGCTTCTACTGTCCATGATCATTATTGTTGTTCTATGTGCGCGGTAAAGAAAATGGAGAGGAATTAGAAATTTAACAATTCCCAAATTAATTTAAAATAGTTTTCAGAAATAATATTTTTTAATTATTTGGATTTTAAATGAATTTGAAAATTTCAAAATAATTTTCCAAATTTTATATTTAGTTCCAGATATTTTAAAATAAATTTTAGATTTTTTTGTTAATTTTCTGAATTTTAAAATTTTCAAAATATTTTTTTTTATTTTTTAAATAAAATTATTTAGAAATATATATAATTTTATATTTTTAATAAATTATTTTAATTTTTTTAAATAATTTACAATTTTTTCAATTTTTTTTCAAAATAACAGTATTTTCGTTTTTTTATATTTATTTCAGAATTTTTTGTTAATTTTATGTATTTTAAAATTTTGAAAATATTTTTTTATTTTATATTAAATATTTTTATTTTTTACGAATTATTTTGAAAATTTTAAATAATTTTTAAGTATTTTTTTTCCTTTTTGTCGATTTTTTTTTAATTAGTGGTCACATGTCGCCATATTATTGGTCCATAGGGGTCATGTGCATGGCACATGGCCTATATAGCCTGAAATATGATCGGAGTTGCAAACTGCAACAAAAACGCGTTATACAGGTTGCAATCACATTTAGTTTGGACTAGAAATGGAAAAAAGGCCAATAGTACAGGTTGCATTCTGTAATTAACCCTATATTAAGAGATAGAACTATTGATGATTCAAATAAATTGTTATGGAAAATAAAGGCGTGAGAGGATTATTTTGCACTTTTAGTATGCTAAAAATGTTGTTTGTACAAAAAAAAAACCATTAAAAGTTTGTCACGCGCAAGTCACGTGTGGATTTTCGACAAAAAATGATCGGAAAATAAGTTTGGTGATTTATCTTCAAAATTCGTATAGTTTATATATAACGATGCAACGAATAAAAGTTTAGTGGTTTATGTATAAAATGCTGATAGTTTGGTGTGGTTGCTGCAATTAACCCATAAGAAAACAACATTCTAAACATCATAAGTTTTCGTTGATATAACGTAGCACTAGAGAAATATAGAAACACAACAGAAATATATAAATAGCAAAGCAAGAAAATATGAACACAAGATTTACTTGGTTCTATAAATTGTTTACATCCACGGGATAGATTGATTGATGAGTTTTGTATAATGTGGTGATGGAATTAATAATATAGATTAGGCACACTATAATGATGTTATCTTTAAAGGTATAAATTCTTCTTACTTTCTATCACATGTTTTACATAATGTTATCTTTAAAGGTATAAAGTCCTCTCACTTGACTGCAAATATTTTAGATAGAGTCACTTTCAGGATAAAAAATGTATCAACGATAGATCAAAAGTTGCACTCTTTTAATCTGTACAAAGCAAGAATAACCGTTAGATAATTGTAAGGAGATTAATGCAATTTAAGATTTTTTTTCCGTGATTTGTTTTCAGAGATTATATAGATTTCCAAAGATGCGATGAAAGATCACATCTTTTTAGGAAAACACCCTTGATACCTCTGTTCTTATCCATTGTCTTTCTCTAGAAAAGTCATCTCTCTCCAGATAGACGTGGCAAAATCGGCCTTGCTCGATGGGCCGACCCAATTGGTCCGATATTTTAGATGGGCCGGGTTATAGAAGTGTAGGCCCGAAGTACTATTTGGCCCGACCAGATCGCCCGATAGGCCAAAAGTTCGACAGACCTCGGGGCGACCCGAAAATTTAAGTATAATATATGAGAATATCCCGGATCAGGCCGACTAATTTTAGGCTCGGCTCAATCAGGCCGGGCTGTCCGAATTGCCACCTCGTCGGGAAATCTCTAGCTTTCCATTCTTAATTTTTTCCTTTTATTCTTTCATTTTTATTTATATATATAATAATAAATAAATGAAAAAAAAAAGTAATTTTTTATATAAAATAAAATAAATATATAACAGCTACCGTATACACTGTAAAGAATCTGATTTGATCACCAACACAATCCGATGAGTTCATACAAACATACAAATATATATATATATATATATATATATATATTTTTAATCTCCATAATAAAAAAATCAGCATTGAAATTAACAAATAGAGAGGCAAGATTTGCACCAATGTGATATGATTTTGATTTGCACCAAAATAAAATAAAAAATCAGAAGTCAAATCAGATTAGACATCTCTTAAATGCAGAACAAACGTATTAGTGTCTACTTAATTCATAGCCACCGCCTTTCCTTTTTACCTCATTTATAGGCTTCACCAAATTAACCAAAAAATATTACACCTCATTATCAAAATATATATATATTTCTAATTTATTTGTTGTGTCAAAGTCATGTCTAAATTGCATATACACAAGGTATTCATTCTTCACAAAGGTGGTATTTTTTCTTAAAGGTCGGGACGAATTCCAAACACATGGTTAGAGGAAATTCAGAACAGATGATTAGAGGGTACATATATAAAAAACCATCGACCATCACTTAAATATATTATATTTACTATTTAAACATAGTATCTACATTGTTTGTTAAAATAATTTTTTACTAATATTGTGATATTCGTTGAAAAATATATTTCTTGGAGTTTACTTTTGTTGAGAGGTTTCTTTGATTGAATAAGTTAAAGGAAAATTGGTAAGAAGAATCTCCAAGAAAATCATACAATCAATTCATTTCATTGTTAGGAAGCAAACATATCCCTAAAGTCAAGGAAGCAAGTCAAACTTACCATTGGAATTTATAATCATCTAAAGCTAATGAAAGGATGATTGAAATCAAGGGGAGCGTGAATGAATTGCAGTCACTATATAAAGGTGCTCAACAATGAAGTTAAGTATCGAGTCTTAGTTTTGTATTATGCATTCGGTCAAATAATAGTTGTTAGTTGTATTAATTGATAATCATCCTGCCTAGGAATATCAACTAGTTGTTAGGACATAATTCGAGAGATTTGTGTCAAATTTAATTGCTTTTTATGCCATCTTAAATTGAATTGATCAAACACGACATAAAGCATATCTTGGGAAAGGAAAATGATTGATGATCTATAATTATTTGATCAATGATATTTTAGTTGTTTGTTTCATTTTTCGGAATAGTGATAAAGTACTGAGAGGCCACACTTGTGTAAGAGAAGAGAGGATTACTCAGCCGACAAAACTAACAACTCTAATTTTAATAGAGATTGTACACAACCCCTTATAAATAATCCCTAGGGTTAAATCAGTCGGTCGCGCCCAACCCCAAACAAATAGCCGCGTTTCAAGGCTAAAAATTAATCACAGCCACGATTTTTTTATACTAAAAACTCATTTGAAGTGTTTGAGACGATTGTTTTTTACTTAAAAAAATAATTTTGAAGATAAAATTTGTAAGTAAGTGGTTCATTACTTCAAATTGCTTCTGATTTGATTCTAATGTAATTTTTTTTTTTGTTTTTTTGTTTATCCTTGTAACCTCACTTCTTTTGTCAATTAAGTGAATCAAGTGATTCTTTTAACAAACACTCCTCCAATTTTTTACAATATTTAAAACACTTACATACTTTTACTTTTAAGTAAAATTGTCACAATTCTTATGTTTAATAACTTTTTATAAAGTATAAATAATCACAAACATTCCTTGAGCTACTCCTTTCGAGAACATGTGGTAAAAGTTCATTTAAACTATTTTAATTAAATATATCAAATAAATTTAAACATATTTTCACGTTTGCTAAATTTGGAGCTTGACTTGAGCTCGATAAGTAATAAATATTAAGATAAGTGTGAAATGTCAAACAACTCGAGCTCGATTAGATTAAAATTGAATTTGATTAATAATCAAGCAAGCTCAAACATAATAATAGAGGCAAAATATCTTGTATACTAGGTGCACAGTGCAACTCAGGTTGAATATCACTATTTTTATACTGAAATGTATTACTCGTTTTGGGTAAAGGTATTATATGGATAAATGTAATATAATAATTTTAGCCAGAACTTTCGGCATAAACATTAATAGCTTTTCAGCAGATACCTTTCTTCATAACAAATAATATATTTCAGTATAAACACTAATACACTTTCGGCACGATTCCTTTCTTCAAAATAATTATTAACTTAAACATAAATACCAACACATTTTCATAGAAAAATATCTATGATCCAGACTGTTTGAATCTGAGATCCGCGCAAGTGGATAGATAAGAGATCTACTCAATAATAAAAGTTAGATAATATTTAAAACTAAAATAAACCTGAACTAGTAGGTTCGATTCGACTCAACTTATTTACAACCTTATTCATTGCAAGACGATTTAAAAGTATAATACTTTTTAGAGTGATTGATATTTTTCCACGAATAATAACATTTAATATGAAAGTATGGCTTTTGTACATGTCATTTTATTTTTTGAGAAATATTGTTATTTTTCCGGGACAAATAATATTTTTATATAAAAGTGTCGGTTTTAGAAAAAATAATACTCTATTGTAAGGCAAAAATGATACTCTTTTTTCTAAAAAACAACTTTTTATTGTGTATCCTGTTCATAGTCTTACCAAAATTAACATGGCCCCATTATTTATGATATAACATCACTAGGGCATATTTGGACTGGCATAGGGTAATTTAGATTGGGAATGATTTAATTCGTTTTTATTTTATTTTATGAATTGGTTATACGGATTGTTCATTCCTCCTATCTACCTTATATTATCTACACCACTTTTTACCGTTTTCAATTCATTTTTTATCATTACCTAACATCCTACATCATATTTTACAATTTTCAATACACTTTTTTATCATTACTGAATCAAATAATAATTATTTACATCACCTAAAATTTATTGATGTGACATCTACAATGCACATCCTATCATACTACACATGTAAACAAAAATATCTTTATGGATGAACCAATCATCGATGTGCCCTAGTGAACGGGGTACATTTCACTACATCCCAATTTAAATATCCCCTAATTACTGGTGATATATATATATATATGTGTATATATATATATATATATATATATATATATAAATACGAGTTTGACATGAAACCTTGCTAGTTGTAATTTAGGGGAATTGGGCTTGGAATCTAGTGATTTACCATATGGTCCATATGTACATTCTGAATAATCCTCATATGCCATATCATTGCTAACTAACAAGCCCAAAATCGACATGGGCCCTTGTTGGGCTTCCTTTACAAAATGCTACTAATTTATAATGTCAAATAAATGAAAAGGAAATGGGTAATTCTAAACACAATCATCATTTTACTCTTCACAACTACTATTTTAATTTAAGTAAATTAAATCATATAAATTTTAATTTTACATTGTCTTATTTACAACCCCTTATTCTAAATAACCTTCCAACTTTTCTTCTCCTCTTGGTAGTCACCGCCTTATGATTTTCAAGCCTTGACCGAATAAATATTAAACTTTCTCATGTTTGTAGATTGTTCAAGTTATACGAATGAGACGACAAAATAATTCTCACAGAGAATAAAAATTTCCAATTTAGGAAATTAGAACTTCGATTCAAATAAATTTTGTGATACAAACCTCAAAAGAATCTAATCATAATTCATCAAAAGATTAAATTTTGTCTGCAAACACTAATAATATTTAACGTTTTGCAGACATTAGATTTTTTTAAGATTTATTCACAAAATTTATTTTCGTCAACGCTAAACTAAGTATTTTGCAGCTTAATTCCTTATATTAGAGATTTTTATTTTCTATAATAATTCTTTTGTCATCTAGTTCATACAACTTGAACAATCTGCAAACCTAAATAAGTTTAATATTTGTTCGGTCAATGTTAGAAAATCATAAAGCGGTGGTTACAGATTGGACAAGAAAAATTGGGGGATTATTTGATATAAGGGGTTGTAAAAAGGAAAAGAGTAAATGATAAAATTTATATGATTTAATTTTACTTAATTTAAAATAGTGGCTGTGAGTAGTAAAAGAGTGGTTGTGTTTAAAATTACTCAAAGGAAATCTAATCAAAGTTATTAATCTCATTCCGTTTCGGCCGGAACAGTCAGAATATCTTGTTCCACCAAATAAAATGGAACAGATAGCTTGCAATTCTGTCTCGCCCAAAATTCCGGGCATTCTGGCAAATTCTTGCCGGAATTGGCCAGAATGGTCGAAACGGCCGGTATGAACGAGATCTAGAACTGTTCATATTTTATTTTTCTATTTTTTATATTAAAATTTCCTTTAATCTTCTAACTATTTCTGCAAACTGAGACGCACCCTATTTCTCAATTTCTGAAAAATTTCTTGCTGGAGCTTAAAACCTTAAATTTGAAAAGGTTGTTGTATGTAATGAAGTATTTTTAGGCCTTATAATTATATAACATAAAATTAATTTTTGATAATGAGATGATTTAATTATATATATATAACTATAAATATTAAGAACAGTTCGGAACGAAACGCTGAAATACTCTATATCGAAATATCTCGTTCCAAAGATAAATTCGAAATGACGTACGAAACGGAATTAATAACTTTGAATGCAATTTCGGGCCTGTAACTAAGAATCTGTTCGCTTATGAACTGCGCTTAGGCCCATATTCAGTGGGCTTAGTTTGCTTCCATTCCGGGTATAAAACCCGGCCCATTGCTATCCTTTTTTTATCTCCAAAGTCTTTTAATTTGGATCGGTAGACGGTATACGAAATCGGATCGTAAAATCATAAAATTCTACAAATTATGAAAATATAAATATAAGTATATATTTATGTACATATACATCTCGAATATGCTTATATATATTGAAAATTGCATCTAGGGTGAAATAATAATTAGAAATGAAGATTTTGATTCTACTATTACGTCTTGATTAACATCTCTTCACAAATGTTTCTTTTGTTTTTCCTCTCAAAGTAAACTGGTCTTTAGAATTGATGTTTAAATATAAATGACTCGCAGAATCGTACGAGTTGAATCACAAGTTTAACAACATTAATTTGTATTTGAATCCCATTACCAGTTATTCAATTTATTTATGTTAATTTAATAAATGAACATAACTTGAATATTGATAAACTCATTTGTCAAAGACTCGTGAATATATTTGCTGGCTCGTATTAAGAGTAGTTTTCAAACATTTAAAGAGATTGAATTTTCTTCAAAAATCCCACATTTATTCTGCACTAGAGTTGGAAAAGTCATACAAAATGTAAGATTTTCCTTTTTGCCCATAATTAGTAAGAAGGAGCATTTATTACCATTATTTTTAATTTCTAAAAATCCCCATAAAAGTAATTAAAATTAGAAATTTCAGAAAAATCACTTGTGAAAAAGTAGGTAATATTTGAAGAAACAATGATTTAAAACAGTCGAGTAGAGAGAAACAATAAAATTTTGTTTGAAGTTTTTGTCCTGAAAATTCTTTTTCTCAAAGCTGAAGTTGGCGTTGAAAACACTTCATAATTGTTATATAATTGTTAAATACATTGTGCTCACTTTTTTAAGGATAATTTGACAATATCTTATAAATTTTACCACATTATATTTCAAAACAAATATTAGATCTACAATTCATACAATCAAATTTTTTACGTTCAGATTTTTTAAGCCCCACTTTATCCATAAACCAATCGATCGTAGTTTATTAAATGAAATTTAAAATTGGATTAAATACTTAAATCAACTCGTACTTTACGAGTTTTTACACTTCAGTATCTAAACTTTATTTTTTTACCGATTGCAGTTTGAAATCCACGAATTGTACAAATTGCAACCTCCATCAAAATTTTCCTACCAAATATCAGACACGCGATAGTCACATGCCAATTTTAGGAGGATTTTTGTTATGTATGTGATTTGTTGAGGCATATTCACGTGACAATCACTTTACTATTACCAAGTTGCAATCTCCGCCGAATTGTGAAACTACCTAAAAAAATCATGGAAAAACCGAAACTCCCCCAATTTGGCATGTGATTGTCACGTGTTTGATTTTTTGTCGGAAAAATTCGACAGAGGTTGCAACTAGTATAATTCGTGGACTTCAGATTATATTCGGTCAAAAATAACGTTTAGGTACCGAAATATAAAAACTCGCAAAATACAAATTATTTTTTTTTAAATAAAAAATATAGGTTGATTTAAGTATTATTTACCCGATTTAAAAATTAAGTTGACGTTCAAATCGTTGATCAGGTCCAGTCGTCGTCAACACGCTGAATTTATTTTCCAAACAAACTAGGCAAGCCAATTGGCCAAATCTCTCTCTCTCTCACTCTGATTATTTATGTAATAAAAAAGACAAAAAAATTCTCCATTTCTCATTTCTTCATCTAAGCTTTCATTGCTGATATATCATTATTTCTCCAGTAACCTTCATCCACCAACAAGAGGCATATTCTACTTTCTATATACATGCATACAATTTTGTCTTAAAGACATTCATTGAAACTTCTTCAATTATCAACTTGAACAGTATAAATTATAGTGTCTCATAATATTGCATATCATTTTGCAGTGAAGATGATTTTTCAATTGATCTTCATTGTGCATTCCCTATGCATAACAATGGCACAAAGAGTGCCATTATCAAAGCCTGGTTGCCCTGAAGATTGCGGAAACGTCACCGTTCCATATCCTTTCGGCATTGGTTCAGAATGCAGCGCCAATGCCGATTTCACAGTGGTATGCAACTACACCACCAATCCCCCAAAACCATACCTGCAGAAGCTCAAATTGGAAGCCCTAGAATTCTCAATCGACAGGAAGACCGTTCGAGTTACGCAACGCGTCTTCCCTCTGCTCTGCAACTCCACTCGGGAAGTCATACTGGTGGGGCAAATCCTTAGCAGCACACCTTTTCGTTACTCCAATCTGTACAACAGTTTGGTTGTTGTTGGCTGCAATAACAGTGTTTATTTGTTGGATTACGGCGCCAGGCCTTCTTTTGGGGGCTGCGCGCCAATTTGTGGCAGTAACACGCCGAAATGCAATGGATTGAACTGCTGCCAAACGACGATTCCGTCTCAGTATGGAGAGCCGGAGATTTTTTACACCACGGAACCTCGTAGGGAAGGTGTTTGTGGATATGCCTTTATGAGTGATCATAGATGGTTAGCCAGAGGTTATGTGAATTACATTGGGAACACCTCGGATTACCCGGATCCGGTTAGTATGTCGTTGGGTGATGTCCCGATGGTTCTTGAGTGGGATTTTGACGTACTGGAAGAGAACCTCAAGTGGCCGGTTAAATGCGTGAATGATAGCGTATCCTACTCGCCTTCGTTGGATTATAATGGTGGTGGTTCGGGCAACTCTACCCGGTGCTATTGTGAGGCTGGTTTCAAAGGAAATCCTTATATACCGCGAACCGGGTGCCAGGACATTGACGAGTGCAGCAATGGTACTTCGACGTCGAATCGATGCATGTCTGGGAGTACATGTGTCAACACAGTGGGGTCTTTCAGATGTATAATTCCAGATAACAAGAAGCAGAAGAATGCAGCAGCGGTGATTGGTGTTAGTAGCGCCACAGGGGTCCTGGTTTTGCTTGGCGGGGCATGGATGTTCTCCAAACTTGTAAGAAAAAGAATGAAGGCGAATCGTAGAAAGAGGTTCTTTAAGCGCAATGGTGGATTGTTGTTACAGCAACAGTTGTCTTCGAGTGATGGTGGGGTGGAGAACATTAAGTTGTTTAAATCGAAAGAATTGATGCTAGCCACTGATCGCTATAATGAGAATCGTATACTTGGCCGTGGTGGACAAGGTACCGTGTACAAAGGAATGTTGCCCGATGGACGAATCGTGGCAGTTAAGAAGTCTAAGAAGGTGGACGAAGGTGATATTGAAGTGTTCATTAACGAGGTTGTGATACTGTCGCAGATTAACCATCGAAACATAGTGAAGTTACTAGGATGTTGTCTAGAGACCGAAGTCCCTCTTCTGGTTTACGAGTTCATTCCAAACGGGACGTTGTACCATCATATTCATGATCAGAACAATGAGTTTCCATTGTCTTGGAAGATGCGTTTAAGAATCGCTACAGAAGTAGCAGGAGCTCTTTCTTACTTGCACTACGCGGCATCAAGTCCCATCTATCACAGAGATGTCAAGTCGACAAACATACTATTAGATGATAAATACAGAGCAAAGGTTTCAGATTTTGGTACGTCAAGATCAATCGCCATTGATCAAACACATCTCACTACAAGAGTACTAGGGACATTTGGTTACTTGGATCCCGAGTACTTCCAATCAAGCCAGTTCACAGAAAAGAGCGATGTGTATAGTTTTGGCGTAGTTATGGTTGAGCTTATGACAGGGGAGAAAGCGATCTCTGCGGTTAGAGATGAAACAGGAAGGAGTTTAGCGACACATTTCTTGCATTCGATGGAGGAAAACAAGTTGTTCGACATACTAGATCCGGAGGTTCTGAAAGAAGTCAAAACGGAAGAGATCATGGCCGTCGCAAAGCTTGCAATGAGATGTCTGAATTTGAATGGTAAGAAAAGGCCAACAATGAAGGAAGCAACAACAGAGTTGGAAGGAATTCTGACATTGAAAGAAGGTTTAGGTTTTGTATATAGCCATGATGATACTATCTTACATTCTTTTAAGGGTTATGAGGATTATGATTTCCCAACAATTTCAGACAGTAGCAGTTCGAATGTCATGGTTGCAGAGTCAGAGTCTTCTCTTCTGTTTGGCAATTCATGAATGAACTGCTTATGTTTATTGTAATTATGTATCTTTTGCCACTTCAGATTTTTCTGAAACTTTTGTTGTTCAGCTTTGCAATGAGAATATTATAAATGAAAGGGAGCTTGGATTTGATCGTTGGATGAGAACGTGACAATCTAATTCAAATAATTTTTATTAATCATTGATATATTTTGATTACTATTTAATAATGTTTTGACAATATCTTGTAAATTTACCATATTTTATTCTAAGATAAATATTGAATCTAGAATCCATACAAGAAAGTTTCCACCCAGAGGAGCAAATACCCATGCAGAGATCATTAATGCAAGAAATGTGTAAAACGATTGAACTCGTGTCAGGAGCAAATCTTACTCATGATTTTTTCTTTTTAGCATGTTTGACGGGATCAACGCACAAATCCATTATAGTTCGACCTAAACCTGTTTAAAACGGGTTGAACTCGTGTCGTAGGGTCGAGAATTACCTCCTCTACTTAAAACTACTCCCTCTGTCTCGACTTGATCCGACACGGAAATTAAGAAAAAACAGATTTTGTGAAATATTTGACTTTTTTAAATGTGGAGATTGAGAGTAGAGATTGTAAGGTGGAGATTGTGAGAGAAATTTGTCATTTATGGGTTGAAAAATTAAGTTGGGACAATCCAAAAAGAAAAGTAGAAAAATTAGAACAAGACGAAAGTAGTACATAGTAAGAATATTTGTTCCTATCTGTCATTACATGTTTTTTTTTTGGGAAAAAGAGTGTCATCAAACGGGCGGCTTGTGAATTTTATGTTCATACTAGTGCTTCTTTATGTTCCTATCATGGCCTTTACAATTGAAGTCACCCACCCTACACATGCATGCATCTAATTAGCTAACTCACATTAATGTCTAAATGTCTAGTTGCTAGTCATTACTTTATAGCTCCAAAGCTCACGCAACAATTACTCACTACTATGTACTACCTCCGTCCCGCTCTAACTTTCCTACTTTCCTTTTTTGTTTGTCCCAATTTAACTTTCCAACCCATAAATGGCAAATTAATCTCACAATCTCCACCCTCAAAATCTCCACCATCAATCTCCACCTTTAATAAAGTCAAAGATTCCACAAAATCTGCTTTTTCTTAACCTCCGTGCCCGGTCAAAGTAGGAAACTTAAGCCGGGACGGAGGGAGTAGCTTTTTGCCATTACTAGAGTTAGCAAAATCAATCCAACCAACGGATCACCCGATATTTTAGATAGGTTGGACTAAAAAAATAGCCCAACTGAATAGGCCACAAACCAACCCAAAAATCATATTGTAATTTAGGGTTTGCTCACTAATTTTTTACCCAATAAAATTTTGGGTCGGACCAACGCAGCCCAACATACGACGTTGGTCCAGCAAGGTACACAATTTTACAAATAGACACAGGTTTAGTTAGCTGGAAAGAGACCGTTGCACAGTAACAATCGAATTATGTGATGTTACTTAACATGCATGTTTATCGCATAAACATGAACCACCTAATGCAACAGCCATCTTGGTGAATAGACCTTTGCTTGGCAAGAACAACCCAGATGGTTCTTAGTTGCCAGCACTCGATTAATTCATAATCGAAACAGCTAAACTGAAATGCCTTATCAAAATCCACATCAATTTGGAGTTACTATCCAAAATGCCTTATCAAAACAGAACCTCAAATCAACTAATAAAAGCCAATTAAATGAGATATGACGATAGCCGCACAGCAGTGAGGTTCACCAAAGGATAACGAGGTTCAACCAGATTCTCTTTGACGTAATAGATATTTACTTCCTACTCTTATCATATTACCATGTATTCAAACAGACGAAAAACCAAACACAGATTCAAATTCACACCTCAAAATTAATCAAAACTAAATTATACTCAACATTGAGGTGTAGTTATGTTCAGAAACATAGAAATTCAAAAAATATGTAACAAAAGCTTAGTTCCATAACAAGCAAAACTACAACATAATAGAAAACAATGAAACGAAGTTGAAAGACATTAAACCTATGTATTGCTCCACTTTACTTCTCAGACGAGTTTGGTCCTCTCTTCTTTCCAAAGCCAACAACTGTAAGAGCGGAAAATAGAAAACTTAAACAAGGATTTAACAGATCATTGATATGCATAAAGTTCTCAACATGGTTAGATATGCATAAACATGGAAGAAAGCAGAGTAGTTGTATATGTAGTGATATATACAAACACACACCATGCAATACTATGGATTCAAAGACAACAGATTAAAAAATGAGAACATTCTACATTGTCAAAAAACGACTCGAGGCCCTAGAATTATCAGGAACAATACTCTAACTACAAAAGTGTCGCTTACAGCGCATCTAAAGCTCCTCCTAAAATGCATCATAAACATAAACAGCACAGCAAAATTACTCAAACACAGCAGTACTAAGGATCTTTGTTGCAAAAAATACCCGATTAGCTCCGAGTAATCCCCTAGGCTCTCATTGGAGCCTATGTTATTTGCCAATTCCTCCCCACCTAACTTCGTCTATGCCCCAATTAGCTCAAACTAGTCACTAGGCCCTAGGAATTTCTACAACCTTACTAAAGATTCGCAGAGTGAATACAGTAAACATATGTACACATATATATTTGAACACAAACATGCCAAGTAATACTTTATGAATTCAAAAAATACCAATGCAAAACAATAACTGTAGTAAATCAAGCATAATTAGTAAAAACGCATCCCCAATTGGTGAAGCACTAGTTGCTAAATGAAAAAAAATGCATCGAAAACAACGGAAATACAATTAGAAATCGGACTGATTAACCAGAAAAGTGAAGGGAGAAATCATTACCGGCGGTGACAAAACGGCGATTGTACTGCATCCGCTTGTGAGCACGGCCGCGTGGCTTCTTCTTCTTGTCCTGCTTCGCCACTTTCGGCGTCTGTCCTCTCACCTTTCCGGCACGAGCCAATGAACCGTGCACCTTACCTACAAATTCATCCCCAAATTAGCACCAGAATCTTCGAATTAAATCACTACACAACAATGAGAAAGATCAGTTACCCATGTCTGATTGATTTCACTGAAACGGCGAGAGAGCTGCGAGACGATGGCTGCCCAGGAGCGGAAATGAATTCAGATGAGACTGTAGAACTAGGGTTTTTCTTTGTTTTACAGGTTGCTTTGTAGACCGGGTTTGAGTTGGGTGCTTTAGTCTGGGCTGGGTTTGAATTGGGTGTTTAAGCTTGATTGGGCTGTTACAGATTTAGCCCATTAGGTTAATGGCCCGAACCATGATTGGTTTGGATTAGCAGGTTTTGGCCTTTTGCGGCTTGTCTTAAGTTATTCTCAACTTATAACTCGATTAAGTTGCCACTATTATTTGCAACTTGCTTGATATATGTATTTTTTATTTTATTGATAGGGCTTCCATACCCTCGTGTTCTTCGATTGCTTCTTTGGCAATCTTGAGCCCTTCTTCACTAGACTAGGGCTTTTGTTTCCCGTCTTGTATTAGTCTTGTAATAGTGGAGACGTATAGTTAGTAGAATACAATTGTAATTATGCTCACATGGAGTTGATATATAATATCTTCTATCGTTTTCTGGAAGAAGAAAAAGAAAAAAGAGCTCAACATTGTGTTGCTATGGTGGTGTGACATTACATATACCAAGAGAATATTCTACATAACCCTAAAGAATGTTTAAAATAATGGTTAATTATCAACTTTGAAGTATTTTCAATTACAACATGGACCATATTTTTTGACATATTGTGTTACCATCACTATCTTTAGATGCATCTTGACGAGACAATCATTTACCCTCCATAAAAAATTATAATCTGTTACTCCCACTATCATTGATTGGGAGTGAAAGTCGTGACATAATAACTTCAATCACTGATTCACTACAAATATAACAATGGATGACAAAATATGTTACATATGTAGGACGATCCCGTTACAACTTATCTTTTGGTAATGGTGATAACACAACTATATGTCAAAAAAATTCGCCGATATTGTAATTGAGAAAAAAAACTATAGTTGATGATTAATATTGCTAAGTTTTAAAGGTCATATTGCTATTAAAAATTTGACGAAAGATCGTAATTTTTTTGGTAAATAACCCTTTTATTAACGAAGAAGAGCTAAAAATATGTATATTGCACAATATACAAATAAGTTTGTGGTAATAAGATCCTGAATTATGTGGTACCAGTATGGGCATCAATTTCATGAGAAGGTCTATGCTACATTCGCACACAATACCTACACTTTTTTAGATGTGTGTCACGTCGAATGCCACTTAACACTAATAATTAATTTTTCTCCATGTTCTTTAATTATGCACACAAACACAACCAATTTAAAACGAGTGCAAATAATATATTTGCAAAGGTAACATAAAATTTCAAATTATTATTTATTGGGACAGTTGCCAAAATAGAAAAGGTTAAATTGACTGAATCTTATAAAAGATTTACATGTCATAAATGTTTTTGGTGAAAATAGGTGTACGCCTAGGCAAAATTCACTTTTCATCCAATACTCTTTCGCTCGTTCAATTTTCATTTCAAAATTTGTGGATTCTTTTCCTCATAATTAAAGAAATTGGTTGTATTTGAACCAATTTTCATGACGATGAGGAAATCGGTTAGAGACTCAGAGGACAATCATGTTCTATACTCATTCGATTTCACCCCAAAGAACATCGTCGGTGTCACATCAATTGAAATCGACCAGAAATTTATATTACGTAACAATGACATCGATTAAGTCTTTGAAAGTAATAATTAATCTAAAGTAATCTTTTTATTATAAGATGGAAATTAAAAAAAACAATAAATTTTAAGACTAGAGTCAAACCAAAGAAATATATGGTAGGAAAAAGTATTTTAGCCGTACAAGAATTAAGATTACAAAAATCTTAAAATGAGAAAAAGGTAAGACTAAATAACCCTAAATTTTACACGGAAAGTGATTACAATTGACCTTCTTCCATGCCGACAGTCATGAGGATTACAAGTTTCTCTTTCTCTCTCATCCTATATTTTCTCTCTCATCTTTGACATTTGCTGACCACCATTGCCACGTTTCTCCGCATGCTCTTAATCTTTTACAAACCTTTCCATCTCCATCTCTCTCTACTGAGCATCTACTTGATTTCTTTATTGCAGAAAATTATTTGCAAAAAGTGAAAAACAACAACAGAACACTATCTAATATGTAACAAACTCCAATCATTCCAAGGGAGCTGTCTATAAACAGCTAATTTTCGTCATACTGATGTTTCTAATGCGTAGATTGAGATTTCAGTGTGTGTAATTTGTTGATGGAATTGTAAATGGGTTCGCTGGAGAGTAGGCTGCCTCTGAGGAAGGATTTCCATTTCCAGCGTTCTTCGAGTAGTAGTAGCAATACTATTAATGGTAATGCCCATGGATTTTGGGGGCAAAGGTACAGATCGAGATTTGCGAGACTAATCCTCTTCAGGAAGGTTGATTTTCTGCAGCTGATTTCTGCAGTAGCTGCTTTCTTCTTCCTCATCTTCCTCTTTCAGATATTTTTCCTCCCGACGGATGATGAGAGAAATTCTGGAGAAAATGGGGAAGGGAGTAATCTGGAGTTGTCGTTTTTGAAAGAGCTGGATTTTGGCGGAGATTTGAAGCTCGAACCTTCGAGAATGTTGGCGAAGTTTCGGAAGGATGTTAATCGAAGTGTTGCTTCGAGAGAAGTTACTAGATTTGGGTACAGGAAACCTAAGCTTGCATTGGTAAGCATTGTTTATTGTTATTCTTCTTTTAGAGTTCGCAATCCGGATCTTATCATTTCAATGTTGCAACGTCTTCTACAATAATTTCACCGTTATCCATTGGTTGCTCGTGTATTAGTGATGTCAATTGCACACGTGTCATTCTGAGCTGCAATTGCTGTAGTAGATAGGATTAGAAGGTCCGAATTGATAGTTTGTAGTCTGATTTTGGTTTATAGGTTGATGGATTGAACTGTGGTTGTAGGTTTTCGCAGATCTGTGGGTTGATCCACATCAGATACTCATGCTAACTGTTGCTACTGCATTGCGGGAAATTGGCTATGAAATTGAGGTAATTAACTACCAGTGCTTTTTGTGTGTGTTTTTTGTTATTCTGTGCGTGTGTAGTTTGTTACTAGATGGTTGTTTGGATGAGGAAGCTAAGTTTAACATGTAAATTGAGATGGGGCAGATGCGGAATGCTGGCAGTTAGTGTAAAATATGTTAGGTTGTGTTTGGATGTGTGTGTGCAAAGCGTGCGTAGTGAGTGTGTTTGTAAAGTGTGCGAGTAGTGTGTGTAGTATGTGTAAAGCGTGTGCAAAGTGTGGTGTGTGTGTGAAGGATTTGAATGTAGTGTTTAGTGTACGAAGTATGTGCAATGTGTGCTATTGATTACTGATGCTAATACTTGTTGTAACTTGTCAAATTATGGTGAATAAGTTTTTTCAGATAGCCGTTTTCAGTAAGGTTGGTGTTAGCGTGATATATCATTCGGTATGTGTAGGTATTCGCACTGGAAGATGGTCCCGTACGTGCTGTTTGGACAGAGGTAGGGCTTCCTCTCAGTGTGATCACTGCCGACGCGAACATGAAGTTCGGTATAGATTGGCTAAAGTATGTTTATTTCTCATATTTTAGCTTCATATTTGAGAATGTATTTATTGAAATTAGTCTTTTTTTTTTTTTTCCAATCATGTTTTAGCTTCGTCTTGGAGAAGAAAGATATTTGAATGCATGAGCTTTTGGTATTTCTTTTCATCTTTTAGAATGTATGATTTGCTTGCTTAGAAAATTCAATCCAGCACTTTGCAGTCTTTAAGAAGGGAACAAAAGATTGTGTATGTTCTTGATAGAGTAAAGAGCTGAAAAATAAAGAAAAATGAAATCAATTAATTTGGATGGAAGAAAAGAAACATTGAGATTAATCCCGTCATTTGAAGCTGCCCAAGCGAAAGACCGATACGAAGACTATACTTTCCTGATTGATCCTAATGTTCATGTCAACAGTCAACACCCCTATTTATAACCTAGTGTGGCTGAATGTCAGTGCAGTGATATGTTTATGTCTTATATTTTAGCTTCATATTTGAGAACATGTTTATTTAAATTAAACTTTCCCTGTTCGCGCTTTAGCGTCATCATCGAGAACAAAATATTTGAATTCATGAGCTTTTGGTATTTCTTTTCATCTTTTATAATGTGTGAATTGTGATTAACTTGCTTACAAAATTCAATTCAGCAATTTGCAACATTAAGAAGGGGACGAAAGATTGTGTATGTTCTAAATATTTGCTTCCGCTTTGCAGCTACCATGGGATACTCGTGAATTCTCTCAAAGCTGTTGGTGTCTTATCTAGGTAAGCATCATCGCTTCATTTAGTATATTTATGGCGTTCAGAGGAATGATTGATGTAGGGTGGGAGGACAGAATTAGAAACATCTAGAAGGGACCTGTGGTCAATTTTGTTAGTGCAATTAAGCAGAGGGTCCTTCTAAATATTTTATTAGAGCTCTGCTCTTCATTTAGCATTTATTGTACCCAAGATTTTGGTAATAAAAACTAAGGATTTTCGGGTTTTCTCTTTGCTGTCTAACGTTTGAAATAAGGATTTTACTTCTTGCAGCCTCATGCAGGAACCTTTTAGAAGTGTACCCCTTGTATGGACTATCCATGAACAAACACTTGCTGCGCGATTGAGGCAATATGTTTCGAATGGCCAAACTGAGCTTGTTGATAACTGGAGAAGAGTCTTCCATCGAGCTACTGTTGTCGTCTTCCCAAATTATATTCTACCGGTACATATCTATACATTTTTGTAGCAGAAAAAAAAAAATAAAGAATAAAAAGAGGTACTGATAGTTAGCATGTGATTAAACATGTCTCTCTAATAATGAACTCAATTTGCAACAAGTTATTATATCATTAATTAAGTTCTCAATCTCTCTCTCTCTAGTTTTTGCTATTTTTTAGTTCTGGGGTTTAAGGACCAGGCAAAGAGTTATTGATTGCATGATTTGCATTCAGATATATGTTGTTCCTTTTTTATTCTACCTCCGTTTTTTCCGTTGTAGTTTTCGATTTTGTGAAATGTTTATAAGTAATTGTCTTTTTAGCTTTTTTCCACATTTTTCCAATAATACCCTTTAATAATTCAAGAGAGAGATAATATAAAGGAAAAAGTGTAGAAAATATAGGGATCTACGGGAGAGAGAAAGATTAATTTGAGGTATTATTTGTCGATATCACATTCTTCTTAATTTTCTTATCCTGAGCTAAAACTACTACTTAGAAGAAGGTAGTATTTAATAATCTTACTTGATTGGCATAATTTAGATGGCACTGATTACTGACTACAATTGCTCCCTATTTTGTATGCAATTCAGGTGGCCTACTCAGCATGTGATCCTGGAAACTACTTTGTCATCCCGGGGTCTCCTGCAGAAGCATGGGAGGCCGATAAGTTGATGAATTCTCACAAAAACAATCCAAATCCAAAGATGAACTATGGACCAGATGATTTCACTATTGTGATTGCAGGAAGTCAGCTATTGTATAGAGGTTCATGGCTAGAACATGCCTTGGTTTTACAGGCTTTATATCCTGTGCTTATAGACTTCACCCGTTCAAGTTCTCGTCTCAAAATCTTCGTTTTGGCTGGCGACTCCACAAGCAACTACAGTAGAGTCGTCGAGGTACAGCAGTTTCTTCCAATGTATTTTACCACATTCAGCTGAAGGTTAATATCACAAATCAACCTGACCTTTCGTGTTTTTTTTCTCCCCATTTAGTAACTGACCTTGAAGATGTATCCAATTGCTGCCTGTACTTTCCCATTTATTTTCAGTTGCTACCTACTTTTCGGTAAAAAAAACTGAACAAAAAATTGCAATTGAAGTCAAAATTTTGTCTACTTTCTATTTTTACCCCCAAAACCTTGGAACCCTACACTAATGGAAGAAGTATGTGTCTCATGAGCATTTCATTGGTTAACTTAAGGCATCCGAAATCAAACATCATGAAATGCTGTTTGCCGTGGACGTGTCTTGGCTCGATACCTCCAACTTCTGCTGAACCCCCAAATTGGTTTAGAGTTTTAATGTTTTGGGGTAAAAATAGAAATTAGACTAAAATTTGACCTGCAATTGCAATTTTATTTGGTTTTTTCTTTACCAGAAAACAATAGTTTAGGTAGCAATTGGCAGATATAGTATAGGTCGCAACTTGCAGAAATCTTAAAGTATAGGTAGTAATAGAAGATGTTTCTATGGTCGGGTACCAAATGAAAAAAAAAAAAACACCACTAAATGTCAAGTTAATTTTTTATATAACCCTTTAGCTTATTATTTTAGATTAAGAAACATAGAAGTCACTTCACTGCAATTTCTTTGTTTCTTGATAGTGTCTTATATATGTTGTAACAGACCATTGCGCTAAACTTGAAGTATCCAAATGAAACAGTCGAGCGTATTGCTGTTGACGAAGATTCCGACGCTATTGTGAGCACTGCTGACCTCGTGATATATGGATCGTTCGACGCAGAGGATACTTTCCCATACATATTGCTAAAAGCCATGTGTTTTGGGAAACCTATAGTGGCCCCAGACCTTCCAATGATCCGGAAATATGTAGGTTTCTTACTGCCCGACAGGTTCGATTTAATTACTACTGCAGTTTTTTTGACTGACAAAAGAATGACCTAACTGGATTGGCAACACTTCTTAGGTTAGTGACAGGGTGAATGGATTTCTTTTCCCCAAGGACAATATTGAATTTTTGACACAAATTGTGTCTCAGCTCGTTTCGAATGGAAAGCTCTCTCCTTTAGCTCTCAATGCTGCTTCAATTGCAAAACGCACTGCTAGAAACTTGGTGGTTTCGGAAAGTCTTGAAGGTTATGCCTACCTGTTGGAAAACATTCTTGTGCTCCCATCTGAAGTTGCTGTTTCCCATTCTGCTAATGAGATTCCTACGGAGTTGAAAACCGAATGGCGGTGGCGTAATTTTGAAGCTATTACAGTTTCCAATTCCCAGAACAGAAGTGCAGGGATTGATAGATATTTAGACAAGATTGAAAAGCAATTCAATCGTACCCATATGGCTTCGGAGATAACGAATGGCACGTTTTTGTATGAAATTTGGGAAGAGCAGAAATCTGTTGATATAGCTAGTGTGAGGAAAAAGAGAGAGGATGAAGAGGTTAGTGATTCTTGTTACGATTTTATTAGATTTAACTTAAGCAAGTATGTTGCTTAGTTTGTACTTATGTCTTGTAACAATAATTCTTTTTCAAAATTATTGTAGTTGAAGGGCAGAACAGATCAACCTCGGGGGACGTGGGATGATGTATATAGAAGTGTCAGAAGGGCTGATCGCTCGTTACATGAAAGAGATGAAGGAGAACTCTTAAGGACCGGTCAACCGCTTTGTATCTATGAACCTTATTTTGGCGAAGGAACTTGGCCATTTTTACACCATTCATCATTGTATAGAGGGATTGCGCTGGTGAGCTCTCTCTCTCTCTCTGTTTCTCTCTCTGTCTCTCTCATGTTATTGCATAAACTCTGTTATTGTAGTCTACCAAAGGTCGAAGACCTGTAGCTGATGATGTTGATGGGCCAGCTCGTCTCGTCCTACTGAATAATGCTTATAACAGAGATGTCTTGGAGGAATATGGAGCCTTTTTTGCCATTGCCAATCGGATTGACCGCATACATAGAAATGCTTGGATAGGGTTCCAGTCTTGGAGAGCTACAGCAAGTACGGTATGTGATTGGATTGAAGTCGATAGTCCAATGGTTTTGTTTTAGGTGAAATGACATTTAGTGTCTTAACTTGCAATTTTAGCAGAAATCATTGTCTAAGAATGCTGAAAGATTGTTGTTGGATGCTATTGAAGCAAGAAGACATGGAGATACGCTCTACTTCTGGGCCCGTCTGGACAAAGACGCGAGACACCAGTCGGGCCAGGATTTCTGGTCATTCTGTGATGCTGTAAATGCTGGAAATTGCCAGTAAGACAATACTTGACTAAACTAAAATAAATAAATTAATAAAATATAAAATCTTTAAATTTGTCAATAATCTTGATATATATTTGTATGAAATGACAATCAGGTTTGCTTTTTCTGAGGCTCTAAAGAAGATGTATGGTGTAAAAAGCAACTTGACTTCTCTTCCGAAAATGCCCTCAGATGACGGCACTTGGTCCGTGATGCATAGCTGGGTTTTACCGACTCGGTCCTTCTTGGAGTTTGTTATGTTCTCTAGGTTAGAACTTTATAAAATCCTCGTTTCTGACGGTAACAATCAATGTTTTTCTCAAGGAATTAAACATTAATGTTTAACATGAAATTGTGTGCATTTGCAGGATGTTTGTCGACGCTCTTGATGCACAGTTCTACAGCGAGCACCATAAAACCGGACTTTGCTATCTAAGCTTATCAAAGGTAAGCAATCTTCTAGATTCCAACACACTTACAAAAAGATGCATATTTCGCTTTATTTGACTCTTACATGCATGATTAATAGGACAAGCATTGCTACTCTCGTTTGCTCGAGTTGCTAGTGAACGTGTGGGCCTACCACAGTGGAAGACGAATGGTATATGTAGACCCACAGACAGGGTCAATGCAAGAACAGCACAAGCTGAGTAGCCGGAGGGGACGAATGTGGGTAAAGTGGTTCCACTTCAACACCCTCAAAAACATGGACGAGGATTTAGCAGAAGAGTTCGACTCAGAACACCCAAAGAAACGGTGGCTCTGGCCGTCAACAGGTGAGATTTTCTGGCAAGGTATGTATGAAAAAGAGAGGCATATGAAGAATAAAGAGAAAGAGAGGAAGAAACAACAGAGTAAAGATAAGATACAACGGATGCGAAGACGGGCTCGTCAGAAAGTGTTGGGGAAGTTTGTGAAGCCTGATGAAGAGGAGTCCAATGTTACAAGTGTTTTACAAGCAAAGCTACTAAGGTAGTGCTAGTTTTCGATTTTTCGATACAGATGATAGTAAGGTAATTCTTTAAATTTTATTTAGATATTTTTTATTTATTATTACTAGGATGAATAGGAATTTGTACATTGTGTTTGAGTTGTTGTATGTAGCTGCATCCTTCTTCCAAAATTGTATGCTAAATTTCTTCATTTTTTTTATTTGTAATTCTAGATTGTTGTAACTTATGAATCTCAAGAAAATGTGTAAGCTGTTTTGTTGTTCCAGTGTTATTTTAGCAGCAGTTGATGTGATCTTTTCTATTTATATTTTCATATTCGCTCCGTTTCGCTATAATTTGCACAATTTTTTTTTCGACCGTGCCATTCTATTTTGCACACTCCCAAAATAAAAAAGAATCTTACAATCTTCACCCTCAATCTCCGTCTTTGAAAAAGTCAACTAAAAAATAAAAAATAATTTTTTCTTAATATACGCGTCGAAATAGGTTTGCAAATTAGGTCAGGACGAAGGGAATAGTATCTATAATTGATTGATAAGGAACATAAATTTTGCAAAAAAAGAAAATAACAGAAAGGCGGCAGTTAATGTAATTAAGCAGACAGGACTCTCGTGTCTTATATTATTCCAAATTTAGGATTTTTTTAAAACAGTCATTATTTAGCGCGTGTGCAACATAATCTTTAGTACATTACTATCTTCATTTTTTTTAGTCATTCTAACTTTAAATAAGAAAAATTAAGGGATTTAAGGAGTTAACAAATCAATACTCAACTAATTTCCTTAAATCACTTGATTTTTTTAATCATTTCTATATATTGTTAACATTTTCCATAACTATAGGGATTCGTATTGTAATAAAAGTGATAGAAAAATTAAAATGACAACTATTTACAAATAAAACAAATAAGCTAGAATGATAACTAAAAAACAGGAGGTAGTACTTACTATACACAACCTTGTAGTAGCACGCTAAGGGCGTGTTTATTAATAGTTTGGCTCAATTTGTTGTGAATTGTACTAACCGGATCGTTCAATTCATTGTGGATTGCACTAATCGAATTGTGTTTTTTAGAGTTGCTGACTATATTTTCAAACATCACATTACCTTTCTTTTTTATCTTTCTATTCACAATTTACATTACTCTAGCCTCCTCCATGATTAAATAACGTGTTTGCATTTGCTAATTTAAAGTAACTTTCTAAAGTTGTATTAAATTGAGCTAAAAAAAGTATTTATTGAAATATAACATAAAAAATAGCTCTTTAGCAAATATTACAACAATTGAATTTAATAAACTTGTTTTCTCTTCAAACACTACTTACTTTTAAGCTCTACTTCTATTGAAATATAACATAAAAAGTGGCCATTTAGCAAAAATCACAACTAATGAATTTAATAAACTTTCTTCAAGCACTACTTTTAATTTAAACAATTTTAAATAATTTTTAATTTTAATCACTTTCTCGAAAGTAAAAACAATCACAAACACTACTTAGCTATCATAAATTGAACCTTTTATCTCCTATTATGTTGCTTGTTAACAGGAGTCATGCGGTGGCTTGTTCGTGTCTAATATTCGAGTTCACAAGACCCATTATTGAATTTATGTCGGGTCAATAATTGCCACCCCTGTAACTCTAAATAAAAGAGAACACGACAGTTTCTGCATCCATGGACAACTTCACTACAAGAACTATATTGTAATAATATTTCAGGACATCCTCCAAAAAGAAATATATCTAATACTACAATGTAAATAAATTAAAATCTCAAGTCCCATCATAGTGAGCATTCTTCGACCTTATATATTTCCCAGTAGCAACAATCATTCTGCAATGCACGGATAACTTCCAAGCTAATCAGAACACGGTGAAGTTCGTATTGAACAGGAAGTTTTCTGGGCTGCTTGTGAAGCTCTTTTCTACTTCACAGCAGGAAAAACACAGCAAACGTTTCCACTACTAAGCATCGCACTATCAAGTCCTCGGAGCTGCACCGAACAAAAGATCAGAAGATGATAAACAGATAAATTTTACAGATAACAAAAGAAGTTCATAAATTGACAGTTCTACTCTACCTCCACCCATAGTAGCCTCAGGTAGCCGTTCAATGGAATATCTGCGTTTTGTAATATACATGATTGGTACTCCAGGGACCTGAAAATTAATCATCAGATTTCACTTCAACTTTAAATAACACTTACTTTCTTAACTGGGAAAGAAAGTAGTTTATATATTAGTTGATATTACCTTACGAATTCTCCTCTTCAAGTCGCGATCACAGGTAGCGACTATGTAACATTTGTGCTGTTCCATTGGCAAGACAATAATTTATTAATTTGTTGTCGTGAAATTCTTATCCAATCAAAAGCTGAACATCAAGATTTCAAAAGACTTAATTTTCCTAGGTTTTTTTTGCAAAAGTGTGAAATTATATAAATGTAATTATGTGAAGAATAGAATGTTATGCAAAACTACATCCCTCAGAAATGCCTATTTTCTACCTTGCTGGCATATCAATAATAAGATGGTTCCTCAACCTCAATAGAGGGAGCACCAATTATGCACAGCTCAAGATTACTAAATATTTCATCAATGGGACGAGTCGATGCTACACCTACATCAAAAACTCACAACAACAATCTGTAATCTATCCAAAAGCATACATGTGTGCATGAGGGTGTGTTTTACAGATAATACCAATTTTTTGTTCTCTATTCACCAAAAGTCGATTTGCAATCTCAGTATAAAAATCTTCTCCAACCAATATTTCTAAATGCTATCAATTTATCATTTTTCTCTGTTTTTCTTTATTTCCAACCATTAACAAACTATAAAACAGAATGTACTACTAGCAGAACCCAATCAAACAAGTATTTGTCTGTTAGCAACCAAATCAAACAAATAGATAAACCCAAATATCATTTGTCAAATCTCCCTAACAGACACATTAACAAACACAAGGGAGGCGCCCAAATTTAGACACTACACACACAAATCACAACACTACTACACGCACTTCACATGCTGCACATACTACATGTGCACACTACACACACATACACTACACACCCATACTACACGCACATATTACACACACTACACTAAAAACACTTCACACGCATACTACATGCACACACACACTACACACTTTTATTATCATTATCCTTTAAAATTTTGAAAAAGGAAAATTTCAAGCAATTCAACTCTACTTATTCAAATTTAAAAATCCACATCCAAACAAGGGAATTGAAATAAGTGAATTTTCAAATACAAAACGCAACCTAGAAGTTTTCAAAAATAAACATGTACTTATCACAATAAATTTCCTCACTGTTTCTATGTCATCATTCAAATAAGATTTTGCAAATTCTTCTAATATGAATTAAATTGAAAAAGTAGTGCCTGCAAATATGGAAAATTATAAAATTAAAACATAAAACTCTTTCAATCAACTTCTAAAACCCACTAGCAAGTATTTCCAACATATATTTTAGGTACTGCAAAGTAACAAATCCAGGTTTGCGGCCCTGTATCTCAAATATAAACATTTCCCTTCAATTTATTGACAAAGATCAGCAATGTATTTGCAGTCATTCAAAAACCATGTTACCACTTATCATGATGCATAGATCAGAAAACGAGAATGAAAGATTTTCTAATCTCAAAAGGCTTTAAAGATCAAGATTCAGCTGATTATTGACTTGTACCTGTGTAACCCTTTCAACAAGACAATCATCAGCATATGTTCCTTTGTGAGTACAGGGGAGCCTCTCAAACCGCGGATCCTTTGCAATTCTGTTTGAAAAAGAACGAAAAACCACGGAAATAGGAAAAGTTTAGCAACTGTAAAAAGTAATGATTCATCATAAACGATATTGATCTTTACACTATCATGAGGAAAATTGTGTTCTCAAAGATGACAAGTTGACAACTCATCATATACTAACACAAATAAATTTAGGGTGTTAAAAAATTGAAAAAATGAAAATAAAACATACAAATTTGAATCATTACTAGATAATAAGAATGCATAAACAGAAACACTGAACCTCACAAGAGATCAAGTACCCCAGTCAATTTTGCTATAACAGCATGAGCTTATACGGTGAAACCCTAAAGTTAAAAGCTACAGCTGAGATCGCTATATTTAAAAGGGGTAATGAATGAGCAAACGTGCCTCAAAGCAACTCGGTATTTCTGGCCCAACTTCTCGAGCTCAGCCATAACACAGTCTGTGATACAAGGGGTGCCTACAGAGAAGACAAGAGACATAAATAATAGAAACACACAGCAACCAAGAATGAAAAATTGCGCGAAGAAATTATCTTACATTTCGCATATAAGCAGTCCATCATTCCTTTCTCCAGATCCAACTGCACAATATTTTAACAATAAAATTAGAAAAAAGAAAGTTAACCATTTGTCAATATGCTAGAAGCATCACATGAAAGGAGTAAAAGATGTCACTATGAGAGAACAAGTGAGGGGAAAAAACAGCAGAATTGTGACAATTATCCAAGAAACAATCGATACAAAATAACCACTTAAATAACATCAACCTCTTCGAGAGTTCTAACACTTACCCCACAATGAAAAAGAGGACAAAGAATTCTAGATACCTATCGCTTTCTAACTATTAAATGGTTCAGGGAAAGAAAAGAAGAGGGAGGAAAGAAAAGGCTAGATAACTATCATTTTCTAACTATACAAGCTATAAATTGTTCGAAACATAATTTGTCAAATGAATCCCAACTAATGAAATCACTAGCCTAAAATGAATTAAAAGAGAACCAAATAAATAAAAAACGCAATACAATATTTAAAATAATGTAGTAGGTCAAGGTGCACTCACTTTATTTTGGATGGAGAAATTAATGAAGTTAGTATCCACCAAAACTCGGTATGGTGGCCCTAACGCAGTGTTGTACTTGAAGTAAAGCGCAGACGAAACTTGAGGTCTGCATTAAAACAACAAATTCAATCACAATGCAAAAAACAAATTCAAAAATCTCTAGTCACAAAAAAAACTTGTAGCTCAGACCAATTACAACTGTATCATAACGAATTCAAAAATCTCGTCACATTAAAAAAAGTAGCAAGAAATGAAATAGGCAGGCATATACACAGGCACAAATCAAAACAGATAAACAAGAGAACTACACTTGCAGCGACAAATGCAACACGATGCACGTAACAACATGTTACTTACAGCTACAACATTCATTTGTGAACTCTTTTTCATTAGAAATTAAATTCAACCACACTTTTGGGATTATTTTAGGGACATTATCAATTAAAATAAGAAGAAAAAAAAAAGGACGCCATGGAAAAAAATGGCCGGAAAAAAAATAGAATAATTAAGCCGCTGCTTCAGCTGTGTGACTTGTCTGATTCTTATTACTGAGTAATTTGCTTCGAGAGGTTTTGTAATGCCATCTTGAATTTTAAAAAAACGTAGCTCAGGCCAAATCCAACTGGACGATTAAGATATACGCAGACAAGAGAACTTACACATTTCTTGGGAGCTTCTCCTTGCTTAAATCCTTCTTGTTAGGGTTTAAGACCTCCTCTTTATAACTGCAAAGGAAATCGCGTGTCAAGGTGAAAACTTATGCAGAAGGAATTCACAAAGAATATGAACTGACCGAAAAGAAAAATCCGTACGTACTGTTTAATTGCTTTATGCGTGACCATTTTCTTCATTACGGCAAATTTAGGAGTTCTCTTTGCTTTTCCCATCTTCGAAAATTGATTTGCAGAGTAAGGTTTGGGATATGTAGGGAAGACGATTTAAGAAAAACCCTAATTCTAAACCTCTGTCTGATTAAGGATACGTAGGGAAGAAGACTGAATACAATTCACCTGATTCTGGGCTAGAAGGCATGATTTCGGGCTAAAGGCCCATTTATATGGGTTAATAAGATAGACTATTTTATAAGCCCAATTACTCTTAGGGTCCATTTGTTTAAGATTGATTCAGTAAATTTAGAGAATCGAATATCAATAAAGCACACTTATTAATTTTCTCAGTCAAATTTGACCCAACATTCTCTAATTTTAAGCAAACGGATCCTTTGACTTTTTTTAGGAACAATTATTATAATGTTTTATGTTAAATAATCTTGACTAGTTCCGACTATTCCATAATTTATTTATTTAAAGAGGAAAAGAAAACGGAAAGCAGTTTTTTGTTTTTAGGGAAAAAGAAAAGAAAAGTAGTTACTTTTTGTTTTTTGTTTTAGAAAAACTTAATTTTCTAGAATAAGATACGAGGAAGGAATTCGTGAAAAATCAAAACATATATGCAATATGTTTTTGTTAGTGGAAAAAAAACTAATTTTCTGGAGTAAGAGCGAGGAATGAATAAGAAATATATGTAGTATTTTGTTATTAGTGGGTGAGTGTGAGTTGGTGGAAACTCAATAATTGGATGAAAAATTATTTTGGGAAGAAAATAATGTATAGTGAAATTTTGACTTTTTAGAGAGAAGAAAAAAAATTGATAAAATAAAATTTGGAAAGCAAAAAATCTTGTATAGCGGGAAAAAAATAAGTAGAATACGATCTAAAAAAATAAAAATAAATGTAATTGTTTTTATTAGTGGTTAAAAATTAATTTTTAAGATGTAAGGAAGGAATAAAAAAATATATATAACGTGTTTTAGTTAATGGTACGAGTGTGAGGTGACAGAACATATCAACAGATGTGCTCTATAAGAAAACTCACCGGGTGAATTTCATATCATTATTATCATATAGTAACACTTTTTGTTGCTTCATATCATTATCATCATATATATTATAACAATTTTTTGTTGCTTATAGTTGTTTCTCTCACTTCATTATAGCCTAATCACGCATAGTCCTGCTCAACTTTGCCTAAATTTTGACTAGGCATTATTCTTATAATATCTAGCGACTTTTATAACATTGATAATGATAATAAGATACTATACATTAACGTTTCATTTGTTTAAGATTGGGCATAGTAAATTTAGAGGATAAATTTCAATAAAGCACACTCATTAACTCTCTCAGTCAAATTTGACTCAGCACTCCCCAATCTTAAGTAAAGGGACCCCAAGATCAAGATATAAATTAAAAAGAGTCAGGATTATTCTTATAACATCTAGTACTTTTATAACATTAATAATAATAATATTATACTAGATATTAAGATTTAAATAAAAAAAGAATCTTATATTGATTTAAAACTTTATACTTTAATGTGTAATTAAAAACAGAGATCTCACTTGGTTAGAACCCAAATGTGTAGGTACAAAACGAACCAAAATAATAATGTTGTCATAACTATTTTATTCAAAATGCGTATTCTCTCTCATCAACAAAATCTGCAAAGTCTCATTCCACCAGTCGCACAACAATTCGAGTTGAGTATCACAGTTTATGCTTTAAGGTATAATACTCTCAAAACAAGTAATACCTTTATACATAAATCGTGATACTTTTTCACCATAAAAGACACACAACATGTAATACATTTAGACATCAATACTAATACATTTTGATCCATGCCCAAATTTCACGGACTCAAGATACCTCCCCTTCTGTTTATTATTACTTAATGAAATTGAACACGTTAAAAATTAAAAGTAAGCAGCACACAAAAAATAAATAAATAATAACAAAATGAAGTACCAAAGCATAGATACCTCAAAAAAAAATTGTTTCTAATTATTTCAAACACACTATTACAAGCCAATTTACACAACCAAACATCAATTTCTGCACAAGAAGCTCACTTACTCTTACAACTCCATTATTAATCCACAAGTAAAAAAAATGTATATATATAGAGAAAAAAGAGTTCAAAGGTACAAACAAGAAGCCTAAGGGTACAACAAATGATATGGACATTTATCTTCAACATTTGGTGAATCAAAAAGTTGATCTTTTGCTCTTCTTCATGTAGTCGTCCTCAAGCTTGGTGTCTTTTGTTTGGTAAAGAAAGCTGAAAGAACACTCTTACTTCGGACGGGCGGGTGAGCAATCTCCTTTTGACTTGGATTATCAAACGATCTATGTTGATTTAGACCTTTCGAGCTCTCTAATGAATCCTGCAAAGAAAATGATTTGTTTTTTGGGTAAAAATGTATTCCTCTGCTAAAAAAACACTATTTTTTCAGCAGTGCTTTAAGAAATGTGGGTATAAATCACTTTTTCATGTATGAAAAGTTGGTTAAAGAATAAGAACCATCCCCAAAACCAGTAAACAAATTGAAAGCTTTTATAGTTGCCCACCATCAAGATTGCAATTAGAGGTGGCAAAATAGGCCTGGTCTAGTCCGCCGACAATCTTGGTCTAAAGTATCTCCGGGCAAACAGACCTGGGCCCAATGAGCCCGCCAGACCACAGACTGGCCTGGCAAATCTTAATTATTTTAAGGAGGTGGGCTGGACTCTCCAATTTTCGGTCCGAGTGATCAATCTAAAATTTGTTTTGTTCCTCTTATAAGGAAGGAAAGAAAAAACTTTCGGCCACTTCTTATCTATTCTTTTCCCCCTTTAATGTCATGATTTTGTCAAATGATTGAAATCTTGGGGAATTGTGGGATGAGTGCAAAATCTGCTAACGGTGTATCGCAGATCTAATTGTATGAGGTCCTAATTACACATCACCTAGTAAGTACCAAAAAGCTCACAAAGATATGGATTTTTTTTTGGGTTTAAATCGAGGCATAAAACTACTGAAATGAAAACATAATGAATTCATGATAAGCAAGAGGATGTAAAGAGTGCATGAATGTAAGGGAGTTTGAAATTACTCGTCTTGTGACCCCCAGGGTTTGCATAGCAGCTCTTGTTGCGGGGGCAGATTTCATCCGGGGTTTCTTCTGACCATCTAGATAAGAAACAATATATACAAAGATGAGTAAAGTGTGAAAGGTGAATATCCTTCATATGCTTCTCACATACATGTTCTGTATTTGCATACCTAATGAGTTAAATGCAGAACTTCTCCCATTCGTTTTCGAGTCCTCAGTGCTGAAAAAGGCAACGAAATACCACTATTGTTGTATTCAAGCCAGTTGAGGAGAGATGAATAATTTTCATGTGAGAGAAACTTGTGTGACAAACCTCAGTATACCACATGAGGAGCCTTTCATGGTTGACTTTGTTGCTGACGCCAAATGCCAAGAAAGAGTTTTTGCAGCTGAAGCACCTGCAAAGAACAAAATAAATAAATAAATAAAGTTAACACGCACATATTATATTGTTTTGCAGCTAAACAGAATCAACAGTTATTTGCGGAGAAACCAGCCACCTGAAGGGTAAAGACGTCCTCTCACTAGTACAGATTGCTTCTGATCTGCCTGCATGTGTGGACTGAAATGCACCTTCTTCACAGAATCTGGATCAAACAAAGCAGAATATGAAAGACTCGAAAAGAGGCTTTACTTTGTCAAGGCAACTACTGTATGGATCTTACTTGGCAAAATATAATGTTTGTGATGCTTTGGGATGATAGCTAATAACTGCTGCTGCCTAAGGCCTTCTTTATCCGTATATGTTTGACAAGTATGAAGTTTCTTACACACAAAAACATCGGTTCAGTCTCTGACGTGTTTTACGATTCTATAAGTGTACAATATATTCAAGGTGGCAAAAGCTACCTGGTTTAGACATGTGAGTTTCAGATCAATGGATGAGATCTCCAATGTTTGTTGCTCCACAACATCACTCAGCTTGTACGCAACGGTGCCAAGGTGGTCAATTGCGTTGACTAGAGCTCGTACAGCATAATCCTTCAAATTGTCCAGAAACCTTTTGTGAACAACAAAACAGTGTACCGATAAAATTCCCAGTCTAAGTAAATTATTTCATCTTTTCATCAGTCATAGAGAAGAACAAGAAAAAGAAAATTTCTGCAGTTCAAGAAGTTCTCATAGCTGACCGAACACCACCTCAGTATCATCATAAAGTGACTCTAAGAAACATAGCAAAGAGTTAAGACGAAGAACACAGTTACAGTGGAAGAAGTCTTACATCTGCTTCTGCTCGCTGTTAAGATATGACTTCTCACAATATTCTGCTGCAGAATACAGTTGAGGTCTGAGGTTCTTAAGTTCCTGCAGAGAGAAAGAGAGTGATGAAATCGGTTGACAAAAGCTTTTGGTAAGGAAATTACCCCACCCCGCCCCACCAAACCATAAAGAGAAAAAGGAGCGGGCAAAACAAATTAAGTGGAGGTGCATCGACACAAATAGAATGCATCCTTCCATTGAAATAGATACATCAACATTCCCAATACAAGACCACTCAAGAAAAGATCTGAACAATAACTTACGGCGATTAAACTCTAACCACTACTGGACAATGACTTGACAGCAATACACTTCTAGCAGTTAATGGGTTTGCAAGTGTCAATTGCATATTCTATAGCTAAATAGGCTATGATTCTGAGTGGAAACGAAATAGATAGCATGGCATAGCGTTCACCACTGGCTAAAAGCTATATATCTTCTTATTTGATAGAAAAACCGGGTACGGGTAAATTCCACCTAATATTTTGACTGACTAAAGACATTTCTTATTATCATAACAGAAATAATTCAAAGTTAACAATAAATACTCAGTAGGAACAACGAAGTAGGTATATCTATTTTCATATGTGTAGAAATACCATTTTGGCAGTTTACCAACCAAAACAACTGTGCAATTATCTGAAATTTCAAATTAATCTTCTGAACCAACTTCGTGAAAACCATGCCTCCTAAAGAACCAAGAATATAAACAGCAACAATAACAACAGGAAAAAAAAAATGGACAACATCATCCAAGTGGACAAATGATCAAAGTTCGATTAATATCTCCCATGCTAAAGAAAACACCATGATATTGTATTCACATTGTCAGTGTGCAAATTACCAATATTTTCTCAAATTTGAAGTTAGCAGCCAAATTCGGGCAGTAAATCAGTCACGTCGAGCCTCACATAGTGTTCGTTCAAGGTTCTTTTTCAATATTATTGGGCTTCTTTTATGTTTTAGCTTGTTCGATTATTAATAAAATCGAGCTTGAGCGGACTTTAATCGAGCTGAACACAAGTCAAGCTCGAATGGTATGACATTTTTACACTTTTTTAACATTGTTTCCCAACGAGTCCGAACTCGATCTTTTCAAACGTAAAAGTATGTTCGAATCACATAGTTTGGTTTGATTTTCAGCTCTAATTTACTCAAATCCGAAATTAGCAGCCAAAATATCATAGATATATCATAGATCAATAAAAATGAAAAAGAAAAATATAGCAGATTTGGACAACTGTTTTAGAAACTTAGACGCCGGGGGACAATTTCATACAATTTTCCTTTATTTTCATCCACTACGAAAACAAAATCAACTAAAATCCAAGCAAACTAGGAATGCCAATACAGATACTATAATTCTTGTAACAGCTGATCCTTAATCATCAAACCAAACTTCCACACCAAATAAAAAAACTCCACACACGCAGAAGCAAATTACCTGTAATGCCGTAACAAAACTCTTACTCTTCTCCACCGACATCTCATCAAACGCCATGTTTTTTCCTCCGCAGCAGTTTTCTCCACAGAATTTTATCGGCGCTTCAACAAAATCTCGATCTCAATCCCGAATATCATCAAATACAAAAAAAAGCGCCTCATTCACCGTAAGATTCGACAAAACGCAGTCATAAAGCAATAACTGGAGGAATCAAGTTGATCATGTAGATTCGGAGCCAAGCAAGGTATATATGGATAAAAAATCCGAAGTAAGCTATTGTGCGTGTAGGGGTCAGTGAAATGCAAGTTGGAGAGAGAAAGAAAGCGACGTCGTCCGAATCAGATGGGAAGTAGAAAGGTAGTTGGGCTGGAGTAGATTAGTGGACCCCTTGTTTGAAGGTCGGGGGGCCATTTCCCCTTCAGAGTTCAGACTACTGAAAATTTGGTCGCAATGATTTTTTTTTTTTTATTATTATTATTAGAGGTGGCAACTCGGGCGGCCTAATTCGATCGAGTCGGTTTCGTCGGGCCAATGCTATGTTTTGAATTGGGTCGGGTCGGATCAATATTTAATCGGACCTAAAATCAGTCGGTCCGGCTCAGGGTATTTCCTTATAATATACTTAGATTTTCGGATCGGTCCGATCGGATCAAATAATACTTTGGATCTTATTTTCTACATTCCGGCCCATATAAAATATTGGACCTACTAAATCAATCGGTCTGTCGGGCCGGACCGATTTTACCACCTCTAATTATTATCATGATCCCGGTCGAAAATGGAGGATGCAATTAATTTTGGTCAAATTATTGTTAATTTTGGAGAAAAAAAGATCATACTAATAAAAAATACTTATTTTTTATATTAATTTTTATTTATTATTTTATTATGTATTTTTCTCTTTGAACTTCTCAAGAGCTATAAATCGACTTGACTTTAAACATCTTTATATTTTTTTTATAAAAAATAGAATTGAGATAAAAAAAAAAGGTAATAAGACTTATAAATAGTGAAAGAAAAAACAAAAAAAGAAAAAAAAATCTTATTGGTTGGTTTTTGAACTATTCTCCTCATTTTTAGCAAAGAATGTGTATATTTGTTGTTTTAATTTTTTGAAAGAAATTCAAACAGTCCACAAAAAGACACCTCATTTAAATGACAATTCAATGATTTTATTTTTATGTTTAAGAGAGATTTCTTTAAATAAAACAAATCAATTTTATTATACACCTAAAAGTAACTTTCTTATATTTGGGTAGTGAGTAGAGATGTCAGAATAGGTTCGGTTGGAGGACCAATCATAACCTAACCCTAAAAATATAAGGATTAGGTTTTAGTTTTACAGGTCCTTATAACTTAAGGGCTTTTAGCTCGGTCTTTTTTGACCCTCGGAACTACTAGGGCTTGGACAGGGTTAGCATAGGATTGACCCTAAGGACCCTTATATACATATATTTATTTTATATAAATTATATTTAATATAGATACATATAATATCACATAAATAAATTTAGAAGTGGATTCAGTAAACGGTTTTTGCACTTCCAGTTCCTCTCTTCTGAATTTCACTTTCTCTTTTATAACATTGTATTCACATTCTTTACCAGTGTTGTCCGCCTTTAATTTTTGTCGTTATTTACTCTTTAAAAAATGAGTATTCTATCTATTTTAATACTATATTATTCTTAAATATATTGTATTATATATTTTTTAATTTATAGAAAAAACATAAACTCAAAGTAATATTTTTTTAGATAAAACACCTTTTTATTATAAAAGAAACTATTTACCTTCTTACAATCTCCCAAAAAGAAATCTTGAATATAATAATCTTAATACCATGATACTGTCTAAATTTCTATATTTAGCAATTTGTGTGCACCGACAGCAATCTCAACAAGCTTTGCATTGCCCAGAAAACTCTTTACCTACCTAATCAGATTCTACCCAACTATTAATTTATTATTTCTTTTATTTCTTTTTAATTGATCTCCTTTTGTTTTTTTCTACTTAATCTTTTAATTTTTAATAATTTTTCGAATTAATTAATTTTTTAGCTATTTTTCATATTTTTCTTAATTTTGCTCCTCTACCAGTATTAAAATATCTTACTTTTCAATCTAGATTTCATCAAATATAAAAAAATTTAAATTCTTAATTCTTTCACTTTTCTCTGTAAGATCAATTAATTAAAATGAAGGGAGTATAACGTAATTATTAGAGACTAATTGGTCGTCTCAATGATTCGGACACAAATAATATATTCATGATGATAAATTTGGTCTTAAATATTTTTTGCAACAACTAGTTATCTCTAAAAGTAGTCTTAGAATGATTTCAAATAACTTGTAGCTTATTATTAATAATTACAATTGTGATCTTAGAAAATATTATACAAAAGACCTCTTTTGTTGCGGGTTCGGATTCTGGTTGGGAAAGAATTAGCCGTCCATTGGTGTCTTTCCGACATCCTTAAGCCAATCAACTACTTCATTAATATTTGGTCTCATCAAAGGATTCTGATTAACACACCTACAAGCAACATCAAGAACCTGCAGCATCTCTTCTTCAAACCCTTTCCCTCTCAACACTTGATCAAATATCTCCTCCCCTTTCCCCTCACTCCTCATCTGATCCACCCACGTCACCAGCTCCCTCGTCGTCGTCGTTGTCGTCGTCGTATCAAACAACAAAACAGGCCTCTTACATGTCACCAGTTCAAGAATCACCACTCCAAAACTATACACATCTCCTCTCAGTGTAGCCACCCACAATTGGCTGTATTCGGGCGGGATATACCCGACCGTCCCCACCAATTCCGTCGTGACATGTGTGCAACACGGATTGATCAGTCTCGCCAGCGCGAAATCAGCAACACGGGCTTCAAAGTTGTGGTCAAGAAGGATGTTGCTCGACTTAAGATCGCGATGAACAATGTGTGCTTGGTGCAAGTAGGCCACACCATTGCTCACATCTTTCGCGATCTTGAGCCGTGTAGGCCAGGTGAGCTGAGCTGGCCCACCTGGCCTCTCGTGCAGCAGCCTGTAATCCAGGCTGCCGTTTTCCATGTAAGGATATATCAGCAATCTAAAGCCATCGTGGATGCAGTAACCTCGCAGTGTTACTAAGTTCTTATGGGCTTTCGACAGAACTTCAACCTCGGATTTGAATTCTTTTTCGACCAACCCCATGTCTCCTGACAGCTTCTTCACTGCTAGTTTAGTCCCATCTGGAAACGTTGCTTTGTAAACTAATCCGAATCTTCCACAACCGATGATGTTCGACTGATTAAAACCATCAGTGGCTTGCAAGATTGCAACAATAGAGAGACTTTCTGTCTTGCTCTCGTTGTTCGGAAACAGAATGACGAGGCTAGTATCCTTATCATCATCTTCCGGAAGTACACTACAAGAGCTGAATGGTAGCATATCCATGTCCTGACTCGTGTTCTCCGCGTCGGGTTTGGTTACACTTGTGCTGATCTTTGACAAGAAGCAATAAAGCAACAGAGACATGGTGAAGATGCCTGAACATATTACAAGGACTAATGGAATGATGATTTTCTTCCTTTTCCCTCTTACAACTGGATCAGAAGTCTGTCCATCTTTTCGATTCGAGCAAGAACGCTGCAAGCAGAGCTCTGGATTTCCTTCAAAACTTGAAGCTGGAAAAGTATCAAACTGCCCTCCTGTGGGAACAGAACCTTCTAGATTGTTATGTGCAACACTGAAGTACGACAAGAAACTGAGGCTTCGGAGTGATGCTGGAATCTCTCCAGAGAGATGGTTTCGTGATAAATCCAATTTCTCCAAGTTGGTGAGGTACGATAAAGCGACAGGGATGCTTCCGGAGAAATTGTTGCCACTCAGATCAAGGGAGATTATGAACTTCATTCGGCCAATCTCCGTCGGGATTATTCCATTGAAGCTGTTGTTTCCAAGATATATAGCAGTTGGCAAGCCCGAAAGGTGATTGTATTGCAGGCTGGAAGTGTAACTGGGCTTAACGAAGACAGGTAACTCTAGATAACTGCTGTCAATTCTATCAGAGTTTTGTCTGAATGCTAGTCTTCTTAATGTACTAAGTTCAATAGGGAAGTTTCCTGAAAGTTGATTATTCGATAAATCTAAGTAGAAAAGGTCTGGAAATCCTCCGATCCAGCCTGGAATCGAGCCCGTAATGTAGTTGAACGACAAATCAAGAACCTCAAGATTGGCTAGATTCGATAGCCACACTGGGAGAACACCGGTGAATCGACAAGCACCTAGAGCAAGCACTCGAAGATTCTGGAACCCGTTAAGGCCGATCAAGCCTTCATCGTACGGAAGCTCTTCATCGTAAAAATTCTTGGCGAGTATTAAGGTGGTGAGATCCTTACAACCTGTCAGGATTTTGATTGCACCTGTGATGTTGGTCAGGCTGTTGTTAGAAAGAGAGAGGAAAGACAATGATTGCAACGAGACTATCTCGGCCGGAATCTCTCCTTCTAGGTTGTTAGTAGCTAACCGAATCGCTGTCAGCGTCTTGCAAGAGAAGAGGCTAGCGGGAAAAGCTCCGACGAAGAAGTTGTTGCCTAGGTCAACTGATTTGATCTGGACGAATCTGGAGAAATCAAAGGAAGAGAGGTAGCCTTCAAGGAAGTTGACTCTCAGGTTCAAAACTGTGAGCTTTGTGCAGTTTTTGACTGATGAAGGAATAGTGCCGTTGAGATAGTTTATATGAAGCTGAAGCTGCTCCAATTCGTGTAGCCTGCCGATATCTCGAGGGATCTCGCCTGTCAATTTGTTTCCGTACAATGACAGGATTTTGAGGCTGGTGATATTGACAATTCGTTGTTTAATCACACCAGAAAGCTTGTTTCCTTGCAATGAAAGTTCTTGCAATGAAGATAGTTTGTATATGTCTTGTGGGATCTCTCCTGAGACTGTATTGAAACCTGCTCGAAGAGTCTGTAGATTCGGGCCGAAAGATTGGGGAATGGGGCCTGTGAAGTCATTATTACTGATATCGAAAGTGTGGAGACTTGAGGCAGCCTGGAGAAATGAAGAGGGGATGGTCCCACGGAAGGAGTTTCTGGAAATGTTGAATATCTGGAGTTGGGAAGGCAGGTGATCTGATGCCGAGAGAAAGCCGGATAAACGGTTATGACTCAAATCAATGAGTCGTAAGTTAGGGAAGACGGCGAAGAAGGGAACGGGAAGGGAACCCGAGAGTGATCTTGATGGGATTGAGAGAGAGAATAGTCTGCCTGATGCATCGCAACCGATGCCTTCCCAAGTGCAGCAGTCGAACGAGACGGACCAGTTCAAGGGAGATGGAGATGAGAGGGAGAGGTTGAAGGATGACAGAGAATGAAGTTGGAGGTGATTGCAGGAGCCATGGCTAGTCTGTACAACACAAGAAGTTGATATTATAAGGAGTAGTAGAGATGTATACGCGAAACGAAAATGGATGTAGATGCACGGTGTGATCCGGATAGGGATCGGTTTGGAGTTGGTTTTGTATTGCGTGATCATGAGGGCAGGTTGGTGGCGGCGGGGTGTCATCGTATTCGTGACTTGGGAGTGTGCTTGATGGTGAATTACAAGCAATTTACAGATGTATTCAAGAAACGAAAATGGAGAGGAATCAAGATCATGGTTGGTTTATTAAGTTGTGTTTTGGTTACTGCTACAAGAGGTTGACTTGACTTGAAACAAATTACCACTTGAGGTATAAACAATGAAAAAAATGTTTACTTTCTGGATTGCTGGGTGGACTTTGTTTATGAATTTGGATCCTCTTTACAATGCATTTTAGGGGTGTGCACGGGCTATACGATTTGACTATTTGAAAATTTTAGTACCGTCTCTTGATATTTGTAAAATCTAAAGATTGAGTTGAATCAAAATTTATAAAGATCTGTACCGAACGTTTCAAAATTCAGGACAATTCGGTATAGCATTTCGGATCTTAACAGATCTAGTAAGAAGGTTTGGTTCAGTACAACATACTCGATTATTTAGAAATTTTTCAAGATTTTAATATCAAAGTTAAAGTTGAAAAACGAAAATAACGATACTCATGAGAGTTGCAACAAAAATTAAAATTTATTTCGGCATAAACATCAAGTCATAAGTAAATCTTTCAAGTAAGGTCGTCCAAAAGTAGTAAATTATGGACAAAACTTGTAAAGTCAATGTCTAAAATTATTAATATATTTATATATTTTTATAATCTCGGTTTTCGGTATGAGACGTTTCAAGTCAATTCAGTACAGTTCTCGGTACGAATATTACTGAATATTCAAAACTGTACCATATTTTTTTCGGTACATTTTTATTCAGAGAAAATCAAAAGTCAACGATTTATGTTCGATTTGATATGTTTTCAGTTCGGTAAATCACGAGGTCCATGCATACCCCTAATGCAGTTTACAAAGAGGTTCGTTTAGTTAACTAACTACCTTACGCATCAAAGAAATGTGTTTTATGTTATAATGGAAGAAACTGGAAAAGATATATACATATCATATTCATTCTTGACCGTGATTAAAGTGCAGTAACATCAAGATAAGTCGTGGTTATGTATTTATGAATACCAACTTGAACACATTATTCCCCCTTAGTCAACTATAAATAATGAATTTATAAAGTGTTAATTAATGCTTAAATCTAATCTATGAGATCATCTGTTTCATTTTAGTGTTACATTATATATTCACTACATTTACTAATCGACACGTGTATGTTATGATATCATAAATTATTATGTGTCACGTAGTGAATTAAGTGTAACAGAAGATGAAACAAACACTGTAACAAAGAATCTGGATTTTATGAAAATAAATAATGATAAGGTGTCTAAGAGAGAGTGTTATAAATCACATGAGTGATCCATGTATTTTGTGGACACCAGAAGCACGATAATGCGGAAGCATGACGGTGCTTGGAGCATGATAATGCAAAAATCACGACAGTTCTAGAAGCACGACAATGGATAAGCATGGCGATGCAAGAAGCACGATAATGCAAAAGGACAATAGTGCAAGAAACACAACAATATAATAGCACGGCAGTATAATAAGCACGATACTATTTTTGTAATTTTTCTATAAATAGGTCTTGTACGTTGAATGAATACATTATAAGTTTCTTCGAGAAACTCCATTTTGATTTATGTTCTAGTTTTGTTATATGTTTTTATAATAAAATTTCAATATTCTGGACACAAAAAGCGTATTTATTTATAATTATCCTTAATTTTTTAAAGAGCACAATAAAATACGTTTATTCATTCTTTCAGTCAAATTTGATTGATTGCTCAGCGCTTTCCGACCATAAGTAAACTCAGTCATAGCTTTTCCGATTCACTAAACCTTTTAATTTCAAAATTATCCAAAAATGCAAGACTTATCCAATAATTTCCGTGATCTCATTTTCCAACAATGATTTCCCTACTTTTCCTCTGCAACCAAACAAAACTCTCTCGTATATTCGCATCGCAGAAATATCAAAACAAAAATGTCCTTTGAAACCAAAAAATAAACAAAATTATACAAATTCTCAACCACTACTAAAATCACAATATGGCGCTCTTAATTCAGTCGCCGGCGATTTCACTGCTCGCCGGAAGGGGTACGTCGGGGAGAATTATTCCGGTAACCAGAAGAAGTGTTAGGTTTAATGTTTGCTCAGGTGTTAAAGATTTGGAGGAGAAGGGTTTGAAATTGAGGGGGGATAATTATGAGGATAGTTTGAGGTGGTTGTTGTATGGGCAGGTCAAGCAGAATGAGACGACCTCGGTGAAGGATGAGGAAGAGAAGAAGCAGGATTATTATGTCAATACGGGTTACGCGATTCGGACTATCCGAGAGGAGTTCCCGGAGCTTTTCTATAGAGAGCTTAGCTTTGATATTTACAGGTATGTAACTTTGATTAGTTATAATTTGATTGTAATTTCCGTTGTTCTTGGATTTGTGATCAGATTTTAGATTGAGACTGAACTATGTTGAGCAGATAATAGGTTGAGGCGTTGATGCTGTGTAAATATATGCTTGTATACGGTAGCTTTTGGTAGGAATTGAAATTCTCCAAGTGAAAATTACTAATCAAAACTAAGAAAGAGGAGAGGTTTGTGAGCATGAATTGTGTTCAATCGCATCATCTTTTGCTGTCTGCGTACACTCAAACATCTTGCGTTACTGATCAGCTAGTAACGATAGCATCTTGTGATTGTTTTGTATTACTGATCAACAACCATCAAATCAGGGATTAATGGTGTTCATTTTCAGGGTGTTTTGGGAGGAGGGGGTCGCGCCGGTCGCCCTCCTACACTTGTACTTAGATCTGAACTTGATTTTATCATTCATTACTTCTGGTTCCTCTTGGGACGGAATTCGAGATCTGTCCTTTGCATCACATTTTACATTGTTCTTAAAGATATTAGGTGTTAATCATGCGGTTGGGGTCTTGATCAAGTGGGGGCCTAGGGCGGGGTCAAGCGGGGCAGGAGAGAGGTCGAGGACAAAACATAGATGACCGAGGCAGTCTAGTGCCTAGGTGAGGTCTAACTGGAGCTAGACGATGACTCTTAGAACATAGACATTTTGCAGAATAGAGAAGTAGATAGGCTTTTGCAGTTCTTGGTATTGCATCCCTTGAATTTGGTGAAATTACTGGTTTCTTATGTGTATTCCTGATGCACGTCGACCCTTCTTGCTTCTACTGCAAACTATCATCCTGCAATTCAATTTTCCTAATTTCAGGTGCATTGTTTGGTAGATTAGTTTTTGTACACTACTTGTGTAAACGTTTTACGGTTGTTTGTCGTGTGATTAAGGGATTGATACAGATACAATTAGATGCTTTCTTATAACTCTTGCTTCTTCTCCCATTGAGGTAATTAATAATTGTTAAAAATGAGACCTCCTTTAATCTTCATTGTCCGTTCCGTCTTGTATAGGGATGACATCGTCTTCAAAGATCCACTCAACACATTTTCTGGCATCGAGAACTACAAGTCCATCTTCTGGGCACTAAGATTTAACGGAAAAATCTTGTTTAAAGCTTTGTGGGTCGACATTGTAAGCGTGTGGCAGCCTGTGGAGAACATGATAATTGTCCGTTGGACTGTTCATGGCATCCCACGGATCCCATGGGAGAGCCGCGGAAGATTTGATGGTACCTCAGAGTACAAGCTTGATAAGGATGGGAAGATCTACGAGCACAAAGTTCACAACATTGCCATCAACGGGCCTCAAAAGTTTCAGGTACTAGCTGTGGACCAGTTGATTCAGTCAATAGGTTGCCCCTCTACCCCAAAACCAACTTATTTTGAACTTTCAATGACAAGCATCCCACCGTTGATGAAACTGTCTGCTGTTAAATGCTACGTAGCTTCAGTTTTTAACAGACTTCTGAGATCTGAGGTCGAACACTAATAGCGTGAAGCCCCAGATTCTCTTGAGGAGCTTTTTGTGGCGTGAATTTTGAAATTGTGGAATATATATGGTGATGTTGATAGTGACTGGAGTTTGTGACACTAGGCATCTGCGGTGTAACTGTATATACTAGGTTTTGTGTATAGCATCTCGGTCGAGCAAATCAACCGGTGACCACTGTGTGTGTCGTTTGTAAATGTTGTAATATTTTATATGTATATATCTCAGAACGATATGTTCCAGTCTTTAGCTAATGTCTAGATAGAGAAGTAACTAGGGAGATGTTATGATCTTTTTGCCTCCCTTGTTAAATCTACAATGAATTTTCGTTTGTTTTCGAGGCTGTTGTTGAGGTATACTTCTGCCCGAAAATGCTAGGTAAGTAACTATGCCATATGATCCACAGCAACCCCCTATCCGCCCCCGCGGTAGGTAGTATTCAATTCAGAGGTCTCCAATTATCCGTGTTTGGACGGATTTTAGTGGACATCAGAGCCCTTTGTAGACTAATCAGTTGGATTTGAGTCTATGATGTCTCTTCTCATGTTTTTGAATCCATTTGGAGACCAACGTAAGTTGGCTATGATCATTGTAGTTTCTTCATCAATAAATTATAATTCCTACAAGGAAAAAAAATGGATACAAATATTGCAAACAAACAAGACGATAGAAACACAAAAAACATACAGGGATTGCAAGAGAATGATCTCTTGGACAATTTCAATCCAAATGAATTTGAGAGTTAATAATAAACACATCCAATAGTTTGAAAGAAAAGGAAGGAAAGAGATACTCTTTTTCTCCCGACTTAACTTGCCTAGTTGATCGGGTACGGAGATTTGGAAAAAATACATTTTATGGAATCTTTAATTTTTTCAAATGTGGAGATTGTGTGAGAAATTTGTCATTTATGGGCTAACAAATTTAATTGGGACAAATCAAAATGACAAGTAGGTAAGTTAAGTTGGGACGTAAGGATTACATGGGAAAAAGAATCCAAAATTGTTGTCATTTGAGTGTGGAAATTTGCTCTCCCACTAGAAGTCAACTTACACAGTGTCGCACTAAAATCAGCGTAGAAGTGGACGTGATTCCTTTTACTACACACCACTAAGTTAAGTATATGGTACTAAAGGTGCTGGAATACATGTAGGTGTGTTTGTTTATCACTTGGCACAATTCAATTGATGATTGAGTTAACTTAATCGTGTTTATTTATATATTCAGCACAATAAAGTAGTTTTTTTTTCTTCTTCCCACTTAACAAACTATTATCCACATCACGTCATTTTTTATCATCTTTTACATTAAAAACAACCCTCAACTCAATTTTCAATCAACAAAATCAAACAATTATTTATTTAGCACAATCTTCTTTTTCCACTATTTTCCTCAGTCTACAGTGTTGCAGCGTCCTCCGACCATAGACAAACATAGCCTATAGAGGAAAATTTCAGTTTTGATCGTCAAAGAAACACTAAAATATTCATGCTCAGTGTGCATCAACTATTCTGTTTGACTAACAGATTTGGATTCAGTGCAGTGACTACCAAATATATAACTGGTAAAATTGGTCCGGATCAATGAGTCTACCCAGTCCATGAGACATTTTAGATAGGTTTGGCTACAGAAATCTAATCTAGGCCTAAAATGCCATCAGATCCAACAAGCCCTATCCGGATGAGATAGAAGTCCGATAGATTATGGATCAACTCGAAAATTTTAGTATATTAAAGGGAGATGGATTAGACTGGTCTCAAGAATTTTTGGGCATTAAAATTTTGAGCCAACCCAGACCAATATATGGTGTCGGCCCGATGAACTGGGCCGCCAAATCTCTAACCGTATATAGTGCGGTGTGTGTAAAAGAGAGGGGAAGCACAATGAACATCATCGAAGCGTTAGTGTTCATTATTTTAAATACTCCCTCCGTCCAGAAAAAATGTGCACACTTTTCTTTTTGGAGTGTCCCGAAATAATTTGCATATCCTTAAAAAAGAAATCTTTCTTACAATCTTCACCCTTAAAATCTCCACCCTCAATCTTCACCTTTGAAAAAAAAACTAAAATGCAAAAAATAGTTTTTTTTTTATTCCACGTGTAGGAGGAGTGTGCAAATTATCTCGAGATGGAGGAGAGTATACGGGATATACAGGATCCAAATCCTTCGATTACGTAGTTTCCACAAATAGACAATCAAAATCTGGCATTTCAAATATTTAAGATTAAGCCCCCCTTTTTTCAAATTTTTTATTTATGTATTTGAGAGGATATTATGCTTTACCTATTATTGCATGATCCATCCATCCTGCCAAGATTGAAAACAAAGATTTGCATTTGAATGCAACTTCAAGAATAAGTCCAAACAGAACAACTTAAGCTCATACAGAACAGACAACAGCTGAAAGACATTAAAAGATATCATATGAAAGCTCAAATAACACAGATACACCTCTATGAGCAACTACTCTGCTAAACAGTTTATAACAAACAAGTTCAAAATGTCTGTTCAGCCACATTTATCGGCTTAACAACGAACAATTTCAGACGAAATGAAAGCCAAAAAATGTTGGCACAACATCATCCTTGTAGCCTATAAAAAGGCACACACCTTCTAGTTCAGCACAAAAGTAAATTTTGCTCACATAGTAAGCAGTTTAATCAAACAGTTGAATCCTACTGATGGATTTCAAGAACCCGAATTTACCAGCAATCCTTCCACTAGTGATGCTAATGCTAGTGGTGGGATCTGAAGCTGGAGGAATATCGATCTACTGGGGACAGAACAAAAACGAAGGCACACTGGCCAGTACCTGTGCTACGGGCAACTACGAATACGTAGTGTTAGCCTTCCTTTCCTCATTTGGCAACGGTCAGCAACCGACGCTCAACTTGGCTGGTCACTGTGATCCAGCTAGCAAAGGATGCACTAGATTGAGCTCCGACATCAGATCATGCCAAGCCAAGGGAATCAAGGTGCTGCTTTCCATTGGAGGTGGGGCCGGTAGCTACTCCCTTGCTTCCACCGCGGACGCCCGGCAGCTGGCAACGTACCTCTGGGACAACTTCTTGGGTGGGAAATCTGGATCCCGCCCTCTTGGTGCAGCTGTTTTGGACGGAATCGACTTTGATATTGAGGGTGGGACGAGTCAACACTATGACGAACTCGCCCGTTTCCTGTCTGGTTATAGCAATAGGGGGAAGAAGGTGTACTTGGCTGCTGCACCTCAGTGTCCGTTTCCTGATGCCTGGGTAGGCGGAGCTTTGAAGACGGGCCTGTTTGACTACGTGTGGGTGCAGTTCTACAACAACCCTCCATGCCAGTACACTCCGGGAGATGTTGCCAATCTTAAAAGATCATGGAAGACTTGGATTTCATCGATTCCGGCTAAGAAGATATTCCTGGGACTGCCGGCTGCTCCAGGGGCTGCTGGAAGCGGTTTTATTCCGGTGGGTGATCTGACTTCAAAGGTGCTTCCGGCTATTAAGGGATCTGGGAAGTATGGAGGTGTTATGCTCTGGTCCAAGTACTACGATGATCAAACTGGTTATAGCTCTTCCATTAAAACCCATGTTTAGATTGGGTGCTGTTCATCTCATTACATGTAATAAAGGATTACAAGCTAGCAAGAGATGTAAAATCTCTTTGTGCTACTATCTAGTGAATTAATACAAAACTGCAGTTTATTAAATTAAATATCCGTGTGAACACACTTTCTTCTACACCAAATCAGAAAACAATCCACATCTAGTAGGAGAAACGACTTAGTGATATTACAACATCGTATAATGTAAAACGAACATTCTGAACATACCTGGAAGAGGCCACCAACGTGGATGCCGAAAAGAATCTATTTGCACCATCATTAGAAAATCTATTCATGGTACAATGTTAGAGTGATATTTTAACTCTAAATGTTAATTGCTTATAACATTTCTCAAGCATGAATGATGTGAAGAACATTATTAACTAGTCGGCGAGAATCAGCTATCGATTTTATCAGACGTTGACTGCATGATATTTCCTTTCTGCTAAATACTAAATTCTGCTTGAGACCATGAGATAAGTTTATTTCATCAGAGGGTAAAATAGAAGAACATAGGCTCCCTTTCAGACAGAATTCCGGGATAAATATGTCAATTATTTCATAACTAAAAACGACAAAGTTAAAACATAGTTGAAAACATAAGCTGTTGACATCGCAAGCTTTCGATCAAATCAAAAGCATGGTAGAAAACTAACTGTAACCTTAAAAAGCAATTAAATGGAACGATTTGAGGTCAAAAAAACAAAAAACTCTTCACATCATCCATGAGTATTAACAGCTTCCCAGATCAAATCTTGAGCCTGCAATGCTGCTGTCCTGAGTGTCCTTAGTGTCCAGATATTGGCCTCAACGAAAGACAAGCTCCTATACGGCAGGTTGTGTTTCTTGCACAGTTCTTGGACCATTGGAGAAACTCTCCTCAACTGGCACCTAGGCAACCTGGGAAATAAATGATGTTCGAGTTGGAACTGTAGCCCTCCAAAGAACCAATCCATTTTCGGCGAACAAGCTATATCAATAGTCCCACTAGTCTGCTTCTCAAACCAGTCATTCCCCTTTGGTTGCCCAACATACACATTTGCTGCAAAATGGTTCAGACAGAACTGCACGTGCTGAATTGCGCAAACGCAGAAGCTTGCCAAAACAAACAGCACCCTTTCGGTCCAATTAGGCAAACACGAAACAAGAAGAGGAAACCAAGTCCAGAAAACAAGGATTCCCAATATGTTCAAAGCTCTATCAGGCACTCTTCTCTTGGAGAAGAGAAGCAAGAACGTCTGCAGATAAAGATTCACCCTAGCAACACACATCACAGGATAAAAAGTTAAGTGCTGATGGCTAACAAAAAACCTTGCAACGGAATCAAATGTGAGCTCTCTTTTGTAAAAACGCGACGTAAGATTTTCGAACAGCTTGGAGGAGACAGCCAACATGGGCAAATGCTGAAGATCAGGATCATAATCCAGGCTATTACAAGCGACATGGTGGGCATTGTGGGTCCATTTCCACCAAGCAATGCTGATGCCAGTAAGACAGTTACCAGTTAAAATCTGAGCCACTTTGTTAAATCTACGGCTGGACATTATCTGGTAATGACCAGAATCATGCCCTAAATAAGCAACCTGCATCCATGTGAATCCCAATATACACCCGGACAGCATATGAATCAAAAAACTATCACAGCACAGAACGCCATAGAAACAGGCTAAAAGCAAAACCGCACAGAGGCAAAGCGAATAAATAACCCCATGCCCCTTCTTCTCAAACAACCCTAATTTCGTAAATTCGGTAGCAAGCTTCCTGTAATCCTTTGACACTTCAGATACCTGGAAATCCTCCAAGTAATAGCCGGTAAAATAACTGTCAAGGAATTTCCACGCAGTACCTGGATGAAACGCAATGAACGCATCGGTTACATCCTGACCTGCCAAATTCAGGAGAGGAATATCTCCACCGGGATGAATCTTCGCCCAATCCGTCACATTGTAAACTTTCCCCTGGATCGAAAGCCACAAGTCCTCAGGCTTATTGTGCTTCTTCAGCTCATCTGACGTTATGTATTTCTTCTGCTCAACAGCCATTGTTGACAAAACAGTGAATCAAACGGAAAACAATGAATCAAACGAGGAAACACAACCTCCCGTGAAATTGTACAGGATTGAAGAATGGGAGGTGTGTTGGATTGAAATGACCCCTGGAAAGGGGAAAGATTGAATTTCTGGCGACACCAATCTCTCTCCCTCTCTCTTTCCCTCTCTCTCTCTCTCTCAAATGTGCAAAGGAGAGAGACAATTGTGGTATCCCTTTGAGCTTTTTTTCTTATACTTTTGAGATATTGTGTAAGCTTACGAATTCATGGGTTTCGCCATTTGAAGCGGAGGAGAAATTCGCTTGACTCCACACGTGTAAGGCGCCAAAGCGTGCGTCTATTCATATTTATTGGTCGATACAAAGGCGGGAATATTTACAACTATATTCTTTTTTTTAGGATTATAATTATATTCGTATTTTGTTTGCTTCATCAAATATTTTTACTTATTACTCCCTTCGTCCCACCTTATCTTGCACACTTTCCTTAAACGGCCGTCCCACCTTATCTTGCATAGCCTAAAAAATGAAAGTTATAACATAATCTCCACCCTCAAAATCTTCACCCTCAATATCCACCCTCTATTTACCTTTAAAAAGTCAACAAACAACCAAAAAACAACTTTTCTTAATACCCGTGCCGACCCCCCTGTGCAAGATAAGCCGGGACGGAGGGAGTAGTTCTTTTTGCAAAAAAATCCCACTAATATCCAAGGCCCCGTTTATTTGGGGTTGGGCCAATTGGTTGTGCATAGAGCTGTTAACGAACAGAGCGTTCGGTAAAAAACTCGTGTTCGAGTTCGATTAGCGCTTGTTCGAACACATTTATTTTTGTTCGTTAATTAACAAACAGAGCTCGAACACTGAATGGCTCGTTCGTTAAAGGCTCGTGAACATAATTTAGGCTCGCATAAAATGATAATAATAAAATTAATAATACTAATAATATTTTTATATGATTTATGCAGCTCATTTATTTAAAATGCCCATGAATTTATTGTTGATAGAATAAAAAACAAGATATTTTTTTTGTGTGGAACTAGAATAATATATAATATTCGCATTTACGAACACAAAATGTTAATCAACTTGGTGTTCGTTAACGTTCGCGAACATTAGCAAACACCAAATTAACAGGCTCGGCTCGAGCTCGGTTCGCTTTAAATTTAGCAAACACTACTCGAATAATTCAATGATCGGTTCGACTCGGTTCGTTAACAGCCCTAGTTGTGCATTGAGTCCAACCCATTAAATGTTTGTGTAGATGTTGTGAGCAATAAATTGCCCATAACTCTAATCCCATCCTCCCAACAAAATATCACTCATCAATCCACTAACTAATTCTTACACACATCATCTATCAAACACTATTCTCAATATACACTTTAATCAGTAATCAATCATTCACTAACTACCTCTTACACATGTCAAATCAACTTTAACATCTTTACCTCTTACACATGTCAAATCAACTTTAACATCTTTTATATTATAATCACCCCACAACCCAATCTACAACCAATATAAACAAACACTCACTTATTTAGTCCGACCTTCATATTCCACTTTATTTCCATCAGCCTACAGTACTCCAGCCACCACAGCCTTAAACAAACAGGCCTAAGAGTTGTATTCTAATTATCTAAGAGTTATATTTTCATTAAGTATGTGTATTTTTTAAAAATTCTTTCTATCTAGATCGTGTTTTTCAGGGAGTTCTCATCTCCTCTTAATAAGTGAAAATATTAGTCCTTGAAATAATATTAGATCCGTTATTTGTGGTATTTTTATGTGTCAGTTTTAAGATTCAGTCGTCACTGAACTACTTTTCAATATTGATTTGCTCAAATTTGGGATTTCCATCAGAAAATTTGTGGTAAATTCGAGATCGAGATTAAATATTTTAGTAAGCGATTTGTCCAGTGCAAACAATATTTTTTTTCTTAATTTATTAGATTTATATTTATATAGATTTAGATCTACTAATTTTGTACTTCAATTTTTTCATATCTATTTATATTATCTTGATTGTTTCTTCTTGTCAATAGGTGTTGGCTGGTTTCAGCAATTTAATGGTATTTTATTTTCTAAAAAGAATCATGCCTTAATATTCAAACCGACCTTAACCAATTTCCTATATTCTGCTCGTCGCCTAACGACTTTTGTAAAAACAATTTTTTTTTTTTAATTTATTAAAGAAAAGGGCAATATTCTTTTTTTTTTCACTAAATTTCATTTTGTACTGCAGCTAACAATTAAATAATATTTACTGTTATTTTTATTGAGCTGATAAATTATTGTAAGTTTCTTTTTTTCACAATTTGTAAGTCAGTGTTTCCACAAAAAGTGCAACATAAAATTGCCCTTCTAAATACACCATTTCATCCAGACACCAATTATTAGCTCATTGCAGCCACTCAGACTTATTTAGAAGTGCCACATGTATTATTTCATATAATATATTATGGTATTAGCTCCCTTTTTTTAGTTGTCATAGCATATTTGCTTTGTTTATAAATAATTGTTATTTAACTTTTTTACTATTTCTTTTATAATATTAACCTATAATTATGAAAAGTGTTAATAATATATAGAAATGATTAAAAAAATCAAGGGATTTAAGGAAATTAGTTGAGGATTTATTTGTCAACTCCTTAAGTCCCCTAATTTTCTTATCCAAAATTAGAATGATTGACACGTGTCTGCCAAGTGTCAAAGTCGGTGCCAAGTGGCAGGTCGCCACGTGTGATCCCTCTTGCCATGCTGGCGCACCTCCTTGCCCATGTGTTTCCCCGATGTCGTTACGATGACCACGGTCTCCAATCGAGGTCTATACAGCGACCGGTCCAATATGTTCGTCGACAATTCGGGTAGAGGAGCGATCCCAGAACGATTTTCGGGTGAGCTTGGTTGCGGTCTGTTACTAAATCGGTCTACAAAGGTCCTGGAACGGTCTACAGATGGGAGTGGTCTACTTCGATACCGGGTCTTGCACAAACCCGGGCGTATCCTGTTTAAATCTCCTAATCATACCTTGTTATCTTATTATGCGAACGATATCCACAAGAATCATAGTCAGTGGGACTTTTGACTTATCGAATTAGACTTGTTGAGCGTGATTTTCTAATAAATCTAAATTTTTATAATTCAAGGCCCACTTAGTTGGGAGATTTAGGAGTAAGAAATGCGAATGAATGAGGACTCATTCCCATTTATGATGCTTGATACATAATAAATAAGTTAATCATTACTCTCCATTTCATTTTATATTATGATTGACCCCTCATTCATACCAATTACCATTATCATTAATAATTTGTAACTAAACCGACTCTTAATTTATCAAAAATATTGAATCGGACCGATTTTACCGGCATCAGATGATTGTAGCTAGAATTTGTACTCAAAAATGCTACAAGATGAGAGAATCGGAATATTCGGAAGCAGCAGGTACGTGTTGGGCAGTGAAGAGGGCCTTGAAGAATATGGTTAGTCTTAGTGGGCTTACATAGTGGTCCAAATAGGTGGCCCACATGTGACATTAGTGTATCATGTGCTACGTGGAAACATATCACACCACAAACAACAATTCATTTATGTCATACTCACTTACACATATTTTGTCCCAACTTTGTAAAATTGAACCGACCCAACGTATCTTGCTTATCCACCGCTTTCAGTGCCTTGTTGTTTTCAGATTTTAAGGGGTATCTACAATACCAAAGTCCTCCGTGATCAATTGCAGGGTGTAATTCAAAGTGAGAATCACGATCGATATTTAAAAGTGTCATATGAAATATGTGATGCATTTAAGCATAACTCGTGATATTTTTTAACCATGATACATTTGTAATACAATTTGGCATAAACAATAAGCGTCTGTTTGGTTGCAAATCATCAATAACAATGATAATGGGTATGAATGATGGGTTGATCATGTTAAGAAATAAAATAGGGGGAATTGTTAATAAAATGGGGTAATGATTAACTTATTTAGTATGGGCATTATACATCTTAAGGTCCTTAAAGTATTAATGTTTGTTTTAAATGGTCCTTAAAGTATCATTTTGTTTTAATTGGTCCTTGAAGTTATAAATTTTTAAATCAATTAGTCCCTGAAGTATTTTTTGTTTCAATTGGTCCCTTATGTTTTACAATTATTTCAATAGGATCCTTAAACTATTACGAAATTCTATCTTAAGGCCCCCTAAAAGAAAAAAAAAAAATACATAAAATATGTGAAATCGTCGATTTAATTCAAAATAATATTATAACATATCTTTTATTAAATAAATATTGTGTTATTTGTTTATGATACTTTTACCATCAAACGAGGTGAATTATACTATAATAGGATTTGAACAAAAGTTCGAGATTATAATTTCTCAATAATTTTATCCAAACTTTGAGAAATACTTTGTGGTACTTTAATTTTAGTGATAATTTAGTTGAGATATTTTGAACTCTATCTATCTTGAATTTAATGTAAAACTGAACATTATTAACGAAAGGACTTTGAAATTTTATGTTTGAAGGTCTTTACAATATTTAAAAAAATTAAAGTTATTTCGTTGATAATGTTCAATTTTACTTTAAATTCAATATAGTTAGAGTTCAAAATATCTGGATCAAATTAGCACGTTTCTAACTAAAATAAAGTAGCACAAAGTATTTTCTCAAAGTTTGGATGAAATTCTTGAAAAAATATAATCTTGGAGTTTTATTCAAATCGATATTTTAGTATAATTCACCTTCGTTTCAGGGGGAAAGCATCATAATGATAAATTACAAAACATTTATTTAATAAAAGATATGCTACAATATCATTTTGAATTAAATCGGCGATTTCACATATTTTATGTATTTTTTTCTTCTAGGGACCTTAAATAAATTTTTGTAATAGTTTAAGGATTAATTGAAATAATTCCAAAACATAAGGGACTAATTAAAATAAAAAATACTTCAGTGAACCAATTGAATAAAAAAACTAGAACTTTAAGGACCAATTAAAACAAAATGATACTTTAAGGACTATTTAAAACAAACATCAATACTTTAAGGACTTCAAGATATATATTGCCTTTAGTATGTATCAAACACCATAAATGGGAATAAGTTCTCATTCATTCTCATTCCTTACCTCTAAACCCCCAACCAAGCAGGCCCTAATACTTTTTTATACATGACTTGGATTGCACGGATCTTAAACTAATGTACAACAGACCGCCTCATTTACAATTAATTTTTTAAGTGATTTTCAACTTATAGTTTAAGAAATGTTATTTTTTAGTGTGGCGAAATAACTTCGGATTTGATAAAAGTGATTTTAGGCCAAAAATTAAAAGAAAAAGATACTCCCCCCATCCCGGCTAACTTTTCCTACTTTCCATTTCGATCCGTCTCACTTAACTTTTCACACATCAAAAAAGAAATTTATATCACAATTTACACACTCAATCTTCACATTTAAAACAATCAAAGAAAAAATAAAATCTGTTTTTTCTTAACATCCGTGCTCGGTCAACTGTGAAAAGTTAACTGGGACGGAGGGAGTAGTTGTTGTTTTCCAACTCTTTTGTAAATAAATAGAAATTTCTTCTCTCACACATAAGCTAAAAGCTACTTAAGTATCAAACGCTTAAGTTTTTATTTGACTACATTAATTTTATTTTTAAACACTATTTATTTTTTATTTTAAACAAATTAACCACAATTTTAACTTTTAATCACTTCTTCGAAAATTCTTTTTCTTCGGAGAAGTTACTTCTTTAATTAAAGTAAAGAAAACACCCCTAAAAATCATTTTTAGTACGATAAAATGTCAACCTGATCAGATCGAATATCATCGAGCAGCTTCAATTACCACCTCTAACCCCAATATATTTCAAGTTTGCGAGTAGTAAATTCAACCTAAAATTTATATGAGAAAAAATATTTAAGTCGAAATAAATATTAAGAAAACTTAAAAAATACAATTGAATGTTACTTCCTCCGTTTCGACCTAATTTGCACACTTGTTTTAACGCGTATATTAAGAAAAAATTATTTTTCACTTTTTAATAAAAAAATTTAAAGGTGGAGATTGAGGATGGAGATTTTAAAGGTAAGAATTGTAAGGATTTTTTTTTTATTTTAAGGTGTACAAAATAAAATAAAACGATCGAAAAAAAATATGCTATTAAAACGGGACGGAGGAAGTATTAAACTGGGATGTCTATGACAGTTACCCTCTTAACTTCTTGCTTACTTTGGTTGTTGGTTGAACAAAGACTACAGGAGACTTTCTTGTTTTCCTTTTCTATTTGTAATAATAATAATTGACCACATATGACTTTAAAAAGTAGGTGACCAATACGTTTATTATGGTGACTAGGTGGAGTCCATGATTCCACATATTTCTTACGGGGTTAATTCTACCCTACGCTCGTAGTACCACGCACATCATATATTATTGGATTGATTACAGTTATAACTATTTTACATGTATAAAAAAAATTTGGTATCTGATTGTGTTGTCGTCATCAGGGACGGATCCATCCTTATAGGTGGATGACCTTGGGCCCCCCAACTCCGACCTACACCTTAACATTTTTATGTCTAATGCGTGTATAATATATATATTGTGTATTTGTTTTTAAAAAAATGAGTGTTTGGTCCCCCTTAAAATTATAAAATACTAGGATATACTTAGATAATTTTCATTATATATACTAAATATAATCTAAGTTTTAATATATAGATAATTAGTGATATATTTCAACATATACAATGATAAATATTGTTGATATTCTATTTAAATAATAAATATATATATTTAATATTTATTATCACGTGTATATGGATGTTGTTTGGAGACTTTTTTTGGTCGGCCCCCCTAACCATGAGTTCTGGGTCCGCCCCTAGTCGTCATCACCGTTAAATGAGTCTGAATAAGACCTTCATTTACCCTCGATCAATTTCACAATCTTTCACTTGATGTGATGTGTGTCATTTCTCTTTTTATTTTATTCATTTTTATTTCGATTTAAAGTAAAGGATATTATCGTGGGTGTTTTATTTTTGTCTTGTTATTATTAAGGGTTCTTTTCTTTTGAGAAAATAAAATATCATTAAATTGGAAGCAATCAACACTGATTGACAAGAAGAAATGGTCAAAACAACATAAATAGATATGAAATAATTAAACACAAAAGTATTAGATCTAAACTTATACAATTCTAAATCTAGTAAATCAAACAAATTATTATTGCGCTAGACAACTCACGTGCCAAAATACTTAGATCTAAACTTATACAATTCTAAATCTAGTAAATCAAACAAATTATTATTGTCATAATCTTATGTTGAAAGTCTCAAGAAATAAGCAAATCAATGTTGACGAGCTCAATGATGATCGAATCTTTAAAATGAACATAACGAATAATGTACTACCCATTATTTCGGACGAATACTCCCATTTATTGAGATGAGACAAAAACTCCTACAAACGGAACAAAAAGAAAAACAAAACAAAAATCAAAGATGAAACATTCTCTCATCCTCCCACAAGGAAGACGAGAAAAGAAGATGGGAATTAGATTTAGAGTTGGAAATGAATGTTCAGACAGAATTCAAAAGCACTTTTTTAAAATAAAGTTAATAAGTTTGGTTTCATTACGAGTATTTTAATCGATCTATAATAGCATGTTAATTTATTAAATTAATGAATTGTGTTAAAAAAATTAGTGAGCTACCAATCACTGTTAGCAACTGTAATACCTCCCTTTCCTTGCAATATTAGTTTTGGATTTAAAAAAGTTCAAAATTTACGTAAATAGTATTCCCTTCGTCTCGTGGGAGTTTGCACATTTGACCGAGTAAGTATATTAAAAAAAAAACTGTTTTTTGTTTTCTTATTGACTTTTTTAAAAATGGAGATTGAGGATGAAGATTGTGAGATAATTTCCTTTACAAAAATATACAAATTGATATGAAACATATCAATAAAAAAAATATATAAATTCGAATGGAACGAAGGTAGTACTCGAATTGCACGATTATCGTTTGCTATTATCAAACATTTGATGGGATAATTGTTGTCCTTAAGTGGAACATGCTTAATTCCTATATTTAATTTAAAAAATATTAATTAATACTTTACACGTTCTTTCAGAAATAAAATATTCTTCCACGTAGTACCCACAACCACTGGATTCGTTGGCATCATTAGTTACAAACGTTAGCAGCAATCTTTTGCTAAAAAATCACTTCAATAGTTTTCATATGATTACTGTCTTGTTCTAAAATAATTATTGTTTTAAAAAATTATATGCCGATTAAAAAAATTTAAAATAACTCACATATTTTTATTTAAGTTTAATTATTATATTATCCTTTTAAAGATTGTATTTCTTTTATCTTATTAACAACATTTTCCATTTAATTAGGTGGCACTGTATTCTTACGGACATGATTCTCTATTCTAAATAGTATTTTATCTAATATTTCAATTATGTCAATGCACGCGATGTATATAAAATGATATTATGCTGACATCACATATAAGTAGGTGACATGTACTGATTACGTTGGAATAGGGGATGAAATACTATTTAAAATAGATGATCTAATTTGGTATTCTTATACTTATCGGTAGGGGCAGGCAATTCGACCTCGGATTTTGGGTATTCGACTCGAACCGCGCGATTTTTTACTCGATAGGGTTGGGTTTTTTTAGTCCATTGAATATCGGGTTAAGGTTGGGTTTGTAGGGTAGGGTTATTTTCAGGTACCTATTTTAATAAAATCAACCATAAGTCTACACCTCCTTCAACAACTTTACAGAAACAAAAAATAATTCAATCATAAAAAATCAACTTATAAAAAAACCGACCCGACAAGATCGGGTACCCGAGGGGCGAATACCCTCAAAATCGGGTTGGAAGATTGAGTTTTTTATCGAATACTTGACGCGTCGGGCACCCGACTTAAAAACCCGACCCGAGTCCACCCTACTTTTACTGGAATCAAACATATAAATGTCAAGTTAGAAGTAATAAATGAGGTTGCATTTAAGTAGTAAGTTTTTGCACAGGGTGACCTAAGAATAGCTGGAATGGAACACACACAATAGACACACAATAGACACACTTATATTTGAAATTAGGAAGTTGCTAGGAATATAATGAAACATAAATATGTTGCCTATCTTGCTGTAACAACGGTCACCACAATTAACCTAATAGGAATATGGGCCCATATCAAACAATAATTCAACGCCCAAAATATCTATAAGAATAAGTTTATATTAATTCAGGTGGTCCCTTTTTTGCTAATACAGTTGGTTATCTTCAAGTCAATAGTATGCAACTATATATGCATTATTTATCAAATACTCTCCCGTTTCGAATGAACTTGCATTGACAAATGGACACACATATTAAGAAAATATTATTTTTTGAGTTACGTTGACTTTTTAAACTTGTCTTTTCGCTTTATTTGGTAAAGGTATTGTGGAGTCGAATTTGTGAGGTTTCTTTCCTTTTTGAGTAAGTGTACAAACTGTTTGGGACAGATCGAAATAGAAAGTGTGCAAGTTTATTCGGGATGTTGAGAGTACTATGTTAGAAATAATTGAAGATGGAAGTATAAATGTCAAATTATAAATGTCAAATTAATAGATTGATGGATGATAATTTATATTATTATATTAAGGGATAGATAATGGTTAAAAAGGTGTTGAGATTTGTGAGTTTATATTATTATAACGTAAAACGTGGTATGAATAATGATTGGTTGATTATGTAATATATGGAAAAAGGTAACTGAGGTTTGTGAAAAAAATGTAAAGCTTTGCATGGAAGATGTGCTATATTCGGGATAAACCAAAACACAACATGACAAAAACTTGTATATATGTGGCGGTCTCACACGGATCTTATTCCATGTGACGGCCCCAACTCATTTATAGCAAAGAGAAAATAGATAAAAGACGATCCGCCTCTTTTTCCTGAATTGATTAAATAAAGATCTATCCCACGAATTAATATTCGTGTTACTGCTACATACAAGACTTAGCCAACAAACATACTCATACTTTTGTGAGTAGCAACATAGAGAAAGTAAACCTATTAAATAATGGTTTGCAATAAAAGTGACAGGAAGGAATTTTCATAGAAAGATGGAGTTCATATATTCTATATTCTGTTGATGAATCTAAAAAACCTACGCCTTTTACACTCAAAAGATTATATACTCAGTATGTTAAAAGATGCTAAATATTAGTGGGACATTAGTTTAGGATCTAGCATTTAATTTGAGTTTACGTGAAGTTAATCGAGTCTAAATACAGTTATGTGGGGAGAAATCAAGGAGAAAACATATGCAGCTAAGGACCGTCTAGTGCTTAAACATGATATAGTCGAAGGTAGACAAAGACTTTTAAAACATAGAGTATATTGGAAACATGAGAATAGGTGGTTTTGGTACCCTACTCTCGTGCATAATACTCTAAATGAGTAATACATTATTAAATTAAATATGCAAAAATAAATTAAAGGTTAATGTTACTTTAATATATATCTACACACTAATTTAATAATATATTAATTTGTCAATATCACACTTAGCTTATTTAGATTTTAAAGGAAATAATTAATGCGATACAATTTTAACACATTAATTGATGGGTAGATTAACATAGATCCACAATTTATAGGGAACATGATCGTCTACCGAAAGTGGAAACGTGTTAATATGGTGGGCCTCAATATTGTACATGCTTATTTTAGTGAGATATTGATACATCAGTGGTGGTTGATAGACACATTAACATGTGCTACAGTTGACGAAATGATCATTTCGCTATAACAGTCTCACTCATCTATTCATAGAGGACACATGTTATTGGGTGCACCACTGATGCGTTAATATTACACATATTTATACTAATAGTAAGAACAACAATAATATTTTCACGAACTCTTATATACACCAGGTGCACGAGTCTTAAAACTGTGGAATTAGGTCGAAGACGGATACGTGAGTTGTGCGAAGTTTTTCATGAAAATGTACTATATTTATAGTAGAATGTATTACTTGTTTTAAAGAAATATATTACCCTTCAGCATAATATATTTTTTCGGAAAAAGTAATATCTTCCATATAGAACACTAAATCATTTATTCATAACAATTAATATATTTCAACATGAAAATTGATGCATTTTCATCAAAACAAGTAATATCTTATACCATAAACACTAATACATTTTTTCATCAAAAAAGCTGCATAAAACCTACGAATTTAAAATATATACAACGATTGTATAAGGTAGGGTTGTGCACGGAGCTTGGAGATCACCGAAACTCGTACCGAATAAGTTCTGAACCGAAAAAATCTATCGACCGTTTGATTTTTTCTGAACTGAACTGAAGCAATTAATTTTTTGTACGATTTTGGATATTTCTCAAATTTTCGAACCGAAACCCGTACCCAACCATACCGAATTGATTGAACCAAATAACATAACAAATTTTATATTTTAACATATATTATCTCTAAAAGATTAATTTAATAAACATTAAAAACTAAATTATTCATAATTTTGTAGTTAGTTATATATAAAATAAATAATTTAAGAACCTTATATTTAATTTTGATATAATTTTCTAAGAACACGTTAGTGAGATGGAAACAAAAATAAAATAAAATTATTTATATTCGTTAGACATCCATATAATTTGTTCAAATTAAATACTCTCTCCATCCCAAATGAACTTGCACCGACTCCCGTCACACATATTAAGAAAAAATATTTTTTGATAAATGTTGACTTTATTCAAGAGATAATAAAAAAATCAGTTATCCAAGTCGAACCGAATTGAACAGTTCTGTTAAAACTAAAATCCTGATCCGAATTGTCCCAAGAAAATAAATCAACCGTACCAAACCGTTTCGATTTTTTAAATTGGTTTTGAATACTCATTTTCAAAATAATCGAAATTTAGTATGAATTTAAATATTTTCAAACTATCCGATTCACACCATATCGTACATACCTGTCGTTGAAGCTAATTATAGAATTAGGCATCATAATTCGCCTAATAAAACGAAAACGGACGTCGTTGTCGCATGTCCATATCAAACAATAATTTAACAAAATATCAGCAAGTTGAAAAGACAAGTAATAGTATCTCTTTTACTAATTAAGTGCTAATAAAGTTTGTTCATTAACCTTTCCGTTTATGTTGTATTTTACTAATTTGACAACTAAGTCCTATGTGACAGTTACTACACCTAATTTTGTATTTTATTTAATCATTACTTTATTTGTTTATAAATTAATTCCTTGATATTTCCATAAACAATATGCATATATTATGAACATTCTAGAAGTATGCATAAAGATTCTAGAAGTAAGACTAATTCTACACTACCAAGTATATTAAACTCATATGAATGAATTTTTTGCATGTATGGAGATTACTATTTACATGGATGGATTAGGGGTAGGGTTAACAGTGGGAAAGGGCATTCCTCATTTTCTTTCCTCGGTGGGTCGGGGATAGGGTAATTTGCCCTGGTAACGGGAATGGAGATAGGGTTCCTTGTCTTGTTCTCCGCGGGACCAGCTATATAAAATTATTATTTTACTCTTATATATAAATTGAAGAACGCACTCTACATCCTGTTCTCCACGGTGACCCTGTAATATTATGTAATTTTATATATTTATTTAGTAAAAATATATTTTATTTATTGTTATTAAAATGACTTAAATAAACTATATCTTACTTTTTTATTGACTTTGTTAAACTTAAGTCTAATGGCGATCCTCCGCGAGAATGGGGAATTCCCGAACGCGGGGACGGTATGGGGACTTGTCCCCTGCTCCCGTCCCATTGCTAAGCCTATTTGAGGGTACACATATTTCTTTTTTTTTTTTTCTTTTTTCCTAAATGATTTGTGCATGACCTATTTAGTCGTAGTATGCATAGAGATTGTAGGAATTATTTAATTTTCGTAATTTTTATCAACACATTAATTAAATGAGTATCCCATTTTATAGATATATAGATATAGAAAAGGGGGATTATGTTTCAAAAGGATAATGTTTTATTTTATTAGTTAAAATGAAAATAAAAAGATTATTTCAGAAATTATTAAGTTATTATAAAATAAAGTAAGCCCTAGAAGTGTCACTTAATGGTTTCGAAACAATTGCATCTTTGTAAAATTGAAAAAAAAAAAATACGTTTTCAAACAAGACTCTCACGGTGGAATGAATGACGTATTTTAACTTTTTTTTGTTTTTCTTTATAACTTATTAACCAAAATTATTGTATGATTGAATATCTAAAAGGTATTATTATGTGCACCCGATGCTAGGGTGGAGATATGTCATACTAGGCTAAGCTTTAGGTGGATGATTTGGACTATTTTTTAATTTGTTGGCCTATGACGAGCCAATTGTACCTAATAGGCTTTTTCCGAGCTCAAATTTGATATGTTTTGTTGATAAGCGTGACATATAATTTATTTAAAGGCCTACTATAATATAAGTTAGGCACACTACAATATAAGTGTATCATGCTCCTGCTTCGTAATTGAGCGTAATATAGGGTCTACTTTAAAGCCCATGATACTACTCCTTACGTTCCATATTGAGAGTCATTATTTTTATTTTTATTTTTTGTGGTGTAAGCAAGTCTATGTAAGCTTTTTGTTTTTGTTTAAATTTGTTTGTTTGTTTGTTTTGTCGTGTAAGCACTCTCGTGTAAGTTAAAGTCCATTTATATAAGCTAAAGTTCAATTCACGTAAGTCACGTTCCAAGGCTTAGATGAAATGGACAAAAATTGAACTTGAGCGAGGGAAAGTCGTTAAGTGAAAAGATGTTTGATAAATTTACGTTGCTATAGTGAGGTATTTCCAAGTGTATTTTTGTTCTAGGATGTAAGTGAATATAGTTCATGCACATGTTGAAATATGGAATGAAATGAGATGGAGATGTAACGAAATAAGGTAGGATGTGTACTATACTAATTAAATTAATATGGTAGTTAGATTGATAGTGTAAGAGAACTAATGGGCTTTGGATGTGACCATCCCCGTCCCCAGCCCCATCCCATTTAACTAAGACACTAAAGCTGACAAAATCGGTTCAGCCCACCTAACATTTTAGATGAGTCGGCCATAGAAATATAGACCAACGGGATTATCGGGCTCAACAAGCCCAATCCAACAAACCAAAACTCCGATAAACTTATCTGAGCTCAATAACTATTGATCTACAAGTTCGTGGAGCCATCAGACCCGACCCAACTTTTGATTCTGACTCAATGGGCAAGGTCGGACCAAATTACGACCTCTATAAAATACTACGGTGCCCATACTTCTCCTGAATAACCTAGCCTAAAACAAACATTCCCTAAAAGAAACCTAGTAAGTGTGACCTATACTTCATGTATGAGACTCATAAATAAATCAGTTGTGGCAATAACATGGCAGTCGTACCTTAAACGCGTCAACTTGCCGAGTCCCACGCGTTAGACGGCGATAACATGGACTCTTTAGCCACATAATTTTGTCTCAAAATATCTTCCTCCCCACAACATCAAAATAACTACAAATAACACTCCAATCCATATAATACTGAACCCCAAATTGTCTCTCTTGTTTTAAATTCAAAATTCAGAGAGAGAAACTGAGATCCAAACTTTAATCTCTTTCCTTAAAAGGAGTTTTTTTCCGATTTAGCCAATCCTGTGGCTGTGTTTTTGGTTTGCAATTGTGCATTCTCGATCTGATCCGACATTCCGATTGTTTTTCTTCCGGTTTGGCGACAATGGTGGATGAGCAGAAGAAATACGTAACGTCAGATGAGCTGAAGAAGCACATTAAGCCTGATGATTTATGGATTTCGATCCAGGGGAAGGTTTACAATGTTACGGATTGGGCGAAGATTCATCCAGGTGGAGAGACGGTGCTTCTGAATCTGGCTGGTCAGGATGTTACAGATGCGTTTATCGCGTTTCATCCAGGTACTGCCTGGAAATATCTTGAAAGTCTATTTACAGGCTATTATCTGGAGGATTTCAAGGTTTCTGAAGTGTCTAAGGATTACAGAAAGCTTGCTACCCAATTTTCGAAATTAGGGTTGTTTGAGAAGAAGGGGCATGGGGTTATTTATTCGCTTTGCGTCTGTGCGGTGTTGCTTTTTGCAACTTTGTATGGTGTTCTCTGCTCTGATAGTTTCATGATTCACATGCTTTCCGGGTGTTTACTGGGATTCACATGGATGCAGGTTGCTTATTTGGGCCATGATTCGGGTCATTACCAGATAATGTCGACCCGTGGATTTAACAAATTGGCTCAGATTTTAACTGGTAATTGTCTTACTGGCATCAGCATTGCTTGGTGGAAATGGACCCACAATGCCCACCATATCGCCTGTAACAGCCTGGATTATGACCCTGATCTTCAGCATCTCCCCATGTTAGCTGTCTCCAACAAGCTTTTCGAATCTATTCGGTCGCATTTTTACCTAAGAGAACTTACTTTCGATTCAGCTGCTAGGTTTTTTATCAGCTACCAGCACTTAACCTATTATCCAGTAATGTGTGTTGCTAGGGTAAATCTTTATCTGCAGACTTTGTTGCTTCTCTTCTCGAAGAGAAGAGTGCCTGATAGAGCTTTGAACATATTGGGAATCCTTGTTTTCTGGACTTGGTTTCCTCTTCTTGTTTCGTGTTTGCCTAATTGGACCGAAAGGGTGCTGTTTGTTCTAGCAAGCTTCTGCGTTTGCGCGATTCAGCACGTGCAGTTTACTCTGAACCATTTTGCAGCGGATGTGTATGTTGGGGCACCAAAGGGGAATGACTGGTTTGAGAAGCAGACTAGTGGGACTATTGATATCGCTTGTTCGTCGAAAATGGATTGGTTCTTTGGAGGGCTACAGTTCCAACTCGAACATCATTTGTTTCCGAGGTTGCCTAGGTGCCATTTGAGGAGCATTTCTCCATTGGTCCAAGAATTATGCAAGAAACATAACCTGCCTTATAGGAGTTTGTCTTTCTTTGAGGCCAATATCTGGACATTACGGACACTCAGAACAGCAGCATTGCAGGCTCGGGATTTGTCCACTGTTCCAAAGAATTTGCTCTGGGAAGCTGTTAACACCCATGGATGATGGCTCATCATTCCATTCATCCGGTCTTTTTGTGGTTTCAGTTATTTTCTTTCTAGGATTTGAATTTTGGTAGAAGGCTTTTAATTTTAACAGCTTTGAGTTTCGACATTGTTGTTATGTTTTGAAATTATTGTTTCTTGTTCTAGGAGGACAAATGGTCTCTGCAATAATTGACCTGTTTAAAAGTCTTCGCAATCCCTATTGTTCCTCCTGAAACTCCCTGTCTGAAACGAGCTGTTGCGCTCATATTATACCCTTCGATGATATAAAACTTACTTATCCGCAAACAGTTTAGTGTTATGTCATGTTCTTGATTCCATTATTGAAGATAATTGCTATGATGCATCAACATTTTGAGTTAAATTACTGTTGTAACTTCGCGCTGCGAATCCAATTACGTATGATTGTTCTATTTATCCTTGTCTCTGGCATCTTTCAGATATGTTCAGAATGTGCATCAGTGCATCTTCTGTTATCGTACCGTTAATCCGTCTCTCCTACTGGATTTGTGGATGAGTGAGCCAATATTTTACAAGAAGAAAGTTGTTTAGACAGATAATTAACTCAATATACCGTAGTCATATATTAATTCACAAGATAACCCACAAAGAGATTATACATCTCTAATCTCTTGTGAGTTTGTAATGTTTTCTTTACATGTAATGAGATGAACAGGACTCAATCTAAACATGGCTCTTGATAGCAGAGCTATAACCAGTTTGATCATCATAGTACTTGGACCAGAGCATGACACCTCCATACTTCCCAGATCCCTTAATAGCCGGAAGCACCGTTGATGTCAGATCACCCACCGGAATAAAGCCGCTTCCAGCAGCATCAGGAGCAGCGGGCAGTCCCAAGAATATCTTCGTAGCCTGAATAGACGAAATCCAAGTCTTCCATGATGCTTCAAGACCGGCAACATCTCCTGGTGTGTACTGGCAAGGAGGGTTGTTGTAAAACTGAACCCACACATAGTCGAACAGGCCCGTCTTCAATGCACCTCCAACCCAAGCATCGGGAAACGGGCACTGAGGAGCAGCGGATAAGTACACCTTCTTGCCTTTCTTGCTGTAACTGGAAAGGAAATGGGCGAGTTCGCCCCAGTGCTGACTTGTTCCCCCCTCGATATCAAAGTCTACTCCGTCCAAAACAGCTGCACCAAGAGGGCGAGATGATGACTTCCCACCCAAGAAATTGTTCCAGATATACGTTGCCAGCTGGCGGGCATCTGCAGTGGAAGCGAGGGTGTAGCCGCCGGCCCCACCTCCTATGGATAGCAGCACTTTGATTCCTTTGGATTGGCATGATGTGATGTTGGCGCTTAAACCGGTGCAGCCGTTGCTATACGGGTCACAGTGACCGGCTAAGTTGAGCATTGGTTTCTGACCATTGCCGAATGAGGAAAGGAAGGCTAAGACTACGTATTCGTAGTTGCCAGTGGCACAGGTGTCGGCGAGTGTGCCTTCGTTCCCGTTCTGTCCCCAGTAGATCGATATTCCTCCGGCTTCAGATCCCACTACTAGCATAAACATCATCACCAGTGGAAGAAATAGAGGTGAGTGTGATTTCTTGAAATCCATGAGTAAGATGATCAAATTTGCTTTCTCTTTTAAGTATTATATTATGAGTTGGTTTGTTTTTGTGGTGAACTATTGTGCAGATATGTCTCTTTTATAGGCTAAGGATGATGGTGTAAGTGCCAACATCTTGTTGCTCTTATTTTGTCTGAGTTTTTTGTTTTGATGTCCAATAACGTGGCTTAACAGTCACTTAGTTTCATTATTAGGAACATAATACTAGACTTAGAGGGTGTCTCATGTTTGCCTAAACCTTATTTCAAACCACTTACATTTTTTAGAGCCTAGATGTATTTTTTCAAGATTATAAGTTAATGCGGTGCTTAGATAATATAGATTATAACTTATAAGTGGTAATGGAATGAAAGGATTTAGCTCTTGATTTGGCAGACGAATTTGAATTCCTTCATCAAACACACATTTTGATTAGTGTGTTTAGGTGTGTATTGTGTATGCGAAGAAAGTGTGTAATGTGTATAGTATGTATAATTTTAGGGTGACTTATATGATCTTAAGAAAATAAGACGAACTAAAAATACTTATTTCTCCTGGAGTTTATAAGCTTTACGACCTTATTTTTAGGTTATAAGCTCCAAATATCTCGTAATATGATTAAAGATGCTAATAAACATAGTCAAATGCACTCTAAACAGAATCGTTGAACCTTTTTTTTTTCTTTGAGAGTAAGAATAATTGAACGTTAGATGGTGCTTGAAGCTGTATCTTTGTTTTTGAGCTTTCACAAGATATCATCGGGTGTCATTCAGCAGTTGTCTGTTCTCTTTCCGTCTATTATAGAAGTCGCTTTCAAATGCATATCTTTGGCCTATTTTTTTGGTTATATCTTGTGCTTTGTTCCAAAAGTTTCGGTCTTATTTCGACTGAACCCAATTTGGGCGCTAAACTATTCTCAGTCGTCTACATTTCTCCCAACTCTCCTTAGAACGTTTATGCTGTCATAGTTGAAACGTAAATTTATATGATTCCTTTAAATTGCAGATTCTGATTTAGTAGTATATTATTATGCAGAAACCGTAGAATCATGTGCAAAAAAAATCACCAAATTTTGGTGAAATTTTAGTTACTGAATTCTAAATAGAAATAAAAAATTAAAAAAAAAAAAAAAAAAACTTTCGGTTTTTTCAACGATAATATCAATCCCATATTTTACATTTAATTGTGGTACCACAAACATCATTAAATCCATGTTGAGGTAGTTATACGTTCACTACCTATTTGATCATGAAAAAAACTTGGTGTGCACCACGTGAACAATAGGTTTATTGTGCACCACAATACTGCATGAGCAAATGAATCATATTGTATCAATAAGTAAATTAATCATAATGTATGAATAAATCAACCATATTGATAGTGGTATACTGTATGAATAAATTAATCATACTATATGAGTAAACCAATCATACGTTAAGTGCACGGAAAAATATTTTATAAATGATGCACCATAATATTATTGTGCACATGGTGCACCTAAGCCCCGACTCTTTGATCATATATTATTGCAAAGTTGATATTATCATGAGTTCAAATCGCACATAGCATTGTACTCCTTTTCTCAAATATTTCCTTTTCTCAAATATTTTGTAAAATAAACTAAAAAATCTTAAAATGGATAAACTTAACCCTACCCCATTGAATATTACCGGCATGTATTATACATTATTGGATTGGTGTATAGAAGTAGGATGGAGGGTTAATATTATTTTCATCCTATATTTATACATTAATTCAATGATGTATAACATATGCGGGTAATTCCCACAAAGGTAGGGTAGAAAAAACCGTCATACACCATACTAAATCTTCTTTTTTTGGTCCGAAAAATTCTTCATTTATCTACAATATTGAGGTGTATTATTGAAAGACAAGTGATTTTTCCTTTTTTAATCATTTTTCGCAATAAAATTATTTTTATAAAACGATTCATATTTAACAATTGAGGAATTATTTATTGGTAATCACGCCCTATTTTATACTAATCTCATATTGTTTGTTATTGTTCAAGCTAAATAATCTTCTTGTATTTCTTAAATATTTCGAATGTGTATAAGAGATGGTAATTCAGACTCTCCAACATAATCCAATCCTCGTTGGACGGAATCAAAATTTTATCGGACTAAAAAATGGTTAGCCCAAAACGATCCATCCCCTATGACAAGGTGATCTTTCTAGAAATTTGTCAAAAGAAATTCTTTTGAGGAAAGTACAATGAATGTTGTATATTGAGCCTGTGAGTAGCAGAAAGTCACTTACCTCTAATAGACCCATTGGACTTACAGATAGGCCCAATAAGGCACATTGATTGGACCTTTTAAGCCCATAGGCTAAAGCATACTGCATTGGACTCTAAAGCCTTTAAACATTCTATATCCTTGATTAGGGTCGTTCCGCGCTGTATATACCGAATTGCCCATATCGTTATCGTACCGAAATTTTTGGTACGTCGAAAATTCATATCGAAAATTCGTTATGATATCGATAAATATTAATACCGTTTCGAAATTCAGTATACCGGATTTTATATCGATATCGGTGTATATTGATCCATATCATTAATTTTGGTATACCGAAATTTCGGTATACCAAAAATTTGCGGTATACCGTTAGAAATTTGGTATACCGAAATACCGAAAAGTTTCGATATACCGATATATACCGAAAATACCGAATTTTTTTCAGTATTTCGATATATAACGAAATACCGAAATTTTTAGATTGTCATACCGTTACTGTATCGAAAATTTTCGGTGTCCGTACCAAAAATTTCGATATTTTCGATAATTTTTCGATATAGTATGCGTTGTATTTCGACATTTCCGTATTTTTTCCATCCCTATCCTGATGATATCCAACAGCAAAATAAATTATCCTACTATTGGTGTAAATTGTGTTATAAACCACATAGTGATCCATATATTTTATGGACACATTAACCTATTATCAGAAAATGAGTCAAAAGTGGAAGCACGACATTGCCGGAAGCACGGTAATACCAGAAGCATGACAGTGTGGAAGTACGTTCAGAAGCACGACAATGCAAACACGACAGTACGGAAGCACGTCAATCCAAGAAGTACAACAATATTGAAGCACGACAATGCTTTTGTAAATTTTTCTATAAATAGGGGTCATATATTCAAGGAAAATACGACAATTTCCTCTGAAATCTCTACCTTCCATTATGTTCTACTTCTATTATGAATATTTTACAATAAATTGAAGTTTAATAAGAAATGTTCTGTTTTAGCACTTCTTCTTTCCAGTTAAAAAATTTCATAAAAGGGATGAAGACATTAGAAAAAGAAATGTCACCAAACTTCTCTTTTTGCCTCCATTTCCTCTTTCTAATAAAATGATTATTATTTAATATTGAGATGATGTCATTAGACTAATAAAGTGTGGATAATCTTTTTTTTTTAAGTTTACATTTACTTTTTTCTTTTATTTTTATGTGTGCCTAAAGTATATAATACTAAGGTTGTGTTAGTATTTGTTTGTTTTAAAATTTGATTTTAGTTAAGCTGAAAAATAGTATTTGCATATGTCTGAGTTTGCTAAAATTTAGCATATTTAAGTTAAAATCTCGAAGAAGTGGAAGAGTTTTTTTTTCTTCACGTTGCTTCTTGATAAATTTGTAGATACAACGAAAAAGAATTGTAATTGTGACAACAGTTACTACAATTACTTTTCGTCAAACACAAGTTACTTTTTATTTTAAGCAATTTTTCAACAATTTCTAACTTCAATCACTCTCTTAAAAAGTAAAAACAACCACCTACGTTTCATAAGAAAACACAAATGGCTGAAATAGGGGTAATTATGTGCTACCAATTGAGTACTTCCTCCGTCCCATCTTATCTTGCACAGAGGAGGTTGACACAAGTATTAAGAAAAGTTGTTTTTTGAGATTTTGTTGATTTTTCAAAGGTTGATTGATGGTGGAGATTATGTTATAACTTTTCTTTTTAAGGGTGTTCAAGTTCGTATGAGACGGACGAAAAGGAAAAATGTGCAAGATAAGGTGAGACGGAGAGAGCATTATCCAATAGAGTGTTTTCAACAATTCATCTAAAAAATGAATAATATTAAACGAATGATTAGATTACTCATTCAGATATTACCCGACTTGATAAAATATCGGACTGAACAACATAGAATTTCTCAAAAAATAGTTTGTGAATGAAGAGACAAGCCCTTTAGTTATGTTGGTGGAAAGTAATCAATCAAGTAGGGGTCCTTTATTTTTATTGAGTTTCTAACTTCCTTTAATTTGATTCTTGACACTTTAAAACTACAGCTAGGGACCCCTGTCTGCAACTTTTGCCCCTTTTTGAATTCCTCCCCCGTCCCGAATGAACGTGCACACTTTTGTTTTTCGTTCGTCCCAATCAAATTTGCACACTTTTTAAAAAGAAAAGTTATAATACAAACTTTCCACCCTCAAAATTTCCACCTTCAATCTTCATCTTCAATCCGCCTTTAGAAAATAAACATAAAAGTAAAACGCAAATTTTCTTAATATGTGTGAAGTTCATTCGGTCGGAGGGAGTATTATAAATTTATTTATTTATTATTACAAGTTTTTTTGTCAAAATTTGTCAATGAAAATTTAATATGAAAAGAACAAGTCATTGGAAATTGATGGAAAAGCATGTGTCTAAAGATAACCGTTACCAGACTTGGTGGACGCAGAAATTTGCAGATTTTATTTCATTTTACAGATTATTTTTTTATCATCTTATTTTATAAAAAAAATAAAATAGTTTCTCTAAAAATTGTTGATGTATTTTCTTAGTTTGAAATGACAGGAAATTTTGAAGTTAGTATACTGTGATTCTTAGGTCAATGCGTGGTTGTAAAAAGAATCGCGAGAATTTTAACCTTACGAACCATGGTATAGTCAGGGAGTTTTGAGTTGCTCTATGTACATGTTATTTTGAGTTTTTTTGTTACGAAGAAGTCATTTTGGAGTGTTTACGAATTAAGATGACAACTTCTGATTAAGTAAAAGCTACATTATGTTAAAATCCGCAAGCTGATTTGAGGTGCTTTTTTCTCTATGAATAAATGGCTTGTTTTTAAATAAAATGATGTTTATTTATTCTCAGTCGACATAAAAAAAGAAATTGTTTAATTTGATTAAAATTAATTTTATCTTCGATCACTACTTACTTTTAGTTACAAACGATTCTCTAATAATATCTAATTTTAATTACTTTTCAAAAATAAAAGCAAAAAAACACTTATATACTAACTTAAGAATAGTTTTATTTATTAACCTAGCAAGCCTCATGATTGTTTTGCAAGCTGAGTGGGACATGATAAATTCGAGCATTTCAAATTTTAGGATCTATGAATCTGTATCATGATATAAATTTTGTATTTGTTATAGTATGGAATAGGGTAGAATTTGCAAAAATATATTATGTTGTAAATGCAGAGAAATAGAGTAATAAAGAGAGAGAGTATAACAGACTTAGATTTAAGTGAATTACATTATCCTAATTTTAAGTCCCAGCCCAAATACAATATTGGATTAACCCGTCCTCGACCCAGACAGACAAATCCATAAACAAACATACCCGAAAAGTTTACAACTTTATGTTACATAAAATAACAAAAACAAAAATTTAATTTAAAAAAATACGCTAAAATTATTTCCATTATCACCTTACTGCCATTATGCTAAATCTTGGAAGCTTGTAATTGTCAATTTCTGCTATATTTATTTTCTATAATATATCTATTTATTTTGAATATTAAATATTTATTGCATGGAATGTCACAGTCTGAAGTATGGTCCATGCTATATTCTGTTGGCAACTTGTTCCAATTTTCAAATAAATGTCCTGGAAATAATACTCCATTTAATAATAAATCTGGCCTTTCAGCATTAAATTAGTCACAAATTAAATACTCCCTCCGTCCCATCCTAATTTGCACACTTTCTTTTTCGATTCGTCCTACATTAATTTGTACATTCTTAAAAAAGAAGTTTTTCTTACAATCTACATCCTTAATCTTCATATTTGAAAAAGTCAAGTGAAAAGCAGAAAAATGATTTTTTTATAATATATGCGCCGGAGCAGGTGTGCAAATTAGGTTGGGACGGAGGAATTTTTTTGTTCATTATTAAAATATCTCATTGAGGCCCCATTCTTTGCATCATTTAATCCTCCCATACTTATTAAACTAATCATTAGAAGACAAATATTTCAAGTTGTTTTCCATATGCCAAATGTATTGGACAACCTCAGGACTTTTTATAAATTGTCTTTTTTTTTTCTTTGAAAAAAAATTAAATTTCTCTATGTTCACATTTAGGAACACTTATATTATAATAGTAGCACCGTAAACGAGTCGCGTCGAGCTAGATATGCATTTGTTTGAAATATTATTGAGTTTTTTATATTATGTTTAAATGTATTTGATTATTAATTAAATCAAATGAACGAGTTTTAATTGAACCGAACATGAGTCAAATTCGAGTAATTTGACATTTTTACACTTGTTTTAATATTTTTAACTTATCGAACTCGACCTTTATATTTTGTCAAATATAAAAGTGTGTTTGAACTTTTTTAATATCTTAGTTAAACATAATTCAAGCAAATATCAAATATCTTGATTTACTTCCTACGTCCCACAAATATGGACTTAAAATTATTTTCACACAAATTAAGAAATGACAGTTGATGTAGTTAACATTAAATTGTATCCCTTATATTTCATTGATTTGTTCAAATATATTTATATGATATGAAGATTATCAAGATACATTAATTAGGGGCGAACATAGAAATAGACAATCAGTAATCTGTTTAATATAGTAAGTGATATATCTATATAAAACGGACGAAAATATAAGATAAGTCTATCTCTATGAGTTAGGGAGTAATTTTAATCAGAGTTCATCATTTCCCCAATTTAATGGACATCTTGAAGTAAACACAAATAGAAGAACGAATATAGCGATCTGTTTAATATAGTAAGTGATTTAGTTGTATGAAACGAATGAAATAGAAAAATAAGTCTATTATTATGAGACGGGAATAACTTTTATTCATGGATGTCATCCTTTCCTGAATTTATTGGACAATCTTGAAGTAAACAAAATTAGAAAAACCAATATATATAGAAAGAATGATAAAGATTGGGAACATAGTGGTCCTATGTATGTGGAGACATAAAAACATTCACTTTTCAACATTGGTATGTTTTTATGAGTGGAGCAGAAAAGAGTAAGCAGAATAAAAAATATGTTGGCAAATGTAAAAATGCAACTTACCCATTTGGTGTTGGCATGAAATGTAACATGCCATGTGTCATTGCTCATTCTTTTAAAATTCACAACTAGTGAGGGAATTAGAGTAGATAAAATACCGGGCTAATTCTTATCTACCTAGTCGGGTACTAATTACTAGAGCAATCCACCATTCATATTGGAGAGGAGTTCAATTAATTTGTATTCATTGATTTTAGAATAAAGAATGGTGGGTTGTTCCCCGATTGGGTAGGTGAGAATTTTCATAAATTATAATTACATTCTTATATTTTATTAGAGAAACACTTTTGAATTGATCACAATTGCATGATGTTTTATGTGGGCTAGTTGTAGAAATCTTAACCCAAAATATTATCAAGCAATCAAACTCAATCCGTTGGGTCATGCAGGCTATGTGTCGGCAAAGTTTGGCCCACCCGAACATATGGCTTGAGAGCCCTGTAGGTTCAGGTTGGATCGGCGGACCGATAGTCTTAATTACCACATCTAATCATGGCAAGAATATCATAATTACTCTATCCGCACAAAGTAATTATCGTTTTACATATGAAATTTGTTAAAAAATAATTATCATTTTAGTAATTTAAGTTATAATTTTCACTATTCTTATACTCACTTCTCCTACAAAATATTTTAGGAATTCAAGGTATAATCTTCATTAATCTTATACTCCCTTCGCCTACAAAAATATATGCTTACTTCATTCAAAGTATAATTTCGACTAATCTTATACTTCCGCCTTCCAATAATTATAGGCGTACTTTTCATTTTAGTCCGTCCCACAATGATAAATTACTTCCTATATTAATCATATTATAATTAATTGCTCATTTCCATGTTTGCCCCAAATTAATATTTTTAAACATTCTCTATATGAATTAAATATATTTAAACAATAAATGAGATATATGGGCATAACGGAAAATAAAATAAAATTTAATGTTTTAACTATATTAACCATTATTTCTTAATTTGTGTGAAAGTAATTGTTAGTCTATCTTTGTAAAATGGAGAAAATAATTATTTTGAGATGGAGTATTATTATTACTCTGGGACAAAAACTTACATGTGACGGTCATACGAATCTTATTCTGTGTGACGGGTCAAGTCATGTTTAGCAAAGGAAAAATGGATAGATGGAGCTCCGCATTTTTTCCTTGATCTAGGTAAATAAAGTTTTGTCACACAAAATAATATCCATATAACTACCACATACAAGACTTAGAGAGTGCTTGACTAAACTTCTAAGATATTTTTAGGAGACGAAGTTGGATATCTCAAGTGGCAGAACATCTACTACCTAAGTCTTTGGTCCTGGGTTTGAGTCACCGTGGGGGGAGGGGAGTATTTTTTCTTTGTTCTTTGATTAGGAGGAAAAAAAAAAATCTAAGATATTTTTAGGAGCTTATAAGCTCTTGAAATGTGTTTGGCAAAATAAGATGTTAAACAACTTATAAGATGTAAAAATAAGCTCTTAAAGCTTATAAGCTCAAAAAAATATAAGTTCCTCTAGTTCATCTTATTTTTTTAAAATCTTATAAGTTACACTCAAATTTCACATACTACACACACTTCACACACTATACACACGCTATACACATTTCACACACTTCATAGCTAAATCACTTTATTCAGTGCAAGCTTATAAACTCTTTTTTCCAAACATTTTATTAACTTATAAACCCTTAAGAAATTACATCTTATAAACGCTTTGAATAAATTATAAAATATTGAAACTCATAAGATATTTGAAATACGCTTTGCCGAACACCATCTGCTCATTCATGCATGGACTTTTTATCAAATAGTAACAATCTAAGGCCTAAGGCGCAAGATATTGTATCTAAATATGTATAATAAAAAAGTCATTCCTAAATACTCCCTCCGTCCCACTCTAATTTGTACACTTTCATTTTCGATCCGTCTCACACTAATTTACATATCCTTAAGAAAGATTTTTTTTTTTCACAATCTTCAACCTGAAAATCTTCATTATTAATTTTTACCTTTAAAAAGTTAACTACAATATAAAAAACAATTTTTTCTTAATATATGCATCGGAGCTGCAAATTAGATTGGGATGGAGGGAGTATAAGTTAATCAATAACTTATATAAAAACTTCTCGTATATTTTCAATGTATTCAATTTATTTCCATAAAAAAAATGTAGTCAATTTAGCATTCAATTAAAGTTGACATATTTAATTATTTAATCCACATCCTAAGGCTCAATTTTAGCCTCGCCAAAATCAGCCCACATCTCTCACATAAAATTAGCCCATATCACGTGAGCTAAATTTTCATCCCATTTTTCCAGTTTATAAACCGTCACTCCTCTTCTTCCCTCATTCTTCTCGCACTACACAGTATTCTCTCTCCATCCGCCATGGAAACTTCAAAGCCATTAGCCACCGAGAGCTTCTCCTACAGTTGGTTAGTAGATCTCAAACCACATTCTTCCTCAAAATCAACCGAAAAAGAGCAGAATTTCGACTTCGATGTTTCCTCTGCACCTTCTCATTTCGCCCTAGTCGACGCCGATGAAATCTTCTCGGAGGGGCATATATTGCCTCTCTACGTCGAGAAATCCTTCAGACCTGTTTCTCCGTCGCCGTTTTCTCCGTTGGTAGATCAATTTGTTAACAACAAAGAGCGATCTATCTTCCTCGGGAGATGGAGGAGATCTTCTAGAAGATTCTGGAAAAAGTGCTTCGGATTGGTGAAGCCGTTGTATCAGAAGTGCTCGAGGAAAAGCATTCGAGTTGATGACCTAGATCGGAAAGTTTGTGAGGTTCGAAGCTGGAGTAATTCCGTTGAATCATCACCTCATTGGTCTCATGCTAAGAAATTAAGCAGAAACAGTAAAGACGAATTTTATTTTGGATTGAATAAGGCGAAGAGTTTGAATTCTTCGCCGCGAATTACTCCTTCTGGTTCTGGTACTGCTTGGTGTGGTGATGAGAATTCAATCCATGAAGCTATTCTCTACTGTAAACGATCAATAGGTAATGTTTGAATTTTCAGCAAAATGAAAGGATCAACAATTTGCAGTGAAGAAAAAGGCATCCTGTAAAATTTTAGATGATGTTTAGTTGTTAGTTATCATTTTAGAAAGTATGAAGGAAAAAAATTTCGAAGTTACATTGGTGAGGATATTATCAATCCTTTAATGTAACCAGAAATTTATCACCAATGTACAGATTCATGCCAGAGAAGAATCATGTAGATTATACAAACTGTTTAGTGATCCTTTTTTACGTTCTAACGATCATCAATTCGCATTTACACGATTCATTTATTTTTTTTCATTTTACTCATTCAATCATATCTAATTTATTCGTAAAACTAGCATTAATTTTTGAATATTTTGTTATTTGTGAAAATAATGCTTCATTGTTTTTAAGGATGAGGCGCTGAAGGGCCCCTCACATGTTCCCAATTTTTGCTCTTTTTGTTCCTTTGTGCAGAATTGTTATTCCATGTTTGTGATGCTGCTTGAATAGCATATATTGTTGGTCCACCACTGTTTTGCTTGTGTGGTGACTGTAGCTAGCTCCATGAACGAATCGAATTCAACCAAATAAACTATTGTTTTTTCTTCGCAAGGTGTCTGAATCGAGCTTTAATTGAACTGGACATGAGCTGAATTCGATAGTTTGGTTTTTAATGCTTGTTTCTACTTTTTTCTCTATTTATAGAACTTGGACTAAGTTTAAGATTTTATGAAACGTAAAGTATAATTCGAGTTTATTTTAAGCCGTTCTTGGACGGTGCTTAGTCTTCATGCTCACGTATGTTCCTGCCAATAATAAAACATGATTGCAAATTTTATTTCATTTATATACAACGTATTCTCATTGATTATCAGCAAGCACACAACACTATTACATTATTAACCAAATATAAAATTTTATCATACCTTCATGTAATACCCGAATGTATTATACATTATTGGTTGAAAGAGGAAATTTGTTAGAAGGCCCGGTTAGTATTCTTATTCTATATTATGATTCTGCAATTGTGTTCTGTGATAATCTGAGTGCAATATATTTAGCCAAGGATTAAGTTCATCATGAGAGAACAAATCATATTGAAGACGGGTATCATTTTTTGAAAAGTAAGACGAGGGTTAAGGTGAAGAAAGCTTGTACTGTTTATAACCCAGCTAACATGTTCACCAAGCCGATTTCAAGTAACAAGTTCCAACATTGCTTGGACTTGTCAAATGTTACAATCTATTAGTTGTCCTGTCTTTGGGGCAAATCTAGGTACAAGAAATTGTTCTTACATCTTGGCATTTTTATGATACATTTAGTATTCTATGAGATAATTTTGCACATGCACGAAGTTAACGATTAACAATTATTAGTAAACCACGTAAATTCAGTATTCTTGCTTATCGTTTTTTGTTATATTTATTGCATCCATTATAACATCTATTCATGTATTACCCATAGGGATATGATCGAAAAAACCAGTTTGAACGTTACATACACATTCTTGCATCCGTTATAACATCTACTCGTATATTACACATAAGGATAAGATAGAAAAAATCAGTTTCAACGTTACATATACATGATACATGATTGGATGGCATAATAATGAAGAATTCAAAATTCTACAATAAAAAAGTTGCAAAATTAGAAAAAAACAAATGAGTAAAATAGCAGAGACATAGAGGGTCCATGGTTGTGACATGGTGTCATAAGTAGTCCATAAAACAATAACATATTTTGTTTGTATATGCCATTTTTCTTCCATTGATAAAACAACATATATTGTGACTGACTATAATTTCAAATCTTGAATTAGCCAATATTGAGGGGACCAACTCCTGCCTGTCGTCGCTAAATGTTCTTCTGTACATGTCATAACCAACTATGCATTTTGGCCTAATTCGAACACGAAAATTCCGTCACAAAAATCGTCAACAAGAGGGAAGAAGGAGAAGAAGAAGATTTTTTTTGTATTTTTATCTTATTAGAGACGGAGCTTGAGGACAGGTTGGCAAGAGTGGTCAATCGTCTCAAATTTTTCGGCTAAATTACTATATAGATACATATATAATTATTGTCAGACCATCTCCAATGCTAGAGCACCAATTTGGTGTTAATTCACATAATTAATAAAAGTTAATTACAAAAAATTGTGCATTCAAAAAATCATCTCCAACCATTCAACATAAAATTGGTGCACAAAAGAAATATTCTAAACGAATGCTTTTTTTATTTTTATATATTCTTTATTTTGTAGGTATTCGTATTGTAATTAATTAAAATATATTTAATTTAGTCTATTTAAAATATATTAAACCTAATTACATTTAATATGAATTTATATTTTATTATAAATTAATTTATGCTATTAGTTGGATGTAAAAAAATATTTATATTAACAGAAAAATAAATATATTTATATTTATGAAATTATTTATCAAAAGAACCTCTAGAAACTAATTGATATATCTTATTAGATGTTTAATACTACCTCCTTCCCAGCTTAACCTGCCTACTTGCCATTTTAGTTTGTCCCACCTTAACCTGCCTACCCCATAAATAGCAATTTTTTCTCACAATCTCCACCCTCAAAATCTTCATTCTCAATCTCCACCTTTAAAAAAGTCAAAGATTCCACAAAATCTGCTTTTTCTTAATCCCCATGCCCGGTCAACCTAGGCAGGTTAAGCAGGGACGGAGGGAGTAATATAATTATATTAAATATGAAATAATAAGAATAGAAAACGAAAAATAAATTAAACAGCAAAAAAAAAGAAAAAAAAAAGGGAAAATATGGTGTTTTGTGAACAGTACGGCAGCAACTTTGCTACTCCACTGTTCACAAATATCATTTTGCTGCGTCATTAACAGCTCCACTGAAGATGATGGAGGGCAGCAAATTGCTGCTCAACACCAATTTACTGTTGCATTGAAATTGCTCTTAGAGAACGAATTTTATCCTCTTTCAATTTTAAATTTTTTGATAAATATTCAAAAAATATATATTTCTCCCTTAATAAAAAGTTCTGGCTCGATTAATTGTTAGTGCAAGGGAGCAACAACTTTTGAACAAAAGGTTATGTATGGGAAATAATTTAAAAATAGGATTAATAACAAAAATCAATCTTAGCTCTGGGATTTTTTCTTTATTTGATACACGGCTTTAAAAAAGTACTCGATTGATGCTTGTACTTTATGGTTCTTTTTCGACTATCTAGATTATTATTTTTCGACAAACTAAAAAATTACAGTTGAGATCAAAATTTAGTCTATTATGCAATAGGCCAATGTAATGCTCGTGATACACATTTATTTTTTTCCATTAGTTTAAAGTTTTAATATTTAGAGGTTAAAATATAAATTAGACCAAATTTGACCTCTATTAGGATGTTTTGTTTTATTCTTTGTCAGAAAATAATAGTTTAGATAGCAACCGACAAATATCGTAAAATACAAAAAAGTTAAAATCGAATACATTTTTAAGATCGAGTACCAATGTACCATATGAAAAGAAAAACTAAACATCGGATAGATTTTTTATATTAATGAAAAAATAAATAAATTGAAAACCAACAAATGAAGCTAAATAGATTTACTAAGACAAGAATGCCCATGCAGAGAGAGAAAAGAAGAAAATTGAGAGGTTTCTCCTTCACGAAAACAAAGTTTGATGGAAGTGATATAGGGGACCAGAGACATTGTTATGTGTAGCACCAACCATGTCGGTTCGGTTTTTGATTTTGCAAAGGAAAGGACACCATCATTCTAGAGTTAGCAAAATCGATCAGGATTGATGAACTTATCTGAAATTTTACTATACTAGTACATTACTCGTGAAAAAATCTCACGGGTCTGCTAAACTTAATTTTTTTTTTCATAATATCTTACAATACATCAGTATTTTCCAAAACACAATATCTAAACTTATCTAAATTAAACAGCTTAATGTTAGGTTAGGAATATTGATATTCTCTTTGTTTTGTCCCCAATTATAAATATACATAAAATTTTACATAACAAAATTAATCTTAAAAAGGGGGAGAGGCATAAATCTGTTGTTTTTATCACCATAATTAAGGAATTTAAATTAATAGATAAATATTTCAAAACTATTTTTAGAAATTAGATTAAATGAGAGTGATACTTGTCTAAGTATACTATATAAAAGATTAAGGATTTTAAAGAATTAAAACGGACTGTGCTCATTATTTTTTGACCCGATAAAAATTTGGACGAGCCCATCAAACCTAACAAGTAACATATATGTTTCATGTTTTTGTTGTTATATATCACATGCAAAAGGTAGAGTTTAGGGACCATTTCTTTTGAACGTTTATTTAAAAAATAAATGAGGGTATAACGATTATGAAATAGAGGGAAAAAGAAAATAAAACATGAAAAAATGAGGAACAAGAAACAAAAATTAAAATGAAATTTTGGAAAGGAAAAAGAAAACAAAAATTGGAAAAGGCAAAACCAAAAACTATATAAAAAAGGAAAAAATAAAACTATAAGAAAAAAAAATTCAAACAAATTAAAGTGGAAAAAGAAAAGAGAAAAGAAAGAACAAAAAATAAATTATGAAAAAGGAAATTAAAAAAAATAAAATTGTCAGAAGTGGGATTTGAACCCACGCCCTCTCTCGAAGACCAGAACTTGAGTCTGGCGCCTTAGACCACTCGGCCATCCTGACTTATTAATTATTTTCGTCCCAGTAATTATTATATAGGTATAATACAATTTAATTCATATTAATTAGTGGTTTAGGTTTTTTTTTTTTTAATTAATTGACGTTTTGAATATTTTTTACGAGTTCTACTAACTTTTTCCCTGAGTTCAATTTTAGAATATCTTAACTTTTTAATTTATTACAGATATTTTATTTGATCAAATATTTATTCCCTAATAGTAGCTGAGGATATGTTAAAATATTTCATCCTTAATTCTTTCGATTTTTTTCTAAAACGATAATTGATATGAAGCGGAGGGAGTATTATTTTGAGAATTACCTCATAGTCTCATACCTTTTTTCTAAAGTATTCCTGAAATTTTACTTCTTTTCTGAAATTTAATTATAACTTAATTGGCACACCATTTTATAACCATCAAACCCCTCCTTAATCAAGACTGTACTTAAAAAATTTACTTTTTTTTCGAAGGGAAAAAAATTATTCCTTCCATCCCGACTTATCTTTTATTGGGGGGTCGACACGTGTATTAAGAAAAATTATTTTTTTATTGTTTGTTGACTTTTCAAAGGTCAATTGAAGGTGAAGATTTTGAGGATGAAGATTATGTTATAACTTTATTTTTTTAGGCTGTGTAAGATAAGATGGGACGATCGTTTAAAAAAAATGTACAAAATAAGGTGAGATGGAGGGAGTATTTTTTTAAAGAGTCATTATGCATTTGGGGAAATTAAGAATATGCAAATGTAAGAAACAAGAACAATAAAGTAGAGTCCCCTTCTCATACTCTGGATCTCTCATCTATTGAAGAGGAAGGACCTTCGTCTAAAGCCTCAAATTTTTTTTTCTGATGCTGAAAGAAACTCTGACCGGATAAATTAGAGTGAACCTTGAGCATAAGAAGTCATATTTTTTTTATAAATTTGTAATATTTATTTTCAAAGCTTTTGATTCCAAATTGCCTCTTTCATTAGAATTCTCATTTTTTTTTTTACTCCGAATGACCACGGTGCATCATTACTAATATGATCTTTAATATTTTAGTTGATTCAAGTAGTTCTCTTATACATCAGTCGCACGGATCTCTTCAGGTCATGAGCAGTATTAATGTTATGTTTATTTGTATTACTTGTTCAGAAGAAAGGTATTGTAGAGAACGTGAATTGATCACCTTGAAATTTGTTTTATTATCGTTGTACATTAATCCAGAAATACAAGATATGAAGTATGGAAAAATACAACTGATATCCTATCTACAACGTCTGCGAATAAATCACAATTTATTACGTATGCAACAACTAACTAATGAGATACACTATTACCCCTTTAAGCGAGACATTGGGTGAGGACCAACTCGAAGCTTGGCGCGGAAGATCTGGAAGAGTGGACGAGCTAAACTCTTGGTAAAGATGTCGGCAATTTGAAGACTTGAGGAGACAAAGCGAGTTGCAATGTGACCGGGAAGAATAACTCGTAAACAAAATGATAGATGAAATCAATATGTTTAGATCGTTTATGAGCTACGGGATTTTGCAATAAGAAAATAGTACTTTTCTTATCACAAAGGAGAATGGGCTGGTCGGGAGGCAGGTCATGTAATTCCAGGAGTAAGTTAGTGACCCGGACAAGTTCAGCATCAGCGTTGGCCAAGGCAGGATATTTGCATTCACAACTAAAGCGGGCAAAATTCGTTTGTTTTTTAGAGCGAGAAAAACAGAGTAGTCATAGTGCAACGATGTGTCACCATGCACCAGGCACAATCTGCATCTGAATAGCCTAAGACAGAGGTATCCGAAGAACGCCGAAAGGAGAGACCATGGTCCATGGTATCTTTAACATAGCGCATAATGCATTTGACAGCTTGAAAGTGCTCAACAATAAGATTTTGAAGGAACTGACTTACAAGGTTGAGAGCGAAGGAGAGATCGGGTCGTGTAATCGTTAAGTATTGGAGTGCCCCAACTAACGACCGATGGTGAGTCGATCCGAAAGAGAGTGCCAACCAAACTGCGCGAGTAAGGATGTCGCGTGCATATTTGGCCCGACTCAAGAAAAGACTGTTTGAGGTGTAAGTACTTCAAGCCCAAGGAAGTAGCTAAGACGACCAAGATCCTTGATAGCAAATTCCTTGTGAAGATGGGTAATGAAGGTTTGAATGAGAGTGGTGGAGTTGCCGGTGAAGACTATATCATCGGAGTACACAAGGAGGCATAAAGTAGAGATGCCTTTGTGAAATATAAATACAGATGTGTCCACAGAACTGCATCAAAATCCAAGTGAAAGAAGAAAAGTACTCAAACGCTGGAACCAAGCACGGGTAGCTTGCTTGAGGCCATACAAAGCATTCCTGAGGCGACAAAGATTATTAAGTGTTTAACTATAAAATACAAAAATAATTAATGATGAAAACTTTTCTACTCGAAATAGAAACATTGTGCTAAATTATTAAAACCACGTAAAAATTCCGGACAATTCTTCAGTTATAGGAGATCTCGCATAATATTACTCCACTGCGGATATGTGTGGTGCAATTTAGCGACCCCACCTATAGGTATGCTAATTTACCCATCGCTATGTCTTCCTATTTTCAAAATTATAAAAAGGAAAAATGTATCTTTTTTGTCCCTCAGCTATCTACGAATATTTATAAAGGTCTCGTTTATTAAAATGATTGTAGAGATCTCTTATATATCCAAAAAAAAAAATTAGGTGCCTCGGTTATCAATAATATAATTATATGAGTCATTTTGTAAATGAATTTATAAGAAGTTAATTTAATAACTAAAATTTATACTTAATTGAAACTGAGGAACATTTATAAATATTTTTAATAATTAAGAGTTTTATAAATATTTTTGGATAACTGATGAATCATTACATATGTTCATGATTTTTCACATGAAAATTAAAATTCGAAAGAAGCTATTTTTGCAAGGAAAAAGGTTTTCGGCAATTCTCAAAATATTATTTCAAAAAAGGGTATTCTTCATAAATCTACAGTCTACCTTCTATACTCTTCTAATGGTGCAAGCATTAAAATCGAATTGTTCTCACCTTCGCTGAAATTGGATGAACCCAATGAATCCAATGGGTCTGGTTCCATTTAATTCGGGCCATCCGCCGTGGGCGCCGGTACCTCCACCACCGCCGCCGCTGCCGCCGTTACCACCTCCGTCTGCTTCCTTCTGGACTTCCGCAAATGTGAGCAGCCGCCTCAAACAACTTAGTGATGCTATAAACCTCGCCAAAGCAATGTAATAAGATCCCTAAGCTTCTCTCTTTCCTTTACCTCGTTTTTGTTTTGTTCGTTATTATGCTTTTTTTTGGAATTAAATCTACGTTAGTTGCATTGATTAGTAACAAAAGAAGCTTGATCATATGAATGCTGGTCATGAAAGTAGTGCTGTTCCGAGTTGCTAATTTAGGGCTGTAAATGACTTGAAGTCGAGCCGAGTATATTACTGTTCAAGCTTGCTTGATATACTATCAAACTTTATATATTATAGTTGAACTTGTTTGATTATTAGTTGAATAGAGTTGAGCTGTAGTAGTTTGATATTTTTACCCTTGTTTTAACATTTTTACTTTTCGAGCTCAAACTTGAGTTGAGCTTTAGACATAAGCAAACATAAAGTATGTTCAAGCTTGTTTGATATCTTTTTATCAAACGGAGATTTTATTGTAGCTTGTTTTGATTTTCAGCCTGTATGCTATATTATTGGTCTTGATTTAGGTTAAATTGAACAGGCAGAAGGAATTAAACATGTTGATTAAGAGGGAAGAAAGGGGAGGAGCTACTGAAGGTGAAGATAAGTGGAATAGTGACATGTTTGGGAATAGATTTTACATTTCTATGGAGGACCAAGGCGAAATTGAATACGAAGATTCTATGTCAATCGACACTGCAAATGCTATGTTGTCGAAACTTAAGTTTCTGGTGGAGCCATTTAGGGTTATCGCAGATAATAAAAGTCCTTGGGAGGAAAAATCTGCTGCAAAAAAATTAGCTGATAAAATGGAAAAATATAAAAGAAATAAACGTTGGCGGAAAAGGAAAAGAAGACGAATATCCGAGAACTTAGCTAAGGTAGCAAATTGTTTTCTACTTTACCTTTTGCTTTTTTTCATGTATGTATGTATGTATGTATTATATATATTGGCTACTAATCTTTTGTTGTTTTAGGAGCGCGAGCAGTTTGAAAAAGTAGATAAAGAAGCGGATGAATGGAGGGAGAGAGAGATTGCCAAAGACACTGCACAAATCAAGGTATAAACATTGCAAAATGTTTTGTTTTTTATCATGTAATACGAAGTAAATACTTGAATGAATGTGAGGTATGATTCAAATGTCAGCTAAATCGAGTGTAACTTCTTGGCTAAAATGCATGCTGAAGCCTTATGATTGTTTGGAATGGTTAAGACTTCTAGACACTGAATTAGGGACAACATTCATCTAATTGACAGAGAGCTTAAGTTTTTATGTAGAGGATGATGCGAATTGCTTGACCATATGCTGCATAATTGTCCTCAACTTCTGCCTGGTCTGAAGTAACATAATGTCTAATAATATTTTTTTTTAAAAAGTGGTGGGTTCACCGAGTCAATCCATCCGAGCTCAGTGGTGAAGGGAAGGACTTGTACCCTAATTGCACCAAGACGAGATTTTGTTATCCATACTACATTTCTTGGAGTGAGCTTCTCTTACCACGACCTTCTTGTGTACTGTAACCTATATCAGAACAACTATGGATCAAATTAAATGTCCTTGGAGAGATAATCTGATATTGTATTATGTGTAATGCACACAGTACGGTGACATCTTTTATGTCTTCTTGTCACTTCTTTTGGATGGTTGAATTTTTTTTTTTTTTTTTTTTTTTTCTTGTGATTCACATAGTTTCTATGTTTGTCATTTGCTGTCTTCTTAAATCTGTGTTATTATTTGTGACATTGTTATAAAATCTTTGTGACAAGAGAGATCTCTTTTAAGTAAGTCGTTGAGAGGAGTGCCTCCTTTTATCCCTTTGGCTTAGTTAGGATGCATTAACCATTTGCAGGTCGAAAAGATGAAGGAGATTGCTAAGATTAAGGCAAAAGAGGAGAAGAGAAGACTCGAAGAGGAGGTGAGACCATATGGAATTTTTTATTTTACTTAATTTTTTATTTATCTTTATAATGTAATATAGTGGTGCTTCTTTTCCATCGTACTGTGTTTTATGCATAAAACTCTGATCTTAGTTCAACTCATTAAGATCCATTAGTGCATTTATCTGCAGTTATCAAGCATTTTTTAATCTACCAGTCACCACTTGTTTTAGTTCTTCTTTGCAGTCTCAATGGCAACCGAATAATATCCTCACAAAGTTCTTTTTGGTAGACAATGACTCATGATTTTGCTATATTATAGTATTTACTAATGTATCATTGCATATGCTGCAATTGCTTTAAGGATGCTCCTTTGATCATGTGGCTGTTTATCTTTTGCCATTCTGCCTAATCAATTCTGTCTGCTTATATCCTTCGTCCTTGTGTTTTTCTTCAAGATTTTGAATAATAACCATACAATTTTGTATTTTCAGCTTGAGCTGGTGTTGATTGTTGAAAAGTTGCAGGAATTACGCTCTATCAGAATACAAAAGTTGAAAAAACAAGGTGAAAACATTAATATAGAAAGAATATTGGTCCTCTGTAACTTCTGTATGCAAAGGCTCTTAGGCCTCTTTCAGCTTTCTAAGGGCTCTATCTCACCTAAAAGGAACTGAACTATCAAATCTGCAATTATTCAGCATTGTAAGCAAACGGAGCACGGTTCTTATCTAATTTATTGGCATTATAATGCAGGCCATTTTCTTCCGGAAGAGGATGACAAGTTTCTTGAACGAGTTAGAGCTGCAGTCGAGGAAGAGGAGCGGCTATCAATGGCTGCAGCTGATACAGCTGCTGCTAGAGAGGCTATTACAACTGCTGAGGAATCAAGAAAACATATCCAGAGCCTTACGCAAGATTCAGAAGGACCAGACCTTAACAATGGTGCAGATACAGAAGTTCAAGACCAGAAAAATGAGACTGTAAATGAAAGAATTTCAGAAGTGGTTAGCCCAAAAGAATCTAGAAAACCTGTTACGAATCGACCGGGTTCTGTTACTGCCTACAATTCTGTTTCAAATTTGCCAATGGAATTTTACCATTATTATCATGGCAGCAATACTGATATGGGCACACTAATTGAGGTACATTTAAGTGTATTCTGGTTGAGATTTGAGCTTATGTCTTGTTCGAGATCTCATCTTTTGGTCTTCTTCGCTTACCTTCCCCCCTATAGAAACTACATTCGTCTATAGATAACATGAGTTAAATTATGAGAGAGCACATGATCAGTTGGAAAATTATATATCTTCCTAATTTCGATCTGTAGTTAGTAATTCCTTATGATTGTTTTACTGCATTTATTTTCCTCGTTATAAGTGTTGAAATGCTGGAAGTTTCTACTTTTGTAGTGTGATTTAATCCTTTTATTGCAGGTAAGAAGAACATGGGATGCATACTTAAGACCTGGAGGAAGGTAAGACCAATTTAACATTTGAAACCAGTCCTCTTTTGGTTTATTTTAAATCACTGATTTTTGTTATTCTATGTTCTCATTTTTATGGTCTATTCACTTGCACTATCAGATGGAAATCCTCTTGTATAATGTCTGAATCCTTTTCTTAATCACTCATTAACATTCAGCTCTTTGCACTGTTTTTACTAAATATACGATATCTTAGGGAGATTTCTTTAGATTTACGCTATAGCTATGTAACTAAATATACGATATCTGATTATTAGCAAAAGAAGTGAAATCTCATTACACTGTAAGGTTAGGTTAACTGCACGTACCCTCATCTATTCATTTTTGTTCTTGTTTTTCTTTTTCCTTTCATGTTATGCTTATGCATGCATACGGCAACTTTGATGCAGTCGTATACCAGGACATTGGGTTCAACCACCACCTCCATCGGATGAGATATGGGCGTCCTACCTGGTCAAACGTAAATCACCTTAATCTGGGATTGGAGTTGCTCTTGTTTGACCTCAATATATTGGACTCAGTTTCTTGGTTCAATTTGGCTCCAAAAGCTGAAATGAAACAAGAAAATGCCGATATCTTCACATGCGTGTTTGTAACAGTAAACTACAGAGACTATCCTTCCAGGTTTCACTTATTTACAGTCACAGTTACCTTCTCGAGGTTTGTACAGGCGTCGGAACAGAGCCAGCATTTTTTTTTGTTTTGTTTTGGAGTTCTGTTTTGTAATTAAACTAACTTGAGGGTAGTTTTTTTGTATTTGATGTCTAATTGACTAGGAAAAACAATTTAATGTGCAGCAACTTTTTACAATCTCCTACTGCTTCTGTTAAAGTATTTTTGAAGTGTTTGTTGGTGTCAATTCTACTTAAAGTTAACCTGTTAAAATTTAAAATCTGAAGCTGATCAAGGTTGCTTCTAGGTGACTGACAATTCTCTAAATATTTCTATCTTTTTTTATCACTTCCAATCTTAAATGTAACTTTCTTTCAATAAGTTAAATTCTAACTTTTAAAATAAAAATCACTTTTTATATGAAATACTATCCACCTATGATAATAGGCACTTGCATTAATAGGGTGGTAAAAGCGATTCGGCTCAAAAAATCGATTTGGTCCGAACTGCATTTTAGTCAAGTTAAGCCATGAAAATTTTAGCTTAAAATATTGTTAGAGCTAATATGTCCGATCTAGTGATCAATAGTCTGATGGATTATGAGCCGATCCGATAATTTTATTGTACTCTTGAGATGAGCTTGTTCACCAAGTGTACTGTACAGAGTGTGACCCATTAATAACATTAAAGATTCAGATGAAATACAACATCACTTGTATTTAAAGAGAAGTACATATCACAAACCTACCGCATACTAGCAACTTTGTAATAATATCTCTACGAATTCGAAAATACAAGCAAAGTTTGCCTTTCAATTTAAATTGCATTAAATAATACTCCAATCAGCAACGCACACCTGGCATGTGCCCACATCCTTTTCCCTTGTTTAGTAATAGTACTTTGCTTTTGCCTCAAATCTTCCCTCCCTTCCCAATTGAAATTCACATGAATTTGGTTCCCACTATTGCTGTCATTCTCCCTCCGTTTCGCTCAGTTTTGCACATTTTTTTTTTCGGTTCGTCCTATTTAGTTTTGCACACTTTTAAATATAAAATTTCTTTTACAATCTCTATCTTTAAAAAGGTCAACAAAAAAGTAAAAAACAGTTTTTTATTAATATATGTGTCTATCCGTACGTGCAAAACTTAGCAGTTTCTGTTCGGTCCGTCCCATTCAATTTTACACACCTTTAAATAGAAAATTTCTTTTACAATCTCTACTTTTAAAAAAGTCAATCAAAAAACAAAAAACAGTTTTTTCTTAATATATGTGTTTGTCCCTACGTGCAAAACTGAGCGGGACGGACGTAGGAAGTATTATTTATTACTTCCTCCGTCCCAACTAATTTTGCACATACGAAGGGACACGTATATTAAGAAAAAACTGTTTTTTGCTTTTTAGTTAACTTTTTCAAAAGTGAAGATTGAAGGTAGAGATTGTGAGAGAAATTTTATTTTTAAAGATGTGCAAAATTGTGTGGGACGGACCAAGAAAAGTGTGAAAAATTAGGTGGAATGAAAGTAGTATTAAAAAACTCTTATATTTTTGGAATGTTTTTCATTTATTTGACTCGTGCGCATTCAATTCTAAGCTCCGGTCATGCCTCCTTCATGATTCCTCCATTCTTGACTTTTTCTGTGATCTCATTTTCACATTCTGGTTATTAATTCTTTAAATCCAAATTGTGTATGAGTGAAATCCTTATGCCAGTTAGTTGCATTAGTGGGGTTCATTGATTACATACACATATATATAGATACAGCTCCTGTCTCTACTCACTTGAAGAAAAAAAGTGATAATGGAAAGCAGATCAAAGATGGAAGATTATGCAATTGTTGAGCAGATTGGAAGAGGAGCTTCTGGTTCTGCTTTTCTTGTTCATCACAAAATTGAGAACAAAAGGTAACTATCTTTTTTTTCTACTGTAATTTGACATATACACTATGTATATATGCAGACCTGGATCCTCTGAATCCTCCGTAGTTAAGGCTGTGCATTTCGGTGTAGTTCTCTCACATTCTCTCTACGGTTCGGTTAACTTTGTACAGAGGCTCTCCTTTTCCTTGAAAAAAATTGTTATATATATGCAGGTATGTTTTGAAGAAGATTCGGCTGGCTAAGCAAACTGAGAAATTCAAGAACACTGCTCATCAGGAGGTCAAAAACTTTAATTTTCCTTTTGTTTTTGGGTAAAATTTATGATATTTTAGTCTTATATTCTTAAATTGCATATAGCTATGAATTCATGATTCACACTTTGTTTATTTCTTGGAAAAAAATTGGGTTGGCGACCATCAAGAAGAAGAATCCTGAATGTTGTATTCTGTCTCCTGCTTTTGAATAACCATCACCCTCCATATATTTAGGGACGGAGTCGGGATTTGTTAATGAGGGGGCGAAATAATATTTTTGGAATATTTATCAAAGTTTTGAAAATATAAGTATACGAAATCCGCTCTTTAACTAAAATTACAGTGTATACATAATATAAACAGTAGTTTCGTCGGAGGGACTGCCGCCACCAGCCCCCTTAGCTCCGTCACTGCATATATCATATGATATATATGGAAAATAACGAAATAACAGATAGAACACTATACGGAATAAATAATGCATCTGGTAAAAATTGCATAATGTTGGACATACCTACTTTTCTTTGGATAAACAGACCTACAGATTACTTAATTTCTGAACCACCTACCACTCTGCAAGATAGTAAAGGCAAGTTATCAAACAATGCAGTAGTAGCAGATGATGTAATTTTCTTTTATAATTAATAAAGAAAATGTAATTGGTCAGTTTTTCGCTAAATAATACTCCCTCCGTCCCACTTAATTTTCGGGGCTGATCGGACACGGATGTTAAGAAAAAACTGTTTTTATTTTTAAGTTGATTTTATCAAAGGTGTAAATTGAGGGTGAAAATTGTTAGAAAAATTTCTTTTTTAAGAATGTGCAAATTAAGTGAAATGGACGAAAAAGATAAATGTACAAATTTAAGTAGAACGACTTGACATTTGTTGATTTCATTATTGCAGATGGCATTGATGGCAAGACTAGATAATCCCTATATCATTAAGTACAAGGATGCATGGGTGGAAAAGGTAATTTTTATCCCTTTTCAATTACCCTTATCCTACAATATACTTCAAATATTTATCCCGCACATTTACGGTGAGTACCTACTGAATCATAAGTATATTCTAATGATTCAGGACGCATATGTGTGCATAGTTACAAGTTATTGCGAAGGTGGAGATATGTAAGTGCTTACGAATGTTACATAACTTGGTATAATTAATTTCCGGCATGGTGGTTAAATGGTCAAATGTAATAAGATTGGATGGTATATATCCACATTTTCTATGTAAATACTTTTTTACTACAAATTAAAGGTAAAGTACGTTTAGAAGATCATGACCTTCGATATCACCTTCGATATGTATATATATATGTGTTTATATCAATGGCCATATCGAACGTCACTAATTATATTAATATATTGAAGCCTTCGATATTTGGTTTGAGGTCATGAGTAACCTTCGTGAGTTCATGACCCTCATATAAACAGTGACATTTGATATACAACAGTCATACTACATTTTCAAACTTTCATTTATTAAAGATAATATTGTCGTTTTAGATTTTTTTTCCCTAAAATAGTTATAGTTTTAGTGATTAAAAAATCGTAATAAAATTTGATCAAAACACCCAATAGGTTTTAATTGATTTTATAAAGCCTGAATATATTATTAAACACAATATTCATTTGAATTTTCAGGACAGAGATGATCAAGAAAGCTAGAGGGGTACATTTTCCTGAAGAGGTAATTTAATTACTTAATATACTTATATAAATTAATTAATTTTAAAATTAAGATGACATAATAAGTAGAGACGGAGCCAAGGGGTGCTGGCGATGGCGGCCGCTCCCCTCAAATTTTTCGACCGATGTATTGTATATACAGTGTAATTATAGTTAAAAAAATGATTTCGCTACCCTCAAATTCTCGAAAACGTTTATATATATTTTTGAAAAATTATTTCGTCTCCCTTATTATAAAATCTTGACTCCATCCCTGATAATAAGTTCACACATTTTAATTTTCTTTGCAGAGGATCTGCAGGTGGCTAACTCAGTTGCTATTAGCTTTGGACTACCTTCATTCGAATCGGGTCCTTCATAGGGATCTTAAGGTGCATTTCTTTAATAATTACGACCCGTAAATATGGTTTCTGATCGAAGAATTTGAGAATGAATTTGAAATCTCACTAGCATCAAATTCGTTGACAGGTATTTGGGTCGATAGGCATTTGAAATCCATAAATTTTGTTTCACTAAAGTTATAGTGATGTGGATGAACTTCAAATCTACTTTAATAAATTGTATTTTGAAGTTCATTAATTGAAAAGAGTTTATTTATAGAGATTATTACAACATACTATCCCATCTTTGCATGTTTTTACAGTTTGTCATATAAAATTTCTTTTGTTATAAATTGCCATATAAAACAAATTTAACCATTGATTGTCCAATTATGGACGACGAAGATTTCTCTCGTATGATAATTTGCAACAAAATTATTAGTTCAGATGGTAAACTGTAACAAAAAATAGTTTTATGACAAAGTGTAAAAACACGAAAAGTTTGAATGACAATATGTAACTTTTCCTTATTTATACAATTCTCAACTTACACAACTTTTCGATGATCCTTACAGTGCTCAAACATTTTCCTTACAAAAGACGGTGAAATTAGACTTGGTAAGAAGAACAAAATTACTTGTAATATATAATTTTCGGCTAATTCTTCTCTACCTAGCTATTATCCGACTGGAATAATTTACCATTTATTTAGTGGGTGGGGAGGCCAATGAATTCTCTTCACCCACCAAATCAATGCTGGATTGTCTCAGTCGAATAGTAGATAAGAATTTTCCGTAATTTTGCATATGTGTATTTTGACAAGAGAATTGCAGGTGACTTTGGACTTGCAAAGCTTCTCAACAAAGATGATCTTGCTTCATCTGTAATACTCCCTCTCTTAACTATTTCAGCAACCAAGTAGTTTTGGTTTCTTTTATCGTACTGCATAATTACTTTAAGTAAAGATTTGACTACGGAATTTACCGATAAAAATAATTCCGTCCTTAAATAGTCGGGATTGCCTACGGAATACTTTGTAAAAAAAATATTAGAAAATGTTATGCCTTCTCACTCTTCCTTTAGTCAGGATTAATGAAACATCACATGCTACCCAAATTAGTTAATTAATTCACAAGAAAACATCTTAACTTTTAAAAATATTACTTCCTCGAGGTTACTGTTTATATCGAAGGTTTTACCTTCCATATAAACAGTGATGCATATTTCTAGACTTTTATTCATTAAGGTACTAGGTACTTTACTTTTGAAAGTAGTCTCCATAAAAAATTGGTTATAAAATATGTCTTTAAAAATTTGGCTAAGATCACCTTATAGCTAGGACATATTCTTTTAAGAAAATTGGTAAAAATATCGTGTATGTTACCACTATTTATGAAACTAATCTTTAACTTTTTAGTTATGATAATGCCCTGTATATCGTAATTATCATGTTAAAGTATATATTAATGATACATCAGAAAATGAAGTCACGTGGACACCACATCAATCACTTATTGTCACATTATTGTATGATTTGTTGGTCTACCTGCAATAACAGGTAACAGGACATTTTCGCCAATTTTTTGCAATCTATAGAGCATTATCATAAACTACAAAAATTAAAAGTTATTTTCATAAATAATTATACAAGACATTTTCACCAATTTTCTCCATTTTTTTCCTTAAGCTGATTGTCAGTTTTTTTTTAAAAAAATAATATTAGGTTGTGGGGACTCCAAAGTACATGTGTCCAGAAATATTAGCAGATATACCATATGGCTATAAATCAGACATATGGTCTTTGGGCTGTTGCATGTTTGAAATAGCTGCCCATTTGCCTCCATTCAGGGCTCCTGTAAGTTCCCAAAAAACTAAAAAATATACTCTCTCCGTCTCGAATAAACTTGCACATTTTCTTTTTCGTATGTTCCAATTAAATTTGTACATCCTTAAAAAGGAAAGTTATAACACAATTTTCACCCTCAATCCACCTTTGAAAATCCAACATAAAAGCAAAAAACAGATTTTGTTACAAGTTCATTCGAGACGGAGGGAGTATATAATTGTGAATTACTTCAGATGTACATTTGATAACAAGTATATATATTGTCTGAAATAAAACAGGATATGGCTGGGCTAGTTAACAAAATAAACAGATCCACAATTTCTCCTCTTCCTACAGCATATTCTTCTTCCTTGTGAGTATGCTGCACTTGAACTTGGATATATGTATATTATTCCATCAAAGCTGATACAACTTTGATTGTTGCAGAAAGAGACTTATCAAAAGCATGCTCCGAAAAAGCCCCGAACATAGACCCACGGTACGTAAAACCTTATAAGCTCCTCCATCTTATACGTTCTTTTTACACTTCATCAGATGCCATGTTGTAAGTTTGGATAAATAAGATGGTCAAACACTGGCAATTTGTATTTCAAACGACTAAATTTAAGGGGGGAAGTTATAAAAATAGGACCCTAAGTTTTCTAAATTTTGCACATTTAGGACGAATGGAATAAGAAATTATAAATTTCACGTGATCGGCACGTGATTTTCATGTGAGTCAAAATGCGAGCTCCGTGATGATTTTAACCTTATGTGGCCTAAAAAATCATTTATACATAAGAAAAAAATACATGTACTAATTTGCAGTAAAAAGGTGTAAACGAAATTCTTATCTCAACCTTAGCATGCAGCCTGCATTGGGCTCTTACATAGAAATCAAGTGCGAATTAACTCGATAATCCAAAATTTGTACTTAATTTATCTTTATCGTGCAAAATTTAAAAAGTTAGTGCCTCAAATTGCAGGTTTGAATAATTAATATTTTTTCTGACTTGCAACAAAAACAATAGTTTATTTAAAACTAAGATGATATTATCATACTTTATAAAAAAAAAGCTTATAAGCTCGTAATAATCTTGTTCGTCATCAACATCTTTCCATATACAGGCTGCAGAGCTCTTGAGGCACCCGCTTTTACAACCGTACGTTGCTCAATACAGCAACCACTTATCACCCGTCTTCCTCCCCATAAAATCCGAATCGATCTCAAAAACAAAAGGCGCGCTGCGCAACAGAAAATGGCAGACGAAAGAATCAGAAGTTTATGGTATGAGTAAGCCACATTTGGCGAATAATGACAGATGCAAAGTTACATATTCTTCATCAGGATCAAGTACGGTACTGACCGAAGGAAACGGAGAGAAAAATGAGACTTCACGAGAAGAGAAAGCAGAAGCAATGGAGTCGTTGCTTGAACTGTGCGCGCAGCTTCTGAAGCGCGAGAGGATTGAGGAGCTCGCCGGCGTGTTGAAACCGTTCGGAGAAGAAGAAGCGGTGTCGTCTAGAGAAACTGCCATTTGGTTGACCAAAGGCTTGATGAATATTCAGAGACAGAATGCAGATTGCAAAAATCTCTGACTAGTCATCGTGTGAGCGTTAAGCTCATGTTGGTTGCCTAATCGAGTTTATATTCCACTCAGCCGCAACTAGCGTTAGGCTCTAGTATGTTGTCTGATCAGTGCCTAACGAGTTTTTAAACATTTCATCTACGGTTTTCCCATTTTATTTTGATGGATATATTGGTGTTGTAGAATGTAATTAAGTTGTAGGCTTGTAGCAGTGGTTTATGAAATTGAATTGAAGATATGTCATGATCAAGAATTAATTTAGTTGGAAAAGTATTTCGGACATTTAATAACTTTGGTTTAAAAAGAGTGAAGTGAATTTGAGGTAATGTAAGAAGATTAAAGTTTGGCTACCTAATCTACTGGGAAATAAATACTGATATTCAACTATAATTATGAATGAGAAATTTCAGTGGAAGGTAAAATTTTTGGAAAATGTCTAAAAAAGTTCTCAATTCAGGTTGTTTCTTTTGAATTTTCTAATTTAAGGGTTGTATTTTGAAAAATAGGAAACATTAGTCGATACACCGAAAATTCAGTACGGAGTTGATTGAAATTTTCAACTCGGAGTATATTGAAATTTTGGATATATGGTACTGAACCTTCCATACATCGGATAATGTGTCTTACTTTTAAAGACGTCAGCCCTGAATTGAGAAAAAAATACAAAAACTAATTATAGAACCCGAATTAAGATATTTTTTAAAATTCAGGCATTCGAGATGAAATTACTAATTATGAACTACTCATTCTGTGTACTTGCCTTTCCGATCCGTTCCAACTAAAGTTGCCACCCTAAAAAAGAAACTAATCCCACAATCTTCATCCTCAAATTTTCAATTCTCAATTTTCATATTTAAAAAAGTTAAAGAACTGTTTTTTCTTAATATTCGTGTCCAGTCAAAATGACAACTTTAACTGGATCGGAGGGAGTATCATATACAAGGAAATCTATTCAGTAGAACAAAAAGGTTTACAAATAATAAATAATGAACTTGGGTGTGATTTTTAAGTACGATATGACTTTTGAAATTTATCAATACTTATTATCAACTATGATTTTTTCCAATTACAAGTTGATAATTTTTAAAAGTTACGATGCAATTGATAATTGGATCTAGGTGACTTTTTTTTTTTTTTAATTAAGCCAAAACAAAGGAAAAAACTTAATATTGATATGTTAAAATAATACTTCCTCCGTTCCGGTTTAATTGACCTACATTTCGTTTTTGTTTGTTCCAACTTAATTGACCTAGTCCATAAATGACAAATTTTTCTCACAATCTCCACCCTTAATTTTCACATTTAAAAAAATTAAAGATTCCACAAAAATATCTTAGAATGCCTGAATTTTAGAAAAAATCAATTGGGCCGGGGGATTATGTTACATAATAGTATGATACTGTAGTCCAATTAGCTTAACGGGCTTTATAGCCCATTCTGGAAATAGCCCAATAATGAAAACGGCCCACTTAACTATTTATTACATCATCCGACAATACGTGATTTCCAGGTAAGAAAAAACCTAATTTTCTTTTTCCTTCCTCTCTCTCAGATCTACCTATATCAATTAAAACCCCATAACCGAGCAACAATTTCAGTTTATTTTCATCATAATTTCCCCCTGAATTTTTCACATTCTGGAATATAGACGATAGGAAGGTTTTTGGCGCGTAAATCGTGATGCCGATGTGGAATTCGGTGGCTAATTTTAAGGAGAGTCTGAGTAAAATTGCACTTGATGTACACGATGACGATGATGATGAAGAGCTGTCTATGTATAACTCACCCCCGGGCGATCAATTCGATAACGGAGATTCAGGTTCCGAGCGGAGGATTTCTCGTAATTTTACTGGTTCACCTTCGCCGATCGTTAATGGTTTTCATTCCCCTCCGAATCACGAGGTAATTAGGTTCGAAGTTGAATTGATCTTTCTGTGGATCTTGTGTCTCTGTGTGTGTGCGTGTATGTGTGAACTTAGACAGATGAACCTACATCATTCAATTCATTAAATTGACTGATGCATGCTTCAATTAGGAAGGACAGGGGGGTGATTTTGCTATTTGAAATTTTGAATAGCCGTATTGGTTGCAATTTAGTTTGGTTCATTGTTTAGGTCCCCCGTAGTTTGTAATGTTTATGGATGAATCTCGATTTTGCTTGATTGTGTTGCTGTTGGCTGCATTGGTGGCTATTGCTGCTAAAAGTGGTTTCTGAAGTTCCAGAGTTCATGGTGAAAGCAGCTTAAAGTTATGGATTTCAGTGCCTGAGAACAGAAACATACTTCCTTCTTTTCTTGTTTTGTGTGTGAACTATTTTCATTTTCTAGAGTACTTATTTTGTCTGTGAAATTACTTTTCTTACGTCTCGATTGTTCTAAAAGAACTAAAGTTAATTAGTAACTGGGAAGGAATATGTCGGTGGTCTTGAATGAAATGATATTGGTCATCCATCTGTTAATTTCTGCTATTTGGTGATATTTCCTATCCTCCTGAGTGTTGATTAGCAAACAATTGGCTGTCCTAATAATTCTCTTGTTTAGCAGATTGAATTGTACAAAACAGAAATTAAGAGACTTCAGGAATCTGAGGCTGAAATAAAGGCACTATCAGTTAATTATGCAGCTTTATTGAAGGAAAAAGAGGTAAATTCATCTTCGTGGCCCTAAATTTTATCATCTGATCTATCTCTTGCTTATACATGTTTTGCTTTATATAGGGCCCTATGTGGTATTTTTGTTTAAAGCTTGTTAGACATGAATAGCTAAACATAGTAGTAGTGGGTGATTTCATGCATTTGGTTGAATACAAACTTAATTTAGCAGACTACCTTTCATCACATGAAGGTGGCATCCGACTCTTCTTAATCTTGACATACTTCTTACTCCCCCCCCCCCCTCCTCCAAATTTACGCAATAATACCTCTGAGTGCTCTATTCCATGCTGTAAATATCTATTACTTCAGCTGAGGAATGCAATCTGTCGTTTAAGTCTCAGAGCTGCTATCATAAGTAAACACATATAAGCCATATTTTTGCACGGAATCTGATGAATTCTGCTATATAACCATTTACATAACCTGTACTTTCTGAGAAAAAATGCATAATCTTGTTCTGGTAGTTAGCTTTTTGTGTGAAATTCCCTGCACCCATTTTCTTAGCTGAAAGTGATGTTCCTCTTTTTGAGTATTAGTATGTTTTCAAGCTGTTGATCATTCATTTGTAGAATCTGAGATTTGACTATACAAAAGATATTTGGTCCTGGCTTTACTTGCAGACTAGGTCGTGTTGGATGATTTTACATGGTTGTGGAGTAATTTGGTGATTATTTTCTGGTTGACAGGATCAAATTTCAAGGTTGAGCGAAGAAAATGGCTCATTGAAACAAAATCTTCTTAATACAACTGCTGCTCATGGTACATCAAGAACTGGCCATAAGGTAATGCTCTTTAGTCGAGAAACTAGTTAAAACTGATCGAATGTAGTAGATATTTCCGGGACATTTGTGGTTATACATAATTGGATCCAATCAAAAGAATATGAACTTTTAGGTGTCTTTTGTCGAGTTAATTTTCTCTTATCTTCAAATCTTTTTGGATCCATCTTCTGTACACGTGAGATATGGAATGTTGTTGCAGATAAATTGCAAAATTACTTTCATTATGCTTAGTTTGTTTTCTGAAGGAAGTCTTGGAGTCATTCTGAAATGAATGCGTGTCATCTGAAGGTTGTTCTCGATCAAGACAGTTGGTTACTTTCAGCAAATGTGATTAGAGAGAGGTGTTTCTTTTTCTTTGTCTTCTTTTGAGTACGATTAAAGAGTTAAATGGTGAGAGGAAAATGTATGAGAATATGATGATAACATAATTTGTGTATTACTAGCAATTAGTATTCCCAGGACCTTGACTTTGTACACAAGAACTTAATAATGTAGAAAATTATTTTGTTTTCCTACTGGGTTTGTAAACATGTTTCAAATTTCAGTGAAAATAATTTTACCCATATGTTGCCTAATGTAATCTAAAACACGTCAGGGAAGTGGTGATATTTCTCCCAATCGCCACAGTAAAGCTGTAACAAGAATTCGTTCTCCTGGAAGCCCACTAACCAACGGTGTTGTCTCTAACGGATTAAGCAATGGAACCACTTCAACTAATGCGAGGGTAAGAGGAGCTTTCATTTGCCGTTTACAGAAGTTGTATTCCTTCTATCAGTTGCTCTTTTCGTTTGTTATGTTTTTATTTTCAATTTCTTTATGTTTTGCATGAATTAGTTGCAAACTTGCCATATATTTCACGTACCACCTACTTGCTTGACAGTTGATAATAATGAGAACTAATGAAATTCTATTTTCGTTCCTCGCTTGTGGCTTTTGTGGTTGGAAACTTGCATCTGTGTTTTTCCTGTACATTCGTTACAATAGTAAATATATACAGACGTTAATATATTATTTTATCTTCCACCAATGATTGAATCTGGTGATAGCTATTTTAATGCCTTTTAGGAACTCTCAGATACAATGGAAGACAAAAGTAGATCCCTGCAAGCAACTCATGAAGCACAAGTGAAACAAATGGCGGCGGAACTTGATAAAGAACGTGGCAAGTTGACAAGTATGCAGATGAGATTACAAGGTATACGCAGATTTTTTGACGACGCAACTTCAGAAGCGATGCCTTTGAAATTAGAATATTAGGTTGACTCATTTATTCTATTTTCTAGAGGAGCAGAAGTTGAATGGATCATTTCAGCAGGAGCTTAGCTCATTAAAAGATGAAAAACATAAAGTGAGTTTGTGTTGTTGCTGCTTTTTCGTCTCCCCTCCCCCTTTCTCCTCTTTCTTTGATCATTGTGGCATGTGATATCTGGCATCATCTAACGAAGTTGGCCGAATTTATTTTTATATGATGATATTTGAGAAAGTTTTTAATGATGAACATGTAAATCGTGGTAATCTTTTATCGAAAACTTGTCTTATGGTTGGTCTTGAAATCGCCTGCAATGATGGGAATTCATTCCTTATATTGCCTTAATTGAAAGTATTTCCATTACCATATAATCATACATGTTCCGATGTTCCATTATTTTCTCTCTTCAGATGTTGAGAGAGATAAATAAAACCCATGACGAGCTAAATCAGAAGATGTCAGAGATAGGAAGATTGCAAATGGAGTTACAGAGAATAGGCAGAGAAGAAAAAGATGACACTGTGGAGAAGTTGAAGAAAGTTATTTCTACCCTGGAGGATGAAAATAGAAAGATTAAGGTCTATGTCTTACCATGTTTTAAACATTACTTTGAGAAAGTACTTTGCATGTTTCATGCACGCACGTGTGTATTATGTTTGATTAGAACGTATGTGTACACATTCACAAACATATCCTTACAGACATTGGACTTTACCATTTTTTTCATGGTAGAAAGAAAAAGATGAATTCGAGACTGCCTTAAAAGCAAATCGTCCTTATCTAGCTGGCAACGAAGTAGCTAACGGTGTACATGCTCCAGATAAGCATTCAAATAGCATAAGCGAGGTATATTCTAAGTTTCTTCACCATGTTGTTGAAGATCTCTCTTGCATCATTCTTTGTTTCATTGGTCTGTGCCTAAATTCATCTCACTTTTTTCCTCATATAGTTAATTCTTAAGTATCTATCCCTATAATATGCACCCAACAAGAAATCGTATATCCATAATGAACTATTCCATAGGTAACACTCCTATCTAACAAGTACAGACTCTGCAGGGATTGCCTGGGAAGGAGGAAATGCAGGAGTCTTTACATAAACTTGAGAATGATTTGAAGGAAGCACGGAGGGAAAGAGACAAAGCAAGGCAAGAGTTGAATCGCCTCAAGCAGCATTTATTGGAGAAGGTCTATGCCTTCACTTTCTTAGGTTGACCATTATGAACATGTATTGTTATACAGTGTAGTGTGCTAAAATCTCCAAACCTATCTTATTCACAGGAATCTGAAGAATCAGAGAAAATGGATGAGGACACTAAGATCATTGAGGAACTTCGAGAAATCAATGCACACCAAAGGGTTCAAATCTCACGTTTGGAAAATGCTCTTAAGCAGGCAATTGCAAGTCAAGAACAAATAAAGATGTCCAACAATAATGAACTTATGAAGGCTAAAGAAACTATAGATGAGCTTAATAGAAAATTGAGTAGCTGTATCAGCTCAATAGATGCCAAGAATATGGAGGTTCTTAATTTGCAAACTGCACTTGGCCAATATTATGCTGAAATTGAGGCTAAGGTAAACTCTGTATCCTGTTGAATGAATATGAGAAGGAGGGCGCGTATCTGCTTTATATTCTAATGGAAATACCTTTTCAGGAACGTCTTGGCGAGGAGTTGTCAGTCACAAAAGAAGAATTAGCAAAACTTGCCAAGCAGCTGAAGGTATAATTCTGAGCATGATCATGTCGACTATTCAACTAGTATTATTGTGTTCTCAAGAGTCCAACACATGCTAATGTTACCTTTTGAATTGGTTTGCTCATTATTAGTATGAACATGGTTTATTTGATTTTATGCTCACTAGTGATTCAATGACTAGAGGTGCCCAAACGGTCGAACCGAAACTGGCAGTTCAAAAACTGTCCAAGGGAAACTGAACCAAACTGTGTTATACACGGTTCCTAACCGTTATGTCAAATTGTAAACGCCTGTTCGGGTGTGTTTATTTTTTGGTAATATGCATGATTATTTAATAAAATTAATGTATATAAAACTAAACTGAAAGTTACTACCAACCAACTGCAAAATTACAGTACAATAAACTTATCACAATATAATCATAGAGAATTGACATTTGAGATTGGGGGAGATTGAGATTGAGTTTTGAGAGTGAAGAATGGGTTGAAAAAGTGTTGTTGGGTGGGGTTACTAATCAAATAATAACAGAAAACCACAAAACTGGCGGTTCAAACTGAAACCGCTGGTTATAATTGCTGGAAAGAACAAAGCAATACATATATGGTTTGCGTTTGCAACCGAAACTGGGTCAATTATTAACTGACCTGTGCAACGGTTTGGTTTCGGTTTTCCAAACCGTTGCCCACTGTCAATGACGACTCCTATAGATATATGTCTTTTAGGGTTCAAGGCATGTGCTTCCTTTCTGTTATTCCTCAACTTACTGCTGCATATGATTCCAGGAAGCACACCAACAAGCAGAAGCATTAAAGAAGGAAAAGGAGGAAATTCTAGGGAAGCTTTCACATGCAGACATGATACTTGCTGATGGGAAGAACAGAGTTAAGAAGCTCGAGGAAGATAATGAAAAACTGCGTCGAGCTCTTGAACAGAGTATGACGAGGTTAAACAGGATGTCGGTTGAATCTGATTTCCTTGTTGACAGGTCAGATTCTCAAGCCTTGTTGGAAACTAGGACGCTCTGTTTTGGAAGTAATATACGGGAAATACAATCTATTTAGATGTTGGTTATCATAATAAAAAGACTGCAATCTTAGCTGATAAAAGTTTTATTGTTTAAAATTGTCAACTATATAATTTTAATATAAATGTCCTTTCATAAATATGGTTTTGGATTATCTGCAGGCGCATTGTGATAAAATTACTAGTGACGTACTTCCAGAGAAACCACAGCAAAGAGGTATGGTGCCTGCTTTATAGAGACCCTTGTCCTCTGAACTGAGAAATGAGAAAGCAGGAGTGAACACAAGGAGCAGATAAGCTGCCCTTGATAATGATAATAAATTTCTATAATAAGCAACATTGATTTATGGCTAATTAATTGTTCCAGGTCCTTGATTTAATGGTTCGCATGCTGGGATTTTCTGATGAAGACAAGCAAAGGATTGGTGTTGCTCAGCAAGGTGCTGGGAAAGGTGTAGTTAGAGGCGTGTTTGGTCTTCCGGGTCGATTAGTTGGGGGCATCTTTGGTAGTGGCTCTGCTGAAGCTAATTCTTCTATGGCTACTGACAACCAGGTATTTCTTGCCAAACCTTCTTCTGCTGTCGTCTTTGCTTTGATGCACGCTCTCCTGACCTCATATTGTTTTCTTTAATTGAGTCAATATTGTAAGTTAACATTTCAATTTCTTGTGAATTCTGGAGAATGACACGGTGGAAGCTGTGGGTTCCTTAATCCATTTTCACCCACTTGCTGTTGCGCTTTTCCCCATCCGTGTGAAATTCACTAAAGGAAAGATCACTGGATTTTTTTGGTATAATTAAAGAAATTATCTTGACCTAGTTAGAAAACAAATAAAAACATGTTTCAAAAAATTTAGAAAAGATTCCCAACTCATCTCGGTCATACAATTATCCCTCTCTTAGTTGACTTTGGAAAATGTGATGCCAGCAAGGGTTAATATTCATGCAAGTAGAAGGGGCAGACTAGTCTTACTCATAACGTCCAATATCTATAAATTATTTAGTAAATTGGTTAGTATATACGCATTGAATTTGATTGGGTTTTTAATCCTTCTGCAGTCAGAGGGGGTTTTTGTGTGCACTCAGAACATGCTGTTCTTTTCATTAGTAATTATGCCCAGCCTTAAACTACTCCCTTTTTCATTTCAATTATAAGTTTCTAAACTATAGCGGAACAAATTGTTGCAGTCGTTTGCAGATTTATGGGTGGACTTTCTTCTTAAAGAGACAGAAAGAGAGAAGAGAGAGTCTGCCGATGCTGCTAGTGGTACCACGCCAGAGCAAAACCCAATTGCAACTACATCCCCCTTGCCAGATCATAGAGGGACTACAGCTACTACGCCTAATATCCCGAGACCTAGTAGCCCTTACTTCAGCCAAAACCAAACGCCTTATGGGAACTTCTTGAGACGTGAACATTCTGATTCAGAATTCTCAACGGTCCCTCTCACATCATCAGAAAGCAATTTACAGGGCTCAAGACTACCACCAAGGTATTGAGGTATTTATGCGAATTACGGGCTGTAAATATACACAGAGTCAAGTGCAGATTTATTTTTGGTGCCTTGTGTTCGTTTGATTCTTTATATTTGTTGAATGAAAGAAAAGCCCCATGTGAACATATTACGTTATGGCCTATCCGCATGTGAAGTTACTTACGGTTTGGAGCTTTTCTCGAAGCGAGAAGATGACAGATCTTAGATAGGCTGCTGGAAAGTAGTGTATGCTTAATGTGTATATAGAGACGATAAACATTGACAGTTTCAGAGTTACATTTTACTTGTGATGCGTTCTTACATCATGTTTTTCCTTGCATTTTCATTGGGAAATCTGATCGGCTCTTTGAACTTTATATTCCTGCATGCGCTTGTATGGTTGTATTGCAGTACAAGCTACATGGATTTTTTAAGCAATTATTAGAGAAAAATTAGGTTGCATGCAAAGATTTCCCTATAGAATTGACGGTAGAATTCAAATCCAATCCATTAAATTTGTTTGGTTAAGAATATAAATCGATGGATTTTAAGTACTTTTGAAACTTCATTCAGTGTTTTAAGTTTGAAATTATTTATAGAAATCTGTATTTACTCATATATAACCATGACAAATACTACACACAAAATAAACATACCACACTACATGCTCTCCCCGCACATCTCACACACTACGCACTTTTTTACATTACATTGGTGACAACTTCAAGCATAAACAGATGCTACGCAAGTTTTACACACTGTCACGTGCATTTACCCCACCATTATCATCCTCATTCTAACGAAGGTAAAATGAAAATAAAAAATCCATCCGAAAACCAACAAAAGATTTAAAAGGAATGAACTTCAAAATGATTTTTCTTTAATCAGTTCATTTAAAATTGCATTAATTTCCAAATTCCTCCATGCCAACACAAAGTGCAAACATCAATCCAAAACATTCCCAATTAGATCAGCAAAATTACCCCAACCAGACATCGATGATACAAAGCACATCAGAAATTCATATACCCGTACAAACAAGCCCCAAAGTACACAATGTTCAACAAGACTTATAGAAAGATCAAAACTACAATGTTTCAAGTGAAACTGCAGAAAGCAGACAAAGCTGGCCCCGCTTAAACAAAAGATATCTAAGATCGTTTCTTGTCCAATGGATTCCTGGGTAGCTTACTCAAGACTTTATGGTCGAACACTGCATACTGCTTCTTGATTTCATGTAGTGCTTTCTCAGCAATGGCATCTATCTTATCATCGTACTTCTCGTACAACACAGGCACAGTGTGCAGCAAAACAAATACTGAGAAAAAGCGAGTAAGTCAGAAGAAAGTATTATTCCAAGTAACTACTTATTTTGCGGTTTCAGAAAAAGAAATACTTACGTAGGTAAAACAACGTCAAGAAACTGCAGAAGCTGCCAACAATCGAGAGAACCCAAAGGCCAGCAACAACCTGAAAATAAATTATGAGTGCACATAGGAGCATAAAACTAACACAAAAACAAAGCATACAATCAACTGATCAGAATCCAAAGGGAATAAGACGTGAATCCATCTTAAGACCATAAGAAACAAGAATTTCACCACCATAAAGAACTTAGGAAGGTGCAATAGGGCAATGATCTGTTAAAAAGTCATTGAGGGCTAGCTTCATCATGGTAGATTTCGCAATTTTGGTTTTAAATGAATCAAATTGATATTAAAAGATTTACCAAATAATACTCATCTACGGACTACAGCGAAGGTTCAGGCCACAGATGGTACACGTAAGACCCAAAACTACATACATAAAAATTAAAAGACATGAAAAGGTGTAAGGAGAATTCCAATTTTCAACAAATATTACCCCAAGGAACATTTTCAAGTCCCTGCCAGATGCGATTTCCCTCAACACATAAAAAGCACGATTGATCTCACTACGTAGGGCCGAAGCAACCTCGAGAAACGGTTTTTCAGGAAGACGAACTTCGGGAATTTGGGCAGGCCTCCTGCAACCACAGAAAAGATGGGATAAATATAAAAGGTACACAATTTCTAAAACAAAATACAAGAAAGATCATTGGGTTGAGCTTACTTGTTGATGAAAACTGACGCATTGGACCACAAGAAAGACAAAGAGAGCACAAGAATCACAATGTGGCAGACCAGAGTAAGCAAATGGTACTCGAGTAGTTCAAAAAGAACCCAGATTGCCGTTGCTGTACCGAGCACTGAAGCAGAGATTTTCTTGTTCCTCCACAAGAATATATCAGCCGCTGCAATAAGTAGCCACCAGATGTTAAACATTGTCCTCAAGAAGTATATGAACAAATCAATCGTGCAATTCAAGCTCAGGAACAATGTCGCTATGAAGGTCCAGATTAGGTTACATTTGAGTGGAAGGACTTGGCAATTGATTTAGACGATGGATTTGAAATCCACAATCAAATCCTTTCAACTTGAGGAGTAACAAAAGCCAAGCCAATGGATTTTAAATCTCTCCTGAATCTCTAGTTCATTTTTTATGAATTTGAAATCCTTTCCACTACCTAGTCACTTAGAAATTCATGCTCACTCTCATATATGCTAACTAAACACATATATTACATACTTATACTACACACACTCTCTACACACACTTTACACACTACACAGTACACACACTTCCATTACCATCCTCTTCTTTACAAAAATTGAAAAAGAAAACGTTCAAACAATTCAAACCCACTCATTTAGATTTGAACATTAACAAGGGATCTGAGCTGAAATGAGTGGATTTCAAATACAAAGGGTTTTAAATTAATTAAATTCATCCAAATGCCATCTTAAAGAACATCAACTACTAAACAGGCATCAAAGTTGACTCAATCCAATCAGATGCAGTATTTTGCTTAAAACAATCTCCAAATTCCACTTATTCATAGCAATAACTCATTCAGCTCAATCCTCATACTGTAATTTTCTATAAACACTTCCCAATAACACATGTTTGCAGCAATAGTTCACTCATATACTGCTCACTGAATAGGACACAATTAAAAACCCAAAGCACTACCAGATAATTCAACATTTCTCTTCAAGTTGAGTGCACGAATGTCTTGCAGCTATCTAGGGTTATATGTTAGGATGTAACAAATGCTGATTACAAATCTCATCAACACAGAGCATGGAGTTTAATAGCATTTTAGTGTATTTTATCATTTTGAACATATGTAACCAATCAAATTAGCATCCGCAACAAAAACATAGAAAAATAAACTAAATCTCAAAGTTCAGTAGAATAGCAACACTTTGTCCGTAAGCGCGTGATACGTACGTTTTCCACCGCCGAAAACCTTGTGAACAGGCTTTTCGCGGCCGAATAATCGGTAAATCTTCTCCTTGACCGCAGATTCCGTCGTCTCTTTCTTAGCATCGGAGTCAGAGTCGGATGAGGACGAACTCGAGTCGTCCCCGCCGTGAATCTTATCGGAGATTTTATCAGTAAACGACTCCGTCCTTGGATCTGAAATCTCCTCTTGCTCCGCCATCGCTGATCCGCGCCGCTTATTCAAATTCAAAAATCAAGGAAAAATTCCCTCAAAAGAAAATCAAACACAGAATTCTTCACAGCTAAGAAAAGAGAAAGTAGAGGGAACTGTAGCGATGCGTGGGTTTTATGTACGAAGCGAATCCGAGCCTCAGGTTTGGAGTTTGGTTCGGCTGTTTTTGAATTCAATGTGATATTGGACATGAGTACTCCTCCATACATAAGTCGAGATCGTGACATACTTTTATGTTTGAGCTTAAATAAAAGTTTAATTCAAGCTTGATAAGTAAGAATTTAAAAAAAAATTAATTAATTATATCAAACTACTTAAATTCAATTTATGTTTCTCTTGAATTAAACTAAGTTGAGTAGACTTGATTAATAATCACGTAAGCTCAAGCATGATATTTAAAATAAGTTTGGTCATCTGTACGTTTGCTCCGTTCAACTCAACTTATTTACAATTCTATTTATCTATCATCGAAAAAAAATATTTATAGACCAATTGCTAAATTAAGATTCCTCCAAGGAAAATTCATGGACCATAAATTCTCCTTGTCATGTCTGGAGTCAACACAAGAGTTGTTGACTTAAATACTGATTAAGTTAGTTAGATGAATGTTAGGGAAGGAGTTTGTTAAATAGCTTTTTAACTATTGTTGTATTCTACTGGTGTAGGTATATAGGACTCTAATAAACAGGCAAAATTTGTTCGGGCAGAGGATTTTTTTTTTCTTTTTATTATTTTTTAAATAAAATTATAAATATAATTGATAACTATCGCAAGATGAAATTTTAGTGTTAATTGTCATTTCGAAGTGATCTAAAACTGACCTATTTTTTATTTATTTTTTTGGGTTCTTAATGTTCAAATTTTAATTACCGCCTTCACAAATAACTTATCATTAATAATTCTTAAATACATTTAAAAAAAAAAAGAAAAAACATACTGCTCGAGTATCATTTTCCATATATATATATATATATATATATATATATATATATATATATATATATATATAACCATATTAAATCAATTATGATGGACTCTACCATGATTAGATGAACTAGAAGAATTCTTGCACCTAATATTCTCTATAGCTTCCTCTTCCATTAGAAGATCGTCTTCCAACAAAATTAGCTGAGTGAGACGAATCAAAAGATAAACGTTGTTGTAGCCTCGTTTCATGTGATTGCAGCAACTAATGAATTTCAGAGAGAGAGAGAGAGAGAATTTGATTTCACAGTGAGATTTACCATTGTTGCCTTATATTCAGGTCCAAATTCCCCCAGTATATAGAGAATTAGATCCTCATCATCAACTTGTTGACCAACAATCATAGTTGCATCCTTGAATCCTCTCATTTTCATAATATAATCATCAACTGACATATTGCCTTTCTTAGTAGATTGTAACATGAACTTCAAATGCCTAACACAAGCCTTAGACTGCAAGCTATTGAGACTCACGTGAACAGACCATTGCTAATCTGAGTCAATATCATCAAAGGAATAGTCAACATATCAGAAATTCAATTTTAGTCAACGAACCGGGTTCAGAGTAAGCAGAACCGGGCGGCTGAGAAAACCGCGAGTCATAACAGACTCAAACCGACAGTTATGACTCAAAGTCATAAGAAGAGGGTTTTTACAACTGTTTCTTCAGAGAAATACAACAGAAACAGGTAGTTTCACTTTGCCTGTCTTGCTGACCTATTTCCCTGTTGATTCGAAGCTCGTTTCTTATATATATGAGTTCGCAATGATGAGTAGGCTAGTCTAGAACAGTTTTCCCTTTGTAATCAAATCAGGATTAGCTCAATTGTTATACTAGAGTTCTTTGTGCAGTTTAGGGTCTCTAAATTAGGGGTTCTATTGCATCTTAGTTGTATCTTGTAATTGAGGATTGATTTGAGTGAATTGAGGAACATTGATCCTCCGTGGATGTAGATCTTCCCGATCGAACCATGTAAAAGCTTGGTGTGTCATTTTTCTTTCTGGTTTTGAATATTTTAAGTTTTGTTATGTTCTTTCTTGATTGTGGTGATCTTTTGATAATCTTGGTTGCTGAATTCTAACAAGTGGCGTTGTTTGTGGGAAACAGACAAGGAGATAGTTGCAAAGAAGCTAGATGTTGAAAGATTCACCGGTAAAAATGACTTCGGGTTGTGGAAGATCAAGATGAAAGCAGTTTTGACACAACATGGATTAGTTGTTGCGTTGAAACCAGCAAATGAGTGGTCTGTCACTGATAAGACCAAGAAGGAGGAGATTGTAGAAAAGGATCACAGTGTGATCATCACGTGCCTTGGGGATAAACCACTGAGGGAAGTTGTGAAGACAACTACAGCTGATGAAGCATGGAAGAAATTAGAAGATCTATATCAAGCAAAATCAGTAACCAACAAACTGTTATTGAAACAGAAATTGCTTGCATTTAAAATGCTAGAGGATAAGAATCTGGTTGAGCAATTAGATGAGTTCAATAGATTGATTGATGATCTGGAGAGTCTTAAAATTAGAAGAAGATGACAAGCTTTAATGATCCTGAATGCTCTTCCAAAATCTTTGGAAAACTTCAAAGATACTCTGTTATTTAGAAGACAAGACAAACTGGATCTGGATTTGATCCAAACCTCTCTCAGGACCAAAATCCTGCAAATCTCAGGAGACAAGAAACCTCAAAGTACAGGAGAAGGACTAAATGTAAAATTCAATAAGAATAAACTCCAGAAGAAATCTCAAACTACTCAGAATAACAAACAGAAGTCTGCCAAAGAAAGTGGAAAGAAGGTGCTATACTTGTAAACAAGTTGGACATCTGAAAAAAATGCCCAGAAAGAAAGCAGAAACAAGAAAGCAAAGAAACAGATGCTGCTACTGCAGAAGAAAGATATGATAGTGCAGAAGTATTGACAGTTTCAGATAGGAAAATCAGTGATGAATGGGTGTTGAACTCAAGTTGTTCCTTCCACATGTGTCCACATGAGTCATGGGTTCAGGATCTTCAATAGTTTGATGGTGGATCGGTGTTGCTTGGCAATGATCACACATGCAATGTTCAAGGTTGTGGCTCACTAAAGATCAGAATGCATGATGGAGTTGAAAGACTGCTCACAAAAGTAAGGTATGTCCCTACCTTGAAGAGAAAAATGATTTCTCTTGGATCTCTAAATGCTACTAGTTGTGAGTTTAACACAGAAGATGGATATATTCATGTTACTAAGTATGGTAAAATTGTGATGGAGGGAAAGAAAGTAAATGGTCTATATATTCTCATTGGAAATTATGTAACTGGATCTGCTGATAATGTAATGAACACCTCAAATGCTTTACTATGGCATAAAAGACTAGGTCATATAGGAGAGAAAGGAATGAATGAGCTGTCAAAGAAAAAGGTGTTTGGAAATTCAAAATCTATCAAACTTGATTTTTGTGATCACTGCATTTTGGGCAAGGCAAAGAAACATTCTTATGGAAAAGGAATTCACTTAACAAAAGAACCTCTAGACTATGTCCATTCTGATATTTGGGGCCCAACAAAAGTAGAAACTCATGGGAGTGGAAGGTACTTTATATCTATAATTGATGTTTTTAGTAGGAAAGTATGAGTGTTCATACTCAAACATAAGAGTTATGCCTTTGAAAACTTCAAGGACTGGCTAACTCAAGAAGAGAATAAGAGGGGTAAGAAGCTTAAACATCTAAGAATAGACAATAGGCTTAAGTACTTGTTAAAAGAATTTAATAAATTATGTAGAGAAAGAGGGATAACCAGGCATAAAACTATACCACTCAATCCTCAACAGAATGGGCTAGCTGAGAGGATGAACATAACATTAATTGAGAGGGTGAGATGTATGTTGGCAGATGCAAGACTACCAAAATCATTCTGGGGAGAAGTTGTTAGTACAACTTGTTATCTGATCAATAAATCACCTTCATCTGCCATCAAATTTCAAACTCCTGATGAAGTCTGGTATGGGAAGCTGCCAAACTATATTGATCTTAAAGTTTTGGGGTGTCAAGCTTTTGCACACATAAGGCAGGATAAGCTTGATCCAAGGGCTGTTAAATGTATTTTCATTTGATATCCTAAGGGTGTAAAGGGATATAAGCTTTGGTGCCTTGAAAGTGGTCATCAAAGGGTTATAGTGAGCAAAGATGTGACATTCAATGAAAATGTCATGGGGTATAAACACACAGCGTAAAATACTGAAGTGGATGGAAACATTTTAATAGAAACCACATCTGTTGAGGTGGAGTTTGAGAGCCAGGATGAAGACACAAAAAACCAGAACAATGATGAAGATCATCACTCCTCAGAAGAAGAAGAAAATATGGATGATGAACATAATTTAAGAGACTATCACTTAGCAAGAGACAGAGTAAGAACAGAAATTCATCCTCCAAGTAGGCTTGGACAAGCAAACATGGTGTCTTATGCATTGGCAGTTATAGAATCCTTTGAACACCAGGAACCACAAAGCTGTACTGAAGCTATGTCTAGTGATGAAAGTGAACATTGGATGGTTGCAATGGCAGAAGAGTTGCAATCTCTTGAAAGGAATAATACTTGGTTTCGGTGGAGAAGCCAAAGAATCAGAAAGTTGTCATCTCCAAGTGGATTTTCAAGAAGAAGACATAAATGGTTGGTACTAAGAAAATAAGGTATAAAGGTAGACTTGTAGCAAGGGTTTCACACATAGAGAAGCCATTGATTTTAATGAGGTATTCTCTCCAGTGGTGAAACATTGCTCTATTAGATTACTTCTTGGAAAAGTAGTTCAGGAAGACATGGAGTTGCAACAATTAGATGTAAAAACTGCATTCTTACATGGAGATTTGGTAGAAAACATCTATATGAAGCAACCAGAGGGTTTTGTACTTCCTGGAAATGAACATAAGGTGTGTCATCTGAGAAAATCACTTTATGGTCTGAAACAAAGTCCCAGACAGTGGAATAAGAAATTTAATGAATTCATGCTAAGTGTGGGATTTGACAGATGTAGATATGACAATTGTGTCTATCTACAGAGACAAGGAAGAAATCTCCTCACTTACTACTGTATGTTGATGATATGTCGATAGCCAATAAGAGTAAGGTAAGGATAGAGTATCAAAAGGAAAAACTGAACTCAAAATTTGAAATGAAAGATCTAGGAAGTGCCAAGAAAATCTTGGGCATGGATATACTAAGAGACAGAACCAGTGGGAAGTTATGGTTATCTCAGAAAGACTGCTTGAAGAAGGTGCTGAAAAGATATAATATGCATGAGTTTGCCTTCCTTTTTATAATTTGCGTAGATTTCATGTGTTGTTTTTTTTGTATTTTTAGGCAAAAGTATACAAATATGGAATCCAGAGAAGAAACGAGCAAGAAAAGGAACAAATTAGAATTAAATTGCCAACTATAATGGGAAATGAGCATAACTTTTGATGTAGAAGTCAAAATTTCTTGATTCTTGATTCCTTTGGAAAACAGAGAGAGAGAGAGAGAGAGAGAGAGCTACAACATCTATATTTATGATATTTTCCTATTCTTTCTCCAAAATAGTAGAAATCCCGAAGAAGGTCGAATCTATGTAGAAACATTTCAGTTGGTGAGACAAGTGGCATTGAAAAACTAATTCAAATCCAGACGAGTTTAGCCAATGCCAAATTCCAAATGAAAGACCTTCAAAAATAGTTTCCAAGTTGGACCTTCAGTGCAGTCTGCCTCATTTTCTCGACCGAGTATAAACTCAACTCGGTCGTGCAAAATGCCAACGCTAGTTTCAGAATTATCACTAACAAACGATTAACGATTAAACGAAGATTATCAAATATTAAAGGATTGTCTTAGGATATAGATTTCAGAATCAATTATTGTGCAACCATAGACAACCGCACATTCAACTGCATATGTATAACTATAATTACTATATATCTTTGTTATCGGGCTTCACGATTATGCATCTTAAACTTCCTACCGAAGTGCTTAAAGTATGGATTATAGTGAACAGACAACCATTCCAGTTGAAGTGCCTATAACTCCTAAAAGCGCCTAGGAAATACCCATATAGTATACCCTCATCTTCCGGAACAATCTTGGTATACATAATGTCGTGTGTTATTTGACCATCAATACATTCACCTTCTGGTACAATCTTGGGTATGTGATTCTAGAGTAGGGATGTAAATGGATCGGGTAGGGTACGGGTATGCTTCCCCCATACCCTACCCTATTTGATTTGGGTACGGGTACGGGTACGGGTAATACCCATCGGGTAATCAAGTTACCCGATTGATATATAAAAATATTATAAATAATATATAATATGTATATATATCATATATAATGTGATACAATAAATAAAATATAACATATATAATATGTAAATGTTATATTATATGTTATTTTATATATTAAATCATATATTATAAACATAATATGTTAAATATAATGATAATTATATAATATATAACATGTAAAATAATACATAAGTATGTAATTGGGTAGGCGGGTAGGGTAATCGGGTAGGGTAAACGGGTAATATGCTAAACTTGTGCCCTACCCTACCCGATGGCAAAAATATCGGGTTCGAGCGGTACCCGACCCTATTACCTGTTTACCCGTCGGGTAGGGTTACCCGCAGGTAAAATTGACATCCTATTCTAGAGTGCTAGACTTGGTGATCAGTCTATCTTAACAACAATCAAAACCCAACACATCGAATAATAACAAGAACACGTAATTATAGCATACGTATAAACATTCAAATTCGTAATTAAAACCTACTTTCTAACTCTAAGATATAAAACTACCACTCTATAGCAATATAAAAGAAAACAACAAATATTATAAATAATCTCATTGTTTAACAAGAATAAAAACTGAATTGAAAACGAGAGTCAGAATACTACAGTCACCGATTAATTCTTTAACCTAAACTATGAATATAAAACTGCAAAAACTTATAAAAACTAATACTACTGATAATTTTATGATGATGTATAATGCCCCCTTAACAATTCCTAAGGCTAGGTATTGGAGTTCAACAGTAGGTTTGCACCGGGATTAAATCGGATAAACCCCAAAAAACGCATCAACCGACATAAAACACGTCGTTTTGCACGGCCGAGCCACTAAGGTGTTCGGTTGAGCAAACGCTCGTCAATTGCACTTGATTTCTTGAAAAGTGCAAGGTGCATGGCCGAGCCAGATAAGGTCAATCAGTCAAACATATGCTGCTTGAATTACTCATATTTTAACTTCGTCTTTCGGCTGCTTCACTCCATCTTGGGTCTATCCAAAGGCTATTTTGGACTCAATTCTTCAAGTTCTTCCTTCCAAGTCTTCTTTTATCTGTTTGGACTTGTGATTTCACCATTAACTCAAAAAATGCATTGTTTTGTATTGAAAACACTACAAAACCAATAAACAAGTAAAATCCGTCAAACATATGAAAATGTGGTTAAGAAGTACTAATTTACGCAATAATGCACCATTTTAGCTATGAATATTTGCCTAAAAATTACGTAAAATATGAAGTGATTAGCCAGAAACGCAAAAATAAGCCATTTTCAACCCAAATATGATTTTCTCTCACTTTAACCTAGTTTATACACTCATATAAGTACCCCAAGGCTCTATACATCAAGATGACATGTTAATATTCAATTTTCTTTCATTATTGTGTAATTTATAGTCGAAATTAGTTAGTAGAATTCGGTTTTATTGTTTCGTAGAAAGGAGTAGCAACGGAGCATCCGAAAGGAGCACGCCTCTTTCCCATAATTCTACGGTTCTATCGATCATTTTATTTATTTTCTTTGGTATTTAGAATGGTGATTTTCAATTATATTAAAATGATTGTTTTGTCTATGGAGTAGTCGTTCTATAATTCTATTTTGATAGTAGTCTAGTAGATGGATTAATGTAGTTATTTTATTGCAAGTATTTTCTTCTTATTTATCTTATTCATATCCGTGATTTATTTTTTAGTTTAGTCATAATGGTCATATGATTATGCTTATTTGTTTACTGGATTGAGATCGTGAGATAATATTCAATTAGTGAATATAGGAATACATGATAGACAATATCATACCTATGTCTAGATTGGTTTCATGGGTGTAACTTTTTTATCTAAATAGCCAAAACTCTCACATTTTTTGCATACTTGTTCCCAACACATTCAAAGAAAAAAAAAAAAAAATTACAAAGGAATTGGTTTGCCTTGTTATCAAGCAAAAAGTTGGCATTGTGACATCTCATAAATTGAGCCTATAAAATACCCCTTTGTGCACTTGTTCCTGCCTAACACTTTACACATCCAAACAACAATGTCTCTGCCTCTAATAAGACTCACTCCATCTTCCAAAACATCCATTTCAAATCCCCCGAACCATCAAACACGGCCGTGAACCTTCATTTTCCTCGTACCTTTTGTACTCAAAAGTTGGTGTAAATTCGAAAGGTGGTCCGTTTAAGGATATATTCTTTCTGGTTGTAAGAGTCACAAAGCAGTTAGTGTGGTTGTAAGGAAGCATAGCATTGAATCATTCACTCCAATGACACGAATTCGAGACGAGAGTAAGCCAAGTATTGATGCAAAGAACATAGCTATCAATGAGTGGGAAGAAGTAGTACTTCTCAAAAAAATACACATATTTCTGTATCTATCATTTCTATGCATTTCAATCCTGTTGCATACTCCTATCATTTCATTGATCGAGCATTGATGGAAGGTTAGCATCGTATTAATGGCGGGGAGCTGGGTGTAGCCAACCCCATGAATACGATAGGTTTAAGACATCCTCTTACACTGTATGTTCAATTCTAGCATCACATTGGCAACAGAAAAACAGGGGAGAAATGATGGAGGGAAGTAAGAATAGCACAACAGAAGAGGATGAATGTTTTTTTTTGCAAGGATTGAATATTTATGAAACGTGAGCTACGTAGGAAAAAAACACACAAGCACAACAAATCACTGAATTCGGGAGAAAACCCATACTTCCTTTACTTCATAAATCAACTATATAAAACAATATACAAGATCTCTACTTATATCATAACAGCTAATCTTTATCTCGACTAGATTTCGTGCAACAAAACTGATGAAGTAGGTTGTAGTGACTTCACAATCAGCAAAGCACTTTTTGGAAATCAGCAGTAAAATTAGGTCAAAAGAGCAGCTTAAAAGAAGCTGATTCAGTAGAGGAAATAAAACAAAAACTGGTCAATAGGCTTTAACAACGGTTACCAGAATTAACTGTCAAAACCGTTGTTAAAACCGTTGTCTTTGAGGGTTTCAAACTGCTGTCGTTTTGATCAGCTCAAGAGCAGTTTACTTGGTGGCATTTGCGTGATTCTTGATAGTTTCAGCTCCTATTTCAATTCTTCTTGTATTAGATAGTTAGTATTACCTGTAGAGAGGGTTACTACTGAAGTACATCTATCTAGAGAGTTAGTTATACGTAGAAAAAGAGAGATCAAATCTTGAAGAGAGCCATTGATTGTATGAGCTCAGATTTGGTGTGTGGTGTAATTCTTGCTCCCAAGTTTAGTGAATTGTTTCCTTCTGGCCGCGGACATAGACACTTAGTGCTGAACCACGTAATTCTCGTTGTGTTGAGTTTTATTTCGATTTGTTGATTGATTGAGTTTGCACACTAGATCGACAAATTGTCTGTGAGAGAATTAGATTGTTTTGTTCTTGTTCTTCACAGCAAAAAACATTCACCTACCCAACTCTCACTAAACTCCAGGGTTAGACAGATAATAATGTCTTAACACACACACACACACACGTGTGCATGCATGTGTGTGTGTTTAGATTTCAGTTACCAACTGCAGAAGGAAAAGGAGGCAGTTGGAGTATAAAGGCAGGGGAAACAAAGTGGCTCGGCATGTGATACAGTCATACAGACAACCTACTCCATATAATACAAGAAATGGATAATAATTCCTATCTTGAATTTTATTTGAAGAAAATGGAACATGACAACTAGCTAGGTCCAGAATTAACTTATTAGCACATGATCTCGGTTAGTCATATAACATTAGCATCGGACAGATGACGAGATATAATTCATAATAGGAACCCATAACAGATGGAGAAGAAAAGGGCATGATGTTCTTGATTTATATTCAATCAACATCTTCTGCAAACATTTTCATTAGCCAAAAAGAGATCAAGTCTGGACCGATTTCGCCTTTGATAAAACATCTGGACCGATTTCTCAATGCAATTGGGACTAAAGGATAATGCAATGGAGAGATGTTGACAATTACTAAAGACATGACTGTATAAAGGACTGTAAATGTCTATGTAGTTCCAATCATCTTCACCTATTTTCTTTCAAGAAAGAGTGATCAAGTTATATCTAAGCATGTATAATTGAAAAATGATGACAACTCTAGTAACATTTTAATTTCTTTCCCGTAAAGATTTTCATTTACAGCATTACAGTTCCTATTTTTTCCTCTCATCTGATCGTGCATATTCAAATGCCAAAATTGGAGTCCCCTTTTCGATATCAAGAGGCATCTGCTGTAGTTTCAGGAACCCTCTTCAGAAAATCAAGTGTTGTTTGTTTGCTTTTGCTTATCTTGGCAGCAGCTACACCAGATTAAAAATCACTGTCAGCCCCAGTTAAACTATACAAATTGGTGCAGACATGGGGTTCGGATATTCATTACCTTCAGTTTTGCTGAGTTTGTTAGACTTGAGAACAGCCGATTTCCATTCATCGTGATCGTCTTTCTCCATATGCTTACGCTTCTTGTAGGCACTAGGCTGCAAGTACACCAGTTCAATTAACTATAAGATGATCGATCATCTATCCCGAACAACAAACGCTTGCTTGCACTAAGCAATACTACTTCAGTTGTAGAGAGCATTTTACTTAATTGCATTGTATTATTGTATGTCTCCACAAGTTCAGGTTAAAGTGAACGCATAGACCAAATGAGATAAAAACTACAGTGACGGTTACCTCCTCGCCATCACTAGAGGAATCACCACCATCCTCAACCTTCCTTTTTTCAGGCAATGCATCAATAAGCTCTGCAGTCATTTGGGCAAAATGGACAAGAAAAATCATCAATTTATTATTGTTATTACAATGCTTCTTATCTAAACATCATTGACATCACAATGGTACACAACCAAGTATTGATTTTACCTCGGTTTCCTTTAATGTTTCTAGAATCCTTCTTTTCCCTTGCTATTCCAAAAACATCAAAGCATAGGTCTAACATTGAGGTAGAGACCTGCAATTCCATAATCAAAATGAGAACTAGCTAGTGATTTGGAGAGCTAGAAAGAACTGTTCAATTTCATAATCATTGTAAGCAAATTAACAAAAGCACATCTTTGATTCTTACATTGGAAAATTCTGTTTCTGATGTGGCAGCAACCTCAATTAACTTAAATTTGTCTACCTTGAGCTGCAAATTTGCATATTTCAGTCACTAAAATAGCTAATACATTAAGCGATTGTAAACATCAGAGCAGCTTCTACCCACCTTGTGTTTCTTGGCACAAAGGTAAAATGCTACAGCTGTAAAAACCGGTCGACTGAAATCAGTACTACCCCTGCGAGAAAGAGGCAGTGAAGCAAGAAACCTATCCTTATACCTGGAAAACACAAGCAACAACAAGAATTATGTAAAAATTCATCACACAACCATCATTCTGATCAAAATTAACATATGCTTCAAGAACTCAATTTGAACTTAATACTCACAAGGAGAGGCCCTTGTGAACGAAAGGGATGAGCCGCACACATCCGAATTGAATAGCCAATGCTTTTATATCAAGCTTATTCCTGCACAAAATTGGGGAAAGAATACAAAATTAGTGCAAGAAAATTAGAATATTATCAATAGCCTGAAAGCTCAAACACAAATTCAGAAACAATAAAAAGAAAAAGAACACTAACTTGACACCAAGGCCATTCTGCATTGAGTTGAAGGATCTGTTATAAGCCTTCTCAGACACCCCACTCAACTTTATCGCCGCTTGTCGATCAAATATAACGTCCATCCTAATAAAATTTACAGACATCGCATCACACTCAAATCTGAATGGCAAATTCATACTCAAATTCCCAATAAAAAATTTAAAAAACAATATTAATAATGAAATAAGCAGCCAAATACCTGGAAGCAGCAATTTCTAGGCAAATTAGGGCCTTGCAAGTCTCACCCTGAAAATCAATTGATAGATCCATTTACTCGATTGCCATCGCAAAATATAACTGAACTAAAATTGGTTGGATTTATTTAAGAACAGGAAAACTTACAACGCCGATAATGGATGAATCAAATTGAATATCAGCTAGACGGCGGAGCTCGGCGGCCTTGCGGATGAGTAGTTTGGATTCAGAGAGGCCCATTTTCCTTGCGATATCCGACATGTCCATTTTCAATAATTGAAATTCCCCTTTGCCCTTTCTTACTTTCTGTGATAGAGGAGAGATTGTCAATGGTGGATTTGGGGAGGTTGGGAACTCTACTTGATGAAGATTAAAGGCGGGATAGCAAGTTCTTAGCTGTTGAAAATATTTGGATTTCGCGCTCGAACGAGTTATGGAGGCAAATGATTTCTGGAACGGATCTGGAATACCAGGAAAAACTGATAATTTTACAGAAAAAAAGTGTTACTTTTATAAATAAAAGTGTTACAAATAAAGAGTTATGGAGGCAAATGATTTCTGGAAGGGATCCGAAATACCAAGAAAAACTGATAATTTTACTAGAAAAATTGGTACTATTACATATAAAAGTGATACTTTGATTACAAAAAATGATACTTTTTATATAAAAGTGATTTTTTTTCCGTCACACAGCCGTTACACGTGTGACGGTCTTATACAAATTTTTATCTTCGATTTTTATTTATTTTTAATTTTTGTAATTTTATTTTAGTATTATTTTTTTCCAGAACTTTGCAGTTTGTTTGTTTTTGTAATTTTATTTTAACACTTGTCTTTTTAAAAATTCTTTCGCTAACTTGGTATACCACTTATTAGGTTATGACAGGTAGGGTTGAGCAAAATTCAATTTGAACCGAGTTAACGACAATCCGAAACTCATCATTTGGATCGATTTAAAGAAAAAAAACAATTCAATTGTCGGTTTTAGTTTTTAAAAATTTTGTTTAATTCAGCTCGGTTCAGTTTTATATAAATATTGCCAAAATAACCAAATCGAAATCTATAATCTTCTATTTTAATATATTTCTATACATATAAATATATGTATATATATATAATAAATTTATGGTAAAAAGATTCTTACGTACGTGAATGCATATTTATGTAGGTTTTTAGTAATGAATAATGGAAAAGTCTTGAGAACAAATTATTTCAGTTCAACCGAAAACTAAACTGATCAATCGAATAAATTCGGTTCGATTTGTAGTTTATTTTTTGAATAATGGTTTGATTTTCGGTTTAGATCTTTGAATTTGGTTTGGATTTCGGTTTCACAAATTATATTCGGTTCGGTTACCGAACATAAACTTTATTCACCCCTACTGAAAGCCCCCAGATCTTCTCATTGGTATGAAATATTTACTTTGAGCCAAGCCTGCAAGATTTTTTCTCGGTTTCCTTCAAAAAAGCCTCATACTAAATGAAGATACATCTTTTATTATATACCTATTATTTTTTAATACATTGAATAATAAAATAACATTGGCAGTTAGATCCCCATACACTTGGAAAGTGTACGAAGATCAAATAATTGTAGCAGTTAAATCCCCATACATTTTCCAAGAGTATGGTGGATCACCCACTTGGATACACATAGTACCCAAGTGGGTAGCGTAGGATAAGCCATTTTGTACCACCTCCTGATCGTATCTCCTCTATTCCTACTATTCCACCGGCTATATCCAATAATCTACCAAAATTTCTATAATAGCACAGTCATCAAGAAACATCATCTCCATCCAGATCTTCTTCCCCATCTCTATCACCTTCTTCTCCTGCTATTCTACTAGCTACTTAATCAATTCATCCTATGCAAACAAGATCTAGAAGTGATATTGTTAAGTAATTTCATTCTTGAGTTTCACACAAGTCTTAAACACTCTTTCAAACAATTGATCAAACCGTTTGTGACTTGCAAACTAAGAACAAAAAAACTCAAGAAATGTAGTACAAGAATACAAACAATAGATGAATGGAGCTAATCAATCTCTCATTCTCAAGATCATAAAAATATGCACTCTAGATCATCATCTATCTTATTCTCTAATCTCTCAACTGCTGAATGAATGACACCAAGAATGTGATATTCTCTCTACACAATGCCCTGAATCAAATGGAGACGAAGTTAGAAGAAAACTAACTCCAAACCAAATCAGTTGCTACTGTTATTCCGTTCGGCTCCGAATGGATATGCTTTGTTTGGATCAGAACGGTTGTGCTTTGTTCGGCCTCGAACCTATTTTCCTCCACTTCTCAAAATAGAAAGCAACAAGTGTAATGTCTATCTTGCCCCTTTAACTCATTCAGATATTTCATGCACATTATTCATCATTTTGTGCTAATATAACTACAAATCTCCACCTTTAGCCAAAATGCAGAATCATAAGATCAAATACAGACTCACTTCACAAGTTTTCCTTAACTTGACATCTTGTTTTCCTCCACTTTCACCAGCTCAAGACACAAATCAAATTTTTTTGTTGGTAAGGCCTTGGTAAAACAGTCAGCTGGATTAATATCAGTAGAAATATTTGCCACCTTCACAATCCCCTTTGATGCTACATCTCTCACAAAATGCAACTTGACATCTATATGTTTGGCCTTCTCATGGAAACCTTGATGTCTTGACAAATGATTGCACTTTGATTTTCACGAAACACTGTTACTATCCTCTGTTCCAAGCCAAACTCTTTGATTATCACTTTGAGCCACTAAACTTCTTTGATGGCTTCTGTCAAAGTCACATATTCAGATTATGTAGTTGAGAGAGCAACAACTAATTGGTGAGTTGATCTCCAACTTACTACAGTCCCAAAGAGAGTAAATACATATCCGGTAAGAGACTTCCTAGTATCCAGGTTGGCAGCATAATCTGCATCTACACATCCCACTAACATGTTAGTTACTTCTGTATGTCTCTTAAAACATAGACAATAGAAATGGTTCCTCTGATGTATCTGAGTATCCATTTTACTGCATCCCAATGGACTTTCCCAGGATCTCCTATAAATCTTGAGACAACACTCATAGCATGAGCCAAGTCAAGTCTACAGAGACCATTGAGTACATAACACTTCCAACGTCACATGCATATGAGATCTTGCTCATGTAAGTTCTGTCAAGTGTTGACTTAGGACACTGCTCCAAGGACAACTTAAAATGTTGAGCTAATGGCGTTGAAACACTCTTAGACTGATGCATGAAAAATCTACGTAAAACTCTCTCAAGATAAGCTTTCTGTGACAGAATTAGAACTTCATCTTCTCTATTTCTATCTATGTCTGTCCACATAATTCTCTTGGCCTCAGCAAGATCTTTCATGCCAAATTCCTGCTTCAACAACTTCTTGATCTTCTCAATCCCAGCAATGGTTTGACTCATCAACAACATGTCATCTACATAAAGAAGAAGATATATGTGAGACTGATCAACCTCCTTCCTAAAATAGACACAGCTGTCATATTTGCTCCTTGTTAAACCTATCTTCAGCATGTATTCATCAAATCTAAGGTACCATTGTCTTGGACTTTTTTTGAGTCCATACAATGACCTCTTTAGTAGAAAAGCTTGTCTTTCTGAGTTTACACTTTGCAGGCCTTCAGGAATTCCCATGTATATTACTTCCTTCAATCTTCCATGTAGAAATGCTATAGTGACATCAATTTGATGAATCACAACAAGCTCAAACACAAGTGAAGACAATACTCAGCTTGAGGTGGAGACTGATAATGTCATCTGTGGTAATGTTCATGCTCTCAGCAAGTACATTCTGCTGAGGTGTTCCAGCAACTATTATGTGCCTAATTATTCCTTTGTCTTTGCAGAGTTGACTAAACTTATCTGAGACAAACTCTAATCAATTATCGGTCCTTCAGTGTTTCACACTTTTACCAGTTTGATTTTCTATCTCAGTGAGTTATTCCTTGAATCTTGAATATCATTCACTTTTGGCCTTCAATATGAATACCCATAGCTTTCTTGACTAATCATCAATAATGGATAGAAAATATATGCCACCACTAAGTGTTTGAAATTTGGATGGCCCCCACAAATCAGAATGAATATAATCCAGTTTGTCTTTTGTTGTATGCATAGATTTTGAAAACATTAGCCTCTTGGATTTTCCAAACACACAATGTTCACATAACTTCATAGGCAGAATCCTATCACCACACAGAAGACCTTGTTTACTTAACTCCATAAGCCCCTTTCACTGATATGAGCCAACCTTTTGTGCCAAAGTTGTGTTTTATCAGTGTCAATTGTGTTTGAAACTTCACCTATTACAGTGCTACCAATTAGAAAGTAGAACTCATTCCTCTTTACATCTCTAATGATATGTTGAGATCCCTTTGAGACTATCATAATTCCATCTTTAGAATGAAAGCAATAACCCATAGAATCTAGCATGCCTAGTGATATCAAATTCCTTCTTAATTGAGGAACATATCTAACATTTTCCAGATGTCTAATCTTGCCATCAAACATCTTGATCCTAACTGATCTGATTCCTTTAACCTTACATTCAATATAATTTCCCAATAGAACCAACCTATCATTTTGATGTTTGAAAGTATAAAACCAATTTATATTTGGACAAATGTGAAAAGAACACCCAGAATCCAATACCCATTCTGAAGTCACAATAGAAGAAGAAATAGTAAGTACCTCACCAAAGTCATACCCATATGCTGCCTCTACCAAATCAGCACTGTGCTTTCCTTTGGCATTCTTCTGAGGTTGATGATTTCCTTGAGCTTTCTGGTTCTGCTTTACTTTCTTGGTGGGACAATCTTTAGTCAAATGTCCCACTATATGGCATTTAAAACACTTCCTCAGTGAGCCAACTACAGTTAAAGAAGCCTTGTCCGAGGATCACTTGAAGAAAGCTATGAGTGATGAGTTTTATGCCTTACTATATAACAATACATGGGAGCTTGTTCCTTATTCACCTGACATGAATGTTATTAGTCACAAATGGGTGTTCAGAACTAAATACAAGGTAGATGAGAACTTGGATAAGTATAAGGCTAGGTTGGTGGCAAGGAATTTCAACTAACTATTATTGATTCTTTTGAGACCTTCTCTATTGTTGTTAAGTTTGTCACAATCAGGCTTATTTTTGCTCTTGCTGTCACCGGAAAGTCGAAGATCCATCAGGTGGATGTTAATAACACATGTCTTCATAACTCAAAAAGAAGGTTCTGTTGATCCTGCAAAACCAAGCTATGTCTATAAACTTGTGAAAGGCTCTATATGGCTCAAAGGGAAGCAGTAGCTTATTGATTGTGCTTGTATATGTGAAAGATATCCTCATTACTGGAGATAGTGAGGATCATATTCGGAACCTGATCTTTGATCTTAACTCTACTTTTTCCCTAAAGAATCTTAGCTAAGTCAGTTATTTCATAGGCCTCCATGCTCATTTTAACTCATCGGAGATTCTTCTTGATCGACATAAATACATATTCTTCTTGATCGGCATAAATACATACTCGACATCCTATGGAGGACTTCTATGGAGCACTGCAAACTTTGTTATAGTCCTTAACAAGCTAACATTGTTTGATAGCCCTGCTTCTGACAATCCCTCATTTTGTAGTAGTATCTTTCAATTAGCATACCAGATGTGGCTTTTTCCATAAAAAATCTTACCCAGTTCTTGCAGCAACCTACTATAAACCACTGGAAGACTTATAAGAGAATTATGAGATATCCAAAAAACACTTCTTCAACTGGCATACAATTTACTCTTTCTCAAAGATTGTTTCTTCAAGGATCCGGTGATATAGATTGAGATTCTTTCCTTGATGATAGGAGGTTAACATGTGGTTTTGGTGGTTTTTTTAGGGGAACTAATCCTATTAGCTGGAGTTCCAAGAAAACAACAAGTTGTGACTCGTTCAAGCACATAATAAGAGTATCGTATTAAGCTAGTCTAGGTAAGATCTTTATTTGTTGAGCTTGGTATTAATATGGAGAATCCTTAAATTTTGTGCTATGATAATCGCAGAGCAGTCTCATTAGCCTCCAATCCCGTATTCACACAAGAATAAAACAAATTTAGTGTCCATTATTGTTTGCAAATATTAATGACCATAAAATTAATATGCTCCTTCAATTCAAGATTTAACACATATTCCTTGAGCAACCTAAATCATCAACAACCCTACTACATCAAGATGCTAAGTCTTGCTTCTTGATTAATCAGTTGACTTAGTAGAGGAAAATAAAACAACTACGAATGACTAGATTCACGTCCTACAAATTAAAGGAAAATAACGAACAAAAACTACCAAGATTGTGAAATGACGTAATATAATTTAGTGTATCGATAAATATACTGACATAAATTATATGTAAATTTTTTTTTTCTTTAATCTAAGAACAAAGAAAATACTATTTTTTTTTCCCCAGGATAAAAAGTCCAAGCAGTAAATGTTCTGTCACTTGAATTATTCAATTTCGTCAATTATACGTAAATTTAAACATACAGCAATTTCGTCAATTATACGTAAATTTACACATACAACAGTGTGACACTAATTTAAACGTGGTTTGATGATATGTACTTTTTTTACTTTTGATTTATCGGTAGATTTTCATTTAATTTGCGACAATTTTATTTATTCTTTCCACGACGGAATATACTTTTTACTCTTTATTTATTGTTAAAGTAGATGGACGACGGAATATACTTTTTACTTTTTACTTATTGTTTAAAGTAATAAGTGGACGTGTAGTTGAAATGGGAAGGAACCTTTCATTTTACTGATTAAAATTAGTGTAGCTTAGTTTAATTTAGTTTCAATGTAATTTAATTTAGTTTAACTTAATTAAAAGAAAACTGTGATTGTGATGTAATAATGACAAAGAACTTGCATAAAGCTGGTCGTTAGAATGACCTAGGCAGCTTCTCTAACACAGCAAAAAATGGAAAATTTTATATTACCCCATGAGGTAGTGCAGTAACCCCATTAAATATGAAACATGAGGCAAAGTAGTTAAAAGGAAAAATTGATAAAAATGTCCTTTAACTTTGGGGTAATTAAAAAATTACCCACTAACTTTGGCCATTTAAAAAAATGCCTCGTAATTTAGAAAAAATTGATAAAATTACCCCGCAACCGGCTATTCCCAGTAATCCAACCGATCAGCTGTTGACGTGGCCTGTTTTTCTGAGTGATGGCTGCCAGGTCAGCGTAATTTTTTTGTTTTTCTATCTAGCACGCTTTTTTTTTTTCTCTCTCTAGCAGGTTCATCACTCCAACTTAATTTCACCTGCTGGGTATGTTTCCAACCATTTTTTGTCATTCTGTTCTTTTTTCCCATTCAATTCCCCTTCAACAATTCCCACTGCAAATTTTCTAATGTTTCGTTTAGGTATTCTCTTTGATGAATGTAGTAATTTGTAACAATTATCCATTCTATTTGATATTGGATTTAGAAGAATTTCACTATTTTGTACTCTACTAGACCAAAACCTTCAACTAAATTAAATAACCAGAGCAACACCTCAAAAAAAACTAGAGCAGCAAAAATTGAACAAGAGAGAGAGCGCTCTGGAAATGGACACACATTTCTGCGATGAGCTTCCAAGAAGTCTTCAGCCGGATTCCCACACACTCTTCCCCCGCCGTCACTCTCGTTTCTAAGCGGTGGCGCCGCCTCCTTCGCCAAATGCCATTGATGGAACAAAATGAGAAATTCAATAACTCAACAAAAATCAATATCTTACTCCACAAGCCCTCCTACCGCCGCCGCCGCCATCCACCGCCGCCGACTGCCACTGCCACCGCCAACCGCCGCTGTGAACCCCCACACACACACATTTTCGATTTTTCTCCCATAGCATATATTTCTCTCTCTAAAGACATCACCATTAAACATAATCTTTCTTCCGATTTCTACGATGCTTGAACTTTTGTATGTTTATCTATATATATATATGCAGAGAAAGAGGAAGGGGGGTGTCTGGTGGGCATTGGGAAGGGGTGGCGGGAGGAGAGGGGGGTTATAGATAGATTATATGTGTGTATATGTGTGTGCATCTATATATATAAATGGGAAGAAGAAGAAGAAGAAGAAGAAGAAGAAGAAGAAGAAGAAGAAGAAAGGGGCCCTCCTAAAGTGACACATCATGCTTCTGCTGTAAAAACGTGACAAAACTCGTGAATAGATCAGAAAACAGGCCACATCAACAGCTGACCAGTTGGATTACTGGGAATAGCCGGTTGCGGGGTAATTTTATCAATTTTTTCTAAATTATGGGACATTTTTTTAAATGGCCAAAGTTAGTGGGTAATTTTTTAATTACCCCAAAGTTAAAGGGCATTTTTATCAATTTTCCCTAATTAAAATCAAGAAAAGTATTACTATTGAATTTTTATCATGTACATCCAATAAGTTACTGCACTACCTCATGGAGTAGCATAAAAGTTCCACACAAAAATACTTCCCCATGATCATTGTTATCCCACTTCGGCAGTCCCACTCACAGGCATGTTATATTTAACGGTAAATTCACAATTAATTATTATTTCATTTTATTAACAACTCCTTCAACATAATTCCATAGTATGACCAACCCTTTATCATTACCATTCCCTATTTTGAACCAATCGACCCATTAAAACTTCAGTCCACTCTCATACATATATATATATGTATATGTATATCCACGACACTAAACACACACAGACGCTCCACACACTACGAATTTCGATCCGATGCAGTCCAGTGAAGAATGTGTGTGTGAAAGAGAGCGCATCAGACCCGGTGCAGTGACTGCGCAGGGTCCAAATCCCACACCCTACACACTTCACATTACAGACACACACTATGCTCACTTCTCACCACCTAACACAAAATCAGACACTAAGTACCCTTTACACACATTTGAACACTACAAACAACCATTTATCATATTCACACACTCAAATAAGAAATTTAAAAATGAACAAATTTCAATCTTTTTTCAAAATCGATTCATTTGGAATCACGTTAATTTTCAAATCCCTCCGTGCCAACGCAACCTTAGGATTGTCACCCAGATCAAACACCACGAAGAAACTCCACTTCTACAAAGCACATAACAAATTCACATACCCGTACAATCCAACAAGATATTTAGAGGACAACAACCAACAATCCACTTTACATCAAGCTAAGAGACACTCTAAAGTATCGTCTAGCAGTATGAAAGCTTCCCCTAACAAAGCATATGTAGAAAGACCAAAACCACAACGTTTCAAGTGAAACTGCAGAAACCTGGCTCCGATAAGTCACCTCCGATGTGTTGATATATCTAAGATCGTTTCTTGTCCAATGGACTCCTGGGTAGCTTACTCAAGACTTTATGGTCGAACACTGCATACTGCTTCTTGATTTCATGTAGTGCTTTCTCAGCAATCGCGTCTATCTTATCATCGTATTTCTCGTACAAAACAGGCACAGTGTGCAGCAAAACAAACACTGAGAGAGGAAACAAGTCAGAACAAAATATTATCCCAAGTAACTATTTTGTTCAACAGATCCAGAAAAGAAATCCTTACCTATGTAAAACAACGTCAAGAAGCTGCAGCAGCTGCCCACAATTGAGAAAAACCAAAGGCCAACAACAACCTGAAAATAAATTATGAGTGCACGTAGGAGTATAAAACTAACAAGAAAATGAAGCAATCAATTAACCGATAAGAATCCCTGGTAAGGGGAAATCAGACGTGGTTCCATCCCGGAACCATAAGAAACAAGAAATTCACCACCATAAAGAACATCAGAAGATGCAGTAGGGCAATGAGGGCTAGCTTCATCATGTCAGATTTCACCATTTTAGCTTAAATATATCAATTTCATACTAAAAGATTTTGCAAATAGATACTCATCACGGTAAAGGTTCAGGCAACAAACAATGATGAACTACTAGCCAAATGGTACAGGTGAGGGACAAAAACTACAGTACAGCTTAAAAAAGGGCCAACAAAGGGATAGAAAGTACTGTTCATTAACATTTGAAGACATGCACACGTATAATTCCAGATTTCCAATTTTCAACAAGTATTACCCCAAGGAACATCTTCAGATCCCTGCCAGATGCAATTTCTCTCAACACATAAAAAGCGCGATTGATCTCATTACGAAGGGCCGAAGCAACCTCGAGAAACGGTTTCTCAGGAAGGCGAACTTCAGGAATTTGGGGAGGCCTCCTGCAAGTACAGGAAAGATGGGATAAATATAACAGGAAGGCAATTTCTAAGAACAAAATAACAAAAAAAGATCATCGGGTTGAGCTTACTTGTTGATGAAAACTGACGCATTGGACCACAAGAAAGACAAAGAGAGCACGAGAATCACAATGTGGCAGACCAGAGTAAGCAAATGGTACTCGAGTAGTTCAAAAAGAACCCAGATAGCTGTTGCTGTACCGAGTACTGAAGCAGATATTTTCTTGTTCCTCCACAAGAATATATCGGCAGCTGCAATAATTAAATACCAGATGTTAAATATTGTACTCAAGAAGTATTATGAACAAATCTATCATGCAGTGCAATTTAAGCTCAAGAACAATGCTGATACGAAGATCTAAATTCAATTAGGTTGCATTTGGATGGAGAGGCTTGACTATGGATTTGAAGGATGGGTTTGATTACCGCAATCAAATCCACTCAACTTGTTTGATCAAACCAAGGGATTTTAAATCTCTAGTTCCTTTTTTATGAATTTGAAATCCTTCCAACTACCTAGTCATTTAGAAATTTATTCTCGCTCTCATACTAACTAACCAAACACACCCATTACATAAACACACTACAGACACACACTCTGCACACAGTGCACAGACAGACTTCACATACTATACACACTTCACAAACACACTATACACGCACTTACAATGTCATCCTCTTGAAAAAAATTGAAAATCCGTTCAAACAATTCAAATCTACTCATTTAGAATTCAAACTTCCAAACAAGGGATTTCAAATGAGGGAATTTTCAAATACAAAGGATTTTAAATCCATCCAAACGCATCCTTAAAGAACATCGACTACATAACAGGCATCGGAGTTATTCAATCCACTCCAATCCGATACAATTTCTTTAAACAATTTCCAAATTCCACTTATTCATAGCAATAACTCATTTTAACTCTATCCTCATAACATGTTTGCAGCAACAGTTCACTCACATACAGAATAGGACACAATTAAAAAAAACAAAGCACTATCAGATAATTTAACTCTACTCTTAAAGTTGAGTGGCACGAATATATTGCAGCTACCTAGGGCGATATGTTCGGATGTAACAAGTGCTGATTACAAATCTCATAAACAAATAGCATAGCGTTGATATCATCTTAGTCTAATTCATCATTTTGAACATGTGTAAACAATCAAGTTAGCATGCGCAACAAAACAGAGAGAAATGAACTAAATCTCAAAGGTCAGACATAGAATAACGACATTTTGCGCATAAGCGCGTGATACGTACGTTTCCCCCCGCCGAAAACCTTGTGAACAGGCTTCTCGCGGCCGAACAATCGGAAAATCTTCTCCTTGACCGCAGATTCCGTCGTCGTTTTCTTAGAATCGGAGTCAGAGTCGGATGAGGACGAACTCGAGTTGTCGCCGCCGTGAATCTTATCGGAGATTTTATCAGTAAACGACTCCGTCCTTGGATCCGAAATCTCCTCTTGCTCCGCCATCGAATCCGCGCCGCTTATTCAAAATCAAAGAAAAATTCCCCTAGAAGAAAGTAAACACAGAATTCCTTACAGCTAAGAAAAGAGAAAGTAGATGTAACTCTAGTGAAGCGTGGGTGAAGAGAAGACTGAAGAGGGGTGTGGGTTTTATGTACGAAGCGAATCCGAGCCTCAGGTTTGGAGTTTGGTTCGGTTAATTTTGAATTTATTTTGATTTTCACGCGATGAAGGGGAAATAGGAATGGAAGAAATTTGACGTTTACAAGGTGACAATAGATGGGCAAATTAGGAATGAGATCACATAATTCAAACATGTCCCATTTCTATTACAACATTGTCAATACTACTTGTCCCGTTATTTTTTCGATTTGTCTCAATTAAACTTGCAACCTCAAAAAAAGAAATTAATTTCTCAAAATCTCAACCCTCAATCTTTACATTTAAAAAGTTAAAGAAAACATAGTTAATTTTCTTAACATTCGTGCCCGATCAAAATAACACCTTTAACAAGACGAAGAAAATATATAAGATATATATATATATATATATATAAATAATAATATTATGATACATATCGCATATTAATGATGTTAAATAAAAAATATAACACCATTTAAAATAACTGTTTATTCTCTCCGCCCAAAAAAAACATATAATGTGACATCTCTATGGAAAGAAAAATACTTACTAATGAATAGGGTTGAAAATAGATAAAGCTACTCTATACTTAATTCAATATCGTATTAAAATTTATTTAAACTATATTCGATTAAAGAAATCAAATAAATTTAAAAACACTATTATGTTTGGTAAAATCTAAAGTTCGACTCGAGCTCGACCTTAATAAATGAAAAATGTTAAAAACAAATTTAAAAATATCAAATTACTTGTACGATTTACCGCTTGATTAAAACTCGACTCGATCAATAACTAAATACGACCAGGCATAATATTAAAAGTCGGATAATATTTAAAATAAATTTAAACAAGTAGAGTGTTAGGCTTGACATGACTCGAGTTGACATATTTACGTTCCTATTAATGGATCAACAAATAAATTTGTTTATAGAGCAGTAGCTAAAAAAAATACCGTAAGGGAGAATCTATGAACTATGAATGGGTTATGATTAATTTATTAATTCATTCATAGGAATGTCAACGGACAAGATAATGTAGGGTGCGTCTCCTTCATACTCTGTAAAATGTCATGTCTATTCTCTATCATATTAACTTTTTTTAATTCAATTGATTACGGGGATATGTGGATATTCACGGATAAATGGGTTACCGCTATTTTTTTTGGTTGAATAAGAGACACTGAATAATTCCATTTGTAATAATAGATTAACAAAAGGGATTACATTTTTTCTTTTATATTTTTATCTAGAGTAATATGCTTAAAATGTATACCATATGCATAATGTAAAAATATATATATTATACATTATATAAATATTTTATAAGATACTTCGGATAACCTTGGGTAAAATTGATATTTCTATTCATTAAAAAATTAAATTGCTTAAATTTATTTAGCGATTCACTTATTTTTTATTTTATTTTTTTGAAACAAATCAAGAAATTTGAGAAGTCAGCGGAGTGAGAAATTTCATGCTACCCCATGAAGTAGTACAGTAATCTCATTAGATATGAAATACGTGATAAAGTAATTGAAATCAGGAAAAATATGACCATTAATTTATACGGAAGATGTGACAAAATAATTGAAATCAGAAAAAGTATGATCACTAACTTTTTATTATGTTACATATACGTACGTCCAACGAATTACCGCACAATCTGATGGAATATCATAGAAATTCCCAGTGGAGTTGAGTGGGGTGAACGTGGACGGTCAGGATTCGGTTTCTGCTTTATATGAATAGGCTGTGGACTGGCGCAAACGTGTCGGCAAGATAAGGTATTTTGAATCTTTCGTGATTGTGTAGGTTTCAGACGGTCGCTGTCAGATGGTTGAATTGGACTTTTATCAAATCTTCCTCGGCCCATTACATGTTTGGGCCTGATGGCTCTCCTTAATCTTTTTTTTTAATGAATGTAGATCGGTAAGAAGATTGTGTTTGATTTGTTTTTGTTTAAGATATTTTTATTTAATAAAAGAACCAAACTTGAATATTAAAATTTTTTTTCTTAAAGTCAGGAATGAAAATATCTCGATTTTTTTTTTCTGTGATTTCGAAATGAAATTTGAATGTAATAAATTTCTATCAGAATTTCTACGGAATATATCAAAAAATTTCGATTACGGCTATTTCCTGGTACAATTTATTGTAATTCCGTAGAAATTCACCGAAATTTCGGTGAGATTTGTTGAAATTTTGAATATTTTCGATTTTTTAAATGGTTGACATGATATGCTTTCCGTTGAGCTAAACACATTATTGAACACAGGAAAATAAGAAATTCTGACGAAAAACTACAGCTTGTCAACATTTTTAATATGTAGCATATTGTCAGGCATCTTTTATATTGTTTAATACTTATAAATTACTTGTAAACATTTTCATTTGTATCGAATTTTTCCCTGAACACGTGCATTTAAGTTAATTATATCAATTTGTAAAATATCATCTTTAATTTTCAGATTTTTCTATATATGTTTCAACTTTTTAAAAATTGTACCCATATTTCTATCGAAATCAAAATTTCTCCGATACACCGATATTTTCGTCCTCGGTTAATACCTCGCGAAGATATTTGTTGTTCTGTATAATAGGAATAATAATAAAAATAATAATATCTTTTGATTATCTATGTTGCTCATTCATCATTTAAACATGCATGTAAATTTATGGTTGAAAAGTGAAACCTAAGATTTATTTACAAAACTAGAATAATATTCAATATTAGCATTCATAAACACAAAACATGTGCAAACTCAATATTCGCTAATTTTTGCGAATATTAATTAACCTCAAATTAACATACTCTTTCGATTCATCAACTCCTCAAATTAACAAATATTACTTAAACAATTTAAATTTTGACTCGATTCATTTTTTGCCCAAGTGGTTCACTATACAACACACTAGAAAAAACTAAGAATCACTGAATTTTTAACTAAATTTTACTCATTGTACAAAGTAAAGGAAAATAACAAACTAAAACTACCAAGATTGTGAATCGAAATACTATCTCCGTCCCGCATAATTTTGTACAGTTTTTCTTTTAATCTGTCTCACATAATTTTGCACACTTTTAAAAAGAAAGTCTCTCACAATTTCCATCTTCAATCTCTACGTTTGCAAAAGACAACTAAAAAATAAAAATAATTTTTTTTTAAACGTGGTTTAATGGTATATACTTTTTTATTTTAATTTCACGGTAAATTTGACATTTTAACGAGCGGTTTTTTTGGTTTTATTTTTCCAGATGGAATATACTTTTTTACTTTTTTCTTTTTCTTTTTTTGTTAAAGTCAAGTGAGCATACAGTTGGAACTTGGAAAGGAACGGGACCTTTCACTTTTACTAATTAAAGTTGTTATTTTATATAACATCTCTTTCCTTTTTCAGATGCAGAACTCTGCTGGATCTGCCTGCTTATTTCAAGGCAAATATTGTTCTGCTGTCGTTGGAATCTTGCAAGAATTGATGGGACCAATTTAGGAGTGTTCATGAGTGGGTTTGATTGGTTATGATTAAAATTCAATAGCCAAATCGATAAAGTTGATTTCTAAATATTTTAAACTTTAACTAAACTAACTATATTTAAAAATATCCAAACTAAAATCGTCTCAAAATAGGTCGGATTTGACTAAACGCACCTAACGGATGGGACCGCACATTCCGAGCCATAACAACGACGCCTTATATAGGCTTCATTTGTCGTGACCGCGTTCCTTTGCAGTAGTAGTCGCGGCAGCATTCACCCTGTTGCGGCCACGTTTAGCATTCAGTTGTCATAGTCTTAATCGGGCTGCTTTTGTAGCGGTCGCGTCCATCGTTGGCGGTCGCGTCTCCCAGATTCGTCTAGACTGGATGGAACAGATTCAAGGCTTTGCAGATTAAACCTCCACCTTAACAACAGATGTGAATCAAAACAGACGAGATTTAAGGCACTATTTCAATAATAACCAAACCAATTATTTTGTTTGTAAAATATTGTAATCCATAAGTATCCATAAATTAATATGAACCATGATTCACGGAGGATTGGATGGTTTGATTGTTTTGGTTATATTTTGAACCGCCCTAGGAACCATGCTTCTGTCAATTTGGATGTTCTACTCTCAACAATGTAATACATATTCATCTTTATTCATGACCCCGTTACTTGGGTCATGAAAAAAAGACAACAAAAAATAGAAATGAATTGAATATTGACGACGGTTGTGGGAAGGGTTGGTTGACCAACCCACTCCGCAACCCAAGTCACCGCTGCAACCTGCCACATATCATTTTTCTGATTGATTGTATTAAATTTTTTATTGTATATATTTTAAATGATAAATTAATGAGATTATATTTATTTGATTTTTTTTTAAATATCAGAATTCCTATTTTTTTTGCTATAAATATAGCCTAATGTTGACATTTTTTTTCTCAATTAATATATATCATTTCTAATTCCTCAATTAATTTCTATCATTTTTGTGTTAGTATGTTATTCTAAGTGTATGGTAAAAAAAATCATTCTATTATAATTGCGGAATTAAATAAGTTTTCTTCTTTTAAATATATTAAAAAGACTCCCAAAATAATATGCAATTATTAAATAGTAGCTAACAAATATTGGCTTGGTTAAGAAATAGGTTGTGTATGTGGATGAAAGAAACTAATATTTATTAAAATGTTGGGTTGTTGATAAAGTATAAAAAAAATTGGGTTTGGATTGTCGAGTAAGTTGTGTATGTGGATGAGCGAAAAATGAATATTTTTTTGGTAGGTTGAGTTGTAGGAAATTATTGATAAAGATGGTGTAATTGCATAATTGAGTGATATATGTAGAATATGATATCACTAATTATATTATCAGTAACTGTGCATCATTCAAGTGGGCAACTGGGGTATAAGATGTTGCACTGTTAAATGTAGAAGATCCGGATTGATCTCTCGCACCGTACACCTAAAATAAATAATATTTTTCAGGCAATTTAATATTATCTTCTAGATATAGTATGAATTTAAAAAATAAGCTTACATGCCATGGGCGTTTTGGTATGTTTGTACGAGAATATAGAAAGATGTGCACTTTGAAATAGGACATTCATATAGAACACCTACTAAAATAGTAAATAAAATATGTTCGGAGATATTTGGATTGGGATGTAGTGGAATGTGCCCCGTCCGCTGGGGCACATTCACGGCTGGTACATCCATTTGAATAGTAAAAAAGTATTTTTGTTTAATGATGCAATGCGGTAAGATGTATAAAGTGCTGTCAAATCAATAGGTATTTAGATGATAGGTAATGATAAAAAAATGTACTGAAAATTGTAAAAGGTGATGTAAATAATGATTGAATGATTATGTAATGATGAAAATGTGTTATAGTTGGATGTAAATTGATTGGACGATCTGAATTGGCGATTCATAAAGTGAAATACCTTTAAGTTGGATCATCCCACATTCGACTGGTAACAGCCTAGTCCAAATATGTCCTTTTGCGTTGTGATGGAGTGTAGGATATAAATGTTCAGTGTATGGGAATTTTAAAAAATACTTTGATAAAAATAATGATGAAAGGAAGTTGCACAATTTACACAAACTCATATATAGATTCTTGATTTAGATTACACAATAACCATAACACTAATAATCAGAATGGTCTAAGTGGCTTCTCTAACACAGCAGAAAAGAATACTTCCCTATGATCATTCTTATCCCACTTAGGCACTACAATCCACTTATGTTTCTTGTACCTTAGCATCTTAAACACCTGCAAATAATCATCCAAATCCTCTTTCAGACAAAAAAAGCTGTCTATCCACAACAGTCCACCTGGCCTCAATACTCTGTCCCAATCGTATACCACAAAATCCAACAAGACAAGATCGATCCATCCATCTAAAAACCTAGTCGTGTGGATCAGATCCAATGTGTTGTCGAAGAATGGTAGTCGTTGATTTATAGTCATGTAGAGTGGGATCAGTCCACGTAGCGCGATCATTTCGCTAAACGGGGCCCCGAGATTGATAGTTGCAGAAACTATAGTCACATTATGTTCCCTCATTCTAGCAGCAAATGTACCTGATGAGATATGTAATTAGGTATTGTTTTAATTAGGATTAATAAGTTTAAGTTCATTTAGTTTATAAATATATTTAATTTGCTAGAAATTAATGAAGATAAAAAAGAAATAGACAAATGACTTATATATACATCATAAAGAGGATTAATTAAGGATAAATTACTTTTATATATGGGTGTCAATTCCTAACACGACACGATAACAGGACTCGACTCAAATAAAGCGAGAATAACCTGAAACTAACACGGACATACCAGTATGAATATAGTAAGAAAATTAAAAGACTAACCCGACATGAGCATGATTAATCCGATTCTAACTATACCGATGCGAAATCATGATTTACTCAAAAAAAAAAAAAAAAAAAAAAAACATCGATCATTAATAGGGGAGGCAGTCCCTAACACAACGACATCGCAAACCCTACTTAAATTTACAGAGAAATTTGAAACTAACGGACACAAAGTTATTTAGAGAAATACAAAACTAACTTGACACGAATACGATTGACTCGATTTTTGCCTGCATTGACCCAAAATCAAGAATTTACTAAAAGAAACTCAAAACTAACACAATATGAACAAGATTAATTGATCCAAAATTAACAATTTATTTTCAAATATAATAATTATTATGTTTCATATATAATCCGAATCGACCCCAAATCGTTATATCATGTTTATCTGACTTACCATCCCTAATCATTAACCACATATTTTTAACTTTGAGTTATTGAATTATACTCCCTCCATCCAAAATGAACTTGCATAGAGGGGTCGGTACACATATTAAAAAAAATATTTTTTGAAATTTTGTTGACTTTTCAAAGGTTGATCGATGGTGGAGATTGTGTTATAACTTTTCTTTTTAAGGAAGTGTAAGTTTGCTTGGGACGAACAAAAACGAAATATATGCAAGTTCATTCGAGACGGAGGGAATAATTTTTTTTATTGTTTTTACTGATTTTCGATTGATTTAACATGAGTACCTGTTCCAACGCTAAAATCCAGGCCAATTCGGATCTCCCCGGGCTTCAAATCAAGCACATCAGTTATCAAAAAGTCCGAAGTGAGATTCGAATCCGGATCCTGGTAAACGGGTACGACCCATCTGGGAAACTCGTGACCCATGAGATTGAAGCAGTCGGAGCATTTGAAGAACCCTTTTCGGGCAGTAGTGTTGCTGACTAGGCAGGTGAAGTTCTTACACCTGTATTGACTCCAACGCACGTTTTTATCATCGGGTAGGGCCCACAAAGACTCGTTAATGGGCCTGGGCTTCGTGTAGAACTGTGGGCCTTTAGAGAAACACCGCCTTCTTGGAAGTGGATCACACCCGTGGACCAGCAGCTTTTGGCCCAGTTTCCAGTCATCATTGCAGATATCACCTGCAAGGTCGAGACGTAGACAAATAAAGAATCACCGACCGATGTTAATATATCTGTGTAATTAGATTTGAATATATTAAATTTTTATTTATATAACAAAATAAATATATCGAGATATATTATTAATTAATGTCTATATATTTAAATTTAAAGTGTCTTTAATTACATATTATAAAAATTATTAAATTATCTTAGTATTACATAATTTTTAGGGGCTTAATCACACAAATTCCTCATTACAAATGCATAGTATATATATTAGGGTAAAAAGAATAAAAATAGAATGGGTTGTGTGTGGCTCCGAACCAACACTACAATAAATTTTCATATTAAATATGGAAATTAGTAAAAGGTAATATAGGCCACTAAATAAAAAAGAAATAGAACATTGATGAAAAGTGACAAAAAATTATTTGTATTCGACTAATAATGAAATAGCAATCAAATATTAGAGAGAAACATAATTCGCCTATATTCAGTATGTAATTTGATCTCTAATTTTATAATAGAAACGGAAATTCCGTAATTAAATTTAGAGACGGAATAAATCGATCTCTAAATTTTAGAGACAAACATTATAGAGACCAAATATTTCGTCTCAAGTTCATCATTAATTTAATTTAGAGACATACATCATGTGATTTAGAGACGGAAAAAAAAACGTCTCTAATTTTAATTTTTTAATATAGCGAACTGAACCGAAACAGGTTATGTAAAATTAATGGGACCCAAACCGAAATTGGTAATGCAACAAGGGATCCAAACCGAATAATTCCACATGAGATCTCTTGCTACATTAGTGTGTTTCATTCTACATTCCATGATATTCATTAAGTGTCACGTGCATTAGATGAACTTACTAATTAACACGTGTCGGATATAAAAAAGATATAATAAAAGATGAAATGATTCACCTATATCATAATCCATATACTCCTCGAGCTCTTTCTTCATCGCAAAACAGGCGTGTCCAATGCTAGTAAATGTCCCATTTGCCCCCATAAAATTCTGCTTCCCAAGCCTATTAGGCTTTATCCTAATATACTTCCTTATCTCCTCCGTCAAAAAATACTCACTCTTCTCCTCAAGCTGCTGATCAATCCTCGACAACGGATCCGGGGGGCCATTAACGGGCAAAGACCGATGTGCCGACTCGATCAGGCCCAAAATATCCGCAAGAAACGAAGCATATTTGGGCTTGTTAAGCGATTCATGGGGCGAATCTCGCATCTCATCAAGCTTGCTTTGTATCTTCTTAATGACACTTTCAATGGCTTCTCTCGTCTCTCGTTCGCTCGCTCGGCGCGAGTCGAATGTGTCGTAGTTGCAGGAGGAATCGGCGGCGAGAAATGATCGGAAGGAGTTGGCTTTGGATAAGGTGGCTATGCAGACAAGGGTTGCAATGATGCCGATGAAGATGATCAGTCTGTTGAGGCCTTGGAATGATTTGAGTTTTTTTATGATGTTGACTTTTGCCATTGTGGAGAGTGATAGTGAGATTCAAGAATGTAGAACATGATATGCATGATCTAAGGTAAGTTTGTTGAAGAGTTGTGGAGTGTTAAGTAAGGAAGTGCATGGCTACTTAAAGTTGTGGTGGTGGAAGTTGATAAAAGAAGTATGGGGTTGAAATTCTTGGGATTAGAGTTGTTATAAAGTTAATATTAAGCAATCTCAGTTGTATTGCAGCATGTGCCTCCATTTGATATTTTTATATATATATATATGGTAGTTCGTTCCAACTAACTTTTCACAGTTGACTGGACATAAATATTAAAAAAGAACACATTTTGCTCTTTTCCTTTTTTTTTTTTTTCCTTAAAAGATGAAGATTGGGTGTGGAGATTGTGAGAGAAATATTTTTAAGAATGTGAAAAGTTAAGTGGGATGAATCGAAATAAAAAATAAAAAAAAATAGTCAGAACAGAGGGAATATTTTATAATTGCATGTTGTTAGGGTTTGAGGGGTCAATCAAAATGTTGAATACGGAAAAAGATTGTGGGCATATTAGATTGTGGATGTTTTTTCAAAAAAGTTTTTGAGGTGATATTCAAAAACAAATTTGTGGGGACTTGATCTAAAATGGAGAATATAAATATGGAGATTGGAACCCGTCAAATTCTTACACATGTCCCTTACAATTTGGTATAGAACTTATAGGTTATGGGGTTAGGCTAAGTTTATTTTAAATATTTTATAAGTTTCAATATCGCGTAAGGTATTTCAAGAACTTATAAATTAATAAAATATTTTGATAATAGGGTTTATAAGTTTGTAACTGGATGAAGATGGTTTAGATATGGATTTGGTGGACGAATATGAAATCTACCACACTACTAGATTAATACTTTTTACCACTACAAAATGTAGTTACAATAAATGGTGAGTGGTCACAAAAATATTTTTTAGTGACTATATATTTAAATGTAGTTACTATAGGAAGCCACTTATAATAAGATGCAAAAATAATAATTTTGCAACTACTTTGTAGTTACTGATGTATTTGTACAAGTAGTTGCAAAATAGCTTGTCATATTATAACAAACTAGTAAATGCTCCCGTGCGATGCACGGGCTATTTTTTTAAGAGTAAATTAATATTAACATGAACAATACTTTTTTATTAAAAACACATTTTTATTTGATAATATATAACCCAAAAAAAAAAAAAGGAATTATTAAAATTTGTTACAAAGAAAACTTTTGTGTTCTTTTGCAGTGTTATTCATTCATGGCCTCTTACTCCGGAAAATCAGTTTTTTCCACTAATAAAAATACATTTTAATTTTTTCACGAATTTCTTCCTCGTATCATATTCCAGAAAATTATTTTTTTTATTTCATCCGTTTTTTTAGCTTCTCTTGTCTCTATCAAAACATTCATATTAAATTATGATAAATTTTGAATAGATTACATTGATTGATAATAATAAATAAAGCGAACATACATAATCCAGATTCTGATATCATTGAACAGATTGAGAAACAAAAGGTTTCAAATCTAATATCATTTAATAGGATTGAGAAACAAATAATCTCAAGGATTATTCTTATATAAAATATTTTATTAGTTTACGTACAAAACATCTTCTATTAGAAACAAAAAAAAAAAAAAAAATTATGGATTATTCTTATATAAAATATTTTACTCTCTCTGTCCCGCTCTAATTTGCCTACTTTCTTTTTTGGTTTGTCCCAATCTAATTTGCCTACCAATAAATGGCAAATTTCTCTCACAATCTCCACATTCAATCTGTTTTTTCTTAATCTCCTACAAAATATCCTCTATTAGGAATAAATTTTAAGAAAGACATAGAAAATACAATTATATTTTAGGATGAACTGAATCTTTATAGTCTATGTGATGAGCTCATTCATATAAATAGAGTTGAATTTGGATTTAGATTTTAAAAGACATAGATGACCTCAAATCTTTTAATTTTTCATCCAATAATCTCCTATATCCATAGGATGAGCTCATTAATACAAATAAAGTTGGATTTTGATTTAGATACTTAATAGACATAAAGAAAAATTAATGAACTAAACTAATAAAATACTTTATATAAGAATAATCATTAAGAAAATACTTATTAAATTGTATTGCAATTCTGGATTGTATATTTTCGTTCTTTATTTATTATTGTTAATCAGTATGATATATTCCAAAATTTATTATAATTTAATATTAAGATTTTGGGAGAAAGATGAGAGAAGAAAAAAATGGAATGAAATTATTTTCGAAAAAAAATCTGTCATACTGAAATTTTTTATTTTTCTAGAGAGTAGAATAAAACAGATCAAATAATTTTATGAAAAAAACTGATTTTGTAGAATAAGAGGCGAGGAAGGAATAAAAAATATATGTAGCATGTTTTTTTTGGTGGAGTGTGTTAGCTGGCCATATAAAAAATAACTCGTGCATCCTACAAACCATTGTACATATTACAAAAGCTATAATCTTCATAATTGTATCCGTAGACATAGTAGAAAACTGAAAACTGATTGATTTTTCTGAAAAAACTATAATCTTCATAATTGTATCCGTAGACATAGTAGAAAACTAAAAACTGATTGATTTTTCTGAATAATTGTTACGCGATTTTATAGGCAGATTAAGAAATCAGAAATATAGGCAGACATAGTAGAAAACTGAAAACTGATTGATTTTTCTGAATAATTGTTACACGATTTTATAGGCAGATTAAGAAATCAGAAATATAGGCAGATTAAGAAATGACAGATTAAGAAATCAGAAATATAGGCAGATTAAGAAATTCTGAATAATTGTTACGCGACTTAAGAAATTCTGAATAATTGTTTTACGCGAGTTAAGAAATTCTGAATAATTGTTACGCGATTTTATAAGCAGATTAAGAAATCAGAAATATAGGCAGATTAAGAAATCAGAAATCATATCTAAAAGATATCTAAAAGATTTGGAGGGGGGAGATTTTATATAGGCAGATTAAGAAATCAGAAATCATATCTAAAAATTTTGGAATGATTTGTCAATTATGTAACAGATATATTCAATTGAACATCACATATTATTGTATAAGATTGATAAAACAGATTCGATTTTTGGTAAAAATATGTTGATTCTTATATTAATATACACATCATAATTATAATTCATATTCATATAATTTTAAAATCATAATTATAATTCATATTCATATAATTCTAAAATTACTGATTCTGCTGATCATTCAAAATATATAATATATTATATAAATTTTTCTGCAATAGATGAAATAATCAATTTAACTTTATATCATGTATATGGGGTGTTTCTTCTTAAATATACTACATATAGTAAATGTTGTCGCCTGACTTTTGTCAACGTCATTTTATTGTAAACATACATTATAATAACAAAAAGAAAAAAAAAAACGGGACCAAAATTAGAATTTCAATTGAAGTTGATACATAAAGTGATTTGTATAGAAAATAAAAAATTGAATTCTACTACAATAAAATCAGAATTATTCTTCGATCTCTGGTGAACCTCGAATGAGTTGATTATCTCTAATCTTTTCCCAATATTGTAAATAGATTAGTTGTATTCATGTTATAAACAAAATAAAAAGTTTAGCACAATATATGGATAATAATATAGATAATCCACATAACAGAAATTAAAAACATCAAATTTGTTTTGATGATTAAATATTACCGTAGAAAACCATGATGGTAGATAGATTTGAATTCTATAATCATCAAAGTTCTTTTCGCCATAATTAAGATTCAGTGTTGTTGATTTTTTCTTATTCTGATTTGCAGGTAGTCTTTTTGGAACATCCATTGTGAAGTACCTATCACTGAATGAAATATGGATGAAGGAATAGGAATAATAGAAATTCGAATCAACAAATGTGAATAAAAACGGTGGAAATAATTGCGAAATAAAGGTATTGTAAAATGAATCAGAAATAGAAAATATCCAGCTGCAAACGTGATTCTCATTTACTGAAAACTCTATGAATTTATAGGAGAATTTATGTAATTGGATAAGGTTTTTTTTTTTTTAAATTCAAATTTCAAAATTTTAAAAAATGTGTAACAAATTCGGTTATAAATATATTTACAGATTTATTGTTACTGAATTTTAGATGTAAAAATTAATTCGAAATTTTAATCATACTAATAAAATCGAATTTATCAAAATTTAAATTTCAAATTCACGTCTATTTAAAGGAACTAAAAAATGGGCGGGAAAATTTTCAACTTACTATTTCCGGATGACTTGGCTTATTATATATATATAGATTTGGTTAAAATAATATAAAATATTTTATGTAACTACTAATAGTTACAAAAGAGGTTATTTTTAGTAACCACTCTTGTAATTACAACAAAAGTAGCGACAAATACCATATTTTCTTGTAGTGCCATCAAACATGTATTTTGGTTAGTATATGTAGTGTGTGACCAAAGTCTGTAGTGTATTATTGTGTGGAAGTGTGTGTAGTATATGTTATATGTGTAATTTGAGAGTGATTTATAAAATTTTAAGAAAATGAGATACTAAACATCGTTTCTTTTTAACTTTATGAGTTCTATTGGCTTATTTTACATCTTATAAATTATTTAACATCTTATTTTATTAAACACAGTTTAAGAAGTTGTAAGTTCCCAAACTACCTATAATATGTTTATAAATTTTACCAAACACAATGTATTACCTAATTTGACATTAATAAATTATATGTGGCATCAGCATGCATTAATGAAAATAAGATATGAATTTAGAATATGGTACATAATATGAAATCCTTGAGTACCACAATCTAATACCATAATATTATATATATGTATTTGTGTGTATTTATATATATATATATGTGTAAAGAAAGTTATGATATTATGAATATCGACACTCAATCAATAAAAAAGACCATAACGATAAAATTTTAAGACCTGCACATGTTTGTTAGGCGTACTATTTAGAGTATATCTAAGTGTGGTCAAATAATTGCTTATAAATAAACAATTCGAATTCATTGTTACACGATTTTTTGCATCTTCTATCACAATCTTTAATATACGACACATATTAATTAGTGTCATCATTCAATACATGTATCGTGAATAAATAAAATACAGTTAAGGTGAAATACATAAAGGAAAGAAGTGACCTCATGGAATATAAAAGGAACTTTGTAGAAACTATTCATTCCCCTAATTTCTCCTTGATCGGGTCCGTTTGTTTAAGATTGGACTCAGTAAATTTAGAGGATCAAATTTCAATAAAATACATCCATTAATTTCTTCAGTCAAATTTGGCACAACACTCTCCCGTCTTCAGTAAACGGACCCAAAGTGTGTTGCATTAGTTAATAAAATAATTTGACCGACGTTTTCAATATAAAAAGGGCATAGTGTGACTCGAATTTTTTTCACCAAATAGGTTAATATTTTTACACTAATTAATTATTCTACTCCTAATTGTTAGTGATCTTAATCAAGGGTTGGGGGCAAGTAAAGTGGGCCAAAGTAAACAAAGACATTTTGTAAAAAAAAAAAAAAAGTAGATTGACTAGTCTACTCAATCATATTATCTCATGCACATATTTCGAAGTCACATCATCACAACTCTTATCATGCTTTACTCCATATACAAGCACAAACGTTCAGAATTTAGTTCAATTTATACATGTTTGGTTTTAAATTGTGATTAATATATTGTGTTTAATCTGAAAAATTTCAATAAAGTATTTTAATCATCAAACAACGAAACATCAATCATTAATCTATTATCTACCTCTTACATCATCAATCAAACTTTTATTTTCAATACAATTTTAATCAATAATCAATCATTTACTAAGGGCATGTTTGGTTGGGGTTGGCCCAACCTCTCATCAGTTTGGCCAACCCAACCTCATGTTTGTTTGGGCTGGTTTGGCCAAGCCGGGGTATTAGGGTTTGGTGGGGGGACATCAATCACAAATCCAAACACTACTTTAATCATTCTCCCACTCATTGATAACTATCTCTTACCCATACCACATCACATTTTACAATTAATAATTAAATTTCACACTCCAATCATAACCCCAGCCACCCAACCAAACATCTCCAGCTACTTGCCCCAGCCACTAACTCCAGCTACTTCCCCCAGCCCAGCCACCCCAGCCCCAACCAAACATTGCCTAACTATCGCTTACACACATTATCAATCAAACTCAGCTATCAATACAACTTTAATCAATAACCAATCATTCACTAACTACCTCTTACACACATCAAATCACATTTACCACATTTTATATTATAATCACCCTACAACCCAATCTCCAACCAACCTAAACAAACACTCACTTATTTACTCCAACCTCATATTTTACTTTATTCCTCGCAGCCTACAGTACTCCAACCACCTACAGTCACAAACAAACAGAGCCATGGTTCATGTAACACTTTTTGTTAAAGAATAAAACTCATAAATTAAATATTATTTTAAGTAATAATATTGTATAATTTGTTAGTGTCTTGTTATATATAACACATAAAACTTAATATAAATACGTAGTAATTTGTTAAAGAATAAAACTCATAAATTAAAATATTATTTTAAGTAAAAATTAAAATTCGACGAGACACCCAACCCTGATTGACCACGCCCCGATTCCATCCTTCATGGGGCGGAAACGGAAATGCTAAAATCCGTCCCGACCCAATCCGTCCCATTGCCACTCCTACATACAAGTGGTATTCGAGACGCACTGAAACAAATTATTATTTAATTTTGTGATTGTCCCAATTAAGTACCATCTGATCCGATTATTGCGTCTGTGTACTTCATGTATACTAACACTGAATATTTAAGTTATGTTATTGATCTCAAAGATTCTGCCAAGATCAATCTTGGAATGGCTTCTCTTTTTTATTCATTTGTTCTTTTTCGATCTCTCATTTTAATACATTTTAATTTTATATATCATATTATTCACAATTCAAAGTAAACGGACTCTATCATATTATCCACAATTCAAAGTAAACGGACTCTAAAAGTATACGTTAAAATCTACACAACTAGTGATCAATCTGAAGACAAAAATAAGTTCAAGGATGTCCGAATAAGAACACCATAAATTCCCGGTAATAATGTACTCATTAAATATATTAAGGGCCCATTGGACAAGGATTGATTGGAATATGAACAGCAATTTATCATGAGTTTGGTATTAGAAAAGTGGACTATGATTAAATTCAGGCCCACTTACACTTCCAGAAATTCAGGGATAAATATGTCAATCAACATTTCGATTAGTTTGTCCTCTGTTGGAAAACTTCCCGATTTGCTCCGATTAATCTCCGTCTAGGCGCTAGGCTTCTATTGATTGTCTAGGTTTATTTTTTTATTTTTTCCCGTCTAACCTCACCTATGCTCCAAATAATTCCGTCTAAGTCCCGACTAATCACTAGGTCTCAATTCACCGTCTAAGTGGCGCATAACAACTTTTACAACCTTGTATCGCCTGAGCAATTAATTGCTGAAAAGTATCCATACCAAATTTCCCAAGGCGAGAGAAACTAGTATTTTTCACATTAAATGCACTTTTGAAAATTGAAACTGTAATTAGTACAATTACTCATTAAATAATTAATCAATAATCCAAACGTAAAATATCATTTCATGTACTGCATAATTGAATATCAAACAAGGACTAAATTTCATTTCAAAAGTTGAGTATTTATTCCGGTATGTGGCTTTAACGCAACTGTGGTGGTAATTCCGATGGCCCGACCTAAGCTCCTGGACTAACGTTATCGAGCCAAATTGAGTTAGGTCAGACCAATTTAGAGTTCTATCATACTGAAAAAATGATGATCAAGCTTGGTAAATCCCTTAAATATATTAAGACTTGTCAAATTAACGGGTCATTGACTCATCAAGTCAAATTTAATTCATCTGATGATATTTCAGGCTACGATCCTTAGAATTCTACCTACCTATAATTGAAGAGTCAAGCTAGTTAATTTAATCGAGCCGATTTTAATTGTGTTAGGTCGGACCAATTTAGGATTCTATCAAACTGAAAAATTGATGATCAAACTTGGTAAATCCCTTATAATATATTAAAACTTGTCAAGTTAACGGGTTATTGACTCATCAAGTCAAATTTGATTCATCTAATGATATGTTAGGTTACGATTCTTAGAATTCTACTTCCTATAATCGAAGAGTCAAGCTAGTCAATTTAATCGAGCCGATTTTAACACTTCCGTGGTATTTAAGTTGTGCCTGCAGTATATAGAGGAGCTGAACTGGAAGTCAAGATTCAAGAAGACTTGCATCACCATAATTGCAATACTACTAACGTTCATGAATCTACATAAATGTAATAAAATATACATAACCAGCAATTCATGTACTTTCTCTGTCTCGACTTAACTTTTCTATTTTGATCGATTACAAAAGTTAAGACAAAATAAATTTTGTAGAATCTTTGATTTTTTTAAAGGTGAGGATTGAGCGTGAATATTTTGAGGATGGAGATTGTAAGATAAATTTGTCATTTATGGACTGAAAATTTAAGTTGAGACAAATCGAAAAATAAAATAGGAAAGTTAGAACGGAACGGAGGTAGTAATAAGGAAGAAAATTTAAAATCACAAACTCATTAATCACCCAAAAAAAAAGACAATATAATAATAAAAAATAATAAATCAGAAATGTTTTACGCTCCTAGAATAGAATTACTCAAAACCCTATTTACATTTCCACACCTACACTAAGCGAAAATTCGTGCTCCACCCCTAAAAATTTCTCAATTCACCAAATCACCCCTCGTTTATTGTCTCCTCCGCCCATCGGAGTACTGCGACAGCGGCACCACCTCCTGCAACGGCGTCGACAGCGGCGTCGGCAGCGGCGAGCTCCGACAGACAGGGCACGACGCGTTGAGCTTCAACCACGCATCCACACACATCACGTGAAAACAGTGCCTACAATCGGGAAGCATCCTCAGCATCTCCGCTTCCCTGTACTCCGACAAACATATCGAGCAAACGGTGTCGTTCGGCATGTTCCCGCTCCTTTTCGAGAAAACGAATCTCGGATACGAGTTAATAACCGCCTGGTCGAGTCCAACGACGACGTTTTGGCCTTCATTCTCGTCGTCTTCCGCGACGAAAATTATCCGCGGGAGATACACGCTATTCTCGTTGGAGGGATTGTTGCTTGGATCCTCACCCTGGCGACGGCGGCGTCGGGCGGCGGCGGAGCGGCAGCAGATGTAGGAGGCGAGGAGGATTGTGGAGAAGAGGACGAGGAACCCTAGGGCGATTGCGATGGCGTAGCCGAGGCCGATGGAGCTGAGGTTCTGTGAAAAGGAGTATTTAGCGGCGGCGGAGGGCGGCGGAGGGGCGGTGGACATTGGGAGAAGAGGAGGGGGGAGGAAGAGGAAAGGCCATTTGAATAAAGGGGAAATTGGAGGAGAGAGAAAGGGGTAATTCGTGGGGGAGAAAGGTGGGTGGGGTGCTTAGTTGCAGCATTTAATACACAGAGCAACACATTTAATGGCCAATATGGAAGATGGATGATGGCGATGCTCTTCTTAGCTATTTTTGCAAGCTTTTTAATTTTTCAGATTTATTATTATTTTGAATATAAAATTAGGGTGGTAACGGTCCGAAATTGTTCGAAGATTTTGGAATCAAATTAAAGTCGAAAAACAACATGGGATTCTCTAGAACATGAGTAGTTTTATCAACTTTTTTTTATCCCTAACTTTCTTCGAAGCTCTTGAGTTTCTTTCGGACGAAATGCATGTTTAAGTTCCTCAGTTATTCGTGAATATTTGTAAAGATCTTCAAATTTATAATAGTGATAAAAATTTTTAAATTATTGAATATGAATTTGTGTAAGTCCTTCCATCTTATTTTATTAGTGTTATAATACAAACGTCGATGTTTGTGCATGAATTTGGGGTATTAATGTCACGTAATTAAAAAGGATACGTCGGTTGCTAAATTAGAAAGCATGGCGGGCATATAAACTTCCGTCACATTGTAATGCATAGGGACCTATAAAAATTTATATTCAATAACTGAGGGACCTCTAGCACTACTATAATAACTGAGGGACCGCTACCACTATTATAATAATTGGGGGACCTTTATAAATATTCATGGATAACTGAGGGACCTAAACATGCGTTTTGCCTTTCTTCTGCGAATGACCGTGTAAAAGAACGCAAAGTTTTGTGTGCACCAATTGTATGATGTAATTCAGGAATTAGGGTTATGCTTAAATGTATGACCTGTTATGAGCAAAAATCTATACTATATAATATAACAAAATCCGCCAAGAATAGTAATATCAACATTTTCCCGCCCAAAACAACACTGCTAATTCTAGAAACTTTAATATTAGCTACATTAATTGGTTAAGCCTTATATATAGTATAATTGGCTGCATTAATTGATGTTATCTTATATATGTTAAAACATTCAAACCATTTAATTCCGGAATTGCATTTAAAGTTGGTAATAAGTTATAATTGATTTTCACAAATCTCGCAACATAACCTTTTCAACTCAAACTCAAGGCAGTATATCATATTATAATTTCCAAAGATTGTGATTGATAAGTATTCATATTCTGGGCTCGGTAATGAAGCCCAATTGATTTTTCTCCAGGAGGTATTTTTATCCAGGAACCATTGTATTTCAATATGTGTAGTTTTTAGTGTCAAAGTTTAATGATAAACCTCTTGGTAGTAAAAAATGAATCCTCAAAAATATCATAAGTAGCTAAGAACAAAACAATTAAAAAGATATAACTAAATGTTTCTTGCTCTTGAATTCTTGAACTCTTCCTTAAATCCCTTGCTTGACACTCCAAATTATGACAGAAGATGTATAAAATTTTATCTTTAGGTCCTCATTTATAGTTGGAGAATTAAAATATGAGTTGAAGGGTGAAAATCCTCAAAAAATTAGGAAAAAGTGCATGTAAGACTCGACTCATATCGCATGGGCCGTGTAATGGGCTGGGTGACCCAAAGCTGCATTCTTCTCCAACTTCAATGGCGTCATATTTGGAGGTCTTATGGTTATAATTTGGAAACAACTATCTATACTTAATATAATAACAAAATTCACTGAAATTAGTAACTTTGAAGTTTTCCCGCCCAAAATCTATTACCAATTCTGAAGATCACAATTTTTGGTATATAAAATTCAACCCAATATAAAACACAATTATTGGCAATAACTTGTCATATATTAGCCTAAAGAAATATCATAAAGCTATTTGGACTGATTTTGTCTGGGCCGAAAAACACATATTTTCTTTTTATAAATTTATTGACTATTATTAATGAAAAATTATGTATGAAGACGGTAACTAATTTTTAACATTACAAATATATCCCCTGTCAACCGCATATTGCAATTCCAACCCCAATCATCAACATGACTTCTTTGGAAGGATGCTAGAGATATTCATACATTAAGAAAAATAAATATCCATTCTATTATATATTTTAGTCTTTAATACTTTTCACTGTACTCTTTTTCCATTAACATATAATTTTTCATATCTTATTATTTATTGATTGTAATATTTTATTATATTAAAATTATATAAAAATATAAAAGAATATTAATTTATTCATTTGCACTTACAAACCGTGCATCGCACGGGAATACTACTAGTATTATATAATACATTTACCCAGTATAGGTGATACATTTAAGCATAATTCATATATCTTTAGGTATAAATAGTACTCCGTCCGTCCACTTAAATTTGCATACTTGTCTTTTCCGTTCGTCCCACTTAACTTTGCACATCCTTAAAAATGAAAATTTTCTAACAATTTTCACCTTCAAAATCTTCACCCTCAATCGATATCTTTGATAAAGTCAATTTAAAAGCAAAAATATTTTTTCTTAATAGTTGTGTCCGATCAATTTTGCAAAATTAAGTGAAACGAATGGAGTAATACTTTTTGACGCATGATCAAATTGTATGAATTTAAGGTTCATATATAACTGATTTTTTAAGAGTAATTCATTGAATCTGTTAAAAAGTCGACCATACCAACCTATAACTACATTAAATACAGACAAGTTTGGTTAGATATTTATAATCATGATTACAATTTAGAATCGAAATTTCAGAAATTAAAAGTTATTTATTTCTCTATATTATTAACTATCCTTTTCCAATTTCAATGCTCATTTATAATATCAACAATTTTAACAGTATTAAAATTATACATTAAAGTCTTAATATAATATTTACTTTATGTTAACTTTATGCTAGAACGATAATTATTTTAGAGCGAAAAAAATAATTTCCGATGATAATTTATTAGATCAGGACAAGCAAGTTGTGTTTGCATTTGATTTGTCAAAGGGAAAATCTCTAGACAAGTTGATACGTGGTATGATCGGGGGCGGAACCAGAATTTTTGTTAAGGAGACATCTATGATATATTTAAAAGTTGTGAGAGGGGAAGTGAGATTTCAAAATTTTCAAAAGTCGACTCAAATTTTCCTTTAATATTACACTATACATATATATACTTTTAAATTTTTTTTTGAAAATTGAAGGATGACAGCCGCTCCCATCCGTCTCCCTTGATTCCGTCCCTGATGACCTATTTTATACATTCACTTTCTAATATAATTGTTCTTTTTAAAGGCCAATATAATACTTCGAAATTTTCTTCTTTTGACTTTTAAACCTTATTATAGTTCAATTGAAATCTGAAACCTTATTATAGTTCAATTGAAATCTGAATATTGTTTAATCTGAAAAGGACTTAGGTGTCGTAATAGAATATGTTAAGTACTCTGCAGTTTGACTTTTGTGACTTGAGAGGTTTGACCAAAATACAAGAATAATTATGAATCTTTGGACGATTCTATTTTTTTTTTCTTTTACAAGTGGCCCTAATAAAATATTCCCTTTCTGTTTTTCTTTATTCGATAAAAAAATATCCCTTTATTGATTTCATTTGAAATGAATTTGTGGTGTCAAAATGAATTCACTCATCTCGAAAGATACACTTGATAAAAAAATGATTCGATCACCTAACTCGTTTCAGGAGAGGTGGCCGAATCACAGAGCACAGAGTGAGCTATTTCCACTCCCAAGTACACTGGTTATGGTCACAAAGCACGATCGACGCTTCACCCCCACAGCACGAACCATGCTATTGCAAAGGATATGCTAAGTGTTGGATTTATTTAGGGTCGGGTACCTTTGATTGCAGCGGATTTGAAACCAGATCGTATACGGGTCGAACCACAATTTCACCTCAATGATCCATACTCTCGGTCGGGGTGGAAATCACAATCGAAAATTCACCACGATCCACAATCCAAAAACCATCTCCAGAGGAAATTTGGAAAATTACTTTTGGGTGTGTGGGAGAAATCACTTTTGATTTCTCCCCTTTTTGTTTCTCACGTAAGTGAGAAACTTTTCTCACTATTCTCCATTATCAAGTGTACCCTGTACACTAGATGAGGTTTATATAGGGGAGAGGTGGGCTTCCAATTATGGAAGATGGACCTCCCATAATAGCCCACTTCCTATAATTGAGCCAGCCCACTTGGGCGGCCTTCGATCGGGCCCAATAGCCCTGGTGAATGGGCCCATGACCCAGGTCAAACCAACACTAAGTCATCGCGGAGGAGATCCCGACAAAAAAGTAGCATACTGTCAGTAAGTACACTGACAGCCGCTCTTCAGCTGCCAAAAGGTTGGGGGCCACTGACACATCTCCAGTAGCCGTTAGTCTGAGGGAAACTGACTATGATTAGGGCTGACATGACATGCGCGACACTGTTACCTCTAAACCAGTAAACCTTAATCTGATTAGTATAAAAGGTTTGATATATCTTCCTTACCAAGGTATAACTCATATTTTGCTCACTATTAACTTGCAAACTCACGTAAACTTCAACTCAACCTTTTGATTGCTGATTTGAGCGTCAAAGGCTCTTCGCCGGAGACCTTCTACGATGTTGACTTTTGCAGGTTTCGAACCAAATAATCGATATACTCGAAGAACAAAATATCATCCTCACCGAGTACTATATATTTTAGATAGATTTTATTCTATGTAGTGAGTGCCGGAACTATTTTGAAAAGGACTACACAATTTATTCTTTTGTTTCTATATACATTGTCATTAGTCAAGAAAAATTGCAAGAGTTGCAAGAGTCTGAAAGTTATTTAATTTTTTTAGGGGTTCAAAATTATTTTGTACACCTATATATATTATATATATAATATAATATTTATTATACATGAACATTTTGATAAGGGGAAAAATTCATTTTTAGTCCAGTATGTTAGGCCTTGTCCAGTAAAAATCTTGTATGTTAGAATATTTCAATTTTAGTCCTGTATGTTTTCAAAGTTGTCCAATTTAAGGACATTGACCATCAGAAATGGCCAATTTGGCATCAATTAATCACGTGCGATGCACGTCACTAATAAATTTGAGAAAGATGAAGAAAGAAAGAAAAATAAAATAAAAAATATAACAAAATGCACCTCATATGAAAATTAGAGGTTGCCTTTTTCTTTTCTTTTTTTGGTCGAGCTACTAAAGTAATTTAATGATTTGACATGTTATCTAGACAAATACTTGATACATAAGCATTAGCACTCAAAAGCCCTAAATTTATTAGTCTAATTCCGGCTAAATTGGTCGTTGGTGATGGTTAGTGTCCTTAAATTGGACAACTTTTGGAACATAGAGGACTAAAATTGAAATTTTCTAACATACAGGACTTTTACTGGACAAGGCCTAACATACTGGACTAAAAATGATTTTTTCCCTTTTGATAAGTTAGTACGTGGTCTTGCGGTTGGTATATCTTTAATTTCTTAATCGTTTTTTGAATTAATTGATGTTTTGACTATTTTTTATTATCATCTTAATTTTGCGCTCCCGTCAATCTTAAAATACCGTAATACTACATCTTTTATTTTTAAAAGTGTTATTTGTTTAGGGAATTATTTTACGTAAAAAACTGATCTACATAATTTATGTAGAAGCAGGAGCTCGCAGAGCTCAACTAAGAGAGAGGGGATGCTTATTCAAATTTCAAGATAATAGCCTTTACACTAATCTTATATATTCATGTATTTATGTGTTCTGTTTTTTGTTTTATTTTTTACGATAATATAAATAGATAAAATGTTATAAATACTTATAATAAAATGTGACTCGACCATACGAGTTAAAGTCTGGTTGGGACCTTCTACTAACATTTGGTACAACATCTTTTACAATAAATTATACTCCCTCCGTTCCAAGCTAATTGTCCTACCTTGACTTGACACGAAGACTAAGAAAAAACAGATTTTGTGGAATCTTTGACTTTTTCAAAAGTGGAGATTGGATGTGGAGATTTTGATGGTGGAAATTGTTGGAGAATTTGCCATTTATGGGGTAGGACAATTAGTTTGGGACAAACAATTAAGGCAAGTAGGACAATTAGGCCGGGACGAAGGGAGTAGTAATTAAGCATGTCATATAATCATTTATGACATATCATTATATACACATATCGTGCGTGGATTAAAATATAGTAAAAGATGTTGTATTGTATAGAACAGTAAATCCAAAATGGTCAAAACCTGCTGGTTCTATGATCTTTGAACGAGATTGTATCTTACTCCCTCCGTCCCACCCGGATTTGTACACTTTCCTTTTCGTTACGTTTCATATCAATTTGTACACTCTTAAAAATGAAAGTTCTTTCACAATTTATATCTTTGAAAAATTCAATCAAAAAATAAAAATAACTTTTTTCTTAATATACATGTCGGATCAACCATACAAATTCCCGCTGAACGGAGGAAGTAATTAGGTGTAGTTACTATTTACACTCTCGTACGTAGTTACATGCATCAGATTTCATGAGGAGTTAACATATCTAATTAAAGGTAAAGATCAAGTTCATGAAAACAAAAATAAAACATTGAAAATATTGGAACTCATTTTTCACAAAATTATAGTAGATAATAAATTAACTAATATTACAGGGACCTAAATACAGGGTCTGATTAAGAAAATTGGGGCATGAGGTGAGACTGTATTTAAGTAAAACTCGTATATTTTTTAGGTTTTTTTGAAACAAAATTACTTATTAATGATTTGTAATAAAATCTTTGGTCTAATACATATATCTTTGGTCCTAGTTGATCATAAATAAGATCTTAATAATTTTAATTTGTAAATCTTCGGAATAATTGATCGTAGATAAAATTTTAATAATTCTAATTTTGTATATATCCTTTCAACATAAACAACTGGTATAGTTCTATTAATAATATTTTACGAGAGTGAAACTATGTCTCACTCGGATTATTAGTTTTTATTAAGAGTATGGAACATCATCAACCTATAAATAGTAAATGGGCATACCTAAGGAGTAAGGATCATAAGCACGAAAAGCCCAAGTATAACTCCCAGATGTTTTTTGATAAAAAATATTCTCTTCGTCCCGCTCAGTTTTGCTCGTAGGGACAGACACATATATTAAAAAAAAAACTATTTTTTTACGTTGTGGTTGACTTTTTCAAGTATGGAGATTAAAGATGGAGATTTTGAATGTAGAAATTTTAAGAGAAATTTCATTTTTAAGGGTGTACAAAACTGCATGGGACGAATCGAAAAGAAAAGTGCGCAAAATTGAGTGGGACGATCCGGACGGAGGGAGTACTACATTATGCTCATCAGGAATTAAATCGTGACTTCTGAAAAATTTCTCAAATTATTGAACGAGTAAAAATGAATAATCAAACTAGCATGCTATAACATGCACATACATATAAAAGACCTACGAAATATTGGGACTGAGGCAACAAATATGTTTCTCTCCAAATGCATAACAAATATTCTTTCGAATATGCATCCGTAACAACTGAAATTCGAAACCCCACTTCATAACAATTTACTTATAATCTTACAAATTAAGAAAAGAGCACGTACAAGTCTTTTACGTGCCAATTTCACCTTGCACCATTGAGATATTCTACTATAAATTATGTTAAATTCCGTGCTACAGTTTTAATTTATCTGTAGTACGAGATGCAACAACAGATATAATAGAAAATTCGATTCGATTTAAAGTTTGAGCTTTCGCTTACACCTGTGATATTGAACCGCCTGGCTCGTAATATTAATGCTCAAATAACACTTCATCTTCATAACCATCCGTTTCCCCAAAATAAACATATCCATTTTCCCGCCAACCCGCGTATAGCTACTCACGTTCATCAAACCTGATAAAAAATCCGATTCAAAACCTGGCCGCGACATGATCCGATCCGTCATGATATCCAGAGTAATGTTAACGCTCACCGTCCGGTGAGCGTTCGCCCTCCCCGGCGGTCCGCGCACCTCTCCGACGACCGCGCCGCGATAGAAGACGGTGGTTGTCATATTGCCGTACTTGAGAGCAGCGTAATTCGGATTTTTCAGCCAAACGTTGGCGTTTAGAGTAATGTTGCTGCTGCCATTGGTTAGCTGGAGATTTTGTAAGGTCAATTTCTCGATTCGGACGATTGGAGGCCGGAGTTTGAACACGGTGAAAGCTAGGGTTACGGCGACCGCCGATTGGATGAGGAGTATTGCGGCGATGCAGCCGCAGCATTTGATGTACCGATTAGGGCGGGTGTTGCCGCCGCCGCCTCCGGCTGTGGCGGCGGCGGTGGCGGTTTTTTTGTTGTCGTATGGGAAGGGGCTTTCGGCGGTGAGTGGCCGGACCTGCTCAGAAGTCTCCAGCATTTCTAGAGGTAATTAATCTTCTCTGTTAGTTAAAGAAATGATTGATTGAAATTGATAGAGAAGTGCCTGCAAATTGTGCTTTTATCACACTCCCCGGCCTTGGTTTGGAAAAATTATGCACTTTTAATCTCATAAAAATATTCCCGTTTTCTTTTCTTTTTTGGAAATCTAAAAAATAGTATCAATTTTTTGAGGTGAAAAATAGTATTATTTTTAATAGTGTATTAAATGTTTTTTTCAAAATATTTAAATGATAACACCTTATATTCATCAAATAATTTACAATTGTAACTTAGTCCCCCCGTTCACAAATAAATGTCATTTTAGAAAAATATTTTCACAAATAAGTGTATTCTAACAATTTTTTGCATATTTCTTCCTACATCGTCCTTAGCTAAATCTAAGAAAATCTCGATCAAATCTTATAATATTATTAGTACTAAATTATTTGATCTCTTAAGTGGTAAATTAATAAAGTATGAAGAAAATGGAGAAATTTATGATAATAATAAAAAAAATTGATGAAGAGGAAATGGAAGTAAAGATCATAAGCATAGATTTTATAGGGGTATTGTTGTCAATTCCATAATTTCATAAATTACACTTATTTATGAACGGAAGGAGTATATACGTAACACGATTAATATAATTTTTTAAATATGTTTCACATAGGAAAATAAAACAAAGCTCAATTCAAGATCGTCGTTAAAGGGCAAAAAGTTTATCTAAACTATGTTCGATTAGAAACATATCAAACAAGTTTTACCATAATTTACGTTTGATAAAATTTAAAACTCGTTTTAGCTCGAGCTCGCTATTCAAGAAAAATGTTAAAACAAGTGTTGACATTTCCAAATACTCGAGTTGGACTTGTGTTTTGTCCGATTAAAACTCGTTCAAGTTCGATCGCATTAATAATAAAACAATATCAAACATAATATTAAAAACTCTATAATATTCAGACAAGCTTTAACAATAGTCTAATCAGCTAATCTCGACCTTTTTACAGCTCTAAATCACCAAATTAAATAAGGAAATAAGAACATAACAATAATTTACGCGTGTAATAGACGAATTCCTTAATCAATGTCATTCACGTGTAATAACTAAATTTCTCAATATGTATTTTACAATATAAAATAAGGATGTATTAATAATTTACAAGTACAACAATGAATATATTTCTTATTCTGTCTGAAATTTAAAACGAGATAACATTTTTTAGGTGGAGTGAATATTACACAATTTACTTAATCTGGGCAAAAAGATTATTTATTACACATTTCGTGTAATGGTTAAAGTTTTGCAGTTAAAGTGTGGTATAAATTGAGATGCCATTTTTTCTGATTTTGTGGGTAGTGCTGATAGTTTAGTGCGCCTAGTACCTGGTTTCGCTCCTTAAATAACTGGGAACTTATTGCTGAAATTGCGTGAACGGAAATAAGGAATTCATAAAGATCTTGTTCTTTCGGTGTGCTACTAAAATCTTGTACAATCGGACGCTGGATTACTGATAGATGTAAGAGTGAATTAGTCTAATACTCCTTCTGTCCTAAAAACATAGTCGCAATTTATTTTAGGATTTTTATCGGTTAAGAACTTGAAAGATATGTCAACTATCAATTCAGGTCCTAAAAGTTAGTTTCTATTAATTTAGCGTTTAAAAGATTTGAAACTATCAGTGAAAGATCCATAAATCTAAACTCATTAGATGGCCTGTTTAGAAGATTAAAAAACCCACAAAAAAATTTCCACAAAATAAAATTGTCTCGAAGTGATAAGCAGTGGACATATACATCAAAAGTTTTTCACAACAATTTTTTAAATTTGTTATTTTTTTGAATTTCTATATTTTTATATTTGAAATTATTAGTTTTTTTAATTTGTTTTATTAAACATCTGTAATTTCTTTTTTAAGTCATACGCGGGAAAAAACTTTATTATTTTGTATATTTAAATTCATGTAAACATGTTTCACTAAAATGTATTTTTTTCTTATATAAAAACTTTTTTTGTTAATTTGTATATTTTAAAAAACAATGAAAGTTATTTTATTATTTTAGATATATCAGAGTAATTCAAGAAAATAATGTAGTGAAAGACTTTTGATGTATATTTTCCTACTTATCACTTTGAGATAAGTTTATTTTTTTTTTTTTTGTCACAATTTTTCAAACAGGCTCTATAATGATTTTAAATTTATATATGAGTCTTCTATTGATAGTTACTAATCTTTTAGATCCTGGACTGATAGAAATTATCACAGGACCTGAATTGATAGTTGTCTTATCTTTCGGGTCCTTGGCAGAATAAAATCTTTTAGTTTACAGACAAATAAGAAAACATGATTATATGTTATTAGAAAAACAATTTTAAGCCCAAACCTTGATGTATAGCGGCATTGGCTCACCAATTTATAGTGAAGATCATGGTTCAATCGGATTTTTATTAGAATAATATATTTTAAAGAAAAGCAATTTCAACTCACTATCTTTCTTTAATGCCCATATTATTTTTGGGTACATAAAGTTATGATCCACAATGCAGCTAAACAACGCTATTTTAAAGAATTGTATCATTTATATAAGAAAAACGACTATAATTTAGGACATACAAAAATGAATACTAAATTATATTTTTGAAACGCTGGGAATAAATAAATAAAGTACATAACTATGAATTGATATGCCTCAAAACATCCCCCTTTAATATAAAAGTAAGATTATTTTGATGATGTGTCATCTCAAGAGTGATTATAGCTTTTTTCTTCTTTTTTTTCTCGCTTATTTGTTTTGTTTTCCTTTTCTTTTTGTAATTCTTTTTGGTTGAAAATTTGAAACCATTATTTTGCCCTAATTTTACTTTCCTCAACATTTATGTGGACGTTAAAAATCCTTTTTTTCAATTCCAAAACTCCTGTATTTATTACGTAGTTAAAAAATCATTTTTTCCCCCAAAACTCCTGTATTTTCGTTTTTTTTTTTCAATTCCAAAACTCCTGTATTTATCTACATTATTAAAAAATCATTTTTTTCTTTTCCAAAAATCCTGTATTTATTACAATTATTTGAAAATACATCATACATCATTATGTATAATATGGGGCACACTTATATGTTTCTTAATGCCATTTTATTTATTTTGTTTATTGTAGGGCAATTTGATTCAATATATCTATCGCATTTTATAGAGTTACAAATCGAAAATGATTGAAGATTCTTATAATATGACGGAGAGAACAAACACATTAATACTGCTGTGAATGTTAGGTTTCCCGCAATTTATAGATTGTATAGTACAACATTTTGAATATTAATAATTATTTTACACAATACAAGTATCATGCTTTATTGCGTATTTTAATTTTAATTACTATTTTACTACATGATATATTAATTATCCAATATCTTTAAAGAAACGGTTATCCCGTGCATCGCACGGGCGGACATCTAGTTGTAATAAAATTTGGATACGAGTTTTATCTGCTTTGTCAATTACTCGAAATTCAAATTTTATTATTCGGGATTAAAATAGATAAAATAAAAAAATAACGTCGGATCGATCAAATTCGATAAATTCTTATATATAAATCGAGCTTAATACGTTAAATTTAAATTTTCATAATCGTTATCTTTCTTACTTCTATAAATTTTCTTATCTTTTAAGTATTTTTCTCGTTAAATTCATACAAGTTAAATACTAATTAGTTTAACTTTATTTAATGGAAAATTACGAACTGCAATCCGTATAAAAGTTGTTCATAACTACCATAATTATTGTTAGAATCTTAAAACTGGATTCTTATTTGATCATGATTTAGATTGCTTATGGTTATAATACTTTCTCTGTCAAAATAAGTGTTGCTTTAGCAAAAAATCACAATTCTTTCAATTTTACCTAAACAACGTATTCAATTTAAGTTAATATTTACTTATTTCACAAAATATATCCCAATTAAATAGATTATGTATAGATATATATGTCCATTTTACTCATCTTTAGTTTTTCGAAGAAATGCTAAAGTGACATTTTTTTTGGAAATGAATGAGTACTTAAAATTATCTCTTCTCTTTTAAATAGTTTGAGTCTAATAATTGTGAATTCTTTTATCGATCTACATATATTATATTGGCTATTTCACACATGCTTCCTTATTTTATGAATTTTGAACATATAATACTTTGAAATTGAAAATTATAAAAACACATATGAAGAATAAAATTAAAAGTAGCAACAATGTCATATTTTGAGGGAATTATATGAGTTTTATTCGTGATATGTTTGCATATGTTGTTATATTTTAAAAATCTCGTATAATATTTGTACTTTAAACATTTCTTTAAACATACGCAATAAACACATGAGACATTGAAAAATTTGAAGAATTTTATTACAATGTCTCAAAATAAGGGACATAAGCATTTGCACTTTGGGAAGAATAACCCTCCTTTTGCATCAGAAAGAGAGTACGTGGATAAAATTGGTCCGATTCAATACACTGATTTGATTGGCTCAACATTTTAGATGGACTTCCGAAGATTATGAGGTCAAAAGTGCGACCAGCCTAATTGATTTTGGCGGGGTGAATTTTTATTTCGGGATGCTGGATTGGAATTATTAAGTATACCGTTGGAATTTTCTAACTGCCGTATAGTAAAACATATCGAGATATTGTATTTATACGACATCATATTCGAATTTAAAGTTTTCAGTATTTCGATATATAATAGTATATCAAAAAGTTCGATATTTTGATATCTCGATGTTCGATATATCGATTTTTTTAATGTATCTTGGTAGTTCGGTATTTAAGTATACCGAATTTCTGACGGTATATCGAAAATTTTGGTATATCGAAATTTCATTATACCAAAATCAAGGGTAAGTAATATAACGATACCGACATAAAATTTGATATACAACATTTTGGTACGGTAATTGTATAAATTTTTCATATACTAAAAAATTCGGTACGATAATAATATAAATGATTCGGTACGGTATACCACACCGAACCATCTATGCAGCTATGACCAGCCGACTTGATCTTTATCTTTGATCTAACGGGTCGGGCTAGCTTGTTGAACTCGTGCTCGAGCTTAGGACGAGTTTTAGATTTGATCAAATGTATAAATATATTCAAGTGTGTTTGATATTTTTATCGAACATAATTCAAAAGAACCTTTTATTATCGATATCTTGAAATAAGTATCAAGTAATTTGATATGATTCGGCTCTCATTGCGGTACAACGTTATGGTAAAATATAATTACGTTACGGAATTAAATCATTCAAGCTAACTTTTTTCTTGCACGGTTTAGTATTGTGCCCTTAAATCTTCTTCACTCACCGCTCTAATTTATTATATATATGCTTTAGTATTGTCTCTAAATCTTGTATCTCCCCCTGCACCGAACTTCGTATCTTGTTCGACATCCGATCTCTTCTGCATCTATCAATTAGTTTCTCAATATGTTTTGTCAGTGTTTATCTCATTGATATTTGTAATAGCTATGTTAGCATTAATTTCTCTAATAGCCATGATAGCAGTCACAGTTTGCAAGTCAGAAAATTGATTTTGCGCAATGTTTGATCCAAAATGCATTCAAACCACGGTTTTGGTTTTAAACCGACGGCTCGAAAAACCACCTTACTCCGAAGCAAAACCGAATTATGTGAATTATGGTGTTGGTTATTGTCACAGGCGGCCTTGGGCGGAGCCGGTTCAACCTTTCAAAAAATCAGGTACAAAAAATAATGTTGAGCCCCTTATAATATTCATATTATTTTGAATAATTTTAATCAACTAAAAATAGATCTCGGACCATGTTTGAATGGGCCTCATAATAGGTCCATCACATCATTAATAATATTACAATATTAATATTACTTTGAAAATAATTTTAATCAACTAAAAATGGGTCTAGAATCATGTTTGAATGAGCCTCAGTAGTAGATCGATCACATCATTTAATATGTAAAAAGTCCTCTCAGCTCCTTAATCTCTTCACTTCAAAAAATGACCAATTGAGCTATATCAATTTATGTTGTGATTTGCATTTAAATATATGTACTAAAAATTCAAATTTATACAAAAAATAGACAAAAGAAAAAAAAATCGGAGACCCTTGCTGGCGGGGGCCCGGAGCGACGGCACCGTCTTGCCCCCCCAAAGGCTGGCTCTAGCCCTGGGGTGGTCAACTCGATGCTGCCGCACCGGATCCCCAATCAATTAGGACCTTCGATTTTCTTTTTTTCCAATTACATATATGTACAATTATGTATGCAAATGTTAACAACAAATTTCTAACCAAGTGAGTTGCCTGTATGCGCTACAATTGTCTTTTTCAAATGGAAGAGTCAAATTATATATTATGATATGAGAAGTTTACTTTTACTGGTACAATATCAATTTGTTATATTGAAATATTATTTTTTAGATTTTTATTTTCTATTTTATTTTCATTAGTAAATTTGTCTATTCTGATATAAAAATTTGTTTTTCCACATACGGTTTCATTTTCTCAACTATGTATAAAATTAATATTATGTGTATATTCGTTTCGATGAGATTAGTATAGTTGATTGGAATACTATATTTTCAATTACTATGCATATTAATTTTGCATTCGGTCGATGAAAATAATTTACGCGAAAATAATATTATTCTTAATAAATTTATTTATATCGAACAAGAGATCCCTTTTTTTCTTTGTATCGAATCCCTTAAAATATTGGATTGAGGCCGAGTGACTCTCATTATGATAGGAACTTACGCAGACGTGTACATTTCCTCTAGACACTACTATTCTTATTAAAGTCAACGAGATATGAGAATTTTGAAATTGAGGCAATCCAATAGATTATTGTGTGATGAAGAAGTATGGGCCCCTCAAAATTGTATGGATCTTGAAAATTGCCTAGAAACCTCCACGAACCATGAATCAAATTGGCATATAAAATTCTTGAAATGTGCAGTAAAAAAGTTGGATAAGATGCGAAGCTTATTTTTGTTGACTTTAGCATACAAGTTGACATGGAAGACTTTGAATCCCCGATCAGTTAGGATCTTCTATTTCAAATTATGTTTCATTTTATATTCCATAACTTTCATTATCTATCACATAGATATTTATGATGTCATCCTATACACATGACATGTGTTTGACATTTAGGGGATTATTGGACAGGGATGTAGTAGAATGTTCCCCGTCGGCTGTGGTACGTCCTAGGATGGCACATCCACTTGAATAGCGAAAAAGTATTTTTGTTTAAGATGTGTAGGGTAGGATGTGTACTGTAGATGTCACATCAGTAGCTTTTAGGGTGGTTGATAGTATTAAAATATTGTGATAGGTGATGTGGGTAATGATTGGTTGATTGGGAAATGTGATAACTTTATAGGATGGAATGTGGGTGGATGGACCACATCCGCCTAAAGTAAAATTGTTTACGGATGGATCATCCCACATCCGGATGAGTCCATCCCTGTCCAATAATCCCCTCATAATTATGATCTCATCTGCCAGACCTTAACCCACATTACCCACCACCACTACATTCCCTATTTGAACAGAGAAATAACTGGAATCGCCACCACGTGTTAACTTGAAGAAACACTCCCTCCGTCTGAATTATTTTGCATTCTTTTCGTTTTCGGTCGTTCCAACTTATTTTGCATACCCCTAAAATAAAAATTAGTTCATAATCTTCACCCTTAAAATCTCAACCCTCAATCTCTATCTTTAAGAAAGCCAAAAGAAAAAATAAAGTTGACTTTTCATCAACATTCGTGTCTGATCAACTGCGCAAAATAAGTGGGGACGGACGGAGTATAATTCCAGGATTCCCTGTTCTAATGTTAATGGTCTCCTCAAGTGGGAAGTAGACATTCAGACCATAACATAACCTGTATATGTTGGCTTTGTCCATCCACCAAGTTCAACGACTCGAGCTTGAGCCGCAAACCAAACAGAAGCAGAGACGCACCATACGCGAGCCAGGTCGTACTTTGAAGCCCGAACTGATTAACCGTGCAACCCACCACCACATTCCCCAGTAGAAAATTGAATACGCCGAAATCACTGGAGACGCCGAGCAGGGTCAGATTAGCCAGCCACGTCACCGCCAACGAGAGGAACGCAACAACATGATTGAATGACGTTAATTTGAAGAAATACTGGAAAAGAAGAGTACCCAACGTCCCAACTGCAAATGCAATCAATTTTAGCAGCATCTTCTTCTCCTTCAAACTTTCTTTCAGTGTCATGATCAATCGTAGGAAGCTAGTTTGCTCGTCCAACGACGTGTTACTTGGAAGAAGCACTGACCATGTCATGGAAATAGAGGCGGAAATGAAGAGGACGAGAATGGGGAAGAAGGACGTAATCTGGGTGTTGACGAAGTAGAGAGACGTTTCGATAGCTATGTGGATGCCGATACTAATCCTTTGTTGGGGGGTAAGATTGGCAGTGAATATGATCTGGACGAAGTTGATCAAGGCCAAGATGGGGATTATCCACAGAATTACAGAATCAATTGGATCAAACATGACAGTCGTAATGAGGATGAACAACAACACACCCCACAATATCCTACTCGACACGAAATAAAGTAGCCAACCGAAGAACCTGTTCTTGGAGAGGAAAGCAAAGAACCTCCTGGCAAAATTCTTAAACTTAAGAGAATGAAAAAAAAGAAAAATACCGATGACAATTAGAATGGCCGACGGATACAATATCATCACGATGATGACCGCAAATTTGAACTGAACAAGAATACTTATTAGATATGCTAGCCTGGGCAGTGTGAGGATAAGATCTATGGAGCGCGGACGAAGGATCAGAGCAGAAGCTGAGGAGCAGGAGACGGAGATGGCTAGAGAATGCTTGAAGACGGACATGACAACGGGGGGAACTGAGGTGGAGAGCTCTGTTTTATCCAAAGCGTAGAAGCCGAGATGCAAGAATGTGATGCTAATAACACCCCAAAATGAGAAGAACAACCATGCCGGAATCTCCATTGCTGTGGAGAAGATCAAATTTACAGTGTTTGACTAATCATTTCTTTAACATTTAAAAAGATTAACAGCAGTTTACTCATGTCCCTTGAATATGGAAATCACAGCTTCATAGTTGTTTCGTGCTACAAACAAGTGATGAAAGGTGTAATAAAAATATAAAATACAAGAATAAAGTTTTAGTGATATTCTGCATACGTATTATCTATATATTTTAATCGTGCTAACTATTTCGCATACATTATCTTTGAAGCACTCCCACCGTCCCGACCTAACTTGCCTCATTTTCTTTTCGATTTGTCCCTACTTAATTTGTCAGTTCACTAATGATAATTTTTTCTCACAAGCTCCACCCTCAAAATCTCCACCTTTAAGAAAGTAAAAAATTCCACAAAATTATTTTTTCTTAACTTCTGTGCCCGACCAAAATAGGCAAGTTAGGACGGGACGGAGGGACTATTTCTTATCCACTTTGTTGTTCCCCGGTGCATATTAGTATTTTGTTTTTGCAAATTTATTTAAAATTAGGGATATTCTGAAGTGCACCGATGCCCCAGATAAATTTTACATGTTATAAAGGATGTAGGTAAACTTTCACTAATTATTTTATTTTCCATTTTCTCCATCAAATCTGCATACTCCTAACATTAGATTTTAATTTATATTGAGCCTTAACATTTATGGGCTTTTTTGAGTGACATTAATTAGTTTCAGGCCTTATAATTTATGAGTTTTTTTTTTTTTTTTTTTTAATGTCATAAATTATTTTCGGGCTTAAGAATTTTATAATTACTTATTTAATAATCGTGAAATATATCTTTGGTCAATTTTTTTTTTATAAATTTGCGCGTCTACAAGAATTTCGGAATCAATACCATTGATATTTATTATTTAATTAACGAAAAATGTTATAAAGTTAGCAAATAATTAGTCATTAACAAGAACTTTTATAGGTCACATAAGATTATTATTATATTGCTTGTAGTTTGAGTTTGAATCCATGTTTGCCCAAAATACATAATCCCTTCCTTTGGTCTAATTTGTCTATTTTAACAGAACACGAAGGTTAAGAAAAAAAAAAAAATTTTTATGGAATCTTTAATTTTTTTAAATATAAAGATTAATGATAAAGATTTTGAGGATGAAAATTGTGAGAAAAATTTATCATTTATGAACTGACAAATTAAATTCAGACAATCCATAAATAAAAATAGACAAATTAAAACGGGATGAAGGTGGTATATCTTTTTCGAGAAATTTTTAGTTCTCTCAGTATTCAAAGAGATGTAGGATTCAGGCCCTGATTCAGAATAGTGTGAACATAAAATTGCCAAAACAGGTTGTCATCCTGCTTTTTCTGACCAAACCCATATTCTAAAATTGGTGAATAATAAATTTCTCAAGTTTATGTATGTAGATAGAGCGTAGAATTTCATCGAATCGAGAAATTACATTCCAAAACAAACATAAATCGGCTATTTGTTTACCCAAAATCTGTCTCGAGAGCAGACACACATCCCAAAAACCTTAGAGCATCTCTAATGATATTTTTTAAAAGTAGGTATATCTTTTATCATGTTAACGACACCTCAAAAGTAAAAATATCTATATTTCAAAACAAAACTCCTTGCTAACAATACATAAAAAGCACGAATATGTGGGGTGCCCCACTTCAATATCTTTTTTATTTATTAATCTATCAACTAAATTAATTATTTAATTGTCGGATAAATAATAAATAATTAATATTTTCGACTATTTTAGTTTTTAAAATTTTAATATATTTTAAAAAAAATACTCCCAAAAAATTATTATTAATTTTTTTATCATATAAAACGTAAAAGTACAAAACGAAAGCACACGCTATACATTAAAAAATTCGAAGACAACAAAGTAAATTTCGAGGGCTAACTTAATATTTAACTAATTATTGCCGGATCGGGTCAAAAAATGCTCAATTAAATCATGTCGAATGGTGATGTTTCTACTTATTCCGTAGTTGAACACCTCTCCTGATGTAGTCATTGAATGTTTTGGTTGATCCTTGACTTACTTGTGGAGGTGGGGTGACGTAACTAGGATCGTCGGACCAATCAATCGCTGCATTTCCTTCATTTTCAACTATCATGTTGTGCAATATAGTGCAAACTAAAATTATATCCTTCAAGTTATTCTTATACCAGAAACGATTTGGACCTTTAATCATTGCCCAACAAACTTGAAGCATTTCATTACATCCATGAATCTTTATCAATTTTTTTCAGACGAATTTGGCTAGAAAATTGAAATATTAGAGTAGTAGAGAATGTAGAAAATAGTGAATTGAGAACATGTATTTATAATGAAAATTTAATTTTAAAATAAAAAAATCACTGAAAATATAATAGCCATTGAAAGATGGATATTAAAAAAGAAAAGAAAAAAGGAGAGAAAGTCGTTTGCAACGACTATTTAATTATTACATGTTCCAAATGAATTAAAAGAGAGCCAAATAAATTAAAATATAAATAAAGGGAGTGGGGGCAGCCTGCAAGCGTGGGACCCACGCTGCGCCGCCCACGCGCGTGTTGGGTCCACGCTCCTGCGCTCCCCCTATTTCTGCCCACGTGTGTCCCCCCTCTCCCTCCACACTCTCCCTTCCCCCGACATTCCGAGGTAGTAATTTTACTACCTCAACTAAATACCCATCTCTAACCCCTTCTCTTCATTGGCAAAATATCTAATGGTGCATATTTTACACTTTACCATGTAAACAAACTAGTACTATTCCCGTGCGATGCACGGAAGTTTATTTAAAAAGTAATGATTTTAATAAAACTAAATATGATATAGTTTAATATTTAAATATGTGTTCGTTTTACCCTAAACATAAATAAAATTATAAATAATGTGAATATAAGTTTCTCGCATCTTATACATGAATTTAATATAACTCACTTTATATATAGGTATATTATATATGTATATATATAAAAATTAATATTAAGATAAATATCTTTTTCAAAATGTTCATTTCTTATCTTTGAAATCCAAACGCACATTTCGTGTGTCTGTTTCATTCTTCACCTATATGAATTGTAGCTTAATTAATTCTGAATGTTAAAACAAACATAAATATTTAACTATCAACTCATATTATTAAATAAAATAAACTGAATAAGGTTATAAGAAGATTATTTTTCTTTCATTTTTTCCATTCTACTTTAAATATTTAAATTTATCTAAATAAAGTTTTAAATTCTAATTATAACTATTTACTTTTGAAAAATCTTAGTTGTAAGTTTTAATATCTTACTTGGTATTTAGATATACAAAAATAACAAAATAAAAAAAAAATAACAAAATAAGATTCAAAAGTTATTCAATAGTTGGAATAACAAAATAAAATATCTTTTATTTTTTCAATAGTTCGAATGACAAAATAAAACATATGAATTCTTTAATATTTCTTAATACTTTCATATATATGTTGAAAAGTTTCAATTAAATTATACGTTTATATTGTAAATAGTAGATTCATCTAAAGATACACATTGGTTACTGTAAAAATATTGCTTAGGTCGCAAAATGCGAAAAAAAAAAAAAAGGACATAATTGAGATTGGTTAATGTGATCAACTATTGTTTAGGTTGCAAAGTCTAAAAAGTATATATAGTTTAAGTTGGTTAATTTTACTTATTTAAAAGAAGTTTAGTTGGAACTTGTATAATAACATAGTTTAGATTGCAAAGTGTAATTATTTATAGAAAAGTAACGTTGATATATGCAAAATATAAAAAAGTAATATTTTTTTTTAAGATTAATTACCATAAATAAAGTTATATATATGAGAGAAAGTCATAGTTTTGTGATTTATCAACAAAAATAATTATTATAACAAATAAAAATTAGCAAATTTAATAATTTAATAAGATGATTATAAATCAAATATTAACCATCGCTTTTAATTCGATAAAGTATGTGTTCAACTGTATATACAATGATTTTTCTCTCAATGTAATAAATGAAGAAAACTTGAGACAATAAATTCAAATAAATCAAACTGATTAGTTGTCGTTTTAATGAAATAATCAAGTACTATAATTTGTAAAAGAGAATTATTTGAATGATTTTTAGTTTTGTTCCGAATCAATGCTATATTTGTTTTGCAACATACAATAAATACTGAAATCTTATTCAAATAATCAACGAACAAATAATATAATATTTTAAATATAATATTTTATAATTATATATATATATATATATATATATATATATATATATCATATGGATGTCAAATCGAATATCGTCAAAAGATGATTAATTTGATATAGTACACATAATAAATATATTAGAAATAAAAAAAGATATTTGCCACTTTAGAAAGTAAAATTAATTTTGATTTTTACTAAATGTGACAATAACTTATCAATCACAGTCTGAAATTTTAGGCTGGAAAGTGTTACTTACAGAAGTGTCCCTACCGTGACTTATATATATAAATATATATAGATTTTTTTAATTTATAAAATAATTTTTAAATTCTAACTATAAATAATTTAAAATATCCATGAAATATATAATAAACGGAACAATGATATTTTATTTGGGTAGTTCATATGTAATGTAAAGTTTAATATTATTTTTCTTTATGTCCCTACTTTTATTTTATATTTTTTTAATTTATCTAAATAAACTTTCAGTTCTAATTATAAAGTTAGATTTTCATTTGCAGCTTTTGAGATTTCATTTGGTGATTTCAAATATACTTAAATAATTTTATTTAATAAATTTTTATTTTAACAAAATAAAATTCAAAAGGTATTTAATAATTCAAATAACAAATTAAAGTCTACGAGCTCTTCAAAATATTTGGATATTTTGGTATTTTATATGGTATTGTAAATTATTTATATAAATGTTATATTTTTCTTACAAATAATTTTATTTATTTGAAGATAAACATTGATTAATGCGGAAAAAGCTATTTAGATTTAAGAGTAAAAAGACAGTTGATGTTGGTTAGTGCGACAAAGTATTATTTAGCTTACAAAGTTTAGAAATATATAATTGAATATTAGTAAAAGTAAAAAAATTAAAAAGATTGCAAAAATTAAGAAATGTCATAATTTAGGCTGCAAAGAATAAATTTAATTAAAAGAGTAATTTTAACAAAATACACACTATTAAAAATATAAATAGGTAATTAAAAATAATTATAAAAAAAATACTCATGATTTTTAAAAAAAAATTATTTTACTAATTTTAGTTGCAACTAAAACCAAAATATTATAGTTCAAGTTTTAATGACCATCAATTATATCACAAAAATTAACCAACAAACAATCCGTTTATTCAAATCAAATATCTCATTATAATGTATGTGATATGGATGTCAAATCGAAGCTCGTGAAAAGATGAATAATTTGGTATATTATGCATAAAAATCGGATTTAAGATGAAAAAATAATTTCTATTTAAAAATAAATAAAAAAAAGTTATGAACATACCAAAAATAGGAAAAGTTACTAATTATAGTCTAAATTTTTTGGAGGGAAAACTAAAATGACATTAATGCCCTCCATTTTACTTTTATATATATATAGATACCGAATCATTGGGGATGTTGTTAGTTTGTAAGTGGAAATAAAAGTTTTGAATTAGACAATCGGACCTGATTCTCTCCTGTAATTCATAATCAACCCACATAAAAATTAGAACATTGCAATTTTACTTCTAAAGAGTGGATTCACGTCTCCTGAGTTTTGAGGCATGAGAAAAGGAGTCACAGTGGCTCTGCTAAACTCACTAAGTATCTCACATGGCTTCTCTTCTATTCAATGTCCGGCCTAACTCTAAATCGCAGGCCTCCTTAAGTGCTTGGGGCGGCAAAATCGACTTGACCCGACGGATCGACTCAGTAGTTCCGATATTTTAAATGGATCGAGCCATAGAAATGCATATACGAAATACTATTTGATCCGATGAGCCAAAAGTCCGACGGATCCTGAACCGATCCAATAATCTTGATCTTCGTCTCGTCACTCCTTGCGATTCGATCTCGACTCCGAGTGCTTCTCCAATGGTAATTGTATAAATTCATCCTCTAACTTGTTTATAACATTGGGGTATTTATAGGACTACATCCCTATGATAAAAAAGAAGAAAATATGATCTGGAATAGGAAAATCTCGCGAAAAACGCGTTTATGGACTTGAGGCCAAGAAATGGGCCGAATCTGCACAGGTTTTCAAACTTCAAAGTAGATTTTGAAGGTTTTCCAATCGAAATTGAGATTTAGCTCTTTTTGACAAAGATGAAGCCCTTTAAATTAGCTTTCTAATTCCGTCAATTTCACCTCATTATTATAGGAACTTACGGAGACATGCATCTTTCCTTCATACACTACTACTGTTATTAAAGTCAACAATATGTGAGAATTTTGAAATTGAGGCAATCGAATAGATTATTGTGTGGTGAAGAAGTGTGGGCCCCTCAAAATTGTATAGATCTTGAAAATTGCCTGGAAATCTCCACGAACCATGAATCAAATTGACATATAAAATTCTTGAAATATGCAGTAAAATATGAAGTTGGAATAAGATGAGAAGCTTACGTGGACAAAATATATATGTTATGGAGTGTAGATGTGGCTAACGGGTTCTGCTTGATTATATTTTTGTTGACTTTAGCATACAAGTTGACATGGAAGCCTGAATCCCGATCTTTCAATTGGGATATCTTTTCCAAATCATGTTGCATTTTATATTTCATAATTCTCATTAACTGTCAGATTTATACCTATGATGTCATCCTATACACATAACATGTAGTGAATGCTTTGAAATATAAGATGAAATACAATTTAAAATAGAAGATCTCATCTGCCCGACCTTACCCACGGTACAACCCACAACCACTGCATTCCCTATCCCAACACCGAAATCACTGGAATCATGAAGAAATACCACTAGGATTCCTGTTCTAATGTTAATGGTCCCTTCAAGTGGGAAGTAGACATTCAGACCATAACATAACCTGTATATGTTGGCGCTGTCCATTCACCAAGTTCAACGACTCGAGCTTGAGCCGCAAACCAAACAGAAGCAGAGACGCACCATACGCGAGCCAGGTCGTACTTTGAAGCCCGAACTGATTAACCGTGCAACCCACCACCACATTCCCCAGTAGAAAATTGAATACGCCGAAATCACTGGAGACGCCGAGCAGGGTCAGATTAGCCAGCCACGTCACCGCCAACGAGAGGAACGCAACAACATGATTGAATGACGTTAATTTGAAGAAATACTGGAAAAGAAGAGTACCCAACGTCCCAACTGCAAATGCAATCAATTTTAGCAGCATCTTCTTCTCCTTCAAACTTTCTTTCAGCGTCATGATCAATCCTGCGAAGCTAGCTCGCTCATCCAACGATGTGTTACTTGGAAAAAGCAGTGACCATGTCATGGAAATGGAGGCGGAAAGGAAGACCACAAGAAGGGGGAAGAAGTTGGTAATTTGGTTGTTTATGAAGAAGAGAGACGTTACGATAGCCATGTGGATGCCGATACTATTCCTTTGTTGTGGGGTAAGATCGACAGTGAATACAATCTCGCCCAAGTTGATCGAGACCAAGATGGGGATCATCCACAGAATTAGACCATGAATTGGATCAAACATGACCGTCGTAATGACGGCGCACAACAGGACACCCCACAATATCCTACTTGACACAAAATAAGGTAGCCAACCGAAGAACCTTTTCTTAGAGAGGAAAGCAAAGAAATCCCTGGCAAAATACTTAAACTTAAGAGAATGACCAAAAAACAAAAAATAGATGAAAACTAGAATGGCCAACGGATACAATATTACGACGAGGATGATCGCAAATTTGATTTGAACAAGTATAGATATTAGAGACCCTAACCCGTGCAGCGTATGGATAAGATCTATGGAGCGCGGACGAAGTATGAAAGCAGAAGTTGAGGAGCAGGAGACGGAGATGGCTAGAGAATGCTTAAAGACGGACATGACAACGGGCGAAACTGAGGTGGAGAGCTCTGTTTTATCCAGAGCATAGAAGCCGAGATGCAAGAATGTGATGCTAATAACACCCCAAAATGAGAAGAACAACCATGTCGGAATCTCCATTGCTGCGTTACTAGTTAGCCTCATCACCCGAAGCACCCTTTAAAAAAAATGATCTCTGTTGCTCGAAGGAAAAAAAAGAAAAAAATCTCCATTGCTGCAACTCGTCTTCTTGCTGTGGAGAGGATCAAATTTACGGTAAGTAGGGAGTATTTGACTAATCATTTCTTTAACATTTAAAAAGATTAACAACAGCTTAGTTATGTCCCTTGAATATGGAAATTACAGCTTCATGGTTGTTTCGTGCTACAAACAAGTGATGAAAGGTGTAATAAAATACAAGAATAAAGTTTTATTGGTATTCTGCATACTTATTATCAAAATAATTTAATCATGTTAAATATTTCGTATATATACATTATCTTTGAAGCACGCATGTTGCCATTTTTTTTTTATCAATTTTAAAGTTCCCTGGTGCATATTAGCATTTTGTTTTTGCAATTTTATTTAAAATTAATCAGGGAACATTTCATGAGAAACTCTCCAACATGAACTATAAATAATAAGGCTTTCTGCTTTACAATTAATTTAGTTTTTAAATTCTATTAAAAATGTTATTTATAATTTTCAATGCAATATAGATTAAATATTTAATATGTTAAGTTATTATGTTAATAGAGTGCAATTACTGTTTCTATCCGTCCAAAATCAGCGGTTCGTTTTAACCACCAATTTCTGATTTTTTTTTTTTCCATTTTTCTTTAAGGCAAATAAAAAATATTATTTGAACAGGCGGTTTAAAATCGAAACTGATAGCCACCAATTTCGATCTTGAACCGCTAGTTTATGTCAACGACTACTTAATCTCGGCCGTTGATTTTAATGGGACACTTAATCTCATATCCAAAAAAATATTTGAGAAACGTTGTGTACGATTTCGGGGATGGGGGACCCAAAATAAAACCTTAAAACATACAATTTTGAACTTTTGATTCCCATTTCGAATTGAAACCAGGTCAACGATTCGAACCTATCCTAATTAATTTATGATTTTTTCCACTTCTTAAACACCTCTAATAACAAGTTCTAAATTTTAATTAACCAACATTGAGAGTGTTAGACTGTTATTTCCATTTTATATTCTTAGTTTTGTCCTAGTCAGCATTAGTTATCCACGTGTATAGCTATGATAGGCGGAGTATTCGACTTCGATGCCATTTTGTTCCCTTACAGATGGCTATATGTAGCCTTCTTCTTCAATTGTAACATTTGGCTTTCATATGGAATAAAATACATAACAGTCTACTTGCTAAAGCTTCACACCAAGCTCACATGGTATCTAGAGCTTAAGATTGAAATCATGGCGCCTCCCACGCACAATGCCTGGAACAGAACAAGTACTAATCCTACAACTGCTTCGCAGATAAGAGTTGCATCTACCTCGGTTGTTCGTGATCCGCTAACTCTGCATGGTTCGGATCACCCTGGTCTTCTACTTGTTTTAGCCAAATTGACAGATACTAATTGTCTACCATGGAGCCAAGCTATGCGATTAATTGGCATTAATTGCGAAAAACAAACTCGGTTTTGTCACTGGAAGCGTCCATGTACCAGATACTTCATCGCCTGATGATGCACTATTTCTAACCCTAGTGTTACCGTAAGTGTACGGTGCTACTATAACTAGTGGCAAACAAGATCGATTCCATAGAGACTATTTAGTGTTTACCTATGTTCAATTTTATACCATAATCCTAATAGTTCTTTCCTATCTAGAGTCTAGATTCTCGAATAAGGTGATTGTATTTAATAATTCTAAAACCTAATTGCATAAATTAACTAATTAATGAAGAATTACTTGGAAAACTAGGAATCAAACAACAAGGGAAACTCAGATAGATTAAGACGTATTCCAGGGACTCGATTTCAGTTATTACCTCCTAAACCAATTCTTATTGTTATTAGGTGGCGCTACTCTTTACTAGCCCTCATCTCGAAGCCGCTAACGTGCATATCAATTAAGGATAGTCACCCTCTCGAGCCAACTATCACATAAAAGACTCTCAAGGGTTCTGTAAGCCGATGCCTACGTAGTCCTCATTCCTCTCGGACGATTATCGGTACTTAAGCTATATGCTTGTATGCCTATTAACAATCATCTACCCTCGAAGCCGAATTATTAAGCAATTAGAATTAATCAATTGACCAGATTAAATAATTCATAAAATAAGAACAAAACATATAGATAATCAAATAAGAATGATGTCTAGAATTAAATAAAAGTAATCAAAACATATTCGGTAAATAACCTACTCTCTAACCCTAAAACACAAGAGTGATTAGCTACTCATAACTAGAGTTAAAAACCCAATATATTCATAGACAAACGTATTGGAAAATTAACTACTAAAAAGGAAGTAAACAAAACCCGAATCTTGATCTTGATTTTCGTCTCATCACTCCTTGCTCTTCGATCTCGACTCCAAGTGCTTCTTCAATGGTGATTGTATAAATTCATCCTCTACCTTGTCCATAGCCTTGGGGTATTTATAGGAGTACATCCCTCGGATAAAGAGGAATAAAATATGGTGTGAGGTAGGAAAATCTCGCAAAAGATGTGTTTCTGGACTTGGGGGCAGAGTAATGGGCTGAATTTGCACTGATTTTCCAACTTCAAAGCGGGTTTTGAGGGTCTTCCAGTCCAAATTGGGATTTGGCTCTTTTTGACAAAGTTGTAGCCCTTTGAATTAGCTTTTGACTTCCGTCAATTGCACCTCAATCGAACTTTTATATCTCAAAATATGGGTGAAATGCCTAATATGTGTCAGGATAAGATTTGACGTTGCATTCCGCTCTTTTCACCGTTACACCTATTTAGTTGCTCTTTTCTTTTTCAAAATTCCTCCTAATTTACTTTGACCTTAAAATCACATTTTTCCTACAAAACGAGCAAACACGTCATTCGACTCAAGATAATCAAATATAACACAAAACCACCAAATTTATATACAAACACTACCAAAATATTCTTATGAATCGACCTAAATGCATGCATACACTACATGTATCGGCTGAGCATGAAAAATACTTACAGATTGATTATATGATAACCTCCTGGATCATAAATGCTATAGCAAATGATTTATTTGATGCGTTTTTATACGCTGAGAGTTCCAAAAAGCTTTAGGATCAATTTAAGAGTAGGTTTTGTGTTTGTCATGGTCCTCTTATATTTCGGATAAAGAAGGAGATAACCAATTGAAACAAGGGGGAATGTATGTTGCTCTATACTACATGAAGTTGAAAACGCAGTGGAATGAATGAGGCAGCCTTAAATCTAGTCTTACTTGCGATAAATGTGGTACAGTAAAGCATTACTTTGTTGCTGATGCAGATGACAATCTTATTCTGATGGGGCTTCATGAGTCTATGTAACATCCACGACCAAATACTCATTATGGATCCATTACCATATATTAACCGAGCTTATTCCATAGTTATTCAAGTTCTAAATCAAAGATCTTGCATTTCTCATCCTCTGGATCCTCTCAAGAACAGTGTGATGGCTGTGAAAATTCACACTGGGGGAAGAGGCAATTGGAATCACACACCTATTGGTAGAACCAATACCACTTACGAACGAGGCCTAAATGGATCAAACCCTCAAACTACATTTTGTAGAGGAAGAGAAACTATTAGAAAAACGAAAGAAGAAAGAACACTACTTATATGTGATCACTGCACTAAACCAGGGCATGAGATTAGTAACTACTTTGAGTTACATGGCATACCTAACTGGTATAAGACTTTTAAAGTACAGAGAGATTCTCAGAGTGTGAATATGGTGGAAGGATACTCGGATGGATCCACAAACTCTATTCACAATAAGGAATCACTCAAACCTCATATGGCTGACATCACATTGATTGCACAAGAGGTTGCCAAATTGTTGAGTACCAAGGTTACTGGAGAAAATGCTCCGCGAGGAGATGAATCCCCCACTTATGCTCACTTTGTTGAACAGTTATATGCATTGGCTATCTTGAAAACATGAGAATAGTGATTTTTGGGTTGTGGATGCATGAGCCACTAAGTTTTTTTTTTTTTTTTTTCCAATCTCAACCTATATACTTCTGTAACACCTCTTTCCAAAACTTTTCTAGTATTCTTGCCAAATGGCACCCCTAAACAACACATACTCTCTTTTCCATTAAGTATTATCAATCTTCTGTTGTTTTTTAACTTGTCCATGATGATGTGTGGGGGCCGTATAATCCAACTTCCATAACAAATACTTCATAAACACTCACACTTATTGATGATTATAGTAGAGGCACCTGGATCTATCTTATGCATCATAAATCTAAAGTTCCTAAATATATTGCCAAATTTCTTGCTCTAGCCAAAAATCAGTTCCACACTTTCTTAAGACACTTAGGACAGATAATGGATCTGAGTTCCTTGTTATGAAACTCAATCTCTTCTAGCCAACCTTGGGGTCTTACATTAAAATCTTGTGTTTACATAACCCAACAAAATGGGATGGTAGATCTCACAGCTGTTCTTGTCCTTAATATCCTTCCTACTGCCACACTTCTCAGGAGATCCCCTTACCTCATATTTCATAATAGAGCCCCTGATTATTCTTTTCTTAAGTCTTTTGGATACTTGCTATATTTCTTTACCATTCCTTATTATAGAGACAAGTTTGCCTCTAGATGTCATAAAATGTTTTTTCTTGGGATATGTTGCTGCGACAAAAGGCTACAGATTATGTGATTTACAAACAAATTATATTTTTATATCAAGAGATGTTGTTTTTCATGAATCCATCTTTGTTTTCATACTCAACCTAGCTCTTTAGATCAAACACCATTACCCCTCCTCCTCCTTACCCTTTACAGATCTTCCTTCTTTCCCTATTCCATATCCTATCCTTCGACCACAACGAGCTAGAAAACAACCTATTTGGCATAATGATTATGTTGCTGGTACTGCATCTTCCCATCCTCCTGAAACAGTCATTCTCTCACCTTATATCCACATTCTTTTCCAAGTGCATTTGTTGCTTTTTTATGGCAAATGTTGAAGCAATTCAAGAACAATATTGTTATCAACAAGCCAGCCAATCCAAGGAGTGGGTTGATGTTATGAATCGAGAATTCACTTCCCTTGAAGAAAATGGTACGTGGCAGCTAGTACCATTACCTTCTAGAAATAAAGCCATCAGTTGTAAATGAATTTTCAAGGTAAAAAGGAATCCTGATGGAAGTATGGAAAGGTACAAGGCTCGATTAGTGGCTAAGGGATATAATCAAATATTTGGGATTGATTATAAGGACAACTTCTCACTCGTAGCCAAGATGACTATTGTCAGGTTCTTTATTGTTGTTGCTGCAGCTAAACAGTGGGAATTACACCATATTGATATCAATAACGCCTTTTTAAATGGGCATTTGAATGAAGAAGTGTACATGAAAATTCTGGAAGGATATCACCGTGGTTCTCCTAGTCAAGTGTGTCATAACATAAAAAAGAGCCTTTACGGTTTAAAGCAAGCATCAAGACAATGGAATGAGGAGTTTTGCAGTAAGCTGTTGGATTTTGGTCTTTGTCAATCTGCTCATGTCCAATGCCTCTTTACCAGAAGAGAAAACAGAAAATTCTTGGCCTTTCTAGTTTATGTGGATGATATCCTATTGACAGGAGGCAGTACGACCGATATTCTTGCTCCTAAACACTATCTTAATGACCAGTTCACTGTCAAGGACCTAGGAGAAGCGAACTACTAGCCTTGAATGAGATAGCTATCTTAGGACAGCCTTTTGCATAGTTTTCGTTGACAGAGTAACGAAGAAAAGTGACCAAATGAAAAAAGCAGCCCAACTTATCTTCCCGAGGAAAACAAAGATTTCTCTCATTCCGATCTGAGTTTAGGATTCATGATAGGGTGTGCTAAATGATTTCTTGGTGTGGAGCAAGCTCGTACTTTAAAAGGCATTCATCTTTGTCAGCATAAATATATTTGGATTTGCTCAAGAATTCCAACACGACTGACTGCAAATCGGTTGTTACCCCTTTTTCCTCTAGTTACAACATTTCCTCAGGCACCGGTGAGTTGTTATACACTCCAGATCAGCTTCGAAGACTTGTAGGTAGGCTGCTCTACCTCAACTTGACACGTCCTAATATGTCCTATGCAGCCATCAACTCAGTCTATATTTTAGCTCCCATACTTCTGCCCATTGGACTGTTACATTACATCTTCAACGTTATCTACAAGGAACAAGTACGAAAGTTCTGTTTTATCCAGCTGGTTTTTCTTCCTCAGTTGAAGCTTTTTGTGACACAGATGGGCCTCAAGCCATACCACAAGAAAATCCTTAACCAGCTATGCTATCTTCTTCAATAAGTCCCTAGTCTCTTGGAAAATCAAGAAGCAATGTACGGTCTCGAAAAGCTCTGCTGAAGCCGAATACCGTTGTATGAGTTCCACCGTTTGTGAACTTGATTGGGTTATATACATCGTCTCAGATTTGGGTTTGTCTCTATCTCTTCTAATATCTATCTAGTGTGATAATAAAGTTATGTTACTCATTTCTGCTAACCCTGTATTTCATGAATGAACAAAATATTTTGATATCGACTATCATATCGTTCGCAATAAGTCCACGGACGGAATCATCAAGCCTCAACATGTTTCTACCACAACCTAGCTTGTAGATTTATTTACCAGAAGCCTTGGTGGACCAGGCTTTCCACCATTTTTGTCCAAGTTAGGATTGTGTGATATTCCTCACATCCCTTCTTGAGGGGAGGGGGTCTTGAATTGTTGTTTCCATTTTTATTCTTAGCTTTGTCCTAGTCAGCATTAGTTATCCACGTGTATAAGTATGATCGGCCGAGTATTAGATATCAGAGTTATTTTGTACCCTTACGACGACTATATATAGCCTTCTTCTTCAGTTGTAACATTTGACTTTAATATGGAATAAAATACATTACAATTTACTTGCCAATGCTTCACACGAAGCTCACAGAGAGTAAAATAAGTTTATCATCTGCTCGCCATTCAAGTACAAATCAACACACATACAAGTTTTTTTCTCCATAGGGAGTGGATTTGAGTCCCGACTATATTGACAAGAATTCCTGATTAACCTTCTTATTTGTGTGATAATCATTCCAAAAAAAGTAGCGTTATTAGTTTACAGAAATTAACATGTCGTTTCAAGACCTAAGACGGGATACCGGGAATCAGTCATTTCCTAAAACAGGTCTTTGAGCGTAGGGAGCTTCATCTCACCCTTTTGACAGATAGGAATGTTTATATTACCGAACACCGGAAGATCGACGACGAGGACGATGTCAAGTGTATAGTCGACGTCCCAATCTGCGCCAATGTCCTTCATCAAGCTCACCAGCACACTGTGTGGAACCTTCATGTTTACCTCCAAGGTTGTTTTATCATTCCCCTTCAATGAACCAGGATCTGGGAGGTTACCAGATGCAATAACCCTGCATATAATATCAATTCACTTTTAACACCAACATGTTATTCATAGTTATCCTATTTTAATTGACGTTTTAGAATGAAAAACTATATAAACATGTTTGAATGGAGAGTTTTAGTGGTATATTTTTTCAAAATAGAGATAGATGGAATTAGGATAAAGAGTGAAAACTATATTAAAACATAAATAGTCCGAAGAATTTTAACTAGTGAAAATGTCAATTAAATCTAAAACGTGGGACTATCATATTTTCTTTTCTTTTTCTCTTTTAATACTTCCTCCTTTCAATAATGAAATATGTTTGAAATTATACAATTTTCTATTTTTTTTATCAACATGATAAATGTAACATCAATTTATCAAATAACACTTACATGATTTATTTTATATTTTTACTTGATCTACTCATTTATGTATAATTAATTTGTGAAATAAAAGTTTTATAATTTACTTGAATTAATAAATCAAGATATTAATTTTTGAAATAGGCGCATAATCTTTTTTCAAATACGATTCTTATTAGTATTTGAAGTTAATGAGAGCCGTGAACACAATATTTCCTCATCTCATCTTATCTTGCACACTTTTTTTAAGCGATCGTCTCACCTTCTCTTGCACAACCTAAAAAAAGAAAGTTATTACATAATCACCCTCAATCCTCACCCTCAATCCACCTTAAAAAAATCAACAAACAACCAAAATAAACTTTTCTTAATATCCGCGGCGATCTCTCAGTGCAAGATAAGTTGGGACGAAGGAATATTATTTTCCCTTACACATGAAGCTATGATAGACTTTTTTCAAGTGTATACTGCAATAAAATATTTATAAACATCTCACAAAATTTAAAATTAAAGTTAAAAACGAGACGGAGGTAGTAAATGATAATTAAATTCTCCAAAAAAGAAAAAAAAAAAAACCTGCTGACACTTTTGAGGGAGTAAGTGATATCGCAGATGGGAATGGAAACGCCGTAAGGATTGTCGACGCAAATGGTGGCGAGATAAGAGATTCCGTCACCGCCGACGTCTTTAAGATCGACGTCGGTTATGGATGCCTCCGGCTTCTTAACGTTAGCTACCGTATCGGCAACGAACTGCTTTGCTTTGTCCATGAATTCCATTTTCTGATTGATAGTGTTTTGTGATCTTGTCTGCAGAAGAAAGATTTAAAGAGAAAGAAAGGGTGAATTTGGAATAACTTTTTGGCTGATATTTTTGGAGATCAGGATGATGTGTCGATGCTAATGGGATCAGGATCAGATGCTGTGAAATTAATAATAGACTCCGTACTGCCCCTTCGGGTGTTTCTCTCGATTTAAGTGGGTGGGAGGAAATTCTGTCTGGATTTAAAAATAAAGATAGATAATAAATTTTATATGTGTTTTGAGATTTTACAGAGTAAGATTGTATTGTAGATTTCAAATAAATATTGAAAAATAATGATATATATTGATTCGGTACATGATCGGTGTAGGTAAGTTTTATAAGATAAATCTTAAAACAAACGAGGATTGAGTAATTTAACATTCAAAATCTGTCTGTACTAAGTTAGAAACAAACATCCGCTTAGGGTATGTTTGTTTATAAATTGAGTGGGCTGTGATAAATTCGGATGTACAAATCTTAGGACGTCTGAATCCAAATGATGGTGCAAATCTTGTGTTTGTTCTAGGATGAAATATGGTAGAATTTATAATAAAATGTGCGATCATTATGCTAGAATGAAGAGAGAAAGAGAGTAATGGAAAGATAGTTGAATATGCTAGGATTTATTGGATTAAAATATTCGTATTCTAAGTTTCAGCCCAAACACAAGTTTGAATTGACTCTTCCTCCATCCGGACTAGTAAATTCATAAACAAACATAATCTTAAGGGTTGTAAACTATTCTAAATTTTCCCGCCTGTTTTCAATTGGATCTGGTTTTAGGCGCTCGACTATTCTTGATCTCTAATTCTTTTTCGTCTAACTTTAATTAGGTCCGACCTTTTGCGTGCGACTATTCTTGATTATATAACTTTTCTTTCGATATTTCCAACTTAATTTTGCCTAGATCCTAATCAATACTATTGAACGACGGATAAAATTAACTATTTGAAATAATGTTTCATCTTCTATTTCAACATTAGCAGTATGTGATACATATACAAAATAATATTATTTGACTTTACCAACAAACATATGTAACATGCTGATAATACTATCTCCCTTTTTTAGACGTCATTTTAACTTTTGTACTTTGTTTATAAATAGTTGTATTTTTAGTTTTTTTTTTCAACTTTTTTCTGTAATACTAACCTTATAATTATCCCTAAAAACTTCTAATTATCTAACATACAATATCTATATAATCTAGTTGATGGTTTATTTGTCAGTTTCTCGTACCTTTAATTTTCTTATTCAAATCTAAATGATATCTATATATTACATATGTCCCGCTTTATTCTCTGTAATTAATTGGAGTTCTTAGTGGATTGAGGTGTGCCTTGCCTCCGTGGATGTAGTTCATCTTGAACGAACCACGTTAAAACTGTGTTTGATCCATTTCTGTTTCCTATTCTGCGTAAGCTGAGTTCGGTTACAATTCTGGCCGAACTGTGAGTGTGAATTCAGAGTGTTTTTCTTCGTACAATTTTTCAGATTCTTTGGAGTTGTGTGTTCTTGAGTTGTTTTCACTAACAAGCAGCAAAGTATTGCCTATTTTCCTTTTCTATTTGTCCCAACTTAATTTGTCAGTTCATAAATGACAAATTTATCTCACAATTCCCACATTTGAAAAAAAATTCAAAGATTCCATAAAACTTATTTTTTCTTAACCTTCGTATTCGCTCAAAATATGCAAATTAAGCCGGGACAAAGGTAGTATAATTAGTTTAGTACTCTAAACTAAGAGATGAAATATTTTTAAAATAGGTGATATTATTTCATCTAACATAAACTTAGCTCTAGATCTGAATTTAAGTCAACTCCAGGTGCCCCATTTTTCCAATTGGAATAGAGTGAGGTGGACCAAAACATTAAGGCAAAATATAAAAGATAAATCATTTCTTGAAAATATATTTATGTGGCCGACTTCATTTACATGACTTTTTGTCTACAAATTTGTAATATATATTTTAAATGTCATTATTTTTTAAAATGAATTATATTAATTGCAATAAATCTAGATAATGTCATGTCGGCTTGATTTATTTAATCAATTTATTAGATACTTTGAGTTGGTAACAAGTGTTGGTTATGTGGTGGGCCGACGCGGAAGATGTGTATTTATCATGAGACGTGTTGTGTTTCTAAAGAAGCAAACCTCACAACATCTTTCTTCATTACGCTTTTTTATTTTGCCCAAATTAAGGTCCGTTTGCTTAACACTGGGAGTGTTGAGTCAAATTTCATTGAGAGAGTTAATGAATGTGTTTTATTATGATTCGATTCTTTAAATCTACTGAGCTTAATCTTAGGCAAACAGACCTATAGGTTTATTTCCCTTATTAACTTGTTACTCCCTCCATCCCGACTTAACTTGTCTACTTTCTTTTTCGGTTTATCCTAATTTAATTTATCAGTCCATAAATGACAAATTTCTTTCACAATTTTCACCCTCAAAATCTCCACCCTCAATCTTCACCTTTAGAAAAATAAAGCATTCCATAAAATCTGTTTTTCTTATCCTCTGTATCCGATCAAAATAGACAAATTAGATTGGGACGGAGGTACGTAGAGTTTTTACTTAGAAGTTTGTTGGAATTAACTTTTACTTCCAAGTTGTTGTTGTATCACTATGAATGAAATAATAAATACAATAATTTTTAAAAAGTTAGTATTTTATTATTTTGCTTAGAAATTTATGAATCAAAATGGGTGAGATATTTATAGGTACAATTATTGGACTTGAGTTCTTAGCACATAAAACTCTCTTACCACGTTTATTATATTCTAAGTAGGAAAATAAGCTCATGGCCTGTAAGGGTAAATAAAGAGTCTATTGGACCTCATTTTAATAAAGTTAGGCCCATGAAAATTGGACATACATCATTACCCCCAAGAAACTCCATCGATAGAATCTTGAGAGTAGTAGATTTAACTAACTGAGCTAAGACAAGACCAACTTTCTTATTTTTTATGAAGAAACTACTCCGTTCATATATAGGACAGGGATATATTTTACTAATAATAACAACAACAACAACCATAACAGTAATAATCCCGAACATGGACTTCAGGTTTTTTTTTCCTCAATATACTGCATTCTGAATATAAAACTTAGAATTCAGATGCAGATATGGGCCGGATTAAGCAAAAAATTTATTTTAAAAAAGTCAACCAAAAAGCAAAAAATAGTTTTTCTTAATATACGTGCCGACTCAAATGTGCAAACTCAGCCGGGACGGAGGGAGTATAATATTTTAAAAACTTATAAGTTAATGGACTGTATAGATAAAAGAGTTTATAAGCTTGCACTAAATAAAGTGATTTAATTATAAATTTGGAGGACTAATTTGAAAGTAACTATCAAACACACATTTTGACTAAAGTGGAAAGTGTGTATAATGTGTATAGTGTGTGTGAAGAGTGTGTAATGTATGTATCGTGTGTGAAGTAGGTGTAGTGTGTGTGAAATGTGTGAAGTATGTGTAGTATGTGAAATGTATCTAGTTTGTATGAAGTGTGTATGTTTGTGTAGCATGCGAAATTTGAGTGTAAACTATTAAAATCATAAAAAATAAGTTGAACTAGAGGAACTTATCTTTTTTTAGCTTATAAGCTCTAGGAGTTTATTTTTCATCTTATAAAAAATAATTTATTTTGCTAAACATATTTGAAAAGCTTATAAACTCTCAAACATCTTATAATATATTTTGAGAAGCTTATAAGCTTCGTCAAATACCCACTTAATAATCAATTGATTTTGAGCTTTATAGATGAATTAATCCGATAGTCATTTGTAGATATCTGATTTTTTATAGAGAACTAATGTCTCTATAATTTGATATCTAGTTTAGTGTAGTGTTCAAGACAGAATTAAACAATACTCCTCCTGTCCCGTTTAATTTTGCACATTTTCTTTTTAGTTCGTTTTATATAATTTTACATACCTTTAAAAATGAAATTTCTCTCACAATCTCCACGCTCAATTTACACCTTTAAAAAAAATCAACTAAAAAGTAAAAATAGCTTTTTTTCAATATATATGTTCGATCACCGTATAAAGTTAGACGGAACGGAGGTAGTAATGTGTTAACTAATGATGGGTTTTAGCTTTAAATCGTTTTATAGCCACTTCTCAAGAGTTATACTTTCTCTTTTTTCCTAGTTGCCATATGGATCTTTGGTTAAACTTTTTGTTATTTTATTTATTTATTTATACTCGTTAATTTAGTTCCGGCCGGATTATCTCAGACTTTTTACGTGCGAACTGCATAAAAGTACATTTAGGTAGTAGAGTTAAAATCAGTTTTGATCCCGTAACTTTTTAATCGTATAATTTTGATCCTAAAAAAAGATAAAAATTTATTTTAGTCTTGTATCATTAAATTTATCCGCATTTAGTCTTTTTCTTTTTACCGTCGGTGATTAATTTTGCAGGAAAATAGCATGTGTCAGTCATGTGACCATAATTTCTAGCCAATCGAAAAATATGGTCACGCGGCCGGCGCGAGCGATTTTCCGGTCCAATTGATCACCTCCGGTAATAAAGAAAAAACTAAATGCGGATAAATCCTAAAGATACGAGACTAAATTTAATTTTTAACTTTTTCTAGAACCAAAAACTTAAGAGGGTATTTGGCTGAGTTTATAAGCTTTCAAAAACATCTTATAAGATGTTTAAGAGCTTATAAGTTCATTCGAAGTGTTTGACAACATTTTTTAAATAAGATCTTATTTTATTTCAGAATAAGTTGTTAACAACTTATAAGTTGTTTTTAAAAAAGTAAAGAGAGTCCAACTTATTTCTCAAATAAGATTTTATTTTAATTCTCTACTTTAATTTTTATTATTTTAATTACAGAAATGCCCTTACTATCTTATCATTTCTATTCTCTTATCATGACCAAACACTTCAACGACTTACTTTTAAAATAAAATTTAACATTTCATAAGCTCTAAAAACATCTTATAAGATGTTAGAGTTTATAAGAAGTTTTGAATAAATTTAGCCAAATATCCTCTAATTAATGACCCAAATAAAATTGGAACACGAAATAAATGAGAAGTAACGATATAGTACATGGAATTAATAAAGTAGTATAATCCATCTTGAAGTGTAGTTAATTACAAAGTGATGTGCATGTGGAGTGATTCATATTTACGATCATATAACCAAGTCAGAACGGCGCTTTGAAGCACGTCGAAAAGCTGCAGCCGAACCGGGAAGGACCATATCGCGTCACGAAGGAGTTAGAAGAAGAGAAGATCAGAAATTAGTAGTATGATGATCAGTAGTGAGGAAGTGAATCTGTTTGAGAAGTGGGGTTAGGGTTTGCATGAAATTGTGAGATGGATGATTGTGAGTTCCTTCGTACGTTGTCACAACAATGCTGCTGTCTTTATTTAGCCTCTCCACTTGTTTCTTCACCTCGCACGTGTGATGTGTGCACCGGTAATAGCTCCTTTTTGTGTAAGCGGCGACGACGACGACAACAAATAACTCATGTTAGAAACTCAAAATGGTGAAGATTTCAGAAAAACAAATTAAACCCAAGCCAGAGATTATTCGATCCGTTACGCTACAAGAAAAAAAGGTATTTATCGTTACTCCTTTTGCAACTACATAAATAGTTACTAAAAAATTCTATGTTCTAAAAATATCCCCGACTAACTCTGATTAATCCTCGTCTAGGCGCTAGACCTCCATTGATTGTCTACATTTATTTTCCGATTCCTCCTGCCTAATTACGTCTATGCCTTGATTAGTCCCGACTAGTCGCTAGGCTCCAGTCCATTGCCTAACTAGCGCCTAGTGACTTTTACAACCTTGCTAAAATAAACCATTTTGTAACTATTAGTAGTTACAAAAAATATTTCTTACAATTTTAACCAAATTTGCTATAATATGACAAGCTCTTTTGCAACTACTTGTAGTTACAAATACATTAGTAACTACAAAGTACTTACAAAAATGATAAAAAAATCTTAATTCTAGTAGAGTAATTAGCACGAGAATGAGTTCGCTAAAAAAATTGTGAACTAATTCGTAAAAATCGAGCTAATACATTGAAACTTTATTTGTAGTTTATTTATTATTGATATGGAATTATCTAATAAAAATGATTTATTAGAATGTAAGTATTAATTTTAATAAGTACATTATAATCTATTGAGTTTGTGTAGACTCAAGAGAATTCGGAGCCATTAAAATACTTGATAAATTAAACTCGAACTTAAAATACTTGATAAATTAAATTCGAACTTGACTCGACAGTTAACACAAACAAAACTCAAACGCGTTGATATTTGCTTTGACTCGATCCGGTACATTCCTAGATACGTGGGAAACTCTATATTTAATTTGATCATATGTTTTTATTCTTATATTACTATTATTCGATCCTCTAAATATAATTTATGACTCCGTTACTAGATAAATCTTACGTCATAATATCCTATGGCACATGTAAATGGTTAATCGATCACAAAACAAAAATTAACTTACAATTTACAAGAAATAGATTAACCTAGTATTGCCCGCAGAAAATTCTATACAAAACCGAACCTTAGTATCGCATACTCATCGTAAGCACATATTAATATATCTATCCACTAATGAGTTATAATCATGTACACACGCCTACTCATCGTAAGCACATATTAATGTATCTATCTACTAATGATATAATCATGTACACAGGAGCTACTTCTGTTAAAGTATGCACATATGATCTTAACACATATATATTACATTATCACGTGTCTGTAATAGGCAGATGAGGTTCTCTATTTCAGATAGTGATCCTCCATTACTTTCAACACATGGCGCGTGTTATAATGTCATTACACATGTGGGATGTGTTAGTTGTTTTAAAATATCATATGTAACATCATCTAAAATAAAGAATCACATATGTCGGGACATGGAGTACGAGTATATCACTTTTTTTAAATGGCAAATACTCTAATAAAACTATCTTACAGATCTTTCTATGTTATAAGACGATAGTTATTTTTATTATAAAAAAAGCCATTTATGTAAAAAATGTTATTTTAAGTGTTAAACATTGTACAAATGCAATTGTTTTTAAAAAGTGGTAGTTTTATGATAAAAGTAATGTTTTTTTATATCAATGTAAATTTTTTCTTATAAAATTAATTCACATATTCCACAATGCGCTATTACATGAGTTTTAATCTACTTAAATTCATCCGGATACAGTTTGATATGAATATTTGTGTATATATATATATGAATAGAAGGATATTGATATAGAAAATTACCCCCGCAAATTAATAATAAATTCTTTTATATGCATTTTTTTATGTGTTTATTAATGTATATATGTAAATGTGTGGGTATCGATATAGAAAAAGTTGAAATATATCAAAATTTATTGTGTAAAAATAGTATAAGTCTACGTGAATTTTAAAAAATAATTATAATTACGTATACTTGTAATTGTACGATTGCCCCCTCAAAGTTAAAATCCACCACTGTTCATCACATTGATCAAGATAATTACTTATTGTTGCTCAACCAAACAATCTCTTTTATCTTATACTTCAAGTGAAAATAAAACTAAGGGTCCGTTTGCTTAAGAGTGAAGAATGCCGGGTCAAATCTGGCTGAGAAAATTAACGAATGTGCTTTATTGATATTCGGTCCTTTAAATCTATTGAGTCCAATATTAAGCAAACGGACACCAAGAAATCCTACACAAAAAGAAAAAAAAAAAATTAATAAATAACTAAATTCATGAAAACCTCATCACCTGGGAAACTTGTTATTCTTGACAGACTTTTGGCCATATTTTCTCCAACGATATCCATCATCAAGTATATCTTCTTCACTCCTTGTTTGGAACGCAAACCGCCGCGGAAAACCCGGTTTTTTGCTCCTACAAGAATTCTCCGACCCCGTTTGGCTCCGATCAATGATCCCCCGGGCCGGACCAGTAATCGAACCGGTCCATCCCATTTCGCTCAGGCGAAATGAAGATATCTGAATTTGGTTCGGTGGTGTAAAGATATAATGTTGATCGGGCGTCAGGGGCAGGGGCGGGGGTGCCGCCCCGGCCCGTGACGTCGGAAAATATTGTCCTCCTTCCATAACCGGAGGCTCTACTACAAGAAGTATTTGATGGTATATATAGAGATGAAAAAGTGTAAATATTTTGGACACACAGAGAGATGTGTATGTGTGTGTAATTGTTGTAGTAAACGGGGGCCAACTAAATTTCAACTAATTTCAGATCAACTGCCCCACTGAGTTTATACGTGCATGCTCCTGTATGTCTTTGCGTTATTTACAAAGCATGAGTTTTGAGTTTATTATTAATCTCATTATATTTCTGTTATTATTAATTTAACATGACTTTAATTAATTGTCGTCACCATTCGTATGTACGAAGGTTGAACCAACGTCACCTAGTGCTGTCAAAGTAAAGACAACATTTAGCTAGACAGTGACATGTAATCATGTATTTTCATGTTAGTGGTAATGGGATACTGTGGCCTGTCATGACCATTGTATTTGCTTTTTTGATAGTTTAATTTTGAATTGATAAACTAGTCATCATGTGTTAGCGTCTTTAAGTTTATTAGCTGTGAGCTAGTGACAGTCATTTATTATCTCGTATACATATCGTGTTATTTAGTGTGTATTTCATAATTTTATATCATGAACATGTTTAAGCAATAATATTATCGTGTACACGATATAAAATTATCGTGTACAGATAAAATATTATCGTGGACACGATAACTTTATATCATGTACAGATAAAAAATATCATGTATATGTACCAAGAAATCATTATATCGTGTACACAAAATGGAGGTGGGTGGCCTTAGTATTGAATAAGGTCAAAAAGAGGCTTTGGTTACAGTAAAAAGGTTAAATTATGCAAAAAAGAGTATACTATGGCCAACTTAATTTTTTAACCTATACAAAATAAATCATGAACTTAACATCAATAACAATATAAACTTTTGACAACAAATTGTGACATAGTTCCATCAATTTTAAAATAAATAAATAAAAATAATTAAAGAATATATAATAGTTTTAACTACAAAAACAGTGTCGTTTAATCTCTATCCGTAAAATGTCGTATTAGGTCGACAATTGAAAAAACATAAAATTATGCCATTTTTATTGTTTAATTTATTTATTTTTTAATTAATTTTGAAAGAACATGGGATCTAACATCTAAAAATTCATCGTATAGGAACAAATTTTCGCCTACAATATTTCATGTTAGTTTGGGTCAAAATTACAATATTTTGAAAGCTTATGATATATTTTATTTAATAATTGAGTTCAACGGTGCGAACTCAGAATAGCACAAACACAGAAATGAAACGATCCCTTCGTGTGAATTGTGGCTATAAAATAAAACAATTTAATAAAGTGTCAAAAAAACAGGCCGGCCTGATGGCCAACCCAACATGCCCAATATGTGATGTGGGTTGAACCATAAAAATATTAGCTCGACATATCATCATGCTCAATCTAATGAGCCAATGAGTTATGCTGCGCTCTTCAATTCTCGGTCCAACACATGGTATTGGATGATGGGCTTTAACGGGACAGCCCGAATTGCTACCTGTAGACATTAAGCACCAATACAACTCAAATCCATATATTTGAAAATACTCTATCAAAGTCCTATTTTGGTCTATTTATCATGAGCGCAATGTAATTATTACATTCATCAAACAACTACTCAGCCCCAACCATGGCGAGCCTCAGTAGGCCTACAAAAACCTAGTCAGCTTCAAAAACATTATCTCACAACGTTGGCAGGACCATTCAAAGGGTTTTGTCTGAATTTCCTTGAAAAGAAGCTACAAATGCAAAAAAATCAGCTGATAATCATCTTGTTTAGGTATTCAGCGTGCTCAGGGAAATACTCCAACACTTCATCCTTCGTCACCCACGCATAATCTTCACACTTTTCGATATTGAACTTGTCGTTGGCGATGAGTTGAGATTTGAAAAAGAATCGCTGGCGAAAGGGAGGATATAGAGAAAAAGAAGATTTAACAAGAGACACAGGAACAAGAGGGACAGGGAGAGAGAGAGAGAAGGTCACCTTAAGAGCTGCATCGACCTTGTCCTTCTCCGAAGGCTGTCTACTCATATGGCCGATTGGAGTATTTCCGACAAAATAAGTATGGGAAAGATCTCCAATCACGGATTGTAAAGCGGATTCAGCACACTGCAAATATTTGCAGGCCACCACTTTTGTGTTTCACTCAAGAAATTCAAAGGAACGAAGCAAAAGATCAGTTTGTAGGCAGAATTACCTTACGCAGTGTCTCCTCAGACTCGTAAATTTTCTCAGGGAAGTGCCAGACCGGTGCCTCATTAGAACCATATGAAGTACTGTAAAGAAGAAGATAGAGCCTCCTGTCAAGTGCTCTCTGCAATGACCTACATGATAATATGTCGATACTTGTTAAAGCAATAGCACATCAAGAGATTCAAATTACGTCGCCAGAAAAAATTCAGAAAATTGCGCACGTATAATTTTATCAGAAATTGATTGTGAGGATCATGATGTGTAACTAGATATTGACCATCAAACTGCCAGAAAGACAATCTATATAAATTGCAAGTTTTATTCGCAAAATCCACAGATCATATTCGATTCAATAACAGATACCCAGATTGATAAGAAATCCCCTTATAATAACATGGAATTTCAGGCAAATATATAATCCAACAATACCTTTTATCATTAGTTTCATCTGCTTCAGTGATCCGAGGAGCTGGGGTGAAGTCAATTTGATAATCTCCTTGCCCCCTGAATGAGACACAGTTAATACAACGAGAAAACCTCAAAGCTTACGGCACAGGAAACAAAAAAAAAAAAAAAAAGACAAATTTAATGATGCATAGATTTGAAACGGCGATAATCTTCAGGTAAAACAAAATACAACAGCAAACATGAGAATAAAGCATATTATGGGATACAGAAGGGTGATCGCTTGTTGGACAAAGAATCTACAGACGGATCAATATGTCAAATTTAAGAGAAACTTTTGTATCTAATATCTGATGCAACATCCTCGATTTTTAATAAATTTATCTTACATTTATATGTTTTGTCCTAAAAGAGCATCAATCACCAAACTATATTAAACCAATATGATGACAAGCACCTTCATTTATCATAGCAACGGATCAAGCAATCATCTCAAACACTAGTTATTAGGATAGTTATTCAGAGCTTCTTTACTTGAATAAGCACCGACTTAGAAGACAAAAAACGCATCATAAAATCAAAGTTATTTCATGTGCCATAAAACACCAATCCAGTCGACTTTCTCTGTGCACATTTGATGTTTATAGAAAAACGGATTATAATAGGATATTCTATAAATAGTAAGATAGGAATACTAAAATCAACAGAAATATTTCTGATCATAATAAACATGTCTAGCAAGTTACGGTGCAATCTGTGCCATTAGAAGATTAAAGTGCAGCTACAATATAAATATTAGAACCGATAAATTTGGCTTATTTGGGTTACTGTGATCGATATTCAAAGAGAAAGCTCACATAATTGTGAGCATAAGTCCTATGAATGTTAAGTTCTTCGAACTTCTTAAAGTAAACCAATTTCGATAAGTATTATAACAGATGAATGGAATACGTAGTTGGTAATGAAGGTACCACATTGAGAAATTTATTTGATATAAGCAGCAGAGCCTATCAGGCTACCACCAGTTAACAGTTTATCTGTTACCCATTACAAAGTGTACAGAAGATCCAGAAAATGTCTATACAAACAAAATGGAGAAGCTGCTACAAAATGAACCTAAAGTCCGTAAATGAAGATGAAATACAAACTAAACATGAACTGAAGATCCTTTCAAAGGAAGAAGTACCTTTCATCAGCTTTTTTTAGGAAAGATTCAGGGTATTCTCGTCGATATTGTTGATTCCATCGGAACCTAAAACACATATGGTTTCCAGCCGTTAAATAAATGTAATCAACAGCTGAAGAGCATCAATTATCAGCACAAAGAATAGAAGCAGGGAAAAAGAAAATTTTGTAAGTATCCTGCCCCTCATTATCTCATCAAACAAATTAAAACCGATAAATTGGTACTATTTTGCCTTCCATTACAACTCCTAACTAATGTCTCTAAGACTCTTAACACGATTGAAGTAAATATTACCATTATGCAGGTAAAGCAAATTCAGTTCGTAAACTAAATTTCATTCATATCCAATCGACAAACTCATTTTTCACCTGGCTGTTTCCAGTAACCTAATTTCTATCAAACCAATAAGCAGACTAAAATAAACTGGCAGTAATCTAGACGAATAGCCTTTCCTGCAAATTTCAATTTCCAGACAACAAGAATGACGGGGGAAACAGCAAATGAAATGAAAAAAAAAATACTTACGAGAACTCTTGAAAAGCATAGACAACAGGATCGATTTTCGGAATGACAACGGGAAGCCTCTCAAACAGAACTGAAGCTACAATCTTCTCATCGGCGCCGCCTCTCTTTGATGTCGATGTGGCAAAACCTCGTGCGGCTTTCAGCAATGGGCGTCCTAACCTAGAATAAGTCGTTTTCTGCATTCTCCACAATCTGAAGCGGCAACTTCTACACTAGTTTTCCGCGGCGCCGAAACGAAGGGGGGCGGCCGGTGGTGCGGGAATGGAGTCTTCAGTTCGGAGAGAAAAGAGACTGTATGCAGTGCATCAAAAGAGCCTGAGGCAGTGAGGCTGAGCGGCGCAGTCTCGCAGAGAGAGAACAAGTGCAGAAATGGAAATCTGGGGTTTTGTTTCACTTTTTTCGTTTGGGGAAAATATTTTTATTCTTTTTAACCATTAAATTTAATAACCAACAAATAATAATATTGACAGTACAAATTAGGGTTAAATCATTAATAATTTCAATAAGGATCAAAATATTTTACATTTAGTTAAATATACATAACTTATCATGTAATAAATTTTTATATTTAATTTACAAATATCGTTTTTAAATATTCAGCTAGTTTTACTTGGCTAATGAATTTAAGGCGAGTTTTTCCTTGCAAAGTAAATCATAGTATTCATTAACAGAGAGGATGTCAAGTTTTCGGTTACAAATCATCAAAATCTCACACATACTAAAAATTTAATGATCGCGCATATATTTGCAAAAATTAATGAATTTTTGTATTAAATTACAATTTTAAAAAAGATGTGATTAAATTGGTCGATTTCTCTTTTAATTGAAGAAAAATGTATCTAATTGTTGTCGGAAATTTATCAAAATAGTAATAGAATACAATTTCTTCTTGTGAGTTTGAAATATTGTTCATTAAAATTCAAGAAATATATGATCCATATGTGACACTTTAGGTCCGTTTATTTGAGATTTGACTCGATAGATTTAGAGGATCGAATTCAATAAAGCACATTCATTAACTCCCTCGTTCAGATTTGGTTCAGCACTCCTCAGTCTTAAGTAAATGGACCCTCTATTCATCCTAAACAATAAATACATATCCCTTGGTCCGGCTAAAGAAACATACAAGTTCAAGCGAATCTCTCTTCAAATGCAAATGATTCTTCTCAAGCAGCTACTGGTGCAAAACAGGGCAATAATATCTCTCTCTCTCTCAAAACAGAGGTTTCTTTCCTCTTAGCATCCCTAACAAATGATCCAAAACCTGCCCACCTCCATCTCTCAAACCAGAATGCATATATTCATTCGTAATCCATAGTCGGATCCCTGCTATCTGAGGAGCAGTCTCCTTTACGAGGTTGAAGTTGACGTACATGTCTTCGTAATAAACAGCAGCAGCAACTGGAACCTGTATCATTACAAATGATGTTAAGAAGTATCACAAGTTACAGGAAATAATCAGCTAATACCATATATGACAATTTAATTCCGTCTCAACATGAATCTCATTGCAGGCAAATTTTCATAAAGATGACACAAATCTCTGCAAGTAGAGATTATAGATTGTAAAATTCAATTGAACTGGACCTTGTTATTGTTTAAAGAGGCGACGTCATATAAAGGTGGCCAATCCTTTTTCTCTGCCAATAAATGACCTGCTTCTTTGAAAGGCTTTAATGCATGAACTTCATCAAATATCCATGGAAATACCATCTGCAAAAAGCAAAAGCATGGAAAATAAAGCCCGCAGCCAAAAACAGATAAATACAAGGGACAAAACGTACTTTTTTCCTAGGAATTGTCCCTTGAAAACAGAAGTAGATCAAAATTCAGCAGTTAACTCTTCACTAGTGTTTAGCGTTAGTGCTTGTATTTTCATACCTCTCCGGTAAGTAGGACAGAGCTCCCTTCTTTGACAGCCTTTACTGCGTCGAACTGACCCTCATAATCAGCCCTTATTCTATGAGCAGACCAACTTGAAGACGCACCCTTAAACCCACTTAGAACTATATTAGATAATTATAAATGAGAACATCACATAAAGTATTCTGGAAACATAAACAAGAACTGTAAATTATGAATATCAGTGAGATGATTCCAATAAGAAATAACTTTACCTGACAGTATATAGACTCATGCATGAGAGCATACAGAGGGTTAGTGTCAAAATCCAACCACTTCTCATACTGCATTATGTACAAATATGTCAAAACAAATCAGACGGTAACTAGTAAAGCAAACATATGTCATGAATCAATAAGCTGCTTTTCAGGACTTACAGCATTCAGAAAGTTGTAGCTAATTTTCTTTGGTGATCCTGGAACTAATATAGGATCCCATACCCTCTCAAACCTATGGCCCAAAAAAAAAAAAAATTAAATAAATAAATAAATAAATAAAATAATAAAACCAAAGAGTATATGGAATAATTTCTACAAATTATGATGTTCCAGTTACATGTAGTGCAGACGTTCAAAACCAGTACTAGATCCTAAACCCGACAAGCCTAGAAGCTGTAGACCTCGTGGTGTTAAGATTCCACCAGATGGGAGAGGTACCTTATTGCACACGGAAGTGAGAGGATGAGTGAGATCCAAAAGTGTAGTTATGTCGGAAAAAATAAAAGAGAGAGAGAGAGAGACAGAAAAAGAAGGTCAAGTTTCCTCACCCCACCACCTTCAGCCTCCGCCAAATATTTTACCACTTCCTGGATGATACGAATATCTTGAGGAAACCTTTGGTAATACTTCCCGTTCTGCTGCACAATCTGCTGAAAGCAAGCTTTGTAAACAGCATCAGCAGTGCATCCACTTCCTATTGGAGGGATTCCACCAGTTAAAAGGACATGTTTTAGACCTTCTGGGGCAAAACTCAGGTAAGTCACTGCACAAAATCCCCCATAGCTCTGCAGGTAGAACGACATCCAATATGTGATGGACCTTAAGAGTAGTTTCACATTGCTAATGAAAGACATTAGCATCACACAAGATGTTTGTCCAGAAAAATTAGATAACAGCATAAGTGGGCCCTAAAACATGCTTGCCCAGGTGTAAGCATATGATAAAATTAATAAAACGTCTTCACCTGTCCCAACACTGTCCAGGGTCCGGAATCTGGAACGAGCTTTTTGCGAACAAACTCAGCGTCCTTCACTATGTTGTCAGCTCTGAAATGTCTCAAGTATTCTACCAACTTCTCAGAAGATTTAAATTGAGACATCGAAGATGATGTTAAAGGTGTTGATAAGCCTGTTCCTCTCTGTGGTTTAAACATTTCAGCACAAGAGAAGATAGAATATCTCAATTACACGCAACCAGAACCAAAAAGGTGTTTTGAAACATGCCTGGTCCATTAGAACGACCCGAAATTCTTCACATGCTTTACTTATCCATCCACCAGCTTCAGCAGGTCGCATACACTCAAAACCTGGTCCACCCTGCAAGTATAGTAAAAAGGGGAGGTCTAATTCTTCCTTCCCAACTGCAAAGTACAGTGTCAATCAGTATAGTACTATATGAGATGGATGAGAAGAAATGGTCACGAGAAGAGAAGAATCTTCACACGGGGCGTCATTGATTGTTAAACATTGCAGAACATTTGTTTTCTAAATTGTCAAACAAGTACTTTCTATATGTTTCCGTGATCATAAACTTAACTAAATAATAACTTTAAAAGGATTTCAGAAAATTTAATCGAAGGAGTGCGCAGATAAGTGTCTTGGTAAAAGACAAGCCAGGATCACGTGTTTCCAGAACTAAAAGTTTTCTGAACTTCATGAAACCAAAGTATGAAATCTACACAGATATAACTAAATTATGAAGTTGACCATCTAAGGATTTTGTATTCATTATTAGATTATCTCCAAATGGATAACTGACCCAAATGTACACAAGAACACTAAATAAAACAGAAAAGGTGAAATAGAGAAAGTCTAAACCTCCTGAGGAAGACAAATAGAAAAACGAACACTTGGAATACACCAAGTATATGGTGTACTTACAAAATAATTCTATGCAAGCTAAGCATGAATTCACAATTGAATTTCATGTGGAGAATATGAAAGTTAATGTTTCTAGGAAATGCATAAGCCTGCACAGATTCACATTAAGCACTACATATTTGCAGACGAACAATAAAACCGCATCAGATATATTGCATAGTGGATCAAAAGAGGTACAGTGGAAAATTTATGTATAGATAAATCAACACATTAAGGATAAAAAAATGAATTAGAGGCAAAATGCCTAACTTTCTAGTACATTCATCAGTGCTCGTGTTAACACATTCAATTGAGTAATCGTACTCCAAATCCTAGTAGGCAAACCAAAAAAAAATTAAACATAACGATTTCAGCAGCTAAATTCAACCCGAAATGCTGATTTCACGAGTCCAATATCTTAAATTACCAGAAACAACTTCGCGAACGAAGACGGAGATCTTCGGAGACTCATTGAGAGAGTAATCAAGGGGTACGGTGAATCTGTGGTCCCGGAGTCGGAGGTCGGGCACCGAAAACCAATCGTCCGTGACATGATCTCCGGCGACAGCGGCGGTGCCAGCCATTGACGCGAATTTAGCAATAGGCTTACTTGAGGAGTGGAAGAAGGGAAGTTTGACGCGAGGTACTGGAGGCGAAGATGGTGTAAGTGTGGTAAACAAGGGAGAAATGAAAATGCGGAGGTGGTGGAGTGGCGTTAGATATAATCGGGGTGCCCCGAGCGCGCGCATTGTGGATTATTGATTGCCAGTGTGGACTTTGGTTGACTTTTTAGTGGCCTAGCATGAAGGCTCGGACCTGCAGGCTCTGGTTCATGTGAAGAGGCCCATTAAATTTTGAAGGCCCATCTAATTCGCGAATGGCCCACCACAAAGGGAAGGGTCATGGGTAATCAGGGAATAAGCCCAACCACATCTGAGGGCAATTTGGTAATTCGACTAAGTGTCCTTGATGAGGCATTTTCTTAAGATTGGGATTCTTTGTTACACTATCTGTTACATATTCTGTTCTGTTGCACAATTTTTGATACACGATATGTGTTAATTAGTACTCCCTCCGTCCCGGCTTAACCTTTCTAGGTTGACCGGACACACGGATTAAGGAAAAGTAGATTTTGTGGAATCTTTGACTTTTTTAAAGGTGGAGATTGAGAATGAAGATTTTGAGGGTGGAGATTGTGAGAGAAATTTGCTATTTATGGGATAGGCAGGTTAAGGTGGGACAAACTAAAATGGCAAGTAGGCAGGTTAAGTTGGGACGGAGGTAATAGCATCTTTCAATACATGTGTCGTGATAAATGAAACTCAACTAGGATTGTAAACAAATCAAATATTTTTTATTCGATTCGTGATTCGAAACATCTTTCAATACATGTGTCGTGATAAATGAAACTCAACTAGGGTTGTAAACAACTCAAATATTTTTTATTCGATTCGTGATTCGGATTTGATTAAGATGATTCGGATACGAAAAAATCGAATTCGAATTCAAATATAGTTGTATTCGATTCGAAATTCGAATATTCGATCCATTTAAATATAATATATTTTAAAAATTAAATATATTTATATAGCTATATATTTAAATTAATTTATACATAATATATATATTATTAAAATTTGTAATTGAAAAAAAAAATAAAAAAAAAATAATTTTTGAATATTTTAAAAATAAAAAATATAAACTTTTCGAATCTCGAATCGAGTCGAATAGTTCGAATATTTCTCACGAATCGAATTCGAATCACCTACTTAAATTCGATTAATATTCGATTCGAATTCGAGTTTATATTATCGAATTCGAATCGAATTTCTTAATATTCAATTCGATTCGATTCATTTACATCCCTAAACCCAACTAAGGTGAAACACATAAATAAAACAGGTAATTTCATGAGATTTCCTTGCAAATAAAATTACTTATTTCAAATGGTGTTTCTTTCTAGTCCAACTCAATAAAAATGTATCACATGTCAGTATTATCATTCTCCTCTACTATTAAAGAAGAATCACAGATATATTTCATTTTCTCTGTTTAAACCCCTTAAATTTAACTTTTTATTTTTCTGACGCGTGACCTAATTTTTTCGGCGCAAATAACTCTGTATTTGATTTAATTCTCTCATATATGTACTGAACAAAAAATATTTTCAAAGTTCTCGATCCCTTCTAATTGGTAATAATGACTTTTGCATTTCTTACACCAAAGGTAATATTGTATGGCTTTTGCATTTTGTATCTTTCTAATTCGCTGCTGATTCGAATTTTCTATTATATTTGGTATAATATTTTTTACAATATATTATACTAATAACGACTCATGATCACTTATGATGTATTCGTAATGTTATTATATACACGTATCGTGTGTTAATTAAAATATAATAACGACTCATGATCACTTATGATGTATTCGTAATGTTATTATATACACGTATCGTGTGTTAATTAAAATATGATAGAAGATGTTATGGTAAGTTGAATTTGCTGGATTTTCTCAATCATGGATTTTCTTTATGGAAGTGTTGTAAACAACCACAACTCCCGTTCCCTGTCGATTAAATTTGCCTCCATCACGAAGAAGGTACATTTGCTCCACTCATTTTTCGCTATTTTTGAAAAATAGGGTCTCCTCAGATTATCAAACATTCGGATAAATTTAGATAAATTTGATAACAAGCAATAAAAATATTCTAAAATTTTAATATATAGATAACTAATGATACATTTCAACATATTTAATAGTAAATATTGTTGATATTCTATTTTAAAAAAATAATATATTAATTATTTATTATTACGTGTATATTAATGTTGGTCGATAATATTTTTTTCGGTCCCCTAACTATACATCCCGAGTCCTGTCACTGAATATGTTCCTTGTCATTTTATTGTTTTTATAATCTGAAATAGTGCATGTCACAGGGTAAAAGAGTTCAATCATCTATAACTTGTCTTCATCATTATCCAGTTTGATTGAGCAAAGTTATTTGGAGGTGAGGAATATTCGGGTTTTATATTTTATTTTATTCGTTTAATATTGTTCATCATCTGTATTATCTAAATTAACAGATGGGATCAATATGTATAATATTTATATTGTCACCCAAATCATTGTCAATGGAGACTCGGAATTCCATATAACTATGATGTTATTTTTATGACTAAATTGGTTTTGTAACACCCGAATTATTATTTTATGGGTTATTATTAATGTTATTAATATTTTTATTATTTATTAGGTTCAATATGCATCATAAATATTTTATGTTGGTCAAATTAAGTCATTTGGGCCTAGATTGAGTCCAAATCGTAATTTATATTTATTTATCCATAAAGGTCGGTTAGTTATTACGTATCTTGAACAGATTAATGTAAATCTATTAGATACTTTCCTAACTTATATCTAATAAAAAAACACTTTTCTTATTGGAATTCTGATTAATACCCAGTAGAAAAATAACATAGCATAAATACTGGACAGTAGAATACTACTGTCATGATAGAGATCATAATAGATCTCCGCCGTAAAAAAGAGAAAGAAGTGAAAACCCTTTCAGCCCGCCGTCTACCGTCATTTCAATTCCATCTCCAACAGCGGGTTCCAATTCCAACTCCAACAGCCAGATTCCAATTTCACCTCCAACAATCGTCCATTATTTACTAACAGCCGGTTCCAGTTCCACCTCCAACAATCGTCGATTAACCTCCAACAATAGTCGATTATTTACTTTCAGAGGTAAATCATAAAAATTCTTCTTCTTCGTTTCTGTAGATTCCCCTAAAAAAACCAAAAAGGAAAGAAAAACTCTCGAAGTAGGCAAGGTGATTTCATATTTTATGAATATGAGTACGGTACACAAATCCCGTTGATAAGCATGCATTATATATCCACACTACTTTGTAGTCGTTGGTCTGGTAATCATACCAATCAAGCTTGAATACCTGTCTGGTCTGTTAAACAGGTTCTGATTTGCCATGCATACCAGGGGCTCAAGTGTTGGTTTTTTCTATCCTACCCTGTGCGTATTACTTGCATGTGTTATACACCATTGGATTAATGTAATATTAACCCTCCATCCTACATCTATACACAAATCCAATGATGTATAACACACGAGGGGTAGGGTAGAAATTACCGCGTTGAACATACCAGGGGCTCAACTGTTGTTTATTTTCGATCCATTGCCATGCATGAAAGCTGCTGAGGATATTCAAAATTCTCTTTTATTCCTTTCCATTATTTTCCTTCTATTAGCATAAGTCACAGCTTACTTAAAGAAGCATGGATGGCTTTTATTTTCGAATGTAAACGATGTTTCGCTACACCAGCATGGCAACCACATTTGTAATGCATGTTTTTGGACATGAAACTTCATTTCAAATTTCCCTCCCAACTCGTTTTGTTGAATTCTCTCAACTTTTTCCTCCAGTTCTGCACAAAACCTCTATTCTCTTTTGTGAGCAGCTACGGCAGAAAGTAATACCAATCAGGTTGAGTCGCTGGAACAGCAAGTTCCAGAGCTTGCTCAGAGTGAAAGGAGATCCTATTGGGGCAAATGGAGAAAAATAGAAGGATCTGCGGATATGGTTAAAGCTCAGATCATGGAGAGATTGAAAGGAGCTGAAGCAAAGGTAAGGAACCACTGAACTCTAATATAATGAAATTTGGAATGTTCGACTTCTTTCCGACAAGTTACTGATAATGTTATGCACTAGCTTATGAAGCAGTAGAACAAATTGATCACATGAACAAGATCAACAAGTTACTACGTATTCTGAAGTCACATTTCGAGTATTATTAATGTTGATAATATAAAAACTAGCATGGACTGGGTTGGCAAAAAGGACAATGGGACATAATATGTAAAACAGCTCATAGTATCATTACTGAACAATAACAGATGTTAGGGGAAACTATACATTGAACTTTTACTTCATATTTCAAGAAATAGCACTAAAGACATACCCAGCAGCATATTGGATGCATGACCAAATACAATTGTATAATTAAAAAAAAATTCACCTCCGAAAGCAAATAATCAGCTGTTGGAGGTGAAATTGGAATAGCTTCCCTTTGTGAAAGGGAAGGGTTTTCACTTCTTTCTTTTTTTGGCGGTGTTATTCTATTGTCTAGTATTTATACTAGGTTATTTTCCTACTAGGTTGGGTATTAATCAGAAGCCCTTATTTTCCTACTAGGTTGGGTATTAATCAGAAGCCCGTAGGAAAAGTGTTTTTCTATAGGAAAAGTGTTTTTTTATAGGAAAAGTGTTTTTCGAAGTATCTAATAGATATACATTACTTTTCTATAGGAAAAGTGTTTTTCTATAGGAAAAGTGTTTTGTTTTTCTATAGGAAAAGTGTTTTTCGAAGTATCTAATAGATATACATTAATTAGGTCAAGATACGTAATAACTGACAACCCTTTATGGATAAATATAAAATAACTTGATTTGACCCACATAAAATATATATTTATGATGCATGTTGGACCTAACCCGTAAAATAATAATTCGGGGTGTTACATCCTATCCCATTAGAAAATTTTCGTCCTCGAAAATATAAGGCGTACCATGTGTAAAGAATTCTGGGTACTTTGCACGTAGCTCATGTTGCCTCAATTGCCTCGATGTGTAGGCTTCCATCTTGCTATAGAACACATCCTAACCCTTATGTTGCATCAGAACACATCCTAATCCTTGCTTCGATGCATCACTATAATTCATTTCGATGCATCACTATAATTCACGAACTCCTTTGTAGGATCCGGAATTGTCAAAACTGGCACTGTGGTTAACCTCAGCTTCAACTCTTAGAAGTTGTCCTCATATTTCTGTTTCCACACAAACCTTTCCTCCTTCCATGTTAACCTCGTCATAGGTGCCGCTATTTTCGAAAATCCTTCAATAAATCTTCGATAATAACCGACAAGACCCAAGAAACTCCAAACTTCATTTACACTTGAAGGTTATTTCCAATCATTCACTGCCTCCACCTTTACTGGATCAACCTCTATTCCTCGAGTTATTATAACATGTCCAAAAAATACGACTCTGTCAATCCAAAACTCGCATTTGCTAAACTGCTCATACAGCTTCTCCTTGCGAAGTGTCTCCAACACCAGCCTCAAATGTTGTTCATGCTGTTTCTCATCCCTTGGATACACTAGTATGCTATGAAAACGATGACTTACTAATCCAAGAAAGGATGAAACACACGATTCATCAAGTCCATGAAAACTGTTGGCGCATTACTCAGTCCGAACGGCATAACTACAACCTCGTAGTGGCCATACCTGGTTCTGAATGCAGTCTTAGAGATATCACTCTCCCTAATTTTCAATTGGTGTTATCCTGATCTTAGATCGATCTTAGAGAAAACTCCGGCACCCCTGAGCTGATCAAACAGATCCTCAATCCTCGGGAGAGGATACTTATTCTTTATCGTGAGTCGGTTAAGTTCACGATAATCAATACACATCCTCATAGACCCGTCCTTCTTCTTCACAAATAATACCAGAGCACCCCAAGGCGAAACACTTGGTCTGATAAAACCCTTGTCGAGTAGTTCTTGCACTTGTTCCTTTAGTTCTTGCAACTCATTTGGTGTCATACGATATGGAGCCTTCGATACCGGGGCTGCCCCAGGTACCAATTCTATGGTGAACTCCATTTGTCTATCGGGAGCAATTCCTGGAAGAAACTTTGAAACCACATCTGGGAATTCTTTGACCGTACCTCAGCAATCGTCAACTCAGTGGACGATTTCGCCATCACATTCACCAAAATCCTTGAGACCCCTTCTTTCGAAGCACTTTCACAGCCTTCATTGCTGTTAAAACACGTGGAACCACTCTCGTCTTAAATCCATGGAAAACCGCCTTTTCATCCCCTGACAGTCGCAATGTTATCTTCCTTTCGGAACACTTGATTTTCGCTCGATGTTCGCTTAACTAATCCATACCCAGAATTACATCGAAGTCATTCATCTCTAACACATAAAGGTCAGCCCCTAGTCTAAGTTCGTTCACATCCAAAATCATCTTCCTAACCATCTTATGAGTGGACAAAGCTTTACTCGAAGGTATATTAATCTCAAGTGGTTTAACAGCTCTACAACTTATAACACCCAACATATCACAAAACTTCTTAGAAACAAACGAATGGGTAGCACCCGTATCAAACAACAGTAAAGCAGGTATTCCAGCTACATGCAACAGAGCTGACATAGCGTCTAGATTTCGCTCAGCTTCCTGTTGCGTAATTCCAAACATCCTAGCTCTGCCCCCAGGGCCACGATTTGGAGCCCTTCTGTCCGGTCCAGCTGGCTTCCTAGGGCAGTGTGAAACTGTGTGCCCCGTCTCAAAGCAACGAAAACACTTATTCTGTCCTAACAGGCACTCTCCTTTGTGCCCCTTTCCATACTTAGGGTATACTATCGGGTTAAAAGCTGGTGCAGGTCTAGATGGCCCACTATTCCTCCCCTTCTTGTTCTGAGTATCAACTCTGTTGTCTTGCCATCTCCTCTTGTTGGAGCTTTCTACCGTCTTCAGCCTTGCTTTCTCCATATCCATGCTGGCAGATATATCCTCTGCCCTCACAACCGCCTCGGTGTAGGTCATAGCTCCGAGTCCCGCCAGTTTATGGCGAATCTCGGCCCGCAGACCATTGCGGAATCTCTGTACTTTCTCCTGCGGTGTGTCGACCAAGTGAGGCGCGAACCTACACATGTGATTGAACTTACGCTCATAGTCTGTTACCGTCAGCCCAACTTGAGTGAAACTCAAGAACTCAGCTTCCATCTTTTCCCAGTATACTCGGGGATAGTACTTCTCCTTGACAACTTCAGTAAATTGTTCCCAAGTTAACCCGGCGCCTTCTTCCACCGGTCGTAGCCTCCAGTAGTCATTCCACCAAGTCCGCGCATCTCCCTTCAGAAGGAAAGCAGCGCACAATACTTTCTGGTTATCCGTGCAGGCCATGTAATCAAAGATACTTTGCAAAGTAAGAAGTCACTCCTTAATAGCTGCGGGGCCTTCAGTTCCAAAGAATGCTGGTGGAGCAAACTTGTTGAATTGAGCGATCACCTGTGCTTGTGTTGGCTCCTGTTGTGGAGCATTATGATGTGCCCCTTGCAGTAAAGCAGCCAAACCCGCCATAATTTGTTGGGGATCAAGAGTCCCCGCTGGCGCTCCTGCACCAGGGTTCGCAGGTGGTGCATTCACAGGAGATGGGTTCATAGGTGGAGGATTGTTCCCATTGTTGCGTCGTGATCCCATGACCCTACAACCGACCGAACACTACTTATAACACCATATTATGAAACGCAACAATAATAAACGAAGTTGAAATGGGGAGAATGAAAGAAAAAAGAAACGAATAAGAGTAGTTTCACTAAACATAAATAAGCAAATGTCGTTCATATTCCAAGACTAAAACCAAAACAAAAAGAAGGAAATTGTCATTGTTGCTTTCATACTACCAAGAAAAATAAATAAAAACCAAACGAAAAGTGATTAATCAATCTAATCTATAACTATAGGACGATTCGAGCCGTCTCCAGGCTCGTTCCAAAACATGAGAAAATCACTGTCACTGCCACTGTCAGAATCACTCAGCTGGTCTTCACCACTACTGTTGTCCGAGCTCGAACTACTCTGAGGATTGTCAGCTTCAATATTCACCTCGGGATCTTCCTCTGGATCTTCTTCGGGATCTTCCTCTGGTTCTTTCTCATTCTCTATCGGGTTCGCAATCGGCTCAGGCATAGGCGCAGGTGCAGGCACTGGCACAGGTGCAACTGGAGGCGCCATTGGGATCCTTCCATATGCGTACATCTTCAGCACCTCTGCTACGGAGTACTGAAACACATAAACCTCTATCCTTTCTGCGACAGGTCTCCTCAAACCCACTTCAAAGTGATTGAATAGTGCAACATCCCAAGGATTCGGTAGCTCTTCTATCAACCTCTGAGTGTGTTGGACAGGGTTTTCGTGGCGGCTAAACAGCCACTCACGCAGTCTCTCCACGAGAACACTTGGAACTCTCCTAGGTCTCCCAATCCTACCTCCAGAGGAACCTCTGACAGCAGAGGATTCCCCTTCCTCAAAGGGAACACGTTTTCAAGCAGTCAAGCTTGAACCAGCCATACTATTCTATATCCATCATACATCATTATGGTGCCTAGCCGCCGTGTGAGTGGATAGACTGCGTGATTTGCTGTCTAGCCGCCGTGAAAATCCTGTTCGACACACTCAGATGTTGATAGAAGAGCTACCGAATCCTTGGGATGTTGCACTGTTCAATTACTTTGAAGCGGGTTTGAGAAGACCTGTCGCAGAAAGGATAGAGGTGGATGTGTTTCAATAATCCGTAATAGAGGTGCTGAAGATGTACGCATATGGAAGGATCCCGGTGGCGCCTCCAGTTGCACCAGTGCCAGTGCCTGCACATGCGCCTATGCCTGAGCCGGTTGTGAACCCGGTAGAGAATGAGGAAGAACCGGAGGAAGATCTTGAAGAAGATCCAGAGGAAGATCCCGAGGTGAATATTGAAGCTGACAATCCTCAGAGTAGGTCGAGCTCGGACAACAGTAGTGGTGAAGACCAGCTGAGTGATTTTGACAGTGGCAGTGACTGTGATTTTCTCATGTTTTGGAACGAGCTTGGAGACGGCTCGAATCGTCCTATAGTTATAGATTAGATTGATTAATCACTTTTCGTTTGGTTTTTATTTATTTTTCTTGGTAGTATGAAAGCAACAATGACAATTTCCTTCTTTTTGTTTTGGTTTTAGTCTTGGAATATGAATGACATTTGCTTATTTATATTTAGTGAAACTACTCTTATTCGTATCTTTCTTCTTTCATTCTCCCCATTTCAACTTCGTTTGTTATTGTTGTGTTTCATAGTATGGTATTATAAGTAGTGTTCGGTCGGTTGTAGGGTCATGGCATCACGACGCAACAATGGGAACAATCCTCCACCTGTGAACCCACCTCCTGTGAATGCACCACCTGCGAACCCTGGTGCAGAAGCGCCAGCGGGGACTCTTGATCCCCAATAAATGATGGCGGGTTTGGGTGCCTTACTGCAAGGGGCACATCATAATGCTCCACTCCAGGAGCCAACACAAGCACAAGTGATCGCTCAATTCAACAAGTTTGCTCCACCAGCATTCTTTGGAACTGAAGGCCCCGCAACTATTGAGGAGTGGCTCCTTACTTTGCAAAGTATTTTTTATTACATGGTATGCACTGATAACCAAAAGGTGTTGTGCGTTGCCTTTCTTCTGAAAGGAGACGCACGGACTTGGTGGAATGATTACTGGAGACTACGACCAGTGGAAGAACGTGCAGGACTAACTTGGGAACAATTTACTAAGGTTGTCAACGAGAAAGAAAAAAAACCCTGGGTATACCGGGAAAAGATGAAAGTTGATTTCCTGAGTTTCACTCAAGATGGGATGACTGACTATGAGCGCAAGTCCAACCACATGTGTCATTTTGTGCCTCGCTTGGTCGACACACCACAGAAGAAAGCCTAACGGTTCTGCAATGGTCTGCGGGCCGAGATTCGCCATAACCTGACGGGACTCGGAGCTATGACATACGTCGAGGCGGTTGTAAGGGCAGAGGATATATCTGCCAGTATGGACATGGAGAGAGAAAGGCTAAAGACGGTTGAAAGCTCTAACAAGAGGAGGTGGCAGTATAATAGAGTTGATACTCAGAACAAGAGGGGACGGAATAGTGGGACATCTAGACTCGCACCAGCAGTTAACCCGACAATATGCCCTAAGTGTGGGAAGGGGCACAGAGGAGAGTGCCTACTTGGTCAGAACACGTGTTTTCGTTGCTTTGAGACGGGGCACACGGTTTCACACTATCCTAGGAAGCCAGCTGAACCGGACAGAAGAGCTCATAATCCTGGCCCTGGGGGTAGAGCTATGATGTTTGGAATTACGCAACAAGAAGAGCAGAATCTAGACACTATGTCAGGTATGTTGCATGTAGCTGGAATACCTACTTTAATGTTATTTGATACGGGTGATACCCATTCATTTGTCTCTAAGAAGTTTTGTGATGTGTTGGGTGTTAAAAGTTGTAGAGCTAATAAACCACTTGAGATAAGTATACCTTCAGGTAAAGATTTGTCCACTCATAAGATGGTTAGGGAGATGACTTTGGAAGTGAACGAACTTAGACTAGAGGCTAATCGTTATATGTTAGAGATGAATGACTTCGACGTGTGTTTTTCCATGGAGTTAAGATGAGATCGGTTCCACGTGTTTTAACAGCAATGAAGGTTGTGAAAGTGCTTTGAAAGAAGCGGTCTCAAGGATTTTTGGTGAATGTGATGGCGAATACATTCACTGAGTTGACGATTGATGATGTACCAGTAGTCAAGGAATTCCCTGATGTGTTGCTAGAGAATCTTTCGGCAATTGCTCCCGACAGACAGGTGGATTTCACCATAGAATTGGTACATGGTGCTGCCCCGATATCAAAGGCTCCATATCGTATGGCGCCAAAGGAGTTACAAGAACTGAAAGTGCAAGAACTACTCGACACAGGTTTCATCAGACCAAGTGTTTCACTTTGGGGTGCTCCGATGTTATTTGTGAAGAAGAAGGACGGGTCCATGAGGATATGTATTGATTATCGTGAACTTAACCGACTCACAATAAAGAAAAAATATCAATTCCCAAGGATTGAGGATCTTTTTTATCAACACAGGGGTGCCGGAGTTTTCTTTAAGATCAGAATATCACCAATTGAAGATTATGGAGAGTGATATCCCTAAGTCAAAACCCGGTATGGTCACTACGAGTTTATAGTTATGTCGTTCGGAGTGAGTAATGTGCCAGTAGTTTTCATAGACTTGATGAATCGTGTGTTTCCTTCTTTCTTGGATCAGTTTGTCATCGTTTTCATAGATGACATACTAATGTATTCAAGGGATGAGGAACATCATGAACAACATTTGAGGATAGTGTTGGAGACACTTCGCAAGGAGAAGTTGTATGCGAAGTTTAGCAAATGGGAGTTTTGGATTGACAGAGTCGTATTTCTTGGACATGTTGTAATTGCCTGAGGAATTGAGGTTGATCCAGCAAAGGTGGAGGCAGTGAATGATTGGAAAGCTTCTTCAAGTACCTCTTCACACAGAAGGAGCTGAATATGAGGCAGCGATGGTGGTTTGAGTTGGTGAAAGATTACGACTGTACGATACACTATCACCCGGAAAAGGCGAATGTGGTAGCTGATGCACTTAGCCGGAAGGCTAGGGGAGAGATGTCTTATATCTAGAAGAATAAAGACCGGTTGATCAGAGAGTTCTCTAAGTTGAGACTCGAGATAGGAGCGCCGCCGAAGTCGGTAGAAACGGTCAATGCACATTTGGTTGTGAAGCCAACTTTGAAGGAAGGGATTAAAGAGGCACAAATGCGGGTTATAGTTTGTTTAAGGTGAGGGAACGAATCATGTCCGTGGGTGATGTGAAGTTTTCCTTGTCTGAAGATGGAGTGCTGATGTTTGAAGGAAGAATTTGTTTTCCAAACGATTCAGTTTTGAGGAAGGAGATACTAGTGGAAGCTCATCGTATGCCATAAACCGCTCATCTCGGCAATACCAAAATGTATCAAGACCTGAGGAGAATGTATTTTTGGGAAGGCCTGAAGAACAACGTGGCCGAGTTTGTAAAGAGTTGTTTGACGTGTCAACAAGTGAAAGCTGAACATCAACGACCCTATGGATTGTTAAAATCTCTTCACGTCCCTGAGTGGAAGTGGGAGACTATAGCTATGGATTTTGTTGCAGGACTTCCACATTCTGAGAGAGGAAATCATGCAGTATAGGTGGTGCTGGACCGTCTCACGAAGTCCGCCCACTTTGTTCCGGTGAAGATGCACCTGCAAGTTGACCAATATGCCCAGATTTACGTTCGTGAAATTGTGAAGTTGCATGGAGTACCGGTATCTATCGTCTCCGATCGTGATCCATGTTTCACTTCGAAGTTTTGGGAGAGTTTACAGAGGACTGTAGGAACCACATTGAGCTTTAGCACGGCTAATCACCCTCAAACAGATGGACAATCGGAGAAGACAATACAAATTCTATAAGATATATTGAGAGCCTGTGTTCTCGATTTGGGCAATAATTGGGAACATTTTTTGCCTTTGGTCGAATTCGCCTACAACAACAGTTTTCAATCTACTATCGACATGGCGCCTTACGAGGCGTTGTATGGGAGGAAGTGCCGGTCGCCTTTGTATTGGGATGAAGTTGGAGAAAAGAAGCTGGTAGAGCCCGATATGGTGAAAGAGGTTGTAGAAATGGTGGAGAACGTTCGAGAAAGGATGAAGGTGACCCAAGATCGTCAAAAGTCTTACACCGACAAGCGTAGGAAGAGCTTGGTGTTCGAGGTTGGAGATAACACTTTCCTAAAGGTATCACCTGTGAGGGGTGTTTTTGCTTTGGGAAAATATATAAGTTGAGACCGAGGTATGTCGGACCATTCGAGATTCTTGCTCGAGTCGGGGATTTGGCTTACCGACTAGCTTTGCCGCCGGAATTTTCCTCAATACACAACGTGTTTCACGTGTCCATGTTGAGAAAGTACATCCACGATCCTAGTCACGTCATCAACTACTCAAATTTGGAAGTGAGTAAGGATTTGTCGTACAAGGAAGGACCCGAAGCGATTATGGATAGGAAGATACATCGACTGAGGAACAAGGACATTGAACTCGTAAAGGTGCAATGAAGTCGTCATGGGCCCGAGGAGGCTACTTGGAAGCGTGAAGATGACCTACGCGCCAAGTACCCAAAAAAATTTACACATGGTACGCCTTATATTTTCGAGGACGAAAATTTTCTAACAAGGGTAGGATGTAAAATCCCGAATTATTATTTTACAGGTTATTATTAATATTTTCATTATTTATTAGGCCCAACATGCATCATAAATATTTTATGTAGATCAAATCAAGTTATTTGGGCGCAGATTGAGCCCAAATCATAATTTATATTTATCCATAAAGGATTGTCTGTTATTACGTATCTTGACCAGATTAATGTATATCTATTAGATATTTTCCTAGCTAATATCTAATAGAAAAATATTTTTCCTATAATGATTCTGATTAATACCCAATAGGAAAATAATTTAGTATAAATACTAGACAATAGAATACCACTGTCATAATATATATCCGCCGAAAAAAAAAGAAAAAAAAAAGTGAAAACCCTTCCCTTTTACAAACGGTCGTCATTCCAATTCCACCTCCAACAGTCGATTATTTGCTTCCAGAGGTAAATCCTAAAAATTCTTCTTCTTCGTTTTGATTTAATAAATCAACAGAAAACTTGAATTTAATTGTTTTTAGTTATGGGGAAGAAGAGACTAAATATTTATTTATATAAGCCTGCGTGTATACGGTGTATTGTATATATACCCGGATAGGATGGGTATGATTGACTGTAGTAGTGTGTGGGTTTATATATTTTGCATGTAGTGCGTGAGTGTAGTAATGTATATATAGATAGTGCAGTGTGTGCATCAAATATATGTGTGAGTTAATTGTGTGTGTTTGAATATATATTATTATATGTGGAAGGGTGTGCAAATGTATTAGATACATATAAATGAATGTGAGGTGTGTGTTTGCGCTATATATATATATATATATATATATATATATATATATGCAGAGTGGAGTTAGGTGTGTTTCGTGTTTTATATATATACATACATATATATATATATATTTGTGAAGAGTGTGTGTGTTATACATATTATATAATATAGTGTGGGGTATGTGTTATACAGATTATATAATGTAATGTAGTGTGTGTTTGGAGTATATATGTGTGGTTACTGGTGCATGCAGAGTGTTGAGTAATGATGTGTTGCGTGCGTATACAGAATGTATGGAATATGTTATTGTGTGTGTTATGGGGACCACATGTAGGGTAGTAAATGTAGAAAAAAAAAAGATTTATTTCCCCTTGTCTCAATTCTCATTTAGTAGAACCTTTACACCCTTTATCAAACTTTGAGACTTACCAATTTGCAAGCTTATATCCTTTCCTGCCAGCATTTTATTTAATTTCGGTCTTCGTCATTAGGATCTCTTATCATTTATTAATTAAGATATACTATGTATTAATTAGGTCTGTTTGGTCAAGAGTGCGGTGACTAAGCCGTTATCGCACGACATTCATTCATTCATTCAACAATTAAGGTGGGGTTTTCTTTCCTTGTTTACTTCAATTAAATATTTGTTTGTTATGATGACTAGTTATGTCCCCCGTGCGATGCACGGGAAAGATCTTAAATAATTCTATTTTATATACAACAATGTCATTTTATTTAATGTTAAGAAATTAGAGATGGAAAAACTCGATACGACCCGTTACCAAAATACGAACTTGTATGATAATTCTGGGTTCCGATGAATGTCTATCAGACCTGAGTCGTTATAGGGTCAACCTGATAAGAAATGATAAAATTTAGATCAATGATAAAATTTTGGTCAGGCAAATCAAATAATTGCCCTGTAACTTAAATATTCTAATTATAACTTATGAGTAATAATTTATTTGGAAATATTGGAGTAGGTTGATCTAGTAGAAGAAATTTACTTGGCGAATAGTTTGAAAATATGTAATTATTAAATCTGATACCTAATCTTACAATTTGCAATTATTCTCAGTTTGTCTCATACAACCCGTACTTCGAGCACAACCCAACTTGCAGCATGAGCTTCAATAACATATTGATATCACTCTAAGAAGAGAACTTACTGAATTAGAAACAAATGCCCTATAATAACCAATAGTAACAATATTTGTCTCGCTACTTTTAAGTTATTTATCAAGAATCACACCGATTTAATTAATCATATCCAAATAAAACAAAGCAAAGGCACAAAATATATTCAGAGATGAACATTTAAGATAGGATCAAATGCCCTCAAGCAAGTCAAAATACCGACAACAAAGACTCACCCCTTGGCAGCGCTAAATAAAATCTTCATATGCCCCTCCCACGGGAGGTGCCCGTGATGCGCCATAGCTCCATGGAATAATTCCTCAAGATTGCCATTGATGTAAGGCTGTCAAGTAAACCTTAGATAATGAGAATGAGAAATTCAAGAGGATTATGAATATACCTTGGAAAATAAGTGAGAGTATGCTTTTGATGAATGATGATTTTTTTATGAAATGAAGTGTGAAGATGTGATTTTTATAATATCTTATTAGGTCAAAAATCCCATAACATAATAATCTAAAATATAGGAGTTTTAAAATCTGCCGATTTTTATCACCACAAATTAAGGGTTTCAATTTTTTTTTTTTCAAAATTTGAATAATTTATAAATGATTTTAATATCAACTTTGTAAAAAAATAGATTAATGGTGGATGTCTTATTATTAAGTAAGATAAGATGAGATTGGTATATTTCAGTTTTCGAAACAGAGTGAATATATTAACAGATTCATCAATTAATTTAAATGAATTATGTATTCAGTCAAATACTAAAAGTTATTCAGTTGCTAAAATTAAGGGATTTTATGTTGTAAATTAAATTTATATGCTTATTTATTCTTTATTTTTAGGGAGGGATACATAACTTCCACAAAAAAAAAAAAAAAAAAGTGATTTGATTTAATTTTTACCAAATTAGTTAGTTAAGGAAACCGTTTCCTAATTTATCGGAGTAAAAAAGGGTAGGTAAGTGGGTCAGCCATAAATTAAAATTTACAGTCAAATAAATAAAATAATTTTTTATTTCCCAAATAAGTATATAAGTTGGGGGAGAGGGGGATGAAACGCTTTATTTCCAGGTATAAAAATAATACATTTTTTAGATAGTTGGAATATAGGGTTTGTAATTAATATTTTTTACCCTAATTTTATGCAATTAAATAAATTTGTAGATTCATTTGTATAGTAATTTCGATAAAAGAAATAGCTGATTTATTTAGGTATTGTAACATAAATAATATTGGTAAAGATTCATTCTAAAATATTATGGTTAAAGATTGATTTGTATCTTACGATTTGATAATTTTGTAAAGTAAATCTGGATACAACTAATTATTACTTATATTTAGGGACAAAAAAACTCATTCCAATAAATTCAGCAACAACTTCCCTAATTTTGCGAAAACATTACCATTACATATATATGTACTAGATTCGGAGATATTTTAGGCATATATTGTGTTTTTTTTTTAATTAAAAAAATATTTTTTATTACCATATATAGTAAGTAGTTTGGGCGGGAAAAACACTATTTTCCAATTGTAGTATAAGTCCATTTTGATTTTATATATATATAGATATGATGAAATGAGATTCAATTTTATTTGATCTTATTATGGTGATATTTGATGTGCTGATATGGTGACAATATGGTGATTTGATTATATTGAATTACTTGCATATATTTAATTTTAGCAAACTAAACCCCACGAGCTGGATGTAGCTCACCCCAATTCTTAAATTAAATTTCAAGTTAAGGAGCCGGCGACAGGAGTGGATGAAAAAAAGGGCTAGTAAAATGTTATGTTATTCTGAATATTTATTTATTAGTTGTGATGGCTTTGATTTGGTTAAATTCTTAGGAGTATTTGAACTTCTTATATTTTCTCGGTAAACTAGTTGGTTTTATTGGACGGGGGATGATTGTCTTACTTTAATTCCATTTAATTGTTTGGCTTTAAAGTGGAAAGATAATTGCTTTTGCTATTTTCTTTAGTAGAAAATTTATTATTTCTTTAGCAAATTAGTTGAAAAATATAGAGGTTTACTTGACTTACTTTATTGGTAATGTTTTATAGTGAAAATTATTATTATTCTTATTATCTAGGTGCTTCGTTGAAAAAAAAAAGGAAAAAGAATTTTCGTAAAGTAAATAAAAATTTATTTAGGATTTTACAGGTTTTCCTATTAAACATATATACTAAATCTTCTGAATGTTTTGATGTCAGAATCTGAGCAAACCGTGTCATGAAACTGATTACTGATAACAATATTTTGTGTGTTTTTTATGGTTATTGATATCTACGTACTGTGTCATGGAACTGTGACTCCTGATAACAATGTTTTGTATGTAACCATGATAAAAATATAGGAGTATTCATATAGGTGCGAGATTGCAGTTAATGATGCAGACAAAAGCGTGGAATAACAATAATTCGCGAGTCTAAATCCGTTGATTCTAAGAACACCCGGAAAGAGATCTAAGAATAAAACTCATTTTCAAAATATCAAATCAACTATTAATACAATAAAAAAAAAAAAAAATCCATATTTATACTAATAGATTAACTTGGCCCTTAAGAAACTAATAGAATCTAAATAAGAAACAGATCAAAAGTCCGAATTTCAAGAGTGAAGTGTCCACTATCTACCGTTTCAATATCTGTATACAAATTCACCTTATTGGGACATAAAATTAATTTCTTCACTTAAAAAATGGGCTGCGAAAAATAGCCCAACATGTTTTGTACTATATTGTTCATATTTTACTTAAGACTTGATTCAGTAGATTTAAGGGCTCAAATTTTAATAAAGCACACTCATTAACTCCCTCAGCTAGATTTGGTCCAACAACCTCCAACCCAAAGTAAACATGACCTATATTTTTAAATCAGTCATTTTATTTGCATTATAGAAAATAGATCTCCCTTATAAAATGTCATAAAAAGGTCCAAAAAATATCATGTTTAGAAATGAAAGTTATCAGTTGAAATTTCAGTGATCCTTATGATGATGATGTTTATGAGCTAAATATGGTTAAAAAGTCAAACTAACAAATTAACGATTTGGGATTTGGGGCTTTAAGTACTTTTTTCGTCCCAAATAAACTTACACCCCTAAGAATATACATATATTAAGAAAATTTACTGGATTGAGGATAAATATTGTGTTATAATTTTATTTTTTAAGAAGTATACAAATTCAATTAGGATGAACTAAAAATGGATCATTCGAGACATAGGGAGTAATAAATACAGTGTGAGCAACATCTAAATGGGTTGTAGTATCCAGTATGGTGTAAGTTTCTGATAACGAATTAGATTATATGTACGTTAAATAGGCCGTATCAAACTGACGGCCTCAAATTAATTCCGCCCCCATGTTGGGCTTTGAATTCCAATTGTAGATTTATTTAAAATTAAAACAATTGTTTTTTCCTTTACGATTTTATTATAAATATATATATTTATACTAATAAAATATCTTTGATATTATTTTACATATCTATAATATTAACATGAAACCTTCTCATACTGATACAATATTCTGTTGAACATTATTTATCTATTGATTATAAAATAATACTCTCTTTATCTCACTTAACTTGTCACAAAACACGGATATTAAGATTTAAGAAACAATATATTTTGTGAAATCTTTGATCTTTTTAAAGGTGAAGATTGAATATAGAGATTGTTGATTTTAATTATCATTTATGGATCTGAAAAATTAAGTGGGACGAATGAAAATGAAAAGTGTGATAACTGACAAGTTCAATGGGACGGAGAGAGTATGTACTTTATAATTATATTGTTCTTTTAAAATATTTTAGAAATAGTTTTACCTGTACGGATGGGCAACTAGTTCAGAGTATAGTTACGTCCAAAATTCAAAAGTAAATATATATATATATATATATATATATTGTGAAATTTGATATTTTTTCCAAAAAAACTCTATCAAAACTATCATTTTTTTTTAAAATATCAAAATTGAAAACTTTTTTTTGGATAAAATTGACACCTCGTTAAGTGTGAGTTTACATAAAAAATGCGCCTGCTACCCCACCAATCAAACTACTCTCAACTTGCTTACTGCCGCGTCGCGGAGGCGCAGCCACCGAACTACCGCCATTGTCCGTCTCACATCACCATGTTTTCTTCAATTTGTAAGACCCTCACCAATTCCGCCACTAAGAAACACCAAAATTCTACGCTAGCCCTTCTACGTTATATGAGCAATGTCCCGGAAAACGCCGTCTACGGCGGTCCAAAGCCGCAGAACCACAACCAGCGAGTTACGCTCACACACCTCCGCCAGAAGCACAAGAAGGGGGAACCAATAACCATGGTGACGGCCTACGATTACCCGTCCACTGTGCATTTGGACACAGTGGGGATCGATATATGCTTGGTGGGTGATTCTGCAGCCATGGTTGTTCACGGTCACGATACCACTCTGCCTATTACGTTAGATGAAATGCTCGTTCATTGCCGTGCGGTGGCGCGTGGCGCCAAGCGCCCGCTACTCGTCAGAGACTTGCCTTTTGGTAGTTATGAGTCCAGCACAAAACAAGTTAAGGCTACTTTGAAGTGATCGATGAAATACTCCTGCAGATTTTGCACACCAGATGTTTGTGAAAAAGAAATGTATTCTTTTTTAGTGCAAGAATTGTCTGCTTACACATTATGGTGGAATTAAATATTTGGTTAGGAAAATAATATGTTACTAATGCAAAATGACAGAAAATTTTAATTTTTTATATCTCTTAAATTGCTTCTGACTTGATATTATTTTAACCTTTTCCCTTAGAAGTAGTTTAATAGTATCCATTGATAGTTTATGCTACTCCATTTCTGTTTTTAGTTGTTGTCCAATGAGCTGGATTGATAATTTGCAACAAGATCTGATTTTCCTCTTTCTTTCACACTGTTTATGATTGATGCTATATTTACTATTAGTATATTGAAGGCAATGCAAAAAGATAGTTCTTTCACAAGATTCATGTTGTGTTTCGCATAAACAGAAAATTCAGTATCGGAGTGAATTGAAATGATAGGTTTACATATTTATTGGATTTCTTGTTTAAATAAAAAAACCTATGTTCAAGTTCTTAAGGTTATTATACTCATTTGTGTGCTTTCCTCTTGTGAGAAATGGCAGATTCTTAACACTGGTAATGTTTTTTCCTATGTACTAATTACAAATATATGGGTACTGATATAGAAAATCTCACCAAAAAGTTTGATTTTTTTAATGTTATGTATACATATACATGTAAATGTAACGGTATTTATATGAAAAAGTTGAAATATTTCAGAATGTGAGTATAACATTAGTAAAATGGGTCTTCATTTTAAAAGTTCATCGTTACATATACTTGTATTAGCGCGACTGCCCACGAAGTAAAAATTCCTGCATCCCACTGCACCCCTTTATTCTTTGGGTTGTGAATGAATGGTTGTTGATATGCAGTTTAAATTATGAACAGGCAGTTGATACTGCTGTAAGGGTCTTGAAGGAAGGAGGAATGGATGCAATTAAATTGGAAGGTGGGACTCCTTCAACAATCACAGCAGCTAAAGCTATAGTCGAAGCCGGTATTGCAGTTATCGGACACGTGGGGCTCACGCCTCAGGCAATTAGTGTTCTTGGCGGATTTAGGCCACAAGGCAGAAACGTCGATAGTGCAGTAAAGGTGTTATTTGTTAGGAATTTTAGGAGATGACTTTTTGAGTTGATTGTGTAAAAATGGTTAACTATTTGCAGGTTGTGGAGGCTTCAATGGCTTTGCAAGAAGCGGGATGTTTCGCAGTCGTCTTGGAATGTGTTCCTCCGCCTGTGGCTGCAGCTGCAACATCGGCTCTTCAGATCCCCACCATTGGCATAGGGGCTGGACCGTTTTGTAGTGGTCAAGTTAGTATTCTATGTATATAATTTTTAATTGTTTTATTCCATCATAGTGTACATGATGCCATAAACTTGTCAGCTCTTTTGCTAATACATGTGTAAACAGAGTGTTTTCACGGCCATAAACTTCCAGACTATTCATATTTATGAATATTTTATAAAAACAAGAACTTGATGCGTGCTTTTAGTTGATGAAGTTTTTATCTGTGTTACGAAAAGTTGGGGTAATTTTGATTTGTCGTCTGATCTTAGCATTTTCTTGTTTGCACTTCACATCTTGAACTGCATGGTTTGCTACACTTTGCCACTGGAGCTGCCGAACTGCCTAAATTTTTTGTTGTTTTTGCCCTATTACACGTGTTTTCCAGAAATACTTTTATCTTTTGAAATAATTTGACGTAGGCGAAAACATACGCAGCAGGTGTGTCACGTGTATGAGAGCAAAAAAGTTGAAATTTGCATATAGGCAGCTCTGGATGGTAAAATGTAATCACATTGTGTAAAAATCAAAATTACCACTTAGAGCTCCTTGAAAGCTGTAGAAATTAATAAGTTCATGCGTTAAAATGCATTTTCTGAAAAAGATGCCATTAAATCGCAAAAAGTTGTAAAAGTTTTGCAATTTTTTGTTGTCAACCAGGCCGGTTCTTAATATTTACGTTGCTGAGTCTTCAGCGACGCTACATATTTGATGAATAGGTAGTTGAAATCTACAATTTGAGTACAAATTGAATATCCTTTTCGAATGGTAGAAAATGGGAAATTCCTAATCCACTTCCATAATTTTTGTTGTTATATGATAAGCTATTATGTCTTTATTTCAGAATGTTAACAAGAATAAACTTTGATCTTCTTCTTGCAGGTTTTAGTTTACCATGATCTGCTTGGAATGCTACAACACCCACATCATGCCAAGGTCAATTCTTGATTTACAATATTAATTCCTCTCTCCCTCTCTCGCTCTTTCTGACCGGCTCGCGTTGACAGGTCACACCGAAGTTCTGTAAACAGTATGCGCGTGTGGGAGATGTCATCAACAAGGCTCTAATGGAATACCGTGAAGAAGTAACAAGTGGTTCTTTTCCTAGCTCAGCTCACAGCCCTTTCAAAATCGGGGCTGCTGATATTGATGGTTTCCGTCAAGCACTGGAGAAGCTAGGTTTGAAAGACGCAGCCTCTGCAGCAGCCGATGCTGCTGAAAAGATTGAAGCTACAAAATAAAAAGGGTAAGTTACCATAATACCTTGAGGTTCGACCTACTACAATTACCCCTCACCCCCCAAGAAGAAAAGAAGGGGGGATCTGTCAAGTTATGAAGTTTCAAACACCCCCTCGATGTTTGTATTTATCCTTTAGGTACCCGAATAGGGTAGTTTTTGGGGGCTGGGGGTGACCGGCGATAGTAGTAAGTTTTGAAAACGAGCTGATTTAGGCCGAACCTCAGCGTAGTTTTTATGTTACGGCAAAGGCCAGCATGAGGGACTTATGTTTTTATCGTTTGTTCTTCAGTTATGTGATGATCAAATCTATTGCAGAGGGTACTCTATCTTCTTTGATGCATAACATTTCCTTTCTCATTCTTCGAGAATCAGAAAGGTCTTTTTCAAGTTTGAATTTGTTCATTTGGATTCTGGGTTCTTCTGCTTCATTTTTATTTAATATGAATTTTCTTTTTTCCCTTTTTTTAATTTTTTTTTTATCATAGGTTTGATCCTGTAAAATTTGACCTTTGAACGAAGGGTACGAAATATCAGATATTATATGTCTAAATTCGACAAAAATCATAGCTGGTGAAAGACATTTATATCTGGTGACACAAAAATGATATGCCTCGAATTTGATCTGAAGGTATGAATCCAACAAACACAGACTCAACCTAAATTGTTTTTTTCTTTTTAGAACAAACACTGAGTTAGCCATGTATCTAAAGTATCATCTCATTAATCGTACAAAATATCGTAAAATCTTTTTTATATTAATACAAAGTTTCATCATCGGGCCATGATGGGATGTGGACTATTTCAATACAACGTGTTTTGTGTTGTGTAATTATAAAATTATTAAAAAATATACTTATGTATTTAATATACACGGGTCGGGTAATAAGCGAGTTTAATATAATCCGTTATTGCTTTCAGGACCGTCCAATACTTTAAGAGGTCCTGTGCTTTTGGGCCCTTGTGTTATTAATTTTTTTTTTTTTTTTTATGTAGATTAACCTAATGTATAATTTTGTCTTTCAGTTTAAAAACTTTATAAATAACTAAAGAATAACGTAAATAAGTTGGTGATAATAATAAGAAAATTTTGAGAAGAGAGTGACAGAAGTTTTAGGATTAGCGATTATAATGAGTTGTGATTATAAGTATAAATCAAAATAAGAGAATTTGAGAGAAGGTAAAAAAGTCTAAAGTAGTTTTAGTGAGGAGAAAAAATATTAGACTAAATAAATGTAAACTAAATATTATTACAATTTGATATGAAATAAGAACAATCAAACTTCAAGAATTTGGTTAGCTAATTAAAGATTTTATGTAAATATAAGAATTTTTTTTCAAGAAAAAAAGAAAAGAAAAGAAATGTAGCTTCGGTTAAAAACCAACTAAAACTAATATCTACTGTAAAAGAATTGTATAATTAAAACCAAAAATTAAATGTATTAGCCTAGAATACACTCGCTGCATCATCTAAACACGCAAGATATCCAGTCATTTAGCTGCTACCATCCATTATTGCCTTTGGCAAAAGGAACTTTATTTATATAAACTATACTGTTCAGTTTTATATTATGGAATAAATTAAAAGATATGTGAGACCCCGGGCCGACCCTGATTCATGTAATAGTACTTCGGGATGTAGGGTGTTTGTCCACTTGATGATTATTAAAGATATTACAGCTAAACCTCGATAAAGTATTAAACTTGGGACTAGAGATTTTTTTTTTTATTTGGCGAGTTTATTCATTTATCGATAAATGAATATTTATTATTTTAGAGAGAGTTTTACATATAGGAAGCATACACACATTTTACAGTATGTCACCAAATGATAGCCACGTTATCCCAACTGTATCGTCAAAAGAGGCATATCAAACAACAGTAACCTTGAATAACTACTTGCTATAACACGAGCAAAATATTCCGGAAGTTGTGAATGCTCTACAGAAAGTTAAGGGAGAGGTTTGTTTTGGCTTAGGTGGAAAAAAAAAAAAAAAACAAACTATAGACTCATATTTTCAAAAGAAATGACTATTGTAAAATCTTGTTCATTGATAGAATATGTGGAGTCAAATGATTATTACTTTACATTTTTTTTGGATCTTAAGTTTTTTTTTTTTAATTACTTAGTGCATTTAGTGAGATTATTATTTTAATACACTAGCCCGATTTGGGACAGGAAGAAATTATTACTTATCAAACATTACTTTATTGGGGTTTAATTGTAAGGGGATATTTGAACTGGAATGGGGTCATCCAGATTGTGCATGGCCCGTCAGTAATGTATTGCACTTTACACCCTAAAATTGAGGATTGATACATCCCTCAATATCCCCACTCTACTATCTACATCATCTTTTACAAATTTAAATAGACTTTTTACAATTTTCAATACATCTTTCACAATTTCTAATACACATCATCCCTTAAACTAAAATACATTTTTACTATTTAAATGGATGCGCCATCCGAGATCGTGCCACAACGAACATGACACATACCACTACATCTCAAACCAAGTATCTCTAAATAACTAATTTTAAAATGAACATAATGTGGCAACACTAGGAACCATTATTTCAGCATAAACTTCATGGGCAACATATTTGTATAGTTATTAATAACAACCCAATATGATGTAAACTTGGGTTGGACCGTTAGATACCACAAACTCCGAGAACACATAGAGAACAACCAATAGGGTTGCAGTTCACATCGAAAGAACAACGCGACAACAGACAATAGAATTTGAAGAACTTGAAGCCTCCTCTTTTCACCTTGACCATACTGTAACATGTAAAACCCATAACTTATAATTTCACCTAAACTGCTAAAAACTCATCCATCATATTTGGTATATATAATCAAATATTCATAAAAAACATATAGAACCAAAAATCGAACATGTTGAGACGATGGAAACAACAACAAGAACTAAGTGGAGAATTCTAACATTTGTCATTCTCAAAGCTTTAATTTAAGTTGTATTTTTCTCCTTATTCTTTTGTGTAAGAAACTATTGAGAGTTATATATCAATAAGATTTGATGGTTAGAAGAATGCCATTTTCAAAATAATCCAGTTAGATATAGACAAGCTTTTAGATTTGAGAAGAATGCAGCAGCCTTAACAAGAAGATAGGTTTGACATTGCATGTTTAAGTTGACCTTTTCAACTTTAACATTATTTTTAACTTGGATCAGGAAAAAAATGAGGTGAGGGAAAGGGAGAGTGCCGAATTTGCTTTAACCCCGCTAAAAGCTTTTTGATCAAATTTTTAATGAGTTTGACTGAGACGAATTTCATATAAATCCGAGGTTAAACACACTCATTTACCATATTGACCCTACTAATTCGAAAATTGTCCACTACCCGATTGGAAATGGTCCGACTCATTAAAGCTAATTAGCTCAAAATTGCTAGGTTTAATTCGAAATCGATAGGACTGAACCGATTAACGATCCTAAACAGACAAAGAGAGAGAGACTACAGGTATTCGACCTCAACTGTGCCTGCTAATGGCGTTCGCGGCTCGTAAAAGGACTCGTCACACAACCCTAACATAGAACCTCCTAAACCTCTCAGGCCCTGGTGGACCAATCATGAGGCTTTCCCTAAAACCTTTCAAACCCCAATACGCCGCCTCCACTCTCCGTCGCTTCTCCGTCGACCTCCAGCCAGCACCACCGTCGCCGCCGCCGCCAGACCCGATCTCCGAGACACTTTCCCTCCTCCGGACCACCGACCCAAACTCATGGCCCACCGACACTACCATGACTACCCTCCTCTCCTCCCTCCCCCCACCCTCCATTCTCAGAATCACCCGCCAGCTCCCAAATTACGAAAATGCCTTCCAATTCTTTAACTACCTCAAAACCACCCCCGATTTCTCCGATTCCGCCCCTTTCGCGTTCCAAGCGGTGCTCGAGCACGCCATGCGTGGCAACCCTCAACCTTCAGGTAAGCTGTACGAGCTTTTCGCTCTGTCGAAAGAGCAGAACGTTCGTCTCTCTGTCAATGCGGCGAGTCTTCTTATTAGGTGCTTTCGCGGGGCGGGGATGGTGGGGGAAATGGTGATGGTGTTTGACGCCATACGTGAGGAGTTGAGAAATACTGATGTGTTGAATTTAGTTCTTGCTGGGCTGTTCGAGGGGCGTCGGGTGGATGATGCCTTGAAGCTGCTCGACGAAATGCTTGAACGGGATGCTTCCTATCGTCCGAATCAGAACACGTCGAATATTGTTTTCTCCTCAATTGTGAGGAGTAATCAGAGTGTTACGGATGAGAAAATTTATAATCTTGTTTTGGAATTTGGTAAAATTGGTCTTTATCCTGATATGTATTGCTTAAATCAGATTATTTCGAGGTTTTGTAGGAAGGGTGAGCATGAAAAGTCTTGGACATTATTGCACGAGGGGATGAATTCGGGGCCTGGTGTTCAAGTAGGATCTTGCAATGCAGTGTTAACAGATACGCCTGCTACCCCACCAATCAAACTACTCTCAACTTGCTTATTGCCGCGTCGCGGAGGCGCAGCCGCCGAACCACCCCACTCTCCGTGTCACATCACAATGTTTTCTTCAATTTGTAAGACCCTCACCAATTCCGCCACTAAGAAACACCAAAATTCTACGCTAGCCCTTCTACGTTGTATGAGCAATGTCCCGGAAAACGCCGTCTACGGCGGTCCAAAGCCGCAGAACCACAACCAGCGAGTTACGCTCACACACCTCCGCCAGAAGCACAAGAAGGGGGAACCAATAACCATGGTGACGGCCTACGATTACCCGTCCGCTGTGCATTTGGACACAGCGGGGATCGATATATGCTTGGTGGGTGATTCTGCGGCCATGGTTGTTCACGGTCACGATACCACTCTGCCTATCACGTTAGATGAAATGCTCGTTCATTGCCGCGCGGTGGCGCGTGGCGCCAAGCGCCCGCTACTCGTCGGAGACTTGCCTTTTGGCAGTTATGAGTCCAGCACAAAACAGGTTAAGGCTATTTTGAAGTGATGATCAATGAAACTCTTGCAGATTTTGCACACCAGATGTTTGTGAAAAAGAAATGTCTCTTGTCTTGATTCGTTTTTAGTGCAGGAGTTGCCTCTGGTTACATATTATGGTGGAATTTGAATATTTGATTATGAAAATAATCTGTTACTAATGCAAAGGACAAAAAGATTATTTTTTTATCTCTTAAATAGCTTGTGACTTGATATTATTTTAATTTTTCCCTTAGAAGTAATTTAAGGTTCCCTGTGCTTAAGATTGGGGAGTGCTGGACCAAACCTGGCTGAGGGGTTAATGAGTGTGCTTTATTGGGATTCGGTCCTCTAAATCTACTGAGTCCAATCTTAAGCAAACGGATAGTATCCGTTGATACTTTATACCACTCCAGTTCTGTTTTTAGCTGTTTTCCATTGAGCTGGATTGATAATTTGCAACAAGATCTGATTTTCTACTTTTTCTTCACACTATTTATGATTGGTGCTATGAGTTACTATTAGTATGTTGAAGGCAATGCAAAAAGATAGTGTATTTACAAGATTCATGTGGTGTTTGGCATAAGCAGAAATTTCAGTATCCGAGTGAATTGAAATGTAAGGATTAATAGGTGAGCTCCTTGAATTAAACTTCATAGCATATTATTGGATTTCTTGTTTTCAAATAAAAAAACCTGTATTGAAGTTTTTGAGGTTATTACACTCATTTATGTGTTTTCCCTCTTGTGATGTGAAATGGCAGATTCTTGAGGTCACTCCCCCCAAAGAACTTGGCAATGTTTTTTTCCTATGTATTAGTTGTGAATATATATATGTATGTATGTATGTAAATGTATTGGTACATAGCAGATTATCTCCCCAAGAAGTTTGATTTTTTTAAAATATTATGTATATATATATTTAAATGTGATTGATAAAAAAATAGTTGAAATATATCAGAATTTTTAGTACAATATTAGTAAAAATGTCTCTTCATTTTAAGAGTTCATCATTTCATATACTTGTATTTGTGCGACTGGCCTGCAAAGTAAAAATTCCTGTATCCCACTGCACCCCTCTATCCTTTGGGTTGTGAATAAATGGTTGTTGATATGCAGTTTAAATTATGAACAGGCAGTTGATACTGCTGTAAGGGTCTTGAAGGAAGGAGGAATGGATGCAATTAAATTGGAAGGTGGGGCCCCTTCAAGAATTACAGCAGCTAAAGCTATTGTCGAAGCCGGTATTGCAGTTATCGGACACGTGGGGCTCACGCCTCAGGCAATTAGTGTTCTTGGCGGATTTAGGCCACAAGGCAGAAACGTCGATAGTGCAGTAAAGGTATTATTTGTTAGGAATTTTAGGAGATAACTTTTTGAGTTGATTGTATACAAATGGTTAACTATTTGCAGGTTGTGGAGACTTCAATGGCTTTGCAAGAAGCGGGATGTTTCGCGGTTGTCTTGGAATGTGTTCCTCCGCCTGTGGCTGCAGCTGCAACATCGGCTCTTCAGATCCCCACCATTGGCATAGGGGCTGGACCGTTTTGTAGTGGTCAAGTTAGTATTCTATGTATATATTTTTTAATTGTTTTATTCCATCATAGTGTACATGATGCCATAAACTTGTCAGCTCTTTTGCTAATACATGTGTAGACAGAGTGTTTTCATGACCATAAACTTCCAGACTGTTCATATTTACGAATACTTTATAAAAACAAGAACTTGATGCGTCCTTTTAGCTGAAGTTGTTATCTGTGTTACGAAAAGTTGGGGTAATTTTGATTTGCCGTCTGATCTTAGCATTTTTTTGTTTGCACTTCACATCTTGAACTGCATGGTTTGCTACACTTGCCACTGGAGCGCCGAACTGCCTAAATTTTTGGTTGTTTTTGCCCTATTGCACTTGTTTTCTAGAAATACTTTTATCTTTTAAATTAATTTTACGTAGGCGAAAACATATGCAGCAGGTGTGTCACGGGTATGAGAACGAAAAAGTTGAAAATTACATATAGGCAGCTCTGGATGGTAAAATGTAACACATTGTGTAAAAATCAAAATTACCACTTAGAGCTCCTTGAAAGCTGTAGAAATTAATAAGTTCATGCGTTAAAATGCAATTTCTGAAAAAGATGCCATTAAATTGCAAAAAGTTGTAAAAGTTTTGCAAGTTTTTGCTGTCAACCCGGCCGGTTCTTAATATTTACGTTGCTGAGTCTTCAGAGACGCTACATATTTGATGAATAGGTAGTTGAAATCTACAATTTGAGTACAAATTGAATATCCTTTTCGAATGGTAGAAAATGGAAAATTCCTAACCCACTTCCAGAATTTTTGTTGTTATATGATAAGCTGTTATGTATTTATTTCAGAATGTTAACAAGAATAAAATTTGATCTTCTTCTTGCAGGTTTTAGTTTACCATGATCTGCTTGGAATGCTACAACACCCACATCATGCCAAGGTCAATTCTTGATTTACAATATTAATTCCTCTCTCCCTCTCTCGCTCTATCTAATCAGCTCGCGTTGACAGGTCACACCGAAGTTCTGTAAACAGTATGCGCGTGTGGGAGATGTCATCAACAAGGCTCTAATGGAATACCGTGAAGAAGTAACAAGTGGTTCTTTCCCTAGCTCAGCTCACAGCCCTTACAAAATCGGTGCTGCTGATATTGATGGTTTCCGTCAAGCACTGGAGAAGCTAGGTTTGAAAGACGCAGCCTCTGCAGCAGCTGATGCTGCTGAAAAGATTGAAGCTACGAAATAAAAAGGGTAAGTTACCATAATACCTTGAGGTTCGACCTACTACAATTACCCCCCACCCCCAAGAAGAAAAGAAGGGGGATCTGTCAAGTAATGAAGTTTCAAACACCCCCTCGATGTTTGTGTTTATCCTTTAGGTACCCGAATAGGGTAGTTTCGGGGGCTGGGGGTGACCGGCGTTAGTAGTAAGTTTTGAAAGCGAGCTGATTTAGGCCGAACCTCAGCGTAGTTTTTATGTTACGGCGAAGGCCAGCACGAGGGACATATGTTTTTATCGTTTGTTCTTCAGTTATATGATGATCAAATCTATTGCAGAGGGTACTCTATCATCTTTGATGCATAACATTTCCTTTCTCATTCTTCGAGAATCAGAAAGGTCCTTTTTAAATTTGAATTTGTTCATTCGAAATCTGGGTTCTTCTACTTCATTTGTATTTAATATGAATTTGACCATTGAATGAAGGGTACGAAATATCAGACATCATATGTCTAAATTCGACAAAAATCATAGCTGGTGAAAGACATTTATGTCTGGTGACACAAAAATGATATGCCTCGAATTTGGGCTGAATGTAATGATATGATCTGAAGGTATGAATCCAACAAAGACAGACTCAACCTACATTCTTTTTTTTTCTTTTCAGAACAAACACTCAGTTAGCCATGTATATAAACACAGTAACATGTCATGAATCATACAAAATGTCGTAAATCTTTTTTTATATTAATACAAAGTTTCATCACCGGAACATGATGGGATGTGGACTATTTCAAAACAATGACTATGTTTACTTAAGGTTTGGCTCAGTAGATTTAAGTGCTCAAATCTCGATAAAGCACACTCATAAACTCCTTCAGCCAGATTTGGTCCAGCACTCTCCAGCCTTAAGTAAACATACCCAATGTGTTTTGTGTTGTGTAATTATAAAATTATTATTAAAACATACTTATGTATTAATATATTCGGTCGGGTAATGAGCGAGTTTAATAATACTCGTTATTGCTTTCAGGCCCGTCCAATACTTTAAGAGGCCTTGTGCAGAATTATTTTTGGACCCTTGTTTTATTAATTTTTCTTTATATAGATTAAACATAATGTATAATTTTTGTCTTTCAGTTTTAAAAATTTTACAAATAACTAAAAAGCAACGTAAATAAATTGGTGATAACAATAAGAAAATTTTGAGAAGAGAGTGATAGAAGTTGAGGCATTTCAAGCAACAGTAACCTTGAATACTTGCTACAACACGAGCAAAATACATAACCATTTTGTAAATGATATTTGAACTGATATGGGACCATCTGGATTGTGCACGGCCCGTCTGTAATGTATTTCACTTTACACCCTAAAATTGAGGATTGACACGTCCCTCAACATCCCCACTCTACCATCTACATCACCTTTTATAAATTTCAATAGACCTTTTACAATTTTCAATATACCTCTTACAAACATTCTACCCTACACATCCCTTAAACTAAAATACATTTTTACTATTTAAATGGATGTACCATCCGAGATCGTCCCACAGCGAACATGACACATACTACTACATCCCAAACCAAATATCTCTAAGTAACTAATTTTAAAATGAACATAATGTGGCAACACTAGTAACCATTATTGTGGCAACACTAGTAACCACTATTTCAGCATAAACTTGATGGGCAGCATATTTGTATAGTTATTAATAGCAACCCAATATGATGTAAACTTGGGTTGGACCGTTAGATAGCACAGACTCCGAGGACACATAGAAAACAACCAATAGGGTTGCAGTTCACATCGAAAGAACAACGCGACAACAGACAGTAAAATTTGAAGAACTTGAAGCCTCATCTTTTCACCTCAACCATACTGGATGATGCTACTGTAACATGTAAAACTCATAACTTATAATTTCACCTAAACTGCTAAAAACTCATCCATCATATTTAGTATATATAATCAAATATTAACTAAAAACATACAGGACTAAAAATCGAACTTGTTGAGACAATGAGTCTGCGTCTGGTGTCTTTAAATTGAACTTTTTTCAAATATATTTGATTAAAATTGAAATTTCGGAACATACAAGACTTTTTTTGAACAAGTCAAAACATACATGACTAAAAATCGAACCTGTTGAGACGATGAAAATAACAACAAGAACTAAGTGAAGAATTCTAGCATTTGTCATTCTCAAAGCTTTAATTTAAGTTCTAATTTTCTCTTTATTCTTTTGTGTAAGAAACTATTGAGAGTTATATATCAATAGATTTGATGGTTAGAAGAATGTCATTTTCAAAATAACCCAGTTAGATATAGGCAAGCTTTTGGATTTGAGAAGAATGCAACGGCCTAAACAAGAAGATAGGTTTGAAATTGCACGTTTAAGTTGACATTTTCAACTTTAACATTATTTTGAACTTGGATCAGGAAAAACATGAGGCGAGGGAGAGGGAGAGTGCCGAATTTGCTTTAAACCCGCTGAAATCTTTTAGATCAAAATTTTAATGAGTTTGACTGAGACGAATTTCATATAGATCCGAGTTTAAACACACTTATTTACCATATCTACTCATAATTTAATAGTGACCCGACTAATTCGAAAATTGTCCACTACCCGATTGAAAATGGTCCGACTCATTGAGGCTAATTAGCTCAAAATTGCTAGGTTTAGTTCGAAATCGATAGGACCGACCCGATTAACGTTCAAAGAGAGAGACTAAAGATATTCGACCTCAACTGTGCCTGCTAATGGCGTTCGCGGCTCGTAAAAAGACTCGTCACACAACCCTAACATAGAACCTCCTAAACCTCTCAGGCCCTCGAATCATGAGGCTTTCCCTAAAACCTTTCAAACCCCAATACGCCGCCTCCACTCTCCGTCGCTTCTCCGTCGACCTCCAGCCAGCACCACCATCGCCGCCGCCGCCAGACCCGATCTCCGAGACACTTTCCCTCCTCCATACCACCGACCCGAACTCATGGCCCACCGACACTACCATGACCACCCTCCTCTCCTCCCTCCCCCCACCCTCCATTCTCAGAATCACCCGCCAGCTCCCAAATTACGAAAATGCCTTCCAATTCTTTAACTACCTCAAAACCACCCCCGATTTCTCCGATTCCGCCCCTTTCGCGTTCCAAGCGGTGCTCGAGCATGCCATGCGTGGCAACCCTCAACCTTCAGGTAAGCTGTACGAGCTTTTCGTTCTGTCGAAAGAGCAGAACATTCGTCTCTCTGTCAATGCGGCGAGTCTTCTTATTAGGTGCTTTCGCGGGGCGGGGATGGTGGGGGAAATGGTGATGGTGTTTGACGCCATACGTGAGGAGTTGAGAAATACTGATGTGTTGAATTTAGTTCTTGCTGGGCTGTTCGAGGGGCGTCGGGTGGATGATGCCTTGAAGCTGCTCGACGAAATGCTTGAACGGGATGCTTCCTATCGTCCGAATCAGAACACGTCGAATATTGTTTTCTCCTCAATTGTGAGGAGTAATCAGAGTGTTACGGATGAGAAAATTTATAATCTTGTTTTGGAATTTGGTAAAATTGGTCTTTATCCTGATATGTATTGCTTAAATCAGATTATTTCGAGGTTTTGTAGGAAGGGTGAGCATGAAAAGTCTTGGACTTTATTGCACGAGGGGATGAATTCAGGGCCTGGTGTTCAAGTAGGATCTTGCAATGCAGTGTTAACAGGGTTAGGTAAGAAAAATGATTATGCAAGAATGAATTTGTTAATGAAGGAGATGAAGGAAAAGGGGATCAAACCGAATGTGGTGACTTACGGGATAGTTATCAAGCAATTGTGTAGGTTCCGAAGGCTGGACGAGGCGTTAGAGGTACTTGAAAGGATGAGAGACGGAGAGGTTGGCATTGCACCGGATGTCGTTATTTACAACACAATAATCGATGGATTGTGTAAGGTAGGGAGGCAAGATGAGGGATTAACGATAATGGAGAGAATGAGGTCGGATGAAAACTGCAAACCGAATACAATTACGTATAATTGCTTAATCGATGGTTTTTGTAAAGTGGGTGAGGTTGAGAAAGGGCAAGAGCTTTTCGAGCAGATGGGGAGAGACGGTGTGGAGTTGAATGTCGTTACATTGAATGCGTTGTTAGATGGTATGTGTAAGAATGGAAGAGTTAGTAGTGCAATGGAGTTCTTCAATCGCATGCGTGAGAAGGGTTTGAAAGGGGACTCCTTTACATACACTTCCCTAATAACAGCATTCTGTAATGCGAACAATATTGACAAGGCAGTGAAGTTGTTCGACGAAATGCATGAAAATGGCTGCACCCCTGATGCTGTTGTGTACTGCAGCTTGATTTCTGGATATTGTCAGGCTGGACGAATGGACGATGCTTCTTTTATTTTATCAAAGTTGAAAGATGCAGGGTTTAGCTTAGATATTATTGGTTACAATATTATGATTAGTGGTTTTTGCAAGAGGAAAAAGTTGGATAAGGCTTCAGAGATGCTTAATGATATGGAAGAAGCTGGATTGAAGCCGGATCGTTTTACGTACAATACTTTGCTTTCACATTTCTGCTCCAAGGGGGATTTTACATATGCTGGAAGAGTGATGAGGAAGATGATAGAGGACGGTTTCCCACCGAATGTTGTTACTTACGGTGCATTGGTCCAAGGATATTGCTCGAATAACAATCTTGATGGGGCCATGAGGATATATAGAGACATGAAATCATTGTCGTCAAAAGTGGCTCCCAACACTGTAATATACAACATGTTAATCGACGCACATTGCAAGAAGGGTGACGTGGATGGAGGTCTTGCCCTAATGGATGATATGAAGAAAAGCGGGGTGAGACCGAATACCACGACGTACAATGCTTTGTTTAAAGGCCTTCAACAGAGGAATTTGTTGAAGAAGGTTCTGGAATTTATGGATCAGATGATTGAACAAGGATGTAGTCCTGATTATGTGACAATAGAGATCCTTACCGAGTGGCTGCCTGTCGTTGGTGAGACGGAAAAACTACGCAAGTTTGTACAAGACTATCAGGTATCTGGTTCAACCCCTTAGAAAGCTGGCTGTATGTTATGGTTAATTTTCCAACGCCTTGCTCATTGATCTTGAGTCTATTTGATACATGTATATTTATCTGCTGTTCTTGTTTGACTGTAAAAGAAAAACAGTGATCCCGATCACTCGAAGGCCCTCTTATCTCGTATGAAGGAGAATCACCCAAGAGATGCAGCCCTCTTATCTCTTGCGAAGAATCACCCTAGATCTGCATTTCCTCGATTTACTATTGCTGGTCTGCTAAATAGCAAAGCGGTTTAAACATTGTTGTGATCACTGTGTTTAAAATCTAGAGGAAGTCATGTAGAGGAATTTGATGTGCTCGTCGGCTTGGATGTGTTTCGATCTAAGGGTGGCAGCCGCAATAATACCAGCTGCAATAGCAGAAGTTGTTGCAGTTGGCAAATTCATAGTTAGAGTTTGTTCCGGTGGAGTGTGAGTGATAGATAGATACAGTGGTAGAGTTATGCCTGTATACGGTTATAAATGAATCGAGTTTAGCTGAACTTATGATCACCCTTGCTTGATGGGATGTTATCGAACATTAAAATTAAAAATTCCGCGAGTTTGAACGTTAATCGAATCTAGCTTGAATGAGCTCTATATAGTGGTCTGATCAGTACTTATCGAGCTCGAGTCAAAAATTATAATTTGTTGAATCTTAACCTATGTAAAGTGTACTCCATATTTTTATGGAAACAAGCTCAAACTAACTTTTAACAATTTGATCTTGGAATACTTGAAGATTTGTCTCTTCTACACGGTCTATGTATAAAAATGCATTGATGAACTTCAAGATTACTTGGGGGTGTTTAATTTAGGCTTAAGTCGGTGGGGGAAATGCTGACTTTGAAATTCTAGGATTTAAAAATAAAGGTAAATAGTAAATATGTATGTTTGTTTTGAGATTGTATAGGTAGGATTGCATTGTAGATATCAAATCAGTGCTGGAAAATAGAGATATGTATTTGATTGTGTATAGGATAGGTGTAGGTAGGTTTTATAGGATAGGATTGTATTAAGTGAAATATTTTGAGTTTAAATCTTAAAATAAACGGGGATTGATTGTTTTAACATCCAAAATTCGTCCGTTAAGTTAGAAACAAACATACCCTTGGGGTCTAAATTGAAAAAAGAAAAAACTATAAATGTAAAAATTTGACTCCATATCAGATTTTAGATTACTTCTGCGCCTGAAGTATTGAATTTAGTTAATATAGGGTCCTAAAAATAAATAAAAACATAATCATTCGGCATTTTGTTCTAATAACTTACTCCCTCCGTCCCGGCTTAAGTTTCCTACTTTGATCGGGCAAGGAGGTTAAGGAAAAACAGATTTTGTGGAATCTTTAACTTTTTTAAAGGTAGAGATTGAGGGTGAAGATTGTGAGAAAAGTTTGCCATTTATGGAGTGGAAAGTTTAGTTGGGACAAACCAAAAAGGAAAGTAGGAAAGTTAGAGTGGGACGGAAGTAGTATTTACTAGTCACTTTTCATGTGAATTGTTTAATTTGCCCTTACGTATAAATATTCAGAATTCAATAAATCTGTGAACCGAACCGCTAATCGAAATATGAACTTCACTTGTAAATCGAATCGCGAAATTAATCGTAAAACAAGTTGTAAACAATTCAATTATTTCCATAATTGTTCGTTAATTCAATTGTAAACTTTGAAATCAATTGCGTCGTGAATGGTGATATCAATTGTTAATCACGTTGTGAATCGTTCCAATCGTATATAGAGGTAGAGTTGTTAAAATTTGTATAAAAAAAGTTAATTACATAAAATATTAATGGACATGAAAGAATTTCACTGTAGCCGCTACAGTGAAATTTTTCCCATGATTCAATGTTCCACTCTAGCTTGTTTGGTTAAACACACTCGGTACACAATGCAATAGGCTACACATCCAACTTGTTCGATGTAGCACTCTTGGCTGTTGGGTTTAGGCCCAATTATATGGGCTGCCCTCTTTATTTCCCTACCCAACCCAAACCCATGCTTTGGCTGCCCCCTCTCTCCTTGAACCGGTCCATCTCCTCCTTTATTATTCCCGTATTCCCAATACACGGTATTCTCCTAGTTTTCTGTTCTTCTTCTTCCTTAAGTATGGAATCTCTGTGTGAGATGATTAATCCATTCTTCCTGCAATATTCAGCCTTCATCTTCTTCATCCCTCTTTCTCTTTGTGAGTTCTGTTCTATAGGGTTGAGTGCAAGAGTGAGGGGAGTAACCGGGTTTGGGTTTGGGTTCGGGATTCTTCTTTGTGATGTGAATCTCTGATTGGGGCATTTTATCACACTACCAAAAGGATCGATTGGAACGGGCTCAAGGTGTTCTGAGCCCTTTGGACCACGGATACTTTCCTAACAGTGGTATCAGAGCCACGGTTGTTATAACCGTGGTCTCGTTGGTGTGTGTAAATCCCTTCGTGGGATTTTGAAGGTTTCCGGCGAAAAAGAAGGTCTGTTCGCCTTCTCTGTTTTTCACTGTCGCAAAAACCATCTCGGCCGAGACTCATCCTCCTCTCGGCCGAGACGTGTGTCCAGCAAGTCCGTCTGTGTGACGTTTTAAATCTCGGCCGAGACTCATTCTCTTCTCGGCCGAGATGGGTCTTCTGCACCAGTCCTGCATTCCTTCTGATACTGATTCTCGGCCGAGACTCCTCCTCCTTCTCGGCCGAGACGAGCCTCTAGAGGCCTGTTGTTCGTTTTTCTCAGCCCCCTTGGCTGCCCTCCCGTCGCGCCTTAGCCCGACGTGAGCCGTGCTCCTTCTGGTGAGGTTTGTCGGGTTCTCCTTCCGGTGAGGACCCGCTCTGGTAAAGAAGCTTAAACCTATTTATTTGCTTTTGTAGCTGCCGTTTGGGAACGGATAGGTTTGTCTGTAATTGCTGGTAGTTTTTTAGTTTTTTCTGTGTGATTGCTTCCGCGTGCTACTCGTTTGTTGTTGAAGGCTTTCAAGTGACCCCCTGCTCCACTGATAAATCAGTGCCGAGAACTGGGAAATCCTTGAATTGTTTAGTCCTTCCTTGTATCTGTGTGATGGGTTCTTTATCTGGTTTTACCTTGGCCCCGTTTGACGGGCGCTCTGATTTTGGTATTTGGCAACAGAAAATGAAAGGGATTTTAATTCAACAACGTGTGTTCAAAAGTATTAGCCTTGCATTTTCTGATTCGGACACTGCCGAAAAAAGGGCAGAAATGGATGAGCTTGCATACTCATCTATTATGCTGAACCTTTCTGACTGTGTGTTAAGAAAGATTGGGGATCAGGATTGCGCTAAGGCTTTGTGGGATAAATTGCAAGAACTGTATGTTGAAACTTCTTTGCCTAATAAAATGTTTTTACTCGAAAAATTCTTCAGATTTAAACTTGATCTAAGTAAAGATATTGAAGAAAATCTTGATGTGTTTACCAAACTTGTTCAAGACATAAAGAAAACTGGAGATAAAAACATTGATGACTACACCCCTATTGTGCTCTTAAACGTCATACCTGACTCTTATAATGATGTAAAATCTGCGATAAAATATGGTAGGGATCAGGTAAACCTTGAAACTGTTATTAATGGCCTAAAGAGTAAAGAAATGGACCTTAAAATCAATCCTAGTAATAAGGGTGAGGTTATGTTTGTTAAGGGAAGACCTAAACCTAAGGGTCAAAAGTCTTCCAATAATCAAACTAACCAGGAGTCTGAAGAAGGCAAATCTGATAATCCACATTGGTCCAAATCAAAGAACCGAAAATGCTATTATTGTGGTGACACAAATCACTACATTAAGGCTTGTCCTAAGAAACGGAAAGATCAGTCTAATAAGGTCTCTGAAAATGAGGAAAACAATGTTGGTGATGTGTTCATGGTAACCGAATCTAGTGACGTTTCTTCTGTGAATTCTGTGTTGCCTTCTTCTCTTTGTGAGAGTGAGTGGCTTATTGATTCTGGTTGTTCGTTTCACATGGCACCTTCTAAGAACTTGTTTAACTCATATAGGGAAGTTAGTAATGGCTATGTTTCCCTGGCTGATGAGAAAAAATGTAAAATTATGGGGATTGGTGATATCTCCCTTATATGGGATTCTGGCTGTGAGTTTACATTAAAAAATGTTAGACATGTGCCTGATCTTTGCAATAATTTGATTTCGTGTGCTGCTTTGGAAGATGAGGGTCTTGAGGGGAAATGGGGAAATGGTTCTATGAAAATTTTAAAAAACTCATTATTGATCCTTAATGCTGAAAAGAGGAATAATCTGTATGTGTGCTTTGCCAAATCGTGTGCTAATTCTGTCAATTCGGTAAAAGAAGATAAAACTGAACTTTGGCATTGCAGACTTGGTCACTTGAGTAATAAGGGACTTGAATTGCTGAAAAAGGATGGTCTTTTTGGAAATGATAAAGTGTCTTGTTTGCCCTTTTGTGAATCATGTGCAAAAAGAAAACAACACAAAGTCAGTTTTCCTACTTCCCCTCCCCCGAACTTGTCTAATTGCTCTAGAATTCTTGAATACTTGCATGCTGATGTTTGGGGTCCCGCCAGTGTTCCCACTCATGGTGGAAAATTATATTTTCTGTCTGTAATTGATGATTTTTTCCAGAAAAGTGTGGGTCTTCTTGTTAAAACATAAATATGATGTTTTTAAAAGTCTAAAAACCTGGAAAGTCTTAATTGAGAATCAAACTGGAATGCGAATTAAGAAATTAAGGACTGATAATGGTCTTGAATTTTGTAACAACCTTCTGGATAAATTGTGTTCTGATTCTGGCATTCAAAGGCACAAAACTGTTCCTTACACACCTCAGCAAAATGGTGTGGCTGAAAGGATGAATAGAACTCTTCTAGAAAAGGTGAGGAGCTTATTGGCTTTCTCTGGTCTTTCTAAAAAGTTCTGGGGTGAGGCAGTTTGTACTGCTGCTTACCTTATCAATAGGTCACCATCTGTACCTTTGAATGGCAAGTGTCCTGAATCTGTGTGGTCAGGAAAACAGTTGAATTTGTCAAATTTGAAAATATTTGGCTGTGCTGCTTATGTCCATCTGAAAAATGACAAACTTGATTCCCGATCCAAAAAATGTATTTTCTTGGGTTACCCAGAGGGTGTGAAAGGGTATAGGTTGTGGGCAAGGGATGATCCCGGTTTTAAAGTTTTGATAAGCAGGGATGTCATCTTTAATGAATCTGATTTCCCTTGCTTATCTACTTCTGTGCCCTTACCTACACCTGACACTGCTCACCCTAAGGTGGAGCTTCCCGTGGGTACTCCATCTGATTCTCTTGTGACCGACTCTGAAACTGGTGAGCATGTTTGTGTGAATGATTGTGATAATGAGCTTGATTCTTATCAACTTGCACGAGATAGACCTAGGAGGAATATCAAGCTTCCTGCTAGACTCGAGGATTTTCATATTGATTCACATGCCTTTAACACCTTTGAGTCTGTGATTAATTGTGAGCCTAAGTCTGTAAAGGAAGCCTTAAATTCTGAAAATGCAAATGAATGGTTGATTGCTATGAATGATGAAATGAATTCTTTGCATATAAATAAAACTTGGATCCTTGTACCTAAGCCTGATCATTGTTCTGTTGTTGATTGTAAGTGGCTTTTTAAGGTTAAAGATGAAGGTGAAAAAGTTGGATTTAAAGCTAGACTTGTAGCAAAAGGATTCACCCAAAAAGAAGGCATTGATTATACTGAAATTTTTGCCCCTGTGGTTAAATTTGTAACTGTCAGGATTATGCTTGCCTTAGTTGCTCACTTTGATTGGGAATTAAAACAATTGGATGTCAAAACTGCTTTCCTTCATGGTGACCTTGATAAGGATATTTATATGAAACAACCAGATGGGTTTGTTGATTCTAATCATCCTGATCATGTTTGTTTATTAAAAAAGTCCCTGTATGGACTAAAACAGTCCCCAAGATAGTGGAATAAGAAATTTGATTCATGCATGCAATCCTTGAACTTCAAGAGAAGTGCTTATGATCACTGCTTATATTTTAAAGAAAGTGCGTCTATTCCCATTTTCTTGCTTATATATGTTGATGATATGCTCTTGATAAGTCCTTGCTTGAAGTCAATTGAACTTGTTCAAACACGTCTAAGTGACAATTTTGATATGAAATATCTTGGTGATGCAAAAAGGATTCTTGGCATGAATATTGTTAGGGATAGAAAACATAAGACTTTGCTCTTAAATCAGTGCTCCTATGTGGAAAAGATTTTAGACAAATTTTCAATGTCTGCTTGCAAACCTGCTTCTGTGCCTCTTGCTGCGCATTTTGTATTAAGTAAGGACCTGTCCCCAAAGACAGATTCTGAAATTTGTGACATGTCCAAGGTTCCCTATTCCAACGCTGTTGGATCTGTCATGTACCTCATGATTAGCACTAGACCTGATATTGCCTACACGGTAAGTTGTCTCAGTAGGTATATGGCTAATCCGGGTTTGCAACATTGGGAGGCTATGAAATGGTTGTTTAGATATCTTAAAAGCTCTTTGAATGTTAGTCTAAAGTTTTGTAATTCTGCACAAGGTGTTAACCTCGTTGGATATGTTGATTCTAACTATGCTAATGATAGGGATAATAGAAAATCTACTACCTCTTATGTGTTTACATTGTGTGGCTCTTGTATTAGTTGGAAGTCTCAACTTCAGCTTATTGTAGCTCTTTCAACCACTGAATCTGAATACATTGCTGTTATGAGGCTTTGAAAGAGGCTGTTTGGTTAAAGGGTTTACTTTCTGAAATTGGTTATTTGAATGGTGATGTCACTGTCTATTCTGATAGTCAATCCGGAATTCAATTATGCAAAAACCCTGTCTTTCATGATAGAACCAAACATATAGATGTTAGATTCCATTTCATTAGAGACATTGTCGAAAAAGGTATTGTCCTCTTAGAGAAAATTCCTTCTCAATTTAATCCGGCTGATATGGGTACCAAGAGTTTGCCTTTAGAGAAGTTTCTCTCATGCATGAGAATCTTGAATTTTGAACTGCCTGATTAAATGTGTTCTTCTGACTTATTTTTTGACTTTGTGTCATGTCTTTGTGACTATAATTTTTGGTGTATACGTCTATGTGACGGTCTTTGTGACTATTTGTGCTTTGTGCCTTCTTCTTTTATCCTGTCTTAACTTTGTGTTTGTGTATGCAGGTGTGTTTTTTTTTTGGGCGATGATGAATCCTCCGTTCCATGTTCGATCGATAGTGTTGATAATTGTGCCTAAGGTGGAGATTTGTTGGGTTTAGGCCCAATTATATGGGCTGCCCTCTTTATTTCCCTACCCAACCCAAACCCATGCTTTGGCTGCCCCCTCTCTCCTTGAACCGGTCCATCTCCTCCTTTATTATTCCCGTATTCCCAATACACGGTATTCTCCTAGTTTTTTGTTCTTCTTCTTCCTTAAGTATGGAATCTCTGTGTGAGATGATTAATCCATTCTTCCTGCAATATTCAGCCTTCATCTTCTTCATCCCTCTTTCTCTTTGTGAGTTCTGTTCTATAGGGTTGAGTGCAAGAGTGAGGGGAGTAACCGGGTTTGGGTTCGGGATTCTTCTTTGTGATGTGAATCTCTGATTGGGGCATTTTATCACACTACCAAAAGGATCGATTAGAACGGGCTCAAGGTGTTCTGAGCCCTTCGGACCACGGATACTTTCCTAACATTGGCATAGTAATTTTCCCCATCATTTAGTGGTCCCGCTCTAACTTGTTTGGTTAAACAAACACACTCGATACACAGTGCAATAGGTGAAGCATCAACTTATTCGACACATGAAACATTCTTGGCACAGTAATTTTTCCCATCATTCACTGGTCCACTCTAGCTAGTTTGATTAAATACACCCGGTACACGATGCAATAGGTGAAAGCATCCAACTTGTTCGATGCAGCACTCTTGGCACAGTTCCAATTAGGGAATCTCCACTAAGAATAAGAATTGCATTTCGGCCACACTGAAGGGAGCTGTCATGCATTTGTACCACAATTCCACTTTGGTTTGGGAATATTTTGAGCGTCACAATTGGTAACCCAAAACCAACAATAATCACAACTCCATAAAAAGGAATTTGAAAAGGTATCTATTTAGCAATTTCTCATAAATCATACTCATCATAAATGATCTAATAATAATGGCACCTACTAGACATGGAATCCACCCTATTTACATCTACGAGGGTCCGTTTGTTTAAAATTGAACTCAGTAGATTTAGAGGATCGAATCTCAATAAAGTACACTCATTAATTCCCTCAATCAAGTTTGGTCCAGCACTCTCCAGTCTTAAACAAACGGACACCAAGACTCCTTTACAATTCACAAACTTAATTGCCCACATGAAAATCAAACCAAACTACTCGATACTCGATTTGAGATCATTTACTAAAAACTTGTTCGAACTATGTTCGATCAAAGATGTAAAACAAGTTTGAACATGCTTTTACGTGTGATAAAATTTAAAACTCGACTCGAGTTTTAGTTCGATACGTTAAAAATGTAAAACAAGTACAAAAATGTCAAACTATTCGAACTCGACTCATATTCGTCTCGATTAAAACACATTCAAGCTCGATTTGATTAATAATTAAACAAACTCAAACATAACATTAGAAGTTCGATAATATTTCAAATAAGTTTGAACAACATTACATTCGACTCGACTTGACTTGACTCGACTGATTTACAGCCTTACCCAAAAGAAAAGAAAAAACAATAGTCTCCTTCCTTCCCTACCCACTGTAACACGTGTTAATATGTCCACTAGCTGATGTATCCTAATTTCATGAAAAGATGTCAATTACATTAATCAAATTTACGAATAAAATTTCTATACATCAGCAGTGGACGCATTAACATGTATCAATAGTCGGTTCATTAACATGAACCCATCGATAAGAGTCGATTTTCGTTATTAACATGTACCCATCGTAATTAACATATACCCACCGTAGCTAAGGGAGCATTTTCGTCGCGATTTCAAGATTCTTTACACATTACAACTCTCCAAAAAGGTTGACTTCTACCTAGAAAGAGTGAGCAAGAAGAAAAGCATCTACACACTTCTCTCCACCAAGTCAACCACCGCCGGCAATGGTGGTTCCGCCGCTCGACAGCCAAGGTAACTGCAAGTTCCCCGACGTGCACTCGCCGCTGTCCGGCACCGTGAAATCCTCCAATCCGGCGAAGAAATCGTCGTCCACCGCCATCTTAGAAACACTCAAATCGTCATCGTCATCCTCCGCATCAGCTAAATCCTCCCTACTGCTCTCCAACTTCTCCGGCGCCGCCGATAACTCCGGTGAGCAGGAGGCCTTGCCGGGATCATCTGCCGGCTTCTGGCGTGTGCTTCCGGCGAGCGAGTTCCGGTGAGTCGGCATGGCGTGGTTGTGCTCCGCCGTGTAGGTTACTATGAACATCCCCGGGTCGGATCTGTTACGCTCCACTTGTTTTCTCGCCATACATCCTTTTGAGGTGCTGCATCTGTAATAGCCCCTGTGTAACCAAAGCTTTTTTTAAGCACTTTTGTAATTTAGCTTGAGAAAAAACAATTTTAACCATTTCTGGAATACAACTTCTGCGGTAAAAATAATCAATTTTAGCGATTATTAAGCAGAAGCTCAAGAAGCCGGAGGCCTGCTTTTTCAAAATATCTAAATTTAATTGCTTCTCCAAAAGCAGATTAACACAATTAAGCAGTGTTTGCCCAAGCTTTTATAAAGCACCCAACAATTTTGAGTACCCCTCCGTCCCAGCTAACTTTACCTACTTTTAATTTCGATCCATCCACTTAACTTTTCACCTCAAGAAATTCTTTTTCACGATCTTCATACTCAATCCCTTCGTTTAAAAAAGTAAAAAAAAAGTAAAAATCTGTTTTTTCTTAACCTTCGTAGCCCATAACTATGAAAAGTTAGTTGGAACGGAGAGAGTATTTGTTGAATATAAATTCTGGTGTAACAGTAAACATTTTTAGCTATTTTAAAGCAGGAGCTCGAATCAGGCTAGAAGTACTTTTTCAGAATCTCTAAATTTAATTACTTCTAAAAAAGCAAAAAGCAAAATCATTCGTAAACACAGCTTTAAAAACATTAATTGTACCTTGGATATGGAGAACCTTTGATTGGTTTCTGCCCATATTTTCTCCAAGACCACATATCAGAGGATAAATTCTCAGCAGTTACATGGCAAACCCTCTTCAAATGATTCTTTCTGTAATTAAAAAAAATCAGCATCGCACAAAACTAGATTCAGTACCTTTTTTTAAGAACAAAGTAAATAAATATCATTTAAAACCTAAAAGACAAAGTTCTAAAAGATAATGGGCGCTAGTCGGGCGTCAAACTGCAGTTTAGTGCGCAATTGGCCAAAGCAAGGTTAAGTCGATAACAGTCTAGCGCCTAATCGGAGCTAGACGGAGACTTTTAGAACAGAATATGCATAAAAAAATTACCTTCTTTTGGACCTTGGAATGGAATTATGTGCTTTTGGGACACCAGAAACAGAAAAAGACTGCTGTTTTTGCCGCGGCTGAGGTGAATGTTTAATTACTTGCTCCGGCGGGGGTAAAATTGGAAGTGAAAATTGCAGCTGAGAAGAGTCTAGAGGCTTCGAGAAGAAGGGCTTATAAAGCTCATGCAGTTCTTCTTCAACAAATCTGTCTCTTCTGGGCTCAATCAGATCTTGAGAAGTAGAAAAGTTGTAATCTTGCTGAAAAGTGCTGAAATTTTGTGAGGTGGTGGTGGTGGCCGCGGAGGAGGCGGTGGTGGATGCGGCGGCGCAGCCTCTGACCACCGCGTGGAGATCCCAATCATCGTCCATTTGTGTGTTGTCTCTCTGCTTTTATGGCGCAGCTATGAAGAGACAAAATAAGGCGCTGACTTTTGGAAATGGGAGAGAGATGGTGGGGCAAAAGAATAGAGGGTTTTGTAAATGAGTGAGCCGAAAAGAAAGCATATTTATTTATATAGAGAGAGAGTGCCTGCAAAATCAATTCCGATCTTCTGTTATATTCGGTGCAACATCTTATACTACAGTTTTCTAAAAAAATATAGTTGCTTTATAAAAATTTACTTAGAGCATATTTGGTTGGAGTTGGCCCAACCTCTCATCAGTTGGGCCAATCCAACCTCATATTTCTTTGGATTGGTTTGACCAAGTCGGGGGTATCAGGGTTTGGTGGGGGACATTAATCACAAATTCAACACTACTTTAATCATTCTCTCAATTATTAATAACTACATTTTACATATATCACAACACATTTTATAATTAATAATTAAATTTCACACTCCAATCACAACACCAGCCACCCAATCAAACATCAGTACATCACACTCTAACACCCCCAACCACTTTCTCCAGCCCAGTCACTCCAGTCCCAACCAAACATTGTCATAGATTATGAACTCTATAATTATGAATTATTTAAAAAAAAAAATCAAAAGTTGTTTCTATCTATATTTTATCATAGTTTTTTCATTTACAAGATTCATTTATGACATGAGAAATCTTCAAACAATAATTATTTTAGAATGAAAGGAGTACTACATTTGATTTTTTTAGATGTAGTGTTACCTTAGGATAAAAGAATTACGGGGTATAGAGAATTGACTAATAAATCATTATCTAAATTTTCTCTGTCCAGTTTATTTTTTTTATTTTTTCTGCCTCTTTCTTTTATGTAATCTATTTCCATTAAATTATGAGAATAGTATTGCAGAAAATGTAGAAAAAAATAAATTAAAAATATTTATATCTATAAATAAATAATTAACTATTCCTTTCGTCTCGGCTTAACTTTCCTACTTTGATCGAGCATGTAGGTTAAGAAAAAATAGATTTTGTGGAATCTTTGACTTTTTTAAAGATGGAGATTGAGAGTGGAGATTGTGAGAGAAATTTATCATTTATGGACTGAAAAGTTAAATAGGGACAAATCGAAAAGGAAAGTAGAAAAGTTCGAGTGAGACGGAGGTAATATAAAATTGCATAAAAAGAGATAGTAATTATTAATAATTTGTTATTATGTCATATTATATACATATAATTTATTAATAACATACTCCCTCCGTTTCATAAAGAATGTCATTTTAGACACTTTGAAAAATTTCACAATAAGTGTTACTTTATCATAAAAACTACTACCTCCGTCCCACTCTAACTTTCCTATTTTCCTTTATGGTTTGTCCCAACGTAACTTTTCAGCCCATAAATGACAAACTTCTCTCACAATCTCCACCCTCAAAATATTCACCCTCAATCTCCACCTTTAAAAAAATTAAAGATTCCACAAAATCTGTTTTTTCTTAACCTCCGTGCCCGGTCAAAGTAGGAAACTTAAGTCGGGACGGAGGGAGTACAATTCTTTCAATATTAACTTAAACAACCTACTTAATTTAGTTTATTATTTCTTTATTTCATAAAATATACCAATTAAATATTAATTCTTAATTTCTTCAAAAATAATTAAAATGACATTCTTCCTAAAACGGGGGGAGTATTATAGTGAAAAAGAGAAAATATAAATTGGAGTTAGAAGAACAGTTTGTCTCACTAAAAGAATCTAGAGAGCGAGGTGGAATTTGGAGGGTAGTGGTGGCATTATCAAAGGCGGAGAGGATTGAGGCATTGGCTTATCTTGTACATCTCCTTTTCTGTCTCTTTTAAAAAGAAATAAATATAAATAAAATAGGTCTGTATTTAATACTTAGTGGGTTGACTTTTTGAAAATGTCAAAGGGATTGAACAAAAGAAAAGGTCTACGCGGTTCCGTATTGAATCCAGCTCGTGAGTCGTGAGACTGTTTAGGGAGGGCCACTGCCGACACAAACAAAAGAGGCAAGCCACGTGGTAGAGGCCCCCACTCTCTTCCAGAAAAAAACTCAAATTACAAAGAGGAGGATTCGGCTAGGGATGTCAATCGGAACAACCTTAATAATTTTTGGGTTTATAGGACTTTGGATCTATCGATTTATTTTTATCAAATCAATAATATGGTGAATCTTAACCAAGAACGGATCTAGGAACTCATTATAAGGGAGGCGAATTTTTTTATAACTATATTATATAGTATGGGGGCAGAACTTTTGATTCAAGGGAGGTGAAGTTTGAAAGAGTAAGGGGGGCAAACTCTTATATATTAAGAGTATTAATAAAAATTATCAGATAAAATTACATGTAAATTTTTTTTTTTTAGAAGACCAAGGCGACCCCCCGCAAATCTGTCCCTGAATCTAACTCTAGCCCTACCAATTTTTGGGTTAATCGGGTCACTATTGAAATACAAGTCAAACGTTTAAAATTATATATGTGCTGAAATTTATGAATCTTAACAATTCAAACTTAAAAATAATTAAGACTCAACATACCAAATAAAATAATCATTATGTACATAAATATCATAACAAGATACTGTAATTAAGACTAGACATTATTCATGTCCATATACACGATAAAAAGTAGTTAACATAGAAGTTATCATAACTATCAAGTACAAAATGTTTAACATATCTACTTTAAATTTCTAAAAATGAGATGAAGCATAAAAAAACTTTTATATTATTGAGAAGATTAAAGTGTACAGATAAAAAATAGAAATGCATATATTATACAAACTAGTAAGGATGTCAGTCGGACCAGTCCCTAGCGGTTTTCGGACTTATAGGGCGTCGGACCTATCGGGCAGACTAGGATCGGCCCGGCGGGCTCGGACATTCCAGCATCCTTAGACCCGGCCAACTCGTAATGATGTCAATTTAACTTGCGACTATGTTATTCGACCACTAGCCAAAAAGCAAAGTCGAATATTACCTTGACTAGAACTTTTCGCCTTTGAAATATATAAAAATATTATATTATCGAACAAATAAATTGAATAACTTTTTTTTTTTTTTTGATAAATAAAGAATATGAAATCATCTAAATTCATTAACAACAATTATTTAATTTAACAACAATTATTTAATTTATTTTTATTGGTAGCTCATATCCTATATAAATAGTTAAATCTATAATGGTTATTCAAATTTGAGCACAATAATTGATCACTAAACAATTAATTAGTCCGAATTTAATATATTATATCAATATATTCAATGTCACTGTGGATGAGCTTTACAAGTACACAAAATTCGATCATGTACTTTCATCAATTGGAGAAGATAACCTAGTAATTTTTCTATCAATTATGCTAACCTCATTCGAGTTGGGGTCTAGTTTATTGAAAACTTGATGTATTGCTTGAAGGAGATATGGATCTTCACCTATCCCTGATCGATACTGGAATCTCAAGTTCAGGTAATATGCTACAAATATTATGGAATATTGTAATGATATGTTAGTCTGACATACAAATATCAATAATATATAGAAAAATAAAAGAACTATTACGTGATGTATGTAATGGATGAGATAGGGTGCGATCCCACCTATAATCAATTGTTCATATCACCCACTGTGAGGATCTTATGGCTTGAATCTTTTTTTTGATAACTCGAATAAAATCATATAAGATCGGTATAGTTGAAACAACCTCTGTATCCACCACAAGGAGGACTTGATATAATAATTCAAAAATAGCCACTATATGTTGCACTTCAGTTGTAAGCAGCATTTTCTCGAGGAAGCTGCGTGTTCTTAACCTTCAATTCTTTCATATAACTGATTGACTAGTAAAAGTCAACCATAATCTGACTGAACGAAATGAGTAAGCCTTCAATGTCCTTATTATCAGTACATGAAGAGGTGTGGGGAGAACCTACCTTTACATGATCGTCTCCTTTGGTAATAGTATTTGCAGTTGCTGACTTGAGTTGTTGCCTACTGGAGATTTGATAATAGCACAATTCTCTTCTTCTTCTTCTCTTGTTCTCCGATAATTTCATGTATAGATTCTCCTGGGTTTTCCTTGAGCTTGAAGTTCAAGGTCACTGTTGTTACCTTATCCTCACGAAGTAGAGCTGAACCCACACAAATTTCTAAGCAAATCCCAAATGTCCTTAGCAGTCTTGCATGCTTTGACTTTATTACATATTTTCTTTGTCCAACGTGGCGAAGAGAGCATTCTTAGCCAAGTTGTCCAAGTTGAACCTTCACCTGTTATCAACAATCCACTCATCATGTGCTTTTTCTACCATGGGAGGAGGTGATGTCACCATCCATTGTGGCAATATTTTTCATCTTCAGGATTTCTTGTGGACCTTCATGACTGCCCACATTTCATGTATGGATGAAAAATGTGTTTGCATCCTGATAGGGGAGAAATGTAAATCACCCTTGCACGGGAATCTATGGAGCAGGTATGAGTGAACAACAACGCACTAGACTGAAGAACACAAGGAGCCCTCCAGCTCTTATGTGCCAGGCGCAGCAGAGTTGTGACCATCCTTGCAGAGAAGAGGTCCACGTTCCAGCCAATGATTAACTCCGCCCTGCAGGGTTGAGGTATCGTAGTTTAACTGCCATCGGGTACCAGCGCTGAGGACTGAGCCAGCTCTGAGATCCCTAAAGCTGGTCTATTGGCTCTGGACGGAAGGATTTAAGATAACTCTTCAAGTGCTCCAGTTGGCAGCACTGGAGGAAGAGCGGAACCCTGCAAACGTGAATGATAAAATTGGTAACTTAGGGACCAAGACATGTGTTCCCCAATCTTCCGACAACAAGTACAGGCAACTGCGGTAAAAGGTACAGGCAACTGAGAGTTGTCCTGGAAAAAGCAATGTACCCTCTAACACCGCCGCCGGGTACAAAAGGATAGTTGGCACAATATTACTGGGCAACCCAAAATGACATTTTGGCCCCTTGCCCTAATGAACAATAAGTATAAATAGGGGATCCATTCATTTTCAAAAGGTTACACACTCTAAACATTACTATCATTCTTGCTTGAGTATTATTCTTTGAGTAGAGCACTGACTTGAGCGTCGGAGGGTTTACGTCGGGGCACCCTCCGACTCTGTTTTGCAAATACGTGGTCGCGCAAAGGAGAGGAAGTTCACCCTTGTCTCGCGGATCTTTTTTGGAATTGTTCATAGGTATTTCTTTAAACATTCTAACATTGTTGCGAGCTGAATTTAGAACAACCTCTACCACATCCTAATATCCCAATCCTCATAGTCCTTAAAGGACAAAATAGTAACGATTTTGAAAAATGAAGATTTTAAGCAAAATGATTTTGAAAACTCCGGTAAATCTGATTATGTCACAAAAACGATTGAAGGATGTAACCAACCCCTCTGGTACCACCTGTTGGTCCCAAATGAGTTTTCATACTATGATATTATATATAGTATTCTAAAAAATTCTTGAAGATTGTGTTGACGAAAATATTATATATACAATTCAAGAAAATAAATATATTATTAAAACGGCATATCTAATTTCTTATCTAATTCGGACGTTACTTTTTGTTTACCTCACTGATTTTGAATATATTTTTTGAATATTATCTTCACCTACAATTTCCTTTAGTTTAGGCAAAGAAATATTGAGATATTGATATAATCGAATTTTCGAGATTACAATAAAAATCGTGAATTGACTTGTATTTTCACGACTGACTCTGACTCGGGGCGAATCTCCCTGGCTTTCTATGTTCGGTAGCTATACTAGTAGTCACAATATTCTTACTGAGTGTCGTGTTTAAGGTTTAATAACTTAGATACAATGCGTATGCTCTGTTTCTTACTTTCTTTCGTCCCGACTTATTTTGCACAACTTTCGTTTTTTATCGTCACAACTGATTTTGTACATCCTTAAAATAGAATCACCCTCAAAATCTCAATACTCAATCTGCATTTTTAAAAAAGTTAAAGAAAAAAAAAATTATTTTTTCTTAACATTCGTGTTCGATCAATGTACAAAATAAGTCGGGACGGAGGGAGTATTAATTTGTGCCTTTGAATAAAAATAGTTTAGATTACATTAATAACCCAGGGAATTATATATGAAAGGATATGATAGCCATTATAAAAGAGACGACCAAATAAAATATTCATACTTTTATAAGAGTATATATATATATTTTTTTTTCTTGTTTAAGGACAAATATATCCTTTAAACTTTACAAGTTTGACTAAATAATTTAAAGGAAATTATATAAACACATCCATCAGTGTCTATTATTAGTACATTAAACTACGATGGGACTATAAAGATTTTAATAGTAGTACATTTATAAGACTCAAAAAGTTCTAATTTCTTTTGTTATATTAACATTATTATGATGTTGAACTTTTCTACTGATAACTGATAACACGACACAAAAGTCAACTGCACGACAATTTCCTTTTTCTTTTTTCTTTTTTCTTCTCCAAAAGGTAGCGGTACTCAGAAATGGATCATCTACTAAGTATGTGCTACGGTATCGTGGGCTGAACAATAAAATATCGTTTTAGCACTAAAATAACATCGTCTTATTGTACAACATATAATGTTGCTTAACAAAGGATTCCGATCCACAGTATTTTAGCGATGTAATGCATCGGTAAAAATGTTCATATACATATATATATATATATTTTGCAATACGTGCATGATTAAAATTCGATTAATATCGAAAACGAATAATATTAAAAATGGATATATGTGTACATATATAATGAACAAAAGTTCGTTAATTTCTATTCACATTTCAAGTTTCATCAAGATTTATAAATCCGTTATCATCAAATATATATATATAGGAATATAAGTCAAAGTTATCAATATCGTTCCGACTGTGATTTCGAATTTACAATTAAAACAAGATATTTCGATACTGACATTTTGGTGTTTTATTTCGGACAATATATATACACATACACATGTACATATATATGTTATATTATATGTCTAAATATATTTTAGCATATTGCTATAACTTAATATATTGGTCAAATATAATTTTTTTCTCTAGATCATATATTAAGTTTTAAGGTATGTTAAATTACAATTGGTGATTCTAGTATCTAATTTTAAGACTATACTAAATTCAAAAGAAAGAAAATTAGATAAATCACTTAAAAAGAATTTAGTTATGATTTATTATAATACTTCAACCTTTCATTTAAATACACACATATGTCTATAGAAACAAATTACAAAAAAAGTTACACAACTTTTTTCACACTATTCCTGTTATCTCGGCCATTCGAATTGGCCATTTCAGCGTCATTTCAAGCGTTACCGAAACGTTCGAGATATTGATTGAAACGAAATGACTGTCAAAATGTTTCCTTTTCATAATCGAAATGGAACGTTTTGGTCATTCCGACTGAGAAGTTGAGAAGAGAGAGACTGAATCACAATTTATATCAACTTTGATGGGAAAAGTGACGCATTATAGTGCACTAATTCTTCATCAGCTTTACTGAAAATTGGATCCAGAATCTCTGTAGTTCGAGGGATGTATATTTTAGTGTATTTACTTATATTCTTTCTTTACAAAGTTACTTACATTATAGAGAGACAATGAAAGTAACTGTATTGAAATGCACGTCCCTCAACTACAAAGGATTCGAGTCCTGAGATGTATTTCTGATTGACTTTTAGACCTTCTTCTTTTAGTTGCCATAATTGTATTTTAATTAGTGTTGTAAAAGTTGTCAGACGTTAGTCGAATAACGAATTAGGACCCAATGCCATGTTAAAGTTTATGTGGGATTGAACATGACAGAGGTCTTAGGCAAAAAAAATCAGTAAACCTTTTTTGTAGTTTTCAGTTGGGTTTTGATTTTAGGAAGCGGTTAACCAAACTGGAAATAAATTTAATTTTTATTTTTCAATATTAGATTTTTTTCTTTTATTTTAACCATTGAATTTTAATTTTGTCCGTCTCTATATATCATTTTTTTATTGTGGACATATAGTAGTGTCGTAGTAATGTTATTATGTGATAACAATTTGACTATTTATTACTCCCTTCGTCCCGGTCCAATTTACTTATCTTGATCGGATACAGAGGTTAAGAAAAAATAGATTTTGTGGAATATTTGGTTTTTTTAAAGGTGGAGATTGAATGTGGAGATTTTGAGGGTGAAGATTGTAAGAGAAATTTGTCATTTATGAGCTGATAAATTAGATTGGAACAAACAGAAAAAAGAAAGTAGACAAATTCGAACGGAATGGAGGGAGTATGTTTCAATGTTTGTTTGGACTTTTAGTCTTTTTCCTTTTGATTTATTTTAGTATTAAATTTACTTTGGATTTAATAGCTAGTACTAAATACACACACATAAAAGGCTCCAAGAATCAAAGGTCACAATTGTGTTCTTTATGGGGAAAAATAAAAATTAATGGTTAACCGGGACAAAACATAAATTAAAAAGAAAAAATGGATTTTAATCGAACCCAACTATTGTAATTTGGTTCGAGTTACGACTCCCTACTTTGATCCCCCAAAAGTTCGGTTAACCAAAAGTTTCGTTAATCGAATGCACACCTCTACCTTTCATTCTGTTTTTATCTTATTATTATATATGAAAAATGTTTTCTCTATCCTATAATGGAAATCATGTTTTAGACGGGCTGGATCAAGGACGGACCTATCTTATGGCGGCCTTGTCCCCCACCTCCATCCCATTATTTGTATCCTTAAACTATATATGTGTATAATATGTAATATTGTGTATTTATTTTAATATATGTGTGTCTTAGCCTCTCTCAAAATTATATGCAATAAAATATACTAAACTTTGGCACATTTAATAATAAATATTGTTGAATTTCTTAAATAATAAATGTAGTATATTTAAATATTTAATATTTATTATCATGTGTGTATTAATGTTTATTGGTGGTTCTTTATTTATCGGTCTCCCTAACTTTATGTCTTGGGTCCGTCCCTCAGCTGGACCATGGGGCTCGACGGGCCCGGTGGATCGCCGTAGATCTAATAAATGTTAGTGTAATCTAAGAGAATAAGTGATGATCGCTGAACTCTCCAATTTTCAGTTTGATAAAGTTGCGGCCCCGACGACCCAAATTGCCACCGCTACGTATAACAACATACATTGATAAAACATATTCCCTCCGTCCGTTCTAATTTGCCTACTTTTCTTTTCCTAATCTAATTTGCCAGCTCATAAGCGACAAATTTCTTTCACAATCTCCAACCTCAAAATCTTCACATTCAATCTCCACCTTTGAAAAAGTCAAAGATTTCATAAAACCTGTTTTTTCTTAACCTCCGTATTCGATCAAGATAGGCAAATTGGGTCGGGACGGAAGGAGTATTACATAAAAAGATAGGATAGATGTAGAAATAAATGCACATGAAGAAGAAGATGGGTAGGAGAGTGTTGGCAAAAAGTGCATTAGCAATGCAAAAAGATGTCCAAATTCAAATGTTTTGAACAATATAGATAGGTACTAACAATGGTCATTGGCTTCCTACTTTTTGTTTAGATGTGTTGATAGATAACTTCCACCACTTTCCACCACTATTAGAGGCATTCTACAATTATTCAATCAATTCAATCCCATCATAATCTTATCTTTTTTCATGCTTTGTTAATCAAAATCATACCAAGATTAATTGGATTCAAAGACTTGTTCATCATTAGGTTACATCTTGTTTTTATCCTTCAAAAGTGTTTGATTTTGCCCAATTTATGTGAAGGACAATTGTCGGATTTTATGTATTCATGTTCGAGTATTCGTGTCCAAACAAACAGACAACAAATTTGTATCAAAATAACTTATAATTTTCGAATGCGTTATGTATACTACTTTACGCATTATCATTAGATACATGCGTACAATAAGTTTCCGATGTCATATTTAAAGTTTATTAACCTTATTATAAGAAAGGTTAATTGTAGCAACCCCACCAAACTATCAGCGTTCTTGGTGGCATCGATACATATAAACTATACATATTTGACAGATAAACCACTAAATTTATTTTTCGATTGGCAGATAAATCACCAAACTTATTTTTCGATCATTTTTTCGTCAGAATTTCGTACATTACTTGCGCATGATAAACTTCTAATGACTTTTTTTTTTTTTTTTATAAACAACCTTTTTAGTATGTCAAACGTGTAAAATTCGTTCATATAATCATCAGTAGCTCTCTCTCCCAATATTTAGAACCTTCATTATTGATGACGAGTGACTCCTCTAGCTACTAAAAAGCATGTTTTGACAAGAGAAGTCCTTAACAAATTATAACGCGCAAGTCACATGTGGAATTCCGGCTAAAAATGATTGGAAAATAAATTTAGTGGTTTATCTGCCAAAATCCGTATAGCTTATATGTATGAGTGCCACAAAAAAAATTTCAGTAATTTATGTATAGAAACGTAGATAATTTGGTGCAGTCGTTGTAATTACGCTTATTAGAAATATAAAAAGAAGAAATAAGAAATTTCCATTGGACATGACAAAATTTAATAGATTAATGAAAACAACCGAGCCCCTAATGTTCTTCTAGAACCGAACTTTTTTGCAAGATCTTTCAGTAAAAATCAATCACTTTCTTTATAAAAAAAAAAGCATAAAAGCATTATCAATATTCCTTCATCAATTTAAGGATGAGAAATAAGTAGAAGTGGAAAATCCATTCGGTATTTTTAATGAATGGACTATAAAAATCTTAACCAAAATACCATTGAGCCTAATATATTCGACCAGATGCATCGATGATTTGATGGACCACGGATTGAACCGTCATCTTTATATATTTCAGGAAATAAGATGGGATTGGCTCAACAATTTTTAGCTTAATGGAATCCCGTTTTACCATTAGGGTGAGATTGCTCGAACGCTTCTGATAAGTTAATACATTTATACCTCTTACTTTTACTGCTTGTCTGAACTAGTCCGACATCTTAGTGATTTAGGGGAATAAATTATGCTTGACTCAATAATTTTCGGTCGATTAAAATTTAAGTCGACAGTCTAGTCTAACATATGACGTTGACCTCAAAAACTAGGTCTGATCGGACGACGCAACTTGCCACATTTACACGAGGCACATATTGGGGCTGTCGAAATTTAGCAGGAGGTTTTTCGGCTTTTAGCCCAATCTGTTGAGTTGGGCTGGGCTGTCGAGGCCCACGACCACTAAGTTCCAAACTCTAAATTCAGCCCAATTTCGGCCCAATATATATGCTAAATGAGGGGAAATTTTCTTTTTAATTATTTATATTCCCGCTTCTTCCGCGCCAATTTGCTCCTTCCAATGTTTGAAAAATTTGCCCTAATTATTAAAACGAAGAAAATTGAAGAATCAATGGAGAAAATGCTGCCATGGTTGGAGGTGTCGACAATGGTAAAGCCAGCAATAATTCGTTCGCAAAGACTATATGCTCAATCTGCTACGAAGATCTCAAACCCGTAGTAGAAGATCTTCAATCCATCTCCGTTTGCGGCCATGTCTTTCACGAGCTCTGGTCAGTTGCATTTTGCGCTCAACTTTAAATTTATCGATGTCGAAGACAGCAATGCTGATTTTCTTTGGATTGGTCTTTTTTTCAGTTTAATTTCTTGAGAAAAGGTATAATGGATTTAGCGACTTTTAGGTTTATTAGTCACTCATCAGCTAAATCATGCTTAAAGTAGATGATGCAATGCATATGTTTTAATTTTCTTATAAGAATTAATTGTCTAGTTACATCTATTCTCAGTTTCTGACAATTTGTCTTTCATAGTTGTTTGCATTATTTCTTTTAATTTATGTTGTATTTATACTTTACCTCCAGTTCAAGCTGAGTTAAGTCTTCATGCAAGAATATAGCGAGGTGAACCGCTATTCTTTATCGACCTATAAATATTGAGCTGCCTAGGTGCTCGGCGCAATACTGCTTAGATTCGGTAGAAAGTCTGTACTAGTTTGCTAAATACAAAAGGGTTAAACTGCTAGGCCTTGTATGGGGGGAACATGTTGATGATTGATGAAGGCGTCTAATGATAATCTAGATTGTTCGTCATTATAACTGAATCTGACATGATCTATTTATTGACAATCATAGCCTTCAACAATGGTTTGAGTACTGTCCCAATTCGAGAAAGAGGAATTGCCCGATATGCAAGCAAAATTGTACAAATGCAAATGTGGGGCGCCTCTATTTTCAATCAATTGGTGATGCAAATGATTCTAGTTCTCAAAAGCCACGTGATCATGAGGAGAATCCTGAGGAATTACGAAAAGAAGTCAATAGGTTGGAGGGAAAAGTTACAGCCGTGGTTTCGACTTTGGAGCAGCAACAGAAAGAATTTAAGGAAGTTAAGGATCAGGTAATTCATTGCACTTTTTTGTTGCAATTATCTGGTTTGGGAGGTTTTAATTCTGTCACAATTCAAATTATCCATTCAACTTTTGTTGCAAATATGTGGTTGTAAGATAATGAGATATTTTATTTGTATTGATTTTATAGCTGAAAATATTTTTCAAGCTCTGAGGACTTGGTCATTTCATATTACGTTGTTGATCAGATTTCAAGTTCTAAGATTATTCTTGTGTTTTTCTGTTTCTAATTGCTGGTTGATGGTAAATTGATAATTGAAGCAATTGCTGGATAGCACCTCTTTCATAAGAATAGCAACTACATGATCAAACTTCACTCATGAAAGTTTAGTATTTCTCCGTCTTCCCTAAATAATTGAATTATTAACTGTGTCAGTCTGTTTGGGTACAGAGCTCTATTTGAAATACAGCTCCCTCCCCACCCCAATCCCGAAAGAAAAGAATGAGTAAGTTTCTGACAATTTCCTAAACCTTTTATTGTAGCTCTTCGCGTGCAAGGAGCATTTGAAAGCAGAAGTGGTGCTTAAAAATGAAGCTCTAGCTCAGGCAGCAACCAGTCAGCAGTTGCTTCGTATGAAGTCTGAGGTAAGATTTTGTTTCTGCTATCATATTTACCAGTAGGAACAGGCATCACACTTTCTCATGCAGACACTCACACCAAAAGTTATGCGTGTCAGTTTGCATTGCGTTAGGCAAATTCCTTTCCTTTTAGATTCTGAATATTATATAAAATGTTAAATGGACAATACTGTAGGAGCTGGATAAATCAACTCTGGAACGCATGAGAGTGCAAGAGAGAAATATGGCTTTAGCAAAGGAACTTGCGGCACTTAAACTGTATGTGAAGCTATGTTGGTTTGAAACTTCACATGCTTCTTAATACTATTTGTTGCTTGATACGTTCTTTTCATTGTTTTACAGGGCCTCTGACTTGGACCTGGAAGAAGATGATGTTGTGAAACTTGCTTCATTAGGCAATGATTTTGGCAGCAAGGAAACAATAGACACTCTGAAGAGATCGTTGGTGATTCGCAACAAGTAAGAGTTTTATACATTTTTACCATCTTAGTAAAATTTCTATTTAATGTGGCTGTCATTGTAAAAGTTTCTTCCTATCACACGCTCTATTGTCTTGAACTGATGTAGTAAAGTATCTGCAATCATTTTGACCAAATACTTCCACAAAAAGCTGCTCCGACTTCCTCTGACCTCCTCTTTCCCTTATCATATTTTTAATCATAAACTATAAGCTGAAGATATCTAGTAAAGATGTTATCCTCTTCAGGTGACTTTGATTTGGCTGTTCTTACTACTACCTGATATCATTTGGACCATCCATTATTTTCATGGCCTGCAGGTTTTTATATTAGAAAATAACCTCTGGCTATAGCATTGCATTTTGGAAACGTAATCTTGTAACTTCAGTTTTTAAGCAAAGCCAGACAAATTTTTGCTTCAGTTTGTTAAATGTTTTCCCTTCATTCTGTTTTTGTCTACCTGCATGAATGATGTACTCATGATCTATAAATATTTGTGAGACCATTGTGGATCCTTACCCCGTAGGTTCGAAACTAAAAGTTGTTTCTTGACGCTGCTATGCTGAAGCTGTTTCCTGCTTGTAAGCTAAAATGTACAACTGTAACTTCGGTAATCTCTTTGTTTATCCTTTTCCTTAACTTTTATAATCAGGATTTGACTTTACTGTATAGGAAATACAAGGAACTTATGGCCAAGTGCAATATTTTAGGAAGAGGAGAGGCTCGGTACCTTCGCAAGCTTGAGAAGGCAAATGAAAAGATAGAAAAGCTCAAGGTACATTAAAGCCAGAGCCCAAAGCATAGATAATCTTGTTCTATTGTATTACAATAACTAGCTAAAAACCCATAATTATTCAGTTGAGGGTCCAAGGACTGGAGACTGTTGTTGAAATGAAAGACAATGAAGCTTTGAGAGTGCTGAAAGATCAGAGTACCAACGCAAAAAAGGATGCTCATGAAAATCCAATGAAGAGAACTTCAAGTCGAGTTGATTTAGATGAAACTAGTGCTATGCCGAACATGGCATTCTATTCAGCGAAAGTAGAACCTTGCGGGCCTACAAAGCGGAAAAGAATAACGGATGACAGTTTACCTGAATCTACCGACGGACAGACTGAGCAGGTGAAAGGTCCTTCCTTGGCGAACAAGGATGAGGATGTGCGTCAGTCTGTATTCACAAACGGATCCTCCTACAAAAATCTGCCATGTGCTAATAACAATGCAATTACTGAGACATCCCATGTCCTAATACCAGACTCATGCCTTGATACTAAAGATGATGTGGACATTGTAAAATGTGACAACAATGATGGAGTATCATACTCTTTGTCCAAGAGAAAGGATAGAAAGAGAGATCAGGTCAATAAGCTGTTACCTGATGTGGATGATGATTTGGTATGCTTTGGTGACACTAATCCATTTCAAACTTCACTACCAATTAAAAAAGAGATCAGTTCATCAGTTCCAGTCCTACAATCTGGTATATCCTGATCAAAATTTTATATTGAATGCTTCATATATTTATATATTTATGTAGTCCATTATTGTTAAGCTGCTCACCGAAACAAATTTTAATTGAATTACCGTTTTATTACTATCTGTTGAATTTTTTAGGCGACCCTTGGTTTTCTGGTGGTTTACTGGGTCCTGATGGAACCAACTGGCACTTGGGGAAATGGTGCAAGAAGACTCAGAGCCAAGGATCAAATGCAAGAACAGGTGACTTAATTGCTGTTGGAGCTGATGGTAGAGGTGGGCAAATCAAGGTTATGAGATCTCTCGACCAATCATCATCGGTGGGTCGTTTATTCTTCCTCTAGGTTTATGTCAAAATAAGATTTCATCATAATTCATACTGCATTTCCAGGTTTTGCGTTATTACTGTGGTCTCTTATTTACAAGTTGTCTATCTAGTAATCATGCAACAACTGATCTAGTAAACATATTCTCTTCTGCTTTGTTCTAAAATCCTGTCTAGGCCTGCCTACTAGACAGTCCTCGACCACCTACATTTTTCCTTACTCCTCCCTGCTTAATCCCTCTTAGACCTTGGCTACAGCCCGATTAGTGTTTAGAGTGTCTTTTAGAACATTGCTCTTTTGTAACTACTGTCCTTTTCACTCTTGTCCAGGATATCAAAGACACAACTCGGGCAAAAAAGTGCAAGCTTGGTGCCAAGCCAAGTAATAAAGGACTCTTGCAGATTGAACATTTCTTTTCAAGGACAGGTCGATGATCGAATCAGATCAGTAATTACTATTGGTAAGCCTACAGGTGGATTAGAGGATGAGATCTTTTTTTCTTAAATTGTACCAAGCATCTCTTTTCTCTAGTGGGTGTTTATGATCAATTCATCAAAAAACTCGATTCGTTCTTATGTCTTTATTCACCTTGAACAGAATCTATGCCTGTGGTACTTGTTATAATACCATGACAAAAGGAGATTAAAAGAAGTTAAATTCATAATCTTGTAAGATCAAAAACTTTCAGCCATCTTTTCTTCTCGTCACCATATAACATTACATTATTGAATTTCTATTTGCAAAACAAAATTTACGAAATTGTTCAAATTACATAAATCCACTTAAAAAGTACGTATTTGCTGTAATATTGTGCTTGTAACTTTGTCTAGTGAAGGGTTTCATGCACTCTTGGTGTAACCATCCTCCTTTCTCTATGATTAGACGTGCCAAAATTGGCTTTGCCTAACGACCAAGGCTGCTTGACATTTTAGGTGGCTTGGTCCATAAGGTTGTATCTGGAAATATCATTGGACCTGCTAGGCTCGAACAAAATGGGTAATGGCTAGGCTGTGTTTATTGTTTTTTTTATCTTGGTAGAATTTCTTGCCAGGCGGACTTTGGTTGTGTTGGTGGTCCAATTTGCTACCTCTATCCATAATGAACAAGATATTGTTGTGATTGGATAATTGCATGGAAAAAGGAAAAGAAGAAAATAATATCCTACTGCAAATGTCTTTTTGCATGATTTTGTCATTGCATATGCCATTCTTAATGATCACAATTTTGACGTGATTAATTAGCATAGTGTATAAAGTGTATAAAATTCAATTTCACACTGTAAAGGTGATCAGGAGAATGTGGACACGTTTACTCGACAATCGTTAGAAAATCACCTTTAAATTGCAAAAGTGAAATATTTTTGCATCTTTAACTAACCTTTTCTTCGTTAAATGTTGTATTTTAGTCAATCAAATAAAAAATGTGCGACCAGAAGAAAAAAATAAAATAAATGGCTAGTAGTATTTGCATCAACTTGTCCAACAAGAAACAAATGGTTATGGTCAAATATATTTAACCATTAATGGAATATTTTGCATGCATGAGATCTTGACTATAAAGTGGACTTATACTAGTTGATTTTGTGGTTATCATTGTCATTTTCTTAAGATAGAATTGTTTGAATTTTCAGATAATTTATTCTTGAAAATGCACGCGTGGGTAGCTGCCAGCTGGCAATTGCACGTATTGGTACGGCAAGAAAACGTCACTAGAGTATTGGAAGACAACCGGACATGCGGGTCCAATTTGATCCCATTTAGGGAGCTTCTAGGTTGAGGGCAAATACTACATTTTTCATGTCACCAATCAAAAGATTGTGATGCCTTCCAAATTATTATAATTATTATTAAAAAAGCAAAAAAAACGTAACAACTATTGAGAATATCAAGACAATTTATGTTCTTAAATTGTTAGATTAAAATAGTGTTTTCTTGTTCTTTGATTCTTTATCCTCATTTTTTATTATTGAGTGGTTTCACTTAATTCTTTGGAGATGATTGCAACATGCCCCATATTGATTTGATTTCTTTCTATCAAATAACCCCATCCACATTTGATTCACATGCAATACACTTTGAATTGATTTTTAATCAATTTCAACAAGTTTTGCTTTTTAATTGAAAGCTTACTTGAGTTGTACCCTTTTGATTTCGATATATGCTTCATTCATTTACGAAGTTGTTCCAATTAATTGGTATTAACTCTAGATCTTGGCCCAGAGAAATGAATTAATACTTTCTATTCAAGCTCTATTATAGACCTTTAATATTCATTAAATTGGATCTTTGTCCTGACATAGGATTTACAAATATATGAATTTTTCATCAAATCTCCCCAATAAAAGTTGGAGTTGAGGTGGAAGCAAACCCTACCTCCCTTGCCACCCGGCATCGTACGTTACAAAGGAAGATGATGAGCCTTTCATATGTTATCCTAATTTATGTTCTATTTAATTTTCTATAAGAAAACATATTCTTCTTTATCATGTTGCGATGCACGTTTATAATTAAAGGATAGCCTTAAGGCGTTAATTAATTTGCGTACGACATCATTTGGTTGTGGATGTTTGTTAAATAGTATGTCGTACCATGAGGAGCGCATGTTTGATAGCTCATTTTGCTTAATGCATATCTGTTATCTTCCTCCCTCAATTCTCTGTTTCCTCCCATTTCTTATCCTCTACATCGTTTGGTTGTGGATGTTTGTTAAATAGTATGTTCGTCCTCGTCTTGGATATATTATATTTGGTACCAGAACACCGATCCTATTGTTACCGTTTCAATGGCAAAGAAAAACATAACTCGTGTTGACGCTCTAGAGGAGCAAATGACTGGATTAACCCATGGGCAACCAACTATCCTAGTATCTTTCAGGGCCAAAATGAGATGAATCAGCTTATGGAGGGCATTCGAGAGCTCATTAAGTTGCAGATCATGGAGGCAAATGAGCCCAGTTAATAAGGAACTTGCTAACCTTAATATAAACAATACTAGTTCTGGATCTAGTACTTATGGTAGAAATGATTATGGATCCTGTCCCAAGCACCATATACTCGAGTTAATGTACCCCTAGTTAACTAGAGAGCACCAAATTTTGATTTTTCCTTAATTTAGTGGAGAAAATCCCATATCATGGCTTAAGAAGTGTCACAAATTACTTTACTTTCAACCATATGGCAGATTATGAGAACATAATGCTAGTCATGAATCTAGAAGGAATGGCTGATTAATGGTATATGGATTATGATGAGGGAAATAGGAATATGACTTGTGAACGTTTTTCTGAGGAGATTTCTGAATAGTGATGGTATTGGAATTGTGGGTCAATTTAACAAGTTGAAACAAAAGGGGGATATGTAATCATCTATACAAATATTCGAGGAGTTAAAAGCATTTATGATAGAAAAGAATAAATCCCTATCTTCAGACTACTTCATAGAGAGCTTCATCAGTAGATTAAGAGAGGAAATTGACAAAATGGTGGAAATCTTAAGCCCAAGCAGTTTGCTAACTACTATGAACTAGCTATTAAGCAAGAGCAAATGGTGCAGCTATGGTTTAAAGGACATAGGGGGGGGGGCACCAAAACCCGTTAGCACTCTACAATATTTCAGGTGGAATAATGATGGTGGGGGTTATAAAAAAGCCAATCCTACCACAACTCCTTCAGTAAAGAGACTGAGTCATGAAGAAATAAAAGCAAGAAGGAAAAAAAACTTGTGTTTCAATTGCAATGAAGTTTATCACATGGACCACAGATGTAAGAAGTTGTTTGTGATCATGGGTGAAGATGTTCGTAATCCATCTGATACATTAGTGTTGGAAGGGACAAAAGAGGATGAGAAGGAGGTAGTAATTTCACTCAATGCTTTAGTTGGCCATACCCACTTGATACAATTAAACTGGAAGGAAGAGCAAGGGTTAAAAATATCAACATACTGCTGGACCCAATTTATACACGTTTTGTATCCATGATTTTAGACTCACTGAGACGAACATTTTGATAACATTTGCATGCATTTTTGGTCGAATCATGTATTATTTCATTATCTTGAGCCGAAGGACGTATTTGCTGGTTTTGGAGTAAAAATGCTTTATTTTAGCCTTAGGATTAGAGTTCATAAGGATGAAGATCGGATAAGAAATGAGCACAATGAGGTTAAAACGATAAAGCTACGTAGTATTTAGGCAGCGCAAATGATTCGGCCGGACGTTAAAGTGATCCGGCCGGACGTTAAAGTGATCCGGCCGGATCAAGAAAAGAAGAGACAAAGAAGCCGCTCCAGATTGTTCGATTTAGCCGGACCAGATTAAGAGACCCGGCTGGATCCGTTTAAGGAGGAATTCTCAAGCCAAGGCAGATTATGTCATCCGACCGGATGAGTTTGTGTAATTAGGACGCAGCTTCGGCAGATCACTTAGACCCGTTCATCTTTGGCGCAAGAGCGCTCTATTAGTGAGCTATTACACACTCTTTCAAGGGTGGCATCCGATGCTAGGAAGATGTGAGCTGGAGCATAACATTTCATCCAATAGGATCGGTTTAAACGATCCGGCCAGATCCGAGGATGAGCTTGCAAAACTTTTATCCACTTTGTTATTTTTCGGCCCGTTTCAACCTAAACTTGTCCCAATCTATAAAAAGGGGTCTTTTGAGCGAAAATGGAGAGTTTTGACATTCTACTAGCTTCAACCCTTGGAGTAGAGAGCAATAAAAATACGGAGGATAATATCAGAACAAGAGCCAGAGTTGATTCAATATAATTCCGGGTTTATTAGTTCTTCATTGTCGTAATTGATATTGAATCTTTGTCTTTAAATACATAAATTTGATATTCACCAACATGATTGGCTAAGTTTTTCATTGTATTCTAGGGCTAGAAAGTAAGTTACAATAACTTTATGTTTTGATTTTTTGATTTATTTAGACTCCGTTCCAAGTTTTTATCTATGTGGTTGTGTTTATTCTTGGATTTGTCAATTTGGCCAATTGTTAGATTCAAATAGCATAATAGATTCGTCGCATGATCAACGTTCATATTTGATTAGGAAATGCAAGTGTTTATTAGGTTTAAGTAAAAATTCGTATTTAAGTATATTTTCGGCATGAATTTCCTATTTGATATGATTTGTGCGATTTTGGATGTTTTTGAGAAATAATTTGATGGTTAGGAAAATCTGGGAGACCAAGAAGGACGATTGCACCCATTTTCACACTCCAGCCCGCAAATCGAGGCCTAAATAAGCCCTCTCGAGCCCAGGTGAGGCCTAACTTGAAGTTCGTCAAGTCACAAACAAAATTCGTGAAGGAATCAAGCCAGAAAAATGGGTATAAAGGCTTCAAAACGGTGAAAAACAACCTAAGAAGATCAATCGCACGCATTTCCCATTTCGGCCAGAAAATCGAGGCCCAAACGGGCCCCAATCAGATCTCACCAAAGCCCAAAGGGTTCAGGTTGAGAAAACAAGAGGAAAGGGTCCGAAGTGACGGCGAAAGAAGATGGCACGCAACGGGAATGCACGACACACCCGAGGCACCTGAAATCGGAGAAAAAAGGAACCACCGGTCCGATACCGGCCTGCTTGGGTCCAGTACCAGGCTGGAGTTCCTAACAGATTGCAAATGTTGGATCCGGTACTGGCCCGCTTGGATCCGGTATTCAGTCCGATTTTGTCTCGGTCGAGCGTCATAATTTCATATTTTAGACATAACTTCTTCGTTCGAATTCGAATTTCGGTGATTCTAGTTGCCACTTGAAGTTAAGCTGAATATCTACAACTTTGTAGTTCAAGTCAAGAGCTGATTATGGACGAATAATTCCCATAATTACCAATAAAATTTTATCCAGCGCATCCGGGAGTTCCGACTCAGCATTTAAGAAGATCAAACTATTTGATTGTGTTTTTACTAGTTTATACTTACTTTTCCTTAGGATTTCTGCATATCTTGTGAGTAGGGATGCAAACGAACCGAATCGAAGCGAATATTAAGAGATTCGATTCGAATTCGTGAAATTTGGCTTCGATTCGATTCGTCGATCGAATTTTAAATCTGATTCGAATTTGATTCGAATTTTTTTTTCGAATATATTCGATTCGATTCGATTCGATTCGTGATTCGTAAAATTAAAATTTTCAACAAAAAAAATATTGTTATTTAGAAAATATTCGATTCGAATTCGATTCGAGATCAAATTTGTCTAGATTCGAAAATTAGAAACCATATGTTTTACTAAGGGAATTTGTTTATATTTACTATTAAATATATTTTTATTTATTATAATTATATTATATATTTAATATTATATATATATCGAATCGAATCATCGAATTTGACGAATCGAATACATATATATCCGAATTCGATTCGAAATATAAACGAATATAAAATATGATTTGAATTCGAATTCGAATTTTACCGAATCGAATCATCCTAAACGAATTCGAATCACGAATCGAATCAGTATAATTTGATTTGACTTGCATCCCTACTTGTGAGGGGTGTGTGGGAAATGTGTCTCCCATATTAACACTCCCTCATCCTTTTGTCAAATAACTAATTTCATTTGCAAGATTTCTCAATTCTAATTACTTCTCCTCTAGGAATCTTCTCATTCTTTCCTCTCTAGTAAGAAAACTAGGGTTCTTCATTGTTCTTGATGATCCAACCTAGGGTTCTTGAGACTTTGAACGATTTTTAGGACTTTTGCTAGGATTTTCGATTGGAGACGACTACGAACAAGAATTGAAGATTACTATTGCCATATTAATTACAAAACTAAGCATTCTTACTCTCTTTTAATTGATTTATTTTTTCATATATTATGTTAGTCCCCCCCTTTTCATTTAATGTTGGGGTCTTGCATTTGCTATGGTTTGTTGATGATATTTATGGATTGTGAGTAGTTGAATTTTTAGGGTTGGGAGTAGCCCAACCCTAGAGTTTGATTTCTTGTTGATTATTTGGTTGATTTATGGGTGATTTGTGATTGAAATCAACATTGTGATATTGTATAGGTTATATCATAGGTGTAGCTAACCTAGGGAATATTGATTCTCCTCGAGGGCCATGGGGAACGACGGAAGAACCTGAATCGCATATATCGATCTAGATGGATGTCCTAATGCCTCTCTCTTTAGGCAATATCCACTTGGGGTGGGGTTTTTAGGATTAATTGGATTACACAATCAATTTGTATGTCTTGGCTTAATGATTCCATTATCGGTCTTCAGTAATCGGGATTAGGGGTGAGTTGTTGTGTTATTGGTTGATTTGATAATCCATCTTGTTTGCTCACTTGGATTTCTAATTTGGAATCCATCACAACCCTTAGATTAATTGGTAATCTCTTGATCTTAATCCTAGGTTTAGGGTGAAACTATACCTTAGAAACTCATTTCCAGTAGAGAGTATCGTTTATATATTTAATTGCTTAATTTATGATCATTTAGTAATGAACAGATCTCTATATTTCCAATTTTCCTAACTTAATTGAATCGAAAGACCTTTAGTGCGCTCTTTGAGATATCCTCTCTATGGTTCGATAATTTACTACCACCGTCTATCCTATACGCTTGCGGGTAAAATAAAGCCCTTTCATTATTTTGTTATTTTGAAATGAATTTACTAGACAAGTTCACACATAGCATAGATATTCAATATCGACTGAGAGGTGTGAGATATCTGCCTATACATTGATCTTTTGATCTTTTAGGAGTTACATATATAATAGTTAGTTGGAGACAATAACTATTTATACATAAGCTACACATTAATATCGTGCAAGAGGATGGTTAATTAGATAAGTGATCGCCCACTAAAAATTGGAACTCGGTTTAAAGGTCTAGATAATTAGGATAATCTGGCATATGGAATTCGTAACTGAAATTGAACTTTAGGATACGTCTTTTAATCTGATTCATTCTCTACATTTACTATTGTTATTCCAAATGTTTTAAGTGTTTGTTTTACGATTTTTGTTAATAAACCAATCATCCCAATTGGAAAGTCTAGATAGAGTTGAACTGTCAGGATCAGGATATTTAATTCACATAATGATATAGTCTTTGTGGGATTAACCTTGCTCACCACTGTCTATGGGTACACCATGAACTTCCGGTCGTACTAGGATTCGATTTTAGTGTACCAACAACCGGCATTCACAGCTTCTTGGATCCATCTTCAGCTGATAAAATAGGGTGCTTAATGGAGTATACTACTCCAATGCTAGTGATTGTTATTGATGGTGGATGGTGGAGTGTAACTCCAAGTGTTCCCAGTGTGAGTGGAAAATGGGGGATTGTAAATTCAGCTCAGTACTGAGATTGCTGAATCTAGGGGGTATGCATGGTTATTGGAGTAGATATGTGACCGCACTGTCGCGATGCGGTAAAATTAATTAAACCTAGCTACCCTTCTAGCTCGTAGAAGTGGTAAGTAGGGTCGATCCCACAGGGAGCAGGAAGACTCTTAGTGTTTAAGTAAATCCTAATACTAGCAATATATATAAATATATAAATAATGGGGGTTTATGAATTGATGTCTATTAACTAAGGAACTAAAACAGAAATTAAGCAAATTAACTATGACTTGTTCTACTTATAAAATAACGAATCCCAGCCCTTAATCTTATCTCCCCCTAGTTATTACTACCCTGTGATAGATGCAATTATTAACCAATTTTATCCTTAAAACTCCTACCCCGAGATTAGCAACAAGCTCTGCTAACCTCGTTACCCCTTATGTTTAACTAACCAAAACAAGCTCTTTGGTTAGTCTATCCAGTTGAGTGACCTCAGAATAAGCTCTCTGGATCTCATTAACCGGACGCCTAGAGAACTAGGATAACGGGATAGACACGGTGTGGACCTCGTAAGCTCGGACCCATTCAGACCGAGCTATATACTACCCTAGCGATATCACTCGCTATTCGCTACTAAGTGGCTATAGGTTCGTAACAATTACGGATTACGATTATAACCTAGCGTTACTTATGCAATTATAATCCTAGGTGATCAATCTAGCATATAAACACACAAGCATTGAAGGATAAACAAATAGTATAACAACGTTTCAAGAAATCAACTGATTAATAATCACCGTAAATATCATAAAATAATAACAACTAGGGTTCGACTCGATTAAGGACTGAAATAACCTACTAGCCGCTCATGGCGGTGACAAAAGACAAATTAAACTGAAAATACATAATTAAAAGACTAAAGGACTAGAAAACCCGAGTAGTGCCGATCTTGATTGGTTGTCCCCTTCGGAATCTCCCAATCTCGCTCTCTTCTAATGTTCAAGTCCCTTATTTCCGAGCATAAAGGTCCCTTTTTATAGAGGAAGTCAATTTGGGTTGATTTTGGGCTTTAAAACGGAATTCTTGTGGCCCAAGGATTAATTAACCGCCTTAACGAGCCGCGACCGCGCTCATGGGCCGCGCCCGCGCCCGCTCTTGGTCCAGCAGCACGCCGCGGCCGCGCAAGTGTGCCTCGGCCGCGCTACTTGTCCAGAATTTTTCCGCTTATTCCTTCACTTGGACCGCGGCCGCGCCATTTTGCCTCGGTCGCGGTACTCTGTTCTTTATTTTCCGGCGATTTTTCCATCCTTTTGACATCCGGACTTCATTTCCTCGTTGTGCATCCGGCCGAGTACGAATACTTAGCCTTAAATCACCTATTTAGCTCAAAATGAAAACACAAACGTCAAATTGTCCAACGGCACTAAAACAAACCAAATACTCTCCATTCTACACGCAAACATCACAATTCATCACTCTAACAGACTTAAAGTGCATAAATAAACGCGTGTACCAATATGCTTAGCCAACTGGGGCCAATTACTTTTGATTTAAAAAATCACTTGGTATAGTTTGAGAACAAGAGAAAGACAGTGACCTTGCAGGGCACTAAACCAAGAATTAGATACAATATAATCACAACCAAACAAATGAAGAAAACAATCAGAAAAGGAAAAAGGTGAATCAAAAGCCTATTTGTGTTTAATTCTGGAGATGAAGCTAAGATAGGTGATTGAAAGACATTGGAAATTCAATCTTTGTTGGATGAGTGCAAGAAGTTTTTGAGACACCAACTGAATTTCTACCCAAACGACAATGGCATCACAAAATCATTATTAAAGCTGAGGGGAACCCATTATGCAGAGTCCCTACAAGTATTATTTCTTGCAGATGCAAGAAAGTGGAGAGTGGGGTGATACAACTTAGTAATAGTTCATATTCATCACCTGTCTTACTGGTCAAGAAGAAAGACGGTAGCTAAGCATTTTGTGTGGATTATAGAAAGCTAAATGCAGTTGCTGTGAAAGATAGCTATGGTATGCCACTTATTGAAGATCTACTTGATGAATTGGGGAATGGCAACAAAATTTCAAAGATTGATTTAAGTGCTAGGTACCATCAAATCAGAGTGGCACCAGAAGATGTGTATAAGACAACCTTCGTAACTGCTTCTGGCCTTTATGAATTCAGGTTCATGCCTTTTGGCTTGACAAGTGCACCAACTTTTCAAACTTCAATGAATCAGGTATTTCAGCCCTATGTGAAAGAGTTTGTTCTGATCCTTTTTGATGATATACTAGTGTATAGCTCATCCATGGAAGAGCATGTGAAGCACTTAAGAGAAGTATTTCAACTATAAGGGAAAACCAGCTGTATGCTAAAATGTTAAAGTGCACTTTTGGACACTCAAATGCAGTATCTGGGATAGATTATTAATAGGGAAAGGGTTAGTGTAGATCTTTAAAAAAGTAAGGCTATGGCTAATTGGCCATACCCAAAAACTGCAAAGGCTTTGAAGAGTTTTTTTCAGGACTGACAAAAAACTAAAGAAAATTTGTCAAGACATATGGGGTTATAACTTCACCGCAACTACTCTCACCAAGAAGGGGCAATTCAATTGGGGTGAAGCAGTAAAAGAAACTTTTGACATCCTAAACTGGCAATAATCTCTTCACCAGTGCTCAAACTACTAAAACATCACTAAAGTCTTTGTAGGAGAAACAAATGCTTGATATGATTGGATTGTGATGATGTCAGGAACCGGAAAGGTCGGATCCAGGTCTGGCGACACTTAATATCTCCGAGGTTGCCCGAACATCGATATTAACCTGCAAAACAGAACTCCGGGATTGCCCCACGGGGTAGATCCTCTGATGCTTAAGTTAGTGTTTGGCGGCGGTTCATTGAAGGTAGGTTAAAGAAGTACGTGACGTCTACTATTTTTTTACTTACCTCTACCTTACCTTGGCCGAGGTCTATATATGAGAGACCTTGGACCTCGGCTGACATCTACCCAGGGTCTGGACTGGGAGACCTTGGACCTGGTCCAACACTTCAGATGGTATCTCCATATTATGTCCACTTGTAGTCCATATGTCGCAGTCTTATGTTGCCACGTGTCCACATGTATAAGTACGAAATTATCACTCATCAGATTGGTGTTGTGCTAATGCAAGAGCATCACCCACTGACTTATCTTAGAAAATAATTGGGAGTTAAGAGCCACGGATTTTCAATCTATGAGAAGTAATTCTTCGCTATTTTGCTAGCTTTTAGAAAATAGAGGCATTACTTACTTCATGAGCTTTTCATTGTAGAACTGACCAGATGAATTTAAGCTTGAGCAGAAGATTTCTACACTCTTGTAGCAAAAGTACTTTACTAAACTCCTAGGATTTGATTACACTATTGAATACAAGAAGGGGATAGAGAACTAGGCAACATATGCATTATCAAAAAGAGAGGAGGGTAGCTGCACTGCAATATCCATAGTAACGCCATTATGGAGGGTAGAGTCTCATAATAGCTATATTGGGGATTCTGAAGTTCAAGCTATGATTACAGAATACTTGTTTGAGCCATATAACACCTTTTGTTTTTCCTATTAGGCTGATCTCTTAAGATACAAAGGCAAACTGTATGTGGGAAAACATGTCGATCTCAAACAAAGAATACTTGAATATATGCTTTCTTAATCAAAATGGTGACACATTGGGGAGTTTGCTACTTTCCACAGGAGTAGGGCCTTGTTTTGGTGGCCCGATCTCAGGAAATAAGTTCATGAATACATCTTAGCTTGGCACCAATGCCAATTTAATAAGCATGAAAATTTGATATCTCCAGGCTTACTGCAGCCTATGTGGCATGGAGACACATCTCTAAGGATTTCATAGAACAATTACCTAATTCAGCTGGAAAGGATACTACATGGGTGATTGCGGATAGATTCATCAAGTACATCCATTTCATTGCACTTACCCACCCCTTCACAACTTCTAAATTGGCAGTTATCTTTCTAGGTTCTATTTACAATTCTCCATACTCCATGGTTCATCACAATGTGTTGTTTTTGACAGATACAAGATTTTCACTAGTCAATTTTGGCAGCAACTTTTCCAATTATTGGGAATTCAATAGAATATCAGCTCTGCTTATCACCGCCAGTCTGATGGGCTAATTGAAAGGGTTAACTAATGCTTAGATAACTATCTAAGATGCATGTGTGTGACAAGTCCAAATAGACGGTTTGGGATAATTACAAAATGGCCGCCGAACTATTAGCACTTTTTCACTTCGGCATATAAACTATTTACAGTGACTAAACCGCCGCCGACCTATTTGAATATTACTACTCGAAAGCTGCCGGCCAGAATACCGCCCAAATTTTGTCCCAAAAGGTGGTTTTCCGAAACCGGGTGTGCAATGAATTTGGGCGGTATTCTGGCCGGCAGCTTTCGAGTAGTAATATTCAAATAGGTTGGCGGCGGTTTAGTCACTGTTAATAGTTTATATGCCGAAGTGAAAAAGTGCTAATAGTTCGGCGGTCATTTTGTAATTATCCCTAGACGGTTTTCTTGGTTACCCTTGGTAGAATTTTAGTGTAACACTAGTTATCACACTACGATTAAATGACCCCTTTTGAAGCTTTATATGGATTTACCCCAATACCATTGACATTTGGAAGCTGTATTCAGAGTATAGTTGCGGGGGTTGAGGCAACACTTAAGGAAAAATAGGCTATCCTACATTAGTTAAAACATCTCTTGTAGAAGGCACAAGAGAGGATGGAGATCTATGGTGATAAGAATAGAATTGAAAGGACTTTTGTGCTTGGATATTGGTACCTCAAGCTCAAACCTTATCGACAGAAGACACTACACAAGAGTAAGATGTGGAAGTTAAGTCCCAAGTATGCTGGGCCATTTCATGTGATTGGAAAGTTGAGAAGGTAGCTTACAAACTTTTGATACCTGGTGAAGCAAGAGTACACCCTGTTTTCCATGTTTCCTTGCTAAAAAAGAAGGTGGGCCAGCTACCCCGGTTACTATTGATCTATCAGGGTCAGTTTGGTTGCTAATAACAACAATTGGGTTGGACAAGTTAAATGGGCTTTTGGGGTGATTACAAGTACTTAGGTTGACTTATTAATTTGTTTGGTTAGTTGGTTTATCCGGGTTGAGTTTCACCTGTGATAGCTTATAACTTGTTTTAAAGGCAGGTTTGTACAAACCTCCCCCCCCCCCTCCTCCCCCTCTCCCCATGAGTTGAAAGTTATCGGGCTTTGCTATTGTGGAGGATGGGCTTGGTATTAAAACCGGGCTGTCAGATGGGCAACCAAACATGTTAATAGGTGGGTTAGGTCTTGTAATAAGACCTAAACCCACCAAACAAGTAGACCCCCTAATGTTTGACGATGAAGGAAAAGTGGTACTTCAACCACTTAAAGTTTTTGGCTCGAAGCTTGATCAAGCAGAACAACAGGACAATCTCATAACTTCTGGTTCAGTGGGCTCATTGCTCGAAACAAGAGGCCGCGTGGGGAGATTACTTTCCGTTTTGTGAAAATTTTCCAGATGATGTCATGAGGTGAAGACACTTTGAAGGAGGGGGCAATGTTACAAAGGAAGATGAAGACCGTTTATTCTGTTATCCTCTTTTATGTTCTATTTTAATTTCCAGAAGAACGTGTAGTTTTCTTTATCATGCTGCAACGCACGTTTATAAGTAAGGGTATTCTTATGGCGCCGTCTAATTAAGTCGCCTTCGACACTGTTTAGCTGTAGGAGTTTGTTAAATAGTACATTGTACCATGAGGAGCGCATGTTTGACAACTTATTTTGCCGTATGCAAATATGATATTGATACACGTAGTATAAGCATGCATTTATGCCGATTTATACGAGTATTTTGGTAGCGTTTGCATATAAATTTGGTGGTTTGCGTTATGTTTGATTATTTTGAGCCGAATAATGTATTTACTTGTTTTGTAGTAAAATTCTTATATTTTAGGACCGAAATTCATTAGAATAAGGTTGGGGAAAAGAACAAAGCAGATAAAGGTGAAAACAACAGTTGTACGAATTAGAAGACTAACGGAGCGAGCCAAAGTGGCTCAACCCGACCACAAATTGAAGAAACCAATTTCAAAGACCAATCCGGCCGGGCACAAACCTGCCTAGAATGTGAAACCACGCATTTGAGCTAGACTGACTAATCACCACCTAAACCAGCCGGGTAGATTCCATTTTGACCGACCGGTCACTAAAACTGGTCCAGCTGATTTTTTATATCAAGTGTTTAATAATAATAATAATAATAATAATAATAATAATAACGACGATCACGATGGAAGTCATTAACTTTTAAAGTTGATGTGAGAATTACAAAATATGCGAAAACTTGTGGATTTTGATGCAGTTTTTATTATCACCCTAATTTTTTATTGGTACGCATTATATTTGATTAGTTAACTAAAAGGAAAAAAAAGTAAAAAGACAAGAGACTTTTGTGAACGATTTTTTAATTTTTTTTATTATTTAAAAAGTAGAAAATCTTACCAACCGGTTAAAGAATATACGGCAGCTTAAGCTCCAAGTAAACCTTTTCACTTGAGAAAGTCAGCTCAACACTTTGTTAAACTTAAAAAATGACATAAACATATCTGTACGGATTTCAAATTGTGTAAATTCAGCTACGCATGAATTTCATGGGTTATGTGATTTTTTTTTTTTTTATGTAATTGTAAATTTATATCGTAAGATATAAATTTATATAAATATATTACTATTTATATCGAAATATATTATTTATTTTGAAGAAAAATCACGTCTCAGTATGATATCTAATATCTTTCTTTTAAGTAAGTAATATTACCTTCGACCCAAATAAATCTGCACACTTTTTGTTTTCGTCTGTTCCAAGTAAACTTGCACACTTCTTAATAAGGAAAGTTATAACACAATCTCCACTCTCAAAATTTCCACTCTCAAAATTTCCACTCTCAATCCATCTTTAAAAAATCAGCAAAATCACAAAAGCAACTTTTCTTAATATGTGTGCCCACTTGCATGTGCACGTTCATTTGGGACGGAGGGAGTACCTTTTAACATAAATACTAATATTTTTTCTGCATAATACCTTACTTCAAACCTTTCAAAAAACCTTGTGCGGCATCCACACACCATGTGTCAGTAAAATTATCACTTTTTTTACAAAAATATAAATATAAAATTATTTCCTTTTGCAGTAAAAATATCATTTTTATTTACAAATATATTATTTTTTTGGACAAATGTATCACTTTAATCTATAAAAGGATATCATAATTTCCTGTAAAATGCGTTCCGTCACACCGTTTGGCTGCCACATGCACATAAGACTCTCATACCTTTCAGCAATCAGCTAGCACAAATATTAATACATTTCACGAGAAAAACTGCACAAAACTCACAGATCCACCCACAACTTAAATTACATGCATTTAAAATTCGTACACCTAATGTTTAAGAGAACTACTAAACTTTCATACCAACTCCTCAAGAAATTATTCTGAATTAATGGTGTGGCTCATTTTAATATCGACTTATTGTTGTTTATTAATCAAAGGTCGTCACTAGACAGAAGGACAATTTACAATTGACAACCTTTTATGTTGGTTGTTTAGATTGATTTTAAATGAATTAGGTTGAATTGATATTTCACTTTAATTTTATATAATTTTATTATTATTATTTTATTTTTACTTTTGACAAATACATCAATAAGACGATCTTAGAAGATACTTTGTCATTTACGTTACGAAAGTTATTTTTATCGTAAAAAGATTTCTAATGTAGAAAGTGTTAGTTTGAGTATTATCCTATATACGATAGCAAAAGTTTTCAGAAAACAACAATTTTTGGGATAAAAGTAATAACTTTCTAATTAAAAGTAACATATCCTATGATAAAAATAACTTTCATCTTACGAAAGATGGTCTTACACAAGTGTTACTCTTAGTTCCCTAAATTTAAACTATTGAAGAGGTTGAACAACACTAGTGTAAAACCGTTTCACATATCTATTTCTATAAGAAAATTTATTTAAAAATTGTTACTTTTGACTTTAAAATGTTATGTATTACAAAAAATGTTACTGTTTTAAGACTGTTACTTTCGTATAAATGTCAATGATCATAGTAATACGTGAATTGATTGTAACTTGATTGGAAAACATCTTATAACTTAGTCAATTGACCAGAGTTTAATCAATCAGTCAATTAGCACGTTTTACAAAAAGCAACTTTCGTCTTTCAAGAAATCTGTAAGACAGTCTTGTTTAAGCATGTACCTTACTATTCGCTCGTAATAAGAAAAAAAGTAAAAAAAAAATCAGATTTGCAAAGAAAGGAGTGTGAACGATGGTGAATGAATGATGACAACACGAAGATATTTATTTCTATTATTTGATGATTATGTATCCCTAAAAATAGACCACAAACAAACTATACTTAATTTCAACGCTTTTGACCAACTTAACACATCTGTCATTTTGACAATTGCATTTCAGTACACTAGTTAGGTGTTTTGTACTTGTTTATCAATTTTTTTCATCTTTTTAATGGAACTTTCGGTAAGGATCTAATCCTGATGATGCACCAGTTTGAAAGAATCGCGTCTAATTTTGCTTCAAAACTATAATTAAATGGTGAGGTTTGTCTTTGAACCTCCTCCTTTTTAGGAGTTGCAAGTTAGGTATATAAGTTAGGGTGTCCTAACTTAACAAAAAATCGATCAATGATAAAGGACTGACTTTCACTTATATACCCTTGCACGCTTTCATGTGAAATCGATGTGGGGTATTCGATGTGAGATATTATAACAATTCATTCCCTTTTCAAATCGGACGTCAACGAACGACACACTGATGGCAACCCATACCCAAGGTCCACTTCCCGAGTGGCAACCCCTCTCGGGCCCACATCCAGGATGGCAACCCATGGGCCCACCATCGGGTAGCCTCTTTCCGCACCCATACCAACGCCCACTTTTCGGGTGGCAACTCCCCTCTGGCTCACAATCGGGTAGTCCTTTTCTGCAGTCTGTCCGAATTCGACAGGTCAAATTAAATTGTCAGGCCTATAAGCTAGGGAGTCCAAACTTAACCTAAAACCATGGCCAAAGATAAATGGTTGACTTCCACTTATATACCCTTCCATACTTTCATATGGAATTAATGTGGAATATTGTAACATGACCCCTTTATTCAAGATCAGTATTACATCATAACTTGATGCGCCCATATAAGATAATTTTCTTGGGCTTATCATCCACCAAAAGTCCTGCATCACCGAACCTTCATCGCATTAGAGTATCAAATATCAATGCTTGAGAAGCATTTCGCGAACCTATTATGGTGAGAGGTACATATTACTCCTTGCATTACAGCAAAAGTGGTTTCAAATAATAAGTATTAATTTGTCATAACTTACGAGAAATGGTATTAAATAATAAATATTTGTCACAACTTTATTATCATCTCAATAACTCGAACGTAAATAACACATTTGTGACGATAAAAGTGGTCTCAAATGTGTCTCAAATATTTTTTGCAACAACTAGTTATCTTTAAAAATAGTCTTAAGATGGTCTCAAATAATTTGCAGAGAGATTTGTTACAATAAATAGTTACAAATAACTTATTGTTAGTCAGGGGCGGAGATAGGGGGGGGCAAGTGGGGGCCACTGCCCCCCCAAAAAATTTTATAATTTTTTTTTGTATATATTGAGTATAAATATTTATGTATATATGTGAATATAAATGTACTTTTATAAAAAATTGCCAAACACACTACTAAAAACAATGTTTTTTGTCACTACAATTGATAATATCGTAGTTAGTGGATCAATTATGGACTCGCCCTAAGTTAGTGGACAAAAAACGAATTTTTTCCTTTCCTATAAAGTAATTAACTTTATTTTATAAAATTTTGGGTAGGATTGGAAATGATATAAGTAACAAAAACAAAACAATGAAATATAAATATGGACAAGTCATTTATCAAATTCGTTTTTATAATTTTTTTGCTATCTTATTAATATATGTATATATATTTCATAACAATATGACATAATATGTACATTCATATATTAGATTAATGGAATAAGATTATGAAACATCAAAATCTAGTGCAAGATACATAAGGTGTAATATGTAAATCTTCACAATGTTGGCATAAATTTATAAACGTTTGCTCGGATTCAATAGTCCAAGTAACATTGTCTCACTATCGTTTAATGTAAGTCATGAATTCGGTCTCGTTTTTCTAAAACACTGTAATAAAAGAGGTTTTTTGTATAACATTTTCTAGATCATAATTATGATCACTAACAACAGTGGCGGATGCAGGATTTTATCTTCAGGGGGGCGATCCTATAAATAGAAGTATACATAACGATTTTTTTTAAATGACATACATTTTTTCTACTATTATACACTAAATTTTGATATATTTCAACTTTTGTTTTATATTAGTAGTCCACACATTTTCATATGATAATAAAAATTATCGTGTACACGATAATATTATTTTTTAAACATATACATGATATAAAATTATAGAGTACTTGATATAATATTATCATGTACACGATATAAATTTATAGAGTACATGATATGAATATAAGCATTCTACACGAGATGATACATGATTTTCACTCGCAATTGATAAATTTAAAGAATGTGACTAATTTATCAATTAAGAAGTTAAAATATCAAAAAGATTAATGTTATTGCTTTGACAGACGACACTGACCCATTACCACAATTTTGAAACACATATAAGTTCCACAACAGTGGCCGGTGTGAGAGGAAATGGACACATGATTGGATCCAAAATCCTAGGAAGGAACAAAGAATTATATGTACGCGTATCTAAACAACCAATAATGCATGTGTCCTAAAACTGACATTAACTTAGGCCGGTGACTCATACTAACACACTACCTTCAATTATCATTGCTACGCGCCCGCCCATATCATATCATCACTATTCTCTTACATCATCAATCAATACTTCCTCTTCCAAACGCGTCGCTATTTAAAACAGCTCTTTATGCCAACATTGCCATTCATGGCAAGGTCGGTTCAGCTCGATGTGCTGATATAAGTCGATATTTCTTGTATAACATTTTAATGTATCAGGGTGCTAATTCTTAACTTGATATTGCAGATCCGATAAATTTCGATCCAATTCGACATAAATTTATTGACAGAAACAAGAATTAACCTGATTGTGACCCAAACAGACTCAAAATTAATAATTTATCTTAAAATGTATTCCAGTCATCCCACAAAGATAAACTTACAGTGATTTTCACATAGATTAAAAATGGTAGTTGATGGAGTTGGTTTTATTGTCCTTTTATGCCCTACATCTCATTTTTTGTTTTAGTATATTTGGTTGATATGACGAGTATGATTCTGAAGACACATTAATTAGGGCAAATATGGAGTAAGTAACTAATGGTGTGCTTAATATAGTAAGTGATCTATCTGGGACTAAGGGGTAATAATTATATGTGACAATTTTTTTTATATATTATCTTAATCGGCTTGAATTGAACACAAACCCTACCAAATAACCTGAATTGCAACCCTCAGTCCTAGGTCATAGTAGTCTTAGTTTAACAGGGCTTGATGGGTCGTAGGCCTACCCGAAATTTTTTATACTTTCTAGGGACTGAGATGAATTAAACTCATCAATTTTCAGCCAGAACCAGCCTGACGTATAATGTTGGTCCGATGAACTGGTAGGACCGCGTCATGCCATCCAAATTTTCACACGTGCATGACAGGTGACGAATACTTAGAAGACAAATGATCTTCACAAAAATATAATATTCTAGAGAACTATAAAACAAAAGAGATAAATTTAACTAATTCATGAATGAAATCAAAAGTTTATGCATGTATTTATAGGCCTAGACAATCCCCAAATCTAAAAAAAAAATAAAATCCTAAACCAAAAAGGTAAATGATAGATCCTAGACTAAAAAAGAAACAAGAATAACGAAAGTAAATCCTATTTTTTTTTTAAAAAAATAATAAAATAAAAGCAATTGCAAGATATACTGGAAACTGTTAGGAGTCTTTAACGTCTCCCACATTAGACTCTTATATCTGAAAAGAACTCGCCCTCGAGTGACCATTTGACTCAGGCATATCCATCACATAAGCATTACCACTAATCTTGTGCACAAACTTGTATTTCTCATACTCTTTTAGTTTTAATTTTGCGTCTACACTTTCATCCATGTCTCGGTCTAATGCAGATATGGTGATACACACTTTGAGGATATATTTTTGTGAAAATTCTCGGCTTGGCCGACCTATTCAATATATCTTTTAGTCGAGAAATAGAAAATCCACACAGTTGATTTTATTTATATCTCAACTATCAACACACATGTACCAACTTCTGTTCTTTGGGGTTGATAATGTTGGCACTACATAAGAACTCATACTCTCTCGAATCAGGCATGTGCACAACTCCTCTACCATTTGCAGTAAAAAAATTCTCCCCTTTAGACTCATTTGATAATGACGTAAATTCGATCAGGTCATCTCGTGAATTAAATCAACTGCATGTTGAATATTTTTCATTGGAGATAAAAACAGATATAAGTCGTTTGGTGCGAACTCCTCAAACTAAAAAAATAAATTACTAATGGAATATCTTATGTCGACTCGTTCTTTGTAATTAAAAGCATGTTTGAATTTTGAATTTAATTTGTATCTCGAGCTTTCGATATTAAAAAAATAATTCGAATGAGTGAAAGTTAGAAAAGCTTTACCTCTTGGTGTTTCCAATTTCTGCTTAAGATCCAACGGCAACAAGTGACTTTCTCTCTTACATCTTTCGTTCGAGCTACAACACTAAGTCCTGCACTTGAACTTGCTTCTGCTTGTTGTCTCTCGATTTTTTATCGGATTACTTAGTGACGATAACGACAATGAATATGCAGTATACCCGTTTACATATATTTATCATGGTGTTACTATCTGATGTTGGTGGAATAAAATCTTATCATAGTTTTGAAAATATATTTTGGGTATTATGTCTCAGTATTTTGTTATCATATTATTGATATGGAAATGAGGAAAATTGCGCAAGAATCTTGTGAAGATAAAGAGAAGAGGGTTTGAGTTTGTTAATTAAGTCAAAGAGAGATAGAGGAAACATGATTTCTAAAGATAAGTATGTGGAATCAAATCTGCCAAATTTGATAAAGAGAGACCTGACTTAAAGATATTATGGGTCATGGGCCTTGCAAGGGTTGTGGTGCATAGTGTGTATATAGCAAGTAAATACACATAAGATATTTTTTGAATACACAAGAGAGAAGTGAGCACGGTCATATACTGATGTATTTAAGTCTTTGAGTGTGATAGAAATATATATCATTAAGCTTTCATGATTAAGAGTCTGTGTTATCGGTGCTATAACATAGAGTAATGTGAAGTGACTTCGGAGAAGGGGCTTTAAGACGGGCTGAGGAGAGTTCGTTCGACCATCGATAGTGTACCGTGTCAACGTCAAAGAAGTCGATGGGAGTTGCCAAACATTATTGGTAGTATAATAGTGGAGAGTGAGGTATCTTTGAAAAACTTATCCCATTAGACAATTTTATAAATAACATAAAGTTCAAGGGGACTGATATATTCAGTCCCTATGTTATTTCGGTATGTCTTTATTTGTGTTATTTATTCTATTTTACACATAGTTTAGGGCAGTTCACAAAATTTCACTTGGTATCAAGAGTGGATCCATATTCTAATACGGTTGATTCTAGAGAACTTTACTACTATGGATTTGGGGGGAAATGTTGTGGGACTGACACTGCTTGATGGAATGAACTATGACTACAAGAAGTCAATTACAGTGGCATATCTGGAATCTATGGGCGATAATACTGGGAGATATTCGAAAACGGTAGGTCGTGCCTATTGATGGAAAGACTACACCTAAGCCAAAAGATAAATGGACTGCTATGGAAAAGGAACAATACAAAGTGAATCACAAAGCTCTTCTCGTCATCCGAACTGATGTTGATTAAATCCAACATACGAAAATTTGCAATTGCGAAATAGCCAAAGAAGCTTGGGATCTCCTCAAAAACTACTTTGAAGGCACCAAGGAGGTGAAGAAGTCCAAGGTGAATAATTTGTTGAATCACTTTGATAATCTCAAGATGGAGAAAAGTGAATTCATTGAAGAATATCATACACGTTTCATGGGGATAGTGAACATGAGGCTCTTGCTAGGGGAAATGGTTCTAGAGTCACTCATGGTTGACAAGTTTTCGGGGTCTCTGACAGATCATTTCTCGAAGAAAGTCACGACAATTGACACATCAAATATGTGGAGAGCATGATGATTGATCAGATGATAGGAGATCTTCTCACGTTTGAACTCAACAAAGGATATGATAAGAAAGAGGCAAGTAAAGGACTTGCACTCAAGACAAAAATTTAGGACAAAGAGGATGAAATCACTACATACGTGCTATATCTTTCGGAGTTAACTAAGAACATGATTTTATTCACTAAAAAGTTTGGCAATATAATGAATTTTTTTTAGAAAAGTGATAAAAAATCGTCTGCGCTTGGTAGGAAATCAGGTAAAACTAATACTGCCAATACTATTTCCTTTTCAAGTCCTGTAGGTACAAAGACGGACAGAGTATGTTGCAGAGAATGCAGTGGAAGATGGCATGTTAAAAAAGAACACTACTTTTCTAAAAAGGCAGAATAATTCTTTTGCAGTCTAGGGTGCTGCAAAGGGGACAATGGACATTCGAGCAGTCTAGTAGCTCTTGCAACTTCTTATGTCTATTTCATGGGATAAGTGTTGATGTGACAAGTCCCACCAAGTGGTCGAGTATGTTGCAAAATGAATTACCCATTTTTTGGTGAAACCGATGCGTCTGATGAAAAGGCAGGTTCAAAAATTGAAGAGATGCAGAATATGTACAAGAATTTATCACTAGAATGTATTCATGGAAGAAAAATAATAAAAAAGTTGGAAAGGCAACTGATACACGCCTTGTATGCATGCATTTAGATTGGTTTGAAAAAAAAATATATGATTTGCATGCATAATTAATTGATTTGTGCTTATATTTATCATATTGTGTTGTACGACGTGTATGTGCTTGTTTTAAAGATGTTTAGGTGATTTTGAGCTAAAAAGTTAGTTTGGACGAAATTTGATGAGCATATGAGTCAAAAGAGGATGAAACTATGAAGTTTGAAAGAAAGGAGGAAGAAAAACACGAAAGAATGACTCGATCGAGTGCCAACAAGCAACTCGGTCGAGTAGGTTAAAGAAGAGATTGACTTGACCGAGTGACAACAACAACTCGGTCGAGCTAAAGTTTCGTGTTTCGTATAAAAGTTGGTCGAGGGAAGCAACTAGGTCGAGGCACCTATTTCAACTCGATCGAGTTGCGAGAAAGGGCATCGACTTGGTCGAGTCACTTAAGGTGACTCGGTCGAGTTGGTTAGTCGATTAACATGTTTTGTACACGTTTTGGCCTATTTTGGGTCCGTTTCTACCCCAATCCATCCCAACTTATAAATAGAAGATCCTAAGTCCAAAATTAATCACTTTTATCATTGAAAACACTTGGAGGCTTGGATTGAAGACCAAGGAACGCGAGAAGACGGAGATCAAGATCTAAGATTCAGGTTTTATTTTCTTTAGTTGTTTTTATTATTCAAAGATGTTGTATTGAATGTTTTTAGGTATTATTGATGAACATGAGTAACTAATTTCTTTGCGTTCTAGGGTTAGAGAGTACATTACATAGTGACAATGTTTTGATTTTGCTTTATTAAGTCTAGACTCCGTTTTTAATTGTTATCTATATGCTTGCTTTATTCCTATGAATATATCAACTTGATCAACTGATATTGTTCTACATGCTTAATAATTCGCCGTTTGAGAGGCAAGGACTGTTAATAAGCTTACAACGTATATCATAGGTATCGATAGTCGTCCGCAAGGAGTGAGATATCTGTGTAGGCACTGGTTTAGGGTCTCTTTTTAGTCTTTATGCGATAGTTAGCCCGCGAGGGTAATTTCTCATAATTGATCTACATGTTAGCATCGTTCGAGAGGAAGGCTATACAATAAAAAATTGGTTGAAAAAGTCTAGAATAATGAAATAATTAAATATAGGAGATTGTAATTGAAATCGAACCCTAGAATACGTCTTTCATTTGATCAAATCTTTCGTGATTATTTGCTTACTTTTGTTTAAGCATCTGTGTTATTTCCTTTATTATTTTCTGCAATTTAGTTTTAGGTTAAAATAACAATCAATTCCTTTTCGAGAGTCTAGATAAACTCGAGTTATTCTAATTGGGGTACTTAGTTGCATAGCTACATAGTCCTTGTGAGATCGACCTTGCTCACTGATGCACTAATTTATACCCTAGAATTCCGCAAGTGTACGGTTCTAAAGTAGCTAGCAGCAGCAAGGTCGATCCCACAAGGACTGTATTGTGTAAACTTAGTACCCTAATCTAAATACCTCTACTCTATCTAGACTTTCGAATAATTGGATGAATTTTATATTATCTAAACTAATTGCATATAATTAACTAACAAAGAATTGGAAGACAAGTAATCTAAAGATAAGGTAAACTCGGATGGATAAAGTTGTATTCTAGGGCATAGCTTTCAATTACAAACTCCCATGTAAGATTGACCTAAAACTCTAGACTTTTAAACCAATTATGTTGTTTATTAGGCGGCGCTACTCTATGTCAACCCTTCTCCCAAAGAAGCTAACATGTAGATCAATTAAGAATAGCCACTCTCCCGAGTCGACCAAACCTAAAAGACTCCCACGGATTCCCTAAGCTAATGCCTACACAAGCCCTCACTCCACTCGGACAATATTGGTGCCTACGCTATATGCCTATTAACAATTCCATTCTCTCGAAGCAAAATTGCTGAGCAAATAGAATTACTAAATTGGCTAGATTAAGCAACTCATAAAATAAGAGCAAAGCACATAGCTAAAACAAACATAACTTGGAGTCTAGAATTAAAGATAAAATCAAAACATAATTGTTCACAATCTAATTTCTAACCCTAGATCACAATATGTCTTTAGTTACTCATAATCAAAGTAAAAAACCAAATACATCCACAGACATATATGTTTGAATAATTAACTAGAGAAAAGGAATAGAAAAACCCGAATCTTGTTTCCAATCTTCATCTTGTTACGCCCTTGATCTTCGATCTAGTCTCCAAGTTATTCTTTGATGAAATTTGCCTATTCTTTTCGGACCTAGAGGCTTGTATTTATAAGTTGGGAAAGATTGAGATTAAAACGGGCCTAAAATAGGTAAAAGAATGAGTTCAAAATGCGTGGGAACTACCATCCGGTGTAGCCGCGTTTGCGAACGCGTCCGTTTTGGCTAGGCAAGTTTCAAGTCTGACTTGCAAGCCTTTTTTAAGGGTCTTCTATTCTAAATTGGGATATGTCTCTTTAAGGAAAATATGTAGCTCTTTGAATCAGTTTTCCAACGCCATCAATTTCACCTCAATCGGAGTTGTAAATCTCAAGATATAACAAAAATACTGGAGATGTGTCAAGCTGACAGAAAAACTCACTTTCGGAAGCATTTTTTTACTTATTTTTTCCTCAGGAATTTTAGCATACTTGAAAAATCTCTCTGCTTCTGTCACCCAATCATGAAAACCTGTAATGTTTAGGCTTCCACCAAAGGGAGAAATATCAATCTTCAAATGGAATTTCTGCTCCTTGTATTGTTGTAGGGCTCATTGGTTACGACCTATTACATTTGGAACCTCTTCATCAGCTAAATCATCCTCTTTGGTCTGAGTCCACTGAGGTTGTCGGAGTAACACAGGATTGATTTGAGGCGTTTGAGCGACTCTTTTGACTCTATCCGCGCCAATTGCATCACCTTTGACAGCCTACGCTCCTTGCAACCCCTCCTCCATTCGTTTAATGCACATGATAGGGGTTGAAGCGTTACTGCTATCTTTTGCATCTATATGAACACATCACAGAGACAAGGTTCTTTGTCGTCAACATTGTCGAGGAGAAACCTAGGCTCTTAATATCAACTGACACGAGACAAATACTTGGAAGACAAATGATTTTCACAAAAAAAAAAAAAAAACATAATATCTTAGAGACCTATAATGCAAAAGAGATAAATCTAAGTCTAGACAGGTATTTATAGGCCTAGACAATCCCTCAATCTGAAAGAAAAATAAATCATAAACTAAAAAGGAAAATATTAGATCCTAATCTAAAAAGAAAATAAGAATAGAAAAAGTAAATCCTAAAATAAAAAATTAAAATTAAAGCAACTCCAAAATATACTTAAAACTCTAAATTAATGGACTCTTAGGAGTATCTCAACTTATTCTACGTGAGTACATGTCCTCCTTTTATATGGATACCCATGTTGTCATACGATCCATTATGTGGGGTTGAATTCTTGGCAAAAATTTATATGGGACAATCACGCCATCGTCACACAATGTGACAAAAAAAATTACCAATTTTTATAGTATAAGTATCACGTTTATTTATAAAAGTATCACTTTTTTCTGTAAAAATATATATTTCGTTATACGTGAGACCGTTACACACAAGTCTCACTCTAAATTATTGTGATTCATTTTATATTTCAACATTTTTTAATTTAGAATACCCATAACATAACGTGCGCAACATCTTTTATTGACATAAAATGGCTTTACCTTCAATCCTTAAATTCCTTTTTTGTTTGTCTTATGAACTTTATGTTATCTTTTCCTTTCCCTTCATTTTAAAGTGTAAAAAGAAATAGTCCAAAAGTAGTACAAAAGTGCGTAAACGAAAAATATTTTGTTAGGCGACAATTGTCGATTTTTCAAAATAAGTTTATGTGTAGATAAGTCGTAAACACTTTATAGATATTTAAGATCGGCTTTAGACTACTTTTAAAGATAATCAATGTTTGTGAAATTAGATTGGTGAACGAACCGATCATGCTACTGATTCACGATTTAATCGGTGGTTCAATCGAAAATGATAATTAGTTAAATTTTAATTTTATATTATATTATTTTCATATGTGGCATTTGGAAATGACATAAATGTGTAAAGAACCAAAAAGTATATATTTATAATAAACAAAGATGTAAGACTAAACAAAATATTTAATATTGCATAATTATTTGTTTCAAAATAAAATTTTAAAAGTTTTTAAAATAGAAAACGTTTTTTTCCGGTTCAACCGGCCCAGTTCTTTTCGATTTTTAGCGGTTTTGACTGATTTAACACCATTTCTGATTTCCTACCTCTATCGTGTTCGATCAGTGACCAATAGGTCTGATCCGATTCCACAAATATGGGAGAACTATCATTTTAAAATAATATTTAAGATTTCTTTTATTGTTTCAAATAAATTACTCGTAATTGAGTTTCCATATCGACAGACGACAGTAGTTCCAATATTAATAATATGTTATCTCAAATACTCTCTCCATCCCGCTCAGTTTTGCATACTTTTCATTTCGATCCGTCTCATTTAGTTTTGCACACTCTTAAAAAAGAAGTTCCTCTTACAATTTCCACCCTCAAAATTTTCACCCTCAATCTCCACCTTTGAGAAAAGTCAACCAAAAAACAAAAAACAATTTTTTCTTAATATATGTATCTGTTCCTACATGCAAAATTGAGCGGGACGAAGGGAGCAATATATTTGTGACGACTCAATTTTTTTGTTCTCTCAAAAAGCTCATTGTATTCTTTCAAAAACTAAATTGTCATTTTGATGTTGTGTTGGCCATGAAATATCCACATTCTCACTACCTAACATTTTTCTTCAACCAAAAATACATGTGATTAAATATATAAATTGCTTTATTCTTTCGAACATTCGAGGGGTCATTCAACTTAATGCTCAAAATGGAAAGAAAAAAGAAAGAAGGAAAAACCTATCCACATATATTTTTATTTTCCCACATTTATTTTCCATTTTCGAGTATGATAAATGTCCCACATTTGATGAAAGCTAGCCACGTAGTTGGTTTGTTTTGAATTTAAACTTTTACTCCCTCGGTCCCATAAAAATAAGTCGTGCTTAAAAAAGGTTCCGTGTTCCATACTCTACAACAAAAGAAATTTTTTGTATAATATTTTTTGAGGCAACAATTGTGCCACTAATAATGAATTATTTGTGATCACTTGTTGTCACGAATCTCTATACAGATTATTTGAGACCAATATAGACTACTTTTAGAGACAATTAGTTATTGCACAAAATATTTGAGACCAGTTTTATCGTCGCAAATATATTATTTGCGTCCTAGTTATTGAGACGACAATAAAGTTGTGACAACTACTCGTTATTAATTGGGACCACTTCTCAAAAATTGTGACAAATATTCATTATTTGAAACCAGTTTTTGTGGTTTCAAAAGACCATTTTTTTGGAGTGACAATAAAAGTCTTTGTTTTAAAGTAATATCTCGTTTTATTAGTTTAGATAAAACTTAATTTTTTTTTTTAATTTTACAAATTAGTTAGATATGATTGAATAAGTGAAATAAAAAGTTAAAATGAACCGTGTAAGTGCGTATCGAAAATCGATGTATTTTGAGGAGTTGTTTTCTCATCAAATTGATCAAAATAAAAGGTTGTATATTCTTTAAACATGACTCGTTTTATAAAACAGAAAGTGTATATCGTAACGGAAATGGTTGATGCAATCACACACGTTGCGCCACAATATGCATTATAGGAGTTAATTACTCCTTTTTTGTTCCAAAAGATTCGTAGAGACATTGAATGGGTTACCAAAAAAGGAATAAAACGAGTCGATTTGAGTTTGCTAATAGCTTGATCAATAGGTCTGAAGTTTTGGATATTGAGAAAAAAGACAGTTACGTGAAAATTTGTTTGGGCCATCGATCGATATTTTAATTGGGTTAGACAATAAAAATTTAAGTACAAAATATCATTGGATTTAATACGAATGACCCGAGTGCTAGTAACCCAACAATCTAAGTGCATTTGGAGTGGGGCTCGGCTAACCATTTCCCGTAACGAAGTAAATTTTGGCCCGACCTATGACATTGGTTCAGTAGGTTGCACCTGCCGAGTACCATGTATTGCCACCTTTCTTTCTTTTTGTATATTCAATCCTAGATCCAAATGGGATTTTTTTTGTTGTTTTCTTTATTTTGAAACTTACTATTTTCGTTTTTTTTATTTATCATTCTAACTTTGGATAAGAAAATTAAAGGATTTAAGGAGTTGACAGATCAACCATCAACTAATTTCCCTAAATCCCTTGATTTTTTTAATCATTTCTATATATTGTTAACACTTTTCAAAACTATATGGTTAGTATTGTAAAAAAAGTGGTAAAAAAGTTAGAATGACAATTATTTACAAACAAAACAAATAAGATAGAATGACAACTAAAAAGACGAAGGTAGTATTATTTACACTAAATCTCTGTTTTCATTGTATGTTGATGTTTATGTTCAATTGGCATTAAAGTAGGCCTAATAGATTCATTATTTCCTTAAAGGTCCATGTTTCAATTTTTTTCACTTAGAATAAGACAATAAACACAATAATTTTTTTTTAAAAAAAAAAAAATTATACGTTATTACCTCGTTTGAAAAATTATGAATCAGATGTAGGGTATTTATAGGTACATTTACAACACAAGTATAACACATAGGGAAAAGGTAAGAAAACAACTAGTAGTGTGGGGTTCGAATTTCAATAGAAACCCAAGATCGAAGACATGGAGCAATTACTTAGAGACGACTTTATGCGTAGTAGTGACTGTGCTAGAAACTTGACCTCCACAAAAACATAATCCACAATTTACATGGGACAACTTGCGAATTAGTTAATGGCAAGCATTCTCAATTATAAGCATGGATGCAAAAGGCGGTCTAGGCAGCGCCTAGACACTAGGCACTTTCAATCCGTTCCGTTTTTGCCCAAATCGCCCTTTCTAGGCTATTTTGGGCCTAGGCGAGGCTAGGCGGGCCTGGGCGCCTCCTAGACGGGGCTACTCCCCCATAATTCGAGTTCCTCCGTCGCCTCTCTTTTCATTCTATCTTGCATAATTAATTTATTATATGAACTTTTATAGTAAAATTTGGTCTACTTTAAATATAAGTCTTTAAATTAAACATGTAAAAATTAAATTTGAAAAAGAAAAAGGAAGAATTTTTTAGGCGCCGCCTTAAAATCGCTTAAACGGCGCTTAGACGGTCTAGGCGTTAAGCGTCCTCAAATCACTCCGCCTTCGTGTTCCGCCTTCTGCAACCATGATTATAAGAAACATAAAATGAAAATGATAAGAGCATTTGATGTTATAAAATCGAAAGGATAACAATCATTGCCCCAGTTAGTCAACTTTGTAGGGATTGACGTTACTAGATTCGTATTTGATTTGATCCAATATCCAACTGAATTTTTTTCTATTTTTGTGATGTAATTAGATTCATAACGATAATGATTAATGATATGTAATACAGAATAAACAATTAAGGAAATTAATTAGTAAAGTATCCTTTTCCAAACATAATCAAATAGCTTGACAATTATAAGTATGATTATGTGCTAATTTCAACTTCCAAATCTTTCGCTTACAAAATTGGAATCCAATTATATTTTGAGCTCTATTCTAAAAGTTCCCGATTACCTTCGACTATATACTGTCTAGGCGCTAGACGGTTCTTGGTTGCTTATATTTTTGGCCTGACTCCTCGCCGCTTAACCTCACTTAAACTCGCTTGATTTCCCTTAAACCTCAATTAGACGCTAAACCCTAGTCTGTCGCCGGATTAGCGCTTAACGTCTTTTAAAACATTGATTTTAACTAACCCTACACAAATAATTGTAGCAAAATCATTCCGAATCTTCTATTACATTTTGTTGGTCTTTCAAACAAAACATAATAACTTAAAATCACTTTTTGCTGCCAAACGAGATTTGAGGTGTTTGAAATCTCTAATAGTTGGTTATAAAAATTACTTAAAATTTTATGTTAGTCAAGAACTTTGTAGTCGATAACATCACTCTAAGCTTGTAACCAGTGTTTGTGGGACCGGACCGGTGATCGAACCGGACAAGCCACCGGTTCAAGGTTCGACCGGTCCGACCGGTTCAACAACCGGTTCAACCGGTCAAAGGCAACTTGTTGACTTTTGAATTTCAATAGTTTTTATGTGTAATACAATCTAATTTGATATTAGAGTTTAACTTGTAAAAAAAATTCAACATATTTCAATATCAATTAATCCAAAGATACTTTTAACTCTAATTTTTTTAATAACATCCTAGTGCCAAATTTAAAATAAGATGGGAATAATAAGGACAAATGAAGATAAATGTGAAAATTCCTTTTTTTTTTAACTTAAAATAGGCCAAAAACAACTTTATTTAAAAAAAAAAGAAAAAAAAAATTCAATCCGATTTTTTAACTCAACCGGACCGGTTCCGGGCCCGGTTCCCGGTTGAACCGGTCGAACCGGCCGGTCCGGTCCGGTTCCACAAACATGGCTTGTAACTAAGAAGTCACAACTCTAAATCCATTCGCCAAAATCCTAATAAAACATCCTTTTTTATACAACTCCTTGATCTAGGTTATCTGAGATACGCATGCCATCATATAATGAATTCAGGTACGCGAAAAGTTTCATTTCAATAATTGTTTCAGGCTTTTAGCTTATTAATGATTTTTTAATTAATTGTTATTTTAAATGCTTTTTTCAAAATTTTCCTATTTTGTCTCTATATTAATCATAAATATCTCTTCATTTTTAACTATCTTATAGAAAAGACAGAGAAGGGTGGATACTTATTGAGAACGTAATTTTAGGAATTGATATAATTGACAATTCATTTAACAGCTAATTCATCCACTTCAATTTAAAACGTGCATTAAAAAGTATCGGATGGATTATTTTCAAACACTTGATTTTTCAACAAGAGAATCTACTGCAAAGATCTCCTTAGCGCAACACTTTCCACTGCAATAATATCAATGCATAACATGTTCATATTAATATGACAAATAATATATCATCAATGATCATGTGTTTTGCATTTGTATCATTGTAATAGGGTGTAGTAGAAGACCCGAATTGGTAGCAAAATACCTGCTCCGTATTTTATTTTTTCCTTGTAGTTTTAAATTTAGATAAGAAAACTAAGATACAAATAAACAAATTAGTAAGCCCTAACTAATTCTAAATTAGAAAATTTAAGATCTCCTCCCGTTTCCTTAAAATAATATTTTCTCTATACAAATTAAAAAAGAAAAAAATTACTTGGAATAGTAATGATAGTGATAGTTTTGGAAGAAAGGAAAAAAAGTAAAAAAAAAAAAATGAAAAATATTAACATTTATGAAAATTGAAACTCCAAATTAATGGTGGAAAAATACCGAAATGTAAATATTCCAAGTATCATACCATAAAATTACCAAAAATGCCTAAATTTCGTTACAGTTACGATATGAAAATTAAAATGTTAAAATTCAATATGTTGCTACATACCAAAATACCTAAAAGAGTTCGGTGTTTCGATATATACCGATATACCAATTTCTTTTGGTATTTCGGTAGTTCGACATTTCAGTATACATCGATATATCAATTTTTTTTTTCGATATTTTGGTAATTTGGTATATCAAAATCAACGGCAAGTAACAGTAAACACCTGATACCGACATAAAATTCGGTTTATCAAAATTTTCGAAACAATAACAATATAAATTTTTCATATACCACAAATTTATGTATGATAATAACATAAAGATTCTCTACAATATACAGTACTAAACCACCCATCCCACTCCAAATAGAGAGAATGTAGGAAATATGTACTTCCTCCGTCCCAAATGAACTTGCACAGAGGGGTTGACACACATATTAAGAAAAAGTTAATTTTTGGGATTTTGTTAATTTTTCAAAGGTTGATTGAGGGTGGAGATTGTGTCTTAACTTTTTATTTTAAAGATGTCCAAATTTACTTGGAATGGAGAAAAACGAAAAATATGCAAGTTCAAGGACTATTACCTAATTTCACATGAATAATTGGGACATAAAATCCAGGTATACACACATGATGGGCAGTACGTGTCCGGAGGTGGTGACTATTATCGTACTTTGGTTTGAAAAAGATTGCTCATATTTGACTTTGGAACTACTACTTGCCTACATAGTAGCCTCTTCACTTTTAACTTCAATTAATGTTATCAAGCATATCAAACCCTATTTACATTACATCATGTTGTTTGTCAATTTTTCCGACATACTTGGTTATTTTGATACTCCATCGGACACATTATGTATCGGGAACTGTGTTTTACCACAATCATCTACAACTAGCTACATGAATAAGTGTGAACATGTTGAAAAACATATCTACTAGGTGGTGGTAGGATGTGGGCCCCACCCAGTTCGTCTTTTTGATATTGCGACAAATACAATAATTATGTATCGGGAACTATATTTTACCACGGTCATATGCAGCTAGATACATGATTTCTGTGTGAATATGTTGAAAAACACATTTACTAGGTGGTGATAGATGTGGGCCCGACCCAGTTCGTCCTTTTAATATTGCGACAGATACATTATATATCGGGAACTATATTTTACCACAGTCTTATGCAGCTAGATACATGATTGTGTGTAAATATGTTGAAAAACACATTTACTAGGTGGTGATAGATGCGCAAAATTGATTCGATCCAATTCGTTCGATATTTTAGACGGACTATGTTGCAGAAATCATAGGCTAAGTATGTTTTAATCAGAGGCGGCCTTTCGGTGGGGCTCCCCACATGGGAGGGCCTATATATTTTTTTTTTTAATTTCTGCACATATATGTATTTTTCTTATATATATTTAATATATGCAATCGGATGGTTAGTCAAGCGAAGTATTGAGTGGGTACTTAGGCTTTTTAAATTTTCAATTTTATTTGATCATTATTTTTTCTAAAAGAGCAAGAAGATCAATGTTTCACAACAGATTATCTATATTAGTTGTTTTTTTTCATTTTTTAGATTGTTTGAGAAAATTGAATGATTATTTATCTATATTTATTTGATGAGATTGAAAAATTGGTCGTTTGTATAGTTTATTTTAGTTGATTAAAATTATATTCAAAACAATGTTATTAATATTATAAGAGGCCCCATTTTTTTCGCGTTGTACCTTTCGAAAAATTAGACCGACTTTAGCTTTAATGGAAAGGCCAGATATGCCTCACCATTCAAAGCCCGACATATTTTTAACCTAGCCCAATAGGTTCAAGTCGGACCAGGCTGCTCAAATTGCCATTTGCAAAAATGATTTGATGTATCATATGTAGGAGCATTAATATATATATATATATATGATTGTTATTCCCTCCATTCCGAATGAACTTGCATACTTTTCTAATCTTCTTTTGCACACATTTCATTTCAAGAAATAAAACTTTACATATGTACCCCACATTAATCACATAATTAAAAATTTGTCATCATATAAAGGTAAAAACATATTTGACTAAGTCAACATTTATAAAAAAAATAACTTTTTTTAATATGTGTGACGTCGGGGATCAATACAAGTTCATTCGGGATGAAGGAAGTATATTTTATTTCGATATTTTTAATACATGTCATTTATATATTTGTATGATTGTATAAAAAAATATAGGAGATAAAACATGACATCAAACAGATTACCTCTCATGCAATATACATGAATGATTCGATTGGAACACTAATATACAAAATTCAAGATCACATATATGATATTCTTTATTTCTATTATATTTTGACCACAATTTTTTTTTTTTTCCTTGTGGATATATATTAAGTGTAGTGAAAAGATGTTGTATTTTATAATATATATTGGTGAAATTTTTGTGAGTTTAGAATAATAGTGTATAAGCTTATTTAAAAGGTTTTATATGCTCATACATTTTGTAAGATCACTATCTTAATTTTCAATTGATATGCCCCAAATCAATATGCTTAAATACATTTTCAAGATCGAACGGAGGGTTAAACCCATCAATCAGTCAACCGGGTCGATATTTGACCCAATTAATATCGACAGTTATTAATTAATACTACACGGATGTTACGCGTCGATCCCATTAATTGTCTATAAGTTCACAGTCGGCCTTCCATCACAAGACTAAAACATCCTAAAAAAAATTATTTTAGGTAACCTATTCTCGAATGTTTAATGTATTACCTAAGGCCAGCCCTAACAATCTGCTTTGCATGTTAGGTAAAACCTTATCAAAATCGAACATTTAGCATCTAGCAAATCACAAACAGTTCATGACCCAAACTCCACCTACATATAATCTTACATACGGAGTTACAAATCATAATTAATTAAAAAAAGCATTAATTAAACAGTAAAGAAAGATTTGACCAGCCAAACCACAGACAGATGTAATAAAGAAAACACAATTTCGTGTATTAATAGTGTGGGTTTGAATGTTGAAACCGACTTTTCCTAAAATGTTTTCCCGTGTTGTCCACATCTTCCTATATATACCCCTCTTCTTACCAACAACTTCTCATCTATTCTTCACACACTACTACACACAACTACTACACACAGCATCGCCAACAAACTATCAGACGAAGTCGTTACGTTCACAGAATATCGAGAAGATGGAACTCAAGAACAGCCAACTTCTGTCAAAGATAGCTACCAGTGATGATCATGGTGAAAATTGTCCTTATTTTGATGGATGGAAAGCTTATGATAATGATCCTTTTCATCCCATTAATAATCCTGATGGAGTTATTCAAATGGGCCTTGCTGAAAATCAGGTATTTTCACTCTCTGGAAAGTTTTTTACGGTTCAGGAAACCAGCACGTCAATACCACGAACTCGTGGTTTTGGTGTTGCGAAATCAGTTATAAACTGCGGACACACAAAGTCATTTTCTTCTTTTGAGAAGTGATATACGTTCATAAACCACTGCTCCAATATCATAAAACCACAGTGGTTTTGGTATTGTGGAATCAGTATATAAACCACTCACATGCACTCATTCTTTGATGTGCGACGAAGTCGTTTTTTGAGAAGTAACATACACACAGTTTAGAAAATCAACACGCTAATGGTGGAAGTTATGATTTTATCATATAAATTGTTGTTTTCAAAATGTTATTTGAAATGTTAACATTATGGGCATGTTTGTTTACAGTTTAGTCCAGTAAATTTAAGGAACCAAATCCTAATAAAGCACACTCATTAACTTCTTCAGCTAAATTTGGTCCAGCACACCACAGTCTTAAATAAGCATACCCTATGTTAAGCAAAAAGTAACTGTACTAAAAATGATTTTTTTTTTCTCGTAGAAGACAGTCTTACACGAGTGTTACTCATTATATAATTATGCAGCTTTCGCTCGACTTGGTCGAAGAATGGATCAAGAAAAATCCGACGGCTTCGATTTGCAATCGTGAAGGAGTTCATGCATTCAAGAGTATTGCGTTGTTCCAAGATTATCATGGCTTGCCTGAATTCAGAAATGTACGTAAACGTGTCAGAAATCAGAACTCATTAATTTATTTTTCTTAAATCGTTGTTTTTTAATTTTTTTAAATTTTTTTTTGCAGGCTGTAGCAAGATTTATGGAGAAGGGTAGAGGCGGAAATGTTAAATTTGATGCAGAAAGGATAGTAATGGCAGGTGGAGCAACTGGAGCTAGTGAGATGTTAATGTTCTGTTTGGCTGATCCTGGAGATGCTTTTTTGGTGCCTACTCCTTATTATCCTGCGTAAGTTCTTCTCGACTATAATGTTTTAATCGTGTCGTAAGTTATTTTTGAGGTACGAACTTATCGTAGTTAGAACAGTGGATCCGAATTAGTAGGCGGTAGAGTGTGTGAGAGAGGGCGAGCATGCACGCACACGTACACGTATTCTACCTTACACGGTCTGAATTAATAATTCTTGTCCCCTTAGCATTAAATGTCAATTAATAATATTAATTATTCTTATATATTATTATTAATTTATTATATTTTAAGCCAAGTGACAATCACCATTATTCATAAAAGATTGCATGTCTTTTTAATTATTTTTTCAAGAATTATTAATATAATCACATATATATTTTGTCACCCCAAAACACTATAGAATAATAAACATATAGTATATATATATGATATATAATATGTTGTGAAAAACTTACTAAATCCGACCAGTCTCCACCTAAGCATTAAGTTTATTTAGCTACCTATATTTTTATTTTTCTAAATTAATGGCTTTACAACATTAATATTCAACTACGTACAATCCAAATATGTAGCTGTGCTATTTCTATGTACATGAATTTATAAAATATATTTTTAAATATAAAATACTACTCCTTCCATCTCAGCTAACTTGTCACAGTTGATCGGGTACGGATGTTAAGAAAAAACAGATTTTACTTTTTCTATGATTTTTTTAAAGGTGGAGATTGTGAGAGTTATTTTCTTTTTTAAGGTGTGAAAAGTTAAGTGAGACGAATCGAAATGAAAAGTGTGATAAGTTAATTGGGACGAAAAGATACTAAAAAATACATGTTTAGAAACAAAAGTTGAACATCGCATACGTGTTGGATTCGTGTACGTGTATATGTATAATTATATATATACATATATAATAATAATAATATTAGAAGAAAAAACATTCCATTATTGCATCTTAGTACTTAAAGTACAGGTCATCACCCACGCGGTAGTCTGTCCAAATTTTTTTCTAAAGTTGTCATAAATTTCGTTGAATTAAAATCACCAAAGTTGGTGAGACAGATGAGCATTTGCATTTAAAATTCATTTCTCTTTCGGGAATGTTTTGAGTTGACAAGGAATTACACGTCAGCAAAACTGTCAATTTTCGGAAACTTTTTCCGACTACACGAAATACTTGTCCCCATGCCATATTTTTCAACCATGTGATTTATCCATTATTACTCGATATATAATTATACGAGTATATGTTTGAGTGTATATAAGTTTTAGTATTTTCAAATAGAGGTGGAAAATTGAGCCTTCCGACTTAGTCCTATCTAGCCAATAAAGCTAACATCATATGACATGTTGAGTTGAATAGAGCTAGATAAAAAATGAGTTTAGTCCAACTCATCCACCTTAAAACACTAAAGTATCAAATTAGCTCGCGGCAGATCATATCATTATATCTGTTCATTTGGGTTCAATGAACAAATTTATATAGTTCATTTGGTAGGCTGGGCTAGGCAACTGCCGCTTTTAGCGCCTCTATTTTTAGGACAAGTGAAAGTACTAGATTTTTTGCGGATTAGATCCTCTATTTCAATTTGCGTTTCATTTAATATTTCATTATAGTCACTATACGTCATGTGTTAATTAGTAATGTATCATATACACGTAACATGTAGTGATTATTTTTAAATACAAAATGAAACATGGATTAAAATAGAGGATCTCGTCAGGATTTTCAGCATGTAGTACCCCACCTTTGAGCTGTGAAATTTGGGATAGTCTTCTATTTTACTACTCCACTACTATTAAATTTTAATACGGTTAACTACCACTGTTTTCAACACCGACCCAGCCAGCTGTATTTTCGGACAAAAAGAAAATAATTAAAAATTAATTGTCCAACCACAAAACTATATCAGAGAAGATCTTGGAATTGACCTTTTGACTTAAAAATAGAAAAAAAGTCAAACCGTAGCTTAAACAAGTCAACGTGGACCCAAAAACCTGTTACAGTTGTCAACTAGCTAAGTTATGTTTTCTATTCTTTATTACACTTAAATATATACACTTTATTACATGAAAACTAAATGATAATATTTATTTATTTATTTATTATGTGTTGAGTTGCATTCATTTGAATGTATTCTATATTTTTTTCTTTAAATGTACTGCTTAAAAGTTTTGAGGTGAATTGAGCTTAAATAATTTAATCTTTACTTATTGAGTTCAAATTAAGTTACGTAAGATATATTTAAGATAGTGTTTTAAGTAAGATATATTTCATGTACTAATATTTTGCCTGTACATTGCATGATTTGTAGTATTTATGATAAACAATGTTATATATTTAACTAACATATTTAGTCTCACTCAGATTTAGTCTCCTAAGTATGAATGATCCGCGCAGTTGTGCCATGCTCGGAATATATAATCGTATTTTTTAAATATATATTTTAGTTAAGTCTAAATATAAAAATCTGAATAAATTCAACTTGGTTTTGAGTTTGTCTTATCAAATCGCATTATCCAATGGTATTAGTGTCACATTAGTATCAGTGTTCTAAAAGATGCTAGACGCTAGTCGGGCGATAGATTAGGGTCTAGTTCTAATTAGGGCTTAGGCGGGGTTAATTTGGTCTGATCGAGGTTATGCAGGGAGAAATTGGGGATCGAGTACCGTCTAAAGCTTAGACGGGGTATAATTGGAGATAGACGGAGACTTTTAGAATTTATATTATTATCTCCATTTAAATTTGATTTTTTTTTAAATCTGACATTATCATTCTGACAGATTCAATCGAGACCTAAGGTGGAGAACCGGAGTACAGCTACTACCCATAATATGCGAAAGCTCCAACAACTTCCAAATTACCGAAAAAGCCCTTGAAGAGGCCCACCAAAAAGCCCAGCAGGCCCACATCAAAGTGAAAGGAGTGATCCTATCAAACCCGTCCAACCCACTAGGCACCACCATGGATCGGTCTACATTAACTACCTTAGTCAAGTTCGTCAACCGTCACAGAATCCACCTGGTCTGCGACGAGATCTATGCCGCCACCGTGTTCCGGTCGCCCAGCTTCATTAGCGTCTCCGAAGTCATAAACGACGTCGCATGCGACAGGTCACTAATCCACGTCATCTACAGCTTGTCCAAGGATATGGGCCTGCCGGGTTTCCGGGTCGGGATCATGTACTCGTATAACGACGCCGTTGTGAGCTGCGGTCGTAAGATGTCGAGCTTCGGCCTTGTGTCGGCCCAAACGCAACATCTCCTGGCCGCCATGCTGTCGGACGAGGAGTTTACTGACAGGTATTGTAAATGAATCGAATCGAATATAATATTGTTAAAACTTGTTTGAAATATAACTAAGTGTCTTATACTCCATCCGTGGTATAATAGAAGTTTTCTTTAAAATAATACTATTCCGTTTCAAAATAAATGTTGCTTTAGAAAAAATAAAAGATAATTATAAATGTATCGGTTTAAAAAAAAAAAACTATGATTCTTTCAATCTTACTATAAAAAACCTTACTATAAATAACATACTTAATTTAATTTAGTATTTCCTGATTCCACAAATTATATTTCAATTAAACAGATTATGTATATATATTTTTGTCATTTTTATCAATTTTTATTTTCTCTAAAAAGGACTAAAGCAATACTTTTTTAAGGTGAAGAGATTATTATATTTGTACTTATTTTGAGTTTGAACTAGTTCATTAAAGTCGAACACATTTTCAAGCTCGGCTAGATTGATATTTTCTAACTAATATTAATGAACTCTATTTATGGTACTTCAGCACAAAGTTTAAAATTATATAAGATATATTTATTTTCTTTAATCGAACAGAGTTTAAACGGACTTTTCATGTTAAACAGATTTTTGTTGGAGAACGCGAGGAGGCTGGCCCAACGACATGGGCTTTTCGTTAATGGGCTTGAGGAAGTGGGCATAAAATGTTTGGGTAGCAATGCTGGGCTTTTCTGTTGGATGGACCTTAGGCAGCTGTTGGAGGAGCCCACATTCGAAAGTGAAATGAGGTTGTGGAAAGCAATAGTTAATGAAGTGAAACTCAACGTTTCGCCCGGTTCGTCGTTCCACTGCCACGAACCGGGTTGGTTTCGGGTTTGCTTCGCGAATATGGATGACGAGACATTGGAGATGGCGCTTAGAAGGATACGCAAGTTTGTCGGAAAAGGGAAGGAGAAGAAGAAGTCGTGGCAAAAGAGGCATTTGCGAGTGAGCTTTTCTTCATTTATGTACGAAGAAAATATGGCGTCAAATTCGCCTCGTATTATGTCGCCGCGTTCGCCTCTTCTTCGAGCTAAGAACTAGACGGGGATTAGTTTGTTGTAGACTTATTACTTGATTAATCACCTTCAAATATTATGCACATCCACAAGATTAATAGGGAAAGAAGATTTGTTGTAAACTTGTACCTAGAAATGTAATTGTATGTTGTAGTGGTTTTTATAGTGTGTATTAGTGGGTTTTGAGCCCAATGAGAAATGTCATATTCATTGCTAATGTAAGTTGTATGGTGGGTTGGGGTAGGCTGGGTCGAGAGGAAAGATATATTTTTTGTTAGGCTTGACCCTATGAACTCAATATTGCTTAGGACGATTAACCTGTCCTGTATGAGTTACCCGCCCACCTTATACTTGTTTTATATTATATATTTTGAATACTGCCGTTATTCTTATATTTTGTAACTAGTATGTAATTTGGAAGATGGAATGTTGAATAAGAAGTTATTTGTAAATTATAAAATTATGGCTTATATGTAGAGTCTCGAATAATATTATTAAATATTTAAAATATATAAGTTATTAACATTTTTATCTACATGAAATGGATTTTGCGAAACCGTTTAGCTGATTAAACCTGCTAAAAACTCGATCAAATGAATTTTAGTGGGTTTAACGTGGATAGATTTAGGGATGTACACGAGCCGAATCAAGCCTAATAGTCTAAGGCTCGAGTTCGGTTCGTTTAAGTTTTTATTGTGTTCGAGTTCGGCTCGTGTTCATTCGAGCTTATAAAATTTTGTTCGAGTTCGGTTCGTTTTATAATTACTAAGTTCGCGAATAGTTCGAGTTCGGTTCGCCAAAAGCTCGATAACGTAATAAACGAACATAGTTCGAGTTCGTTAAGCGTGTATTCTAAACTCCAAATAGTTTGAGCTCGGTTCGAGCTCAAGTTCGTGAAACATGTAATAGTTGGAACTTGGAGGCCATGTGTTCGATTCCCTCTGAACACAATTTTACGCATAATTGAATTTATTTTTTATATATAACATATTCATGTATATTATCGAGCCCGGCTCGCGAGCCCAGTTCGCGAGCCCAATTCGCGAGCTTGCAAACCAAATACCTATAGGCTCGAGTTCGGCTCGAAAAATATATCAAGCTCGATATTAAGTTCGAGTTCGATTCATTTAGATCAACGAACGATTTCGAACGAATATTTTTCCGAACCGAGACCCGAATAATTTGCGAATAATTTGATTCGTGTAAGATAGATTTGGTGGGCCTTATCTCTGACTGCCAGCCCAAAGTTTTTCGTAGGCTGGGCTAAACGAGGGAGTGATAAAAGTAGAACTGTTGTTGGGCTTGGTGCCATAAAACTATGTTGCAAAAGATAATTATAATTATTTCATAGTGTTTAGTGTATTTAATATTTTACATGTAGGATGAGAAAGAAACATGTAAAATAGGAGTTAATTCATAAAAAGAAAAAACACTTTTGGATAAAAAGTGACACTTTAAGTTTTAAATCTTTATACAAAAGAAAGAACCAGCAAAATCGGTGTAATCCGATGGATCGGCCCAATTCTCCCGACATTTTAGGTGAAGTAGCCTTTAAAATTATTGGCCCAAGGGATCGTCTGGCCCAACAAGCCGGTCCATCAACCCGACATAACCCATGGTTTCGGCCCGTCGTAGCCTATGGGCCGCGGACCAGCCCACCCTCTATTTTTTCCCGAATCTCACCCAGACCCTAGTAGTTAAGTAAGTCTTTGACATTCTTCATTATTGCAATAGGCTGCTACTTTATTAGTTTATATCATTATTTTTTAGTTTAATTAAATAATAATTAGTAAATACTTATTTACCAGCCCAATGATCACCAAACCCAGCCTTTGCATACATCTAAGCCTGACAGATTAAGTTGGATGGACCGAATTATCAGCTCTGCGAAGGTAGCAATTATAAAAAAAAGAAAGAGTGGTATGTTGCTGATAAGATTGGGCTTTTGATGATGACGATGACAACTTTATATGTCACGAGGCCCATTAAATTTATTTAAAGATTAACCTTTTTAAAAAATTGAATTCTATAAATGGGCTATTACAGACTTACAGTTAACTCCGTTACAAATATTTTGTAATTGAAGTCTTCTAAGTTCTACTTGTAATAATGGATTAGGTGAAAAGGGAAAGAAGGGCTAATCATTTATGATCATTTTTTATAAAAATAATTTAGTGATTATGAAAATTATCCCAAGAAGATATGGGTCCGTTTGCTTAAGACTGTGGAGTACTGAGCCAAATCTGACTGAGGGAGTTAATGAATGTTCTTTATTGGGATTCGGTCCTCTAAATCTATTGAGCCAAGTCTAAAGTAAACGGAACCCATAGATGAGATCTCCTATTTCAATGTGAATTCCATCTTATATTTCATAATAACCACTATAAGTCACTAGTATGTGATGACATCGTTAATTAACAGATGTCGTGTCGTAGATATAATGAAATATTAGATGGAACATAAATTAAAATAGATGATATAATCTGAGATACAGATATAAAAGAAGGAAAAAAAACCCAACTGGACCTAACTATCAATCACTACTGTATATAATTCTTTGGATAATGTATTTGTTTTGATTAATATGTCACATATATATAATATGTTATCATTAATTACTATCCATAGAGTATGTACAAATAAAATGAAATATAAAAGTAACACAAAAGCAGCAGTACATGATGTTTGCTAATTAGATGGGTTGTGGAGTTTGTTCTTATCATACTAAGGAAGAAAACAAGACAAATTAGTTGGTGCATCTTTGTTAAACAGCCGTGCAATATTCGTAAAAACGGTAGATGTTAGTCGAACGATTAAGTCGGAACTTACGTGGACTTAAGTGGGATTTAGGAGAAATTAAGTGAAACTGAGTTAGAAAAAAAAAAGTAAACAATCGATAACAGTATAGGTAACGACTAATCGGATTTGAAGTAGACGTTTTGATTTTGTTTTGTTAATTTTAGGGATTATTTAATAATAAAAACAATTTGAGTATAGCTGAAATCACCAAGTGAAATATTAAAAGTTATATATAAGAATTTAATTTGACGAAGTTGGATAGCTCAAGTGGCAGAGTATCTACTACCTAGGCTTTTGGTCCTGAATTTGAGTCACCGTGTGGGGAGGGGAGGGTTTTTTCTTTGTTCTTAGATTAGGAGAAAAAAAAATTAAACGTTAGTCGGGACAATTTAGTCAGTACTTACGCCGGCTTAAGTGGGATCTAGGAGAAATTAAGTGAAATTCAATCAAGAAAAAAAAGTAAATAGTCGATAACAGTTAACACATAGACGGCAACTAGTTGGAGTTTGAAGTAGACGTTTAGAATAAAAAAAATTTGTTATTGAAAATTTAATTTTAAATTTGCCACCAATAAATTGCCACTTCGTGTACTATAAAGGTCAATATTCTCTAATGACATGGCTAGAGAATTCTATATTAGTAAATAAGTTTTTTTTTTATATTAATTAATAACTTGAATATTCCTTGTGATGACTATTAACCTAATGACAAAAAAATATAATTGAGATATCGTTGAATTGTCATTGTAGAGTGTCATTAGTGGCCAATAATAATAATAATTAATATTGTCTCATATGAAATGAAGCAATAAAGCATTTAATGCATCAATTTTTTTATTTTTTTCTTTTTTAGAGTGACTCACTTGAGTAATGGATTTTTCTCCAATGAACCGTATGGAGTAGTAAAATCAGCTCTGTCAGATGAGTTAACTAATTTGTCCAATATTTTAAATGATGTAGATCGTAGAAATTTTAGTTCGAAATATTATTGAATCCAACAAACATAGATCAAAGAGCTAATGGTCCGGCGGACGACTGATTGGCCTGACAAATATAATTCATTTAAGGGGTTGGCTGCTATTTTTTGTCTAATTAATGAAATTTTAAATCGCCTGAACATATAGCATTGGCTTAATGGGTTGGGCTTGATTAGACAAATCGAAATATCACCTATAAAACTGAACGAAGTCTATATTTGTATGTTGTTAGATGTTTATGTCATGATAATATGGCACATCATCTTTTTATTGTCATAGCATTCTCTTTTTTTAAGGGATAGATTTTGAACCTCTAAATTCACCGTTATCTATTGAGAAAGTGGTACTTGGCTCTAAAGGTCTAGGCTACGTTTCATACCACTCTTGAGTGATAATTTAAATACTTAATTATTACAAAATATATACTCCTTCCGTCCCGCCTTAAGTTGCACACTTTTTTTTCGATCGTCCCATTCTATTTTGCACACCCCCAAAATGGAAATTTCTCTTACAATCTTCACCCTTAAAATCTCGACTCTCAATCTTCACCTTTAAAAAAATCAACTAAAAAGTAAAAAAATAGTCTTTTTTTTTTAAATATACGCATTTGAGCAGGTGTGCAAATTAAATTGGGACGGAAAGACTATATCATAATCAAGTTCATGGAGATCATACCATGCCAAAAGATTAACCTAAGTAACTTTGAGACAATATAGTAACTAAAGAATACGTGTAGTAACATCAAAGATGACATGGCAATGTAGAAAAAGGTTTTCCTTCCTCAAATTCAATGAAGAAGTGATTAGTGAATCTTGGGTCATTTTCTCTTTTTATGACATGACATAACCCCCACCCCACCCCACCCACCCCCCCACCCCCAATACCCACATCACATAAATTCAACCACACATATGTCCTACTAAACCGACCATGTTTTGTACCCTTTATATGCACAACCACTAATTTTCTACCCTCTAGGCCAAATTGTGCATCATTATGACAAGGAAATAGAAGAGACTAAAGTACAACCAATGGAAGCACATCTTATATAGATTTACACAATTTTTTTCTTTTCAATCAGTGTGTACCGCTTGATGCACGGGATGTGGTCGTCAAAATTTGGGAATTGATATAAATGTTTGTTATACTTGTCCTTACAAAAGTTCATTTTATCCTTGTGAAATACGGGAAGATGATGATGATCATAATATGGAAAGATCAGTTCAAATTACACGTAGGATTCGTTTTGTTGCAAGTCATCGATGACAATGGTAATGGGTATGAATGAACGGTTAATCATATTATAGAGTAATGTGAGAAGAGTTGTGAATAAAATGGGGTATTGATTAACTTATTCATTATGTACCAAACACCATTAGTGGGAATGTGTCATCATTCATTCTCATTACCTATCCCGAAATTCCCTAACCAAACGGGCTCTTAATAATATTGTAAAAGTAGTGTATGGTTAGTAAATTGTGCGGTAGGTTCCGTGCCTGAGCAAAATTAGGTGCATAGTAATAAAGAAATTCGAGATTTTCAATTTATATATTTTAAAAAGAAAAATAATATCATAATTTAAATTTGATATCTTAAAAATATAGTTATATATAAGAAATTCTCATAACATTGTCTTCACTACTTTTACTTTTTTTCTTTATATTATGTTTTTGTAATGTTTCAAAGTACCATATTTGCAAAACTCATAAAATAAACTAGAAATTATAAATTATAAATTTATCAAATAAAATAAAATTTAAAATATATTTGTTAAATAGTTAATAGTAATGCATGTAAATCAATAAAATGTCAATTGAGTCAAAATACTTTTTTAAAGAAAGAAACAAAATTAGTTTTTTTAATAATAAACAATTTAAAATGGTGATCTAATAAAAATCCAATATGAGTAATTCTAACAATAATTAATAACATTTTCAAAGAACGTTTATACTAATTGCGGTTGGAATGTTTTCATTAGATGAACTTAAATAAATAGTACAAAATCACACTAAATAAATAACATTTGATAACTTAAAAGAACAAACAACACTAATAGTTAAATATGAGATAATTAAAAAAGAAACAAGAAAAAAAGAGGTTATTATGATTATAAAAAAATTAATTTACGCATTAAACCCAATTTATCCACGAGAGATTTGCTGAATTTGGTCAACCCAACGTTATTTTTCCGATATATCTATTTTACTCCTATATAAAATCCAAATTACGAATTACGAATAATTAATAGAATCAAATAAAACTCATATTCGAATTTTGTTACCGTGATTAGGTGGGAGTAGAGCAAGCAATCCGAGTGGTTAGCCCGAACCGAAGATCCATAAACCAAGAATATGTTAGGTTAGACGAGCCCAAAGTTCGACCAAGATACAAATTATTGAGTGTAGTCCAATATTGGGGTTGGTCGTCGATCCTTCAGACCGTGTCAAATGGATATGATAACGTTCCATGTTTATAATTCTTCAATCTTACCCAGTTAATTTATCGAGTGATCATATTTCACCAGCTTTAATTTAGCCAGCACTAATATGAGAAAAAATAATAAATAAGTAAACGAGTGTCGAGAAAAAACATACAACTCAAAATATTAATATATAAAAATATCATATATATGGGTTATGTTATTTGACCAAATTGAGGTCATGGCCATTTTTATTTTCTTTGTTAAAATCAAACTTTTCTTTTTTCTATTAAACTTTAAATAAAATTAGTGTTATGCAGAAAAATCATTTTATATTTATTTATAATAAAGTGCCATAGCCTGTAGGTTCGTACTTTGAATGTAAAAAGCTCACTAGGATAGACATCAAAAGATCAAACAAAAACAACTGACTGCCAGAAAGCCGCCACCAGCAGAAATAATTGAATCTTCTTTCGTTTCGAGAAATTCTATCCTACTCAGTCGGGTAATGTCCGACTAGAGATGATAATTGGGTGGATACAAGTGAAATTAAGAGTACTCGAATCTTAATCATTTAAAATTTATTTTACCCCAACTCATTCCAAACCTATTCAGAAATATACTTATAATACCCAAACTCATTTACTAATACCCATCGGGTACCCTAACCCACCCATTACGTATTTAAAAAAATTTAAATATTATTTTTCACGGATCATCTAAATGAGTTTTGAACCGGTTTCTTCACCATCAATACAAATTAAACACGAAATAATTGTATGAGGAAAACACACACACACATACAATGTCTACCAATTCCAAAATGAAAAATATATGAGGATCTCTGGAGAAAGATGAGCGGCACCAAAATGAATAAGATTTACAGTTTGAGTGTTGATAAGTGGAGTGATGCTATTTTAATATACATTATTATTCTTATATATTAATTACTACTAGTAGTAAGTTTTTTGTTTTATAAACTGGAAGGTTGTGGGTTCGACTCTTATATAGCACATATTTATATATATTTTATTAATTTTTTTTATAAAATCTAACGGATTCGGATAGTGCGGGTACCCTAGCACAAAAATCCGAACCCTAACCAAATACTAATGGTATTTAAAAAAAAAATCTCAAACCCTTCCCAACCCATTTATGCTTTCGACAAACCCTCTCCAATCAGATTTGAATGGGTAGGTACCCGTCAAAATCCGCCCAACTGCCATCCCTATGTCCAACTGAATGATCCAATCATTTATTCAAAACATAAATAATAATTAATAATTAATTTCAATTTACTTTTTAAATGTGTGGTTGGATCACCTAGTCGAACACTATCCGACTGAATAGCATAGAAGTACCCTTCATTCTGGACAATTTTTGTAATGCAATGACCACAACTTAAAATAAATATAAATTATTTAAAAATTTTAAAACCTGCCTATTCAAGATTTGTGGAATCAGGTTTTCTATTACAGTACTTTGAATTTATTGATTCTCATAAAGTGCATAAATGGTAATAATTTGGCTGAGTCACCAAAGTTATCAATACGGCGGCAGAAATGTAATAAATTGGATGTGACCAAAGTTATTAATACTATTATTGAAGATTGTAAAAGTCGGTATATGTTAGTTAGGCGGTGTACTGAGATCTAGCGATTAATTGGAGTTTGGACAGAGCTAATCGGAGTATATGCGTGGTTAGACGGGGAGAAATCAGAAAAATAAACGTAGACGACCAATGAGAATCTAGCGCCTAGGCGGAAATTAATCGAAGCTAGTTAGGAATTTTTACAATAAAGCTATTATTGCGGTTGTTCCAAAATTAATACTGGAGTGAAATATTTTAGATCTGGAACATTTTAACATTTTGTTTTAAACAATTTATATATGATACATATATCTATATATATGTTTCGAAATATTACCAGAACTTAATATATTAATTAAATATTATATAAATTTTTCCAGATTCTATAATTATTTATAAAACTTGTTCAATTAGTAATAACGATTTTGGTGTTTGGAGATTATACTAAATTTGAAGTAAGGAAATCAGACAAAAGACGAGGACAAATCACCAAAAGAACAGTTTTTTATCGTCTACTATAAGGTACTACTATAAGGTACTGATCTTGAACGCTATAAATTATTGCGCTACATACGCTATCTTTCATCTTTTCATTCTTTTATTATTTTTTTTCCTTTCACAAAACAACCTATTTCATTCATTTTTTTTTTCTTTTTTATTTTTTATTTTTTTTATTTTTGAACATCTCAAACATAAAAAAGTGAATCATGAATTGTGAATTCATGAAGCGTAAAATAAAACTATAGCCTAGTAACAAAGATTAAACCTTAGACGGTAAGTGTGAACCATGAACTAATGAACCCGTAAACCACAAAAAAGAATGAAACAACTTGTTTATTAGAAGGAAAAAAGAACAAAAGAATGCAAAGTTGAGCAGTAGCGCATGTAGTGCAATTATTCTAACGCTCAGATCAAATCCGGCCTATTATAATATTTTGAACCTTGCATTTTGATATATATATGTGTGTGTGAGAGAAACATAAAGGGAAACCTAAATTCTAAATTTAAAATGAAGCCATTCCAGTCTGAAACGGCCTTGCATATAACGGCAAACAAGTTGGCCGAAAGGGAATGATTGTTGAAGTGTTCCATTTTCATGTCCGGAATGAAACATTTCCGGGCATTCCTGCCGGAACGAAATGGAATCAATAACACATTAAACGAGACAACAGTCCTACAATAATTGCATATTATCCTTAACAAGAAACAAAGGAATAAAACTAGAGGCTCACATGTGACGATAGGAATGCAATTTTGTCCCATCATAATACCCCCATTTGGTTGCCACTTCATACTTTTTGTCCCCATCAAGAAAATTACATGCACAACTTCACCTTTCCAGCAAAGCTTTCAACTATATATGGTACCAAAATTATATTTATCTAGGAAACAAAAATGATTATTTCAGTTCTATATACATTACCCGAAACATTTCGTCACCGTACCGTACATCATTTTAGCTGATGGTACACCCGTTCGGATTCTCCTCCATGCTGTAATTCACCTGAGGTTGATAGTACGTATTCATCGGAGGAGGGTAGTACGGCCTATATGGCCTATACTGCATCGCTGTGGGATACGGCATTGCTGTAGGATATGGCATTATTGCTGGGATGAACATTTCCGGTTCAGGCTTTTTCTCCTCTTTTTTGGGCTCTTCTTTCTTAGCTTCATCCTTTTTGGGCTCTTCTTCCTTCTTCGCTTCGTCCTTCTTGGCCTCGTCTTTTTTGGGCTCCTCCTTGCCGTCCTCCTTCTTCGCCTCCTCTTTCTTGGGCTCTTCTTTCTTGGGCTCCTCTTTCTTCTCGGGTACTTTGGCTGGCCCTACCAATATGATGCTCGCTGGCCAATTCTTTTTGCGCAATTTGCTTACTACGCTTACCGGATCAACGGTTCCGATTACTGTTAGTTTCTTTCCTTTTAGATCAATGGCGATTTCATCGATTCCTAAAGTGAAGAGGACATAAAGCAAGTTAATATCATTTTGGACAAATCAATGCCACGAAAGAGAAAGGCCGTTTATTGTTACGTGACGAGCACTTCCTACCATACAATAGTAGCATTTTAAACATTTTACCAAATAAACCAAATAGAATAGGGAAAGCACTATAATGTCTTAAAATGTAAGAAAGCAATTCCACATTTAATCATAGTTTTTTGAACTTATGATTCTCCTAATCAACGTTTAATTATGTCTTTTATGAAAAAAATTCTATTGTTAGGCATTAACAAGACTATTTTCCAACTATTTTGTCTTCCTTTTTGTGTATAAAGTCACCTTTCACTTACTAATTCATGAAAGGAACGTCGCGGTTGTACTTACGAGCAATAACATATCAACCCAACTAACCTACCCCAAGTGTTTGAGTTAAACTTCAGACACGCATTAACCTAATGTTAAACGATTAGGACATGACTCCAGGCCATTCTCGAACAATCTCTTACTTTCCGTTTCAGTTACAAAAGACAATTAAAAGCTCTTTTTGCTGAAAATGATCCCTAGGGATTAATCTGACGCAACATATTTGATCGATTTCCACTCCAAATACATAAATTATTTCGTCGTGATAACACCAATGTATAAGTTATCATGTATGATCCCATTAGGAAGTGAGTTAGCCGACTCTTCGAAATACATAATTAGGTAGATGTATGCTCATTTAGCTTATTATCACTTAAATGAACTTAACCATATAATTAGTCCAGTACTCTAATGCAAAAAAACAGAGGAAACCATACAATTTTTTTAAGTCTTAATTATTTTACATGGTGAACTTAAAAAAAATTTCTTCCTGCATGTAGATCGGATAAAACAAAGGTAAAATCTCTGTTCCGAAATCCATGTCTAGCGCTCTGACTAAGCCTCGCCTAGGCGCTATACTATCCTTGGCCGTCTTCGTTTCTTCCCTGCTTAATCCCGCCTAGACCTATAGTCTACTGCCCGACTAAACCCCAGTATACCACTCGACTAGCCCTAAACATTTGGATAAAATTGGCTTCATACATACCTGAAAGGGTCGCCACCGCCTTCAAAGCCCTCCTTTGCTGCTCTTTGTCCTCTTGCAAATCCAAGTTCAACACAAACTTCTGCAAAAGGTTAACAAAATAATTAAAATAAAAAACTAGAAATTAAAGGGCTTAAAATTATACTTCCTCCCTCCGTCCCTTGCAAACTTTCATTTTCGGTCCGTCCCACACTAATTTGCACACACTTAAAAAAGGAAAATTTTCTCACAATCTCCACCCTCAAAATCTCCATCTTCAATCTCCACCCTCAAAATCTCCATCTTCAATCTCCACCTTTAAAAATATTAACTAAAAAACAAAAAAACCTATTTTTTCTTAATATATGCGCCGGGGTAGGGGCTGGTGTGCAAATTAGGTCGTGACGGATGGAGTAAAAAAGATCAGAATCATGCATGCTTCAATGATCTAACTGAAGCAAATAATAAATCCAGAACAAAACAAAACACCATAAAAATGTAACAAAAGGTACAAGATTTCCAAAAATTACTCAAAAACAGTGGGGGGAAAAAAACAGAGTTGCAAAACAATTTTCAGATCCAAACAGAACATATACTCACAAACAAAAAAAAATGTAAGCCACAAAAAAAATCCCATAAAAAGATTTATTTAAATTTTCTGCTAATCTAAGAACTAAGTAAAAATTCTCTCCTTCCTCCCTCGATAACTCAAACCCAGAACCAAACATCTAGATAGTAGATGCTCTGCCACTCGAACTATCCAACTTCGTCAAAAAAAAATCCCAGAAAAAGATCAGAACAAACAGAGTAAGCTGCATGTACAGCAAATGGAGAATTCAGACAGAGAGAGAGAGGGAGAGAGATTAAACCTTCATTTTCTACTTGGATTGTCTGCTACCCAAATTCAGTTCTGCCTGAAAAGTTTAGTTTATGATGATCAGATACCACAGAATTCAGACTAAAACAGAAAAATCAAGAGAGAGAAGATGAAAAAGAAAAGGCAAGATTCATGGGCTGTGGATTATTTTGGAATAAAATAAACAACAATCATAGAATGATGCAAAATTTCTCAACACGATTAATAAAAATTTCAGACATCAAATATGGAGAAAAGAGCTGCCCACCTTTCTCTCTCTCTTACAATTAGAGGTGTGTATGTATATGTATATATATATATGTATAGGCAGAATGAGTAGCAGTGCACGTTTCTCTTCAGGAATGTGACATCAGTGGAGATCTATTTAGCTCACTACCCAACCATATGTTAAAATATAAATATTTATTTAGGTGAAAGTTAATGATCTTTTAGTTAATTATTACCCCTCTGTTTCAGCTAATTTTGCACGGTTAATCGTACACGGATGTTAAGAAAAAGTAGATTTTGGAGAATCTTTGACTTTTTTAAAAGTAGAGATTGAGGATGGAGATTGTGAGAGAAATTTTATTTGTATGGGTATACAAAATTAAGTGGGATGAATCGAAAAGGAAAAGATGCAAATTTAAGTGGGATGAAGAAAGTATTTGTAACAAAATTTTATAACTATAGCAGAAAAGTACATTGATTTTAGAATTTTTTTATTTCAATGTACGTAGATTAAAGGTGGTGATTGTTGACGTGGAGCATAAAATTGAGATTTTAATTCGTTCAATAACAAACGTATAGTTGTAAAATTTCTTTACTATCTAATTAAATGAAAATGAATTTGTTTTATGATTAAAATTAATCATTAAGCGTTGACATTTGCAACTAATTAGCAATGTGATCAATTTTAATTTCGGGCTCAACGCCTGTATTTAGAGCGTAAAATTGTCCATATACACCAAATTTAAAAAATTGTAGAAGTATGTAATTTTAAGTTACGTTTGAAAGACTTAAACTAACATGTACTTTGCGACTTTTTACATTTTAGTACCTAGTTTTATTTTTTTGATCGATTGCAACTTGAAGTCTATAAATTGTACAAGTTGTAACCTTCGTCGAATTTTTTCGGTCAAATATCAAACACGTGACATTCACAGACTAAATTCAGAGGGTTTTTGCTATTTTTATGATTTGTTTAGGCAAATTCACATGCTAAACACGTGAAAATCACTTTGCTATTGTCAAGTTAAAACTTCTGACGAATTATTAATCTGCCTCAACAAATTATGGCAATAGCAAAACCTTCTCTAACTTGGCATGTGATTATCACATGTTTGATATTTGGCAAAAAAATTTAACCGAAGTTGCAATTTGTATAATTCATGTGTCTCAAATTACAATCGATCAAAAAACAAAGGTTAAATGATGAGATGTAAAAACTCGTAAAATGAAGGTTAATTTAAATATTTCATCCTAATAATTAATTAAAATATCGTAAAAATTTTTACGCAATTAATTTGAAGATAAGTGTGTTTAAAAAGGTAAAGTTGCAACTGCACTGCAGTGCGGGTCCCACCAGGAACTTTTTAGGTGTCCGGAGCTCAAAACGTCAACGTGTTGATCAATAATGGTGACAAGTCAGAATTTACATGCATTTAGTCCAACCTGGCATGGTGAATTATTTTTATTTTTGTGTATTTCTTTTTCTTACCATTCCTTTGCATGAAATTAGTAAATAAAAAGAATGTCACAACTTTAAACTTTTTAATATATTTTATTTTTTTATATCTAGAAGTGGAATTAGATTGAAGTCAAATAAATATTTGGTTGGTGGAGTTTATAATTTCATTGACTTAAATAGTAATAAATTATGAATAAACTATTTTGCCCCCAAATTGTGTTGAATTATTTTGTTGTCTATATAAATTAAATTATCCTTTTATTATGACTGGATCAAGAATAGTACTAATTCCACCTACAATTAAATATTTTATCGCTTATGATGTGGGTAATATAAAAATATTAAAGTAATTTGATTTGATTCCATTTTATTATCGACTCGGAATTTCTATCACATTTGTGCAATATATTATACTATTCATGTCATACAATTTATTTAGAGAAATCCGAAATCAACTGCCCAAACACAAGACGTCATCATATACATGTGTCGTGTGTGGATTGAAATGTGATAGAAAATGTTGTAAGAAATCTATAAACATATCATTTTTTTCCTGTAAAAGTATTAATTTTTTCTGTAAAAGTATATTCCGTCACACGTGTGACCGTCACACACAAGACTCACTCCCACATTAATTTTCGCTAAAGAAAAAGAAGAAAACCTCAAGTGATACTTTTTTTAGAAAAAATGTGATACTTCATGTGTTTTTTGAACAAAAACAAAATTCCCTTTACAAGTAGTTGTTAAAAAAATATCATTTTTTCTTTTTTTTTTTTTGTGTGTAAAAATATCAATTTTGGGAAATGGATGAGCTCCAATTTTTTTATATTTTTCTATTTAGCGCATTTTCTGGAGTGCGCGAACTTTAAAACTTTTATATTTTTTTATTGAATACTTTTTCTAGGTCTACTCAATAAAGTGGTAAAAATACCAGTTAATTGACCAAAAATATCTTTTTTTATAAAAGTATAGATAAAGTAAAACAAATATTTTATTGACAATCTATCAGCAAAATCTTACTTTGGAAATTGTCTAATTCATTGTATATAAAAATATCTATAAATATGGTATACATAAATATTAACTCTTATTCCAATTCTCTTTGGAACCATTTCCACGTCTTCTTAACATATATAGAACGAATCTTGTTAGCAACATGATAATTGGTTATAACTTAATTGATTAAATATTTTATAATTGTGGTTAGTGACCAGAAATCAAATTCAACCGACCTTGCTCTTTCAGAATTTGTACTAAAAAAAAAATATTGTTAACAACATAAGTTTATTATTGATGAATTTCATATTTTGAAGTTCGGGTTGAGAAAACTCCAACATGGAATATTGTACTAGTGTGCCATGTCGTGTGTTAAGTTTCTATATTAAGCCAAACTCATTATTAATAATGACTCCGGTACTGAAATAAATTATTCACAAGTACCAGTCTAATGAATAATAAATATCATCTCCGTTTTTTTAGATAGTTTTTGTGTTTTATTTATAAGTAATTATTTTTTTAGATTTTTTTTTCTATATTATTATCAATAGTACTCATATAATTATTTCTAAAAAAACTCTAATGCATGTTTGGTTGGGCGGGGATGGCTGGGGTACTGCTGACTAGAGATAGTGATTGGAGTTATAATTAATAACTTATTTGTCCATTTTTCATACCTCTTAATTTTTTTATCAAAACCTAAAAGAACATCTAAAAAGTTGGAGGTGGTACCATGGACGATAAATTTGAGAGATAAATATGATTCAATTGTATAATTTTGAGCACGATAATTCTTACATGTTGAATATATATCATTCCGTATGTATTAAGGCCCTGCTTGGTTGCAAATCACCAATGGCAATGACAATGGGTATGAATGAGGGATCAATCATATTGTCAAATGAAACGGGGAAAATTGTTAATAAAATAAGGTAATAATTAACTTATTTATTATGTAACAAACACCATAAATGGAAATGAGTTCATTCATTCCCATTCCTTACCCCTAAACCCTCAATCAAGCGGATCGTAAAATCATTATAATTTTACTAATTAAATAACGTGTGATAACTTTGTACAGTGTGTGGTTATAAAAAAGAAAAGAAAATAGTGTATTAAAGAGTGATGTGGATAGTGTGATGTTCAATATGTGACATTCCATACTCTCATTTTGAATTCCACATTGCTATCTTATAAAGTGTGTGTGGTATATATTATATGTATCATTTTGTGTCTATCAAAATCACCGTAATTTTGCAAGAGGACATATAGTATTTTTTAAAAAATATATACTATATTAGGATATGGGTTTTAGTTAGAATAAGTTAGACTGATTAATTAACTATAGCATACCAGAATAATAGGCTCATATACCTAGGGTCATATGGACATTATATATATTTATTTCCTATCACAGAGAATAAAGATTCTTGTCAGTAAGAAACAGAGAGACACCATAGAGTTCAATAAGAGATTTCCTAGCGATCTCTTATTGAACAAGTGTACCGGAAATTGTTCCTGCTGCAAACGGTATACGCGTGGATACCTGAAGTGGTGAATTCAGTTGCTCTATTCCTTCCGATTAAATTACGCAACTAGTAAGTAATTCACAGTTTTGCGTCATTATTCAATTATAGATTATTATCGTTATTCTCGCTTGTTTATATCTCTATGCACATTAGATGGAATCGAGAACACCTAACATTTTTGTACACGATATATTTAAAATAAACCTTTAAATTTTTATAAAGTAAACTTTTCATTTCAAGAAGAAAAAAAAATGTCACTTTAGCAAAAGAAATAATGTTTTGAATTTTACTTTAAATAACCTACTTAATTAATGTAGTTCACAATTTACTTATTTCACAAAATATATCACAATTAAATAGATTTTGTATGGATATAATTATTTCTTTTATCCACTCTTAATTTTTCAAATAAACACTAAAGCGACAATTTTTTTAAAATCGAGAGAGTAAAAAATAAGTTGCTAACTATGACTCGAAATTTGACCAATTCTTTCTCTTTCTGCATATTCACAATAACCTGCTAAAATTGAATATCCGATCCATTTCCACATGAAGCCTAACATGAGATTTATTATTATGAAAATATTTTTTCCTATCTTTCCATATTCCTAATTAGAAAAATTAATATATAATAATGAAAACATTGAAAGAAATTGAACACCTCCGCAATAAGAAGAAATCGAGTTATAACCAATGTTATTAGAGGTGGTAAAACATGTTCAATCTATTCAATATTATAAAAGGATTGGATCGTCGGAATCATAGTAGCCCAATATGGCCCGCCAATGTTTGTGCATGGTCCAGACTAACTCACGCCATAAATTTGTGGACGAAAACATACCAACCTCATATATAGCATTGACCTCAAAACTTAGGCAGAGCCAAATTAGGTCATCAGTATTGCCAACTCTAAGCAATACAAAAAATTATCAAATTGTAAACAAAAATTGTTGAAATTTGGTGATTTTTCGTTTGAATTTAAAATTCTAATGAAAATTCTAACTATTTCGTGTCGTTGAAAAGTTAGTTGGTGGAATATTCAAATTTTAACAATTTTTTGTCAACGAAAATAAATTTCAATAGTAATTTTCATTAATTTATTGTTAAAATATGTGTATGTTGGATACTTTTTTAACTCTTATTCTAAAAAATATTGCAATATTTAAAAATTCCGACGAATTCTTGTTCCGGTAAAATTTTGAAGTTTGCCTGTAGCGAAGGAACAAAATCTATTTGAAATCATTCCGAACTTGAATGGTCGCCCTTCCCATTAATGGCCGGCCAATATATTATATTAACATTATTACCAAAAAAAAAATATATATATATATATAATTAATATATATATATATATATATTATATTTCAAGAAAAGCATTATTATCAAAATATGGGCCACTTGCACACACACTTGGGCTGTTTTAATTATTTAGACAAATTAGTTCTGCCTCGTGGCTCATGACTCATGACTCATGGGCCCCCATAATTTTTGTTATTTTCCTAATTATCGAATCAGCATAATTATGATATTTTAATTTTTTTTAGGTAATGTTGTATTTTAGCTTAGTTGCGTGAAAAATTAAGATTTTTGCCAAATAGCAAAAAAGTGAACACTCATGTAACAAGTACATTATACATATAAATATAAATATTAAATATATTAAACATTTGGTGGAAAAAAAGGTGGGGACGGATAACCTACGACCCACCAAATTGTAGCTTTGTCTCTAGGTACTAGTGTAAGATAATCTTATTGTAGATATAACTATGATCAGGGTGGACACATGATGAGTAATCGACGGGGTCAACAGTCGAATTTCAAAGTCGTAAATTACACATATCATGACAAATTAACAAGCTCAAATTTAATATAATTGCATCAATAATCATCATTAAATATTCTAAATATTTCATCAATATACAGTGTATTAAAATTTAGAACGTCTTTCTTTCAAGTCACGGAAATCATCTATAAGCGAATCTATGCTGATGATTATTTGCAATTTGTTTTTCAATATACACTAGCGAACAATGTGTAAGAAATTCATCTTACATTCGGTTGCGAAAGTGTAGTTTTGACTATGTTTATAGTTGAGAAAGATCACTCCAAGGTTGCAGTGGAAACTGGAAGTGTGAGGATGAGAGTTACAATTCCATACACAAGTAGATATACTTCTGATTTTCTACTTTTCACCATCCATTGACATAAATCAGAAATAGTTTCCAACAACCCAAAATCAGAAAGTTTCCGCACATGATCAAAATGCTCAAATTGCGTATTTAATTGTCGCATCTCAAATTCTGGGAAGTCTTGTGGATAGAATTTATGTACCAATCGAAACCTAGGCTAGAGATTGCCACCCTTTCGAGGAGAATCGATTTGATCTTAAATGAGCTTATGATTAGATTTCTACAACTTAGATTAGTCGGGAAGGAAATTTAATCGAGAAGCTAAATCAATCAAAACTCAATTGGTAGGACGGAGACCTATGGTGGAGAAGACCTACCAAATGAGGAAGTAGAGTCTAGGGGGTCTTGGCTAGGATTGACGAAATTAGGTTTAGTCGCGTGTGTAGGAAGTACGCCCCTACGCCGATCTTTAGCGTCGGAGAAGTGGGCTATCCTCGTCTAGCCTCTCATAGTTGGTAACCCAGGGCCGAGGGTTGAGCTTGTACATCTCATTCGTATAGGTAATCTACGTTGAACCCCGATTACTTACCTATCCTAGGGGAATACGACACCTCAACCGTATTTGAAAATTATCTCCCAATTAGTATATCGATTGGGTTGAGAATTCAATCACATAGAGCTTACACTAATTTCCTTTAATTGTCTTCGAATTGTTAATTCTATTTTACTTGTGTGAAACTAAGCTTCGGGAATATCTCTCCATCGATCGGTTCCCTCCTTACTTTTATTTATTTGCTTTATGTCATTAGATTAGTCCATCTCTCAATTCCCATTTGATCTAACTTGCTCGAAAGTGCTAAAACCATTCTCACGGAAAATCCTTCCTGTGGATACATATCTTTTATACTACCTCTGTCACAAACCGTACGCTTACGATTTGGGAAGGTCGGTCCAATCACATAGATTTGGAGCGATTTTCGCGACAAATTCAATTTGCTGGTACAATTTGTGGGGAATATGATGAAACGGTGGAGCATTACCTAGTTCAGCGCCCCTTTGCACTAAAAGCTTGGCGACTAAGCCCCATCCTAATTGAAAATTATTGTTCACGAGGATTGGTCGTTAAGACTGATGTGTTGGGAGCTAATAGACAAGGTCTTTGAAAGAAGGATTCCAACTTGTTATGCATATTTGGTGGGAAATATGGATGACTTGGAATCGCCATTATTTCGATATTGAACCTTGCAAACCGAAGGAAATAACTCTGAAAGCTACAAGGTACTTGAAAGAGATGAATCTGCTTGAGAGTCTGCACCTGTACCCGGTTTGTAGCGATCAAATGGAGCAGTGAGAGATGAAGCTATTCCACGATAGATTACCAGATGGTTGCGACCGGCCGTGGAAGGTAGAAAACTTAACGTTATGGCTTTGCTTGCCAAGAATGAGATGAATGAAGGTTATGTGGAGGTTATAGCTCATGACATTTTGCAGTTGGTAAGAAATATTGGTTGCAAAGAATTTCTAGTCACACCCTGATCGGCAAACACGTGCACACACAATTGTTCATTGGCAGTTAAATTTACATGAATTTGGCTTGAGGATGTGCCTCCTTGTATTCATGTTTTAGTGGCATCGGATATATGACTCTTAGGGTGTGTTTGTTTAGGGTTGGGAAGCGTTGGGTTAAATCTGACTGAGGAAGTTAATGAGTGTGCTTTATTGAGATTTTGTCCCCTAAATTTATTGAGCCAAACCTTAAGCAAACACACCCATATATAAAGGTGGCAAAATCAGCCCGGTCCGATATTATAATGGGCTGGACCATAGAAATGTAGGTCCGAAGTACTATTTGACACGACCGGACCTGCCCCATGGACCAAAAGTCCGACAGTCCTCAAACGGATCCGAAAATCTAAATATATTATAAGAAAATAACCCAGGCCGGACCGATGAATTTTAGGCCTGATCAAATCTTGAACCGACCCGACCTAACTCGAAACATGGTATTAACCCGACAGGCTCGACCCGATCGAACTGCCCGAATTGCTACCCCTACCCTATATCATTATTCCCCTAAAAAAGTTTCATAGTTAAAGCTACGTCCCACGTTTCTCACACGCGATAGTCGAGTCTGAACAACACGCTTCACTCGCCAAGTCGTTATTCACTAACTACACATTTCCTTCGTTTTCCTTCGCTTCCCCTCAAACCCTAATCCCCAAAATTCTAGAATTCCAATTATTCGAATGTCTCCTCGATGATTCCGATCCGTTTATGAACTTGCCCCGAAACTCAGGGTTTTGGAAATGACCGAAAACGAAGACGAAACACAACATTCAATCTTCAAATCCCCGAGTTTCACCGGTGGCTGCTTGGAGATTCGGTTATTCTACATCCGCATCGCGCCTTGCGCGGTGGACTGCCTCCCGGACCACCTCACCCTGTACCATCTCCGCCGCGAAGCCGGTGTTTCCTTGGAAATCAACGGCGCGCGTATCCCCTCATCCGACGCCGTCTCAGTTACGCTCCGCCGCGATCGTGTCGATAAGGATTCATCGGTCGTCACGTATGTCAGCACGGACTGCGTCAGACTCTCCGGCCCCGTGGAATTCGAGGTCTATGAAGACGGGAAAGATATGGATTTGATTCTCTGCGGCTCGTTACATAGGGCTAATGCTACGGCTGCATGGTTAAATGGGGGTGCATTGGAGAACGATAAAACTGGGTGGAATATGGACTGCTTTGTGGCGAACACCATTGTTACGAATGGTAGGTCGGCATTTTTCCGGCCAAAGATTGGGATTAGTTCGCCTTCAATTGAAGTTTATGTTGCTGGTTGTTGCTCCCGAATACCGGTTATTTTGACGAAGACCATTTTAGTTAGTCCGAGAAAGAAGCCAACGAGGAAAGGGATGCTTGATGCTATACCCGAGGATGAGGAAACGGGGAAGGAGCAAAGGAGTTTGAGTAATGGGTTGGTTCGGCATCAGAAATTGCCGGTACTACGCCTCTTTTAGTTTCAGTATTGGGTTTTAATTATATCTTTTATACTTTAGATGGTTGGTAATAGTAATTATTCAATGCAAATCCTATTTGGCCTATGCAAGTTTCATGCTCATTTGAGTCATAGAAAAAGATTTGACAATATTTTGCGCTCATACTATAGTATGTAAGTGGTGCAATTCATTTGATGACTAAAGAGAGCAGTTTTGAGATTTAAGGTTCTGAAGGTGATAAAACCACATTCAAAGTAACATTTAACAGAAAAAAATTCAAGTGGATTTCAGAACAATATTCAATGAATTGTTGCCATTACATTAAGCTGGATAAGATCTTGATCCTTGGGAGCTCTTATTTGCAAACCTAATTCATGTGAAGTACTTTTCTGCAAATTAGTAAGGATTCAAGTTGATGCTTGACCGTAGGTTGTGAAGCTGTTCGGATGATGGTAGCTTATCTGACCCTGAAGTCCGGGTTGAAGTTGGGTTGTGTTGTTGTTTAGAGATGTACTAGTATGTGCAGCATTCAAGATGCTTTAGCCGTATAAATGCCTACATAGTTGTCTCCTGACACAGATAGAGAGGTTGGTTTGAGGTTGATGGTGTCAATTTTTCGGGTAATGATGTGCTATAATTTAGGTAATTTTGACTCACCCTTGGACCTATACAACTCAAGTTAAGTGAGAAAAGCTATCCTGTCTCTGTGGAGCTCTGAACTTTAGATCTGTCTTCCTTGATTATAATCAAGGGACCCCATAATTGTATTAGAGTTAGCTGTCAATGCTTCCATGTTTTAGAGCCCTCTTCTGTTGATTATATGGAAGGATGAAAGCATTCCTTTCGGAATCTTAGTATGATAATATATCTACAGTCTTGGTCTACTGTAAATGATGCCATAGTAGTTGCTAGAATGCAAATCATCTTTTGGTTGATGAAAATTGTTTGCGGTGAAGTTTGTTTTCTTCCTTGACTACAGCTGATTCCAAGCTTCTTTTTTTCCCCTGAGAACGTGTTAGGGTTCAAATTTGCCACTTTTGATATGTAACAAAAGGAATTTAGACTTTTCTGGAGGAAGGTTTTGCTTTGCAACTATTTCTGTCATCGACAATGACACATGAGATATTGCATTATTGCTCTAACAGGAAGTCCCGTATTTGCACTGTTCAATTTCTATTGGAAAGGTCATATTGCTTTTAGTAGAAAAATTGCATGTATTATGTGATATAATGTTCCAAACCTCATAGAGGGATAGTGGAAATGTTGGATCACAGAAATGCGAACATCACATATATTATATATCCATTACTTGTACTTTTTATTATTTAAAAATCATAGCAGGGGAAAGGATACCAACTGTGTGCATCTACTAAATATTTTTTAGCGACTTTAACTTTCTAGTTAAAGAGATTTGTACATTTGGGTAGTAACTCTACTTAGATCTAGTTCTATTGCTTTATGGACTAGTCCAGTCATGTATTTTAAACATTAGTTCCCTGAATTTGGCTTCTCTGCAGTTTATGGAGTCTGATACAGAGGACAATGAGTCGGATTGGAAAGTTATGAACAACTATCACACAGAAGAAATGTACGCTGGTGAAGATGGCCAGCTGTCATGGTTCAACGCTGGGGTGCGTGTTGGGGTGGGAATCGGGCTGGGGGTGTGCCTCGGTGTTGGTCTGCTTATGCGATCATATCAAGCTACAACTAGGAGTTTCAGAAGAAGGTTCTTCTAATTGTACGAGATCGTGTATCGAACCTCGAGGCTCTGTTAATCTGTATGTAGTATGTAACTCGTATATATACATCTCCAAATAAAGTCTTGAGTTAGAGATCAGTTTTGTTAGTCTACGTTTTTTTTTTCATTTTTTGAGGTTATACTTTTATGGCGGATTTTCTTGTTCTTTTTTTTTTTTTTTTTTTTTTTTTTTTTTTTTTCTATTATCAGAAGCTGCTTTGTGGGAATTTCGAATATTCGCCACAATCATGCTTGAGTTTTGCTAGATTTTGTTCAAGTTGGTATCAATTGGAGTTTGTTGTAGAAGGTTACTAGTGGGCATTTTTTTTTTTTGGTATACATGCAATCTTTATCTATGGACTGTATTTGTGCAAATTTGATTTGGCATGTTCTGTTTTTTTGCAGATGGTTTCTGATTTCAATTAAACGTTTGAAACAAAAAATTGTACAAGATGAACTAATGAGTGTATATAGGTTATACCTGGATTGTTAAATCTGTGGATGTATTCGAGATGTATTCAATCCAAATTACAGTTTTTTTTATTGGGTTTAATTTTTTGTTAATTTCAAGTACACAGGGACTGAATTGTTCATATTCTTATCGTACTGAATTTATCAGGTATATAAAAAATTCATCCTGTTATCGTACCAAAAAAATTCGATATACTGGTATACCGAAATTTTGGATATCGAAATTTTTGTACGGTATAGGTACGAATTTTTGGTATACCACATTTTATATCGGTATCGGCACATACCGTTACTTACCGTTAATTTTAGAGTATCGAATTATCGAACAATTAAAATATAAAAAAAAGTCGGAATATACCTAAATATTGAAACTACTGAAATACCAAAAAAAATCGTTATACAGATATATACCGAAATATTAAAAATCGGTAAATACCAAAATATAAATTCTTTTCGATATTTTGAATATACCGAAATATAAAAATTTTGATATTTTCGATAACTTTTCAGTACGATGTGGATTGACATTCCATTATTTTATCCTACCCCTACAAATACATCAATGAATTGAACTATTTGTACGGTGATTTTGGTTAATTTGAGATTCCAATTGCCATGTCACTTTAAACTATTTTTAGCGTGATCCCATTTGCGTTTGAAATTCATTGTATATTTTTTTTCCTCAAACCAATAGTTTTTTTTTAAAAATATCCTTTCTTTTATTTTGAGCAATCAAGAATCTTTATTACTTAACAATAATCCTTAAATACAAGATTCCATATCAAAACGGAACATCGTCCTCCATCCATACACACGAAGGGGAGATGCTAAAGAAAAATGAGCTAGAGTATGCGCTACCTTATTACAACTTCTCATATGTAACACTCTAGTAATAAGATTAGACCTCAATAAATCTCTAAATTCATCAACCAACAAGTCACAATAATTCAAAGAATCCTCCCACTCCGTGATTGCTTGCACAACGAGTAGAGAATCCGAATAAGCATCACCTGAGAAAATCCATACTCGACACAAAAACGTATACCACTTACCAAAGCCTCAAGTTCAGCTGCCTTAATCGATACCTGCCTTCGTATTTTATGAGAAGCAGCTACCAACAACAGCGGCATCGTGAACCACACCCTCCCTCGTATAGCCTTCAACCAACTTCATCGCAGGTAAGACGACAGCCATCTCTTCCGTCGGATGCGACCTCGACGAGCCCGAATCACATCAAGAAGATGAGCCGACTGCTTGACCATCCACTGCCGAATCAGTGTTACCTCCAGTGGACTTCTTACCAGATTCCATGCTAGACGAGGTTACATCCTCTTGATTCTGCCGACTAGATCTAGCAATGGATTTTGCAACCCCACACAAGCCCTCCATCGTTACCATGGTGGAAAGTCCCTGACCATCACCCCTAAGCCAAGAGCCATACAGTCTCAACCCCACAGGTGCACTTTCCTTCGAACCACAACAGTCCCACAATCCCCGGCATCACGGTCTAATTTACCGCAATTATAGCAAAATTCAGAAAAAAAATTGTACCGGAACAACACCACGTCTCTGTGACCTTGGATAGCTATGGTTGTGCCACGATAAAGCGGCTGTAATACATCCACCATCACCCTCACACGAAGATATTTGTCGATTATACGTGGCATCTCCACCTCTAAAACCTGACCAACCTTATGCCTGATTGCACGACCAATGTCCCCCGTCATATATCGAAATTGGAGGTCGTGTATCTGAACCCAAAACGGAACATACCGAATTTCCAGCGACTCCGGTTTCTAATCTCCCCATAAACGAGCCAAACCAAGTAAGGAATCATTGAAGTTCCAGGGTTGACTCTTTAGCACCCTATTACACTCAGAAGCTGGCCTAAATTGAAAGGCCAACATTCTCAAGCCCACCTTAGCCACCTTCAGTCCCATCGAGTTTCCATATCCGAAGCGTTGTTCCAAGATCCCGTAACCCGATTGTGCATGGTAAAATAAAATGGCCATAGAGACACACATCCGTCGTCCCCCATCAGCGACTGTCACTACCATGTCATCAGCTTCAGCCTCCGTTAGCTTAAGCAAACCCCACATATCCGTCAGTGAAGACATCATCTCATTTGCCATAATAACGCCAAAACCAGAAGACAGAATACCAAGCAATTTGAAACCCTATAAGGCTACGAAACCCTAACAGATTAAAACACTCTGAGGCAGCCTTGTAAGCGCGAATAGAACACCAAAAGAACTAGGTAGACAAATTCCTGGTAGAACGAGACTATTGAAAACCGGAAAAACGCAAAAAAAGCGTGGAAAAACTCATAGAAGGGGTAGAACCCTAACCCTGGAGAAGAGGCGACAAATTGACGAATGAGGTATTCTTAATTTGAAGGCATCATAAAAATGTCCTGATAATTACCATTGCTGGATCAGTAACAATTTACCACATCATCAGATTATTTTTTTTAATATACTTTCACCCCTTAACATTTGTACTTCAACACTTTTTGCCCTTGTATAATTTTGTTGTCCACACTTCTATTTCGGTTTATTATCATCTTTATGAATAGCAATGTGCAAAATTTTAGGGAAACAGATAACATAATATGGAAGGTGCAAAACATAAAGGGAAAAGTAAAAAAAAAAAAAATGAAGATACAATTTTAAAAACACTAAGCACCAATCATGTGGTAAACTGGAGTTTAGTCCCCACTTAGGACTTAGGTGGTATTAAGTAATTCCTAGGAGGAATTAACCAGGGCAAAAAGTCGGAGATAAAATGCAGGCAGAGCACAATATTAATACCGCCTAGGCATACCTAGTTGGAGCTAGAAGAATTAAACTGAGAGAAATATAGTAATATAGAGGTTGAGGACAGTATAACTTAAGCGCCTAGGCGTACCTAGTCTAAACTAGAGGAATTAAATAAGAAGAAATATGGGAAAACTGTTGAGGGTGGAGAACAGTATAGTACTTAAACACAACTTAATTGAACTGGAAGAAATGGAGAGAAAATTGTAGATAGTCAAAGACAATATAGTGCTTAACCGTAACTTAATCGAAGCTAGACAATGACGTTTACTACTAAGGCAAGAACAACAAAAGGATAAATAAATACATAAATGTTATAAAATATTCGTAACAGAACTAGAACAGAAGGGAAAGTAGAGATTCCAGAGGAAATCGTAAATCTTTCATTCAACATATGAGCCCTATTTATAGAAAAATTACAAAAACATCGTCGTGCTTGCAGTGACGTGCTTCCGCACTGTCGTGCTTGTAGCATTGTCGTGCTTCTGGCACTGTCGTGCTTGCATTGTCGTGCTTGGATTGACGTGCTTCCGCACGGTCGTGCTTGTATTGTCGTGCTTCTTAGATTGACGTGCTTCCGCAATGTCGTGCTTCTGGCGATGTCGTGCTTCAGGCTTCTGACTCACTTTCAAGTAACGGGCTAAAGTGTCCACAATATATATGAATCACTTTGTGATTTATAACACTCCCCCTTGGACACATTATCATCGTTGCTTTTCATCAATTGGATGAATATAAAAAATGTCTCGTAAAATTTACAAGCCCGAAAAATATATTGGCAGAAAGTGGTCAAAAGTAAGAATAGAACTATTTGTCTTCAAAATAGATATTCATCATCCAAAACTTAAGTCGGAAAAACCATGTGGGAAAAAATCGATCATAAGAATTCATTAGCTTTTATGGCCCAACCTTTATGATTGTTTTAATTCTAAACATTTCTTGTCAAGGGCCAGTCTTCAGGACTACTTTGAATATAAGTATGCCTCGTTAAAAACCTTAAGTCGGAAAACCCAGTGGGACAAAATCGATCAAAAAAGGAAAAGAGTGCACAACTCTAATTCATGTTAGGTGCATATAGTAGCCTCATTAAAAACCTTAAGCTGGAAAAACCCTAATGGGATAAAAACCAGGCATAAGGAAAAAGAGTACAACACACCAAAATCTGCTCCCCCTGATGCATTTCATATTATCAATCTTGCAAGTTCGTAACTCTTCTCATTCCAATGTAATTTCTCAAATTCACTTGCTGACAAGGATTTTCTAGCTATATCTGCAAGATCTTGGTAATATCTAATTGTTGAACATTTCACTCTCCATTTTCTGAATTTCATGTTGCAAGTAGTATGGCATATTCTCATTAATGCTGATGCATGCAGTACTGCAAATTTCACGCAGTACTGCAAATTTCACGCCATACTATTGAGTTCGGATCTTATATCAATAGTATCAAGCAACAAAATTTAACTCATTATTGAATCAGTATATTTTGGATCATCTGCAGGATATGTCTGCAAGGACCAGAAAGTATTCAAATAGCCCTCCTGCTGGATGTATTGGTCTACAAATATAATAACCAACCATTTTGGTTGAAGGTTTAGCAATTAGTTCCTTGTAAATATGATACACATCAATAATCTTTGGACATTAGCATCTTTGTGCTTTCAATGAATGTCTTTAGTATGTTTAACAATCATACATACCTTTGTACTTTTTGGGTGTCAAGGCGATCATGCCACAACCCGAATATATCAAGATTCACTAGCTTCCAGCATAATGACATATGATTCGGAAGTCTAAATTTGGACCCAATACAACCCAGAAGCTGTTGCTTCAAATTTCTCATGGATTGTTCGTTATCTTTACAATATAATTTGATATACAGACACCCCTTCTATTTTTAATCAGTGTCTCCAAATTATGCACATTACAATGCACATGTTTGAAATTTAGTAGCTCTTCTAGATCTAATAATATAATTCTTCCACTCCCAAAGCTATCAATAATCTTAATGGGACATGGTATGGATATTTTGTGTTTGTACACAAATTCATTCTCGAGAAATATTTCACGGTTTACTCTAACTTGATTATATTAGCTCAACCTTGAGAACATATCATTCAAGGGAGATAAATTCATCCTCGGGAATGTGACGTCCAAGGGAAGTAAATATATGATCATATATTTCAAACACAATAAACATAATCTCATTGTAATTCGACAAGAATAATTTTATTATTGATACAAACATCTCAATCCCAAGAAAACATGTCATCTAGGAGAGGTAATTTAAAAGCATTACATTTCTCAATATCGGGAACTTTTCATCCGATAGAGGTTGAATATGTCTTGCCTTTATCACGATATCTATGAATAAGATATTTTTATTAAGACCGGATAATCATCTTGACATAAATATTCGCATCCGTCACGGTCACCCATATGTTATTTGAGGAGGATCACTATATCTTCATTTGTGTCCATAACCTCTCATTGGCCTCTATCTCTGCTGGAATTTCAAAGTGCTCTATAGGCACTATGTGGGACCTCATAAGGTCACAAATCATTATATTTAAGAAGTGTTTATCACTTTCCCTTCTAATAAACATAAACCAGATCTTGATTTATTTTTCTTCAAGCGTTTTCAGATACTGCTGCTAGAGTACCATATTCACGGCATGCATGCTTAATGGAGAATATCATATCCTTCCACTTTTGAATAATTTCATTTCGTGTTTCGGTTTTATGTAACATCCCCATTTAGTGTCGACTTTATTTGAGTTGTTAATATATCAAACTTCTAGTGTGCACTTTTATTTCGTGGTACGACGATATATAGTTACTTCAGGTAACATACATTTCAGATAGCGCTGATATCACTAAGATCTTCTAGAACAATATAATTATCCCTATAGGTGATAATATCACGAATAAATAAATCAAGCAATTAAAATGCAGTACAAGACATGTAAATGAAATCGTTACATTATTGGTGGTAAAATCACAGTCAGGCGAACCAATCATTCTTGCAGTTATGCAAATAATGTTAGCACAAATATATGCAAATAAACGAAAGTTAGGTTCAACTATTATTTGCATGAATAGCTTGTTTACCCATCTTAAAAGATGTGATGCACAAACACTCATCCTATCACTTTCAATGAGAGTCGGTAAAGTATAGTCATTCAGACATATATCTTTAATACTTGATCTTCTGGATGCATTTCAATATGCAAGATGGTACCATTTGGTAATATAATTGTTACATTTCCAGAGCCATCTATAATTTCTGGGACTTGTATTTTGCACAAAGTCATACTTGATACCTTTTGTCAGATAATATTGTGTGCGTTATTACGCTATCAAGTAGACAATAGGCTTCCTCTTCAATATTTTTCATTTGTACTATTAACTCATGCTCGGGAATGTATCATCCGAGTTGGATGGCTATTTATATCACCTTAAGACAAAATAATCTCAACCTCGGAAAAACACACCGTCCAAGGGAGGTATAAAACATGGTATGTATGATGGATATGTACAAAATTTATTCATTTATGATCAAGTAGACTTAAGTCCGGATATTTTTCATCAATCAGGATCATGTGCTTCAAGATCATGTTCTTTAAAGGAATCTGACACATCTAATGAATTCATGTCCTGCGATGGATTTGATCACGTACAATTTTAAATGTACTGACCTCTACAATAGCAAGTGGCTCAACAACCTCAACCACATGTACTCGAACATATTTTTCATTACCATATTTGAAGGCATGATACAATTCTATCAAGTGTGGGCAGTGTGATGGATTCTTGACCAATGTTCGGTCATCCAACATCTATAACAAGTATTTTCACCAGATTTTCTTGCGGGCATTTAACCCGATTCTGATTTTTCTGTGTACATTATGCTTGTTTAATTTGATAACTGTTATTTCTAGAATAACTTCGGTCATTTCTACGAGGACCACCACGTCTATCCTTGTAGGCTCCGCAAGTGGGTTTATACTCTTGACCTTTAGATCGTCCTATAATTATGCTAGAATTAACATGTGTTTCAAGCACAACTATAGATCATGTATGATGTACATCATGATTTCTTATGGGTAACACATTAGCTTTTTTCAGCTGGACATAAATTAACTCACGGTACATTTTAAATTGTCTTTCTCGATACTGCTGCTGGAGTACCATATTTGGGACATACATAATGAGAAAGTTTTCTTTAACTTTTCATGTTCTGATAACTTTGTCTCGCAAAGAGCAAGTCGAGATAACTACTTTGAGTTATAACCGGCAACTAAAAACATAATCGTGCAACTTTAATTGTTGTCATTCATATTGCATTTGTAGCAGCATCACACTTCTGGTGTGGTCGAACCTCTATCTAGGTCTTTCCTATATTTCACATGCCCTTTCAATTGTACATTCTCATTTTTGAGATCCTCATAAAGGTGATGGCAAATGAATATTAGCACCATTTGCCTCGTCCCTTTTGTTTACATGTTCTATATCTGTATTATTCAAAGTTTCAACAAGTGATGTGCCTCGAAGGTGTAGTTTAACATTAACACACCAAGTAAAATAATTACTACAGGTAATATCGAGGATTTGAAACTTTTTGTTTCAATAACGTCATTTCCTTCAGGGAAGAATAGAAGTGGGAAAAAGAATATCAATTCAGTTTCTCCTACCTTCTTGAGCAAAACTCGTGCTGATAACGTGTTATAAAATATTCGTAACAGAACTAGAACAGAAGGAAAAGTAGAGATTCCAGAGGAAATCGTAAATCTTTCATTCAACATATGAGCCCTATTTATAGAAAAATTACAAAAACATCGTCGTGCTTGCAGTGACGTGCTTCCGCATTGTCGTGCTTGCAGTGACGTGCTTCCGCACTGTCGTGCTTGCAGTGACGTGCTTGCAGTGACGTGCTTCCGCATCGTCGTGCTTGTAGTGTCCTGCTTGCAGTGACGTGCTCCCGCACTGTCGTGCTTGCAGTATCTTCCGTACTGTCGTGCTTGCATTGTCGTGCTTGCAGTGACGTGCTTCCGCACTGTCGTGATTGTAGCATTGTCGTGCTTCTGGCACTGTCGTGCTTGGATTGACGTGCTTCCGCACGGTCGTGCTTCCGCACGGTCGTGCTTCTTAGATTGACGTGCTCCCGCACTGTCGTGCTTCAGGCTTCTGACTCACTTTCAAGTAACGGGTTAAAGTGTCCACAATATATATGAATCACTTTGTGATTTTTTATAACAATAAATAGATAAATATATATATATATTCTTTTTTTCCAAATGAAAATGAATTTCAAGAAGGGTATGGGTGTAAATTCCCTCTATTAATTTATTCTTGCAATGTTATGAAACGGCCTCTCTCTCTCTAACTCGCCAGGACACAAACAAACACAACCGATCTACATTAGAAGCAGACCATAAATCCTAATTCCCCCCGGTAATTTCTATTCTGATCAATTTTGCTACGTTCTAGCTTCTTTGTGGAATCGATATTGATTGATTGTAATTGTTTCATGTTTTTGTTCTCCTTCGTAATCCCTTATCATGTTTGTTCGATGCATTGGCGCGGTAATAGTAGTTCCCTAATTTAATTAGATCTGTCAAGGTATAGGTGATTATAGAATTTCCAAAATGGATTCCGAGTTAATTTTTTGACGCAATATGTGCTGAAGTTGCAAGTTGGGTTATTTGGATCCACACATCTGATCTTTGGGTTATTTAACTGTCTGTTTGGATGAAATATTGTTGATTTTACTTTTAATAACCTGACGAGTGAGTCTACATCGGGAGTGGTCTGCAGTAAGGCTGTGAATAAGTCGAATCGAGGAACATATTATTGTTCAAGCTCCTTTGAAATGTAATCGAGCTTCTAATAATATTTTTGAACTTGTTTGTTTATCAATCGAAACGAGTTGAACGAGCTTTACCCAAGCCAAACACGCCCGAGCTCGGATCTAGCTTTAGACTGTATCAAATATAAAATTATATTCAATCTTGTTTGATTTATTTAATCAAACGAAGTTCAACTTAGTGTTTAACAATCTTTCGTGAATCGAGTATCAAGTAGTTCCGCTTCATTTTCTGCTCTAGTCTGCAGTTGAATCTTGAAATCATGTCATTTTCAGCTTTTGCTCCTGATATATATAGATGAGAATCAATTCAGAGTTTCTCAATCTTGAATGCAATGAATTAGAGACAGTTTAAGGAGTTTCTTTATCATGCTGTATATTTGTTCAGGATTGTTGCTGTGGTTCCAAAATATTAAACTGAATTTCTTTATTAGACCTTCCTTAGTCCATAATTCAGTGTGATCTTTGGAGCTTCATCTACTTTTCTGATCCTTGTACTTTATAATGTAGCATTTACGCTTAGGGTTGAAAATCAAACCAAATTGTTCGATACTCGGTTCGAGATCGTTCACAAAAATCTTGTTTGAATTCTGTTTGATTAAAGATATTAGACAAGCCTGAACATACTTTTATGTTTAATAAAGTGCAAAACTCGAGCTTGATAAGTAGAAAAATTTTAAATTCAAGTGTAAAAATGTAAAACTTCTCGAGCTCGACTTGTGTTCGGCTCGATTAGATTAATAATCTAACAAACTCAAACTTAATATTAGAAGTTCGATAATATTTCAGAAGAGCTTGAACAACAGTGCGTTCGGCTCGACTAGACTTATTTAAAGCCCTATTTATGGAAAGCTAGAACCTTCTTTTTTTTTGGTTGGGGTTGTTGACATGATTTTTGTTCTGATTTCCGTACATGCCTAATTTTGTCTTTGCTTATGTGACATTTGCGAAAATTTTGGATTATGTTGTGCAGGGTTTTCTTTTGTAGACTGGTAGTGGAAAGAATATGTCAGGCCCGGAGGAAGTCAAAGAGCAAACAGAAGCTGCTGACAGCTCCACGCCATCAGCACCAAAGGAAGTTGGGTTCTGATCATTTCTTTGTGGTATAATTTTAAATGTATTTTCGTCTCAGCTTTCATCAAATGCAAGACGTTTTTCCTCACAGGAGGATGCTGTAAAGAAGAAATATGGCGGGCTATTGGGGAAGAAACCACCATTGATTTCTAAGGTACTATTATAATTTTATTTCACGCTCATCTAATATCTTGATAATTCTTTCATAGAACTTTCATTACATGTCAGGATCATGAACGTGCCTATTTTGATTCCGCTGATTGGGCTCTGGGAAAGGTACTCATTTCTTTTTGTCACCCTTTATGGCAAGCATATGCTTGTGACTGTAAGATACCCTTGCTATGTGAGTTGTACTGAAATTTTTATCCACTTTGATGGCCACAGCAAGGTGTAGAGAAGCCTAAAGGACCACTGGAGGCACTCCGGCCAAAGCTACGGGTAGTTATATGAGGAAGCAATATAGAATAAGGATATTGTCTACTTTGATATGTTTAATGCTCCCTCCGTCCAAAAAAGTGTCATCCTCGTAATATTATTTTATTCCAGAAAAGTTGTATTGCCCCAGAAAAAAAAGTCATGTTTTTAAAAGTAGAGTTTTTGACTGCCACTTATATAATGCCCTTAAACTATTTGATGAAACTTTTGTTATCAGGAGATGAATAACTGGAGGGAGATAAGTGAGAATTGATGGTTTATTAAAGATGAATCCTAAATTCAGTTGGTCAAAAATAAAAAGTTTTAATTGCTACTTTAAATGTCCTTAAATCTTAGTCCCTTTTGTCTATCTGACTACACGTTTCTTGTTTTGTATGTGTTATTTTAGCCAACTCAGCAGCCAACACGTTACCGCAAGTCTCCATATGCTCCATCAGAAGGTGAAGGTACGAATGTTTGTCATGCTTCAGTGGTTTATTTTGTTTCTGCAGCTTGTTTCTCCTTATGCTCCATCAGAAGGTTACGTATGAATGTTTGTCAACCTTTTACTGAGGATTTGAGTTCAAATTTTGCTCTCTACATCTAAATATGTGGTTATTTTGTTTCTGTATTTCGTTTAGACTGGGTAAAGTTGTCTGAGAATAATGGTTTGAGGACTCATCACATGGCCTCATACTGAGGCAGTAATTCAGGCTGCCCAACCCAGCCTGATCCCATCAGGGCAATGCCATGTCAGTCTGGGTCTGGTCAGCCCTAAATTCTGTCTGGCTGGAAATTAGAGTCTAGACTTAAAGATTTTTTGTACCGACCCATGGCCTGTTAACCGTTAACTCTTTTGCGCTGTGTAGATGGAAATGCCGCACAACCGGATGATGAGGCTAACAATGTTTGATCCAGGGGAAGAAGCCCGAAATTGCCTTGATGTTACAATAAAAACATACAAAAGAAAATGTTATATGATACGGTTGTACTCCCCCTCTATCGAGAGGTTTCTAGGTCCAGAGCTTCTTGTTGTAGATTGTTTTATCTGCTTTGTGGTAGACTAAATCCAGATCTAAATCCATTTAATTGCTGTTTGTTTTTTTACACGATAAACATCCTACAATATTTTTTTTTATAATTCCTATACAGGATAAGTGGCATTAGTTGTCCGTCCGTGCGATCCATGTGATACAATATATTACTCCCTCCGTCTCGGCTTATCCTGCACAGGAGGTAGGGAGAATGTATCAAAGGCAGAATCATCCTGTTCTGTTACCATGAAAGAAATAGAACAATAACATGAAAACATCAAAAGCATAAAAGAAACTCATGGCTCAATATGGAAAGTTTTCCTTTATTGACGAGTATCATCCAATTTATACATCTTACGTGCTATCAAACATTGGTTATAGAAGGATATTTTGAGGAACCACAGTGTGTTTGTTTATGATTTTCCTCACTAAATTTAGAGGATCAAATCTTAATAAAAGATATTCATTAACTCCCTCGATTAAATTTAGCTCAGCACTTCCCAACTTACGCAAACACTGCTGCATCCATAGTTTGGTGAGGACCACAACGAGTTGTTTGTTTTGTCTTTCCTTGTTCACTAATAAATCGACTAATTAAACTCAGCTATCTCTCGAGCACAGGTTTAGGTTCGGCCTCTTCTCTTCCTTGTCTAGACTATAAAAATCCAAATTTTGTGAACCGGGGTGCGGGAGGAGAGAAAGCAAGAGACGCATTTTAGCCCCCCTAATAATGATTTCCGCTCCTATTTATTTATTATCTATGTTACGCCAGATGTTCCGGGTTCGAATCCCGGGCAACCCACTGTATGCTTCAACAGGAATCACACAGGGGTAGATTAGAAACCTCTGGTATGCCTTTTTTGACCGGACCAGGAAAAAAGAAGTTATCCTATTTTTGGATCAGATTTATAAGTAAGCATCTCTTGTAAAATATGAGCAGCAATTGGACCAGAGAATGCGATTGCCTTTCGTTATTGGGTTAGCCATACACTTCACCGCGTTCTAACTCCTTCTTAAAGACCATCGAATACTCAAACAAGCATGAAACGTATGCTTGCATGCCGCGTGGAGGTAGAAGGCCCACGGGTCGTGAACTTCTTTTCCCGGAGAAGAAGCAATGACGGTATCTGGGGAATAAGCATCGGCTAACTCTGTGCCAGCAGCCGCGGTAAGACAGAGGATGCAAGCGTTATCCGGAATGATTGGGCGTAAAGCGTGGAGTTTGAATGATCTTCTCCAACCTGACTTGGGATATCCTTGCTGACGTGTTATGGAGACGTGGAGAGTGATGTGGAAGCTTGGCAGATAGAAATAATTCAATCTTTTAAGTGGAATCTTCTATTCTAATTTCTCGTATTTCAAAATAATTACTACTCCCTCCGTCCCGGATTAATCTGCCTAGGTTGACCGAGCACGAGAATTAAGAAAAAACAGATTTTGTGAAATCTTTGACTTTTTTAAAGGTGGAGATTGAAAATGAAGATTTTGAGGGTGGAAATTGTGAGAGAAATTTGTTATTTATGGGACTGGCAGATTAAGGTAGGACAAACTAAAATGGCAAGTAGGCAGGTTAAGCTGAGACGGAGGTAGTACATATTATGAGGATAGCTTTTTTATATTGTCAATCTTCACCAAGGCCTCTGCATTTTTTACTCGATAAATAGACTTTATAAGTACAGGCTATGAATAAATCGAGTCAAGTCCAACGTATTAATTCTCAAATTTGTTTTTTTCGAGCTTCTTATATGATGCTTGAACGTTTTGATCATTAATTGAATCAAGCTTGGATGAACTTCAATCGAGCCAAACGCAAATGCAACTCGAATTGTTCTATTATTTTTACAGCTACTTTAGCATTTTCTACTTATCTAGCATGAGTTAGAGTTCACTTCAAATTTTGTCAGACATAAGAATATGTTCAAACTTATTTGATATCTTTAATCGAATATAAAACGAACTTTGGGTGAACAATTTCAAATCAAGTAGCTATGTCTGATTTCCAACCCTACTCATGAACATGAGTTTCTCTTCAAAAAAAAAAGAGGGAAGTGTTTTTAAATGTAATTTTAGCAAACATCTATGGTTGTTAAGTGATGTTAAAGATTGAATAACAATTAGGAGAAATTCTTTCTAGAAGCAATGAAACCAGAGAGGGGAGGGGGTGCTGAGAGAGAAAAAAATGCACATTCACAAAAACCCAGTCATAAAGCCCATATATTTTATGGCACAATCTCACAGACATTCTGAATTACAGTGAAATAAATTCCCCATCAAACAAGCATTAAGCCACCAACAGGAGTGGAGAGGTAAGCCCCTTTGGTCGCGTTTTCCTCTATCAGATCCGGGTGCACCACAGCCACGTGTGATTACGTACTATCTATCTATAACGGTAAGCCATGTCTACCTCATGGCCAAACATCCCACCTTGACTATGAACAGGAGGGGAAAAGCGCGGGTGGATCTGCTTCGAGTTTGCACGTAGCTCCATTTCTATTAGCCTCTGGAAAGCCTCCGGAGGGTTGCCTACATTATTCAGGTTAACACCATTTCAATCATAAGAAACTGAAAAGATGCGGAACAAATATTCAAAAATGTATACAACCTCCATTTTTTTAAGTTGTGGAAGAAAAGTTATCAATATTGCACAAAACCTAAAACTAAAACTGAAATAACGAGGTAGTATGTATTTTTCCATTTCCATTTTCAACTCTATTTTAGTGGGATTATTATATCAAAACGACAGGCAGCACCAAGCTAAGAATACTACTTGGAGTGTTTACTATCAAATTCTAGCTCGGTAAAGCAAGTAACACTGTAACAGCAACTAGTTTTAAGTATTATTAGCAAACAACTTCTAATCCCCTCAATACTAAGAAGTGCAGAAGTAACAGTATGCCCATGAGGAGGGCAAATAAATCTCTCTTTTTCTAATTATAATGAGAAAAGACAGAACATAGTTTTAGATACAGTTTTTACCTGGCATTGGGAGTCCGTTGCCGCCAATGCTTGGTTGGCGGGGCCCAAGAGGAAAGCCTTGCATTTGATTCATTTCAGGGCGGAAGCCAGTTTGGTTGCCATGATGGGACACTGGACCACCCCTTGGAAAGTGGGGAGGATGGTTGCCTGGCATTTGCATGTGATGCAGCATTGGGTGTTGAGAAGGAACATCAAATCCAGAAACCCTTACGTTTGGTTGATGGAAAGAAGGCCGAATTACATTTGAAGAAAATGGGTGATTGGCTGGAGAGTCATGATTAAGGATGGGCTCTGGGCCCAAGAACTTCATCTGGGGACTCATGTGAGCAGGATCTGATTCCAAGTGATGATATAACGGCCTTCCCTGGGACATTTGTGGAGGCTGAAAATGTGGAGATGATTGCTGATGCAGCTGAAGATTATGAAAGGAAATATCAGGCTGCATTTGTTGATAAGAACCACGTGGAAAGGGAGGCATACTTTCAGAACCTTCCATGCTGTGTTTATCTCTAACAGCACCAAAAGCTGCCAGTTTCTCCATGATGTTGATAGGTGGACTTGAAGAAGGATTCATCGAATTACCAGGTGACATAAATGTGAGCAACCGTTGTTCCTGAGTATCACCTACAGAAATTAAGTTATCTTCTTCAGGCAATTGAAATTCAGCACCCCTTTCAAAACCACCGTGGTGGTTGAGTGTATCAGCGCGACGCTTTGGAGAAGGTATTCCAATTTGGGAATCATCAACACGCCAATTCTCAGCCTCGGGTAATTTTGTATGCTGTCTGTGGTTAGACATGATAGGGTCATGACTTGGTCTTGGAAGTCCACTTCTACCATTTGCCGAAGAAATGTCATTTTCTGAGACTGGAAACGGTAACCCATGAGGCTCTGGGCCCCTTTGAACAGAAACAGGGGCTTCAACTGATTGTAGCTCCTGCATAAAAGCAGTTCCAAAGAGTGCTTCCAGAGTGAGCGTCTTCCCCAAATTAGGTGCAATTTTACCATTCTCTTCCCCTTTAGGCAGCTCATTGACCGCAGGGGGCCTACCAACCTCTTGAGAAACTAACTGTTTATCAGCCAAATTAACATTAACGGGGTTTGAAGTTGTATTGCTCTGGTCTGCACTCTTCTGCAGCATTGAAAGCAGGTGTAAAGAGGCAGTATTGTCAACACGTGCTTTTGGTTGTGCAGTATCTCCACCACTGGCACTCCAGCTTTTTAAGTCTGGCTGCACGTCTGTAGTCTTTGAACTGAATTCTGATAAGATTGTTTGTTCGAGGTCTTCACACGTAAGCACAGTTGCTGCGGCCTCCTGTTTGTTGTTGGTGCCTACTTGGCCAGATAGCCCATCAGCTGCAGAGGGCATGCCAAGCTTAACAGGAGTACCGTTTTTAGTGGTCTTATAGGGCAAACTGTGTGTACGGAGCTTGGCTGCTTCTGAATCAGGCACCTGGTGCCTGTCCTTGTCACCACTAACTATTAATGACAGTAAATCATTTTCTCTTGAAGATGAGACACCATCAACAGCCTTTGCTTCTGCAATAATTTTCACTTAAGTAACTAAAACCAAACACAGATAAGGTTTTTGTGGGGTTTTGCTGATATTAAAATGTAAAGTACATAATCATACCCTCCACAGAAAACCATCGAGCAAGCTTCGATGAGTGGGGCGAATCAGGATTCCATGTATCATCAGGTTTGGCATCCCGAAGCTACATAAGAACAAAATAATGATTTTTAAGCAATCAGACCAAATCAATCATATCGGAAGGAAACAGACAAAGAAAGGCTGAATAGAATGATGTAAACACCCTAATTTTATTTGATAAGAATGTAAAATTACTACAAAATAACTAATAAATATCAAGAAACGGTGATACTGTCACTAACAAATATCAAGAAACAGCAATACGGCCTCGTTGAACAAATGTCACATCCTTGCATAATTAGTGTAATAACAGATAGCCATTGATGACCCAAATAGTAGGATTCACACATGCATTAGTATCCATGCTGAGGGGTTTCAGTGTCCACTATTTCTCTGGTGCTCATACTATCTCAATTACTCTTTCAATCTCCAGAATCATGATCAGATTCATCGTAGGGATGCCAAATTAGTATTGGCCACAATCCGAAGTAGGTTGAATGATGATTCCAAATGATTATATCAATATAAGGATTTCTTCACAAGGTTATTCAAGTCATTTTAGATTGTGAACATAATTCTGAATCAAATATCTAAAGTCAGCATAATTTGGTTAATGTTTACAGGATACGATTCATTAACACAGTTGGATCCAACCCTCAGTCAGTCAGTCTTATGACTCTGATCAACTAATCAATTTGGTAAAGCTTACGACTCTTATCAATTTGTCAAGTCTCATGACTCTTCAACTAATCAATTTGGTAAGCCTCACGCCTCGTAATAACTAATCAACTTGGTAAGTCGTATGTCTTATCAACTCATCTATTTGGTAAATTGATATTAACCAAAATTTGTATGGACAACTCAAGCCGTCTTTAATTGATTAAACTAAAAAATTTAGCAAATGCAGAAGTGTTGACATAAAATCTTCTAATGCGAGAAAGGACATGTCAAAAGCACAAGTAGAGCGATCAGGAAGAGTTGTAGCTAAATATATGCACATCTACATGAGAATCATGGGATACCACAAGTCAAACATTAAGGATTCTCTCACCAACGTTTACGTACTACCAGTCAATTTGGCTAAATGTAAATGATTTGTTATCTTTTTTGCTTTTAATCGGTAAATGATTTGTTTTCAGATACTCTAAATTGGAACAAAGTTGTCCCAGGAGAATTTCCAGCTGTGCTTGCTATTCCATATACAGTCAAGAAATCAAATGTTGATCACAAGTTCTCCAATTTTCAAAAACACAAAAAGAAATATAGGTGCAGAAGGTCTAATGAAATACACGAATATCAACCAACAGAAGGGAAGATGAATTTCAAATATCTCCTCGAAAGGGAATTAAGCAATTCGGTCAATTTACAAAACAGCAGCTCTCACATAAAGCAGGGGTCATAGCAGGCACGCATAAAGAGATACACATTTGAAACTTTACTTACCTCAGCTGAACTAGAATGGCCATCGTTCACAGGTAATGCACTACCAAAAATCTTTTTTAAGATAGAAGTTGAGGGGCTTCTGCTGGAACTGTGGATGGCTTTGTCCTCCAATACCTGAGCATTGAGGTCAGTGATTCCAGGGTCACCCAGGGTCCCATGCGAATCTAATTGACTGGGAATTCGGAATAACTGATCTTCTATGCCAGGTTTCTTAATAGGAACATCTAAGCTAATATGTACATTCACATTTTCCCCCTTGTTAAAAAGGAGACCATGCTGTGTCTTTTCTGCAGGTTGGCCATCAACTAGACTGATTTGAGATAGCTTACGCTCTAAAGCATCATTAGCATTTGGAATGAGGTTGGTGTCAGCACCCTCAGAGCTTCCACCTGTTACAGGCTTCCCAACCTGTAAAAGCATAAGCTATATAAATAATTTGAATGAATTGAGAATCTCCATGCAAAGACAAGCCGATGGAGCAATTCAATACAATGTAGGATAAGGTTTTAACTACAGCCAAATTCATAATGGTAGCATACAGATAACACAGAGAAATAACAAGATCCTCCATACAAGAGAATGGTTCCTATCCATACCAGAGCAAGATTAGAGTGCATAAATTACGTTCATGAAAACAGTTTGTTAATTTTTAACTTAGTACGAGATGTAAGCGCATTAAATGCGCAAGATTTAAGGACTAAAGCTAACAGGGAAACAATGCACACATTGGGTTCAGTCATGCTGAATGAGCCAAGGACATAACGCATGGCTGGACAAAGATTGCCTGCACCCTCTAAATAATGCTTTATAATTGGATCTGACATTTTCTTTCTTCCTTTTCTGTCAGTTTGTTTGGAGGTCATTAGAGAAGAAGGCAGAAGGTGTTTATTACAACACAAAAACAAATTATATGGGAAAACAAAAGGCACCCTTTCTGCTTTTAGTTTTTCTGGTTTAGTGCCACCATAGTCCTAGAAGGCCATCCTGGGAAGCGACAATATTATCTTGCACATGCCATGGAAACTTCTGATAACATCGATACGTGGTTGACGAATTAGATTGTACCATCTCCCTTGAATGAAGAACTAGCTATGTTCCTTTTGGAAAAAAACTTGAAACTTAATATGAGATGGTTTTCTGATTTGCCATCTAACTAACATATGCCGTCAATTCCAAGACTTACCAACCTATAGCAATTATACTCTGTCCAATCTAAATGAAATGATAAATTAAATGCTCAGCCAGAAAACCAGCAAGATGAATGAAATCATATTTTTTAATTCAACAATCACAAGACTTCAACTACAAGCGAAAACTGAAAAGAGCAAGAACCCAATTTCTGGTCTGATCAAATTTAGAAAAGTAATAAAAATATAAATCCAGTAACACGTAAGAACAGCAACCAAATGTGCAGCAAAGGACAACAAAGTTGAAGAAAGTAAACAAGGTAAAATAGCAATCAATCGACACACGTCTCTTAGTCCCTTGCGATGAGAATGTCATTGATAAATATCCGAATGCAAGCATGCAACTCTATCCAACTAAATTCAAACAAAAGGCAAAGTGAATATAGTGTACCTCTGAAGGAGAAGGATGAATCAGTGATTTGAAGCCAGAACTTTTATCTAGTGGATTGTTTTTAAAACCTGGTGGAATGAGTGGTCTAGATGCAGAAGTGTGCGAGGCTAAAGAAGATTTATCCAAGTCACTGCTCAAAAGGGGAGTAACAGCAGAAACCTCCACTTCATTATTTCTGCCAAGAAGCCCCTTTTCCTCTTTGCTATCCACCAACCCTTCATTAAGGTTCAATATACCACCAACTTTTTGTTTCTCCTGGAGAGCCTTATGTTGTTCTTTTCTCATCATTTCGAAAGAGACTGAAAATAATCACAAGTAAAACAGTTGAATGTCACAAAAAATCTGGTAAAGCTGGTACAGGAACTACAAACTCCTCCAATTAAAATTATCCAATACCTCTTCTCCTTCTCTCCTGCTCTGCTCTATCCTCACTAGTACACTCCAATGAACCAAAAGTTTCATCATTGATAGCGTCAGTGTCTTTTCTTGAATGAGGCAACGCCTGAAGATAGTAAAATAATATAGTACTTCAGAACTGCACCCAATTTATTTCTTTGCACGTGGATTCAGTACTATGTTTAACCGTAAAGATAGTATATGAAAAGAAACTCATAACAGGAATAAAGAGGGGAAACTGCATAAAACAATAAAAGCTAGCAGAACTTTGCCATAACTCTGCATCGTTGCTTACCTTGTAGGGGCGTGGAGGATGGTACGGCTCAATGCTGCGGCTCAGTTGGTTGGGCTCGTTCACTCGCACCTTAGAAGCAGAGATCCCAGCAGCATATCCAGATGATTTTGGAAATGAACCACTACCAAGAAGCCCATCATGCTCAGGCGTCTGCCAAGAACGTCGAGATTGATTGCCGTAACGCCTTGCAGAATCTATAGGAGATGGTGGAAACAAGATCAGACATAGTGATATAGAAGCACAATAATGAAGAAAGGTCATCAGGTGAGGATATGACACATTAAGAAACACTGGAACAATCAAGAAAGTCCAGGAAACTTACTTACAAAATAATCTCGACTATCGTGAACACTATTATCAGAAGTTTAGTAGTCCTAACTAAAGAAACAACTATATTTTACTACTCTGTGTAAAGTATAGCACAAATAATGAAAGCAACGAAAAGGATTTTTGTAAGATTTAAATCTTGAAGAAAGGTAAAATTATACGAAGAGACCAGTTGTAGTTTGGGTCCAGATGCTCACATGACAGAAATCACGACCAACTTAAGATTTAATGATTGCAGATTAGCTCAACAGCCATATAAGCCTAATTTACATCCAACCTCGGAGCCTTGGTCAAATTCCAACATAATGAGAACCTTTTATTAGCTAATATTTATGAATTTTATAACCGATACTTAACTATTCAGTTCAATCATCCAGCCAATCTATAGCCAGCAGACTAATATTCACTTCCAGGAAAAGATAGACAATCTTGTCACTCAATGGCAATAATAGCAGTTCATATTCCACTATATCAATAATGGAGAAATTGTATTGCTGTGAATGACAAGACATAAACAGGAAAAGCTTAAGGAGGATTGTGCGTTTTAATCCTTTGATTCAGATAGAACTTTCAACTAATCAAAAAATATACATATGTTAAGCCCATAAATGAATGTTTAGCAGAACCTGAATCCTTGTCAGACTGAGAATCACTGTCTCGATCACTTCGTGCAGAAGAACGGCTCTCCCATTTCCCATAACCGCCTCTAGAGTAAGTACCACTTTCCCCCCGAGTAGGTGGAGACGAGGCATGCTCGTTCCTTCTAAAACTCTGGAGTGGCAAGCTTCCAGGAATTCTTGGTCTATCTGATATTCTTAGCAGTGCATCCTCCAATTCACTGTCTCAAACCCAGCACATATGAATACTCAAAAAAGCAGGAGTCTTCCAAATAAAATGGAGGTGACAAGCAAGCAACTTAATACACTTCCATTACAATAAAAACAACATAACTTATAATGCTTTATGCTTTTAGGTGTTGGACGAGATAGCCTATGGATTGACTAGCCATTTACCTCGTCAATGATTCCTCAAATCCACGGGGCAACTTCTTGCAGAAATCAGAATTACTGATTGACAATAGGAACTCTCTCGAATATGATATTTTCGGCTTCCTAAAAAATCAAAACAACATATTTATCATCTAATCATTAAAAAGGGGAATCAAGAGACAAACAGAAGAACCAAGTAATGGACAAAAAGGAGAGATGATTACGTCAAAACATCATCGTGACTTTCAGAACTCTTGTCAAGGGACCTTCCATCCTCATCCTGTGAGCTCATTCTGCAGCTACCAATAAATACCAACTTCCCCCAAAGCAAACAAATGCAATCTAAATCACACGAAACTCTCCAACCTCAGCAAGCTTTTCCAAACAGAATAAACAAGTCCAAGTAAAAAACCTAAAAATCCCGAAATCCGAAGTGTATACCTCAATTTATATAGCTGATCCAAACCATACCAAGTCAATGCTAATATTCTAGCTGAAATTCACTAATTGATCCAGTTCAACCCTAATTTCACCAATACGGAATACACAAAATTTGAAATCAACCTCTTTTACCCCAAATCCAGAAATACTAAAATGTTACACCCTTCGCTTCCTCTACAACCTAATCTACCCAAAGTCTCAATCTACGGTCATGGATCCGGATACAGAAATGCAAAAGGGAAAATTAGGGTTTAAAATTCTAGCAAAATTATATTCCCATTCTCCGATCAATCATTTGTTCGGACTTGGCAGACAAATACATCACGAACAAACATGTATGCTATTCATATGCATATTGAGCTATATATATACATATATATATAATCACGTATATATGTCTATGTATATATATTTGTATCAGTTTGTAAAAATGATGGGAGAGGGCGATGTGTGTGAATTTTGAGAACGGGGAGGAGAAATAACGTTGGGCAAACACCATTACAGAGCTCAGCAAATGAAAATTTGCTTCACGCGCTGTGTGGTTAGTTACGACACGCTTCCATGGCAACAGTGGATGTGGTGGGCTCCGCTTTCACGATCGCTGCGTGCGTGCTACTGCAACTTCTGCGGGTATGATAGTTGGCGCCTGATTAAAACAGAAATATCTAGGATACACATCTGGATAATTATTGGATTATAATTAGGGAAAATTGGTAAAAATATCCCATAAGTTTATCGTATTTATGAAAATATCCCTTAAGTTTGTCCATTTTTAGTAATGCCCACTAACTTTCAAAAATTGGTAAAAATACCCTGCAACCGGGAATAGCCAGTGACTCTTCTGGTCACAGGCTTATGTGGCACAAACACGTTGACCTGGCCACGAAAACTCCACGTTGACGTCTGAATACTTGGAATTGGTCATGTGCGACGCACATGACCAAATTAAAAGCTCACTTTAGTTTGACGAACGCCAAACTTAAGGGTATTTTTACCAATTTGGTCTGCATATTCTGAAAAATGGCACAATTTAGCATCCACCACCTCTTCCTCTTGACGGCCACCATTCTCCTCTTCCCCTCCGCCACATCGGACATCGCCGCCCTCCTAGCCCTCCGTTCCGCCGTAGGCGGCCGCGTCCTCCTCTGGAACCTCTCCAGCCCCACTCCCTTCTCTTGGCCCGGAGTAAACTGCACGCCGGACAACTCCTTCGTCGTGGAGCTCCACCTCCCGGGAATGGGGTTATCCGGCCAACTTCCGGCGAATGCATTCTCCAATATGACAAATCTGTAGACGCTCAGTCTCTGGTACAACGCGCTTTCCGACCCACTACCGGCGGGCATGTTCACTTCTCTCCGAAACCTTTATTTACAGCATAATTTCTTTAATGTCGGAATCCCCGATTCGTTATTTGCTCTTACGTCCCTTATTCGTGTCAATTTAGCAGAAAACAATTTTTCCGGCCCGATTTCGCCCTCCTTCAATAATTTGACCCGTTTAGGTACGCTCTATTTGCAGAGTAGCCATTTCTCCGGCCCAACTCCTGCCCTAAATTTACCCAGTTTAGTTCAGTTCGATGTATCGAACAACAATCTCACAGGAGAGATCCCGAAAGCTCTCGCCGGAAAGCCAAAGAGTTCATTTTCCGAAAATTCACTCTGCGGCGATCCCATTAATTCCTGTAACGGCCTAAAACCTAAGAAGAAACTCTCCGGTGGGGCGATCGCGGGAATCATAATTGGTTCAGTTCTCGGATTTCTCCTCATCTTATTATTAATGTTAGCTTTTAATTTGGTCATGTGCGTCGCACATGACCAATTCCAAGTATTCAGACGTCAACGTGGAGTTTTCGTGGCCAGGTCAGCGTGTTTGTGCCACATAAGCCTGTGACCGGAAGAGCCACTGGCTATTCCCGGTTGCACGGTATTTTTACCAATTTTTTGAAAGTTAGTGGGCATTACTAAAAATGGCCAAACTTAAGGGATATTTTCATAAATACGATAAACTTATGGGATATTTTTATCAATTTTCCCTTATAATTATATTACAAAAGGTAATACATACCGGATGGTTATTCAAAATAAAATTTTGAAAAGAATTATGTTCCTTTTGGATCGAAGAATTTGATAATGGACAAAAAATTGTATGTAGCAGTTACACAGATCTTATTTCGTGTGTTGAGTAATAGTAAAAAATAAATTATTAAAAATTGAATCTTGTGTGTGACGATATCACGTGTGATGTCATATATTTTTACAGGAAAAAATTATATTTTTAGGAAAAGAGTAATACTTTTACAAATAAAAGTGATACTTTTGCTACAATCATATTTTTACATATAAAAAGTTATACTTTTGCTTAAAAAAAAGTGATACTTTTAAAAAAAATAAAAAATTACAGAAAAACGTGATACTTTTACTGCAAAAAGTAATATTTTTTTTTCGTCACACCGTATAACAGTCTCATAAAAGTTTTTGCCATGATTAAATGGGGCTCCGCCTTCTTCTTCTTGGTTTGGATAAATAAGGCACCACACGGAACAAAATGCGAGTGTCGTCACGCACAAGACTTACTCTTGATAATGTATTTAAAATTCATAGCCTCAAATTCATTGGTGTTGTTTGGATCACCATAGATTTTGAAATCTATAATTTCATTTTAAGTTATTTTTGAAAGATTTTAGTAAATTTGAAATACATTGATTCTAAATCCACTAATTTCAAATTCCTCCATACAAATTTTTAGAAACAAAATTTTTAATTAGCATTTTCATTTTTTTTATATATGTGACTATTTCGTTATAGAAAGTACACTACATTTCAATATTATATTTAAATAAAAGTGGTTCTCTTATACACCATGTCCATGGAATTCGAGTCCCCATTTCTTTTCATGAAAATGAATTAATATTTATGATAAAATGTAATACTTATTATGAATGAATATATTTTACTAAAAAGTATTAATATTTATGCTGAAATGCGTTACTTGTTCTAAAATAAAGTTATTATGCTCAAACAAGTAATATTTTTCCTTTATAAACAGTTATATATTTTCATGGGTCTAACATGTGACTCGGATTGCAAAGATCTTACATGAGAATTTATGTTAACATAATTCACTACTCTTGTGTCGTAAAGTAAGTGTTGTTAAGTGTGTGCGCGCGTAGTAAGTGTTCTTTAATGTATTAGTGTTTATACTAAAAGATATTTATGCTAAAAAAATATTAGTGTTTATCCTAAAAGATGTTACTTGTTGTGGAAAAAAGTTATTATACTGAAACAATTTTTCTTCATAAATAGTTATGCATTTTCGTGGATCTATCTTGTGGCACGGATTGCACGGATCTTACATGAGAGTTTGTGTTTATATAATTCACTAATCTTGTGTGTCAAAGTAAGTGTTATTCTAAATAATCATGTGGACTAAATAAACTTATAAAATGGATTAAAAATTAAGGATATAAACGAACTGAAGCGTGCCAAACTACAAGGCTCGAGTTTGGCTCGTATTACATATACTAAGCTCGCAAATAGTGTAAACTCAGCTTACCAACCACTTGACAACAAATTAAACGAGCCTATATCGTTATGCATACAATTGAGCTTGAGATTAGGAGCTCATGAAGCTCATTCCGTGACAACAGATACAATTGAGCTTGAGCATGAGATTAGGAGCTCATGAAGCTCATTCCGTGACAACAAAAATATGAACAATAAAAAAATAGCATGAACATATTATTTATTAATTTAAAAATGAGAAGGTGACATAATAATTACAAAAATATCAACACCGAAGCCAACAAAACAATCTAATTCTTAATTTTTGGAAAAGCGGTTTAGTAAATGGGTGTTGACTCGAGTTTGAGCCGATTTATATGTGGTGTAAATTTAATTCGGGAAGAATTGAATGTTAAATTGAAAAACTACGTTTCACAAGTTTGATCGTAGTATTTGAAATTTCTCAACACCGATTTTCAGTGAGCAAGAAATTGACGGTTAAAGAACCATGGTTGGAAGATGAATAACCACATATGTGAGGGTGTAATGGTGAAGTGGGAGAGAGGTAATTATCCCAGATTGAATAATTAGTGGTGTATAAGCCACATTAAATGTAATTGAGAAGTATAGGAGTTACGATCATTATACCAAGTAGACCGTCAGCGTGAAGCCCACGTGCATGCCCGCTCAGTTCGGCATTGGGCCAAGGCCAAGCCGAGCCCGTCTTTGGTCCAGCCCAACTTAGCGAAGTCCGTTTTTGTGAAACCGAAAGCGGGTTCGGTCCAATCCAGTGCAGCATCTGGAAGTGGGGAGGTTACACATCTCATTAAAAGGTCATTATTGGTATCCAGTTCCAGAGAAGTGCTACTAAAAAGGCCAATACTCAAATCCAGTTACAGAGAAGTGCTACTAAAAAGGCCATTACTTGTATCCAGTTCCAGATAAGTGCTACTATCGTATCCAACTCCAGAGAAGTGCTACGTCATTGTATCTTGGGAGATATTACGTCTACACCGTGAACACCGAGAAGTTCTACTAAAAAGGGCATTACACGTATCCAATTCCAGAGAAGTGCTACGTCCCCATCTGATAGTGGGGAGGCTACACATCTCATTAAAAGGCTATTATTAGTATCCAGTTCCAAAGAAGTGCTACTAAAAATGCCATTACTGGTATCCAGTTCTAGAGAAGTGCTACTATCGTATCCACTTCCGGGGAAGTGCTACGTTGTTGTATCTTGGGAGATATTACGTCGACACCGTGAGCACTGCAGGACGTGTTTATATTGTTGAAAAAGTTCTATTTCTACCGTGTGTTTCTTGTGGAAAGATTTCTAGTTCTACCGTCTGTTTCTTGTGGAAAGAGTTCTAGTTCTATCGTGTATTTCTTGGAAAGACGTGTTTATCTTGTTGAAAGAGTTCTACTGTGTGTTTCTTGTGAAAAGAGTTCTATTTCTACCGAGTGTTTCTTGTGGAAAGAGTTCTATCGTTTGTTTATCTTGTGGAATGAGTTCTATTGTGTGTTTCTTGTGGTACTGTGTGTTTATCTCGTGGAAAGAGTTATACCGTGTATTTCTTGTGGAAAGAGTTATATCGCGTGTTTATCTTGTGGAAAGAGTTCTACCGTGAACACTGATACGGGATATGTTTATCAAACTCCGCGAGCACTAATTCCGGACATGTTTATATTGTGAAAAAAGTTATATTCACATCGGTTTTCAGTAAATTGTTCAGTTTCTTGTAATGGTTAGTTCATTTGTAACCGCCGACTTTCATCAAATTATTCAGTTTCTTGTAATAGTTAGTTCATTTGTATCTGTTGTTGGACCGTACTCATATTGTAACATTAAAGGTTTGTAATAGTTAGTTCATTTATATCCGCCGACTTTCAGCAAATTATTCATAGTTAGTTCATTTGTATCCGATGTTGGACCATACTCATATTGTAACATTTTATCTTATGAAAAGAGTTATACTCGCCTCGACTTTCAGCAAATTATTCAGTTTCTTGTAATAGTTAGTTCATTTGTATCCACTGTTTGACCGTCCAATATTATAACATTAAAAGCTATATATAATTCGATCTAGCTCACGAGTTGAAGTTCGCGAACAAGCATGTAAAATTACGACTAAAGTTCGATTTGAGAATCTCTTCTAATTTTAATTTTTTTTAAACTTAAAATTAGGCTCAAACTCAGACTCTTTTAGATTAGTGTCCAATTACGAACAATCAAACCTAGGCCCATTTCGTAAATAGCTTGCTCCAACTACATCTCTTGTTTTGTTCTAATTTTAGAAGATTAATGTCTTGAATTTATTATTTGACACATATTTATATTTATTAAAGGAAAAAAAATTATTACAGTGGCACGACGGTAATTTTATCCAGAGACTCTCTGGGGCCCACTCTTATCCTCATCCTGAGCAAAACCCACAATGAAAATAGAAACTCCAATCCCCAATTCCCTGCACCTGCAATGGCGCTGTCTCCTGCACTTCTACACTCCACGACCTCCACATTCCATGGCCAATTGTCTGTCCGGCTTCCCTCCGTTAACTTCATTGGCGTTCGTTCCGCCGGCGGTCTAACCGTCAAAGCATCGTCGGTCGGGCTAGTGGACAAAACCGAAGCCGATAAAGTCAGCCGGCTCAAGACTTCTTACCTCGAAAAAATCGTGCCACAGCTTAAGGAAGAGTTCAACTACACCAACGTTCACCAGGTGTACTTTGCTGTTCTCGAATATTTTCGAAAATTTGGTTGTTTATTTGCGGAAAAAAAAAGTGAGAAAGTAGCGAAATCATTCGAAATATAACTATTGCTTTAGATATTTCCAATTTCTAGGCTAACTGTTTTGGAATGTAGTAGTCCAGGTACGAGTAACTCTGATTTTGTATGTGTAACATGTTTAATTTTGTGAATTGACAATGCGGCTAGCTGTTGCTACTCTAAATGTCGTAATTAGCGCAGGGAAAGTTAAATATATAGCTGAGATTTTATGTGCATTTGCTTTGCCCTAACATATATATGTGATTTTGGAACGCATTAATTAACATTAATCTTCACTAATAGATTACGGTAAAACTGGTCATGGATAATTGATTGTGTAGAGTTGCCACCTGGTATCAAAAGCTGGTTATTATTAGCCCAAAGCTACCTGGAAGCAGTTTTCTGGAGATGCTATTATCGAGTTTGAGCTTCAATATGAATAGGGCCCAAAAAATGTCTATTCATTGAAGTGGATGCTAAATGTTTCATTGGTTTTATATTCTTTGTCTTCTAAGTTGTGTTCATAGCTTTTTGAGGTAGACTCTTGCGTATCTCAAATCCATCCGGGTGAATGTGTAGGTCCCGAAAGTAGATAAAATTGTTGTGAACTGTGGAATTGGAGATGCTGCCCAGAATTCAAAGGGTTTGGAAGCAGCTATGAATGAATTGGCACTTATTACTGGGCAAAGACCGATCAAGACACGAGCAAAGAAGGCCATTGCCACCTTTAAGATTAGAGAAGACCAGCCGCTCGGAATTGCTGTCACTCTAAGAGGAAATGTGAGTTTCTCTCTAATCATTAATATTTCTTCTTTTCTTTGGACTGAATGATTTGGTTGGCTTAGAAATTATAAGAGATTGAAATGATAACACACTTGTCTCATTGCGGGTATTTTTGTTAAAACAGGATGAAAAAGCTAGGGGCAGATAGAGGTTCTAGTAAACATGCTTCTACGTAAGATCAGTATGCTGATGGTTATCAATTAAATAAATGCAACAGAAAAGAGAATAGGAAACCCCAAACATTTTCTCACGCACCTGATTCTAGAAAGTCGAAAAACTTTTCAGTTTAAGCTTTAGAGTCCAGACACGATATTAATGGCTTATCCTTTCTGATTTAGAAGATATAGTGATGTTATGAATCAAGGGAAATAAAGGATGAGTAACACTTGCGTAAGACAGTCTTCTATAAGGCTGAGGTAACATTTATCATAAAAAGTGTTGCTTTTGACATAAAAAATGTTGCTTTTATATGTATAAGAAAAAACATTTTTTCCTAAAAACTGTTGCTTTTATATAAAAAGTTAATACTCATACTATAAAAAAAAAAAAAAAAAAAAAAAAAAAAAAAACTGTTACTTCCTGAAAACTGTTGCTTATGTGTAAACGTTAACGCTGAAAGTAACATTTTTCACAGCAAAGATAACACTTTTTATGATAAAAGTAACTCCCATCATACGAAAAGACATCCGTAAGAACGTCTCAATTAAGTGTTTGCCAAACAGAGATTATATTATTCCAGTGCAATCATCAGCCCAACATATGACAACCACTTCGCTGAAGTACTTGGATTCCTTCAGTTACTTGAAGCCGTCACTCTTAGGAGGTTTGTGGACTTAGATATCAGGAACAATCGCAACCATCAAATTTGTATTAGATTGTCCCCTCATGGATGGTTGTGATTGTTCCAGAAGCCTCCAAAGAATCTGTCTGCTACACGACCCTTCACCTGTTGAAACTGTGACATGAAAGAATTACATTTTAGTATAGAAATATACATCGCCCTCAACTTCATCTGTTTGTGGCAGGTGATGTACGCTTTTCTTGATCGGCTCATCAATTTAGGACTTCCCAGAACAAGAGATTTCCAAGGAGTGAGCCCCAACAGCTTTGATGGAAACGGTAACTACAGTATCGGGTTCCGTGAACAGAGTGTGTTCCCAGAGATAAGTTACGATATACTCGGTAAGCCAAGGGGAATGGATGTTTGCATAGCAACAACCGCGAATACAGATCAAGAAGCCTATAAGTTGCTGGCTCTCATGGGAATGCCGTTTAGAGAAGGCGCAGTTCCCACAAATGTAGTGCGTAAGAAGAAGTTGAAGTCTCATCACTTCGACTCAAAATCGAAAGCCAGAACAAAGCAGAAGACCAAGAAGAGATAGAATAGAACTCATCTTCTGTCCAAACAATTTACTTGGGTTTTGAGTTTGTGGTTGAACGGTTGAATGTGGGCTTCTTTGTCTGTAGTTAACTAATTCTTGAAATTTGTTTCCACCCTTTCACAGGAACTGTTGTGCATTTTGTTCTCAAGTCAATTCCATAGTGACTGTAGAATTTGAGCTTCTTTGTATATCACTTATTTTAGTACTCACATTTTAATTCGTATGCACCATCATATAGCTACCAAATGAACCAATACTGAAACTCACACCTGTACTCAATGGTCTAAAAGAGGTTAGCTGCTAGCCGGACGGTAAACTGAGATCTAACGCTTAGTTCGGTATAATACAAGATTAAGTAGGAGAAGTCGGGGGAGGGGGAGGGGAACGTAGGCGTCCGGTGAAAGTTTATTGCCTTAGTTGGGTATTTTTAGAAGGGTCAATTATCAAAAGCATCATGTATTTAACCCATTTTTACTTTTGCCATCCCAACTTCCAATTTTTTCAAATGACAACTTGTATTATGCGCGATCTATTTTTTACCACCTCCGGCAATATAATTATCAAAAGCCATGTGAATATCATATGACATCGTCTGAGCCCTTTTATGCAATTTTTGGGGCTTTTCTGCAAATATTTAAAAGCCCATAAGTTGTCTGTTATATTTAACAACTTAAAGAAATAACAATCACGGTTTTAAATTAATAGAGGAAAAACTCTTAATTTTTGAAATCTAATTTCTCCCAAATCATTATCGATGTTTAAACCATCCAATCTCGCAGAAAAACCCTAGGCCAAAATCTACCAAATCATTCTCTTGCCCAAAATGTTTCTTCCCAGTTGAAGAATTTTTTAAATTCGTGCGAAGAAGATAAATTTCTCGGAATGGCGTGGCGGATAAGGGACGTGAGGAAGAAGAAGACCCTTGCCGGATTTTTGGGGCCAAATTGTGGTGAGTTTACTATTTGATTTTTTGGGCATTTTTTTTTAGTATTTGTTTAGTTTAGTGCTAGATTTTCGTCCGTATTGGAACATTTTTTACTTCTTAAAGTGCTCGAGTGCAGTTATTTTATAAATTTCAGTTTTGATAGTTGCATTTGTGTTATTTAATTCGTGTGTGATCCCCTTCATCTTGTTGGGGTGTTCTTTTTATTTTTTCTGTTGTTTCTCCGACAAGGAGCATTATGTTTGAACCCCACAACCATAAACCCTAATTTCAGTGAACCCTACCCATAAATTAGGGTTTACTGTCCTAATTTTGGGGGTTTGCAAATTCTTCTTTAGGTTAGTACAATTAGGGCTTATGTTTGTTGAAAAAGGTTGAGGGGTTTGATCAGTTATACTTGGGGAAATACTGATTCAATCCGCAAATTAGGGTTTATTATTTGTGCTTACTAGAGGGTACTTAATAGCCTACTTAGGTTGTTAAGTGCTTGAATTTAATTTTTTCATTAAGTTGTATGTGGGATTGTATATGTTATAAGTTACCATTTATGTTAATTGTTAAACAATAGTGTGTTTTTATTGATTTCTTGTTTATGTTTTTCAATACAGGCGACAATTCAGACTCTTTACCATTAAGATACATCACTCTGGTAGATTTCACAACTTAGGGAAAATGTGGTATGTTGGGAGTACGGTAGCATATGTGGACTTTTGTGATCCTGACACAATGTACATATTAGAAGTTAATGAAATGGTTGAAGAACTAGGTCTCGAAAGGGTGGATAAGTTGTTCTTCAACTGGAATGGGTGTGACAACTATAATTCACTGCATCATCTGGAGAGTGGCATGGATGCAGTGAATTTAGGTTGTTTCAAAGACAGTAATAGGATTATGGAGTTTATATAAGTCATGTCCAAGATAGTGGGGAAGAGGGAAACCAAAATGTGATGATGATGATGATGATGATGTTGATGTCAGTGAGGATGAGGGTAATAAACAATTTGTTTTGTATGTTGGGGGAACTCATAGAGAACAAGCTGCTCCTACAACTTATTCAAATAATAAATATGCAGATGTCACTCTCAGTGATGAGGATGATGGCCTGTAGGCTCAGATACCGAACTATCTGAGAAGTTTTTAGATAGTGAGTCTGGCCTGGAGGATGAAGATGACCTGGGCTTTGATGAAATTGTAGATGAGGAAGTTGAATGGGGGGTTGTGCAATAAGAGACCTTTGTCAAAGGATGTCCCCTGTTCCAGAAGGTCTGTCAAATCCAAACACGCATAAGGGTCATCCTATTTTTAGGCCAGTAAGGGATGGGATTAAAGAGCCTGAATTTTTTGTGGGGATGTGCATTCAATGATTAAAGGGAAGGGTTGTGACTTTTACTATCAATAACAAAGATAAAGTCCATGTTAGGTGTAATCATCTCACATGTAAGTGGTTGATCTTTGCCTTCTTCATGAAGTGGGAGAAGACAATGCTAATCAAAACTTATCATGATAGGCACAAATGTCCTAGAAAGCAAAGAGTGAAACATGCAAATGCAAAATTGATTTCCGAGCTTTATAGGCAGAAAATTATATAGACCCAAAGTAAGCAGTTGATTCAATGGTAGACTGGATAAAAAAATGATCTTAAAGTAACAGTATCTATGATGGCCTGTTACGGGGCAAAGTATATGTTGCTTAGGCAAGGTAAGGTTAGATAGCGAATAGTATGCTTTGCTTTGGTCTTACACAGAAGAGATAACCCAAACCAATCATGAAACTACAACCAAGGTCAAATGCAAGCAAACACCATTAGGCTGTAAGTTTAAGAGGATTTATATATGCTGGGGGCAGCTTGAGAAAAAGGGTTCTTAGAGGGGTGCCGTCCCATTATATTCTTAGATGGATGCCATTTGAAAACTATCTTTGGGGAATTCTATTAAGTGCTTGAGGGATAGATGGGAACAATGGTGTACGCTGTGATTGAAAAAGAAAATAAGAAAACCTGGTTGTGGTTCTTAAGCTAACGCTAGAAGACTTGGGGGGTGAGAACCATAGTAAGTGGACAATTATGTCTGATAAACAGAAGGGGTTGCTAGATACAGTTGATGAGTTGATGCCAGGGTGTGAGCATAGATTCCGTGTGACCCACTTGTACCAGAATTTCAAGTTGAGTTTCAAAGGATTGGCTTTGAAAAAACTTTTGTGGAAAGCAGGTAAGGCCACTAGGATTGTGGATTTTGACAAGGCAATGTAAGAGATTAAAAACATGCATGTTGATGCCTTTCAATGGTTGGCAGCTGAACCACCAAATCATTGGTTTAAGTCACACTTTAGGAGTTTTAGTGTATGTGACAAGCTTGAAACATGTCAGAAAGTTTCAATGCAATGATATTCAAAGCTAGATCCAAACCAATTGTGTCCATGCTTGAAAACATTAGAGAAAATCTAATTAAAAGAGTTCGCTTAAGGAGGGATAAGATTAGGGCTTACCAATGGTGAAATTTGCCCTGTGATCGAGCAAATTCTGGAGGATTTAAAGAAAAAGGCAATGAAGTGCACATCAATCCGGAATGGTGAAAATAAGTTTGAAGTGGAGTCCTTCTATGGGCACAAATCAAAGTTCATTTGGGGCAAGGATTGTGCAGCTGCAGAAGATGGGAGGAGCTAAGTGGGCTTCCATGTGTCCATGCAATTGCAGCAATTAGATACTTCGATGAGAAGCGAGAAGCATATGTTCACCATTTCTACACAAAAGTGGCCAACTTAGGGATGACAATGGGGCAGGTCGGGGCGGATATTTGAAAAAACCATGCCTGCCCCGCCGCCCTACCCCTGTGACCCGCCCTGCCCTGTGCCCCGCCGCGGATCACTAAAATCTGCCCCGCGCCCTGTCCTGTGCGAGGCGGATCTGCCCTGACCTGCCCCACTCCACCACCAAATAAATAAATAAATAAAACTAAAACGAAGAAACTTTCTTAATAGGAAACTTGAGATGTGAAATTAAAAATGAAAGATGGGGGATTAGAAATATGATATTAAGGCAATACACACACACATATATATATATATATATATATATATATATATATATATATTTAGTATATATTAATAGGGCGGGGCGACACATGAAAACTGAACCCGACCTACCCCGCGCACAGACTGGAGCTGATCTGCCCCATTTCTAGAACGGGGTGGATCTGACCTTCCCCAAATTCCTCGGGTCAAGGCTGGTCGGCTCGGATCAGGGCGATATTGTCATCCCTATTGTAGACTTATGATTTTTTTTTAAAAAAAATAGGGTGTCCGACCCTACAAAAACCGACCTCAACCTAATGGACTAAAACAAACCCGACCTTATTGGGTAAAACCCTCAGGGGTCGGGTACCCAAAACTTGAACTATATAGAGATTCTGAACTTTACATGATAGAATTGGAATGGCAACATATAAACAAGGATGGAAATTTTGGTATTCTCCGGGAATATCGGCGTCCAATCTTACGAAGATATCGGTATCGATGGAAATATTGGTGTATCTTTTGATAAATACTGAAAAATATTTCAGTTCCATATGATACTTTATAGATTGTTATAATTAACTTAAATAAACATATTTACCTAAACAATTTGTATAAATTGTAATGCTTACAACTAATTTATAAATATTAAGTAATATAAACGTGGTCAGATATAGAATCTTTATTTTCAAGATGTCCACTATTAATAAAATGAACGTCAATCTAACGCACCATCAACTCCTCGCCATTAAAAAAAATCAAAATTAACAAAAAGATATATCATCGATACATAAAAAACCTAACAACTAAAATATACTACAATATCTTCAGCAGTAAGGTGGTAATCACACTGCTTAACTAGAGTCCATTAAACCAATATTATATCTCGGGTTGGGTTGGACCAACATAATATTCCATCGAATTAGAAATTGTAGTTTTTGACCTAGCCCTTCCCCCTTAAAAACCAATACGATTTGTTAGGCCTAGCTAGTAACTCGACATGCCATTGGTCTATCTTAGCCAAGATTCATATGATCTTTATAATGTCGACGGACCGCCCAAATATAGTGTCAGGATCATCCCTGATTCTATGCATGTTGGACCTCCCATTAGTTCGAAGAGTCCATCGCCTCGGACCCTGATTCTATACATTGTTGGACCTCCCATGAGTTCGAAAAATCCATCGCCTCGGGCCTAAAAAATTGTAATATTTTAGGGGTCCGAATTTATTTAAGTACATATACATAATATGTAGGTATATTTAGATATATATTTTTTAAACAATTAATTTATCAAATCCGATGGTTAGTGTACTGTTTATCAATTTAAAGACATGATTTCGAATTCTCCCTTGGGCTTTAATTTTGTGTTTTTTTATACTAAGATAATATTTTGATCCCATTTGAAAAACTCATTCTTTTTTTTAATTTCCTATGATAAAATAAATGTATATAGAGTATTGCAAATGTTTCTAACTTTTTTATGTTTTTCTTTAAGTTTGTACACTAGGAAGAAAATATTATGAGCCCATTAGTAAACTCGACTCAAGCTCAAATATTATGAAGCAGTCAAAACAAAGAAGCTTTCTCACTTCGATGTAGCAGTGTATGGTGATGGCACAATTGGACCAGTTTTAAAATATTATCGAAATAATTTGAAATATTAATTGCATGAATTTTATGGGATAAATTATGAGTTTAACAGAACGAGCCCTATTATCTGAACGCACCCCATTACCTGAACGCACCCCACTATCTGGAACTATGACATTTTGGTTAGAAGTCATCTTACTTTCGGAACTTACCTATATTCATGAGAGGCTATGAAGTCATGGAAGTTGATCTCGCTATTGCTCGTCTTAACTGATGCAAAAGACGAGGAATAGCGTGATCATATCATCAGCAAAACTTCGATTTTCAAAACCATCATACAAAATTTTACAGTTAAATGAATACAAATCTTATGTGGCATGGCAGCATACCTAATATTATCAGAAACACGGATTCGATCAACCCAACAAACTGACATTCAAACCAAATTAGCTACCACCTTACGCTTATATTTCGAATAATCAATTGCTTAATTTCGCCGAAAAAATTGAAGGGGGCGGCTGCCCCCAACTCCGTCTCATATCAAAACAAGTTCGGTCTGTAAGCCAACAAAATTGGATGGGACAAGCAAACATGCACCATCTAAACACATAATCTGTCAAGCCACCAAAAAAATAATCAATATCAGAAGAAAAAATCTACCCTTGAAAAAGAAAAAAGAAAAAAGAAAAAGCACTATCAATTCGCTGCACTATTGTCGCTAACAGCACCAGAAGCTAAATTGTTATCCTTCTTACACTCCACAAAATGAAACGGCCAAACAAGTCTCTTGTTCCTCCCCGGTTGGATAACTCCAAACTTGAACCCAATCTCTCTTTTTGGCTCCATTTTTCTCGACCAAATTTCTCCATTCCTTCTTCACAGCCAACCTTCCATTCCATATTTTCAACCCCAGTGTATGTCTATTTCCTTTTTCGTCGACATCCTCTACCTCTTGCCCTCGTTTTAAATTGTCGAGGCTGAACAATTTCTCGAACTTTTCTCTGTTATTAACTAACAACCTATTTTGCCCCTTACTTATATCACTTTCTTGCAACTCCTTCCCATACAGAAAAATAAGCTCAGTGTCATTCTGTTCCTCAACTTGTTTCATTAGCGCTGGAATCTCCTCCAATGAAAGAAGTGGAATAGTTGAATCTTTTCTCGTCAATCTTTTCTTCCTCTCACCGCCATCAACATTGTCTTGTTTTTGCTTCCTAGGGTTTTCTTTCTCTACGCCATCATCAGATGCATCAAGATTACCTTTGTGTTAAAAATTAGATTGTGGCATGACGCATCATAGAGGTGTTGCGTTATCGACCGATGAATCGGAATTTGATGACGAAGAAGTATTGACATCATTATCAACGTTAGCACCAGACGATGTACCACAGGTGTAGAATTCTTCACCCTTTTGATCTTGATTATCTAGTTTGAGATTGGACGGTTTGTCAGCAACTTGATCAACAAAGATGTTTGCTCCGAATAACTTCAGAACACCCATGATCACTACTTTGTGATATGTCAAAAGGAGGATTTTGAATTATATTAAAGACGTAGAATAACAGATTGAATAGGTTGTTTATATATAAGGTATGATGGTAGAGTTATATAGGAACTGGTTTCCTTTTTCTCATAGGAAGTGAGGGTTTTAATGGTAAATCCTATTTAGAGTTAGAATATATTTATAATATCGTATTAGAAGATTATTTTAATTACTGTTCATCAAGAGAATCCTATATTGCTTAATAGTAGGGGTGAAAAAGATATTCACGAGATCCTCTATTTCATTCTGTATCCCAAAAAATCATTATACGCCACGTGTATATGATGACATCACTAAATAACACATAGAGTGTGTTAAATTCAATAAAATACTAAGGCGGTGACTATTCGCAGCCCACAAAATTTCTTAACGTAGCCCACTTTCATTTATAATTCAGTACAAAATTATTAATACAACCCACTAAATACCAATTATGTCATTTTTTTAAATTACACTATTTAAATTAAAAAATTACAAATAAACATTAAAACATTGAGGAAAAAGAAAAACAAAAAAACAAAGCGGGCAGCAAAAAACAAAGTCACAATTTTGGACAAATTTTTCGAAATTAACATAGAACAGTATCAACGGAGATGAAATTTTAGTTGTTGCAATCATCAGGGTTCATCGACTGATCAAATTAAATAATTTTATTTTCAATATTGTAGCCCTGGCATTGAATAAACGTGAGTAACTAAACATAGTGAAAAAAATAGAAGATTAATGAAGGTATTTAGAGAATTAGCAATGGTGAATTGAAATTGTGTTGATTACAATAAGACTCATTAATTAAAAATATTTTTGTGAATACATGTACAGACATATGATTGCTTACACGTCGGTATGAGGAAGTTTCACAATTTGATTTTTTCACAGTTGGAGTTTATGGTTATGTCATCCATTAACAAACCTTGAAGAAATTAGGGTTTATTTTGAAAAGAAGATACATAATATATATATATATATATATATATATTATTTTAATGGATTATATTAATATTTCATTAAGGATGTTGTAGTCTTTTAGTAATAGTATTTTAATATTTTAAGCTAGTGGGTTGCGTTGAGAAATTTTGTGGGTTGCGAATAGCCACCGCCAAATACTAAATAGAATACAGTTTGGAATAGGGATCCAAAAGAAAAAAAAAAAAATATATATATATATATATATATATATATATATATATATATTAGAGTTTAGGGTTATTTGCTCACTAAATAATTGGTGGATCTTTAGAACAATATCCTTATAATCCGAATCAAAATCTGTAAATACAAAAACCATGTTTCTCTTTCTTGAAATAAATGCCATCCGCACACGCATGGAGTATTTATTATAAAATTATAAATAAATGATAATCAATCATATATCAAGAAAATATATGTCAGCTTTTTTGAAACCGTATAATATTATTTGTAACTTTGTTATAGAATCAGAAAATATTATTTTATTAAAATTTACATACCGTTCAAATGTAGGAATTAATGAACAATTTGAGAGTTTGTGAACTCTTTAAGCTCATGCGATCATCAGTTACATTTGATGTTACATTTTTTGTTTCACCACATTCATCAATCGACACGTGTATAAAACTAAAAAAATTGCATTGTTATTTAATGCAATTAGGTTTCTCTTTCGTCAAATAATTTAATTGCAATTTGCGAAATTAAACTAAATTACTACTCTAATCGCATATTGATTTCTTTCTGGTGTACTAATACACAAGTATTTCGGTGGAAGAAGTGAAAAGATATTAGGGTGAAAACTATATTATTAGTTCATTAAGTTTTATCATATTTTATTTAAGAATTTGTTTTTTGTCATTTCGATTTTGGTCCGTTAACTTTGACATTTGTCAAATCATCAGGCTTGATGGCCGAAAAGCTCGGCCGCCCATATTTTAGAAAGATTAGCCAGACTTACTTAAATCACTACTTTGTGATATGTCAAAAAAGAGGATTTTGAATTATATTAAAGACGTAGAATAACAGATTGATATGGTTGTTTATATATAAGTTATGATGGTAGAGTTATATTGGATTGATTTCCTTTTCCTCATAGGAAGCGAGTTTTTTAATGGTAAATCCTATTTAGAGTTGGATTATATTTCTAATCTAGTATCAGAAGATTATTTTATTTACTGTTCATCAAAAGGACCCTATATTGCTTAAAAGTGGGGGTGAAAAAGATATTCACGAGATCTTCTATTTCATTCTGGATTCCATCTTGTATTCTAAAATTATCATTACACATCACGTGTGTGTATATATATATATATATATATATATATTAGAGTTTAGGGTTATTTTCTCACTAAATAATTGGTGGATATTTAGAACAATATTCTTACAATCCAAATCAGAATCTACAAATACAAAACCATGTTTCTCTTTCTTGAAATAAATGCCATATGTACATGCATGGAGTATTTATTATAAAATTATAAATAAATGATAAATTAATCATATATCAAGAAAATATAAGCCAACTTTTTTGATACCGTATATATTATTTGTAACTTAGTTATAGAATCAGAAAATATTATTTTATTAAAATTTACGTACTATTCAAATGTAGGAATTAATGAACAATTTGAGAGTTGGTGAATCTTTAAGCCCACGAGATCATCAGTTACATTTTATGTTATATTTTTAATTTAATCACATTCATCAAGTGACACGTGTATAAAACTAAAAAAATTGCATTGTTTTTTAATGCAATTAGGTTTCACTTTCATCAAATAATTTAATTGCAATTTGTGGAATAAAACTAAATTACTACTCTAATCGCATATTGACTTCTTTCTAGTGTACTAATACACAAGTATTTCAGTGGAAGAAGTGAAAAGATATTAGGGTGTATTTGTTTTTTCAGTTCATTAAGTTTTATCATATTTTATTTAAGAATTTATATTTTGTAATTTCAATTTTGATCCGTTAACTTTGACATTTGTAAAATCATCAGGCTTGATGGCAGAAAAGCTATGCCGCCCATATTTTAGAAGGATTACCAGACTTACTTAAACCACTAACTTTTTGCACAATAAAAATTGGATGAAATCTACACAACTCAATATATGACGTTGGCCTAATGAGTTGAGTTGGGCGTCCGGATCGCCACCACTAATAATACAACATTGTCCGTATTGGAACTTATTGCCGGAACAGTGTTCAAATTATCATCAACATCGATAAAAAACGGTGTACCAACGATGCACAATTCATCACCCTTTTGATCGGATTGTTCTCCGGCAAATTCACGAACAACAATATTTACTCCGAATAACCTCATAGTACCAATTTTGTGCACCCTTGATCCTTTAAAATAACCTCATACTGGTATAACCAATTTTTTTTCTTCAAATAAATGTAATTTATGAAATAAAAATAAAATTTTAAGTTATTTTCCTCTTCCGTAATGATTACGGAACAGGTTTTCCTCTTCCGTAATCGGATGGAATAAGGCCAGTACGATTTAACTTGGCATTGTGTGGGTGTGTGGGTTGTTTTAATAGGCTTGCTTATTTTCTTCCTAGTGCGAAGAAAATATGGTAGAATGACCGAGGATGATTCTACAGATGAAATAATGGGTGCATGCAAATGACACATACTTATAAGAAAATAAGCTACCACAAACCCAAAACAAAAAAAAACTCACACGGAAAAGGGCAAAAACAGAGACTTCAATAAATATATAGAGTTTCATAGATTCTCTGCAAAAAAGTATCACAAATTAACATCATACTAGTGTAACCAATTTCTTTTTCTTCAAATAAATGTAATTTATGAAATAAAAATAAATTTTTAAGTTATTTTCCTCTTCCGTAATGATTACGGAACAGGTTTTCCTCTTCCGTAATCGGATGGAATAAGACCAGTACGATTTAACTTGGCATTGTGTGGGTGTGTGGGTTGTTTTAATAGGCTTGTTTATTTTCTTCCTAGTGCGAAGAAAATATGGAAGAATGACCGAGGATGATTCTACAGATAATTATGGAACAGGTTTTACTCTTCCGTAATGATTACGGAACAGGTTTTCCTCTTCCGTAATCGGATGGAATAAGACCAGTACGATTTAACTTGGCATTGTGTGGGTTTGTGGGTTGTTTTAATAGGCTTGCTTATTTTCTTCCTAGTGCGAAGAAAATATGGTAGAATGACCGAGGATTATTCTACAGATGAAATAATGGGTGCATGCAAATAACACATACTTATAAGAAAATAAGCTACCACAAACCCAAAAGAAAAAAAACTCACACGGAAAAGGGCAAAAACAGATATTTCAATAAATACATAGAGTTTCAGAGATTCTCTGCAAGAAAGTATCACAAATTAAACCCGAAAACTGGTTGTTGAGGGCTTTTACTTCTCAACACAAATCTCGGGCCTAGATTTGCATTGGGACGCGGCGGTGAGAGGAAAGGCGCGAGAGAGAGACCGAGCGACAGGAAAGGCGCCGCATTTGATAATTGCCTTAGGGTGGCGGCAATGGCAGGTTGGGGTGGAGTTGGGAGATTCAATTTTTGCAGGTTGGGGGTGGTGTAGGTGGAAGAACATAAACCCTTTAATTCACGAACAATAATATATACTCCGAATAACCTCATAGTACCAATTTGGTGCAACTTTGATCCTTTAAAATAACCTCATACTGGTATAACCAATTTCTTTTTCTTCAAATAAATGTAATTTATGAAATAAAAATAAATTTTTAAGTTATTTTCCTCTTCCGTAATGATTACGGAATAGGTTTTCCTCTTCCGTAATCGGATGGAATAAGGACAATACGATTTAACTTGGCATTGTGTGGGTGTATGGGTTGTTTTAATAGGCTTGCTTATTTTCTTCCTAGTGCGAAGAAAATATGATAGAATGACCGAGGATGATTCTACAGATGAAATAATGGGTGCATGCAAATGACACATACTTATAAGAAAATAAGCTACCACAAACCCAAAACAAAAAAAAACTCACACGGAAAAGGGCAAAAAACAGAGACTTCAATAAATATATAGAGTTTCAGAGATTCTCTGCAAGAAAGTATCACAAATTAACCTCGTACTAGTGTAACCAATTTCTTTTTCTTCAAATAAATGTAATTTATGAAATAAAAATAAATTTTTAAGTTATTTTCCTCTTCCGTAATGATTACGGAACAGGTTTTCCTCTTCCGTAATGATTACGGAACATGTTTTCCTCTTCCGTAATCGGATGGAATAAGACCAGTACGATTTAACTTGGCATTGTGTGGGTGTGTGGGTTGTTTTAATAGGCTTGCTTATTTTCTTCCTAGTGCGAAGAAAATATGGTAGAATGACTGAGGAAGATTCTACAGATAATTACGGAACAGGTTTTCCTCTTCCGTAATGATTACGGAACAGGTTTTCTTCTTCCGTAATCGGATGGAATAAGACCAGTACGATTTAACTTGGCATTGTGTGGGTGTGTGGGTTGTTTTAATAGGCTTGCTTATTTTCTTCCTAGTGCGAAGAAAATATGGTAGAATGACCGAGGATTATTCTACAGATGAAATAATGGGTGCATGCAAATAACACATACTTATAAGAAAATAAGCTACCACAAACCCAAAAGAAAAAAAACTCACACGGAAAAGGGCAAAAACAGAGATTTCAATAAATACATAGAGTTTCAGAGATTCTCTGCAAGAAAGTATCACAAATTAAACCCGAAACCTGGTTGTTGAGGGCTTTTACTTCTAAACACAAATCTCGGGCCTAGATTTGCATTGGGACGCAGCGGTGAGAGGAAAGGCGTGAGAGAGTGACCGAGCGACAGGAAAGGCGCCGCATTTGATAGTTGCCTTAGGGTGGCGGCAATGGCAGGTTGGGGTGGAGTTAGGAGATTCAATTTTTGCAGGTGGTTGCAGGTTGGGGGTGGTGTAGGTGGAAGAACATAAACCCTTTAATTCATGACCAACAATATTTACTCCGAATAACCTCATAGTACCAATTTTGTGCACCCTTGATCCTTTAAAATAACCTCATACTGATGTAACCAATTTCTTTTTCTTCAAATAAATGTAATTTATGAAATAAAAATAAAACTTTAAGTTAGTTTCCTCTTCCGTAATGAGTATGGAACAAGTTTTCCTCTTCCGTAATCGGATGGAATAAGGCCAGTACGATTTAACTTGGCATTGTGTGGGTGTGTGGGTTGTTTTAATAGGCTTGCTTATTTTCTTCCTAGTGCGAAGAAAATATGGTAGAATGACCGAGGATTATTCTACAGATGAAATAATGGGTGCATGCAAATGACACATACTTATAAGAAAATAAGTTACCACAAACTCAAAAGAAAAAAAACTCACACGGAAAAGGGCAAAAACAGAGACTTCAATAAATACATAGAGTTTCAGAGATTCTCTGCAAGAAAGTATCACAAATTAAACCCGAAACCTGGTTGTTGAGGGCTTTTACTTCTAAACACAAATCTCGGGCCTAGATTTGCATTGGGACGCGGCGGTGAGAGGAAAGGCGTGAGAGAGAGACCGAGCGACAGGAAAGGCGCCGCATATGATAGTTGCCTTAGGGTGAAGGCAATGGCAGGTTTGGGGTGGAGTTGGGAGATTCAATTTTTGCAGGTGGTTGCAGGTTGGGGGTGGTGTAGGTGGAAGAACATAAACCCTTTAATTCACGAACAACAATATTTACTCCTAATAACCTCATAGTACCAATTTGGTGCACCCTTGATCCTTTAAAATAACCTCATATTGGTGTAACCAAATTCTTTTTCTTCAAATAAATGTAATTTAAGAAATAAAAATAAATTTTTAAGTTAAACTTAATAATTTTCTACAAATAATATCTTCTATACGTATATGAGGAAAGAAAGCATCGAGGAAACATCTTAGGGTATGAGTTTTTATTAGAAAATAAGGATATAAATATTTTTAAGGGTTAATGGCACGACCCCACCAAACTATTAATGTTTTTACCCATAAATCATTAAACCTGTTTTTACCGATATATAGCAACTATACGGGATTGACAAGTACCGCTAGGGGTGGGCTATTTGGCATCGGATTTCAGGTACCCGACTTGATCCGCACGGGGTTTATTTGATAGGGTCGGATTGTTTTGGTCCATCAGGTAGCGGATCAAGGTCGGATCAGATCGGGTATCAGATTAAGGTCGGATCAAATCGGAGTCGGTAAGATCAAGTTTTTGTAGGGTCTAATTTTTTTCGGGGATCCTATGTTAACAAAATCAAATATAAGTCTACACTTCTTTCAACAACCTTAAAGAAACAAATGATAATTTAATCATAAAAAATCAACTTAAAAAAAAATCAACCCGACAGGTATCCGTCGAGGTTGGGTACCCACAAACTCATGCTGGAAGATCATATTTTTTATCGGGTACCCGACCCAAGCTCACCCGTAAGTTCCACCAAACTTATTTTCAAATAACTTTTTATTGAAATTATATCCGTGACTTGCGTATGATAAACTTATGCATGGAAATGAAATAGATAATTGCATACCAAAGACTAAGGTGATGTTTTGTTAAGACAAGCAAACATGCACCAACTAAACACATAATATGACAAGCTAACAAAAATTAATCAACATCAAGAAAAATAATTTTTAAAAAATAAAAATCTACCCCTAAAAAAAGTAAAAAAAGGAAAAGAAACTATCAATTCCCTGCACTATTGTAGCTAACAACACCAGAAGCTAAATTATTAGTCTTCTTACGCTCCACAAAATGAACGGCCAAATAAGTCTTTTGTTCCTCCCCAACTCGAAAACTCACAACTTGAACCCAATCTCTCTTTTTGGCTCCATTTTTCTCGACCAATTTTCTCCATTCCTTCTTCACAACCAACCTCTCATTCCACGTTTTCAACCCCAGTGTATGTCTATTTCCTCCTCCGTCGACACCCTCTACCTCGTTTTAAATTGCAACTCTTTCCCATACAGAAAAATAAGCTCGGTGCCATTCCGCTCCTCAACTTGTTTCATTTGCGCTGGAATCTCCTCCAATGGAAGAAGTGGACTAGTTGAATATTTTCTCGTCAATCTTTTCTTCCTCTCACAGCCATCAACATTGTCTTGTTTTCGCTTCCACGGGTTTTCTTTATCTACGCCATCATTAGATGCATCAAGGTTACCTTCATGTTAAAAGTTAGGTTGTGGCATGACGCATCGCAGAGGTGTTGCATTATCGACCAATATTTGCTCCGAATAACTTTAGAACGCCCATGATCACTACTTTGTGATATGTCAAAAAGAGGATTTTGAATTATATTAAAGACGTAGAATAACATATTGATATGGTGGTTTATATATAAGTTATGATGGTAGAGTTATATTGGATTGATTTCCTTTTCCTCATAGGAATCGAGTTTTTTAATGGTAAATCCTATTTAGAGTTGGATTATATTTCTAATCTAGTATCAGAAGATTATTTTATTTACTGTTCATCAAGAAGACCCTATATTGCTTAAAAGTGGGGGTGAAAAAGATATTCACGAGATATTCTATTTCATTCTGAATTCCATCTTGTATTCTAAAATTATCATTACACATCACGTGTGTGTATATGTGTGTGTATATATATATATATATATATATATATATATATATATATATATATATATATATATCAGAGTTTAGGGTTATTTTCTCACTAAATAATTGGTGGATCTTTAGAACAATATTCTTACAATCCAAATCAGAATCTACAAATACAAAATCATGTTTCTCTTTCTTGAAATAAATGCCATATGTACATGCATGGAGTATTTGTTATAAAATTATAAATAAATGATAAATCAATCATATATCAAGAAAATATAAGCCAGCTTTTTTGATACAGTATATATTATTTGTAACTTAGTTATAGAATCAGAAAATATTATTTTATTAAAATTTACGTACTATTCAAATGTAGGAATTAATGAACAATTTGAGAGTTGGTGAATCTTTAAGCCCACGAGATCATCAGTTACATTTTATGTTATATTTTTAAGTTAATCACATTCATCAAGTGACACGTGTATAAAACTAAAAAAATTGCATTGTTTTTTAATGCAATTAGGTTTCACTTTCATCAAATATTTTAATTGCAATTTGTGGAATAAAACTAAATTACTACTCTAATCGCATATTGACTTCTTTCTTGTGTACTAATACACAAGTATTTCAGCGGAAGAAGTGAAAAGATATTAGGGTGTATTTGTTTTTTCAGTTCATTAAGTTTTATCATATTTTATTTAAGAATTTATATTTTGTCATTTCGATTTTGGTCCGTTAACTTTGACATTTGTAAAATCATCAGGCTTGATGGCAGAAAAGCTATGCCGCCCATATTTTAGAAGAATTAGCCAGACTTACTTAAATCACTAACTTTTTGCACAATAAAAATTGGATGAAATCTACACAGCTCAATATATGACGTTGGCATAATGAGTTGAGTTGAACGTTCAGATCGCCACCACTAATAATACAACATCGTCCATATTGGAACTTATTGAGGAGCAATATTCAAATTATCATCAACATCGATAAAAGACGGTGTACCAACGATGCACAATTCATCACCCTTTTGATCGGATTGTGCACCGACCACTTCACGAACAACGATATTTACTCCGAATAATCTCATAGTACCAATTTGGTGCACCCTTGATCCTTTAAAATAACCTCATACTGGTGTACCGATTTCTTTTTCTTCAAATAAATGTAGTTTATGAAGTAAAAATAAATAGTAAATTAAACTTAATAATTTTCTACAAATAATATCTTTTATACATATATTATGAGGAAAGAAAACATTGTGGAAATAATATCATAGGATTAGAGTTTTTATTAGAAAATAAGGACATACATATTTTCAAGGGCTAATGACACGACCCCATCAAACTATTAGTGTTCTACACATAAATTATTAATTTCACCGATACACAACAACTATATGGGATTGACAAGTACCACTAGGGGTGGGTTATTTGGCATTAGGGGTGGGCAATTTTGCATCCGATTTTAGGCACCCGACCCAATCCGCACGGGTTTTATCCGATAGGGTCGGGTTATTTTCGTCCATCGGGTATCGGATTGAGGTCGGGTTGGATCGAATCTGGTAAGATCAAGTTTTTGTTGGGTCGAATTTTTTTCGGTTGTCCTATTTGAACAAAATCAACTATAAGTCTACACTTCTTTCAACAGCCTTAAAGAAACAAACGATGATTTAATCATAAAAAATCAACTTAAAAATTTTCGACCCGACGAGTATCCGTCGGGGTCGGGTACCCGTAAAATCGTGTTGGAAGATCGATTTTTTTTATCGAGTACTCGACCCAAGCTCACCCCTAAGTTCCACCAAACTTAATTTTAAATAATTTTTTATTGAAATTATACCCGTGACTTGCACGTGATAAACTTATGCATAAAAATGAAATAGATAATTGGATACCAAAGACTGAGGTGATGTTTGGTTGGGACAAGCAAACATGCACCAACTAAACACATAATCTGTCAAGCCAACAAAAATTAATCAACATCAAGAAAAATAATTTAAACAAAGAAAAAAAATCTACCCCTAAAAAAAGAAAAAAAAAAATACCCGTAAAAAAAGAAAAAGCACTATAAATTCACTGTACTATTGTCGCTAACAGCACCAGAAGCTAAATTATTAGCCTTCTTATGCTCCACAAAATGAATGGCCAAACAAGTCTTTTATTCCTCCCGGCTGGATAACTCCAAACTTGAACCCAATCTCTCTTTTTGGCTCCATTTTTCTCGATCAATTTTCTCCATTCCTTCTTCACAACCAACCTCCCATTCCCTATTTTCAACCCAGTTTATGTCTATTTCCTCCTCCTTCGACACCCTCTACCTCTTGCCCTCGTTTTAAATTGTTGAGGCTGAACAATTTCTCGAACTTTTTTCTGTTATTAACTAACAACATATTTTGCCCTTTACTTATATCACTTTCTTGGAACTCCTTCCCATACAGAAAAATAAGCTTAGTGCCATTCAGCTCCTCAACTTGTTTCATTAGCTCTGGAATCTCCTCCATTGAAGAAGTGGAGTAGTTGAGTCTTTTCTCGTCAATCTTTTCTTCCTCTCACTGCCATCGACATTGTCTTATTTTCGCTTCCTCGTGTTTTCTTTCTCTACGCCATCATCAGATGCATCAAGATTACCTTTGTGTTAAAAATTAGGTTGTGGCATGACGCATCGTAGAGGTGTTGCGTTATCGACCGATGAATCAGAATTTGATGACGGAGAAGTATTGACATCATTATCAACGTTAGCACCAGATGATATACCACAGGTGTAGAATTCTTCCCCCTTTTGATCTTGATTATCTAGTTTGAGATTGGACGATTCGTCAGCAATTTGATCAACAAAGATTTTTGCTCCGAATAACTTCAGACCACCCATGGTCACTACTTTGTGATATGTCAAACGGAGGATTTTGAATTATATTAAAGACGTAGAATAACAGATTGATTAGGTTGTTTATATATAAGTTATGATGGTAGAGTTATATAGGAATTGATTTCCTTTTTCTCATAGGAAGCAAGTTTTTTAATGGTAAATCCTATTTAGAGTTGGATTATATTTCTAATCTAGTATCAGAAGATTATTTTATTTACTGGTCATCAAGAGGACGCTATATTGCTTAAAAAGATATTTCTAATTTTTTTATAACTACTATACATGTCATTGTAACATGGCTTAAATAGAATAACTCAACCTGGTCCTTGTGACAACCCAGTTGTAAGTCTACACATACAATATCTTTTGCTTCAATTTGACAATAAGTGACGTAACATTCATAGACAAAAAGTTGCCAAAGATTTATTCAGGCACTTAGGTTCTTCTGGAGCACCAATTTGATAGTACAAGGACTCAAGATCAAGAACAACCCTCAATTCCATTAAGAACATCGTCTAGTTGTTAGGACAATTTTGGAAGAATATTATCAGACGGATTTCGGAGATCTCATAATGTAGCGGGTCCGACTGAGGGACCAAGAGGCCAGACAAGTACTTAGGGGGAATGTGTGTGTGGTTAACAACTTATGAAAGAATCCTGAAGTTTTGTCAGTTTAAACTGTACTTATGCACAAAACGCTTCACTAATGAAAGAGGTTTGAGAGGAAGATGAATTTTCCCTACTGTCTTATATCATCGTTCTTACTTTCTAAGAACTTATATTGCCTACTAAGTTTAGTTTGTTACTGTTCCTTATTAAGTTGTACTGCTTAAACTTTGCACACTTGCACAGCTTCTAATATCACACATCAAATCCAAATGATGTCAAATATAGGAAATTTCACAATTATATAATGTGAGTACCTAAGTTGTTATTCATCAATTACATTTGACGAATCATACTAATTGTATTTTACTTTCAATAGCTAACCTCTTACCTTGTTATATAAACATTAGAACCCTTTGAAAAATTAAGAAAATGTCACACGTCAATTAGAAATTCTAATTATTCTTTTAATTTAATTAACTTTACTAAAAACTAACATAAATAATCTACAAGTTTTGGACAACACCAGCTAAGGTAATCCATACATCACTAAGTTGCATGCTAATTTTCTCGTTACACGAGCTAAGTCGAACTGAGTATTAATAAGCTTGAGGTCGAATAAAATGCATGAAGGTCGAACTCGATCAGATTCATTTTTTCAAACGCAAACTCGACTTGATAGAAATTTGTTGAGCTCGAATTCAACTCGACTTGACTAATACAAATAAAATATTAAAATATTAGAATTGAAAACATTAATTATACTACAAAGGTCTGCTAATAAGGACCTTAGAGAACTATGATATATTTATAATTATGTCAATTCTAAAGAGTAATCTAGTATTTTAACACAAATTCGAGTAAGCTCGCGAGCCAGAGTATCAATGACCACGAACTCAACATCTACTCGAGTTGCTCGAGTTCTACTCGTTTACCTTGAGTTAATTTCGATCTTTTTGTAAATCTAGTTTGATTTGCTCGCGAGTTGTTTCGATTAACTTACACTCAAACACAGCCACGACACTTTCATTAAAAAATATTCTCAACAATTAAAATACTTGCCATAAAGGTAAAAAAGAAACCGAAAAAGAGAAAAAAAATTAGATTTTGGTGATTAAAAAAAGCAGCTATTCCTTGTTTGCTAATTAGGTAATAAATGGTTAGATCCTGCAGGACAAAAACTGCCGTTAATTCTTATGAATCTGGCGGCTGCCCTTAATTCCGCCAAACAACGAACTAAATATTCCGATGCAGACTCAGATGATTATTTGATTAAATCTTAATCTACATTTCCCCTGATCTCATCTCCTAACCACTGTTATTAGCATAGATAATTCGTTGTGCATTGACGTCGTAATCCATACGTGTAGCAGATATGATTTCATTTGCAGTGGCAATCGTGCCAATGGCTAAACCCTCGTTTATCAGAGCAGAGCAATCTATGGCTCCAGATCTCGCATCCGACCCTACACTTGGCGGCGGCGGCGCCACCTCTCGCCGCCGAGACATCGTTTTCGTCGTCAATCCTCGAGGTTCTGTCTATTTTATAATCTCGATAACATCGACAAACATATAGACGAGGGAAAACATAAGCTTTCATCGATGTGTAGCGTATTTCTTTCATTTTTGAGCTTCTGAAGAAGTTAAAACGCTTACTTGTCTGGTTTTCGTTGATGTCTCTTTTCCTTCTTACTGTTATCTGCTGAATGCTGGAACTAAATTGAGCTTAACTGGTTGGAATTGAGGCAGGAGCTAATGGAAAAACAGGCAAAGAATGGAAGAAATTGTTGCCTTACCTAAGGTCTCGCCTTGGGTCTGATTGCAATGTGAGCAAACATTTTATTCGAATATTAAATACTGCTACATGTTCAGTAAGTGGCTATTGAGTTTCTACAATTAAACTCTATATTAAGTGAAGAGAAAATTGCAAGCGCACCGCACCCTAATTTTGTCCACCTTGTATTGACAATCAAGGCTGCAAGCCCGTAATGGCAGTAATTGACGACTAAAATTTTAATGTTTCTGCTATTGGATTATTGGTGTTAACCTATAGTATCACCTTAATTTTATCTTTTCATCAAAACCATTTTCCTTGTGAAGTTTATGCAGTAGGGATTACATGCATAGTTCTTTTTACTTCTTTCAAGTACCCCTGAACATGTATAGTTAACTTAGCAGTTTTGCGTGACAGATTCTGTATCTGGACGTAATAAAAGCTACTCTAATTTGTCATTTAGACAATCTTAGATTATATCGTAGCAGTGACTCCATTGTTCCATTAGGAAACATTCACTAGGATTAGCAAAGGACCAGACATTTGGCATGTAGGAAAAAAATGTGTTCTAAAACTGCCTTGTTTTGTTGCTAGTTTATGTGTAATAAAATTTGCTGTTTTATTGTGTAGTTGAACATATTGCTTATATTCTTCTTTAGACTTGTATATATTAATTTCTCAAGATTGATACCCCAATATTGTGGTCAGATATGTGAATCGTTGACTTCTGGTCCGTGCCACGCCATTGATATTACAAGGGAGGTGAGAAAATCAGGTAGTGTATATGACTGCTTAGTTGGAAAAAATGTGGAAATTGAGTCACTTTCTCTGGCCAGGCTATACGTGAGGGTGCTGATGCTGTGATTGCAGTTGGAGGTGATGGAACTCTTCATGAGGTGCACCATTTTTTGTGCTTTACCTTGAATCTTATATCATTATTGCATTAGCATCGCTATGAAATGATTGAACATGAGCTGCATCTTCTTTTTTACTTACTCCACTAGATGCAAGCAATTGCCACAAAAATAGCAGCTCAATGGAGGTCTATCTCTTGCTATATTTTGCTTTTGCTTCACTTAAAAATGTGATGATAGCAGAAGCCACAATATCATGAGTAAATATAAGCAGAACCACTATTGGGATCTTCTAACTGTTGTTTTGTTCCCATTTCTTGACTAATTTCCTAGCTAAATCTGATATTGCAGGTTGTTAATGGCTTTTTCTGGGGTGGGAAGCCTGTCTCTAATCATGACCAGGCTGCCCATACAACTGCTCTTGGTGTAAGTGATAATCACTTGTCTTTTACAGCGTATAGTTACTCCTTATCAGAAAACTTGAAAGTGTATGTTTGTTTCTTTTCAAAATTGTGTAATGTGATCATTGGCAGCATATTCATATTCCTCTCTGCAGCTTATTCCTTTGGGAACTGGATCAGATTTTGCCAGAACATTTGGCTGGTCAGTTCAATCTCCTGGTTCTGCTTTCTCTTACTGAGGTGTCACAGATTTAATAACATAGGAGTTAAGGCACTGGAAATAATCAGATTCTATCCTTCTTTGGTGTTATCAGGAAAAATGACCCTCATGATGCTGTTGAACGCATCTCTAAAGGTAACCTAGCATGCCGCTCTTCTTGAAAATTTTGTGGGTAGAGCATTCAGCTTATTTCATTGATGTATGCAACATCCAAATTGAGTGCTTTCTGTTCTCCTGTCTTATTTGATATTCAGGGATAAGATCTCACACTGATGTTGGAGTTATTACGGGAGGAAGTGGAGAACCTCACTATTTTATAAATGTTGCTGATATTCATTTGTAAGGATAAGTTTGTTGGCAATGTTTGAACTGTTTCCTCCACTACAAAATACCTTGGATTTTTCTTTTATTTTTTGTCTTTGCTTCTCAACCGTTTGTAGGAGTGCCAAGGCTGGTTATTATGCCTCAAGATACAAGAAATTTGGAAATCTTTGTTATGTTATAGGGGCTTTGCAAGCCTTTTTTGGTCATCAAAACCAGGACCTTAGAATTAAGGTAGTGGTCTTGCTTCCCACTCGCCTATTAGAATTACCCTGCACGTTAAGTGTTAGCTCTTCGCCTAATAAAATCTTGGCCTCTTTGTTAATCTCACAGGTTGACGATGGTGACTGGGAAGTTTACTCCCAGGTAACAGCACTTTGCATTGGGAATGCCAAATACTTTGGTGGTGGAATGAAGATTACACCAAATGCCAACCCTTGCAGCAGAGATTTTGAGGTGGTTATGTGTTAAACTTGATTCTGCCTCCCCCCATTCCCCCACAAACAATCCATGCCCACACACGCACAACAATACAGTACACACATACACAAAAGTGAATTAAATTATATTAGAAGAAAGAATTTGTGGCAAAATATCCATGATGTACTTTGTTTTCAGGTGGTTATTCTTCAGGACTTCAAATGGTATGATTTCGTCCTCAAACTGCATAAGCTATACAATGGTACACACTTATCAGTGAAAAACGTCTCTTCAAGAAGGTAACTTCGTAAGAGCCCAGCATATTATTGATCTATCTCTTATTTCAATTCTTTAGTTAAAAAAATCAAAATAGGCACAATAACATATTATAAGAGGAACTACACTTAGTATTCCTCATTTGTGATCGAATGGAACATAAACTGTTGTCGTACTCAACATATTAACTCTAGTTTCTTGGTCTTATGCTGAATATACCTTTGTATTTCCATAGTGCAAGTTCAATTGAAGTTGAGGAGATAGCAGGAAGTGGCAGTATTTTTGTCCAGTCAGATGGGGAATATTTAGGCTTCCTTCCGAGAAAGTTCAGCATTTTGCCTGGTGCTATAGAAATGATATGCTAGCAACACCATTCAGATGAGAGCAAGTTGACATGCTGTTAAAACAGTAGTTCCTGTACAATAAACGCCCCACTCGTCCAGCCTCTTTACTTGACACGGTATTTATGACAACACAATCTAAAGCAAAGAAGATTACGGCATATCCAACTGGTAGTAAAGGGTACTTTGATATTTTCATCAAATTCGTGCATCATTTTGTGGATAGTGAAAAGCGTACTTAGGTTTAAGATAGCGTTTTTGGGACTATGAGAGAGAAGGAAGAGGCCAAATGTATGAGATATTTGATGTTCTAACTTTTCTTTGGGGTGTCACAACCAACTGACGTTCATCCTACTCTGATTGGTTTATTGGTTATTTTTTTGAACTGAAAATATATCTATGTGACTTCTAAGTACAGAAAGTGCAGGAGAGTTAGTGATAATTTGGTGTTTATCTAAAAATGTCACAAGTTACATTTGTCTTGTAAAAGAATGCATTTTCTAAACTTTTTGAGGGCCCGCTTGGTTGGGGGTTCAGGGTAGGGAATGTGAATGAATGAAGACTCATTCTCATTTATGGTGCTTGGTACATAATAAATAAGTTAAGGGGTGTGCACGAGACAGTACGGTTCGAGATTTGAAAATTTCAACACCATCCCAAAGTTCAGTTCTTCCAAAATCTAAGAACCGGAACCGAACCGAAACTTATAAGGATTCGTACCGAACCGTCCCAAAATTCGGGACAGTTCGGTACAATATTTCGGATTTAACGGATCTACTGAGCGCTTTGGTTGAGTACGACATATTTGATAATTTAGAGATTTTTCAAGACTTTTAATATCAAAGTTAAAGCTGAAAACAAAAATCAAGATACTCACATCAGCATTGTAATTAAAATTAAAATTTGTGTTAGCTTACACATCAAGTTATAAGTAAATTTTTAAGTAAGGTAGTCAAAAAGTAGTAATATATGAAAATTAAACACAAAACTTGTAAACTATCCCGATATCTGAAATTATTAATATATTTTTATATTTTTATAATCTCGATTTTCGGTACGGGACGACTCAGGTCAGTTCGGTACAGTTTGATGCGGTTCTTGCTACGGATATTACTGAATATCCAGAACCGTATCATAATTTTTCCGGTACAATTTGGTTCGGAGAAAGTCAAAAGTTAATAGTTCTTTTTCGATTCGATATATTTTCAGTTCGATTTTCGATACAGTTCGATAAATCCCGAGTTCCATGCACACCCTCGATGAAGATGAGATGTAGTCCTTATTGCTTTACATCCGTGTCAAATTAGGCCTTGCACAAGTAAATGGCCCAAAAGGTGGCCTTTACATCATTGTTTAAAAGGTGGGCTTGCACAAGGGCCCAAAGAAGGCAATCAAACAGATTTGCTTGTACTGTACCCTCTAACCCGACTCCCCAAAAAATAGCAAGTCCAATTCCCATTTCGGCATTCACCTGCAACTGCAATGGCGTTGTCTCTCGCGCTTTTACGCTCCACACTCCGCCGTCAAATTTGTGTTCCTTTGATCCCCGCCGGTGTCCATACCTCCGGTTTATCAACGGCGGTAACCGCCGATACAGTCAACCGGCTCAAGTTGGCTTACCTCGACCAGGTCGCTCCATTACTCATTGAAGAGTTCAACTACGCCAACATTCATCAGGTGTATTCTGCTGTCTCGATTATTTCTGAAATTTGATTATTTAATTGTAGAAAATATATCAGACAAGCAGCGAAATCATTCTAATTTTTGAATACTTCCAGTTTCTTGGCTAGGTATTTTGGAGTGTAGTAGTACTGGTACGAGTAACTTCTGAGTGTGTATGGTATTATGTAGCAATTTCAATTTGGACAATGCGGCTAACTTTATTACTTTGATCTAGCTTTAATTGGTAAAGGAGAAGTTAAAATCATAGCTCGAATTAATGAATATTTATGTCACATTTTCTTTTGTTTATCAGAGAAATGTGTTCACTGCACATTTAATTTGCTTTTTTTCCTAACAAATACATGTGATCTTTGAAGCTTTAGGAAACATCTATATTCACGAATATATTTTAAAACTGGTAATGGAAGAGTCGACTGCGTGGAATTGTTGTTAACCAAAACCTACCTAGTTGCAGCCCTTAGAGATGCTACTGTCAAGTTTGAGCTTCAAAAATGTTTATCGTTGAAGTGGATGTTAGATATTAGGTTTTCTTTTAGATTATTCAACGTGTTCTATTGTTACTCCATCCATTTCATAATGAGGGTCCGGTTTCAAAAAATTCTTTATTCCAAAATGAGAGTACAGTTTCAATCCTCAATTTCTTGTTTTATTAGTCCAAGTAAATTTTTTTTTTTTAACAAATTAGTTAAATATGATTGAATAAGTCAAATAAAAAAATAAAGCAAGTCTTATAAGTTCTAATAGATGGTTTTTAGAGAGTTGTACCTTCATGAAACTGAACAAAAATAAATATTTGTACCTTCAAACATGACTCCCATTATGAGACGGTGGAAGTGTTATTTAATTAATTTTCTATCTCCCTTTATCTTCCTTGTTGATAGCTTCGTTTATAAAATTAACTTCGCACAAGACAGAGTTGAACTGAGTTTGATTTTTATGGTTAAGGTGCACGTCTGATCTCTCTCACACTGTGAATGTGTAGGTCCCAAAAGTAGAAAAAATTGTAGTGAATTGTAGAATTGCAGATGCTGCTCGCTTGGAAGTAGTTAGGCATGATTTGGCACTTATTACTGGGCAAAGGCCGATGAAGTCAAAAACACAGACGGCCTTTGGCAACTTTAGGAGTAAAGAAGTTGTGCCGGTTGGAGTTGCTGTCACTCTAAGAGGAAATGTAAGTTTTTATAACTCTTTCTTCCTTTCAAGTCGGAGTTATTATAGCTTTTGTAATTGCATTTTTTTTATATATTTTGTTAGCATAGAAGTCATAAGAGATTGTCATGAGTGGATATTCTTGCTGAATCAATCAGTGGCAGATAGTGTTCTAGTATATGTATGATTAATGGATCGTTGTTATCAACTAGAAAAAGAAATGGAAAAGAGAATCGCGGATAAGTTATCACGCATAGCGCACCAGAGTTTAGAAAGTTGAGCTGATAGAACTGACTCATTTTAAGCTTTAGAGTCCCATCTGACATGATGATAATATCTTATCCTTGTTGATTTAGAAGATATATTGATGTTATTAAAAGGAGAAAGATCACATTAGTCCACTGCAATCATCAGCCCAACATATGATGATTGATGTCCCTTGTAAACTATTTAGTCTGTGCTGAAGTATTTGTATGATCATATCCCTTCAGTTCCTTGAAAATAGTCATATTAGGTAGAAGGACTTTGATATCAGCAACAATCGCTACCATCATGTCATAATAGGTTGTCACCACACGGGTGGTTGTGATTGTTCCAGAAGCCACGTAAGGACTACCACTACGTGACCTTTCACTTGTTAAAAATGTGACATGAAAGAATTTTCATTTGGGCAGAACAGCCAGATGCACTGCCCTCAAGTGGAAATCATGGGACATTTTCTGCATAAGAGAAGATGTTTTGTACTGCCCCTTGGAAAATCATGTTTTTAACTGTTTCAAGCTGTAAAAAGATTCAACCACCCTTATGATCCCCCTCCACAAATTGATCAATTTGGTCTCGAAGCTCCCGAGCTACCATACTTGTTCAAGAGCAGTTGGTAAGGAAACTATAAACATGGGTGCAACACGGTCTTTTATTATCGTTCTTTCTAGTAAAAGGCGTTTTTCATTGGTTTTTGGGGTTGTGGGTAAAAACATTAATCCTTATAGAATAAAGGTAAGAATTAGTGTCCTGTGTCCTCAACTTCATATGTTTGTGACAGGGGATGTACTCTTTTCTTGATCGGCTCATCAACTTGGGACTTCCTAGGATGAAGGACTTTCAAGGAGTGCACCCCAATAGCTTCGATGGACATGGTAACTACAGGATCTGCTTTCGTGAACCAACTGTGTTCCCAGAGATCACTCACGATATACTCGGCAAGCCAGGGGGAATGGATGTTTGCATAAAAACAACAGCTAGTACAGATGCAGAAGCCTATAAATTGCTTGCTCACATAGGAATGCCATTTGGAGGAGGCCGCCCCACAACCATCAAGCGTAAGAAGAAGTTGAAATTGAGAGCCAAACCAAAGCAGAAGCCGAAGACGAGATAGAGCTCATCTTTTGTCCATGAATTTACTGTTGAGATGGTAATTTTTGGTTGAACTATCTAATGCGGCTTCTCTCTCTCTTTTTCACACATCCGAGGGTGTGCAAGCACTATCCTTAAGGGTAGCATAGAATTTCTCGAGTATTTAGCGGCGTAGGCCTGTGATACCTGCCTTTGGGATAGCTGTTGGCCAGGATTATGCCTTATCTATGCTTTACAATATGTATTTGTGAAAAATCTATAGCCATAGACAACTTGGGGGAGGTTTCGTTTCATACCAGTCTCAAATTTCCAGTTGCATAGTTTTGGCGAGAATATGAATTATTATACTTGTTGGAGGTGTTTTAAATTACGCAGGGGCGAGGCCCATGAATATTGTGATTTTATTTATTTAAAAAATAAGGCAATGTTGTCTCCCATATAATGGTGATGTTCCGGATTTGTTATATTATATTAGCTAAAGCAATATACTTAGGGTGGTTGTTTAATGATTAAAGTAATATTAAAAATTATGACTGATTGATGATGTATATGATTATTGATAAAGAGAGATGAAATTGGTTGAAGGAATTCAGAGAATTATAAATAAACACAGGGGTGTTTAGCCTCAATGGATTGTGCGCACCCAACCAAACATACCCTTAGTTTAAGTTTAAATATGATACTTCCTCCGTCCCGACTTAACCTGCCTAGGTTGATCGGACACGGAGCTAAAGAAAAAACAGTTGATCTAGTAAAATGTTGACTTTTTTTGCTTTTTGGATTTTTTAAGTAGAGGGATTAGTGTGTTAACACTTCCCTCCACTTTTCTTAATCCCAAAATTTTGCCTGCATTCAGAAAAAGCAAAAAACCTGAAATTATTAAAAAAAAAAAAAGAAAAAACAAAAATTAACACAGCTGAAATCACTTGTAAAACAGTTTAGGGACCTGAAATTTTTTGTGGGAATTTTTCCCACCAAAATCAAAAGTTTACAAATTCCCACCATTAACAGACATTGGAATTACACCAAAAAATTTCAAACCCAAAATCAAACTACCAAATGAATTCACCTATAAATATAAGCATTCAATGCTGCCCAACAGTTTAGTTTACAACAATTACATCAGTTTTACACCAAAAAAATGGGAGGGAACAAAAAAGGCAAAAGTACATCTCCGTCAGCTCGACTTCAGATTGCACAACGTCTTCTCGGTAACCACTGTAATGGCAAGCTAAACGACGGCATCACTCTTGAAGTGGCTACATCATTTAGAGTTTCCGTCCGGACGATCCGTTCCATTTGGCAAACTGCGAGGCAACAAATTTCAGAGGGGATGCCAATATCTTTTCCACAGGTGAGGCCAAGACCACCTTCATCACAACTCTTAAAGCTGGATGAAGAAGCCATTATGCCATCCTTTTCTCAAAAAGAGGCACTGTCAGAAGATTAGTTAAAGAACTTGAGGTTAGTAAATCACAAGTTGGAAGATGGATAAAGGCTGGCAGCCTCAAAGCACACACAAATGCAATTAAATCAGCTTTGACTGATGTGGTCATTTTGCTTAAACTGTAAACAGTTGAACATATTGAATGCATTAGAATTACGGAAATCAGTTTTGGTTTTTTTTTTATGTGTTCCCTCAAAAAAAAATTCATCACTGGGAAACATGTCTATGGCCCCAAGAAAAATTGAATGGCAGCATAAACTGAAACAAAACTAACCAATTAAAGCCACTACATTCAATTTTTATTTCACAACATCAATCACACTCAATGTAATCACTAAATTGCCTTAATCAAAAACTGTTGGGCAGCCTCATTTTTACAAAACACTTTCTGTTTTTTTCAATTTTTCCTTTATGTTCTCTCAGGAAATTTTCATCATTGGGATTATTTTTTAAACCACGAAATTGAATGGCAACAATTACATGTTTAGTAAATAACCATGTAATGCTACTGCATCCAATAACTGAGCCTAAGCAACCAAAAAAACAAAATTTTTTTTCACACAATTCAGCATCAGAAAGTCTGCCCCAGACTTTAAAATTCATCAAATTTTAGACTTTTTTTTCCCACATGGTCCCTCAGATTGATTTCATCTTTGGGACCGTTATAGGCGACCAAAAATTGAATGACAACATATACATATTCAACACTGAACATGTGTAGCTACCACATCCAATAGTCCTAAACAAAACTGACCAATTCAAGCCAAACATCAGCACAACCCAAAACATCAGTACAGCTCATTTGGTCGGCACACAAACCTAGAAAATACCAAGCACAACAAGCAAATCATCCAGAAACAGTAAGAACAGATTAACCCACACGCCCAACAGATTAAGCATATAAACGAATGGCAAAGCAATCAAGATAAGGGGCATCACAGGCCCAGAAAATAACAAGAACAACAGGCAAATCATCCAGAAACAGTAAGAACAGATTGACCCACACGCCCATCAGATCCATCAAATAAACGAATGGCAAAGCAAACATGATAAGGGGCATCACAGGCCCAGAAAATACCAAGAACAACAGGCAAATCATCCAGAAACAGTAAGAACAGATAGGCCCACACGCCCAATAGATCCAACAAAAAAAACGAATGGCAAAGCAAACAAGGTTAGGGGCATCACAGGCCCTAGAAAACAGATCCATCACCATTAAAACTAACAATACAGGCAACAAGTCAAACATGCAGGAAGATTTGGGCCAGAATACTTAAACCTTCGCACCAAGGGGACCCATATAGTAAAAAATCAGTAGAAGAACCGGTAAAGCTCAGGATCGTCCAAGATTGGAGATCGGTAGGGGGATCCCTCAATCCCAGAAGGGAGAGCATTTTCGACTGCATCGAGCTCACTTTCCTCCACGAATGACTCCTCGAAATCCCACACGAACCCCTCCTCTGACTCGGAAGACTCCAGATCCATAAGATCCCCATCCTCCATCGCTGCAAAACACCTTCAAGATCCACTTTACCGCCAGATCAAGAAACGAATCGATGGGACAGAAAACAACCTCAAAAACATAGATCGAGCCTCGATCTACAAAGATCCGACGGGATTTAGTATAGATGGCAAAGAAGATTGTGGATTTGAGGGATTGAGAGACGGTGGGACAATTAGGGTTTCTTGAGAGAGAGGGAGGGGGGGGGGGGGATCGAAGAGGCAGAGAGAGAGAGAGGGGGCAGTGAGTTTGAGATCCATAAGTGATTTAGGGTTAGATAGTGGGCTGGGTAGATGGATAGTTAATTAAAATTAGAGTATAAGACAGGTTTAGTTTAATTAGTCTAATAAGTTTAGTTTAATAATGCTGATAATTTAATGGCAATCCTGTAATAAAATGAAAAAGTAGGGATAAAAAACATTGACTTTTTTTGCCATTTATGGGCTGACAGGTTAAGGTGGGACGAACCGAAATGGCAAGTAGACAGGTTAAGTTGGGACAAAGGGAGTACTTCGTTATAAGGGTGAAGAACCACCATCGAGAAGTGAGTGTTGATAATGCCTTGACAGGGATATACACCTGGTGCACGTGGTAGTGCACACACTTTTAGGTCAATTTAAGTGTCTTTTTACGGACTTTTGTGTGCATTTTCACGTGTGTTTTGTGCGTTTATTTCTCATTGGGCAATTTGACGTGTCTGTTTCATTTTCATGTCAAGACAGGTGAATTAAGGCCGAAAAACAGGTTCGAAGATCTCAAATTGACAAATCGAGCTCAAAGGAAGAAGAAAACAAGGAAAAACAGGGGATCATGCCCGAGGTGAGGGTGCCACGCCCGTGGCCAAGGCCACGACCGAGGCAACCCAATACCACGGCCGTGGTACATCCTCCAGAGAAGGCCAAAATGCAGCTCAAATGCCACGACCGAGGCAGCCAGTGCCACGGCCGTGGCACTCCAAGTCCCACGCCCGCGGTCCGAATTTGCCGCGACCGTGGCCAATCCCCCAGAAGAAGAGCAAATTCTGCCCAACCAATACCACAGCCGAGGCTCTTAATACGCCACGGCCGCGGCCCCAAATTGGGCCCAAAACCCTTGTTTTCACCACGCCCGCGGCCAACTTTATGCCACGACCGCGGCGGGGTTCCCTGTTTTAAAAACCCAAACACGTTTTTGCCTAAATTTGAGCTAACACTTTCTCCCCTATATATATATCCTCTAATTCAATTTTGACACAACCTAGAACCCATCCCCCACACATAATCAACCACTTTTCTCCATTGGAAGCAAAGGAATGGAAGGGGGTTGAAGATCTTCAACCCTAACTTTTGGTTCTTTCTATCCTATTTTCATGTTTTCTTTAATTTTCTGTTATTTTATCTTTGTATTAGGTAAAATGGGTGATTAGCACCCTTTTGTTCACCCTTGATTATTGTGGAACCTTGAGTTTAAGACATTTATGTGATTATTACGGTTAATGTTATCGAAAATATTGTGTATTCAAGTGTTTTGTGTTATTTGCTGTTATTGACTCACATTTATGAATTTATTATTGGATTGATCACCCTTTAAGACATTTGTGAATGTGTTGCTAGAATAGGAGATTACTATCCGTAATTGTAGGATTTCCGATTCCCGTGTAGCAAACAATAGATTTATTTATTGGTGATAACACAAAGTTCAACCACTAAAACCGAGCTTGTGAGTTTTATGTTGAATTTATCTCGTTGTCCTAGTGTTTAATGCATTTGGTTATTGAATCTAAGAGAGCTTGTTCGAGGATTCGATTAAATTGAATAGGGTTAGTCGAAGAGCTTGTTTTGATTAACTAAGATTGAGGGATAACAAGGCTATTAGAGCTTGTTAATAGCCTTGAGATAAGGGCTAGAATCACAATTGAATAGGGCATTAACAATAGTTGCATAAATCGTCCAAGACCTCGGTGAAACATGATCAAGGGTGAATCGTTTTGTTATTTAAAAACCAAAAACCTATAAAAATCTCTTTATTTGTCTTTGTTTATTTAGGTGTTAGTTGTTATTTCATTAAAATCCCCCCACTTCTTTATTGTTTTCTAGCTTATTTACTTTATGTTTCTTGATCATAATAGCTTAATACATAAAAGTAAAAATTGTTCGACCGTTCCTCGTGGTATCGACCCTTACTTGCCACTCTACTAGTTAGAGCAGTAAGCTAAGGTTAAGTGTATTCTTTATACACATTAATTTGGTAGTAAGAAACGACGCTGCCAAATTTTGCCCAATATATACCTCAAATTAATCTACAATTCTAAGAAACGGACTTTCTTGCCTGTTAGGGGTTAGGACACAATTAATTGATAATTTAATCGGAATGAAAAATAAGATACAAATTTGTTCATCTAGTTTATCGAGAATGATTACGTCTACCAAGTTATGAAATTTACTAATTTTTTCTGGTGATCACAAATACAATGAATTATAGGGGTATTTATAACCCAAACTGGACCACAGTCCTAAAATCCATCCAACTCGAAAATTGCTTTTAAGACACAATTTTTTTTTCCTCGAGGTCTATGCCCCGAACCCCAGCCAACTATGTCAGGGGACAGTGAAGCAGTCGTGTAGATTCCATAACCCAACATTGCCAATTTTACTTTCATTCTCATATTTATCTATAAAAAAGTACAAGTTTTATGATTTAAATTTAAATAATAAATGAGGGGTATGTTGATATGTTCGTTTATGGATGAAGTGGGGTGTGAAAAAGTTTGGATTCAGTGTATGAATCTTGATATAATGTTTGTTTTAGAATAAAATGTAGTAAAATTTGTAAGATATTGTCAAATTATTCTTAGAGGTGACTAAAATGTATCAAATAATCAAATAATAATTAATAATTATTTAAATTAAATCTCTACTTTTTTCTTCATGATGAACAAATTCATAAATAAACACTCAAAATAATTAGAGTGTGGAAGCAACACACATTTGGGCACAAATAATAAAAGAGTAGGTCTACTATATCGTAGGTAGGGTTAATTTTACCATAATACACACCAATTCAATGATGTATGTTGTATGCGGATATTACCTATAGGGTAGGGTAAATAAAGCCCCGAGTTACATGCGCGTACCCAAAGTGTGAGTAATATTTTTCAAATAGTACGAGTGATGGTAAGATAATGACTAATACCTTTTCCCACAAATAAATAATATTTTATAATTAAATAAAGTAATATTTTTTCGGGGTTCAGATATAATGTATCCCTATTTTTATTTTGTGAAATATAAGCTCAAATCTTCAAGTAAACTTCTTCATTCAATTAAGAATCAGTTGAAGTGTAATTCAAAAGTTAAGATTGACTACAGAGGGCACAAGAGTCAATTCAATTTCAGGTTTGAAATAAGGAGGCAAAGGTTAAAGTTTGTTCGGCTGTATCTGGCCGAATTACTTTATAGAGTTCAACCCAAGAGGGACGAGTTTTCTAAGTCTGTTCGGTCAGTTAACCGTCTGCATGGGCCGAAACTTAATGTAATCGTCTTGTTATTGTTTCAACCGTTTTTAGATTAGCTGGACAGTTGTGGAGAGCTGTGATTAGTCAAGATAAGGCGGTTAACTTGTTTATAAGGAGTTAATCGTGAGCCATATGGTGGGGATCATCTTGTATTGAGAGAGAGAGAGAGAGGAAATCAAAGAGAGTTGTATCAAAAGAGAGAAGAAAGGTGTTATAGTTTTGTTTTTCTTCTTGCGTACTCTTTTGAGAGAGATAGCTTGTATCCTTGTTTTTCCTTGCAATCAATAAAGAGGTGTGATCTTGTTGAGGCCGTGGATGTAGGATTCACAACGAATCTAAACCACGTAAATAGCTTGTTCATTTGTTCTTATGCATGTATTTTGTGAATTGGTTACCAACTAAGTGGTAGTCATAGTGTTTGTGGAATTGCGTGTGTTACATATTGGTTGATATATCTTGGAGAAAGGTTCAACAAGTGGCGCCGTCTGTGGGAACGCCATGACTACTGCTCGGTTTAATGTGGAGAAGTTCAAAGGGAACTCTGACTTTGGACAATGGAAGGTGAAAATGAGAGTACTCTTGGTGCAACAAGGTTTGGCAGTTGCTCTAAAGGGAGAAGATAATCTCCCTATTGCTATGAAGGCTGAAGAGAAACAATCCCTGTTGGAACGTGCACACAGTACCATCATCTTGAGCCTTGGAGATAAGGCCTTAAGAGAAGTATCCAAGGAAACAACAGCAAAGAGTGTATGGGAAAATTTGGATCAAGTGTATATGGTTAGATCTGTAGCCAACAGACTGTTCATGAAACAAAATTATTTGCCTATAAGATGCTTGAAGAAAGGTCAATCACTGATCAGATTGACGAATACAAGAAGATTCCTGATGACTTGGAAAACGTAGAAGTTAAAATGGATGATGAAGACAAGGCATTGATCTTGTTAAACTCATTGCCCAAGTCATATGAAAACCTCAAGGATGCTTTGCTGTTTGGAAGTAAAACAAAGATGTCCCTGTTAGAGGTTGAGGGAGCTCTTAGGTCTAAAGAATTGCAGAGAGGAGCTGAAAATAATCAGAGTGAAAGGCATGCTGAAGGCCTGATCATCAAGAAAGAAAATCACAAGAAATCTGCTCATCAAAAGAATAAACAGCCTTGGAAGAAAGGTGATCAGTCTCACTCCATTGATAAGGAAACAAGAAAATGTTTTAAGTGTCATAATGTGGGACACTTAGCAAAAGATTGTCCCTCCAAAGCAAAGAATCAATCCAAGAAACCACAAAATCAACACCAGAAACCTCAACTGACCAAACCTACTGCAGACATGACAGAAGCCAAGGATGATACAGTCTATGCTGAGGTATTAACTATTTCCTCCAATCCTGTATCTTCAGAATGGGTGTTAGACTCTGGTTGCTCATTTCATATTTGTCCCATTAAAGATTGGTTAAAACTATGAGATATACAGATGGTGGATCTGTGCTGTTAGGCAATGATGTTGAATGCAGGGTTAAAGGTATTGGATCAGTAATGATTAAAATGTTTGATGGGACTGTTAGAATTTTAGAAAATGTGAGGTTTGTACCTCAGCTCAAGAGGAATCTTATATCACTTGGAATGTTAAAAACCTTAGGATATAAATTCCAATCTGAAGGAGGTGTTCTAACAGTGTCAAAGGGATCCTTGGAGGTAATTAAAGCAGTCAAAAGAAATGAACTATACTTTCTTTTAGGAAATATAGTTCTGGGAGAAGTTTCAATGTCAAAGGGAATAGATAACACCTTACTTTGGCATAAGCGACTTGCTCACATAAGTGAGAAAGGATTGGAAGAGCTGAGTAAACAAAATCTGTTGTGTGGTGATAAAATCACTCATATGGACCTGTGTGAATCTTGTGTATATGGGAAAGCAAGAAGGCTAAAATTCAACAAATCTGAACATACAACAAATGAAAAGCTAGACTACATACATGCTGATCTTTGGGGTCCATCTAAAGTTCAAACTATCAGTGGAGGAAGATATTTCTTATCAATCATAGATGACTATTCAAGGAAAGTTTGGGTATATATTATGAAAGCCAAAAGGGATACTCTACAGAAGTTTAAAGACTGTGTTATTGAGGTGGAAAATCAGACTGGGAGACAGATCAAACATCTCAGAACTGACAATGGTCTAGAGTTTGTTTCTGAGGAGGTTAATGAGTTTTGTAGGGGTAAAGGTATCAAGAGACATAAAACTGTTGCAGGTGCTCCTCAGCAAAATGGATTGGTGGAAAGAATGAATAGAACTCTCCTAGAAAGAGTTAGATGTATGTTGATAAGTGTTGGTTTGAATAAATTTTTTTGGGGGGAAGCTGTTACAACTGCTGCCTACTTAATAAATAGATCTCCTTCCACTGCTTTGTCCTTTAAAACTCCTGAAGAATTATGGAGTGGTCATCTAGCTAACTACTCAGAGTTGAAAGTGTTTGGTTGCTTGGCATATGCACACATAAAGCAGGACAAGCTAGAGCCAAGAGCTCTAAAGTGTGTATTTTTGGGTTATCCTCAAGGAGTAAAAGGGTTTAAGCTATGGTGTATTGAACCTGGAAATAAAAAATGTTTGATCAGCAGAGATGTCATATTTGAAGAATAAAAAATGCCACTGCTGAAGGAGAACAGGAAGGAGAACAACAATTCAAGTTCTTATGAAGCTCAGCTTGAGGTGGAGCTGGACAATTCCAAATCACAAGAGGATTCTGGTTCACCTACAATAGAGAATGAACTAGAGGATGAATATGTTGATACTATAAGATCATATCAGTTGGTGAGAGATAGACAGAAGAGGCAGATCCATGCACCACAAAGATATGGACAAGTTGATCTTGTGTCTTATGCTTTATATACAACTCTAGAAGTTGAAAACTCTGAACCAGAATCATACCAAGAAGCTATGAAAAGTTCAGAGAATGATAAGTGGACAGTTGCAATTCAAGAGGAGCTGTTATCTTTGGAAAAGAACTCTACTTGGGAAGTTGTGAATAAACCAAAATCTCAGAAGCTTGTGGGATGTAAATGGATCTTTAAGAAGAAAATAGAGTCCACAAAACTGGCAAAGATTATATACAAGGCTAGGTTAGTAGCCAAAGGTTTCACACAGAAAGAAGGAATAGATTACACAGAAATTTTCTCACCTGTGGTGAAGCACTGTTCTATAAGAATCCTACTTGCTTTTGTGGCTCAGTTTAGTCTTAATCTACATCAAATGGATGTGACTACAGCTTTCCTGCATGGGAGGTTGGTAGAGAAAATCTACATGAAGATTCCAGAGGGAGTGCAAGTTACAGAACCTAACAAGAAAGCCTGTTTGTTAAAAAGGTCATTGTATGGACTCAAACAGAGTCCTAGGCAGTGGTATATGAGGTTTGATGAGTTTATGCTGAAAATTGGTTTTAAAAGAAGCAAGTATGATAGTTGTGTCTATCTTAAAACCAATTCTCAGTCATCAACATTGTATTTGCTCCTTTATGTGGATGACATGTTGATTGCTTGTGAGTCACAAGCTGGTATTCTTGAAGTGAAGAATCTACTGAAAACTGAATTTGTAATGAAGGATCTTGGAGATGCAAGGAAAATACTGGGAATGGAGATTTTGAGAAACAGGAGCAGGAATGAAGTATTCTTATCACAACAGGACTACTTACTTAAAGTTTTGCAAAGATATAATATGCATCAGAGTAAAATTGTTTCCAAACCCCTAGGACAACATATCAAATTATCTCTTGAGCAATGTCCTAAGTCAAATCAGGAAGCAACATATATGCAAAGAGTGCCATATGCTAGTGCAGTTGGTAGTGTCATATACATTATGGTTTGCTGCAGACCTGATCTTGCTCATTCTATGAGTCTTGTGAGCAGATATATGGGGAATCCAGGGGCACATCATTGGGATGCAATGAAGTGGGTGATGAGATATGTGAGAGGCTCAACTGGAAAAGGGTTGGTGTTTCAGAAACAAGACAGTTTGGAAAAATCATTGATGGGTTATGTTGATGCAGATTATGCTGCTAACATAGATACTAGGAAATCAATTATTGGGTACGTTTTCACTCTGTTTGGAACTGCTATTAGCTGGAAAGCTTATCACCAGTCAGTGGTGGCTTTATCAACCACTGAATCAGAATATGTAGCCTTGACAGATGCAATTAAAGAGGTTGTATGGTTAAGAGGAATTCTGAAAGAGTTTGGCTTATTTCAACAGCAAGTAACTGTCTGCTGTGATAGTCAAAGTGCTATACACTTAGCCAAACATCAGAGCTACCATGAGAAAACAAAACATATTGATGTTAGGTTACATTATGTAAGAGATCTAGTAAGTAAAGGTTTGATTCATGTGAAGAAAATCTCTACAGATGTAAATCCTGCTGATTGTTTTACTAAACCGCTTCCTGTAACAAAATTCCAGTTGTGTTTGGATCTTATCAATGTAAAGAACTATGTTGCTGAACAAGATCAGGAGAAGTCAGCTGAGACAACTCAGTAAAAGGGATGTGAATGATGATTTGGAGCTTAAGGTGGAGAATTGTGAAATATAAGCTAAAATATTCAAGTAAACTTCTTCATTCAGTTAAGAATCAGTTTAAGTGTAATTCAAAAGTTAAGATTGACTACAGAGGGCATAAGAGTCAATTCAATTTCAGGTTTGAAATAAGGAGGCAAAGGTTAAAGTTTGTTCGGCTGTATCTGGCCGAATTACTTTATAGAGTTCAACCCAAGAGGGACAAGTTTTCTAAGTCTGTTCGGTCAGTTAACCGTCTGCATGGGCCGAATCTTCTTGTAACCGTCTTGTTACTGTTTCAACCGTTTTTGGATTAGCTGGACAGTTGTGGAGAGCTGTGATTAGTCAAGATAAGGCGGTTGACTTGTTTATAAGGAGTTAATCGTGAGCCATATGGTGGGGATCATCTTGTATTGAGAGAGAGTAAATCAAAGAGAGTTGTATCAAAAGAGAGAAGAAAGGTGTTATAGTTTTGTTTTTCTTCTTGCGTACTCTTTTGAGAGAGATAGCTTGTATCCTTGTTTTTCCTTGCAATTAATAAAGAGGTGTGATCTTGTTGAGGCCGTGGATGTAGGATTCACAACGAATCTGAACCACGTAAATAGCTTGTTCATTTGTTCTTATGCATGCATTTTATGAATTAGTTACCAACTAAGTGATAGTCATAGTGTTTGTGGACTTGCGTGTGTTACATATTGATTGATATATATTGGAGAAACGTTCAACATATTTATTTATTTATAATTTTAAATTTGTAAAACATTTATAAATATTACTTTCATTTTTTAGGAACTCAAAGGGGAGAAATAAATAAATTAAGGACTTATTTATCGATTATACCCGCTCAACTTTTTTAACATAAGCTAAAATGACAGCAAAAACGCGCAGGTAGTATTTTATTTTCTTCTCACGTCTTGGACCTCTTGGTGAAGAAGCAAAGATACTGCCACCGTAACTTCCCCTGGTTCTAATTCTCTTCCTTATTCTTTATCTATGGTTTTCAGGTCAGCGTTTCTGCATGCATATACTGTGAGAAGAGGCTCTTTCCGTGTTGTTCAACTAGGCTAATCATCCCCTTTCTCTCTCATAATAAAATACTACTGGTGTCAATTGTGGCTTGATTTTTATATTCTCTGTTTGCAGATTACGGGCAGGGTCGTAATTCTAGTAAAAAGAGCTCAGGAGGTTTGACTTGAGCTGTGATTTCGACATCTATGTGAGTTTATGAAAGATCTCCGCTGAGAATCTAAAGTGTTTGCGAAATTGCCGCAATGAGGATTCCAAGTCTGAAAGTTTTACGCTCTTCTGCTAAATCCGCTGCTCGATTTGATATAAGACCGTCTGTTGCATATACAAACAAATGTTGTCACACTGGAGAATCGGGGAATGTTGAGAGGTTTGATCGAAATGGTTTTAGGATGCTGAATTTTAACTCTGTTACGTTTTCTCAGTATTCTAGGGCAAGTCAATCCGACTCAAAATCTTCAAATAGGCTGCTGGATAATTCAGGCTTTCGATGCAGTCTTCCTGTTGCTGGAATCAGTCCTGTGATTAATCGTCGTTTCTTTTCGTCGGCTAGTGAGGGTAAAGGCAGCATCGTAGCTGATGCAGGTGCAAATGGGACTAGTGTAAGCAATAGTGGTGTTGGTGGGGATGATTGGATTCATAAATTGAAGGAAGTGTGGGAATCTGCTGCGAATTATTCGGGTGAAAAGGTGAAAGAGGCTTCTAATGAAGTGGCTCCTCACGTTCAACAATGGCTGGATACGTATCCTTATCTTAGAGATGTAATTGTTCCAGTGAGTGGTACTTTGGCGGGAATAATGCTGGCGTGGTCCTTGCTGCCGAGACTTTTCCGGCGGTTCCATAAGTATTCGGTCGAAGGACCGGGTGCCTTGTTCTCTAGCAGCTCATTGTGGGGCCCTGTTCCTTATGAGCAAAGCTTCTGGGGTGCACTGGAGGTTCCAGCTCGATATTATGTAACTTTCTTGGCGTTTCTGCAAATGTTAGTCTGCCATTATCTTTTTGTTGTTTACATAAGAGGGTGTTTGGCTAAGCTTATTTCAGACATCTTATAAGTTGTTTCACGAGCTTATAAGATGTAATTTCTCAAGAGTTTATAAGTGTTTGAGTAATGAACCTTATAAACTTGCAATTGAATGATGAGATTTAGCTATGGATTTGGCGGACGGATTTGAAATCAACATCAAATACACGTTTTGATTATGCTGTGAAGTGTGTGGTATTTGTGTAGTGTCTGTAGTGTGTCTGAAGGAATTTGTGTCGTGTGTGTATCGTGTGTGCACTATGTGTAATATGCATAATTTGAGTATGACTATAAGATCTTAAGAAAATAAGATGGACTAGAGGCACTTATTTTGATTGAAGCTTATAAGAGCTTAATTTTACACATTGTTTAACACCTTATTTTGTCAAACACATTTTAAGAGGTGTTAAGCGACCAAACATCTTCTAAGATGTTTTGAGGAGTTTATAAGTTTAGGCAAACACCCTCTGATTTGAATGTCAAGTACTTAAGTTCTTTCGAGTCTATAGGAACTCTTATTGCATTGTGATTGCCTATGCAGTGGTGCAATGGTTGCACCACATACTATTGCCTCGCAGTATGCTGCACAAGCTTGGAAAGGTGCTTTTGTTGTTGCACTTGTCTGGTTTCTACAACGGTGGAAAACTAATGTGATTGGTCGAGCTTTGGTTACTAAGAGCGTAGAAGGGGTCCCGAGAGATCAGTTATTGGCTTTGGACAAATTTTCAACTGTTGGGCTCCTTGTGGTCGGGTTGATGGCCTTAGCCGAGGCATCTGGTGTGGCAGTGCAGTCTATTCTCACAGTGGGAGGCATAGGAGGTTAGTATTTCCACAATTTTTACTGTTCTGAATTATTTTTTGTCAATTTCTCGTATAGTTAACTGCTGATAAAAAGGGAGTTATGCATTACGCCATCTATCTGTATTTTTCTCTGTTAATTTGTTTTGACTTAATCTGCCATATGGAATATTAGAGTGATAACTTGCAGCACAGTATAACTTTATTTTGTCTGTCCTACTAGGCCCAGAATGTTCTACCCATGTACTACAGTACTATCTGACCACAACCTTTTCTATCTTCAAACAGGAGTTGCTACTGCTTTTGCGGCTAGAGACGTACTTGGGAATGTTCTTAGCGGTCTGTCTGTACAGATTTCACAACCATTTTCGATTGGTGATACAATTAAAGTATGACTTTGGCTTTTATTTGATCGATTTGGCTGTTCTTTTTTTGCTATTCGACATCGTTTTAGTTATGAGTATCTCTCATTGTACTCCATCTGGCCTCATTCAATTGCTATCTAAGGTCAAAGAATTAGATAGTTCATGCTTAATATTGTGTTTTTTTGTAAATGGTGATGTTTTAAGGTTTGCTTTAGATACTTCAGCTGCTGAATATATGCATTTACATAGTAAGAGAATTTTAATGCATATTAATTTTGTTGACTAATCCACCTCAACTGACATTGTTCATCAATTATTGGCGTACTCTTGCTTTTGATTTTTACGAAAGGAAAGAAATTTATCTTAGCTTTGTTTGTGAGAAAAGTGAAGTAAGATATCTTTTTACACCTCTCAGCCTGAATAACTATCGTTTCTATAATACGCGTGGTAGTTGAAAAATATGGTGCAACATCTAAGACGCTTCCTCTCGACAATTATAGATAATCTCTTAACATAATGTGATGTTCCATATGTATGCTGTCAGAATTTGACTTTTACCCCCTTTCTTTTCCCTTGCTTCCTTTTTTTACTTTTCATTAATGCCATTCTTGCTGCAGGCTGGATCTGTAGAAGGTCAAGTTGTAGAAATGGGTCTTACAACTACATCATTGCTGACTGCAGAAAAATTTCCTGTTATCGTCCCAAATTCTCTGTTTTCAAGCCAGGTGTGCACAGACGATTAGTTCTCAAGTTTTTATAAGCTAATTTGGATGTTTTTTAATATAGTGCTCACTCTTCACGTCATGAGTTAAGAAAGTACCAAGTACTTATCGGATTCACTGTTAACAATTAGGATATTAGAAAGAGCAGCGACTAAAAGTCTTCTGCCAATCGTAGGTTATTGTCAACAAATCGCGGGCCAAATGGCGCTCCATTGTTAAAACAATTCCTCTACAAATCGACGACATAGACAAGATCTCCCAAATATCAGAGGATATAAAGTCCATGCTCAGATCCAATTCAAATGTGTTCTTGGAGAAGGAGGCCCCCTATTGCTTCTTGTCTCGGATTGAGCGATCGTATGCAGAATTGACACTTGGATGCAATCTCAAACAAGTGGTATGTAAGTTTGTATGTCTATTTTTTCTTCTTCTGAAATTAATAAGAAGAGACTAATTAACTACTTAATTTGATTTTAATTGGTTACCCATCATAAATTTTTACAATTACTGTGTTTTTCGGGCTAATTTCTGTTATAGAAGTTCAAGTGGAACTTAAAAGAAGCACTCAATTCTTTTTATAAGATATCTACCAACCAAATGAATAATTTCCCCAGCTTGTTTTCATGCGCTCGATGTATTGTTTGTAACTGGATTTCTAGTTAGATTCTTCATCACCTTACTCCCTGTGAACCAGATTGCATGTTGAGATATCGATGATTTCATAATCTTTCACACACTCTTGTTGCCCATGTGATAAATATGGCATGTGTATTACAACTACTTATTGTGTAAATGATTGTAGACCAAAGAAGCAGAGCAGGGTATTCTTCTAGATGCTGTCCGTATCATCAAACAACACGGTGCCATGCTAGGCAGTACTCGGGATGACACGATCAGTTGAACATCACAAGTAACAGTTATTTTGAGGTTCTATTACATGTCTTTGTTTGTTCTATTACATGTCTTTGTTTGGAATGAGATGATACTTCCTGAATCTTCCTATAATCTTTCATGTCATATGTTCATATTCTGACATATTCTGAGCTTCAGAAATACAGTCCATGAAAAGCAATATTTAGGAACAGAACCTCCTCCTTCTCGCAGACTCCAATTTCTTCAATTCTTTCTAAGACGATTTTCAATTTTGTTTAGTCTATTAGAACTGTCTGATTCTGAGTGATTGAATTATGACCACGACAGCTACGGATGACAATGGAGCACGTCGGTGCGGTGCGGGTACTTGAACACCCATGCTTGTCCCATCATTCAAACAGGACAGGGATGGGAGATCTACTGTAGGTCACAGGCCGACCTATTATTTCCAATAAATAAATAAATTTTGTATTATTATAATTTAAAATACATGTTAACTGAATACATTCTATACAAATATTATTTTAAAAAGATATCATAAAATGTAGAAAAATAATAAATGCTTAAATACATATATAATCATAATATTTATCTGTCACTAAACTTAATTAATAATTTTTACGTTGTTGTATATTATCTTGTACTTGACATTCCTAACAAGAAGTCCTTTTAATGTATATTTCATAATTGCTTAATAAAACCCACTATTATTATTTGTTCAAAGGATGAGCTCAATAAATATTATTAGGCCCATATTTGGGTATTCTTCTTTAATCGTGGGTGAATGAAACACAAGTAAAATTAAATAGGCGATCTTATGGGCAAAATCAAGTCTCACGTAGCCCAGTTTGTCGGGTCTATTCAAAGACTAATAGAGTTGGCTTATTGGGCCGGACCTGGTCAATAAATTAACTCTCATTTGGGGCCCCGAAAAATACAATCAATAAATCACGATCTTGCTACCTATAACAAGAATCAAAGAAATAGAGCCACAGCACAGCAAAGAGAATTGTCAAAGATTTATAACTCAAAAATTACAAGCATGAGTTCCATATTCTCCTGGACAAGATCATTCATATCCAAATACATCTCCACTACAATTATTACTCATATTTCTTTTTGGCGACATTTATAAATACACGTTTCTACAGATGTCAGATACATCGTCATATAATTACATACGCCTCAATGAGTCGGGTCCGGGTTGAATTTTACTGATTCTCTCCAGATCAGTTCTTTAATGTTCTCTTCAGTAAAGGATGGCAGCTCAAAGTCAAAAACAAAAGGGCGAGGGCAAACGGGCTCCTCATTGATGTCATGGAGAGGCGCCAAGTATGGATGGCACAGAGCCTCGTCAACTGCAGATCATCAACAAACAAATCTATTAATCAATCACTATTCTATGTTCTTTGATCTGTTTGTGTGTGTGTGTTGAGAGAGAGAGAGAGTGGTTATGGAGCCAAACTAGTGGTCTGGCAATCACTATTACCAGAAAATAAACAACTTTTCAGATACATTGCTTCCTTATCAAGACACTCTCTCTCTCTCTTTCTCTCTTTTTCTCTCTCTCTCTCTCTACACATGAACAAATACTATATCCGTCCCATAAAGATAGTTTTAGTTTTCATTTTAGTCCGTCCATTTTAGACCACTTACTATATATTAAAGACATCATTAATTGTCTATTCCGTGTTCATCCCTAATAAGTGTATTATTCTCCACATCAACCAAATATATTTAAACAATAAATGACATGTAAGGCCATAAAAGGAAAATAGAGTTAAAGCAACTACCATTTCTTAACCTGCGTGAAAATAACTATTACGTCCATCTTTATGAGATGGCGGGAGTAATTGATTGAATGAAAGCTAACAGAAAAATATACCAGTGATGCGCTTGCTCGGGTCAAAAACAAGCATTTTCTCGAGTAAATCGAGAGCTCCAGCAGAAGTGTTGCGGAATCTATTTGCAAAATGTTGCCTTGGGTATTGAGGGAGCTGCCTAACATATCTTCGCGCATTGTCGCTCCTTAGAAACCCCAGACTTGCATCATCAGGAGAGCCGATCAACTTTTGCACAACAATTAGAGACAAGAAGTCATCAGTATTTAAAAACAACTTCCAAAATGAACTCATAGCAATGAGAGAGAGAATACCCCACAAGAGAAAAAAAGAGAGTAGCACTTGTGTAAAGCCGTCTTCCATAAGATAGAAGTTACTTTTATCATAAAAAATGTTACTTTTGACGTATAAATATCACTTTTATCACAAAAAACTGTTACTTTCTTAAGACTATTGCTTTTGTGTAAAAATTAACAAACTTTGTCGTAATTAACTAGCAAAAGAAAAAAATACAGTTTGTTCAGGCAACATGATAAAAAGTACCTCTGTGATAAGTCTCAACTGATGAACATAATCTTTTCCAGGAAAAAGAGGTTTTCTTGTCATGATTTCACCGAGTATACACCCTACAGACCAGATATCGATCGCAGCCGTGTATTCTGAACAATTCAAGAGCAGTTCGGGGGCCCGATACCAGCGAGTAACAACATACTCGGTCATGAAATCGGTCTCAGATGTTGTCCTTGCCAGCCCGAAATCTCCAATTTTCAAATCACAATTAGCGTTGAGGAGTAAGTTGCTAGGTTTCAGATCACGGTGCAAGACATTTGCAGAATGGACGTATTTAAGCCCTCGCAGAATTTGGTAAAGAAAGTACTGCAAAATTTGCAATTTATTCATATGAAATTTGAAGGACAAGAGTAATATCATTCATTATCACATGATCAAATTGAACATAGGAGATGAGAAACGAAGGCCAAACCCGACAATGGTCGTCAGTTAATGATTGGTTGGACTGGATAATCTGATGGAGATCAGTGTCCATAAGTTCATACACAATGTAGACATCATTGAAGTTTTCCTTTTGAGGAGGTCGTATGATGTCTTTAATTGCAATCACCTGTTTAAGTAAAAATATATATTAGAATAAAATATGATTGCAGAACTTTGCTACAATTTGATAAATACGTAATAAAAAATGTATGCACTTTCACTCAGCTCACATTTACTTAACAAATAGTAGATCATGTTCATTAACTCTTAAAACGACTTGCAATATTTTTTAATGTGAAATCAAATATATACATTTGGTTCTTTCCTTGTTCAATATTTTCTTGAATTGAAAGCTAATACTTGAATTTAATGTTCGTTGGGATTTTGTGACCCTTTCAAAATCAAAGGAAACCGAATTTTATATATGTAAGTCAAGATTTGTATCTATAAGGTATAAGTAAGTAGTCTCACATTATCGTGATCCATGTGACGCAGTAGTTTTATTTCCCGTAATGTCCTCTTTGCATCAATTCTGTTATCAAATGCATTTCCAATCTTCTTAATAGCAACTTCTTCACGTGTCTCCGAGTTTACAGCAGCACTGGAGTAAATCAAAGTCGCATTAGCTTCTTTTATACATAAACCCCGGGGCAAAAATAAAAGATACTAATGATAACGATATAAAATAACCTTCTCCGAAGAATTCGGAGTATGTTAGACCCCCATTCTGAAAACTTCTCACGAGCCACAAACTAGTAAGAGTTTATGACACATGAATAATAAGCAAGTCAAATATCTATGCATAATGCGAAAAAACAGATGAAAAACTTAGTAGATTTGACGCAGTATCATACTATCCTTCGTCTGCAATCACAAGGAATCCATAGGCACATGTTGAAAGAAGCTAAATTAAAAAGAGACCACATTAGATAAAAACAAACAGATAAAAACGAGAGAAGTGTCCTCGTCCGACATACATTACCTTTCCTTTGGCAAGTTCCACAATATTCTTGTGCACCTTGTATCATTCACAATCCCTTATAACTTCTTTTTTTTTTTTTTTTCCTCAAAATGCTAATTCATTGATGAAAACTATGGAAAAAAACTACAATGGCCTTAGCCATTGCCATCTGTCTACAAACGAATCCGAAGAAACAAACCCAACAGCTGACCTACAAAAGGCCCTGGTGCCCACCTAACACCAGGCCAAAAATGGACAACTAGAGACCTCCGAACTCCAGAGGCTTAAATCCCATGGACAATCCCTTATAAGTGAAAAAGCTATCAATTCACTAGACATCACTTTGCAGTTTCTAATAATATTATGTTATAGTAGAAATATTAAAGGTTTTTTCCGGGAAATAAATTTAATAAATATTGCACCTTGGGATATCCTTCCCACCATTTTCAAGAACTTAATAATTTAGATTACACTGCTATCTACTCCAGATGACCTTAAGCTGGAAAATGATAACATCCAATATACAACAATCAGGAGAAATCGATAGTGAGATAGGTGGGGCCAAGAGGGGGTGTGGGCCCCTTAATCTTTTCGAAATTTCCCATTTATCTGTAATACTTTCTTATATTCTTTTGTCTGAATTCTCAATTTACAAGAGTGTTTGAAAAGCTAGACGGGGACTTCTAGAACAGAATTTGAGTGCATCAGAAATCATCGTATGCACCGAATTTGAAATCAAGACATTCAAAAACCAGAACTTCCCCTCTATATAGTCATTCTAATCCACCATCATCAGATTAATTACCATATCTTCAGATAGTAGTGAACATCTCTCACACAAAATGACCACAATACTCACATCTCTGTCTGGTAAAAACCAAATTATCCAAAAATTAGGAACTTCCTAGCAAAATCTAACACAAACCACTCCATTTATCTCACCAAACAACAACAAAGACTTTGAGCCATCAACACTAAGAGGGTGTTTGCAATCAATTATTTCCACATTAAAATCACTTTTGGCTACAAGAATTGATTTCAAATTGTTTGTAATCACTATTTTCTGATTTTAGAAATCTCATTAAATCAGATGTTCAGAAGCTATTTTCAACTGATTTGACCTAATTCTAGTTATTTTGTAATAAAAAGAAGCCACTACAAAAGCGATCAGTTATCTCTATTGCAAAGACCTCTGACTAGCTCTGACTCTCAACATAGACGCTAGACTCCTATTAATTGCCTATGTTTTTCTTTTTTTCCCCTTTAGGCCCGGCCTTAATCTGCCGTCCAACTAGCGCCTAACGACTTCTACAATATGATTATTTAGCAAAAACTCCAAATTTTACATTATAACTAAGTCACTTATACTCTCAAACAGTACCTACTTCCGATTTTCCGACAAAATCAACTCCAAACGTGCAAAAACCCCTAAGTCAACTAATTACAGAACATCAAGTCAACAAACAAAAGATCATGAATGCAACACACAGAAATTGCAGAAGAGTTCGATGATTATTACCAAACAATGCCGTAAGCCCCCCGACCGACAGGCCTAAGGGGCACATACTTCCTCGAAACTTCAAACAGATTTCCATAGACATTGTACTGCACATATCGTCCGCCATGAGTGGGCACCCCCTTGATATTATGTCCGCCATGATCACCCGTACCAGAGCTCGACTCCACAGACATAGCCAAAATTGTAACAACAAATGAAGCAAATCGAAGTAATTGTTGATTTAGGGCAGTCGGAAAGCAGAAATGTGGCTTTAATTTTGCCTTTTGCTGGTGAATAACGGGGCTTTGGTTTCTTTTTGTCAAAAATTTCTAGAGAGAGAGGGAGGAAGTGGAGTCTGCGTGTGAACTTTTGAACTGGAATGGACTTGAGATTACCCGTGAAGTAAATTGACTTTTATTGGGAGGTTGATCTGCATCTGTACTCTTTCCATCTTTAACCATACACTTGGTAAACCGCGGGCTTGCCTCTCTTTATTTATTTCTTAAATTCTATTTTTCCAAAGTGGTGGCAATTTGGCCCGGTCTACTAGTTCGACCCGACCCACCTCAATCAATTGATATGTTGATAAGTTCAATTCTATGTAACTTTTCACAGTTGATCGGGCACGAATGTTGAAAAAAAATAGATGTTGTTTTTTCTTTGATTTTTTTAAAGGTGGAGATTGAGTGTGGAGATTTTGAGGGTGGAGATTGTGAGAGAAATTTCCTGGATGTGAAAAATTAAGTGAGACGGATCGAAATGGAAAGTAGGAAAAGTTAGTTGGGATGAAGGGAGTACTTTATTAGGTACAAAATTGATGAGCTCAATCCAATCTGTTTTCTTAAAGTATATTAAAACTATAGGTTCGACCCATTTGGGGTCGTTGACACATGTCGGCCGATTTGTTGGACCTCATAGCATATTGGACTAAGATTTATATGGTCTAACCTATTTAAAAATGTTAGGTATGCCTTTATTATTTGTTATAGGGTAGGGTAGAGAAGATAATTTGGATTTTTCGGTCTAAGGCATTAGGGTCAGTTTTGAATGAATTTTCTATCGCAAACTCACTTCGAGTTAAAAGTTACTGTTCGACTTTGGGCAATAAGATGCGTGTGTCACTAATTTTTATTAGGCTCACTCATGGCTCGTCAATCTATTGGCCCTTTAGGTCTATTTAACTGGGCTTAGAGGCATTGCGGATCTAGAAAGTTGAGTCCAATCAAATTGTCGGACTATATGGATCGATTAATTTGGTTGAGCTCGTTTTCTCAACTCTATTACTGTTTCTTTTTAAATACCAAAACCTTCTTTTGTACTTTTACTCGGATATCATTGACTTATGCAAATGAATAACATAGTTATACTCGTCTTGATCATACAACAAAATGAAGATACAAGTTGAATTAGGTGAATCTCTAACGCGCTCTTTCTCCAAATTACAAAAGTCCTACCTTATATTGCAATAATATAGGAATGTCTTTTTCCTTTTTCTTTTCTTTACAAATTTTAAAACTCCTAATCAAATGGCAATTTCGGAAAAACGTTGTGGTTTGAACCCAAGATAGTTGTTCCCATTTTGTAGTCGTCAAAGTAATATTTTGATCAACACAAGTGAAGGAAAATGAGGTATGGGTCTTGCGTACAGGGGCGATCCTGAGCTTGTGCCGGAAAGGCAACGGCCAAGGGCCCAATTTTTTTAGGTATATATATATATATATATATATATATATATATATTTTTTTTTTTTTTTTTGTTTTTTCATATATTCTTTATCTTTTTAATGTGGCGCAAATTTTTTAGGTATGCAGTATATATTCCTTATTATTTCTAGATGCTGTACTTTTTCAACATTGTACATGTGGTCAAATAGTGAAACAACTTGAAAATATTATCAAGTAAGGATTAAATTAACAACGATAATTAGTTTAGATTTCGTATTAACTGCAAGAAACTTATATTGAATGAGAAATGAATATTTTTACCTTTTTCCGTACACATTTTATCATTGTAATACTTTGTAAATTTGAATAGCAATTTTCCAATCTTTACACTTATAATTATATCGTGTACACTTTTTTTTTTTTTTTTGTCTAGAAACTTTAATTTTTCGTTGTTGTCCGGAAGCCCCAAATTATTCTGCTTGCGTATCATGTGAAAAATTAAATCCAGAGAAAATGTTATGATGTGAGACCATTAGGTACAATTTCTGTGTGAAACAGACCCAATTTTCCGGCATTCCGTTTGTATGATTTAAGGATTAATTTCGAGGTAGCTGCTTTGAAATTTCCATTGACAAGACTAAAGCGTTGAGTAATACTCCACAAATCCCCCCTTGACCAGACCACAACCATTATAAATCAATTTAACTATACTAGTCGGTCAGGGTGGCTGCCTTCAATTTTCCAACCCCTCACCCATGACCTCAACAACACAATATAATTGATATTAGGTTACTAATTTCCTTAAAAACACTCATCTTTAGTATCTTTTCTTAGTTTTAGTTTAGTTTAATTTAGTTTAATTTAATTTAGCTTAGTTTAGTTTAGGTTTAGGTTTAGTTTAATTTAATTTAGTTTAGTTTAGGTACTTGATCTATAAAGGTATGAATATTGTTATCTGTATATTACGATTTTTTTCAGTTTGCTATTTAAATTATTATTCGAAATTTTGCAATTGAAGCCAAGATTTAGTCTAATTTTTTTCCCCCCCGTAACATATGGGGCCCTTGACACTGTAGCCGTGTCTGGGGCTCACTAACTCTTGTTTTACTTCTTCAATTTTTTTATTGTTAAATTAGTCATAAATATGTGTGAAAAATATTTTACTTTTTATTTGATTATTCTCATCCTCACCCTCACTTCGTATAACATACACGATATCATGTATTTACCGTAAGTTTATGATTAATTTCATGTTGTTTATGAAGTTTGAATTTGAAAGCAGGAAAAAAAAAAAACGACTCTTAAATGAATAGGGGCAACATTTTTTTTTTACGTTCGAACCTCAAAGCTGAAAAAGTTGAACTCGACAGCGGAGAAAAAATGGAGAAAAGCGTAGAGTTGCATTCTTTAGGTTAAGCAAATGTTAGATTAAATGTTGTTCGCCAATGAGTTTGATTGAGTTCAGTAAAATTTCACAGATTTTTATGATATATTTGGATTCGTTAACTCAAATATGATGACTCTCGTTTGACCACCGTAACCAAACAGATTGAACTTTTTTCGAACTTTGCAATCGAACAAGGTAAAAGTCGGGCGATTTTCTGCCCTGTTGTTCTTTAGGTCCTCCATTGATGAAAACTTGAACATATTAGGGTTTATGAGTTTTAGAAGATGATGCATTAGAAGAATAAAAATTAGAATTTTTAAATTTGGTATATTTATTATTTTCAATTATTTATGTCTTTTTATCTTTAAGGATGTTCAAGTCATTTTATAATAATATTTTAATTTATTAAATTAGTCAGCTGCGTTAAAAAATTTAGTGGCTGCAAATAGCCGCCGCTTTATTTTATTTTTCTCAAAAACAATAGTTCAGCGGAGATATTTTTAAGATCCGAGTACAAAATAGATAAAACCACTAAAGGCCAGGTTGGTTTTTAAAATTAGTTAAACATCCAGAAAAACTACCAAAACTTTACCCTTGGTTTTGGACTCGATCCAATTCTACAGCCCTTATGCCATACCAATAATAGCCATTTATGCAGACAATTACATATATATTTCATTAATATTGAATACCAGTTCAAACACTTATATATTATTACATCACCATTAACAAACCCCTCACAAGATACTACTACATACTCAAACCGAAAACATAATAACACTCCAACACCACACACTTGTGTACATAGGAGCAATTCTACACGTACCATTCACCTTATCGCTAAGCCTCCTACTTTCTTGTTAGCTCCCCCTCCTACTCTCTCAAATCCATCACCACCAACTCTAAGGTTACCAAGCAACGCATCTCGTCCCGTTAGAACAATCTGGAAGAACCCGTCTACTTCCTTCGCAAGCAGATCCAGTCCTCCCGAAAGTTCACCTGCTGACTTACCTAAATCCGAAGTTGACACTTTCAGTGCCTCATCTTCAACACCTTCTTGGACAGCAGGAAGCAGCTTCTTCACAGATGTATCCACACCTTCTAGCTCTTGCACTACTGTGATCTTTCCACCTGAGTACAACGTCCTAATTTCCGTATTTACAAAAGTCTGAAGATCAACAAACGCCTCAGACCACAAGCATGTTTCGTGAAGGTGTAGGTCCATCATCTTGTTCGCAGAACCCGAGAAGGCTGCAGCAAATATGCTGCATACCAAAAGCGTGATCACCTTAACTCCGTACATTGCTCGCATCAAAACCTTGCCCTTGGAAGAGTTCTTGATTTTGGGTAGGTCTAGCTTTTGGGCAAGCTCATCCATGGCAGAGAAGCAGTTGTCGAATCTTGGATTCTTCGAAGCTATATGCTTCGACCAGCCTTCGAGCGAGGAGTGGGCCCGCCCCAACTGCTTTGAGTCACCGCCCAAATTGTGCAAGACACATTGGAGGAACAGGTGGCCTTGTTTCAGCTGAGAAATCTCGGAGCTGAAAGCGATGCAGATGTCAAGCAACTTGACACTGTCATCCAGATATACATCGATCCATTTTTCATCCCAATCCGAAACAGGGAGTTCAAGGGACGTAATTAGGGTTTTTATGTCGGTGTGAATTTCACAGAGTGTCTCCATTGCAGATCTCATCCATGATAAGCGTAGGACGTCTTCTTTGCCCGCTGGCTTAAGTTTTCTGATCCTCCCTGCCAATGTCTCCTCGAAAGTATTCAACAGAGTGAGTAGCTTTGGGGACAGGTATGAAGAACCCTTAGGTGATATCCTACGGAAAGGGTTTCCAAATGGGAGGAAGGGCCTGTGTGGTTCTTGTGGACGACTCATTTGAATGCACTAACTGCTAGAACAAAAGAACAGAAGTATTGAAAATTTTATTACCATAAAAGGTAACCCATGTAATAAAGAAAGAAAATGAGAAGCAACAAGAACAACAACCAAGTTCACATAGAAAAGGCAACAGCTCTAATAACATAAGCATGCAAACAACACCCGCAGATTACATTCCAAGGGAAGACGCTGCAAACGAAAATTGAATAATTCTGGCAATGAAGCAATTCAGATATCCTAAGAGTCGATTCGCAAAGGAATTAGATGGTTCACTGGCTACAATAATAAATTATAATTGTATACTACAACAAAAAAGTGAATCAAATAAGCAGAAGAGCAGCCTCAGTAACAAATCATGAGTCTGCTGATCTAAAAGAAATACTTTAAAATTCTAATCACTTCATGGTATTGACAAATCACACCAGTTTGGGTTTTTATTCCAAATCCATTCGTCCAAAAGCTTTAGTTGAAGAGGGGAGATACTCCTCCTTTATACCGTTGCGACTTTCATGAAGAAGCACTCACATTAGAAGCCAGAACTCTAAAATACCATATGGAAAGACTATTTGCAACGCCATAAGATACTCAACACCTTCCTGGTTAAACAGGAGTTCTTCAGTCAGAACCTCAATATTAAGTTTTGATGTGTTCAGTTAACACTAACCAAACACTGGCAGTGTATTGTATTTTACAATTGGAAATAGCTAGGCCCAATACCATATATGGTAGTACCTAAAGACTATTTCCCCTGTTATTTAGTTTATTACATAAATAGAACCCTGGATCTTTTGACTCCCTTCCACTCAAACCAATTCAATTTCCAGAATCTTCCCCACGAACAGATCAACTAATTTCACCTTAAAGTACCACCAGTTAATGATAATAATAATAATAACAATCACTCCAATTGCACATAAATAAACACACACACACACACACATATATATAGTTAATAAAAAAGCTGCATAAAATTGAAAATAATATATAATTTTTCGCAGACCAGAACCATATGTAAACAAAAATTCAATTCAATCAAAATAATTTACACAAATAAAGCCAGGATCTTCACAAAAGCCACCAGAGCTGCCAGATCTTCACAGGTTAAACAATTGAACAAACTTCTCACAGTCAAACCAGAATAATACGAACTCAAACCCTGATTCTAGGTCTAAATCATCACCCAAGGGAAAAACCAGAAGAAAAACACAATCGCGCAAAATAAACAATCAAACAAGTCATGACAAACAAAAGCATCACAAATTCTCGATAAATTACAGCTAAAATTATCAGATCTGTACCAGAAACCCGGTCAACGGCCCAAATCTGCTCCGATTGTTAAAATCAATTCCAGACGCTAATTACATACCATGAAACAACGATTCACAAGGCAGAAACAGGTATGAACATACATAAAAAGGCGTAGAGAGAGAAAATATGTACCTGAAACAGTACCCGAAGACGCGTAGAGAATTGGTAAAGCTTCGCACAAAGTCTTCGCAAATTGTAGGGTTGTAGAAATTAAGGGGAAATAAGAGATAAATAACCGTTATTTATTTATCATGGGTGAGAGTGGCTGACTGCGTGGCAGTTGGTGATTGGGGAAAAGAATTATGGGGTGTATTTTATTTAGGGTGTGGGGCGTGTAGATGATCAGAGGCGGCAAAATCTGGCCGTTGAAATATGGTGTCGTCAGATTAAGGCGTGTTTGTTGGAAAAAAATTAAGGCTCTGTTTGTTTTTTGGGTTAATACTTTTTTGGTACGGATTCTGAGATATTTCCTCTCATTTTACACTCCTAATTGCAGTCCTTTCTGACCGAAAATAGCGTGCAAATTGAATTTGGCGTTTGTTAGTTTCTATTCTTTTCTCTTTTTTCGTTTTAAGAACTTAGGGCCTACTTAATTATAAATCATCAATGACAATGGTAATTAATATAAATGAAGGGTCAATTATATTATGAAATGAAATGAGAAAAATTATTAATAAAAAAGAGTAATGATTAACTTATTTATTATGTATCAAGCATCATAAATGAGAATGAGTCCTCATTCATTCTCATTTCTTACCCTAAACCCCTCAACCAAGCGAGCCTTTATTCTAGTTTTATTAATAGGCACCACATGTTATTATAATATAGTTGTAATATTATTTTATTTACTTAACATATATTGACAGAATTTAAAATTTAAAATAGGTGATCTCATTTAAATATATATACATTATTTTTTAAATTTTATACACGAAAATTAACTTGAGGCTCTAATTACAAACGTGGAGTCCGAATCGTAATTTTAGGTCATAACTAATCTAACGTGGAATTAGAAGTTCTTTTTTTTTTTTTTTAAACTCGTAATTCAGTGAAATCACATAACATATAAATTAATATCAAGATTGGTTACGAAGCCTTCTTTGCGGATATTCTCAGATTCTCTCTTCTTCTCTATCTCACCCCATCTCCAGGGTCCGAAATATCGGCGGCTCCCACCATGAACACTGTGGCTGCAACAACTTTGCGCTCTATTCTTGAGAGACTTAAATAAGTAGCGGAGTACAACAATTGTGAATCAGAACAGATCCGAGATGTGACTATGACAAACTTCAAGACGGTTTTCCTCCTACACCAAGTATATGATGCATGTCACCGCTGCTTCGATGAAGAATCATGTCCAAGAGCTCGTCTAGCAAGCCCATCCTTTCTTTGTGTGCATGTATGCGTCTGTGGGTGGATGTTGAGGTTATTCTTGTAGGGTAAAAATGTTTGATTTTGATTTCAACCTATAGTTTTTTATTTCGATTTGCTACTTGTTTTAATTTATATTAACTTGTGGATACTAGTGATTATTAATCTGAAATAGGTGTTTGTGTAATCGAGTCCTCAACTAATAAAATTTTGCTGGTGTGTTTTTATTTGCAGCAGCAGTTTACAAAAACAAATAGAAAGGAAAAAAAAAATTAGCATACTTTCTTAAGTTCAAGAGCACAATATTTTGTTTGGTAGAAAAGACATAAATCTCTAATTTATGATATTCTTATGTTTTAGAGGATTGGAGGTTAGAGAATTTATTTCACCAGATTAACCAGTATTTATAAAAATAATAATAACAAAAAATCAATATTGAAAAATTTATGGCCTAAAATTGTAATTTCGGACTTCACATTTGCAATCGAAGCTCATAATTAGCTCCCGTTATTAAATTAAGAAAACCCATAAGATCGTATATTTATATGTTAAACTTAAACAATCGTGTTTTATCGATAATTGACCAAAAAAATTATGTATTTTTATGTTATTAAAGCTAACTAAACTTTTCATTTAACTATTGCCTCAAGTAAAAACTAGAGAAGTTGATTAATCCCTCTTCTAAATTGAAAATTTCCTCCACATATTAATAGAAATATATTGACAAAATACCTTATTTTTTCAAGCCTTTTCTCATATGTTAATAAGCTTTATTTCAAATATACGTATTTTGAAAAGATTTTCAAAACTATGTACCTGTTCATTTTCAAATAAAAGTCGTTTTACAATATAACTTTACATAAAGACAGGTCGTTTTACGAAAGAACCTTCTTCCAATAATGCACTTGAATATATCTAACAAATCTCCCTAAAGTCTCTTAATTCTATCATTACTAATTATTCTCTTTCATCGATAAATAAGGAGTTTAGGATAATAGAGATAGATTATACGTGATATATTTGTCTATCACATGAGTTCCTAATTTCTTCCTCAAAACTTAAAACGATTATTATTTAAGAACACGATTATTATTTACACATGGAGTAATAAAAACATCTTAGGAAAAAGTTGTATCATTTTCAAATGTACGATGATGATACCTAACCTAACCTCCGTTTAATGGAAGCAAATTATTGCTACTTCTACGGAATGTACAAGATAAACGGTGGGCCGCTGGGTTCTGTTCAGATAACCAAAATAAATATGAAAAAAAAAAAAATTATGGCCCAAATTTTATGAGGTTTACTTTCAATTGGGCCTGTCTTGGGCCTGATAACACCGTTTGTACCCGGTGGGCCTCATCGGGTTTTAGGAACTTGGCTATTTAATTAGATATACTAAACTTAGGGATAATTGGACTGGGACGTAGTGGCATGTACCACGTTCGATGTACATTCACGGACGGGATATCTAAAAATGTATTTTAATTTAAGGGTATAGTAGGGTAGGCTGTGTATTGAAAACTGTAAAATGTGTATTGGAAATTGTAGGTGTGTTGAAAATTGTAAAAAGTAAGGTAGGTAATAGGGTGTGGATATGAAGGGATGGGTCATCTAGTGTAAAATGAAATACGTGAGGATGTCCCATGCTTCATCCGGATAAAGTCATCCTAGTCCAATTATCCCCTTAGGAATGTAACATCTTCTGCCCGCACATGACATAATTATATGATATAAGTACAATATAACCTTATTATTACATATGGCAATTCGAGCGATTTGATTCGGTCGGATTGATGTCATATTTTAAACCGGATCAAAATTTAATCGGGCCTAAAATTAGTTGGTTTGGTCCAACCTATTCCTTTATAATATACTACGATTATCAGGTCGGCTTGAGGCTCGTTAGGCTTTTGGCCTGTCGGGTCAAACAATACTTCCCGCCTAGATTTCTATGGCTCAACTCATATAAATGATCGGGACGGGTCAATTTTGCCACCTTTACTATTACATGAGCAGTGATTATGTGTCATCTAATTATGCATATATTTTAAGAGATGTTGCACTTCTAGTTGTAGAAGATTCGGGTTGTACTCTATTATCTTAGAGTGTTTTGGCTAAGTATGTTTTTAACGATTTTATAAATCTCAATATCTTGTAAATTGTTCAAGAGTTTATAAGATATAATTTCTTAAAAATTATAAATTAAGAGATTTGATCAGGCACGCGACTAGCAATACGCACCTCTTGCGCGACCTGTAAGGCGCACCAATAAATTGTCACCACCTGTCCTACTTAGAATCCCATTTTAATTATATAAAAAAAATTAAGATAAAAACTTCAAAGAAGGAGAGAGAGTAGCAGCCACCCATCGTCTCCACCTCTGTGACCCAACAACCTTCCAATCTCTTCGGTAACAAACCACCAACATTGCTGCCACCGCCGCCGCTCTACTTTAACCCCAAAGACCAGAGTTTCACGATAATTGATGTACAAAACAATTTCTGAAAAACATATTCCGAATCAAGAAAATACACTTCGAACTTTCCTCGAAACGATTTTTTTCTTTTCTAAATTCAGATAGTCAAAATTTATGTGTTCGACTGAGGTTGCTCAATTTATGAAGATCTCTTTGTTTTTAGCAAAACTTTTAGTAGTGTTTAATATTTCGAGATTTGCTGTTGTGGTGTTTGATAAATGACGGTGGTGGCGAAAAATAAAACAGAAACAAGTTTTTCTATAGAAATATGGGAAATTTTGGAAATTTGCCCCAATTTTCATCCTCTGGTTTTTTTATGGTAGAGTGCTGGTGCTACTTGTAACTTGGTGCAGGTAGATAATATTAATTTCTCTCCAACTGCTTTTTTCCTTTTTCTTGATTTCAATCTCTTTTTCCCTGAACATGGTAGTAGCTACCGGAAAGTGTGGGCCCGATCTGGTTGTGTTTTAAAATTTTGCTTTATTATATTTTCCAGCCTTACAATGAATAAAAGGAAAAGAAAATCCCAAAAACAAAGAGAAAAGGAAAGCTGATACCTCTCGCGGACGTCGCGCATATTTATGTTGCGCATGTGAACAAAACTGTATAAATTAATAGCATGTTGGATAATTAATCATACAAGCTTGCAATTAAATAAAGAATTTTAACTATGAATTTGTGAGACGAATTTGAAAGTCATCATCAAATACACCATTTAATTAGTAGGCATAGTGTGTGATGCATATGTATTTTACTTTTCATTAATATTCATATTTCCCTCATTTTTAATTTTATTCTTACGTTTTAATTCAAATATTTGTGGTTCATGCTTAATTTCATGGAATTTATATATTGTTTGATCTAACAATTTAATTTAATATATTTTTTTCTACTGCAACCCAGTCACAAATGACTGGTCCTGGCAGCACGTATTAATTTAGTTGTGTTTTCATAACTAATTTAACTTAATTGAATCAATAGAACATATAATAATAGTTGTAGCTATCTCAATTATTATTTATGATTGTAATGCTATCATTAATTGGTATGAGACACTATCGTACTCGACTCGTTAATGATAAATACTGACTGGTTACTGAATTATTAAATTAATTTACAAACATATAAAGTTTATTACAATTATCCTAGTAAATCATTGGTTAAATGCTAGATTTGCAAGGAAACTATATATGACATGATCATTATACAATTGAATGTTAGTTCCCTTGATTCAGGATTAGATAGTTTGTTAACTATTTTTATATTTTAGTTACTTTATTTGCCTGTTTTAGTTAGTTGTAGAATTTCAGATTAGTCGGATTAAATCAAGCAAAAAAACCCCATTTATTTCTTTATTTTCCCTTGTAAAAAAACCCATTTATTTGCCTGGTGGGTTCGGCCCTATTCATCATTATACTCTTTGTTTTGAGGATAGATAATTTGATTTGGTGGTTTGACACTCGTCAATATGTATGGTACTCGTATAGTGTCTAGGATGTGTGAAGGAAATGTATATAGGTGTCTGAAGTGCACCTACACTGCGTGAGTTTGAGCTTAACACATAAGATGGTGTTTGACTAAGCTTATAAGCTCCTCAAAACATCTTATAAGATGTTTGAGAAATTATAAGCTCTTGAAATATGTTTGGCAAAATAAGATGTTTAACAATTTATGAGATATAGAAATAAGCTGTTAAAGCTTATAAACTCCAAAATAAACAAATTTCCCAAGTCCATCTTATCTTATAAGATCTTAAAACATTCAAATTTTACATACTAGTCACTTACATATACTTCACACGTACCTCACACTTATTTCATACGCACTTCACACACTACATACACTTTACACATTAATTCCACACGCACCACACACCTCAAACACAACACATACACTAAATCAAAATGTATGTTTGATAGTGACTTTCATATTAATCCCAAAATTCATAGTTATATCATTCCATTTAATTGCACCCTCTATATCCAACAGAATTAGTGTCCGGCGGTGACTTTTGTCCTCAAATTGGTCATTTTTCAAAACATATCATACTAAGAATGAAATTATGAAACATACATAATTTTTAGTAAACAAACCCTAATCTACAGGACTAAAAATAAAATTTTCCCAGTTTTTTTATACTCCCTCCGTCCCGGCTTAATTTGCACACCTGCTCCGGCGCGTATATTAAGAAAAAACAGATTTTGTGGAATCTTTGACTTTTTAAAAGGTGTAGATTGATGGTGGAGATTTTAAGGGTGGAGAATGTAAGATTCCTTTTCATTTTAGGGGTGTGCAAAATAGGGTGGAACGATCGAAAAAGAAAAGTGTGCAAATTAGAACGGGACGGAGGGAGTATTGTGTGTAGTGTGTGAATTATGTGTAATATGTCTGTAGTGCGTGTAATTTGAGTATAACATCCGATAAATAAGACTTAAACAGAGTTGGGCCATACGAAATTGGGAAAATAATGGGGCCGGCGGAGGACAGCAATATAGCAGCACTTATCATGGTAGCTGTCACAGCCATAATCCAAGAATGAGCTGTCCAGAGACTTGGCCTACAAATTGATTGCCACCAAGACAACACTCGCCCTAACACATCCATTTTCCAGCTCACTTTTACCCATTTGTCTTCACTATTAATGCCTAAATCAATACCACACCCATCTGTAATAACATCTGGCATCTAACCATGATCCCATGGAGCCACCAGGACTACAATTACCCCACAAACTAAGGGTCCACATCTTCAACAAAATACATCTACTTATTTCCATCTTAATCACCACTTGGGAATAACTCTACCTTCCGTTCGTCTTCTAGTATCCTGTGTGTTCGACCCTACACCACGTACGATTCACTCATGTAGGGCAATCCACACAGACACGGACTCATACACGTTTCAATTTACGTGTTGCTATGGTACAAGAACAAGAACGGTCTATATGGTTGAAGAGACCTCTAACAAGTGACAAGTCATGGTGCCTATAGAACCCTATAATAAATGTGCGTTCGACCCTACGCTAGGTGCATCTAGTTTGGAACAAAATGCTTTCCTGCTTCTTGCCACATCACATTCTTAGATTACAACATTACAGTTGATGTAATATTGAAGGGAATGGCGTGTGCCACCTAACTTAACTCTAATTGGCAATGTAACTGTCAAATTTAAAGTCGAAAAGGAATAGAAGGATAACAAAGAGGAAACAAATTGTGCTATGACAACTTATCTTTTTGTAACTTTGAAGAAATGTTTGTGACAATTATTAACTATAATTTGTATTGAGTAAATAATGAATCATTCAATTTACAGAGGCTACTTTGGAAACAATAAATAGGCAACAAAAATTTGAATAAAAGCAACCATGGACTTTGAAAAACTACCTAAATCTAGTTGGCACGTTATGGCTCCTACTGCTATCTCCTCCATCAGAGATACCTTCACTGTTTTGTTTAACGGTTATCTCTCGGCCCAGATTATTATCTTCTCGGAGAGAGCTGGAAGGCTCACGTGCGATTTTTCGGTCCTGCATTTATGATCAACAATTTAGTAACACACAAATTTGTGGAGAAAAATTCAGAGATTTACTTATTTGCATTCTCATTCATTTCAATCTTGAAATTGCATGTTATTGAGGGCGATAAAAAATATTTTAGTCGTACCTCGCGTGATAGCAAGTCCTCTGATTCTAGCATGTGTATAACATGACCCATTTTGGGCCTCTTTTGGGCATCAGGATCAACACATCTAAGGGCTACCAGGATCACTCGTTTCAACGCTTTGGAGGCAGGCCGTTCAGGCATCTTAGGATCTACTACTTCCTCGGATTTCCTGTTTACGACCATCATCTTCAGCCAATCAACGAGATGCACCTGATTATTTTTTTTGGGTCATTAGTCAATTCAATGAAAACAAAGTACACAACTGTTGCAAAGTCATTAAGCATTTTAAATCATTATACTCCCTCAATGGGGGCAAAAAAGTCATGTTTTTCCAAAGTAATGCTTTTCTTGATCTCTAGACAACTAAATAAAGCTACAATCTTTTATGAGTTATCACTCTCACTTATGCTCCTTCATTTATTTGTTACTTTAATAGATTCAACCTCCTTTAATTCTTAAATTGTCGCAAGGGCATCACAGAAATTTCACTAAATAACTAACATGAAAGCAATTTTTTTTGGTAATCTTTTTCTGGGAAAGATGGAGTATTATAAAACTAACCTCTCCCTGCGGGCGAGAATAATCAACGGGAGACCGTCCGGTAATGATCTCCATAATAAATATCCCAAAGCTGTAAATATCACTCTTCTCATTCAGCATACCAGTGGAAGCATATTCCGGAGCAACATACCTAGTCAAAAGATGGTGAATTGTCAAATTCCACCCACAACTGACAGCAACCTAGTATCATACAATGAAAAAGATAAGACATGATATCTTGAATCAACAAAAGAACTAACCCAAATGTACCCATCACTCGTGTAGTAACATAAGAGCGCTCGGAATTCAAAAGTTTAGCAAGACCGAAATCTGACAACTTAGGATGCCATTGACGGTCGAGCAGTATATTGCTGGACTTGATGTCCCGATGAACAACCTTTGGTTCTAGACCCTCGTGAAGATAAGCCAAGCTGTGACAAAGAAGAGTTCCGGATATAAGCAAGAAACAATCATGTCACACTACAACAAAGGACAACGGCTTTGAGTTATCATACCCCTTAGCAGTTCCTAAGATTATGTTCATACGAATCTCCCATGTCAAAGGGCTGACTTCCCCCACATCTCCATGAAGCCACTGGTCCAAATTTCCATTATCGACAAATTCATAGACGAGCATCCTATATAGAAGATAAGACTAGATTTTTAATTTCTTTATCTTTTTTTGTTTTTCAGAAAAAAGGGTTAAATTTATGATGCTTATATCAAAACTTAAACACCTATAAGAGGTCTGTAGCAAAAACAAATTCAGTGGATATACCTGTAAGCTCCTTCAACACAGTAGCCCAGCAACCGGACAAGATTTTTGTGTCTGACACGTCCAATTGCGTCCACCTCAACCTTGAACTCTTTTTCAGCTTGGCCCCTGAGCAATGCATGAATTGTATGAGTTTTGAGTATTTCAAGCAAAACAGGAATAATGAACAGAGAGCGGGAGAACTATACCTTCCCGGTTTTCAGACATAAAGGTTCAAATATTTTCTGGAAAAAAATAAGTAATAGAAGCAAGCAACGGAAGCAGTGCATACTATGACTCACAAAAGTTGATTGTTAAGTTATTAAGCCGAAAGAAACTCCTTTCCAAGCAAAACGAACTAAAGAATGTACTTCCAGAAAATGCCAAATTAATGATCCAAAAATTACCAAATCAGGTATTCTAACTTTGTTAACATACATAAAGCTGAATACATAAAGCTCCAGCAATCCAGAGAATATATTCTTTCACCCCCAAACAATCTCCATTAACAAGAATCTACCTTTTAAAAAAGTTAAATCAAATTGAGGAACCCCCATACCTGTTGTTCAACAAATTCTTTACAGCTATGCGGGTATTATCAGCCAACTCGCCATAATATACAATGCCATATCCACCTTCACCGATCACATTTTCATCAGAAAAAGCATTACAAGCTGCCTCAAGCTCTCTCAAAGTATACCACCTTCCCCATCCCAAATGGGAAACCTCCGGCAATGACCCACTCCCTCCAAAAGATGCTGTATCGGCCCCACTAGTAGCCTTGCTCTCACCACTTGATGCTCTCGTATCAGAAAACACCACCCTGTGCTCCACCTTCCCCATGTCTATCTGTATCTCTGGCACAGCCTAAACATTTAAATTGAGATAACAAATTAATCAATCTTCTTCAACAGTGACCATATTTGGAAGTGTACTCATCATTTTAAATTCTGCAATAAATTGTTTTAGTTTCTCTGTAAGGAAATGCAATTTAAGACAAACCAATTCATTATGTAATTCAAATTTGATGGCTAATCTACTTAAAAGTTAAAACATAATTAGAATTTCAAATTCAGGGTACCAACAATTTAATCTCTAATTGTATAATGACGTCTTGCAATTCACACACACACACACACAAAAGAGGCTCGAATGTAATTTTTTCAGGAGAGCTCAAGTCGACTCTTAATCCGGATGTTATTTAACAGTAAAAGCTAATCAGAATTCAGAAAAAAAGAAGAGAAAAGTTTCTCCCTCCACTGAAAGAGTGCCTTGAAGATTTCATTAGAATCGAAAAATTAGATGTTACGAAACCGTAGAAAAGGAAATAGATCTCGAAATATACCGCAGGCACAACGGGACGATGCTCAGCGGCGGCGTCGCGGGTAATCTCCTGGATTTCCTTAGACACGACAGGAGTAGAATCTCTCATCCGCCGGTGAATTTTACCTTTGCTGCGGCGGCGGCGGCGGCGCAAGGCGATTATGCAAAGAGACATCAGGAACAGGATGAGCACAATCACTGCTCCGGCGACTATACCAATCACCACCCATAGATGCAGCCCGAAGATCGAAGTCTTCTTCGAGAGCTCAGTGTCCACAAACGCCGTATCTAACACCGACATTCCGCAATAGTTTACAAGCACAAATCAAAAGCCTCTGTGTATATCAATCGGTGTGAATTTATGAGTACCGTCGATTTCGGTTACTGTGTGAAAGGTGAAGAACCAGCCATGCAAAATGGAAGCGGAACTGGATTACAATATTCCTGATTCTGTGAGGGAGAAATTAAGAGCAATTTGCACATATGAGTGCGAGTGTGTGCGATGGTTCGCCGTGACTGTTGTTTTGCCGCGCACGATACACAGGAGGATTAGGGATTTGTGAATGTGACCGAATTTGGGATCCACCGGAAAATGGATGTTCCGGCGAGCGTCGCTGTGAGAGAGAGAATCTATATGAATACTAAACTGACACTCTCTGACAGTGTGTGTATGCGTGTGTTTTTCCGTTTCTCTATGTTTTATGCATTTTTTTTAAAAAAGAAAAAAGAAAAGAAAAAGGAAAAATAGTTTATTTTTGTCTTTCTAAATTCTTTTTTAGCTGTAAAACATTTTATCCTTTTTCCTTTTGTAAGGCCTTAAATTAATAGTATTAAATTAAATAGTAAATCTATCAATATTTAAAAAAAATTCATTTTACCTAAAAAAAGATAATTCATTTCACAATTTGAGTTGCATGAGGGTAAGGAAAATTGAAGCTTTGAAATTAGTTTTAGGAGTGATAATGAAATAGAATTAAATATGGTATGTTGAGAATGACACTTTTTTGGAATAGTAATAAGATGTGTTGGTAGAAAAAATGGGAAAATGTTAAAATGACAAATATTTATACATATTTGGTTAAAGTTCAGAAAAAAAGAAAAGGAGAAAATATGAAGTAGTATTTTTTATGTGTGGAGATACATTTGAATAGGTATTTTTCTTCGAGCTTTAGATCACGCAATATTGTTGCCATGATCGTGTCTATGTTCGTACTAGTGATGGCGTGTTTCTTCGAGCTCTCTCCCGAAACAATTTTCCAGGAACTCATATTCGGAGCTTGAGTTTTTAATTTTACAGGAAATTATCAATCTTGCGCAAGAGCTCAATTTGTGTGATTTCTCAATATTGGGGGATTTGATACAACCGTGTTTGCTTCTCTTGGGATGCGGATTGTGCTGCAATATGCCTACCTGTTCTCTTAGACATCCAACATTCCTTTTCGTTGTTATCTTTTCGTAGTATTTTTTCGATTAAACGAACTAAGAATTATGTTGCTCGTACCCTTGCTTGTTTTGCGAAAGCTTCTGATGATGTATGTACTTTGTGGGAATCTTCACCACACTTCCTTTGTCACTTAGAGTTGGCTGTCTCTAGCTGGTTTTTTTTTTTTTTATATTTGTTTTTCCTCTAAAAGAAAAAAACCATGGCATACATAGGGATATGGAAAAATACTGAAACATTAGTATAGCACACATGTCCTACTGAAAAACACTAAAAATCTAGAAAAAAATTGCACATTGAAATTTTCGGTACGATATCATACCATACCAATTGCTCTAGGTCTATTTTGAGTTCACCAAAATTGCTTATCTACCCACTGAATATGTGTATTGATGATGGGTAAGTATATCAGTTTAAAATCTAGTAAGTTATTAACTTTTTCTGTAAGGATGAATATTAAAAAAAACACCATGTAATATGTATGTATTATCATTTAAGTACTTAAACTTTTTTTGTCTTTGATTACAACCTGTAATATGTGGGTTTTCCATTTGCAACCATGCTCAGCTTTTCCGGCAAACGCATCATGTGACTTGCATGCTTTTAAAGGATAAACTTGGAAGTTCCACTACCCCTAACTAATTCCTACTCTAAACACAATCTCTCAGCGAAATTAGGGTTAATTGACCTAAATCCCCAATTGAAAAATTAAATTTGTGGCAAAATCAGATTGCATTTTTGAATAAAAAGACATAACAGAAACTACTTAAGCAATACATCATACAAGCAATTAGCAAATGCCAAAGCAACCCATATCAACTTATTCTTCTTTCTCATAAGACTCATTTCCTCTTCAAGATTGTGCATTCTACTCAATTCATCTTAAAAGTTGTTAACTCTTGCCAAATCATCTTCAAGAGTGTTGACCCATCTAAGAAGCACGGGAATTATTTAATGAGGTCAAACACACGAAAAATGTACAACCAACCAAACCATTTTTTCAAACACAATGCATTTGACCCACATTACGATTTTCAAAATAAATGCAGCAATTTTTGATTGGTTTTAATTTACTGAAAAAATACTGATTATTATTACAAAAATCCCATAATTCTCAAATCCTAAATTCCCCAAATACCAATTGTTGATTAAATGAGACAAAAATTAGGGTTTTTAACATGAAATGTAAAATCTTAACTTGAATCTTGGACAAACACACATCTTTTATGGGTTTTGGTTAGTCCAAGAGGTTCGTGTGATGCGTTGTTTGCTGGAAAAGTTGAATTGGGGTTACAAACGAAAAAGCTCGCATACTGCACATTCTAATTGGAAAAAAAAAAAAAAAGGGGTAAAAAAAGATTTTTTAAGTGACAAAACACATAGTACATAGTGTATTTTAATATTAATCATTTTTTTTTAAATTTTAATACATTAATTGGTAAATATATTATCATCTTTTGGCACGACAAGGGAGGGTGACTATCATTATTATTCTCACTTCAATTAAATATTTTTAATTGAATTCTAGCCTTGGGGTATTTAAGAGAGTAATAAATAAATGGGTAACACCAATCAAAACTGAAACTGCACCATTTCGGGCCCACTCGTATCCAATTGACTTAGTCATTGGGGCTGAACGGTAATGAACTGGGCCCCTCAACTTTGGACTAATGGGTAAAAGGAATTTTTGGGCCAACTATTGGAACACAACATAGGCAAACTAACAACATGATATATATCAAGGGGTAATGTTGTCTCGACAGATTCTGCTCGGGCCGATTTTTTTTAAAAATTTAATTTGATAAACTATTTGTAGAAGTGATAATTAAATTTTTAATATTAATACTCGATCAAAAGTTAAAAAAATTACGCCAAAAATTTTAAGTGCTTCAAAATAATAGTTAACATTTGAATTCTGCCTCATGATTATTATCAATTATATTGTCATTTTAATTAGAGGCTGATTAGAAAAGTTCTAATTTAAAAAAGAAAAAAATTATTTTGCCCATAAAGTCATTCCTATGATACTATCTATTGAAGATGCAATTTGGGTCCATATAAAAGAATAAGAGCCGAATTGCATCTTTTAAGCAAATTAGTTTTCCACCTGTGTGATGCACGGATTAGGACTTTTTTATTAAATTATTATCAAAATAAAAGAGTAAATATGTATATTAATGAAAATTGAAGTAACTAATGAATACAATGTATTATAAAGACTTGTATTAAATGTAGTACTATAGGTAAAACTTTAGTACATAAATATAGTATGACACTAATGCACACGATGATTACATATTGTAATACTTGTAATAATATACAATTATAATTACATATTCGTATAAGACGAAATAATGTCATATATATATTATTTAGTAATATTAATATGAGATCTCATAATGATATTTGTTCATTAAACAATGGTTGCTAAAGTATATTATTTTGACGCATTTAGATAAAATATAATTAGCTTATTATATTTGTAGTTAACATAATTTCTCTTTCTGTAAAAGGAAAAAAACTAATTTAATCAACACATTATGTTTTATTATCAAGAATAAAAGAGAATAAATTAGATATGTTATAACATAAAACTGGGGAGTTCTTTTTAGGAATAGTAATATGGGTAGCATTAGAAGAAACACAAGAGAAAATAAAAAATTATAAACCTTTCACAAAACCGAAAACTACAACTTATTAAATGTAAAACGGAAGTAGTACATTGTGTTTGTAGGTCTAAAATCATTTTTTGTCCCATAAATTATCGCTTGTATGCTTTTGATCCAAAAAATAGTTAAGAGTTTAACTTATCCTATAATTTAAGCAACTGCTAGCAATTGATCCTTTTTCGCCGCCTGCGACCAAATTGGTTCTCACACATGCTGATCACGTGACGGCAAAATCCAATCAATTTTAAATTATGTGGCATCGACACACGTGTTTTTTTCTGGACAATTTGATCACTGACGACGAAAAAAGATTGCGAATAATTTATTAAATTACGGAATTGAATTAAATTTTTAACTACTTTTTTAGTTATAAGTGTACAAGGAAAAATTTATAAAACCAAAAATGATTTTACTTGTATGTTATTTGTAGATTTAATTTGGAAATGCCGTGCAAGATGATGTGTTGAATTTGATGATGGATATATCATATATAGACTGAATTATTGGGTCGAATGTATATTGCAAAATCTTCAATATACGCACTAAAATTTCTCGAGTAAGTCTTGTGTGTGACGGTCACATGTATGACGGGATACATTTTTACATGAAACTTTTATAAGAAATAGTGATACTTTCACAGATAAAAGTGATACTTTTACTACATTGATAATTTTACAGATAAATCTGATACTTTTGCTACCAAAAATGATTTTTTTTTTAAAAAAAAAGTGATATTTTTACAAATAAACATGATACTTTTACCGTAGAAAGTGATACTTTTTCTCGTCACACCGTGTGACGACCGTTTGACCGTGACATATAAGTTTTTGCCAAATTTCTTTAAGTTAATAACCTATTGATCATGCAAAATCTATAAACTTTTTATTAACATATCTCAATATCCATAAATATCATTACAATGTTTGACTTATCCTGCAACCTGTTAATCGAGAAATTCTATGCTATCTAGTTGGATAGTGTCCGACTTAATAATTTACTCGTTCATCCAAAAAGTGAAAGAAGATCAAATAAAAATTAATTATTGATCTAAATTCACTTTCTAAGTGTGTGGTTGAATTATCCAGACGAACACTACCCGACGGCATAGAAGTAGCTTAATCTGGTATGATATATGGAATTAAAAATGCATACATCAGCCTCAATTTTCCAGTCTTTTTTCTGTCAATGATGGAGAAATAACATCAATCTTTAAGGGCATTTTCTGTAATGTGGATCTAAACAAACATTAAATAAAAAACAAATGAAAAACTAAACATTCGTAGCTTAGATTAAATATTTCTTAACCAAATTGGGTAGTTATCAAACACAAAAAAGAAATCCATGATGCAACTTGCAAACAAAACACCACAAGATTTTAATTCTGAAACCTCACATTTGTGCAAGAACCATGCATTATATCTACACTAATCAATACTTGATGCTCCACAGAACCGATGAATGCACATCGTCAACAGCGTACTTCAGCTCACGCGGCATGTTCTCTACCAAACCATACTCCTCCAGTTTAATCCTCAACAGGCGAAGCAAATCCCTGTATCCAGATTGCTTTTTTTCGATCACCCTACTGTATGCATATAAACCAAGCCATATGATTTCTTTTTTCTTCACATCATATTTTGGTCGAAAAGCAGGCTCGGTTTCAAAACGATTTATCTTCCTCTTTATCAGTTTGACCATGTACCTAGAACCAGAAAATGGGTAAGAGAGAGAAAGATGGGTATGATGCAGTTGCAAGAAAGGGGATTTCATACCTCAAAGAACTTTTAATAGCATTGATACAGAACTTGGGAGTGAATGTAGGAAAAATTGATAGGTTGGAGATGTAAGATATGAATTTCATGGCAGAAAGGAGAAACACTTGGTAGATGTTGAGTCTGACCACGCCTGGCGAATTGATGTTCGAGTCGTAGAATATAGGATGGCATTTAGGTCTCAGAAAGCTACACAATTTCCTCTTCAAATGGCTACCCACTTTACCTTGAGTGATCACTGTTAGTGTTGATCTTAAATGAGTGTTCCGATACCTGTAGAGATATCAGTGTTACATAGAGATATAGATAAAAATAAACCCAACTCAACAAATGTAATTCAAACGATAACAATGTGAACATTTAGAACGAAAAATGGTCGATAACAGTTTATGCATTACTAGTGTAGTCACTAATCAGCCATCCTGATCAAACTAAGTAACGGAAAAGGCCATGCATGAGGGTCCATTTCAAGATGATCCTGAACGCAACAGAGAACCAGGGTATAAATAAACATATAACTATAGTAATGTCGCAGAAAAAGCTCGTTACACAAAAAATTATATAATGACATAAAGATTTATAATAAAGGCTCAACTATCGCATACTAATTAATGTTCAAGATTTTGTAGATATATTAGGAGGACACGAAGCTTATGGTTCAAAATTTGAGCTCTGTATCCTAAAGCTTATGATGGAAGCCTTTTTGTTTTCAAGTATGTATTGCATGATTATACTAAAAATAATGTGTGTATTTTGAAATATATTCGGACAAGAAACACACAAGGTTATGATAAAAAAAGAGAAGCTACAAAAGAAACACTAGCAGATAGTTGCAAAGAAGAACCGAACCTTGTATAGTCGGCTTGAATTTCTAATGTAGTGCAATTTACAAGCAGGCCACTCCAACGAAGAAATGAAATGTCATCTTTGCCAACATGTATCCTGTTTGAGTGGCATACTTGGCCTTCATTCATGCCAAAATTCAGACCATATTTATCCTTATTCATGCAGCAGTTGTAATCACGAACTCCTCTTTCTAACCGGGAAAAGAACATGGAAGCCTGCTTCTCAGAAGTTGATATGAAAAGGAAGTCATCGATGAACCTAAGCAGAAGATAGTCACAACCAGGGTGATCTTGTGCTGTTCCAGATAAGTCCCTATTAGCTTTCTCAAGAAATGGAAAGAGAACATTATTCTCCATGTGTCCATAGTAAAATGAGCAGAGTAAGGATGACAAAACACTTCCTTGAGGTATACCAACACGTTGAAGGTAGAAGTTGTTCCCCAGTTGCACCACGTTGCGCGTTATGTGCTCTTTCAAGATTGAGTTGATTTCTTCCTTCATTAGTTTTCTGCCAAATTCCTGAAAACAACAGTGGTGAATAAATGATAACACATACAGCACATAAAGAGAATTGTTTTGATGTAAATTATGGAGTGGGATTATATATTGGTCCAAAATTGTGTGAAATTTGGTTTTAGTTAACAAATACCTTCTTAACAAGAACACTGTCCAATAAGTGGGAATGAAGCCGTGATCTGATGCTCGCAGATGCAGTAGCAATGTCTTGATTTGCTAATGCGTGATGCTGACAGTCCTTCAAAGATTTTCTAGTGCTGATGACATGGGTCAACTTTTCTAGAGTAAAATTTTCATCAACTATGGCATCCTTCATAACACTGAGCAGTTTGTCCTGATTAATAGAGTCGAAAGCTTTTGACACGTCTGAAACCACCAGGAATGCCTTAGGCATGCTGGTCGATCTATTTCTCAGAAGAAACAAGAAAGGGACAAGCTTCTTGTAGACATCATTGTAATCAAAAACTGATGAACCCAACTTTTCTGCCTCTTTTGCCCGTAAACCTTTTATAACCACATGTAAATCAAGAAGGACACTGTTTACAGGCTTGAAAAACCGATATGTGCCTTTGTGTTGGTGAGGGCAACATGATCTTCCCCGCAACTTTTGATTGGAGGGAAGTTTAGAATAAGGCGGATTCACACGCATTCTTGATGGCGCTCGAAGATTTGTGAGCATTCTAAATCCATTTTCCTTGGGAAGAAGTCTTGCCCTTGAGAAACCGAATTGTCTGTTCCCAAATACTTCTAGGGCAGATGCATGATCTAGTAAGCGATACCTGTCATCCTTCATACACTCAGCTTCTCCCAGCATTTTCACCCAAGTAGCTTTTGGATAATATTGTACTTCTTGTTTCTCATGCTCGCTTTCTGTAACATAAAAGTTGGCTTGAACCAATGGTGACACTAGATGTTCAAAAAACCAAAATATCCAGCATTCAAGTATTGCATGCCTAGCATTATCTGTGACATGACGTTCCCTACATCCTCCAGTTTGCTTATTTGAAAATAAAGGAAATTTTGATATCTTCAATTTATAAATGCATTCCTGCAGAGAGAACTTCTCATATCTTCGCAGATGAATGAATTTTGAGATGTTTTTCCTCAGAACTCTCCAGTTAGAAGGCTCTCCCAGCAATGACGAAGGGACTATTCTTCTACAAATCGCCCAGATAAATGACACGACATCTTTCCTGGGGCAACACCTAATCGGCTTGATCTGATCCGTAGAGGCTTCTGAAGCCATCTTGCAATTTTTGGTTTTAGCAGCATGAGACAAGTTTCCATCATTTTGAGCAGCATCTTGTTTGCTTGTAGATAAATTTGTCCCTGAATCAGGTCCCTAGCAGAGAGAGAACTTTCAGACTGGAAAAATGAAACATTGCACAAAATGCGTCCACAAGAGAGAAATATACTACAAGAGCTTACTCGCAAAAATTTACTGATAAGAATGATAAGGAAAAAATGAATAGTGATCTAGAACTCTAATTTTTTAAGAGAGAACTCAGAAGTATTTGAATATGTGAAGTTAAGAAAGACGGAATTTATAATTTATAAAGTGTCTTTCTATTTAACACTTTAACAGAAACAAGAGGCCCTACTTTCAACAATATAAGGATGGTGACAACAAGAAAAAAAACGCATTTATCCTACTATGTGTGTTTGGCATATGTATTATGTCTTCGAGTCATTTTCAGTAAAAACACACAAGTATATTATGTCTTTTCTAATCATTTCATTTAAAGTTCTATTACATCTTCCCCTTTCGTTCCCCTTTCAGTTTGAGTTGATGAATTTTACCTAGTACATATACTAGGACAAAAGGTTGAAAATTTGTCAGTCCATAACATCATCGTGTCAATACTAGCTAATATTTATACAAACCTTCAGTTCAGTCCCAACTCCTGTACTTGCATCTTGATATGAGGATTGGATGGAGCAGTGTTTGTGCAACAGCCTCAGATATGGGCAATTTTGGCTCTGACGTATGAGACGTTTGAGTAGTTTCGTAAGGGTGTGATACCTAGAGGACAACCAATCAGGGTGCAGGATGGAGAAATAAGTTATAACCCGTATCTGTAAACATAATATAATAAAATGTACTAAACATGCATGTTAAAGATTGTTCATCTGTGTAGTCACCTACATAATTCAATTAATGAGTTGTAGTTACATCCTATTCGTGCATAACGGAAAGTAAACCATGGTTTTAGGTAAAGACAATGACATGACTTCTACGGGAAGTTGTTATATTTTAAATGCATATCACATACTAGGTGTACAAATTATGAGATATCTGAAATATATACAACTAGGAAACCAATGTGAAATAGAGAGTAACATAAATTAGGGCGGTTGCTTACAAACAGTTGGGGTTGGAGAGACAACCATTTTTGCTCTGAGAAAATGGTATTGCCTCGGCATCATTCCCATTGCTGAATGTTCTGAAGATATTGTTGAACAAATCACAAGCTCCAGAACCATTGGGCCTTAAAGTATGCAATATGTCTGTGCTAAGTTAAGGCTGCAAGCAAGTTTTTTAAGAAGAACCAGAAAGGTCCATGACAGAGGAAAGTGGATTGTATGGTCCAAAACAGGGATCTTTGTTTTGGGACATGGACAGAAAGATGCATACAAGAAATAAACTTCAATAAGAAACAACAGAAGACCCTCACCAGCTTTTATTCGGAACAGGGAGTTAAGAGTACTATATTCGTCATTATTGTATCTGCTAGAGGTCATATAACGCACAGTACTCTTACCAGGATTTATAGAAATAACTAGATATTAAGGATACGCTTCCTTGGCAACATTGATGTAGAATTCTCCAATCTATAGAACATGTTACGCCTCTCAATCTCATCATTTCTTTTCCTCTTTGGCTGGTTTTGGAATACTAAACAACAAAAGCAAAGAGAAGTGTTCTGCAAAACTCAAAACAAAACAAAACAAATTATGTAAGCAGAAAACAAATGAAAGATACATAGGAGTTACGATACGTATTCACATATATATGCAATAAAAAAGTACCTTACATATATAGACATACATATCGGAATTATTAAAAAAAAATTAACTTGCTTCTTGCCACTATAAAAATCCCGTTGTAGAAGTTTTAAGCAACTTGACAATTCTAGCAAGCCTTGAGCCTCACATTAAGTTTAAAAGCCAAGAAAGCGTGAACATTTCACTCATAGGCCACATCGTATGTCAATGTTTTGAGATCTCTTAATATAAGGATCCAAAATATCCTGAAATTTGACTCTACTTCTATTCTAATTAAAAGTATGTTTTTCCATACCAATTAGAAAAATGTATTCTTTTGGGATTTGCTTACGAAGATTGCAAAACTTAATAATAGTTCAATTGAAACAAAAAGCACCAGACTTACACTCTGATCACTGTTGCGATCATTTCCTCTACATGGGATCAAAGAAGGGCCTTCTTCAACAACCAACTGTCTAGGTTTTCTTTGACGCTGCCAGCGAGGCCGTCGAGTACGATCTTGTGACACAGTGGTTTTCTCCTTCACGCTTTCCTCACATTCTTTATGAGAAAATTCTGTAGAAATACACCTAGATCCTGCAAGCACTGAAACTTCCTCAGGATAATTTTCCTTAAACTCTTTTACCTCAATCTGAGTTATCCTTACCATTTCCTTGATTAAACCTAGTAGAGTGTGAATGAGGCTCGGAACCCACATTATATGTGTGTCGCTGTTGTTTCCTGGGTATGGACTCAACTCCTTTGACTCTTCTTCTCTTCTTGGATCCTAAAAAAGTTAGAGAGGGTTAAATTTAAAATTGTTAAGAGAACTATTGGAGAACCAATGCTAAAGGAGGTCCCAATACTCAATAAAAATGTAAAAGTATACAATGGTAGACAAAAGCAGTAATAAATCAGGAACATGCAGAATTTCTAACAGGAACTTTTGTCTCAAGTGTAACAGCTAAAATTCATTAAGATGGACGTAAAACATGTATTTGGTCTGATTGAAATAATAAGGATTTTCACTAAATACACATATACACATCTCCTTTTAATTATATAAAAAATAATCTTAACAGTAAACTATTGTCTCATCTTCATTTTTCACAATGAAGCCTTTATAATTGAAGTCTGTCATATATTTTACCAGTAAATGTTGCAGGAGCCGATGACAGCTATATTAGCATCAAATGTCATTAGGATTTTTTTTCACAATATACTATGAAAATTATCGTAAAGCAATCTATGCAAGAGAAGAGGGAAATATCTTTTGATTGGATTATGAGCAGCCAACAATTATGCAATTTGATCACTACCAAGTCATGCCAGATAAGTCTCATATTCAAAAGTTCAGGTCTCAACATCAAAATAAATAGCCTAAACCTTGCACTCATAACAACCAATAATCTGGAAATAAACTCGGAATGAATGAAGTTCGTTTAATGATGGAATTTCATTTAATATTACCATTAGTTGCAAGTGGATGACGCTGCGCGTCTGGCTCAGGCATGGACTTGGAGAATTTATGGAGGAAACTGGTAATTGGACAACCAACAATCTGATGGTATTTCTTTGGAGGCAGGGGTACGAAAAGTGAAGTGTACCTCAACAAATATACCATGATAGCATCACCCACCTAATTGACATTGGTCAACCAATCATGTCAGATATAAATATATAAATTAAGTATTAATTCTATTTACTTACCCTTCTTCCGAGGACTTTCCACTCTAAGGATGTTAGTGCATCAACCACTTCACTTGAGCGCCTTTCCTGACAGAAGCAAGAAACAACCATTAAAGGAGTACAACAATAATCAGTTCCTTCAAGGGGCAGGAACTCAAAATTACGACATTTTTATGAAAAGAAAAGCAAGAAAAATATTTATGCCGATAACTTAAAATTAGGTGACAGCTTCAGTTGAATAAAATTCTATTTCAAATGACATGTGATTGAATTAACTCACAAAAACACTAACCTTATCATAGCTGCAGCAGATCAGATTTGAAGTGGAAGGTTGCTCATACAACATTATTTCAATGGTTCTTCTGACAATCTGAAAGCACATAAAGGATTAAAGTTAGCAAAAAAATTGCTTAGAAGTTCTTTCACATCATGAAACGTAAACGAACACATACTCTACAGTAAAACTGTGATACAAGGAGAAAGGTGTATCGCATCATGAAATCAGCCTTAGTGCATCTCTTTAAAACCACATTAAGCTAGTAGGATAACTAGTACATATTCCCAGTGAGACCATAGATATCTACCAGCCCAGTTTAAAGGTGCATCGAATGCTCCAAATTCATGGAAAAATCCATATTTATGCAGCCCAAATGACAAGGAGAAGTGCACATTGCAGCCTCTTTTCAAATGCTTGAACAATTTTTAGTTATACATTACCTAATGCATCCATACCTACTTATTTTTCATTAGGTTGCATCGAACACCACAAAACAAAAACAAAAAAAAGAAAACAAAACGAAAAAAGGGCCAGTTGATCAGTTCCTGCCATTGTTAAAATACCAGTTCTTCTAAGCTCCTACTTTACTTCTAGCTCAGGCTTACCATAGAGTCATAGACATAACAAATTTTCACAGTCATGAAGTAAACATTTAGTAGTCTCAAACAACAGATTTCTCAAATTCAACATTTTCGATACCGAAATACACTACACCACAAGACAGTAGCACTCCACATTTCACAAACAAATCGTATTGTTCTTCGTTTTCTCATTTTCCCGCCAAAAGCAAGTTAAAAAAAAAACGAAAACATTGTTTTCCCGCAAAAAATGTGACCGGCACAAATCCACACGAGCAGAAGTACCTCGAGCTGCGACCAGCGGCAGTGAGGGTCAAATGGGGGAATGTCAGGCGCAGTCTCAGATACAACCACGAAGCTTTTATTTAAAAGCCGATGATACTCCAATGTATCGTCAGGCCTCACAAGAAAATATAGGGCTTCGTCGCCGCGGCATGAGATGCAGCGACGTCTCCTACAGCTGCATCCGGCAGATGGTGGACGGATCAATGTTAGAATTGTGTCCGCGAGAGTCCGAGGGCGGTTGCGGAAGAGTCTCCAGAGGACCTCTGGAACGCGCTTTCTCTTCTTCGCCATTGCTCTGGTAACGGCGTCGGAAAGTGAATGGGAAAAGAGGTATCAGGATTTATGGAGGTATTATTAGCAGAGTATTGGGAATTGGGGAAGAACTGGTGGACACTGGAATTCAAAAATCTTGGCATCAAGCTACAGAGCTTGAGTGTGTAATTTTATTTAAAAAAAAAATTAATTACTGTACGAATAAATCTTTTTTTGAATTGAGTGAGTCTTGGTGTGACGATCACACGTGTGAAAAAATATACTTTTATTAAAAAAATTAATATCTTTAGAAGAAAAAGTGACAGATAAATGTGATACTTTTGCTACAAAAAATTATACTTTTTTTTGTTAAAAATAGTGATACTTTTACAAATAAATATTATACTTTTACAACAAAAAAAATGATATTTTTGTCTGTGACGGTCTCATATAAGTTTTTGCCTTTTGATTTAAGTGATTCGATTGTCAGCTTATTGCAAATTGTTTTAACCACTGATTACTAATTATGGAAGAATTAGGTAATTTGGGCTAGGGGTGTTTGCAATTGCTTTTATAAAGTATTTTTCAGTTTATAGTTTGAGAAAAACTGTTTTAAAGTGTATGAGAAAATAACTTCAGCTCGAATAAAAGTGATTTTAGACTAAAAGTTAAAAGTAAAAATAGTTGTTCTTTTTCAACTTTTTTGGTATTTTGTAGGTAGGGATGTTAAACGGGCTAGCCCTAGCGGTTTTTGGGCTACGGTTTAGTCGGGCCATTTTTAACGGGCCGAGATATGGTGAACCTAACCCTAACCCTATCGGTTTTCGGGCTAACCGGGCCACTATCGGGTTATGAGTTGCAATTTTAAAAGTATAAATTTAAATCAAAACTCATACAAATATACTTAAATAATATTTAAATTTATCAATTAATGATATGAAAGAAAAAAATTAACAATTTAAATTTTAATCATAGAAGCACTTAAGAGAATTGCATCAGCTAAACAGATTATACAAGAAAATGTTAGTTAAAACTAATTTAAACATCAAAAAGGGCACACACAACATAAAAGCAGCTTATGTAATAAGCATCATAAACATCATTGTATAACTAAAAACATTAGTTAAGGCTATAAGAATTTATTGTATAAAGCTACTGGATATAAACACCAAAATATTATCTCTAAGTATCATTGTCTTCAACTTGAACCACATTAGATGAATGACTTATATATTATATATTTAAATAAATAGAAAGAATCTCGGAGAAGTGATACGTAAAATTGAAAATCGCAATAAGTTTCGGGCCGGCCCGGATAAACCGGCGGGCTAGCCCGGATAAACCGCGGATTTAGCGGTCCGAGCCAAAAAGCCCGGATGTTTAAACGGGCTACAAAATGGGAGCCCTAACCCTGACATTTTTTCGGTTAAACGGGCCAGCCCTACAGGTTTCGGGCCATTATAACATCCCTAGTAGGTAGTATAATTCTTTTTCTCTTACTCATAAGGTAAAAGCGGCTTAAGGGAGTGTTTGCGATTGATGCTACTTAAGAATAATTGATTAAATTTAGATATTATGAAAAAATTACTTTTAAGTAAAAGTAGGGAGTGTTTATAAGAATAAGTGATTTATAAAAAAAAAATATATATATATATATAGGAGTTTATTGTTTGGAAAAAATGTTGGCAAGATTAACACACAAGTCACTCAATCAACTCATACAAGCAATTTCTCAAACACCTTTTAAGCACAAGTGTAATTAAGCAATTCAATGAGAATCTAAACTATGAACAAGGAACTTTACGTGGTTTGGCGAGATGCATACGTTCACGGGCTAGGATGAAACTTTCACTAATACAATCAGGGATTACAAAATACAAAAATCAAGAGTTCAAGCTCATAATACCCTATGGCTCTATATTCCTCTCTTGATTTCTCTACAATCACTTGTATTACATCTCTCTAGCGTAGTTAATGATCAAGTAACAACAATACATTCTATATTAACCAACTAATCTGTCTTGGGAACATAATAAGGGCGAATCCTACTAAAATCACTAAGATACCCTTCTAGAAAGTGTATGCATGAAACTCCAGAAAACAACAACAGTTTTGCTTCAAAACGACAATGGATAGACAACGATTTTGACAGATAAGTTAGTTAAAACTGCTGTTTCTTGATCCATCTGAGTTATGTCTTATCTCAGATTGAGCAAGAATTCTTGCTACTTCCTTCTTCACTAGGGCTGAGAGCAGTGATCATTGTTGTCTAAGTGATGGTCAACATTAATCTTAGCTCCTTTGCTCATATTAATTGCATTTGCATGATTCCTTTGCTCTTCAGGGACATCATACCAATCTGGATATCCCTTCAATTTGAAGCAGTCTCATATTAGATGCCCATGTATTCCACTGTGTTCACAGAGCCCTAACACATGGCATGTAGTGGTTATTTTGAAATACGAAATGGAACACCAATTGAAATAAAGAATCCAACCCGCTTCTGGAACGTGTTTGACAATATTTGTAAACATTTATGTGGTAAAAAACTAGTTATTTTTTTACTAACATCAAATAAGCACACATTTTCCTAAATCTCCATACAAATAAATGAATTTAACCAAATACTTACTTGAATAAGAGATAATATACAAATATTAAATTATATATAGTATGATTATTGTTTTTATTATTTAATGAATCTTGGAAAACTTATTGGCGAGCTATTAATGAATCACTCAATAAATTTGTAAGCTATGTTCATTTACACAAAGAGATCAAAATTTTATACATTTATTCAAATAAACGAGTTGTACCACGAGTTATGCAACAAAATGTGTGTTCATTTATATAGATTGGAAAAAAAAAAAAAAGAAAAAAAGAAAAACAACACGGTTTCTAGTCAGCTGCTAGCCTGTAAGCTGTACCAATAACTACGTTGTCCAAGCACTCGACTATTGTCCCCACGCGTCTGTTAATGCCCCTTCTAATTTCTATTTCCAAACGAAAAAGTCAGACAGGAGACTCCAAGCTCGCTTCAATGGCGACAACGAAAACCTTAGTTATCTTTCTCTGCATCTCTCTATTCTCTCTCATCACCCTCGCCTCCGCCTTCTCCCCTAATGATAACTACCTCATCAATTGTGGCTCAAGCATCCACTCCGCAATTTCGTTGGACCACCGACTCTTCACCCCCGACGACTCGCGATTCCTTACGTCAACCCGGACTATACAACTCGACAGCACTGAACCACTCATAGGCGCCAATTCCGATCTCTATCTCTCTGCCAGGGCCTTCAATCACCCCGCGCACTACGTGTTTCCTGTCAGAGATCGCGGAATTCATCATTTGGTACGCCTCCATTTCCGTCCACTAAAAAATAATTATAACAACCTCTATGATGCTCAGTTTCATGTAATTGCCAACGGATTTTTGCTATTACGCGACTTTCGTCTCCCGAAAAGCGAGAATTTCCCCGTTATTAAGGAATTTGTGATCCCGGTTGATTCCGATGAGGTGAAAATTACATTTATGCCCTCGGAGAAATCGAGATTCGGTTTTGTGAATGCAATCGAAGTGATTTCAGCTCCGCAAGACTTGATTGCGGACGTGGCGCAGTTGATTGATTCTGAGAAGAATGAGAGGGTTACTGGGTTATTGAAAAATGGTTTCGAGACTGTGCATAGAGTGAATGTTGGAGGGTTCAAAGTGACACCGTTTAATGATTCTTTATGGAGGACTTGGGTAACAGATGATGAGTACTTCCTGCCGAATGATGCCTCCCAGAAAGTTCATTTTGGGGGCAGAATTAAGTATCGAATGGGTGGGGCAAGTAGGGAAGTTGGGCCAGATAATGTTTACAATACTGCTAGAGTGATAAAGAGCTCGACTAATTCAATCCCAAAGTCGAACATGACGTGGTCGTTTGAGGTAGAGAAGGGTTACAGATACATGGTGCGTATGCATTTTTGTGATATATCAAGTGTGGCAACATACATGCTTTACTTCAATGTGTATGTGAATGGGAACTTAGCATACGAAAACTTAGATTTGTCAGAAATTACAAATGCATTCTTGGCATCTCCGTTCTATGCTGATTTTGTGGTTGATGATGAAAGCTCGGGAAAGTTGGTTGTGAGCGTGGGGCCCTCAAGCAAGAGCTTGCCACAAGCTGTTGATGCCACTCTTAATGGGATTGAGATATGGAAGTTGAATAATTCAATGGGGAGTTTCGGTGGAGAGGTGTGTGCGGATTATGTGTGGAGAAGCTGGAGAAGGGAGCACAACAGTATTTTGCTTCCTTTGATTGCTGTAGTATTCTTGTTGCTGTCAGCATCTGTGCTTTTGCAGAGGAGGACCACTTCTGTGGGGTGGTCGAGGTTGCCTGTGGATGTGCCTGAAGCAAATTCGAAAGGTGGCGTCTGATTATCGTCTATTCAATAAGCTTTTCGTGTTAGATGTTTCTGATTATAACTGTTTCGTATATCCAAGAAACTCTGCAAGTGTGAGGTGCAGGTGTTATATGCTGTTAGTAAATATGCGTGTCTGTAGTTCTGATTGGGGCCACTTTGATCTTGTAACACCGCCAATCTCTTACTTTGTTGTCTGTAAATGGTGTTGGAACAAAAAGATAGTTGTTTCGGTTGCTTTTTAAGTGTTGAATACATGTTATGACTTTCAAACCTTCATTAATTTTTCCCAGTACTTGTTGTAACTGCATTTATGCAATATTGCCAAAACAATTGGCATAGAGATGTGAATTTAAAGCATTATAGTAGCTTTAGGGGCATTTTTTGATACTAACGGAGAATGTTGTAACTAAGGAAGGTAAACGAACCGAATCGAGCCGAACAATACAGGGCTTGAGTTCGGCTTGTTTGACTTTTCAATTGGCTCGAGCTCGACTCGTGTTTACCTCGAGCTTTTATAATTATGTTCGAATTCGATTCGTCTTACAAATACTGAGCTTGTGAATGATTCGAGCTTGGTTTGTCGTGAACTCGGCAAAAAATTGAACAAGCATATTAAGAGCTCGAGTTTGTTATACGATCGAGCTCGAGCTCGTGATTGGGAGCTCATACAAGTTCATTATGTGACAGTAGAAATATGACTAACAAAAATCACACGAACCTACTATTTATCAATTTAAAAATGACAATGTTATATATTAATTACAAAATATATGAACTCTCTTATATTAACATCGAAACTAGCAAAACTACTAATTCAAATCTTAAAGCCTACATATAATCCGAGCTGGCTCGTCAGCCTAGCTTGCAAGCCAGAGTTCACAAGAAGCTTGGGGACTTACGAACCAAATACTAATAGGCTAGCACTCGGCTCGAAAAAAATTCAAGCTCGAAATTTGGTTTGAGCTTGGCTTATTTAGGTTAGCAAACGATTCCAAACGAATAACTTATCAAACGAGATCTGAATAGTTTGCAAATAGTTTGGTTTGGTTTACATGATTACATCCCTATGTAACCTACTTTGACCTGGTATTTTCTCTTAAGTATGCATCTTATAAGCCTCTTTGTTTAATCCAGATTAAGGTCTCTCTCTCTCCTTTGTAAGTCGAGATGGGGGACGCGTCGAACCCCCCACGCTGTCGGAACTACCTTGTCTTAAGATATTGTTGCATCAGCTAGAAGAACTGCTGAAAACTTTAGCCTTAAAGATTGTAAGCTTGCTTCCTGAAATTTTAAGAACTAAGAACATCGTATCATCTTAAAAGCATGAAAACAGAGTTTGGTTGTTCAGTTTAATGCCATGTACTGTACATGCAGGTGATGTGATTGTATAGTCTTTCCTGATTCTAAATTTCTGGCACAGTAGGAGGATTTCTTTGTGGGACCCTGTTTGAGGAGCTTTGTGACAAGTAAACCATGAAACTGGATGTTTCTGAGATAACTTTGGGTAGGTTTGGGAATTTTTTGGTTTTTTCGTTTTCTTTTAGTTGAAATATTGTCAAGACTTCTGGAGTCTGTTTTAACACTTCAAGGCTGGTTCATAAATGATCACTTGATATTCGGTAATAAACAAATCCTGATTCAACCTTATAGAGTCAAGCAGAACGCAGTTTGGGACAATTCGGATGTGTTGTTTGGCCAGGTTGCTCATAAATATCATGGATTTCAAAACAAAAAAATGTCCTGCCCGCATCTTTCTTCTTCCTCTTTATGTATTGCTAGTTTTTTATTCCCTTTCTTTTTTCTATATGTTTTTGCTTGCTCTTCTTCTTTTCTACGAGCTTTGAATGGCGCATGTTGATGGACTGTTGGGAGGAGTTTCTCGTGAAACAGGTCAGAAGTTATCTTCTTTTTCTTCTTCAGACCTGAACCATTTTTGTTCTGTTCCTGATCCTTCATTATTTATCACTAGTTTTGTATTCCCTTTTTCTTTTCCATTTGTTTTGCTTGCTTTTCTGTTTTTTGCTCTTCTTCTTTTCTACGAGCTTTGATGGCGCATGTTGATGGGCTGTTAAGAAGAGTTTCTCATGAAACAGGTCAGAAATTGGTTAATCCGTTCTGGGGTTTTGAGATTGTTGTGTATTTGTTTCTGAATGTTGGTATGACCAAATGAGAAATTGCACAGAGTTTCAATTGGTTGTCTCTGAAAATTTGCAGCATGTTCATAAGTGAAACTTTACATCATGTTTTAATGTGTTGGGGTACATTTGTCACATCAACAGTAGAATTCTATGCTAATTGCTGATATTGGATGTGCCTTTCCTTTTCCAAGGATATCACCCAACCAAACCCGACCCAAGATTTGATTGCCAAGGATTACTATGGGCACGAGTGGCGATTCAAGCACGTATTCAGACGTAATAACATCAATGTTAGTGGTTCAATTTACTTATCTTCGGTATTCCTTATCTTGAATCTGATGAGAATGTGTAATCCCTTTTAACTCCCTATTGGTGCCGTCATCAGGCCAACCCAGGAGACACTTGCTTACAACTGGATGGAGTACATTCGTCACATCAAAGCGATTAGTTCCTGGCGATTCTGTTGTTTTCTTGAGGTAATCTTGTTTCTTTTCTTCTTCTTATAATAGTCCTCCATTCTTGAGTTTACAATTTGACTTACAACTCCGGATGGCGGCAGGGGCGATAATGGGGAGTTGCATGTTGGGGCCCGCCGCCTTGCAAGACAAGGGAGCTCTATGCCAACCTCCGCCACTTCCAGCCATCTTGGTGTGCTTGCCACTGCTTCCCGTGCTATTACAACACGAACCCTCTTCGTGTTGTACTACAAGCCACGGTATGTCAGTTTGTGCTCCATAAATTCAACTATATTATCTCATCTTTTTTAGGATCTTAACTTTGTCTCCTATGCTCGATGTTTTATCAGGACAAGCCAATTCATTGCTGGTCTGAATAAGTACTTGAAGGCTACAAAACATGAACTTTTGTTGGCATGCATTTCAAGATGAGATCCAATGAAGATTCTCCTGAGAAAAGGTTCTTTATTCGTTACGCCACATTCGGTTTCTTGAAAATGAACCTTTATGTTGGGAAACCACAGATTAATCCGAATTATATCATTTCCATAATTCAGATACTTCCGTAACAGTCTGTCTGTTTCTCTTTTTCTGGTGGGAAAGACCCTCCAAAAAATTCAGTACCTGCCTGAATTGCAACGACCACACGATATTCTTTAGTAAAAGACCAAAGAGTAGTTTGATTTGTGCTCATTGCATAGCTGCTTACGCCTAATGAGTCGGTTACCAATGTTAGTTAAATTTATGTTTGTAGGTATTATTTTTATGTTTTGGGATTCAATTTGTACAAGTAAATGCAAAAAGAGGTGAAGGAATACAAAAATGGGTGAAGAGACCATGAAAAACAGGGCAAAAATTGAGAGAACATCTACTACCTAGGCCTTTGGTCTTGGGTTCGAGTCACCGTGAGGGGAGGAGAGGGGATGGGGAAGATAGAGATGGGTTGTTCCAGGCTCTATTCTTCCAAGTTATACCCGATGTAGGAACACATGATCCAGCTACTTCTGAATTTGGATTTTTGTATGTGAATTTAGAGATAAGTTTGCCAACTTGGCCTGTGTTGCAAAAGCTATTGATACCCGATATAGGATCGTGTCTTCATATCCTCAATCTCAGACGCCGGTGGTAGGGCGGTTGGGGGTGGAAATGGGGGCAATATTGGCTGGTCGGGGTAAGGTGGAGGTTGGGGGTTTCGAACGAACCGAACCCGAGCTTAATATCGAGCTCGATAAATTTTTCGAGTCGAGTTCGATAATATACACGAATATTTTATATATATAAAAGAAATTCAATTATGCATAAAACTCTGTTCAAAGGGAATCGAACAAATGACCTTCAAGTTCCAACTATTACATGTTTTACGAATTCGAGCTCGAACCGAGCTCGTTTAATATCTCAAACTATTTGCGAGTTTAGAATTACACGCTTAACGAACTTGAGCTCGAATTATGTTTGTTTTATTACGTTATCGAGCTTTTGGAGAACCGAACTCGAACTATTCACGAACTTAGTAATTACAAAATGAACCGAACTAGAAGAAAATTTTATAAAATCGAACACAATAAAAACTTAAACGAGCTGAACTCGAACTTTAAATTGTTCGATTTGATTCGACTCGTGTATATCCCTAGTTAAGGGTGGGATTCCTGGAGCTGGATGAAGAAGATGGAGTTTATAACCTTTTTTTTTTTTTAATTTATTATTATTATTATTATTATTTTTTATTTATTTATGTATTTTGTAATGAATTTATTTAAAATAATATCAAATTAGGACTTATTAAATTTTACTCCACCACATCAGCTTATGACCGCACATAACCATTTGACTAGTTGTCTTGCTTGTTATAGCCGATCGTAGAACATGTTTACTACTTCCTCTATTCCATTTTAATTGACGTTTTAGAATGAAAAGGAAGAATTAATAATGAAATTTTTTGACAGATATACCCTCACCTAACTATTTATCTCTCTCATATAAATCCTAAAATTTAGTATCTTTAAATATTTATTTTCCGTCTTCTCCCTCAAGATTCCATCTTCTTTCCCTGGATCATCGCATTTTTTATGTGCTTCCATCTCCAACAATTATTTTCGAATAAAATTTGATTAAATGGGTTAAGAAATCAAATTGTTCTGGTGAATCAATAGCCAGCACCAGATACTCGACAACATTTTGTAAAAAAATATCTCTCATACGTCTATGGTAGAAACTATAAGTGTGGACTGCAAAACTGAGCCGGAATCTTGCACCGGAGAAGACGACATGGGGCGGTCTGTAAATGGAGGAAAATACTGGAGAAGACGACATGGGCGATCTGTAAATGGAGGAAAATACTTTAAGAAAAAAGAGGGATTTTTTTTAATTCAATTTAAATTGTGGAATGAAGGAGGGGGAGGGAAAAAAACGCTGACCAAAAAAAAAAAAAAGGAAAATTCTTTTATTCAATTTAAATTGTGGAATGAAGGAGGAAGAAGAGAAGAAAGCGTGGAAGGAGGGAGAGGGAAGAAGGTGCTATAATGAATGGCAATATTTTAGGGGATAAAAATTTGATCAAATAAAAATATCTCTGATAGATTTAAAAGTAAAAAATTTTAAGGATTGAGTGCAGGGAGAAAACTGGGAGAATTAGTGAAAAATATGTAAAACGTCAATTAATAAAAAAGAAGAAAACATCCTAAAACATCAATTAAAATGAAACGGAAGGAGTATTTTTTTGCTACATACAGGACATCATTGTAAACTAATAAAGCTAATGGGATTTTTCCTAGTTATTGAAAACATACATGATATTTTTACCAAAATTTTCTAAAATAAATAAACACAAAAAAGAATTACAAATCAAATTTCTTTGAATCGAATGGATAAAATTTACAATTCGTGAGTTTCAATTTCTAATTTTTCTCTGATTCTTCTCTTCAAAGTAATATCTTCGATTTTGGAGTAGATTAATCATCTTTCATCCTCTCTGCAATGAATTTATTCTACAATAACGTTAATCTGAGGCTTCAAAGCCTTAACTTCAGATCAAATATTGAAAATCTCAAGAACTTGAACAAAAATTCTTGAGTCTTGGAATATTCTGATGAACTTTGGTCTTTTAATCTGCACCAGATTTGATTTCTTTAACTTATAACATTAAACTCAAGGATCAAAGTCAAATATTGAATCAAACATTATTTCTTGACTAGAATAGTAAAGAACGTCGTTAAATTAAAGGACCAAAGTTAAATTTTCATTCATACGTTATATCTTGACTAGAATAGCGAAGAACTTCACACTAAATTTCTTTAGAAACATATTTAAATCTCGCTAGAACTTTTTGGATCTGCGCCTAGTGGTGTCAGAAAGAATTTCACTTGCTTCTTGAACTTGTGTTGTGAATTTTGGTGGAATATCAAAAGCTATTTATAGTTGTAGTATGGAGAATCCTTATGGATCTAGGATCAGAATCCTTATGGATCTAGGAATATAACGGTGAAATTTGATTGGTCATCCTTGACTTTATATCTATCATCATGTCCTTAGATAATCACTAAATTAGCACGACTTAATTTAGCAATATCTACATTACTTTGACATGTGGAGGCTTTCAATTGGTCAATAAAATATATAGTAAATCACCAATTAATTTGATTGTTTAACTTAGAAATTTCAGTTAATTCATTCCTAACATCAAAATAATCAATACTCCACCAAGTCCAAAAAAGTGTCATTTTACACTTCTTTAAAAAAATTAAGGATGATGGAAATGACAAATATATCTGTATAGAATCTATTTAATTGGATATGTTTTGTGGAATAAGAATATGATCAATTAAATTAAATAGGTTGTTTAGGATAAAATTAGAAGAATTACTATTTTTTTGCCAAAATGATACGTTTTTTGAACAAGTTTAACTTCTTTAAATCAACACTTTTTTAAACCGAAAAGAGAATAAAATTAATTTTCAATATATATTTTATTGTGTGACGCTTTTTAATTAGATACAATATTTGCGAATCTTACACCCACGTCTCGTAAATGAATGAATTTGTGCCACACGATAATACTACCTCCGTCCTTTTCGATTTGTTCCAACTTAACTTGTTAACCCATAAATGATAAACTTTTCCTCACAATCTCCACTCTCAAATCCTCCACCCTCAATCTTCACCTTTAAAAAAATTAAAGATTTCATAAAATTTATTTTTTCTTAACTTCTGTGTCCGATCAAAATAAACTAGTTAGATCGGGACGGAGGGAGTAATAAAAGAACAACTCTAATAAAATTCCTATGTTGCAAATAAATAGACGTTAACAATATCTAGTTTGCAACTAATCAGACCAAAATCATAGGACCAGAACCATACATTTTTCCTCATCCAAAAAAAGATAATGATAAAAAAGCAATAAAAAGGGAGAAGTCAAAACTTAGTAATAAAAGAAGAAATAGTATGATACCGGCCAATTAGAATGTCAAACACACACGAAGCACGCACACAATAGAATTCGTAACATAATTCCAGGTAATATGCATCAATTAATAATATCCAGGGGTGTGCATCGGCATCGAATTCGTTGACAATTAACTTTTCTTTAGTCGAGATTATGGGACGGTTCTGAATACTCTATAAATATTCGTATCGAGATTTATACAGAACTACGTGAAACTAGTTTGAAGTGTCTCAAATCAAATACGAAGATTAAAAGAGATCGTGTAAGAAATATATTATCATCTTATTCGTAGAATAGTTTTCTAACTAATATCTTCGACACGAGACGAATACGTGGAAGATAAACGAACTTCACAAGAATACAATATTCTAGAAAACTAGAATGCAAAGCGATAATTTTACAAATTGATGAATGTAACATCAAAGTTTATATCGACATTTATAGAACTGACACGACAAGAAAACTGCCAAATTCCAACGGAAAATTTCTAATGGCATAAAAGCCGTTGGAATTTTTAAAAATTCCAGCGGCAAAAGGCTGTTGGAATAGCTGTTGGAAAAAAAATTCCAACGGTAAAAAGTCCGTTGGAATCATTTTTCCATTGGAATTTAATTGTTGGAAAAAAAAAATTCCAACAACCACTTTTCCAACGGCATAAAAACCGTTGGAATTGCCGTTGGAATTAAAATTCCAATGGTTTTTGGTAAATTATCGTTGGAATTTTTAATTCCTACGACAATTCCAACGGTTTTTATGCCGTTGGAAAAGTGGCTCTTGGAATTTTTTTGTTCCAATAGTTAAATTCCAATGGAAAAATGATTCCAACAGCAATGCCAACAGAGCCTCTTACCGTTGGAATTTTTTTTCCAACAACTATTCCAACAACAATTCCAACGGCTCATTTGCTGTTGGAATTACCGTTGGAATTTTTAAAAATTCCAACAGTTTTTATGCCGTTGGAATTTGACAATTTTCTTGTAGTGTGGACAAATCCCTAAATCTAAAAGGAATAATTCCTAAACTAAAAAGGAAAAGGAAAGATTATAGGAAGAGAAAGCCCTTAATTGATGGACTCTTGGGAGCTTTCAATCGGTCCCACATCAGATTCCCCCACTTGAAAAGGACTCGACCCCGAGAAAATTAGTAAAGAGATAGCTCAGAGGGATAATAACGAGATAAATCTGCTACATTAAATGATTGTGAGATGTCCATTATTTCCGGCAAGTCCACCACATAAGCATTATCATAGATATCATGCATAATCTTAATTATACGGGTCATATTTCTTTGGCTACAACTTATGATACTGGCTAACCGTTTCATTCTTGAACATTTTTTTAAAGTTTAGCAGTTGAGTTTTTCCTTGGTTTTCAAATCTCCGAATTGTATCAATTTACCCTCTCTAGTTGACTTGTATCTGAAAGAGCATATAACACAAGATCGTAGAAAGAAAAGCTAGAGTAGACAAGAGAGAAAGCAAGAAGAGTGTTTACAACGAGAGTTGTGGGAAAGATCATTATGATAATTGAGTGATTTCAACATTGTATTTGTAAACTCTTGTTCTTGAGATTAATGGATTACATTCCTTCTCCCATGAACGTAGGCTAAAAAAATATACCACGTAAATCCTCTTGCATTCATTTTTACTTCCAAGGGTGCATGAGTCTTGATTTGTTGTGTCGATGTGTTTCTTGATCAATATTATTATTATTATTATTATTATTATTATTATTATAAAATAAAATACGAGGCAGCAAGTAAACTCTAACTTGGAGGTGACACGAATCATGCAATTAAATCTCAAACATTCCATATACCACTGATTTTGCCCTTATAGAGTGCAAAATGTCAACTTATTTTTTTTTACCAAAATCAGATTTCATTTCTGCAGTCACACTTCTGTCATATTTTTTTGGTCAATTCTTATTATAATTTGTGTGTGTTGGAGGGGCATGCCTTTAACTCCACTTCAAATTAAATTTGATTAAACTTGCAGTAGGTGATAGGGATAACCCGATCAGCTCGGGTCGGGTCACCAACCCGATCAGCTCAGGCCCAGCAAGCGCGCCAGCAGCAACACGCATTCTGTTCAGCGAATCAAATCTGTTCCGCGAATCAAGGCCATGATCTTTCCCCAACTGCCATGCAGATGTGGTGGGCAAGATTATAGGGGTTTAGTTAGGGTTTTGGTTTAGTAGTATAAATAGGGGAAAAGAACTCTGAATTAGGGTTCGCACTTTGCATTCTGTAATACGCACTGTAAACTCCACGTTCTAGTAAAGAGAAACACCTCGGCGATTGCCGTTTCCTGCCCGTGGACGTAGATCTCCGGATCGAACCACGTAATTCCTGTGCGCTCTTATATTGTTTACATAGATTATCGTTTAATTGTGTGGTTACCGAATTGTGTTTTATCAGTAGGCATATGTCACACAAATTCCCTCCAGGATTATATATAGGGAAAATTAGAAATAATTATTCCAACTTTACGTGTTTTTGCAGTTTACTATCTAATTTTTTTTGTTATAAATTATCATCTCGAACAAATCTCAACCGTTGATGTTTCCAATTATTGACAGTTGAGATTTCTCTGATGAAAATTTACAACAAAATCATAATATCAGAAAAAAAAAAAAATTACATAGTGAAGTGCAAAAGCATGCACAAATTGGATAGTTATTTGTAATTTTCCAGGTACAGTAGCCATCATTTCCTCAACATTCTACAGGACAAAATTCACAAAGGTCACGCATAATAGAGCTTCTTATAATCAGACAATGAATCTGGGATCGATTTCCACCGACTTCACCCTAATCAGATTTTGTACTAATAACAAAACAAAGATAAAATATATAAATGTCATGTTGTATTTAAAATAAAACATACTAAATATGAAGATATAAAAAATTAAATAATACTAAATATAATTATAATATATGAAAATTAATTGTAATTCTTGAAAATAATTAAAAATATAAAATAAATATATTAATTTTTTCTCCACCTCGCACACCTCCACCACCCACGCCTACCCCACCATTGTCTTTCCCAAAATTCCCAATCCTAGCATAAAGGAGATATTTGTTTCTAACATAGTACGGATGGATTTTGATATTAAAATATTCAATTCCTGTTTATTTCAAGATTTAAATTAAAAAATTTCCATCTAATACAATTCTATCCTACAAAATTTACCTACACCTATCCCAATCAAATACATGTCACAATTTTTCAGCATTGATTTGACATCTACAGTACAATTTTACCCTATAAGATCTCAAAATAAACATACAACTTTACTATTTACCTTTATTTTTAAATATTAGAATTTCAAAGGCAGGATTTTCCCTCGATCTATTTAAGCCTAAACCAAACACCCCCGAGAGATTGTAAACCTCATAACAATGAAAAGATTGTTAAAACTCTTTTGGGTGGTCCCCACATTACAGTTTTTTTTGGTGAGTTTCTCTCTTTCGTTTTGAGGGATTTTGATTTTTTTGGAGGTGGAGAAGAGTCTCTTGATCTGTTGGCATTAGTCGGAAGGTGTGTGTTCCGCCGCGGAGGAAGAGGAAGAAAATGTGGTTGTGGGTGTTGGATTGATTTCATTATTTATTTTATATTTTTTTACTTTTCAAATTTTCAATTAATTTTCATATTATTATATTTATATTTTGTATTATTTAATTTCTTTTAATATTTTCAAATTATTAATTTATAAAAATTGGCCATTAATTTATTCTAGTTGGAGTACACATAGGCTATCAGAACCCTATATGTAGGCTGCCACATAGGTGCTAATGAACAGAATTCGCGCTCGTGACATTTCGCGTACATTTTTGTATTTTATGGAGAAAGTTGGGTAAAATTTGTGCAAGATTGCTATAGGTTGGGCATAAATTGCATGTCCAAACAATATGGGCATGAAAGTCCAACTTCCCTAGTCAGTGACAGACACAGAAGTTTAGCTGAGTGGGGCCCATTTATAGATGGGTCTAGTAGTTTGTCCACGGGATAACTTTTTTTTAACTATGCTCATGTGGCAAAATTTTACCAAATGGGGAGGGGGGCAAATTCTGAGAGGGCGGGAAATCAAATTCTTTATATTAGGCTCTAAACTTAAAATATTGGATAAATTACATTAACATATAATGTCTTAGAAAATTTAAAGGAGCTGCTACCGTTGTGCGCCCCCTAAATATAGTCAACTGTATGAATAAAACTAGAAAAGTATTAACAATTTAGATAAGATCAATCAATTGTTTTAATTACAAAAAGAAAAAAAAAATCAAGATATAATATTTGTATATTCATTCTATTTTCTAACATTTTTATCTCTAATGCTTATACATAACAATAGAGAAAAAATGCACTTTTGGTCTCATTGGACATTGGCCAGTTTTATTTTGGTCCCAATACTCTTGTTTTTCACCCCATTAGTTTCAAATGTTGCATTAACTTTTACCCTTTTTTTTTTTTTTTTTTTTGCAGTTATGGTCCCAAACGTTTTAGCACTTCTGGTCCCATTTCCATTTCAGCATGTTTGGAGGGGAAAAGTGCAATTTTGGAGGGAAAAAACTCATCTTTTACGCCAAAAAACCTGTTTACATATTACATAAAGCTTCTCCGTCATCAATAGACCCACTCATCCAACAATTAACTAAAGAAAATTAAGAAAACAATATCATCATGTCTTCATCCTCATCAACAAGGCAAATACCCCATCCCCATCCCCACCCCCAACCTGGTGTTATATGCCAGTGTGGCAAAGGCGTCGTACTTATGTTTCATTGAGGCCCACCAGCCGAGGCCGTCTGTTCTACGGTTGCCCCCATTGGGCCTCCGGTGGGTGCAATTTTTTTGTTTGGCAAAATGAGCTAGAAAATGCATCACATGCACCTAGGGGTGGGAATGATGTCGATCGGGTTATGCAAAGAATTGAAGGCCTAATGGAGCTAGAGCATGTACTGACTCAAAGGGAGAGGGAAGAAAGCCAGGTGGTGAAAAATGCAGAAAGCGTTGTAGGTGACATGAGTGAAGAAATGAGAAGGATGGTTGCTGAGGTTGCTGCACTAAAGAGGTTGTTGAAGATGACACTTTGTGTCATTTTGTTTGTGGCTATGGTGTTAGCTGCTAGGATGGTCATGTAGCTACTTCATTTGTTGCTAGAATGGTCAAGTAATGGAAGTAGCAACTTGTTTTGTATCTTAATGTCTAATGAAATATAATATGTAATGCCTACTACCTTAACTAAATTAGCTCAACTCATATGATGTACTACCCTATTTTGAGTTATCAATGCAGAATGTTTTCCAAACTAATGAGTGCAAGTTCCTATTAAAAATACTACCCCGAACTGCGATGGTTCAAAAAATGACAGAAATGCACAAAATAAAGTCATTCTCAACACCATTGTAAATCACTGTATAATGGAAGAACAATACAAATAAAAAAAAGCACACAACAAAGCAATTGTGGCCTAACAACCAATTCCAAAACCCAATTGGTTTGCTATCACAATTCTAAGAGTGTTTATGCCATAGACACACAAAAAAGCTTTCAAAAAAAAAAAAACAAAAATAAGGGCACTCACATAACGGTGATACTAATCCATTTGGCTATAGTATTACTAACCAACAAGTCAGTGAAGTTGCATCCCAAATATAAACTACACTAACACTTTCCCTTACTCTTTGAATTCTTTTTAGTTTCATTATTAAGACTGGACAACGTGATAAACTTCTTACCTCCTTGATTAATCACTTCATTATGTCCTGCCTTGTCTCAGTCATCATGGCTGGTGTTGGTCTTCCAACAAATGCATTGGGCTGAAATGCCATTGGAGGTGGAACCCTTATGTTAACCCTAGGTTGTGTTGGTGGGGGTCATTGAGTACACTAACCATTGAATATGGATCCCTACTAGATTCATCAACCACCTCTGATTCGACATTGCTATCCCCTCTAGCCATTTGAGCTTTTCCTTTCCTGAATAAAACTTTAGAATAAAATGTTATCATCACACCACAAAAACATCTAATCTGAAAGAAGAAAAAACACTCACAAATATTTTCCTTTCAACTCTTGTTATTGGCTTTTCTCTGTTGGTGTCTGGCTCTGCTATTGCTGCCTATAGTCAATTAATTATATAAGATATCAGTTTCACTTTAAAAATGTTTGTGTCATGATACAGGACAACACTATGTACCTTTTCAATCTCCATTACCAATGTTTCCTCTTCTTGAGTGAAGGGTGGATATTCAGTTTGGATATTCATCTCTTCATGGTTCACATTTTCATTATGCTCAAGATTTTGTTCCTACAAGACATCAAATTATTAATGTTACAGGATAAAAAAATAACATGTGCAATAAAATCCAACACCACTTACATCATGGACATTTATATATGTTGTTGGTGTTGCACCTGAAGATCCTTCACCATTATGCTGACCAGCTACACTTGATGAACCTTCCCCATTATGCGCACCAATTACCTCTCTTGAAGCCTCCCATCTTTCTGCCTCAGCTGCCTTTTGCAATTTCCTTAGAGCACACCCCAGCTTGTTATGCACAACTTCACCACAAACTTACATGTCACCTTAAAATTCTGTTTGGGAATTTTCAATAAACTGCCTTTCTATTTTCCCCCGTTACCCTTTGGATCTTCAGTACTTGAATCATATCTAATTTTCTTTTTGTGGTCTCCCTCTCTTGTTTTTCCAAATCTAGAGGAAGAGGTGAGATGTACTCTGTCTTGTTTCAAAGTTCTTCTCCATTCATGGAGGCAATAGCATGAGCATAAACTTTAGAGTATGTATGAACTGCATAACAGTTATGCACATAGTCTTCAGGATCCTTTCCAGCTACATTAATGGCACTAATTGCACGCTTCCAGGGGATACCACAAACATCCCACTTTCTATAGTCACATGTCTTTCCAAGGAGATCAACTGCATATTTGCCACCATCAAAACTGGAAACCTAATAACTATACTCATTTGACTTCAATGGTACACAATCAGGAGAGTCCTCCATCATCTTCTCAACTATTTCCTTATCATATGGTATATTTTCTCCCTTCCCACCTTCTTTCATCTATGTCTCTATTCTTTTGTAATCTTGTCATGATGTACACTCTAATCCACTCCAACATTATCAGTATAGGTTTCTCTCTTGCATCAAGCAATGATGAATTCCATTATTCACACATATTATTCACCAGAGTATCACACGTCCCAAATGTAAGTGTGATTTTGACCATGTTGAGGGATATTTATCTTTCAGCCAGTCCAAAATCCTGGGGTCAAGCTCCCTAATTTGTTCCATTGCCCCGTTGAAACTTGGAACAGTTGTGGCTTTTGCAGCTTTCCACTGGAGCTTCTTGAAAGCATTGCCTCTAAATTAAACTCTCTTCATATTACCATGTAGATGCCTCACACAGAATCTATTTTCAACACCTGGCATTACCTTCTGAAATGCTAAGATTAAACATTTTTGTTTGTCTGACATTAAGGCATATACATCATCTCTTTCACCCATTAAATCTCCCTTCAGTAAATTTAGGAACCATTCCCAATTCTCACCATTCTCAACATCCACTACTATATAAGCCAATGGATATGGGTCAATGTTTGGATCCATACAAACTGCAGTTAATAACATCCCCCGGGGTTGGACCTTGCAGATGGCAGCCATCAAATCCTATCCAGGGCCTACAACTAGATTTAAAGCAAGTCTTCATAGCATGAAGCCAAACATATAACCTCTTAAACTTGTTGCCTTGTGGAGTCTTCTCAACTCGTACAATAATTGTAGAGTTTGGATTTTTTCCAGCAAGGTGTCAGCATAGTCCTATAGCTTCCCATATCCTTCTGTGTTGTCATCCTCTATCAGTTTAATAGCCTTCTGATTTGCCTTGTATGCATGAAATGATGATATGTACACACCAAGTTCCTTGGTTGCCTCTTTCCACCATCCTCTGACACCTCCTCTTGTGGTCCGCTCTGAATGACTTCTCATACATTAAGGTTAACCATTTGGAATTAGCATTATCAACAGTATACTGCTTCAGGCATGAGTGAGTAAGTTTTATCTCCCTAATTTGGAACGATTCTTCATTCTTTACCTTCAGAGCATTTATATGCCACTCACAACTATGTACTTTGCACCTGGCATAAATTCTTCTGCCATCATTTTTTGTGAATCTTGTGGCATGACCAACTCTAACTAATTGTTAACAGCCTGTTTAATAAGTTGTTTGGTACTAAAAATCTTGCTGGTCTTCAACCTAAACACAATGCCTTCTTGCTGGTCTTCTGCATCTTCATCAGATGCAACAGAATCAAAATCAGATTTATTGTTGTGCACATCATCTCCCTCACCTTCACTTTATGTACTATCTTCATCATTCACATGTCCGGCCAGCGCTAGAGCAACCCAATCAACATCTAGATCAATATTCTCATCATAGATAATATCATCTAAAAGTTCATCACAACTGTCATACTTGCCAAATAATTTCTCATCACCAGTGTTAGTGTACCCCCAAGTCAACAACCACCATTGTCCCTGCTCCTTGGTCACTTTCACCATCTTGATGACCAACATCCATTTCATTATCCCCTGGAACTTCTTCAAGCTCAACTTGTTCAGCCACTACCATCAAACTCTGTTCCTGCTGAGCAGGCTGCTATTTAAGTGTTTTCCTCTGCTTACGCAACAAACTCATCTTTAAGTTCTGCATCAATCCATCTACAGTATCATCTTCATCAACAAACACAATTTCTTCTTCAGGTACGTATGAGACCATGCACTGATTTAGGACCGATGAATGGTCACGAGTATGATCTCTTTGGAAGACGTTGACAGAACGAACAATAATTAGGAATCGCAACCCAGAAAATTGATCGGTCAAAATAACAATCCCAACTACATTGTAATCAACCAACTAAAAAGAAATCCCCCAACCCCGCGCAGAACCCCCGCAAACCACATCACCCACGAAACCAACCCCCTTCAACCCAGACAGTAACTTGAATAAAATTTCAGCGAGTAGCAACATTTAGATGGACATTATAAAATTTATGGGTGCCCTTGTATACAATCCTTACTAGTCGAGGAACTATATGGAAATCAGGCCAAAACAACAACAGGAAAAGATAAATTCACTAAACCAACTAGAGGTGTGTGGGTGCCAAAAATGGGTACCTGGCCGTCCTCATCATCCACAGAGGACCCAGGCGGAGAATCAGCCCCTGCGCCAGCTTCGCCCGCTTGTGAATCCGGGGATTTCGTACCTGAAGGTCCGGCGGCATGAATGTTGGGCTGGTTGCTAGGAGATGCATTTATATGTCGTTCGATTGCTGGCAAAGTGATCTTTGCTACTCTTGCGGCAGCCGCTCTCGTGCGCACGCCAGGGCTGGCGACTTGTGGCGGCTCCTATGGATGGTCAATGGCCACAGTTACAGAAACAAGGTTTCGACACTGGGACGAAGACTCCACTACTCTGGACTCTGCCAGAGCCTCCACTTCGGCGACAGGGACGACATCAGGTTTAACAAAAAGTACTCTATCTCTGAGAACATACACCATTTTTTAACCAATACAACCCACAACTCTTCAAAAATATTGTTCGACCAACGACGGAGTTGAAGGCGGTGCAAAAATCGTTCCTTTTACAGACGGTGAATTTTCATTTTTTAGAGGGAAGGGTTTGAGGACCAGTGAATTTTCAAATAAGAGAGGCGAAAAGTTATTTTGTGGATTGGAAGGGTTAATGAACAGTCGCGACTCTTGTGGGGGGGGAGTTTGGGGGTTTCGCATGACGGCGTGCCAGATAAAGGTGGGGACGTGTGGCAGTGGGTTAGGTACATGGGGTGGGCCGTTAGGGTGGGAGGTTGGGGGGGGGGGGGGGTGGTTAAAAAGGTCAAAAGTGACAGTTTTCATATTATTTGAAAATGTGGTTAGATTCTATATATTTTGTTATAGAAAGTGATATTTATATTTTTCTCCCTATATAATAGCACATTGTAACGAGCCAGGAGGGCCCAGTGCCCCCCTTTACCGACCGTACATCCGTCCCTGCCCCTAGTTAATGGGCAACTGTTACATTTTTCCCTTAATTTTAGTTTCAAGTTGTGACTTTGATATTAAAAATCTGAATAAACGAGTATGTCGTTCTGCACCAAATCGTTTCACTAGATCAGTTAGATCTGAAATACTGTACCGAACTGTCTTACATATGGACAATTCGACACAAAGCTTTGTAAGTTTGGTCAATTCGATCCTTAAATTTGGGAATACCAAACTTTGGGATAATATTGAAGTTTCCAAATATATATATGATAATGTCCCGTGCATATCCCTACTTCTACCTATTTTTGTAATTTGTAATTTAATCACATTTTTAACATAGTAAAAAGTGTATCAGCTTCTCGGATGTTGCGGTTTGATGCTTGAATGCTTTTTTTGATGAGATTGTGTTGACGTGGCCGCCGAAGGGTTTTTTTACTCTACTTCCGTGGGTATTATCTGCATGTATTATATATCATTGAATTAGTGTATAGATGTAGGATGAAAATAATATTAATCCTTCATCCTACATTCATACATCATTCCAATGATATATAACACATACGGGTAATGTTGGCAGATTGGACGCTGCATCAGACAAAATCCCATAATCTAAATTGATAATTATAAGAAATTATTGATCACATTTACATAGATAAACTCTAGTAACTTTTTAAATATCCAATTTTAAGAAAGAAAGAAGATTATAATGTCCAATTGTGGCGGCGTCAACTGAGCTCCCGACAACCACGTGATCAAAATCACCAGAAAAGTCATTTCATGTAATGAATTGCAAAATTTAACAAGTTCATACATTTTCCTTTCTACAATGTGAAAGAAGATATAATTCAATTTTAAAAAATAGTAAAAGTCGTGTGTTTTTTTGCAATTAACCCTATTCTAAATTCACCTTTCAAGTTATCCATGCTTTTATCATATACTCCTTTCGTTCCGGTTAAAGTTGCCATTTTGACCGAACATGAATGTTAAGAAAAAAAAGTCTTTTTACTTTTTTAAAAGTGGAGATTGAGGGTTGAGATATTGAGGATGAAGATTGTGGAATTAGTTGCTTTTTTTTGAGGTGATAACTTTAATTAGAACGAACCGAAAAAACAAGTAGACAGCTTTAAACGGGATGAAGAGAGAACTTGACAAAAAAATAATATCCAAGCATTAATAATAATAATAATAATAATAATAGTAATAATAAAAATAATAATATGTCACAAGGGCAAAACCAGTGGGACTTGGAATATATAATAGTCCTTCTGTGCACAAATAACTAAATAAGTATCATCATGCTAGGAAAAATCAGTTTTCCACGAGAGAGTATCATTTTAGTATTTTTTTCACGTTTCTTTCAATATTATTATTAGCTAAATTTTAAAAAAAAATTATATAAATATTATAATATTATATAAATGAAGGGGTTTTGTTGTTCATCCAATAATTTCTTAAATTCCGCCTGAAAATCTAAAATGATACTCCCTCCGTTCCGACCTAATTTGCACATATACTCCGGCGTGTATATTAAGAAAGAACTATTTTTTTGCTTTTTAGTTGATTTTTTTAAAGGTGGAGATTGAGGTGAAGATTTTGAGGGTGGAGATTGTGAGAAAATTTTCCTATTTAAGGGTGTGCAAATTAGTGTGGGACGGACCGAAAAAGAAAGTGTGCAAATTAGTGTGGGACAGACCGAAAATGAAAGTGCGCAAATTAGGATGGGACGTGGGGAGTACTTATTTGTGAACGGAGGGAGTAACAACAACAACAATAACAACAACAACAACAACAACAACAACAACAACAACAATAATAATAATAATAATAATAATAATAATAATAATAATAATAATAATAATAATAATAATAATAATAATAATAATAATCTTGCCATGGTATCTACCTTTTTTTCCAAAATTAGATGTCATTCTGGTATCACACTTCCCTCAGAATTTTTGGTCATTCTTATTTTATTTTGTGTGTTGAGGTGGCATGCCTTTAACTCCAGTTGAAATTAAGTGTACACAAATAGAATTCCTAACACGCAATTCCACTTACTTTGCATCAAATATCACAGATATAATGATAGTCAGGGTGTGCATGCATCTTGGCTTTTATCAAAATGTACTACAAACTGAATCTAGAAAAACTCGTTGATTTCTGATTTTCCTTGAACCGAAAATTTATGGTACGATCCTCGATATTTTGTAAATATTCGTATCGAAACTTATATCAAATTTATTGAATTAGTTTCAGCCATCCTAAATTAAATATCGAGATTAAAAATTCATATAAGAAGTTTATTATAATCTTATATATATCCTCTAATCAATATATTTAATAGAAGATAATTCAAAGTGTACAACACAGATATTTATTATAAAAACCAAGAAGAAAATCATGCTAAGTATGGTATTCATTTACGTATGTTTATGTTGCCCGTCCGGACGAAGGACGTATCAATCCAAGCTTGTGTTTGGTTTAGGGCTTAAAATTAGGATCATTTAATCCGCTTAAATTCAACTCTATTCTATTAAATTTTCATTACTCTTTACCTCTCTTCATTTCTAGTATAATAATTGCACCCTTTTTTTTATAAAATATACCCTATTTCATCCTAGAATAAACACAAGATTTACACAATTATTTAGATTCACACGTCATAGGATTTGCATGCCTGAATTTGTCATGCCCATCTCAATAGTCAATCATAAACAAACATGTCCTTAGTTTTATACATAGCCGTCCTACATCATTAGCTAGTGTTAGATGGCTTTACTTGAAATGTTTATTAATGAATTTATGCAACATTGATTTTTATTACATATCAACTTTGATATAAGTAATTTGAATTTTCATTTCAAATTTAACATTGATATAGAAAGCTAAAAAAATTTGTAAATAACCATGTTATGAGACCAAACATTCCCAATTACTCCGTGATCTGAAATATTGTACCGCTATGTTCTGAATTTTGGGACAAGTTAATACGGATATTTATAAGTTCAATTTGGTTTCAATTTTAATATTTTGGAAGTACAGAACTTCAGTACGGCTCTAAATTTAAAGAGTGAATTTTGTGTGTGACGGTCTCATGCACGTTTCACGGAATTTTACACTTTACAGGAAAAATTGATATATTCACAGGAAAAAATGATACTTTAACAGACAAAATTGATACTTTTACTACAGTGATACATTTACAGTTAAAAGTGATATTTTTTTGCTAAAAAAAGTGATATTTTTTTCAATAAAAGTAATATTTTACAGATAAACGTGATACTTTTACTACAAAAAATAATATTTTTTTTGTCACACTGTGTGACGGCCTTGTGACGGTCTCATATAAACTTTTACCAATTTTAAAATTCACGAACTCTAAGGAGATAATTGAATTGGGATGTAGTGGCATGTAGCACGTTCAATAGGGCACATTGATAACACGTTACTTATGCATGTATTTAGGTCGATTTAGGATCATATTTTATATCATTTACGTGCATATTTGACTGGCATTTATTTATATTAATAATATTTGGGTCATTTGACGTGTTTCGATTTGTTTAAGGTATTTTGAGCATTTTTCAGGCTACCGGACGAGGAAATAAGTTGGAAAAGAGTGAAAACCGGCTCAAAATAGTGAAAACAGTCCAAGAACCGGTCCAAACCGGTCCGAATCGGCCTGAACCGGTCCAGGAGCAAAATCGGGCAAGAACCGACACGGCCGCGTCACAAAGAAACACGGCCGTGTCAAAAGTGGTCCACAACGTGCTGTTGGTTCTGGAATAGAACACGGCCGTGTCACAAAGCAACACGGCCGTGTCAAATTGTTGTTGGAAAAGGGGAATTTGCAAATCAACACGGCCGTGTCACTTAAGCAACACGGCCGTGTCAGAAGGGTTTTTCTGCGAGAATTTCCTATTTTTAATAGGATTTTGATCCTATCTTCCCCAAGATTCGTCCCCAACTCTATAAAAAGGACCCCGAACTCTAGGAAAAAGGGAATCAATCATCAAGAACATCAATTACATTATTCCACCTAGAAGAAATCTTGGAAGACAAAGAAGACGAAGATCATCGAGACGGAGTCATCCGGGTTTAATTATTCTTTTCTTAGTTTTAATTCTTACAATGTTTTTATTAGAATTTTGTATTGGATTATTACTAGGCATGGATAGCTAAGCTATTCGTGTCCTAGGGTTAGAAAGTAGGGATTTTTATAACAATGTTTTGATTTATGATTTAATCTATTAATTCCGTTCTTTATGTGTTTTATCTCTATGTTTGTGCTTAAAACTGAATTTAGCTTGATCACCTAGATTTAGTAACTTAGTTTAACAATTCCGCTTCGAGAGGAGGGAATCGTTATCAGACTTAGAACATAGAGCGCAGTTGTCTATGACTGTGTAGGCCGTGGCTTAGGATCGTTTGGGAGTTATTAGGTTTAATTGACTCGAGAGGGTAATTAGCTTAATTAATCAACGGTTTAATCGCTTCGAGAGAATGATTAGATTATTGTCGTGCCGCCTAATAAACACTAGAATTGGTAAATTAATAGGTTAATCATATTCAACATTGAATTAATATCCTGAAATCGAAGCCCTAGGATACCTTTTCTCATTGATTATTAGTTCTTTTTGTTTGCCAATTAATAGTTAAATTCCTCAGTTTTTATTAAAATTAATCTTTTACAACTTAGTATCTAGTTAGGACATTCCTAGAGTATTAAGGTATCAAACTACCTAAAACTATTCCTTGTGGGATCGACCTTGACAATAGTACTACACGTACGTCCGTACACTTGCGGAACACTAGGTTAAGAACCGACGTGTCACACATCTACAGACGGGACATCCAAAAAGGTATTTTAGTTTAAGGGTATAGTAGAGTAGGATGTGTATTGAAATTTGTAAAAGTATATTGAAATTTGTAAAAGGTGTGTTGAAAATTGCAAAAGGTGATGTAGGTATATAGGAGTTCAATTTCTGCGCAACCGTCGTGCAATCCTCATTTTTTCACTGTTAGATTTATTTCATTTCGATCTGAACGTTCATTTAATTCGAATAATTTAAAAAAAGAAAAAGGGCTGAAATGTCAAATTATTCTCTCATCTTCCCCGTAAATTATTACAAGTCCAAAAAAACCTTTATGAAAACTAAGTTCAACACTCTATCTCCGTCTGTTTCGAAAATAATCCTCCATTAGCCAAGTTTTTCAGACAATTTTTTCTATTTGTTTCTGCGCAACATATTGCGGTTTTACACCAATCCGTCTTCACCTCCTCACATAGGCGTACCATGTCGAACGAGAGCAAGGCCTCCTCCAATAGTCTTCCCCCCGTCGACCCCAACAGACATGTCCACCTCCGTCGGGACATCCTCTTTTTCAGAGGTCCTCGATTCAAATGATTAAAAGATAATAATGGTGTGCATTCAAATTATTAAAAACTAATAATAGGTTACAATACAACACTTAAAATGACAAAAATACCCTAAGTTGCATAGGTGCAACGATTGCACTAAAGAATTACCCTATAGGTAATAGAGTGTGGATGTGGAAGGATGAGTCATCCTGTGTAAAATAAAATACGTTAAGAATGATCCATGTTACATCCAAATGAAGATATATCAGTTCAATTATCCCATAATGTTCCGTGCAAATCCCGAATAATAGAAAAAACCAACGAGATACTGAACAAAAATAACCAAAAACCAAAACAATCCTTTTTCAATGCACACACACAGAAAAATGGAAAATATCTTTACGTTGATTTGAATAAAGATGCGTGACTTTTACCTAGTGTTATGCATGACTTTTCAGATATATTTAACTGTATCGAAAATCGAATCGAAAGTATATAGATTGAATCGGTAAAAAAATATTGATTTTTCATTTTTTCCAAACCTAACACAACTACAAATTATGGTATTCTTCTGAATAGTGTCGGAGCCAGAAATTTAAAGTTGGGAGGCAAATTAAATTTTATTTTGATCTTTTAATTATTAAAATAGAACAAAAATAGTAACCGAAAATGCTCTATAGATTGTTGCAGTATAGCAGAAACTGGAAGAGTATAAATATTTACATATATATAGTGGTACTGTTCCAAAATTTAAGGGGTTGGGGGGTTGGGGGTGGGAGGCGGCCCCGCCAGGCCCCCTTACTGGCTCCGCCTTTGCTTCTGAATATTTAGTAAAATACCCGTATTGAAAATCGTAACGAACTGCACCTAACGACCTGAATTATCACATATCAGAAATCGAGTTTACAAAAATATATTAATATATTAATCATTTCATATATGTGGTAGTTATAAGATTTGTACATAAATTTCATACATTACTACTTCTTGACAACTACTTGAAATGATGTTTCTACCAACCTTAATTTTATGAAAAAATGCAAAAGTTGTCCATTAAATTAGGGTTGTGAACTTTCTTGCTTATCTTGTTTGTGTCGTGCAATTTATGTTCATCCCGTAATATTTTTGTTCAATTTGTGTCAAAAAGTGGGGGGGAAACACAAAAAGTCACGTGAAATGTCACGTGCTCTTCTTTTAAATGAAATCCAGCCTGCGACGTTTATGTGGCAACAAAATCGAACAAACTAATGGGCAACTTTTACAAAATTTGTCTTTTTAAATAAACTTACCAAACCAATATTGTTGTTATCCTTCCTGTTCGGAGTTTAAAGGAAACTCTTTTTGAGAGGTGTTGCACCAACGAGTAGGTAATTCATATTTTAAATCGAAAATATTTTTTTTAGAAAAGAAAAAAAGTTACCAAATTAGCAAAATAAAAATTATAAAAATTCGTCTCCAGAATTATATCAGATAATTTTTGTTTTGCTAATTTGGTAATTTCAGTTAAATTTAATTATTTTTTGGCTAATTAAAAATGGTCTTAAAAACATACAATTTAAAATAGATAATACTATGCATAAATATAATATATGAAATTGATTTTAGATTATAGAAGCTAATAATAAACATATAAAATTATAACTAATTTTTTTGGTAAATTTTTAATTAAATCCAAAAACTATACTACTTAAAAATAAAAAATATTTATTTGAACCTTGTAATTAAAAATATAACTTGTTATACAAAAGTATAAGAAAGATAAAATATATAAATATCATGTTGTATTTAAAAATAAAATATACTAAAATATAAAGAAACGAAAAAAGAAATTAAATAATATTAAATATATATGAAATTTAATTATAAATCTATAAAGTAATAAAAATGAAAAAGAAATTATATAATAGATATATTAGTTTTTATCTACCTCCCATAAACTCACTAGCCACCCTAGCTATCCTCACCCTCTCCATCTTCTTTCCCAAAATCTCCATTCCTAACTAAAGAGATTGTAAATCCCACGATGATGAATTCAATCGTGAAACTTTTTTTGGGTGGGGCCCCACAATCCTTTCTTAGGGGATTTTGATTTCATTGAGCTTTGAGTAACTCTTGCGTGTGAACGGTTACACGTGTGACGAAATATATTTTTATAGAAAATATTGATACTTTTATAGAAAAAAATGATATTTTTGCAGGAAAATGTGATACTTTTACTACATTGACACTTTTACAGATAAATGTGATATTTTTGCTAAAAAATGTGACTTTTTTTTCAAAAAACGTGATACTTTTACAGATAAACGTGATACTTTTACCATAAAAAGTGATACTTTTTCAGCCGTGTGACGGCCGTGTGACGGTCACATACGAGTTTTTGCCTTGAGCTTTTTGGTTGCTAGTAACAATAATTGGGTTGCTACGGCAAGTCTCTTGCACGGTTTTTGTTAATAGCTAGAGGTGATAATTCGGGTGGTTCGATCTCGTCAGGTTAATGCTATATTTCGGTCGGGTTGGACAGGGTCAAAATTTGATCGAAATTAAAATTAGGCAGTTGGACCCAGCTTATTTTTTTATAATATATCAAGATTATCGGGTCTAATCATGATCGATCGAAATTTTGACCTATGAGATCGATCCAATCAGATCGAATAGTACTTCGAGCTAATATTTTTAATAGTCCAACTCATTTAAAATATATGAGGCGGGCCGATTTTACAAGAGGTGCACATCTTCCGCCGCGGGGGAAGAGGAATGAGAGGTGGTTGTGGGTGTTGGAGTGAGTACGCACGCACGGTAGGACTGATTTCCTTTTATAATATTTATTTCATTTCATTTTATATCTTTTATTACATTTCAGATTTTCATATATTATAATTATATTTTGTATTATTTAATTTCTTTATATATTTTCAGTTTATTAATTTGCAAAAATTGCTCATTAATTTATTAGAGTTGGAGTACACGTAAGCTATCAAAATTCAGCTGGAGTACAAAATGTACACTGCCACATAAGTGTTGCTGGCCGGAATTCGCGCACGTATCATTTCATGTGCATTTCTGCGTTTTTCGGAGAAAAATGGACAAAATTTGCACAAGATTACTACTGGTTAGGCATAAAGTGCGCGGTCCAAACATGACGAGCATGAAAGTCCTCCAACCCCATGGGCAACTTTTGCATTTTCCTTCATTTTTAATTTCAGTTGTGACTCCGATATTAAAAATCTTTGAATTATCGAGTATGTCGTACCAAATCAAATTGTTTCCCTAGATAAATTAGATCTAAAATACTATACCAAAATATTTCGAATTTGGGACGATATGGTAAGGAGCTTTATAAGTTTTGATTCAGTCTCGATCCTTAAGTTTTTGGCGTACCAAGCTTTGGGACAATACTTAATTTTCAAATCCACATACAACATTGTTAGTGCACACTCCTAATTTTACCTACTTTTATAATTTAATCATACTTCCTCCGTCACGCTTAATTTTGCACGTAGGGACGGACACATATATTAAAAAAAAAATGATTTTTTGCTTTTGGTTGACTTTTTTAAAGGTTGAGATTGAGGGTGGGGATTGTAAGAGAAACTTTCTTTTTAAGAATGTGTAAAACTAAATGAGACGAACCAAAAGAAAAAATGTGTAAAACTGAGCAGGACGAAGGGAGTATATTTTTTAACATTGTAAAAGATATGTATAAGCTTCTCAAATATTGCAATTTGATGCACTGAATGGGGAAATTCTACACGTGGCAAAATTTTGAGTCTTTTGCCTTTTCTTTTTAAACTACTAGTATTACTCCCGTGCGATGCACGGAAGTCTGCTAGTAGAATAATATTTTAACTAAAGTCAATATTATATTACTTTATTGTTTAAAAATATAAATATTGTATACTTGATAAAATAAATATTTTAAAATATTAAATTATATTATAGTAAGATTTTAAATAGTGTAAATATTCGTTTCTCCCCTAAAATTTTTGGATTAAATATATACTTATTATTTTTGAATAAAGAATATTGTCATTGATACAACTAAAATAAATATTAAATATAACAAATAAAAATGCTATTTTTGTAAAAAAAAAATTCTAAAAACTCAAACATACTTTAGCATTCTTAACCTATGCGAATAACCACAAATAGTCGAATTAATTGCATGTGTTGGAAAAAAATACAAATATAATAACAGACAGTTTATTAAAAAAAAGATAAGATAGTGATAAAGTACATTGATAATTTATAAGAAAATTAGATTTTTCTTTCTGAATAATCTCATATTTTAATTATTAAAATTTGTCAATTTATTTATTTTTATATAATCTAATTCACTATATACATAGTCTAATCAACAAAAGACTTAACATATAATTCAACTTAAAGAAGGTGAAATGATTATTATTTTGATATATTATATGTAAAATAGATTAAAAAAAAAAATTGTTAGCATTTTAAAAAAATAGAAAAGAGTTGTTGACAAAGAAACAAAGTGAGAATGTTGACAATATAACAACTTATCTTTAGGGGCACATACATAAATAAAATTCTTGAAAATATTTTATTCGCAATTGAATAGAACTATGCTTTTTTTTACATATTTGACTCCATTTTATTGTATTTTTTTTATTATACAAACACACACACATATTTATATGTATATTTGTATAGGTATAGAATAATTTATGAATAAAAGGTAAATATAATAAATAAATAAATTAAATTATTTAAAAATAAAATAAATTATATTTTTAACAGGATTGTTGAACTAATGTGTATTTGCATTGTAAATATGATATCAATAAACATCCACAATAAGTACTCAAATCTAATCAAATAACTGAATAATCAACCACTAACAACTGTATATTTGTTTAATATAATATCAAACTTTTAAATATGTGATATGGATGTCAAAATTAGAGATCATAAAAAGATGATTAATTTCATATATAATATGTAAAAAAAAATTAAGATAAAAATAAATTTATTGGTACTTAAATATGGGAAAAATGGATTTTCTTAGAAAGAAGGGCAAAAGGAAAAAAAATGATCAAACAATTAAAAAGTTGGCACTTGTACAAATAATCATAAATAACAGAAAATATTTTTGTGGGAAAATGCAATTTATAATTTTAACTCACTTGTACTCCCTCCGATCTGAAAAATGAGCCACTTTAGAGAAAATGAAATTATTCAAAAAAATGTCATTTTAACAACCTATTTACTTTAGTTGACTATATTTTCTTAAATCCACAACATATAATAGGTGTAGTGATATATTTATCATTTCCACCCATCCTTAGTTTTTCAAAAAAAGTCTAAACCGACACCTTTTTTTTTTTTTTGGGGGGGGGGGGGGGGGCGAAGGGAGTAGCTTTTATATATGTGTAGATTTCTTAATATATCTAAAACATTTCCAAGTTATAACTATACATAATTAATTGTTCCTTTCTAAAATCAGATTATCATTTGCAACTTGTAACATTTCACTTGGTGATATACTCATGTACTTCTTATTTTTTAGTAAATCTTAGCATTACCAAAATAAAATCCAAAAGTAGATTGATTATTTAAAGTATGTGATTTTTTCAGATATTTGAATATTTTCAAGTTTTATTTGGTATGATAATTAATTCAAATAAATTACACGTTTTTGTTATATATATTATATTTATTTAAAAATAAAAATGGATTAATGCGATCAAAATTGCTTAGGTTGCAAAGAGTAAATTTATTTAATAAAATAATTGTAACGAAATAAATTCTATAAAAATATGAAGAAATAATAAAAAATAATCTCAATAATGTATATGATATGTAAACATATGCATAAAGTTTTCATACTTCTTATTATAATATATATATATATATATATATATATATATTAACAGATGTAATGATTTAATAAATTATTTGTAAAAAATAAACATTAATTTTTGTCTTTAATTTAATAAAATAGAAGTTTCTCTATTTAAACAATTATTTTTATCGCAGGGATAACATAAGTAAAAAAATTAAAAATTAATGTCAAATAAAATAAATTAATTCATTGTACTTTAAAAATATCTTAACTAATATTCTTTATCAGAGGATTATTTTATTACTCCCTCCATCCCAGTTAACTTGTCCTACTTTCCATTTCGCCCCGTCCCACTTAACTTGTCACACCCATAAATGGCAATTAAATGCAACAATCTCCACCCTCAAAATATCCACATTCAATCTCCACCTTTAAAAAAATCAAAGATTTCACAAAATATGTTGTTTCTTAACATCCATATCCGCTCAGCTATGACAAGTTAAACGGGACGGAGGGAGTACTTTTTAGTTGCAGCCTAGACCCAACAGTATATTCCAATTCACAATAAACCCTCAAATATAATCCTGATAATAACCAATAAAAAAATATTTTTCAAACCAAATATATATGATATGTATGTCAAACTGAACACCGTGAAAAGACGAATAATTGGATATATTATACATAAAAATCGGATTAGAAATAAAAATGTTATTTGCATTTTAAAAAATTGAAAGAAAATTATGAACTTACCAAAATTAACATGAACTTACCAAATTATTATTAAAATTTTAGGCGGGAAAGTTACAATGACATAAATGCTCTCCATTTTACTTTTATATATATATAGATGAATGCTGAAAATTTGTGGCCCATATAGCCCCATTATTATTGTTCCATTTAATTTCTTATTTAACAATTTCTGAATAGCTGAAGGGGATGTAAGTCTGCCCAATTATTGAAATTCCCTGAGTTTTTTCTTATGATTTGATTTTTAATTTGATGGAAAATTTATATTTCCCGAATTATTAACTGATTCCGAAAGCCCGAATTATTAATGGTGTGATATTTTTGTTACTTTTGTACATGTCCATGCTTATGTTTTTATCATAATATTCTTTTAGTATTATGAGAAGATAAATATTTATTCATATTATAGGAGTGCTAAATATGTCGAGTTGAACACAAATACATAATTACAAGAACCTAAATTCGACTTGTTTTCTCGAGAACCAGATGTAAAGCCCGGAAAGCTCATTAGCCGAGCATGACCCATCTAGGTAACATATTGATTCGTCAAGCCGTTTGGGTCCAAAAAATAAAGGAAAAAGAAAAATTCAGTTCTATGAAAAATATACAATATATATTTTTTAATAAAAAATTAATGGATTATCAAATTGATCCTACCCAATCCATTTTTCTTTCGTGTTAATTGGATTCGACTCCTTTGTGACTCAAACCTATTTAGGATTAACTATAATCCTCACTAGTTGCATCATAAATTACTAACATTTTGTAGTCTTAAAAAATAAGTTACAAATTCATCAAATTAATTACTCATAAATAGCTACAAATTAAGTTCTTAAGTAATCAAACTAGTTACCTATGAATAGTTACAAATTAAAATTCATTAAATTAATTATCCATGAATAGTTACAAATTAATTATCCATGGATAGAACCTCTTTAATTTATCAGAATTGTTTTTTTCTTCTTTTTCTTAGCAATTGGTTACTTTTTTTTTTTTTTTTTTTTTTTTGAGTAAAACCCCTTTATATTAGAGTTAAAGTTTAGGCAAACATTGTACATCCCGAGAGACAAGTAGAGCTAAATTAGATGGTAACACATCCATCCAAATAGTTTGACTATCTAATTCACCTCTAAAATGAGCAATAGCATGTGCCACCGAATTGGCATCGCGCTTGACATGGGAAAAGCAAAGCAATGACAATGAGACGCCAAGTCTTGTATATCATCCATAACTAGACCGCAATAATCTGGGCGCTCTTCATGCTTAGCCAAGTATCGCATAAGTGAGATATTATCGCCCTCAACCCAAATATTCTTTAGCCCGTAAGTTTGTAGAGATTGTAATCCAAACCTGAGAGCCAATGCTTCAATTAAAATCACCTTTCCCGGTCGAGGTATGCGAGACGAGCCTGCCAATATTGCTTTTCCTGCTTCATCTCGAAGAATGAAACCCAGGCCAACCGAGTCGTCTGGAAATACCGCGGCATCAAAATTCAATTTCAAGGAATTGTGGGAAGGTGGCTACCATGCCATAATCGAAATACCATCTGCAGGCGCTGAGCTCGGCTGGATATCAGAAACTGTTACGAAATCATCGTGCATTCGTCGTGCAGCAGCTAGTATGTGGAGCGGTGCGATTGGCTGTTGGTCGAACAAGAATTTGTTTCGGGCAGTCCACATGTTATAGAGAAGGTAAAAGAGAAGCTGTGTACCTTCCAGAGGAAGCTGCTCAATCATCGCCCAGATATATGTACGAAATGAGTGATTGTCTCTAGGGAACAAGAATGGGCTTCTCCCTCTAGTCTCATGAAGATTTGGGCAGTGGAAGAAGAGATGCTCCGTTGTTTCATCTGATTCGCCACAAATACCACAAGCTGGAACCGGGAGCATTTGTCTTCGTGATAAATTTGACCTTGTGGGCAGGGCTTTGGCACATGCTCGCCAAATGAAATGGCGGACCTTCGGGATTAGTGGCACATTCCAAAGCTTCTGCCACAACTTCGGGGTAATACTCGTGCTTGGCGATTGGCGGCCAAGATCAGAAAATAGATCGACTGCAAGATGATACGCCATTTTAACCGAGAACTTTCCATTTTCCGTCAATTTCCAGTACAGTCTATCACTAGGCCACCGGTTACTAAGCGGTGTAGCCAGAATCCGGGTGGCGTCCTCCGGGGCGAACATTTGATTAACGAGGTCCGAATTCCATGTACCTAAGGCTGCATTAACAAATAAAGAGACTTTAGTGCCTTCTGGAATAAACAAAGTATCACCCAATGGTGGCCCTGGATTATCACAACCGATCCAATTATCAGATTTGGCCAAAATAGATTGTCCATCACCCACACGCCAGGCCATGCCGGCCTTGATTAACGACCGAGCCTGAAGAATGCTCCTCCAAGTATAGCTCGGGTTATGCCCGAGTTTTGCTGCAAAAATAGAACTGGTAGGGAAATATTTAGACTTTAATACTCTAGATAAAAGGGAGTTTGGGAGATGTAAAATACGCCAAAATTGCTTTGAAACCATTGCAAGATTAAAAAAGTAAATTTCGCGAAATCCCAAACCTCCTTTGCGTTTGGATTGAGCCATTCTATCCCACCCGACCCAATGGTACTTACGATCACTCTCTGAAGATCCCCAGTAAAACCGAGCAAAGGCTCTTTCAATATCCTTACATATGCCAATGGGGAACATGAAGCAACTCATGGCGTAAGTTGGGATTGCCTGAAGGACCGTCTTGATCAGTACTTCTCGACCAGCTTTTGAGAGAGCTTTCTCCTTCCAAGCCTTCATACGTCCAATGACTTTCTCTATCACACTTTTGAAGATCGCCTTCTTTGATCGACCAATTACGGTTGGTAGACCCAAGTATTTCTCGAATTGTTGCGTCTCCTTTACACCGAGGATTTCTGCCAACCGAGTCTTATCTCTCACACTCATATTAGAACTCGTTACCACCTCCGATTTGTCAAGATTGATTCGTTGCCCCGAAGCTTTTTGATACATTTGCAAGATCTCCCGAACCTGTTCACATTCTTCGCTGCATGCCTTGAAAAAAAGAATAGAATCATCTGCGAAGAAAAGATGTGAAATAATGGGGGAAGAACGAGCAATTGTAATCCCGTGTATTCTGGACTCCAATTCCGCCTTGCGGATAAGAGCTGTAAAACCTTCTGCGCAACAAAGAAAAAGGTAAGGAGACAAGGGATCCCCTTGCCTTAAACCCCGACTAGGGGAAAAAGGTTCGGTTGGATTCCCATTAATAAGCACCGAATAAGAGACAGAAGAAACACAAGTCATAACCAAATTGACCCAAGATACCGCGAAGCCTAATTTAGTAAGAATAGCCCGAAGAAAGCCCCATTCTACTCGATCATAGGCTTTGCTCATATCTAATTTAAGTGACATAAATCCATTCTTACCCGTCCTTTTCATACGCAGAAAGTGAAACAATTCAAAAGCAATAATGGCATTATCGGTAATTAATCGATTAGGCATAAACGCGCTTTGAGAGTATGAAATAACATCAGGGAGAACACGTTTAAGCCTATTCGCAATTACTTTGGTGATCATCCTAAATCTGACATTGCATAGACTGATTGGACGAAAGTCCTTAGGCGAAACAGGAGATTTGATTTTAGGAATGAGGACAATGAATGTATGATTAAGGAAACTAGGATTAAGGCCCGAATTGAAAACATTTAGGCATAAAGAAGTAACATCAGAGTGTATGACATGCCAAAATTTTTGGAAAAATAAGGGAGGCATACCGTCGGGTCCTGGAGACTTAAGAGGGTGCATCTGCTTTAACGCGAGCTGAACATCCGAGACAGTGTAGGGTTCCAAGAGAATTTGATTCATTTGTGGTGTAACCTTAGTCTCCACCGCATCCAACACCACCTGTTCATGAGAGATGCCTTCGAATGTAAACAAGGACACAAAATATTTCCTCATGATATCTGCAATTTTTGTTTCATCCTCTGTCCAGAGCCCTGATTCATCTTGGATTCGTATGACAGTATTTCGAGTGCGCCTTTGGGATGCTTTTCGATGGAAAAAATTTGTATTACGATCCCCTGCTTTGAGCCATAAGGCCCTCGACCGCTGTCCCCACATAATCTCTTCTCGCCCTTCCAACTCCTCTATCTCTTGTTCTATCTGTTTCATTTCCTCAACCAAATTGCCGGTCTGAGGTCCCTTTTGAAGCCTAAACAGCCTATCCCTGAGCTTGCTTAGTTTATTCCGTACATTACCGAACACTGACCGGTCCCACTGTTGAAGAGCTGCCGAAACTGTTGCCAATTTGACTGAGAAATTTCCACCCGCAGAACTCCATATGTTTTCGATCAGAGAAAGTGGGGCTATGTGGGCTATGTGGGCCCACAAATTTTCATCATTTTTTATTTACAAAGAAAGGCAAAACCCATGAGATCACCTGTTACATTTTGGTGTTACATCTTATGTTTCACTTATTCACTAACCGATACATGTATGGTATGATGTCACAAATGAATATGTATCACCTAATAAATTGAGTGTAACAGAGGATGAAACATATACTGTAACAGAAAATCTGAATTGAAGGCAAAAGACTCAAAATTTTGCCACATGTCAACTGGAGGGGTTGTCAAGGCACTGCTTCAACCATCAGCGTAGAATTTCCCGCTTGAATGTTTTTCCGACTAGATTGTGTTGACGTGACCGTCGAAGATCAAATAATGTTTCCAACTCGGACACTGCATCAGCAAAATTTATCATCTAAATTAATTATCCTCAACAAATTATTAATCACAGTACATAAATAAACTCCAATATTTATTATAAATATGAAATTTTAAGAAAGAAAGAAGATTATCATATCCGACGTGGCAGCGTCACTTAAGCTCCGACAACCATGTGACAGTGGCGAATATACACGGGAAGAAGGATAGTGATGGATTCAAAAAAAAAATTATAACGGAAGCACAATTAATATATAACATATATAATATAAAATATTGATTGAGGGCGGGCGCACAATACTTCTTTATAACCCAATCAATGTATTAATCTAAAAATTAAATAACAAAAATAAAAATTATGGGGGAATGTGCCCCATAATGAGCTATGTGCATCCGTCTATGAAGAAGGATATGCAAGTACATACCCAACTGTTGATACGCAAATTTCGTATCCAATTAAAATGTGTCACATTATAAAATATATGTTGAATATCAATTTTATATTGATTATTTTAATATTAGGAATTGGATAAATAAAATTCCTAAGTTAAATAGTCAATTTAATTGGTGATTTACTATATATTTTATTGACCAATGGAAAGCCATCACATGTCAAGATGATGCAGATATTACTAAATTAAATTAAATTAATTTAGTAATTATCCAAGAAGATGAGGATAAACATCAAGTCATGCTGGACCAATCAAAATGCTCCATGTGTCAAATTGTTGCAGTAATTATTAAATTAAATACAATTAATTTAATAATTATCATATGGATAATGATATTATGAAAGACCAATCATATCGCTCCGTTCAAACTCAAGCCCATTAGGGTTTTCTCCATCCTACAACTATAAATAGGGCCTCATTCTCCACCAAATTCACAACAACACAAGTCAAGAAGTGAAGACATAAGTTGAGAGCTTCAAGAATTGGAAGAACTCCAAGAAATCCAGAAGACTCAAAGTTCTTGAAGATTCGAAGACATTCTTCAAGATTCAAAGACGTTCTTCATCAAATTCATCAAGAAGTAGCGTTCAATCCGGAATCAAGCCGTTCGGCCTTCGGACAACGTTATTGAAGAACAACTTAAGCGGCGGAGGAGATCAAGAAGAAGATTTCACTCCAAATCATCAAATTTAAAGAAAACATTCGAAGAGAAGAATCAGAGGATTGAAGAATGGAGATTGTACCCTACAAAGTTCTTCATTTAATCCAGTTGGAATTAATTTGTACAAGTATTTTATGTTTATTAATTTAACACGCAAAATTTATTGTTACAAATTTGGCACGCTCGTGGGACATCTCTACCTCTCATCTCTTCTCCTCAACCAACAACTGAAGATAGTGTTATGGCGCCTCATAAGATCACGCTGACGAAGATCGCTGCAACAAACTCTCCAACTGCAAATGTCAATATCATCACAAGAAGTATGTCCAAGACACTACAATCACAATCGTCATCTCTTGAAGCTGTTGAGAAGGATCCAAAGCAGCTCGCCGCTAACACCGCAAATGAGGAGGACGACTCTGCATGCTCTACTCCTCGCTCTTCCTCAAGTTCAGAAGTAGCACACATCATGACAACGAACGTTTCAACTCTTGAAGAACAATTTGCAAGCCTAACTAAAGCCATTGAAGGACTTACAAAACATGTCCAAGAGCAGGACTCGAAGATTGAAAACCTGAGGAGCAAGATTGACAACTGCGATACAAGCCATGCTCAGGGGAAAGAACCAACTGAAAATCAAGGCGACGTTGAAACGTCTGCAAAACGCGATGTCATTGACAAGGAAACTCCTCTAGAAGAGATTCAAGTACCTGTTGATGGTATGATTCTCGTTGACCAACTTAAAGAGATCATCATGGGGACTATCAAAGACAAATTCGAGGGGAGCTCGAAGTCTTCTTTCACATTCACCAAGCCATATACTCAACGAATCGACAACTTGAAGATGCCAATGGGTTATCAGCTACCCAAGTTCCAACAATTCGATGAAAAAGGCAACCCTAAACAACATATCGCCCACTTCGTTGAGACATGCAATGATGCTGGAACTAATGGTGATCACTTGGTGAAACAATTTGTTCGATCTCTGAAGGGCAATGCATTTGATTGGTACACCGACTTGGATGCAAACTCCATTGACAGTTGAGATCAATTAGAACAACAATTCCTCAATCGTTTCTATAGTACTCGAAGGACCGTCAGCATGATTGAACTGACCAACACGCGCCAATGGAAAGAGGAGGCAGTAGTTGACTACATTAACCGATGGAGGAATCTGAGCCTCAATTGTAAAAATCGTCTGTCTGAAGCTTCCGCAATTGAGATGTGCATACAAGGGATGCAGTGGGGTCTTCGTTATATTCTCCAAGGAATTCGACCGCACACATTTGAAGAGTTAGCTACTCGAGCCCACGACATGGAGCTAAGCATGATTGCAAGTGGAGCAGAAGGGTCGCCAATTCAAGAGCCCTGCAAGTTCAGCAATAGACAAGATTGGAATAAAGGAGACAAACCCTTTACCACACCTGCAAACCAAGAGTCCATGACGGTAGCTGCGATGCCCATCAAGTTTGCCCGAAAAGAAGACAATAAGACTGGCAAAGGGAAAGACATCTCTTAAGATCGGGGGCAAAAAAAGTTCACTCTGAAAGAGATGCAACTAAAACAATACCTATTCTTGGACTCGGATGTCTCTGGGATATTCGATGACTTGATGGAAGCAAATCTCATTGAATTACCTAAAATGAAGCGACCCGAAGAAGCTAGGTGGACTGATGACCCAAAGTATTGCAAGTATCATCGGTTGGTGGGGCATTCAATAGAAGACTCTTCATATTCAAGGACAAGATCATGCAGTTAGCCCGACAAGGGAAAATAGTGTTAGATGAAGGCAATGCAACAACAAATCTTACAGCTATCTTGGAAGATAATAGCCTTGGTGACACCCCATGCTACATGACAGACAAACAAGGAAGCAAATACAAATATAAACATGTAGAAGAGGAAGATGTTGAAAAGACCCTACTTGAACTTGAACATGGTGTACGAATTGGTCCCTTAAACGGGGAGTTCTTGAAGTTCACTTGAGCTTGATGCAAAAAAAAAAAAAAAAAAAAAACCCTTGCCCGCATAAGGATAAACTGTGCACGGCGACCACCAAAGGTAAAGTATGTGGTTAAAATGCTAACTTACCCCACTTTGGCTAAAGTGGTTAAAGAATAGTCACTCCTGGCCCACATGAGTATAAACTATGCAAGGCACCCCCCCCCCCCCCCCCCAAAAAAAAAAAATACAAAGTGAAAATTTGAACTACGTTATGACTTGATCCCTCTCACCGGAGTACGTAGGCAGCATAGAAATATTCTAAGTTCAGTCTAAATTGTGTTTCCCTCTCCGAAGTTGCTCCAAATTTAGAGATCCAAGCTCCATGTCTGTCAAGTTATTTGATTTCGTCAAATTGGATTGTCAAGTTCAACCTCAGATAAATCCACATTTCCAAGTCAAAAATGTCAAATCCGTCCAAGCCTGCAATGTTGAAGATTCAACTTCCAAATTCAAGAACTCAGTGGTATGAGTATAAACTACCAACAAGTTTCAAATTCAAGTTCGAGGCTCCTTGGCACGAGCTTAAAAGGTCTACAAATTCAAATCCAAATCCAAGTCCAAATCAAGAACTCCTTGATACGAGTATAAACTATCTACAAATTCAAATTCAAATCCAAATCCAAATCCAAGTGAAGAACTCCTTGATACGAGTATAAACTATCTATAAATACAAATCCAAATCAAGAACTCCTTGATACGAGTATAAACTATCTATGAATACAAATTCAAGTCCAAATGAAGAACTCCTTGATATGAGTATAAACTATCGATAAATCCAAATTCAAGTCCAAATGAAGAACTCCTTGATAAGAGTACAAACTATCTACGAATCCAAATTCAAGTCCAAATGAAGAACTCCTTGGTACGAGTATAAACTATCTGCAAGTCCAAATCCAAGTCCAAATTCAAGAACTCTTTGATGCGAGTATAAAAATATCAATATGTCAGGAGAAATTCCGAAAGTCAGTTCGAGACTTCTCCACTCCAAGACACATCGTCCGTGAACAAGTCTCGAGGGGGCATTTGTTGATACGCAAATTTCGTATCCAATTAAAATGTGCCACATTATAAAATATATGTTGAATATCAATTTTATATTGATTATTTTAATATTAGGAATTGGATAAATAAAATTCCTAAGTTAAATAGTCAATTTAATTGGTGATTTACTATATATTTTATTGACCAATGGAAAGCCGTCACGTGTCAAGATGATGCAGATATTACTAAATTAAATTAAATTAATTTAGTAATTATCCAAGAAGATGAGGATAAACATCAAGTCATGCTGGACCAATCAGAATGCTCCATGTGTCAAATTGTTGCAGTAATTATTAAATTAAATACAATTAATTTAATAATTATCATATGGATAATGATATTATGAAAGACCAATCATATCGCTCCGTTCAAACTCAAGCCCATTAGGGTTTTCTCCATCCTAAAATTATAAATAGGGCCTCATTCTCCACCAAAATCACAACAACACAAGTCAAGAAGTGAAGACACAAGTTGAGAGCTTCAAGAATTGGAAGAACTCCAAGAAATCCAGAAGACTCAAAGTTCTTGAAGATTCGAAGACATTCTTCAAGATTCAAAGACGTTCTTCATCAAGTTCATCAAGAAGTAGCATTCAATCCGGAATCAAGCCGTTCGACCTTCGGACAACGTTATTGAAGAACAACTTAAGCGGCGGAGGAGATCAAGAAGAAGATTTCACTCCAAATCATCAAATTCAAAGAAAACATTCGAAGAGAAGAATGAGAGGATTGAAGAATAGAGATTGTACCCTACAAAGTTCTTCATTTAATCCAGTTGGAATTAATTTGTACAAGTATTTTATGTTTATTAATTTAACACGCAAAATTTGTTGTTACATATTTTCTTCTTGCACAAAATAGTTTAGTAGGCATAAATTAAATGTTATTTATATATTTTTTAATAGCAAAATTTACAAATTATCTTCATATTATTTTAACTAGATGTTTGCCCGTGCAATGCACGGGATAAAATATTCTATTACATTAATAATATGTGATTAAATTTTAATATTATTACCAGTCATTATAAAATATATATAAGTCATTATACATTTTTTTCTAACATACATTTTTTCTACAATTGATCAATGTAAATCTAACAAATTTATTATATCTAATATGGATGTCTATTTGAATATCGTGAAATAATGATTAATTTGATATATTTCTCATCAAGAATTAAGTTGATATGAAAAGTTATAAACATTCAAAATTTTAAGTTAAAAACAAAAAGAATTGTAGAGAGAATTTTATTGATTGGTATGTCCAATTCTTTTTTTTTTCCTTTTAAAAACAAAAATAAACTCCTACAATTTGTATGATTGATACGTGTTTTTCCTGATAGAGGGCTTATATAGATGACATGTGTGTTCCTCTTAGTGTAATAGTAAAGGGAATTTTTTTTTTACAATTTTTGTTAATAATTTTTTTTATAGAAATAACCACATGTTAAAAAATATTATAAATTTAAGAATCGAATTATTTTTTATTATAAAATTAAAATTTAAATAGTTGTGGCTCAAACTCATAAAAATAATTTAATTATGTACATATTACAAAACTAAGCAAATAATTCAATACCACAAAAAATTATAGTTCATATTTTAGGTCTAATATTTTGTTCTTAAGTAATTGATTTTTATATATTTAATATAGGTGTCAAACTAAAGATCCCAGCAGGAAGATTAATTTGATATATTATTTATCGAATATAGATTAGGAACGAAAAAGTTATGTGCAATTTAAATTATAGTTGGAAATATCAAAATAAAAAAGATGAGAGAGGGACGTTGGTTGGTTCCTTTTTTTTTTTTTTTTTTGTTTATTATTATTATTATTTTTTTTTTTGTTTAAAGCCTGTAATTAAGGTGGTGAAGACACATCACCCTAAACTATCCTACTTTTATATTAAGTAGGGATAGGGATTTCTATAATTTGTTGTTTGAGTTGTAAAACTTTATATTTTGTTTAATATATTATTTTTATAATAGTATATATCCAATTTTAAAATTTTAGATCCGTCACTGCCATGTGATATAAATTACGAGAAAAGTCAGTTTCATACAATGAATTGCAAAATTTAAGAAGTTTATATATTTTCATTTATGCGATGTGAAAATATTACTAAATTTTAAAAAGTAATAAAAGTCGTGTATTTCTTTCAATTAATCCTATTCTAAATTCACCACTCAAGTTTTCCATATGCTAGCATATACTTGAGTAAAAAATAATATTTTTATATAAGCACATATCTCACCATATAATAAAAATGATAAAACATATTATTATTATTATTATTATTATTATTATACATGTTGATTTTTCTCACAGTGGTACCGGTACCACAGTAGTACCGAAATAAGACTCTTAAAATAGGGCAACTAGTTAATTCTAACTTGGAGGTGATGCGAAGTGGTTGCATGAACCATGCAATTAAATCGCAAACATTCCATATCCGTGTCATATTACCCTTGTGAAAGACTAGTATTAGCACCCTAAACTAAACTTAATGAAATACTTAGATTTATTAAATTATAGAGACACTACAAGAAAATTGTCAAATTTCAATGACAAAAAAATCGTTGGAATATAGTAACTTTTCCGTTGGAATTTCAATTTCCAATGATAATTCCAATAGTTTTTAAGTCATTGGAATTTTTATTCCAACAATTAAATTCCAACGGAAAGCCTATTTCAACGGTAATTCCAACAGCCAAGAGTTGTTGGAATAAGTGGATGTTGCAAAATTTTCCAACGCATACTGCAATGGTAAGTTACCGTCGTTGGAATTTTCTCCAACAGTTATTCGAACGACTTTGCGCCATTGGAATTATTTCCAACAAATTTTTCAATGATAATTCCAACGCTCAGCCTATTCCTACGGCCTAATTTGCCGTTGGACTTTTTTTCAACAGATTTTGCGACGATAATTCCAATGCCTATTCCGATGGCCTAATTCGCCGTTAGAAATTTTTCCAACAACTACATCAATAGCTTTCAGCTGTTGAAATTATTTCCAATAAATTTTACGATGATAATTCCAATGCTCATTCCAACGTCTATTCCAACAACGTGACTTACAGTTGGAATTTTTTCCAAACTACTTTAATTTCCTGATTTCTTGCTTATATATAATTACTACCCAACATAATATTTCAATTTCCACACCATTTATTAGGATACCTTTTCTTTTTTATGTAGCTATTTATTTATTTATTAGGATACCTAATTACAGGTACAGAAAACGGCAGTATTAAATAAAATTTATTCCAAAATATTTTCAAAAGTCAAGATAATTGAAAGTGAAATTACAATCTTTCCTAACTCCTATTGTTCCTACTAGCATAATAACAGATAATAAAAAGCCCAGTTCTACTTGTTTAATTTCATCGGCACCCATTTTTCTTTTTCCCTCGTCCCGACTTAATTTGTCTCGGCCAATCTAATATGCAAAGAGAAACACTACAGAAATAGTCTGATGAAACTTCCAGTAATTCATTTAGCTGATTCGACTGGTTATTCCAAGGCAACATATTTTAGTCCTTTTCGATTCTCCTTTCCAACATCACTCGTATTGGAGCTCCAACGAACACGGTAAGATCATAGTAACAAAATTGATAAAAAATAAAAATTGATTTTATATGAAAAGAATTGGTTAGATTGTAAACTGTAAAATAACACGTAGTGAATGTTCATTAATGTAATAAAATATTCTTTAGGTTGCGTACTGTAAATTATGTATAGTTAAGGTGTGTTAGCGAAAAACAAAAGTTTAAATTGCAAAATGTTGAAAATATCATCTTTTAGTTGCAAAGTATCATTTTCCTCAAAAATACTCCCCCCGTCCCGAATGAAGTTACACACTTTCCTTTTTGGTACATCTCACAATAATTTGACAACCTCAAAAAGAAAGCTTCACAATCTTCACCCTCAAAATCTTCACTCTTAATTTATCTTTGAAAAGTCAACTGAAAAAACAAAAAAACAGTTTTTCTTAATATGTGTGCACCCTTTGAAATGCAACTTCATTCAGGACGGAGGTGGTAATACTAATGCATATACATTATATAGAGATATGAATAAGTAATAAAAATCGATTTAAGAAGAATTATGATATATGTGTGTGCGTGCGCTAAGACAACCATGATTAAATAAATAAAATTTATTATTTTAAAAACAAAATAGATCAAACATAATAATTTAATAAACTAGTTATAAAAGTGCATATTAAATCTTGATTTTAATTTAATAAAGTACGAATTCAGATATTTAGACAATGATTTTCTTCCCACATAACTTAAATAATAAATTTATGTTAAATAAAATAAATTGAATAGTAGTGACTTTTCATAATAAATCAATTAAACTTTTTAAATAAGTTTATATAACTAATTTTTAGTTATAGACCGAACCCAATAACATAGTCCAAAATATTAATTGTATTTTAGAAATTATAAAAAGATATTAAATGTGTTTATATATATATATATATATATTCAACGTTTTTTTTTTAGCAAAATCAGATGTCATTTCTGCAGTCACACTTCCCTCATTAATTTTTGGTCAATTCCTATTATATTTTGTGTTGAGGTTGCATGCCTTTAACTTCAGTTGAAATTAATTGTGTATAAACTTGCAGTATGCATACGTCACACAAATTCCCATATATATAGTAGCCGTCATTTCTTCAACATTCTACAGTCAAAAAACTCAATGGATTCCCACGGCAGCATGAGGGCAGCGATAATGGTGGTGGTGATGGTGGTGTTCGCCGGATACCTCTTCATGTGGGTCATGGCGCCAACTGATACTTACTATAATGTTTGGCTCATGAATCTCCGGGCAAAAACCACTTCTACTTATTTGGGAACCACCCAAGGTTAATTTCTATATTTAGTTTACCATGGTTGCGTAAATATTTACTACTCGGTAAATTATTATTTACAATATGATATTTCAACTGTAACATAAAATGCACCACTACATTTTAGTTTTCTTCATTTGAAGCTGGCAACATCGGACCTGTCCTAGCCCGCGTAACATTTTGATAGGGTACGCCATAGAAACGTAGGCCCGAAGTATTTAGTATATCTAAGGGGAATGGGCTTAGTCGGACTCGATAATTTCTGGCCCTAGAAAATTTTGGGCTGGTCTGACATATAGTGTTGGCTCTCGACGGGTTGAGCCCGATCGAGTCAATTGAATTGCCACCTCTTTATGCATGTGGATCAATTTACTAATGTGAGACACAATATTAAAATTTTAACGTGCCTAACTACAGACGTGTTATTATATGAATTGGTTTATCCGCTAGTTATATGAGAACGACATTCTTTTTACCATTGAACTTTTAAACATTAAATGTTGTCTTCTCATCTAATTAGCAATTTAAAAACATTGTAAGATTACACTTCTATTGATAGAATGTTCGAAATTCCAATTTTAAGCTTTACATCAGCAAGCACGAAATGTACTCGAATGCATGAAATTAAAAAAGTTACAAAAGTGATGTATTTAATTCTATATTTAAAAAAATCATATTGTAAATGAAAATTAACTGACAGAGTGAGGTTTTATGTAACCACTTTTATAGCATGAAAGAAATGGATATAATTTTATTGTGTTTATATTTTTTAATGCTAATTTGATCTTCATCATTTCTTGCAGCTGCCACTCTTTTGATAAGCACATCTCCAATTCTAGTTATTGCTACATTGGGCTGTTTGTACCTTCACTTTGGAAAGCAAACAACGGATAATCACAATAAAGGGTATAAAGGGTGATTCTATGGTATTATTGTGGTGTCGGTATCACGGTGAAATAAAAATGAAATTATAGTGGATCTCTCATATTTAAATACATATGTATTCTTCTCTTACAGTGGTATCGGTGCTAAAGTTGGACTCTATAATTAATATTCCATTAAAATTTTCTATTACACTATAATATTGTTATTACTCCCTTCGTTTCAAAATAAGTGACGTTTTAGCTTGTTAATGATTTTTCAAATTAAGTGTCGTTTTAGATATATTTTACGATTTCTTCCCACTTTATCCTTATCACTATTCATCTCTTAGTATCTTTTAAACTACAAGTAAAGCACACTAATATAAAGGGAGAAAAGAAAGGAGTATAACACGTATGGATAAAGGGAGAGATGAAAGATAATTATTGGAACGTGATTTTAGGATATATCTGTCAAAAATTTTAATTCTTAATTCTTCTCTTTCATTTTAAAACGTCAGTTATTTTGAAATGGAGGAAGTATTATATAACAATAAAAATATACTATAATGATAAATTATTGTTTTTATTTATTGATAAACAGGGAAAGCGGAGGCAAACATCGGTTGGCAAAGTGGAGGAGGCCCGTGATTATGAAAGGACTAGGGATTGTATCCCGGATTGAGCTATCATTTTTTATCATGTTTATTGGGCTTCTAATATGGAACTTAGCAATATTCTTACACAACAGTTTTGCGTTTATTACACCCCAATCAGCTGCACAAAGTGGACAGAAACTGTAAGACCAGATCCTTTCTATTTTGAACCGAGCTAGTCCGATTTTTTGTATGGATTGGGCTGGGACGGACTTATATGAGACTGAGGGAGTACTAAGAAAATAAATAATTCTATTATTTAACACTACCTCCGTCCATATAAGCTTGCACGCTTAAGTGTAAACACATTTAGAAAAATCTGTTTTTGCTTTATGGTTGACTTTTCAAAAGTGGAAATTTCGAAGGTGGAGATTGTGAGAAAAAAAAAATTCCTTTTTCAGAAGTGCAAATTCATTTGGGACGTATCAATAAGAAAAGTGTGCAAATTTTTGTGGGACGGAGGTAGTTGATGTATTTTTAAGTGTAAGTTATAGAGCTAAAGATTTTAAAAAATATAAAATGAATAGAAGCATTATATCTTGATTGTTTATCTTTTGTAGTTGATCTTTATCAATATTATTAGTGTTATCTAATTTTATATATAGAGTTGAATATTATTGAGGATCCTCTGAGGTCCAGACCAGTTGTCCCCTTTTAGATTTTTTATTTTCTTAATTTTCAATGTGATTTATCCAAGACTTTAGATTTAGAGTTTGATTATTAGCGTCCTCAGTTTGCTTCCAACTTGGATAAATTTATCTCCTAATTTTAGAGTATAACTAAAAATTATTTTCATAAAACAAACTCCTAGATCCACCTCTAAATGGCCTCATCAATAAAATTTCTACGTCCGTCATTGATTGGGTCATAGAAATCTTAACCCGATGCACCATAAGACCAACACAATTGACTCGATGAGTCAATGGCCCGACGAACTATGGGTCAGCCAGTAAGCATTAGCATATTTTAGAGGGATGAACGATAACTGAACTCACTCAACTCAGTTTTAACTTGATAATATATAGTATTAGCCCAATCAGCTGGGCTGAATCAGATCAAGTGGGCCGAATTGCCACATCTATGCACCACTACAATCGTTTTGATCATTTTCAGACGAGTTCACTTGACATGATCTTTGATTTTAATTTTAAATTAATTTTCTCCTTCTCTAAAGACTGATCAATGAGATTCTCGATTTAAAAACCAAAAAAGTAGAGTTATGACCAAAATAACCTTACTCTAATGTAAATTCATTTAAGCAATTCAACTCAAGAACTCATTAAAGTCAAGTAAAGATATCATATATGAAAAAATAAACAGAATACATATTCCTTTCAATCTTAAATGTTTACCATTTTTTTTTTTTTAATTTTTGCAAGAAAATTAACATGTAGGAATGGGTAGATACATCTCTATATAGTCTATATCTCTCCTAATCTCCTTCCATACCATAATTATATCTAAGTCAAAATTGGAAGAACAATTATTATCTTTTCTTTATTTCTAGAATGACAAGTAATCAGAAATAAAATAATTTCTCCAAAACGACGAGTATATGGGTGTGTTTGCTTAAGGTTTAACTCAGCGTCCTTCAACCTTAAGCAAACATACCCTATATGTTTAACATCGGGTGAGAAATTTATATGCACATTTTAATGGTGGTGCATGGTGCATGGCAGGTGGCAAGCGAGGCTGTACATGGCGGCGCTCCGCCTGGGACTAGTCGGGAACACAGCCCTCTCCTTCCTCTTCTTCCCGGTGACACGTGGCTCGTCGGTGCTGCCGCTATTTGGGCTGACCTCTGAGGCCAGTGTCAAGTACCACATATGGCTGGGCCATATTGTCATGACTCTTTTCACGGCCCATGGGCTTTGCTTCATTGCCTTTTGGGCCAGTACGCATGAATTATCTGAGGTAATTTCTTTTTACCGGCCCATGGGCTTTGCTTCATTACCTTTTGGGCCGAACACATAAATGGAATTACTTTTTCTGCTTTTGTTGTGGTAGGCCCGGTCCAGTGTATGGACGACACGTGTGAAACGAACATTTTCCCATTAGGGAGAAAAAAAAGTCAACTAGGGGTTCGTTTGCTTAAGACTGGGGAGTGCTGGGCCAAATCTAACTGAGAGAGTTAAAGAGTGTGCTTTATTGAGATTCGATCCTCTAAATTTACTGAGCCAAGTGTTAAGCAAACGGACCCTAGGAGTGTACTCACTGCTCCCACAATTAATAATTTAAATTCAGAAATAAATGAAAAATTCTTATCTACCTAGTTGGATAATATTCATAACGGTTGTCCACTTTTGATCTAGTGGATGAAGATAATTTAATTAGACTCCAAAAAATACATGTTAGATCGGATAGTACCTGATCGGACAAGTAAGAATTAACAAAAATAATAAAGCGGGCAAATCATATGCCGCCCAAGAGGGGCGATATACTGTACATTTGAAAAGTGTATGCTAATCAAACTTTTTTTGTTTTCTATCACTTGTCAAATGTATAGTAGATCAATGCAAAATTAGACGAAATGAGAAAAAGTGTGTATATTGTTAATTCTTTCTCTTTCTAAAAAAAAGAGTCAAGTTTAACAAGATGTAACTTCTTATTTTTCTAAATCAAAAGAATGTACAACATTCTAAAAATAATGAATTCTCACTTACATGATTTCATAAATTTATTAGTTTTACTTATTCAATTACATTAACTTGTTCATAATAATTTTAACTTTACTTAATACAATGTGATTTTCAATTTTAAAACATGACTTTTGGCTGGGACAATAATATTTTTAAAACATAATTCTATTTATAGAAATACACCTAGTGTAATATTTGAGTCCTATATTGTCCAATTTGTTTAACTTTTTCTACTTTTATCTTATACAAGAAGTCAAAATACTCCTTTTGTATCAATCATTTCCTAATTATTACTAAAGTGCCAATTTTCATTTTGAAGGTATTTTTTATCCAATTTCTTACATATACTAACAAAAATTGAAATTTATTTTGTGGTTTAATCCAGATGCTGAAATGGCAGAAAAATGGGATATCCAATCTACCAGGGGAATTATCCTTGCTATCAGGATTAATCCTATGGGCTACAACATTTCCTAGGATTAGGAGAAAGATTTTTGAGCTCTTCTTCTACACTCATCACCTCTACATTCTGTTTCTCCTCTTCTTTGTTCTCCATATTGGCATCACCTATGCTTGCATCATGCTCCCGGGCTTCTTCTTCTTCATGATCGACCGTTACCTCCGGTTTTTGCAATCTAGACGGGGCGTTCGCCTGTTGTCCGCTAGGGTTCTGCCATGTGAAACAGTCGAGCTCAACTTCTCTAAGGCCAAAAGTACGCGTAAAACATTATTAATAGCAGTCGAGATCTGCATTTAATATTTTATTTGGTGCACATTGCTTCTAATATATGTAGCATGTTAATTAGTGATGTCTTTTAGTATACACCTTGGCTATGATATTTATTATGAAATAAAGGACAAACATAGGGTTCTATTTGAAATGGCCTTCACATAGGATGCAAATAATTTTGTGTAGGATTGGTCTTAAAAGAGAGAACTACTACAGTCTCACTAATAGAAAATGGTTAAAAATCATTGTTCAAGGTGTCAGTGTTGTTGTAGACCTCCTTCACAACGGTTTTGAATCATTCTTGATTTTCCGTCGTCGTATTGACCTATGACAACATTTATAAGCAATTGTCCTAGAGAGGGGTATATGACAACAACACTTACAACAACAGTGTTGGATCCTTGCATCAACATTTTTAACTGTTGTCTTTTATAGATATGACAACAACAAAAAGATTGTTGTCTTTAGCTCTTCATTTTGACATTTCTTTACATGATGTGTATATATTACTTTTAGTCCACACATATACAAATTTAAAGTCGTATACTTGTTGCAAAAAAAAAAAAAATATCAATCTTTTCCTTATTAAATTGATCTAGATAGTCCAATAATTATTTGCATCAAGTTCCACATCAATAGCATATCTTTAGGGTTTTAGCTTATTGCAACTGATTTGTGTTTGTTGATGCTTGTGTTTTGTCAGATTTGAGTTACACCCCAACTAGCATTATCTTCATCAATATACCTAGTATCTCCAAGTTGCAATGGCATCCTTTTACTATTACTTCTAGTAGTAATTTGGACTCTGATAAGCTAAGCGTTGCAATAAAAAAAGAAGGGAGTTGGTCCACTAAGCTCTACGAGACACTTTCTTCGCCTTCTCCAGTCGACCGCCTTGAGGCTTCTATCGAAGGGCCTTATGGACCCGCTTCAACACACTTTCTAAGGTATAAATCAGAGACGAACTACATCGTTGGTCCCTTCTCTTAAACTTCTAGATAAGGTAGTTAGTTTATAAGAAAAAGAAAACTCTTAAAACAAAAGTAAGAGTAACTGTTTTTTTATGATAAAAGTAATATTGTATACGTCAAGAGTGAACTTTTTATGATAAAAACAACTTATATCTTACGGAAGACAGTCTTACACAAATATTACTCATGAGGAGAAATTATATTTCTTGTAGGCATGATCTATTGGTGATGGTAAGCGGGGGCAGTGGAATAACGCCGTTTATCTCCATCATACGAGACCTTATCCACACCAGCACAATGGTAAAACAACAAACCCCACAAATCATCCTAATCAGTTCATTCAAGAACTCCAATGACTTAACCATGCTAGACCTCATCCTCCCTATTTCCGGTGCACCCTCAGACATCTCCAACATCAAACTCCAAATCGAGGCTTATGTAACGCGAGAGAAACAGCCCAACCCACACGAAAAGAAGCCCATCCGGCCCATTTGGTTCAAGCCCAATCCAAGTGATGCACCAATTGCCCCAATACTAGGCCCAAATAATTGGCTATGGCTTGGTGCTATAATATTATCATCCTTCATTATATACCTTATTTTTATTAGTATTTTGACTAGGTACTATATATACCCCATTGATCATAATACCGACATGATCTTCTCCGATTCCACAACGTCAATTCTTCACATATTGTTCATATGTGCGGCCATAATTGTAGTGTCCACATCAGCTTTTCTTTGGAACAAGGGTAAAATTGGAAAAGAAAATACTCAAATACAACATATGGAGGGGGCCACTCCACAAGCCTCCCCAAATTCATGGATTTACAATGAAGAAAGAGAGTTAGAAAGCCTTCCTCAACAGTCACTCTCTCAGTCTATTAATGTGCATTATGGTGAAAGGCCGGACCTCAAAAGTAAGTGTGAAATAAAATTACATATTTACCCCTCTTTTAATATATTGATTTCATTTTACCCCTTATACTTTGTGTTATGATTTTTTGGTTCTTATACTTCCCTTTTTCTTAACTTTTACCTGGGTGAGCAGAAATCAGTCAAAACCGAATACACTGGTTGAATCAAATTGGAATTCAATATTTTGTTCTTTTTAAGAATGATTCAATGTTCGATTTCATATTTTAAAAAGTTCGTTTCAATTGATTTGACTTGATTTTTAAGAAAAAATCACTAATGTAATTGAACATAACCGAATTATGAAGTCTTTATACAACACACACAACCCACTCCACTCTAATTTTACTCTATCATTGTGCATATATTATCAAAATTATCCTTTTTTTTTTGTCACATTTAGTGTATCACTTAAAATCAAATGGTTCATTATATTTATCGTCACATTTATTTTCCTTAGTGATATATCTAACTATAGTTGTTAATTTAAAAGAAAATTATTTTGATCAGCGAAATTTCAGACCAAATCAAAACCAATTTTATTCGGTTGAAATTCAATTTCAGGGATAATTTTGGTTTTTTGGTTTTCGGGTTTTACTATTAGGTCACTGAACGGATTTTCGGTCACTCTTAAGTTTACCCTATGTAATTTTGTTTTAAGGATTTGGCACATTTGATTGAATTCTTACATAAGTTATTGTTTCGTTTTAGGAATCTTGTTTGAACGAAAAGAAGAAAGTGTTGGAGTTCTTGTTTGTGGGCCCAAGAAGATGAGACATGAAGTTGCAAACATATGTTCTTCTGGTTTAGCAGCTAATCTGCATTTTGAGTCCATCAGTTTCAGTTGGTGATTTTTCATCATTTTACTACAATTAAAAAATGTCTTATTTTCATTTTCTTGTTTCAATTTTCCATTTGTTTGATTGAGTTGTTTAAATGTCACATGATGTAAGTGGGAGGAAATCTCATGAGATCATCTGTTACACGTTGATGTTATATTTTGTGTTTCACTACATTTACTAACCAACAAATGTATGGTATGATGTCACAAATTGATATGTGTCACGTAATAAATTGAGTGTAACGGGGATGAAACACTTATTGTAACAGAGAATTCGAATTGGGAGGAAATGTGCCCTTTCTTGTTGTAAATGAAATATGAATAAAACTATGGGGAACAACTAAATTGGTCCCCTAACATATTGTGTGCCAAAATTCCATTTAAAGCTTGCAATTAGTAATGCATCTTTTATTTTTTTTTAATTTAGTCCCAAAATCCCATAATTTAATTAGAAAACATCGAGAATTGCCTGACTTTATTTCGGGGGAGAGGATCCTCTATCCCACAATTATCATGTTTCAATTCTGTTTCACTTCAAAGTCGAGCCGTACAACATAAAATGTGAACCCCGAACACATGAATCATGAACCCTAAATTATGATCTATTGAATTATAAACACTAAATCATTAAATAATGAACCGTGACATCGTAAGTTTACAATAGAACCCTAATCCAAAAAAGTCGAACCCTTGACTTTAAACATGAAATCTAAACATGAATCCTGAATCCTGAACCTAAATAATGAACTTTAAATTCATAAATTGCAAAAAAAAAAAATTATAATTGGTTCGATTTTGGAATGGGACATGAATGGGATAGGATAAAAGTGGACTAGAGGATCCTAAGTGTTATCTTGGACTACTATTGATTCAATAATCTGATCTAGTCCGTCCTATATTTTAGACGGATTGAGTTATAAAATCTTAGTCTAAAGTACCATCAAGTCAACGGATCCAATTCAGTGGGTCAATGGCTCGACAATATTAGCATATTTTAGGAGGATGCACTACAACAGAAAATACTTTTTGTCATTCATTTTTAAAGACGACAAGTTTTGTCTGTAATAATAATTTTTACATGTTAGGCGTATGGTCACAAAATGTTCTACAAGTAATTTAAGATCATTCTAGATATTTTTAGAGACACCTAATTGTAGAAAATGTGTGTACACATTTGAGAGGACTTTTGTCGTCTCAAATAAGATTATTTGGATTGAGTTATTGAGAAGCTAATAAGTGATGGCATGTCGTCTCTAGTATTGTAGATGTGATAAATATTTATTGTTTCAAAAGACCACTTTTTCTTATAGTGATGGGCTCGACTAACTCACCAACTACGATCAAACCAAATTTTGGCTCGACTCAACCCAACGTAGGGCATTAGCCATGTGGCCCGGACTAGTTCGGGTCGAACAACTTGAATTGTGACTTCATCATGAGTAGGTGGTATACATAAATGCTGATTAAAAATTGTTGATAACCCATAATTAAAAAAATATAATAAAGTATAAAAAATATTGTAATATCTACGAATCAAAATACAAATATCCCAAATTGATTCGAAACATAAATAAATAAAATAAACAAATAGTGAAAAAGAAAAAACTGTTGCCAAGAACTGAAGAAAGGTTAAACCAAGCAACATATGAAGGTGATTGATTCAGACATGAGCATTGAGAAGTCTACTACTTCCTCCGTCCCGGCCTAATTTGTCTATCTTGGTCGGGAACGGAGGTTAAGAAAAAATAAATTTTGTGGAGTCTTTGACTTTTTCAAAAGTGGAGATTGAGAGTAGAGATTGTAAGAGAAATTTGTCATTTATGGACTGACAAATTAAATTAGGAAAAAAAAAATAAACAAATTAGAACGAGACAGAGGTAATGTGTAGAATACGACTTGTTATTGTGTTACAAAAATCGTTTGTTACGTTAAATTTCATAACAACTCCAAGAAAATGTATTACCAAACTGAAATGTATTGAAATAGGTAATTATTGCCACATTTGCATATAAGTGTCCTCTTCAGTTGAAGCAATGATTTTCCTTTAGAATAAATTATGCAACCATAAAGTGGAAACTTTCTAGGTGCTTCTACAGACCTTGCACTGAAATAATGCTGCAACTTACCACATGAAATTATGACATCATTAAAATAATAATATTACATCAATTTTTGGAATTGATGCAATAACATGTTGGTTATTCGGGCTGTCTGAACCGATTCAATATATGATATTGGTTTAAACGACCAGTTCAATTTATTCTCAAGTTAGACTAGCCTTCGACCGGGACCCGTCTAGCCATTAACACATTGGGTCAAATAAGTTGAGCCCGGTGACAATTAAAGCAATTTTTTATGGTTCAATCAGATTAAAATGTTTTATGAAATGAGTTGATTGATTTGAGTCGGGCCAATTTTGCGACTTATATGTGTATCATGTCTTTAGAAAGCTTTGGACGATTTTTTTTTTTTAATTATTAAAAAAATGGTTGACAATGAGCATGTCACCTCATTTAGCTACAAAGTAACTCCACATCCAACCAAATTATGGCAGCTAACCCTGATAAGTTGGTGATTAACTTGTGTAGCTTAACCCTAGTTAAGAATGTCTTGTACATGACTTATGCCCAAAATTTTCTAAAATAAATTCTAAGGATCATTTCAAGGCCCAAATAAAAGAATTTTGGGCCTAGGCACATTTCATGGGCCCTGAAAAGTTGCAAATTTTGAGTTACTCTATTTGATCCTAAATATTACTACATCCGTCTCGAATGAAGTTTCACCTCTAAAAGTGTACACATATTAAAATAAATCTGCTTTTTACTTTTTCAGTTAACTTTTCAAAGGTAGATTAAGATGAAGATTTTGAGGGTGAAAATTGTGAGTTAAGTTTCCTTTTTAAGAATGTGCAAATTGTTATGGGACGTACCGAAAAGGCAAATGTGCAACGTCATTCAGGATGGAGGGAGTAACATAGAAAAAAATCCCTATGAGCGGATAAATACAACTCTAGAGAAAATCGTTAATTAATGTAATAAGAAAATTAAGAGATTTTAGAAAAGAATGTTGAAAATATGACCAGGGATAATATTGGAAGATCGAAAAGTTATTAGGAAAAAAAATTATGTATTGAAGAAGAAATGAAACAGATTGTATGTCACATGAGGTCACGTGCTAGTCCAATGTTGCTAGTTGCAATAACCTTTTCACTCACCAGTTTTATATATATACAACCTATTTGCACTCTCATTTTTCTTGCATCAAACCAAGTTACATTAGTTCCAAACTCAAAGGAGAGAAATGGAGATGAAGAAGAAGTCAATGCCTTCGACTCGAGTGATGAACGCTATCAGAGGAGCGATCCTGTCGCTCGCCCTGATAGTGTTTCTTGGAAATATTATGATGTGGATTGTCATGCCAACCGATACTTATTACAATATTTGGGTGCCTCATCTTATGGCTGCTACTAATTCAAAGTTCTTTGAAATACAAGGTTAGTTTTATTACATTTATATTTTTTTTTGAATTTTTTTGAATTTTATGATGGCATTTTTTCAGGTCCTATAATGATGGATTTCACACTTCCTATTTTGTTTATTGCTGTTTTGGGATGCATATATTTGCATTTGGGAAAGAAAGAAACTAATCCCATAGGAAGGTAATGAAATTTTCAATTTTTTTTGTTATTTTATTTCTTCGTTACTAATTCATTAATAAATGTTTATCTGTTTTCATAACATGAACTCTAAAAGGGAAAAAGGTTTAAAGTTGATGAGGCGACCAATGATCATTAAGGGGCTCGGAATAGTGAATCTAACCGAGATTGCTCTCTTCACCATGTTCCTTGCTCTCTGTGCATGGTACTTCGCGGGTTATCTTCGCCATTGGTTTGAACAAGTTCTTCAACGATCCATGTCCAAACACGAAAAATTGTAAGAATTTTCCCTCTTACAAAAAAAGAATTCCATAATTATTACATTAACTAACACAAAATGTTTCTTCCATGTCTCATTATTTCTAAGTAAGTTGATGTCTTTTTCAAGAATTAATCTTGCATTATTTTGGCATATATTAAATTTTCACGTAATTGTCAATGGTTTCTTTTAGGTGGCAAACGAAGCTCGACCGAGTTGGTATAGTAACTGGAGTGACAGGAAACTTGTGCCTAACATTTCTGTTCTATCCAGTGACCAGAGGGTCCTCAATTTTACCTATGTTGGGGCTAACTTCAGAAGGCAGCATTAAGTATCATATTTGGCTTGGAAATTTAGCAATGTCACTCTTCACTGCCCATGGATTTATTTACATTGCTTATTGGATTCTCACTAATCAATTATCCCAGGTAAATTTATTAATTCATTTCCATTTTGTTTCTTGATGTTTAATATTTTTTTACTATTTTTCAATCTTGTATTCCGTTTCATACTGTATAGACTTCCCCCGATCCTAGATACTAGTAGTCGTTTTAGAGGAAATCAATTTATTGCAAATGAACATTTCGTTTTAGAAAAAGAAAACTCACATTTATTCCAATATTATACTGGATATATCCAATCAATCTCCCTAAAATCTTATAATATTGTCATTTTATCCAATACTGCATGAATTCATTATAGTATGAGCAAAGAGAGGTAATAAAATTATACAACCTCCGTTTTTTATTAGATGTCGTTTTAGCTTTAGTGAGTTTTTTTATAAATAAATGTATTTTTAGCAAATTTTCCCTATTTATTCCAATACTAACTCTATTTCTATCCTTTAAAAAATCTCTAATTTTTTAACCTACAATTTTTTAACTCTATTTCTTAATTTTTTTATCCTAAATTAAATGTGCATCTAAATACAAATAGAGGTAGTAGGTAAGAAAAGTTCTTTTCCTTATAGGAAAAAAAATTAGGATGAGACAGATAGATTACATAAGGATATTCATGTTCTTCTATGAGTTTTAAATTTTTCTTACAGAATTTAAAACGAGTAGTATTATTATCAGAAAAATTTCAAGTGCACTAGTTACATGTTGCAATTTGAGGTGAGTATCCCAGTTTATTTTTAAAGGTATCACTTGTTCTGGATACCTTCACCTAGAACAAGTGATACCTTCAAGCATAAAAATTAATATATTTTCTCCATGATACTTTTACCGAAAATATATAATACACTTAGACATAAATACTAATACCTCTTTTGTCCATGATCCGAATTACACGGATCTTAGCACAAGAGATCTCCTCATTATTAAAATATTATGATGTATCGTATTGGTGTCAAATCTCAAGTAGAATAATGGTTGTGGTGATGAAGAAAAGCAATATTTTGAAGTGGCACTTATAACTAGTTAGGTTATGTGGCCATCAATAAATCAATTATTTCTTGATCAACCCATACATCAAAACTTTGTTTACAAGAATAATAACACATAATCATTCTATTTATTCTGTTTTATTTTCTAAGTTTTACTAATTCCCTTTTTGTGTGGACCTTGTTTATAAACCATAATTACCCATTTGCTTAAATTGAAATCTTTTTAACTTTTATCAAAATTTCAATAAACCCACCTAACCATCTAACTTAAACAAAGCATAAACCATTCAAATGAGTGGATATATTATTTCATCTCCTATTCAGTCTAAGGCAAAACCATAACCAATCGAACCAAATCGATAACTAAATTTGGATTTGGTTATAAATATATTAGTTCGGTTTCAGTTTTGAGTTTTCAAAGTTATCGATTATCTGTTTTGGTTCGATTTTCATTTTAAAAATCTGATATGTGATCTAATTGAACCGATAGCTAAAGAAGTGTTGCAAATTTTATTTTATTTATACAACACCACCCTTAATTCCTTAATTCCTAAATATTAGCTTTCTACTCCAGCCCCAAAAGTAACCCCAGCATCCCACCACATCCCCAACCCCAAAGTTATCAGTTTATCGATTTTAACCGAAATCGGACGAAATTTTTTGGTTTGATTTGAGGTTGGTTTTCATTACTATTCAGTCAGTTTCGGTTGCCAACTTTGAATAGTATAAATAGTAGTTTGGATCAACTGATACAATCGTTGTTTCGTTTTAAGTTTCACTTTTCTCTCTTTATTCTCCAATACATAAGACCATCTTTTCTTTTTTTATTAAAAAATAGAACTCTTACAAACTTTTATACACCACAAATTTTTATAATATATGATAAGACATGCCCCATTCCCACATTTAAAAAAATCACAAAAAAAAAAAAAAAAAAGAAGTGATGAATTTGCAAAGAATTTGGATTGACTACATGGGCCCACCATCACAATCTGAACCATGTTTGGTAGTAGGTAATGTCACCAAAAGATGCTTTCAGACAAATATGATGAAACCCTTATGCTCATCTTGCTTCTAGTCATTTCCCTATCATATTTCTCCAACATACCCACAAACCTCTAAAAATTCAGTTACTTCATTATTTATTAAAAAAATTAAAATATGCTCATAATTTTGATGTCATAGTGACATAATCATTTTGCCATAATTTTCACTTTTCAAAAATAATTATTCGCTCACAGTGATATATACTTTCTTCGTTTCAAAGTAAGTGTCTGAAATACTTTGAAAATTTTCAAAACAATTCTTCCAATGTTATCCTAAACAACCTACTTAATTTAATTGATTATTTTCTTATTCCATAAAACATACCCAATTAAATATATTTTGTATGAATATATTTGTCATTTTTACTAATTCGTAATTTTTTTTTTCCAAAAAGACTAAAAAGGCACTTTTGTAAACTGGGGTGAGTATATATATATCCTACCTCAAGTTTCATCCTCGGTTCTAAAAGTATCCTTTAGCTATAAACTATCATGTATCGCCTATATTTTCTCTCCAACTACTTCTCGTTTAGACCGACTTAATCCCGTCTAAGCCCTAACAAGATGTCAGACTTTAATTTACTATTGGACTAGTATCTAATGTCTTTTAGAACATTAACTATATTCGTATAATACCGTACCTTATATACAGTGACGGACCCAGAAATTCAGGTGAGGAGGGTCCACTTATAGACAGATCTAGAAGTTTGTCTAACGAAATAATTTTTTTTAACGATGCTCATGTGCAAATTTTTACAAAATAGGGGCAGCGTTTGAGTAGGCTAGAAATTAATTTTTTTAAAATAATTAAGCCATAAACTTAAAATGTTGGATAAATAATATGATAATATCCTAAAAATTAAAGAAGGACTATCGTTGTGCGCCCCTAAATATAATCAAATGTATCAATAAAACTAGAAAAATATTAACAATTTAGATAAAATCAATAAATTGATTTGATCACAAAAAGAAAAATATATTGTTTCTAAATTCATTATATTTTCAAACATTTTTATCTCTATTTCTTATACATAACAAACATTCATCTTCTCCAAATTAAACAATAAAATTATTTATTTTATTTAATTAAGTTATATTAAAGTCGATTAAAATACACATATATAATAACACTAACCAGATCAAGGAGAACACACATATATAATAGCACATTATCACGGGTCCAGGGGGGCCCAATGCCCCCCTTGGCCCTAGTGTCGGTCCGTCCCTGCTTATATAGTTATACCTAGTTTTTTTGGTACATCAGAAATTTAAGGACGGGATTATGTATATTAGACTGTATATATATATTCTTACTTAATTAATGGTTAAAAGGGTATAACTTTTTTTCTTTTTTTCTTTTGAAAGAAGAATATAACTTATTTCTAAATTTACTCGTACTCCTTTCGTCCCGCTCAGTTTTGCACACTTTTCTTTTCAATCCGTCCCATTTAGTTTTGCACACCCTTGAAAAGAAAATTTCTCTTATAAACTTCACCCTCAAAATCTCAACTCTCAATCTTCATTTTTGAAAAAGTCAACAGAAAAGCATAAATCAATTTATTTTATACGTGTCCGTTCCTACGTTCAAAACTAAACTGAATGGAAGAGTACCATTTTTTGGAAATCCAATTCACACTTTTTTCCTTTCTCTCTATTTCTTTTTTTAGTTATAGCTAAGTTGTCATAATCTGGAGGTTGTGTTTCCTTCAAAAGGCGATATGATTGGACATTTTTACTTTTTACTTTTCTTCTTCTTCAATTATAAGTTTATAGCTAAGTTGTCAAATCTTGATCATGTGTTTATGTGGTTGCAAAACATTACTACCCCGTCCCATCTAATTTTGCACATTTTTTTTTTTTTTATCTTCTCATACAATTTTTCGTACTCTTAAGAGAAAAATTTCTCTAATAATCTTCATTCTCAATCTCAACTTTTAAAAAAGCTAACTAATAAGTAAAAAAACAGATTTTTCTTAATATACGTACCTCTTCTTATGTGCAAAATTAGTTGGGAAGGAGGGAGTATATATAATAAAACAAAAAAATTTAAAATGTCATCTTTGATTTTCTAATGTAGATTAAATCGACTTTTCTTCTTAAGCAAGTTAACCGTTGATTTTCTACACTATTTCAACAATAAATTGTCAATATGTCTAACTATATGCACCATGTTGAGCTAAAAATATAAAACTTAAATAAATAATTAATGAAATTTTGGATGAAGCTATTCTTAATTAAATCGTTAGTCGAAACAGACTTTTCTTCTCAACTTGAAACCTAATCTATCATGCCTTGCATTTGATGATGAAAATAACATATCCTTGACAATTAGAAATTCACAAATAGACAAAGATTTGATTTTCTTTTAACTAAAGAAATAAGAAATACCTATCAAATGTTTGCAATAAAGCGAAAATTAATTTTATGACTCACACAACATCTTTTAGTTCATTTAACCATATATAGCTCATTGCATTAGTAAAAGAGAAAAGGGTTTGAGTTGAGAAGAGAAGTTTAATAAAATTTACAGTTTAATCATGTACAACTTGATCCAAATTCTTATGCTTTTTTACGCCAACATGACACCCTACATGGTGTAAATAACTAATATGATGGAATTTATCACCAAATTTAGTTGATGATTGAAATTGCAAAAGTATATTAAATTCGTGATTTATTTTCTAAAATTTGAAAAGTCGTGTTAAATTTACAGCTCGTTGAAAGCTCGTATTTTATTTTACAATTAAGTCAAATATTTACCTTTTTAGTTTTTTTCTACATATTTCTTCAAATACTTCCTCTTAATAATTAGAAATAAAAATAACATAAAGGAAATAGTCGAGATAATTTAGGAATTTCATCGAAAGTGAGAAATTTATTAAAGGTTTATTTATCCATGTCACTTCCTCCTTAAATTTTCTTATCCTAAAACAGTCTGAGATCACTTTTTCCATGTATGTGTTTCACAATGTTTCCAAACAACACATGTAGTGAATGATATTACTAATTAACATATATCGTGTATTTAAAATTGTGTAACATAAGATGTAACATATAGTGTCAGAGGATCCGACTTGAAAAAATGGAGGTAGAAGTAAATTATTTTCCCTAATAATTTTTTTTCTATTTTTTATTTTTTAGATGCTGAAATGGGGTGACCACTATGTATCAAACATAGCAGGAGAGATATCTTTACTATGTGGATTGGCAATGTGGATCACAACTTACCCTAAAATTAGAAGAAAAATGTTTGAGGTCTTCTATTGCACTCATTGCCTCTACATTTTCTTCATGATTTTCTTCATATTACATATTGGCATTGGTTTTGCTTGCATTATGCTTCCTGGCTTCTATTTGTTCCTCATCGATCGTTATCTGAGGTTCTTACAATCGAGAGAGAAGGTTCGACTACTTTCTGCCCGAGTTCTACCATGTAACACAGTCGAGCTCAACTTTTCCAAGACTCGAGGTATAACCTTTTTTACATCACCAAGGATTTTATTATTAATTACTCGAATTGACAATTTGAGTCCGACCCAAACAACATTAGGGTTTGAGTTGGGTGGGCTTAAGTGGGGCGGTCTCAATGAGCTAATATGCCCACTTTGGTCTTCTTTTGGGCCAACTACTATGATTAAGCTAGCTAGGCCCACAAAGTACTTGACCAAAGACTATTTAGTTCGGCCCTTTCATTTGGGCCGACCTGCTTTGCCACCTCTAATGATATGTCGGAACATCTGATCTTTTGTAATTTGTCACAGGTTTGACTTTCAACCCAACAAGTACAATTTTCATAAATGTACCCTCAATTTCCAAGCTACAGTGGCATCCTTTCACCATTATTTCGAACAGTAACTTAGAACCAGACAAGCTAAGTGTCTTGATCAAATGTGAGGGAGATTGGACAAAGAAGCTTTACGACACAATTTCGTCACCTTCCCCACTTAGTCGTCTTCAAGTGTCCGTTGAAGGACCATACGGTCCATCTGCAACCCATTTTCTCAGGTTAAAAAGACATAATATTCATATGTGACACAGATACGTACATTTTTTGCGATTTTTTAATTCACCTATATATTTTTCTCAGGCATGACATGTTGGTGATGATTAGTGGAGGGAGTGGAATCACCCCATTTATTTCCATAATTAGAGAGCTCATTTTCATCAATGCTGCACTCAAATACAATACTCCCAAAATCATGCTCATAAGTGTATTCAAGAATTCATCACATCTCTCCATTTTAGACCTTATCCTCCCAAATTCTACCCCTAATTCTTGCAACTTAGACCTACAAATTGAGGCCTATGTGACAAGGGAAAAGGCCCAACCAAAAGATGGGCCACCATCTCCTCGGCCCGTATGGTTCAAGCCCAATGCATCAGACAAGCCCATATCACCAACATTGGGCCCAAATAGTTGGTTATGGCTTGCTGCAATAATCACATCATCCTTCATCATCTACCTAGTACTACTAGGTTTCTTTACTCAATATGTGGTCTTTCCTATTGATCAATACACCAACATGCTCTATTCTTACACTAAGAAAGGCTCAATGAGCATGTTGTTCATATGTTTCTCCATAGTTATAGCTGCAAGCAGCGCGTTTTTGTGGAACAAGAAACGGAATGACACTGAGGCCAAACAGATTCAAGATTCGGAGGAATCGATTACGAGTAGATCAACATCTAATTCATCATTTGAGCAAGATGATGTGGATATGGAGAGCCTTCCACTACAATCTATCATCAAATCTACCAATGTGCATTATGGTCAAAGGCCTGACCTCAGGAGTAAGTTAAAAATCTTAATCTTGAACTGAATTTCGGTTTAGATCTTCTACATCAGTTAGTACATCTTCTATAACCGCTTAATGCTTAATTTATACATGAGATGTGTATATGATGATATCAGCACTACATCAGCACTAAGTATGTTAATGATTATGTGGCATGATTTTATGAACTATTGTAGAAGATATTGTACCAACGGTTGTAAAAGATCCAAACCAAATTCCGAAGCCCATATTTACATAATGTATGAAAGGAAAATTTCAGATTTATCATGCATTGATATTATAGTAGTAGAAGATATTTGACTATATATACCTGAAATTTTAGATGGGCTGCGCCAAATAAATCTTAGCCCAAAGTATTAAAGAGTTGAACAGGCACGAACTAATGGGCCAACAGCCCTTGGGGTTGCGGGTCGACCCGACAATTCTAGTGTAATATAGGAGGATGGGTGGCACTAGGTTCACCTACTCTTTGCCCGACGGAATTCGGGTCATCCGACCTGGCCCGACATATCGTGTTACCCTATTGGGTCGGGTCGGTTTCCACCTTTAACTAAATGTAGTAGAAGACCCAGATTAAAGAAATTGATGTATGTTTGATTAATTGTAGGGATTCTGTCGGAGATCAAAGAGTCAAATGTTGGAGCACTTGTTAGTGGGCCCAAGCAAATGAGGGAGGAAGTGGCAGCCATATGTTCATCTGCGCAGGCAGACAATCTCCAGTTTGAATCCATCAGCTTCACTTGGTGAATATTACATATAAATTAGATTAGAAGTAATGATATTAAATCATGGAACTGGAGATCTTGTGTAATATTTTTGGGTTTGCAGTATGTCCATACAAATAAACTACTGGCGTATGTAGTATTAGTTTAAGATGATGTAAGTAATTATGTAAGTATGGTATATGTTTGGTTCTTGTTTTTTGATTAATTGAGTGGAGTGGAGTAAAATGACTATCATGTCGTTTGGTTTCATTTTCAAGTTTCTAATTTTATTGAAGTTTGTTATGAAATACAGATACGTTTGGATTAACAAGCTATGTGATCCTAGAAAGATCAGTCAAAGTTGACTGAGAATTTTCTTAAAGGTAACTACCTTGATTTCCTTATATATCGTATTAACAACTGAAATAAGCTCAAAAAGATCATCTTTTTATTGTGCCAAGTTCTCCGTCCTTAAGGGGCTGTCCGTTGATACCAAGGACGAAAATATCGGTGATTACGGAGATATCGGTATTTCAATTTAAAGAGATTTCGGTGAAATCTCGATTAATATTGAAATATCGATGCAACTTTTTTAAAAATGCCGGAAAATGTATTAAAATAGTAATTTATCACGATATTTTATAGAGTGTTATAAACCTACTTAAATTCAAATATTTAATCTAAATATTGAGTGAAATTCACATATTTACAACTAGTTAAACAAATAATAAACAATAGAAACATTATCAGGCCACGCAAGATACATTATGAACTCTTATTATCATTAAGGATGTTCAAGTATTTTACAATAATATTCTAATTTATTAAATCTTTAGGCTGCATTAAGAAAATTTAGTGGATTGCGAATAATTTAGAAATTTTACAACTAAGGATCATGAAATTTCACCGATATTAACCAAAAGTTTACAACTAAGGCTGCATTAAGAAAATTTTACCGAAATTCACCGATATTAACCGAAATATCACCGATATTAATCGAAATCTCACCGAAATTAATCGAAATTTACCGAAATTCACCGATATTAACTAAAATTTCACCGATATTAATCGAAATATCAACGAAATTAATCGAATTTTACCAAAATTCACCGAAAATTTGGTAAAATTTCCACGAAATTACAACAAATTATACCTGGAGATAGCACAAATCGAAATTTTCGGAGATTTCGGAGATATATCAAAGATATTCTGACATAAATTTATTACACGGTATCGCCAAAAAAGAGAAATATCGGTGAATATCGGAGATATTTTAATCCTTGGTTGGTACTAGTGAAGTCGGATTGCCCGACAGCATGTTTTCCAATAAGCCTAAAAAAGATGATTTATTTTTTACCTTATTTCAATTGTTAATACGATATATAAGGAAATTAAGATAGTTACCTTTCAAAAAATACAGGGACTGAACTGTCCGTTGGTACTAGTGGAGTCAGTGCCGACAGCATGTTTTCCAACAAGCCTCAAAAAATTTATAAATATCATTGAGGTTTTGCTTATTCACAAAAGAAAACATTATGTTTTACAATGCGACCACCTTCTGATATTACTATCACCCCTTCATTATTTGGATTTTCTTTCAAGAACCTCCACTGCAGATGCAATTTGCAAATTAAAAACAAATATCAAGAGTGTTATGCAGCTTAATTATTTAATTACTTAGTAAATGAGTAATGTATTTATATGAAAACAGACTTATTTTATCATAAAATCAAGTAAAGAAGTCATAAAAATTAGTATGGCTGAAAATGAATTAAATAATTGGAAATAAAATTAAGTGCAGCTTACCACAGACAATTCCTAAAATTTGGAAGTAAAATAATTCCCAATATTAAGAAATATATGCATATATTTTCCCATTCAAAACACCAGTAGTATTTCCCTTTTTTGCAATGTGAAAATGGCATGTGCTCAAATAACTTCATACAAAATTTGTGTACACCCTACAAATAGCCACTCTCTCTCTAATCTCTCTCTGAAGAGAAGATAATACAGGTACTCAAGGAAAAAAAAAGATATAACTAAACCAAACAGCTTTATTTTATGCATATACATCGTTTGCTGTTACTCGACAATACCGTAATTAAGGCAGTAACAAGCAAACTTCACGAAGACTCCTGCTGCAATTTCTGGACGAGAATGTTCATCGACACGCTGAAAGATTTCAATTCGGACATGACGAGATCCAGAGTACTTGCAAAGCTTCGTGTTAAAATTCTTGGACAAACCGATTCATGGGTTTCAGACAAGTAGTTTAGGGCTCGGTTCCTTCTGCTTCAACGGTCAATGAAAGCCTTCCCTCCAACTCTTCCAGCAAATCATGGTATTCAGCAAAGGGCTCGTGTGCCTTGACATTGTACGATATCAGTTGCAAAAATGAGTTTCGTAGCATTTATAGACACTTAAGGTATTGCTAAAATGGGATGTAACCACTTGTTCAAAAGAATTAGGATTATAGCCAATTTGGTATATTAAAATGCCCTTTCTGTTCGAGACAAAGCTAAAGAATGTGAAGCTCACTCTTGCTGTAGATTTCTTGTAAATTCCCTCGAGCTTCTGTAAGTAGAGAGGTGTGGAGAGAAGACAGAACTCTCATAAAGGATGGTTCTGTCTTTTTGTATGCCAAAATTGTCTTTTCCGAAAGTGGTTATTCCATTTTTTGTTTTATTTTTGTAATCCCAAAAGGTTAAAACCCCATGTTCATTGCACATAATACAAATAAAACCAGTAGGTGCTCCAGCAAAGATCATCTGATTGAAACCATACCTGTATGGTTAGACTGTATGCTTTCCACAATCGTAAGTCGTGCCTAAACAAATCGTAAAGGACCTGAAAACAAGGAATGATGAATTATTTATTGTGACCACTATAAGGCGAGATCTCAAAATAATAACAATCCCTTCACTAAATTTAGCAAAAAATATACCTCAGAACGCCTCAATAATGTTGCCAAGACCACTATCCATTCCTTAAACTTGACTGAGCACATATGTGCCAGGAGGAATTCGGCGTCCAAACGACTCTGCAGTGTTCCCATGTTTAGCTACAGAGAAAATGAAATTGGTAAGAAATTCAATTACATCAAGCTAATTGCAAAAACCATCAGTGGCTCAGTTCAAATGCATTGTCAAAAATCAATCTAGGCAGCAATCAAGACAAATATAGGCAAAACCTTGTTAGACTGTATCTCGGGATGTATTTGTGGACGGATCCCTTTCCTTTTCTTTTTTCAGATCTTGTTCTTTTAAGTTCCTTGGGATTTATTTTCTTTTATTGCTTAAGGTTTTCAGTTTTTAAGCTTATAATTAGTTCACCAGTTTTTTCCCCAGTTCTTTTAAGGTTAGGGGAATTGGTCTTGCATGAGACGGTCCAACAATGGACCTACTCAAAATGTAAATTCATTGTTCATCAACAAGACCGGAAAAAAGGGCAAGTTGAGGATAGCTGGGCAGTGAGATTATTAGAGCCAAAAAAAAGTTCATAAGCTATATATGTTTCCAAGAAATTCAGATCAATAAGATGAATTCTTGAACTACACACAGCTTACCTTCTGTCCAATCATTTCAAGCCCTGAAGCAAAGTTCTCCAGACGAGCACTTCCATATCTTTCTCGTTGAAGATACTCCTGTAATAAGGTTCTATTTAGATTCTACACATCGAAGGAGGAGGAAAGAGCAATTTTTGGAGGAACTAAAGAGTGAAGCATTACCACGAGATCAAATTGTGTTCCTTTGACAAATGCAACAAGATTTGAAAGCTCCTTTCCGGACATCAAATAGCTGGCATGGCTTTCCAGAATACTTTTAACAGAAGTGATATGTGCACTCGGCTCTTTTTGTGGGGAGCTGCGATACGTTTATTGTAAAAAAAAACACAGAGGAAAAAAGGGGTCCATAAGCATCAATAAAGCGGAGGAACTCAGACAAATTAAATGACCCTGTTAAGGCCAAGGACTTTTTTATGCATTATATATAAAGGGTAGGGCCTAGGTTTACCTTCTTGAATCCTGTGGATGCTTCCTAAAACTAGAAGGGAAAAGAAAATATCCCAAGAATCTTGGTGAGTCTCTCTCAGAATCCGTACTGGCGGGTTCATACTCTCTTCCCGATCTTAGTAGAAACCTCACCTAAAAAAGGAAATCAAGATTGAGAGGAAATGAGAGAAACAGACATCTTCCAGAAAATCAGATAAGTTAATGAGGACTTGTACCAGTTCTCCAGCCAGTTCATATAAAGACTCGTCAAGCGTAGCCTAAACAATTGAAAAGTGGTTGTCAGAATATATAGAAATACATTAAGATGTCACAGGGACTACAAAGGATCGCTCTGGTATAGCATTGCCAGGAATCATATTAGTCATCATCCATTTTAATTGGAAGCATGAGCAACCACAGCACATATTATGAAATTATTAAATTTTGTTCCACAGTATTATTCATGTGTCTTCGAAAGTCAAAGACCTTTAATTTACTAAAATATCAATTAGACCAAATATAATGACTATACATCTGCTTGTTTTCACTTGAGGAGGACTACAGATAAACATGTAATCACCTGTAACAAACGCAAGGCACAATTTTGGCTCACAGCAGGACCTTCAAGCTTAGCAATGACCTGTAGCAACATAAACAACCAGGTCAGCAATCAACATAAAAGAATGAAACCATATAACAGTTATCGCAAAGACGTTTCCTATATTTCCCAATGATTCATAACATAAACATAGAATATGATGGTGGAATATTTTCAATGATGTGGTCTCATGCAGAATAGCAAAGTATATGCCAAAACATTTGTATGCAACACAAAGCATTTACAGATGCCCAATAGTCATGCAAAATCAAGCTCAAATTTGAGTTGGTGGACAGAACTGCTTGTGGCATACATGTATGAAGCCTATTGTCTACTAAGAAGAAACTGTTGATTCTGCAAATTACTTATTGGGTGACTGATGGCAGCCAACCAACATGTATGAATAGCAAACAATTAGGTTCCATGAATTGCCTAGTAAGTTTAAGAAAACAGGTGAACATGAGTATAATAAATTCTAGAGCATGGACCCTTTTTTTAAGACAAAAGATAGTAAGGAACTAAATGAATAGAATCAACAAAGGTAATGAAATTAGAACTTACAAGTATATAGCAGGCTGCAGTGCGGTACCATCTTTGCTGACAGCATTCATCAAATAACCTAAAAGTAAAGCATTTCAGTTCCCAATATTGGTATTTCTGGAAAAAGTTATCTTGAAGAACAACATAATATGTCTTAAACTGTAAACCTAGGCAATATCTAACTTTAGAACAGTATTTAATTCTTCAGGGATGATACTAAGGAGTTCGTTCCCTTGAAAATCAATGACATAGTTGCATTCTTCTTTAGCACAAAAGTTTGTGCAATACATAGAGAAAAAAGGTAAATAAGAAATTAAAAAATAAATAAATAAATAAAACTCATACTCGGTTGGTCTTCCAGCAGCAGAAAATAAATCGGCCCAGTGTCGACCATCAGTTTTCCGTGCTACACTAACAACAACATCGTAATACTCGGGAAAGTTTCTAATCAAATCGCAGCTCTTCTCCAGAAGAGAGGCAGCAAGCTTAGCTTCTGCAGCCTGGTTTTTGGTTGAGTTTCGCCTGCAGAAAATTGACGTATATATTAACCAACTATAAAAAAACAGAGTAAAACAAAGTGAAAATTCATAAAAGCTCCTACTCCACCACATTTACATCAGAAGATGATTGAACAGACACAATTAAAGATAACGAGTAAGAAGAAAGCCATGAAAAAATCAAATTCAGCGAACAAACAATTTCCCCCTTCTGAATCACCAAAGCAACTTTCCACAAGGTTGATTAATCAAGATACCTAAAAAACACAAGCTTTTAGCGAAGTTCTATCAACCCTCCCCCTGTGATTATGAGTTCTCACCACATTATGGATGTGATTGTCCTGAGACTCGGACACAGGCTACCAAATTTGATCACATTAGTCATAAGAATACTATAAAAAAAAGATATATATATATATATCTCTTTGAAAAAGGTCAGTACAATGACCGTGAAAACTCAATGCAGTTCTCGAAAAGAAGTACAATTGATTTTGGAATGGATTGCCTAGAATATAGAATCCTGAATACAGTTACCTGGAAATTTCAGCATCAAAGACTGTAAATAGAAGCCATTCCAGACAATGAGAAAAATGTGGCTTCTCTGCTGATAAGTTTGCTAGGCGTAAAGCTTCTTCCCTCTTGTCTCTCTGCGGAACTCATAATCAGAAACTTTAGGATGTAGAGTTACCTCTAAAGCAGCTCAGTTTATCTGAAAAATAGGTCCTATTTACAGGAATATTGATACCCTAACCAGGACTAGAAATAAAAAGCAAGATTAGCTCCTCTACAATTGATATCATATAACAAAGTGTTTGCTACATGCTTATTCTTTTGCAGAATCGTGTTGAGCTAGTGTTACTAGCATATCTGATTATAAAAGAGCACTGATGACATCACTCATTTATTATGCTAGCAAATTGGAGCAAAGGTGTTTCAGAGAAAACCAATTTACTGCTTCCAGTTTCACAACAAATGTTACATCACAGAACTAAGAATCTAATTTATTGGCAGTAAATTTGCAGTTATGTACCTGTAGAAGATGCCGGAGTAGACAGTGTAATATAGTTTGTGCTTGAGGAGTCGGCTCAAAACATGGAAACTCTGTACATGCTGAAAATGACATTCTCTGGGAAACGCCAACTACTACACCAGCATTTGGAAGTAGACCAAGCGGATATACCTCTCGATCAAATTCCAGCTCTGGATCCAACTGGTGTCACATCGAATCACATGATTCATATGATATAAACAAATTACAGGACAAATTAAGGTAATTATAAGTCACGACAACATAAACAATAAGTACTACTACGTCCTTGACAGTTTCGTACTATGCAATTTAACATCATGATGACATAAAATTAATGCACACACCGTAGATTTCAGTACACTATCTGATGCATAGAAAAAGCAGCCACAAAATTACCTGCAAGAAGTCTTCCTGTTTAAAGGGATCAGCACCTGGAGATGGATACCAAACCTGTAAATGAGCTTCTGCCAGTGTTAGCATCAGACATGTCAAGTAGAACAGGTTAAATTTCAAAAAGCGACAAGGCCTACTGAAACCGATACCTGCATCCCTCGATGACCATAGTCTAACCAGGAAACTTCCTCAATTAAGTTTGTTTTCTCCTCTGATTGACCACAAGTAACCCAAAATAACTCTACAGAGTGAGTGAGCTCTCTTTCTCGTCCATCATCCAAATCGAGCAGCGAAAGGTCACCATTCATCCGCAGTATTAAACATCTAATGGTGAAAAGAGCTAATCAAGCCAAAGTTCAAGCTACTACATAAGCAGGTAGGTAACAGAAGCATAAGCACTAACCTGGAAGGTTCACGAGTCAACAAATCAGATGAGGATGATACATCACTTTGTAACTTGTAATCCTCAGGAAGTTGATCCGGGATAAAATGAATTGCAGCTGGATGGCTCTTCGCAGTCATGATTGAAAGCTCTCGTACTGTAGAAAGCTGTTTGTCATTTTATCACTTAAAAAATGTACGAAGAATAATGTTATTACTATATTTTCATTTTGAAAGAAAACTTAATTTCAGCTGACACATAGACAGAATTTGTGTCATACAAAAGATAATAACAATTATTCAAGTAAATAATCTTCAAAGCATTTCATTACCTGTAAATCTGGAGAACCAGAAGGTGACAAGTCACCAGTTAATTTCACATGGTATATATGAACATCAAATGGGCGATAAGTTACAAGCAAATAGTCCTGATAAACATCCATGACCATTGGCTTTGTAAGCAGTGGCTTCCGGCAAAGTAGTGAACTTTTATCAAGGTGATATCTGGGGTAGAAAAGCAACTCATATCTGCAATCACCAACAATTGTGTGTGAATAAATGAAAATAATATGATAAATATTTGCATGAAGATAGGTACAGAAAATAACAGTAGGGGCAAATTCAAAATAAAGAGAGGACAGAAAACGATTCACGCCAGAAACTAACAGGGTGAGCAGGTGATTTCTTAACTACAAAATCTCATGTACAAATTTTGACATAGCATGTTTCTCCATAGCAACAACTTAATCAAGAAAAAACACACTGTAATATGGCTGGGAGCCAAAAGCATGAGTGAAGCTAAGTTTCTAATACATTTATAACAACCCCAAGGTCATAGAAGTTTAGTTAGAATTAGACTGAAACAAAGCATGAATTTTGAATGGCAATTGTTTTGTCTAAAACAACATTCTGAAACCTCCAGATGAGTATGAAATGTGATTGATTTCTCACGTGTTGGAAGAGTCCACATAATTGCAGACAACAACAATTTTTCCCAGCCATAACAATCCCCTGCACTGTATTTGTTGTTCCTGAGTAACATCCCCAAAGACTCTCCATCTCTTTAGCCGTATGTCATATAAGATTAAACCATGAAGACCTGCAACTGCTAAGTACATTCCATCTCTACTAGCAGCAACATGAAGAACAGGCCAATTTTGCGAAATATAAGATACCTGTCACATGTCAGAGTTTAATAAGAAACAACATATAGCAGCAGAGAAGGCTGAAAAAGTAAAAGGAAACCCATCATCAAAAGTGTTTCAAAACGTAACTGGCAGATTGAGGTGCAGGATCTTAAGTTCATCAGTGTCTTCTGTCTGTACAATAAGCAAACGGTCTTCACCAAATATAACTTGGCGTACATAGGTTGTACCAGAAACACCTCTATTTAGGCAGCATTTTCCAAAAGAAAAGGCAATAATTCTCTCGGAAGATCCCTCTTCAATAGCATAAAGCCTATATCCATGTTCATCCCAATGCATCAGCGATGTGCCACCCATCATGGGTTCATACTTGAAATCCTGATTTGGCTTAATCACAGGAGAAGAAACAGAACTCAAACCTATCTGGCGGATTGTTGACATCAAGCGACACCCGGAGACAGACCAAACTGTAAGTCCTCTTAACTTCCATCCAACTGCAAATGCTGAGTTATCAGGTGTCCAAGCGATAGAATTGACTGGACCAGTATCTTCTGCAGAATATCTGCGATGAAGTCCATGGAGAAGGCATTAAGTTCATGATGATTGCAAAGGACATGATTGTAAAGCCATTGACATAAATACAATCAGTAAGCTGGGAGGGGGAGGGGGAGGGGACTTGAATAAATTGCACTATAAGCACTGACTTGTCAAATTTCATACCCGAACGCTCCCCCTCCCCCGGGAAACAAAACCCAAATAGAAACAGAAAAAACATCAAGCTTTCCAGCCTTCTACATCATCAAATCCCATAAGGGATCATTAATCTATTATCCACCACACTGGTTTGTAAACCTCATAAATCACTCGAGACATCCTCTCATGGCTCATTCAAACTTATATTACCTCCAGCCATATCAAAAGAACTTTCAAAGGGTGCATGAAAGTCTTTGTAAGTGACCAAAAAAAAGAAAAAAAGAACATAACCACAGGACTTCAAGAGGGGTGGAGGAGGCCACCATTAAAGTCATACAAAACATAAACAAATACCCCTTCAAGTGAGGGAGAGAAAAAATTCACAACTTATTCACTAGGCATAAGGAAGAGTAAAATACGACATCAATATGAACTACAATTCAACTTCACAAACTTCTTTGAATTGGAAAAGCTTACCCCCAGTCATGCAATGAAACAGAGCGAATAAGTGATGCAGAATCTGCAAGGTCATATAGCTCAACAGCACCTTTTCGAGTTCCAACAGCAAGAATCTGTTGCTCTACAGCCACTGATGTGCATACAGCTTCCCCAGAAGGTAACCTCCTTTCAACTATAACAGATTCAGCATGCTTTAAACCCCTCTTGCTCACAGAACATTGAATTAGTTCCCCATTAGAAAACAGTACAAACAGTAACCGCAATGTAATGGAAAACTCAAGATGGACAACTCCAGAAGTCCGAGAAACAACATGGTTTACATGGTTGGAACCATCGGAGTCTTGCAATCCTCTGATAGTCAGACCATTGCCCAAGTGGTTGGACAATTTATTAGCGCCAATGCTATCAATAAGCCGCATATCAAGAAAAAATGCACCGCAGAACTGTACAGTGATGAAACAAGTTATTCGCATCTCCAATGCATCAATTCAAGCTTAAGAGTAAAAAATAAAAACTTGTTCAAGCAAGGTACGAACAAACATTAAACTAACACCCATAAAGAAACAGAATAAACTTATAAACACTTCAATTATCTGATAAAACATAAAGAATCAAGATGCATTTACTATCCATTCACAAACTAAATGACATACTTGTGCCTAATGCGCATACCTCTCCCTTCCAAGATATGTTATACAGGGATCCATCAGAGAGTCCAATCAGCAGGTGTTTGTTATCGCAAACAAAGTTGCTCCTGTCATCCAACATGAAAAGCTCAATATTATATTTAGAAGTCAAGCAGGGGTATGTGCTTCTATTCTATTCTCCATATAAGTAAACTCTGAAAATCAAATTCAGACTAACAGACTAAAGAAGCTGATTCAGCAAACAACCTATGTTCACAAATGATCAACCTTGTCATCTCAAAAAATTTGCTCCTATCTCCAAGACCATCACATTTGATCAGAAGACAAGAGGAACAACATCGGGCAGAAGTCATGAATATCAAGACTCAAGATGTTTGCAGAGAGAAAGGAAGTAACACGATCAAAACTTATTCCGAAATGAAAATGATTTCTCCCATACACAAATGGGATTGAACGAGCAATCATGAGATTAATTTATTTGTGGGGTGCGCCAGGCCCGTGCAGTAGAGCAATGCATAAGCGACGTCCGAAGGCCCAGTCAGCAAGCTGACTTAGTGGGCCTTCCCCCTAAAAAACAAACTTAATATCGTGTTGGCCATTGGCCCACATATCAGATATTAAACTGATAAAAACAAATACGCAATTGATCTTAGCAAAGGCCGAGAAAGGTATAACGAGCAATCATAAGAGAGAAGGCATACAGTTTACCATACCTAACATTCTGAAGAATACAACACACTATATGCTCGAATATACTAAAAAACAAAAAGAAGAAAAAAAACACTAGTAATAATAAAGTATTATCAAATACTTTCGTTTCTGACGCAATACAATCTCCAAGCTCCATCTCTTGAGCACATGCACATTGCTTATAACCACCACAAACTTGTTTATCCAACATTTTTTTATAAGTTTTTAACGATATGTCGCTAGCATAAAAAAGTTAACAAGTCAAGGTCCTTCAATAAATCTATGCAAAAAAATTCCCAGCCCTCATAATAAGCATTAGCCTTTTTAAAGAAAATATTGGGCAAATCTCATTTCAATTGTTACTGTATCATCCAAATTTTACTTGGGGGGGACTGTATAATAATAATTCACCAATAGAGTGAGGAAAATGAGAACACAGAGCAACTCCCTACAAATGGTGTTTTATCTCCAACCAAGACTACCCCCAGAGTTAAATGACATCATTCATATACACCATTGCCATGAATAGAAGGTGTTCAAACTTTGAATAGGAGATTGAATAGCATTTGCAATTGAAAAATAAGATAGGGTAATAGATATTTGAACAATGTCAGCAATCAACCTTACAGAAAATAACGGCATTGTTCAGAGTCAAACATAAAAACTAAATGAGATAGATGCTTACACTGTCAAATGGTCATTTGCAAATGGGACTTGCTCATTGAGAAGTAAAGATATGTTTGCCAGAAATAAACCAGTTGGTTGCTTCCCACCAACATGTATCTTCTTTTCTGTCATTTGAACCTTGAAAATGTGAAGATAAAAGGACGAAGTCTGCAAAAGGAAACAATCTTAAATAACCAAAAGCCAGCAAACAAGATTGATTCAATCAACTATATTACATTCATCGCATACACAAGCAGTAAACTTAAAGTCAGTCAATTAGAGAAGGCAGTTTAACATATATTTAGATCTCTGTGTATAACAAATCATTCAGGGATGCATTGGGAACCACCTCATTTGGAGTATGGAGACTTCCACATAGTGTCTGTAATATGTACGCCATTAAGCTGTATAAGCACATAGTTGAAGGTTTTGGATACAATATTTATTTCTATATTTTCCAAATCTACAGTGTATCCCTATGCTCGACAATAATACAACATTAAAGTCAGTCAATTATTATCATTTATTTGATAAAATATTCTTGCATTACGACAACTACGTCACACAATGCAAAGTGGCTAACTTAAAAAACTAAAAAGAGTAATAAAAACTGGCTTTTGCTCCAGTAAAAGATATAACCAATGTTGCTAAAACCAGACCGGCCGGTTCCACCAAGAACCAGTGTTTGGTCCGATCCAAAACACCCCAAACCGTCATCATGGTTCAACTGGGAAAAACCAGGTTGAACTGGAAAATAACCAGAAAAAACAGCTTTCTTCACTTCTTTTTTTATGTTTGCTTTCTCTCTCTTTTTAGTGTTGGGTCTGACAACTAGTAACATGATCACGTTTTCTCTTCTTTGTCTTCTTAATTCTGAGACACGTTCTTAAAATAAACAAAATTAGGAGTTTCTTCTTGCCTTAATTTATTCATTTGTTTTTTTTCTTTTACATTGTTCATTATTAAAATTTCGGACTTAATTGTAAAATGTGAACTTTTTTTAATTTATTGAAGATGTCTTTGTTCATTCTGTTCCTTAAGTTACTTATGGAGTTGTGATTGTTTTTATCTGAAATGAAATTTTGAACATGAAGATTATTTCATACAACACACTGACTAGCCAAAAAGACCACTGGATATAACACACTGACAAACCAAAAGGAAAAAAAAAAAAAAAAACTTTCTCAAGTTGTTTCCAACAACAGACAATTCAAGAGGCAGCACACAATAGGTTCACTGGGTAAGTTTTTACACAAGTGATTACAAATGACTTAGGGCCCGCTTGGTTGAGGAAATAGTGGTAAGTAATAGGAATGATAGAGGACCGATTCTCATTTATCATGTTTGATACATAATGAATAAGTTAATCATTATCCCATTTATTAGCAATTTCTCCCACATCATTCCATAGAATGACTGACTCCTTATTCATACTCGTTACCATTGTCATTCCTAAGTTTATACCAAGCGGCCCCTTAGTTCGGTCATTTAACACTATTGCTGAGGAGTAGTATTACGTTGTCTGGATTGAAGTATGCAAACTCTTTGCCCTGTATCTTTTACATGCATAAACCGCACTAATTAGCTGCTCTATTTTCTAATGTTTTTTTACAGCAAAATCATGATAAAATATTTAGCGAACAGTACATGCTACCGAGATGCTTGCATTCGATCCAGTAACTCAAGACTTACAAGAACAGCAATGAGCTTAGTGTCGGGGCTCCAAATTGCTCGCAAATTCTCACCCTCTCTCTCAACCGACTCCGCATTTCTCTTGTACTTCCCCAATCTCACTCTATGCTGCAAGTAAACCAAAATCCAACTGAAATCTCCTAATTCTACATAGAAAACACTGAATTCAAATTTCAACTAACAAATATGAATGTTGATACGTATACATACCTGAGAAGACGACCACAGCTCGAGGTGAGTGGGCGCAACAACAAGGAGCAGGCGATTAACGACTTTGAGATACACGATCTGCTCTGCGGAGGGACAATCCGGTAATTCTAGGGGGATGACCTGCGGCCATCCATATGCCATATACATCTTCGAGAATTCGCGCGTCCAGAGAGATACAGATACTCAGACAGAAGAATCTACGACTCTGAAACAGTAATTGGATTGGAAGATCTTTGTAGAGGAGTAGTATGATGCAACCATTTTTCAGGTAGAAGATCTGAGAGATTTTCAAAGAAAGTGTGTAATTCTCGGAATACACTTCATTTGGACATCTGCCCCTTGAATTATTGCATATTTCATTTATGACCCCTCAATAAAATCAATATTTTGGGACGACTGGCGGACTGCGGCATCTTATTGGGCCTAAGCTCTTTGACATAGTGGGCTTTGGCCCACTAAAAGAACAAATGGGTTTCTTTGCTCTTTAGGATGTTTGCTTACATAATTTTATCATGGCATGTTTACTTTGGCAATTGAATGTAATTGGGACTATTTATTTCATATAAATTATTGTTTACTTTTTTTATTTTTTAAAATGGGTCAATTCCACATATTCAGAATTATGTGTACAATTTGGAATTTTTGGGCTGATTGCTGACACTCCCGGGGGCTGATTTAGCCATTTGGATTAGGAATCTTGATCCCTTGGACTGGGATTTGTTGGGAAAATAAAACACTCAAAGTAAACGAGTCCTCAATGGGTTGGAATAAAAGTCATATTATTTAATGCAAAATTGTTCGAACATAATTTTCAATACTTTAATCAATAATCAATCATTTCATTACTTACTCTTACACATATCTCATCATACTTCTCAATTTAATAATATAAAAGAAATTCAACTCAATCTACAAAACTACAACCAACAAACCAAACATTTTTTTCATCCTCGACCTACTTAACTATATTTATCTCAGCCAACACTAACTCAATATTCCCGACCTTGCGCAAACACAACCAATAGATACACTCATATAATATATAGGGGGCATATACATACCTTATATATGTAAATTGAGGTGAACTTGACATTTTAAAACTTAGCAAGAATTTTCTTTTACTCCCTCCATCCCAATTAATTTTGCACGATTGACCGGACACGGATGTTAAGAAAAAATAGATTTTGGGGAATCTTTGACTTTTTTCAAAGGTGAAGATTGAGGGTGGAGAATTTGAAGGTGAAGATTGTGAGAGAAATTTCATTTTTAAGGATGTACAAAGTTAAGTGGATGGAATTTTATTAAAATGTTGTTTTATAATAGTTGGATGATTAGAGAAAGATTGACGTAGTTATTAAAATTTGTAAGATGATTGCATGAAATATAAAGATCGAGGAGGGAGGAGGGGGTGGAGAGGAAGTAGTGGATGTAGATTTCATGAGGTGAGATGATAGAGTTGGACCCACCCAACCTAATTTTTAAGTTTTAAACTATAAGAAATGTAAAACTTGGATCATCACGTCTCTCATATATGCGGGTTGATCCATAAAAAAACACAGTCTTATAAGTGCTTGGGGTAGCTTGGGAGAACGAGGATGAAAATAAAATGAGGTGTTATTACTTTGAGTAAGTCTTTTGCACACCAGTTATTTGTGTAGTCCAAGTCATGGACAATTTTTTTTTTAATGTATTAGTGCTTATACTTAAATGTACTACTTGTTCTGAAAAGATGTATCATATTCAAAATGTATTAGTATTTGTGCTGAAATGTATTACTTATTTTGATGTAGATGTACTGTAACTAGAATGAGTAATACCTCTCTGTATAAAAACTGAAACCTTACATGGACTGCACCATGCAAACCGCTTTATGATATTTTTATAAATAATTATCTGTATTTTTTTTCTTATTTCATTTATACATTTTTCTTTGAAGACCACACTATCATCACTATTTCTAAGGAGTCTCCAATTATCTATCCCTACCATATTCAATTGATAAAATTATTGAAAAGGAAGAGGATATAAAGGAGAGAAATAAGAAAAATTAGGGATTTAGGGAAAGGACACGATTTAGGGACTGAAAGAATATTAACATTGTTATTAATGCTAAGCATATCTTCAAGAAACTGTCCAACCTTCGAACATTTGATGTCCATTCATCCCCGTCTGCCAACGACATCAATCAACTATGTTACTGCTTGATTCTTGTAGTTTCAATCTATTTGCTTTTGGTAAATTGAGTTCTTGTTGCAATTTGCATCATTTGTCATTGTGAGTCCGTCTCATAGATATTAGATTTCTCAATTTCCCACTAACTCGAACCCTTAGCTCGTTATCTACGATCTTGTTGTTAGTTTTCGGTAGTAGAGGTGTGTGGATGGGTCGTCTTAAGTAACTTGATTAATTGAGTTTGTTAAGGAATTAAATGGTTGTTCTAAGCGTGGGCCGCTACCACAAAATCGAGACCGGTCCAACGGTCGATCGTGTTAAATTTGTAAAATTTGTTATACATGTTTGATGGCGAAATAAGATATCTTTATTGATAATTTGCGATTTTACACACTCAGTCGTAATATAATAGTTCTCACGTCTTTTCTACTTCTCTTACGCATTCTCTCTCTCTCTCTCTCTCTCTCTCTCTCTCTCTCTATTTTATAATACCCTTTTACAATGGGGTTGATGGGGGTATTTATAGTCTTTGGAAGCAGCTCTTGCATGATTGCCAAGTGTCCGCCAGGTGTCATAGTCGGTGCCAGGTGGGCTATGACCACGTATCTCTTTTTTGTTGAGCTGGAGGGTCATTTTGTCTATGTGTTCTCCTGACGCAGCAATAATGGCGGCGGTCTGCGGTCAAGATCGATGCCAAGAGTCCAAAATGACTTCAACGACAGACGGTCCCACGATCAAACTTTGATGCGGTCGTAAGATGAATATAGTTACTGTTATCGGTCAAGGGCCCTAGAACTATGTGTCTGCGGTCTAGTATCGAATCGAATCACTGCCGCTTATTTCGGGCGGGTCTTGCTCGATTCTCATTAATCAAGGTCCATTATCCGTCTTAGATAAACGATGTCCACAAGGTGTATGGACGAAAATGTATTTAATGCAGACAAAGTAGAGGCTAGAGTTTGACTCTATAACCGTAAGATGAATTGCCACGTACACGGGTGCAATACGTATAAAAGCAAAACGCCTCCAAGATACAACGACTTTAAAACTTCAGACCGCTGCAGAAGTTATCGACGAACGTACTCGGATATTTGGAACTTTCTGACACTACTAATGCAGAATTTGGAAAGCTTTGAAATCTGAATAAACAACTTCAGACCGTTGCACTACGAATCAGAAATTATCGGCGAACGTACTCGGATATTTGGAACTTTCTGACTCTACTAATGCAGAATTACGTACTCGGATATTTGCACCACGAACTACGAATCGAAAGTTATCGGCAAACGTACTCGGATATTTGCACTACAAATCGAAAGTTATCGGCGAACGTACTCGGATATTTGGAACTTTCTGACTCTACTAATGCAGAACGTACTCGAATATTTGCACTCAGATATTTGGAACTTTCTGACTCTACTAATGCAGAACGTACTCGGATATTTGCACTACGAATAGGAAGTTACGTACTCGGATATTTGGAACTTTCTGACTCTACTAATACTCAGATATTTGCACGTACTCGGATATTTGCACTACGAATCGGAAGTTATCGGCAACGTACTCGGATATTTGGAACTTTCTGACTCTGCTAATACAGAATTTGGAAAGCTTTGAAATCGGAATAAACTTGTGAATTTTTTGAATGAATGAAATGAAGTCTGCAGGGGCCTATTTATATATATTGAAGAGTGGTGCCTTTTTGGAAAGGCACCTCTTCACCCCTTGGTGACACCCTTTTGACTGGACCCACCAATTCGCTGGGCGGTCGCACCCGCAGGCTGACCCGCGCCCTGGCGGGCGACGGATCGCACCGATTCGACCCGACCCGGTCCGAGGTGAACCGTCCGGTCGGAGTCGGTTCCTGTCGGGTCGATCCGACCCGACCCGGTCCACGTCACTGCATCATCTGGCTCAAACCACTACAAACCTGCGAACCATCTGTCTGGACCACTTGGCCAAAACTTTAAGGCTCCTCCAACTCCTCGCGACGACGCGTATGTGCGCCTCTAAAGCGACTCAATGCGACGTGCGGGCCCGGCTCGGATGGTGCTTCCTCGGTCCATTTTAGACCAGGCTAAAATCCCACTAGGATCCACCATAGGGGAGCACAATTGCTAACTCCTTATCAAGTGCTCTACTAAATAAGGAGTATCTACTTACTCCAACTTTTCTATGTGGGACAAGTTCCCATATTTTTCCTTTATAAACTCTTCAACTTTCAAGTTTAAGTTGCAACCTTTGACAATTAATATCTGATTCACCCGACATTGGTTTTGAGCGTTAATATATTAAATTCATCTACTCGAAACGTAGATTATGAATTTGCGACTTGTTTCCATTTTTACCAAATGGATTGAAATAATTAAATTGGTCAATTTTTTGTCAAAATCCAAAATTTCAAACCAATTTTCAACACTTGTACCTATCTTTTCTAAGTTTTTTATTAATGAAATCGATCATATTTGGGAAAAAATGTATTACTTCCTCCGTTTCATAAAGAATGTCATTTTAGTTATTTTTGAAGAAATTAAGGATTGATATTTAATTGATATGTTTTGTGAAATAAGAAAGTAATCAACTAAATTAAGTAGGTTTTTTAAGATAATATTGAAAGAATTGTAGTTTTTTTGGTAAAGTGACATTTATTGTGAAATTTTTAAGAGTGTCTAAAATGACATTCTTTATGAAACGGAGGAAACACTACTTAGTGATTTATTTGTTTGTTCCACCATTTTTTAATTTTATTATCCAAACTTACCAACCTCAAATGATCAAATCATAAATTTTGAAGCCATGATGCGCCAAAAACTTCATAATTATCTTTAAATGCTTGAGACTAATCACATACAATGTTTGTCTTGAATTGCCTATTTTATGTAAGCACATAAATATATTTTGATTTGTTTGAGAACCAAAATTAGTAACATATTTAATTTAATTATTTAAAACCATAGTATTTTATTTCAGGTAGCCGTCATTTTCTGTAATAAATTTTGTCCTATTTGAAGATATTATAATTGGATAATTATCATAAAAAATGAAGCAGAAGGCTGCGGTTGAGGTGTGGGGTTGGGTTTCTATTCTTTTTAGGGAAAAAGTTATGATAAGTGGGATTTTTAGGTAACAAATTTGTATGTATTCTTAGAAAAATTCCTTTTGATAAAATGTATGGTAAGTTGGCATGACAGTAGATAAACTTGGCTTAAACGAGTTATTGTTGGACTCAAGTTGTTAATGAATAGAGCATTCGATAAACAAATAATGATTGAGATTGAATAGTGCTCGTTTAAATATATTTACTTCTATTTATGTAATAACAAACATAATTTAAATATTAAAGTGCTCATTTGGTAACGTTATACGATTTAGACTCGTGTAAAATTAATAATATTATTTTTGTAACTCACCCTATTAATATATAAGCTGAATAGTCTATGGATATATGTCTGCATGTGATTTTTTCGTATAAATATAATTAATAATAATTAAAAAAAAAAAATCATCTCCCATCCTCATGTGCAGACTGCGCGTTCAACCGCTAAAAGCAAAATCCAATCAGGTAATTTTATTTTATACTTTTATATTTATTTTTCACCCTCAATATAAAACGCTTATAATTTTTTCGTCTCAACTTCGTTTTTAATGAACATTATGTCAAATTAATCTTATTTTCATTATCTTTAATTTGACATCCATATTGTTTATGTACATAAATAAAATACTATTTATAATTATAAATTAGTTTATATTGGATTAATTTTGATATATTGACATCTAAAATATGTTTATATAAATATAGAAGTAAGCTTTTTTGAGAAAAAATAAAATACGTATTTTGGGAAAAATAACTAAGTATTATTACTATTTTTCTAGTATAGGGATAAAACGATGGCAATATACATCTTAAAGTCCTTAAAGTATTGATGTTTGTTTTAAATAGTCCTTAAAGTATCATTTTGTTTTAATTGGTCCTTAAAGTTCTAAATTTTTTATTCAATTAGTCCCCTGAAGTATTTTTTATTTTAATTAGTCCCTTATGTTTTGGAATTATTTCAATTGGTCCTTAAACTATTACAAAAATCTATTTAAGGCCCCTAGAAGAAAAAAATACATAAAATATGTGAAATCACCGATTTAATTCAAAATGATATTGTAACATATCTTTTATTAAATAAATGTTTTGTAATTTATCATTATGATGCTTTCCCCCTGAAACGAAGGTGATTTATACAAAAATATCGATTTGAATAAAACTCCGAGATTATATTTTTTCAAGAATTTCATCCAAACTTTGAGAAAATACTATGTGCTACTTTATTTTAGTTAGAAACGTGCTAATTTGATCTAGATATTTTGAACTCTAACTATCTTGAATTTAAAGTAAAATTGAACATTATCAACGAAATAACTTTAATTTTTTTAAATATTGTAAAGACCTTCAAACATAAAAATTCAAAGTCCTTTCGTTAATAATGTTTAGTTTTACATTAAATTCAAGATAGATAGAGTTCAAAATATCTCAACTAAATTATCACTAAAATTAAAGTACCACAAAGTATTTCTCAAAGTTTGGATAAAATTATTGAGAAATTATAATCTCGAACTTTTGTTCAAATCCTATTATAGTATAATTCACCTCGTTTGATGGTAAAAGTATCATAATAAAAATACACAATATTTATTTAATAAAAGATATGTTATAATATTATTTTGAATTAAATCGGCGATTTCACATATTTTATGTATCTTTTTTTTCTTTTAGGGGGGCTTAAGCTAGAATTTCATAATAGTTTAAGGATCAATTGAAATAATTGTAAAACATAAGGGACCAATTGAAACAAAAAATACTTCAGGGACTAATTGATTTAAAAATTTATAACTTCAAGGACCAATTAAAACAAAATGATACTTTAAGTACCATTTAAAACAAACATTAATACTTTAAGGACCTTAAGATGTATAATGTCTAAAACGATTTAATAAGATACACATAATAAACATGATCCAATTTTATGACGTGATAACATAAATTTTGAATTAAGTTAAAATAATTTTTTATTTGTATTCATACTAAAATAAACATATAACTCAACACCACATAAAAGACTATTTTCTATTTTCATAAGGGACTAAAAATGATTGTAACTGTCAATGCTAATATTATTAATAATTATTCATATTTAACATCGTTCGAACATATATGATTATATAACTATATTAGAATTGAAAATACTATATACACTATTATGTTATCACAAATATTACAAACTGTGATTGTATGTACGGTAATGAGGGGGGTTCGCGTAGAAATTTAAATTATTTAGAATGTCAATGAATTTATTGTTAAAAGAATAAAATTTATGATTATTTTTTTTGTAAAAAACTAGAATAATATATAATATTCACTGTTTATCAATACAAAATATTATCAAATTTGATACTCGTTAATATTCGTGAGCATTAACAAATATCAAATTAGCAGGTTCGTATGTTGCAAATATTATTCGAGTAAAACAAAATTTTGTTCAGCTCGATTCGACTCGACTCAACTTGTTACAATCACTCCTTGTCATTACTATATACACCGTATATGTTATGTAGGATTATTAATTTTTTAAGATTTTTTTGTTAAGGGAGAATATAGGAAACATAAAATTCTGAGACTAATCTATGCATCACACTTCACAAGTATCCCGTTTCTTAAATAAGCAGTCGCGTACAAGAGTTCTCGTGGAACTGATAAATATACTTACTTCACATACCAATTCTAATAACAATCTGGTCGTGTTTGTTTAAGGATTGACCCAATCCATCGAGCCGTATTTACTTTAGTGTTTCGTGTAATATATTGTCACAAAATTCTTAGGGAATACTTCATCTATCCCAATTTAATTGGCCTACCTTGTTTGGGTACAGGCTAGGCCAATTTATGATGTGGTTTTTTTTTTTTAATTACCAATGGGAGATGGCAGACTTCAATAAAGAGTCTTATATTGAATTGCTTTCCTTGTTTTTCTTATATCTGTCAAATTTCAAATGAATACAATTTTTTTCCTTATTTTCCGTAGCTAATTTTCCTCATACATGATTTGGAAATTTTTTAAATACATGATTTAATTAATTTTCCTAAATTATGATATTGACTTTTATAATTAATTATTTTCCTTATTTTTCATATATACGTTCGATTTCAAATAAAAACAAAATTAATTCTTATTTCCCTTAATCTAATTTTGTTAATATATGATTTGATTGATATTCCTTAATTATGACTAACAGATAGCACATGTATATTATAATGAATTACTTTTCTTCTTTTTCTTATATACGTTTGTTAAATCTTATTTTCCTTAATACTATATACATACATATATGCGTATGTGTAAGAAGAGGAAAAAAAATTATAAATTGCATTTTTCCTTTTTTTTTTTTTTTTTTTTTTTTTTTGTGTGTGTTCTTTATGGTTATTTGGTCAAGTGATGACAATGTCAATTTATGTTATGTGTTCTTTTTCCCTTTAAAATACTCCTTTCATTCCAAAATAAGTGTCACTTTAGACTTTTTTAACCAAGTATGTTCAGTGAAACTCTCTCAAAGGTTGAGGCAACCTTCAAATCAACGTGCACGAGTTCAATTTTATTTTTCAAAGTCTCGTGAATATGGTTTTGGTTCAATGAATGATTAATCTTCCATCATCTTCTAACAAAAGTACATGATATTGCTGAGTACCATCCTCCGAGGTTCTTGATGATTTGGAATGAGAGAACTAGTAAGAGTGATTTTTCGACTTAGAGTACACTTCACTGCGAGTGTCGTGCCTCTAGTTTACTTGATCGGTCACTAGTTTTCAAATAACAAAACATAACTAAAACATGTTATAGTGCCTATCCCTTTTCATAGAGAATGCATAAGGCAGAAAAACTACTATATGCAATAAGCTAGAACAGAGAAATGCATATATGCAAAACTATGTTGGCTCAATGGTTGGGGCAACATTCTGTACAACCCCTACTGAACCAAACAAACACCAAGAGATTCCCGTGCTGGAAAATCTTTCATGATCAAGAGCTTTAATATAAATGGCAGCCATTTGAGTTTCACGCTCAATGCAAATGATGTGCTTTTCAACAAAACATGATTTTCACCATTAAAATGCATATTATGATGTTGTTGTATAAAAACTCTGAAAACAATAATCACACTAGAGTTATGCCATAAAATGATGTGATTGTAAAAGCTACAAAGCTCAAGCATGTGTTATATCCACAATTTTTTTGCACAAAATATATGATCAACCCAAATTTTATTTGGCAAAGATTAAAGAACACTTTTGGGGTTTAGATCAAAACATGAAGATTTAACCAAAGAGCAGGTAGAAGAAAAGCAAAGCAAGTCAACATAATCATAAGAATTCCTTATTCATGTTGAAGCAGATGTTGGGCCAACATCTGGGACAACAACTTCATCATCCGACAAGGACCATGCTTTGATCGACATAAATATCACGAATCAATGTTAGAACAGCAGGATCGACACTTAGTATATCAAGCGTAGACTCTGATACCAATTGAAAGTGTGCGTTACTTCGTGAAACAGTGAGGTTAGATACACGGATAACCCAACCTTGAGTCTAAACACAACGAAAATTTTAAATAACAGAAGATGTAAATTTCCCACAAGTGTTAAATAACTTGTGGGTGCCTTCAGGCAAAAGAACACTATATCTCAGTTAATTATAAAAAGATTCAGAATGTGAATTGAGACAGACTTTGACTCACAACTCTTGAAACTTAATGTCTTTAACGGACATTAAACACAATCTAGAGTACAAATATACCTAACAAAAAATATCCTAAATGAACCCTAACAAAAAGAATTCAGATTCGTGAGGAATGTGAATTTTACACAAACCGGATACTGAGGGTTGGATAGAAGGTATATTCAATACTCTAGATAATGCAGACTGAATCGCTGACAAGTATTTTCTCTTTAAAAATGTGTATCTTCTGTTAATAATTCGGGCTCCTTATATAGACCATTGAAAAGCTTGGACAACACTCTCCAATAACTCACTCTCCTCCTGTTTAGGACGTGGTGGTTGAATAGTTATTGGACTCACAAAAGTAGTGGATGACTTGGTCTTCCTTGGTTGACAAGGTACACCACTAACCAAATTTCCCACATTGATGCTCCAGCTCTTCTTTACACGACATACATCCAAAGACCAGATCCAAAAAGCTTTATTTACCTATACTTTAAATTAATTATACTAATCGAATAACTAATTAAATAAATAAATATATGTGTATAAAAGACAAAACATAAATAAAACGAGATTTTATTAAGAGTTCGTCACGAAAAGTCTAACAATGTGTGTGTATGATAAAGGGTCTAAAGCAAAACGTACTTGTTATTATCCTTTCATAAAGGGGATATGTAAGTGGGTAGATGAGCTAGAATGTAAGTGGGCGAAACACATCCGGTCGAGCATATTTTTGACTACTTGAAAATAATATAAAGTGATGTTTGTGTTGGGATCTAATAGGGTAGAATATGTAATGTAGATGTTAAATCAATAGGTTTGATGTATAATCAGGATTTCATGGAGGAAATATTTGGAATAGTATGTTAGTGGGCGGATGGATTGGGATGTAAGTAAGCGGAGCAGATCTGACCGAGCACCTGTAGGATGTTTACAACCATTGAATAGTATAAAATGATGCTCTTCTTGAAATCTAGTAGGATATGATGTGTAATGTATATGTCAAATCAAAATATTTGATATGGTGTCTAATAATCCAAAAGCAATTAAGATTGATAAAATTATATTATTTTGTTATGAAAAGTGATTAATGTAATAATTGATTCATTAAACATAATAATGAGTTAATAACTAAAAGGTTGTTGAGATTTGTAAAGTTGAGTAGGATTTTGGATGAAAACGGATTGGTCGATCCCCATCTATATCTTAAGACAATATATATTTTCAATCAGATAATCTAACTCAGTCAAGAGACTCCAAACCTCCAAGTAGATGCAATAAAATTAGCCGGCCCACTCCACAATTTATATTTATAAGAATTTGAGCTCGTAGTGCTATCGAACATGATTGACCGACTTAGTCTGTCGAATCGCTGCAAATTAACTCGACATATATAGTGAACTTTTAAAAGACTGAGTTGGGTTGGACTGTACTTTACTTTTTCTTTCGGCTGAATTCAACCCAAATAAATTCGATCTAAATCGACCCAATATATATATATAGATAGATAGATACATAGCATCAATAGGGTCGGGCCGTTCAAGTAGCAATACGTATAATCAAAGGTTTAAAGAGTCGAAAACTTGCTTACAATAAGCGCGTGGTGGCTACGCTCTCCTTGGTTGTTGAACAGGAAAACACCAGTCAACCTTCAAGTCCAGAAAAATCAGCTAACGATAATTATATAATCGCAGCAATATTGTTTATAAAATAATCACAAGAAATCACTAATTTATTCACACAGACATTCATACTTCATGATACTGCTGCAGATATACTACTATATTCCCTCCCTAATTTTTCCCTTCAATTCTCTCAGCATCCATGAATCCTGATCATCTAGAGAGAGAATAACGGAAGAGAGAGAAGATGGGGAAGTCTTGGATTCTGAGTCAATTGTATCTCTTTTTTCTGTTATTTGTGTGTGAATGTGTTGCACAAGAGCAAGCGTTCAACACATATTCTATTTCCAGCTTTTCATACGCAAAAACTGTGCTCAAGCCATACGACTGGCGTTATATCAGAGGTAAAAATTAACTCAATTGGGTAATTTTTTGAAGTTTAGACAATTTACGTGAAGATATTTTTTGTGTTTTTTATACATGGGAATGTGAATATGTTGTGTTGTAATTTTTTTTCTTCGGATTTGGCCTGTTGAGGTTTTGGGGGTTTTTCTTTTGAGCTTTTGGAGTTGCAAGGTTTAGAGGTTCTCTCTCTTGGTTATTAGGTAATGTACTTCATTCAGATTGAATATTTGAATTGATTATTGTGATTGATACATTAAATTCAATATTCGGACTGCGAAGTATACCCTTTGAACTATTAGAATTGATATATAGATACAAATATAGATAGAATGCAAGTGAAGAATAAGATTTTAAAAAAAAAATCGATCAATTCCAAGATCGAAGTTAATGTGATGGCTCATTGTTTTCATTATCTTGCCTCATTGCAGTTGAATTGCCACCATGGTTCTCATCTATGTCTTTAGCTTTGGAATCTGATGCAAACATCGTAAGTCTTCATGAAAGTATACATTATGTGATCGTTTTCAAAATTTCTGAGAATATCTGCTATAAAACATCGGTTTCAGGATCTCAATGGAGTAAAAAATGGGTCCGGAAGCTCTCAGCCAATGATATGCTTTCGAGAAGGGAGTCCTCCTTTGCCTGATGTGCACAATACTTCTCTAACAGGTTTAGGTAAGAAGGAAAAGTGGTCGATACAATGTTAGCAACAGTTGTGTGTGTGTGTGTTTCTTTCTTCTTTGTGGCAGTTTTTGTTCCATAAGAAATATCAGTTTGTTTTCTTCGGTACCTATGAATGTTACTGTAACTCTGGGAAAATGTGTTATTGCAGTAAGAGGCTATATTTCTAATGATTCTTTTATTGGGAAACAAAGCCTTCAAAATGTAGAGAAGTGCTACCCAATGCAGAAGAATATATTGTTGAGAGTGACAAACGAGCAGGTTCATTTCAGAATGACTTTGGCTTGTAAAGGAATGTGTTAAACAGAAAACCACTTCATATGCATTTTTTTTTTCCTTTTTTTTTTTTGTTTACAGATTTCTCCTGGTACATGGTACTTTGGACTATTTAATGGCATTGGGCCTGTACGGACACAGTCTAAAATGGTACAGTCTCATTTGCACTTATTCTCAAAATTATTTATATTACGATACCATTGATTAAAGACAGTTTTTGCAATTTAATTAATTGAAATTCTAGAGCTATTAGTAAATGCACTTGGATTGATTTTGGAGCTTATTATGTTCACGATTTATAAGTGCAGATTAATCGAGGCTCAGAATACGGCTTTAGTGCAAACATTAGTGTGGAAGGATGTATGACCTCAACAATGTTAGGCCCATTCTGCAACCAAACAGTTAATACGCTTTCATGTACTGACAGCTATAATTTAACTGGAATTGGTATGGGCAATGAATCATATAAAGGAACCGAAAATAATGTTATTGCCTGCAGAAATGCCAATGGGATTGTTTGTCATGAAGATAATGAAGCAAAAACCTATTTATGGGACGTGATGGGAATTGTTGAAGAGCTTGTAATTGGAGTAGCTAATTGGACTGTCAGTGAGATGCAAACTTCAAATATCACTAGAAATCTTTCCTTAATGTGCTATGCTCGACATGGAGCAATGCCACAAAAAGCAGTTTATGATTTTTCTGGTGATATAAGTAACGCCCCCTTGGTTATAAATTTTCCGAAAGCTGGCCGTTGGTATATTACTATTCAACCTGTTGATATGTCAAATAAAAGTGAAGCATCAGGAAACAGTAGCTTAAAGACATGCTATCTGTTACTATGGCAATTGTCTCAGTGCCCTCTGGACAAAGCTGGATTTAACTGCACATTTCAAAGACACATTCTTCAGGTAGACTTTTAAATTTCGGTACTGTTTTCTAATGGGATGTAATCTTTGCTATGATGGAGATGTTTGAGTGGTACGAGGAGAGGATACTCTGTTTTTTTTAAGCTCTTGTTAAGAAAGTAAAACCCAATATTGATTTGGAATACAATTATCAGTGAGGGTTTTAACTGCAGGCAGTTCTTAGGACCAACCCATCTGTCCCGTTCGAGTCCAAATTTATGCCAGTTACTGGAAAGGTCTCAGATGATCCAAATAGCTTTTCTCTGGAACCCCTTCTGAGTAACTTTTCAAATGGTGAAAATCATGATGGTTCTTGGACCTTTTTCCTCCTGGACATTCCTTATGGTGCAACAGGAGGAAATATCCATATCCGTCTTAGTGCTAAATCGAAGATTAATTATGAACTCTATGCAAGGTATGGAGGGTTACCTTCTCTTAGCAGTTGGGATTACTTCTATGCAAACAGCACAAACAGCAGTAACGGAACCATGTTTTTCAAGCTGTATGATTCGAGTGAGGAGACAATTAGCTTTTATATGTTGTATGTTAGAGGAGGAATGTGGGGCTTTGGAGTGAGACAGCTACGCCCTACTGATTCTTCTGGTCAAACTGACATTTCACTGTCACTAGAAAGGTGTCCACATAAATGCTCTTCTCATGGAACATGTCAATCAGTTTTAGATACTAGTGGGCTCACGTTATACAGGTTTTTGCATGCCCTTATTTTTCATTTAATATAGTGAATTCATGTAAATTACCAGCTCCTCATGTCTTGTCTGTGTTTGTATCTTGCCATCAGTTATTGTGCTTGTGATCGGAACCATGGAGGTTTTGACTGTAGTGTTGAACTTGTGTCACATCGAGGTAAATTTTTTACTACTATATTAATTTTATCTGAAAGTTTGAATATTTCCATTGTTGTTTCAAAGCATGCATCTGGTGGTTTTCACCTTTGACCTCTCTTTTCTCTCTCTCTCTTCCTGAAGAAGTTGAATTTTCTTTTGTTTCCAGATTTTTGTGTTGGCAATAGATAGAATTTTGTGACTGAATGATGGTAGATTCAGATTTTGGTTTTTGAAATCGTTCTTGTTTTCTCCTTTCCAGTTTTGTCCAAGGTTCTAACCGTCTCTAATGTATTTACTGTTATCCCCCTCTCCTTAGCGATTCTATGCTTAGTTTGCTGTAAAAAGACTTGTTAATAAAAAAAGAGTGAAACCTTGTGCAGGGCACATTAAACAGTCAATCTTCCTCATAGCATCCAATGCGGCAGCAGTGCTCCCAGCCTATTGGGCCCTCCGCGATAAGGTACTTACTTATGAAGCCTAGTTTCTTCTGAACATCCTCTATCTAAGAGCATTTATTCTTCGTCTATAGGCATTTGCAGAATGGGTTCTTTACACATCAAGCGGCATCTCAAGTGCACTCTATCATGCATGTGACGTTGGGACGTGGTGTGTATTATCATTTCATGTCCTACAGGTACAGATGCTTTAATCTTTGCCGCTCCCCCCCCCCCCCCCTCTCTCCCTCCCTCTCTCTCTCTCATCCATGATTGTATGCTTTCAGTTTCTGGACTTCTGGCTCTCCTTCATGGCTGTTGTGAGTACTTTTGTGTACTTAACCACCATCAGTGAAGTTTCAAAAAGGACAATCCACACCATTCTTGCAATAATAACTGCTATGTTGGCTGAAATAGGGCCAACCAGGTACGAGTTTGTTACGCACAACGCCTTATATTTCTGACGTAATAAGGGTTAACCATTGTTGTTTTTGCAGGTCTAAAAACATTGGTTACGTATTAGGCCTGGGAGCTCTTGGCCTCCTTGTTGGGTGGTTTCTTGAGTTTTGTGCTCGTAACCGTGCATTTTCCTTTCCAGGAGAGTTCCATCTGAATCTTCTTGACAGGTAGGTTAATATTGACCCGTATTTTCTTGGATTGTTAATGTCTCGAGTTATTTCATGTAGTAAAATTCTGGGGTATTCATTTATGGACTAATATTCTAATCCAACTTGATGCAAAATCTCATATTTCACATCAAACATTGAATCTATACGATATATCAGAGTTGCATGGATCATGGCTACTATGAATCTGAAAAGAAGGAATAGGGAAAGATGAAAACTTATCGAAGGAACAAATTTTACAAACCTGTTATTATTTACGGAGATATTGCAGTTTCTTCCGAGTAACAAGCTTCACCTTTGATCAATTCAGATGGGAAATCATCAAAGGATGGATCCGTAACCTTATCAAGACGATCATAAAACGCTTCAGATGGGGATTTATTATAGCAGGTTTTGCTGCATTGGCAATGGCTGCTGTAAGCTGGAAAATGGAGGGCACTGAAAACTATTGGATATGGCACAGGTATGATCAATGGGAAAGAATCTCTCTCTCTCTCTCTCTCTCATCTGATCTGGAAAACTTATGTGCAGTTTGTGGCATATATTTATCTATACGTCATCATTCCTATTCCTCTGCTCAAAAGCAAAAGTTGCAACCTGTGAAACAGAGCGATCCTCAGAGGGGAACTACGAGTTAACTCGACAAAATTCATTCAATGGAGGCGAACGAAGGCTTGAGAGATAGATTTTTTGATTTGTTTTTCCTTTTATTTTTATTATTATTATTATATTATATATTTTTTCCAAATCCTCTATACGACTATACCATAGATCAGATATATAGAAAACACATGTAGAAGTAGCTTCTAACTTTCTTCGATCACCTCAACTAAAACTGGTTATTTAGTCTTGTATATATGTTCTTACAATATATGAAGTGGAGATAGAGACGCTAATGTATTTCCTACAATTGTTTTTTTCGCTACGCTATACTCCCTCCGTCCCGGTTTATCTTGCACAGGGGATCAATATAGGTATTAAGAAAAATTGGTTTTTGATTGTTTGTTGACTTTTCAAAGGTGGATTGAGGGTGAAGATTTTGAGGGTGAAAATTATGTTATAACTTTCTTTTATTAGGTTGTACTAAGGTGGGACAACTGTTTAAGGAAAATGTACAAGATAAGGTGGGACGAGGGAGTAATACAATCTATTTTTTCGAGCTTGATCCAAGTAATCCTCAAGAGATAAACGGGTTTCTCCCTATTTTGAAGGAGTGATATAGTGATACTTGTGCAAGACTGTTTATTGTAAGACGTAAATTACTTTTATCATAAAGAGTGTTGTTTTTGACATCAAAACACTAGTAACAAAAAAAGGCAAATTTAATAAAATACGTACTGTTTACAAAACCATTAAAATTATAAGTGGCATTTTTGTGTATTTACCGGAATAAGTGAAGTCGCCTGTCATAAAAAATTGCAGAGAACTGCTCAAAGTCAGGGGCGACTTCAATTAATTTTTTATTTTTTTTAATGATATCGCCTCTAGGCGAGTTCCAATTTTTCTTTTTTTCTTTTGGTGAAAAATGCCTCTAGGAGAGGCAATTTTAGTGCTTTTTTTTTTTTTAAATATTATTATATAATTAGTTTAATAATAATAAAAATAATAAAATAAAATAAAATAACAATAGTAAACACCGTAACAAATATCCAGATTCATACCAAACTTCAGTTATTTAAAAAATAAATATCCATTACAAATCCTAAAAATCAAGACGGTACGATGCGATTATTTATTTTTTTGGTACTGTTCGGTTCAGAATTTCGGATCTTTCGGAACGATTCAATTCGGTTCAGTTAAAATATCCGATTCACACCGTACCGTGCACACCCTAATTGTTACGGTGTTTACTATTGTTATTTTTATTATTATTATTATTAAACTAATTATATAGTAATTATAATAATAATAATTATTTTTTAAAAAAAAGCGCGAAACTCGCCTCAAGGAGAGGCGTTTCTCACCAAAAGAAAAATAAGAAATTAGGACTCACCTCTGGCAGAGGTGATATCATATATAAAAAAAGAAAAAAAAAATTAATTGAAGTCGTTCCTGGCAGGGATGACTTTGAACAGTTCTCTGCAATTTTTTGTGAAGTCGCCTGTGCACAGATGATTTCACTTATTCCTATAAATCCACAAAAATACCACTTATAATTTTAATGATTTTGTGAACAGTACGATATTTTATTAAATTTGCCCTAAAAATTGTTATTTTTCTTTTTATAAAAGTTAATACTTAAAGTAATATTTTTAATTAAGAGTAACATTTTTTATGATAAAAGATAATTTTCTGACTTACGTAGATTATTCATACGACGGTCTTATTTTAGTGCTTTGTCATTTTCAAGTGTGGTTGTATCATATTCATGCAATGATGTAATTTATAAAATTGAATAGAAGAAAAACATAACTGGGAAAGAATAAATGAGTGTATAAAAACCAAAATATACAAGACTGTTGCTCATTACATGAGTAGAACAAGCTACAAATTTACATCTCAAAAGAATTGGCAATGATTATTTATCTCAAAATAATTTGCTATAGGTATATTACCACCCCACCCCCCCACCCCCCACACACAACACACACCCACACACTCATACACTCACACTTAACCCATCTCAAAATCTCCAAACTGCTTTCTTTTCTTACCCAGCGGAGTAAGATTACCATTATAGCCCTGTGACAATGGCTTCTTCCTCCATAAACTTGTAGAAATGTGAGACAAATGTTACATTTACACACACACATATATATACACATTTATTTACTACTCGATTACATCTGAAGTTGATAGCTCCTTGTAATCCTTTCTGACGCTCCAGAGAATTTCGGCGCATTTTCTCATCGAAGGTCTGTTGTTCCGATGAGGAGCCAAACACTGCAATGATAATTCATAAATCTTTTCCATGGCAAAGTTATTTGCAGGACACCTCACCAGTCTCGGATCCAAAGTTACGATTGCATCACCATTTGTAAACTTCTTCATAGCCTGCAGTTATTATAGTCGTATCAAAACACAGAACACGCGCACTCTTTCTCTCAATAGAGGCAAGGTAGAAGGTATACCCATCTTGCAGTGATGCGCTCCTTGAGTTCGCGTTTGGGCTCTATGGGGCGACGACCTGTAATAAGCTCCACAAGTAGAACACCAAAAGAATAAACATCACTCTTCTCTGTGAGTTGGTAAGTTCTTAGGTATTCGGGGTCTAAGTAGCCAGCTGTTCCTTTAACTTGAGTCGAAACATGTGTGGCTCCCGATTCACTATCAGCTCCCATTCGAGCAAACCCAAAGTCTGCTACTTTTGCTCGTAGGTTCTCAGTAAGGAGAATGTTGGAAGACTTTATGTCTCTGTGTATAATCGGATGGTCTGCAGTAGAACCAACACGTGGAAACAAAATGATGCAACGATTTCATCATATTAATTTACTACTAAAATGAACAACAGAAAGAAAATAATACACACACACACCCATGCGCACACACAAAACCTGTGTACATGTGCAGATATGTGACAGCATGCGCCACATCAATCGCAACGTCTAGCCGTGAAGCAAAATCAAGAACATTACCATACACACCTACATAAGTAATTGAGTATAAAAATCGAAGAATTTAAGAATATCACAGGATGCACCACAATAAAGGAAAAAAGAACTCACCGTCCAAGTGTTCTCTAAGGGTTCCATTTGGAACATACTCTACAACAAGAATCCTTTCATCTGCATACTCCAAAAACCCGTAAAATTTTACCAGATTCAGATGCTCCACTTGTGCCAGAGTCCGAACCTCACTTTGAAATTCGGTTCCTAAGTGGTTATCATACACAATCTGCAAACAACATTAAAGGTTTCTCTTACTCATTTCTATTCGATAACTTGTGCAATAAAAACACGTAAACGGGGGCAGTTATTCAATTTGACTACGTTCTAACCTTCTTTGCACGTTTAACTGCAACCAGAGTTCCATCATCAATTTGACCCTTGTAGACAGTTCCAAATCCACCTTGTCCGATTTTATGGCTAGGTGAGAAGTTCTTGGTTGCTTTAAGGATTTCTTCCATGGTGAACTTGACACTCCCTGGCACTTTTGAGTGAGTTGAATCATTGGAACTACCATATATACTGTGATTTGAACTGCGTCTCTTCCTGCTCCCAGAACTTGATGCTTTTAACAGAACAAGAAAACGAAACCATTTCCTAGTCAGCTCACAATCCAGTTCTATCTATAGTAACTCTAAGTCCTTTGAGCCACATATAATCTATTGATTTCGAGAGAAAGAGGGAAAGTGCCTTCTTACTTTCTGAGATTATGATTGTCTGTACAACTACAGAGTCATGGAGGCAGAGGGAACAAATGCAAAATTCGAATCCGGAATTTGTTTCTTCTAGATGGATTTAAACTTGAGAGTAACATCCAATTCTGAATCTCATCCATTACAGATATTGAAAAAATAAGCTATTTAGAAGTGAAAGGATTTAAAGTATCCGCAGTATCTCTATGTTATCCAGAAATTTCTTCAAAAATTAAGCAGCATATTAGCTGCAGTATTTGATAAGTTTCTCTCTCTCTAAAACAGGATCAATAATGAACGATCATGCCATCAATTTCTGCACATTCTACCTACAGATTACAAGTTAAGTGCACAATCATCATATATACATCATTATTACCTCATAGATACAGATTTCTCCCAAAAATCAACAGAAACACATACGAGATCAAATTTAGTTAAAATCACATAAACTACAATGTTTTTCCTAAAATTAACCAAAAACCTCATCAAACAGTAAACATAAATCAATATACAGGTAACCACTAGCCACTGTTAAAGTGGAATTTCAAATTGACCGAGTCAAATGGAAAAGATCCAGAAGAAACGATCACGTACCAGAAGAATCATTGAATGTGTTGGCTGAGCTTTTCTCCGGTTCCGGAGGAGTGAAACAAGCCACCAGCGCATCTGCGACGGAGCGGGCAGCGTTTTTGACGGGGTTCTTAGCGGCAGTGGTGGCTGACTTGTGAGAATAGGTGGATACAGAGGAGTAGGTTGAGGTGCTGGGCGAGTGAGAAATGTTTCCCGGTGTGCTGCCGGTGGAATTCCTCCGTCGCCCACCGAACAGTGGACTTCTCATGGTTGGGGATCCTCCTACGTTGCCACGTGCGTATGTGTGTGAGAGAGAGAGAGGGAAGACGGGCAGCTGGTGCAATAAAACGGCAATTTGCAAGTTGTTAAACCTCAACTGTCAACTACGGTGACTCTGACTTTCTTTCTGCTCTCTCTTTTGTTTTTTCTTGTGATTTTGAGGATGAGTATTTCTATATTTGGAAGGGACCTTATCTGATTTTGAATTTCTATTACAAAAAATTCGATTAATCTCCGTTTAGGTTCGGTTTTTTTAATTTCTTACTAGTTATTTTATGTACTACTCAACTTCACATAGTTAGGGCTAATAAAAATCGAACCGAAACCGAAAAATCGATTCGAACCGAGTGATTGGATTCGATTCGAGTCGGTTTTTTATATACAATCGGTTTGGTTCGGTTCCAAATATTAGACCGTTCGGTTTTTAACAAAAAAGAATTCGGCTGACTGAACCGAACTGAAATACTCGTATTTTCAATTATTTATTTATTGTATATTCTTTTTCTTGATTGAATTGATATATATAAGTAATTTTCACATTGTTTTATGCATGAAAATTAAAACTTACGCCTATTTTTTTTGTCTCCTTTTTAATTTGTCTATTTTAGAAAAAGATTATCATGGAAATCAAGATTTTTTGCTATAAAAAATAAAAAAATAAAGATGTTAAAAATTTAAAACCTAAACCGACAACCGAACCGAAACGAACCAAATCGAAAATTTTCGGTTCGGTTCGGTTGAGAATATGTGTTCGATTCGATTTGGTTTTAGAAAAAATAAAAAAATTTGATTTCGATTCTTGTTGTTCGATTCGGTTTTTAACCAAATCGACCGAATGCTCACCCCTACACATAGTAGTTAGATCCTATTCTACTTTTAGACCGTTGCTTAACAATTTTTACACGCAAAATATACAAAATATGTTTCAATTCACGATTTTAACAAATATTCTTTTAATGATTGGTGATTAAATCATAAATTATCGAAATTTGAACAAGTATGGCCTCCATCTATTTTTTACATTGAATTTACATACGTGGCTAATAAAGTTACGCGCTGAAATTTAATATCTTACAGTATATATATAAAAGTGGAACCCTCTAAATTTGGGAAGCTTTTCATTTTCTCGTTCATTTTTAGTTTCTAAAAATAAATTTTGGGTTTAGTTGATTTAGGTAATTGCACTAATTTATGAAAAGATTTGTTGCTATAAAATTTTATTTATGTTCTTATTTTAATGCCAGTAATTACAACGATTTATGGGAAGATTTGATGTTATAAAATTATGTTATTTTGATACTTTTAATTATGTAAATTCTGTCACATAAAAAGTAAAAAATAAAAAATTTAAATTACATAATACAAGTATGGCTTGATTTGTAAAATGCTTCATATAATTTGTAAATATCATTATCATTATTCCTTCCATATTTGTCCACACAAAGTCAACATAAAAATCAATATCTATAATAATTAATAGATAATAGGGTTATATTTGAATACTGTGTGAAATGAATGGAGTATAAAATATTAAATTTGAAATAAATAATTATTTGTTTGTTGATCATTTGGGTTGAATTTGAATATTTGTTGTGGGTCAAAACATTTGTATGAATTTACTATTTAGGATGCAAATAAAACTAAATAAATTAGTTTTGGACAAAATAAAAAATTATTGTCTTCTTTGTTTAAAATATTTAAATTATTCAATTTATTTTATTATATTAGTTTATTCAATTCTCTTTATAAATAAATATATTTTAAATCGTGCATCGCACGATGGGGTAGTTATAGTATAAATAAATAAAATTAATACTAATTCACTCCACTTATTTATCTTCCTCAAAATTTCCTCTTTTCTTTTGTTTTTTCTCTATTCATATTATGCGCGCACACACAACATTGAAAGAAAGAAATAGAAGTAGCTTCAGATTAAGTTCAATGCAAGTATGAAGGCAAGTTATAATAAAAAAAGTCATGCCTCCAATCTCGATCTCACCGATGAACCAATCTCTAACGGGGATAATGATGCTTTTTTCAAGCTTGTCAATTTGCAAAAACTCAGTTGAGCTCACAACAACTTCGATACCACATAGTTGCACCCTGGGTTCGAACAACTCACTGAGTTATGGTAACTGAATATGAGCAACTCGGTTTCTCAGATCAAGTTCCATTAGATCTCTCAAACTTAACAAGGTTGATTGTTCTTAATCTTTCTAAAACAATTTACACATCACTCAATCTTGAAAACCTAACCTGAGAAGATTGATTCAAAACTTCATTAAATTAAGAGAACCTTATCTCGATGGGGTTAACATTTCTACAAATGAATGGGGATGTGTTGTATCATCATTTTTACCGAATTTAATGATTATGAGATTGTTCTATTCTTACATCACAGACCCTCCCGATTCTTTTTTGCTAAAACTCTGACTCCTCTCTGTTGTTGGTCTTGATGGCAATGCTTTCTCCTCTCAATTTCAGATTTTTTTGCACACTTTTTCGATTTGGAAGTGTACACCATAACCTCTTGTGTAAATTATTTTACTTTTATTATTAAATTCCAGCATGTAACTCTGTTAGCCACGTATGCAAAACTTAACAGAAAAATGGACAGAGACTATATCTGTAAAAAATTCGATAGGTTATAATTTAATCAATAATTATTAAAATGTTGTTCAATATTTTTTAAATTGTAAAATATTAGAATATATTTGTGTATTTTTCCATTTCCACATCAACATAAAAATATTTAAAGATAAAATATCATTTTTACCTATCTTTCAATATATAAAATTATTTTTCCCAGATGGTTTCTGTACTAAAAAATAGACTAAATTGGTGGACTGAAATTTCTAATACACTTCAATGATTGGGAAGATTAACTTTATTGGACTATAATATATATCATAATTGGTTGCCATAATTTCAAACCTAAGCCCATTGGTTTTCATGTGTGCAATATAAAAATTAAGGAAATGCACCTCCGCAATAATTTATGGGTATTATTTATATATGACCTTTTTTTTTTATATAAAATAGAAGTTATTTTTTTAATGTAAATTATATAGTTTTTATGTGTAAAGTATTATTTTATTTATAAAAAAATGTAAACTTTTGACAACTGTTACATATTTATAAAAGTTAATGCTCTGAGTATACTTTCTACATTTAAAGTAATATACTTTTTATGATAAAATTAATTTACGTCTTACTTAAAGACAGAGGCGGAGCTAATAGGAGGCTGGCAAGGGCCGCCGCCCCTTCTCAACTTTGCAATAGTACTACTATATATATGTAAATATTTATACTCTTCCAGTTTCTACTATACTGCAACAATAGAGAGAGCATTTTCGACTACTCTTTTTGTTCTATTTTAATAATTAAAAGATCAAAACAAAATTTGGTCTTGCCCCCCCAATTTTAAATTCGTAGCTCAGCCACAGATAGTAAAAGGGTGGTAGTAAGTGTTTGTCATGATTGTTATGCTATATACACATATACATATATATAAGATATATAGAGTAGTTCTATAGTACACGGTATGCTAATAACTTAATACACCTAGTAGTTATATATATAAGTGAAAATGGTGATGTAGCGCCCACACCTGGCTTTACATAGAATTTGTCAAGATTCTAAAAGATATTTCACTGTTTATGCTTTCCTTGCGAAAATGGCGCGCCTCAAGCTTCATCCATGCGCACGAACCCCCTCTACCATCCTTTATATTGCCTGCCCATCACTCTGAAGTCGTCTGAATTTGTCAGGGTCTGTTGCAGTCAGCGGAGACCCTTTTCACTTTGCAGGTTTCTCTCTTCAATTTACGAGTTCAACTTGTCTTTCATTTGAAAATTCAAATTAAATTTCCCCATTAATTATTATTCATTGTTTATTTTAATTTCAATTTTTTAGTAAAGTTAGTAAATAGTGCTATATAATTTATTTTTATGTAATGTTGCTTCAGGAATACATACTCAGGTTTCTTACACAGCAAATTATAGGTACATTTCTCCAAACGACATAAGTAAAGTATAACTTACCTTTGGGGGTACTTTTTGGTCGACAAATGAAGTAATTATAACTCTAATTAATGTTAATTGGCGCTGATAATCATATCCCAAATAACGATGATTACAAAATTACGGATATATTTGTTTATGAATTGAGGGGGACGTGGAAAATCTGAACGTAAAATTTTTTTGACTGCATGAATTTTAAATATAATGTTTGTTGGGAAATAATGTGATAAAATTAATAAGATATTATCAAATGATCATTAAAAAGTGATCAAAATGCATTAAATATTTAGATAATAATTAATTAAATTATTAAATTAAATTATCACATTTTCTATCCGGACCTGGAAATCCATAAACAAACATATATACCTTAGGGTGCTTGCATACCTTTTCCAATTACTCATCACGTTATAGCCTGAAAAAGTTTTGGAGTGTTGGAAAAGACTCAAAAAAATTTATCGTCCATTTGATTTTCTTAAAATCATATAATTCACACGTGAGAATTATTACACACTAAATATATGTACTTTACACATATTATTCACATACTACATACAGTTCACACTCTAGACACACACATATAACACACTAATAAAAAAATGTGTTTGATGATCAATTACAATGTTGTCTCTCATATCGTTAACTAAATCCCTTGATTCAAATTCGGATTTATAAGTTTCATTTTCCAAGCACTTATTAACTTATCAATTTTCTAAACAATTTATAAGATGTTTAAGTTCACAAAAAGTTCAAAATGAGCTTACCAAACACCCTCTTACCATATGTGTGTGTGAGAGGTAAAACTGTAAAATCCATTTTCTCGCTCAATTTTTAATTTATTTTTTGTAGCTTGTATTAGTTAGTTTTCTTTGCTTTTTATTATTTGAAAAACCTTTTCCCAAAGTTTTATTAATGCACGATTTTATACATTAGTATACCGCAAGTGTACGGTTCTAAAGTAGTTAGTGACAACAATGTCGATCTCAAAAGGCTATATTATGTAAACTTAATACCCTAACTATAATATCTTCATTCTATCTAGACTTTCAAATAAAATGATGGATTTTGTATTTTTTAAACCTAATTTCATATAAATAACTAATCAAATATTAAGGTAGACTCAGGTAGATAAAAATGTATTCTATATTTCAATTATGAACTCCTGTGTAAAATTAACCTAAAACTCTAGACTTTTAAACCAATTATGTTGTTTATTAAGCGATGCTACTCTAAATTAGCCCTCCTCTCGCAGCCGCTAACGCGTAGATCAATTAAGAATAGTCTCCCTCTCGAGCCAACTATCACATAAAGGACTCCCAAGGGTCCCCTAAGTCGATGCCTATGCAAGCCCTCACTCATCTCGAATGATTATTGGTATCTACGTTATATGCTCGTATGCCTATCAACATTCTCCTTCTCTCAAAGCTGATTGCTAAGCAAATAGAATTACTAAATTGGTCAAATCGAGCAATACATAAAATAAGAACAAAACGTACAGTTGAACAAACATAAGTTGGAGTCTAGAATTAAAGATAAAATAAAAACATAGTCATTCACAATCTACTTTTTAACCCTAAAACACAATAAATATTTAGTTACTCATAATCAAAGTAAAAAATCAAATCTATTCATAGACAAATATGTTTGGAATAATTAACTAAGAAAATAGCAAAACCTGAATCTTGCTCTCCAATCGCCGTCTCGTCACTTCCGTGCTCTTCGATCTTGCCTCCAAAGTGCTCTCTAATGATGGTTGTATCATAAATTCGGACGAGGAAGCATGTATTTATAAGTTGGGGGAGATTATGGTTGAAACGGGCTTGATATAAGCCAAAACGCTTGTAATAAAATTGGACCGCCAGACTGCCTCGACCGAGTTGGGGTGTTCTGTGCAAAAATCCTTTTCTGCCTAACTCGGCCTTGATTGCGCCATATTTTGGCCTCGACCGAGTTGGTCTATTCTGCCCAACTTCGTATTTACTTCGTTTCTTCCTATCTTCTTGCTCGTTTCTCATTCGAACTTCGTCCAAACGAACTTTTTAGCATATTTATACCTGATTAACACTAAAACAAGTACAAACACGTCTTCTAGCTCAAGATAATGAATTTAAGCATATTCTGACTATATACACATGCAAATGATACCAAATATATCCATAAATTGACATAAAATGCATGTATAAATGATGTGTATCATTTGTATAAAAGCAATTTTTGTATTCAATCCATCTTTTATGTTATAATATCAAATTAATCATTTTTTGATGATCTTTAATTTAACACTCATATCACATATATGAAAAAAGAGACATTATATTCAAAAAATAAATTTGGTTATTATAATTAATTAGTAACTTAGGATAGATCTAAGTATTTATTGTGGTTGTCTGTCATGCCATTGGGTATTTTAATTATCTTTTTCAGTTCTTTAGCATACACATAATTTTGTTGCTTGTAATTGATTTTTTTACCTATAATATACAGATTAATTCTCTTTTCCAAGATATTTATTTTGGACTCATTGTGCATGTATTACAACAAGATATAAGTTTTGGATAACGTAATGTGTTTATTTAATTATTATTTGAATTAGATTTAAATTTTATTGTGGGTTGGACTATATTTATTGAATTTAAGTTGTAAATGTAAAGTAACTAAAAATATTTTTACCATAAGATTCTTAAACAATTTAAATTTTTTCAATACAATTTATCTTTTATTTTATTTTATTCCAATCATAATTTTATAAACAAAACTATAAAAATACTGATATATGTAGAAACGTGATAACCACCAAAAAATAGTTAAATAATTTTCATATAATGAGATAATGAGATAATTTTATTTTTTATCATTACAACTATTTATTTTATTAATTTTTATCTTAATTTTCAAACCCAATCTATATCGGCATTAATATAAGTAGAAATATAATGCATTTAAAAAAAATAATCAATTGATTTTTTTTTAATAAAATAAACGAGGGTTTATTCATTTTTAAAGATTAATTGTATGATAAGACTTTTCAATTTATTCTTTTAGTTTTTCTTAATATCTTTTGGTAAGTTGTATGTTATCTATATATTTGTGTTGTGTGAATATTTATGATAATTGAACTATTCATTGTTGTTAGTTCAAGTAGGCCAAGAAAGATACGGATAGACTATGGGCGTTAATTTAAAGAAAAATAACTCTATTTTAGAAAATAAATAATTTTACATTTGTTGTACCTAATATATTTTATCTTAATTTTGTCATATAAAATCATTTATTTATTTAAATAAATGCATATTGAATTTGTGCATTACATAGGACGAAATGTTACATTTTTTCAAATTCAAAATTTACAATAATTAGTTTAAATAAAATATTACTTTAAAAATAAACTTATGTCATGCATTGCCCCAAAAAAAACACTAACTACTAGTAGTAATAAAGAGGAAATACTTTTTTAGTTTTTTTAAGTTCAGACCATCTTTTTATAAACTGGAATATCGTTATACTAAATCTCACACATATTATGGAACCTTTTAAAATGACTTATATAACTTTATTTAAGTGTAATTATTATATTATATTTTAAAATTGTATCTTTTCTATTTTATTATTGTATATATATATATTTTTAAAAATTTATAATATGAGTAATTTAAAGATTTATGTAAATTACATCTTGAATTTTTGAAATAATAATTATTTTGAAATATAGGGTTCGTTTATTTACGGTTGAGCTCAGTAAATTTAGGGAATCGAAGTTTTAAGTAAACGGACCCTTTAAAAAATGAAATCAGCCCAATTTTGTTCCAAATTTATAATTTGATAAACTACAGAATTAAAGTATCAAAGAAACAAAAAAGTAATAATTGAAAGTACAAAAGTCAAAACTTTTCGGGAATCCAAGATCTCCTGTCCGCCACAACATCTTTCCTCTAGATATTCTTTTCCTTCGATCTCTATATTTACCAAACTAACCCTACACCATAAGCTCCTAAAATTAAAAAACAATGCCTATTTGTATAAACACTTTTATATTTGTTTAATGCTGGAAGTACTCGGTCAAATTTGACTGAGGAAGTTAATAAATGTGTTTTATTGAGATTTGATCTCCTAAATTTACTGGACTAAACCATGAACAAACATACCTTTTTTTTCTTTTTTTTTTTTCTTTTAACCCTACCCTCCAATATAAAATCACTTGCACCACCTTTTGCAATACTTTTCGTTATATTTAAGAGAGAATGAAATACTTGATATATGAATAAAATATAAAATAATGAAACTTACATAAAATGTATCATTCTTTATTCGAAATGTACACTAAAGTACTCTAAATAATTTCTTCACTACCAATAAACACCTCCTTCAAGTTATGGATGCTTTGTCGTGGACGACTGTGAAGCTCGGAACTCCACACATGGCTCGAAGAATATCGCCAAAAAATTCAGGCTCATTTAGCACTTAATGGATAAGATTGAGTGTGTTCAACACATTCTTGTTGAACGAAGTGTAAATGTTCGATCAATAGAACATCTTCAGGATATTCGTGCAATACGGATTAAAAACTAGATACATGAGAATGTAGTACAAAATAGATTACTTATTCTGAAGTGATGTTTTATACTGAATTTACTTAGATCCATGTAATTGATGTAGAAAAAAATTACTCACGTTACGTATTAGCCCAACGGAAGTGTTTGAAATAATTTTTTTTTTTTTTTTTGAAATAAGATTATTTTAGAGTAGTAAAAAAGAAAGTGTGGTGTGAATTCAGAGAATTGTGGGGGTGAAAAAGAAATCGCAAGAGACAATTAGCACAGTGAGGATATTTCTGTAATTCTCACCACCTTGAACTTTTGTTCTTGCTCTTGTCTCGAGCAACAGCTTTTCAGTAATTCAGAAAACAAAAAGATACAAATAAACAATAAACAAATCAAATATCCCACAGTTCTTCAACACCTACCTCTGGAAGTTGAAGAACAAAAATCTGCTTCAATCTTCAATTTCCACAAACTAAAATGCAATTTCATTTTCACTTCATTCTGATTCCAAAATGTCAATTCATTATCTGCATTTAACTCTCACTTTCCTTCTCATTTTCTCTCTCTCATCACACTTTCTCACTCTAGCTGCTTCGGAATCAGTAGCAAAACCCGTAATCCCCCGTACGAATTCGACAAAGGTAATTCTAAGTGGAAACGCCACAATTACAAGTGAAAACAGGACATTTAGGGCTGGATTTTTCGCTCCAAACGACGAATTCAGCTGGTATTTCGGCATTTGGTATGCTTCAATCCCGATTCCGACCTATGTTTGGGTCGCAAACCGCGAAAGCCCCATCCAGAACCTTTTATCAGCACGTGCGGAAATCACCGAGGGCGGAAAATTAGCCGTTTCTGACGAAGATTCCGGAAACATCGCGTGGGAAACAAACAATGTGGAAAAAGCAAGTGATGTAAGGTTGTTGGAGCAAGGGAATTTGGTAATGTTGGGTAGTGATGGAAGGATTGTGTGGCAAAGCTTCGATTCTCCGACTGACACGTGGCTTCCTGGCATGAATATAACGGCTCAGCAACGGCTTATTTCGTGGAAGAGTTCAGTTGATCCAGCTCCTGGGAGGTATTCTCTGCGGTTGAATCCACCTGATTATGGTGAGATTGCTCTTTTTTATGGTAATAGCAATAATGATAGTTTTGATATGATTAGTTTGAATCCATATTGGACTACTGGTAATTGGAGTGGAAATGCATTTGCTGGTGTTCCCCAAATGACTATCCCTTACATATATAGATTTGAATTTTTAGATCCTTTTACACCAATGGCAACTTTTGGGTACACAGAGGTGCCTATAGAGAGTGGTATAAAGCCACCATTAACGAGGTTCGTCCTCGACCACATGGGGCAGCTAAAGCAGTTTACATGGTCCCAACAGAGTGAAATATGGAATACATTTTGGTCACAGCCTGAAAACATTTGTAGGGTTTTCGCATTGTGTGGGAATTTGGGGATTTGTAATGGTAATCCTTTGAGTCCTTGTCAATGTTTGAACGGTTTTAAGCCGGTGAATAGTATTTCTTGGAGTAAGGACGAGTTTTCCGAGGGTTGTTGGAGGGAAGGTGGTGAGAGGTGTGGTGAGAAAGGTAGGTTTGATGAAGTTGGGAGGATGAGCTATGAGAGGACAACGGTTGTATCGTTTAGAGGGAGTAGGAGTGAGTGTGAAAGTGCGTGTTTGAGGAATTGTTCTTGCATAGGTTTGGATTATAATCCGAACAGTAACTTATGCAAGAATTTGTATGGTTTGCTTTTGAACCTGCGTAATGTTACGTCTGATAGCACTATCCAGGATAGATTGTATTTGAGAGTGGAAACAAACGAAGCTAGTAAAAAGAAGAACACGACAGCGCCTCTTTTGATCGGAATGATTTGTGGCATTCTTGTGATTTTGATTATAGGAATTATAATTTTGTATTTGAGGAGGAGAAAGATTACTAGAAGGAAGGTAGAAGAGGAGGGTGCATTTCAAGTGATGAATCTAAAGGTGTTTTCGTACAAGGAGCTCCATTCTGCAACTAAAGGATTCTCTGTGAAGCTTGGCCATGGCGGCTTTGGGGCAGTCTTTCAGGGTGAGTTATCGGATTCTTCTTCTGTGGCTGTGAAGAGACTCGAAAGGCCTGGTGGTGGTGAAAAGGAGTTTCGAGCAGAAGTATGCACTATCGGAAATATTCAGCATGTTAATTTGGTCCGATTGAGAGGATTCTGCTCGGAAGACTCTCACCGTCTATTGGTGTACGATTACATGCCAAAGGGGCCCTTAAGCACATATTTAAAACAAGGCACTCAGAATCTGAGTTGGGATATTAGGTTTCGCGTTGCTATAGGCACAGCAAGAGGCATTGCGTATTTACATGAAGAATGTCGGAGTTGCATCATACATTGCGATATAAAGCCCGAAAACATTTTATTAGATGAAGATTTCTCAGCTAAGGTATCGGATTTCGGGCTGGCGAAGCTAATCGGGCGGGATTTTAGCCGGGTCCTAGCAACCATGCGCGGTACATGGGGGTACGTTGCGCCGGAGTGGATCTCCGGCGTCGCTATCACCACAAAAGCTGACGTGTATAGCTATGGAATGACGTTACTGGAGCTGATAGGTGGACGGAGAAATGTGGCTGGCCCACCTTCGGCCCGTGGTGGAGGAGAGCCTGAAACTGAGAAGTGGTTTTTCCCACCATGGGCGGCCCGCCAAATAATTGACGGAAACGTTCAAGCTGTGGTCGACGAGAGGCTTGGGAACGAGTATAATGAGGTGGAGGCAATGCGTCTAGGGTTAGTTGCGGTTTGGTGCATCCAGGACGATGAATGTACGAGGCCTACGATGGGGATGGTAGTGAAGATGCTGGAAGGGGTGGTGGAGGTGGCGGTGCCGCCTCCTCCGAAGCTGCTTCAGGCGTTGGTCTCCGGCGAGTCCTTCCCTGGGGTGGAGGCTGCGTCTCGTAGGAGTGTTCCCGAAGATGGCGCTGCTAGTTTTGATGTTGATGTTTCGGTCTCTGTAGATTCTAGGGATTCCAAATCTTCAATGTGACTCCTCTTTGAGAAGTGATTAGCTGCAAAATGTAAATTTCTTGTTTTATCTTGTAGTTTTTAACCAAAATTTATGCTCATCAAGTTCTGAAATTTTGTAATAATACTAATTTCAGAGTATCATGTATTTAGAATTGAGCCAGCTAATATATTATATGTTTTGTTGTTCTCTTCTAATTTCTTTTTTTGTGTTGCTAAATCATTACATGATAGGTGAAGGCCAATTTGGATTATCAAGTCATGTTCGTGCTCGATTTCGGATTAATTAGGGTATAAATATCAAAAGTTATTTGCAAATTTGCAAATTTTTACGTGTTAAGATAAATTATTAATTTCGGGTCAGAATCGGCTTAATTGTGTTTGTGTTGGGTTGGTCTCGGTTTTTCTCAGTAAATTTAGGTTGAGCTTGTGTTGCGGTGTCGGGTTAGTTCCACTCCTCATATGATACTATTTTCATATGCATCTGTTGACATATTTTTTTCTTAAACGGTGTTCTTTGTTTTTTGCTATTATTTGTAGTATACAATATTGACCCCCTGAGTCCATTTGTACACTTATCTTCAAAGGTCAAGAGAAATTCAAGTCCTAACAGATTCTGTAAAAAAATACCCAACACTTGTAAGAATTTGCTGGTCTATAGACAGTTACACAACAGAAACCATTTAAAACAAACAATACAAAAAAAACCATGCAGAAAATAACCAGATTTATTAATATTTTCAATTTCTAATCTTTTTCACTCTGGTAACAGGAAATTATTTCCTTACAGGACACATTAACATATTCAAAGATTGAGAAGGTGACAGAAAATGCCGGAGGAGGAGCATTGGAACACAATGGCTCACCCTCTTCACCCTCCATGTCATCAACATCGTCATCACCGACATCATCAAACCAACACATGGTCGCCTTGGAAATGGAGAAACCGCTGTCTGATTCCAGACCGGCATCTGATGATCAGGCAATGCTCCACGAGGCGCCCTCTAGCTTCCTTTCACAAGCGGAGGGGGGCGACTACCCCCCCTTGGAAAACTTTGGCGATGCTATAAATTTGTTGTTCGTAGAATCCATCAAGTTGTGGACTATTGCATTTCCCATTGCCTTCAACATTCTCTGTAATTATGGCATCAACTCCTTCACCAACATTTTCGTTGGTCACATTGGAGATCTCGAGCTCTCCGGTGTTGCCATTTCTTTATCCGTCATTGAAAACTTGTCATTCGGGTTCTTGGTTAGTTTCTCCACTTTTTGGTCTAATTCTTTCACATTTATCTTACCCCCCCCCCCCAACACACATGTATATGCATATGTATGTATTTTGTGTTGAGATCTCCGCGAAAATGGAAAGCTCGACACAATTGGGAAAGGTTAAATTGGTTGGTTGGAAGAACAAAAAGTAGAAGTTGAAATAGACAAGATTTGGTACCCATTGTGCGGGCCAATCACAAGCCTAAATGAAGGAGGAATGTTAGTATTGTGTTAGGAACAAGTACAACTTAGAATCGAAATAAATTACGACACTATTGGTAAAAGGCATCTAACTTAAACCAACTATTGTGTCTCAACTCTTTACGTTTATATTATTCGTTTATCAATCACGCAACTAGCAGGAACTGTCTTCAATGATAACAGCAGTTTTTTTTTTTCCTTTGTGTATGTGTCTGTGTGCGTAACAGCTTGGTATGGCTAGTGCATTGGAGACATTATGTGGGCAGGCATACGGAGCCGGAGAAATAAAATTACTCGGAATTTACATGCAAAGATCATGGATAATTCTAACAGCAGCCTGTTTCTGCATCCTACCCCTTTACCTCTACTCCACGTCCCTCCTCAAACTACTCGGCCAACGCCACGACATTGCTGATATTGCCGGAAGGTTCTCGATTTACATCATCCCTCAGATGTTCTCTCTAGCCGTTAACTTTCCAACGCAGAAATTCTTACAGGCCCAAAGCAAAGTTAACATCCTAGCTTGGGTTGGTATTGTCGCGTTGTTTTTTCACATTGGTCTCTTAGTTTTGTTCATCAGAGTGTTTAAGTGGGGCCTACCTGGTGCTGCGGCTGCCTATGACGTGTCGAACTGGGGGATCGCGTTGGCCCAGGTGGTTTATATTATCGGCTGGTGCCAGGACTCATGGACCGGGTTTAGTTGGCTTGCTTTTAAGGAGATTTGGGCCTTTCTTAAGCTTTCTGTTGCTTCTGCTATCATGCTTTGCTTGGAGATTTGGTACTTTATGAGCATTATTGTTCTCACGGGCCATCTTGAAGATCCGGTCCTTGGCGTTGGATCCCTTTCCATCTGGTAAGAGCTCGTCGTCTATCTATATGATAAAGAACAAGAATTAAGAAATCGTTCGCTAAAAGCTCGTCTAATTATGTGGACTTAAAGATATCAAACAAGATTGACATACTTTTACGTTTGATGAAATATAAAGCTTGACTCGAGCTGATAAGTAGAAAATGTTGTAAAAATGTCAAACTACTTGCGCTCGCCTCGATTAGAGCTCGTACAGACTCGATTCCGTTAATACCCAAACAAGCTCAAACATAATACTAGAAACTCGATAATATTTCAAACAAGCTTGAAACAGTATATTTGGCTCGACTCAGACTCATTTACACCCTAAAGTCAATTGTGATCATAAATTTAGCAGATACTAGGAAATAACTGGTCTCAACTCTTGCTTTGATAATCATTTTTCTGATGTATTTCAGCATGAATCTGAATGGTTGGGAAGGTATGCTATTCATTGGTGTTAATGCAGCTATAAGGTAAATCAAGAAACGCACATGAGATCTTCTGTTCCAAACTGTATTCCATCTACTATTCATTTAACAATTACACTCTTTCTCTCTCTCAGTGTCCGCGTATCCAACGAGCTAGGATCAGGACACCCGAGGGCTGCCAAGTACTCGGTGTTTGTGACGGTCGTTGAATCGCTTCTCATCGGGCTGTTGAGCATGGTGCTGATAATAGCAACGAAGGACCATTTTGCCATTCTTTTTACCAGTAGTGAGCCAATGCAGAAAGCAGTCGGTGATTTGGCATATCTCCTTGCTATAACCATGGTTCTCAACAGTGTCCAGCCAGTTATATCAGGTTTTTCGACAACTAAATTATAGGAAAATTAAAGGCTCCGTTTGGATTGAGGGATTTGAAATGTACATATTTTAGACTACTCAATTTGAAATCCGTACTTGCTCAAGAAGTAGTTCAATATGAAAGACATATATTACAAATTCATACAATTGCTGCTGTGGATTTCAAATCTATCCTGAAATCCCTCGATCGAAATGCAAGGAAGAAATGCTAAGAAAATGTTGTTGCAGGAGTTGCTATTGGAGGAGGATGGCAAGGGCTAGTGGCTTATATTAATCTGACTTGTTATTATGTAATAGGTCTCCCTATTGGATTTCTTCTTGGCTATAGAACAAAATTAGGTGTTCAGGTTAGGCACATTCTCTCTCCCCCTCTCTCACACACAAAAACATGTGTACATGGTGCATTTATCATGTCCTCCGTAGAGGTGGCAAACCGGCCCAGCCGCCAAGATTTTAGGTGGCCTGTGCCATACAAATTTTGGCCAAAGTATTGTCGGGCCTGACAGGCTGCGAGCCAGCTCAAAAAGTTTAGTGTAGTGTAAGAGATGGGTTGGCAAGCCCAACCTATCCCAACATCATGATATTGCCCAACAGGGTCGGGCATGACGGCCTGGATTGCCACCTCTTCGATTACATCGTTTTTTCGCTCTCTTTAACACACAACACACATATGTGTGCAGTATTTTTGTGTGTGTGTATGCATGTATAAGTAGATTCTGCATTATGTGATGATGGATGCATTGTGGCAGGGAATTTGGATGGGAATGATATTTGGAACTTTTCTGCAAACAGTGATTCTTCTGATCATTGTGTGGAGAACAAACTGGAATGAGGAGGTAATCATCATTTTTGTTAATTCATCATTTTCTGAATTATGAAGCAAGAGAAAACAAAAACACTAAAATGTAATTGGAAATGCAGGTTGCACAGGCATCAGAAAGAATGCGGAAATGGGGTGGGCAGGATATAGAATAGGAATGTAGCATTTACAAATCGTAGTTTGAAGTATCATCGACCCGTCAGGCAAAACAAACAGTAATGTATGTTAGGGAATGGACTCGACCGGGCTTATTATTTGTAGCCCGACAGAATTTTGGATTAACCTGATCCGGCCCGACAGGTTCAGGTCATGGGGCCTTGATTTTCACCAATTTTTCTGATATCCAAACTGCAATTATTCTCATTCTTAAGTGATTCTCCATTTGGCAGGAGATAAAATTCTAGCCCCATATTTTGGATCTCCTACTCCATATAATATAACATCTTCTACCACATTTCAATCAATACACGATATGTATATATGATGACATCACGAATATATCATAGGTGATTATGTGGCATGATTAGTATAACATATTAGAGAAGATGTTGTATCAAATGTTTTAGAAAATCTGAACCGCTAACCCCCTCCCCAGTTTTATCTTCGATAAATAAGAGGAAAGAGAAAGGAAAATAGAAATAGTACTCCTCCGTCCCGGCTGAGTTTGCACATGTGAGCCGGCACGTATATTAAGAAAAACTGGTTTTTGCTTTTTTGTTGACTTTTTTAAAGGTGGAGATTGAAAGTGAAGATTTTAAGGGTGAAGATTGTGAGAAAACTTTCTTTTTTAAGGATGTGCAAACTTAAATGGGACGTCCCGAAAAAGAAAGTGTGCAAACTCAGCCGGGACGGAGGAAGTAAGTCTTTTTAACCAAAAGTCATGCTAACATGTTATTTTAGTCAACTTTTATCAATACATATTTTCTAGCCACTTTGTTTGATTAAGAACTCAATTAATTATAATTAATACATCACTTACACCCACCCAACCCCCTCCACACTGTTATCTTGCCGGAAATTTACCGACCGTGTCGCCGAAAATTCACTGGCTATCGCTGTCGGTGATCGCGGCCGCCTCCCGCCGTTGTTGGTCCTTGCTGGAAACTTGTTTACAAATATATATCGAAATACGTTTATATATTGATATAAACATATATCAATGCAAGTTTGCATCAATATTAACATGTTGATGTAATATGCATCAATATACAGTAAAACCTCTATAAATTAATAATCTTGGGATCATGAAATTTTATTAATTTAGAGAGATATTAATATATTGATAAATTAATATTTTATTAATTAAAAGAGAGACTTTTTAAATTCAGCAAATTTAGTACATATGTATTAAAAATATATGAATTCATATATGTTTCATTAATTATATTCATGCATCAATCAATTCTTTGTAATTAATTAAATATATTCATGGATAATATCAATTCATTGTATACAATTAACTATTATATTCATGGACACATGTATCAATTTATTGGAATTACTTAAATATACATGTTTAAATTAATTCGTTGCACTTAAATAACTATTATAACCAATTAAATATATTCATGCATGATGAATGAAACATATACTCTATAAATCTCAATATAGAAATAAAATAATTCGTAACACCCAACCATGTCTTCTCATCTAAAAGGCATCGCAAAATCATCCATGAATGATCAAATGCGAAAAGCATTATGTGAGTATAAGAGAAACCATCCCACATGCACTCAAAAAGATTTACAAGAGTGGGTTGATGAAAAATATCGTTTGAAAGTTAGTCAAGGTACAATATCAAACACATTTCAAACACTCTCAAGAGATCATCGGAGTACCTTTCAGCCAACTTTGAGAAATATTAAGCGACACAAATCGGCGAAATATCCAGATATGGAGAAGGTTCTTTATGAATGGTTTCTTTAGTACCAAGATCGAGTCAACATGACCTGAGAGCTTATTTTGGAGAAAGCAAAGGATATAATGAAGCTTTTGTATCCTCAACACCCTCCTGAACATCAATTTTCTCAAGGTTGGCTTGAAAATTCAAGGTAAGACATGGTATTAAATCATTCCGTCGTTTTGGAGAAAGTGGTTCGGTTGACATGCAGGACATGGAAATGAAACTGGAGGCTATAAGGGAGAAAATAAACCAATTTCCCATGAAGGATGTTTTTAATTTGGATGAAACAGGTCTGCTTTACAGTTTACAAGCTAATCAATCTCTTGCAACCAAATAACTTGAGGGAAGAAAGCAAGACAAAGAGAGACTTACAATTGTTATTTGTTGCAACGAGGATGGTTCGGAAAAAATTCCTTTATGGATTATTGGAAAATATGCAAAGCCACGTTGCTTAAAAAATATCAACATGAACAGCATCAATTGTCATTATCGTGCCAACAAGAGGGCATGGATGACTAGTGTGCTTTTTGATGAATATGTTCGCTGGTTTGATCACAAAATAAATGGCAGAAGAATCTTATTGATGGTTGACAATTGTCCAGCCCATCCAAAAAATATTGAAGGGTTATGGAATGTTGAGTTGTTTTTTTTTGCCACCTAACATGACATCAAAGATTCAACCATGTGATGCAGGAATAATTAGAGCTTTCAAGATGCACTATCGTAGGAGATTCTACAAAAATCTACTTGAAGGTCATGAGTTGGGGCTACCTAATCCTGAAAAGATTAATGTTTTAGATGCCATCAATTTTGCAGTCTCCGCTTGGACAACCAATGTTTCTCAAGTGTCAATAGCAAATTGCTTTCGGCACTGCAAAATCCTTTCAAATGAAGAAATCTCAAGCGACTCAAGTGAGACAAACTTTGAAGAAAGCCTACATGAGCTTGAGAATATGGTCAAGGATGTTGGTTATCGCAATGAAATGGACGTCAACAAATTGGTGGACTATCCGGGTAAAAATGATGAATGTTCAATGGTTCAAAGTTTAGAGGAAATTGTTGCTGATATTATTGAAGATCCTACTAATGATGAAGCTGAAGATGATTCAATACCGTTGGAACCAGTCACGAGAAAGGAGACTTTGAGCGCGACAACAACTCTTCACAATTTTTTGTTGCAGCTAGAGAACTCGACACTGGAACTTTTGACTGCAACTAAAAAAGTTAGGGATGAAATCCAATTAGATTTAAATTTTAAGAAAAATCAAGTAACAATAGATCAACTAAAAAAGGTATCTATCCGTTGAACTAGTAAATTGTATATGATTAACAAGGAAACATCATAATATTAGTGTAATAAAACATAATTTTACACAACTCGAATCGTGATTTATATAAAGATTTCCGCTCTATAGCGCTATCACTCTGACATAGAGCTAGTTCGAAGCAATAGGTGGCTGAGGGCATTTTAGATTAAGGTTCACCTACATAAATTAGCAGCAGAGTTAAGATATGGAAAGAATTGAGTGAACAATTATGTATTAAAATTTACACGTACCAGGAAGAAAAGAGAGTTATCGTCCACTAATGCTATACAGAGAAGAGGCCGTCTCCGTTTAGTTGACTTTCTGACCTACTAATGACCACAACTATATTAAGTGAGATTACATCATGTAACCATTTTATCATTTATTCACGTGAATCAAATATAATTTTTTTATTGCACACATCTTGATAATTTGTGCTTAACTGATTGTTTATGGTGCCAAAAATACTATTGTGTGCTAACTCATATATACGGATAACATAACGCACAGACAAAACGAGTTATAATGGGCTTCTTGATAAATCTATTGTCTTGTAAGTAACAACTGGACAAACTGACATGGTTCAGCAAGTAATGGCAAAATATATAAAAAACTCTGATAATTGCGTGTCAATGATGTTTATTCAATATGATCGTTGTAACAACAAATTATTGTCTGCAATACAGAAATAACAAACAAGAAAATATTGCTAACTTGAATATTATATATTGAATCAACGATTTATGTGGTTACAGTCTCTAATATATATCCTCTAATTCTTTTCTTTAATTGTTTTACGACTTCGAACTTGGAGTTGACTTTGATCTTCTCCGGTTTTGAGTTTGACTTGAATAACGTCAATCCAAAAGCTTGAGAGCTTGGTTTTGGATCAAATGTTTTGGTGGATGAACAACTTCGAAGTTCTTGACGAACAAATAAGAACACCTTCGAAGATCTTATCTTGGAAACACTGATCGGAGGGACTCAACGCCTTAATCTCGGATCGAACGTCGTTTCTTGATGGACTTCTTGAAGAACGCAACTCTGGAATTCTTCACTTACTTATTGACTTGTGTTGTTGATGATTTGGTGGAACAATAATACCCTATTTATAATTGTAGGTTGGAGAATCCTGATGACCTAGATTCGAATTGAGCAATTTAATTGGTCCTTCAAATATCAAATCTATCCCATATTTTTTAGATAAATATTATTAATTATATTAATTTAATAATTTTAACTCCAAAATTTGTGTTAAATATGATAAGACCATGGAAAAATCACGATTCTTTTATTATGATACCGAATTATCAATCTTGACACTCCAATTTGACCAGCTCACGTGGATATGCGACATCCAGGTTTTCTTTAGATAATTCGGCTCAATTTCAACAAAGTCTATTTACGCATATTCTGATATACAGAGTTATCTAATTGTTCCGTCATACTTTAATATTCATATAATTTTTTTGAATAATTACTAAATTAATGTGATTCAATTTTGTAATGTCGTCTTGACATGTGATGACTTTCAATAAGTCAATAAAATATATAGCAAATTATCAATTGTATTGACTATTTGATTTAAGAATTTTATTTGATTAATTCCTAACATTAAAATAATCAATATAAAATTAATTTTCAATGTATATTTTATTACGTGGCGCATTTTAGTTGGATACGAAACTTACTTATCAACAGTTGTTACTGATCAAAATATTTACAATAGTTCGACACCGCGCACACAAGAAAATAAGGGATGTTAGCCACCGAACCAGTGCACGATGTGTGTATGATAATAGTACTCGACTACAGTTTTTTTACAACAATGAGAAAGATAATAGTTAAAACTTACAATGTTAATATCTTTTGTTTGCCCATAATTCATTGTGATCTTGTAAGTGAATTTGATGGAATTAGTTGATGATTAGGTTTAAAAATATTATATTTTTTGCAGAACTGAAACTATGGGAGAGAGATATTTTAATTTGAAAAGGAGAAAAAAGAAAATGGTACTTTAATTTGTAAGAACTCGATTTCTAAACTATTTTTTATGTAATCATAAAGTGCAAAAATATTTAATTATATATTTAGATTTTTTTAAATCAAGCTATTACTAAAAGAGAAATTAGCATAACCATCTAAAATTTTGTGAAAAAATATCTTATGATATAGTTCATTATAAAGTCAAGGTATGTTTGGTTGGGGTTGGTCCAATCCCCGATGAATTGACATAATTTCTTCCTATGTTTGTTTACATAGGTTAACCAAACCACTACAAACCACCAAAAATTTTAATATCATTTTAATCATAAAATTAATCATTAATAACAAACTCTTACACACATCACATCATATTTTACAATTAAAAATTATATCCTACACTATAACCGCTACCCCAACCACTCAAATAAACATCAATTTTTTACTCTCTCAGCCACTAACTCCAACCACTATCCCCAGCCAACAGTACCCCAACCACCCCAAACCTCAACAAAACATGCACTCGGTCTATTAAATCTGCAGCAACTAGGGATTTCTCGCTTCTTTGTGATCGAGATTATTTATCATAATATATTTCTTCAGAACAATTAATACATTTTAGCATAGATATTAATGTTTTTTCAGTCTGATACATTCTTATACAAGTAATATCTTTCAGCATAATAACTAATATATTTTCATGAAAAAACTGCAAACACATCATAGATCCGTCTTTAAATTGGTACAATTGGAGTACAAGAGAATTAGTCAAGAAATTATTTATGCATCGAATGAATGTTGTAATTAATATTTTAGAATATTTATCAACAACTTAACTAACAATACAAGAAAAATTAGATTAAAAATACTTAAAGTCAACGGTTTTTTGTAAAATTGTTGTCTACTAGAACAAAAATCGTAAACAGACACCACCAGAGCACTATTAGACAACGATTTTAATCTTACAGTTGTCTACCAGGGTAATTCAGTGTTGATAGGCAATGCTTTTAACAACGTTTCCAAAGCCGATGTATTCGTTAAAGAAATAGCTAAAGACAACAACCTCTACAACAGTTTCATAGCCGTTGTCTATTAAAGTCAAAATAGTCTCATAGACCAATTCGATAACGTACAGTTTAGGCAATATTGTTTATTGAACCCTTTGTTGCAATGACAACAACTTATTTCCCGTTTTGTAATTTCTCTCAACTAATAGTTAGAGGGTTCATTTGCTTAAAACTTGGCTCAATAGATTTAGAGAACCGAATCTCAATAAAGCACACTCATTAACTCTTTCAGTTAGATTTGGCTCAACACTCTCCAGTCTTAAGCAAACGGACCCCTAGTTTAGTATATAAAATGCTGACGTAATGGCACAAAGCACAACTTCAGCAATCTTAGCATATAATATTAGAATTATTAGAGCAATCTTTTTTAATTCAGATGCTTACAGCATATATAAAAATAATAACAAATTAATAATACAATAGCACATGGCTTTGACAAAACTGTGTATTTTAATACTCCATCATTTAAGCATAAACAATAAACAATATCATTAAATTCACAATAATTTACTTTATAACCCTAAAATAAATAGATCTACCTACCTTGCTATTATAAAGTAATTATAAATTTACAGTTCAACTTTATTTAAACGTACAAATATTAAGATATGGATTACTAAATATGGTCACAACTGGTAGAGACACTAAAGATAATCAAAGTACAAATTTGCTTACCAAAACAATATATATAAGTTGTAATTTTTAATTTTTTTTACCTTTTTGTTGTGGTCGATTCGATCTAGTAGAATTTGTTTAACAAAAAAATATAATTTGTTTACCTGAACAATATAATTTGGAATTATTTCATTTTTTTGTGCCACAGATAAAATTTCGCCAACTCCACCAACATAGTTAAAATTCTGCCAAAGTTCGCCATATCAAATAATCAAAATTTTCCACCTACACTGTAATGGACTTATATTTTAATCAAAATGACGCAACATAAAAAAATACAGAACCATAATACAAACAATTAAAAGTATAAATTCACACACATAATTAAATTAAAGCTAAATAACTACATGTATAAAAATGTCTGAAAAACATCGCATATTACATGAACCATAGTTTGATAACACGAACCACAACCTGAACCTGCACCCTATAACACGAACCCTAGTTTGATAACATGAACCTCAATCAAAACCTGAGCCCTATAACATAAATCATAGTTTGATAACATGAACCACATTTAAGCATACCACGAACCATAAGTTATCAACATCACTAAAGTTTTAAAAACAACAAAACAGCGTTCACAGTTGGTCCATTTATAAATGTATTTTTGTTTAAGGGTGTAATATGGTAGGATGTGCATTGTAGCTATCACATCGATAGGTTTTAGGTGATGTAAGTAATAATTGGTTGATTGGATAATGATTAAAAAGTGTATTGAAAATTGTAAAATATGATTTAGATGATAATATAAATAATAGGAGGTGGATGAGGAGAGATGAACAATCTGAATAATCAATTCATAACATGAAATAAAAATGAATTAAGTCATCCCCGATCTGAATTGCTCAATGTTAATCCAAATATCCTTTGTTTGAACGTTGAAGCCACATCAATGCAATTACATATAATTAATTAAGCCTGCTTTTCTGCCACCAATTTGGCCAATAAATAAATCATACTATCGAGAGCACACCACTATCGCCGCCGCAGCATCACCGTCTCCGCCACCTGCACAGGAAAAATGTCTCTCTTGCTCAACATCAAAGTTACCCCTTTCTCAGGCCAGAGAATCCAGAGTAACAGAGAAAATTTCCCAAGTTAGCATTTCACAACTTTTTGCTGATTCTAATATTTAACACATCTTTTTTTTTTTTTTTTTCAAATCTCAAAAGTTATTTTTTTTTTTTACAGTCCAACAATTTCCAACGATCACCACCAAATCCGCCATGGCTGTCAAGTGTAGCAGCCTCGGTACTGCAGCAGTAGGCTTCAAGGATTTCGTTGGAAAAATAAGAGAGATGATCAACGTCAAAGCTGATAATTTTCCGGCAGCGACAACTATTGATCCTGCAGATATACCATCTAATCTATGCGTGGTGGATACCCTCCAACGGTTGGGAGTTGACCGATACTTCCCATCTGAAATCGACGGCGTTCTTAACGAAACATACAGGTACATCTTAGATGATACAGATTGTTTATATTCATATATATATATATAAGAGATGGTGGTTCAATGTCTGATTCTATGATCAATAGGTTATGGCAGCAGAAAGTAGAAGATATCTTCTCAGATGTTACTTGTCTTGCAATGGCGTTTCGACTTTTGCGAGTTAAAGGATATCAAATTTCATCAGGTACTTCAACAAAACATTAAGCTGTATGGTTATTCTGCTTCCTTGATTTCCTAAAGATAGTGACATTTTATTTTCGAACAGATTAAAAAAAAAAAAAAAAAAAATCTTTATTATATTTGAAAAAGTAAATTTTACTCACAAATTTTCTTTTATATCCTTATTTATTTTGGAGTATTAGGAATTGATGATTAGTTCCAACTAACATTAAGTAGAGATATTTTATAGAAATTGCAAATGGACTATAATTTAGAACATACAAAAAATATAAAACACTTAATTATCTTTATGGACGGAACGAGTTGCTACACACTTTTAGTTAATAAATATGGTGTGCAAGTATATAGAATTTGACTTTGAGTTAACTTGGAAAATTAGAGCACAAGAAATTGCACTCTAGCTTCTAAACCAGGTGGTAAGCCCAAGATCATTTCTTACATATTTGTGTTTCACCATATTTACTAAACGTACGTGTATTGAATGATGTCACGAATTAATATGTAACAGAAGATAAAACACATGTCATAACAGAGAGGATACTTGGTTTGGGATGTATTGGTATGTGTCATATCGACTGAGATCCTTAGTCTTTTTAGGAGAAAATCGACTTTTTTTTTTAAGGAGAAACTTGGTCTTTTGACGAGAAATTGATTTTTTTTTTTTTCCAGATGAGCTGGCTCCATATGCTGAACTAGAGCACGTCAACCCAGAAACAAGTGATATAACTACGGTTATCGAGCTTTACAGAGCATCGCAGACAAGATTGTATGAAGACGAGAGCAATCTTGAGAAATTACATACTTGGACCACCAACTTTCTGAAGCAACAATTGCAGAGTGGAACTATTTCTGACGAAAAACTGCACAAACAGGTTACTCTCATTCCTACAATTTTTTTACAAATATTTACGTTTTCCTGCAATCAATTTGTATTTATCGAATCTTTTTTTTTTTTTTAATATTCAAGGTGGAGTATTACCTGAAGAACTACCACGGCATACTAGACCACGCCGTAGTTAGACAAAGCCTCGATTTATATGACATACACCAATACGAAAATCTAAAATTTAGAGATAGGTAAACGTTCGGACATTCAAATTATCTGAATAAAGTATGTTCCATCAATTAATAGTAATCAAGAACGTGATTTCTTCTATTTCAGGTTCCGTAATATAAGTAACAAAGATTTACTTGTGTTTGCGAAGCAAGATTTGGATACTTGCCAAGCTCAACACCAGAAAGAGATTCAACAACTGCAAAGGTACAACACCTGATAGCTTAAGCAAAGCATTACATTTGAATTAAAGGCGACTGAACCAAAATATGAACAGGTGGTACGCTGATCGTAAATTGGATACACTGAATTATGGAAGAGATGTAGTACGTGTTGCTAGTTTCGGAACAGCTGCAATTTTTTGTGAGCCTGAATTCTCCGATGCTCGTGTAGCCTTCGCCAAACACACCATTCTGGTCACTCGTATTGATGATTTCTTCGATCATGCTGGGTCAATAGAAGAATCATACAAGATCCTGGATTTAGTTAAAGAGTAAATTCCTTGTAATAAACTCATCTGTTAATTGTATATACGAAGTGATGTATGAATTTTGTAGGCTGGCACAAACAGATGGGAAGAGAAGCCAGCTGGGGAATATCCTTCCAAGGAAGTTGAAATCCTCTTTAAAGCAGTATATGATACAGTAAATGACATGGCAGAAATGGCTTATATTGAGCAAGGCCGTAATGTTAAACCTCTTCTAATTAAACTGGTAATTCTTGTCTGAGATGATTCTTTATGTGATTGCAGAAAACAAGATTTCTTTTTTGTTACTAATTATGTGTTTATGTTGAAGATCAGTGGGTTGAAATACTAACAAGTTTCAAGAAAGAACTGGATTCATGGACAGAAGACACAGAACTGACCTTGGAGGAGTACTTGTCTTCCTCCTGGGTGTCGACTGGTTACAGAATCTGCAGTCTCAACTCACTGTTTTTCCTTGGTACAACGCTATCCGAAGAAATGCTTTCAAGCGAAGAGTGCATGGAGTTGTGTAGGCATGCTTCTTCAGTTGGCAGGCTACTCAATGACATGCAAACGTTCGAGGTAGCACATCATTGACAAACAATAACAATAATCAAACTTCAGTATCTAAGTTACTTTATAGGTTATAGATAATGATGCAAAATGAAGTTGTTGAATTTTGACAGAGGGAACGCCAAGAAAATACCATAAACAGTGTGAGCCTGCAGCTAGGAGAAGCTCAGAGAGAAGGAAGAACCATTACCAAAGAGGAGGTTATGTCAAAGATTAAAGATCTGGCTGATTATCACAGGAGACAACTGATGCAGATGGTTTATAAGGATGGGACCATATTTCCGAGACAATACAAGGATATCTTTTTAAGGATATGCAGGATGAACTACTACATATACGCGAGCAGCGATGGATTCACTACATATGAACCCCTAAACATTTCATCCACTTGAAGTTACTAACAAGTTAAGATATATTGTTGTAAAAGTATATTGATTTAAAATTGTCGAGTGTCATCATTTAATGTTACATCTATTTAGCAATCGTCGAATAATTAATCCCACCTGGTGCCTCATTTCCATCTTAACATCAGGAAATCTAGCTAAAGATTGTGAAGATCTTCCATCAGAAGCTTCAGATGCTTGTTCTTGTTTCTCTCTCATCAGTTTCAAACTTCGACCATATGCATAGCACCATAACACTGTCAAACCAAACTGCTGACTTCGTAACAGCAGAGAAAAAGAAAAAAAACCCAAGACATTTCTTTAGTTTAGTTTCATTATCAGGAGAAAAACAATTAAACTGGTAACATAGAAAGTCATGTCATGACCATTGAAGTAATCCAATGTCCCTTTTGGATAGATAACATATTCTTCAATGTAACAACTTATGACATGCGCCCATATAGACTAGTTTTGATATCAGAACACTTACCAGAAGCGCAAGAATGAGGGACTGAATCTGAATGCAGATTACAGAGATGGCAAAGATTAATCAGAGTAAGATGATACATCGACCAAAACAAACAACAGGCTACAGATGCTTAAACAAATTCATTTCCTGATTTCAGAATTAAGTAACACAATTAATACCTTGCAGGCTCGCTCTTTAATTTCTGTTGGATCAATTGATGACATAGAACCACTGCTTTAGTTGTTTTAGCCTGCATAGGAAGGAACTTATCATTTACAATGAACCAAGTACACAAGTTTGACTAAAAAACAAAAAAATTGTATCTGTAGCCCATATAATGAAGTCAAACTATCAGACCACGTTATAGAAGAAATACAGGCGCTCTTCGAAAATTAATAAATAATAAATAAATACAGTCACTAACTTGAAAGTTGAAACATTTATCTTTTACAAACAAAATTCTAAGCAAAAACGCATAAAATGAGATATCAAGATTTTCTATAAAGAATTATTTGAAGTTTATTTTATTTTCTAAATTTTTATAGTTAAATTATTTATTTATTCGAGTGACAAGGCTAACAAATTTTCAGGAAAATAAAGTGTTGTTTTCACTTAATTTTACAGGAGGAACTCTCAAGGAAATTGAGTCTACTCGTATTTCAAGTCCCACACTACCGCCACCAGTAGGCAGCAATACGGGCAACCACCGCCGACAGGTGACAGTACCGACCACCTCCGTTGTCAGGCGGCAATGGGAGAAATTTTTGGGGGATGAGAGAGATCTGTAACCGGATTCTTTAGGACCGCTTAGCCATCATATTACCAAAACCTTTATCCTCTCCGAATTTTTTGGAAGCCCACCTTCTCGACGTTATGGTGCAGCCGTTGTCGTCCTTATTGAAGAAGATTTAGGATTTAGTTTTGCAGAGACGAAGATCTCTTCACACTACAATAAGGAGGTACTCCCTCCGTCCCGGCCCAATTTATCTATCTTGGCCGGACACAGAGGTTAAAAAAAAGTAGATTTTGTAGAATCTGAAGAAACTAGAGCAGCAGATATAAAACATAACAATAAATGTATGCATACTTCATAAAGAACACAGCAAGGTTTGCTCAAGTTGTTTTCATTGAATGAAGTTGCAATAGCAAGAGATGAATGGGGCGCATTACATTTTCAATTACATGACTTGAGCTATATATATGAACTCAAAAGATAACCTAATACACCCTAAATTACCCAAGCTAAGTACAAAGCTAATAAATGTTTGCTTAACAAAGAACAACACAAAGCTGCAGCAGATTTCACGCATTTTGCTTTATTACCAGAAATGGTAATAAAACAGCTTGCTGATTCTGACAAATTAGTGCAGCAGATTACACAAAAGACCATGATTAATCCAGCATCATGTTATAATCCATCATGCTATAATCCAGCAACATACTATAATTCAGCATGCATGCTATAATCCAACACATGCATGCTATAATCCAACACTCCCCCCTCAAGCTGGATGTGTACTAGTACACAATCCAAGTTTGGAAACGATGCCTTGAAATGGTCTCGATGGCAGTTGTTTGGTTAGGATATCAGCTAGCTGCTCCCTTGATGAAACTGACTTGAAGTTTATGAAACCATCCTTGAACTGATTCCTCACTACATGACAATCAATATCCAGATGTTTTGTCCGTTCATGAAAAGCAGGATTCTCTGCTATATGGACATCAGCTTGATTATCACATCCCAACGACAGAGGTCTGGGTATCTTGATGTTTAGATCTGTAGAGATGTAATTCGACCAGATTAGCTCACATGTAGTTGATGCCATAGCCCTATATTCAGCTTCTGCTGAACTTCTTGAGACAGTGGTTTGTTTCTTCGATTTCCAAGATATAAGACATCGACCCAAGAATACACAGTAGCCAGTTATTGATTTCCTTGTATCTAGACAGGCTCCCCAATATGAATCACAAAAGGCATTGATTTGAAAGTCACCTGACTTAGGGTAGAATAGACCAAATTCCGTAGTACCTTTGAGATACTTGATCAAATGCAGGGCTGCATGCCAGTGAGAACTCCGAGGGGAGCTGACAAACTGACTTAATTGTTGTGTGGCAAAAGTCAGATCAGGCCTGGTGAGGTTTAAATACATTAGTCTACCTATTAATCTCCTGTATGGTTCTGCATCTGTCAAGAGCAACCCAGCTGAATTACTAAGTTTCTGTCCATAAGGCAATGGTGTAGAGACTGACTTGCAACTATCCAACCCCATATCATTGATTATGTCTAGTATGTACTTTCTTTGACAAAGGAAAGTACCTGAGCTGTTATGACTTAACTCCATGTCTAAGAAGTAGGTGGCTTCACCTAAGTCTTTGATAGTGAATCTTGCATCCAGAAACTGTTTCAGATTAGCAATAAGTTTAGTGCTAGTTCCAGTCACAAGCACATCATCAACATAAACCAGTAAAGCTACAAAGTCATCCCCTTCATTCAGTGTAAAAAGACAGTGATCATGTCGAGATTGTGTGAAATTGAATTGAATCAATTTTGCACACAACTCTGTATTCCATTGTCTTGAAGCCTGTTTAAGACCATATAAGCTTTTGGTCAGCTTACATACCTGATTTGGACCAGCTTTGGTATAACCATCAGGTGGAATCAAATAAACCTCTTTGTCCAAGAAGCCATGCAGAAATGCATTGTTGGTATCAATGTGATGCAGTGCCCATCCCTTCATGGTGGCAAGTGCAATCAAGTACCTCACAGTCACTGGTTTGGCTACTGGGGAAAAACTTTCTTCATAGTCTTCTCCTAGAACCTGATTGTAACCTTTAGCAACCAGTCTGGCTTTGTATCTCTCAATTGAGCCATCTGGATGCAACTTGACTTTGTACACCCATTTGCTTCCAATAGCTTTCTTTCCTGGGGGAAAAGTAGCAAGTTGCCAAGTATCATTAGCTTCCAATGCTCCTAGCTCTTGATTCATAGCTTCTTTCCATTTTGGATATCTGATGGCTTCTCTATAACAGCTTGGTTCTGGAATGATGAGATGATTAGCATGAAATGCTGCATGAGAGTGAGGATGGTGGAAAACAGAATCAGGTGTGGACATTGTGGTACTTTGAACAAAATCCTGTAGATGAGTAGGTATCTGTGTGACTCTAGTGCTTCTTCTCAGATGTAGAGATTCTGAAGTGGTGGGTTCAATTTGTGCTTCTGAACCACAATCAGTCTCTGTTGGATGGATTTCAGCAGATTGTTCAAGTGGAGCAGTGGTAGAAGTGCCTGGAGCTGAGGGGCTTGGCAAGGTGTCTTCTTGTTCATCAAAAAAACTTATAGGAGTGGTGGGTTCCTTCGGAGTAGCTGATATCTTTGGATCAGCTTGTTCATTCAGTTGTGCATGCATGCAAGCAGTTAGATAGTTTGTTGTGATTCGAATTAGTTACGGACTCTTGTAATCTTTCATCTACATCTTGTAACAAAAACAGTTATATAGTTGTAAGGGGTGTGATCATGAGACTTGACACACACTTAAGAGAGTTCATAGAGAGTATGCATGTAGAATATGCTAGTTTCAGCTCTCGGGTTGATGATTTGTGGGAGATCATTGTTTAGTTCTGGTGTAACTTCAAGAAGAAAGTAGTAGAGAGTTTATCCCGTGGATGTAGGCTTCATTAACAGCCGAACCACGTACCCTGGTGTCATTTTACTTTCGTGCGGGAAGTCTTCGATCAATTGCCTGAGAGAGTTTCTGTTTGTGTTGTGTGTGAGTTCTTGGGTTACAAGACGACAATAAAGTTGTGACAAAAACCCATTATTTGAGACCGTTGGAATATGGTAAATTTTCGTTGGAATTTAAATTACAACAGCAATTCCAACGATTTTGAGTCGTTGGAAAAGTGACAGTTGGAATTTTTATTCCAACAATTAAATTCCGATGGGAAAATGATTTTATTGGAATCTCTTATCATTGGAATTTTTTTTCGAACAGCTATTCCAACTGTTGGAATTATATCCACTGATTCTCTTTTCCGTTGAAAGATTCCTACGACTCATCTTGCCGTTGGAAATTTTAAAATTCCAACGAATTTGTGTTCAGTTGGAATTTGACAGTTTTCTTGTAGTGGATCGATATTATCGTCTGCCGACTGTCGTTGTGTTATGTTATCGGGCTCCAACTGCCACGTTTGCAACTTCGACGGAAACCCCCAATTTTTAGGTAGAAACCACGCCAAGTCAGCAATTTTGGTAAAATTAGTGACCTCCGACGGGATTGTCCTTAAGTTGGACATTTTTCAGAATTTACAGGACTAAAATTGATATTACGCAACTTGTAGAATTTTTAACTCGACAAGCCCTAACTTATAAGACTTAAAAAGAATTTTTTTCCCAAGAAAAGATTTAATAACGTTAATATAAGTGTATAATTGATGTTGCAATTAATTATATATATATATATATATATATATATATAATATAAAAGTATGAATTGTTTCGTCCTGTTTTTGGTTTTGTCTTTTGTTGTGATGCCTATAATATTTTTACTAAGTATTAAATTTAAGGGCAGTTAAGTAATTTAAAATAATTTAAGTTTTCCTTACTTGGCTATAAATAATAAAATATCCTTATTAAGAATAAAATTTAAGGGTAGTTAAGTAATTTTAAAATAATTTATATTTTCCTTACTTGATTATAAAAAGTAAGAGTCTGTTTATATTAAAAACTCCTAAAAGATTACATGCTTAAATTATCATTCTTCTACATTTTCAATACTTTAAATTTTGAAATGAAATCAATTTCATATTAAAGTAGATTTAAAGAGTTTTTCAATGATATGTTATTTGCATATATTTAAAACAATTGTACTAAATAATATAATTATTTAAGGTATGGAATAAAGAAAAAATTTAATTTATTGATTTTTTTTCAATCTTATCTATACTATCATATTTTTACTATTCACACTGTCAATTTTTTTAGATTAATAAATTTCATGAAATAATCTTAAAACTTTTATACTACATACTTTTAATTTTTATTATTCATATTTAATTTATACTATGATTTTTTTTACATGCCAAATTCGTGTGATTGAGATTAACAACTAACATACTTTAATCTCTTATGCTTGCATATAATGTTATTTTATATTAATATTATTTTTAATAGAATAAGAAGAGGAAAAAGTTATATAGATAGACAAATAAAAATATTGTTTTTTTCTTAACACTATTAATTTAAGTTATAAGGTCATATTAGGAGAATGCAAAGTCTAAAATATTTGAATAAAAAAAGAAAACAGTGAGCAAATTTGTTGTGATAAATCTTATCAGGCATAAACATTAAATATAATGAAAAATCTAAATCTGAATACTCATGCTACTTCAATATAATTAGTAAATATCAAGTCATTGTAGTTTTTTTAAACATAAAGTAATTTCATTAATGGTTGCTTGAATCGGCCAACACTGATTGACGTAAAAAGGGTGGCGAGCCAAACAGTTCTTTTGGCGCTATAAATTTTACATTCTATCCAATACAATTTCCGTCCAGGGAAGGAAGAGCAAGTACTTTAGCATACTACATATCATATTTATAAATTTGTCATCCTTGGAGCAAGCATAAATACCAGCAAATGAGGAGTTACTAGCAAATGATGTGCCTCGATCAAAGTATATATGAACAATGACATTTAGGAAAAGAACAAGCAACGAATTAAGGGTGCGGCTGTGATGTTTAAGGGAATGAATTAGCATCCCGAAAATCTTGGAAGGTTTGGGTTGTTGTTGCAAGCAATAATTATGAGCATGTACGAACATCGGAGAAGACAAATTTATTTCGTTGAAACCAGATTAAGTGGGCAAGGTATTCTGCTATATTTAAGTCATCGAGGAGCACAATCTCTTGAAACTATAAGTCGTGTAGATGCTGTCAGAATCAGAAGATAATTTCATAAATTTCAATTGCTTGCTAAATTAATGAGGAAACGAGGCATGTGAAGAAGAGACGCACTAAAGAGTGATCAATGGTGAGCATAAAGAATAGTGGGGCTCATAATGAAGATGACTACAAAGTTGTTGGACTATGGAAGGAATTAGAGCAACGTCTCCAAAGAAAATGCAAGATACGGGCTGATAAGCTTTCAAATTCTCCTCCAAATAGGGTTCGGACCATAGCTACTAACCGGGAAGGAGTGGATACCAATAAGGTCTTTGAAAGAACCCATAATAAATGATATGCGGATCGGACTAAAAAATTACTACAATGGGAATAATATAACATCCAACGTCCAGAGAATGGTGATTTTTCAGAGGAATAGCGAGAATCACATCAGCCTTCAATAGGTCAAAATTAGCCCAAACTAACAGTTCATTCTAGAGTCCAAGATCTAAATCAAGTCCTGGTGTAGCTGATCTGATGGTAAAACGGAGAGGCAAAGGAACTCATATATCATGGAAGAGGGTTGTTGTCTCACCATTGCCCATGAGCTTGCGACAACCAAGAAGAATAACACGATGATCGCCATAATACTGTGTCATGTAAAGCTGGGCGAGAACCAAGAGCAGCATGTAACACAGACGTTGTACTAGGACTGCATGATTCATGCAAAGAGGCTGGATGTAGAAACTAAAGGGAGCCATGCAAGCATAGGCAACATGGCAAGGTTAAAAGGTTTTAAAGACAAAAGTCACCTTGAGATTTTCGTTGCTTGAGGACATCCCAAGACTTCCACCGAATTTTCCTCGTGCACAAGCTATCTCCTCCCCCCTCTCCCCCCACACACCCCACTAATAAGATTTTTCCAAATTCTCCAGATTAATAAGAACATGATTTGGAATCTGGAAACAATACATTGTGTACGTGGATATTACTTATATAATAGATATTATGCACATTTCTTTACCCGTTTTTTGCTTAATTACTTCTCTTACCAACCATTAATGTGCTTATTAATCTGTTCTCTAATGTCTGCAAAATTCTCCTATTTATTCCGGCCAACAATTGAAAGAAGCCGAGATATTTACCATGCGAAACCACTTCAACAATTCCAAACAATTGGCAGATTGAGTGACGAATTTGAGCTTGTGTATTAGGTCTAAAAAGAATCCCTGATTTCTTAAAATTTAATACATTGGCCTGAAACACTCTTGTAGAGATTGATAGCGAACTTAGTAAAATGCCAGAAAAAACTTCAGCACAATAGGGGAGAGGGGATCCCCCTGAAGAATTCCATGTTGTAGCGTGAGTAAGCCAAAATTAATACCATGAAGGAAGCTCAAGTGCACAAATGACAAGGAAGGCTAAACAATGTCATAAAAACTCTTAGAAAAGCCTCAAGCAAGAAGCATACGCTAGACGAAAGACCACTCAACCCAGTGAAAGGCTTTACTCATATCCAACTGAATAGACATGAGTCCTTCTTTCCCGGATTTCCTAAGCGTCATACAATGGTGTAATTCATAAGCGATAAACGATAACATCTTTGCCAACAACATGCCAATTTTTTTTAAAAAAAACACAGGGTTCATAACATCTTTCATTGCATTACGAGCAGATGATGTAGTTGTTTGCCCAATTGATGACGAAATGGGGCTCGTGAAGAAGAGATGCACTAAAGAGTGATCAGGTGGTGAGCATAAAGAACAACGGGGTCCACATGATGAAGATGACGGCGAGCTAAGTCATTGGATAATGGAAAGAATTAGAGCACCATCTCCAAAGAAAATTCAAGATATAGACTGATAATTTAAACTTCCAAATTCTCCTCCAAATGAGATTTTGTCCATATCTACTAACTGGGAAGGAGTAGGTGCTAATAAGATCTTCGGAAGAACCCATAATAAAATGATATGCAATCGGACCGAGAAGTTACTAGAATGAAAATAATGTCACATCCAAAGATCCGAAGAATATAATTATAATAAACTACCATTAACTCATATAATATCTCAACCACAACCTATTATAGTTTAAAACTTATCCAAACTTTTGAAAATAAAATAATCCTAAGAATTATAAACAACATAATTCAAGCACCCAAATATCTAGCCCAAATTAAATTTCATTTATAACTTTATATACCATCATATGCTTTTCGGCTCTGCCTCTGCTTCAATCACTCTTTCCATTTCTACCTGAGGTTCGATAATGGTTGAGGTGATCTCCTTCAGCTCATAGGGGCACAATTTATCATAATTAAAAGCACATAAGGAGGCACAACAAGTAAAACAATTACTCCCTCCGTCCCGACTTATCTTGCACAGGGAGAGTTTGCACGGGTTTTAAGAGAAGTTGATTTTTGGTTATTTATTGACTTTTTCAAAGTTGTTTTATGGGTTATTTGCAGAAAATTTAGAAGAGGATTAGTGTTCTAATTTCCTCTCAATTTTCAGCAAACCCACTAACGTAAAACCTACTACTGTTCCAAAACCACCAAATTTTAGACAACACAATTCCAACAGGCCCAAGTATCCAAAATTACAAACATTTAAGTTCCCTCCTAAATTTAAATTTAACTAAAAACCCTATTTAATGAACCTTGAATGTGAAACAACCACATTCAATGCTCAATCACTAAGAATTACAGCAGCAGTAAAAAAAGATAGATCATGGTTTGCAACAAGAAAGGATGGAAAAACTTGTCTCCGTCAGACCGCTCACTAATTGCTCAATTTCTGATCAATAAAGCACGAATCGGGTGGTTCATTACGGCAAAATCAGAGAGGCGGCAACATCATTAGGAGTTAGTCGTCGAACCATCCATAACATTTGGGCGGCTACAAGGCAACAAATGGCAACAAATGTCCTTATCAGTTTCAATACAAAAAGACAGAATAAAGTGGTCATAAGTACAGAGTTCGACATAAGCCGACTGAAGGGCATTCCGTACAACAATAGGGGTACCATAAGATGACTTGCATCAGAAATGAAAGTCAACAAAGGTGTTGTGGGGAGATGGGTAAAAGTTGGGAAAATAAACCCACACATAAATGCGATTACACCAATTCTCACTCAAACTAATCAGGTACAAAGGCTCAAATTCAACCTCTCTTCTCTACACTTTGACAATCTTAAAAACAAGATTAAGTATGAAACCATGCACAATGTGGTCCACATCAACGAGAAGGTTTTATATGTAAAGAGACAGTGAAAGAACATACAAGCTGCAAGAGGAAACCGACCCCTATAGGTCTTGCAAAAGCAAACGCTACATCACGAAAGTGATGTTTATGTGTGCAGTTGTAAGGCCTAAGTACTCAAGCCAAGGCTCAATAGAATTTGATGGGAAATTTGGAATTTTCGCATTCACAATTCAAGAACCGGCTAATAGAAACAATTAACATACAAAGAGGTACTCTTGTGACAAAACCTATAGATTTAATCACAAAGGAAGTCATCAAGACATGCATATTGTAGCAGGTATGTGGTTGCTATCAGTTTATAAGCTCATCATTTAGCCATCCCACTTAGTAAGTCTCCAAAAATGATTCATAACACCTTTAAATTAGTTGTTACAGATCATTTGGTGACTTTACATGAACCAATTTAAGCAAAATATGCAGATTACACCAACAATTAAATCCAAGTGCCAGAAAAGGCAAACAATCATATCATCATACAACAAGACAATGCCAAACCACACATAAAAGACACATATAAGGAATTCAGAGAGGCTGCAACTTCAGATGGGTTTGACATTGAGATTGTTTGTCAGCCAGCTAATTCACCAGACACTTATGTGCTAGATCTTAGGTATTTCAGGGCTATTCAATCACTACAACAAGAAAAGCCATCTAAAATAGTTGAGCAACTTGTGCAAAATGTAATTCAGTCAGACCATGATCTAGAGGTAAGGAAACTAGATCATGTTTTCTTAAGCTTGCTGGGTTGCATGAATGAGATAATAAAGTGTAAGGGCCACAACAACTACAGATTGCCTCATATGGACAAGACAACCTTAGAAAGGGTTGGAAATCTGCCACAAGCTTTGGAGGCTGATGAGGCTACTGTTAGGGAAGGGATTGAGTGCTTAATAGAAATTGAAGAGACTTCTGGAACATATCAAATTGGTGGGCTAAAGGCAGCTTCAGGTTACATATAGTCTATGTTAGGGAGTAGTAATAGAAACATATTTTGGTATAGTGTTTATAGCATAAACACAATAGAGTGTATATTTTGTTTAAGCTATAAACACTGTAATAGGAGCATATTTTGTGATGTTATTAGATCTTTTTCAATTAAGACCCTAAAAAAATGTCATCATTGGGTATGGTCTCATTTTATGCAATCCACTTGCTTAAAGAGCAAAAGAACCACAAATTCACTCAATTTAAGGAAGATAATAGCATAATTAGAAGCAATATCAAAGCCTATCAGCTTGCAAAAGCATCACTTAGGCACAGCAACAACAAACAGATAGATTATAGCTTCAAATTAGCCACCACAATGTGGTCTCATCCCACATTGAATGCATAATTAGAAGCAATATCCAAGCCTATCAGCCTTCAAAAGCATCATTTAGGCACAACAGCAGCAAACAGACAAATTACAGCTTCAAATTAGCCACCACAATATATGATCAGACCACATTGATTGCATAATTAGAAGCAATAACAAAGCATATCAACATTAATAAGCAACATTTAATTTAGGCACAACAGCTTCAAATTAGCCACCAAAATGTATGATCAGACCACATTGATTGCATAATTAGAAGCAATAAAGCATATCAACATTAAAAATCATCATTTAGGCACATTTATTTTTCACACAAAACCCTAGCCCAAACCAGCAACAAGCCAATTGGCCCCTAGTCGGTGCAAAAACCAGCAACCAGCACCCCAACAGACTCAATCAACCACACATTCACAAAAGCCCCTCAAACTGAGCCAATTTCAGACATGCATAACGCAAGAACATAGCACAACCACAAAATCACCAATAGCCCCAAATTCGGACCAAGCAAGATAAACGACTTCAAATTAGGGCAGAAAATCGTAACCTTTCCGAGAATCGAGAACTATAGGGTCAAAAGCTCCTGGAAATTTTTACATTTCTCCCTCGAATCCAGCCATGGACTCTTGCAAGAAGCCGGATCTGGGATTTCAACAACTAACACAACAGATTCGTCTGTGATTTCAGACGAGAATCTCAGATCTGCATCAAGATCTGGTTTCTTCGAGCCTTCATCACCAAAAACATCAGTCAGAAACTGAGACTCCTCTCCTCTACCACGATGTCGTCAAAGTCATAACAAATTTGAGGATATTCGAGAGAATCCTCAATTAATGCGAGGGAGCTTAAAAAAATCCTAATTATTGAAGATAGAGTTTTCGCAGCCAAAGATAAAAATCCGATCTGAGGGAAGATTGGAGAACGGAGGTGTGGTTGGTGATCTGAGGGGGTGTGGGAGAGTAATCGAAGCAGGAGTGAGGTTGCGGCTAAGGTTTTGTGAGAAGAGAGGATGAACACGAAGAGATAGAGAGAGAGATAGGGTTTTAGAGAGAGAGAGGGAGATTTGATTCAGGGGATGAGAGTTGATTTGGGTTGGGTTGGGCTAGTTTTGGGTAATCGGGTTTAGATTTTAGCGGGTTTGGGTTAATTAAAGTTTGTTGGGTTAATTAGAAGGGGTTGGGTTAGGAAAAATTATGATGCTTAACTAGTGTGTGTTTTACGTTTTAGTAATGGCATTTTTGTTAATTTCGTAAGTATAGAGGGTATAGTCGGTATAAATACTTTTCATTGTTTGGGTGTGCAAGATAAGGTGGGACGACCATTTAAGGAAAGTGTGCAAGATAAGGTGGAACGGAGTGAGTATAATGAATGTAGCACTACAAGAAATCTGCTAAACAATAACGTTTCAAAGATAACGATTTTTGTTCAAAACCATTGTCTATTAAAAAGTCACCGTTGTTGTTTACAAAACCGTTGTTCATTTGTTAAACAATTCGTTAAACAACAACAATTTTTATCAGTTGTTGTTGTTAAGCTTTATCTAATTTTTTTTAATTGTTTTTTTCTCCTCCAAAAATTTGGAAGTGATACTTAATATATATTTTTTTGAGAAATGACTTAATTTTTTTAACCTTATTACACTTTCACATACTAATTCACCTTCTGTAAAAATCTCCAAATCCCCTCAACCCTAGCCGCCATCGACACCTTTCCTGTTTCCGTCCGATCGCCGTTGTCATCTCGTCCGCCATCGCACCCCTCCCGTCTCTATGCCATCTGCCGCGGTCATCTCGTCCGCCATCGCCCCACCGTCACACACATCTCGTCTCCGTGCCATCCGCCACAATCGTCTCGTCTCCATGCCAGCTTGTTGCCGCCGCACTTCTGCCAACTTGTTGCTCGCTGCAGGTACTCTCTCTCTCTCTAGGAGGTAATTTCTACAATTTCTAAAATGAGTGGGAGTGATTTGGAAACTCGTTCATTACTTGATGAATGGAGGAACATTGAGAAGAAATTCTTCTTCAATCTCGGTCACCCTTTGCTCAATCGCATTGTTGAAAGCTTCATCACTGTTGCGGGGGTAAAACTCTTCGATTTTCTCTCTCATTACATCTCTTTCTCTCTAAAATATTGGTCCTTTTAATGGCATATTGGGGTTGTTCAGGCTGAATTGCGGGAAGCGTATTCCACTGCAGTCGAAAGTGAGTTATTGTTATGAATTTCCTAATTCTATTTGCCTAATTGTTTGTTTAAGCCTTTAGGAGATTAAAATAATTTTCGCTCTCTCTATTCTCTTCATCTCTCTATATTTCTCATGCTAGCTTCTTTTGAAGACTCACTGTTCAAAATTATTCGAGTTCGATAGGGTCGGGTCGGGTACCCGAACCCAACTGCGAAGTCTCATCCCTACTTATTTGGTGTCTTTAAATTTGGCATTTGAAACTCAAATTGTTTGGTAGCCGTATCTTCAATAGATGCTATTTTGTTTATTGTTATCATGCAAGTAAGTACAAATGATAAAATTAGATCATTTGATAGTGGCGATGAAACTTCCCTTGAGTTTTTCTCTCTCAAGACAGATTGTAGCTTGTTTGTGGTGCGTTATAATTTATACATATTATTTTTTTGTTTTCTTTTGTGAGCGATGAGGGAATAAGTTTGTTATGAGCTACCGAAATTCCAAGTTATATTATTTAATCATTGGAAGTAGTAGACAAATTTTATCGTCTTTTAAATTTGATCCACGTCTGTGCATTCTTTTTAATCCCAAAAAATATGGTCTTAATTTTTTGTTGCTTTTTGAGTGGGAACCTAAGATACTCAAAATCAAGACCAAGTTATATAATTTGCAGTAGTTTCATAATTTTTACCTTGTTTGTGTTGTTAGGAATTAAATCCACACGTAATCACAAAATTGAAAGAAAACAAAGAACGAGAACACACAATGATTTGGTTACCTAATTCGCTACATTGTGCAATTACATCTGGGGCGATACCAAGCCAGGGATTCACTCGTATATGATAATTTTCGAAATACATGATACAATGAAGGAAACAACTATTTATAATAGCTCAATGGACCTAAAATTCGACCTCAACTTGAGGCCCACACAATTCTGTCCGCGCTCCAGGTCACGGCCGCAGATTCAGCTCGTCGCGGCCGCGCTGACTCCACAGCGTAAAACTGCTTAACCACGACACTTTTGTTGCGACCGCGATAAGAGACGTTAATTTCGGGCTCCATACTCAACAATACATAAAAAATGAAAAAAGAAATGAAAAACTTGTCTGTGTTAAAATAAATAAATCATAAACTGCCATCTATAAGTTATTTAATAAAACAACTTGCCAAAAAATTAAATTTGAAACTATTTTTTGGCATTATTTTATTGTATATCACATCTCTTATTATATTTGTAATAATTAAACTTAATTATATACTTTTAGCAGATAAAATGAACAGCAAACAACCTAATTTTTCTCTTATAAATTATTGACTTTTATTAGATAGCAAGATTTTTTCTGCATTATTTTTATTATATAGTGGTATATACACATCTCTTATTATATTGTAATAATTAAACTAACCTATTTTTAGTAGGTAAAATGAGCGGCGCACCTCTAATTTCTTCTTATAGATGATTACATTTGTTATATTGTAAGATATCTAAACAATATTAAAGACAATTACTTGATTTGTTTGTTTTCATCTATAATGACTTAACTATTTGTTCTAATACAATTACTTCCATATGCAAAAGTGAATTTAATTTTCATACACAATTACTTAATTTACTTGTTCAGATATGCGAATATTGAATTTAATTTTCATATAACATATTTGCACCTTGAAATTATACAATTTGTACATAATATATACCGGCAAATTTAGATTTTGCTATTTATTAATTACACCAGAATTTGATATTATGTTATGTATTAATTATTAAAGATTATGATCTTCTGCTAGTTTTGTGTAAATAATATGGAAGGATAATGATAATGATAATGATATTTGCAAATTATTTGAAGCTCTTATATATCATTCAATACTTGTATTGTGTAATTTAACATTTTTAGCTTTTTATTTTTTTATGTGAAGAATTACATCTTATCTTACTTAATATAATAACAAAATCGTCTCAAAATAGAAAATCAGCCATTTTCCCGCCCAAACCGAGTTGCTTATTCTTGAAAAGACGTGTTTTTTTATATTTCTATTCTAGCAAATCTTTTGATTGTCAAATTTGCAAATTTCATAGCAATCTTTGCAGAAACTCCCTACCATATATTCACATAAATTAATATCACAATCAAAATATTGGTTACTTTAATCTGGTTACATTATGTAAGGAAAAAACACATCTTCCAACCTAATGACAATAAAAATTTATGTTCTATATATTATTCAATCCTCAAAAAATAAGCTCCCAGATTAATGATAATTAAAATAAGAGTTTTTATCAGTCAAGGACTTGAAAGATTGGTTAACTATCAATTCAGGTCCTGAAAGATAATTTTTATCAATAAAAGGCCTAAAAGATTTGAATATCAATGGAAGACCCATAAGTAAAAAATCATTAGAAAACCTATTTGGAAAATTATAAAACCCACAAAATTAAATTCTCTCGAAGTGATAAGCAGTGGAACTACACGTCAAAAATCTTTCACGATATTTTTTAAATTTGTTAATTTTTTTAATTTTCCGTAGTTTCATATTTGAAATTGCTAGTTTTTTTTTTTTTAATTTGTCTTTTAAACATCTGTAATTTCTTTTTTAAGTCATAAGCGGGGAAAAAAATTCTTTTTAAAAAGAAGTTTGTAATTTCTCTTTTGAGTTTATAATACTTAAATTCATGTAAACATATTTCACTAAAATGTACTCCCTCCGTCCCAAATGAACTTGCATTGATAAGTGGGCGCACATATTAAGAAAAATTATTTTTTAGGTTATGTTGACTTTTCAAATCTATCTTTTTGCTTTATTTGGTAAATAAATGTGTACTGTGGGGTAGAATTTGTGAGATTTGTTTCTTTTTTAAGAAAGTGTGCAAATTGCTTGGGACGAACCGAAATAGAATGTGTGCAAATTTATTTGGGATGGAGGGAGTATTTTTTACATATGTAAATACATTTTTTGTTAATTTGTATATTTTAAAAAACATTGCAAATTACATAATTATTGTAAAAATATCACGATAATTACAAAAACCAATGTAGTGCTTTTGGCATATATTTTCCTACTTATCACTTCAAGATCTGTTTATTATTTTAGTTTTGAAAATTTTCAAACATGCCCTATAATGATTTTGGATTTGTGGACCTTACATTGATAGTTTCAAATCTTTTAGGCTCTGGATTGATAGAAATTATCTTTCAGGACCTGAATTGATAGTTGACCTATCTTTCGGGTCCTTGATCGATAAAAACCCTTAAAATAAATGTTACAAACATTTAAGTGCATTATATAAGGTAAAAACATATATCTCGCAATCTAATAAGAAATAAGGATAGACGTTCAGAATCTACCAAAATCATTAGTTGTCATAACCGATCTAGCGCATTCAATATATACGTTCATATCATAATCCAATCCATTCTAATTATAGCCTTAATATTATATCCAAAATAAACGTAAAGTCATTACGTAAAAAACCTATCATACTTACAATAAATTTAATGTTTTTACATGACTTTTATTCATATATAAATATTCAACAATCGCATGTCATATACGTGTTGTCGGTAATGGTTCACAAATAACTATGCTTCCATCCAAAATATATTAGCTGAGGCGGCAATGACATAAAATAGTGTAACCTTCGAACTGCGGCCTGAGAAAAAATGTTTGAACGTTTTCAAGTCAAACGACGCATACGATTTTTGTGTATGTACGACTGGATGTATGTTTTTTTTTTTAGTTGGACTTGTTCTTTTTATATTTATATATCTATTTATTTATTTTTTAGGCAATTCCTGCAAATTTTATGAAGCAGTTCGCCTTTGGATTTACATAAAAGGTGTGGATACATAATGATCAATTCATCACTTGGCGTGTCAAGGTCCAGAAAATTGAGACCCGTTACTTTTTTACAAATGGTTGGTGCAACTTCATATATGGTGATTTCATGGTTTTTTTCCTTTGTGGTTGATCAATTATTTGAGGTTCATGTTTTTAAGCCTAAAATATGTCTAATGACAGGGATCCCTTTTATTGATGTCCCAATCTTCGTATTAGGTATTAATTTTCGGCACATACAATTTGTTGAATAAAAAATTTATAATTCTTCGATTATTCTGATTTTATGTTGCTCTATGTAGTTAAAAATAATCTTGATAATTTGAGTGCAGGAGTTGGTCTTGATGCGCCCATGGAAATAGACATGCGATCCTTGTAGTTTTCAGCTGGCTGTGACGTTGTAAGTGTATTTCCATGGCGAAATCTCTATAGTTACTTCAACAGCATAATTTTATGAGGATTTAATCAAGTTAAATTTTTTTCGGGTACTTTAGTCATTTTCGTGATTGTTAAATACTTCCTCCATTCCAATTAATTTACGTTTTAGGATGTTCTTTTATTTTTTAATTAATTAATGTTTTATATATTTTTCACCAATTTTACCGATTTTCTCTCTGGACTCAATCCTATACTTTTCAATCTATCAAGATATTTTGATTTGGTCAAATCTTTAGTTGAGGATATATCTGTCAAATATTCAATCCTTAATTCTTTCTTTTCATCCTAAAACGTCAATTAATATGAAATGGAGGGAGTAGTTGATAGAGACCAGATTGCTGGAATTGTCCTCCAGAGGACATTAGAGTCTTATTCATATTATATATGTTTTTTTAATTTTTATACATTTTTATTGCACTTTTCTTTTATTAAAAAACATACAAATTTTTTATTACTTATTGAAAGACGTAATTTATTATATTATAACTATGTGAACATATAAACTCTTATTATATATTCATGTTACATTTATAAATCGTGAATCGTGCGGGAATATTACTAGTAATTAACGCTAATAAAATAGCAGAATATTATGGCAACAAATTTTCTCCATAAATTGTTGTAATTACATTAATCAATTAGAACTCACAATTCATTTTTAGCAACTGTAAATAAGCTGAAAATTTAAAATATTTTCTAGCTTAGAGGATTTCACTTTTATATATATATTGTAAGATAAAATATTCTCTAATATTTATTTTTTGTCTAAAAAATTTACATGGTATGAAAATAGTTTTTTGTGGTGGGAATAAAAATGACTTTGTGATTATAATTTATTTAATAGGCTAGCTATAAGTCAAATTGTTACTAGATTGAAATGTGTTGCCATGTCCTCTATGTTTACAATTACAATATCAATATGATTATTTCTTAAAAAAAAAACTACAATTAAAATATGATTATACTGATTTAGGTCTATATATATATTTTTAAATAGACTATCTCCGTTTCGATTAACTTTTTCTACTTTTTGTTTCGATCCGTCCCACTTAATTTTTCACGTCCTTAAAAGAAAAATTCTCTCCCAATCTCTACGCTCAATCTTTACCTTTAAAAAAGTATAAAAAAAAAAAAAAAAAAAAAAAAAAAAAAAAAGAGTAAAATCTATTTTTTTTTAATATTCGTGTCGGATCAACTGTGAAAAATTAGCTGGGCCGGAAGGAGTAATAGATTGTTGCTTCAATTGCTGTATTTGTTTACATTTTATGTGTGTTTATGCTTAAGTATGAAAATGAGTTTTGCGGTGCATATGATATTCGATTCTTTTTTTGGCTATACATTTTATGCAGTAGTAATTAGATAAGGGAGGTCTCTTGTGCACCAGTTGTACGGATTCAATTCGAGTGATGAATTAAAATGTGAAACTGCTATTTATGCATAAATTTATTTCATAATATGGGTATCATGATTAAAAGGTACCACGAATTATACTTAAAGTTATCATATATTTTGGGTAAATGTATTATAATACCTTTATTTAAAACATGTGATACCTTTAAGCATAAATCGTAATATTCATCTTGAATTACATCGTGCAACTAGTACACCCTAAACTTTGTCTTAAATAAATAAAAAAATCCGATTCTGATCATTATGCGATATAAGAAAAAGCATGAATAATGTTTATCATGCACAACGTTTTTTATAGAAGTCATGAGTTCAACGTTGATTGATTCGAATAATTTGACAAAGACAACAACTACTACCGTAAGACTGTAATTCTTTATATACTGAGGTCTCATTTGATAGGGTGTATAAGATAAGTGAATAATAATTGGGCAAAAATTTGTGTACACAAGGTGCACGATAGGTTATTGTGCACCACAATACTGTATGAGTAAATTAATTATACTATATCAATCAGTAAATCAATCATACTGTATGAGTAAATCAACCATATTGATAGTGGTATACTTTATGATTTAATCAACAATACAGTAGTAAATCAACCATACCTTAATGTATAGTTGTACCTTAATGTATAGTAAATTAACCATACCTAATTGCACGAAAAAATATTGCATGAATGGTGCACCATAGCACTATTGTGCACATGATGCACTCAATCCCCACTCAGTTGTTCTTTTAGTTTAGGATTTGAAAATTAAGGAGTGAAAGATGTGGACAATCAAGTCCTTAATTACTTTTCGTTTATTTACTCAAACTTCTAAAAAAGTATATCATTTTTACTTTATATTATATTGTTTTCCAATTACAAAGGGGAAGTATTGAAAGATTTATGAAAAAAAAAAGAACTAAAAGAACAACTATTTTTAAACATATCACAAAATAGCTTAACATGTTTAAGTAGTATAATATAACATGTCATTCATGTGGTAGGGTGTATAGTTGGTTAAGATTATTTTTTTATCAGTTGTTTGGTGGGCCATATAATAGGTCAACTAAGGTCAGATAAGAAAATATAGGTACAATTATACTCTTCTAATATATTTGTGACACATAAAAAGAGGAGAACTATCTTGGTGAGACGGATGGAGTATAAAATATTAAATTCGAATAAATAACTTTTTGTTGGCTAATTGTTGGGATTAAATTTGAATATCTATTGTTGATTGAACTATTTGTATTTTGAGTTACAAATAAAACTAAATTAAATTAGTTTTTAATAAAATAAAAGTTATTATCTTTTTTACTTATTTATTCAATATTTTTTCCACTATTTCATTCTAAACATGGGACATTCTCTTAATTAATCTATTTTTATAGATTTTTAGAGAAAAACAATTTTAAATTATCTTAATACTCATTATATTAAATCCCTAATTTCACATCTCTTCCTCTTGTTTTAGTTGATTCCTTTTTTTATTGGAATATGTAACGGCCATAAATGGTATACACTCATTTTGGAATAAATACTTATTAGATGAATCCATCACCTTTTCCGTTATTTTATTCCTAAGTATCAATGAATTGTCAAAGTTTATAATGTAAATATTTATCCATTGACATCTTTAACTTTTTATTGTGAAATATTATTCTTTCACAAACTCTTCTGTCCTTTGATGATTTTTTTCGCATAATATGATCGTATAAAAGATGAGATTTAGAGGGTGTTTGACTGAACTTATTTATAACATCTTATAAGTTGTTTGAAGATATAATTTCTCAAGAACTTATAAGTTAACAAAGTATTTGGATGAAGAACTTATAAGCTTGTAATTAGATCAAGGCCCCATTTGGATGGAGGGATTTGATTTGCCAAGGGATTTAAAATGAATCGATTTCAAAATCCTTAAATTTAAAATTCATGGACCTGAAATTCCTTGTTTGGATTTATGGTGGATTTGTGAAAGGATTTTTAAATCCAAACTTTTCAAATTCATTGTTTGGCAAAAAACTGATATAATATTTGTAAAACTCAATTTTTTCGTCAAAATTAAACTAACAAATAATTTTTTATTAAATAAAATAATATTTATCTACATCTAAATTAACCGAACAATTTTTTTTTTCAATTATACACACACATATACATTTTATGTATTTTATATCCCAAAAAATTATTGTGAGCATTTCATTGGAGATAAAAGAAAAAATAATAAAAAAAAGAATACTGGGAGCATTTTATTGGAGTACGAGAGGGAGGGATAGCGATAGGGAGAAGTGAAGAAGGAGAGAGAGAGAGAGAGAGAGAGAGAGAGAGAGAGAGGTGTGAATGATGAGAGATTTGTAAATGACTATCTTTGTCAAATAATTTGAAATTCACCCAAATATAGAATCTCAATTCTTGGATTTCTAATTGGGTTGATTTAAAAATCTAAATGACTCATTTAGTATTTTATCCAAACACATATAATGGATTTGACAATGGATTTATTAATCATAGCACAAATCCCTCCATCCAAATGGAGCCTAAGTGATTTAACTATAGATTTGAGAACTAATTTAAAAGTCACTATAAAATTCACGTTTTGATTAGTGTGTGTGGAATGAGTATTGTGTGTATATGTGTAGTACGTGAAATTTGAGTGTAACTTATAAAATTTTAAAGAATAAGATGAACAAGAGGAATTTTAACTTTTTTGGAGCTTATAAGAACTTCTTTTTACATCTTATAAGTTGTTTTATTTTGCGAAACAGATTCCAAAAGTTTATGAACTCACAAACATCTTATATGATGTTTTGATAAGCTTATAAGCTTAGCAAACACCCTCTTAGACTCTTAGTTACACTAAGTTTAGGTAAGATTATTGTTCTTGCAGTATTTATATGCAATATAATAGAAATATGCAATTATTATTATTGTTTTACTTTTTTTTTTGTTTGTTTCTTTATGTCAACGTCTTATTTGATAAATATACATTAATTTTATAACTCATATTCTTTGATAAATAATCATTAATTTTAGAACCACAACTATCAATAAATTTGCTCCACAATTATCAAAATTATGTTTTTTTTCATAATGGTAGTCCTATTATACTCAGAAACTTTTTTATTGTTCATCTATTGAATCATATTTACAATATAAACAGAAAAAAGAAATTAACCTCTTATATACTATGCAATTATTGATTTTTATTATGTTTTAGCTCTACTAGTACGGTTGATTTAAACTCCATAATTACAGATATCTCTTACAAGTTTCAGATATTATTTCTTATACTTAAAACTAAAGTTATGGTTCCCACATTTATTAATAACTTATTTACTTTTTCTATTAAAAAGAAAGATAATTTAACAGACTCATGATTTTTTTTTTTTTTTCATGAGTACTGTACTAGTGATAAGATAAATAGTCAAACAAGTTAAATTTAGTCAATTATAGTGACCTTGATGGTCATAGTCAACCCATGTTTACCTATCTGACCATCCATTTTACCGACGATCTTACTAAATATCACCTCTTTAATGAGATCATTATTTTTTTTTTTTTGTGAAAAAGGTACCAATACAAGTCAAATATACAAGATAATATTATTAATAAATTTGATATATGAGCATGCATATTTGCATATGAAATAAGAGCAGCATATTACACACTAGATGCACGGATCTTAGATTCATTCAGTTCGAATTAAGTAGACAGTTTTCATGAAAATGTATTAGTGTTTATATTAAATGTATTACTTCTTATGAAGAAATATATCAAACTGAAAATGTATTGGTGTTTTGATGAAATGTATTACTCCCTCCGTCCCAACTTAACCTGCCTACTTGTCATTTTGGTTCATCCCACCTTAATCTGTCAGCCCATAAATGACAAAGTTTCTCACACAATCTCCACCCTCAAAATCTCTACTCTCAATCTCCACATTTGAAAAGTCAAAGATTTCACAAAATCTGTTTTTTCTTAACCTTCTTGCCCGATCAACCTAGGCAGGTTAAGCCGGACGGAGTGAATACTTGGTTTAAAGAGATGTATTATTTGTTCTGAATAAAATGTTATGCTGAAAAGGTAATAACGTTCTCCAAAACAAGTAATATCTTTCAATATAAATGGTGATACCCTTTCATGGATCGCCCTTTAACATGAATTGCACGAATATAAGATTAGTGCACATGGTGTATAAGAGACTATGCTATAAAATAAAGATAAATTTATCCCACAATGGAAGTTGAGAAGCCAAGCCCGACCCAATTTGTCGGACTAATGACCAACGTGCTAGCTTGACCTCTTGTCGGACCGTTCAATATTGAGTCCAACTCAACCTCAACATCCTTAAAATATACGAATATTTATTGGACCGAGTCAAATGAGTCAATCACATTGAAGCCTCATTCCTCATTGTTAGACGTGGAAAAATCGACCTAACATAATGAATCCGTCTATCTTGTCTGACATTTTAAGCGGGTTGAGCTGTATGAATATTTGCCCGAAGTTCAAACAGGCCCAACGAGCCTCGGGCCAACCCGGCAATTTCAATGTATTATACGAGATGGGCTGGACCGGATTAGGATCAACATTTTTTGCTAAATATAATTTTGAGTCGGACCGAATCGGACCAGCCCGATATATGACGTTGACTCAATAACTTAGGTCGTGTCTTACCACCCGAATTACCGCCTCTATTCACAATCCAAAATCTCATATACAATTTTTACCACTTTTATCCCAAATCAAATAAAGACCACTTTGTTATATTAGTACAAAACAACCCCTTTTGACAAAGCAAATTGTCTCTTTTTCCAAATATACCCTCCCTATAACCCCATCCTCAACTCAATGCCAAACCTTTGAATCAACCATGGTTATCATTAACTCATAAACCCAAGTATAAGAAAACCCTTCACTTGCCTCCTTGACAAACCCTTGAAAACTCAACTCCTCACTCCATCCCCACCCCCCACCCCCATTTCCTTCTTCCATATTTTCATTTACCCCCAAATTATCCCCTTTTTGCCCCCTTAGCCCCCTAACTCCACCCCCAAATCAATAGATTAAGAGTGAAGGTGCTTGTGAGTCTTGAAGAAAAAAGTCCAAAGGGGTAAGAAGCATAAGACAAGGTCAAGAATTGAATTCAAGAATACAATAGCCCCCTTTTGGCCTACCCCTGAAAATTCAATTACTGGTACGTCTCTCTCTGTCTCTCTCTCTCTCCCCCCAATGACCCCTCCCAACAAATTCTTTTGGATTTAATTTTTGTGGGTTTTCGACATTAGGACTAGTTTCTGTACAAAATTGAAAATGAACCCGTATTTCTTTCTCTCTCTCATGGTTCTAGAGAGAGAAAAGGGCGGGACTCGTAAAAACTTTTCTTTCCTATAGGGCCGCAATTTTTGCTGCATTCAAGCGATATTCAACAACAGCTTCCATCCCGCCAAAAACCCATCTGAATTTCAATCCCTAATCGCTCCATAAAGGTTGATAAATTAATTTTTTTGTTTTTTCTTGTTGTTCTTCACACTGTACACACACCTGCACCGTCACTATGTGTTTTGTTTTTGTGAAAGGCTTTACAGTTTCTTCGTTGTTCTGTGTTGTGTATACATGTTTATATCGATGCGAAATGGATATGATTTGTTTTTAAAAATATAGAAAACAATGGCAGGAAGGTTGAAGAGAAAGAAACGCTCTAGTTTGAAAGAAGGTTCGGGTACTGCGCAGAAAGCTCAGGAAACGAAGTTTCATTTCGATTTTGAGAGCAAGAACAGTTGCGATGAAAATTTGTTTAATGAGTTTCTTAGGGTTTTTCTGGAAAAGGTTTACGGTGTTTCATGTTTAAGGCCTCTGCCTCCGGTTATTAATGAAGGACAGATAGTTGATTTGGTTAAGCTTCATATTGTTGTAGGGAAGAGGGGTGGGTATAGTAGTGTTTGTGAAAACGGGTGGTGGAGCTCTGTTGCAGCGGATTGTGGGTTCGATTCGCGAGCTGGAGTTGCTTTGAAGTTGGTTTATGTGAAGTATTTGGATATATTGGATAGATGTTTGGGGAAGATTGATGAGGAGAAAATAGTTAGGTTTTTTATGGACTTGAATTCTGATTCGAAGGTGTATATAACGGGTATTCAGGGTAAAGTAGAGATTGACGAAGGGTTTGGAGATTTTAAGAAGAAGTCATTGGGTAGCATTAATGAGAGTTTGGGGTTTTTGAAATCGAATGTTGATGTTAAGATTGTTGATAAGAGCTGTGCAAATGTGAATGTCGATGTGAAGCTTGATAAGGGTTTTAATGGTGGTGATTTGACAATGGATGGGGACTCGGTTAGTAGGAAAAGGAAGCGCGAGAGCTGTGTTGAATTGCTGAAGTGGATCGTTAATGTTGCGAAAGATCCTTGTAATTCTGCTATCGAGCCATTGCCGGAGAGACAAAAGTGGAAATCGTGTGGGAGTGAGCTGCCATGGAAGCAGATTCTCTTGCTTCGTGAGGAGATGCTTTTGAAAAAGAATGTTGATGGAGGGCCTCAACAATCAGTTTGGCAGGTCGATATCATTTTCTCTTTCTTGATTACAATATCTAATTATGAATATGTGATATATTTGATGAGTTTGCTCTGTTTTTTTGTCTGTGGATAAAGATTAAAGGTGCTGAAGATTAGTGTAATTGTAATTACATAATTTGGTGTGATTGTAAGCGGATTCCTGAAATATATAACAATTTGAACTGTTGAATTGTCTCTATCGTCATCTTTATTTCTGATGTTTGCAGGTTTAGATCTTGTATGTAGTGTGGTGCTTGCATTTATTTAGGTTTATAATTGTTATGGGCTCATCTTTTTAATGTTATTCATTTGAATTATCATTTCTTCTGAAGATAGGCACATCCAGTTCCTTTTGTTTTTTGTGCTTCAAATTCAATTAAACTCAACTAGGAAAAGCGAACTGCTAACACGTTATTTACTGTGGTTTGAAGTGTTGGACTGCTAGTAGTGGAAGTAGATATCATGGTCATGAAATCAAGTGAACTTCCACTTTATCTATTTATTCTGTTAGAAGATCTCTATGTTACAGACTTACAGCTAAAGGAGATACTATGTTACTCTTTTATTCTAATTCTGAAGAATGTTTTAATACAAAGGGAGTATAATATTTCCTGTTTGAATACTGGAGCTCTTCGAATACGACATTCGTCTTTGCTTTTGCTTAGTATAGAGATATAACAACTTGGTCTAATCTCTTTTGCTTATTTTCATCAAATTGGGAAAGTGGTAGCTTTCCTTTGTTTGGCACTTCCAACAAGAAATACCAATTTAAGTAAATCTATTTAAAATAGAACATACATCCTTTTCGTTAGCCTTTATTTAACATGTATAGCATTGAAAAACATGTTAATATCAATGACTGGAAAATATCTCCTTAGTGATTGTTGAAACTCTGTCTGATGAAATTGGACAAAACTTATAGTTCAATCGGCTATTCTCTGAATTACGTACTATCTACGTGTTCTCTTAGTTGTAGTTTCGGGTTTTGTGAAATGGTTATAATATTTGTCTTTTTAGCTTTTTACTCACAGTTCTTCTAATACTACCCCTATCAACGTTCCTAAATAATGGGAAAGATAGATAATATAAAGGAAAGATTATAAAAAAATTAGAAAATGTGAGGGGAGAGAGAAAACGTAATTGAGGGTTTATTTATCCATTTCATCTATTCTTTAGTTTTCTTATCCTAAACTAAACTACTACTTGAAAAAAACGGAGGTAGTATCTACTATCTGTGAGTTTTCTTCTGCTTGCCTTTTTCTAATATCCAAAAATCAGTATTAATATAAATTTGGCAAGTGTAGTTACTTGGTTCTTATAGTCGCTAGCTAAAGTAATTCTTCTCATTATTTGTACGTTCGCTGAATATACCATCTTCCATCTTGAATAAAATTGTCTTGAAGTATAACGCCTAATTTCTTGATTCGAACAATTTTCACACCTTGCAGAAGAAGCAAAAGATGCATCCAAGCATGTATTACGACGGCCAATCTAGTGCCGAAAGGTTAAGGAGCAGCCAGAGGCTCCTTATTTCCAAAGACTCTTCTCGAAAGACACATGAAAGAGTTCGTTCCGATTCATCTTCCTCAGGTACTAGAAGTGACGAAGACAAACAGCCTGATTCAACAGCTGATTCTTCTACCATCTTTAGTACAAAAAGAAAGAAACGAATCCCTGTAGGGCAACAGTACCAAGCCAATGTACCTGAGTTTCGTGGGGCCGATTATGAATGTAACTCGAAATGGCTAGGTACCAAAATTTGGCCGCTCGATAGGGGAGAACACACCAGAAGCTTAATCGAAAGGGATCCTATCGGAAAAGGAAGACCCAAATCATGTGGCTGTCAAATTGAAGGCTCGATCGAGTGCGTGAGGTTCCATGTCAGGGAGAAAAGGTTGAAGGTGAAGCTTGAGTTGGGATCCGCGTTCTATATGTGGAAATTTAATAGCATCGGTGAGGATGTTGCACTCTCTTGGACGAGAGAAGATGAATCCAAATTTCAACATATTGTGGAGTCCAACCGATTATCATCAGAAAAATATTATTGGGACGAGCTTTTTAAGGCCTTCCCTAAGAAAGGGAGGGAAGCGCTCGTGAGCTACTACTTCAACGTGTTTCTTCTCCAGCGTAGAGGTCTCCAGAACCGGAGTGGCACTGGCAAGATTGATAGTGATGACGAGGACTCGGAATACGGGCCCATCGGTAATAGGTTTGGTCAATCGGCTGCTAATACTCCAGGTTCGATTTTTTGTTCCCCAAAGAAATCTCATTCGAGTAGCAGATAGTTTTTTGAAATGTGTAAATTTCAGCAGTTGTTTTTGGCTCGGAAAAAGTTCCGTTTTGGGTAATTTTGCATGGTGAAAAACTGGAATGTGTGTAGCCATGATATTAGCTATGTTCTGCATTTTGTATGTCAGCATTTCTTACACCTATATTCACTCATTATGAAATCAAGAACTAGTTTGAAAAGTCCTCTTACCAATTTTTACTGTAATTTCACTCAGAAAAACATGGTTCCTTTTGTTGATTTTGTGGTATGAAATATTGATATAGTGGATAATTTTATCTTGGTGGATATATTTTTCAATTATGGTTACTGAGTAGCCATGTTCAATTTTGCTTTGGGTCATAATATTTATCATGCAGTCTGAGTTGAATATATTTCGATCATATGTTTTAGGCAAATACTATATGGTCACATTTGGACGGAGGAATTTGAGGGGTGGATTTTGAGATCTACAATTAAATCTATCCAACTTGTTTGACAAAGTAAATCAAATTAAGGGATTTTAAATATCTCCTAAATTTTTAGTTCATTTTGGATGGATTTGAAATCCTTCCCACGGGGCTAATTACGGTCCTCTTTTTCACATACATGTATTACCACATTATTACACGTTTCACAAATTACACTTCAGAACACATACTACACGCCCACACACACATTTCACATAGGCACTCTTTACACATACTGCACACTATACACAGATCTATACTTTACACACACATGCACACTACACACATCCACAGCTCTATACACTCTTCACATGTACAAACTTCATACACGCACACACACAACCTGCACATATACTTCACGTGTGCAAAGTACATACACTTCACACATTACACACATATGACGTGCACAAACTACACACTTTAAGCAGATACACACCCACTTCACACTTTACTTGCTATATAAATTTACATACATTATCCACACAACATGTACTACACTAACACACACTATACATACATTATACACATATTTAACATATACACGACACGCTATACACACTTTCATTATGATTATCCTTCAAAAAAATTGAAAAAAATAAAAAAATTAAACCCATTTGAGTTCAAACATCCAAAAAAGGATTTGGATTGAATGGATTTCTAAATACAAAGAATTGGAAACCAAATCTTTTGATTTCTAAATCCCTCTATCCAACGCAACCTAAAGGGAGATGTTTTTAACTACTTTTCTCTGAAAAGACAATATTGCTCTTGATGGTTGGAAGTCTGAAAATGTGTTCTCTCTGTTTATATCGAAGGTCATCGTTTATATCAAGGCACATGACCTTCGTATAAATAGTGACGTTCAATATAACGATGGTTATAACCTTCAATATAAACATATTAGGTTACGAAAATATTGAAAATATAAAAATGATCTTCTAAATGTATGTTGTACTTTCAGCTTCACATGTATTAAGAGTACTTAGATACTTGGCCCTAGGCGTGAGCATGGATCTCGTAAATAATCTTAACTACATGAACTTTGTACCTTTAATATTCATTGACTATTTGACTTTATTCAAACTGAATCAATTCGAACTTCTTTTGTTGTCAAATCGAATAGTTACGTACTGAAGGGTTAAAATATAACCGATTCCAAGAAAAATATCATTAATTCACTGTGATATTATATATCATCTAGTTCATTTAAATATTATGATATTAAATAATTAATTATAATATATGAATTTTAATAGTGTCAATACTACTCTATTTTAGGACTTCATAAAAAATTTAATAATTAAGGGAGTAAAATATTTATAATGAATAGACTTCGAAACTAACATAGATTAAATTAAAATATTATGATAAGCAGTTAAGATGTTATAGTTTATATAAATGCATAAACATTTCAAGTCTAATCTGGTATATATAGGGGCACCAGAAAACACTCTGTACATAATATGTTTCTCATAGAGGTGGCAATATAGACTGTCTAGCTCGACTGAGACTGTTGAAGCAATGGCATGTGTTGGGAAGGTGGGATTGATCCAAAATTCTATTGGACCAACATATATTAAGCCAAACTTGGCCCATTCCTTTAAAATACATCAGTAGAATCAGTAATTGGCCCCTTGAATTGTCTCTGTTGGCCCTATGATACTCTGCTAAGATTTTATGTGATCCATCCCACTTGCACAGGGACAATTTTGACAACTATATGTAACTAATGTTGTAAAAGTCGTCAGGCACCTCTATTCTGAAAGTTTTCGCTATTTTTTATTGACCCCGCTAGGTGCGAGACGGTTCTAGACCGCCAACGTTTTTTCCCTAATTCCTTCCCACTTTAACGCGACTAGGCACTAGACTCTAGTCTGCTGCCTAAAAGCGCCTAGCTAATAAACGTAGTGTATGCATATTTTTTTTGCTCAATTAGATGATGAAATATTAATAAATTGTATGTTTAATGGATTTTTTTTGTTTAATTTTTCTATCTTGTGAATATGTGTTGTGTTTGGTTGTTTTGCAGTGTATTATGTCATTTTAAGGTAAAATGAAATCATTTAGAAGAAGTTTGAAGAAAAAACGAGCGAGAGAAGAGGTGAAATGACGAAAATATGCGAAAACTATACTTTGATCAATCCTGACATACCTTCAGTATTTGGATCATATCTTGAGCTTCACATATCTAATGAATGTGAAATTGGTGGGCATTAGAAAGCCAATTCAAAAGGCTAATACTTTGCTAGAAATAACCATAGTCAAATTCTGACTGAAAAACCTTCAAATATAGCATTGAATTTAGAAAAGAAGTGAAGAGCCACGACCGATGTGACACCAATCGGTTTATGCACGAGTTTTTTCTTGATTTTGGAGGACATTCACCCCCTCAACTCATTTTTTTCCATTCCCCAACTGTAAAAAGAGATTTAGAGGCAATATTTTAGGAATCAATTGTCATATTTTTAGGTTAGACATCATATTTTGGAGACCAAAACAAGGGCAAAGCAAGGAGAACGAAGAGAGCAAAGACTCAAACACTACAAGTTGGTTTTATCTTTTAAATTTCTTTGTAGAAGATATGCTTTTATCTAGTTTAATTTTGTTATTTACGCAATTGTGTCCAGTTAATTTCTCTTATTCTAGAGGTAGTAGGTAGAGTATATTACGTTGATTTATTTATTGATTTATTTATTTATTGAATCCCGTTCTATGTTGTTATCTATGTGTTCTAAATTGACTTGCGTGTTTGATGATTTAATATTATGCTTAATAAATTAAGATTCGAGAGAGAATATTTATTAATAGGCTTAGAACGAGTGCATTAATATCCAATAGAGCTGAGAAATTTGAGATATTTGTGAGTGAACTGGATTTAAACTAACTTTGTAATCAAAACTGGATTTAGGAGTTAGATGCATAACAGCCGATCGAAGACGGCGATTCTTGCATGTAATCGACGATTTATTCGCTTCAAGACCGGATTTGAACTAACTTTGTCATCGTCCCATAGGAACTAGAATTTAGTTTAAAGATTTAATTAATTAAATAGAAATCTTTGGTGAAACATAATTGAAATCGACTTCCGAGAATATGTTCTTATTTGATTTTTCCTTGTTTATCTTGTTTGGTGACTTATTTTAGTTATTTTATTCTATTATTTTTATCATTAAAAACCAATCATTTACTATTTGATTGTCCAGAGAAAACAAGTTATAAGGATTATAGTACTTAATAGGCTTGAAACTCTAAATCTCTGTTGGGTCGACCTTACTTACTGCTATATGTTGTTGCGTTGTACACCTACGGTAAAATTAGAGTATAAAAATTAACGAACACCAACGTCTTTTAAAATATTGATAGACGCTAGTCAGATGACAAACTAGTATTTAGCACCTAATTAAACATAATCGAAGTATAAACGTAATTTTTAATAGAGATCTAGCGTCTAAACATGAATTAGTGGGAGTGAGCACTAGATTATAACATAACATGTAACATTAAAATTGACAAATATAGGATTACAAGCATATGATTGCCTACATATTTAAAGTGAGCCAAGCATGCTATATTTCAGGTTTAAAGATTTGATGGGATACTTCATTGACCTTGTCTTTGCCTACTTTGGGCCTCACAATGTTTCAACCTTGAAATGTCATCCCTACCCCCACCCCTCCTAATAAATGACGTGTATCGCTGGTAGTTGGTTATAAATGACAAATTAAATAGTATTTCCTCCGTTCTAGTCAATTTTGCACATGTAGAGGGACACGTATATTAAAAAAAAAAATTAACTTTTGTTTTTCAGTTGATTTTTTCAAAGATGGAGATTGAAGGTGGAGATTTTGAAGATGAAAATTATGCGAGAAATTTTATTTTCAAGAGTGTGCAAAATTATGTGTGACGAATAAAAAAAAATGTACAAAATTAAATGGAACGGAAGTAGTAATTGTTAGCAAATGGTTCAACCATATGCAAATGCAATGGCATAGGACATTAGTACGGTTTAATGGTTAGTTTATCTTAGATTTTTAAATTACTAAAATTTGTTCTAATTTGTTAATTTACCTCTACTTAAATAGTAAATTTGATTAATCTCCACTTAGATATTAGGCTTTTACAAGCTCGGTCCGAGAGCAATCAACACGGTGTCGTTGCACTGGATCCCCGATCGGCAAGGGCCCCATTTTATTTTCCTAATATTGCTGATCGAAGATGAATATATAAATTAGAGTTGAAATATAAACCAATTCTTGTTGTAGTTTAAATGATTTTTTGTCTGATTTTTTTTTTTTAAGATGTCAAGGTTTTGAATCCTATCTAGCACCAATTTTTAATAAGCATCATAATCTCTATCCATTTTTTATTTTTATTAAACATTAGTTTTTATAACTAATCAATATGCCACTCTATAAGAATAACTATAGAAACATACTCACTTAATAAATGCCAAGTTTGTATTCTTTTCTGTTCTTTTTTCGTTAAACATTAACTTTGATTTTTATTGGTTTTCTATGTTTTTTTTCGATTCCTCACCATCTAATCATTCATATGCTCTGCTTAGTCTTACAAAAATCCCGACTAAATGCTAAACTCTAATCTGCAATATGACTAACGCGTAACAATGTTTACTAGCATTTGATATTTTCTCATATGTCATCTGGCTGAATAAGTATGCACTACTTTAGTTATTGTATAAAGTTTGACATTTGAATTAATTTATACTCCTTTCGTTCCATAATAATTGACGTTTTAGAAAGAAAGGGAAGAATTAAGCATGAAAAGTTTTGACAAATTTATCCTCACTTAATTATTTATCTCTCTTATATGACTCCTAAAATTTAGCATCTTTAAATATTTATCTTTTCTCTCTCTAAAATTCCATCTTCTCTTGTCATCGTTGGAGAGTGAAATTCTGCCATCTTTAAATATTTATTTTTTCTCTCTCTGAAATTCCATCAATTTCAACTCTATCCTACAACTAACATACACTAAAATCTCATGAATGTACTAGATAATGTCTAGCTTTTAGAGCATCCATTGTATGCTTCTCAATACTAGACAATTCTGGATAATGCTATTAGACATATATCCAGACTATTCCATAAGGTTATATTTAACTTTCCTCATTGTATTATTAAATCAAGCTATCTGTTAGAAATGTAGACTATCTTTTATTCAATTTAAATTGGGAAATGAAGGAGGAAGAAAGAGGGGAAGAAAGCCTGGATTAAGGAGGGAGAGGGAATAAGGCGCGTGGAATAAGGAAGGAGAGGGAAGAAGGGGCTATAATAAGCGGGAATATTTTAGGAGATAAAGATTTAACCAAATAAAGATATTTCTGATCGATTTAAAAGTAGATATTTTTAAGGATTGAGTCCAGGAAGAAAACCGGAAGAATTAGTGAAAAAAATGTAAAACGTCAATTAATAAGAAAGGAAAAGAACCTCCTAAAACATCAATTATTATGGAACGGAGGGAGTAATTTTTTGGTCCAATATGTTATCTTGCTTTATTTCAACTCCAATGTTAGAATTTTTTTCTTTCTATATGTAGAATATATTTTAGTTTTGTATTTTATTATCTCAATAAACCCAATATGTATAATATAAATATATAGAAAATTTTGTCTGAAGCTGTCATAGTATTTATTGTTTTATAATTTTATTAAAACAATACATAATACTCCAGTTCTCAAGTAAAAGGTTAGAATTTTATCTTCGACAATAATGTAATGCAAATTGACTAGGTATATACTACCTCCGTCCCACTTAAATTTGCACACTTGTCTTTTTCGTCCGTACCACTTAACTTAGTACCCCCTTAAAAAGGAAAAAAATCACATTCCCACCCCAAAATCTCCACCCTCAATATATACCTTTAATAAAGTCAATTTTAAAGTAAAAATAATTTTTCTTAATATTTGTGTTCGATCAACCTCGTAAAATTAAGTGGGATGAGGGAATAACATATAAGGTCATATTAGAATTAGAAGTGGGATAATAATTTACAGCCATGATGATGCAAGATTATTCCCTAATAGTATAGTGATAGAGACATTAAATTATAATTAAAAAAAAAACATCAACAACAACAAATTTGGTCCACAGTTAAAATATTTCAATCCTTTTGTTGAATAGTTTTGAAATAAATACATATAAATACAATGATTAATAAAAAAACATATATGTTCAATTCAAGCACATTATTTTCATATAAATTGTAGAATTGTTTTATGTAAATATGATGACGGTACTAAAGGAAAGAAAATATATTTATCTTAATTATGTCGAGAAAAATTTGGTTTTTTCAAAACTTCTTGTATGACTGAAATAATTATCTAGCGTACCCTCACTGCGGAAAAAAAATAGAAAAACAAAAATTTAGTGACATATTTTTTGAAACGAAAACGGTTGTCTCTAATAATAAGTTTATGTAGTCACAAAATGCTCTTCAAAATATTTAAGGCCATCTTTAGAATACTTTAAAATAATTAGTTGTTGTAAAAACATTTGAGAATAATGTAGTTGTCATAAATTTTTGTTATTTAATATAAGTATAACTTTTATCATTTTAAAAGAATATTTTTCTTTTAATGAATATCGATCAACTATTTTTCTTGCGGTGGGTATCTGATCTGATCAACTAAGTATATTTTTCTTTTAATGAATATCGATCAACTATTTTTCTTTTAATGAACATTATTGTTGATCAGGTACGGACTGCTAGCCTAGCAGTGCAACATTACTCAGACTTCCAAGCAGCAAAACTGCCAAAGCTGATGCAAGAGCCGAGCGGAGCCGATGAGGGATGGAAACCACCTGTTCAAGGCTTTGTGAAGGTCAATTCTGACGCTTCAATTAGGCAAGACCAAGGTACAGGCTATGGGGTGATCCTAAGAGATGACAAGGGTGAGGTGTTGCGAGTTGGGATGCGAAAGGAGAATTTAATCCGTGAAGTCTCTCTAGCGGAGGCAATTGCTTGTCGAGACGGGGTTTATCTGGCTAAAGATTTGAACGTCAAAAATGTGACGATTGAGGTAGACTCGCTGATGCTGTATCGGTCCCTTAGCAAGAAGAAGTATGATCTATCTTATTTTGGTCTGATTACGACTGATATTATTAATTGTTGTTCTTCTTTTGAGCATTGTAGTTTCAATTGGGTTAGGCGAACGTCAAATACGATGGCCCATTGTTTAGCTAACTTATGTTTTCAGTCAGATTTTTCAGGGAGATTGTTGGTGATATCCCGAACTCACTTTTGAACATTTTACACAGAGAAGCCGGTTTGGCGACCTAATGATATTTATCTGTGTTACACTCAAAAAAAAAAAAAAAAAATTTAGTGTTACCAAAATATAGAACAAATTAACTATTTAATAAAAAACTATTATGTTTTAACAACATTTTTCTAATTATTAATTAGACAAACAAAATAATATTTTTTTAAATGAAACATACTAATACTTAAAAAAGTATTAGATTTTAGCCAAAAACTAACATTTTTCTTAAAAAAATATGAACTTTTGGCTACGAAACAAGCCCGGAAAAATCTGTCGGGCATGGTTGGGGCGCTTCTAATGGCCGCTTGAATTGCTGGTTCACGTGCTTCCAATAACCGCGGTCGAGCTAATAAGAATTTTTAAAATATCATTTCTATTCACACCATAAGATATTTTTCACACTAAACAACAAACCTTTATTAAATATATCTTACACTTTATTCATCCATAAACTTAGTATCGCCTGCCGTCGCCAGAAACCATCTACTAACTAACATCTAGTGTAGAGCTACTTCAATTTGTCCATTCATTAGTGATAATTATAATAGTTGGTGAGTAATTTATTATGCAACGTAAAGAATGTCCTATTATGCAGTACAAAGAGTACCAAAATCCAATAGAGGAATTCAAAGAGTACCAAAGTCTAATAGAGGAATTATAAGTTATAACTTGACTTCATTTCAACAAAGTATCGTTGAAACTACAACTTTACAAGATAAGGCCAAATCAAGTGCGAGCAGATGAATGTACATTAGTCGGGAATGGAGTAATTTGTGTACATTATTTGGGAATGGAGTAATTTGTGTCGTTTAGGTTGTTTAGGAAGGCTATATAAAGAATATATTATCTCTACTGCATACTAAACAAATTCTTACATTTTAACTTATTACTAATATTATTTTATAAAATCTTATTAGAAAAAAAAATAAAAATCAAACGTTTCAACTTTAGGAACTCTATATTTCTCTCTAACTTTCTTGGAGGAACTCTCTTGATTTTGATTTATTAGATGCTCAAGCCATTTCCCAATCCATCACATATTTATTTATACTACCCAATGGATTTGATACACTTCATCTAATTCATCTCCATTGTCCACCTTTCACACTAAATTGTGACTATTCTAGAATTTCTTCCAACAAATTCAATAGAGTAGGGTTTGGGTACATCATGTGTAAAATAGTGCTATGGTGCACCATTCATACAGTAAGTATTTTTTCGTGCACTTATAAGTTAAGGTATGATTGATTTACTCATAAAGTATTCCACTATCAGTATGGTTGATTTACTCATACAATATAGTTGATTTTCTGACTGATACAGTATAATTGTATTTGCTTATACAGTATTGTGGTGCACAATAAACCTACTATGCACCTTGTGCACACAAGTTTTTGCCTATTCTAAAATAGCTTTTCACATTAATGGTGACAATTCTAGAATTGTTTCAACTAATTCTAGAATGTGTTCTTTTAGAAAATGGGCTAGGCTAAATGCATTTTAATGACAATATGTTTTTTCTTTTCAGTGATGAAGAACAACTCAATATTTTTCAATCCATTTAACCCTTAATTTAACAATAATGGAGGAAGTATATCCCTTTTAAATTGTTGAATTACTATGGGCCCGCTTGGTTGGGGGCTTTAGGGGTAAGAAATGAAAATGAATGAAGACTCATTCCCATTTATGGTGCTTGGTATCATAATAAATAAGTTAATCATTACCCCATTTCATTCCACAATATGATTGACCCCTCATTCATACCCATTGTCATTGTCATTGATGATTTGCAACCAAACGGGCCCTAAGTTCCCTTTTCAATCGAAAGAAACTAAAAAGGAGCTGAAAGCCAAAAACAGTGTGTTTGTAGGTTGATGGTTGTAAACAATTCGGATCTTCTGCTACATTCAATGCAGCATTTTTTACTACAATAATATCATTACATGACATGAGTATATTATGATTATATGTCATGCATTGTTATTATAGTCGGAGATGTTGTATCGAATCCAGTAGAAATTTCGAATTTGGTTGGAATCCCATGTACTTGATTGATTAAAGAAGAGAATATAAATGTTGGTTGGAATACATAATATAATTAGGGTATAATATAATTAGGGTTGTTAACCAATCGAGTCGAGGTGAGCTTTGAATTGTTGGAGTAATGTTCGCTAAATTTTGTGTTCGTGAACCTGAATATTAGGTATTGTTGAAGTTTTGCACAAAAAAATAGTGGGTTTCATTCTTTCAACAACATAATTTTTTAGTATTTTAAATAAATGAGTTACATAAATAATATAAAAATATTACTTATTATTTTATATGAGCCTAAAATATATTCACGAGCCGTTCAATGTGCAAGCTCTATTATTATTAAACGAACATAAATAAATTTATTTGGACGAACAATAATCGAGCTTGAAAACGGGCTTATTACCAAACCTTCATGTTCTTTAATTGTACGAAGGGCCCGCTTGGTTCCAAATCATCAATGTCAATGGTAATGAATATGAATGAGGGGTCAATCATACTATGAAATAAAATGAAGGGAGTTGTTAATAAAAGGGGGTAATGATTAACTTATTTATTATGTACCAAGCATCATAAATGAGAATGAGTCCTCATTCATTCTCATTCCTTACCCCTAAACCCCAACCAAGCGGGCCCTAAGTGTAACATTGTGTGCTTCCCCACTATTAAAGCTAACCCAATCTCTTATATTTTTTTATATGAATTGCCTCAACTTTGATTGTGTGATTAATGTTATCATATATATATATATATATATATATATTCTTTTCTTATTTTGATATAATAAAAGCAAATTGTTGTCTACATCATTAATAATATCTTATTTTTGTTTTATATATACACAATGATTATGTGATTTTATAGATGATTATTACCAGTGTTGTTAATGTTGTTAGGGGAAAGACAAGTGTTTAGCGCCTGATCGAGGTCTTAACGAAGCTAGACTTGCGCGTGTTTAGGCGAGAAGGAATCGGAAAAAAACCATATTATTAATATTTCGCACTAAAGATCTAATTGATCTATATTCTGCATGGAAAATTGAAGTACAATATTTTTTTGGTAGAAACAACCTATCACAACTTATGTACAAAAGCCTTCTTTTTAAAGATTTTATAGGGGGTTAAGGTTTCATAATCTTGCGCATAATGTCCAGGTAGTTTTAAAATTATACAAAAATCTAACATAATTTCAGTAATTGGGTACAATGTCCATTTATTTTAATAGAATACTTTACGTCGTTAATTTTTCCATATTTTATGGTTACACTTGAAATATATATATATATAAAAGTAAAATGAGGGTTATTATTGTAAATTACTTTTTTTCGCTTAAAATATATCTTTAATACATTCTTAATTTCTTCTAAAACATTAATTATATTTTTTTCTTCAAATTAATACAATATTAAGTATTACCTTCCTTAATAAATGAATATATACTTTATTAAATTAAAAGTAAAAGTTAATGTATAATTTAATGATTGACTAATTAAATTATTGTATTTACAAATATTAATTTGTTATAATTAATCATGGGACTAGGACTTTCACATATATTTATATATGATAATTAATCTTGAAATTATTTTTTATTACATATTCATATGTTCTATTTATTAATATTATTTCTTTATAAATAATAATTACACGTTGCAATCTAAACTATGAGATTTTACATGTGCTGCAATCTATATTTCTATTTAAAAAATAAAACTAACATGTTTGAGCTAACTAGGTTTTTTAGAGCTCTCAATATAAACAACACGTCGCATTTTTCCATATTTTGCAACCCAAGCAATATATATATATATATATATATATATATATATATATATATTAATTGTATCTTTAAATAAATTTCAACATAGACATATATTATTCAGATATATTGAAGAATACATATGTTTTATTTTGTTAGTCCAAGTATAGAATAATCATTGAATTTTATTTTATTAATATCAAGATTTATTTAAAATCTAAAAAGTATTTGAGTATATTAAATCACCATGTAAACTATTAGAACTTGAAAATTAAATTTTCTTAAAATAAAGTAAATATTTATAGTTAAAATTTGAAAAATTTATTTGGATAAATCAAAATATTTAAAAAAAATTGAAAAAAAATAAAAGAAAACAATAATTTTCTTATAATACAATTCAATTTATTTTATTTGATATATTTTGGTGTGTCGAGTGATATTTATGTATTTGTGTTTATTTTAATATTCATTTTCAACTAAGCTATTGTGGTGTTCACATAGGTTAAGGTGGATACACATACACACATACACACTAAATATGTTTGAGTTTCAATATTAGGAGATATTCACTCTTAAAAGTAGATATAATTTATTTTTTACATTTAATAATTTATCTTAATGTAAATTTATAAAATAATATATTTCTAAAATGTAAGTTATATTAAATCCATATATCACTTGGGAGAAATTGATATTTGCATTATTTATATTTTGGGTTTCTATTATTTTGCAACATGTAGTATGCACATTTTTCAGTTTTTTTTTTTTTTTTTCAATCACAACCTGAACTATACATTTTTTCATGTTTGCAACCTCTGCTAGCAATTTAAGTGCGAAAAATAAAAGAATGTTAGAAAATATTTAAATAACATAAATTTTTACAAAATCTAAAAAATATTTAAACTATTTGAAAGTTATCTTGAAAAATTATTTTAAAATCTCTAAAATTTCGTTTAAGACATATGGAAGTATTCATGAAAAGTCTAATTTTATGATATAAGTATCTTTTCAATTATTTTTTTGAAAAAATAAATGCTTTTAAAAATATTTAAAATTATTTGAAGTAATATCAAAATTACTCGATCTTTTTTTATGAAAATTGATTTTTATTAAAATATTTTCTACATTTCTTCAGTTAAGTTTATGATATTTTAATTTTTTTTTAGAATTTAAAAATAAATATTGTATTTTCTAAATATTTTTATTATTTTTAAATAATTTTTTTCCTCTCCGAAAATTGCTACCAAAGGTTGCAAAGGTTGAAAAACACAAAGTTTAGGTTTATTGTGAAAAAAGAAAAATTGATTATTTAAATATTCATTTAGTTAAAATATAAAATTTTATTTTTTTATATTAGATAATATTATATTTAATTTAATAAAATAGTTATTTATTAAATAAATTTTCGTGCATCGCACGGGAGTGATACTAGTATTTGTAGAAGTCAATTAATAGTGTTTGAAATAACATAAAAATAACAAACTATTCTGCTAAAAAAAGGGGCATCGTGCTGAATTATTGAAACCACGTAGGATTTTGTACAATTATAAAATTACGTGGGCTTTCGTACAAGATTATGAAATCACAATAGACTTTATAGTAATTTACCATTTTTTCTAACCTTTCTATAAATTGTGTCTATGTAGTCATTCTAAAAAAATCTCTTTCTTTCTAACTTGTCACTGACACTTAATTTTATAAAATACATATACATACATACACGTATAATACAGAATCGGAGTGAGAAAATAATACCATATTAAGGATTTTCATATGAGAGTGAGAGATAGGGATTTCATGAACTAGGTACAATACCATATCATAGTGAGAGCGAGGGCATTATTATTGGGGAAAATTGTCCGAAACATTATGGGTGTGTTAACTTAACACTTGGTTTAGTAGATTTAACGGTTTAAATTTCGATAAAACACACTCATTAACTCATTCAGCCAGATTTGACTAAGTACTCTCCAGCCATAAGTAAACACAACCTATGTATGCATACCATTCTTGATTCCGTATCCTTTATTTAAGTCACTCTGTAATTATATTTGTAACCGGCAAAAACCTGTAAGAAAAAATATGTGACCGCCTCTTTCCAGTTTCATAACTGAGAGCTGCCCACGTGGAGCATTTTTTTAATGATGTGGCAATCGATTTTACTTGCAAATAGGTTTTTTAATTTTATTGTGCCAAGTAAATGGTACTCCTTCCGTCCCGGTTAACTTGTCACAGTTGATCAGGCACGAATGTTATCTTTGACTGTTCTAAAGATAGAGATTGAATGTGGATATTTTGAGGGTGAAAATTATTGCCTTTACTTATCATTTATAGATGTGACAAGTTAAGTGGAACGAATCGAAATGGAAAGTAGGACAAATTAACTCGAACGAATGAAGTATTTTGCAGGTAAGGTGTCTTGTTGGCACATTTTGGGAGGGAAAATTGAAGACTTTTCCCCCCAAATTATATAAATTATATACACACATATATATAAATTTGTAGAAGCCATATATACACTTGCCAACATCCATTTTGAAGAAAAATGTAAGCATCCTCATATGCCTCTCTCCAAAGTGAAATTTGTGACTACGGAAGGACACACGGTTTCTTGGGCGAAACCAAACCCTAATCACCGATTTTATGGGTGTAGAGATGGAATATAAGTGCCCTGATTTTTAACTCTTTTATTTCTTGAACTCATTTAATGGACTATGACTTGTTCACTTTTCTTTGTGTTTTGATTAAATGGGAAGGTTGTAGATTCTTCAAATGGTGTGAATGACGGAGCTAGTGCATGGCCAAGGGGGCACCGGCCCCCCTCCCCTCGGGATTTTAAGAAAATGTTTATATATATTATATATATGCATAATTTGAACTTATAGTCTTATGTAGCTCAGCGGATGGACACTTGGTTTTGTGCTAAAACGTATAGGGTGTTATTCCCCGCAACAACGAACATTGTCTTTTACTTTTTGTGCCTTGATCCCATCTACTAGAACTTTATTTAATTAGTTTATTTCAATGTTGTTGTTTTTTCTCTATAATTTTTAACTAATTATGTTTGTATATATTTATATAATATTTTAGGACCTAATCTATAAATAAGCTCATTTCAGAAGGTAAAATAATGTTTTGCTCAATTAAAAGACAAAAGTAGTTTTATTGGTCTTTTAATTAATTGTGTTTATTGTATAGTTTATTTCTTAAACTTTTATAATGATTGTTGGGCCCCCCTGAAAAGAATTCCTGGCTCCGTCACACCATGTGATCCTCCAATGGATGCTAAGGTGATTCTTGAGCTGTGGGAGGAAATCTATGAGTAGCGTAGTATTCTGAACAATCTTCTGAGAGAAAATGAGCAGGAGGTGGAAAAAACAAGCAACTAACCTATAATTTCCAGAGGAAGGAAGACAAATTGAAGAAGGAGATTGAAAAAAGCAACAAAAATTGAGCAATTTGGAAGAGTTTTTGGAGGATAGGATGAAGGAGAAGAGAGTTATGTATATGGTTTTTATGATGTGGGTTTTCATGGTTGCTATTTGGCTTTTTAAGTGATTAAGATAGTTTCTTTAAGATTGATGTTTTTTTATTTATGTTGGGTTTGCTGGATCCATTTTTTAAGCCAACTGTTAATATAATGTTGCCCTACGAAAATTTCATGTATTGTGTTTCACAATACGTTTGATGTATTGATGTTTGTTTCACACATTATGTAACTTATATGTTAATGTTTCATAAGAACAAACCATAACAATTTGAAATTGACCTACCAAAAGATCAACTTCATTACAAATAAGGTTGTGCAATTGCAATCGTTACTACAATAAGGCTGTGCAATTGCAATCGTTACTACATAGCTTCTTTTTAAAATCATAGCCACAACAAAAAAACGCATCTTAACAAAAGATAGGCCATAAATTGTTTTAATTGGCCGATTACAATGCCAAATGCACAAATTCTCAGGGAGAGATAATTACAAATAAAAAAAATCTCGAAAATACTACAAATTAGCTAAGTACATCAACTTCTAACAACTCCACAAAAGATGTCATTGGTTCGCCTTTGGGCTTCCTCCATGACTTCTTGCTTGAGCATGCCTCATGTATGCCTTCCCTAGTGACAAGTCTTTTTTTTCTCTTTCCAAAATAATTGAACTTGATTGTGCTAATGGTTTGGGATTTTTTTATCCTTGTTGTAACTACTAGTACATGAAAGGCCCCTGTTTGCTCTGCCATAAGAAAAAAATACAAAATCAGAGGAAAGGCAGAAAAGAGGTTCAAAACAGAGGATTTGCATAAGCAAAGATTATGCCAAAAAAAAAAAAAAACCTTTGATCTAGTCATTTTGTGGGAAGCTTGGGTCTCAATCACTAGTTGGTTTACATGATCCTATTGATCATCATTAAACACTTGTTGATAAACTTGAGGATTGAACAAATCACTAAGCCCACAACTATTAACAATATTCTGGAATTCAGCAGGGTTCATGTCTGAACCATGTGTGTTATTCACCTATTCAACAAACACAACAATTTCAACATAATGTCTTTACTTACCCACATGGAAGCTAAAACACTTGATCATAATGTATACTTGCAGGTTCTCACATACAACTTCACATGGAGTGTTTTGTCCAGCATTATTTGATGCATTATGATCCTGTGTTGTATTTAACCAATAAGTTAGCCTAGGGAAACAAAAAAAGTACATATTGTACTACTTCAAAATCCATTGTATTTTCATCAGCTTGATCTTCAGTTTCAGCAGACTGAACATTGCCCCACTGTGAAAAACGCATAATATGTTGCTCAGTTTAAGTACATGAACTTAGAAGGCATAATTAAATAAACAAGTACAGAAAAATATCATACCTTCTCACAACCATTGCTATTATGACCTGCTAACCCACACTTGCTGCATTTTATAGTCTTTTGATGCCTTTTCAAGGTAAATTGATCCTTGCCCCGGAGGCCTACTGTTTATTCTCTTCCTTTGTTTTAGCACAAGCTCTTCTAGTTCCCTTCCGCATCAAAAAGTGCCATTACCCAGATCCAAATTATACTGAGACCCATCAAAGCAATCAATCTGATAATGTGTACCACCTGATTTAATTGGAATGTAGTATGCAACTTTAGCAATGTTCAGGATCAAAATCAGCTTGATCTTTGGGTATAACACTCCTTTCCACCTTTTACACCCGTGTCTACACTCCTGCATTCTCTTCATCAATCCTTGCATGATCCCTTCTAGCATAGAACATATTGGCCGCTCCCTATCCTTAAGAAATTTTAAGTTAAAGGACTCACATATGTGTTGTTCAGGAGCAAGTCACATTTTGGAATTGTATTAAAATGTGACATGCTCCACTATTTAGGGAGCTTGTCATTGAACCGGTCAGCTGCAACCTCATCCATACTCCTCAGTACATCCATGGCTCTATTGAAATCATTTAAGATAGTTTACTTTGCAGCCCTCCAGACAACCATTTTGAAACTGTGCCCCCTAAAACATTGGTTTCTAAAATTTCCAGACAGGGCTTGATACAATGTCTACAGGCTACATGTGGCAGAATGCTTTCTACAGGCCCAAGAAGACATTTCTGTTTGTCACTCATAATAATCCAGCGTTTATCCATGACCATGTTCAAGTCACTTTTCAAAATTAAAAAAAATCAAACCTGATTGTCCCCATTTCCCATGCTAACCACATCATAAGCGATGGGGTAGATGTTATTGTTTGGATCTACCCCTACAACTGTTAGGAGCACCCCCACCATGAGGTCCCTTAAGATGTGTACCATCCACACATATTAGGGGTCTGCAAGTAGCAAAAAACCCCTTCTTCAATGTCCCTAAACATATGTAAAACCTATTAAATTTTTCTCCTGACTTTCAATCAGTCCTTAGAATTAGTGTTGAATTGGGATTGGTTCTCCTGACACCTTCTATGTAATCCCCAGTATATTTGCACTGCTCATCTGGATTTCCCTTGCTTTTCTTAACGGACAGTTTCTCAATCTTGTATAAACCTACTTTTAAGTAACATGACATCTAAGCAGCTTGATCATGTCTTGTTTAAATCATTCAATAGTCATGCTTCTATCAGTCTTAAACTGATATCGAAATTTACCAGCCAACCAAACTTCAGAGTCCTAACCTCATAACTAGGTGGGCAAGTGTGATCTGTAGCGTATCTCCTAATTTGGAAAAGTTACAGTCTGCCATTTTCAGGCATAAATCTCCCATTCACATTCTCTATCTCACACTTGGCATACAACCTAATTTTATCGTTCTTGGGGAACAAAACATTTCTTTGTATGAGATTGCTAGGGAATCAATTGCCTTTTACACTTTCTTTTTGTGCTACAGATTTGCCCTAGACGTATTTCAAGGTTGTAAATAGTACTTGCCTTGTAAAGGGGAAACTAGGTTGTTCAGTCTCACTGTTGAGTATGGAGCCCAAAACTCGTCCAGGAGCACCTCGGCCGAGGCGGGAGGCCGCGGCCGAGGCAAGATTGACGAAACAGGGGAGTTTGTGCCGAGAGAACAACTCTTGCCTCGGCCGAGACGAGAAGACGACTCGACCGAGGCAGGTGGCCTCGACCGAGGCCTGGAGTCTGTACGCGAAGGGGTTAGGCACTGAGAAAGTGCCGCGGCCGAGGCAAGAAGTGGCCTTGGCCGAGGCGAGTCGCGCGGTCAGTTTTCTTGGGCCTCAAGTCAGGATCAGATTTTGAGGCCCAAGGTGTTATTATAAATAAGGGTTTCCTTCATTGCTCATTGTAATTCCGAAAATTCATCACTCTAGTAAATATCCTGGCTTGGTATCGCCCCCAGACGTAATTACACATCGTAACGAACTGGGTAATCAAATTGTTGTCTTATTGTTTGCTATTTTATTGTTTTCTTTAATCCGATTATCTAGTCGTGTCGTGGTTGTGGGTGGATAAAATCCTAACAACTGGTATCAGAGCATCAGGTTAGTTTCCTGGGAGTATTCACGATGAACGACGGAAAGATTTCGGTGGAGAGATTCGATGGGACTGATTACGGATTCTGGAAGATGCAAATTGAAGATTACCTATACGGTAAGGATTTGCACCAGCCCCTCAAGGAGAAGCCCGAGAAGATGTCTGCGGAGGAGTGGGAGTTATTGGACAGGAAAGCGATGAGCGCGGTGCGTCTGTCGCTGTCCAAGGAAGTGGCTTACCATACCACAGGCGCGAAGTCTACACGGGAGATGCTGAAAACCTTGGAGGAGATGTATCAAAAACCATCGACGGCAAACAAGGTTCATCTGATTAGAAGGTTGTTTAATCTGAGGATGACGGAGGGAACACCAGTACAGCAACACTTGAATGAGTTCAACATGCTAACCTCACAGTTGGACTCGGTGGATATAAAGTTTGATGATGAGATTCGGGCCCTAATAATGCTATCTTCTCTGCCAGACAGTTGGGCCGGTACAGTGACAGCCGTTAGCGCCACAGACGCTAAGCTGAAGTTTGACAGGGTGAGGGACTTGATGATCGGGGAGGAGATTCGGAGAAACGAATCAGGATCAGGATCGTCCTCCGGGTCAGCACTGAATACCGAGAACAGAGGCAGACAGAAGGGAAGACAGTCTAGGGGGAGGTCAAAATCCAGAGGGAAGAGTCAGAGGAAAAAGTGCTGGAATTGTGACGAGGTTGGTCACTTCAAATACCAGTGCAAGGCGCCGAAGAAGAACAAGGGGGATCAGGCAGACAGGAAGACAGCGAATGCAGCCACGGATGAGGATGATGGCGATGCATTGGTCTTGAGCGTGTGCAGTCCCATGGAGTCTTGGGTCTTGGATTCCGGCGCATCATTCCATTCATGCGGTAACTTTAGTATAATGCAAAATTATGTTTCTGGCGATTTTGGACAGGTGTATCTGGCAGATGATGAACCCCTGAAAATCGTGGGTAAGGGAAACGTAAAGGTTGAGACATCAAATGGCTCAAAACTGATGTTGAATGGAGTGAGACATATCCCTGGATTAAAGAGGAACTTACTTTCAGTTGGACAGCTTGACAAGGAAGGTTACGTAGTAACGTTTGGCTGTAGCAACTGGAAGATCACCAAGGGAGCTATGGTAGTAGCTCGTGGTAAAATGGAAGGAACGCTGTACATGACTAGTAACTCGCAGGATTCCCTTGATCTTGCGAGTGGTAATGGTGATGTAGATTTGTGGCACTGCCGGCTGGGCCACATGAGCGAGAAAGGGATGAAAGTCATGAGTTCGAAGGGTAAACTGCCTGGTTTACAAACCGTGGAGGTTGGTATGTGTGAAGATTGTGTCTTCGGGAAACAAAGGCGAGTAAGTTTCTCGAGGAGTGGCAGGACCCTGAAGAAGGAGAAGCTAGAGTTGGTCCATAGCGATCTATGGGGACCAGCTCCGGTGGCGTCCATTGGAGGATCGATGTACTACATGACGTTCATCGACGATTCAACCCGCAAGGTATGGATATATTTTCTGAAAAATAAGTCTAATGCATTTGATGTTTTCAAAAGGTGGAAGGCCTTGGTTGAGACGGAGACGGGGTTGAAGGTGAAGTGCCTGTGTTCCGACAATGGTGGCGAATATGAACTCAAGGAGTTCAAGGAGTACTGTGCTGAGCATGGGATTCGTACAGAGAGGACTGTACGTGGAACACCCCAGCAGAACGGTGTGGCCGAGAGGATGAACGGAACTCTAAATGAACGGGCGAGATGCATGAGACTGAAGAGCGGACTGCCTCAGTCGTTTTGGGCGGATGCAGTGAGCACAGCTGCATTCCTGATCAACCGAGGTCCATCAGTTCCCTTGGATAATCGGATACCCGAGGAGGAGTGGACTGGAAAGGAGGTAAATCTATCTTACTTGCGTATTTTCGGTTGTGTTGCTTACGTTCTTTTGGATTCTGTTGAGAGAAATAAGCTAGCTGCCAAGTCCGTGAAGTGTACGTTTGTTGGGTATGGTGGCGATGAGTTCGGCTATAGGCTATGGGATGAGCAAAGCCGAAAGGTGATTCGTAGCCGAGACGTTATATTCAATGAACATGTTATGTACAAGGATAGGATGAAGGATTTGGGCGCTGATAGTGGAAAGCTCCGCACTGTTGAGTTACCCGATCTAGACTCGAGTGGGAGCAAAGGGAGTCCGGTCGATGAGGAGGTTCATGATGACGAACCAAGTACACCACCACCACCTCAAAGACCAGCTAGAGATCGAAGGCCACCAGATAAGTATTCGCCCTCTAACTTTTACTTATTGTTGACTGATGGTGGTGAACCTGAGAGCTTTGCAGAGGCAGAGCAAATTGGCCTCGAAACGTGGAGAAGAAGAGGAGATGGTGATACCAAGTAGGAAACGGGAAAGAGGAAAAGAGGAGGAAATTTGCTTTGAAGGTGTTTTAGTCTCCAAGTGGGAGATTGTTGAGTATGGAGCCCAAAACTCGTCCAGGAGCACCTCGGCCGAGGCGGAAGGCCGCGGCCGAGGCAAGATTGACGAAACAGGGGAGTTTTTGCCGAGAGAACAACTCGGCCGAGGCAGGAGGCCTCGGCCGAGGCGAGAAGACGACTCGACCGAGGCAGGTGGCCTCGACCGAGGCCTGGAGTCTGTACGCGAAGGGGTTAGGCACTAAGAAAGTGCCGCGGCCGAGGCAAGAAGTGGCCTCGGCCGAGGCGAGTCGCGCGGCCAGTTTTCTTGGGCCTCAAGTCAGGATCAGATTTTGAGGCCCAAGGTGTTATTATAAATAAGGGTTTCCTTCATTGCTCATTGTAATTCCGAAAATTCATCACTCTAGTAAATATCCTGGCTTGGTATCGCCCCCAGACGTAGTTACACATCGTAACGAACTGGGTAATCAAATTGTTGTCTTATTGTTTGCTATTTTATTGTTTTCTTTAATCCGATTATCTAGTCGTGTCGTGGTTGTGGATGGATAAAATCCTAACAACTCCCTAACTCTTAAGCACTCTCAAAATCATTCTAACTCCTCGGCAAATCCTCATCCTCAAAGTCTTAATGTACCTTCAATTCTTCTATTGCAGCTTCATCCGAAACCTGGTCAGCATTTTCTTTTAAAATGTTGTCATTTCTTCATCATAGTCAAACTTAAAGTCCCAATCACTATCCTCAAAATCAATATCATAGTCTTCTCCAGACTCATCAATCAATTGCTTAACCCTTCCCTCCCTTTCAATCAATTTTACCTTTCCCTTTCCCTCAACTATCTTTCTCTTACCCCTTCCCTCCCTCTCAATCATTTTTGTCCTTTCCCTTCCCCTTAATTATCTTTCCCTTACCATTTCCCTTGCTCACAAGACCATTTCTTGGCTCCTTAACCACCTTATCAACTACATTTGCCCTTTTTCTTCCCTCTCCCACACCACTCACCCTAAACCTTTCCCCACAATTAGTTCCAGTATCTACAGACCCATCAACTTACACAGAAAGCTCACTATTCCTAATATATCGTTGTAAGTCATCACCACTCCTGATTAAGCCAAATTTATGTGTTTCAGAATTTCTGCCATACAATTTGAATATATTTGATTCCTTAATAGCTTCAATTGTACTCACTACCCTTGATTAGATAGTTCACTACACGGTTTTCCTAATAAAAATATGAAAAGAAGATAATTATTCTACTTTAATCACCAGCGTTATAAAATTAAAATAAAATCCTAGAAAAATTTATAAAATCAACATAAAAATACACCCTTCTTTCGTAAACACCAAACTACAATCCTCGGAATTCATACAAATGTCAACAACATATTAGATCCTAAGAATCGAAAAAGCAAATAAAAACCATACCAGAACTCAAAAGGCGTATCGTAATCAGGTGATGGGTCATCGTTGTTCTTCGCATCTCTGAACTTCATCTCCAGAGATCGGCTGCAACCTTGGAATATTAACGGTGGGGCTAGTATAGGGTTCAATTGATTTGAGATTTTGAGGATTTTTTGCGATTAGGGTTAAGGTATTTTTGCTGAAATGTTAAATTAATCTTATTAGGTTTTTTTTTTTTTTTTGTCTTTTTTACGGTGCTAAATTACCATGTCAGTCAAATCGATTGCCACGTCGTTGAAAAATGCTCCACATGGGCACCTCTCGGTTAGCAAACTGGAAATAGGCGGTCACAAGATTTTTTTATAGATTTTTTCCGGTTACAAGATATAATTACAAGGTGACATATATAAAGGATGCAGAGTCGAGAGTGGTAAACATACATGATTTCGACAATTTTCCTAATTATTGAGAAGAATATTGAGACGAGAGCAAGGGTTTCACGAAAGGCAAAAACTTATGTGCACTTAGTGCAAGAACCTTATATCCGTGCACCTGCTCGATCCTACCCACTTGGTGAACTTGTCTTGAAAACTCCTAAAAGTTGTTAAGTTAGAGAAAGATTTTCTTAGCCCGCAAGCGAACGGGTTAAGACAGATTTAGTAAAAAGTCGAACCACAAGGAGGATATCCCGTTGAGCACACCAAAGATCTCTCGAAATATTGAATTAGGTAATTTGGAAGTTGAAAGATTGATTAATTAATAGGCAAACATCAATTAAATAACAAAATAGCAAAAGAAACTCTAGAACTAGAAATGGGTTTCCAAGGTATGGTTTCATCCTAAACAAAAGATTTAAATCTAGTGATTACCGATGAACTCAAGGTTTGTGACGGAAGGCCATGTTCCTAGTTAGAAATTAAAGTGGGCAAACAACAGGGATTCACCAAATTAACCGATTATATCATAATTCACCCTAATTCCAATTACTAAAGATCGATAACGGAATTACTAGGCCAAAGGCAAGCAAATCAAGAATATAATCAAATTAACCCTAAAATCCCTACCCCAAGTGAACATTGCCTAGGGAGCGAGGGCCTAAGACATCCATCTAGATCGATAATTGTGATTCGAGATCTCTCGTCGTCCCCCATGAGCCCTCGAGGAGAACCATTATACCCTAGGTTAGCTACGCCCATAGATCGATAATTGTGATTCGAGGCGCGCCCCTTTGGGACGCCATCAAAAAATCCATAAAAAACTGCTCCTATGTCCCAAAACACAACTTCTAATGATATTATTAGGCTAAATCAAGCATTAAAAGTAAATAATTACACATATAATGTCATAAACAAATCAAATATCAAACACACAAAGTGAAATAAAAAAACAAGTAGACTAGTTCAATACTTCAATTCAATAATCAACAAAACATGCATGCAAACATGAACTAAATTGCAAGTTCAAATTGAAATTTAAAAGCAAGTGCCTAGTCCTAATCAATTAATCATCAATTCATCATCAATCATCACCCAAAATATCATCATCCTCCTCCTCATCATTATAGTCATAAAACCATATATCCTTCTCCCCAAATTCCTCTTGTCCTCCTTCACCTTTACTTTCATCTCCTCCCTCACATTCATCATCATCATCATCATCATCATCATCATCATCATCATCATCATCATCATCATCATCATCATCATCATCATCATCATCTCTAAGTCTTAAAAGAGACTTCAAATTGTTGTTCAAAGTAGTTTTCTTGGGGTTGGGGGCCTTTTCCTTTCCTTTTCCTTTGTTCCCTTGCTTTGGTGGCGGCGGCCTAGAACTAGAACTTGGGGCTACGGTCGATTTCCCCACCTTTTCTCTAGTAACATATGCCGGCTCATCAACCCCCATAGGCCTACTGACTTGACCCCACGTCAAGCTTTCACCTTCAAAGACAAAGTCATCTTCTCCTCCCTCATCTTCAACAGAATCATCATCCATTCTGCCCGTCAACCATTCACAACTTTCATCTATATCCTTCAAGATAATGGGGTCAATGCTATCCCGCTCAAGATATCGGAGCTGAAGTGCACGGTTGTATTTGACGAACACAACCTCCTTTAATTTTTCTGGTTCAAAACTACTTCTTCTTTTGCTGTGAATCTGCAACAATGAGGAAACAAAAAGTAATTATCAATGAAAAACCAAAAAATTGATAAAAGATTTAAAGTAATAAATTATAATGTAATATATTAGTTAACTTACATGCTCAAAGACGCTCCAATTGCGCTCACAGCCTGATGAACTACATGTGAGGCTAAGTACTCTCATGGCCAATATTTGCAATTCTGGAATACTTGAACCAAAGTTTTCCCACCAAAGAGCCGGAGGTATTGTTTGTCTCTGTCTAATGGCCATTTCACGTGCAAATGAAGACTCGGCATTCCGATACTTGGAGAGTTGGATGCTTATTTTCTCTTGATCATGCAAGTCCAGGACCAATCTCTCCACAACACCAAAAAAACCGTCCATCACTTCTTGATCCATTGGACCCTTGTGTATATAAAAGAATTGAGGATTTAAGAGGTACCCGGCCGCATGTAAAGGTCGATGAAGTTGAAAATTCCACCTATTGTCAATGATCTCAAACGCCCTACCATACTTCTCCTCTTTTCCATTGAACGCTTTTATAATTGCCTCTTTTGCCCTGTCCATTGCCTCATAAATATATCCCATTGGCGGTTTTTTCTCACCATCGACCAACCTCAAAACACCAACCAAAGGTGCATATATCTTCAAGATATACTGCACAGTCTTCCAAAACCTTACCGATAGTAAGGTTGCTGTCACCTCCTTACTCTCTACTTCCTTTGACCACTTACTTTCGAACCATTCTTCCGAAGTAAACATGTTCCTCAAATTGTCCTTCAAGACGTGCAATTTTTCCAAGTTAAGGTAGCACGTGGCAAATCTTGTCACACCCGCTCGAGAAAGCTCTCTTTGCCCCGTAAAGCTCCTCAACATCACCATTCCCGGGCGATTATAAATGTATGAAATGACCTTCATTGCCTTCTTGAATGTTCTTCTTATCTGGGGCAGTTTCCCAATGTCTTCTAGTATTAGATCGATGCAATGGGCATCACAAGGTGTCTAGTAAAGATGAAGCCTCCTAGCCTCCAACAATTTTCCTGTAGAAAAAAAAAATAACTAGATAAGTAAACCAGTTGAAGTTAAAAATTAAAATAATAACTATAAGAAAGTAACTAAGTAAGAAACAAGAAATATATTAAATGTTTCACTTGCTGCGACCATGTTGCTTGCATTATCAGTGATAATTTGTATCATATTTTCTTCACCAATACGTTCGATAAAGGCATTTATCAGTTGAAACAGCATCTCTCCGGTCCTGGCGTAGTTAGAAGCATCTACAGAGTCAATGAAGACCGAGCCTTTGGGAGAATTGACCAAGAAATTTAACAATGTCCTCTGTCTTCGGTCCGTCCAACCATCGACCATAAGGTTGCAACCATATTTAGCCCAATCAGCTCTACAAATACTAACATAGCTCTCATCAACATGTGCTATGGATTTCCTTAGGTAAGGGACACGAGCCTCGTGATAAAAAGGCTTTCTACAACCTACACCGTACGCACCGATGTCATCAAAAGCCTCTTGCAAACTAGCCAATGTCACAGTGTTGAATGCTATTCCACCGTCATACAACCATCTAGTAAAGCTAGCAACAGCTTTATCTCTTAACTTCTTTTTGGTTGCTTCATCCAACGTCGTTTGTCTATCCTTTTTTCCCACCTTACTTGGATCAACGGTCCTTCTTGTGTACAAATCCATAGGACCCCAAACAGTTTGCCTCCTTCGTTTTGGGGCCACAGATGAAGCACTTGACCTAAGTGTGTCATCATTCTCGTCTTCATCATCATCCACATCCAAAGGATCAACATCCTCATAAATTGGGTTCGCAACCCTAGCAAAGTTCATCTTCTCTCTTTCCTTCATATACTTTGCAATCTCTTCCCTGACATTTGATGGACACTCTCGGCAAACACTAACGTTTCTAAAACCACCAACTAGATGTTGTTTTGCTCGACAAATTCCTCCTTTTGTCACCTTTTTACAAAAGTTGCATACTAGATTATTCTTATTATCAGGTTTCTCTAACACAAAATACTTTCATCCCGGATCTTTCATACTCTTCATTGAGCTACTACCGGAACCAATATCACCCCTATCCATCTTCAATTCCACTAAATTGATGATCTTCAAATGATCAAGTGATCAATAATTCTGAAAATTTTGAAAAGAAATAAGAATCTTGCAGTGAAAATATTGCAATAGTATACTAGAAAGCATATAAAATACTAGTAACTATCAACTAACAAGTAACAACTAACAACAATAAAAAGATATTACAACAATGCATCAACAACTAACTGAATAAAAAAAAAAAAAAAAATTACAGGAGGTGGCGGGCCAGGCGGGCCAGGCGGTCGCAGGCGGTCAGCGGCGGTGGGGGGCAGATGCAGTGAGCAGGGGCAGTGAGCAGTGAGCAGCAGAGCAAGGGAGAGGTAACTATTTTGTGTGTATTTTGTGTATTCTAAGTTGTGTTCTTAAACCCTAGATATGGGCCTGAATCCAAAAGTGCTAAAAGTGCTAAACTACTAAAAAAACATAAGAAAAATGTTATTTTTACATAAAAAAACGTGTTTAAAATAGTAGCAAACGAGGGCGTGAGGCGCGCCTCGTCGCTTGGGCCTAAGGCGCATAATGCGCACAAAGGCGCGCGCCCCTTGGCCCGCGCCCGCCTTTTGTGCGTCAAGGCGATTTCCCCCCAAATCACTGCGCCTTGCGCCTCAGGCGCGCCCGAAACAGCTATGGCTACGGCTATGGTATAAGTCAAACAATGCCATAATATCAATTCCAAACTCAAATCACCCATAAATCAACCAAATAATCAACAAGACATCAAACTCTATCCCAACCCTAGAAACCACAATATCACCACTCACAAGCCATAAATATCATTCCAAACCAACAATAAATACCATAACCAATCATTCAATAGGGGAGAAAGAGAAAATCATTTAATGCAAGAAGAAATAATGAATAAGAGATAGATAGCTCAGTCTTGTATTAAGATTGGTATAACAATCTTTAATGTCTTGTTGGTAACAACTTTCCACCAATTTCATGGCAAAAGCCCCAAAATCCTTCAAGAACTCAAGAACCTTAAATGGTTTTCTCAAGAACATAATGAAGAACCCTAATTTTATTCTAGAGAGAAGGGAGAGAGAAATCCTAGAGAGAGAGTGATTAGAATTGTGAATTTTTACAAATGAAGTCTAGTTATGTTCCAAATAGGTGAGGGGGTGTTAATATGGAGGACTTCTCCCACAATCCTCACTTAAATCTGAGAAATCCCTTCTCATTAAAGGTACAAAGGTAAAAACACAATTAAAAAGGCCTGGAGACTTCAATTATTGAATTTGATAACCTCAATGCACTCAACTCGGTCTTCTCGAGACTCCTGGGAGAAATAGGTGCAAAATCAGCTCTTGACCCAAACACGAAAATTGTAGATCTTTGTCTCGCAGTCACGTAACATCTTGAATCACTCAAATCCAAGTGTGTATGAAAAAGTTATAGTCTAAATACGGAGGAGACACGCTGAAAATGGGTGCAGCCAGACCGGTATTAGAGAGGTTGGCAACACACTGACGAACTGCTGGACTGGCTCCCGGATAGGAAGCTGGTGGCTGCCTCCGGTACCGGCTCCGGTGGTGCCCTTTTGTGACCCGTTGCCCGCACAACGTGCTCCCGTCGTGCGCCATCTTCTTTCGTCGCTATTTTTTACCCTTTCCTCTCGTCTTCTCGGCTTGACTTCTTCACGATTTTTGCTCACAACTAGACGATCTTCTACTCAGGCATTTTTAAGTCCTGATTTTGGCCCATTTGGCCTCGATATTCGCGCTGGAGAATCGAGTGCAAAGGACCTCCTTGAGCCTCTTCACCATTTTGAGGCATTTCCACTCATTTTCTCGCCTTGACTCCTTCACGACTTTTGTTCGTTACTTGACGAACTTTAAGTCAGTCCTGACCCTGGCTAGTTTGGGCCCATTTGGGCCTTAATTTGACAGGTTGAGGCGAGGAAATGGGTGCAAATAACCTTCTGGATCTCAGGGATTTTCCTAACCTTCAAAACATGACTTCAAAACACCAAAAAATACATCAAATCATATAAAAAAAGGACATTCAACCGGAAAATACAATCAAACCCTAAATTTCACTTAAACGTGATAAACACTCCCATTTCTCATAAAAATTTGGACGTGAAATATGCAAGAAAAATGGTAATCTTAACGTTCATCACTTGGACCTAAATTTCTTTATCAACTACCATTTAATTTGTAATTTGCGTATGCTTGGCCCGCTTCGATTTTTTTTTTTTTTTCGACGCCCCTATATTATATACACATAATGAGAAACAATCAGACTTGCAGGCCTAACAGTTTGCCTAGTTGCAATGTCGTGGGTTCAAAACTATGGGACACCTATTTTTCCTAATCCGTGTTGCATGTGTTATAAACAAAATTATGCACGTCTTTAACAAAAATGTAGCCGAGATTGTCACGCACATGTCTTTGATTGCCTAAGGTTGCGGGTTCAATCCCCAGCAACCTTAAGTTTTCATTATTTATTTTCTGCATATATTTTATTAATACTTTAATTAATTATCACTAATATTAATAAGTAAATAAATATTAATTAATTCAAAATAAAAATAAATTGATAGTTAATTATATTTGTTTTTAATTTTTTATTGTTCTTCAATTTTAGTTATTCAATCTTTTCACGTTATTTTGGATTTGTTTTACAAAAGATATTAATTATTTATAATTTTCATTTACTTTTCTTTATATATTAATTTAGAATATAATACTACTAATAAATATTAAATAAATAATATTTAATTTAATTTACTAATTTACTTCAAAAAAATTAATTTTATAATAATAAAAAAAATCGTCAATTTATTAAAATTCTTAATTTCTTTTTATTTTGGATTTTTTTATTATTTCTGTTATTTCACTTTTTTTTTTTAAAAAAAAGTTATATTTTTTGAATAAATCAAACAAAAATATAAATGATTGACAAGTTATATTATTCACGTAAAAAAAAATCATTTTTTTTATTAAACAAGTTATACTATATTGGACACATCACAACAAAAAGAAACAAAAAAATTAAAGAATTCAAAATTATATAATTTTGATAAATAAGTTATGCTATATTGGATCCGTCACAACAAAAGAAACAAATAAAAAATTTAAAGAATTACAAATTATATTGTTCAGGCAAACAAATTATACTTTTTGGTTGAACAAGTTATATGGTATCAGATTCGCCACAACGAATTGAAAAAAAGAAAAAATATTAAAGACTTACAAATTATAGTTTTTTGTTAAACAAGTTATACTATATCAGATCTGTAAAGTAGGGAAAAGAAAGTACAAAAAAAAAATGAAACAAATAACGTTAAAAAATAAAATCAATGTTAAAAAATTTCAAAAAAAATAAAACTATAATTAATTATTAATATATTCTTTATTATTAAATTAGTTAATATTTATTAATAGTTAATTAGAAATACTAATAAAATATAGTTACTAATAAATTAATTAATGTTTATTACTATGACTTAAGTTATACTATATCGGATCCGCACACCAGGGAGAAAAAAATAAAAAAATGAAACAAATAAAATAAAAATAATTATTTTTAAAAAAGTCCAATAAAAGATAAAACTATGATTAATTATTAATTATTTTTTTCTGCTCAAATTAAGTTTATTACTAATTAATTAAAATACTAGTAAATTTAATTGCTACTTAAATTAATTAATGTCTTTAATTAATTAAAATATTAATAAAATTTAGTTAATGTTTATACAAATAATTAAAATGCTGTCTAGGAATCTACCTTATTCTTAAAAGTAAAATCTTTGAAAAGTCAACTGCTTATGTGTCTTTTTCTCCTTTTTTTGAATTTTTTTTTTAAATCATCTATCAATATTTATGTGTATATGTGCGTTAGAGAAAAAAGAGAAAGGGGAGAAATATGAGGGGAGTTGGTTAAGAGCCAACCAATCACATTTTTTTTGTTTTTTTTTCTTTTCCCCTTTTTATTTAAAAGTCGTATAACTTTTTCGATTCAACTCCGTTTTTTATGAAAAATATACTGAATTAACCTTCTTTTCACGATCGTCGATTTGGCATCCATTATGCATATATTAAATATTAATTTCTAAGTGTTATTTTTTTTTTTTTATGATATATTCCGATTTTAATTTTTTTGTATATAAAATAAAAATGCTAAATATTATCAAAATAATATTTTATGTGAAAAATTATTTACTCTTTTTTAGAAGATTAATTTCTTTTACTTTAGTTTGCTTTTTTTATAATATTTTTTGTGAATCATTGTTCTAAAGAAATTTGATAAAAAGATGAGCCGATTCGTTAAAGTTAAAATTTACGGTCAAAAGTTTAAATATAATAGTTAAAATGATTTGTTGAATGAATTAATGTCTTTTTCTTTTGTGAAAAGACAAATGATGTTAACTACAAGTATAATAGATTGATTATTAATTTTTTTTTTTTTTTGCTTTAAATACGTCACAATAATATGCTCTAACGCTATTGCTTAATGAACTAATATCATTGTGAGATCTCATACTAATATTACTAAAAAGAAATATAATTGCTTCGCCCTATACCAATATGTAATTGTATTAGTATATTATTCAAATATTACAAATATACAATTATCGCATACACCAGTGTTATGTTATATATTTTATATCAAATTTTTACTTATTATAGTACAATATTGCATGCAAGTCCTTTGTAATATATTTTATTCATTACTTATTTTTAGTTTCATTATTATACATATTTATCTTTATATTTAAATAATAATTTAACAAAAAAATTCTAACTCGTGCATCGCACGGGTGGCAAACTAGTTGAATGATAAAAATATAATTTAAATGCTAAAAAATACGTATATAACATGTAATATGCAAGTTTTTACACTTCAATATTTAAACTTTATTTTTTTTTACCGATTGCAACATAAAATCCATGAATTGTACAAGTTACAACCTTCGTCGAATTTTTCCGGCCAAATATCAAACACATAACAATCTAATGCCAAATTGGGGGTGTTCTATTTCCATAATTTGTTGAGGTAGATTCACAATTCAAGAGAGACGGTAACTTGGCAATAATAGTTAAGTGATTGTCACATGTTTGACATGTGAAACTGTCTCAACAAATCATAGAAATGGCAAAAACTCTCATAATTTGTATATAATTATTACGTGTTTGATATCTAATCCGAAAAATTCGACGAAAATGACAATTTATACAATTCGTGCACTTTAAATTGCAATAGGATAAAAAAATAAATTTTAAGCACTCAAATGTAAAAAGTCACAAAATACAAGTTGACATAACTATTTAACCCTAAAATTTAATTGAAGAGCATAGGGCATGAGTATACGTTTTTGGGATTTGGGAAAGTTTGGTGAATCTTTAAAATAATTAAATTTACAGATATGGCGAATGATGATATCATAAATGTAAAACATTTCACACACTGTGACACACACACAATCCCCCTTCTCTATCTTCTTCACTCTTCTGGGTGCTTTGTTTCAGAGAGTTGAATAATCCTTGATTCATTTCTCTTTCACCCCCTTTCCCTTTTTCATCTTTGTTAAAGCCATAAGAGACAATCAACAGAGATTACCGACTGAATTAATCATGTCTTCTCCAAGCAAGAGGCGAGAGATGGATTTGATGAAACTGTAATTTCTCTTTTTCTGCTTGCTAATTTGGAGCTGTTTCTTCTTTATGTTTTTAAAAAGAAAAATTATTAATGTTATTTATTTTTTTGAATAGGATGATGAGTGATTACAAGGTGGAGATGATGAATGATGGCATGCAGGAGTTCTATGTGCATTTCCATGGACCCACTGACAGTACTGATTCTCAATTTCTGATCTTTATCTTAATTCATATGAATTTGTATAGCTTTTCTTCAAGTTTTTGTTGATTTCCCTTTTAATCAGAATATTATGACTAAGATATCAGTCTTTGTGTTTGTGTGTGTGTTTTCTTTTTCTCTTTTCGAATTACTGTATGCGTCTCTGGGAGAAACTCAGTTTTCCACCATAATTTTGTAGAATCCTTGAAGAAGAAATGGAAAAAAGTCTGTGTTTCTAGCATTTGGGTGGGGTGGGGGTTGGGCTGTTAATTCTCTGATCATGATACTGCATATGAAGTAGACATAGATAGCAGTTCTGCAAAGAAATTTCATCGTGTTTCTGTTTAATTTTCTTTAGAACTTATCTGTCGATGAATGTCCTCAATGAAATATGGTACTTGGAGAAGTGACGAAAAAAAGTCTGTTTTTTTATAGCTTTTGGTGGGGGTGTTAATGCTCTTATTATTAATCATGATACTCTGCATATGAAGAAGTAGACCGCACTTAGGCAAAAGAATTTTCGTTGTATTTCCGTTTGATTTGCTTTAGGAGATTATCTGTTTGATGAATGTCCTCAATGAAATGTGGTAGGTCCTTACCATGGTGGGGTGTGGAAAGTAAGGGTGGAGCTTCCCGATGCCTATCCATACAAATCTCCATCTATAGGATTTACAAACAAGATCTATCACCCCAATGTGGACGAAATGTACGTCTCCTTTCGTTGAAATTTGGATTCTAGATCTCTTAATTATCCACCAATGATTTTCTCATCTTTCATGTTGCAAAATCCAGGTCAGGCTCGGTTTGTCTAGATGTCATTAACCAGACCTGGAGCCCCATGTTTGGTAATGGACTACAAGCCTGGTTCTTATTTTGCAGTGCCTAATTAAAATTATCTAATGATTATAATATTAACTTCTTTCGTCGACAATAATCTGTACAGACTTGGTTAATGTGTTTGAGGTATTTTTACCTCAGCTTCTCTTGTATCCAAATCCATCTGACCCCTTGAATGGGGAAGCTGCAGCTTTGATGATGCGCGACCGACCTGCATATGACCAAAAAGTTAAAGGTATTTAAAAGGTTAATCTTTCTGAAATCTTGCATTTTCTGTGCCGGTTAATGCTTCTTACATAAAAAAGCGTTCTCCTTGCTGTTTTAGTCAAGCTTATGATAAGCTTATAGCCGTGATTTTGTTGAAATGTCTGGGTCGAGAAGTTGAATCATAACCTTTAACCCTTTAATAAGAGACCACTAGAAACAAAATTTTATTTCTACAGGTCTATATCTGTTTACACGATTTGTACATCTTACGATTTTCTTTCAACAACTTGTGCCACATCTAAACTAGACTGCATAAGCTATATTATCCTCCTAATGTTTCCCTTTCTTCTTTTCCTTCTATTGCTTTCAACGAAATAATCGATGGTTATTCTGTTTTTGAACAATTACTATCATTTTGTGAAAAGATCAGATCACAAATTTGATGGAACTGAACTCTTGAGCGATATTGTACTTGTATCTTCGATTGTTGGTTTAAATTGTATAGAATTCCATACTTAGTGCATTCCTCCACAAAATCACACACAGACACCCATGAGGGTGTGTGCTGTAAAATGTGGCGTGGTTTCTACACTCGGTGGATGCACCTAGTGTAAGGGGTAGTTTATTATGTAAAGAAGACAAGAGGGACATGACACGTTGTAATTATGTTTGTGATCCAGAATACTGTCAGAAATATGCCAAGCCAGAAGACGTGGGTGCCGTGTCCGAAGAGAAATCAAGTGATGAGGAGCTAAGTGACGACGAATATGAATCGAGCGACGAGGCAGTTGTCGGAACTGCGGATCCATAGGCTGCAGCCTTTCTGGCCATCTGGTTTCTGTACATTATGTTCTGTTCTTTTTTAAAGGTGGTGTATCTCACCATTCATTTGAATAGATGTATAAGAATTTTCATGATGTTAATAGATTGTACCAATAATCTCAAACTATCTTCATTTATGACCTTCCAAGAAAATGTATTCTAGCAATCATGCAATGGGTACTCATATCTCCTTTTATTGTTTGCAGCTAGGGCTGTAAATGAATCGAGCCGAGCCTGTTGAGAAGAACGGTTTTCGGATCGGTTCGATAAATGTTTGAGTGTTTGTCAAAGTAACTCTTGCAAATATGTGGTCTAATTTGCTTAGTAACAGAATAATATCATCTAATGGATGCTCAACCGGATGCATACGGACAAAGTTTTCATTGAACAACTTATTAACAGGTGCATTTATTTGGAAAAACAAGTAAATTTTTGAGCTCGTTTTATAAGTAAGCAGAGCTTGAACATGATTGGCTCGTTCATTAAAAGTTTACGGGCAAGATCGTTCGAAACTTAATTGATAATAACAACAATAGTAAGAAAAATAACAATATTTATACTATATGTAATATAACATTCTTATATTATCTCTCATTATGATTAGCATTTTGTTACATTCGTTTATTTGTATGGAGATTTAGAAAAATGTGTGCTTAGATGTTCGTGACTAAAATAATTAGTTGTTCACGAACATGGTCAAACACGTTGGTGAACATAATTAAATATTCTCAAATATAATTCGACTCGGTTTGAGTTTGATTTAAAATAAATGAGTCCAACACGAACACCACATACTCGGCTCGGATTGTTTGCGGCCCTAAGTTCCTTGACATTTTTCCTTCTCTCTTTCTATTTATTTAGTTTGTCTGATTGTCTCACTGTCTTTTCCTTTTTTCCCCTAACATCTTGCAGATCCATTCTTTTCACCTCACTGACTAGCAAATTTTGAAATTCATGGTCAAAGGTTTGGTCACCTTTTGACTTGAAATTCGACCCATCAAAGGTGTTACATCTACACCTATGGTGTTCATTTATTTTGAACATGTATTGTGAAATTCGACCCATCAAATATAACTTTTTGTTCTAATGGCGATTGTTAGACAGCATCACCTTTGGTTGGGGCCGGTTTTTCTTTTTTCTTGGTTCTTGTTGCAGGTTCATGCTATGGAGATTCCAAGAGTTTACCATTGAAAGCTGACATGTTGAGATCACCTCAGATACTCTCAATTGGAGATGAAGGTCTCATCCATTTCTATATTCTCATCTTCTGGGAATCCATCATGAAGCTAGATCACTTTTTCTCCACATCAGAAAATCTTGTGTCTGCTTCTATTATTGTACCAGTTTATCAAGATTAAGCCTAAAGATTTTTGTAACTAGACCTGTTGTCGTACTTGCATCGCTAATCTACTCACCACCCCCATTCCCTTTTATGTAGTTCGTGACCCCTTTTTGTACTTTTGTTTTGTTATCTAATGAAAATGCCTATTATGAGGCTTTGATGATTAAAAATAAATAAAAATTATCTACCTTAATACTACTTGCTACGTTCTCCGTCCCGGCCCAATTTACCTACCTTGATCAGGCACGAAGATTAAGAAAAAATAAATTTTATGGAATCTGACTTTTTTTAAAGGTGAAAATTGAATGTGGAGATTTTGAGAGTAGAAATTGTAAGAAATTTACCATTTATGAGTTAGCAAATTAGATTGGGATAAATCGAAAAAAAAAAAAGATAAATTAACGCGGAACAGTTAGCAAATTAGATTGGGATAAATCGAAAAAAAAATAGATAAATTAAAGCAGAACAGAGGGAATAGTTGCTAGTGATACATGCAATAGGTGCCCATCAACTTTATTAGTACATTATACATGTATAATGACACAAACATGTGGCACATTGTAATAGGTTAGAATAGCAAATGGAACAATGTTATGAAATGGTGATCTCATTTAAATGATACATCTTGAAATAAAACGAATTAAATTGTGGTTTCGTAAGTAATCTATCCACGTTTAATCATAACATTTACGTTTATTTATTTAATAATTTAACACATATATATATGAATAAGAGTCTACTAAGTCATGTATTTTCATAAAATTATATATTACCAGAAATACAACACAATTTTCGAATTATACAAATAAATCTTTTAACACAATAAAGTGAAGCTCGCTTAGATTCAATTAGCCTCAATGAACTAATTCTTTTATATATGCTTACTTTAGCAAAGGAGAAATAAGCAATACAGCAATGCAAGAGAGGTATCAGAATCCAGGATACTCTCAAATTACATACTTTTCTTTTTTTCTTGTTCATGAATTCGAAGCTTACATTTCATTTAGACAGACAATAAAATTTCAGCAATAGAAAGAAACCCCACTACCCAATATCAATCATCAATCAGGTCACAAATGGCTAGGTCGCCTCCTCCCAGCATCTGTCCTCATCCTCTTCACCGGATTCGCCCATCCGACTGAACCCCCACTGTTGTTCCCTTGTTGAGGAGAGAGCGCACCCCACCCATGTTGGCCCGGCCCAATATCCTTGGTACCTGAACCCGACCCAGGGCTCTTAATTCCCCGACTGATCCCAGTAGGGGACAGAGGGCCAGCAGATCCATTTCCAGGCCTAGCAGCTGACTTCTCCCTGTCTTTCCTCTTCTTCTTGCAGATAACAAGATCACCCGGGTGGGTGAAGGGACGGACTTCGTCCGGTTGGGTAAGCTTTGGAGGCACGTAGCTACGGGCTTTTGTGCTTTCAGCGGTGTGGAGGGGCCCTCGGGTCTGTGGCTTATTGAACAGGCCATTGTCGGAATCCACGTCTTTTACTAACTTCTGACGCTTGCTCTGAGCAGGGGCCTGTCTTGAAGATGGGCCGGTAGATGGTGTAGAAACGGGAGCTGTGAAAGATAAGGCGTTTCGGGCTTCACGGAAATCAGTGTCGGAGAATGCTACTCCCAAGAGATCGAAGAAGAGATCGTGGACTTTTCTCGCTTCCGATCTCACCTATTTGTGTTGTTTCATCAAAGATGTTAACAGTTTATTTTGACGAACCATTCCAAGAGAAAGGAGGGGTTTGGTGCAATTAAAAATTTAACCAAGATGTTCTGAAAACTTAGACGTACGGCAACCACCCAGAACATGCGGATGTTTTTGTAATTAGGCCAATGTAGAGTAGTTTTTGTCAATTATCCCTTCTAGGAATAACTTTGGACTTGAAATTTGGAGGACATGAAAAGAACAATGAGGAAAATAAGGGAAAAATACCATACCTCGTATGAAAAGCCGAAGTATTGCATGCTAGACTTCAACATGAGCTGCACATCAGACACGAGCTCCATGACTCCGCTGTATTCATATTTGTCAATACGGAGGTGAATCTTTCTTAAATCCAAAAGGTTATCCCCAGCGCCACTGGAGTGTTCTATTCTTTTCCACAGATCAGTAAGGAATGGTATTATTTGATGGCCTTCATTGTCTACTCTTCTCTGGAGCTTACTTATAACAGTTTTGCACTGTAACACAATTATGATAAATAAATCCAAATTCAACACTAATAGAAACTGAGAGGTGATTACACGAGGGGAGGGGTGCAGATAGGTAGACAAAGAGACTGGACAAGCACTAGCACGGAAGGCAGCCTAGTTATGTGATGTAGTATTACACATTAAACTAGCAAAAAGACAGGATAAAAAATCATTGCTAAATACGAAATAGCAAGCATTTCCAAAAGGTAGAAAACGAAGAAAAGGCCACCAACACCATATTTATTTTGAACTAGTAAAAGAATAGCCTGGTCAAATTGCTTACAGGGCATGAGAAGATACATATCCAGTCATACCACAGACCCATATATGATTTCAAGGTTCATAACAAATAAACAAGAATATATTACAGGACGTACCCTTGAATTTTGACAAAAAAGGAAATTTTTTAAATTTTGGAATTAGAAATACATCCTTGAGGTACCAAGAACTCCCCATTCTGAGGTTTATATTACCCCTCAGCTGGTGCAATTGTCATAAAAACAAATATCAGGAGTTTCTTCTATAAATATATTATGTGCTTTCAGAGTAGTTTTGGTAATTATCCATAGAAATAATTTGCAAGAACTGGTCCACACAAAAAGTCATTAATGGAAGACAATTCAAACTGAAGGCCACAGGAATGCAAGTGCTTAGATCAGCATACCTTTCTCTGGATGGCCTCAGACATCTTCGGGCCACTATTCTTGGGCCCTTTGCCAACTCTACTGTCCAAATTTTCTCTAGGGTGTTCAGTGGCATCATCTGAAAGATTAGATCCGTAATTTATTCTCCCAGATTTAAGAGAACCTTGGACATTAACTGTATTTCTCCTGGAAGGTAAATTTCGTTTGTTCTTGGATGACGAATCATTCTTGTCCGACTTCAACGAACTAGCATCTCCGAGGACTTTATGTGGTCGTTCATCCCTTGCTTGAGATTTGTACTTCTGTTCCACCTGGAATGCTAACTGAGAAGACTCACCACGGCGAATAGATGACTTGTCACTAGGCTTCTCATCTGACCTGTCTGTGGTATGCCGTGGGCGAAGGCGGATACTTCTTTTCCGTTTTATCTTTGGCTGCAAGACCTGTTCATCTTCACCTTCCTCACGATCTTGGTTCCAGCTACCAGAATGCTGGTGCTCCATAGGAGAATCACCAGACATAGCAATTTCTCCTTCTTCTAGATCATCTGCCTGGAAAATTAGAAGAGCATGTAAGATAGTCCAGTCAAGATGATGTAGAGAATCATAAAGCATTAGAAGGCGTACCAATTTCTTAGAACGGGAGATGGGCCTGCTATCTAAAGCAGAAAGTGAACCAAACTTCTGAGAAGACACAGAAGGTGACACCATTCTCATTAACTTTCTACTGTGAGAAGAGGATCCAGATGAGCCTGCTTCCTCAAGTACATTATGGTTTCTAACGCTATCCAAACCTCTTTGGTATTCATAACCATCAGCAGAAACAGGAGCATCTTCTTCTGACTGGTCTTTAGTAATTATAGGTGCCTCCGTAGACTCATCATCTTCAAACTCTCCAATTTCTCCTTCTTCTTCTTCTTCTTGACCAGAATAAGCATTCCTCTCTGCAGAACTAGCTTCAGAAAATTCCCCATTTTCTTCATCTAATTCAGTATAAATGGGAGTTTTCCCCTTTGGTCGTCCTCTTCTTCTCGCGGGCTCAGAGGGATCCACAATATTTCCTGCATAAACAGCATTCTTTGATGGCTTCTTGGATAAATTAGCGATTGTGGTATTTACTTCTTTTGTGGTAGCACGAAGCCAATCAGGGACCTCATCATATCGAGTCATCTCCTCTGCCCAGTCAAATTCTTCATCCATTTGATCGAAGAGTTCTACTTCTTCCTCGCTCCTAGCAATCATGCGGTTTACTTCGTGAAGCGATGGAACATCGTGCACTGTTTCTTGATATCTCTCTTCATCATGCAACAGGGTTTCTAAAGTTAACCGTCTCTCTTCATGTGTAGTCCTCTGGTCGAACCGGCCAGCATTTATAACTTCATCAGCCATGTCAATCTTATACTGTTGGATATTATTCCGAATCAAGCTCTCAATTGAACCCACATAGCGGTCCTTGCCAGCAAGATCATCATCTGAATCAACTACTCCCTCACTCCTGAATTCATCCTCTTTCTGATGACTGGACAATTTGTCAACCACAGCTTCCATATATATGACCTTCACCTCCCTAGTCTGCCCAATACGGTGGGCCCGAGCAACAGCCTGTTCCTCATTCTTTGGGTTTGGATCAGGATCATATATGATCACAGTGTCAGCAGTCTGAAGATTCAGACCCCGTCCAGCAGCACGGATGCTAAGCAAGAAGATAAAGCAATCAGTATCTGGACGATTGAATTCCACAATAGCACTTTCACGGTCTTCTAAACTAGTCATCCCATCAATCCTTCGGAAGACAAGCCTTCGCCACTGCAGATACTCTTCCATTATGTCAAGAAGTTTTGTCATGGTACTGAACAGCAGTACCCTATGTCCAGTTCTCTGAAGCTTTATCAAAATTCTATCCAAAATCCACAATTTCCCGCACGATTTCACAAGAAAATCCTTTGACAAGTCACTGAAATATGGGTAATTGAGCAATGGATGATTGCAAGCTTTTCTTAGCTCCATGCATCTATTGTTTAAAGTTTTGTAAATTTTAGCCTGATAAATTGCACTCCTTTGAGCCTTGCGTTGTTCATCTTCAGGGTCAACCCTAAGAGTGCCAGTGGACTTGATCCAGTCATAAATGGCACTCTGTATTGCAGACATTCTGCACTTGAGAACAATTGAAACCTGCATTTGAATTCAATTAGAATCATCCATGCTTCAAGATAACAATTATAATAGTAATGTTATATACCTTTGGAGGAAGCGACCCTTCCACATCTTCAACACGACGCCTGAGCATAAAAGGCTCTAAGATTTGATGAAGGCGATGGATAATTATGACCTTTTTTTCAGTTTCAAGCCAGTCATCTTCAGCATTGTGTGATTCTTTTTGAAATGGTTGAGAAAACCAATCATGAAATGCTTTTCTGTTATCAAAGACTTCCGGGAGCAGCAGGTTTAAAAGAGACCAAAGTTCTTTGAGATCATTCTACATGCATAAGAGAATGATTCATGATGAGCTTATAGAGAAATATTTATTTCAGTTCTATTGTATTGAACAAAAATAAAGTTAGAGTGCGATGAGCACCTCTACTCAAAAACTAATGCAATGCAGAAATAGAAGACTAGAAATTATGCACCACCATCATTCTGCCCAGATGCCATTTAACAACATTAAGGGTATGTTTGTTTCTAGCTTCCCAGCCCGTATTCGGAATCTCAAAATCCCAAATGCATTTTTGTTTCCGTCTTGAGAAATGGATTTCAAAATCCAATGCAACCCTTCCCTATTACTACACCTACCTCTCATTGTTCCTGTACTTTCTTCATTTCCAATAATCCTACCCACTATCTCTCTTTTTCATCTCCTAACACGACAAACTAAGCATTTCAAACTCATTCAACCAACACATCTTTTCACAATATTATATTACAATAATCTACCATTTCAACATTGATATGGCATCAACAGTAAAATCCTACCCAATAAAATGTAAAAACAAATATACATTTTTACTATTCATCAGGATTTCTCCAAACCCACTTCAGCAGATGAGCCCTCCCAGATATACCCTAAGAAATAGGATTCCTCTTGCTTCTATTTCTTTTTCTGGAAATCCCAAAAATAGAATTTAATTTCCAGAACAGACCTTTCACTTTAAGTAATAACTGACACCATTCTTAACCTTTTACATAAGTACACAGAAAACCCGAGCGTAGCAAAACATGACCCTTTCATAGGGAGAAAAAGCCTAGAGATTTTTAATGTCAACATCCAGTCAAACAGAATTAATAATATAAAAAATGATACTACAATGAAACAAATTTTATTGTGGTCCGACAAAATGACTAAACCCAAGAAGATTCAGACCTGCAATGGAGTCCCTGTGAGAAGCAGACGCCTTTGACAACGATATCTGTCAAGATCACGAGCTAATACCGACTCCCTGTCCTTCATCCGTTGTGCTTCATCAATTATAATATACTTCCAATCAATTCTTGAAAGCTTTGAACGATCAAACATAATGAACTCGTAGGTTGTCACAAGGATATTGAACTTCATGGCTAACACTTCCTACACAAAAAGATGAACAAAAGGAAACTGATTAGACAAGGAATCCCTTCAAGCAAAAAACTAAATGAAAAGATCTTTGTCGTCTTACTTGTGAAAACAATTTCGCCCTTTGGTCTTTCCCACCAACGTAATATATACAGGAAACAGTTGGAAGCCAATTGTGTAATTCACTCTATATAATACCAAAAATAAAACCAGAGATGTCAAATGAGTAGATACACATAAGAGCACAAGTAGAATTCTTAAGACCCTAACCTTCCAGTTCACCAGCACAGCATTAGGGACGATAATGAGATGCGGACCGTAGTTCCCTTTGAACTCCATCAAATAAGCAATTAAAGCCATGACCTGTATAGCCAGAAATATGATTAGATTTAACCTATGCATCTGTAAACTTTCTGAAGCAGATATATACAGCAGTTCATCAAAATGACGAGAAAAGGAAGTAAATGGCCTTAAAAGGTAGCCTATGCAACATCATGTACCAAGAAGAAAATATCTCTTATTGAGCATATATGAACCCCCAAACATCAAATCAATATTTATCGGAAGTAACTCACCTGCACAGTCTTCCCAAGACCCATCTCATCTGCCAAAATGCCGTTTAGTTTGTTATTATACAAGGATAGCATCCATTGCAAACCGACCTGCATGTTTGGGAAAACCTAGGTGAGTACCTATAAGCAATGCATAGTCGAATTCAAACGTACAAGAAGCAAGGGCCGATTATTGAATTCAAGCTAAATAGAAAATTACAAGCTGATAGTCTCTTAGTGTGCCAGCTCGTAACATTGAGGGCTGTCTGATAACCCTCTCATTCACAGCATGTGCAAGATTGTAGTACCTGATAGAAACCACAAAAAGAAAACAGGGTAAAGTGAATTTATGCTAAAGGGTAATTATGCATGATAAGATGATAATTAGGTTTAACAACAAAGTCCAGGCAGCATCTACATGCAGTGAATAGAATAAGGGAACACTGAACATAAGGTAAAAGATTCAGACAAGGGCATTCAGTAGGAAAGCTGATAGCATGAAGATCTTGGATATATTGCTCTTCAATGAGACCCTAAATTATCAAGAATCAAGCAAAACGACATACTTGTTAACAGATGCACTATCTCTTGGTGCATTCATCTCAGAAAACCGGTTCCGTATCATCACTTCTTCTCTAGCACAGGCAGCAGCAGCTCTTACTTCCTCTTCAGAGAGACCCTTAAATCCATAAAAGTACAAATGAGAACAACCAAATGTCTCAAGCCAACAAGATAAAACAGTAGAAGATAAATAAACACAAAAACGCACATTTAAGAAGAATCGAGGGGTTTAAAGAAGGTACAATTCATAGACATACAATTCAACCCACAATCCCACGGTATGTTGTTCTCTTATTTTCTATTACATTGTTAAGAATTTGACTGGTTCCAAGATGACTCAACATAAGGGGAAAAAACACTCTGATTTTTTGCTAAAAATAACCAATGTTTCGATGGAAAGGGCAACTAACCGGAATTACTTGGCTAACATTGAAAATGTGTGACTGAAAAAAAGCACTAGAAACAACTTTTTTCAAAGCATCACAACAAAATTTCCTTAGAACATGTTTCAAGAAAATGAATAAGAACTCTGTCCTCAAATATTGGATCTATAATGGCCTACAGGATTGCCTAAATGTACATATTAAACATCCTAAACCCTTCTGCTAATGCAATTTTAGACAAAACTGAACTTATCACAAGTACCAGTGACTAAAAAAGCGAAAAGCGCCCCGAGGCGCCAAACCTGCTGTACTGCCTAGGAGCGAGGCGCGAGGCGAGGCGCTCGCCTCACCGAAGCGAGGCGTCCAAACTAAAAAAACACACATATATACCATAAAACATTTCATAATACCAACACATAACAATATTAATGTCCTTAGACTCCAAAAACATAATAATAGCATGAAAATATAAAAATATCCAAAAGATATTAGGCATATACGCTACTAACTAATCATCATTAAAGCTTAAGTCAATTTGTGCATCATCCTCTGATGCATATCCATCAACATCTTGTTCTTCTCCGTCATCCGACTCCCCTCCTATATCTCCCCATTCCTCTCCCTCCTCATCCACAAGTCTTACAGCACTAGGCCTAGAAGATGATGATGATGCTCTATTAGTCTTTGAAGCTGTTGCCCTTCTACTATATGTTCTTGTGCTCCTAATAGGCTCCTCAGTGGCGGTCGCCGGACGCCGGTGATGGTCGTCAGCTGTTAGAGTAAGAGGGAGAGAGCAGGGGATTTTTTTTTACTTAGGGCTGCTGCTGCTGCTGTTTGTTTAGGGTTTGAGACTTTGAAAAGTCTTCAATTATGTATTTATATCTACTCTAAAACCTTAAAAAAAAAAAAAACAACTAATAAAAAAAAGCGCGCTTTTTTAGCGCCTCGGTCACACCGTAAGGCGACCGAGGCGCTTGCCTAGGCGGCGCCTTTCTCACATCCGCCTCGCCTCAGTATACCGAGGCACCAAACCCCCAAAACGCGTCGCCTCGCGCCTAGGCGCGCTTTTTTAGTCACTGACAAGTACTATAGCCAATTATGAGATGTCTTAACTACTATATGTTTTGTGAAATGGAGATGATAATATTGTTGTGCTTGTAGCATCCACTTCACCCTAGGTTAAGAGCACCAGAGTTCATAAGAAAAATTCCTGTTATAGCCCAGCTTCCAGAAATAAAACAATTTATAATGTACAACCCCTATACCTAGCATTTCCAAAGCTTCACACAAACAATCCTTAATACCAGTAGCTAGTTTGTGTGCTTAGTCACTATTGATAGAGGGCAGGAATGAACAAACAGAAAGTACCTGCGCACGTGCTGCTGCAGCTGCAGCATTAGCTGCCTCCTCAACCTCTTGCTGATTTTTAGTAGCTGTTATTTTACTGCCGAGTTTGTGAAGATAATCCTCGGTCTGAGTTAAAAATGAAGAGAGAACAGCATATCTTTCCGCGGCCTCCCCCGGTACATTAGTTTGTTGTTCCAGCAACATCTCCCTATATCTTTCTACATCATTGTTTTTCAAGGCCTCCATCCTTTTATTACGGTCATCATCCTTCCTCTTGGAGAACTCCCTCAACATCCTTTCATGGTATTTATGAACCCCTCTATTACGAGCAGTTCGAGCATCACGGATGGCCCAATGTGCCTCAAGGAGCTTCTTGCGCCACTGAAATATAGATTTCAGTTGCTTCTCCCTAGATGCCTTCTGATTGGCCTGTGCTTGCCTGTTAAGCTCCTGTCGTTGACGCTCACACAGTCTAACAAATTTTCGATATGGTCTATCCGGCATAGCCATTATTTCTTGCTGCTGTTGCTCAATCTCATCCCTCAAGCGTGCCTGGCACTCCGCAAGCTGGAGTTTTTTTGACTCAATTTGTAGTCGTGTGACAAGATCTGGCCTGATTCTCTTCCTCTCTAAGTTTACAGCTAGTATTTTATCTATCTTCTCTATTTTCTCTGCCCTTTTCCTTTTACGGATCTGTCCACCTTCATCAGCAAAAAGATCTTTAATATCATATGCTAGAGTCAAATTGTTATTGTTGTTCATCATGGCAGGTCCAAGAGTCTCATGCTTCCTGGTGAAGACAGGGAAGTCAAACAACGGGCCATGATATTTTCGAGCTGAACCAGCATCCTTAGATTGTTGGGATGGATTACTTCCTTGAGTGGGTTTCTTAACTTGCATCGCATCTGAAACACTTGACTGTGTAGGTAATGCAATTCCTTTACCCCTGTCAGCAGTGGCATCAGGCCGGATAGGAGTTCTCTGAATGCCTGTTTCTGACTCCTCCTCAGATTTCCCAGAAATACCAAGGCCATGCTGCTCTTCTTTTCCAGGAGGAACCACAAACCTCTGGTCCTTTGCTGCAGTAACAGTGCTTAGCGTGTTTGGCGTTGAGGCGGTTGTCCTGTCATCTTCTGAACGTTCATCTTTTAAATTGCTTACTCCAGCCACTGATTTCACAACTGGAGGCTCCTTCTCACCAGACTCCACATATTTGGCATGCTCATCTGAAATATCTCCAGCTGGTTTATCCTTGCTAGCAGTTACAGGAGGTGGAGATACCTGTTGCATCTGCAGATCAAGCGATGGAGGAGCAATGTTCTGGAGCAATTCACGTGGCAGAGTTCCATCTCCTTTCTGCAACCAAACAAGAAGACAACAGATAACAGGGAAGTCTATCATCAAAAAAAAAAAAGTGAAAAAGAACCAGTAACAAAGATGTGAAACAATGTGGTGCAAATTTCTAAATGTGCAGAGAAATGCTCTAACCTTCAGGCGTCTAAACGCTAGAATCTGTGCTTTAAGTACAACCAGCTGCTGCTTGGTAAACCCAACATGCGATTGTCGGATTTGTGAACCTGGAGCTCCGTGAGATGTTGACGGTTTACATATATCCCCTTCGTTAGAGGGAGTGGTAGATTGTGGAGGAGATCGATTAAGTTGCCTGACATTTTGTGGCTGAGAAACTTCTGAGACAGTGACTGAAGATTTTGCAAGTGAAGCGTCACCCCCTTGGTTAACATTACCAGATGATTGTGCGGGATGCATAGGGGGAATTCCATGGCTGAGCAAGGTAGGTTGTCTGGGGGGCAACTGATTATCTCTACTATGCATAGAGAATTGTTGTGCAGATATATTTCCAGAGTTGTTAGGTAGAGCCGCACTGGAACTTACACCAAGATTACTAGGCGAAACTGCCTGCCTAGCTTTCGAAGACCCAGATTGCCCTGAAACTTCACTTGAGGAATTACCATGGGGAGAACTGTCGTTTCCAACTTGTGGTGAGCTAACATGCTGTTTGGCAAATGATACAGACTGAATACCAGTACTATTTTCATTTGCCTTCTGCTGAGCTGCCATCCTAGATTGCATGAGTGGGATAAGCTGCGCAACCATATTTGCATTTGCAGGATGTGACAGGTCAATATTACGCTCAATCGCCAAAGCCTGCATTGCCTGCATCTGTGCAGCCATAGCCATCTGATTGTTTGTCATGCTCATGATGTTATGTTGCGACTGCGCCCCCGGCATTGTTGCAGATGAGATTCCTTGACCAAGTAGTGTAGGATGATTAAGTTTTGGTTCATTTCTGGGATCCGGCACAGGCCGATGACTGTGATCTGTCTGTTTGTCATTATGAGCAACTTGCTCTGATTTCTTGGAGGAGGATGCCTGAGATTGATTTGCTGTTTGCATGGAAATCAACTCTTGCATCTTCATATTTCCCATCCGCATTTCTTGATCTTTGCCAAAAATACCTGGTTTTACCTGCTGCTGAGATGGAATCCCCATGTTTGATTTCTGTTGGGCTGCCTGGTACGCATATTGCAAATAAGCTTGTTGGATAGGATTCATCATTTGTTGCTCAACACCTTGACCCCTATTGTGACTTTGATCAGGAGTACTAGGAGAACCATGCTGGCCCAAATCCATGAATTTTCTAGGCTGTTGAGGTATGTGCATGGACCCAGATGCTGCTCCAAAATTGGCCGCCCCAAGGACTCCCTGCATGCTGCCAGCTTGGTAGGCCAAAAGGGCATCATTCCCTTCAGGTCTCCGCATAAATTGTTGTTGAAACGACTGAAATGACATTCAAAAGTCAGTTATATGTGTCAATATTCAAATTTCTAGAATATAACGCCAATAATATTTGCAGCTCAAGAGGAAAGCCAGAAGTTCAAGTAGATTTCAGAGCATTTAATGAAGAGCTGTACATGAAAACATAAGTAATAAACACCGACCAAACCATAGAATCTAGCTTCAAATTCAGGGACACTCCACCTAAAGGCGATCCAGGATAATATCACATGACTGAGGACACAGCAATGTTTGGCAGAAAGATGGTTAGAAGCCAAAAGCTGATTTTAGGAAGCAAAAGTTTCTTCTAATACTTTTTGCAGGGGTCTACGACTACAGAACCAGTGAATGGGAGGAAGTGAGTAGAAAATTATATCAACTCTACCATACAAAAAGTTACACCCCACATTGTACTTCCATCTTCTGTGGCAAATCATTGCCATTCCCTTCATACATTTATTACTGAATTATATAAAATTATATCTACGAAAATAAATATCAAAAAAGCTCAGGGGAAAACGATCCAAAAAATAAAAGGCAAATAAAGCAAAAAGCACCCTTAATGTGAAACATAACAGAGGAAAAAAAAATGGTTCTCAAATCTAAACATACTTAGTGCTAAGACATGCTGGGTATGATTCAATTATTGACATGTGATCCTTCAATTAAATAATTGCCAGAGCCACTTGTCTCTACAATCTCTTGGTGTGCCACTTTAAAAATTAAAAACAAGGACAGAAAAGAAGTCCAGCAACAGAAACAAAATACATGAGAAAGTGCAGGAACGTAGAAAGGTGGATTGAGAATAGATGTATGGGAAGAAAAAGAAAATATGCAAGTTACTCAAGCAAGTATTGGTTGTATTGTTAAATGCGCAGACATAATATCCCCTCTTCAGTAACATGATTCTAGAAGTCCTACAGTTGGATCTTGCAAGACTTAGACAATGAACATAACACACACAATAACAATTCTCCCACAATAGAGAGTGATAGTATAAATATATAATCCTTAGAATTGAGAATGAAAGAGATCAGCTTTAACATTTTTTAGATGAAAAACTATCTGGTAAGCCACTCTGCAGGGTCCAATTCAATTAAAAAACAATCAACAGTGATCAGAATCGATCATTAAGTAAACACTGAAAACAGAACTTCCTAAACAAGCCAACAGAATACTTGAGCGACCACCATATACATAGGTATAATTAACTTATGCCAGCATAGAGGCATGAGAAAATCAAAATAGTTAACAACATAAAACATTTGATAACACATTATATGAAGTTCACATGTAACAGGAAAAGGGGCATAAACCTGTCTCTGTTGTTGCTGCTGTCTCTGCTGCTGCTGTTGTTGTTGCTGCTGATGATGCTGCCTTTGCTGCTGCTGATCAAATGCAGACACAGCAGAGGAAGAAGAGGACGGCGAGGCAGAAGCAGAGGGAGCAGCATTGCGGCCATGCCCACCGCCTCCACCCTGTGGGGGCCCACCACCGGATTGCATGCAAGAAGCTCCAGAAGAAGATAAAGAGACTTGGCTTTACGGCAAGGACTTCCCACAAAAAAGCAAGAAATTTCAAGAAATTACAGAATCCCCTTATTATAACAACTGAATGAAGTAGGGCCCAGCTCCAGACTGCGTGAGACTCGAGAGACACCCAATGAAAATTGACCAAAGCTCAAATTTCAGCTTGAATTCAAAATAAGCAAATTCTACATACTCCTATTAAAAATCCTATAACGATCAGCGCCAGAATCAGAGTTAAAACGCAGTCGTACGCACAATTCAAAACAACCTCCTAGTTCACGATTTCAGGAAACAGCTCAGTTCTCCCAAAGAAACAAACAAGAAAAGAGCAAAGCGCAAAAAAATCAATATATTTCCAGAAATAAACCCTTGCAAAATTGAAGCTGGCAGTAGAGTCAATACGCTGTCGTCTCGAGTTTCCGGCCCCAAAATTCAAAATCCACTTCCCCGACACATGTCCCACATTTAGGGGATACCTCCATACATATATAAACCTGCCTACATCGCATCAACCCATTTTCTGAAAATGCTAAAAAATTGGGATTTTTTTGGCGCGAAATGGTAGGGCCCAGATCGATCTGATGACCGGCGATTTTCCCCGAACTTGCCGGAGATCTTTACCACACTAAAAATCTCCCTCACTCAGTGTGTGTGTGCCAGTGTGTGAGAGAGAAAGAGAACGAATTTCACGCAATTTCCTTTTTCTTTTGGTTGGAGGGGCCAAGCCCTAAGGGCAACCTATATAGAGAGGCTGTGATGAATTTTTTCCCACTTTCGTTTACTGGACCAGGGTACTATTGTCTATTGTCTTTTCACCTTCTTGTGCCTAACCATGGTTAACTTATTCATGGTGTGGTTAAATTGATTGCACATCGACGACGCGTTTGGGTTCGGATCGCCTATTGTTGTTGGGTGATACTCTACCTAATTTACACGGATATTTTATAATTGGGGACGTATTTGGATGGGGATCGCCTTAATCGTGATAATCGATAAAATTTACACGTATTTGTTATAGTTGAGGGTGTGTTTGAATTGAGATCGCCCAATTTACACATTTTTTTATAGTTGGGGGCATGTTTGGGTTAGGATCATCCAACCATGATAATCTACCCAATTTATATGCATATATGTTAGTTGATAATGTGTTTAGGTTAGTCGCAATCTGTACGTATTTGTTATGATTGAGGACGTATTTGAGTTGGGACTTGGGATAGCTAACCATGACAATCTACTTAATTTACATGTATTTGTTATAGTTGAGAGTCGAACCATTGTGAAATGATAATCTACATAACTTACGTGTATATGTTATATTTGAGGGCGTGTTTGGTTTGGGATCGTTGAACCAATGCTGAATGGATACCGTGCTTAACTTACCTGTATATGATACAGTTGAGGAGTGTTTGGTTGGAATTCTCAAACCATTGTTGGAAGAATTATCTACCTACTTTACACATGTATGTTATAGTTGAGGGTGTATTTGGACTGAGATCGTCCAACCATTGTTGGAACGATACTCTATCCAAGTTACGATTAGTATGTTATAACTGAGGGCGTGTTTGGGCTTGACCGGCCACCCATTGTTGGACGGGCACTCAACCCAATTTACACGTATCTATTATAATTGAAGTCGTGTTTAGATCAGGATCACTTAATTATTAAGGTTAATTACAACAACTCCACCAAATCATCAGCGTTTTTACACATAAATTATTGAACTTTTTTTTTTTGTCACTCATACATATAAACTACATGGGTTTAGAGAAACCACTAAACTTATTTTTCAATCATTTTTAGCCTGAATCCACATGTGACTTGCGCGTTATAATTTTTTAAGGGCTTTTATTATCCAAACATGTTTTTTAGTAGGTAGAGAGCCGCTCATCTTCAACAATGGAGATTCTAAACATTGGATAAAGAACTACTGATGATTCAAAGAAATTGTGTGGAAAGGAAAGATATGAAAGAATTTTACGCGTTTGACATACTAAAAAGGTTGATTGAACGAAAAAAGTCATTAAAAGTTTATCACGCGCAAGTAACATGCGAAATTCCGACAAAAAGTGATCGAAAAATAAGTTTGGTGGTTTATCTGTCAATCAGAAAATAAGTTTGGTGGTTTATCTGTCAAATCTGTGTAGTTTATATGTATCGATGCCACAAAAAAAGAGTTTAGTGGTTTATGTGCAAAATGCTGATAATTTGATGGAATTGCTGCAATTAACCCTAATTATTATTAGGATTTGGGAGGATATTCTACCTAATATACATGTATTTGTTATAATTGAGAGCGTGTTTGGAGTAGAATCGTCAAACCACCTTGCCCAAAATTCACATGTATCCCCTAGGGTATGTATCATAATAATAATAATAATATTATTAATATATTGAGTTTTATGAAATAATAAAACTATATTATTGAATGTGGGAGAAGTAGTTTGTAACACCAAATATGTTACACGAAATTCAACCAGGGCACGATAAAACTACTTTCCAATTTTATGTCTTTTTTTTGGAAAAATCTATGTCCTTTAGTCAAGTTATATTTAAGGTTCAACTGATTTTTGTTTGATTAAATTATTGTTATGTATAATTTGGCTTCTATAATTTTGTTATTCATTGGCCTATATTACCCAACATGTGATATACGAAAGATAAAGCCAAATCTAAAATTGATTGCCTAATTTCTAATTAAATATTTAAAATGTAATATTCCTTCCGTCCCACTCAAATTTGAACACTTTCATTTTCGATATGTTCCACACCAATTACATACCCTTAAAAAGAAAAGTTCTCTTACAATCTCCACCTTTGAAAAAGTCAACCAAAAAGCAAAAATAATTTTTCCTTAATATACGTGTTCGGCCGTACTTGCAAATCTGAATGGGATAGGGGGAGTGCTACCTATCTTTTCCTTAGTTGTAGTGTCGTAGATTTAGATTTTGTAAAATATTTGTAAATATTTTTCTTGTACGATTTTTTTTCTATATTTGTTCAAATACTATCGTTGCTAACTGGAAAGAGACATACACCAAAGAAAATGGTTAAGAAAATTTAGGAATTGAAGAATAGAGAAAAGTAATTAATTACTTATTTGTCTATTTCACATACTCTTTAAATTTTATAATCTCAAAGTACTACTATATCTATGGAAAATTATCGTGTTCATCCAGTAGTTTTGACATTTTCATATAATATACATATTGAGAATAATTATTTTTGTGAATGACGCGTCATAATAAATGCTATTTACTCGTAAAAAGGAGGCGCGGTTAATAAAGGGAAACAACAATTAAAGTCCTAACACCGTCCAACAATAGTACAGAGTCGTTGTGAGACAAGAACAAAATTCTGATTTTCTGTTAGACTACATATTTCATCTTCTTTTAATTATTATCGTGAATGAAGCGTCATAATAAATGTAATTTACCCGTAAAAATGCATGTAGTTAATAAAGGGAAACAACAATTAAAGCCCTAACGTCGTCCTGCAACAGTGACGTAGGTTAGAGCTTTTGAGAGACTAGAACAAATATCTTATTCTCTAGAAGTCTAAATGTTTCATCTTCTACTAAATAATCTTTAATACACGATACGGATTAATTAGTGACATCATCTAACACATGTTACATTTGGTAAATATTGTGAAATATAAGATGAAACACACATTTGTGGGTATGAGTTATCCTTCATTCCGAGGGCCTCAATCCAACTCAAACATAGGCTCCTATTTGCACTAGTTTCACTCTTATTTTTAGAATTGTGTTGTATAGTATTTTTACAAATTATTATTATTATTATTATTATTATTATTATTATTATTATTATTATATATTAACTCTATTTAGAAAAGGAAAAAAAGATTTGTATCTTTTGTTCGAATAATAAGATTAGGTAGACAATAATGATTTCACACAACATGCATCTCATGTTCATACAATTTATAAGTATGGTATTTACTTTTCATGGAGCTAACAAAATTAGTCTGAGTTGATGGACTGGCATAATTCGTCTGATATTTTAGATTGATTAATTATAGAGATCTTGGTCCAAAGTACTATTGTATCCAACAAATGCAATCTAATGCCTAATGAGTCAAAAGATCAACAAATCGTGGTTTGGCCCGAAATATTATAAAATATTTTAAGGAGATGAGTTGGACTTTACTTACTAATTTTATGCCTAATAAAACTTTGGTCGATCTAACCGGCTCAACAAATGACTTGGGCCTAACGAATTGGGCCGAATCAGACTGCCTGAATTGTCACCTTTAATGTGTGTTGAGGGGAACAAGAGAAAGAATTAGATTTAAGACCTTATATACGTTGCTTTGAAATGGCAAAAATCTTTATGAAATTTTGTTTTTTCTTATAGTAAGTAATCATTTTTTTATTTTTTTCCCTGCTTTCAAAGATATCCAATTGATTTAAAGTATTCTTATGCATCACTTAAAAAGTAAAACATATAAAATAAATAAAATTAGTGACATGTTAGAATTTCAACAAAAAAATATATTAAAGCATTTCCAACTTTTAGATATAATAAATATATATGTGTGTGTATAACAAAAGCTAAGTAGCTACAAATGGTTTCTTTAAAAACAACAAAACTTATGACTGATAATAATATCTGACAAGTAGATATTTCTTTTATTGAATCATATTCGATTGCACTATTTGATGCTAAAAAAAAAAAAAAAAAATTGGAAAAAATTAATAGTGGTGTATTTGAAAATGACTTAAAAAAACACGGGATTGGTAAAATCGAGATACTAATTGGACTCGCTGTCCGTAAGACGATATTACCCCGAATCCAAGTGTTAGCAGTCTTCGACAATCGTCCCCAAGATACAACGACTTTAGATCGCAGTACAACAATACCAAAGCTTTCGGCGAACTACTCGATACTTAGGACTTTCTTTTAGACTTAAAAAGACTCAAATACCACAATTTGCAAAATATGCTAAATGTAGACTGTAGTGATTGTCTTTGTATTTGACCTTTGTAATTCGATGATCTGAGATGTAAATGTGAAGGTCTATTTATAGAGTTCTAGGCATCATTTCGTGAACAGTTGCATCATTTTAACATGATCAATCACAACCATTATATCATTCTTTGTCACCAAAGGTCACGATCTAATGGTTAGATTGTATCATTTTTCAAACATTTACGACCTTTCGTTCACACCTATTCCACCTGAATAATCGCAACTTTTCGTGACACATTTTTGTCTAAAAGATACTTCTCCATTCACACTCCGAAATTCCAACAATCTCCCACATGAATGGAAGAAGTTGTTTCTCTGTTAGAACTGCTCAAAGATTGGTCCACACCAACCTTCCAAAGCCAACTTCTAAAACAACCCTGACATAATGACAACTAATGCATGTACATACTAGACTGACACACACAAGAAAGTCCCGACGAACCACCATTGCATCGAGATAGGTAGCTTTCGACTTTGAACCTTCCCTAGTGAGATGCTATCGGATGTACTCACGGCTTAGTGAACGCGATTTTGAACTGGCCGCTTTTGTTGTACACCAAGACAATTACAGTTCTATTATCTTTCGATTCTCGTGTTATGTCCGTAGGACCGTGGACCATATCTTGGATTCATAAGCGTTCAATGTGAAGCGACATCATACTTATATAGGTGACTCCTTTTAGGACTAATCCAGGGGTAGCCTGAAATACCTCACCATATTTGGTACATGAGTCCTTATAAGCGTAATCGCTTAACCTTACCACATGTCATCAGGAAAACAATTGGTTGTCTCTAGGAATGAGTTTGAATGATATCTAGGTTTTAAACTGAACAGATTCGAGTTCCAAGTGCCCGAATGGCCATTCATAATTTAGTTGTCTCATTGAACCAAGTTCGTAGGATCTCCACTCATCATGGTTGAGTTACCGTTATGCCCGATCTTGGTGTATATATTTTGAACTCATTCCCCTTAGTCATGCTGCGTAGGTGATCTCTCGTTCAGAATTTCATTCACGGATCTGTATTCTTCTATTGGAGATCAAGATGTCTTATGGCCTCCAGTTATAGTTTTAGGTACCTTTTATTCTTAGCATAACACTTATCACATTTGAACACTTTTGTGGAAAGACCGTAACTACCACAATTGAACATTTATGAGAAAAGACTGCATCTCTTCACAATTTTGACATTTTTATGGAAACTTAGTTCCCATGTTGGGGTGTCTAGGCCATATCTTAAGTAATCAATGATTGAACTACTTAAATTGTAGTTTGGAAACTATATAGCTATTTCTTCAGCTACCAATAATTTAGCTCATTGGACTTGTATCAAATTTTATTGGGCTCAAATCTTTTGACCGATTCAATCCATGTCCATGATTTAGCCCAATGGACTTGCATCCATCTAGTTGGGCTCATGTCCTCTTCAAGAACAATATCATTTTTGGACTCCTTGAGTCTATGTAGACATCCATTTAGTCATGTAGGAAATTCATCATATTTGGGCCTCTCCAAGCCCATATCATTTGTCTTTGGGCTTGACCAAATGGCCATGTAGTGATTTTTTTTTTTTTTTTTTTCACACATAAACGCACGACCACCCTTAAGTCTAACCGATGGGATTTTCCATCTTAACCAATTTTGTTCTCCTAAAATAAAGTCTTACTGAAATCCAAACTCTTTGGGCCTACTAGGTCTTTATTTATGCGATAATTCCCACCATCTGATTAAATTGGGTGTTCATCTGCACTCTAGCAGATTTGTGTCTCACCTTATAAAGACACCATAATATGAGTCCAAAATTTATTTAGGCCCTCAAATCTTAAATTAAGTCCAACTAGTCAATTGGCTTTCTTTAGCAGAAGTTTATTCTGCATGCCCCTAGGACACGTCCGACTATTCTTTACAGACCAGAATGGTTAAGTCCATAAACACAGCAAATAATTTTGATTAGACCTGAAATTATAGTATCATCATACTAAATGAGGCCTCAATTAAAAATATATTTGCGCCCCCACAATTTCATTTGTTCCAAATGTTGGACTTAAAGCATCAATTTGATGAAATGATACAATTAGACCATAATTTGCAAAATATGTTAAATGCAGATTGTAGTGATTGTCATTGTATTCAATCTTCGTAATTCGGTGATCAAAGATGTAAATGTGAAGGTCTATTTATAGACTTATAGATGTCATTTCGTGAGCAGTTTGCATCCTTTTAACTTGATCAATCACAACCCTTAGATCGTTCCTTTTCACCAAAGATCACGATCTAATGGTTAGATTGCATCATTTTCCGAACATTCACGACTTTTCGTTCGCATCTATTCCACTTGAATAGTTGCAACTTTTCGTAATAACTTTTCGTCTGAACGATATTTCTCCATTCATACTCCGAAATTCCAACATTTGATTCTCCACCAAATAACACATTAGCAATCAACTTGTTTTATTCTTCATCTGCAACACATAAATAAACCAAAATCAAATTATTACTAAGTACATTGTTAAGATATATATATATATATATATATATATATATATAAATGTTAATTGTGTAAATAATTAAAAGATCTCACATGTGGGTTTGTTAGACTTGGTTAGTCAGTTAGATGGTTGATATATAGCAACAAACCAAATTCTGTATATAATGTCTTTAGTGGAAAAATAAGAATTTGACTTTTCTTCTCTGAATTTTCTCTCTCAACATTAGAAGTTTTTCAACTTCTTCATGGTATCAGTAATCGGGTTTAGATCTTGATTTCTGTTTTTTTTCTCGTCTGCTATTGATCGATTTGTTTATCGATCGTTTTGATTTCTAGGTTGTGAGAGTTGAGAGTTTCTTCCTTTTTGTTCGCTATAGCGATTTGGGGTTTTTTGGTTTAGATCTTCGAATTGAAGATTTCTTGTTCGATTCTCTGTTCTCAAAGAGATTTTATCTTCATTTTATCGATTATCTTCTTTAGATAATCGATTGAGGAAAACTAGGGTTTCTTAAGATCTTGGCGATTCAGTATTCTTTTTGTACAATGGCGAGACATGCAGCAGCCCCTCCTGATAATCATGCTCCGGCACAGGCAGCTCCGGTCGTCCCTCCGGTTGTTCCTCCGCCACAGCCGCCGTTTCAGATTCCTCTTGACAATCCGGTATATTTGTCCAATTCGGACAATCCTGGTATGACTTTAGTCGCTCACCTCCTTACTGGTAGTAATTTTAACTCATGGAGAAAATCTAAAGAGGATAGGGCTAAGTTGAAATGTACCCATTGTGGGGGAATGAGGCATGAAGTGGCTGAATGTTTTCAATTACATGGGGTGCCAGACTGGTATAAAAAATTACAGGATCAAAAAGGTCATTTGGCTGCCAATTTGACTGTTGAAAAAGAGTCTGTTTCTGCTACTAAACCTCCTGATTTTTCTGCTATAATTCAACAGGAGCTTGCTAAGTACTTTTCTACTAAAAACTTGAATGAGTTGTCTGTTGATTGTGCAAATGCTGTGACGTTTGCAGGTGTGTTGCTTTCTAACGTTAGTCATTCTGTTACTCAAAATATCCCTAGAAAGTCTTGGATATTGGACACTGGTGCTAGTAAGCACATGTGCTCCAATATACATTGCTTTTCTAGTATATCTTTATTACCTTGTCCTATTAACATTTTACTTCCTGATGGTGCCACAAAGACTGTTAGTCATTCGGGAACAGTAAATGTTACTAAGGACATTGTTTTGTTTGATGTTTTGTTTGTGCCGTCTTTCAAATATAATTTGTTGTCGGTTTCACAATTGGCTATTAAGAGTAATATGCAGGTTGTCTTTACTAATTCTAATTGTTTGCTACAGGACCTGAAGAGTAGCAAAGTGGTTACAACAGGCATCTTAGTGGGAAATTTGTACATTTTGCATTCTACTTTCAATAGTTCTTTTCAATTCACTCATTTCCCTGTATGCAATTCTACTATTGTTTGTAATTCCTTGAAGTTTTGGCATGCTGCTCTTGGACATGCTTCTGTTACAGCCTTGTCTCATTTACCTTTTTTGAAGAATTTGTGCAATAAAGCTGATGTTGATGATATTAGACAATGTAACCCTTGCTTTAAGGCTAAACAACATAGATTACCATTTAATAATAGTTCTATTCAAACTTCTGGTATTTTTAGTATGATACACATAGATATATGGGGGCCTTGTAAAGAACCCAGTTTGACCAATACACCTTATTTTTTAACCATTGTAGATGATTTTAGTCGTGCTACTTGGGTGTTTCTAATGCATAATAAGACTGAGATTGTAAAAATATTGAAAGATTTTATTCTGATGGTAAAAACTCAATTTGGTAAAGCTATCAAAGTAGTAAGATCTGATAATGGCATGGAATTTCTAAGTCTTGATTGTAAGAGTCTGTTTGCATCATTTGGTATTCTGCATCACACCACATGTACCTATACTCCTCAACAAAATGGCATTGTTGAGAGGAAACATAGACATCTTTTAGAAATAGCACGATCTGTCATGTTTCATGCCAACTTGCCTTTACATTTCTGGCCGTATTCCATTTTGATTGCAGCATTCATTATAAATAGGTTACCTACTCCTATTCTTGAATGGAAAACTCCTTACCATGTGTTGTATACCAAAACCCCTGATTATAATTTGCTTCAACCTTTTGGTTGTCTTGCTTATGCTGTTAATGTTGGCCCTAATAAGAATAAATTCACTACTAGATCTCATAGATGCATATTTTTGGGTTTTGTGGCTGGAAAGAAAGGGTATCTATTATATGATTTAGATAGAGATACAACACTTGTCTCTAGAGATGTTCAATTCTTCTCAAATGTGTTTCCCTTTTCTGAAAAACATATTAACATAATTGCTGATGCTGATTTGCCTGTTTTGCCTAACTCTAGAGTAGTTAACAGAATTCGTGAGGAAAATTCTGATGCATCAGATTCTGCACCTGAGAGTCCGCAATTAGGGAGAGGTAAAAGGGTAAAGAAGCTTCCATCTTATTTGCAAGATTTCAAGTGTGATCAGGTTTCTAATTTGGTAGTTTCTCATGAGCATTGTACTCCTGAATCTGGTAAGCCGTATCCTCTTAATGCTTTGTCACAATCTAGTATGAATGGTTTTAGTGATGATTATTTGGAATTTATAGCCAATGTATCTGTTTTGAATGAACCTACTTGTTACTCACAAGCATGTAAAACTAAGGAATGGGTAGAGGCTATGGATAAAGAATTAGAGGCTTTAGAAAAAAATAACACTTGGGTTTTGACTGACTTACCGGCAGGTAAAAATGCGATTGGTAGTAAATGGGTTTACAAGGTTAAGTTGAAACCGGATGGTAATATTGAGAGATATAAAGCAAGGTTAGTAGCGAAAGGCTATACTCAAGTATATGGTGAGGACTATACCGAGAGTTTTAGTCCGGTTGCTAAAATGGTCACGGTTCGGATGTTATTTGCCTTAGCTACTACGAAAAGTTGGCCCATATCACAGTTAGATATTAATAATGCTTTCTTACATGGATTTATAGACAAAGAGGTTTACATGAAACCACCTTTAGGTTATACTAAAGCTAAAATTGGACAGGTTTGTAAATTGGAAAGAAGCTTATATGGATTAAAACAAGCTTCTAGGAGATGGAATTGTGAATTCACACAAAAAATTATTCAGTTTGGATTTAAACAATCTGCTTTTGATCATTGTCTGTTCATTTATGACAAAGATGATTATTTTCTTGCATTACTTGTTTATGTCGATGATGTTTTAATTACGGGCTCAAATACTAAATTGATTGATCAGTTAAAAGCTTACTTGCATGAATTATTTACTATTAAGGATCTCGGTTATGCGAAATATTTTTTGGGTATTGAAATTGCTAGAAATGAAAAAGGGATGTATTTATGTCAACGTAAATACATTCTAGATATTTTGCGTGACACTGGTCTTACGGGCTGTAGACCAGCCTCAGTCCCATTACCTACTGGCCTTGTTTTAAGCTCATCACAAGGAGAGCTTATGGAAGAACCAGATAGGTATAGAAAATTGATTGGCTGTCTGTTATATCTAGGCTTCACACGCCCCGATATTACTTACGCAGTCCAACAATTAAGTCAGTTTGTCAATCAACCTTTCAAAACTCATTGGGATGCAGCTTTAAATATCGTACGTTATTTGAAAGGTTGTCCAAATTTAGGCTTATTTTATGCTTCAAATACTACATTAATTCCCACTGCATATTGTGATGCAGATTGGGCATCTTGTAAGGATACAAGGCGTTCCATTACAGGGTATTGTGTTTTTCTTGGCACCTCGTTAGTTTCATGGAAAGCAAAGAAACAAACTACGGTTTCAAAGTCTTCAGCCGAAGCCGAATACAGATCGTTAAGTTCAACAGTCTCGGAGCTTCAGTGGATTTCGTATATCTTGGAAGATTTCAAAATACAAGTTCCGAAACCAATAAAACTGTATTGCGACAATAAAGCAGCCATCCACATCACCGCAAACCCGGTGTTTCACGAAAGAACCAAACATTTAGAGATTGATTGCCACCTCGTCCGAGAAAAGTATAAGGAAGGCCTTATAGATTTACAGCATGTGCAGTCGAAGAATCAACTAGCCGATTTCTTTACAAAGATCTTAGGGCCAACACAATTTCAGTTTCTTTTGTCCAAGTTCGGCCTACTTAATTTCTAGTAGTCGTCCGACTTGAGGGGGGGTGTTAAGATATATATATATATATATATATATATATATATATAAATGTTAATTGTGTAAATAATTAAAAGATCTCACATGTGGGTTTGTTAGACTTGGTTAGTCAGTTAGATGGTTGATATATAGCAACAAACCAAATTCTGTATATAATGTCTTTAGTGGAAAAATAAGAATTTGACTTTTCTTCTCTGAATTTTCTCTCTCAACATTAGAAGTTTTTCAACTTCTTCATACATAGAAACAAACGAACATAAATAAATGGAACAATTCAACTATTTGTGCAATTTGCTTCAGAAGCGAAGCGATGTAGCCAATTCATAGTACAAACGAGCATTTGAACATTTTAATGGAGAATAAACTACGTTACTTGTTCAAAACACGAGAAACCAATGCAAAATGCAGATTCCGATGCCACCGAGCAAAGAAAACGTGAAAAGCGGTTAATTAGATAAGTCAACCCTACCCTTGGCCCAAGTTTTAATAGGTCGAGAGACGAGTAGGGCAGGATAGTTATAAGGGTCAGCGAAACTAAGGTCCAACCTTCATATATTTAGAATCGGACTTGTTTTAACATTTCTATCTACTAGAGGCGGTAATTCAGGTAGCCGACTCGATCTAATCCATCACGCCAAATGACATACATCGGACAGGACTGCAACCCGTTGGTCGTAACTATTGGGTCCAATAATAATTCGAACTAAGATTCATATTGTTCAACCCGTCTAAAATATCAAACAAGCTCATTGAAGTCAATTTAACCGTCTCTACCCCCTACTTGCCACTGTGACCATCATATAAAGACTACGAAAAATGGTGTAAAAGTAGAGGCGGCAAAATTGTAGGTCCGATATTTTAGATGGGTCGGACCATAAAAATGTAAACCCGAAGTACTATTTGGCCGATCAGACCGACCTGATTGGAAAAGCCCGACGGGCCCCCGGCCGACCCAATAATCTTAGTATACTATAGGGGAATATTCCGAGCCTGACCGACTAATTTTAGGCCCGATCAATTGCCACCAGGTAAAACAAATAAAATGAGGAAATTATTAAATGGGATGCTTTTGAAATCCTAAAAATTTCATAAAATAAAAAAAAGGGTCAATTACCAAAAGCAACCTGTATTATGAGCCTTTTTCAGTTTTGCAACCTAAACTTTTTAGTTTTTCCGATGACAACCTGTATTAATTATTTTTTTTCAATTTGCAACCTCCGGATATATTTCCGGCTATATAGGTGTGACTTGCACATGTTCTTTTTTGGATCAATAAGATAGCGACACGTGGCGGCTAATAAAATATTTAAAAAAATATTAATAAATATTTTAAAAATTTCAGAAATTTCATTAATAAATCTAGAAAATTAATAAAAAAAAATCTGAAATTCTTTTAGAAATTCTAAAAAATTATTTAAAATTTAAAAAAATTATTTATAATCGAAAAAATAAAATAAAATAATTTTGTAATTAATTAAAAATTTCTGAAAATTCATTAATAAATCTAGAAAATTAAAAAAAAAAAAAAATCTGAAATTCTTTTAGAAATTCTAAAAATTTATTTAAAATTTTAAAAAAATATTTAAATTTTAAAAAAATTATTTATAATCGAAAAATAAAATAAAATAATTTTGTAATTAATTAAAAATTTCAGAAATTTCATTATAAATTCTGAAAAAAAATATTATTTCTAAAATTAATTTGAAATTCTAAAAATTTATTTAAAATTAAGAAAAATCATTTAAAATCAAAAAAATAATTTTAAAAACAGAAAATAAAAAATAATAAAAAAACGGGAAATTACATTTATAACTCCAGAAAATTAAGAAAATAAAATAAAATTATTTAAGAAATTCTAAAAATTTATTAAGAATTCAGAAAATTTATTTATAATCCCAAAAATTAAATACATAAAATGCACTTCTTAAATTTATTTATACCGGAATATACGAAGTTCCCTCTCTTTTATACTAATTTTCTACAATTTATAATTATTTTTTAGTATTTAAAAATTAATTTCTAAAATAATTTTTTTGAATTAGCTATCTGATTTTAAATGATTTTTCTTAATTTTAAATAAATTTTTATTATTTTTTATTTTCTGTTTTTAAAATTATTTTTTTGATTTTAAATGATTTTTCTTAATTTTAAATAAATTTTTAGAATTTCAAATTAATTTTAGAAATATTTTTTTTTCAGAATTTATAATGAAATTTCTGAAATTTTTAATTAATTACAAAATTATTTTATTTTATTTTTTGATTATAAATAATTTTTTTAAATTTTAAATATTTTTTTTAAATTTTAAATAAATTTTTAGAATTTCTAAAAGAATTTCAGAGTTTTTTTTTAATTTTCTAGATTTATTAATGAATTTTCAGAAATTTTTAATTAATTACAAAATTATTTTATTTTATTTTTTTGATTATAAATAATTTTTTTTAATTTTAAATAATTTTTTTAAATTTTAAATAAATTTTTAGAATTTCTAAAAGAATTTCAGATTTTTTTTATTAATTTTCTAGATTTATTAATGAAATTTCTGAAATTTTTAAAATATTTATTAATATTTTTTTAAATATTTTATTAGCCGCCACGTGTCGCCATCTTATTGGTCCAAAAAAGAACATGTGCAAGTCACATGACCTATATAGCCGGAAATATAGCCGGAGGTTGCAAATTGAAAAAAAATAATTAATACAGGTTGTAATCGGAAAAACTAAAAAGTTTAGGTTGCAAAACTGAAAGATGCTCATAATACAGGTTGCTTTTGGTAATTGACCCTAAAAAAAAATCCGACCTGCCGGATTCGAACCAGCGACCTAAGGATTTCAGTAAACAACTACAGTCCTCCGCTCTACCAACTGAGCTAAGGTCGGATGTGTTATCTGCTTCGAATTTATGTTTAAATAGAAATCATTAATTCTGAAATGGAAAAAAGGATTAATATAGTTTTATACAGATAATCCGCTTCGCTTAATCTATCATTTCTGTTTAAAACTCACCAAGCACTAGTTGAGCTCTAACTCGAAAGATGAGCCGAAAATGATAATAATTTATATAAATAAATAATTAAGTCGAGTCAAGTTTGAACTTGTTTGGCTATGTTTTCTCAATAGTTGAGCTCTAACTTGAAAGCTACGGTTTTAGTCTACTTCGAGTATTTCCATCATATCCATACAATTCGATTACACCCCTAAATATACATGTTTTAATTATTTCTTAGCATAATCTTATTTTACTTAGATGTCATGTATTAATATAATTGGATTAGGAGATGGAATATCAATGTTATTTAGTACACCTAAAGCTTGTATATGTGACATCAGTTTTCATTCATTTTATTATACTCTACTTTTCCATATAGTTTGTTTGATTTTTCCCCAACCCTTATAAGCAGCCCCTTCTACAATATTCATAATGTTGGTGGAATTTCCTGGGTAAATGGAGAAATATGTTTTAAACAAAAATGTGATTACGAAAAGCTACGTCTGCTCTAGTGAAATAAGTGTTAATGAAAGGACGTGAACATTTGAAAAATAATGTAATAAAATTATAAAATCGTGATATTTAATCAAGAATGACGATCTAACTGTTGTGATTGATCAAATTGAAAAGATCCACCCGTTCACAAAAATGACACCTAAAATTTATAAATTGACATTCTCATTCACACTCCATACGATTCCAAATTGGTAGAGATAAGTTTTAAAATCCATCATAATATCCAGAAATGAGTTAATTTTGATTCCTTATTCGTTCCAAATACTATTTCATTTATCGTGTTCTTACATTTTCTGTAATTGCAAGAACTGAGTGTTTGTCTCTTGGAAGACGATTAACATACAACTGCAAGCACCCCGGATGGGACAATTTCGTCTTAGGAAAATGGTGTTTTAACACTCGCTTCCACTCTATCATGTCCAATATTGATTGGATTAATTATAGTTATAATCATACGTTTTCGTAGTCATTCGTATTACAACTGCGAACCTAAATTTTTCCTACGACATGTTTTGTCTCGAAAAACATAGACAAGAGTTTAAAGACCTTTTAAAATTTAACAGTCTAGTAAAGCAAAAACCATAAAAAAATCATTCATTTGACTGAGAAAAACAATGACAACACAAGATTTCAATTTCTGTTGTCTCTTACATCATTCTGTCCCACAATCTACTCAATCCTTAATCAACTGAAACAGGTTGCATGTTTTCAGCTTCTCTCCTCAGCTCCTCGAACAAAACCGACGACAAGTATCGCTCTCCAAAGCTCGGATGAATCGTCTGCAAGAATGAACACAAAAAAGCAACAGCAAAAAAGTCATCACAAGTTACATTGCACTCAACATCATAAGTTACAGCTTGTCCAGTTCTTACCACAATGAGTTTGCCTTTGTTTTCGGGCCTTCTAGCAAGTCTAAGTGCAGCAACCGTGTTAGCTCCAGACGAAATCCCAACCTACGTATATACAAAAAAATCATCGTCTCATGTTTTCCAGACAAAAGGGAATGTGATAAGAGAGTTAATTGATTAATTCTGTTACCATTAGCCCTTCTTTTAATGCTAACTGTCTGGCCATGTTAACAGCATCTTCACTCGAAACCTGCAAAGAGCTTCTTGTTAGCTTACGAGCGCTTTTGAGCTAACGAGTGTAGGATGATTATTACCATAAGAACTTCTTCCATCACATCCATGTCCAGTATATCGGGCTTGAATCCAACTCCATTGCCAGTAATGTGATGAGGGCCTAGTTTTCAACACATTTTTCGTGTGGTTATCGTTTTGATTATCATTTAGTCCAATCTTGATCAGGGACGATGTTGTTACCTGGTTTACCGCCGTTCAGAATATTGCTTTCTTCCGGCTCAAGCCCGTAAATCTGGAACATAAGGCCATATTAATATCATAAACTACTATGCAGTGAAAGTTCACACGGACACCACAAGAAAACTGTCAAATTCCAACAGAACAAAACACTGTCGGAATTCAGTGTTTTCCATTGGAATCTAGAGTGCGTATTTCTCTATTTCAGATAGCGTTTCATCTCCCACCATCAACACACGCCTTTTGTACTAACGACAACACGTGCGTATGGTGAAAGCGAATATAATAGGACATGAAACACTATTTGCGCCATAAATTTACCTTGACATCAGGATTCTGCGACTTCAAGTACTGTCCAACGCCAGACACAGTGCCTCCACTGCCGATGCCCATAATGAAAATGTCGACTTTTCCATTCGTATCCTCCCAAATCTCCGGCCCCGTCGTCTCAAAATGCACCTGTGTATTGGCAGGATTCGAAAACTGCTGAAGCATAAACCCATCCGGCGTCGATTCCAGAAGCTGGTAGGCTTTCTTAACAGTGCCTCCCATTCCTTTAGTAGGATCAGTGAGGATCAAATCAGCTCCAAATGCTCTCATAGTCACCCTTCTCTCTAAGCTAGTGTAAGAAGGCATTGTCAGCACCATCTTGTAGCCCTTCATTGCCGCCATAAACGCCATGCTTATTCCCATGTTACCTGACGTCGGCTCAATCAACGTCGTCTGAAATTCGAGAGATACGATGATGTGAATGGATGTAAAATGAATGATCAGAATGAACACGAATTACTGAATTAGTATACTCTGCCTTACCTTTCCAGGGGTGATAAGGCCTTTTTTCTCAGCATCTGTGATCATAGCATATGCTGGTCTGGATTTTCACATAAGCAAAATGTTAAAAATGGCCAATGAAAATAAACATCTAAATTTTGTGAACAAAATAAGAGCCGGGCCGAGGGGTGCAACAAGTGCCGTTACACAGGGCTGCACCGGCCAAGGCCCAATATATCTGGTTCAGATATTCTCTTACATAAATATCCTATATCTTCTATATAATCGGATGGCTGCCACGTTGACACTTTTTCGGATGTGCCGATTTTATTTTTGTACAAGGTCTTCTAAAATGTTGGACCGAGTCTATAACAAATAAAAATTCGTAGATATAGATATAGATACTACCTGTCTTTGATGCTAGCAGTAGGCTGCATCATTTCTTGTTTAACAGCCACATAAGCACCACATCCCTCAGTGACTTTGTTTAGATATACAAGAGGTGTTCTCCCAATTAGCTGCACAAATCATCAACATTAACTCCTCAACATTTCTCCATTATTTAGTCCGATCATGCATGATCGAATATATGGCTGAAAATTAAACGAAGCTATTCGATACTTGACTCGGGATCGTTCGTTAAAAGCTCGTTTGAACTATTTTCGATGAAATATATCAAATAAGTTTGAACATACTTTTATGTTTAATAAAATCCTATAGCTCGACTCTAACTCGAGCTCGATTTGTATTCGGCTCCATTAAAGCTCGTTTGAGCTTGGTTCGGTTAATAATCAAACAAGCTCAAGAAGTTCAATAATATCTCAAATAAGTTTGAACAATAGTACGTTCACTTTTAAGGACTCATTCGGCTAATGCTGGTCTAACATTGGTTGAATTTATTTAAAGAAACAATAGATTCTTCAAAATATTAAAAATTTAAAATATAGGAGTACAATTTTTATATGTAAGTTAATATGAAAATATCAATGACTTGAGGGGTTGAAGACAAATAATCATTTTTACAAAGTGAGTGCTCAACCTATGTATGCGCTCCAATTTACTGTTATACCCCAAAGTAAAGAGACAAAATTATAGTGAGAATTTGTAACTGAAAGAGTGGGCGGCCCTCTGTGCATTACCATTACGAATACCAATTACGCCAAGATCTAAAGCTGTAGATTGACCAAAAAGTCCTGTGTATCCAGCCCATCTAAGGGCAGACAGGTAAATGCAGGTGGTAATTGGGGCTGCCCACTCAGTTGGACCCAGCGCCGCGCCCGACTCATCCAGCTAACATCATATATTGGATTGGGTTGGGTTGATGGGGTCAAAATTTTATTTGATAAAAAATTATTGAGTTCAATCCAACCCATCATATTGAATATGTTAAAAGTTTCAAGTCAATCCCATCCGTCAGACTTTTAACCCATCAAACTAGTTCGGCTCGATAATACTTCGAACTTATATTTTTATAATTTAACTCATTCAAAATATCGGGCAAGCTAGACCGACCTTCGGACCAATTTTCGAAGCTGTAAGTATACCTCAGAAGCTAATCTCATAAAAGTGACCACGTGGCTGCCTAACGGAAATAAAAAAATTGGTCACATGGCAAACATCTACCATGGGTAGGGTAGATGAGCGGTTTCTCTTTTGCTTCTTATTTCTCATAGGTTCAAAACGGATCTGAATCCTTTAAAATATTTCACCCTACATTTCGGAAGAAGAGTGATATACTTTATGTGGGTCCTATATTTACATTTAAGATGTGTCACTCTCTTCAAAATGCACGATAAAGTACTCTAGAGAATTCAAATTTGTTCAAAATCCATTGGTGTTTCGTCCATATTCCATAACTTTTAATACACTCACGTGTTGAGATGATGACGTCATCTAATATACATGGTGTGCTATGTTCTAAAAATCTCCATTAAACTCTGATAAGACCCCGTCTAATTACTAGATTGTTTTGGACCATCTACTTCTTTACTCTCCACTTAATTTCACCTAAACCCTGCTAAATCTTTCTAAGTCCGAGTAGATGCTAGACCTTAGTCAACTATCCAGTTAGTGTCTAATGTTTTTCTCGAACATTAATGGTGCTGGTATGCACTAGTTTCTACGGGAATATTAGATGGAATCATTGAGCTATAAATAGGAGTGGTTCGATATACCGTATCGAATCATCCATACCGTTATCGTATCGAAATTTTCGGTATCTCGGAATTCGACATACCGAAAATTCGGTATGATATCGGTAAATACCGATTATTGTACCGAAAATTCAGTATACTGAATTTTGTATCGGTATCGGTATATACAGATTCATACCGTTGATTTTGATATACCGAAATTTCGGTATACCGAAAATTTACGGTATACCATTAGGAATTTGGTATACCAAACTACCAAAATACCGGAAATTTTTTGGTATACCGATATATACCGAAAATACCGAAATTTTTAGATTATCATACCGTTACCGTACCGAAAATTTCCGGTACCGTATGAAAATTCGGTATACCGAAAATTTTAATATTTTCGGTAATTTTTCGATACGATATGTGTGGTTTTATACCGCTATTTTTCCCTATCCCTAGCTATAAATCATTTTCTCCTAATATTGTGTGTGATACTATGAATTTTAGAAAAATTAATGCTTTTCCATAAGACTGTAACACATCCCATAAAAGGAAATGCAAAAAATCAGAAGCTACATATTATTTGCTTGTAATATTGTGATATTTAAGTAACGTAACTATTTAAAGAAATAAACCAGAAGTTAGCTGAGAACTCTGTGCGGCGTCCATGAACGAAGGTCCCCACGTGCAAAGATAACGTCTGTAATGCAGCAAGCACGGGAGGGATGGGTCGAACCAAAAATTTAAGAGATTAAATTTAGTTTACTAATTATTGAGTAGGACTCGAACTTAATTTATTTCAAATCTTGATTGAACTAACTCAGTCTAATTAATGTTCAATATATATAAATTTAAAAATATATTTTCTACGTTTCAAAATAAGTGTTGTTTTAATTTTTTGTAAAAATTAAGGATTATAAAAATGACAAATATATTCTTACATAATCTATTTAATTTGGTATATTTTGAAGAATAAGAAAATAATCAACTAAATTAAGTAAATTGTTTAGAGTAAAATTGAAAGAACTATATTTTTTTATTAAAACGACACTTATTTTAAAAAATTTAGCTTCTCTTATTTGAAACGGAAGGAGTATTACTTATCATTGATTAGCTTAAAAATACACTACAAATTCATGAAATTATACTAAAATTAATTACTACTAATATAATTTTAAATTTTAATCATATAATTCATTACTAATGATAAGTACCATTATAAAAATAATAAATCAAATGTCACTATATTAGTCTATATTTTACGAACTAACTCCCAAGCTCATTAATGAACTTACTTTGAAACTAACAAACCAAAAATTATCAATCTTGAGTTCTGTCTATTTACTTTAACCAGCCGCACTAAACAAACTCAACCGAGCTTATTTCTAAATCGAGCTCCAAATAATTTACGAGCAATTTGATTTGATTACATAGCTATCTGAAACTACCAAACCCACAGAGAATGAAGAGAGAGGGAGTACCCAACTTCGAATAATTCACGAGCAGATTTCATTACATCCCTACCCGAAACTACGAAAAAACACACACAGAGAGAGAATGAAGAGAGAGAGAAAGAGTACCTGGGAAACTTCCTTCTTGATGCTGGTACCAGGGAGATCTTTAGGGAGATCTCTGAGCCTCTGAACAAAGGAAGGAGAATCAACCAATGGGATTGTACTGGTGGAGAAGAACAATTTCTGGGTTCTTCTCTTTATCAAGTTGCTCAAAGCCGCCATTGATGACAGAAAATGTGACTCAAATTGTTGTTAATTCTGTTAGGAAGGCTTGTTTTGGTGGTTCAGACTGAATGAAAGCTTAGCAGCTTTATAAGGGAGAAAGAATGGTTTTTATATGCTATAAGTCGGTATCATGTGGGCCCAGATTAAATTCTTTTTTTAACAAAATATTACTTCATCTTAGGTTGAAATAAAATTGAAATTCTGAGAAATATTATGTCCAATGGCAATGAATTTTGTCAAGTGGCTATATTTGCGTAAATATATGGATATTGATAGTACATGGTTAATTATACTCCCTGGTCCCGTTTTAATTTGCCTATTTTTCTTTTTTATTTGTCTCAATCTAATTTGTCCCATAAATGACAAATTTCTTTCATAATATTCATCCTCAAAATCTCCACATTTAATCTCCACTTTTAAAAAAATTAAAGAGTTCACAAAATTTATTTTTTCTTAACTTCCGTGTCCGACCAAGGTAGGTAAATTAAACCGGGACGAAGGGAGTATCAATTTTGAGTATATAATTAGTGGAAGTGTGCTTATTCTTGTAAAAAATACCACTATATATACTTGTATTGAGTTAACCTCTTTCTCCAAAAGTAAAATAACTTTTCTATTTTTTTTATTTATTTAAGGGGATATTTACATATAAAGATAATTGTTGAGAAGTGATTTAAAATATTTTTTTATGGTAAAACCATAATTTGATAGTGAGGTGATTTTTTACAGATTATAAGTGTTTTTTTTTATGTGTGTTTGTAAAACAAAAAATCACTTTTATCACATTAAATTTTTCAAAGGGGAATAAAGAAAGTTGGATTTTCTTTTTAATTAATTTAGCATAAAAAGCGTAATAGTAAATTACTAAAGATAAAAAGATGGTTTTAAATACAAAACTGCAGTGAGAGTTTGAAAATTTGGACATTGAGAGATTATGAGAATTCGCTTTTAATTGTTTCCCAAAAGCTATTGTGAGCCTCAAATATATGGTTGCAAGCAGTTTTGATTTTAATTTTCAAATGGGATTGCAACCACCCTTTGATTGGATTTTTAGAATTTCCAAAATATTTTTCAATATTTTTATGTTTAAAATTTTTGGATTTTTAAAAATAATTTTTAGAATTTTCAAATAATTTTCAGAAATAACTACTTTTTAATTTAAGGATTTAAATGTCTTTAGAATTTTAAAAATATTTTTCAGATTTTTACTTTTTAAATTTCTGGATTCAAATGAAATTTTAGAATTTTTATCTGAATTTAAAATTAATTTTCTGAATTTTTAAAAATATATTTTTGTTTGTTATTTCCTTTTAAAAATATTGGAAGCCACGTGTTGTCATCTTATTAGCCCTTTTGACATATGCTAAGCACATGACTTATACAAGCCGGAATACATAGCTGAAGGTTGTAAATTTAAAACAAAACATGTAATACAGTTTGTGATCGTAAAATGTACTCCCTCCGTCCCGGCCTAACTGGCCAACCTTGGCCGGACACGGAGATTAAGAAAAAACAGATTTTGTGGAATCTTTGACTTTTTCAAAGGTGGAGATTAAGAGTGGAGATTTTGAGGGTGGAGATTGTGATAGAATTTATCATTTATGGGCTAGGACAATTAGGTTGGGACAAACAAATATGACGAGTTGGCCAATTAAGCTAGGACGGAGGGAGTAATTAGTTAAGATTGCAAAGTAAAAAAACATGTAGAGCACATATTGCATTTTAACATACACCCATTTTTTTTTAATAAAATTAGTAAATACTCCCTGCGTCCCGGCTTAACTTGCCTAGTTGATTGGGTACGGAGATTAAGAAAAACAGATTTTGTAGAATCTTTAACTTTTTCAAATATGGATTTATGTGCGAATTTTTTTATTTATAGACTGACAAGTTAAACTTGCACAGATCGAAATGACAAGTAGACAAATTAAACTGATACAGAGGAGGTATTACGTAAACAACTCTTTTTCAATCCATATCAACATTTTTATAGAGGTTACTATCTTGACAATTGTATCCACGACGAACTAAACCTTTTGGCTCCTAAAAATTGGATATAATTAACATCTTTTATTAATTTATGAATATGATTTTTTTCGCGTCAGAATGTGTCATCCTCACTCCAAAATAAATCAATAAGAAAGCATAGATAATTATTTTAATTTTTTTATTGATCATAGATAATTATTATTATTATTATTATTATTATTATTATTATTATTATTATTATTATTATTATTATTATATTTTTTTATGTTTTGTTGATGGAATATTGATAGCTGAAAACAAGAAGTAGAGTTTAATTGCATGGAAACACAAATAGCATTGTCAAATAGTCGGTCACACTACCCCTAATTATAAAATTAATTACTAAATAACCTGTGTTAAAAATGCTCAACATAAATAGCTTGAAAGCTCATAATAAACTTTAAACCAAAATACCAAAAAATCCCTATTTTTTTTTTTCAATTATAACGGCGATTATATTTTCTTATATATAATTGCGCCACCATCACCATCATCAAGCCTGTTTCAATAAGACCATTATATATTTACCACGTATTTTGTAGTATATTGCTAAAATTGTAACTTAGCGATGGTTAAAGTTGTGATAGCCACAACTTTCACTTCATTCACGGGTACAAATTGTAAAATATGTAATGGATACAGAACATTTTATCAATGTCTAATTATGGTGTTGGCGATCCAATTAGATGTAAATAACTATACCTGATATTATAATTGAAAGAAAAAAGTTAGTAAATATTCTTAGTACCTTTTAAAGCTCACATTATAATTGAAAATCTATCAATAACTTGTCATTTTTTCACAATTAACCCATTTTATTCACATTTAATTATGCACTACATCTAAAACATATTACACTCTTATGTAGCATCCACCACTACGGGCCACTTACCTCGAATGCACATTAGCTTCTCGGTCACAAAACGACGTCTCAATTGTATCTTACACATAAAATTATAAAATTATATCGTTGTGATAAGTTGATATGAATTATAAACTTTCAATGTTGGATTAAAACCAGGGGTGGCCATGAAACGGTTGAGGCGGTGCCGTGAACCGGGCCTCCTGTCGGCTAGGGGCCCCGATTTTTTTAGTATTATATATATATATATGTATACCTGTATATATATACATTATTATATAGTAATTATAGATGAATAATCGTATCTATAGGTATTGCAACTTAGTTGATTAGCGTTGGTAGGTAAAAAGTTTTGTGCTTCGATGAGGTCTCAAGTTTGATACCTCTATAGTGTTATATTTTTATTTTATTATCTGTAGATAATACATAATACGTTAAAAAAAATTAAGGGACCTTATTTTTTTTTCATACCGAATCTTTTGAAATATTGAATTGCCCCTGATTAAAATAACATACTTCTATATTTAAATACGTTTGAAACATTATAGTTTGAAACATCGTAATTGAGATACATCATGAACAATGACACCGAGGACGGCAAGTCTCGACCCAAATGGGACCAACAATAAAAATTTGAGAACAAGAATGCAATGTATTACATATGCCTAATTTTGGGCCATAAAAAAGAAAAAGAAAAATGTGAGGTAGGGGCAATTAGGGAAAAAGCGTAGCCACTCATATTTATTCACGAGTCCTAATCATTTCAAAGTCCAAATGCGTACACGACAAATTTGAAGATTCCTGCCGTTCAGTGTATTTGAAGAGCTACTCCAAATTATATGCACAAAAACTATTATTTCATGAATCTGGAAATCGGTACGTTTATTTAAGGTTGAAGAGTGTTGAGTTAAATTTAGTCGAAGGAGTTATGAGTGTATGTTATTCGAATTTGATTTCTAAATTTATTGAGGTAAACCATAAACAAACATACCCTTAGCTAATATACATTTTAGGGTTTTTAAAGTATTAAGATTCTATAAAGTATCATTTTATTTTAATTGGTCCTTGAAGTTCTAAATTTTTTATTCAATTAATTCCTGAAATATTTTTGTTTCAATTGGTCCCTTATGTTTTAAAATTATTAATTGATCCTTAAACTATTACAAAAGTTTATATTAATGCCCACAGAAGAAAAAATACATAAAATATGTGAAATTACCGATCTAATTTAGAATGATATCATTACATATATTTTATTAAATAAATATTTTGTAATTTTTCATTATGATACTTTCGCTCTCAAACGAAGGTGAATTATACTGGAATATGAATTTGAACAAAAGTTCGAGATTATATTTTTTCAAGAATTTCATCCAGACTTTGAGAAATATTTTGTGATACTTTAATTTTAGTCACAAACGTGCTAATTTGATCTAGAAAGTTTGAAATTTGTCTATCTCGAATTGAAAGTAAAATTGAACATTATCAACGAAATGACTTAAATTTAATTTAAATTAAAGTTAAAGATAACTGTAGTTCAAAATATTTAGATCGTTTCTAACAATCTAACTAAAATTAAAGTACCATAAAGTATTTCTCAAATTTTGGATGTAATTGAAAATTTACAATCTCAGGACTTTCGCTCAAATCCATATTCTAATATAAATCACCTTCGTTTGGGGTAAAAGTATCATAATAAAAAAATACACAATGTTTATTTAACAAAAGATATGTTATAATATCATTTTGATGTAAATCGATGATTTCACATGTTTTATGTATTTTTTCATCTTGGGATCTTAGGATAGACTTTTGAAATAGTTTAAGGACCAATTGAAATAGTTTTAAAACATAATAGACCAATTGAAGCAAAAAATACTTCAGAGACTAATTGAATCTAAAATTTAGAATTTTAAAGACTAATTAAAACAAAATGATACTTTATGAACCATTTGAAACAAAATAAGATGTACTACCTCCATTTTTTTTTTTGATGTTCTTTTAGGTTTGGATAAGAAAATTAAGAGGTATGAAAAATGGACAAATAAGTCATCGATTAGATTATATAAATATGGTAGGTTAGATAATTAGAGTTCTTTTAGAAATAATTATAGGGATACTATTGAAAAAAATATAGGGAAAAAAATTAAAAGAAAAACTTTTTATAAACAAAAAAAAAAAAACTAAAACTAAAAGAGTGGGGCTTGGATGCACCATGTGCATAATAGTGCTATGGTGCACCACTCATACACTATTTTTTCGTGCAATTAAGGTATGGTTGATTTACTCATACAGTATTGTTGATTTACTGACTCATAAAGTATGATTGATTTGCTCATACAGTATTATTGCCAAACTAAAAAGACATTTAAAAAAACGGAGGTAGTATATTGCCAATTACTTATTTGTAATAATAATGTTGTAAACCCTTGAAAAAAGAAGGTTCTAATTTATTCTTTAGAAGGTCAAATTAGGTGAATTCAAATTCAAATAGAGTCTCGCATGCGTGGCCACCATTAGCATGAAGCGCAGCCCTTGACCCGTTGCTATCTTCTTTATTTATTTTTATTTTATTTTATTAGCCATGAGGACCTCTCCAACCACCCCAAAATGAGAATAAATAAATGCATTGTTTCTAAAATATTCATCACTAATTATCGTGCATATGGGTCTACAGATCTTAAATTTGTATATTCTATGCTGAAAAGCAAATTCATTATAAAGTATTGTTGTTTATGTTAAAAAATATTACTTTTTCTAAGAAAATGTAATATTATTATGTTGAAAGGTATTATGGTTTATACCGCATATGACCCAAATTGCACAAATTTTACAAGAGAACTACTCAATATCGATTAGTTTTAATAGTCTTACTATTTTGTTGTAGGAAAAATATGCACGTTTAAGATACTCCATTTGTCTCATAAGAACAGTTATGTTTGAAAGAATTCTTATCTAATTTTATTTTTTTTAAAAATCAGTGTCTTGCTTTTTTGGGGTCGAAGGATTTGAGAATGGCTTTAAATCTATAGCTGTAGATCATTTGTGGTAATTTAGAGTAATATGGATTTGAAATTCATGACTTTCAGTTTGAACAACGGTTTGGGTAGATTGAGAATTCATTGATTCCAAATACATTTCAAATGTCTCCAGGGACGGATTCAGGATTTATAAATGGGGTGGGTTGAGACATTAAAAATTTATCCCCACTATAAAATCATCATCATAATGAAAAGATCAAGGCAATGATCTCAAACTTGTATAGAAACATAGCATAAGATGTTTTTACAAGTAAAAGACATACACACATCAACAAATATTTAAAGGAGATGATTAAAAAGCAGGTAATCCCCAACCATCTATAATAACAAAGCCTTTAATACTTTTACAATTATCAAGAGTATATAACTTTAAAAAAGATCTTTCTTAAACAACTATGTTTGCGAGTGATCGGCTACGTTATTCCTTTCCCCTAAGTATATGGGTGGTTCTCTCGGAAAATCTGCAAATAAATTTTGATGCTTTTGTGAACCCCTATCAAATGAGTCTTAATATAAGTGAACCTTAATGTAAGGAATTTAATCAGCCTTTATACCCTGCTAAACGAGCCTTAATATAAGTGAGCTACATTAAAAATTTGATTTAAGAAATTTAGTGGATTGCAAATAATCGTTGTTCAAGGTAGTTTAGTACCAACCTTGTAAAAATAGTTTAGTACCTATATTTGCCAATATTTATGTGCAAAATTTATTGTAATTGATTAATTATTATGCAGCCACTTTTCATTTTAAATTTCTGAATTCGCCCTCACATATTTCAGTTAGATCATGAAAATAAAAAAACGAAACAGAATTAAAACTTATACCGAACTATAAATTGAACTTACTAATCTAAACTGATTTTATTTCGTTTGATCGACTTGGATTGAAACGAAATAGTCCCTCCTTAGACTTGGGGGTGTTTGCAAACAATTGTATTTTTAGAAAAGTGCTTATAATTGATTTTGAAAAAAATTTAGAATTTGGTAGTGTTTGGAAATAAAATTGTGTTAAAGTTAAAAGCTGATAGCATCTGAGTGTTAGCAGCTTCTGAGAATCAGCTTTTAATTACTTTTCAGAAGCTATTTTGTGTCCCAAAAATGGGTTTGCAAACACTACAACTTGTAAAAAGTGCTTTTAAAAATTGATTTTGGGAGTCTAAATAGTTTGCAAACACCGCCTTATTCCATAATTCACTATTAAAGGACATAGCTTATTAACCCATATATGTTCAACCAGAAAAAAAAAAAAAATTGAATTCACCATTATAATATTTCCGAATTTCTCCTTAAAACTTAGAATTACGTTGGTCAGTCTCTATATAAATTTTATAATAAGAAAATAATTTTACGTAACATTTCATATATATATATATACATATAGGGACGAAGCCAAGATTTTATAATGAAGAGAGCAAAATAATTTTTTTGAAATATATATAAACGTTTTCGAGAATTTGAGGGTGGCGAAAATATTTTTTTAAACTATAATTACACTGTATATGCATTTCTACAGTACACCGATCGGAAAATTGGTGGAATGGCCGCCGCCGTCAGTCCCTCCTGACTTCGTCACTGTATATATATATATATATATATTAATATTTTAAAAGATACTTCCTCCGTCCCGAATGAACTTGCACACTTTCCGTTTTCGTCCGTCCCGAATGAACTTGCACATCCTTAAAAAAGAAAGTTATAATACAATCCTCACCCTCAAAATCTCCATCATCAATCTCCACCCTCAATTAAGCTTTGAAAAGTCAACAAAATCCCCAAAAGTAATTTTTTCTTAATATGTGTGTCGGCCCCCTGTACAAGTTCATTCGGGACGGAGGAAGTAATTTTTATAGTTCGGCTAGATTCGATTATTTTGGTGAGGTATTCTTAAAAACCGAACAAGACCAATATATTGAATTTTCTTTTAAGAAAACACGAGAAAACTGAAATAATGAACAATTGATGTAAATTATGTATTTCGGTTCAGTTCGATTGATTAATTGAGTTTGTCCGCAATCTCTTACTTGTAACTTCTAGCCATTTCCTTTTTATTTTTTTCTCTCTTTTGTTGAAGACGCGGCTCTTTTCTTTTAGGTGGTGTTTGGTTGGGCCAATGAATATTATTTGGGCTTTGTTTTTATAATTGAACTGGAGTTGGGCCTCAATTGCGCTCCTCCGAATAAGGGCCCTAACTGTTTATTTAGGCCCGTAATAATATATTAATCTGGTCCAGGAGCCTGCTTATCGCTGGGCCAAATTAAAAAAATTGAGCTTAGTTGGGCCCATGTAATATAATTGTTTGCGTCCTTGCTTCTATAACTATTGATCTTAGTCAGGCCCAATTAATATAAATATAATAAAATACACCGATGGGTTAGAGCCTAAATATTTTTATTTTATTTGAAATGGAACGAGCGTGTTTGGCAAATCTTATAAGATCTTTAAAATGTTTTAAAGAAAAGATTTTATAAGCTCTTAAAATTTGTTTGACAATATTTTTAGAAGGAGCTTATAAGATATATAATTAAACTCCTTAAGAGCTTATAAATTCTTTTAAAAAAAAGTATAGTCTCCTCACCTTTTTTTCATATGCTCTTTCTAAATACATCTTTTTTTTGTCATTATAATTATAAAAAGATATTATTTACCAAAAACATCAATATCTTATAAGATGTTGAATACATCATATAACTTATTTGATCTAAACACTTTTATAACTTACTTTAAAATAAGACCATACAACTTAGAAGGTGTTTGCCTGAGGAGCTTATAAGTTCTTGCAAAGTGTTTGGCAAAAAAAAAAATGTTTAGTAGCTTATAAGACATAAAAATAAGCTCTAAGAGCTTATAAGATCTAAAAAAAATAAGTTGCTATACCCCATCTTATTTTTTAAGTTCTTAATTATTACACTCAAATTTCATGGCAAATTTAATTAAATACAGTACTATTCATCCCACAATTAAAAAAATAAGCGCCTTTTTTTCTTATTTACAGAAATAAGTGAACTCGCCTCTGCCAGAGGCGAGTTCACAAATTCTGACAATGTCCATTTGAAGTCGCCCCTGCCAGGGGCGACTTCTGTTTAAATTTTTTTTTTTTTTTTTGGTTGAAAATGCCTCTTGTAGAGGCGACATACGGTATTACCGTATACGTATACAAGAAGATACACAAAGTCGCCCCTGCGAGGGGCGACATCTTTACTTTTTTTTTTTTTTTTTTTTTTCTCCAACTACTTTGTTTATTTATATATATATATATATATATATTTTTTTTATCTAAATAATGATTGTTACTTCTATCCCGGTGTAATTGGTCCACCTTGGTCTATCTTTAAGATTTTAATTAAATTTGCCAAAAAAAACGAACGAAAGTTATTTAAATAAACAAGGCAATTTTAATTGAATACGGTACTGTTCACGCACGTATTAAAATAATAAGTGTGCTTTTTTTCTATTTATCAGTTAATAAGTGTGCTTTTTTTCTATTTATCAGTTTAAGTGAACTCGCCTGTGCCACAGGAGAGTTCACTTAAATCTGACAATGACTGTTCAATCTCGCGCAGGGGCGAGTTCTTAAAATTTTTGTTTTTTTTTTTTGGATGAGACTGATCTCGCCTGTGCCATGGGCGAGATCAATTAGATTATATATATATATATATATATATATATATATATATATATATATATATATATATATATATATATATATATTATCTATGTCTTTTAAAATTCTAAATCCAAATCCAACTCTATTTATATGAATGAGCTCATGATATGGACTATGAAAATTCAGTTTATCCTAAAATAAAATTGTATTTTCTATGTCTTTCTTAAAATTTATTTCCAATAGAGAATATTTTGTAGGTAAACTAATAAAATATTTTATATACGAATAATCCTTAAAAAAATTTATTAAATAATAGATAATATATATATATAGATATATATATATATATATATATAAAATCTTAAATATGCCATAAAGAAGAAAAGAATTTAGGCGAGATCAGTCCCCTCCCAAAAAAAAAAAAATATATTTTTTAGAACTCAGCCCCTCGCAGGGGCGAGATTGAACAGTGATTGTCAGATTTAAGTGAACTCGCCTGTGGCACAGGCGAGTTCACTTAAACTGATAAATAGAAAAAAAACACACTTATTATTTTAATACGTGCGTGAACAGTACCGTATTCAATTAAAATTGCCTTGTTTATTTAAATAACTTTCGTTCGTTTTTTTGGCAAATTTAATTAAAATCTTAAAGATAGACCAAGGTGGACCAATTACACCGGGATAGAAGTAACAATTATTATTTAGATAAATATATATATATATATATATATATATATATATATATAGTTGAAGAAAGAAAAAAAAAAAAAAAAAAAAAAGTAAAGATGTCGCCCCTCGCAGGGGCGACTTTGTGTATCTTCTTGTATACGTATACGGTAATACCGTATGTCGCCTCTACAAGAGGCGTTTTCAACCAAAAAAAAAAAAAATATATATTTAAACAGGCCAGGGGCGACTTCAAATGGACATTGCGAGTTCACTTATTTCTGTAAATAAGAAAAAAAGGCGCTTATTTTTTTAATTGTGGGATGAATAGTACTGTATTTAATTAAATTTGCCAAATTTCACACAATTCACATACTTACACACACTATACACATTTCATACACTTCACCACAACACACACTACACACATTTCACACACTAAATACAATTCACACACTACACACATTTTACAATTATTAAAATGTGTTTAATATTAACTTTAAATTAGACCCCGAATTTATAGATAAATCAATATATTCAATTGCAAGCTTATAAGCTCTTTTATCCAAACACTTTGTTCACTTTAAGCCAAAATTAAAGCACTCCTAAAATCATAAAAACAAGTTATTTCAGAAAAAAAAATATTTTTCACCTAAAATAAATTATTCTAGCAAAATCTCTTTTTTTTCCAATGCTGCCTGATGTGGATAATATTACGAATTTTTCAGGTCTAATAAAATAAAGGAATCAGAGCGAAAATAACAAGAAGAGTGGTACAAAGTTATTGTTATGAAAGCCTCCGAAATGACCTTTTCGTCCTTCGGGTAAAAAGTATAAATATTCATCCCCTCAAATTAGAGGTGTCCAAAAGAACCGGGAACCGACGAACCTGCTCGAACAGGACCGGCCCCGAGGGATGGATCGGTGCGGTTACGATATGTGTTATAGAGGAACCGCGAACCGCGCTTAAGTTCTTTAATTTTTTCTTTTTTTAAAAAAAAAAAATTGAATTGGCCACGTGTGTGACTGAGATGAGGTAGCCGTTGGAGATGGACGGTCCGGATCATAGAGACGTTGCACCAGAATTGGCCACGTAATGTAATAATGTAATTTGTATTTTTAGATGAAGTAAGTGTAAAATAAATGTAATGTTTAAATTTTTTAAAAAATGAAGATTCATCTTTTACATCGTCACATTTTAATTAAATTATTAATTTACAACTCTAAATTCTTAATGTATCACTATAACTCACAACAATCATATTTTTTTAACTCAAAAAAACTGAAAATGTAAAATAATAATGAAAGAAAAATAAAAAATCAGAAGAAAAAGGGGGGTAACAGGCGAAACCCTCGGTTAAGAACCGGAACCGACGGTCTACTCCATGGTTCCAAACCGGAACCGGAACCACCATATAGACGGTTCGGTTCCGATTCCCCCCCTCCCCGGTGCCCGAACCGGCAGTTCCAGAATCGAAGCCGGAACCGTGCACCAATTGGGCACCACTAGCCTCAAAGATACACACACTATTAAACAAATTACTATTCACTTTTAATACTTTCTCTCTATTTATATCTCCCTTTTTTATTTCTATCTTCCGTTTATCGATCAAATGTTAACTTTAGCATCGAAGGTTTTTCCACCGAAAAGATTTTCGGTGGTTTTGCAGGAATTATGGAGGTTGTTTCCATGAGGAGCCGAAAGATAAAAAAATATCCTTCATTTTTCAGTCATCTACTTCTGGTTCCCCTTTTGTTCATAGTTTTCGTGTACTAAAAATTTCTTAATTAAGAGTTGAATCATCAACCCTTGTTATTGTCCTCAAATAAATCCAAATATACTCCTATAATTACAAATTATTAGCATTATCTAAATTATTTATTTTCACTATTAGTATATTGATCCTCTTTTCTCACATATTATCTTAAAAAAATCAAATCTAAGATAATAAGGATGGATCGTTTGGGGTGTTTTTATTCAATCCGTAATTTTTTTATTTATTTTTATTTTGGAGTTTGTTGGAACTGCTCGATTGATTTTAAGCTTTCATAGATTTTGTGTGCAGTCCTATTATTACATAGAAGTATGTTTTGATTTTGAAAAGGAAAAAGGGTAAATCTTACTAGCACTTTATAGAATTTCATAATCTTGTGCGAGATTCGCACGTGATTCTATAGTTGTACACTCTTACTTAATTTCAATATTTTAATATAATGTTCATTCTTCGAGCACAAAAGTCTTTTTATGTATTTTGTCCCCTTTCATTAATTTTACAAATGTTATTCAAGTGTTTAACTTGCAAACACAAAAAGAATTAACAATACAAACGATTATGCTAAAAATAAAAACATTACGCTGAATTATTAAATAGACTCGTACAACTTACAAGAAAGAAAACGGAAAAAACAAAAAACAAACCATACATATAATTAAGGTTGTAGAAGTGGTTAGGCACTACTTAAACGGTAAATTGTGAGTATGTGATCTAGCAAATAGTTGAGGCTTAGACGAGGTACATCGAAGCATAAACATGACTAAAGAGGTATTGAAAATAAATATAGATCATCAGCAAAAATTTAACGACTATACATAGATTAATTGAAGCTAGAGGAAACTACTAGGAAACTTTTGCAATATTTTTTCAAATTTTTTCTCCTAATCTAAGAAACAAAGAAAAAACCATCCCCTTCCCCCACGATGACTCGAACCCAGAATCAAAGACTTAAATAATAGATGCTCTGTCACTTGAGCTATCCAACTTCGTCCACTTTTGCAATATTCATATTGTTCACAATTTTTAGCTTTGAAAATCATGCCCTTTGCTTTCCCAGAGTGCGCAGGTTAGTCAATCATTCCGTGCGCATCCCTCAACCTATAAATACATAATTAACACATCCAAACGGCCCCTAACCAAACCATAATCACCTCCAATTCCTAAACCACTTATAAAAATGAGAAACCCAAGTATCAATCTTCACCACCACCGCCTGCTCCTCCTCCTCCTAATCGCCGCCGGAGCATGCATATTTACTGATGCATTGCAGCGGAAGGTCCACATACCGGACGAACTTGATGACGTCATTGACGACGAGGAGGACGACGAGTGGAGGGAATGGGGCAAGCCGAAGAAGCAACCCGAATTCGACCCGCCACCGACAGATTTCACCAAGATGGATCTCCAGAAAATGCAGGAAGAAATGATGAAGCGCCAGAGCGGACCGGCTTTCGGATTCGTGAAGCTCCGGTTGGGAATTCCTCGAACTCCGGTAATTACCTTAGCTGATTTTGCTTCTCTATTTTAAATTATATTCAAGCTAGATTACTGGTTTTAGATTATATTCGGAGATTGATTTGAGATTTTGTTTGAATGGATTTGTTAAATGGATCGCACTCTTATATCGAATTATTTTTCGGTTGATTTGGAAGGATTTGAATCCTAATGTATCAAAATGGAGACAATTGAAGCCTTTTTGGAAGTTTAGTTTAGTAATTTGGGAAATTTGTTAGAATGTGTGTGTGTGAGGGGGGCATGTGGGCACATGCTTCTGATATGGGGTTGGAATTTCGTCTGTAAAATAATGGTGAAATGAGAAACATGGGACGTAGTCACGTAGAGGCATTAAACTAAAAGGAATTGAAGTGCCATTTTTCACTATTAAGTTTCTGGGTAATCAAGATGCAAATATTCTTTAGTTCTTGAGGTTAGGGCTCTAAATAAGTAGAGTCGAGTCGAGCGAGCTAAACGTACAAGTTTGTTTGACATTTTCACATGTGTTTTAACATTTTTTTTATATATGGAGTTGAGCTCGAACTCGATTCGAGCTTTAAATTTGATCAAATGTAAAAGTATGTTCATAATTGTTTGATATCTTTGATCGAACATAATTCAAACTAGCTTCTAAAGAACAATCTCAATTCTAGTAGTTTTGTTTGATTTGATGGTAAAATGGAGAATGAAGAATGCAAAAAACATTTCACATTCTCGTTTGGGCATTAAATATGGCTTCTTGGTGCAGTCGAGTTCACCGAAATGATACTCGAAATGTGACGTTTTACAGATGACATGCAGCTAGAGCTCCCAAAAAAATTAACTTAATATGGCAAAATGTGCAACAAATCAACTTGACCAGCTCTTTTAGTTGTTTTTTTTTCAGGGAAGCTCTTTTAGTTGTTATTTGTTAATAACTAGGTATCTGTCAATCTTGCTTTTTGTGCTTTCCTCATAAACAGTAATGAGCTCATCTTTCGTCCCTTGCATGTCTTAAAGGATGCAGTATCAGAAATCGCCATGAAATGGACCAGAGTTTTAAGAACGGGAGCAACTGAGGTCAAGTTTTCGGGCGTTGACATGAGCACGGTCATGTTCACCATGCAAAAAGGTCAAGACATTCTGGAGGTTCGTACCTTTTTTCGCTTTGCACCCCTTAAAAAACACTCAGGTGTATTTTTGGGTCGAAGGATTTGAGAATGGCTTTAAATCTATAGCTGTAGATCATTTGTGGTAATTTAGATTAATATGGATTTGAAATTCATTACTTTCAGTTTAAACAGCGATTTGAGTAGATTGAGAATTCATTGAATCCGAATCCATTTCAAATATGTCAATTCAGATGCAATAAAATTAAACAAGTACAAGATTTAGGTAATGCTATAGAAATGCTTCATGTGCTGGGATCTTGTTGACCAAACTGCTAGAAAAATGCCATTTATTTATATTACACAGTGAAGGCAATTCTGAGCTGTAATAACTATTTTAATTCTGCAATCAAAGTTGCCTCACCGTTCATTGTTTTAGGATCATCATCTTTACCTGAAATCAAATTCATTAATATGTACATTATATTTATATTCATCTATTTACCTGCAACAAACTTAAGCTGTTCTGTCCTCACTTCTCATACAACTTCTTGATTCTGCAAATATTCAGTTGAAAGAATTCTTATTGAGCCAACCAGAGGCTTACGAGATTAAGGTAGGCGATCAACTGTATAGAAGACCAGGAGATCCCTCGTTTGATGAAGTTTTTCGGGCTGAGAAGATGAAAGGCTCTGATACCGACTCCATGAAAGATGAAACGCATAATGAGCTTTAGCCACAGAAAGACTGTCGTTAATGGCCCTTCATTTTTTTATTTCACAGACGAAATATTGTTCTTCCTCTGAAGCCACCATAGATGCATTGATTCAGATTACACTGATTCCACTTTTATCTTCTTTTCATGTTTAAATATTCACTTTCTTGTAAGATGTTTAATTTTCAGATATTATATACTTCTCTTTCATTTTGGTTGACTGTGGAAACCATGATTGTGAGATAAATAAGGTGCAGAACATCAGATATTAGAACGGAACTACTTAAAACAACAAAAATATTTGATATGAAAATGAGCTCTTCATTAGAAGTAACAAAAAGATGCAAGTATACAAGGACAAGTCACATGAATTTCCATGAACTAATCTGGAGAGAATAATTATTGTATCGAGTTTGAAGAAAGTACGCGGAGAAAGCGATCATTTTAACTTCTTGCTGAAGTCTGACAGCTGAAGAATACGAATCCTGGAAATGGCTGCAGCTTCCTCCCTTTCCTTTTGAGTGTTGTAACCCCAATCCCCTGTTTCAATTTACTGTCCCTTGTTATGATCCAAACAGTGTAGCAAGAATCAACTAGTGAGCTAACTTATAGCATTGGGTTACCTAAATACAGGTTCCATTTGCTCAATTCCGGCTCTTTAATGACGTTCTTCAGAGTTGCAAGTCGATCCTCAACAAAGCTTTTTCAACATTGTACATTCAGAAGGTTTATTACAGAAGCAGCAAATGAATATTGAAAAGTATTTGCAAAATTTAGGGGAATATTACAAGAGCTGCCTTGAGTTTTCGCCTATTTACACGAAAAAAGAAAAGAAAAGAGAGCAAACAAATGTGAAGGTTGGTACTTGCAAGTTTTGAAACAGAGCTGGATTTTTTTGTATGTATAGGCCACAGCTCTAGGGTATTTCCGTAATTTGCCGTAGAATTGATTAAACTGAGGAACTTACTGAAGGGTCAGACCCTGGTGTTCTGGCATTTCCTGAAGCAGCTTCAATACTTTCACCTTTGGACTGAAATTTTTCGCACATTAGTCCAAATTCTATATTAAGAAGGATGATATATAGCTAAGGATAATAGTCTTGTAGCAATATTACTTGTTTTTTTAATGTCTAGTCTTCTCTATCACAGAGGAGCTGAGGATTCATAGACTTGCACACACAGACACACGTACACATACTATTGATTCTGAAATACTCACCCAGTTCCGAGGCCATAGATTCTTTCAGTCGGAATGGTGACTCCAGCAAGCTCTCGAAGTAAAGCATCTGCAAAGCGGCCCTGTAAAATAAGACAGTGTGAACAACAGGGAAATAAATGACACCATCAACGACCCCTTAGGTTGAGTTTGGACTGAAGGCTTTGGGGACGTATTTAAAATCCATAGTAGCAAACTCATTGGTGGTTATTTGGATCGGCGTGGATGTAAAATCCACTCTCATTTGAACTAATTTTTAGGAATCTATCTTGGTGAATTTATATTTCACCCTAACTTGGGCCGATATAAAAAACCCTTTCACTTCAAATGCTTCCATTTCAGATTCTTCAATCCGAACACAACCTTATAAAGTGAAAAATTACACCCACGTCCTCAAAGGTCCAATCATCAGGTACTAGATAGTTTACTAAAATCATGATAATTTATGATTTTATCATTCTAAACGGATGTTCGTGTTTTTAAGTGTGCCACACTGTGTGAATTCTACCTGTTTTGTTGTGACAATATATAGCTTTGAGCTTGCAAACTTCAGAGCATCTGGAACACCAGGATAAAATCTGCAGGTATAAACCATCTCAATCAACATTTACGAGGATTCATACCTAAACTCGAGAGATATCGCAATATGAACCCCTCTTAACCGATTAACCATGGAGTTCACACCAACTCAAAGCAACAATTCTTACCAAATTAACTGTTGAATAATTTCAAACACAATTTTTTTCATTAAAAAAACAAAAAAAGTTCGTCCATGTACTGAAAATAACTCCTTTACAAATTTGAGGTTAATTATTGTGCATTATTTCTGGAATCTCTGTACAGGCTACCTATTGAAAAAACCTAAAGAAACAAGAACATTTAAGATTATAAGCCTGGTCAGAAGAACAGAGAGAATTACCTGTTTGCACCTATCCAAGTAGCCAAGTCGTTGTCCATCCACTCGTCCCTGACCTTTCCAAAGAGATCGATTAGGGAATCCCTGTCCTCATCCCATTCTGCCATAATCACGGGTTTTAAGTTCATCCAGTTTTCCAATATCCCCTCAACTGTTAGTCCCTCTGCAACCTTGTACCCAAAATGAATATAAGGTTAGCTAATAAGAAGGATTCACAGGTACAATCAGACTCCAACTAGAGTTGTGTGTTTTCTTGTAAGCTAGATACCCACTGAAGACTTCCGGATTGAAGGAATTCTCGTCTCCAAAAGCAATCTCACAAGTAACAAATTTTCATATCCAGTTTCTACCACCGGACGAACCTGCAACCAGTTTAGCACTTTTATTGGAGGGGACGAAAAGAGAACTAACGGAAAACTGCTGAAAAAGAAATCACTTCTCAATGAAGTGTTGCTACCAATCAAGATAACTTTTCTGGAATCAAGATAATACACTTCACATTATTCATCATGTATATAGGATATAAACGGTCATTTAGGAAAATGAATCCAAATATGTGAGTTCATTCTCTTCCATACTGCAAAAAAATTACCAGAAAAGGCTACAATCGATTTCAGCTATCCAAAACTCAAGGACTAGAATTCTAGTAAGAAATTACCACGTGCATCTGATCGACAATCCAATCCTCCAACGATGATTCGACGCCGTTAAATAGACTTGGCCATCTCACTTTAGCAGCCTAAATAAAACATCAAAACCATGTAAACTAGAGCCAATTCAAACCTCAACAAACACACAAACATGGCGGATGCAGAAATTTCACTTCGGGGAGGGTCACACGAATAGAAGTGCATATAACTGTAAATTTTTCAAAACAAACACACAGTTTTACTATTATTACACCCTAAATTCTGATATATTTCAGTTTTTTATATCAAATTCCCACATATTTACATATATACCTATATATACACAATAAGAACATACAAAAACATTTGTCAAAAAAATTAGGGGCAATTTCCATATCAGTAATCATACATTTACATATACACATATATATTCATTATAAATATACAGATAAACAAATTGTGGGGGGCAGTGGCCCCCCTCCCCCCCAATCCGCCCCTGATACAAGCACATACATACTCACGGTGCATATCTATATCTCATCGTATGATTTCAACATATGTAAATAATCGAAGAATTAAGATTCAGCTGCATTACAAAAAATAAGCCAAAATCCCTAATAACACAATCATAACAGCAAATAAGAGTAGTTTGAAACAAGTAAATGCGAGTCAAAAAAAAAATTAAAAAAAATTGTGATTAATAATTGCAATAAATTAGAATTATATTCCAGCAAAAACCTTGACAGCTGAAATGGAGCTCTCTCCGCAGCTATCGCAGAGCACTCCATCAAAATCGAGAGCGTAGAGATCCCCCATCACTGTGTATGTTTTTGGAATTATTAGTTTTTTTTATTAAAGAAAAATGTTGAAATGCGGATAATATTCTGTTTATTACCCGCCACACCAGAATGTATATGGCAAAGGCAGGAGGCCCGTCATATGGCCCAACCAAATTTGTGCATTTAGATAGGGCTGCCCATTTCCAAAAGCCCCAAGTAATGGGTGAACTAAGAGTATCATAAATCTAGACGATTTAAAATATATTTGTTTATAAAAACAGTTGCAATCAAATAGTTGAATAATTTATTTTTTAAAATAAAAAAATATTAATTAATCAGCTAACTATTAATTTCATTAATAATTAATATTTAATTTATTTTTATTTGCAACTCATCCAATGCAAATAGTTCACTCAGGTTATGTTTGGATGGAAGGATTTAGAAAGTAAAGAATTTGATTTTCAATTCTTTGTATTTGGAAATCTACTAATTTCAAATTCTTTATTTGGATCTTTAAATTCAAATGAGTGAATTTGAATTGTTTAAATTTTCTTAATAATTTTGAAAGGAATATGATAAATAAAGTGTGTGAAGTGTGTGTGTGTTTGAAGTATGTGTAGTGTATGCATGTAGTATGTATGTGAAATGCATGTGAAGTGTGTATAGTATGTGTGTGAAGTGTGGAATGTGTAGTGTATTGTGTATGTAGTGTGTGAAATATGTGTGATAATGTGGCTATACATATATGAGAGGTAGGATGAATTTGTAAATCACTAGGTCGTTGGATGAATTTGAAATCCATCCAAAATGAACTAAAAATTTAGGAGGAATTTAAAATTCCTTGATTTGATTTTTTTTGCCAAACAAGTTGGGTGTATTTGATGATAGATTTCCAAATCAACCCTTCAAATCCCTCCATCCAAATGGACTTTCACAATAAATACTAAAATATAAGCCAATAGTCAACCAACAAACAATAAATTATTTTATATTTAATATATTTATATCAAAATATTCAATATCAGTATCGGATTAAATACCAAGAAAATAAATGGATTCAAAGATTAAAAAAAAAATATTAGAGCTTATTTTATTAATAAAATATTATTAGTCCCTTTAGGATGTTGGAATAATCAAACATTTGTGAGAGGGAGATACAAAATAAAACACATTTTTAATTTCTTTTCATCCCCAACGTGGCACGTGTGTTCCTTCCTTATTTCTGTCTTTTTTGCACTTTAAAATCAAATATTATCTGTGATCTAGAACCTAAAAAATAGTTAGGTTTTACCATTTCTGATCAGTTGTAATATTTTAGAAAGCACACATATCTGAATTTTTTCATAAAATTAAATTAGTTTTTAAAAAATACGTAAAAGTTAAGTAATATTTTAAAACAATTAGTTAACAAGTATTTTTAAAAACTATTTCTTAATTTTTATTTGATTTTTATTTGTACCTCAAAACTAATCAAATAATTCGACTCATATTACATAAACAAATCTAATCTATATAATCTAGAAATAATTATATTTTTTTATTTTAACTTATTTCAAAGTATGCAAAGTAGATGTTAAATTAAAGGTCATATAAAAAATTAATTTGCGATATTCTACATTAAAAACTGAAAAAGAACCAGAAATTATTTGCTTTTTAATTTTTTTATTTTTTTATTATAAAATGAACTAATAAAAAATTGTCACTTATAATTTTTTTATATAGCAAATTATCAACAAAATTTAAATTTGGAACTAATTTTGAAAATATTTTATCATATACTCTCTCCATTTCAATTTAATTGATCTTCTAGAAAAGGGTGGAAGAATTAAAAATTCTTTCTTTGTTTTTCCCCCCAAATATGCTCACAGTTGATAAGAAATTAAGAGATCTTTTAGGATTGACGTAAGAGTAAAATTGAGAGAAATGGTGAAAAATAACTAAAAAATTAATTAATTTGAAGGATCATTAAAAAGTTAAAAAATCAAATAGAAAGAAACGGATGGAGTGTATAAAATATGTGCCATATATGTACAAACCTCCTATTATGTTAGTTACTACCTTCATTTTTATTTTTTTGTCGTCGTTCTAACTTATTTGTTTTGTTTGTAAATAGTTGTCATTCTAACTTTTTAGCATTTTTTTTTTTTACAATACTAACCCTATAGTTATGGAAAGTTTTAACAATATATAGAAATAATTGAAAAAAAGCAAGGAATTTAAGAAAATTAATTGAGGGTTGATTTGTCAACTTCTTAAATCCCTTAATTTTCTTATCCAGAGCTAGAATGACAACTAGGAAAAAGGAAGATAGTATGATTTAAACCTATCATTTAAAGAAAGTAAAATGAGCAGAAAAATATATTTGATTTCTTTTTATAAATTTTATTTTATTTTATTAGTATATAGTAAGATAATTAATGTATGGACAAGTCTTGACTACTATCCACCGAGATAATCTAGCATTTATTTGATGGATTGAACTTAATTAATCTCCTTAATAGTGAATTGTTCTAATAGTACACTACTTAATTGGGCACGTTAAAAATTTCCGAAAATATGATCTAATTTAAACGAGTTTATTAGACTCCAAAAAAAGTTATTTTCTTATTGTTAAAGAACTGCTTGTAACCTTTCAAAATAATTTTACTTCGAAAAACAAGGTGCTCCCTCCGTTTACAAATAATTATTATTTCACGGATTTTGTCTTAAATGTCATTCTAGCAATTTTTACCTAGAGTGAACCTTGTGTGTAAAAGATCATACGTGTGACAAAATACATTTTTACATAAAACATTGATACTTTTACAGGAAAAAGTGATAATTTTACTACATTGATATTTTTACAGATAAAGGTGATATTTTTGCTACAAAAAGTGATACTTTTACAGATAAACGTGATACTTTTACCACAAAATGTGATACTTTTTCCCGTCACACCGTGTGACGGTCACATAAAAGTTTTTGCCTTTTACCTATCTCTTCTAGTATTGTCCTTAGCTAAATCTAAAAAAAACTTCGTCAAATCGTGTAATATTATTATGACCTAAATTATTTGATCTCTTAATTGGTAAATTAATAAAGTATGAAGAAATTAATGGTGACGAAAAACTTAATGTGGAGAAAAATGAAATTATAGGCATAGATTTCATAGGGTGTCGTTGTTCATTTCATAATCTCAAAATTACACACAAAAGTTTAAAATGACACTTATTTGTGAATAGAAAGAGTGTGTTATAATATATTACCTCCGTTTTTTAGATGTTATTTTATTTTTTTGTGCTTTCTTTATAAATAGTTGTATTTTTTCAATTTTTTCCAATACCACCTCTATAATTATTCCTACAAAATCTCTAATTATCTAACTTATCATATCTATATAATTTAATTGAGAACTTACTTGTTTACCTCTTAAGTTTTTTATTAAAACTCAAAAAGATATACTACCTCCGTCCTGGCTTAATTTGCTTACTTTGACCGGACACAGAGGTTAAGAAAAAACAATTTTTTTGGAATCTTTGACTTTTTCCAAGTTAGAGATTGAGGTGGATAATTTGAGGATAGAGATTGTGAGGGAAATTTTATTTTTTGGGCTGACAAAGTTATTTGGGACAAACAAAAAAGATAAGTCGGCAAATTAAGTTGGGACGAATGAAACAAGTATTATTTGTTGTAAAAGAATATCCATGTTCTTAGAAACGGTCAATGTTTTACACATAATTTGTATCTGTATTTGTATTAATCACCTCAATAAATTGATGGATAAATTATTCCAGAAAGATCAGTGAGATGTGAATGATACTCCCTCCGTCTCGAATAAATTTGTACACAGGTGTCGACTATTAAGAAAAAAATATTTTTGAGGATTTTGTTGACTTTTCAAAGGTTGGTTGAGGGTGGAGATTTTGAGGGTGAAGATTGTGTTATAACTTTTCTTATTAAGAAGTGTGCAAAATTGCTTGGAACGGATGAAAACGGAAAGTGTACAAATTCTTTCAAAACGGAGAGTGTAATTGTTATCGACATATAAAAGTTGTATTTTCAGTAATGGCAAAAAAACACATAACAAAAATTGTATTGTGACCAAGCATAATATTAAAACTATGCAGTATTGTTTAGCCAAGTTAGGTGATGCATTGAACCAATCAAAGAATCTATCTTTTAAACTAAATTAGATGATGCATAACAATCAAATTATTCAATGTAACATACTGACATATTATATTATTATACTAAAAAAGTAAAAAGAGAGAGTAGATTATAGAATTTGATACTTGTCCAATGTAAGAAGTCACAAGCAAAGAGAGGAGGAAACCAACCGATAAAAAAGGGTGAAATCGTCCCTTTGCCTCTAGTAAAAGCTAGGGTGATAATTTTCAACCCGACCCATTAGTTCGACTGAAATCAACATGCAAGCGGGCAGGATAAGATTTAGTCGGTTCAAGAATTAAATCGGTCGATAAAGGCTTAAAAAGTTGACTATTCTCGACGGGTCAACCTATTATAACTCAATCGACCCACAATCAGAATAATCTAATCCATAATTTTTGTAGACTCATGTTTTACTATTAAAACTACGTCATTATATATTTAGTAAGAGCTTATTAAAATTTATGAAAAAATGACTTTTTTCAGTAAAGCGACGTGGTTCTGATCGTGAAATATAATGATAAAGGAATTGTAGATTAGAGGATCCCAACTGAATGACCTACTAATATATTTTAAGAAAATTATTGTTATTTTTTCAAAATTCATGTATTCAGTTCGACAGTTGGGTATGATGTGTATTGAAAATTGTAAAAGGTGTGTTGAAAATTGTAAAATGAGATGTAGGTAATAGTGTGTGGATGTGGAGGGATGAGCCATCCGGTGTAAAGTGAAATACAATACGGACGGGTCATGCCTAATCCGGATGACACCATACCAATCCAAGTATCCTCATAGTGCTAAACTTCAATTTTTTTTTTTTTTTTGATCAAATTTTGCAAATCAATCTCATAATAAAAACAGAATTGCAAAATAATCCAATGGGAATTAATAAATATACGGAAATATAATTCTTATTTTTTTAGATTAGTTTAGTTTAATTTAATTTAATTATGAATTTTGATTTTTAACATGTCTAACAAGTAAATTAGGTTCAAATAAAATGAATTTATCCACGAACATGTTATCAGTTAAAAGGAGTATTTGAGGTTATCGGCTTGTGCTATAATTAATCACCTAAAATTAAGAGTGTTTATTTATCTTATACTTTAATTCTTAAATTTTGACCAAATGGACGTTTTCTCAAATATAATTGACTTTTAAGATTTTTGTATAATTTTCATTATTTCTTCAAAACCAAAAGTAAATACTTTTTTTATATTTTTATTTGTTGTTATCCAATTAAAAATTGAGAAGTTTAAATAGTAGCCCTTTCCTATAAATAACACTATCCTCCATTTCTTTTCCCATATCTCGTTCAAATTCAGTCCGTAGGCTGCAAGTATTCGTGATTACTGAGTTTATTAGCCAAGAAAAATCGGTACTTGTTTAATCTTATTTGCCTTACTTGAATTTATCGGTGTTTATCTCTTGTTCTGCGTTATAGAATTTGTGTATCTGAATATGCAATGACTGGACATCGAATTTTTTAAATTAGGTATTGATTCAGCCCTGATTTATCGGATTTGTACTTTTATGCTTCTGATAGACTTGATTTTACTTGAATATCGATTTGGATGCTCGAATATGTATTCAACTTGTTAGTTTAGGATTTTTTTGGGGAGAAGTTTATCTATTGGAGATGGTGTGATTAAGGGTAACTGGTTCCTGGTGAGTTGTTCTATTCAATTCGGCCTGGCTTTGATGTAGTTTTGGTGCTTAGAAATTGCGCTTCAATGAATTGCGAATTTGGTTTGTGACGTTGAAACTGTATATTGTAATTTGCCTTGTTGATCCTTTTGGATACGTGGTAAATATAAATTCTGTTTGTTGTAGTATAGTATAGTGAATAATTCAAATGAAATTGATGTGTATTACTTTTGCTTTGATGTTTTCGTTGTGAAGAAACTGATTTTATGGAAGATGCAAACCAAATTGATGTGTATTAGTTTCATCCTGAAGGGTTTCTATGGCAAATACAAATGATATCGATGTGTACCACTATTGGCGTCAATAAATGAAGAGAAATTTATCTATGGAGTGTCATATTATTTCATGGCCTTAGGTTGGGAAATTTCTGGCCTAATCTTTTTGTGTTTCGAATTTTCAATAGATGTCTGAAAATAATGAGGGAGAGGAGAATCTACGCAAAGGGAACGATTGGGAAGTTGTAGCACTCACAGAGTCTGCATATGCTGCTGCTCCCGGCCCCAAACCGGACATTCCGGATAAAAGTGACCGCAGTGTAAGTGAGGATGATAATTCTGAAACTGCGGGTAGTGATACGATGTTCATGTCTAGCCACTTTGGACTTTTACCTAGTACACAGGAGAACTTGCCTTTAGAACCTGAATACCAGGAGAAAAGTCATGGGAAGGGCAATGACAGTGATGTTCCCATACTTAGAGTAGAAGGAAGTGAATCAGAAGATATACATAATGAAGAAGATAAGCCTAGTGAACGACCCGATCATCCTTGTGAAGTTTGGTGGAGAAAAGGTGCTGTTTCCGTCTATGGCCATGTAAAAAATGCAAATCCGTATTGGTCTATTGTTGTTGCTGCTGCGGTTGTTGGGCTTGTGATTATTGGTCACAGGTGGCAGCGAGAGAAGCCGGAGGCTTTTCGTCTTAAGTCCCAATTGATTGTAGATGATGAGGTACTTAACTGTTTTAGTGTTGATTAATTGCTGCTGTGTGGCTTTCTTATTGAACTGCTTGCTTTCGTAATTATCTTTTAGGTTGCATTTGGGTTGAATGAATTTCAAGGATTTGTTTAAAATTCGTAGTGTTAGATCCATTGATGTCTGTTTGGATTGGTATGGACTTGAAGGGTGTTTGCAGTAGTTTGTGCTTTCGAAGAAGTGATTTAAATTGATTGTTGTAGAACAATCAAAAGCATGTAGCGTTTGCCCCACCCTCCCAAAAAAAGGTGCCTTTGGCTAAGAATCACTTTGACGAAGCCTCACACCATCTTCTCAAAATCAGATTTTTAAGTGATTCCTATAATTAGAGAGGTTCCAAACACCACAGAATAACTGTTATGCAGAATAAACTGATTTTAAGTTGTTCTGTTTTGTTTGCAAACACTCCTGATCTGATTCTGAACTATCTTTTTAGGGATTTAAGAGGATTGGAAATCAATTAATTTCATTCCTCAAATTTCAAATTCCTCGAGATCCAAATGTAGTCTTGGTTTTTGTCTTCTTTATGAAACTTACGGCTGTCATCATTGTATTACTGCAGGGCTTTTCTCGTTCTCAATCTCATTGACATTTTACGTGGCGCGCTGATAATTAAATCTGCTGTCTGGCAATTACAGGTGCTATACACTTCACTAATTATTTCTCCTCAGTCTTGATACTCTGCTTGTTACGATTAAGCTTCTTATGCGACATTGTTCATTGCTTCCTATATTATTTCCCTGTTGGCACATCTGGGTAGATTCCTTGACAGAAGATTGATTGATGGAAGAGCCAACACATGATCGGTTGTCCAAATCACACTTTTGATCATATTATTGTGTGCTTCCGTTGGGTGGGCATTTTCGTATTGTGCAGTTTGGTTCTTAGCATGAAAATGTTTATTCATCTATGACTCTGGTTTATGCGTTTTATGGTGTCTGCTTTCTGTAGATCTGTGAGTTCTGCAAGTGAAGCATATGGATATTTCATACTATCTTTGGCGCTTATGTGTTTTTCTCCTTCTTTCTATTTTTATGGCTTAAGTAGTGTAATTATTTCATATGTCTTGCGATTGGCCTGCTGATATGATGAGTAAACGTTATCTATCTGGCTTACGGAACTTTCTCCCGTTAATCAATGTTGCAAAAGGCGCTAGGCATTAGTTGGGCGGTAAAATGGGCCTAGCAACTAGTAGGAGCTTAAGTGGGGTTGAGCGAGGCATAGGTGAGCACACCACTACGAGTTTGATTTTTTCGGTGTTGAACTAAACACCATGAACGGGCTGTCCAACCTGGTCCAAGTCTGGTGCCAATTTCGTATGTCAGGTTGGACGGGATTGGTCTATAATTTTGTTGGACGTAAAATGATGAACCAAACCTGGTCTAGTCTACCTAAAACATTGTGTGGGGTGGGCAGGCCCATCGCAACGGTCAATTTTGCCAGCACTATCAAACACCTCAGCATTTCCTGGCTAATTCTCTCACATTCAAGCAGGTTGTGCCCAAGTAGGGAATCTACTATACACTTGGGAAGAGTATGTTGATTTAATAGCTATTTTTTTCTTCATCTCCATACATTTTATTTAGGCACTATCCACTCGGTTAGGATAGAATAAATCGTGTTTCCTGTATGTAAATCACATAACAAAATGTTCGTTGATTATTGATATGTCCGCTGAGAATACAACTGCTCACAAGAACGTAGCTTAATTAGCTAAATACGGGATTAGGAATATTTTTTGTATTTTATTAGATTGTGTTTTATACATCCGTTAAAATTACATGGATAAATAATACTCGTCCTAAAAAAAATGTCGTTTTGCACCTTTTTTTTTTTTTTAAATTAAGGATGGGTAGAAATGACAAACATATCCCTACGCAATCTATATAATTGGGATATATTTTGTGGAATAATAAAATATAATCAACTAAATTAAGTGAATTGTAAATGTGAGATTGGAAGAATTGTGATTTTTTGGTTACAATGATATTTTTTTTTAAATAATTTTATCTTCTTTAAAACGGTATTTTTTTTTGGACGAGAGGAGTAACTGAATTTATGAAAGGGTAAAATTTATCAATGAGAATTACTTGGGAGTAAAATTGGTAGTACTTTTGTATATATTACGGTTATATCTGTTTCTAGATTATCAAAGGATTATATCTATATTATATAGCTTTATTGGCTCCCTTTCGTTGCAGTTGGAACGGCTGAAACATCCATTTTGATCATGAAAATGGAACATCTTGACAGTTATTTTATTTCGGCCAATTTTCTTAGCTATTTGGGTCCGGAATGATCGAAATAAAGTTAAAGTAGTTGAAATTTATCCGATGACCGAGATGATTCGAATGATGTAATATATATATATATATATACATATATATAAAATAAACTACACATAGCTGATTTTTAAACAACTTGTTAGATAGTTTTTTTGTTAAATTTAGTGTAGCCTAAAATATAGAGATCAAAGTCGTCGAAGTTAACTGACCAAACTTTACAAATTAACTACACATAACTGAACATAAATATCTTATCCAAGTTGCAAATTCGAACTAACTGACAAATTGTAGTGGTAACTTTTATAATTCCACAATTAGCTTAGTTTCCATTAAAGCTTTTGCTATTTTTGCAAAATACCTTTCATCCCATAAGCTTCTTTAATCAAAATCATTTCTGTCCTAAACTCTTTTAAAAGTAAGTATTTCGTTTTATTAATTTAAGTAAAAAGTTGAGAATTATAATTTCACAAATTATCTATGCATAATTAAATAAGTTAGCTTGAAAAGTAAAATAAGTCGTGAAAAGTAACATTAAAAAAAGATAACAAAAAACAAGACTCAAAGAAAAATGTACAAAGATATAATTTATGATCATAAAATAAATAAATGACTACTTTGCTATAGGAAATAATTGTAAGTTACTTTTTAATTGTTTTCTATTTATATAGTCTCTTAAGAAAAATTCAAATTTTCGTAAAATATACATATGATTTGTATTATCATAAAATATAGGGAAAAAATTTGTATGTGTCTCACGGTCGTCACACGGTGTGACGGGAAAAGATATCATTTTTTATGGTAAAAGTATCACGTTTATCTGTAAAGTATCACTTATTTTGAACAAAAAAAAAATATCACTTTTTGTAGCAAAAGTATCACATTTATCTGTAAAAGTATCAATGTAGTAAAAGTATCACGTTTTCATGTAAAAAGCATCACGTTTTCCTGTAAAAGTATCAATATTTTCTGTAGAAGTGTATTCCGTCACACGTGTGACCGTTCACATACAAGACTCACTCAAAATATAGATGGATACCGGACTTATGACAATATCGTTGGATATGTGTGGTATGTGTATTAAGGTTCCATAATAAAATAAATGGTTAATTGTAGTAATCCCACCAAATTATCAATGTTTTTGCACATAAACTATTAACTTTTTTTTTATGGCATCGATACATATAAATTATATGTATTTAGCAAATAAACTACCAAACTTATTTTTTGATCAGCAGATAAACCACCAAACTTATTTTCCAATCATTTTTTGTCGTACGTGACTTGCGTGTGATAAACTTTTAATGACTTCTTTTTGTATAAATAATTTTTTTAGTATGTCAAAAGTGTAAAATTCTTTCACATCGTTCTTTTCCATAACAATTTTTTTGATTCATCAATGTTTCTCTCTTCCAATATTTAGAATTTCTATTGTTGAAGATGAGGGGTTTCTCTAACTACAAAAATAATGTTTGGACAAAAAGAAAACCTTAAAAATTTATAACGCGCAAGTTACATGTGGAATTCCGGCAAAAAAATATTGAAAAATAAGTTTGGTGGTTTATTGGTAAAAAATTTTATAGTTTATATGTATGGGTGCCACAAAAAAAATTCAGTGATTATGTGCAAAACTGCTGATAGTTGGTGGGGTTGCTGTTATTAACCCTAAAATACACATATTTAGTGGATGGTTGATTAATCTTTTTCAAGCATCTTATAAGCTTCAATATCTTACAAGTTATTTTAAGAGTTATAAAATATAATTTTTCTAGGGTTTACAAGTTTATAAAGTATTTGAATAAAAAAGTTAACAAGCTTGTAATTGAATGGAATGATTTTACTATAAATACGGAGACTAATTTGAAAAGCTACTAACACACACACACATTTTAATTAGTGTTGGATGTGTGTTGTGTGTGTGTGGAAGAAGTATGTAAAATTTATGTAGTGTCTGAAACGTGCAATGTATGTGGAATATGTGTAGTGTGTGTGAATAATGTGACTTAAAATATCTTGAAAAATAAGATAGATTAGAGAAACTTTTTTTTTTTTGGAGCTTATAAGCTCTAAAAACTTATTTTTACATCTTATTTTTTGTCAAACACATTTTAAGATTTATAAACTTTTAAACATCTTTATAAAATGTTTTAAGGAACTTATAAAATTACTCAAGCATCTTCTCAATAACAAGTACATGTTGTAAACAAAGACTAAAGTATTTCAAGTATTCACACTCAAAGAAGTCAATATGAATAAGACTAATTATATTGACACCAAAAAAAATCGCTTCACATTACAAATACTTTTTACGCTACGTCAAAGTTACAATATTCAATTTCTTTACTTTTTGTATCACATCTTTAGATGTTTTTGCATTAACAAATAAGAATAAAATATACTAAAAACCAGAGTTTGTGTAACAGAAGAAAGGACTAAACTTTCAATTGATGGGCCATAATTTCTTTCATCTCCTTGTCTTTCTCTTCCATGATTTCCACTTCGAACAAGCAACTGGAAGAACAACCAAACACCATTCCGTTGACCACCAGCTCAAAAACTTTGAAAAGAGAATTGGAAGAAGAACTAAAGTTTCTTCATTATACTACAAAACGAAGGAATCGGAAGAGATAGCCCCGCTGAAGATGATAGGATCCGGACCAAATGAAAATCGATTTGTTGAGCATGATTTTGTTGTTGAATAGCTCTTTACTGACATTTGAATGTTTCAGTTTTAGTACCATTATTTTAGGAACTTGTTAGAATATGAATGTCTAGATTCATATTTAGATAAAGTTCATTAGATTTGTACATTTCTTAAGAATTCTAATTTTTTTAAAGGACAATTTGGCTGTCGTATGGTTCGATGTGTTTCTTCAATTACTAACGAAAATTCTTGCAGTTATTCTATTTTTAAGGACATCAAGTTAAAATGATAATTTTATATTCAAAAAATTCACTTTTATGATAAAATATTGTGATTGTACTACAGAATGTTTTTACTTTTACAACTTAAAATGTTACTTTGCATGGAGTGCAGGGCCGGACCTTCCATAAGTCGGAAGAGTTCGGCGACTCGGGCCCAAAAAAAATATAAAATTTTAGGGTTCCAGAATAATTTTAGACATGTACAATTAATGTATATAAATATGGATGTACAATTTATTCATAGTTGGTTTAGTGGGTGGTTGGTGCATTCATCCTGTTCCCTTTATACTTGGGATCAAATCCCGCTCTTGTTTCATTTTTATCAAAATCTATTTTGTGCTGTGGGCCTAGGTTTTTTTTATTTATCAAAATCAATTTTGTGTAAGTTATTATATAAAAAATATTATATTTTTTCACAAATTGGATTCAGAACTCTAGACATCACAACACTATAAAAGAAAAGATTTATTTTCTACTACTTTTATTTATACTTTATAGTCATTGTAAAATTTATTTTATTAATAATTGTTAGCAATTGATGATATTTTGAAATATAAACCCAATTTGAAATATTTATGAATATGATTTATTCTTTTGGTCTTGGTTATAAAATAATTTAAGAATTGTTAATATAATATTTTAACTTCAATTTGTTTGTCTTTTGTTTTCTATTATAATATTAATATTAAAACTCTTTATTTTTTTTTTTAAAGTTCTTATGAGTTCATAAGGAATATAATTTTAGGGGCCCCTTTTAAAAACTCGACTCAGGCCCAAACATAGCTAGGTACGGTCTCGATGGAGTGAATTGTGTTACTTTACTAATAAATACTGTTACTTTTCACAGTAAATTATTTTATGTTTTTCGAAGTTACCTTATATGGAGTCAAAGTGTCACTTTTCTAAAAAATAATGTTACTTTTCACAGTAAACCATGTTACGTTTAATATACAATATTGTTAATTGTTGTCATTGAAAGTATCCCTATTTTTCAGTTATAAACGTTTAGAACAGTGTATTTTTTTTTAAAGATATTAAATTAAAAGGATAAATTTTTATTTAAAAAATTAACTTTTATAATAAATATTGCGACTGGACTTTTTTAAAAATATAAGTGTTACGATACATGAGGTGAATTAGGGGTGTTGAATATTCGCCCGAACCGAACCGAACCGAAATGTAAAATTCGATTCGGTTTTTTCTCTTGATCAGTTCGGTTTCTGTTTTATATATAACAATATTTCGATTTTCGGTTCGGTTCGATTTTTTTCAATAAAAACCGCATTAGAAACCGAAAAACCAAATTAAGTACCCCTTAAATTAAAACTCCCCTCCTCATTTGTCTTTCATTTGCATTTTAATTTCATTTCATTTAAATTTCATTTTGTATCTAACAAGTAACAACTAAGGGTCAACTAAAACCTAATCTGCATCACCGTAGTTTGTTGCTTTCTCACGTCCATTCTGATTAGCGTTCTGTACTCTTTTAGATAACAAGAAAAGTTGACTCTTCGACCAACTCATTTTTATTCAAATGTAGTTAATATTCAAAGTTTGATTTTAGTGAAAAACTTAAAAATTAGAGTAAAAATTCGGTTTTCGGTTTTGACCGTAACCGAACCGAAATATTTCGGTTCGGTTTCGGTTAGCAGTTTTTAAGGATTTCAGTTTTCGATTTTGTTAATTCGGTTCAGTTCAGTTTCTGACCGATGAACACCCCTAAGGTGAATTGTGTTACTCTACTAATAAATATTGTTACTTTGTATGGAAATTGTGTTACCTCAGTATCTATCGAACAAAGTAACACAATTTGGCCGAATTGTGACCCTCAAAATTCGGGCAACTAATTGGCGGGAAACAGAAACCCTACCGTTCTCTCTCTCCTCTCTTCCACTGAACACACCGATTCACGGCAACAATCAGCCGATTGAGCAATCAGGTACTCAAAATCATGAATGATACTATTTGTAATTCAGCGCTCTTTAGATTTCGGAGTCTGAGATTTTTTATTTTTATTTTTTTTTTCCTCCAGAAACATCCTGATTTTGTGCGTTGCAACAGAAATGGGTAAGGGCGATACTCCTAGAAGAACCAGAAGGTTGTCTTCTGGTAGCACTCCGAATTCGAAAGCTCAACAAGACGATTCGAAGCCTGTTAACCATTTGCAACCGTTGTCGGTTAAGGATCTCGCATTTCATGGTGAATCCCTAAGTTTAGATGAGTTGATCGATTCGTTTCCAGGAAGAAGATCGCAGATTCTTCAATTGGTGCAGCTTTTAGGCCCTATGGATTCTCCTATGCTTCCGTTGTTTGTCTATGGAGGAGCATCAACAGGAAAAACGAGTATAATGCTACAGCTATTCAGACATTTGAAACGACCTTTTACTTATTGTAGCTTTATCACTTGCTACAACCCTAGAATTATGTTTGAGTCTGTATTGAATCAGCTTTTGCTTCATAGGAAGAATGCGAGTAGTGGTTATTCGAGTGCTAAGCGGTGTGAAAAGCCATCTGATTTCGTATGTTTACTGCGAGAAGCTTTGAGTACTGTTATAGATAGTTATAAAGGGAATAGGGGAAAATCTAGCTCTAAGAAGTTCGATTCGCAGGTTAACGGGAAAATGGTATATTTGATATTTGATAATCTAGAGCTCGTTAGAGAATGGGATAAGAGTGATACTATTATTCCCCTTTTGTTTAATTTGTATCACATTCTGAAAATGCCCGAGGTTGGTTTGATTTTTGTTAGTAGAGCCTCTCTTGATACGTACCACTCGGACACAGGGTATGCTGAGCCCTTCCCTGTCTATTTCCCTGATTACGAGGAAGATGATTTTCGCCAGATATTCATTAAAAACCAAGAAAATCCAGAGCTATATTCGTCTTTTCTAGAGTAAGTCTATTATTTCTATTTATAGAGGCGGTTTACTTTTATTACATATTGTTTAGTTATTGATTTTCTGTTGGAACAGTCTGGTGTTGAGGCCTTTCTACAGGATTACAAGACGGGTTGATGAATTGTCTACTGCCCTCGCACCTTTATTTAAGAAGTATTGTGAACCTCTTGGTGGATTGGGAGCTGCTGTTGTTAGTGGAGATATGAGGAGAAAATTATTTAGCCATCTTCAGCCGTTTATCTCACCATCGCTGAACGAGACATTTACCATCTCATCTCGACCTTTGTTCAAAGCCACATCGAACAAAGATAAGAACATGAAGAAGAGTGTTCCTAGAAATTGTGAAGCTTTTGATGATATCGATTTCCACATGTCTGCCTCTGCAAAGTATCTGCTCATTTCTGCATTTATTGCTTCAAGAAATCCAGCAACACTTGATGCCTCACTCTTCGATTCAACAGGAGGATCAGATACCCGAAAAAGAAAGAGAAAGTAAGGGATTTACACTGCAATATCTTTTTCCCCTGATTGGGAAAAAAAATACTAATCTTTGCCCTTTTTTGAGAAGTCCACAAATCATTTTGCTTTCTGTGTACTTTAATTTACCTAGTATTTGATGCAGGTACTTTGCTAAATAATGCGATGGTGTGTCTTTTACGTATAAATCTTCATGTGAATTAAAGTTCTAGAATTGCATTCATTAGTTTCTTTGACATAAAGAAAGCGGAATATAATTTTCTTCTCTATGCTGCATGAATTCAGGGTCTCTGAAAAATCAATCGATCAAAAAGAAATGAAAGAACAAGAACTTATCATGAAGGGGCCTGGAACTTTCCCACTGGAAAGGTTGTTAGCCATATTTCAATGCATCACATCTGTTGCAGAGTATTCACTTGACGATGAAGATCTACAAAAAGGTGGATTCGGAGCTGATGGATCTGATAATGGATTGATGACCGATATTTTATTGCAATTATCCAGTCTATGCAGTGCTAATTTCATTACCAAAGGAAGTAGCTGTCCACTTGAAGGCTCAACGCGGTACCGATCCACAGTGTCTGAAGCCATGGTTTTGAAGGTCATTAACCAAATCATCATATTCGAGATTATCTATGGTTCATGTTATTCTTAGTTAATGTAGTTGTCTAATGTTCGAAAATGTTTGCAGGTAGCGAGGAGTCTCAAGTTCCCTTTGTCAAAATACTTGTATAGAAATTAATAAATTGTTCAAACATCCATAGAAACCTATATATGCTTGGGGGTATCTAGTCAGTCCAACGAACTATCCAAAGGTGAACTGTTGATGCAAAACATAGCTGCCTTTGGATCAAAACCTGTTCTTGCTGTTCTAGTTTCTGATTAATTCGTGGGACGAGGAGGTGAGCTGTGGAAAAGAAGGTTCACACTTCTTTGGCCTGTGCTTTAAAACATTATCGTGCTTCATGCTCTTCGTTCAGTGGCCTGTTTTCGGTCACTTAGTTAGCCTGATTCTGTATAATAACACTGCCTTCTACTTGTTAACTTAATTCTTTAATTGCGAATTTCCCTTCACTTGTATGCTTATGATAGTTATGAAATTGATATTTGAACCATGAATAGAGACTTTCAACACAAATGTCTACTTAGTTAAGATCATTCCATGTTTTCTTCTTTTCTTTCTTTCTCATAAATAATATTCCATTTAACTAATTTTCTATGTTTTTTCGTATAATCATCATGTATATATATTCATGGTTTCATCTCCTCTGAAAGGAAGCAAGGGAATATTATTTGAAACTGAGGATCTCGTGTGGTCATTATGGCCGTCACTCTTAACCAATCGTGCTTCATGCTTCATGCTCTTCGTATAGTGGCCCGTTTTGGGTCAAATAGTTAGGGCCCTGTTTCTGTCTAATAACACCGCCTTCTACTTGTTAACTTCACTCTCTAACTTGCGAATTCCCTTTAATTTGTATGCTTATTATAGTTATGAAACTGATATTTGAAACATGAACAGAGACTTTCAACACAAATGTGTACTTGGTTAAGATAGTTCCAAGAAAAAGGTGAAATTCATTTGTCTAACAGGGAACAGAACTGGTGACATTAAGGAGGTGTTGCTTTCATCTCTTCTTTCTCTCAATTACAAATTATATTCCTTTTTATTATTTCCCCAAGTTTTTTTATAATCGTATATATTGATGATGTCATCTCATCTGGAAGCAAACAAGGGATACTATTTGAAACCGAGGATCTCGTGGTCATTATGACCGTAACCGTTAACCAATCTGAGCTAATTACTTTATGAGCCTCCTCTTGTAATAGGAAATATTATGTTTATCCCATAGTAGTTACCATATGGTCAAAGTCTCTTCATATTTATATCAGCTGCCTGGTCTATTTTAGAGATAAGGGATAAAATAGATTAAATGAGGTTGGTCTTTTTTCAGACAACCTACTTCATCAAATTTGTATGGTTTCTTCCTGATTTGCTTAAGTATATTTGACGGTAGTTGTTGAGAAAGAATAAAGGGCAGGGGCTGGTGCGTGTGCTTTTGGTTATTGAATTGTGAATTTAATCGGGTTTTTCTGTTCTCGTTGAATAGCTTGTTAACGAGACTATTCAATTAAGTAAATGAACAATTTTAAGCTCGATTTATAAAGGAATAGAACTTGAACATAATTAATTTGTTCATTAATAACTCGCGTTCAGCTTTTTGGAAATTCGGTTTGTAATTACATGGATAATAATAAAACATTAAAAGCAACAATATCTATACAACGTATAGAGCTTATTTGGTAGAGTTATTAAGATAAAAGGGTGAGTAATTATCATTGGATAGTCTAATATGGTTAGGGGCTTAGGGCAAATTGTATTAAATATCATACATTTAGTAGGGTGTGTAATATATTAATATAACATATATTTATCTGTTTGATACTCTATATAATAGTCTAATTGATGAAATATTAGAAAAGGAAAATACACTTATGCCCTTCACTTAATAATTGTACTTGTTTTTAGTGTCTTATCAAAGTAACTGTAGCAAGTTGTAGTAGTTATATAAACAATTTGACCCGATTGTAACAAAGATGTAACACTAGAAAACTACTGGGCTTCACTTTAGTGCTACCAAACAATAATTATATCACTATCTAGCCCTTATAAAGACTACCAAATGAGCCATAAAGTAAATCCATTTAGTTAGAAAAAAATCATTTATTGGTATGTAAACTCAAGGAAATGTGTGTCCATTTGATATTCATGAACAAAGTAGTTAGTTGTTCACCAACACGGTAAAACATGTTTACAAATATGTTCGTGGATAAAATCAAATGCTCTCAAGCACGGTTCCACTCGACTTAAATTTAATAAAATAAATGAACCAAATACGAACATCTACAAGTTTGGCTGGATTTTTTGCGGCAATACATTTAATAATTTGAATATTCATTTTCCTCCATTTAATAATATTATGCCAAGTTTTGGTTTTTTTTTTTTTTTTTTTTTTTTTTTTTTCCTAGTTTGGTTTTTTTTTTTTTTATGTGTTTAGTTAAAAAGACTAAAATGTAGCGTTCTATTTTGCTTCGGTTGATTCTATACAAATGTGGGGGATTCAATAGTCTGAATGTCAACTCTCCAAGTGTTTACAAAGTTGAGATAGAAGATGGAGAATACAATGACTATGTACTATCTCTGCGCCCTTTTTACTAGAGTGAGCACGATTCCGAGCAGTTTAGAGTTATGAAAATTCTTGAAATCGAATTAAAATTCGGAGATATTCGAAGATTTCTAAAATAAAATTTTCAGAATTGCTTCGTTGATCGATTCAGTTCCTTCCAGATATCGGAACTGTTCGATCCGGTTATTCGGAGCTATTCCTTTTAATTTTATTAACAAAATGGATGATAAAATTATAATGTTGTCTTCATAGTAATATCATATTCTTTAAAAATTAGAGCGCAGTATTAAACATCTTATAAGATACTATATATTAAGATAAGTTTCAAGCCTGATTTATAAAAACAATTACAAGTTAATGAAGTAAGTATCTCGTCTAAAACGGAAAAACACTAAATCATTATAAAGTTATCAACTATTAATAATCTCTTTGGACTTTTTATCGATTATTTCTCATCTATAAAACTCTATACACATTTTCATAAGATTTGTCTCATACACACGTATTTCTTTGCTGTTTTGTTATAAATTATTACAAACAATATGGGAAAAATAGACAATAAAAGTGAAATGGTAAGATTTATATGGCTAACTACAATGAAATCAAAATTGATTTTAAGAGAAAAATTTTAGTTCACGATAAAGATGGAGAATCAAAGATGAGAAAGAACAACGAGTCTCTGTTAGTATATATATACCGTAGAATTCAAGTGTGCGATAGTAACTAAATTCAAGTGCAGGATACTATGTGCAGTGAATTCAAGTCTAGGATTTCGCCTTTATATATTCAAATAATTAATGATTAGATCTAATAATAAATTTTAATGATTACCCTAAAAAAATTAATGGTTGAATTAAAGAAATGTAGAACTGAATTTAAACATATCATGTAATATATTTCTTTGTAGAAACTATAAGCATATTAACTGATTAATATATCTATAGTTAATAAATTTATTTTTGTTCTGAAAATCATAATAAATATTTTACTCTATTATTAGTTACTAAACTATTTTATGAAATTCTAAAATAATAGTAGTATTATATATTCACCATTAAAATTCACTATAACTTATTAGGATTCACTGTCATAACATAGAAGGAATGAATTAATACATAAAAAAATTCTATAATTAATTACTTAGAATCGATAATGTTCGATTTATTTTATGATTAAACGTGACATTAATTTTTGAGACCAAGCTCCTTTCTCAAAATAAGAAACAATTTTAAAATATAACTTTTTCTATAAGATAGACGAATCAGTTGTAAAGCATTCTACTAATTCGAAATAGAAACTTAACAAACATAAAATATAGGTTATATATAGCATTTACTAAATAAATGTATATAAAAATTACTATAAAAGAAGTGAAATTAATATCCCGCGGAATATAAAGTATGTTCCATGAATAGGAAAAAGGATCCTCTCCCTTCCAAGGACGAAAATATCGGTTTTTACGGAGATATCGGTCTTTCAATTTACGGAGATATCGGTGAGATCTCGATTAATATCGAAATATCGGTGCAATTTTTTTAAAATGCCGAAAAATGTATCAACACAGATAATTTATCATGATATTTTATAGATTGTTATAAACCTACTTAAATTCAAATATTTAATCTAAAAATTAAGCCAACGCATATACAACTAGTTGCTATATAAGAAAGAATGCATACGTTTGATTTATTGATTTATAGTTTTCTCTTAAAAAAGTATTATTGTAAACAAAGTTGATTTATTGTTTTCTCTTTTGATTTAAAAAATATTATCTATTTATGAAAGAAAATTAAAGTCTATTAAAATTATTTTAACATTTTGTAAGTTAAAAGCATTGAGAATATTTACAATATATAAAATTTTTCTTGATTGACCTATAATATTTTTTATTCAAGAGCAACACTAATTAAAAACTAAACACAAATAAATGAGGAAATATACCAATTTTTAACACTAAGTTAACATAATATTTTTAAAATTGTTATAACAAAATTAAATATTATAACATTTTTTCATACAACATTACTAGTTACTAATACGAAAATATTATATTAAAAATTTGAAGTGTTTAACAAAATATTATAACCAACTTTAATAAATAAATTCATCATAAGATTATAAAGAAAACAAAATATTTAAATTTTTCATTTTGATAACTAATTATGGTATATATTATTGTAGGTAGAATTTACTAAATAGGTTATATAAACACAATGTAGACATAATAACAAGTTGTTGATTTGGTCCGGTGGTTAAAGCTTGGAGCCTCATCCAAGAGGTCTCAAGTTCAAACCTCAGTCTGGGCAAAATATAAAAACTTTTGGCGATATTTGGCGATAAATTCGCGATATTTTGGCGAGAAATCGGCGATTTCTCGCCAAAATCAGACAGCTCAGTGAGCGCGTTACCTGGTCGCGATTTTCAGCCGAGATATCGCGATTTATCGCGAGAATCTCGGCGATACAATGACAAAACGCCACAACATCCTCATATCGTCTCGGTAAGTCCATTTTCGCGAGAAATCGGCGAGATTTCGCCGATTTCTCGCGAGATTTTAGTCCCTGCTCCCTTCCCGTCTCACAAAAGGACAATTCGGGAAATTCCTGCTCAGTCCAAAGTTGATACCTTGAAAAAGAAGTTTTGTGTGTGACGGATTCACATGAAATGAAACACGTTTTTACAGGAAAAATTAATATTTTTACAGAAAAACTTATAACTATTAATGGTAGAAAAAGAAAAGACGATCACCCTACAGCATGCCTGCAAATTTCCATCTCCCTAGCACTTCTCTCTCTTCCTTATTTTACTGAACATTTATAGTAGAAAAAGAAACGGACAAATTAATGCATATTAATTTATGAAATAGATTTAAAAAATTAATAGAGGTCTCACTTAAAATTGTAAAAGACATTTATACTCCTCGGTTGCGCCGATGCAACAATTGCACAACAGAATTACTCCTAGAATACATATACTTGGAACTCATTTGGTAGTCTTTTATAAAGACTAGATAGTAATATTTTGTTGGCTTAATAACATAAAAATATACGACCTTTGAGTTAATTATCAAATATCAAACGACCTTTTAAATTTAACGTATAGCGTAATACGAATTTCATAAACTAGAGTTTTTTGTCATATTCTACTAGACAAATGATTTTTGTCTCATTTTTTCTATGGAACACAAGTATGCTAACTTCTATTTTTTTCTTTATTTCTATTTTCTTTTTTAAATTTCAGTTGCAATAAAAAACACACCAACGAAATTGTATTATTGCACACTCAATTACATAAATACCTATTTAACTTAATCAAACCGCTAGTTATCCACAATCGAATATAAACTAAAATGAGTAGCAAGCATAAATAAAAACTCCTCCGTTGAAATAAAAAAATTAGACATTTTGCCTCTATAACTCATCACCTTACAAGCATAACCTCAACACTCACTTGCATAGATACACAAACAGAGATCGAATGAGCTTTCTCGGCTTGAACATAATTCTCGCCGAAACAACGGTGACAAACGTCATACACTTGGCTTATGAAGAAAACCGACTTAGACTTTCACATATCCACAACTAGGATCCGTTCAAATTTATGATTGGATCACTCTATAGCATATTTAATTCTCTGATGTACAATTGAGGCTCTACGTAAGCCATTAAAGCTTTAAATTAGTTCCCGTGTATTAAAGTAAAAATAAAATTAGAAGGTGCTGTATTTATATGTTAAATTTGAAAGATCATGCTGTATTTGATAATTGACCAAAAAGTCGTGTATTTTTATGTTATTAAACCTATTTTATTTATTATTTGTTAGCCATTTTTAAAGTACTTCACTAAAGTGAGGTCCAATAGTATTTTGGGGAATTCTATTTACACCACCAAAATCTCTCTGTGCACCACAACAAAGTTAAAATGTTTATTTTTTTACTTTGTACACCACATTTCTATACATTTGTAACTTTATCAATTAAAAAATAAAATAAAAAGCTTTTACAACAGTTCGATCAGAAATAGCTGAACAAGTTAATGTAGTTCGACAAGTAATGATCAAAATTCTAACTACTGTTCGGTTAGTAGACGCTGTATAAGTTTATAAACTATGGTTGTTACTGGCCGAGATTGCTTCAACGGTTCAGCCAGTAAACACCGAACTGACGTGTGACATATTTCAAAATTAATTCTCGAACTACAATTTGTTTACAAACAGATCGTGAACTCAAGTAGAAAAAAATATAGTTAAGACTTTCCTTGTTCGTATCTTTAGGTTTTCCTTCGTCCATGATTGTTTTCTTTTTCAATTTATGAGTTGAGCTTGTACGTGAATTTGGTGGAATTAGTTGATGGATTAGGGTTCTAAGATACTTATTTATTTAAGAATTTAAATTACGAGGGAAGAAATTTAATTTTTATGCAGAAATTATTTTGAAAAAAAAGAGATAACTCATAGATAGGTTACAAAAATCCCTCAAGCTTCATTAGTTCATAATATCAATTCAACCCCTCTATCTTCAATGCTTATCGGATTGACAAACAACAAATGAATGAAAGAAGTTGGGCGTATTATTTACAGCGGAACAGCGAGCCATTATTTATAGCGGAACGCCAAATCAAAATTAGGAAAATGGAGAAACGAAGTTAACTTACGAAAGAGAAGAAGGCCGCGTTCTAAGGTACTTATTTATTTAAGAATTTAAATTATGAAGGATGAGACTTATTTTTTCTGCATAATTTTTTTAAAAAGAAGATAAAATAAAAGGATATTTTAGTCTATTCTCTAATGTCTAATTTAGCAAACAAACAATTGTGGTCTAGATATAGCTTTTGGTGGTATGAATAGAATTTACCCAGTATCTCTACTGTTACACCTATCTTATTAATCTGACTAAATTGACCTATTACCACTAGGGTTTGCTTAAATAACCTTGATAAGACATTTTTATCTCTAAAAATAAGTGGAATTTTCTTTTTCTTATCTTTCATTAACTGTATCTTTTAGGAAGGAAATGTTCTACAAGAAGACCTGAGTTTTAGAAAATGTCTCAATTTGATGTTTGAATTTCAGGAGTTCTCAATGCGGGGCCTAAATTCTGAGTTCTTTTCTCATTAGGGATCTGATTATAAATTTTATTTTCAATTCAGGACTTACATCATGAAAAATAACACATTATCCGATGTATAGAATGTTCAATACGATATATTGAAAATTTAAATATACTCAATACTGAAAATTTCAATATACCCCTGTATTGAATCTTCCATGCAGTGAATAGTATTTCCTAGCTTGCAAGATGTAAGTCCTGCATTAAGAATAATTTAAAAACTAGATACCTATTAAGAGAAACCTCAAAATTTAAGACCTGATATGAAAACCATCAAATTTCAGGTCACTACTTAAACATTTTCCAAAAATCAGGTCTTCAACTAAAATTATGCTATTATACGATGTGTGAAACATACGAACAGGGGCACAACCATAAGGAGCTATGGGGTATAGTTTCCTATTTTTTCCTTTTTTAAAAGAAAAGAAAATATTTACTATATATTTGAAAAGGAAAGAAAATTGAGTGAGTCTTGTGTGCGACGGTCTCACGTGTGACAGAATACACTTTTACAGGAAAAAGTGATACTTTTGCTACAAAAGTGATTCATTTTTTTTGTTAAAAAAAAAGTAATACTTTTATAAATAAATGTAATATCTTTACAATAAAAAGTAATACTTTCGTCACATCGTTTGACGATCGTGTGATGGTTTCATATAAGTTTTTGCCTAAAAAATTTTTATCTCAAAAAACTTTGTACCCCTTTTCTAAATGTTTTATTCTAATATATCCTACTACCAATCTTTGTACCCCTTTTCTAAATCTTTTATTCTAATATATCCTACTACCAATCTTAAAATTTTAGACGTCATTAGTATGAGTTTATATAATATTAAAATATAACATATCGTGTTGAACTATCTATTGATAACTACTTATCTAACAGAGTAGGTATCTTGTACACCAATTGCACAGAACTTAGATATGTGTAATTTAAGTCATGGATAATTTTTCATAAAAAAATAGTAATGTTTATGCTTAAAGTAATTCCCTCCGTCCAGACTTAATTTGTACACCTGTTCCAGTGTGTATATTAAGAAAAACAAATTTTGTGGAGTCTTTGACTTTTTTAAAGGTGAAGATTGATGGAGGAGATTTTAAGGGTGGAGATTGTAAGTTTCCTTTCCATTTTAGGAGTGTGCAAAATAGGGTGGGACGACCGAAAAATAAAAGTGTGCAAATTAAGGCGGGACGGAAGAAGTACATGTTCTTATAAATATGTATTATAATACATTTAAACATAAATCGAAATATCCAACTCAAATTACACGCTAAATCTGATATACATGAGACTTTACCCCCCGATCAGATTACCAAGCCTACTTCGTTTTTGATATCTCATGGATCGCCCATTGGTATGACAAAAAAGGCTCAAATTCCAAATCAGGCAACATTTGTTTTACCGAAATTTATGTGACAGTAGTTGACTTTTTTAATATTTGAAAACAAAAAAAATATTGGCAGGAAATCCATGCCACAGTGGGGTTGACTTTTGTTCCTGCTGCAGTCACCGCATTGAAGAGGGTCAAAGTCAAACTGATGGTTATGAAACTCAGATAAATATGAAGAGAATTTTAATGGGGTTTTGTTTTTGCACGTAACATCCTATGGTAAAATTTTCATCGGTTTCCTTTTTATTGTGTGGTGCTTTTTACCCACGCTATGCAGGTCTCCTCCATGACCCTCTAGCAAAATTGACCCGGTCAAATAGGCTGGTCCGACCTATATGATATTTCGAGGAGCTGGAACATAAAATTCGCTTCTTCAAGTATTATTGGGTCGGACAAGCTGCAGGAAAGCTTCATAATATTAGTATATTTTAGAAGGTTGACTTAGACTCATAATTTTTTAACCTGATAGAATTTCATATCTGATCTACCAATGTATGACATTGGCCCGACCCAACCTAGCCAGAATTGTCATATTTGCTTCACACAGCTTGAAAACATTGAGACAAATACGAACATAAGTTGTATATAAATTCCTTCAAGATGGTGATTCCCATTTCAAAATCATACCTAAATTATGAGAATTAGAATGAACAGTTCGATTATTATTTTCTATCTCATTTCTTTATACGAATCATGTCCTAAAAGTAAAAGGCCTTATGGAATTTTTGGATGTCACATACTATGTGTATATTTATTTTAAAATGTAGGTGAATGTAGTTCGTCTGCACGTTGAAATCCAGAAGATTTTGTCGTCCAGAAAAGAAATGTAATGAGATGGAAATGAGATGGAGATGAAATGAAATGATGTAGGATGTTATCTTCAGTCAAATCAATATGATAACTAGATTAATAGTGGACGAGAACGTATAGGGTTGGATGTAACTGTCCTCATCCTCATTTCGTTCAACAATAAAAACACTATTGAACCCATCCTCCATTCAATAGACCCAGACTAAAACAAATATCCTATTGGAAAATGGAATAAAGAAATAAAGATGACATTTTCATGATATTTTATCTCCATAGATCTTTTGTGTGTATTTTAAAATATTCACGCAATGTAACCTTTATGCTATAAATTGTAGGTAGGTTGTTCACCGAACTGAAAAACTAGCCACAAGCTCCCAACCATGTTACCTTTATGATCCTCATAAATTTATATTATACAATCCAGTGAATTTCCCTTCTCCTTCTTTTTCTATATTATTGAAATGAAGTTTCTCAACCAATCTCATTTATTTCCCTTCATTGAATGCCACAATTAAAGCCCAGCTCTTCTCACTGTACAAATTAGTTGTAGGGAGAGAGAGGCAAAACAAGAGGTCTGCTTTCAAGTCTGGATATAAACCATTACTGGTTTTTTCATCCTCTTTAATCTTTTGTTTTTTCCCTTTAAATCTTCAACTGCCTCTGGATTGCATTTATGATTGTGGCATCTGACTGTTGATGTGAGACAATTAGAGATGGTGTAATTCAAGAAACAGTCTGTCCTTAGTAATTACCCCCCACCCCCACCCCCTTTTTTCTCATCTATAAATCCCCCCTTTTTTCTACTTATTTCTTCACTACACATACACATACACATACACATTTTTCTACACCTTCAGTGTGTGTCAGTGTTTGTGTTTTTTTCAGTAAAGAAATCAACCTGGTGGAGTAGAGATGGATATATCCTTAGCATTGTTGTTGTTCACTGCTGTGACTTGCTACCTTCTTTGGTTCACCTTCATATCAAAGTCTTTAAAAGGTCCACGTGTTTGGCCGTTACTCGGCAGCCTTCCGGGCCTCATCGAGAACGCCGACCGCCTGCACGACTGGATCGCCGACAACCTCCGCGCCTGCGGTGGCACGTACCAGACGTGCATTTGTGCCGTGCCGTTCTTGGCCCGGAAGCAAGGCCTAGTAACGGTTACGTGTGACCCGAAGAATCTCGAGCACATTCTGAAAACCCGGTTTGATAATTACCCGAAGGGACCGACTTGGCAGGCGGTTTTCCATGATCTTCTCGGGCAGGGGATCTTCAATTCGGATGGCGACACGTGGCTGTTCCAGCGGAAGACCGCGGCGCTTGAGTTCACGACGCGGACCCTTCGCCAAGCCATGGCGAGGTGGGTGAACCGGGCCATTAAAGACCGGTTCTGCCCGATTTTGAAATCGGCTCAGGTTGAAGCGAAGCCGGTTGACTTGCAAGACCTGTTGCTTCGGCTCACTTTTGATAACATATGCGGTTTGGCTTTCGGGAAGGACCCGCAGACTTTAGCTGCCGGTTTACCCGAAAACGGATTCGCGTCGGCTTTCGACCGAGCCACGGAGGCTTCACTGCAGCGGTTTATTTTGCCAGAAGTTATGTGGAAGTTGAAGAAATGGCTTCGGCTCGGGATGGAAGTCAACCTGAGCCGGAGCCTAGTCCAGGTGGACGAGTATTTATCCAGCGTGATCAGCGCACGGAAGCTGGAGCTGATGAATCAGCAGAAAGACGCAAATCCGCACGATGATTTGCTGTCCAGATTCATGAAGAAGAAGGAATCGTACACGGACAAATTCCTACAACATGTGGCACTGAACTTCATCCTAGCTGGACGCGACACGTCATCGGTGGCGCTGAGCTGGTTCTTCTGGCTGATCATACAGAATCCGAGGGTGGAGAGCGAGATCCTGCGCGAGATCTGCGCCGTCCTTATTGAGACACGTGGAGCTGACGTGGAATCCTGGCTTGACGAGCCGCTCGCGTTCGAAGAGGTCGATCGGTTTGTTTACCTAAAAGCTGCGCTATCGGAAACACTGAGGTTGTACCCCTCCGTGCCGGAGGATTCGAAGCACGTCGTCGCCGACGACGTTTTACCGGACGGAACTTTCGTTCCGGCGGGATCGTCGGTGACGTATTCGATCTACTCCGCCGGAAGAATGAAGTCAACGTGGGGCGATGATTGCCTCGAATTTAAGCCGGAGAGGTGGTTATCGCCGGATAAGGAGAAGTTTGTGATGCACGATTCGTACAAATTCGTAGCGTTTAATGCTGGACCGAGGATCTGTTTGGGGAAGGACTTGGCGTACCTGCAGATGAAGTCGATCGTGGCGGCATTGGTGCTGCGCCACCGCCTGACGGTGGTCGCCGGTCATAAGGTAGACCAGAAGATGTCGCTGACGTTGTTCATGAAAGACGGACTGAAAGTAAATGTACACCCGAGGGACTTAAATTCAATAGTGGCGAGTTTAGTAAGTTCAGATAGAGAAGCCGCCGGCAAATGCAACGGAGAGACGGAAGTGGTGGTCAGATGAGATGCTCTATTCCGAATTGTATTCCATCTGCTATTCCAGTATATCCACTATATGTCAGATATTTTTAGTAATTATTGATTAATACATGACGTGTCATGGTTATTCTCGAATACTAGATGGAACACGATTTGGAATATGAATTCCATCTGAGCGGTGGTGGCGGTGACCGAGAAGTAGGGTGGGTGGGGTGGTTTAAAGAGGTAGTTGGGGTGGTTTGAGGGAAAAGCAGTATAATTCTTTGTAGGGTGGCTGTCCATTAACTGCTGGGTATATTAGCCTTACGGATATGGAAAAATTGTGGGCCAAAATCACATGGGGATGCTTAATTTGGGCTTTGAATGCATGAGTATGAGTGAGGTCATAATAGACATGGTATTCATGTTTGAGGGTACAAACATTAATTGCAGAAAGTGAGTGAGAGGTGGTGAGAGATGATGATAGATATTTTTTTCTTTTCCTTTTCTATTTATAATCATAAGATCATCATTTTGGGAGTTCTTTTATTTTATTTTAGTTTATATTGGGATTTTATTATTGTATTTATTCTTTGTACTTCCTATTCCAGACTTTCCTTTTGAGGTCACATTTATTCTTTGTACTTCCTTTTTCTGCTTAAGGATCTGAACTATTTTGGCTGCTAAAATACATGGACCTCAATGTGTTATATATGAGTGGCTATGCCTTCTGTTGATCTAGTTCACGTGCAAATAAAATGTGGTAAGAAAAGTGTTTCCCTGTATAAAACCAGTTGGAAAGCTCTTAAATTCAAAAGTTTGCCTAGTAAAAGTTAATGAACCAAGAAATAGGATCGGTATAGAAGGCTTGATGGTAGAGAATGCAATTCGGGCCACCAGGCTCAAGGCCATGAGACCAATGCCATATACCGATCTGGGTTGGGTCAAAACTTTTGTTAGGTCCGATGATATTTCTAGTCAAGATTTCTATAAAATGTAAGGCAAGTTAAACCGGCAAGTCGAATAAAGCAAATGTAAATACAGGCTGTGGTGCAGGCTATGCAACCTTTTATTTCACTCTTCTATTTTTTGGAGGGTAACTTGATCACGTCAAACTTGAATTAATAGAAAAATAATCATCCTAAAAAGCTGAGAAATTTAACAAGAGACTCCATAGGTAGCAAATGTCTACTTACATTCTCGAAATCTAGTCCAGAATTTTCTCCCCGGTGGAAAATAAGTTCCACACTAATGTGCCTACGATGTACAAAGCAACAGCCACTTTGAATACATCATCCCAAGTACCTGACAAATACAATTTAACAATCAATTAGATCATATATACTTATCTGCAATATTAAGTACCATATCATCAATATTATGTTTTATTTTTACTTTTTTAGAGGGTCAATATAATGTCTAAAGAACTGAAAATGTATATTTAGGTTCTAAACTTACAACTCCTTTTTTTTTCTTTGTAAATGCATGCATGTACTTTCATCTTTTCGCATCGAGTCCCTATACTTTTAAATTTAACCATCTTGTACATGTCCGCCTTCTACAGTAGTACTTCCATTTCATCATTTGGATTGAAATTTTGGCATGGATGTTGCCGAAGTAGAGGGACAAAATTCAAATTTAAAAGAAAAAAAAGTACGGTGAGGAGGGAGTGGGGTATAAACTCAACCCATCCTTGGCATGGTCGGCCCATCCACCCAGCACTATCACGGGTCTCAGTGCATGGTGGATAAAGCCACTATATCCCAAAGAAGATTGAATGTATAGGACTCAACCTTAACCAATGAAAGTGGAGGAAGGCAAGAACCGAATTCAACCAAGATAAAAAGCACATGAGAAGTACCACACCCAGTTCAGAAAGAGAAAAAAGGTCAAACTCTAGACGTGTTGGGACCAAATTATGCCCCTTTTTCCTATAAAAAATATGAGGTAATAGATTGGGGTGTACCCTTTTGGAGTATGTATCCGGTCGCAGCAGTCCCAAAGACACCAGCTAGTACACCAGCAGTATTAGATAGACCCAAGAGTACTCCCTGACATAGAAGCAAAATGGAGAATTAGAGACCATCTTTTTTTCTTTTCTTGGGTTCTAAACAGACAATAGGAGAAATGACTCACAGCATAACGTGGTCCAATATCTTGGTGATTGGAGTATAGTCCAGACTGTGAGAAAGCATCGGATCCCTGCAGGAAGAATCATAGCTAAATTATACTATATTATAAGAAAGAACTAATCACAAAAGAAAAATGAAGGACAGGATGCCGTTATTTAACCTGACTGCACGCCATGCATAGCACAGCTAAAGCAGGTGTCTTCACTTTGCTAAGTTGTGTTAAGAAGAAGGCAGGGCCCAAAAATCCAATCGACTGCATTATCTGTGACAATAAAGAACTATAGAAGATTTAGCATACCACATTGACATGATGAAAAACATAGAGAATTAGAAAGAGAGGATGACTTGCCTTACGGACAGTTGTAATGGAAAAACCTTTGCTGACAAGGGTATCAGCAATCCATCCGCCTATATTAGCAAACACAGCCATAGTGAGCCATGGGAGCACACAAAGTAGTCCAGATTCAGTCAGGTTGAACTTCAAAACCTATGGAAGAAATAACAAAAAGGAGGGGGTGATAACAATAAGAATGATTGCTCAAGTAGTGTAAATTAAATGACAATGCAGCTACGCTGTCTCGTAGAATCATTCAATGGATAAGAACTACCTGGTTATAGTAAGTAGGCATCCATGTCAAAAGAATAAATGTTCCCCAGTTATGGCAGAAGTGCGAAATAATTAAAGCCCAAACAGGGGCTTTTGATAGAATTTTCATCCATGGAATTTCGGAGACAGGTTCCTTTGATAGGCTGCCACCCAAGATCAGTTCCTTTTCCTCTGGACTGAGATTTGGGTCGTCGTCTGGTGAGCTGTATGCCTAAAATAAGACAAATTCAAGAAGCTTGAAGGAATTTAGTACTCGCTCCATTCCAAAAAAGAAAGACTCTTGTATCTACAATGCAGGACTTATTTTGGTGAACCAAATGAAGTTACAATCCATCAATTTCACTTATGCTCCTTCATTTAAATGTTGATTTGACTTTTCCAATCACACTTGACTCAAAAGCATCTAAATCATAAAAGGTAGTATAGAATTTAAACTAATAACTAACTTTGACTCTCAAATATGACTCTCTTTTTGGTATCACGTTACCCGCAGTTACATCCTGACACTAAATATGTGAGTTTCAAGATAATATTGCTAAAACAATCAGACAGATACGATCTGCAGAAAAAGATTCAGTATATAAACTTTACATAGCAGCTGGTACTCAATGAAAACTGAAGAAGGATCAAAGATATGAAGCTGGCTGAAGACGTGAGTAGATTCAATTTCTTTACTACCATGTCAAGTGTTGTCGCATGTGTGCGTGTGTGTTTCATAAATACGTCAATTGCTGGAACTTTTTCGACTGGTTCTAGGTATATGCAGGGGATTGGTGGAAAATATAAATATATCCTGTCTAGGTTCTTGTCTTTCTGGTTGTGGAAACATCCTCCAGAAAGAAAAAGGAAAAAAAAAAAAAAAAAACCAAAAAAAAAAAAAAAAAAGGAATGAAGAAGAAGAAAGAAATGGCTTACTTTGCTCAGCCAAAGTGCAAACCAGATGCTTCCAAGGGACCCGAAAGAATAGAAAACAGATGGCCACCCAAACTTGTGGATCAACATGGGTGAAAATGCCAATCCGGTAACTGATCCGAGATACATGCCACTGTATACTAGTGCAAGAGATCTGCTTCTCTCAGACACAGGAATCCATTTTGACAACAAATTATTCATAGCAGGCATGGCAACACCCTGGTTTACGATAGAAATTATTAGACAAAAAGCCACATGTTTATAAATAAGGGTCATATCTTTGCATCTTCAAGTGTTGTAATAAAATTTTGAGCTAGTACTTGAATTACTTGATCTCAAAACTTTGTCATTTAATAGCTATTTCATCCGTATTAGATTTATTGCACTGTGCGGAAATAATAGCATATGATTGATCAATCTGAAGATTATGTCTGAAGTTATCTAGCAATGTCTTTTAGTCAAATGCAAATGAGGAAACATGTGCTGGCTAAAGCCATCTTAAGATGAAGACATATGCTAGTATTGCAGTATCAAGTAATAAATGAAGTATGAAAAGGTGCTACTTCTGCACAGAATCTAAACGCAACATATAATAATGGCGCCAACAAGAATTAAACAATTAACCTCGCCAATTCCCATGAAGGCACGCATGACGAGTAAGAACGGGAGCCCAATTTTGGCAGCAACTGGTGTCAATACTGTTGCGATAGACCACCAAACTACTCCGAAACCAAGCACTAGCTTCCCACCAATTTTATCAGCCCATATGCCTCCAACAATCTATGTCAGAGAAAATGTGAAGAAGAAACTTTAGCTAGAGACAATAGCATAATTGTCTAGATCCACAGCAACAAAAAAGATCGGCAGATGGACATTTTGAGACGGCAAATACCATCTCTAAAGAAAGTTCGTCGTCATAAAAGAACTCTGTAAATTATTTGACACCAATTTTAGAGACTATTAGTTGCAAAATATGAATGAGATGACTTTTGTTGTCTCAAAGGATGTATTTTTGTGACGGCTTGCTATTATTTGGGACGATAGTTTGTTGTCTCAAAAGGTCACTTTGCTGTAGTGTGAAGTGACACTCAAGTCAGCATATACTGACCTTTCGAATAAAAATATGGACGGAGGACAGGCATAGTGTAAAAACGTAACATTACTAAAGTTCAAATGTTGGTTATTGTCCAGATATGTCTTGACACTTCGCACTGCATGTTTCTCATCTTTAGAAAGAAAATATTTTCAGTTCATAGGTGTAACTGTATCTGGGACACTCTAGTCATATAACTCCAAGTTTTCATACAACAATTAGAGAACCTTGTTTCGAAATCCTAACTGAAGAAGATTTCTGGAAAAACAGAAAAACAACCAGTTTGATATTATGGATCATCATATTTAAATAATCCAAAACATAAAAGATTACTATAAAAGTTCAGAGTCTGAGATAAAAAATTGGAGAGGGGATGCTTTTAAAGTAAGTACATGAGAAAAACCTGAGTAAGGAGATAACCCCAGAAGAAAGAGGACTGGATTAGGCCAACTGTAGCACTGTTCCAGTTGAATTCCTTTGACATTGGGAGTATTGCTATGCTCATATTCACCTAAAGACAGTAACCACCAAACAATCATGACTGGAAGCAAGTATTGTATCTCATTAAGTCATCGAAGATATAACATGCAAATGCAACTGACTTCAAATGTTGATTTGGCTAGGCAATATGCACACATAAGTAGAAGGCATAATAGAGAATCACATGCAAGCTAACTATCATTATGAGGAATTTATAAAAGACTTACACGATCCATGTTGCACAACAGAAACGCAGTAAAGCAAAGGAGCACCATCACCCAGCGCTTTGGAAACTGCTTCCACCAAGGACTTGTTTGTTGAACTCCTTCAACTAAAACAGCTTCATTTGCTCCTTCAGATGATAAGATGGGATCCAACCCAGTTCCAGTTGTCTCGTGCTCTTCAGATTTAAAATCGGCTCTGGTTCTCGTCACCATTGAATGCTTTGACAGAGGTTTGTGGCCATCAATAAGCCCAATGTTTACCAACTTCCTTGGCTGAACCCAATTTCCATCAGAGTAGGCTGAAGAAAGGCAGCATAGATATAGCCCTTTAGTTCTTCTCCTTGTATTGATGACTTTAAACTCTTTGCTAGATTGGTGAAGTTCTTTGTTTGATTCATCTCTAGCACGAAGAGGTGATCGATATGCACAGCTGAAAGAATATCTTCCATAAAAAAGATATGGCTTGCTATCAGTTGTTTTACATGCAGACTGAGCAGCAACAACACTCATGTTCTGGCCTCTTTGATAATCTGTGGCTGCTTCTCCATGACACGATCGTCCTAGTAAAACAAGAAAATAAGAGGACGCATCCAAACAGTCTATGAAGACCATCATATTACAAACATCCATCAAGCAGAATTGCTTATATTGGTGTCTTACAGTTTCACCCTGAACTCCCTATAATGAACTAGGACTAGACTTCATACGAACCACAGTTTTCCAGAGGTGATATCTCGTGGATTTAACTTTTTATGCGCTTATTGCATTATTGTATAGTGAAAGGAATTAAACCTCCCAACAAAGACTGAAAAGAAGAGAGTGAGAATCCAGGAAAGAACTCTTAGTGAAGCATATATCGGAGGCTGACTTCATTGAGTCAAACTTTTATCGATAATTCACTTCACAATGCTCTGCTAAACCTAAAAACTACAAAGTTGATAGGTTGCAAAAGACTAGCTCGTTTAGTTATTCATAGAATTGCTAAGCCTAGAGTTGTTCTCATTGCCTTCGTATCACAACAGAAGGATATACCGTGCTTCCTTCATGCATCCTTCCAATATATTTTGTATAACAGTATAAGTGACAGAGTTGAGAAGATCTCTGCTATCAGTTAGTAGGTCGCAATACTAACTCAATGTGTAAGGAAGTATGCGAACTGCCTCCAACACTCAAAATAACTCAAATTGGTTGAACACACACTTGCATTGTCATGAAACTCAAAATAAGTCTAATCAAAACAAAAATGCTGAAAGTTAATAACAAAAAATATGAAAATCCAAAGATACCAATAGATAAATCTCGTCTTACTAACTACTAATTGCTCTTACGGATACAAATTTAAGAAATGCATAACGCATCGCTGTTACCAAACTCCGGTAGTATCACTAGGACCTAAAATTAGATCTCAAAGAACATCTCTCACTAGTCACTACAGCTCGTGGTACTAATCAAGCACACAGTGTCAATAGTCAACAGCTAACTACACAGCCAAAATTAGCCTGACATAAGAGTTTAGAAGTAAACAGAGCAATATTCAGCGAAAATTTACCAGAACCGATAAACGAGCCGAAATTCCGGTGAGAAACGACGGCTCCGATTGCCATTCTCGCCGGGAAATTTCTGCAGCCGATTTACTACTTATATTTTCATATCCTCAGCTCTACAGTTAACAGATGCCTGGCGTAGTCAAAATTTTATCAGATTTCTCTCTCTAAGATGGATAATATCTGGGGAGCAACTGTTCGTCATACAAATATTTTCAGCTGGATTTTCAGTTTCTGGAAGTTTAACTTTTTATATATTTTTTTTCTAAAAAGCGGGAAGTTTTAATAGGCGGCTGATATAGTGCCACGTGGCATAAACTCTGTGAACTTATACTATCCCCTGCTCCTGGGTTCGATCCGAAATTTCGCTGTACTTTGTATTGTAAATTACCAACATGCCCTTGGTATGTATGTCCAAGGACAAAAATATCGATATTCGCGGAGATATCGATATTTCAATTTACGGAGATATCGATTAATATCGGAATATCGGTGCAATTTTTTGAAAAATATTAAAAAATATATTAAAAATTTAAAAATTAACATGATATATTTACAATTATAATAACAAACTCAAATACATATAGGCATCTTAAATTTAATAGAAATAGATTTATTTACAACTAATTTATAAATATAAAATAATATAAACAATGAGTGGCAATATAAAACATTTTTTGACATTTTTCATACAACATTACTAATTACTAGTATGGAAATATTATATTGAAAATTCGAAAGTTTAACAAAATATTTCAAAAATATTATAACCAGCTTCAATACATAAATTCATCTTAAAATTATAAACAAAACAAAAGATATATAAAAATGTCCAATTATTATTTTATACTTAGTTTTTAGATTTTTAATTTTCATTTTGATAATTAATTATGGACCAATTATTTTAATTTTGATAACTAATTATGAACCAATTGTTTTCATTTTGATAACTAATTATGGACTAAAAATAGCCAATTATTTCTAATTTTCATTTTCAGAAGGTATATATTATTGTAAGTAGAATTTTACTAAATAGGTTATATAAATAATATGTAGACATAATAACATGTTGTTGACTTGATCCGGTGGTTAAAGCTTGGAGCCTCATTCTAGAGGTCTCAGGTTCAAAATTAAGGTTGGACAAATTTTTCCAATGTAATATCGTCTCGGGAGAGCTGATTTCGGCGAGATTTCTTCACGATTTTTTAATCCTTGGGTATGCCAATTTTTTAATCCTTGGGTATGCCAGAGTTGGATCGGTGCATTAGCGCTGGTCCCGTTCTCCCCTCTAGATTTAGAGGGCGTTTGACTGTGTTTATAAGCTTCTAAAAATATTTTATAAGATGTTAGAAATTTATAAGTTCCTTGCAAAATGTTTGACAAAAAAAGATGTTTAGAACTTATAAGACATAAAAATAAGCTCTAAGAGCTTATAAGATTTTTAAAAAGTAAGTTGTTATATCTCATCTTATTTTTTAAGACCTTAATTATTACACTCAAATTTCACACACAATTCACACACTTACACACACTACACACTACTCACTACACACTACAAACATTTCACACACAACACACTTCACATACTACACACACTTCACACTCAATACACACTTCACATACTACACACACTTCACACACTACACACATTTCATATACTACACACACTTCATACACTGCACACATTTCTTACATTTCACACACTATACACATTTCACACATTACACACATTTCACACACTAATCAAAATGTGTGTATTATCGTTAAATTAGACCCTAAATTTATAGTTAAACCATTATATTCAATTGCAAGTTTATAAGCTCTTTTATCCAAATATTTTGTTAACTTATAAGCTCCCTAAAAATTACATCTTATAAACTCTTTAAACAACTTATAAGATGTTTAAAATAAGCTTACACAAACACCCTCTTACTAATCGATTTGGGCTAACAATGGGCCTTTCTTCCAATTTTATCGAGAGAATACAACCCAATTTGTGTGTGATAGGTGTCAATTTAGATCGCCGGTCTGACCCGGCCCGATCCAGCCCACTACTGACATCACAGGTAGGGTTGGGCTGGATTGGACGGAACTTCTCCCGTGTCGCAAATTGGTGACCCAACACACTCTTCTAAAGTACGCTAGAATTGTCACATTATTATCTCATCAAATCAAATAAGTTAGATACGATACTTTATGCTAAGACTTATTTGACCAGAAAGTCAAGTAAATTGGGGCTAATCGATTTTATCACCTCTATCATAGTCATAACTTCACATTACGTTCAAAGAATTATTAATTTTCTTTACTATTTTGAGTGGAGAATTAAATCTAAAATATTAAAAATATTTATAATTTAATTAGTAGAGTACTTTGTAATTTAGATTATAGATCACATATTAAATCCTATCAAATTTCCTTTCGATTAAGATTATACTAAATATAAAAAATATTAAGGTATAGATTGCACATTGAAATCGAATTTATTAATATTTACTTATATACGAGGGCCCAGTTATATTTAAAAAAGAAAAGAAAATATAGCTAGTGTTTATAAATCTCGACTAAAAGAAACATTTGGTATTGGATCTCAAAATCTTAATTACTGGCTTGAGAAATAGGTTCAGAACTGATAGGGATAACCCGGTTACTTCGGGTCGGGTTAATACACGAGCCCACTTACCGGCCCAGCAAGCGCGAAGGCCCAGGCCCAGCAGGCCCAGCAACACGCGTTGGCCCAAAACGTAATCTGTTCCGCGAATCAAGTCTGTTCCGCGAATCAAGGCCCATGATCTTTTCCCAACTGCCATGCAGATTTGATGGGCAAGATTATAGGGATTTAGTTAGGGTTTTGATTTGGTAGTATAAATAGATGAAAAGAACTCGGAATTAGGGTTCGCACTCTGTATACTGAATTACTATCTGTAAACTCAACATTCTAGTAAAGGAAACACCTCGGCAAGAGTGATTTTCTGCCCGTGGACGTAGATCTCCGGATCGAACCACGTAAATCCTGTGTTTTTCCATATTGTTTACGTCGATTATCGTTATAGTTCTTGGTTACCGGATTGCGCATTATCAACGTCTAAAATTTTAAGATTGGTAGTAGGATATATTAGAATAAAAGATTTAGAAAAGGGGTACAAAGTTTTTTGAGATACAAATTTTCTAGGCAAAAACTTATATGAAACCATCACACGACCGTCAAACGATGTGACGAAAGTATTACTTTTTATTGTAAAGGTATTACGTTTATTTATAAAAGTATTACTTTTTTTTTTAACAAAAAAAATGAATCACTTTTATAGCAAAAGTATCACTTTTTCCTGTAAAAGTGTATTCTGTCACACGTGAGACCGTCGCACACAAGACTCACTCAATTTTCTTTCCTTTTCAAATATATAGTAAATATTTTCTTTTCTTTTAAGAAAGGAAAAAATAGGAAACTATACCCCATAGCTCCTTATGGTTGTGCCCCTGCTCGTATGTTTCATACATCGTATAATAGCATACTTTTACAGATGAAAGTAATATATTTACTACAAAAAATAATATATTTTCCTGTCACATTGTGTGATGGTCTCATATAAGTTTTTGCCAAATTAAAATATGATATAATTTCAAAAATGATATTCTTTTAACGGATTGAAATTTTTTAGAAGATTAAAATTATTTACTTTTATTTTACCTTTTTTTTTATCTTAATAATTCTTGTATGGTATAAATTATTTGGTTTAAAAAATCATAAAAATACAAACTGTTAGGTTTACACTTTACAATAGAATGTTTTTTAGATATATTTGCTAAAGTGATTTGTTGATTGAATTAGTTTGCTTATTATTTTTTTTCTGTTTTGTGAAAACAAAAAATTTGTTGCCTACAAAAATAATAAGTCCATTATTTTTTATTTGAATATGACATGATAATATAGTTTACCACTTATATACTTAAGTGATTAATATGTGTGTGGTTTTTTATCCAAATTTTATATTATTTAATATATGTAGCTTTCAAGCGATAATTATTTAAAATATAATTGGTAGTTTCGAATTGTGATGGAGAAATGTTTAAAAGTAAAAATATAAAAAATTGGATAGTCAAAACTTATGAAAATCTAACTCGTAGTACCAATTTGTGATAATGAAAGATATTAATTAAATGTGAAAAAAAACACATGTATGGAGGAAGATAATTGGACGCAACTCCCAATTTTATATTCTCAAATAATATATAGACTGATAATCTTATTATTTTTACTAGTAGTATCCTCGACTCCTCGTGCGATGCAAATTTTGTAAATGTAAATGGGTAAAGAATTTTATATGTGTATATAATTTGTAATAAATAGTACAATCAATATAAATTTTAATGTAATAAAATAGTACAAATAATATATAATATAGAATAGAAGGCGTATGAGTACAGTAAACATAATATATATGATATTATAAAAAAAAAATAGTAATTTTACTTTTGCCGAGAAACTTCATCCCATCCCACTCCCTTCTGCATATTTTTGCCCCCTCCCCCATTTTAGATTCTAGAGAATTATGTTGACCTCTCTCACACAATTTATGTCACACTCTCTCTCACACATTCTGTCACAAGGTCTCTCTGTGTTACTCAAGTGGGTGGTGATGTTGTCTCCCTTCTCCCTCAGTTACTTTGAATCTCTTAATCTTCAAAAAAAATAAAATTATTTAAAGAAGAATAAACTTGGAAGTAGATACAAAATTTGACTGAATCAACGACTTGATTTATGTCGATTTCAATTAAAAAATAAATTATTGTGCGGAATTGATCCTGTGAGATATGGGTTCGGATCTTTTTTGGAAGGTTGCATGAGTGTCTCCTTTTATAAACTTTGACAAATTAAGCTGATTGTGGGGGATATACTATTGATTTCAGATAATAGTGCCTAACTATATTTCAGGCAAATATATGTTGATTTATCTCCAAATAAAATGTTTTTATACAAAAAATAATATATTTTCCATAAATAGTATATGGATTTAGGCGGGAAAATTCTAAATTACTATTTTGGGAGGATTTTATTTTTATATATGTATAGATTATTGAAAAGTATCCATCTCGTGCATCGCATGGGTGAACATTTAGTAACAATATACATCATAATTCAAACACAGTTCTCAATACTTACTAACCAAATCTTATACATATTCCATTACATTTTTCAATTTAATAATATAAACAAGCTCCAATTCAATCTATATCGAATAACACCAAACACCCATTTTCATCTTCAAGCTAATTTATCAATCATATATATTTACCTCTGTCAATATTACCTTAGCACTCTTGAACCTTAAATAAACACATCCTAGGTGTACTCTATTATTACACCTACATTTAGATTTCTAATTCGACCCACTATCTCTCTCTATTTTTCTATGAATCAACAATTAACCTTTTCATGATCAATGAATCATTATTATTACATCTACTTTTAATATTAAACAAGAGTCGCCTAATTTTCGCAGAAAACACGTGTCGGCCTGAGAGATGCACATAAGTATAATTTTTATTTTTCGAGTTAAAATTGAAAATCACCCAAAATCCAAAAAAAATGCGTGTCGGCGTGAGAGAGATGCGCGGAAGTTTATTATTATTTTTCGAGTTAAAATTAAGGTTGATTTGGGCCAGGATATTTTTTTAACATAAAAGATTAATTATATAAGTTTGACAGTTGTTATCTGCTTATTTAACAGAAAACAAATTAAACAAATAATTAAACGCCCCTAACACTATTCAAAACCACCAGTATCCCATGATTACCACCTTCTTTCAATACAAAACAAATTAAACTAATAATTTATTCGTATGCCTAATCTATTATAAAGCTGGCCTATTTTCCAAGCAAGCACATGATACCTAAAAAACTTTCGAATTAGATAAATTTAATGAATATTAATAAACTGAATACATCCACTACCACTACAAGAAATATTACAAATAGTGACTGATTTTAGTGACGGACAATTTCCGTCACAATCTAATTACGGACTAATGACGGAATACCCACGAATAGGGACTACAAGAGTGTTTAAGTATTAGCAACGACTTAGTGACGGAATTATGACGGAACTTAGAGACGAAAAAAAAATCCGTCATTAAACCGTAGTAACAAAGGACTAAAGAATAGGGGAATAAAATATTTTAAGTTTGTGACGGAAATAATCCGTCATTAATCTTATATTGACGGATTAATGACGGAATTGCATCCGTTGCTATGTAGTGACGAAAAATATTCCGTCATTAATCTTATATTGACGGATTAGTGACGGAATTTTAGCCGTTGCTATGTAGTGACGGAAAATATTCCGTCATTAATCTTCTATTGACGGATTAGTGACGGAATTTTAACCGTTGCCATGTAGTGACGGAAAATTTTCGTCATTACTTAATGTCCGTAAATGATGCTTATTTAGTGACGGAATTGACCGTCATTAACTAATGACGAAAATTTCCGTCACTATACATAAAAAATTTATAAGTGTCGGATTTGCGGACTGGACGATTCGATCTAACACGATAAACAATTTATCAAGAAAAATTGCATTCAACCTGACACAACCAAATACTTGATTTTGATATGGATAAACTCGAATTTAACAATTTATTTTTCAAATTTTTTTTAACATATAACGAATCCGATATCTCGAACCCGACCTGAAGATGCGAATTACAACCCCCTGACATTCACTACCCAATTTATTTTTTTATCTCTCTCTTCCATTAGCGAGCAAACCTCACACTGACACACACTTCCAATGGCGGCTGCCGCCCATCACCCAGCTCTGTTGCGCGCTTCCTTATATTCGAATGACCTCATTCCCAAAGCTGGCAGCTCTTGCTCCGTTAAATTCTCGGCAAATCCTAGAACAAGAGTTGCGGTTCGTGCTCATAGCGCAAATGGCGATAGCAAGCAGCAATATGACGCTGTTATCTCCATTTCCGATATTCCTTCCGCTGGAACCACCAATTCCACCCCTAGATCCAAGTAATTGCATTTACTATTTATTGTTTGTATGTTTTTGCTTATTTTGTGCCAGCTCCTTTATACCCGTTTACATGTGTAGTTCTATGGCGAGTATTAGGATTGTGGAATGAACGATTATAGGCGCGTTTTTCTAGGGATTTTCATCAGTAAAGGTGTTTTGAGATCATGGTGATTCATTTTGGATATAGTTTACCACAAATGATTGGACTGCTTATAGATGCATTATGCTTGTTAAACATAGTGGTAAAGTTTACAGTTAAATCACGGTATTATGTAGTATGCTTGTATAATCAGGTTATGTAGGATGTCGAGTGTGTAGAATGCTAGGCTAGAGTTCTGTTTTGGTGCACAGGGCAATAAGGTATGATTGTTTTGGGGGCAATTTTTGTTAGAAAGCAGAGTGTTGGAATCTTGGCTCTAGAAGAAATGTAAATATTGTTTGCAGTAATTTAGTGAGCTTGGATAATTTTTGTTCGGTCATATATCTCTTTCTGCTTTTCTATACTTAATAATTCATTTCCAAGATGCCCTGTTAATGGATAAATAATGGTTACTGACTTTAAGAATCGTGAATCCAGGGTGAAACGTTACACAATATCTGTGTTCGTTGGTGATGAAAGTGGAATGATAAATCGAATTGCTGGAGTATTTGCTACGAGAGGATATAACATTGAATCCCTTGCAGTTGGACTTAATAGAGACAAGGCTCTCTTCACTATAGTTGTATCTGGAACTATAAGGGTGCTACAACAAGTGATGGAACAGCTTCAGAAGCTTGTGAATGTGTTAAAGGTCATGATCTTATTCTTGATTTTCTGTATCTCTTCCTTTGTGTTGAGTTATGGGTTATTTATTACTATCACTTGCGTGGATGTTCTTGGTCCAATGCCAAAATCCAGTTTCTTGAGCTCAGATAGATACCATCTTTGTGTACTATCATAGAGATGACTGGCTTGTGATTTTATTTTAAGTTTTTCATCATAAATTTTTGCATTTGGTTTATCAAGTTGGATTGTTTATCTGCCCTGCTGAATGTAGTTTCTAATTCTTCTGGAAACTTGATAGCCATGTTGAGGACATCTCACAGGAGCCTCAAGTGGAACGAGAACTAATGCTTATTAAAATCAATGCTGACCCAAAATGCCGAGCTGAGGTAGTTGGGTTCTTACTTTTATGTTATTTTTATTCTCGTGTAGGGGATTGACTACGTCTGGTACCAAGTAACGTTTCAGTATACGTCTTCAAACTTTGTTGTAGTCATTTCACTTCCTCTTGCTTAACAACTATTTATTTTGGATTTATACTCCAGGTTATGTGGCTGGTTGATGTTTTTAGGGCAAAGATTGTCGACATCTCTGACCAGTCACTTACTATTGAGGTGATGGCTGATGTGTTATATATATTTAACAGATGGAAAATTATATCAGTGTTTATACAATCTCTTATCGAGTAAAGAGAATCTGATAAGAACCACTTACTGGTCATATGTTCTAAAGCTTTCTTATCACATATGTGCTACAACTACATTCCTTCCTGAATTGTGGTGAACAACTTTTAAGTTTCATTTACCTAGATGCCCATTGGTTAAGAGTAGTTCTAGTGATGAAGATAACTTATGGCGGTAATCTAACCTTTGATTCAACGAGTAGGTTCACTCTAAAGTCTGATGTTCCAGTGATAAGAAGTACTTTTAAAGCCACTGTACCCGGACATGGCTGATGTGTTATATCCTGTATTTCTATGCATGTGCAAGAATTTCTTGAAGATCTTGCTATTTGGACAAATTAGTTATTTATTTTATGTTGATAATATTGTTTTTTCCTCATAAAAACCTTAAACCCTAAACCCTAAACCTATATCCTGTATTTCTATGCATGTGCAAGAATTTCTTGAAGATCTTGCTATTTGGACAAATTAGTTATTTATTTTATGTTGATAATATTGTTTTTTCCTCATAAAAATGTGCATGAATTTGGGCCTCTGGAAAGTCCCCCCAACCCCCCCCCCCCACCCCCCCCCCCCACCCCCCCGTTTAGTTTGATTTCATTAGATGTGCATACTTGAACAATAGGGAATTACCACATCAAAGGGGTATTTATGGATCATTTCTTATGACTATTCCAAGGCCCTAATGTATTTTCAAAGACTTCTGTTTCTGAGTGAGGAGATGCTACCCTCAGCATTCCCCAAAAATCATTTCATGTATAGTTATCTGGAAAGAAATTTTGGCTAGTGGCTTTGCACTAGGACCATCCTGTGCATTCATTTATGTTTCCTTGAATCCTCCTAAAACTGTTTATCCAGGAAACAGGAGATCCAGGGAAGATGGTTGCAGTGCAAAGGAATTTGAGCAAATTTGGAATTAGAGAAATTGCTAGGACAGGGAAGGTAAATTTACTAATAAATTATGGCCTTTTTTTTTTTTCTCGTTTTCCTTATATGAGCCGATTTCTTTGGTGGTTTGCATAGATAGCCTTGAGGAGGGAAAAGATGGGCGAATCTGCCCCATTTTGGAGGTTTCAGCTGCTTCGTATCCTGACCTTGAAGAAGCAAAGCCTGTTAATACTGTTTCAAAGACTGCAAATGCATCTCGCATTAGTGAACCTGATACATCTGCAGGGGTATGTATTTATTAGTCTGAGGCATTAAAAATACAACAATGTATCTAAATTCTATTTACCTTTAGCTTATATACCTTAGCCTTAATGTTGTCCCAAGTATGGTTGCAAATATGGTTCACTACAAAATCATGAATTGACTGCCCACCCCCTCACCTCACCCCCAAAAGAAAAACAGATCATCATCGTCATCATCATCAGTTGTTGTTTGTTGTTGTTGTTGAAGACTAACCTTTATTTTTTATGCATATGAAATATAACTAATAGAACTCCTCATAAGATTCCTTATAGCATTAATATTTATCTATGCCATACTCTGCTGAAGGTTGGCGTGTCACAACTGTATTACTTTTAAACTTTTCTGTTTGCCCACCGCTTGATAGCTCTTTACTATCCTGTTAATAGCAATCCAAGCTGGCAGTCAGATTTGCTTTGCTAGAATGGCCTCGACTATTAACATCTTTTATTTGATCAGAATTTCAACCCTAAGTCCTAACATAAAAAGCATTTTACCCATAATTAAGTATTCTATACAATGCTTGAAAACATAGTTTAACTACAAGTTTATATGCAGACCTCCTATACCTAAGATTTAATTCTGCTGACCTTGTGAAAAGAAGAGTGAATAAACTTCGTTTATGTCTTGAAACTTGTTTGGACCTTTTTGTCAAATTTTTAAGACTCCAATCATTGTTCTAGATTTCCAAACCACCACCACCAGCAATGGCATGGTTGAAATGTTAAAAGTTAACTTGGAAAATTGTATATTACATCCATTTCTGGTGTTGGATTTCACTGATTGAGTTTACAAAATTATGATGTGTTGTGGCTACTGTATGTTAATTAAATGCCTAATACAAGTGTTTCTTGTATGAAGGGAGATGTGTACCCTGTGGAGTCAGCTGAAGCAGTTTCTATCAGTCAAGTTCTCGATGCTCACTGGGGAGTGCTGAATGATGAAGATGTAAGGATTTATTTGGGGTCTTTATTGCATGAAATTTGGCTCATAATTTCGGTGTTCTTGATGTTGTATTCATGTTGGTCTTTTTCCCACTGAAAAGAGAGCGACCCCAACACAATCCCATAAATGCAACAGACGTGCCTTCTTGAGATCTGTTGAGTTGAGATCAACATGAACTTAACAAGCATAGCTTCTTCTGAATTTTGAAATGTGCCAGTTGGCAGTTACATAGTTGGAAATTTCTTGTACTTCATACATGATAAAAAATCCGACCATGTCAGCTAGGCTGACTCAGATTCTAGAATGATTTAATTCCTGAAACTTCATCAATGGTACTCGCATTTTGCTTATATGTCTCCTTGAAACTTGTAGACCAGCGGGCTTCGGTCTCACACTCTTTCCATGGTTGTTAATGATGTTCCTGGAGTCCTTAACCTTGTCACTGGGGTTTTTGCTCGAAGAGGATATAATATTCAAGTATGTAACGTTTTCTTTCTCTTTTTTTCCTGGCTCTTCTTGGTTTGCCTGTTGATACTTGTCCTTCGTTTCCGTGTTTGCTTCTTACTTTTAGAGTTTAGCTGTTGGTCATGCTGAAGTTGAGGGGCTTTCACGCATTACCACTGTTGTTCCCGGTACAGATGAATCAATTAGCAAGTTGGTACAACAGCTCAATAAATTGGTGGATCTTCATGAGGTGAGAGCATCATATTGTTATATCCCAAGTGACTCTGATATTCTTGAATTGGTATTTGGTACTGTCACTTAAATTGGGTAAATAATATTCCCTCCAAGCCAAAAAAGAAGCCTGTTTCTATTACTAAAATTGTCATAGAAACATGAGCTTTTTCTTTCTTTGTTTTGTTTTCTTTTGTTTGGGGGATGGAGGAAGTGCCTGTCTCTACTAATAGATTACGTCTTTAAGTATTAAGCATTGCCTGGTATAGGCCTTTTTCTCGCCACTATGACTAGGAGAAATGTTTCACTTAAGACCTGAATGGCTATGCCTTTTGCCTTTTGTTTTGTGTAATGAAGTTGTTATCCTCCATAAAGATCCCTTCCTTCCTCCCACCCCCCCACCCCCCAAAACAAACAAACAAACAAATTGTCCTCCATAAAGACCCAGTTATATCTATATGTTCCAATGGAGGTTTTCCGCTCAACATTTGTATTGCTCCTGGAAAGCTATTAATACAGTAGCATAATATATTCTGTTGACTGAATTAGTCTATGTTTTGCCTTTTATACATCCTTCTGAACAATGACATTACTGGGGAGCTTCTATATTCAGGTCAGGGATCTCACGCACTTGCCTTTTGCCGAGCGGGAGTTGATGTTGATCAAAATTGCCGTGAATGCTACTGCCCGCCGGAATGTTCTGGATATTGCTAGCATATTTAGAGCCAAAGCTGTTGATGTCTCCGATCACACTATTACCCTCGAGGTAATCATTTATGTCACCAACATGGTGCCAACAGAACACTTAATATTGTGAACATGAAAAGGAAGAGATTTACGGTGTTGAATCAGTTGCCCAAGTAAAACCATAGTGCCAATTATTATTGGGTTTCAGATTCTTAAGTTGTACTCAAAATGCTATAATGGCATTTCCTGAATTATGTTTTACAATCGGTACATGTTACACTTTTAGTTCCTTTTCTTGCTCGTTGCTCTTCTAACTTTTCATTCGACTTTTCGTTTTGTACTTTCTCCAGCTAACCGGAGACTTGGACAAGATGGTTGCCTTGCAAAGACTATTGGAACCTTATGGCATCTGTGAGGTATAATCAGACATTCATCGCAGGCTCTTTTACACTATATTGGACCATGACTTAGATTTGCTCTATTTATTTAGTTTCCGTGCATTAGATGGATGTGTGGACGAAATTCGCTGAGTAGCTTTTGCTTGAATATTGCAGGTGGCTCGAACGGGCAGAGTGGCGTTAGTACGGGAATCGGGAGTTGATTCGAAGTACCTCCGTGGATACTCTTATCCACTGTAGTGTGCTTGTTGAAATAATGCAGTTTCCTTTGTCCTGCAAAACCTTTGATATTTATACGCTGAGCTGAATGCTGAATTTGTCCAGTTTCATGTCTGAACTATAAACCTTTGAAATTTATACGCTGAGTTTGGTTTGTACATTTAGACTAGTTTAGGGTGTTAATCTAGGTGTGTTCTAGTAGGTTTTGATAGGGTTTAGTCCTAAATAAGTGGTACATTAAAATCCTTACGTCGAAATCATAATCTAATTTCATCGAATATTACACTAATCTTTGAGTTTTATGCTTGAACTATATATTTTTTATTCTTATTAGACATTTGATGATAAAACTATATTTTATGTTGAACATTTTGAAACTTTGATAGATTAACATGTCGTTTATCGTATTACATAAGGTTTACTACGAATTTTATATTTTATTAATGTGTAAATTAATTTTCATAATAGGTTCTACATTATAATATAAAGAGAATTATAGAAAGAAAATTAGATAGTATAGTGACGGAATAAAGACGGGTTTTTTTTTTTTTTTTGTAACGGAATAATTCCGTTACTAATATAGGCAAGATAGTGACGGAAATATTCCGTCATTAATCCTGTAGTGACGGATTAGTGACGGAATTTTAGTCGTTGCCATTTAGTGACGGAAATATTCCGTCATAATTTTATGACGGATTTTTTAGAATTGTGACAGAATTTCCGTCACTAAACTAGTGACGGAATAAAAAATCCGTCATTATCGATTTAGTGACAAAGGTTTTTGTAACAAAACATTTTCGTCACTAATCCGTCACTATTCATTCATTGTGACGGAATTTTTCAGTTTAGTGACGGAAATTTCCGTCGCAATCAATTATTTTTCTTGTAGTGTACATTCCACTACCTCACGTAATGTATAATGGATTATAAGAGTTTATTAATATATTCCACCTATAAATGCCATCAACCAAAGCTTCTAAAGAACCAAGCATTACATTCATCGAAAGCAAAAAAAACTCAAAAGCATTTCTGAAAAAATAGCTCATTTTTTCACTTTGGTAAAAGATATTGGCCCTGCAACTATTTTGTGGGCAATGCATGTTCGTCTGGTCAGGTTTTACAAGGTACCTGGGTTCGGAAGCAAAACTGAGGTTGCAAGCTACGAATACATCATTTCTAGCTTACGTTCAATGTTAAATATGATACAGGGAGATTGCATTCATGCCACTATTCGAGGCCAGGGCATGACCTGCTTCAAAGAAAAAGCAACTGAGGGTCACTTATATGCCATCAAAGACTTTCTGGTGACTGAAAACAGAATGAAATTTAAGACCACCGCGCATCCAATGCGGATTATCTTTTTGAGGAAAACCAAAATGCACAAAATTACGGACAAAAGCTTTCCGCCAATGTCTTATCAATTTAAGACATCACTGAGCTACAGCCGGAAAGAAGTATCCCAATTTTTCCTATTTGGTACGACTTTATGTTATTTATCCTCTCTTATGTTGATTAAGCCTAATATTCCATAAATTATTTGGGTCTAAACAATCAATCGTTTTCTGCTCAGATTCGATAGGGAGGGTTACCTCATGCAAACTGCCACCTGTCATCACAGCAAGGGGGAAGAGAATGAAGTTCACCCTGCAAGACTGCAAAGAGTAGATGGTCAAATGCACATTGTGTGATGAGTACGTTGACTGTTTGCTACCATTCGTAGAGGCAGAAAGTGAAGAAAACATAGTTGTAATGATAGAGTTTGGACGCGTGTCAGTTTTCAGAGGTATCGACTAGATTTAATTTTTTTCAAATATTTGCTTACGTTTATTTTTACTAATATAATACTGAACATGCAGATCAAACTAGGCATTGCAATACTTACAATGTTACCAAAATAAATGGAGAAAATGATGCATTTGTGAAGTTTAATGCAGGGTATAGTGTACATAATTTGTTTTCTTATATTTTCTTTTTTACTAAAGACTGCAAAAATATGTTATAATATTTTCCTGTTAAATTGTAAAATAACAGTTTGGCAGATGCTGAAATTTGGAACGCGGCTATAACAACTGTTGCACGTTGTTCTGCCCCGATAATAGCAGACGCGTTTAAGAAATGTGAAGCAGTTATAAAAAAATTGGTAGAGGTTGTAAGATGTGAAACTGATGGGAGTTATTGGGTTGCTGCAATAATTATGCAGTTGGAAACATTAAGTGATTGGTACTATCTGGCATGCACCAGATGCTCCAAAAAAATCACAAAAGACGGAGGGTCATTTCTATGTTTGAAGTGTGGAACAAAGGAGACCCGGGGTAACTACAAGTAAGTATAATCCTATATAATTTTGGGTACTAATGTATGTGATTTGCTATGTTTGGGTACACATGTATTTTAAGTCCTAATCTATGTAATCTGTGTGAAACAGGTACAAAATAGAGGCACTCATACACGATGAGAGTGGTGTTGCTCGATTTCTCTTATGGGACAATGAGTGCACATAATTAATAGGGAAGACTGTGTCAGATGTTATCAAATCTAACGTATGTGTTGTAAATGTATCAAATTCTTTATAAAGTAAAAAATATAATTATTCCCCAAAATTTGTTTACTTAGAGCATCCCCATTGGAGTGGAATTTGTTGACATGGCATGCAAGATATTCCTGATTTTGGGTATTTACCCAATGGGAAAGAGAATTGAGGGTTTAGGTATTCTTCCTAGGTATTGATTTCAATACCCAGGAAGTTGAAGGAGGGAAGGAAGCTGCGAGAGTGAGGGGAGCTGGCGTGGGGAGAAAACACGCCCCTTTATTGGCGCTGGCAGGGCGCGTGGCCCCCACGCGCGCGTGGCGCGCGCGGCGTGGGGCCTGCCCTGCAGCCTGTCCCTCCCCCCCCTTACTTTATTTTTTTTTTTTTCGTTTTTTTTTGCTTTTTTTTTTTTGTTTTTCTCTTATTCCTTTGAATTTTAGGATATACTTTTGGAGACAATAATTTCTCTCCCTTTTTTTTTTCTTTAATAATAATTTTTAAAAATCTAGCAATTAGTTTCATAATTTTTTTGAAAAAAAAAATAATTAGCAAAAACATCACCAGCTCCGCCAAGATTTAATTGAACATGTCTGGAATCGATCCGGCAATTATTAGCAAAATATTAAGTTAGCTCTCGAAATTTACTTTGTTGTATTCGGATTTTTTAATGTACCGTGTTTGCCTTCGTTTTGTATTTTTAAGTTTTATATGAATAGCAAATTTATTAATCATTTTTTGGGATTTTTTTTTTCCGAAATATAATTAAATATAAAAAAATCCAATAGTCGGAATATTAATCATTTATTATTTATTCGAAAATTAAATAATTAATTTAGTTGATAAATTAATAAATAAAAAGATAAATAGGATATTTAAGTGGAACCCCCACATATTCCTGCTTTTTGGGTATATTGTTGGGGAGGAGTTTTGTTTTGAGGTATAGGTATTTTAACTTTTGAGGTTGCGCTGATGTGGCAAACATATTCCTGCTTTTCGGGTATTTATCATTGGGGATGCTCTTATATGCAGCCAGAGGCAATTGATTTTGTGCTTAAAGTGATTGAGGAGGCACTGAACAACCGTGTCAGTCTTTTTAAGGTTCAAATTAAGGAAAACAACCACACATGAGATATGACCTACAATGTGATGAAAGTGGCAGCAGATGCAAAAATACTGGAGATTTATTACGAAAACTATGTAGACAAGAAGGTTATTATTATTATTTTTTTTTTACTCTTACATGTTTACTTCATATATTTTCCTAATTGATTTTTCTGAATTTACAACTTCACAACCATCAAAGCAGGTACTTTGTATCAAGGATACAGAAAATACGATTGGTGACAATGAAGCTGAGATAGAGAAGGGTTACGAGGCAGATGATGAGGGAGACAATGATGAAGATGACATCCCACTGACTAAGTTAGCAAAGGATAGAGGTGGAGACTGTGTCAAAGCAAAGAAGCAGAAAAAAAGTGTGTTGAAGGAGACTTAAAATTCATTTATTGCTTTATATACTTTTATTTTATATCCAACAGAAGTATTAAGATTTCAATCAGTTTGTTTCTTAAATGTTCTAGGTGTAGGGTAGACAATTTCAAGTTTAGTTTCTATTTCCTAAATGTTGTTAGTTAAGAGTGTGATTTAGGGTTAGACTATTAAACATCTGCGTTTAATATCATTTAATTCTAGCATGTCTACGTAAGTGTAATTCTATTCGTTCAATATGAAATACATTTACAATATAAAAAAAACTTATCTTGGTAACACATCAGGTTGCATCATCTTGAAAACTTGGAATAATGTAACTTCAAATAATCTTGCAAGTATTAGCACAACACAAAATTAAATAATATTAAAGGTAGATTAGTGTAATCTTCAACACAAAAGTATATCTCCTATCTCAGTTATACATCACAATTTCTACAGTACCAAAAAAAAAAAGATCGAGTTAAAATATAACATAAAAACAAAACACTATTTTATATGACATTTATATCAAATAAGAATATTATGTTGCGCGTATGTATAACCAAAAATATTAGGTTTCATTTATTGATTATAAAATATAGTCTAGAAAGCATCACATAAAAATTAACTATGTTCTATATAGAGTAAAGAAATATGTATGTAAACAAAGATCTACATTTAAAAAATAGTTTCAGAAAATAAAAGTTTACAACAATTTATAAGCTAAAAAACTATATCTGACAATCAACAGAATCATTCAATACTTCAATCCAAGCTAACTAAAAGAAAAATATTTTGTCAAAAAATTAAGACACCTATTTGTCAGATAACTTATAAATTGGAAGGGAGATTTAAATTATTATTTTTAAGTGACAAAATTTGACAACCTCAAAAAACTATACATCACAATTTCTATAGTACCAAAAAAATTGATCAAGTTAAAATATAACATAAAAACATAAAACCAAACCACTACTTTATATGACATTTAGATCAAATAAGAATATTATAACAAAAAATATTAAGTTTCATTTATTGATTATAAAATATAGTAGGGAAAGGATCACAAAAAAATTACATCTGTTATATATATAGTAAAGAAATATGTATGTAAACAAAGATTTACAATAATTTATAAGCTAAAAAACTACCTGAACATCAACAAAATCATACCATACTTCAATCCAAGCTAATTAAAACAAAATATATTTTTTCAAAACATTAAGACACCTATTTGTTAGATAAATTATAAATTCGAAGGCAGATTTAAATTATTTTTTTAAGTGACAAATTTTGACAACCTGCATTAAAAAACAACATGTTCGTGGATCACAATTGAATTTGGTAAAAAAAATTGTAAAAATATATAAAATTTCTCTGTTATAAAAATGATGAGGGTTCTAAACTAAACTAATCTAGCATATACACAAATATCATCCACATAGATCTATATCAGACTCCAAAAGATAAATTGATTTCCTTATGGACATGGATACACAATTTACAATAACTAAATTAATTTTCAAAAATAACAAATTATTATACATTTTATATTTAATTAAAACATTTTATATTTGTTAAACTAAATTAATAACAATAATAACTAATTTTCAATGATTAAAAAATTCTTTTAAAACATTTTTGGTTTGTTATAGGTACCTAGAACGTGTCTTTACATAGATTTACATAATAAAAATGACCTCAAATTCAGAAATATTAAAATATATATATAATTGAATAGGTATTAGTCTCATAACTAACATTAAGTTACCTTAATTAAAGGATCCGTAACTATCAGTTCTCAATTTTCAACAAATATTGTTGACCGTTTCTGCTAATAAACTTTTCCCTTTTTTCTGCAGCACTAGTGAAACGAAAAAAAAAATGACTAACAACCATACTAAGTAATTAATATTCTGCTCATTTAAGAAAAGAATATTATGTTTATTATTAACAACTTGGAACTCTGCATAACTAATAAAATTATCATCAATTACTTACACATCCTAACAAGAAACAATCCACTAAAAATCACTAACCCAATCACAGTACTATCTCAACTTCTTCACTACTTACACATGTGACTGCATCTTTAGTGTATATATATATGTACTACCAATTTCAAATAACACAAACAACATTAATTTTTCATATAATATACACAGAATGAATTCATCATTCAACTTGATTCGAGATTTGACACCATTGAAGACAGACTGACAGATCTACATGAGGTTGGTTCATTGCTATCATATGCCGGTTAGGCGAAATCCAAGTCTGATACTGGCAGTTGAATGCCTTTTCGAAGACAATGAGGTAAAAAGTCAATGTTCCATTACAAAGGCTTTATTTTACCTTTATAGTTAATTTTGAAATACTTATCAGATTTTGAATCCAATAACTTTTCCAGGGTGACAGAATTCACTGCACAATTGAAGGTGCAACTTTGAACAAATTGGTCATTTCACCCGTTGAGGGATACATCTATACAGTTAGAGGTTTTTTAGTGGTTCAAGATACAAGTCCATACAAAACCTCTACTAACAGAAACAAAATTTAAAGATCAATGTATGTCAATCGATATTGCAATTAATTTTTTAAGTAGTACTATTGACCTGCCAAATATAAGACATAGTTCCAGAATTTCTATGCGAATCAAGATGGTTCAACTAGAATGATCTCTACCATTTTTGTTGTTAGTGAATTAAATTTTGTTTCTGTTAATAGAGGTTTTGTGCGGACTTGTATCTTGAACCACTAAAAAACCTCTAACTGCATAGAGGTATCCCTCAACGGGTGAAATGGCCAGTTTGTTCAAAGTTGCACCTTCAATTGTGCAATGAAATCTGTCACCTAAAAAAGTTATTGGATTCAAAAATTGATAAGTATTTTGAAATTAACAATAAAGGCAAAATAAAGACTTAGTAATGGGATTGACTTTTAACCTCATTGTCTTCGAAAAGACATTCAACAGTCAGTATCAGACTTAGGTTTCGCCTAACCGTCATATGATAGCAATGAACCAACCTCACGTAGATTGTCCAGTCTGTATTCAACGGTGTCAAATCACTACAAGAATTTTTGAAATAGACAACAGATTTTAGCTGTTGTCCAGTTATAAATAAGTCTGTTATTAATAGTGCTGTTGTTAAAAGTACCATTTTTACTACAAGTAAAAACTGTTGTCTGTTCCATGGACAACAACACTTCATATAACAGACATAATCTGTTGTCTTTGTTAATTTTAACTACAGTTTGTATCTGTTGTTTAATCTTAAAACTGTTGTTTTTGTTAGTTTTAGCAACAGTTTTTCCCCGTTGTTCTACAATTTAAATCGTTGTTTATTTAGTGTTTATTTTCGAATTTAGCAGCTCCTTTTAGCTGTTGTTTTTTACCCGTTGTTCTTCATTTTAAATCGTGTCTATTTAACAGATAATTTATAAAAAATCATTATAAATTTAAAAATAATTACCCGTCTCTCAAATATGCATTCATAGATAAAAATAAATCTCCCCAATCCAAGATAAAACATGATTGTGTAATATCTAAAAATGTGCAATTCATCAAAAAGGATAATAAGTGTACTCCTTGCCACTTTACGCCACAAAATATTAACTAATTTGAATCTAAGACGACTTCTAAAAATGTTTGAAACTCCACAGCAACTTCTTCAAAAGATATGTACCTTCTTTGCCTTCCTGCCAATGAAAATATTATAAATGAGTACATCAACAAAAGAAAAAATAACAGAAAAGTAATATTATTTAATACAATTGACATACCAGCATAATTCAGTCATCATAGACGTAATCTTGGACACAGTCTGCCCACTCACTACGGACTTCATCAATGTCTTAAACTATTTAACACAAGAATAAATAATTAATTCCATTTTACGAATGCATAAAAATAATAGAAAAGTAATATTATTTATGTAAAAAATTTCATTAGTTAAAATTACCATCGATCGTAGAGAAACCCGGTCAATGGTTTCAGTTTCTTCAGTGATTTGTCTCATGAAACGCATTACATAGAAACCACACTGAACATCATCGGGTTGGCGAGGACCCTGAGTTAAAAAATGTTAATAAAAATACATGTAAACCAAAATACATATGTAATCATATTTGAAGTAAAGTGCTTACAGGTATTATTTCCCATATTGGCCGTTTTTTCCCTTTAATACCCTTGGCTTCCTTAAAACTTGTTAATGCTCTTCATACATTCAAAAGTGTTTAAGTCAGAATGTCACTTACTCAATAAATTTTTTAATTGATAAAAAATATCTAGACTTACTTGTCCACAATATATTTCCAATCAGAACTTCGAATTCTATGATTCATAGGATCCATTAAGTAGACAATCTCCTTGTAAGGGTCGATGGCACTGAGAATCCAATGATACCTATACACGTACATTAATGAGAAAATTCCAGCTATAAAATGGGAAATATAAGATTTCGTAATTAGAGAAATAGTTCTTACCCAACATTACTTGGCACCAAGACTAGCTGATTTGGTGATGAACTTATTAGCCTATTTGCTACAAACTGTGCCCTTTTATTCAGTCTTTCAGCCTTTTGGTCTTCAATCTCTTTCTCATCTTGGAAATATGGGATGCTATTTGGATTCATAAAACAGAATTTGTCTTCTATGCCCTTTTCTTTCATCTTTCTAAAAAGATGCCTAGTATTTCAAGAAACATACAAGGTTAGTATAAATAATCAATGAAAACTCGAGGTAGCAAAGAATACTTAAAATTCAAGAATTACCATATGTAGACAACTATACAATTGCATGTGACTGGTTGCAACTTGTAGACAAAACAGATATCCTCTAGTTGCACATGAATCGTAAAGTCCACCTCAAACACGTCATAATCAAGTGGGATTTGTGCGGTTTTGTACTTTAAAGCATGGTTGGCATCGCAAAATAATATCTTCAATGATTTTGGAACATTTGCATGCCTTTTCACTTGAAGATTGTGCTTCTTTTTGGGTTTCTAATATAGTGAATACACATGTTAGAATGGTGTTTTGCTTCAATTATATATATGTATTGAAATAAAGAGTCACATTTACCTTCTCTTTCAAAACTACCAAGTGTCTCGGCCATGCTACAAAAGTTCCCACAGCATCAATAAGCAGTTCACACTCACCCGAGATTGGGATAGGCAAAAGTGCTGATTTGTTCACTACTTCATCGATGGATACACGCACACAGTTGTTTGGGAATGGAGCAGAATGCATTTTTTCCTCACGAACAGGAACAATAGTTCCAAATGCAGCAATGGCGTTGGATGATTCTAACCTCAAACCCACTGGATCCCCCTATTACAAAGAGATATACATATAGTGATCCATATTTTCAAAGACAGGTAACGTAAATGAAATATGGTAATTTTACCTGCAAAGCTACATCGTCAACTTCAAGAATCTGCACATCATCCAAATCTTTGTCATGCTCCAAATCAGCCTCCAAATCTTGCTCATCTTGTTTTGCCATCCGTTCCTCTAATTTTCTGATGCGTTCGTCTTGGGCAGCGATAATCTTCTTGGTCTCCATTAATTCCCTCTTTTGCTCATTGAAAAGAGTCAGGTCGGGATTGTTCTTTCCTTTGGGAGTGTTGAAGTAGGCTGTTGGAGTCACATAACCTCCAACTCCCATCACATGGCCAGGATGTTCTTTCGACTCAAGCGATCGTGGGACAATACCATCATTTACTCCCGTGATTTTTAGCGTACCCCTTCTCCTTTCTTCTATAAACTTATCCTGTGATGCATAAACAAAGAAGCAAAAAGCAATAAAAAAAAAAAAAACCAATAGTCAGTATGTATACCAATTCCCAATTCTTTTGCTATAGGATTATAGAGCAATTAACATAAAATATGTGCTTACAATTTCTTCACTGTTTCTTTAAGTTTTTTGTCTTTAGAATCAATTTCCCCTTTTTTGTTCATGCGTGCCCTCTTATATAGAATAGCTCTGTTTATTTCATCATCGGAACACAATTCATCAGCCTGCCAAATAAGAGAGAGAGAGAGAGACAGAGAGAGAGGGATGTTAATTATGGTAACTGTAAAATATTGTTTGAAGATAATGAATTCATAGTGAAAATATAATTTCAATGCTTACTATTTCTTCAGCTAAGCCTGAATAACCCTTGCGAGCAAGTCTATGGGGGTGCTTGACTGCTTTTCTCTTCAGTTTCTGTTCCTCGCTCCGTTTCTAGGATGTAGAAATAAGTAAATGATACATGCTAGTTTTACATGTATATTAGGTCAATTAAAGGTCGTAATATGGGACATATGCATGTGTATTTGGGCGAAAAGTGATTAAAATCCATCTTTTGAGCTAGATGACGTGTTTCTGCTTGTTTTAGTGTTATTCAGGTATAAAAAGGCCAAAAAGTCCGTTTGGGCAAGGTTCGGATGGAAAACGAGCAAGAAAAGTCGAAAATAGCAAAGAGATGTTGAAGCATGATCAGAAAGTCTGACTCGGTCGAGTTGTTTAGAAACTCGGTCGAGGGAGAAATAAAGAGCAAAACGTGAAATTGGTCAGAAACTCCAACTCGGTCGAGGGGGATTTTGCCTCGGTCGAGTTGACCAACTCGGTCGAGGCCGATTCTGACTCGGTCGAGTTGGAGTTTCTGACCAATTTCACGTTTTGCTCTTCATTTCTCCCTCGACCGAGTTTCTAAACAACTCGACCGAGTCAGACTTTCTGATCATGCTTCAACATCTCTTTGCTATTTCCGACTTTTCTTGCTCGTTTTCCATCCCGGATAAGACTTCATACAAACATACCATCACTCATAAACATCTAAACTAACTAACAATGTAATGCACAATGAATTGTTGGCTGGACTCATAATGATTTTAGAAGTATTCTTACCATGAACTCTTGAGACATGCGGCTGATCACAAAAGATGACCAATCCTCTTGTGCAATATCGTAATCAACAGGTGGCTTCTTCAACTTATCAGAATTGCCCATATTAGCGTAAACATGTTTCTGAGTTAAAGTCGTTTTAAATCCGCGCCACTTATCGTTTGCAGACATCAAACATGATCTCTTCCACCACATAGGAACATTGTATGTTAACTACAAAAAAATCAGAAATAAGATATAAGAGATGAAAATTAATATTGTACTTATGATGTATAATCACACAAGAAACATAAATACATACTAACATGCATATTGGAAAGCATATTATCGAGCAAGGTGTTTACTTACGTTAACAGATTCCCATATCAGTTCCTTAGTTTGCCGGGGCACACGCTTCCATGAGTCGTAGTTGATATTGACTTTTCCCCGAGCAAGGACGCCTATATAACTTTTCATTTCAGCAGCCTCTGGACCTATTGGCACTCCATTGTTATTGAACCTAACATCTTTCTTGAGGCCCTTTCCCCTTTGAACAGCTAACCTATCCATGTGTGTATGACCTCTTTTCGTTCTTCTAATTTCCTGAGTAACTTCGGACTCCACACTAGTTGTGTCCTCACTCTGATCATCATCATGTGCTGCTTTTTTCTTTCTACCTGCTGCCATTTTGTTCACAGATCTGCTTTTTAGCATAAAAGTGTGGAGAATAGTAAGTACAAGTCTAACGTAAAAAGTAAATACATGCCATAATGGAAAAAGTAATACCCAGAAAATGTAAACACATATAAAATCATTACAACAAGATAAAACTGATCTCATGACAAACTACAAATAAAAAGTAATTACCATACTAAGAGACCATATTATCAACCCAAGTCCCATCACAATCATCACGAATGCATGGTGGTTCATTTTCATCGGCCCCATCAACATCCATTGACGGCAACCCTTTGGAGAAGCATTGATAACTAATTACAGTGTCTCCTAACTCGTCATCATTTACATATTCAAAATAGTCCCTACTTGGAGTCGCAAGTACAACAGACCATTCACTATCTTGAGGGTCTTCAATATAAAACACTTGTTTTGCTTGACTACCCAAGATGAATGGATCAGATTTAAATCCAATTCTATTGAGATTTACCAAGGTAAAACCAATATCATCTACTCTAATACCATTATTATTCTCCACCCAATTACATCTAAACATTGGAATACGAAAATCGTGGTAATCAATTTCCCATATTTCTTGTATAACTCCATAAAAGACCATGTCTGACACAACTGGATTTTTATCCTTCGCACTAGACACTTGCATTATCTTTGCAATAACTTTCACTCCCGATTTCTGAACAACTCGCATATCATCACGCTCTTTCGTGTGATAAGTAATTCCATTAATCATGTAACTCTGATATTTCAGCACTTGGTTGCTCGGTCCTTGTGCCAACCACTTCAGCCTTTCAGATATTTGATCTGTGGAAATCGCTATTTTATTGGCAACACGTTCATATAACCACATAATAAATCCTCGATGATGCTCATCCTGAAACCATTTCTTCCCCTTGCCTTTCGAATGAGATGATGCCTTCAGATGTGTCATATGTTCCCTATTGAAAGATGTTAACCCAATTAGCCACTACTCCATATAGAATAAAATTGAAATAAGTTTAAGAAATTACTCGATATAAGGTTGAATCTCTACATCATTTTCTAGCACATATCGATGTGCTTGCTCCAACTCCTCTCGGCTAGGGTGGTGTACTTGAGCACCAGACAATGGCTTGGTAGTTATCATTTCTTGTTGCCTTGGTGGGATCCCAACCGTATCAACATTAGACAAGTACTCTGAGCAATACTCAACTGCCTCTTCAGCCATGTAACATTCGGCTATACAACCTTCAGGACGATTGCGATTGCGCACATAACCTTTCAAAACTCTCATAAAAATTTCAAAGGGATACATCCATATAGCCCAAACAGGTCCACACAATCTGACCTCGCGTACAAGATGAACAGTTAAATGAACCATTATATCAAAGAATGAAGGTGGAAAGTGTTTTTCGAGTAAACACAAAGTCACCACAATTTCCTTTTGCAAACCGTCAAGCTTTGAGACATCCACCACTTTACTGCAAAGCACGTTGAAGAAGAAACACAACCTAGTAATAGCATATCTGACATGTTTGGGCAATACACCACGAATAGCAACTGGAAGCAACTGTTGCATTAAAGTGTGACAGTCGTGTGACTTGAGGCCAACAAGTTTCAGGTCCTTCATGGAGACAAGGTTTCTAACATTGGAAGAATAACCAGTGGGGACTTTCATTCCTACCAATGAACTGCAAATTTTCTCCTTCTCATCTTTACTTAGTGTGTAACAGGCCGGTGGAAGAAATATTCTTTTTTCCATTATCAGTGGTGCCAGCTCATGCCTCACATTCATCTCCACAAGGTCTAGTCTTGCTGCTACTCCATCTTTTGTTTTCCCTGGAATGTTTAGTAATGTTCCAATGAGACTTTCAAGCACATTTTTCTCGATGTGCATCACATCAAGCACATGTCGAACATGTAAATGCTTCCAATACTCAAGATCAAAAAATATTGATTTCTTCTTCCAACACAAATTTTCCTTATCGCCCTTATTTTGTTTCTTGTGGGTCATTTTACCAAACACACAATTAATTCCATCAACTCTTTCTAACACTTCATGGCCACTCAATGGTTTTGGTGCAGCAGCTAACTCTTGGCTTCCATCAAATGCTTTCTTTTGTCTTCGATAAGGATGATACGCAGGTAAGAACCTTCTATGGCCAGTGAAAGACATTTTTCTACTATGCTTTAACCTCTTTGCATGTGTTTCTTCACCACAAATAGGACATGCATGATACCCCTTTACACAACACCCAGACAAATTCCCATATGCAAGAAAATCAGCAATTGTCCATAGTAGGACAGCTTTAAGCCGAAATATCTCTCCTCGGTATGCATCATACGCTTCAACACCTACTTCCCACAAGCCTTTTAAGTCATCAATCAATGGTGCCAGGTAAACATCAATGTCATTACCTGGTTGTTTAGGCCCAGAAATCAGCAAAGTGAGCATCATAAATTTTCTTTTCATACATAACCACGGAGGAAGATTGTATGTGACCATCACCACAGGCCAACAACTATACCTAGAACTCATCATCTTATAAGGATTGATCCCGTCAGCTGCTATGGCTAGTCTAAGATTTCTAGACTCTGAAGCGAAATCTGGCCACCTATGGTCTACTAATTTCCAGGATGGTGAATCAGCTGGATGACGCATATTACCATCACGAACTCTTTCATTAGCATGCCAAGTCAACTCCTTAGATATGTTTTTGTTACGAAACATTCTCCGAAATCTAGGTATAGGTGGAAAGTACCAAAGAATCTTTGCCGGAACCCCTTCATTGATCCTAGAATTCTTTCCCAGCTTCCACCTCGACATTCCACAAGTAGGGCAATTAGTGAAATCTTCATACTCCTTGCGGTATAAAATACAATCATTTGGGCAAGCATGAATTTTATCGTATCTCATCCCTAATACAGACAGTCTTTTTTGCATCGTATGAGGATAAAGGCAATTCATTGTCTTCAGGAAGCATATCTCCAAACAAACTAAGAACTTCGGTGAAGCTTTTATCACTCCAACCATGTTTTGCCTTGAGATTGTATAACTTCACAATAGCAGATAGCTTTGTAAATTTTCCACATCCAGGGTATAAAGGCTTCTCAGCATCCTCAATCAATTGACTAAATTGATTCAAATTAGCATCTTCATCATACGCAGCATGAACCATGTCTATAGGTTCCTCTTCAGAATATTGGTCTTCATCTAGACCACCAACTGCATTATTCTCTTTTGCTAAGTTCCTTGATTCTAACCTCTCCCCATGCCATATCCATGTATGATATGTTAAGTCCATGCCATAACGACCCAAATCTGCCCTGATCGCATCGACACTTTTCATTCGTAGATTACCACAACGAGCACACGGACATGAAATCCTATTAGGGTCATCTGCATGTTGCAATGCAAATTGCAAGAAAGATTCTACTCCAGCCTCATATTCATGTGAAAAAATGTCTTTTCTCATCCATTCCTTATCCATTTTTTATATAACTAGTCACCAAAAAAATTATATAAGAGTTGTTTATATCACAGCAAAGAATTAAACTTATAAAAGCCGTAACAATTAATGATAAATAAGTAGTTAAACATATAAAAATAATGTACCTTTCACTAACAAAAGTAGACAGCAATCTTCAAAAGCAAGCCTAGTGGGTAGTCACAAACTCTTCTAATCAACAAGTGTCAAGTAAAGAATCTGCAAACAAGGAACGAGATAGCCTAAGATTGTGCCAAAAAATTAATATGAATATAAATTTCAGGAGTGGCTTTAATTTCAGAAGTGACTTTAATCTGCAAACACTGTTCTCATGAATGTGCTGCTAAAAGGCTGATGGCTGATTGGAAGAAAATAGCAACCAAAAATATTATGATTTCTTGCATGAAAGAAGCTTCATTCATATGCAGATCTTGGAAACTTGAAAGACTTATGAAAAACTTTAGCACCACTCACCCCAAAACTTTAGCACCAGCTCATAATGTTTGATAAAATCAATAAATCAGTTTAATTTCCGAAAATGGACTATCAATTACAATATCATGAATCCTAACCTACTTCACGTACTTAGATGACTCAACAAATCAGAATGCATTTATTAAAAGTTGAGGGTGAGATGGTATGAATGAATTACACATGACATCTGTAGTACGAAGTGATAAGCAGGGAAGAGTGGAGCCAGCTTTGAATCAGAGTCCAGATTTGTTTAACAGAAATAATAAGGATGGCAGAGGGTACGTGTGGTATATGCTTTGATCGCAAATTTCAGCTATTAGACTCAGCAGATTCAACGCTAATCTTCAGGAGTAAAACTATTAGATATTCAATTTGAATTTCAAATATGTGTTCATACTATGGACTCTACAACCTAAGTGAAAAGGCTGCAGCACTTCAAGAGAGAGCAGCACTGGGCCCATTCTAGTCTTTACATTTTATTTGCCATTTACAACTTCAAACAATCACATTTTAGAGGCCCTTCTCCTAATTTATATGGAAGTGCACTGAAAGTTTAACAGGAATTGGGATTTGTGTTGTGATTGTAGATCCCACCTCAAATATGGGATCCATAATTTAGAGCAAATTTCAGCTTTTTAGCTTTATAAAAGCTGGGAGGGGGGGGGGGGTGACAGTTGGAGCTTCTGCTTAAATAAAAGTAGTTTTCGTCCAAAAGCCGAAGCAGGTCAGAACTGCTTTTATTTACTGTTGACAACACCAACAACATGCTGCAAAATAAGCATTGCCACAAAATAATACGTAAATATAAGTTATCAAAATGACAGACCTAACGACTACAAAGCACATCTTAGAGCTCTTATGTTTCAAGTCCAAAACTAACAATCAATATAACTAATAAAAACAAAGCAACACTCTTTACCTCATGCCAAAATCCGATCAAACTCCTCAACAACCTCCCCCATAGTCGGCCTAAAATTCAACAAGAATGGAAAATCAGAATAAGTAGTCAAAACTTAAAAAATTCCATAGTCTAAGTCAAGTTAAATAATATATGTATTAGGAACCTTTGATATATGGCATGCAAATAGTATTTCTTTCTCTCAGTCATGTAACACCACAAAGTATGAGTAATAAGACAAGAGAATCTTGTACATGAAAAACTTTTGGATAATAAGATTATCTTACAAATTAAACCAAAATAATACATTCGTTATAAATATTTATAGGAACACAATTTCTATTTTAGGATGGAGACGGGGAGGGAGGCCAATGGATTAGCTTAAAATATTAGGCCAAATTAATTAAACATTTAAATCTAATGAAACCCACCCTACCAAAAAGAAAGAGCATCCCATATTACATGTCTACCCAAAGTAGTATACAACTTGCACTAGTCCCTGTTTAACTGAAAGCTTATAACAGTTCCATAAAATGTCTTCCCTATGACAACTACATCCAAAATATCGCATATAACAGTTCCATTTTATACTGTACGTGTATATGATTGATTCTTCCCCCAATATATTCATCTACTACAGACCCTCCTGATCCATGGGGAGTTATCACAGAAATGAAGTAACTTAAAGTAGATTTAGGAACAAAATATTTGAGACCATCTGAACTGTACTAATATTTGAGATAATATGTTGATTTAAGCTCAAGAAAGTTTGACCTAAGTAGCTCATGTTCAACTACTTAAAATTGTAGGCCTATGTTTGGTTGGGTTTGGAACAAATTCAGAAAGGTTGGTCACACTCAAATTTATGTTTATTTGGTCAGTTCTTTTAACCCCTAATTCCTTCTACTTAAATTAATCAATTACAATTCTCAATACTATTTTAACCATTAAACCAATCATCAATTAATAACCTCTTACTGAGATTACATCATCTTTTACAATTAATTAATATATCTAACACTACAACAATTTCTACAATCAATCAGTCACAAATCTCAATGTTATTTTAATCATTAAATCAATAATCAATAATAACTTCTTACACACATCAAACCATCTTTTACACTTAAATAATATATCCTACACTACAGCTACTTCACAACTATCCAAACAAACACCATAATTTCACTTTTCTAACCATGCATTTTTTCCAGTCAACAGTTATAAGTGTTATATTGTTAGCACTATGATATGAATTATGAGCTGTGATTAACATGTTATTTCTAGTGCCAAACTTTGCAATCCGCATGCATTGTTATATAATGATTTGTTGTAGAAGAATCTGCATTGAAATGTGTTGTAGTTTTAAGAAATATTATAACAGCAATACAACATGCATTATTACTATTTTCTAGTAAAGATTTGTCCGTATATATTTGAACAAATGCTTATTTTTCCACCAGCTTCTTGTTTATCTTATAGCTACAAACACCAATTAGAATGGCAAAGAACCAATTAAAGACATATTTAGCATGTCTTTTGGAAGCCTCAAATAATATCACTTTTCAAGATAACTGTAACATGGTTTATATTGCATTTCAGAGGTGTTTTTAGTACAAAAGGTCCAAAACCATGGAAAATACTCTTACCTCTTGAACCATCATGTGCTCTCAGAAACCAAATGATTTCGTGTACTCTTCCCTATTACACAAATACAAAAAAGGCTAAGTTAAGTACAAGAATATGATAACTTATTATTATTCAAGAAAATCTACTGGAATTTCAGAAACATCAGTAAATATTCCATATAAAACTTAAAACATATCCCAAACCCAATGACGATAACGATGAAAAGGAAAGCAAAACCCAATGACTCACTCACAAGCACAACCATGTATTCTCAGTCAAGCCCTAACTTAAATTGGGGGAAAAACTTTCTAACCAGAGATCATCACTGAACTAATCCACATTTCCCAAACCTCACGTATCAAATTATAAAAAGCATATATTAGGATTACAGTAGGAAAAAGCAAAAAACGGAGAGGCAGCTGATGCAACCTGGATTTCGCTAGGGTTTTGATTCCTTGTTCTTCAATTCGTAAACAAGTATCAGGAATCTTCAACCTTCCCTCGGATTCACCTGCTTACCAAAACAGCACAATACCAAAATTATTTATTCTGCAAAAAAAGGTATCGCGGCTAGAATACAAAATTTGAAAGCATCAATTCCTATTTGCAAATCGAGCATCAGCTCTACTTTACAGTGCATGCGAAAATTAACAACCAAATACTCGCAAAATTGTGAAACTCCACTGAAATTTTGCTTTTGCGAGAGAAGCGAGAGAACGGAACGGAGTGCTCGCGCGCGTTTTTGATTTGGGCTGATTTGTCTCTTTCTGATTTGGGCTGATTTGTATGTAGTTCTGAGTTGGGCTTTCTGACTTATGGGACTCATAGATTTAAGGTACTCGTATGGGCCAGGGGATTGGGCCAGGGGATTGGCTGTTAATTGGGCCAGAAGATTGGCTGTTAATTGGGCCATAGGATTGCTAAGTTTTCTGACATTAGATGTCGTTGGCTGTTATTTTATAGTGATTAATGATGGAGCCTCAAAAATTTAATCGGGTCAGGTCGAGTCGAGCAAAAAATTAGTTGGCCCGTCCCAACTTATTACCCTATAATAACTTAAGATTATCAGGCCGGTCCGATAATTCCAATGAAGACTTTATTAAAATAAAATGCAACAAATAATAAAATGCAATATAAAAATAAAATCATAATTATTATTTTATTTCAAATATATTATTAATTATTAAAATTACATTGAAGAGTTTATTAAAATAATATTTTTACAACATAATAAAAGTATTGTAGATTAAAATGCTTTTTTTACAACAGTTTTGCAAAAATGTTGACACTAGTGTTGTTTATTGGAGCAATGCATTGCCAATAAACAACAGATTTGGGCAACTGTTATTAAAAATGTTGTCTATATGTGGAAAAAGACGCTAATAGACAACAAATGTTGAAAACAGTTGTAAAATTGTTGTCTATTAGCGTGTCTATCCCTAATAGACAACAAATAGCAGTAAAACTGTTGTTAATTGATGAATAGACAACACTAATAGGAAAAACTGTTGTCTTTTAACTGTTGTCTATTTATGAAATTGTTGTAGTGAATCCCGAATCAGGTTGAATGATGAATTCATTCTGTGTATAAAATTACTGTTGTTTGTGTTATTTGAAGTTGGTAGTATATATATATATATATATATATATATATATATATATATATATATATATATATAGACTAAAGATGCAGTCACATGTGTAAATAGTGGATAAGTTGTGATAGTGCTGTGATTGGGCTAGTGCGATTTTTAGTTGGGTATTTCTTGTTAGGATGTGTAAGTAATTAATGATAATTTTATTAGTTATGCAGAGTTCCAAGTTGTTAATAATAAACATAATATTCTTTTCTTAAATGAGTAGAATATTAGTGACTTAGCATGATTGTTGATCAATTTTTTTTTCGTTTCACTAATGCTGCAGAAGAAAAAAAAAAAAAAAAAGGAAAAGCTTATAAGGAGAAATGGTCAACAAAATTTGTTGGAGATTGAGAGCTGATAGTTACGGATCCTTAAATTAAGGTAACTTAATGTTAATTATGAGACTAATACCTAGTCAATTATATATATATTTTAATATTTCTGAATTTGCGATCATTTTTATTATGTAAATCTATGTAAGGACACGTTCTATGTACCTATATCAAACCAAAAATGTTTTAAAACAATTTTTTTAATCATTTTATTATTAATTTAGTTTAACAAACCCAAAATGTTGTGATTAAATATAAAATGTATAATAATTTGTTATTTTTTAAAATTAATTTAGTTATTGTAAACTATTTATTCATGTCAATAAGGAAATCAATTTATCTTGTGGTCTCTGATATAGATCTATGTGGATGGTATTGTGTATATGCTAGATTAGTTTAGCTCAGAACCCTCAATATTTTTATAACAATTTTTTTTTGTACATTTACAATTCTTTTACCAAAGCCAATTGTGATGCACGAGCATGTTGTATTTTAATACAGGTTGCCAAATTCTGTCACTTAAATAAATAATTTAAATCTGCCTTAAAATTTATTAGTTATCTGACAAATAGGTGTCCTAATTTTTTGATGAAATATATTTTGTTTTAATTAGCTTGGATTGAAATATTGTGTTATTCTGTTGATTGTCAGAGTTAGTTTTTTAGCTGATAAATTGTTGTAGAATTTTATTTTCTGAAGTTATTTTTTAAATGTAAATCTTTGTTTACATACATATTTCTTTACTACTTAAATAGAACAGAGTTAATTTTTCTATGATCCTTTCCAAATTATATTTTATAATTTTTCTGTGATCTTTTTTTCAGACTATATTTTATAAGCTAATATTTTTTGTTATACATATGCGCAACATAAGTAATGTATGATTCTGTTGATTGTCAAAGGTATTTTCTTAGCTTATAAATTGTTGTAAAATTTTATTTTCTGAAGTTATTTTTTAAATGTAAATCTTTGTTTACATACATATTTCTTTACTACCTATATAGAACAGAGTTAATTTTTCTGTGATCCTTTTCAGACTATATGTTATAACCTAATATTTTTTGTTATTCATATGCGCAACATAATATTCTTATTTGATCTAAATGTCATAAAGTAGTGATTTGTTTTTATGTTTTTATGTTACATTTTAAGTCAATTTTTTGGGTACTGTAAAAATTGTGATGTATAATTTGTACTACTAATTTGTACAATAGATATTGTGATGTATGATTGAGATAGGAGATATACTTTTGTGTTGACTAATATGCCTTTGCTATTATTTAATTTTGTGTTGTGCTATTACTTGCAGGATTATTTGAAGTTACATTATTTCAAGTTTTCAAGATCATGCAACCTGATGTGTTACCAAGATAAGTTTTTTGAGATTGTAAATGCATTTCATATTGAACGAATATAATTACACTTACGTCGACATGCTAAAATTAAATGATAATAAACGTGGATGTCTAATAATCTAACCCTAAATCAAACTCTTAACTGGCAACATCTAGGAAATAGAAACTGGACTTGAAATTGTCTACCCTTAACCTAGAACAGTTGAGAAACCAACTGATTGAAATCATAATACTTCTGCTGGAAACAAAATAAAAGTATATAAAGCAATAAACGAATTTCAAGTCTCCTTCAACACACTTTTTTCTGCTTCTTTGCTTTGGCACGGTCTTCATCACTATCCTTTGCTAACTTAGTTAGTGGGACGTCATCTTCATCATCGTCTCCCTCATCATCTGCCTCGTAACCCTTCTCTATCTCAGCTTCATTGTCATCAGCCGTATTTTCTGCATCCTTGATACAAAGCATTGTTTTTGGTGACTGTGAAGTTGTAAATTTAGATAATCAGTTACGAAAATATATGAATTAAACATGTAAGAGTCAAAAAAAAATTTAACCTTCTTTTATACATAGCTCTCGTAATAAATCTCCAATATTTTTGCATCTGCTGTCACTTTAATCACCTTGTAGGCTATATCTCGTGTGCAGTCGTTTCCCTTAGTTTGAACCTTAAAAAGACCGACAAGGTTGTTCAGCACCTCCTCAATCACTTTAGGCAGAAAGTCAAATGCCTCTGGCTGCATATAAGTTAACAAATTTAGAGGAAAAATTATATTTTTAACTTTATAAAGAATTTAAAACATTTACAACACTTAAGTTAGATGTGATAACATCTGACACAGTCTTCCCTATTAATTATGTGCACTTATTGTCCCGTAGGAGGAATCAAGCAACAACACTCTCATCATGCATGAGCGCCTCTATTTTGTACCTGTTTCACGCATATTACATAGATTAGGACTTAAAATATATTCGTACCCAAACATAGCAAATCACATGCAATAGTACCCAAAATTATGTAGGATGATACTTACTTGTAGTTGTCCCGGGTTTCCTTTGTTCCACACTTCAAACATAGAAATGTCCCTCCGTCTTTTGTAAGTTTTTTGCAGCATCTGGTGCATGCCAGATAGTACCAATCACTTAATGTTTTCAGCTGCATAATTGTTGCAGCAACCCAATAACTCCCATCAGTTTCACATCTTATAGTCTCTGCCAAATCTTTTACAACTGCTTCACATTTCTTAACCGCGTCTGCTATTATCGGGGCAGAACAACTTGCAATAGTTGTTACAGCCGCGTTCCCAATTCCAGCTTCTGCCAAACTGTTATTTTACAGTTTAACAGGCAAATGTTATAGCATAGTAAAAAAGCAAATCTAAGAAAACAATTTATGTACACTATACCATGCATTAAACTTCACAAAAATGCATCATTTTCTCCATTCATGGTTATTTTGCTGACTTGTAAGTATTGCAATACCTAACTTGATATGCATGTTCAGTATTATATTAGTAAAAAAAAAACCGTAAGTAAATATTTGAAAAAAATTAAATCTGGTTTATACCTCCGAAAACTGACACGTGTCCAAATTCTATTATTACAACTATGTTTTCTTCATTTTCCGTCTCTACTAATGGTAGCAAACAGTCAACGTACAATGTGCATCTGACCATCACCTCTTTGCAGTCTTGCAGGGTGAACTCTATTCTTTTCCCCCTTGATGTGACGACTAGTTGTTTGCATGAGGTAACTCTCCCTATCAAATCTGAGCAGAAAACAATTGATTGTTTAGAACCAAATAATTTATGGAACATTAGGCTTAATCAACATAAGAGAGGATAAAGAACATAAAGTCGTACCAAATAGGAAAAACTGGGATATTTCTTTTCCAGGCTGTAGCTTAGTGAATATCTTAAATTGATAAGACATTGGCGGAAAGCTTTCGTCCATAATCTCCTGCATTTTGGTTTTCCTAAAAAAGATAATCCACATTTGATGCGCGGTCGTCTTAAATTTCATTATGTTTTCATTCACCAGAAAGTCTTTGATGGTATATAAGTGACCCTCAGCTGTTTTTCCTTTGAAGCAGGTCATGCCCTGGCCTCGAACAGTGGCATGAATACGATCGCTCTGTATCATATTTAACAGTGAACGTAAGCTAAAAATGTTGTATATGTTATTGCAAAATGATAACGGGAAAGTTTCATTTTTTGGGGTAAGTAATTTACTGTAACTCTTTATCCTGGAAAATGTATTTGTAGCTTGCAACCTCGATTTTGCTTCCGAACGCAGGTACCTCGTAAAACCAGACCAGACGAACACGCATTGCCCACAAAGTAGTTGAAGGGTCAATATGTCTTTTACCAAAGTGAAAAAAGGAGCCATTTTTTTAGAAATGCTTTTGGACTTTTTTGCTTTCGATGAATGTAATGTTGGGTTTTTTAGAAGCTTTGGATTATGACATTTATAGGTGGAATATGTTAATAAACTGTGAAGATCCACTTTATGTGAGGTAGTGGGACATAGTGGATGTATTCAGTTTATTAATATTGATTAAATTTATCTAATTCAAAATTTTTTTAGGCATTATGTGCTTGGTTGGAAAATAGAAGGCTTTATAATAGATTTAGGCATACAAATAAATTATTTGTTTAATTTATTTTCTGTTGAAAGAAGGTGGTAATCGTGGGACAGTGGTGGTTTTTGAATATTGTTAGGCGTGTTAATTATTTGTTTAATTTTTTTTATGTTAAATAAGCAAATAACAGTTGTCAAACTTATATAAATTATTTAAAAAATATCCTGATCCAAATCTACCTTAAATTTTAATCCAAAAATAATAATAAAGTTCCACGCATCTCTCTCACGCCGACACGCATTTTTTCCGGATTTTGGGCGATTTTGAATTTTAACTCGAATAATAAAAAATAAATTTCTGCTCTTCTCTCTCAGGCACACGTGTTTTATCCGAAAGCTGGGCGACTCTTATTTAACATTTAAGGTATATGTTATTGATTTTTTTAGTTATTTGTAAATTTGACTAGTACATGAGAGGTTTGGGCGAGTTTCTTCAAGTGCTTATAAGGTTACTATTTAAATAAAGTTATCTTGAAATATTCGGGATTATAAACTTTATCATAAAAAAAAAGTATTCTAAACCAAAATTTGCAAATTGAATTTTGATACTTTTTACAATTTTAATTAGAAAATATTGTTTTTCCTCCCGCACTAGGCACTTCTTACACAAATATATTAATTTCTAATTTGAATCACTTCTTTTAAAAAATTAAGAGCAAACACCCCTTAAAAGCCACATACAGTGAAGAACATTTGAAATGAAATAATATTCAAAGAGTTAGAATTAAATGAGATTGAATTTGAGACAGAGCCAATAAGAATATATTTTGGGACATATATGCATAAATAAGCGACCAAAGTAGTCAATCTCATCGACAGGTCATAAATGTTTTTCCACCAACCATTGCGTTGCGTTCGCCACCAACCTTATCCACTTCATGTGAATGCATTTCAGTAACAACTTCCATCATTTATAGTGACGGAGCTGGGGGACTGGCTGCGGCGGGCCGACCTCCAAATTTTCCGATCGATGTATTGTAGTTTAAAAAATAATTTCGTCACTCTTAAATTCTCGAAAACGTTTATATATTTTTCAAAAAAAATTATTTTACCCCCTCATTATAGAATCCTGACTCCGTGTCTGCTGGCCACGATTACATGGAATAACTATTGCTACTCCCTCATTCTTAAACTAAATGTTGTTTTATTAGATCTAATCATCCAACATTTATTATATTATTATATTATAAACTAAGTCTTGAAGATGCAATATGACTGCTAAGGAAATAGGGCAAGACTCATTTTTTCTATTAGATCGTACAACACAATTAGGGGTGGGCATTCTAAAATCGGGTATTTCTAATACCATCCGCATGGGTTTTACCTAATCGGCTCGGATATCTTTTAGTACATTGAACTAAGGCCAGGTCAAGTTTAGGTTGGGACATATTTTTCGAATTGAGTTTTTTCGAGTAATCTATTTGATCAAAATCAAACTAATTCCAAACATCCTTAAACAATCTTAAAAAGAAAAAAAAGTAAACCCAATACAACGGGTACCAACAAGAATGGATGAAAGATTGAATATTTTTATCGGGTACTCAATGCATCATGTATCTGACCCGAAAAAACCCGAAACCCACCCTAAACACAATAATTGAATATAACGATCTTTGTGATAATTGTTTAAATTGGAGAGCAGTCACAGAGTCTGCTAATTCTTATGTTGGGACAATTCACCATTGGTCGAGCCCAATTAACCATCTCACCCACTAAATCAAAGGTGAATTACCCCAGTCGGGTATTTGCTAGAAAAGAATTTCTCGCAAGACATATTGAAGGGGAGGGGATTACTCTCCTTGGAGGAAGTACATTTTCCGAATAGAGAAGGCCAAATTAAAATAAATACCAAATCATTCAATCTCTTTACACAACCAAACGTGTCTCAACATCCAAATTGCTAGAAAATACATAAACAGGCTACAATAAACACAACTCTAGATCAAGAAAATCAGCAGCTTCACACTTGAAAAGCAGCAATCCCAGAGTTTCCAAATTAGTGGCCACTCTTGAATGGCATGGCTCTGATGATCACCTGATGATACAGAGCAGCAAGAGCAGCTCCAATGAATGGTCCAACCCAGAAAACCCACTGCAAGAAAACACACCAAATTAGTCTACCATTCGACAAAAAATTCATTGGAATGCAAAGGTATATCATTTGAACTTACATGGTCATCCCATGCATGATCTCTGTTGAAGATGATAGCGGCACCAAGGGATCGGGCCGGGTTGATGCCTGTTCCAGTGATGGGGATGGTTGCCAAGTGGACGAGGAAGACGGCGAATCCAATTGGGAGTGGAGCCAAAATCTGCAAATATTAACACATTTTGTAAGAATCTTAGATTCAGGAATTGATGAGTATGTCCCATTCTGGTATGGGGCCTAATTTTTGTTAAAATAGGCCAAACTTCTATATATTATTTGTAAGAGCCATGAGCACATTCCTCTACTTCGATTAGGATAACCACTTATGGCGGTAAAAACACTTATTAAGCCCATTAATTATACCTACAAATACCCCACAGTAAATCAATATTTTTAAAATTCTCATCATAAAGACAGAACTACACTAAGCTTTATGCCAGTATATTTAAAAACTAGCCAATTTGTATGGTGATCAAGTACTTACAGGGACATGGGAGTCTCTGGCATTTCTCTTGGCATCAGTAGCAGAGAAGACGGTGTAGACGAGGACAAAGGTGCCGATGATTTCAGCACCAAGGCCAGAGCCCTTGGTGTAGCCATGGGCGACTACGTTGGCACCACCGCCCTGCATCTGGTAGATGGACGGCTGGAAGCCCTTGACAACACCGGCCCCGCAGATCGCGCCTAGGGTTTGCATCACAATGTAGAAAACTGCCCTGGTTAGAGACAGTTTCCTTGCCAAGAACAGACCAAATGTCACAGCTGGATTTATGTGTCCACCTGAAATATTCACAACATTTAATAATTTGTCAAGTGGCTTTAAAGAGGTATTGAAATTGCATGAAAAATAGGGTTAACAAACATTTAAGCAATGAAGATGACGAAGTGAGGGCACAAGACTGCAATTTTGAGGCTGAACCAGACTAATTAGTGACCAAACACTTGCGAAGATGTCATAATTACGCAGGTTACTTGCTTTAATTATAAGAATAAACTTAAAATTTACAAATCTTTCAAGTAAGTCTCAAGTTACTTGAAAAAGGGGGAAAAGAATACTTGGAAGTAGAGGTGGTCTGGTCGGCCCGGCCCGGCCCAAAAATATTGTTGGTCAGGAAGGTCGGGCCGGGCCTGTAAACTCTACTTGGAAGTTACAAAAAGTTATAGATCAAAGCATAAATTTCTTAAAACAGAGCATAGTTACTCTAATTAGAGTATTAAAAAGAACAAAAATCAAGCTAACAAACCAGTAGTTAAATGTAGCTCCATGAGCACACACACTACACATACTAAACAAATCATGAAGCTCAAACAAACGAAATCCACACCAAAAACACAAAATCAAAGCTCAAACATGCTGCATCGCCATAAACTCACACCGAGAGTGTTAATAGAGGTTAATTACCAGAAATTCCAGCAGTGCAGTAAACTAGGGCAAAAATCATCCCTCCAAAAGCCCAAGCAATCCCCTGAACTCCAACACTGGCACACTTGCTTGTAGACCTAGCGTACCCCATGACAGTGAGAACCGTGATGTAGAGGAACAAAAATGTAGCCATGAACTCAGCAATGCCGGCTCTCCAGAAGGACCACGAGGAGAGCTCGCCGGGCTCGAAGAGCGGCGCCGGCGGCGCCTCCTTGTAGTCCTTGGACTGAGCTGAGGTGCCGATTGGCTGCCTCTCTGAGAACTTGTTTGCTCCGAGCTTCACATCCTCCTCTTTCCCTTCCATTCTCTCTCTCTCTCTCTTCAAAGGTGGTTTGCTTTTGTGTACTAAGGTGGTGGTGGTATGGAGGTGGAGAATAGAGAGTGATTTATACTGAGAAACAAAGGATAAGTGTACAACTGTACATCCTTTTTCGAGGTATTTTGATATTATGCCCTTGGGGTTTATCCATATTGTCATTGAGGCCCTGCTATTCTCTTTATTCTGCATTTTAGTCCCATTTACTTGAACTTATTTATACACGGGAGTCACAGGAAAGAGTTTAATGAGTTGTTTATTGTGATTTGTGAACTTATCCACGTCAAAAAAAAAAAGTAATTTCTGAACTTATCACTAGGGCTCCATTTGGATGGAGGGATTTGATTTGTCAGGGGATTTAAAATGAATAGATTTCAAAATCCTTAGATTTGAAATCAATGGACTTGAAATCCCTTGTTTGGAATTATGGTGGTTTGTGAAAGGATTTTCAAATCCAGAATTTTCAAATCCATTATTTGGCAAAAAACTGATACAATATTTGTAAAATTCAATTTTTTTTCATTAAAGTTTAAACTAACAATTTATAGTTTTTATTAAATAAAATAATATTTATCTACATCAAAATTAACCGAATAATTTTTTTCTAATTATATATATACACACATATATACATATTATGTATTTTATATCCCAAAAATTTATTGGGAGCATTTAATTGGAGATAAAAGGAAAAAAAAAATAAAAAAAAATATTAGGAGCATTTTATTGGATAACGAGAGGAAGAGATAGCGATATGAAGAAGAGAAGAAGAGAGAGAGCGGGGAGGAGAGAGGACGAGAGAGATAGAGAGAGAGAGAGAGGAGAGAGAGAGAGAGACGACGAGAGAGAGAGAGAGAGAGAAGTGTGAGTGATGAGGGATTTGTAAATGACTACCTTTGTCAAAGGATTTGAAATCCACCCAAATATAGTGTAAAATGGAGAATTTCAAATCCTGGATTTCTAAATGGGTTGATTTAAAAATCTGGATTTTCATATCCACTCATTTAGTATTCTATCCAAACACATGGAGTGGATTTGACAATGAATTTATAAATCCATAGCACAAATCCCTCCATCCAAATGGAGCCTAGAGGTATTTTATTATTATGCTCTTGGGGTTTATTTATATTGCCATTGAGGCCCTACTATTTTCTTCTTTTGCATTTTAGTCCCATTTACTTTAACTTAGATATAGGCGAGAAAGTGTTTAACGAATTTATTTAGGTTTAGGTTTAGTTTAGTGTTGGACACGAAAACAAGTCCACTTAAATGTATTTAATTTGAAATATTATTGATTTTTTAATGTTATATTTGAGTTTATTTGATTATTAATTGAATTAAGCTTAAACAGGTTTTAATTAACCTAAATACAAGTTGAACTCGAGTAATTTGACATTTTAATACTTGTTTTAATATTTTTGTACCTATCAAACTTGAATTTTAGACATTATCAAACATATAAAGTATGTTCAATTTTGTTTGACATCTTTATTAGAACGTAATTTAAATAAATTTTGAACGAACGATCTTAAATTGAGTATAAATTTCCAGGTCAAGTGCTTAGTACCAGGTTTTGGTGGGCTGATGGCTTATCTTATTCTTATATGGTTAAAGTTATAATTTTGACTCTTACATAATTCTAATCACTGGTTCTCATACTAATAAACGAAAAGAAAGAAGACTATTTTATAATTTTTTATCTCAAACCAATCACTTGTTAATATACTCCTCGTAATCTTAGAAAATATATTTACACCAAAAATTATATCATGAACACTACGTACTACTAACTCCGTTTTTTTTAGATGTTTTTTTAGCTTTTGTGTGTTATTTATAAATAATTATTTTTTTTAGTTTTTATTCTAATTTTTTTAATAGTACCCCTATAATTATTCCAAACAAACTTTAATTATCTAATCTACCATATCTACATAATTTAATTGAGGATTTATTTGTCCATTTTTTGTATCTGTTAATTTTTTTTTATCTAAACCTAAAAGAACATCTTAAATAAACGGAGATAGTACTTTCTAAAGTGTTCTATATATTTCCTTTCTCTTATTGTTTTTGTAAATAAAAGAGTAGATGCAAATATATAAAATGTGAACTCAGATGTAAAACATCTAAATAAGAGGCCTCAAGTGTTATTTTCTCAAAATGTAAAGAATAGAGGTTTCTGGAGAGAGCTAAAGAAAACAAGTAAGTCATGGCAAATCAGCTGCGCTGTCAGCTGTCGTTTAGCCACACCTTTTTATTTTTCTTTCGTTTTTTGTTTTTATAAAGTCTCATACGCACTAGTTATACATTACAATTCAAGTTTGAGTATCACCATTTACACATAAAGATATTACACGTTTTAAATAAAGGTATTACAATATTTTTACTATAAACTTATAATATTTTTAAGCATAAATGGTGATATATTCACCGTGATACATTTATTCATCACATGTAATACATTTACACATAAATAAAAATATTTTTTTACTTTCAAATTGCATGAATCTTAATGCACAAGAGACCTCCTCTTTTTTTTTGTTTTTTGTTTTTTTTTATTTGTGTGTATAGAAAGTTGTTTGGTTAAATTTATTTAAATGATTTATACGTATTAAATTCTACTCCCTCTATCACATTTTTCAAAGTACATTCTAAGACAAATTAATTTGTTCTAATGATCCATTGATATAGATCAAATATTTTAACATAATGTATGGTCATACCGGCCAAATACCTTAAAATATATTCAGCTAGTATAATCGAACACAATTGTATGTGTTCGACAAAAATAACTGAACATTTTTTATGAAGTATATTTAGAGAAAATTGAAGTGTTAATAGTCACTCTTTTTAAAGGACGAAGTTTATTCTATGTCAGTGGTATAAAACTGCTAGTTACAAAGATAAATTGAAAAAAAATAAATCAAAATAACATTCTATTTTAAAATTACATAGGATTTTATACTTGGTTAACAAAAGTGAACCCTAGTTTATATCTTCAATCAAAGAAAATCTTAATATGAACAAATTATATGGATCGAGTATATACGAAATTTATCATATGCTCATCGGTGAACACTATTTTATATGTTCATTACTTATATGACATGCCACGTAAGCAGTGGAGTCCACCATAATTTAATTAATTTCTTTTTTATCTTCTTACAGTACACAAACATGTTCTAATAATTTATATAGTTTTTTCTTTTCAAAATTTGTTTACCATTTTCAATTGAATGAAATTAATTAAATTATGATGTGCTACCCAACTTATGTGGCGTGCCACATAAGCGGTGGACATATAAAATGGTGTCCACTGATGAGTAGATGATAAAATCCCAAGTATACTCCCTCTATTCCGGCCTAACTTTCCTATTTTGATCGGTCACGGAGGTTAAGAAAAAACAGATTTTGTGGAATCTTTAACTTTTTTAAAGGTGGAGAATTTGAGGGTGGAGATTGTGAGAAAAATTTGTCGTTTATGGACTGACAAATCAAATTGGGACAACTAAAAATGAAAGTAGGCAAGTTAGAACGGGACAAAAGTAGTACTCCCTCCGTCCCAAGCTAATTGTCCAACCTTGGCCTGACACGGAGACTAAGAAAAAATAGATTTTGTGTAATCTTTGATTTTTTCAAATGTGGAGATTTTGATGGTGGAGATTGTGGGAGAATTTGTCATTTATGGGGTATGATAATTAGCTTGGGACAAACAAATAAAGTAAGTAGGACAATTAGGTTAGGACGGAGGGAGTATATGATAATGAAATAACTTAAATAAAAACATATAACTCATTACATAAATATTTTATAGTCGTTATAAGGTTTTCTAAAGCTAGAAATAGAACATAGAGAGAACTAGACGTAAGTTTAGGTAGGAAAGACAAATAGAAATTGAAAAGCATGTCACTTTTTGTTTGGTTTATTATCTAGAGCCTTAAATGGAAGCGAGTGGGCCTAACTGCAAAATTTAAAAGGTAAAAGGATTAATAAATTAAAGAAATATGTGGATAGCGTGCACTTGACGGCTTTTCGGACCGTTAAAGAAGAAGACTGCCTCAAAAGAATCTACAACAAAAAAAAAGAGACGTTATATATAAAGGCCACAGCCTACCGCCCACTGGTACACGTGTCACGTCCTCCTCACAAACCCCAAAATACATAACGATATTATTTTCATATGGGTATGCCTAAACGAGCACATTGTGTCGGAACATAATTTTTTTTTTCTGTGTGTTTTTTTGTTTTTTATTTTTTTCGATCATCTACTAATTATAATTATAAATATAATTAATAAATATCACAAGACGAAAAATAAACGTTAACTATCATTTTGAAGCAATCTAAAAAAATTGATGTCTTTTTTATTTTTTTTGACCCGTAATCGAGTTTTATTTTTAAAAAATAAATTATCGTCTTCATAAATAATTTTTCGATAATAATTTTTTATACATTTATAAAAAAAATTAACAAAAAACCAAAAAATAAAAAAAAAAATCGGCCCGGACACATTGTGCTCGAGTAGCTTTACCGTTTTCATATTGAATAAGGATTTAAAAGAAAAGACTTATGTACATTATCCGTGAGCACTATTTTACATGCTCATCGCTTATGTAGCCTCTACATTTTATATATATAGCGAAATTAATCATATATTCATCGATGCACATTATTTCATATGTGACACGCCCCATAAGAATGAGAGTCCACCATAATTTAATTAATTTTATTTAATTGAAAACGAAAAATAAATTAAGGGAACTGAAGAAATTATTGGAATACATTTGTGTACTATAAAAAGGGAAAGAAAGAAAATTAATTAAAGCACGAAACTCATCCCATGCATAGTTCCTGGTAAAGCGCCAAACTCTTGTACTCCGATGAATTAGAGGTGGCAATTCGGACAGTCTGATCCAATCGAACCCAGTTCATCGATCCAACATTATAAGCCGGGTCAGGTCGGTCCAACCCAAAATTTTATTGCCAAATATTATTGAGCATAGTCTATCCTCCAATATATTAAGACTTTCGGGTCGGCCTATGACAGTAGAGCTTTTGGCTCATTGAGTAGGTTTTGTTAAATCCAATGTTACTTTAAATTTAGATTCCTATGATTCAATTCATCTAAAATATCGAACGAACTAAATTAGTCCATCGAACCCGACTAATTTTACTAGCTCTACAATAAATTCTCTACCTAGAGAATAGAGGCTAGGGTTCCAATTTAAAACATAAAGGTATTTATGTCTGAAAATAAAAGGTGATGAAGGCAAATTAAACTGTCGAATTCCTGAAATAGACAACAGTTAGTGGGTGGGTTCGAAATTGGGACCATGTGAGTTGTACTGAGTTGTAATGATACAAAAATTGTTGGTGTCTTGTTTGGACCACTTTTAATTCCTTCAAATCTCTTTAATTTCAATTTTTAGGTCTCCTGGGTTCTATTTTAGTTCCGTTAGATTTTGATTTTTTTTTTTTTTTTTTTTGAATTATTATTACAGGAATTACTTACACTATGGGCATGTTTAATGGTGTGATCAAATTCATCGAGGATTGGGTTAATTGCACTGCGTTTTTTGTAGAGTTGCTGAAATATATTCACACACATCACAATATATTATCTCACCTTTTACATTTAACTTAATTTTCAACCAACAAAACTAAAAACTCATTTATTTAACCCAACATTCTCTTTTCACTTTATTTCGGTCAGCCTACAGTGATTCAACCCCTTCCTGCCTTAAATAAATACAGTCTATGAGATCTCCTATCGGACAAATGAAATCTCTTATACTCGCTACATTCCATACTAGTTGACGTTTTAGTGTATTAATCATTTTTTCAATTAATTGACAGTTTAAATATTTTTACGATCGCTACCAATTTTTTCCTTTGAGTCAATCTTCGAATGCCTTACATTTCAATTATCACTAATATTTTGATTTTGTCAATCATAATTTTGAGAAAGAAGACCGGAAGATAATTGTTGAAAGAGAGACATAACGAGATTTTTAGGAATTAATGAGTGTGAGATAGGTATTAATTGTTTGGTATTTTTATCAATTTTTTTTTTCTTTCATTTCTTTCTTAAACATCAATTAATATGAAATGAAGGAATTAGGGAGTATTAAATGACGTGTCATCTTCAACTTCACTTCATCCATAAAAGTCGCATACTTATTCGTACTTTAACTTTCGATCATTTTACATACGTATCATGTATTAGTCCTCGGTAAAAATGAAATAAGTGGAACTCAATTTAGAATAAAAGGGTAATGATTCATTAGCCTGGTGTAATTCACTTTTTTTTTTCATTAGAAAAAAAAAAAAAAAAAGACAACCTTCATCCGACATGCACAACCCACAATTATTGAGAAAAAAAAAACATTCCCAACTCACAAACTAGTTCATTCGACGTACGTACATAGATTATGTTCTGCCCACGTCAAATATAATTTTTTTAAGCTAGACATTTTGGAGATAATTGAGTTGGCATATCTTCTTTCGGATATCTCTATTCGGATGGAGCATAAACGTATTTTACTTTACTGTCGGATTGTCCATTCATCTACATCCACACCCTATTATCTATATCATTCTTCTTAATTTTCAATGCACATTCTATCCTACAAATTCTTTAGACAATTTTCACTATTTAAGTGGATGTACCATCCGAAAATGTGTCACAACAAATACGACACATGCCACTACATCTCACACAAATATCGCTTTATATTCGAAAGTAATTCTTTTTAGAAGTACAGTGAACTTTCAACTAGTTAGAAAAGAGATGAAAAAACAAAAAAAAAAAAAATATATATATATATATCATGCTGGTTGCAGAAGAATGCTCATAATTAATTCACAATTCAAATTCTTCAAAATTAGAAATAAAATTATCCAAAAGAAGAAGAAATTATAAAATAAAATGACAACTCATAATTGGTAATGGTCCCACATCATGTGTTGTATGCTCCCATTGGGGACCCATGTCAATCATGTGAATAATGTAAATAATGAAGAAGTTTCAAGAACCCCCCAAAGAATGGAATTTTTGGCTCCACAACCACTCCACCACTAAAAGTGGTAATACGGGCGGTCCGACCGATTGAATAGGGTCCGTTGAGTTAATGTTATATTTCGAGTCGGATTGAGCCGGTCCGAAATTCGACCGGGCCTAAAATAGTCGGTCCAGCACGAAATATTTCCTTATAATATATTTGAATTTTCGGACGGTCCGGGATTCGTCGGACTTTTGACCCGTCAGATCGGTCCGATCAAACCAAATAGTACTTCGAACTTATATTTCTATGACTCGATCCATCTAAAATATTGGACCTACTGAACTGATCCGTTGGACTGAATCGATTTTGCCAACTCAGCCAACCACCCCATCACAATATTTGTAATAATATAACCTCATTTTATTTATTTATTTATATGTTTGCTATATAATTCCAATCAATGATTAGCAAATATAACCGACCAATCCACTAAATAGGTGGCCATGTGGGTTACTCAATCCAGCAATTTTATTCTCTTTTATTATTACACCCTTGTTACAAAATAAGTATCATTTTAAATGAAATAATTTTTTTTAATATAAATGTCGTTTTAACAAAGAAAACTATAATTCTTTTAATTTTATTCTAGTTTTATTCTAAACAACCTATTTAATTTAATTTACTATTTCCTTATTCCACAAAATATTCCTAATTAAATGAATTTTGTATAGATATATTTGTCATTTTTGCTATTCTTAATTTCTCAAAAAATAGCTAAAACGACATTCTTTTTGAACGAAAGGAATATTAATTTAGGAAGAGTATGTTTGTTTTTTAATGTAACAAATTTAGTCGTTGAAATTTTGGTTATATGAATTTTATTTAATATTGTTTTAGGATAGAATGTGGTAAAATCAATAAAATATAATCAAATTATGCGAAAAAATGACTATAGATAAATTATTATTTTGGTATGAATTTTTTTTACTAAAATAGGCTAAAATATAATACAAAGATGACCTAAAATTATTTTCCAAGCTCACATAAGCAAGACAATATAAACAAAATCAAGATAAGTTATAAAGACATGACATGACATGATCAACGCAACAACGGGAAAAGAAAAACGATTCATGACTCCTACAATGAGAGCATCGATTATATCTAAAATTCTCACGACTTTTTAATCACTAATCAATGAAATTAGCTTAAATTAATATGATTATTGAGATTAAATTGGTACTTTTCTTATCCAAACCGATCAATTCATAAACAAACTATACCAGAAGGGTATGTCTATTGGAATGTCCTTTTTTGCTTGTTGTGTGGTCTCTGTCAACTTTTAAATATTATTACTGCTTTTACGTGTGTGTATATATTTATGATAAGAAAGTCAATGTTCCGTTTGTTTAAGATTGAGGAGCGCTGAGTCAAACTTGGCTGAGGAAGTTAATGAGAATGATTTATTAGAATTCGGTCATCTAAATTTACTGAGGCCAATCTTAAGCAAACGAACCAAAACTGAATTGATTATTTACAATATTTTTCACTAAACACATTACATTTCTTTATTTCACGAGTACCCAGTTCATGTGCCAGTCGGACGAGTTTCAGGGGTGTTTTTATTTGCTTTAATTTTTTAAGTGATTAAAAGTAGAAATTGTGGTAAATTGCTTAAAATTAAAAGTAGGTAGTGTTTGAGAATAAAATTAATTTTTGTCAAATATAAAAGCTGAAGTGTTTTATACTTCAACAGTTTTTAGCTTATGAATGAGAGAAAAAACTTTTATTATTTTTAAAAAGTTTGAAAAATGAACTATTTTTTATTTTTAGTTTTTAGCTAAAATCACTTTTTATTAAAAATGAAGTTATTTTTACAAACACTCCAAAATAGCATTTTTCGAATTATAAATTGAAAAACACTTAAAAAAAGTAATCGCAGACATGCCCTTAGTATGATTTTGAAGGTGGTGTTCTATATTGGGTTCAAGATTATTGGCCCGACTATACTATGGGTCGGTCCGACGATGATCGTTGACCCGAATCGGCTGGTGTAGATGTGTGTTTTTTTTTTTATCGGATATTTCTTATTTGGAGGAACAATATCCAGATTTGCGTGTCTGATTAATTTTGATCACAAAACAGAGTACACACAAAATGCAAACTCTACAAATAAATAAAATAATAATGATTTATGCGCATACAAAATATTTTGTTCTAAGTTACTAAAGACGGGCATTGTTTTATAGGGTTTATTATCAAATGCAATCTGAGATATACCCGTTATGTTTACTTGCAATTTAATCTTAAAATCATCTTCGATTGCAATCCAGCCTACTTGCGATTCACTGTTTATAATCTAAATGCGCTTTTTTAATAATTTCCGGCCAATTTTGAGAGCGTTTAACCCACGCGTCTGTACCCGCTTAAATCAAACATGTGCCGTCCACGTGCTTCTCTTTCTAACTGAACTCATTTTTCCCCTAATTCCCAATTCGACGCCGCTGCCTCTCAAAGAATTCAGAAATCCCCCAAAAAATAAAACTCAATTTTTTGCAATCTTTCTAAAAAATCGACTTATCCAAGCTTGCGAATTTGGATTCGGGCTCGGAGGGTGAAGATGGGCTGAAAAATCAGGCCGAATGAATCGTCGTCGGTCCTCTCCGCCTGTGGTACGAGCTCGTCTCCTTTTTTTTTAATGGGTTTTCATTTCAGTACTCAGAAACGGCTTATTATAGGGAATGAGGTTATTATTTTGTTTGTTTCAGTTGAGAATGGAAATAAATTTATGTTTGCATTGTGTCAGCTAGCCCTTAGACAATTTCTGGAATTTTGACTGTTTCTCTGATGTTTTTGTATACTAGTGAAATGTGTGTTGTTTATAGATGTGCTTTGAATGATTGTTGGTGTGACCTCGGCCATGGTCCCAGTCCACTCGGGTCATTAGGCCTGGTCCAAGGTCGCCCAAGTGGGCTGACCCAATTATTAGAAGTGGTTGGACCTCCCATAATTAGAGGCCCACTTCTCCCGCTTACTAATACAATGAAGTGTACCGGGTAAAATCAGTTGTAGAAATGAGAGAATAGTTTCTCACTTACGTCAGAAACAGAAAAGAGAGAAATCAAAAGTGATTTCTCCAAACCTAAAAGTGCTTTCTCTAAGCCGTTGGAGATGGCTCTTGGATTGTGAATCGTGGTGGAACTTCGATTGTGATTTCTACCCCGACCAATAGTACAGATCATCGAGGAGAGACCGTGATTCGACTCGTATACGATCCGGGATTCAATTCTTCTGTAATCAAGGTACCCCGACCCTAAATCCAACATTGGTATCAGAGCGAAAAAGTTAGAATTCGGTTCCCGATGATTTTTTGTATTGATTGGTTACGAATGAAAAACGTGTTGTCCCAATCTGTCCATTTTTTGTCATTTTATTTTTCGAGATTTGGCATTCTATTGATATGATGTTATAGTACTCGTTAATAGCTTCGTTCTCCAACTTGAATCACTCAATTTCGTTAAGAAACGGATTTAATATGATATTTTGAAATTGAATCTGTAAATCTGAAAATTTCTTGCGAAAATGATTTTTCTGTCTGTCTTGGGTGGGATTTTCGTCTAATTATAGTTCTGATGTTTGCGTGTAATCGATATTTTTAGATTCTATGTTGAATGTTATTTCCATAGACATATTATGCGCATTTTTTTGTTGTCTAACGAATGAGATATGAGCTTTTAAAGTTTGCACGAAAATCATGTTTTTCTGAAATAATTTCCGGAAACTTGAAGATGTTCATATTTCTTAAAAAACCGATTTGAGCACTGTTATTGTTTGATTTGATGCATGTATGTGGTATGTGTGCTTAGCTTATTAAATGTGCTTCGATTTGATATATAATTTGTGTTAATCAGACTTGTATTGAGTTAAATAACGTGCATAGAATATTAAAATCGGATCAAAGGTGTTCTTGAGATGTTCTTGGAGAAGAACATGAAAAACAAGGTTCTTCACTCTCCAAGAACACATTTCCTGATCCAAACACATAGTTAGGAATATCGGATCGAGAAATCGATTGCACCATTGAACTCGGAATGGTCGAGAACGGGGGGTAGACAGAGCACCGCCGATCGAAAATGCCGGGAAGGTGGCTCGTGTAGGTCACTCTCCAGTCAGTGAGAGTGGGCCTCGGTTGGTCAAATGTAACACATCAAGCACATGTGGACGAATCACATCGCGCCACGTCATAACACAATCAGCACCCGCGTCAGCAGACACGTGGACGAATCACATCGTGCCACATGTGTAAGATTGACGCCGCATTAGCAGCCACGTGGTCGGACGCGGCGCCGCACTAGACAGCAGTAGCCAACGACGGGTTGACACGTGGCAGAAGTGCCACATCAGTCGATCCGGACCAAGCCGGTTCAGCTGCCGGTTTGTCATTGGGCTGACCGGGGAGCCACCGGTTCAATGCGGCTCACCACCTTGAACTGGTTACCGGACCGCCGTAGATCCGCCACTGGGCGGTTGCTGGACCGCCGCTGCTCCGTCGTCTACCGGCGCCGATGACCACCATTTCGCCACCACAGCGCCGTCGCTGGAACTTTTCCAGCGCGTGTGAACGTGTCATGGATGCAATGGAAGCGTGGTGATGTGAGATGGAACTTGTACTGGTTATGAACATGTGCCAGGGGCCATGTTTCATAGGATTTTTTCCTGGAAAACTTCTGTAACGTTGTTTTCTCACACCTTATTTTCTGTGATTTCAATTATCCTCTGCGGATTTCGAATTTTGAAAATTTGAATCTATCTCAGAGTTTAATCAAAATCTAAAAATTGGATTGGTGTGTGAGAATAATACAGTGTTTTTTCGAAGAAATCATTGAAGTGTGCACCTGACCTTAAACTTGTTACATTCAATAGGAACTGATGAGCAATGAATCAAATAGGATTATCGGTCATGTTCCTTAGTGAATGTTCTGAATAAGTTTACAATGGTTATTGATTGGATATGTCTAATCTAACCCCTACCCCTATTGTTCGACATTGTTGAGTTGGTTGACTTTCCTTTAAGCTGACTTAGTGTTAGGCTTGGATCATAAGTGATCACAAGGCTAAGTCAACATTCGGAGAGATGTTAGATCTGTCGATAGATGAAGATGAACCTTAGTATGATGTTGATACAAGCATCTTTTACAGATGCTTCGTAAGCATGTAATGCGAAGGTTATCTGTCATAAATGGGATATCATTAAGAGCATTAATTTACTTTCAAACTTAATTCCCAATTATATTGATGGTGCATGGTCCTTGACATTCAACTGTGTGGTGAACCTCACATTATGTGTGATCAACTTGTTGTCTGTACAACTTGAGTGTGATCAACATAGTAAAATCGTGTTGAGAACATGATTGGTTACCTGAGTGTGGGTTATGGGTTGGAAGAATCTTTGCATTCTCACCCATAACAGTTGAAGATTTGGTTTCCATTTAGGATTGAGTTGTGGTAATGCGACAGTTGGATATGAGTGATGATTGGGAACATAGTGAACTTTCGAGGTTATACCTTCAGTTAAGTTACCATAATGTTAATTCTAAGAACAAAATCGTCTGTACATTTAGTTTTAGTAAGCACATACGTGTGCATTCACCTTCCTTACACGTAGACCATGGCATAAAACACAACTAGTTAGTTGCTTCTAAGTTAACCTTGTGTGTAGTGATAAGTAGATAACGAGATGCTTATGACTAGGAGGTCATAACAATTTGATATGTACTAGACTTGGAGATAGTCTTGAATGGTTTCAACCGAATCATATGAACCCTCCGAAAATGGTTCTAGTAGTATGGAATTAAAGGTTTTTCCTCTATCGACGAAAACTTGGATGATCAACATACATTGTACCTGGTCATATTTCTCATTTAATGAGAATAATACCTTAACTAAAGATATCAGAGTATATCAGAGTAAAAGTCTGGTATCTCTACCGCCACCAGTCAGAGGTTGTTACTCCAAGTCTTTTCTGTGAACAATTGATTAAGGTTTAAGTTAGAGTCTAGAATCTTCCCGTTGAGTGGAGCCATCTAAAACTAGATCATGCCCATTGGGGTGACTCGAATTTTTTTGGATGCCGCTCATAAAAGTGACTATAAGTGACTAAAGGTTGCTAGTTCGTCATTACATGTTCCCAGTTTAGAATTGGATTCCAAACATAAGAGGAACATGATCAAAGGGGGAGATACTAACATTGATTTTAGAAAAACGTTTCCCATTAAAGACAAATGGGTCATTTTGGGAAATACATGTTTTTTTAGCAAATGCAGTGTAGTGTATTTGGCTTAACACATGTACTGAAACCAATTGAAAAAACACTTAATCGTACTAATCCAAAGTATATTTCTTAGTTCTTGACACACCTGCCTTATGAGTTGACAATAGGGTAGTAGATATCCTAACACTTCTTGAGAAGCACTTAATAATGCACACTCAACTTGAATGATTGCAAATGCTAGACAGTGTCAGACTTGTCAATTAATTATTTTACTTCGGGTAAAGAGATTAAAGGTAGAGACTGTCAGAACTAGAAATCTCGGGGACTATTTTTTTTTTTTTTGTCTATTTCTATATGATTAGAAGGATGAACACATGAGTTTAATGCCATAATTGATAAGTTAGGCAATCATCACTACAAATAGGATTTGCAAAATGCCGAAGTTGATGATTAGGCTTGATCTCTTGCAACTCGGAATTGCATGATGACCTAAGGATTTCCTGTCTGTTATCCTCAAGGACGAAAATATCGGTATTCGCGGAGATATCGATCTTTCAATTTACGGAGATATCGGTGAGATATCGATTAATATCGGAATATCGGTGTAATTTTCTGAAAAATATTAAAAAATATATTAAAAATTTTAAAAATTAACATGATATATTTACAATTATTATAACAAACTCAAATGCATATAAGCATCTTAAATTTGATAGAAATAGATTTATTTACAACTAATTTATAAATATAAAATAATATAAACAATGAGTGGCAATATAAAACATTTTTTGACGTTTTTCATACAACATTACTAATTACTAGTACGGAAATATTATATTAAAAATTCGAAAGTTTAACAAAATATTTCAAAAATATTATAACCAACTTTAATACATAAATTCATCTTAAAATTATAAACAAAACAAAATATTTATAAAAATGTCCAATTATTATTTTATACTTAGTTTTCATATTTTTAATTTTCATTTTGATAATTAATTATGGACCAATTATTTTCATTTTGATAACTAATTATGAACCAATTATTTTCATTTTGATAACTAATTATGGACCAAAAATAGCCAATTATTTCTAATTTTTATTTTCATAAGGTATATATTTTTGTAAGTAGAATTTTACTAAATAGGTTATATAAATAATATGTAGATATAATAACATGTTGTTGACTTGGTCAGGTGGTTAAAGCTTTGAACCTCATTCTAGAGGTCTTAGGTTCGAAACTAAGGTTGGGCAAATTTTTAACAATTTTGTTGAAACAAGAAAAAAAAAAAAAAAAGGATTTGGCAGCGCGAGATTCTCGCCAAAATCTCGCGCTCTCGCGATTTTTCAACAAAAACCTATTACAGGCTAATATCGTCTCGGGAGAGTGGATTTGGCGAGATTTCGCCGAAATCTCGCGATTTTTTAATCCTTGGTTATCCTTAAAAATCATGAAATAGGACGGATTTTGATTTCAGTTGGAGTTATTCTAAAGATTTAGACTCGACTTGAGATAATGATAGATTGATAGGTTAATAAACATTAAGACAATATTGTAGATGGACATGACGAGACTGTTTCGTGTTGTTGGACGAAGTAAACATATGTGTTTGCCTTTGAAAGTGGATTGCTTAGTGCAAAAGTGCACTATACTAGTTTACGACAGGCATAACACGATGCTCAATTAGGGAGAAATACTCGAAGAGTAATTTTTTCAGAATCGTTAATCCCAGGGGGAATTTTTGTTTCACTTCATCATCAACACTTGAAATATTTTTGTAGACAATGAGGATACTTTTCTTTTGCAATTAATCCATTGTGATGTTTTGTGATTCAATGATGTAATGGTTGATCATGGAGTCTAATCTTCTGATACATATGAGGATTGCTCACATGAATTGATCAAATTCATTTGATTCACTGAAAGTCTAGACACTGGAGTGTTTAAGACAACGATAAAATGAATAAGGCATAAGTGCCCTTAGAGTAATTACAGGTGTGAAAGATCTCATGATAACAGAGATGTTATCAAGCAATCATTCGTTCTTCACACACATTGTTTGACAAATTGTGTGGTGAAGAGAGAGGAAAGATGTTGCTATATAAATGTTTAGGTCCATGAGGGTGCAAGTCAAGTAGTTTATTTCATTGGAAAATAACGTTCATTGCGACCCATACCTTGTATCAGAGGAATGCATTGAATCAGTAACTTAATTATCTCATAAACTTTTGGACTTATAGATAATCAGACATGAGCAAATGAAATTCCTAGGGGTCAATGAGGATCCTAGGGATTAATTGCTCAGGCGAGTGATATTTCCCAATTAAGTTTGGAAAGCTAAAAACCTCAATAGAGGAAATGTATCCTTATGGGATACTCTGTCAGTCCAAAGGTTATATGTTCAAAGATGAACAATTGATAAGTTTGTTATTGAAGATCTGCATCCAACTGAACTATGAGTAGTTCAAAAGGATATCCTAAAATAAGATTCCAGTGAGGGGTCAACTTTCGGTGATAACAAGATCTGTTTTGATCTTTCAATTGAACAGTGTTGGGAAATGCATGCTTGAAGAGATTGCAAGGCATGTTTTACTATGGATCTCCAGAATTTGAGAAAGTTTTGGACCTGTATGATCCTTGGATGAATGAATGGATGAAAGCAAAGAATAGTTTCGTAATTGGTGTAGTTGAAACCAGGTCCGGGAACTGGTTGATATACTGTTGGACACAGAGAGATTGCGAACAAACGGTTCTCAATAGGCTGTTAAAACTGCTAGAGGTATGGATCTCAAATTAGTTGGAAAGTTACATTTTGAGTGTAAGGCTTGTCCATGATGACATTTCCTACCAGTGATTGAGTTTTACCATGATTGGTCCTTAGTTAGCCAACTTATAATTTGATATGCAATTTTTGAGGTGGTTGAGTAGCTGTATTTCTCTGTGGAGAACTTGATCGATAAACAAATTGGTTTGCCAAGGAGGTTTATGTCCAAAGGCCAAGAAATCAAGTCCGTGGAATAGTATAATACTTAAGTCAATGGTATATGAGATTTTACGAAAGTATTAATCTCATGCTACCTCATTATGATGAGCGGATACCATTGAGAGTTGTAACACCACAAGGAAACTTGCAACCTAAATTGTGCCAGTGAGCAAAGATATTGAGTATTATGACCATTGAAAGATGGGTTGTCTTACAACTCGGAGTTGAAGGATATGCATAGGGTTACTTATGGGATAAGTAAAGGTTTCAAGGAATCAACTAGATGACTACTTGTGATTGTATAAACATCACTTGTAAAAGTCTTAAAGTAATTCCATGTGGTTGCCCATGCATCCACTAATACTATTATTGGCTAAATGCGATATTTTTTCTTTAAAGTCACTTAATGTGCTCAATAACTTCTAAAGAGAAGTTTACAATGTCCACCGTACAATATTCTAGTACTGCTAAGTGATGCAAATAACTTTAGATGTGTGTGCCTTAGTGTAGGCTATGTCATGGGTATAGTAATTGAGCATTAATTGAATCCTAGTAAAAAAAAGCGTAGGAGTACACTTGAAATGATTCGTGTGATGTCTTAGTAGCACTATACCATTCTCCTAAGTGGAGGAACTATGATCTAGTTGGAATAATATATTGTTGATACTCGGTACGGTGATACAGATCAGAGACTGTTTCTAAGTAGTTATTCTTGAAAAGTGGCAAGATCATCTTGGGAAGATGAGAGTATTGAGTGAATTATAGATTTTCACAATCAGAGCAACGCTTGGAGCTTCTGCCTATACAGTGCGAAGATGTTTCGGTTGAGTAATTTGGAGTTAAAAGTTGTTCAGTGGGGGCATTGACACCCACAACCCATAAATGGGTTGTAGCTTATGAGAGACTTCAAATACTAACCAATTACATCACAACGTGACTTTATCTGGGATATTGTCTCATAATGCGAGGTGATTATGATACTTATGTACACTTATAAATTAACGGTATATTCAAAAGTATGGCGGACAAGTTGAGGATTAATTGGCTCCCCCACACGAGCAATCGCCTATAATTTCGAGTGACATAGGACATAAGACCAGTATATAACTCATTCAGTTAATTCTATGAGTGTCGCCTTAGTACTCTAAGATGAGATCGATGTTTAGTAACATGTGATCGAATTGGATATTTGGTTATCCAATTATAACTTGTCGTATAACCATATATGAGTTTTCTCGAGTTAGACGTTAACTTGAGGACATCTAAGGAGAAAACTCAGGTTAGTTGTTGGAAAGCATCTAGACCAAGATCTGCACAATGTGTTAAGTGAATGACATACGCTTCCTATAGGGAAATGAAAAATTGTAACGTGCGTTTCATACCGCATGTGCTTGTGGCCAAAATGGATAATGGGAAATGAGTCCATATTCTTTCATTGTGTGAGATCCCAGAGGTTTGAATTACCTCAGTATGTCCTTAAGACTTTTTCTTGTGTCTTTAGTCTTCTTCTCAGTGTTGCTACTTTAGCATGCTCCCAATAATCACGAAATTGTTCGGCTATACGAGACATGTCTAGGAAAACAACTAGATGAAGGACTAGGAGGTATAAGGAGAAAGGAAGGCCATTACTGCTATCACCGTTTAGACATTCACTAGCGCCAATTATGTTCAAGGAACGTAATAGTGAATGTAAAACGAAATTATGAATCTAGTATGCTCTTTCAAAATTGAAAGGACAAAGATGCATACTGATTCTTGGCATTGGGTGATGAGTCTGGGATGTAGCGAGTTCATTGTCCTAAAAAAATCTTGATGTCGAGTTGTTGTACATCTTAACCAGTGTATAGCTATATGCTCTTGAGAAAAAGACAGAAAAAAATAATTAAACAAAATGGCTCAAATATATTCATAAGTTCATATCACAAACACCAGATAAGTATCTAAACCAACTATTGCATGTTGTTCGCAGACTAGATTATCTAATGTTGAATGTTGTTCGATGTATAGCTTAATAAAAAAATAATCTATTACACCCTGACATATGGAGATAGATTGGAGGTTTCTTTCATTTATTTAAACTCAGACATATGAATAATAATAACAACACTAACAAATTGATGTTGTCTTTCCAAATTATATATAATTTATTCCTAAGAGACCAAATGAAATGACTAAAGAAGAGTTTAGTAATGGATCTCAAGTGAATTTAAGATTTTATATGAATAGTAAATACTCCATACGGACAAAATTTTGATACACATGCCGCCTTTAGCATGATTCCAGCACTTGCTGACCACGTTAATTGGTATAAAGGAGGTACAGTTCTCGGAATAAAAGTTGATTCCGACAACCTCCCCATTAAGGTTGATCATTGGTCCCTCAATTCTGCACTATTGGTGAAAGATAAAACGAACCATCAAAAGCATTTGTAAACATGCACAATCAGTAGAAAGTCATGTAGTGTTCGTATTGGTCCAGAAATAAACAGAAACGAGTTAATGTGATGTGACAAAGAAAGGAAAAACATTACTTTAGTAATTCTACAATTGACTCTTAAAAGGTCGTTGCAATCAAATTGACTGATACTGCATAAAGGAACAGCAAAAGAGTATTAGTCAATCTAATATAGTCATAAGCAGTAGATTTTCGGAATAGAAAAATCATGATTTAAATACATTGAATTAAGATCCCATTCGCCAAAGAAGAGGAGGAAATTTCAACTACAGTCATATCTTACCTGAATCTACCTGGAGCCACCATACGATCATAATCATCAAAGTGGTAGCATCCCACAACAATAAAGGGATCACCGAATTGGCTCTTATCATCTAAAGGCATCATCTTCACGGCTAATTTTTTTTTTATCATATGAACGAATTTCGATTGTAGACACGTTTAAGTGCAAGTCAAAACCAACGACGCGGCCGATAAATATATTGCCATCAGGCAGTATACCCTCAACCTGAGAAAGTTATTAATTTCAATTTAACGTAAATAGTCACATTTAATTTAACCTAAAAAGACATAATTAAATAGACCTTAGAACCCAACCCTAAGTCGATCTGGTAAACAATTTTCAGAAATATTACGCCTGAGAAGACTCGTAGACGTAATGGTGGTTGCTAAGAAAATATCATCTACATTTGAGTACTCTAAAATAAATTCAGAGCCCCAAAATATCTGCTCTTCTCCTAAATTAATGTTTAATTATTACAGAAAAAATGCAAGAACATCGAATTTCAACTTCAGAACATATAACAATGGTGAAGAGATCTAAATAACTACCAGAATAAGAAATGAGACTAACTACCGAGGCTGAAACTCTTAAAGCACAATCTTTGGCATCTGCGTCCATGAAGTCATTGAAGTGGAACACATCAAACTTCTAATGGAAGGTATTCTCCAAAATATAGTAGTCCGCAACTGTGGATCGACCAAAATAAAATATGAATTACTAATAATCGACAAATTCTAAACTATAAAAGAAAGTAACGTTTAGAACCAATATACTTTTCTTTCTCCCGTCGCCATACGTTAGGATATGGCTCTGCCATAACTGTCAATTGGCTGCAAATGGACAAGAATCATGTTAAAAACCACAGAGCAAAATAATTAAAAAGAAAACCTAGTCGACCCTAAACAAATCCAAAGACCCCATACTAGTTTATAGTTGGCCTACCCATCTGTAACACCCCCACTTCATAGTAGCGTAATATATAACAATTAAGAATTATTTTGTCAAAATAGACTTTGTGCACACGTGTGACTTTTTTTTTTTTTTTTTTAAAAACGAAACAAACTTAAGACAAACTAATAAACTACTTAACACTTTCAAAATACATCACCAACCCCATGACGTACTTTAGAGTTCAATACAAAGTACCCAGACTATGAGCCCAATAGATCGTCATCCATGTATATAGCTCTCAGAATCTGACGAATCTCCAACATCTAATGCGGTACGTCTTTGACATGTTCGCCTACAATGTGAGAACTACATGAGCTAAAGCCCAGTAAGAAGAAATCATGCATGAAAAGTGCACAAACACGACCGACCGGTGAACTGCCATATGTTGCATGAAACCATTTCTGGAAACTCTTTTCTAGGAGTTCTTTCGGTGGGAATTGTCTCCCGTCACTGACACAAACCTCACATAAATCACTCATTAATCATACTCGCGACTACCAAGTGTCTCTCATTCTCCCTTATAGTCCACCTGAGACATCATTGATGGTTGGTACGATCAAGTGGCTATCCTCCCGAGACTAATAGAGGTCCGCCTCTAGCCTGCCTCCGCAGTCCACCGGAAAGTCTACCTCTTCCTGTACCCATCATCATAAAGGTGCTGAAGTGGGAACCTCTTCCGCGTGCACGCCTGTCACCAGAAGCATCCCGAGAGACACCACATATATACATAATATAGAAAGAAACTCTCAATGTGTCAGTAGTGACAAACCCCAAAACATTTTCAGTGTGTGAAATTATGTTGTTTCGACTTCTTCCATGTACACATACAAATTTTTGCAAAGACTAATGCTCATGATTGACATACATCAGTTCACTTTTAACAACAAAATAAAATACCTAATACAGAGATGCAGAACTTCACATATTGCAATTAGTTATCACAAATAATAAGTACATATATGACCGCGTTGTCGGGTGCAATCAAATTAGATTATATTATTTAGTACCTAACTTTCCTAAGAGTAGCTAGAGCAAGTCAGGGTCGATCCCACAGGGAACATGAACTAATCGAATAGTTGTAATTAACCAATTTTATATAAATAACTATAATGATATAAATATAATATGGGGGGAGTTTTTATGAGAATTATTTAACTATTGCAAATAACAAGTAAACTAAAGATGATTTAACTAATGAATTAACTTATGAATAAAAGATATTCCCGCCTTTAACCCAGTATCCCCCTAGCCTGAATATCCATGTAACTAATGCAACTGTTTGACTAATTAGTTCTGAAACCCCTAGTCCAAGAATTAATAGGTACGCTTAGCTAACCCTTGTTACCCCTTAAGTATAATTAATTACAGGTACGCTTAGTAATTAATCATATCCAATTAAGTAGTCTTAGGATACGATCGCTAGAACACTATTAATCAAACGCATAGGGAACTAAGGTAACAGAGTAGGTACGGTGTCGTACTCACAAGCTCAGTACAAGTGACCGCGACTTTATGTTATCCTAGCGAGTAACCACTTTTTGCTACTTTTGGGCACAAACGCATAACAATTACGGATTATGAATTTATGACCTAGCGACAGCTAAATGCCTATTATTAGGGTGGTCAATCCACATAACAAACATATAAAAGATAGAGTAAACCAATAACACAAGTAATTTCATAACATAATTAAATCAAACAATTACCGGATTATTTACATAAACATCAGCCTAGGGTTCAACACAGTCAAATACGGGAAATATAAAACTTAGCCGATCACATCGATCGCTAAGAAAAAACTAATAAAGGAAAACATTAAAACTATAAAACCCGATCTTGAGTCTTCGTGTTCTTCAGAATTCCCAAGTCCGAACTCTTGAATCAATGTGGAAGTTTTTCTTGATGTCTAGAGCCTTGAGATTTATAGGAGTGCTTCTCTTGGATAAAGAGGGAGAAAACCTAATTGGAATAGGAAAATAAGTCTAAAACTCGTTTTTTAGCTTGTGGGCCAAGTAATGGGGCGACACTGCATTGCTTTTCCAACTTCAAAGCTATTTTTGAGGGTCTTCTGGTTATTTTTGGGTTTTTATTCTTTCACGCAAAGTTGTATTTCTTTGAATCAGCTTTTCAACGCCACCAATTGCACCTCAATCGGAGTTGTAGATCTCAAGATATGGCGAAAATACTAGAGGTGTGTCAAGCTGGCAACCTTAGTCTCGGCCGAGACTGTGATTCTCGACCGAGACGCTTCTACAGCCAAAAATCCGAGTTCCCTGACCTTCTGTCTTGGCGGAGACTCTATTTCTCGGTCGAGCTCAATCTCCTAAAGCTTTGGCTCGATTTTCTTGGTTTTTAACTTGTGGAACTTGTTCTCAACATCCATTCTTAGTCGAGTTTGACTTTTTGGTCTAAATTCACCCAAATATCTTCAAAACAAGTCAAACAACATCAAATTACCCAATAATGCGAATACGAGAAATACACGGTTAATTACATATGCAAATGTTATTAAATAAACACTTAAATCCACCTATTATGCATGCATAAACACGTGTACCAATATACTATGTTCAAGTATTGTAGTTGCAACTGGATTTCTACTTACCTCATCTCTGATGGTAATTATTTGAAACTTGCTACTCGTACTCCACCGTAGTTACTTTAAAGTAACATGTATAAAAGAAATAAGAGTTGATTAAACTAGTGACATTAATTTAATTTAATAAGAAGCTATTCTAGTTTCATTTTGCTAGTATCTTTCTTTTTCCTCTTTTTATTTAATTTTAGTAACACACGAATTGCTACACTTGTAAATACAAGTAAAAGTCATAAATCAGGCCTTTCTGTTTGTCACTAATAATTGTCCACTCCCTAGGCTTTGTAATCTCCAAATCCTCCTTCAGCTGTTTAACAAACCAGCCCCAATTTTCTCCGTTCTCGCTACTAATTATGGCCTACGCAAAAGGAAAACTATTGTTGTTGGGGGCATGCCTTCAAGGTTGTTGTATGGAGGGCTCCCAAAGCCTATACTATACCTGAATTTGAAAGGAGAATGGATGATTTGAAGAAGATGGATGTTGGGGCTTACAATTGGTTGAATGTGAAGCCACCACATCAGTGGAGTCGATCTCATTTCGACATATATCCAAGGTGTGACCTACTAATGAATAACAAGTACGAAAGCTTCAACAACAAGATACTTAGTGCACCCGAAAGACCAATCTTATCTATGTTGGAAAAAAAATGAACTCATGAAGAGGAGCACTAAGAATAGAGACTTGGTAAAAAGATGGAAGGGGTCTTATTTCCAAGAATTCAACAGATTATAGATTTCAATACATCCAAGGTGGCGGACTGTATACTTATTAAAGCTGACAACACAAATTTTCAGGTGTCCTATTTTGATGGGAACCAATATGCAGTGGACCTCGAGACAAAACATGCACGTGAAGAAAATGGGACCTAACGGGGATCCCCTACAAGCATGCACTAGCTGCCATAAAATTAGAGTTGACCCCTTGCTTATATGCACAGGTGATGATATTTCTCTAAAACAACATCATTTATCTCAAAAAGATTCCCTTGATTATCTTATTAATTCTACTGGGTATTATAGAGTGGAAACCTACCGAGCCCGTATGCACCAGCAATAATGCCGATAAGTGGAAAACATGAGTGGGCTCATGTTGATGCAATCCTTCCGCTACCTGCAAAAGCAGTTAGGAGAGTCAGGAGGCCTCCAAGTGCACGGAGAAGAGAACCAGACGAGCACCAACAGAAACATGTTGGAAGGAGAGGAAGACCTGCAAATAAGGATGCACACCATAGAAAGAGAAATCAGACCACGGTCAAGTGTGGTGTTTGTGGAATACCCTGTTACAACTAGAGAAGTTGTCCCTTTGTATGTCATTACAGAATTTATGTTTCTATTTTGTTTGGATATATTGACCGTCTTTAGTGGTGTGTGAATGGTTATTGATCTGAATTTTTTTCGGTGTTATAACCTTAAGGACGAGTGAATCGGCATTGGAACAAATTCAAATTAAGAAAGTACTACAAGAATGTAGATTGGAAGATCTTGATGAAGAAGGGGTAATAGATCAAATATTCAATGACGGTGAAGAGGTTGTAGATGGAGAATTAACTTTTGAAAGGCACGCTAACTTCAAGATTCTGTTTTTTTTTGTGTTTTAAATTAACTTGATTTTTTTTTTCTCATAGGAAAACAATGGGGGGATGGACACACAAGAACAATTGTTAGTCAACTCTCACAGGTCAATAATGATTTTGATAGAATGTCGAGCATTATGTTAGTGTACTTCTTTGTTTGTGTATTGTTGTTGTGTTCGATATCATTCATGACATTATTTTGAAATTGAATCAGGTTGTTAGTGAGCAAGTTGTGATGGATATGGGGCCTGGCAACTCCACTGTTCGACCCAAGCTTCCACCCAAGAAAATGCTCCCATAAGAAAATGAATACTCATGCTGAAGAAGATGCACCTGCAAAGATGACAGATCCGTCTTCTGCTAATCCCACTGTGGCAGATGTAACGGGATTCTTAGAAAATCAAGTTGCAGACAAACCATTCGTGGAAGACATGGGAGGCTTCACCGATTAGTACAACTCATCCGAGCTTAACTTGAGTTATGAGGCAGCCTACCATCACGATGCCCATCTAGCAAGCATGAAGCAGTTTGCATCTGGGAGCATTTTCCATTGGGAGAAGACATCCCACATGGTTGCGCTACCATGTGAAGCGTGATTATCTATTGATCTAGTAATAATTAGTTGGCAGTACTTTTTTTGTAACCCGATTTAGACCTGGCCAAGTATCATTTGTTTTGATGCAGTTTTTCACATATTACGTCACAATTGGTGGTTCAAACTGTTGGTTTTTTGTATGTCTATCAGGCTTAAGTGTTGGAATTGTGAACTATTGGGTTGTATGAAATCCTTATTTAACCGGCATTTGACCAATGCTTTTGATATGTTATGTTCATATTGATAATTTTGTTCAGTTCCAGGTCACTTTTCATGTTTTATCTTGCTTGCACTGTACATTCTGGTTCAATCAAGTGATTTGAGATTGTCCCCATGTTTAGAGCATTTTATGTGTACAAATTTAGACTTTTCTTGATTGCATCATAATGAATTAAGTAGGCTGACAGCTGACTAAACCTTTGAAATATTGAACTAGGTATGATTAAACTAGAAACCAGAATCCATAATAGGCATTGATTATATTCAATACCATTCCATAAATAAGATCCAAAATACAGTTTCAATACCATTCCACAAAAAAGATCCAACCACAGAGAGTACATAACAATACAAACTCTAATCTCAATGAATTGCAGATGGTTAGAATACACAATTGCAATTCAATATACATAAACACTATCATTCGCTTACATAACGGACCATTAACATCCACAAATTTATCAAAAGGGCCAAAATGAGAACACGAGTAATCGTAGAAATTAGCTTGATTAACTTGATTTTCTTGGCAATTTTGTCTAGCCTCTGATGCATAAGCTTCTCTATAGCTCCTTTAATTAGGCATGCAACTCAACCGTCGCTGAATTGGACCCAACAAAATTCGGAAGTGTCGACCCACTCAAAAAATAAATAACCACCCTTTGCGAAAAAATGAAAAAGACAAAGGCCCAAGAAAATTACGAAAAAAACCGAGAAATATCAAGCGTAATGTAATCGCCTTCGCCTTTAACCGAAAACATTTCAATGATGATTTACTAATACAAACTGAAAAGTGAAGAAAGCTTACATTCAAATTCCTACATCCATAGAACCTTTTTCCCCGATTCGGATCTTTCATGGAAGTTTGAATCGTGGCTCGTAACCCGCAATCGCTGAACAGAAACCCGGCAGAAGATGTGTTGGAGAAGGACATCACACCAGTCCTACCTTGTTGCTGCGCAAATACGATTATGGAGAAGAAAGCAAGTGAGATTCTTCAATATACTAGGGCTTGATAGTGAGTGATGTGGAAAATAATTAGTTTGATTTAATCAAAATGCATTTATGGTGTAAAACCAAGTCCAAAACTAGTTACATGTCAGCAAGAGGGCGCCACATCAACCCATTGCCGGATGGGTTACAGGGAATTGCCGGTGACGGAGCATTTTTACCAATTTTTGTTAAATTATTGGGTATTTTCTTAAAGTGGTAAACATACATAATGGTTTTTATAATTATGGCAAAGTTAAGAACATTTTTACCAATTTTCCCAATTTCTAAATTATCAAATATACAAGTTTGATAAGTTCCTTTCATAAGAGTGCCAGAAAAAACTAAGCCTCTTTTCATGGACTCAAACTTCAGAGTTATCATGTACATAATAATGTTGATTTTCAAGGTTTATATTTACATTGTATTTATAATTAAACAGAAAAAAGGAAAAAAATGGAACGTGATAAATAAAATAGTATTTGTGTATTTCAAAGACAATGGCATAAAGTGTTGAATGATAACAATGTAACAATAGTTACAGTTGCATGCATGAAAAATTGGATCAGATTTAAAAGCAGAGGATGAAAGGGAACATTGTTCTAATTTTATTTTAAAAATAAAAAATAAAATTAAAATTGATACCTTATTTATATGAATAGATTTTGAAATAAAATTGTTAAACATTAAATTTTCAAATTAAGTATTTGAATGGTGAAAGATTTGGGCCCAATACTTAAATAGCATCTTACGAAGTTGGCAACCTAGTGTGATCGTCTATTCCAAAGCAATTGTTATCTTAGAAATGTTCACACAGATTAAGGAACTTCATCAAAAGAGTCATGAGCAGTTAAAAATTCTATTGTCTTCATAAAATGTTGTGTTGCAAGTTTCTTGCATTTCCTAAACTTTTATATCATGGACAATTTCAGAAAATTAGCAAAAGTTATACCTTAATTTTCTAAAATGATAATTATTTAGGACAAAATTCATATATTAAAACGATAATTATTTTGAATATGAGGAAATAAAATCTTTAACTATTTATGGTAATGTACATGGCCGAGAATTGGGCCTTATTAGCAACAGGGCTCTTGCTCCAAATATGAATATAAATAAGGGTAATTCTAAACACAATCACTCTTTTACTACTCACAGCCACTATTTTAAATTAAGTAAAATTAAATTATATAAATTTTATATTTTACCTTTTTCCTTTTTACAACCCCTTACCAAATAACCTCCAATTTTTCTTCTCCAATCTGTAACCACCGCTTTATGATTTTCTAACATTGACCGAACAAATATTAAACTTATTTAGGTTTGCAGATTGTTCAAGTTGTATGAACGAGATGACAAAAGAATTATTATAGAAAATAAAAATCTCTAATTTAGGAAATTAGGCTGCAAAATACTTAGTTTAGCGTTGACGAAAATAAATTTTGTGAATAAATCTTAAAAATATCTAATGTCTGCAAAACGTTAAATATTATTAGTATTTGCAGATAAAATTTAATCTTTTGATGAATTATGATTAGATTCTTTTGAGGTTTGTATCACAAAATTTATTTGCGTCGAAGTTCTAATTTCCTAAATTGGAAATTTTTATTTTCTGTGAGGATTATTTTGTTGTCTCGTTCGTATAACTTGAACAATCTACAAACATGAGAAAGTTTAATATTTGTTTGGTCAAGGCTTGAAAATCATAAAGTGGTGGCTACCAAGAGGAGAAGAAAAGTTGGAAGGTTATTTAGAATAAGGGGTTGTAAATAAGAAAATGTAAAATTTAAAATTTATATGATTTAATTTACTTAATTTAAAATAGTGGCTGTGAAGAGTAAAATGGTGATTGTGTTTAGAATTACCCTATAAATAATCTAAATTGGACCTAAATAATATTCACATATATGCATCTTCAGGTTGCATCATGCTGTCTTATTAAAGAAGTCCAGGACCATAACTCTAGATCATTAGAATTTCATATACTCCTTCCGTCCCGACTGAGTTTGCACACTTGAGTCGGCACGTATATTGAGAAAATTTATTTTTTCCTTTTTTATTGACTTTTTTAAAGGTATTAATTGAAAGTGGAGATTTTAAGGCCATTATAAGAAAACTTTCCTTTTTAAGGGTGTGCAAACTTAGATGAGACGTCCCGGAAAGGAAAGTGTGCAAACTCAGTCGGGACGGAGGAAGTACATAGTAAGAGTAACACAATATTTTACGTCATTGTTTCAAATTTATGGGGTATATGAATGCTCAAATGCGAGAAAATATATGTTTTTTTTTATTTGGTATAAATTTTACCTCATAACTTTAAAATATAATTACAAGAAAATTATCATTTAAGATTAATTTCTACATCCGATTATAAATGGACTCCCTCAATAAAAAAATTGGTTCCTTCACTATATATAATAGTGGAATTGTCTGTTTCAATTCAATCCATGCAGTAAGGATTAGCGAAATAGAGTCAGAACAAGAAAAACGATCCAAATCGAGTGAGTCAGTTTGATTTGAGTCGGTTCTAAGTAAATAATCAGCTTGATTCGGCTAGAAAAATTAAACTCCATTTGTAATTCAGTTATGTTGTTGTTGCAAAATAAATTATGTTGGGCGGACGAACCGAAATAACTATATGTATAATATTTGTCATGATTGAACTGATATTTTCACACGGTAACATACCTAAGAATTAAAATACTTATGCCTATATTGAATTGTTATATTCACTTAGTGTAACATATGTAAGAATTAAAATACTTATACCTATATTTTTGTCTCTCATTTAAATTCTCACATTCTGTAATAAACATCGCAATTATTTGATATAAAAAAATAATAAAACATAAAATGCAAAAATTATAGCCTTGACCGTCAATCGAACCAAATTAAATCGAAAAATTTCCGCACGGTTCAAATTGATTAAGACGACAATATTCAATTTAGATCAGTTTTAAGAATATAATACTTTTATTTTCGGTTCTCATCAATTTGATTGGGTTTAAACCTCTCGCCGTAACCGCGACTAAAAGCGACAATTCAACGGTTCAATCTAATCGAAGTCAATCCGTCGTTTTAACGCTATATTTTGAGTTGGATCAGAGTAAAATTTAATCAGATCTAGAATTAGTCTGTCCAATTTAATCTATCACCCTATATATCGGACTGGTTCACAATACGTTGAATTTTTAGTCCATCGTATTAAGTTCATTGGACAAGATAGTAATTCGAGTCAAAATTTAAATAGTCCATCTCAAATATCAAGCGGACTGCCACCCAATTGGGCCGTACCGATTTTGCAGCCGCGGCCCACGCTTTCGATCCGACATAATCCATATAAATATGGGATGGCTTGGAGCTCAAGGTATTTACTAAAATTGCACAAAAGAAGGTTTCATTGTCGGTTTAACTTATTTTGCCAATCCGTCGGAACCCTAGAATTTCAGCTTTGGTTTTCAGGGGTTGTCACGATCACGATTGGTCGCGTGTGGTGCAGGAAAATCGTGAAAGGAAACAACAAAGAGAAAACGTTATGTCTGCAGATTTGATGTTAAAGCAGCTTTGCGATCATTGTGGATCGACGGCGGAGCTGTACGGCAGCACGTGTAAGCACTTGAAGTTATGCCTGGATTGTGGAAAATCTATGGCGCAGAAAGGTTCCAAGTGCTTCGAGTGTGGTATACCTATTACTCGCCTTTTGAGGGTTCGTAGCTACTCTACAAGTGAAAACGATTTGTTGATATTTTAAACAATCCTGTGTTGTAAAACCTTTCCTTGATGACTTGTTTTGGCTTGCAGCCTGACAATGGTGAACAACTCACTTTGAAGAAAGTGTCGGAAAGACGGAGAATTGCCAGACAGATGATGAAAGCTCCCAACATGGGAGGTGATAGTGATGAATCGGATGAAAGTGAGGATGATTTTGAAGAATGCCCAACCCGCCTTCACTTTGGAGTTGATGATATGGAAAATTGTGAGAATTATTATACGCTTTTCTATTTGATTGCTTTTCCAGAATCATTTAAATGTATTGGAGACTTGGTTCCTCTTGGCTGGAGTAATTATTACTTTATCAACTTTAAGAATTTTTGTTGCTTTGAGCTCCTGAGTAATTGATGGTTTTAAGTCGATAGATAAAGTGGATTTGGTGTGCTACATCTCATCAGTTATTTGGCTCATTGTTTTCCTATTCTATCTTGGATTTTATCCTATCTATGTCAGTCATCTGCAGCAGAGTTTGTGTTGCATACTTCTTTCTTTCTCCTTTTTCCTTTACTAGAGAACTTGCAATAAGAAAGAAACATAGAAAATAGAAGTTTTTCAGAAGAATAAATTGCGACTAGAGATTTATACCCCTCTGTATACATGGGAATATTGTGAAGGTCGTCAAAGCTTCAAGTTTCAAGTGCCTTTCTAACTTTTTTTTATTGTCTACAGGCTATGATTGGAGTTATCTTGAGTGTACAAGTGATGATGATTTGGCCACCAAGACTGTATTTATGGAGGTAATCACTTACACCGTTTACAGCTGTGTACATTTCATGGCAAATTATCACATGTAGTTAGAGTTACTTAAAAATGCGTCACAAAGATCTCTCTTGCTAAGGGTTGGTAGGAAATTCCATATGTCTAAAACATAAACATAACTTTCAAGTGATAACAATTGTGGATAACTTTGCCTCTGTGGATAAAATTTTCATTTGGGGAGCTTATAAAATTATATATTCTATATTCTTTCTTGATTTACGCCATTCGATACTTAGAAGGAAAAATATAATGAAATGATAACTGTCCTAAAGCGGGATTTTGATTGTTTCCTATCTCCAGAGCTTTGCAGAAATTTGTCAAGACCCTAGAATACCTCTGGGGACCTTGCCTTTGACCTAATTGGTGTAGGTTTAGGCAGGTCTAGGCGCCACTTAGATTTTCAACTTTTTTATAATAAAATGAAAAATGATGACCAAAACAACATCACACTTATATTCATGTAAGAATAGGAATCATAATGTCTAAGTTAAAATATAATAAGTACAATATGGTTAGTCAATTTTTCTATTGATTATATTGATGTACAGTAAAAGTTGAAAGTAATTCAAGATTATCTTAATGAGAGTTCAAGGAAACCCTTAGCCTCAACCTTCTCTGCTCAACTTGTAAAATATATATAATTAATTTGACTAAATGTCAAAATTGACAGAAGAATAATAACTGAGAGATTGTTTGGCTGCCTGGGTCTCCTTGGCACTAGAAACCAGTTGGAAGCCTTACCGACCTTAACGACCACAAAAGGAGGAAGAAAAAAAGGGAAAAAAGAATGACGCAGTGAGTTTCTGGGAATCTATAAATATACAAAAACACGTGTCTAAGTGGTTACCTATAGGATGATATTTGGTCCAGGTGGTATACTAATATCTTCGCGAGAATTTATGTTTTACAGGCTTCTCAGCATAACAATCTTAGAACACCAGATAGGTTGATAAATTTTGACATATGTTCCAAGTAAAGCACATCTGCACGTGGGATGATATAAAGTTTCTAATATCTAGACTACCTCTTTTTTCTCCTTTGCCACCTTTCTCTTTGAAAGGTGGATCTTGACATCTTGTTTGGACCATTGCTGACTGTTAATATAATATGATATCAGTTTATTCTCTGTCCTCTAAAACCGTCACCTTGCCTGCAGTTTATTTCGCGATTTTTTAATGTGGTCTAGTTGGAATTCGGGATGTATTAGTAAGAAAATGCACCAAGAATGTGTCTGGTAGTGTTTTAGGGGAGGTTTGGGAAAGAATATTTTCCTGGAAATAGTAATCAATGGTCTATTTTGTTTACTATCAGTTTCACTTCATATGGTTTGTTGTCAGGAAGCCTCTTTCTGACATATCTTTCTGGCCATATTCCGTTTATTTTAGCTTGATGAGAATGGGTGGCATGAAGTTGATGAAGAGCGAGCGCCGGAGGAACCTGACTATACACTGAAAGAGCAGCTAGTGGGAGCTTATGAGATTCCTGAATCCAGTGTAAGTGGATGGTGATCACTTTAACAATGTTTGTTTTCCGATGCCAGCTTCTCAATTTTATGCTCGGGAATTATTTACTTGGTTTGCCCCCTCTCCGCCATCCCCGAGTGTGGAATTTTTTAATATCTTGTAAATTCAGGAAGTAACTCGACTACTTATTTTTTTCCCTTCTATGCAATCTCTCTCTGCGCAAAGTGGTGATTGGGAGCCTAGTGATTATGAGACGTAACAAAGTCTTCTCTTTGTTCTGTCCTCATCCGGTTTGTGGAGGAAATAATTGTCCTGCCATCGTACCTTGTAGTATCATATGACCTGTTTCAACGGAATTTTGTGTCTTCCATTATTGTCATCTCGCAATGTCTTGTTGTGTGATGCCTGGGCTGAGAAAATATTCTGGCTTTCCTTTTATTCAGGATGATGAGGAATACGAATATCTGAGCGAATCTGGAAGAGAGACGTTGCAGCTGCTTCAGAAATTTCATTGGCTGAATGACTTAGATGCAGTGGATGATGACGGCAACGGGAATGTATGTTTTTTAAGCCTGCTTATTTAATTATTAATTAATTTTTTTGATGAAGACTATAACTTGGTTTTTGCTCACTAATGCGAAGATTTCAAATTTATTGTTAATTTTAAGCTAATAACTCTAGCTGTGCCTTCTCCAAGGTGGATGTTGGAAGCCTGGTAGACTGTCGTATAATTGAACTAATCCTCTATATTATTCTTTATAGTCATTTGATATTTTCTTGTGGTTATGTTGCCATAGTCTGATGATGTTACTGATCTGGCTCTATTTCATTTATTTCAGGATGACGAGAATGAGTATGAAACTACTGATGATGATGGAGCGCTGAGAAGATCTGGGGAGTTGGATGATGCTAACAATAGCAATGTATGTTTTCTGATGCCAGTTTCTTGGATTTATGCCGTTTGATTATTAAATTGGTTTGTTCATGGATCTGTGTGAAGGAATTACTAAACTGGTTTGTTTTGCTAAGTAACGTGAATTTCGGACAGTTTGTGATATTCGTGCATCAATTTCGAATGCCACATTACTTGATAGAAAAGTACAGAGGCCTGGGACATTGGTTTTAGGAAATTTCCTACTTTCAAAGCAAATTTTAGTAACCAGTACTGCACGACTATCTATATTAGAAAATTCATATCGTTATTTGCTTGATATTCGTTGTTGTTTCTGAGGTTGCTGACCAGCACTGTGTTTGGTAGATGGAAGATGATATATTTGCAGTATTTTCCATCCTGAAGAATGATAGAAAAGGAGAGCCAGTTGATAGAAGCACTACGACTCCTACTGCTTTTCATGAGGCAACATCTTCTTTGAAGTCTTTAAAGATTGAAGGATACTACGAGGATTCGATTTCACCTAGTTGTCCATCTTTGAAGAAAGTGAAAACAAAAAAAGTATGAACGGTTTTGTGTATTTTAACAGCTTCCATATATACTTCTTTTTCGTTGTTCTTCCACGTGTAAATTTTTCTTTTTACTTTTTCTCTTGTGTACTATGCGGTGCACATATTAATTGCCCTATTGTAAATTACTCACTAGAAACTGTGTGGATTCAGGAAGTAATAACTGGAAAAGACAAGCCTGCTTTATTTACAGAACACAGGGGAGCTACTAAAGGTGCAGGACCTCCAGTTGATAAAAGCACTACAACTTCTACAGCTGTTCATACGGCGACATCTTCTTTGAAGTCTTTAAAGATTGAAGGATATTATGAGGATTCGAATTCACCTAGTTGTCCATCTTTGAAGAAAGTGAAAACAAAAAAATGTATGAACGGTTTTGTGTATTTTGACAGCTTCCTTATATACTTCTTTTTCGTGTTCTTCCACTTGTAAATTTTTCTTTTGTGTACTCTGCAGTGCATATTAGTTGCCCCTGTTGTAAATTGCTCACTAGAAACTCTTTTGATTCAGGATGTAATAACTGGAAAAGACAAGCCTGCTTTATTTACAGAACGCAGGGGAACTATTAAAGGTGCAAGACCTCCAGAGTTGTAAATACGGGCAGCATCATCTACTGGACCAGTTACCGAAGCTGAAACTGCTATTATTCAGCATATGATACCAGTGACCAAGCAGCATCTAATTGACAAGTACTAATCTCGATCGGGATCTAGAGGCTAGGAACTTTTGCATTCATAATATTTTTCAATTCAGCTGTTGCTTGGCATCGTAAATATTTTCTCCCAGTTTTGTGTTGGTGGTTCTCTGTGAGATGTGATCTTTTCGTCTATCCTCATTCATCATTTCCTTGATCAGTGGATTAGTGGAATTCTTATTCCCCTGCACTCTATCTATCTGGTTGTTTGTGTTGAAATGACATTATTGTTAGTCCCCATTATTCATTAGTTTCTGCTACGACCAAGTAAAGATGCATAACATAGAATATGGTTTTCATCTCAACTGTCAAAAGAGAGAGTAAGATTAGGGTCCGCAGTGGGGCGAGGAATCCTCATTTTCTTCCCTTGGTGGGGCGAGTAGGTGGAAATTTTTTGCCCTGGTGGTGGGAACGGGATAGGTTTTCCCGCCCGTTCCTCGCGGGGTCCCACTCTGTAAAATTACTATTTTTTCTTTATATATGTATCGGGGAACTCTCCGATTCGTTTCTCGCGTGGATCCGATAATATTACATTATTTTATATATTTATTAAGTAAAAGTATATTTTATTTTTATTAAATTCCTTGTAATATTAATATGACTAAAATATACCATATCATAAGTTTTTTGTTGACTTCGTTAAATTTAATTCTATTAATTATTTCTTAATTTATTTTATTTTAAATTATGTTAGTCTATATATTAAATAAAATTAAAAATAATAAATAAAAACGGACATGAATTTTAGCAAGCCTCACTGGATCAGCATGACTCTTACATTCCTATCGCCCGGGTCAGTTCATCATTGCTAATTCTCGTGCCACTATTGGGCGGTGGCGAAGCTGATCAAATCGAGCCTTGTGCTTGTCACTCTCTAGTGTGTCCCATGCAAAGTCTGGCTATCGTAACGGGTTTTGTGTTGCTGTTTCTTCAACCATGTGTTGCTTGCCTTTGCTACGGGTGTAGCTTGCCTTTTTGGGAACCATCTTAGTGTTTAAAGTTAGGCTCAGATATGAATTTAGATTTCAAAGATTGGTTCAATCATTTTTATACAACATAAGCACCACTTAAGCAACATGTAGTAACTTAACTTTAACCCCCTAGGATATGCATATAGTCTAATGTGATCAAACTATCGTGTAAGTCGACTCATATGAACATCTAACAAGCCATTCATCATCTTATTACACACATAAAGCCTAAGAAGATCTTAAAATCAAGTTAAAGCTACATTCAACCTATGCACATAACGTGTTCGATGAAATCCCTCAAAGAACAATTCACATTAAATTGCATCTCGTTGTTATTCACACATTCCTAACACAATCATCAGCACATATTAAGCTTCAATTAATACTAATACTATCCACAATTCATGACCCAATCGATTCTTTCACAAGATATGCACTACAAGTGCCAACATTATTCAACATGTGAACTAGCAATCTTCAAATTCGAAAATCAATACTTCTCAACGATAAATAAACATAAACAAATGATTGTATCAACTAAACGTTTGGGTTAGCTTCAATTAACGAAGAAATTTAGTCGGAATTCGAAGATTTGGCATGCCCTGGTTTAAGAAAGTTTCTACAACAAATGACCAGGGAAAGAAATCACAGCAGTCAAAACCTAAAAGTTTTGATGGAAAGAAGACCTGGAAATGCTTCCACTGCAAGAAACTTGGTCATCTTAAGAAGAACTTTTATGATTTCAAGAAGAAACGAGCAGAAATATCAAATAAACCCAATACAGCAGATCTGACACATGGTGAGGAAGAAGCTGATGTTTTGAATGTTGTTGATGGAAGAACAGAAGATAAATGGATTTTGGACTCAGGATGTAGCTTCCATATGTGTCCCAATGCTGAATGGTTTCAAAACCTCAAGGTACATAAACATGGCTCAGTCATGTTAGGAGATGAGCATGCATGCAAGATTGAAGGAATTGGGGAAATAAGGCTAAGAATGCATGATGGCTCTGTGAAGATACTGTCTAATGTAAGATACATCCCTATGCTCAAAAGAAATCTCATAAGCCTTGGAACATTGGAAAATAAGGGGTGCAATTTCAAATCAATGAATGGACAACTATTTGTGCACAAGAACTCAAAGCTGGTAATGAAAGGTGTAAGGAAATCCAGTCTTTACTATCTCATGGCAGAAACTTTGACTGGAGGTGTCAACAGTGTTGTTGCTGATGATTCACAATTATGGCACAAAAGGCTTAGACACATGAGTGAAACAAGGATGAATGAACTGCTGAAACAAGAGGTTATTAATCACAAAGGGAGATTCCAGATACACAACTGTGAAACTTGTATCCTATCAAAGAGCAAGAAACTGCCATATCATACAGGTAAACATACCTCCAAACACCCCCTAGATTATGCTCATTCTGATCTATGGGGACCTTCAAAGGTAGAAACAATGGGTGGAGGAAAATACTTCTTGAGTATAATAGATGATTACTCAAGAAAACTCTAGATTTTTATTTTGAAGAATAAGTCTGATGCTTTTAATAAATTCCAAGAATGGTGTAAAGAAGTTGAGATGGAAAAGGGGTCAACATTGAAATGTCTATGAACAGATAATGGACTAGAATTTCTATCTGAAGAATTTCAGACATTTTGCAAAATGAAAGGCATTAAGAGGCACAAGACTGTTCCTGCTCATCCTCAACAAAATGGAGTTGCTGAGAGGATGAACAGAACAATCTTGGAAAGAATAAGATGAATGTTGATAGAGTCTGGAATGCCTAAGAAATTTTGGGGTGAAGCAGCTGCTACAGCAGCATACTTGATAAACAGAAGCCCATCCACTCCAAATCAGTATGTTACTCCATATCAAATGTGGAGTGGAAACTTACCAGCATATTCGCATTTGAAACCATTTGGATGTCTGGCTTATTCTCATGTTAAACAAGACAAATTGGATGCAAGGGCATTGAAATGTGTAATGCTGGGATATCCACAAGGTGTAAAGGGGTATAGGCTATGGTGTTTGGAAGCTGGGATGAACAAGGTAATCATAAGCAGAGATGTGAAGTTTTGTGAAGAACAAATGCCAATGAAGCCAGGATCTAATGTTTCACTAGAAGTGACAGTAAGGAATAGTGATGCACAGCTCAAGGTGGAGCATATTGATACAGATGGAAAATCAGAAGCTGATGAAGCCACAGACTCAATCCAAGAACAAACTGATACTGATAAGAATCAATATCAACTGGTTAGAGATAGAGAAAGGAGAATTGTGAAGCCATCCTCAAGATATGGCAGTGATTATCTCACTGCATATGCTTTAAGTGTTGCTTAAGAAACAGAATATTCAGAGCCAAGAAACTATAAGAAGCTGTCAATAGTAGTGACAGGGAAAGTTGGATCATTACCATGCAAGAAGAAATGGATTCATTAGAAAATAATGGGACATGGGTCTTAGTTGATAAACCTGCTGGACACAAGCTTGTCAGCTGTAAATGGATTTTCAAGAAGAAAATTGAATTCAGTGGGACAGAAATGATAAGATTCAAAGCAAGACTAGTTGCAAGGAGCTTCACTAAAAAAGAGGGAGTAGATTATAATGAGATCTTCTCTCCTGTGGTGAAACATTGTTCCATAAGAATACTTTTGGCAGTGGTGGCACAAATGGACTTAGAATTGGAGCAGTTAGATGTCAAGACTGCATTTCTTCATGGTGAGCTTAAAGAGACAATTATGATGCACTAACCTGAGGGTTTTGTGATGCCAGAGAATGAAAACAAGGCATGTTTGCTCAAGAAATCTTTGTATGGCCTTAAGCAAAGCTCTAGGCAGTGGTACATCAAGTTTGATGAGTGTATGAAAAGGATTGGATACACAAAATCAAAATATGACAACTGTGTTTTTATGAGAAAATCAGGGGATGAAATTTTGAGTTTCTTATTGTTATATGTGGATGATATGCTTGTAGCAAGAAAGTATCAATCTGAGATAGAAAGGCTGAAATCAGATTTACAAGAGGAATTTGAAATGAAACAACTTGGAGAAGCAAGGAGGATATTAGGAATGGATATCTGCAGAGATAGAAGGAAGGGGTTATTGTGGCTTGAACATAAGAATTATGTGGAGAAGATTCTCGGTAAATTCAAGATGAATGAAGCTAGGCCAGTAACAGTTCCTTCAGCTCAGCATTTCAAACTTTCAGAATCACAAAAGCCTAAATCTGAAGAAGAAGAATTTGAAATGTCAAGGGTTCCCTATTCAAATGCTGTGGGCAGCATAATGTATTTGATGGTGTGTTCCAGACTTGATATATCTCATGCAGTGAGTGTTGTTTCCAGGTATATGTCTAATCCTGGCAGTCATGTCAAAATCGATCCGCCCCGCCCCGATCCGCTCCGATCCGAGGTCCTTGGGGCGGGGCAAAATCCGCCCCGATGAAGAACGGGGCACGCCCCGCCCCGCCCCGTGTCAGATGCGGGTCATGACCCCTGACCCGCTCCGCCCCGCTCCCTCCCTTATATATATAATTTATTTTAATTTTAAATATATATTATGTAATATTATATATATATATATACACACACACATAAATATTAAATATGTGTATAATTTATAATAGCAAATTTTATATATGAGACGTTATATATATGCCATCCTAATACATTAAATTATGATTAGAATAAATTTAAATAATCAAATTCCATTTTCTAATAATTAATTTTACAAAATATAAAAAATGTTAAAACAAAACTAATGTAAACCTAAAAATTAAAACCCTATTAATTTCAATTATAAAAAAAACAAGGTTTTTAATTAAAAAAAATAATTTTTTTTTTTTAAAAAATAAAAATAAAAAAGATAAAGGCGGGGCGGGGCAGATCCGCCCCGTGCGGGGGCAGATCATGGGGCAGATATTTTTGCCCCGTGGCGGGGCGCGGGGCGGGGCGGAGGCGGGGCAGGTCAAAAAATACAAAAATCCGCCCCGCCCCGCCCCGTTGACATGCCTAAATCCTGGAAAGCAGCATTGGGAAGCACTTCAATGGATAATGAGGTATTTGAGAGGATCTGCAACCAAAGGGATCATGTTTAGAAGAGTTGATGTTTTACAGGATGTTTTAAAAGGTTATGTGGATTCAGATTATGCAGCAAACCTGGATAGCAGAAAATCACAGTCTGGATATGTGTTTACATTGTTTGGTGCAGCTATCAGTTGGAGGTCTATGTTGCAATCAGTAGTGGCATTAAGCACCACAGAAGCAGAATACATGGCTATGACTGAAGCTGTAAAGGAAGCTGTATGGTTAAAAGGCATGGATTCTGAGTTTGGAATGAAGCAGCAATCTGTAACAGTGATGTGTGACTCTCAGAGTGCACTTCATCTAGTAAAACATCAAGTCTACCATGACAGATCAAAACATATTGATGTTAAGCATCATTATGTTAGAGATATAATTGAAAAGGGGGATGTGAATGTAAAGAAGGTGAGTACAAAAGAAAATGCGAATGATATGCTTACCAAGGCTTTACCATCTGATAAATTCAATTATTGCTTGGATTTGATCCAAGTGGTTCAACGCAGTTAAGGAGTTATATTGCAGGTGCATGTCCAGATTTGGACATGGTTTGAGGGAGTTCTATGTTTTGTTTTAAAGGTTAAAAATTTGTTAGTCAAGGTGGAGGTTTATTCGTATATAATCAGGTGGGGATTTGTGAAGATTATGTACTTAACATACTCATAAACCGGGTTGAAATCGGGTCAGAAACGGGTCAGAAGTGGAGCTAAAACTGGAAAGAAGCAAAACTGTCAAGATGACAGTTATAACAGAAATCTGCAACGGTTTTTGTTAAAACCGTTGTAAAAGGCAGTTTACAGAAACAGTTTTTGCTGCTGAGTTTTGAGCGCGTTTTTGGATCATTTTCTCAACTGTTTTGTACCTGAGCTTATATATGATTCTGTATTTTCATTTCTTCTCGTTGTAATCCATATCTAGAGTGAGAAGGATAGAGGATAGATAGAGAAACACTTGGTAGAAAGAATAGGGATTATTCTTGAGAGTGTTCTTGGTTATTTTCTGTTGAAATGTTTTCAGCAGTGGTTGTTCTTCTTGTAACCATTCTTGAGCAATAAAAGAGAGCTAGAAACCCCTCCGTGGACGTAGGTCAAGTTGGCCGAACCACGTAAACATTGTGTCTTTTCTTTTCATTTTGATTCAACACATTTAAAGTTTGTTATTTGTTTTTGATTGATTGTTTCTCCCACAACATAATGTATGAGGATATTGATGTGGAAATTCATCGGCATTAGAGTGGGAGCTGCTTTGAGTCCAATGTTCATTGCTTAATTAAGAAATAATGTTTATATTCCATTATTTTAGTAATTGTTGATTGTAAATGATTTGAGATGCTTGGGAGGAGTTATAATTCATTATCTTTTTTTATTACGCAAAATGTTGATCGTATATTTAATTGTACATTAATTTCAGTAATATAATAAAAAATGTAAATTACAATTTTCAAATAGCATCAACAACCATTTCTTTTTAAATTGAGAAATATCTACGACAACGGTTCCAGACCGTTGTCAATAAATAAGCAACAACCATAGTCATTTAAAATCTACGACTACGGTTCTCAACCGTAGTCGTTAATGTATATTACTACGGTTCAGATCGCAGTCAGAGGAAGTTTCTAACCGTGGTGGTAGATATTAAATATATGACTACGATTCCCAACTGTAGGCTTTAGAATGAACCACTACGATTATGAACCGTGGTTATTGGTAGAGGGTCTACGGCTACAATATCTACTACCACAGTCGCTGAATGCCTTTAACTACGATTTTTTACCGTAGTCTTAAACGTTTTTTTGTTGTAGTGTCAGTTTATAATTCGGTTCTGTTGTTGCAAAATAGATTTTGTTGGGCGAACGAACTGAAATAACTATATGAATAATATTTGTCATGATTGAACTGATATTTTCACACGGTAACATATGTAAGAATTAAAATACTTATGCCTATATTGAATTATTATATTCAACTGTAACATATGTAAGAATTAAAATACTTATGCCTATATTTTTGTTTCTCATTTAATTTGTCACATTATGTAATGAACATCGCAATTACTTGATATAAAAAACTAGTAAAACATAAAATGCAAAAATTATAGCCTTGACAGTCAATCGAATCAAACTAAATCGAAAAATTTCCGTACGGTTCAAATTTGTTAAGAAGACATATTCAATTTAGTTCAGTTTTAAGAGTAATAATTTTATTTTCGGTTATCATTAATTTGATTGGGGTTTTAACCTCTCGCCGTAGCCGCGGCTAAAAGCGACAATTCGGCGGTTCGATCTAATCGAAGCCAGTCCGTCGTTTTAACGCTATGTTTTAAGTTGGATCAGATCTAAAATTAGTCTGTCCAGTTTAATCTATCCTCCTATAAAATATTATGAGGCTGGTTCACAATACGTTGAATTTTTAGTCTATCGAATTAAGTTCATTGGACAAGATAGTAATTCGAGCCAAAATTTATATAGCCCATCTCAAATATCGCTGCCACCCAATTGGACCGTACTCATTTTGCAGCCGCGGCCCACACTTTCGATCCGACATAATCCATATAAATAAGGGATTGTTTGGAGTTTAAGGTATGTACTAAAATTGCACAAAAGAAGGCTTCATTGTCGGTTTAACTTATTTTGCCAATCCTTCGGAACCCTAGAATTTCAGCTTTGGTTTTCAGGGGTTGTCACAATCACGATTGGTCGCGTGTGGTGCAGGAAAATCGTGAAAGGAAACAACAAAGAGAAAACGTTATGTCTGCAGATTTGATGGTAAAGCAGCTTTGCGATCATTGTGGATCGACGGCGGAGCTGTACGGCAGCACGTGTAAGCACTTGAAGTTATGCCTGGATTGTGGAAAATCTATGGCGCAGAAAGATTCTAAGTGCTTCGAGTGTGGTATACCTATTACTCGCCTTTTGAGGGTTCGTAGCTACTCTACAAGTGAAAACGATTTGTTGATATTTTAAACAATCCTGTGTTGTAAAACCTTTCCTTGATGACTGTTTTGGCTTGCAGCCTGACAATGGTGAACAACTCACTTTGAAGAAAGTATCGGGAAGACGGAGAATTGCCAGACAGATGATGAAAGCTCCCAACATGGGAGGTGATAGTGATGAATCGGATGAAAGTGAGGATGATTTTGAAGAATGCCCAACCCGCCTTCACTTTGGAGTTGATGATATGGAAAATTGTGAGAATTATTATACGCTTTTCTATTTGATTGCTTTTCCAGAATCATTTAAATGTATTGGAGACTTGGTTCCTCTTGGCTGGAGTAATTATTACTTTATCAACTTTAAGAATTTTTGTTGCTTTGAGCTCCTGAGTAATTGATGGTTTTAAGTCGATAGATAAAGTGGATTTGGTGTGCTACATCTCATCAGTTATTTGGCTCATTGTTTTCCTATTCTATCTTGGATTTTATCCTATCTATGTCAGTCATCTGCAGCAGAGTTTGTGTTGCATACTTCTTTCTTTCTCCTTTTTCCTTTACTAGAGAACTTGCAATAAGAAAGAAACATAGAAAATAGAAGTTTTTCAGAAGAATAAATTGCGACTAGAGATTTATACCCCTCTGTATACATGGGAATATTGTGAAGGTCGTCAAAGCATCAAGTTTCAAGTACCTTTCTAACTTTTTTTTATTGTCTACAGGCTATGATTGGAGTTATCTTGAGTGTACAAGTGATGATGATTTGGCCACCAATACTGTATTTATGGAGGTAATCACTTACACCATTTACAGCTGTGTACATTTCATGGCAAATTATCATATGTAGTTAGAGTTACTTAAAAATGCATCACAAAGATCTCTCTTGCTAAGGGTTGGTAGGAAATTCCATATGTCTAAAACATAAACATAACTTTCAAGTGATAACAATTGTGGATAACTTTGCCTCTGTGGATAAAATTTTCAGTTGGGGAGCTTATAAAATTATAGATTCTTTCTTGATTTACGCCATTCGATACTTAGAAGGAAAAATATAATGAAATGATAACTGTCCTAAAGCGGGATTTTGATTGTTCCCTATCTCCAGAGCTTTGCAGAAATTTGTCAAGACCCTAGAATACCTCTGGGGACCTTGCCTTTGACCTAATTGGTGTAGGTTTAGGCAGGTCTAGGCGCCACTTAGATTTCCAACTTTTTTTTAATAAAATAAAAAATGATGACCAAAACAACATCACACTTATATTCATCTTAGAATAGGAATCATAATGTCTAAGTTAAAATATAATAAGTACAATATGGTTAGTCAATTTTTTTATTGATTATATTGGTGTACAGTAAAAGTTGAAAGTAATTCAAGATTATCTTAATGAGAGTTCAAGGAAACCCTTAGCTCAACCTTCTCTGCTCAACTTGGAAAATATATATAATTAGTTTGACTAAATGTCAAAAGTGACAGAAAAATAATAACTGAGAGATTGTTTGGCTGCCTGGGTCTCCTTGGCACTAGAAACCAGTTGGAAGCCTTACCGACCTTAACGACCACAAAAGGAGGAAGAAAAAAAGGGAAAAAAGAATGACGCAGTGAGTTTCTGGGAATCTATAAATATACAAAAACACGTGTCTAAGTGGTTACCTATAGGATGATATTTGGTCCAGGTGGTATACTAATATCTTCGCGAGAATTTATGTTTAACAGGCTTCTCAGCGTAACAATCTTAGAACACCAGATAGGTTGATAAATTTTGACATATGTTCCAAGTAAAGCACATCTGCACGTGGGATGATATAAAGTTTCTAATATCTAGACTACCTCTTTTTTCTCCTTTGCCATCTTTCTCTTTGAAAGGTGGATCTTGACATCTTGTTTGGACCATTGCTGACTGTTAATATAATATGATATCAGTTTCTTCTCTGTCCTCTAAAACCGTCACCTTGCCTGCAGTTTATTTCGCGATTTTTTAATGTGGTCTAGTTGGAATTCGGGATGTATTAGTAAGAAAATGCACCAAGAATGTGTCTGGTAGTGTTTTAGGGGAGGTTTGGGAAAGAATATTTTCCTGGAAATAGTAATCAATGGTCTATTTTGTTTACTATCAGTTTCACTTCATATGGTTTGTTGTCAGGAAGCCTCTTTCTGACATATCTTTCTGGCCATATTCCGTTTATTTTAGCTTGATGAGAATGGGTGGCATGAAGTTGATGAAGAGCGAGCGCCGGAGGAACCTGACTATACACTGAAAGAGCAGCTAGTGGGAGCTTATGAGATTCCTGAATCCAGTGTAAGTGGATGGTGATCACTTTAACAATGTTTGTTTTCCGATGCCAGCTTCTCAATTTTATGCTCGGGAATTATTTACTTGGTTTGCCCCCTCTCCGCCATCCCCGAGTGTGGAATTTTTTAATATCTTGTAAATTCAGGAAGTAACTCGACTACTTATTTTTTTCCCTTCTATGCAATCTCTCTCTGCGCAAAGTGGTGATTGGGAGCCTAGTGATTATGAGACGTAACAAAGTCTTCTCTTTGTTCTGTCCTCATCCGGTTTGTGGAGGAAATAATTGTCCTGCCATCGTACCTTGTAGTATCATATGACCTGTTTCAACGGAATTTTGTGTCTTCCATTATTGTCATCTCGCAATGTCTTGTTGTGTGATGCCTGGGCTGAGAAAATATTCTGGCTTTCCTTTTATTCAGGATGATGAGGAATACGAATATCTGAGCGAATCTGGAAGAGAGACGTTGCAGCTGCTTCAGAAATTTCATTGGCTGAATGACTTAGATGCAGTGGATGATGACGGCAACGGGAATGTATGTTTTTTAAGCCTGCTTATTTAATTATTAATTAATTTTTTTGATGAAGACTATAACTTGGTTTTTGCTCACTAATGCGAAGATTTCAAATTTATTGTTAATTTTAAGCTAATAACTCTAGCTGTGCCTTCTCCAAGGTGGATGTTGGAAGCCTGGTAGACTGTCGTATAATTGAACTAATCCTCTATATTATTCTTTATAGTCATTTGATATTTTCTTGTGGTTATGTTGCCATAGTCTGATGATGTTACTGATCTGGCTCTATTTCATTTATTTCAGGATGACGAGAATGAGTATGAAACTACTGATGATGATGGAGCGCTGAGAAGATCTGGGGAGTTGGATGATGCTAACAATAGCAATGTATGTTTTCTGATGCCAGTTTCTTGGATTTATGCCGTTTGATTATTAAATTGGTTTGTTCATGGATCTGTGTGAAGGAATTACTAAACTGGTTTGTTTTGCTAAGTAACGTGAATTTCGGACAGTTTGTGATATTCGTGCATCAATTTCGAATGCCACATTACTTGATAGAAAAGTACAGAGGCCTGGGACATTGGTTTTAGGAAATTTCCTACTTTCAAAGCAAATTTTAGTAACCAGTACTGCACGACTATCTATATTAGAAAATTCATATCGTTATTTGCTTGATATTCGTTGTTGTTTCTGAGGTTGCTGACCAGCACTGTGTTTGGTAGATGGAAGATGATATATTTGCAGTATTTTCCATCCTGAAGAATGATAGAAAAGGAGAGCCAGTTGATAGAAGCACTACGACTCCTACTGCTTTTCATGAGGCAACATCTTCTTTGAAGTCTTTAAAGATTGAAGGATACTACGAGGATTCGATTTCACCTAGTTGTCCATCTTTGAAGAAAGTGAAAACAAAAAAAGTATGAACGGTTTTGTGTATTTTAACAGCTTCCATATATACTTCTTTTTCGTTGTTCTTCCACGTGTAAATTTTTCTTTTTACTTTTTCTCTTGTGTACTATGCGGTGCACATATTAATTGCCCTATTGTAAATTACTCACTAGAAACTGTGTGGATTCAGGAAGTAATAACTGGAAAAGACAAGCCTGCTTTATTTACAGAACACAGGGGAGCTACTAAAGGTGCAGGACCTCCAGTTGATAAAAGCACTACAACTTCTACAGCTGTTCATACGGCGACATCTTCTTTGAAGTCTTTAAAGATTGAAGGATATTATGAGGATTCGAATTCACCTAGTTGTCCATCTTTGAAGAAAGTGAAAACAAAAAAATGTATGAACGGTTTTGTGTATTTTGACAGCTTCCTTATATACTTCTTTTTCGTGTTCTTCCACTTGTAAATTTTTCTTTTGTGTACTCTGCAGTGCATATTAGTTGCCCCTGTTGTAAATTGCTCACTAGAAACTCTTTTGATTCAGGATGTAATAACTGGAAAAGACAAGCCTGCTTTATTTACAGAACGCAGGGGAACTATTAAAGGTGCAAGACCTCCAGAGTTGTAAATACGGGCAGCATCATCTACTGGACCAGTTACCGAAGCTGAAACTGCTATTATTCAGCATATGATACCAGTGACCAAGCAGCATCTAATTGACAAGTACTAATCTCGATCGGGATCTAGAGGCTAGGAACTTTTGCATTCATAATATTTTTCAATTCAGCTGTTGCTTGGCATCGTAAATATTTTCTCCCAGTTTTGTGTTGGTGGTTCTCTGTGAGATGTGATCTTTTCGTCTATCCTCATTCATCATTTCCTTGATCAGTGGATTAGTGGAATTCTTATTCCCCTGCACTCTATCTATCTGGTTGTTTGTGTTGAAATGACATTATTGTTAGTCCCCATTATTCATTAGTTTCTGCTACGACCAAGTAAAGATGCATAACATAGAATATGGTTTTCATCTCAACTGTCAAAAGAGAGAGTAAGATTAGGGTCCGCAGTGGGGCGAGGAATCCTCATTTTCTTCCCTTGGTGGGGCGAGTAGGTGGAAATTTTTTGCCCTGGTGGTGGGAACGGGATAGGTTTTCCCGCCCGTTCCTCGCGGGGTCCCACTCTGTAAAATTACTATTTTTTCTTTATATATGTATCGGGGAACTCTCCGATTCGTTTCTCGCGTGGATCCGATAATATTACATTATTTTATATATTTATTAAGTAAAAGTATATTTTATTTTTATTAAATTCCTTGTAATATTAATATGACTAAAATATACCATATCATAAGTTTTTTGTTGACTTCGTTAAATTTAATTCTATTAATTATTTCTTAATTTATTTTATTTTAAATTATGTTAGTCTATATATTAAATAAAATTAAAAATAATAAATAAAAACGGACATGAATTTTAGCAAGCCTCACTGGATCAGCATGACTCTTACATTCCTATCGCCCGGGTCAGTTCATCATTGCTAATTCTCGTGCCACTATTGGGCGGTGGCGAAGCTGATCAAATCGAGCCTTGTGCTTGTCACTCTCTAGTGTGTCCCATGCAAAGTCTGGCTATCGTAACGGGTTTTGTGTTGCTGTTTCTTCAACCATGTGTTGCTTGCCTTTGCTACGGGTGTAGCTTGCCTTTTTGGGAACCATCTTAGTGTTTAAAGTTAGGCTCAGATATGAATTTAGATTTCAAAGATTGGTTCAATCATTTTTATACAACATAAGCACCACTTAAGCAACATGTAGTAACTTAACTTTAACCCCCTAGGATATGCATATAGTCTAATGTGATCAAACTATCGTGTAAGTCGACTCATATGAACATCTAACAAGCCATTCATCATCTTATTACACACATAAAGCCTAAGAAGATCTTAAAATCAAGTTAAAGCTACATTCAACCTATGCACATAACGTGTTCGATGAAATCCCTCAAAGAACAATTCACATTAAATTGCATCTCGTTGTTATTCACACATTCCTAACACAATCATCAGCACATATTAAGCTTCAATTAATACTAATACTATCCACAATTCATGACCCAATCGATTCTTTCACAAGATATGCACTACAAGTGCCAACATTATTCAACATGTGAACTAGCAATCTTCAAATTCGAAAATCAATACTTCTCAACGATAAATAAACATAAACAAATGATTGTATCAACTAAAAGTTCGGGTTAGCTTCAATTAATGAAGAAATTTAGTCGGAATTCGAAGATTTGGCATGCCCTAGTTTTGTCTGACTTGGTCGTTCAATCCACAATTTGTGGTACAAGTACTGAATCTTAGTGTGTGCATGAGTGTGTGAGTGTTCGAGTGTGATTTGTTGGTGATTTATGAAAGAAATTTGGTGTGTGAGTATGTGGTTGTGTTTCGCGCATGCAAAGGAGAAGAGAGGGAAAGGGAAGAAAACCTGTCCTTTCGCGATTTTAAACCTGTTGTCTTATTGCCGCGACTGCGCGAAGTAGGCATCGCGGTCGTCATGGTTTGAGCTCAAAATTGAGGTTTCTGGGCACTTCTTTTGCGACCGCGAGGAGAGTTCCTCCGGTTGCTATGAGTCCACTGCTTTAAATTTGTGATTTACGACCCTTTTGTCGTGGCTGCGAGAGGTGTGCCTTGCGGTCGCGTCTACCCTGTTTTACCCTGTTAAAGAATTGTCTCATCAACTCAGCTAGAAGAGGATTAAATTGGTTCAGAAATAGCAGCTGAAAGGAGAAGAAAACAGATTCTGTTAAATTCTGTTCAAGATCTTTTACAACGGTTTCTGATAGCTAAAACCGTTGTCGTTTAGTGACGGTTATTTTGTAACCGTTTTCTGCCAGTTTCTGTTTCTGATTCATGCAGCTATAAAGAAGCGATTTCGTCCGTGTTTGAAGTTCTTCTGGAGAGTTCTTTTGTAACCTGATTATACTCCAAGTTGAGAGCTAGATAGGTTATGTAAAAGAGTGAGAAACAATACAAGAGAGATTGTAATTCCTTCTTGAAAGTAGCTAGTTGAGTGCATGTTATTGTGATCTAGTGAATGAGGGATTTCTCTGTAATCATTCGATGATAATGAAGATGAAGCAGCTCCCGTGGATGTAGGCAATTTGCCGAACCACGTAAATCCTTCTCTTGTTTGGTTTGTTTAAATTCTTGAAGGTTTAAGTTCTTGGTTTTGATTAAGAACACATAAGTGAGTGTGTGTTCAATCTTGAATTGTTGTGTGCTGAAGACTTGAGAGTTCAAGGAAGATTGTGATCTGATATTCACAATTGGCGCCGTCTGTGGGAATACGTGCCCACGAAGTGTTTGGTCATTGGTCTGGATTCTCTAACAAAACCCTGAAGGATCAACAAGGTTCCTGGAGGAGGAGATGGCTGCAACCAAGTTTGATGCTGAGAAGTTTTCTGGGAAAAACGACTTTGGATTGTGGAAAATTAAAATGAAGGCTCTTCTAACCCAACAAGGCCTCGCTGCTGCGCTTAAAGGAGAAGAAGCACTACCAGAAAAACTAGATTCATCACAGAAACAGGACATCCTGGAAAGAGCACATAGTACTCTGATTTTGTGTCTCACTGACAAGGTCCTAAGGGAGGTTTCTAAAGAAACAACTGCGGAAGGGCTGTGGAATAAATTGGATAGTCTGTACATGTCAAAATCCCTGGCAAACAGACTTTACACAAAACAAAGATTGTACTCTTTCAGATTCATGGAAGACAAGACTGTTGATGATCAGTTAGATGAGTTCATAAAGCTTCTGGATGATCTTGAAAGCCTGGAAGTCAAATTGGAGGAAGAAGACAAGGCCATACTTCTTCTGAATGCCCTCCCTAAGTCATATGATCACTTAAGAGATACCCTCTTGTATGGCAAGAAGACAGGGCTTACCTTGGAAGAAGTACAAATGGCACTCAGATCCAAGGAATTGCAAAAGGAAAATGAGTCTAAACTTGGAACAGCTGGAGAAGGCCTAATGATCACAAAGGGAAAGGGTTCCCAATGGAAACAGAAACAATCTGACACTCCCAAGAAGGAAACACAAAACAAGGTGAAACAAAATGATGGAAAGGAGACAAGGAAATGTCATCACTGCAAGAAACCAGGGCACCTTAAGAAGAATTGCTTTGAATGGAAAAGAAAACAGGCTGAAAAGAAGAAGAATCAGAGTACAGTGGATCTGGCAACAGCAGAAGATGAAGCTGAGGTTCTGAATGTGGCAGATCAAAAACAAGAAGATCAATGGATCTTGGATAGTGGATGCAGTTTCCACATGTGCCCAAAATTGGACTGGTTTCATGACTTCTGTGAAAAGGATTGTGGATCAGTAATGCTGGGGAACAATCAGGTATGTCAAGTGAAAGGAGAGGGAAGCATCCACCTGCAAACTCATGATGGATCTGTTAAGATCTTAACAAAAGTAAGGTACATCCCTGACCTTAAAAGAAACTTAATCAGTTTGGGTACTCTTGAAAACAAAGGATGTAGTTTCCAATCTAAGGATGGTTTCTTGCTTGTCATGAAGAATGAGAAAATTCTGTTGAGAGGGGTGAGAAAATCAAGTTTGTATTATCTTGATGGATGTGCTATAACAGGAACAGTTAATAACACAACAGATGAGGAATCCATGAAATGGCATTCCAGGTTAGGTCATGTAAGTCAAAATGGCCTAAATGAACTCCTTAAACAGGATATGTTACAGCACAAAGAAAAGTTTGTCATTAAAGGATGTGAAACATGCATTCTGGGAAAAAGTAGGAAGCTACCCTATCCTACTGGTAAACACACATCAAAGGCACCTCTAGAGTATGCACATTCAGATCTGTGGGGCCCTGCAAGAACTATCTCTATGGGAGGAGGAAGATATTTTCTGAGTATAGTAGATGACTATTCCAGAAAATTATGGATATATGTGCTGAAAACCAAATCAGAAGCTTTCCAAAAGTTTCAAGAATGGCACACTGAAGTTGAAAGTGAGATTGGAAAGACTCTAAAGTGCTTAAGGACTGACAATGGCTTGGAATTTATGTCTGAAGAGTTTAACAACTACTGCAAGGCTAAAGGAATCAAAAGACACAAGACTGTACCTGGAAATCCTCAACAAAATGGAGTCTCAGAAAGGATGAACAGAACAATCCTTGAAAGAGTGAGATGCATGCTGTTAGAGTCAGGTTTAGCAAAGAAGTTCTGGGCAGAAGCAGCATCAACAGCTGCTTATCTGATAAATAGATGCCCCTGTTCAGCTATTGACTTTAAAACACCAGAAGAAAAATGGTCTGGAAGGAAGCCTGGATACTCACATCTAAGGACATTTGGATGCAAAGCATTTGCCCATGTAAAACAGGATAAACTTGAAGCAAGAGCACTCAAGTGTGTTATGCTGGGATATCCAAAAGGGATTAAAGGATACAGACTATGGTGCATTGAGCCAGGGATGCCCAAGATAATTGTCAGCAGAGATGTGGTGTTTTGTGAGCATGAGAAACCTTTCTGCCAGGATAAAATTGAGGGGGTTGTTACTACAGAGCAGACACAGAACAGACTAGAAGAGCTGGGGAAAAGTTCAAAGCCTGAAGAAGAAGGAGTCACTGATGAGGACTCAGATACCAATGAAGAAGAATTGCCTGAAGAGAGTGAGCCTGGGAGTTATCAACTGGTAAGAGACAGAGAAAAAAGAGTCTCCAAACCTTCAACAAGGTACACAGAAGATTTTCTCATGGCCTATGCATTTACTGCTGGAGAAGACACTGACAACAGTGAGCCTAGAACTTATACAGAAGCTATGTCCAGCTCAGAGAGAGACAAATGGATGATAGCAATGCAGGAAGAAATAGAGTCTCTGGAAAAGAATGGAACCTGGCAATTGGTCAATAGGCCTGTACATCAGAAGCTTGTAAGTTGTAAATGGATTTACAAGAAGAAGGTTGAAGTATCAGAGACAGAAAGGGTAAGATTCAAGGCTAGGTTGGTTGCTAGAGGGTTTACTCAAAAAGAAGGAGTTGATTACAATGAGATCTTCTCTCCTGTGGTAAAGCATTGCTCCATCAGGATTTTATTGGCAATAGTAACTCAGTTTGATCTAATCTTAGAACAATTAGATGTAAAAACAGCTTTTCTTCATGGGGATTTAAAGGAGATCATATATATGACTCAGCCAGAAGGTTTTGTGGAAGCAGGAAAGGAAGGAAAAGTGTGTTTGCTTAAGAAGTCACTGTATGGACTAAAGCAGAGTCCAAGGCAGTGGTATATCAAGTTTGATCACCATATGAAGAGCATTGGGTTTCTCAGGTGCAAATATGACAATTGTGTATATTTCAAGAAGAGTGGAAAAGCTGTGATCATCTATCTACTCTTGTATGTAGATGATATGTTAATAGCCAGCAAAAGCTTGGAAGAAATTAAACTGTTGAAGGCAAATCTTCAGTCAGTGTTTGAGATGAAGGTTCTAGGAGCAGCAAAGAGAATTTTGGGAATGGACATTGTTAGAGATTTCAAGGCAGGAAGTCTGTGGCTAAGTCAGAAATCATATATTGAAAAGGTCTTGAAGAAATTCAACATGCATGAATGCAGGAAGGTGTCTGTTCCATTAAGTCAGCAGTTCAGATTATCAGAGTTACAGAAACCTAAGAGTGATATTGAGAGAGCTGAAATGTACAAAGTCCCTTATTCAAATGCAGTGGGTTCAATCATGTATTCTATGATTTGTACCAGGCCAGATATGGCTCATTCCATCAGTGTGGTAAGTAGATATATGTCTGATCCTGGTAGAGATCATTGGGAAGCTTTGAAATGGTTGCTGAGGTATTTGAGAGGAACTACAAATTATGGAATTTTGTACAGAAAACAAGAAGAAGCAGACTCAGTTGATCAGCTGTATGGTTTTGTAGACTCAGATTTTGCTGCAAATTTGGATTCAAGGAAATCTCAAACAGGTTACATATTCACATTGTTCAAATCTGCCATAAGCTGGAAATCAATGCTCCAATCAGTGGTAGCATTGTCCACAACTGAAGCTGAATATTTGGCTGTGACAGAAGCAGTCAAAGAGGCTATTTGGCTCAAAGGGATTCTGGGAGAGTTTGGGATAATGCAGGAAAAAGTATGTATTCTATGTGATTCTCAGAGTGCCTTACACTTGGCCAAACATCAAGTATTTCATGAGAGATGTAAACACATTGATGTGAGGCATCATTTTGTGAGGGATGTTGTGGATGGAGGTTCTGTGGAATTAAAGAAGGTGGACACTAAGAATAATGCTGCGGATATGTTAACTAAGGCATTGCCTTTGGATAAGTTTAGGCATTGTCTGGAGCTGGTGAATGTCTTACCTCAGTAAAGAGGTAAGAATGGTTACTCAAGATATGCAGGGCAAGGTGGAGCTGTTTTGTGATGATATTTGAATTGGATGGTTGGATACTTATATTCTTGGCTTCGTTGATAGCCAAGGTGGAGATTGTTAAAGAATTGTCTCATCAACTCAGCTAGAAGAGGATTAAATTGGTTCAGAAATAGCAGCTGAAAGGAGAAGAAAACAGATTCTGTTAAATTCTGTTCAAGATCTTTTACAACGGTTTCTGATAGCTAAAACCGTTGTCGTTTAGTGACGGTTATTTTGTAACCGTTTTCTGCCAGTTTCTGTTTCTGATTCATGCAGCTATAAAGAAGCGATTTCGTCCGTGTTTGAAGTTCTTCTGGAGAGTTCTTTTGTAACCTGATTATACTCCAAGTTGAGAGCTAGATAGGTTATGTAAAAGAGTGAGAAACAATACAAGAGAGATTGTAATTCCTTCTTGAAAGTAGCTAGTTGAGTGCATGTTATTGTGATATAGTGAATGAGGGATTTCTCTGTAATCATTCGATGATAATGAAGATGAAGCAGCTCCCGTGGATGTAGGCAATTTGCCGAACCACGTAAATCCTTCTCTTGTTTGGTTTGTTTAAATTCTTGAAGGTTTAAGTTCTTGGTTTTGATTAAGAACACATAAGTGAGTGTGTGTTCAATCTTGAATTGTTGTGTGCTGAAGACTTGAGAGTTCAAGGAAGATTGTGATCTGATATTCACATACCCCAGTTCGATTTTCTCCGTCGACCCCCGTTTCTTGCTACACTCATCCATGTTGGTTCCTAAGATATAAAAAACACAATAAACAAACGTAAAAACGTAAAATAAATAAACATATCCAAAAATAAAAAAAATAAAGAAAACGATAAACATCGGGTTGCCTCCCGACGTCTTCAGCTCGACGATCCCCTTGGTTTCTTTATTAACCAAAACCCAACTAACTAACTTTACTTGCTCTCGAATTAGTCAAGACTCTATTTAGCAACTCTGGACTCTTCATAGCAGTATAAACGACAGAACATTTGTTTCTTTCTTTTAGTCTTTCTCTATTATAGATGTGGAATGTGACTACTTCGTTTTGAATACAAAACGTCAACTTTCCTTTAGACATGTCTATCACAGCTTGACTTGTTGTCAAGAGTGGTCGACCTAAAATGAAATGGACATCCATATTCCCTTGCATGTCAACAACTAGACAATCGCTAGGGAATTCAAAATTTTCAACTCGAGTAAGCATGTCCTCGACTACCCCCAATGGCGTTAGTACTGATCCATCTGCCAATGGATAGTAGTAGAAGATTGTTTTACTGCCCCTAATCCTAATTGTGCATACATTTTTAGAGACATTAGATTGACACTTGATCCTAAGTCACACAACACATTTTCCTTCCCCGCGGGGATCCGCCCCGATCGGGGCGGGGATTCCCCATTTTCTTCCCTTGGTGGGCGGGCACGGGAAATTTTTGCCCCGGTGGTGGCGACGGGGATAGGGTTCCCCGCCCCGTTCCTCGCGGGATCCTACTCTATAAAATTACTATTTTTTCTTTATATATGTATTGGTGAATGCACCCTCCGTCACGTTCCTCGCGGGGATCCGATAATATTATGTAATTCTATATATTTATTCAGTAAAAGTATATTTTATTTTTATTAAATTCCTATTTTGTAATATTAATATGACTTAAATATACTATATCTTAAGTTTTTTGTTGACTTTGTTAAATTTAATTCTATTAATTATTTTTAAATTTATTTTATTTCAAATTTTATTAGTATATATATTAAATAAATTAAAAATAATAAATAAAAACGGGAATAGCCATCCCGCGGGGATGAGAATTCCCGGGGGGAGGGGATGGGATAAAAAAATCCCTGCAAGATTTGCGAGGACGGGGATGGGACTACTCCCCCTTCCCCCCTCGCCCCGTTGCCAAGTAAGATATTTGTAAACGAATACTCTCTCCATCCTGCTTAGTTTTGCACGTAGGGACGGATACGTAGATTAAGAGAAAATTATTTTTTGCTTTTTGGTTGATTTTTTGAAGGTGGAGATTTTTAGGGTGAAGATTGTGAGAGAAATTTCTTTTTTAAGGATGTGCAAAACTGAATGAGACTGATCGAAAAAGAAAGTGTGTAAAACTGAGCGGGACGGAGAAAGTACTTTTTTTTTTTGCAAAAATAAGTCGCTACTGCATGATTCTTTACACGGTTTTGAACTGGTACTTTTGCCGAGTAAATAATTGTTTATAATATTATAGGTGAATTACCAAAAGCAACCTGTACTATGAGCCATTTTTACTTTTGCAATTTAAACTTTTTATTTTTTCCGATAACAATTTGTACTAATTGCTTTTTACGATTTTTAACCTCCGGCGATATTTTCGGCTCTATAGCCAATGTGATTTGCACATGTTTATTCTTGGACCAATAAAAAGGTGACACGTGACGACTAATAAAATGTAAAAAAAATTATAATAAATATTTTAGGAATTTCATAAATAAATTCAGAAAATTAAAAAATATCTCTGAAATTATTTTAGAAATTCTAAAAATTTATTTAAAATTCAAAAAAATAATTTGCAATCCAAAAAAAAAAAAATCTGTAATTAATTTAAAAATTCTAAAAATTCATTCAAAATTCAGAAAAATTATTTATAAATTTACGAAAAAAAAAATCATTTCTAAAATTAATTTGAAAATTCAAAAAAATATTTAAAAGTCAGAAAATAAAAATAATAAAAAAACTCAGAAATTTCATTTATAAATTCAGAAAATTAATTTTTCCTGAAAAGAAAAATGTAATGCTTCCAGAATTCCCTTCTATTTTATACTAATTTTTTACAGTTTATAATTAGTTTTTAGAATTTTTAAATTAATTTTTGAAACAATTTTTTTTTAATTCTCTAAATTTTCAAATTAATTTTCTGATTTTAAATGATTTTATGAATTTTAAATTAATATTTAGAATTTTCAAATTAGTATTCGATTTTTTTTTCTGAATTTTTAAATGAATTTTCTATAATTTTTAATAAACTATTAGAATTTTAAATTAATTACAGAATTATTTTATTTTATTTTTGGATTATAATTTTTTTTTTAATTTTAAATAAATTTTAGAATAATTTTAGATTTTTTTTTCTGGATTTATTAATGAAATTTCTGAAAATTTTAAAATATTTATTTATATTGTATTAGTTGCCATATGTCGTCAACTTATTGGTAAAAAAAGAAACATGTGCAAATCACATGGCGTATACAGTCGGAAATATCGCTGGAGGTTGAAAATTAAAAAAAAAAAACAATTTTGTACAAATTGTCAACGGCAAAAATAAAAAAAAATAGATTGCAAAAGGAAAAAAAGCTCATTGTACAGGTTGATTTTGGCAATTAATCAAATGCATTGATTCGGTGGATATCCATTGAACCATTGTAATAATTTCGTTCAGTAACGATCATAGTGTATAATAAACTTATACGAAGGCTTATGATCGAATGATGGTAAGAAGTTTGATCATTACATGCAGAACTATATTATCTTGTTCAACCATTGCTGACCGAACTGTTATAAAAAAACATTTGTTAGAATTGTCGGCGATTTTCGCACATGAGCCACGTGTTAATTCGGTGGATATCGGTTGAACCATTGTAATAATTTCGGTCAGTAATGACAATAGCTTATAATAAACTTATACGACGTCTTATGACCGAACGATTGTAAGAATTTTGGTCATTACCTGCCGAACTACATTATCTTGTTCCGCAATTGACCGAGTTGTTGTAAAAGTTTTGGCCATTACATGTTGAAATATGTCAGTTTTTTCAATTATTACTTATCGAACTATACTATATCTTATTTCAGTTGTGTTTTTTGTAGGAGTTGACGGAAAATAGTATTGTTCGCCCCATAAATAATCAGTTAGTCGCAGATTATCAAGATGTGTTCAATACAACAACTATATTTGATTCACGTGAAACAATGATAACTTGGGTACGTGATAGAGCGACCCCACTTGGCATGGTTGTGGTTGTCAGTAGGCTCAGAATGTGGCGACCTCATTTATGGTTAGGATGCGAACGAGGTGGTAAATACCGCCCATCCAAAATTAAATCTTTAATTGAGTAAAGTGAAAATAAAAATGAAAAGGGAGACGAGGGAGAAGAACTAGGGGATATGACAAATTTAAGTGAGGGTCGTCATACTGGAACAAAGAAATGTGATTGTCCTTTTAGTATTAAAGGAACGTATTATAGAGAGACTGGTGAATGATTTTTGGAGGTTGTATGCGGCTCGCACAATCATGAATAAGCACGATATTTAAAGGGACATTCTTATGACGGTCGTTTAAAGCCTGATGAGTTGAAGTTGGTATCTGACTTGTCAAAGTGCTATAGTCGTCCAAGAGACATATTACACACATCGTAGCTGAATGATTAAGAACAAGTCAACGATAAAAAAAGATTTACAATATTAGGCATAAGAACAAACAACTCGGGCATTGTGGTCGGTCACAAATGCAATATTTAATATATTGAACGAAATATAGGTACAAAGTTATACTACATGCTAAATATATATTGATTTGTCTATTGGCCCAGGAGGGTTCATAGCTTCCCAATAACATTATGTACACTAGATGCTTACTAAAGTCGCAGATTTTGTAGAATTTTTGGTTTTAGATACTAAAACAACACATCTAATTAACAAAATGGATGCACCTTTCCATGGATGATAATAAGCTAGCAATTTACAACTACAGACAATTACGTGCCCTGGCAAATCCAAATTGACCACAATACACCGTAAGAAAACCACCCAAGTACATAAACCAACACAAGTCATGTAAGACTACAAGAATAACCATATTAAAATTATAAAAGGTGAAAATGGAGAAACAAAATAAAAAAATGATTTTGAGTGCACGAACTAACACATGCACTGAATCTCAGCTTGCAGAATTAATAAATCAAGTAAGATTTTACAAAAGCAAGACAATCCTCGATCATCGAATTGGCAAAACCACGTATTCTACACAAATAACACCAGCCCCAAATTCAAGCATGCTCAATAGAACAACAATTTCTGCAGATTGAACTGATGAAACAAAATTGAAATATCATTGGGACCAAATTACATGACAACACTACACTTGCAGGAAGGTATTCACACCAACAAAGGAAATAAGGATTTCACAGGGATGTGAGTTAGACAATCTTATTAAGTAATCTTAAAATAATGTTCAAGAAAGAAACAATTCTAGTTCTAGCTCTGGCACACCGCAATTCGTATGTTACACAGACGAATATTCACTTAAGGGAGTGTTTGCGATTGCTTCTACTTAGAATAATCGATTAAATTTAAAGATTATGGAAATATTGATTTTAAGCAAAAGTAGGGAGTGTTTGTAATAATAAGAGATTTACACAAAAAGTAGAAGTTGTATTGTTTAAAAAATAAAGTGATTTTAAATAAAAGTTGTATGTATAAGCACAAAAAAGTATATGATGACCTGCTACCAGCTTCTACTTGAAATAAGTTATTTAAAACAACTATTAAAGTAGAAGCAAGTATTTAAAAACAATCTAATCTACTATTTTTAAGCTAAAACTGCAAAAATACTTATCCTAAGGGAGTATTTTCTATTACTTTTGCTTTTAAAGAAGCGATTAAAATTAGTTTTGTGCAAAATCACTTATTATCAAAAGTGAGTAGCAGTTTGAGAATTAAATAAGTCTAGCTAAATTTTAGAATGGGAGTGTTTGATAAATAAGTATTTCTAGACTCTTAATTCTAATGTTTAGAAAAGAAGAAATGAGCAAAAGTAGGGTCAAAGCTGCTTACAGCTTATGACTAAATACTGATTTATTTAAGCAGAAGCTACAAACACTAACAATGAACTCAAATTTAGTTAAAAACTGAAAAGTGATTAAATAAAGCTACAAACACTGCCTAAACTTTTGCAAACACAGCAAAATCCAAGACATCATTTCGATGCCTCAATTAGGTATAATTTGTGTGTTTACGAACAAAACTCGGTAAAAACAATTAAAACAGGAAATTGAACGCGAGAAGTATTAGTTGTCGAGGAAAAACAATGAGAAATATGTGCAAAGTTTGACAACAGACCAATGGCATCACAATATCTTCCCTAATTGCTTCTATTCTGCTGCAAACGTATATAGAACTCAAGTCTAAACCATTAACAAAATCTTTAAAAGATGATGTGTACAACCAATCAGGATTGGTATATGTTACCTACATCAATCAATTCAGTTCAATAGATCTAGTGAAACTAATCGAGCCAAAATCATAACTTTAATACAACCACTAGAACAAAATTAAGCCCCAACATAAAACAAAGCAATTCGATAAATGAAAATCGAAATAACGCTCACTGAATCGATTTGCATTTGGTCCAGGTCCTATCATCTTCAGCCAAATTTTTTCTTTCAATTCCTTCGTCTTGCTTTTGGTGGGTTTAATGAGAAATCCTAGTTCTTCCAATACATTTGAAGTCGATGTTCGGTGTTCAACAAAATAGAAGCTTGGATGTTCTTGCAGATTGTTCTTCAAAGAGGAATTCTCAAAGAGAATTTTTGGAAGACATGCTAGGAGAGAGCAACGTTATTCTTCTTCTACAATAGCTTCGGCCTTTCCGAATTCCAGTATATTTATTGTATTTTTCGTTTTTCCTCAATGTGTTTATTTATTGTATTTTATTTTTTTATTTTATAAGGGTAATATAGTCTAGATATGTGGTGTGTAAAGTAAAAAAAAAATATTTTAATTGGTGTAGAAAGAAATAGTGATGTAAAAAGAGAATTTGGTGGTGTGAATATGATGCCCTTTTAGTTACAGGGTGACTATACATTTGACTAGAATCATCTGAATCAATCTATCAATTCAATCAATAAAGCAGATGTCAGAAAGATGAGTAGATATGAAGATGAAAACGAACAAAACATCAGTGAGAAAAAAACAGGATTTACTTGAAGAATGAGACAAACGGAAGAAAAAAGAAAATAAGAGAATTTTTTCCGTCTTTTTTTGTTTTTTGTTTTGGTTAAGTTGAGCCCAACAGAAGAAGAAAAAGTAGGGAAATGAAACTGTGAAAGAGGGCAGATAACCGGAAGCCCGGAACCCTAATATAAATGAAATTGCTTAACCTGTTGAAGACAAATACAGAAGGCTACCGATGAGAAAAAAAGAAAGTTTATACATAAAGAAAATAAAAAGTTGTACAACTCTAGATGGAATAGGACATTATATAAAAACCAAAATCAGATTAACTAAACAGAAGATGCATCAAAAAACATATGAATAAAGAAAGTTACAAAAAGGAACTGGTATTAATTTCTAATAACGATCTTTAGTATGTAAACATCGTGTGGGAATGGGCAAGAGTTAGCCGGGTAGCCTTGTCTGCTCTTTGAACAAAACTTGAAAGCAACATAAAAACAGAACTTTCAAGGTTTAGCTGTCTAGTAAAATTCCTTGACCACAAAATAACACTTTCCCATTTCAATACCACACTAAATCTGTAAACTAAAACGTCTATCTAGTACGTAGTCTCGGAGCACAGCCCATAGCCATTAGCTCTTGGATGAGAAGCTTAAAAGCATACGGAACAGCTACCTGCAAGACGAGCAATACATTTTTCAGCCAAGGTAAAATTATTTTTGTTATTGATGGGTGCAGAGTAATCAATGCAGTAATGTAGATTATGAAATATTTACCATAACTTTGTCGTCACCCTTCTTCAGGCAGTTTCTACACCCCCAAGTTCTGTCATAACCCCTTAAAGGGGTTGCAATGAGTCCGCAGGTTTCACAAAGACGGATCCTATATGGGTCACTTACAGTGAACAACCTTTCCTTCAACAACAAAGCTGTGCCATGTGAAATGAGGCAGTCACGTTCCATCTCACCGATTCTACAACCGCCAGCGGGGCCTGAACCCTTAGGTTGTCTAGTGTAATTCTCAACAACACCTCTGCTACGGCTTTTGATTTTATCAGCTGTCATGTGTATCAGCCTCTCATAGTAAACTGGGCCAATAAAAATCTTAGCAGTAAGCTTTCTTCCCGTGTGACCATTGTACATGGTCTCCTCACCATACCTCCGATAGCCATTACCATGCAAAAACTTTTCTATATTCTCTCGTGTTAACTCACTAAATGGGGTAGCATCCTCTATTTTCCCTTCCACAGCAATGCGTTTCCCTAATATCGACTCCATCAATTGGCCAATTGTCATGCGAGAAGGAAAAGAATGAGGATTAATAATCATATCTGGAGTGATACCACATACAGTCCAGGGCATATCCTCCTGAAGATATGTTATGCCTATCACACCTTTTTGACCATGCCGACTAGAAAACTTGTCCCCAAGACGTGGCGCTCGCACATGTCTCACCTTCACTTTCACTTCTTTTCGTCCATCAGCATTTGTAGTAAGAAGGACTTTATCCACAGTCCCCATTTCACCGTCCTTTAAGATGGGGCGGATGCCTGTCTGTTTAAAGCGATCGTCGCCCTTAATGTAATTGGACCCCCGTATAATCACGTCCTCACAAGAAACTCTTATACCTACAGGAGGAAGACCGTCGTTTTCCAATTTGCCATAGGACATGTCCCTGTCGTTCCCCAATCTGCCTGTAGGACGGGGCCCAAATGTGTGTTCCCCGCTTCTCGTCTCCACATCTTTGTATACACGAAAAGTCAGCGAACGGAAGAGTCCACGATCAATTGATGATTGATTCATCACGATTGCATCTCCCTGATTGTATCCGCCGTAGATTGCTATGGCCACAATTGCATTCTCTCCAGTAAGTAGATTCTCCAAAGGGAGCTCATTCGCGGCCCAAGTACCGACAAGAGGCTTTTGAGGATAGAAAAGTAAATGATCCAAATTGTCCTGGAAGCAAGCATAAGACTTTATATTAGAAAGCTCCAATGGTTTTCTGTGCAACAGTATCTGAATAGATGGGAAATTAAGTTCCATACCATTCGGAATTGGAAGTTGGTGGCATATATGCCAATGGCTTGTTTAATCATATTCCCCCCGAAGGTGTTACGTGGAGACTGTGGTGCGGAAAAAACTTATATCAGCCACATGAACATACAATACTTCAAGGAAAAACAGTCTCGCAACAGAGTAGATTTTACGATCGACTCACTGGGTTGTGATTTATGAAAGGAATGAGTGAAGCACAAACACCCAACGTCAATGATGGATGAATTTCACAGTGAGTGTAGGCACCAAGGGTCTCAAGGTCCTGAAAACCCAAAATAAAATAAAAATATAAGTTCGAGCTCTGACAGAAGCATAACTACAATATGTTCTGTTCATCAGCCAAGTCATTTACTCACCTTAATCCTCATTGAAATTAGAGTGAATTCTTCCTCTGCGGCATCCACGTACTCTATTAGTTGTTTATTAAGAAGATCATGCCAACCACCAGCAGTATCAGATATCTGGTAAACAACATATGAATAAGCAATAAACAAACATTTCATTTTTCACTATCAGAATCAGAAAAATGAATAAATGCCCGAGATTGTATCTAATATACTCTGTCAATATCCTTCCTCTTAATTAGCAACTTTTGCGTTTTCTTATCCACAACAAACAAAGGGCGTCTGCAGCGGCCCTCATCAGTATATAAGCGAAGCTCGTGATAACGATAGTCCCAAATCACGCCGAGATCAATATTATGTTCCTGCCCACAGACCTCCGTCAGTCGGTAGAGTTAACATAAAGAGATTAATTATTGCAATTTGTAAACTTTGTTCAAATGTTTCTCCTGATTAACGAAGTACCGTCTGGGATTATAGTGGACACAACATGCAGATCTAAACGCAAGTGGAAAATCCATCAGGGAAGGTAAAGAAGGGATTACTCACTTTCCTCTTGTGATCTACCAGAAATGACACCAGAGCCTTAGGGCTCCGGCTAAAACCAACCCAATGTCCATTTAGGAAGACCTTCGCTTCAGCGGGAACCTTATGATGATACATTTCCTTAAATCAAGGTAAAAACATGTGCATATATCAGCTGAAAGCATCAAACATGTCAGGTTCCTTATCAAAAAGCGAGAGAGAATGTAGTCTAGATTAGGCATGACTATGCTAACCTCAAACCCAATAATACCATGCTCTGATAAAATCTTTTCAATACTTTCCGATGGAAAGTTGACTGAAACATGTGCCATCAATGCGAGGTTCTTAATTAGTCCACATGCCTGAAGTGCACGAAGAGAATCAAGTCATGAAATGGAAAATTTATAGGTTAAAATGACATGAACAGTAACTAAATCATATATGCAAAACTCACTTTTCCCACAGATGTTTCTACTGGACAAACCATTCCCAAGTCAGAGCCATGCAATGGTCTTGGATTCACCACTGGAACTGACAAACAGGAGAAATTTCAAGAGTTAGGAGGAGCCTAAGAAAATATCCGAAAATGGTAGTTGATGGCGAAATTGTAAAGAACTAAAAATAAGAAATACCTTTGCGACTCGATGGATTATTTATTCTTCTCAAATGAGACAACATGGAGACATAATTCAAGCTATCTAATTCCTGCAAAATCCAACATCTCAAAATCTTCAACTAGCATAAAGTTGAAACAAATATTTCGAGATAGATGGTTTTCCAAATCAACCTGAGAGATCCCAACTCTTGGGTCGGTTGCATTTATAAGGCTCCAGTTGCCAGTAGAAAATGAGTAGTTCAATCCTTTAGTTATGGTTTCTTGCTGGACTCCTGATAGCAAATTGAAATCTCTTCCCTCTTTTAAGCACTGGATAAAAGTAATTCATCTCAGAAAGATTACATTAAACTCACATGTTAAAGAGAAATTTAGGAAGTTACACCACCTTTTCTGCATAAGCACTCATCTGGCGCAAAAACCTACGGAAAACCTGCGACATAAACCAAAATAAAAAACTCAAATGATAAAAACCGCCTTTTACTACTCAATAATAATAAAAACTTGTTATAATAGACAAACCTTTCCAAAAATGTCATCGAGCAAAACACCCGAAAGATCCAGCCTCTTGTTCCCCCAGTGATTTCTATCATCGGCTGGCTTTCGGCCGAGCACGCACAAAAGAAGCTTATGAATTATCAGGCCGAAATAATAAGCCTTCTCTAAGTTATCCCCGCCAACATGGGGAAGCATTTCCCGCTGAAGAATATATTTTCCGTACCTGCAAATTTAGTAGAGGTACAACATAAATAGAAAGAGTATACAACATAAAACCTAACAAGTCTATGTGGGGTTACATACTTAATCCTGTCCTCCTCCGAGTCAGAGGTATGTTTTGATTCTCGTTTTCCGATATATGCCAATGCAGCCTGTTGCATCATCTGGAACAAAAAAATAAAGAATAAATCATAATATAACTCTAACAAAAAATTATTATAGGTACCGGCTGGCTCTCAATGGTTTTTGCATCTGCCAAGGAGGCCCTTAGAAACTCTACCATTGGAGTGTCAGTAAGATCATGGCAGATGAAATGTACTATATCCTTGTCATTAAAACCCAAGGCCCTAAAGATAATAAAGACTGGATAATCTGAACAAATTCCTGGAAGAGTGGCTAGTATACTCCTTCCTAGTGGAGTGGTGCCGTCCTACAAATACAAACATAAACCACACTGAAAACTTGGAGTAGGCCTGGAGTACTATGCAGAGTTTGAACAAAAGTAAACCACATTTTGTTTCCATTTTCTTTTTTGGGCCGAGAAAGTACCCGAACGTACATCGGTCTTCTCATTGACCAAATCTCAGCTGCGTGACTGTACTTGCTTCGGGGTGTCACGTTGAATACAAAGATATGGCGCCTCATCAGTCTTTCTTGAGCGATTAAGACCTTTTGCTTCCCATCTATAATGAAGTAACCCCCCAAATCATAAGGGCATTCATTAAGCTTCGTCAATTCTTGCTGAGATTTTCCATGTAACCAGCAAGAACTTGACCCTAGCATGATGGGTACCTTTATAGAGAACAGAACGTTTAGTGCAGTTTTGGGTTGATATTTCTGAATTTTAATGCGAAAATTCACCTTTGCTATGCAGACTTTGTTAAAAGTCTCTGTAGTAACTCTCCCTGCACGAGTGACTTTCTTAGTAATGTCCACATATAATGCGCCACTATACACCATATCACGTAACCGTGCAGTCATGGGAAGCAACCTCCTTGTCTCTCCGTCCGCCTCCGTCACCGTTGGTTTCTCAATTTGCACCTTATCAAAGGTGATATAGTATTGAGAATCCCCTGACCTGATCTCTATATGGGATTCCTTGATGATTTTAGGCAACTTTTCCTCAAGACAATTCTCAAAAGACTTGATTTGTTGAGTGATTAAACCCTCAACCTTAAAATATGCCCTCACGATGGGCGACACATCATTTTCTCTGATTTCCTCACCGTCCTCTTGCATTATATCTTAGCACATTGTTACGATCAGCATAATAGACAAGTCAGAAAGTTACTGATAACCAAATCTACAACATAATAGAAACTAGGACTACGATCATTGACACTAGTTGCTGTTACGATCAGCATAATAGACAAGTCAGAAAGTAATTGATATCACAATTCACAACATAATAGAAACTAGTTGCAGAGAAGAGGAGCCAAAAACGACAGAGCAGCCTGCTAGTAGCAGATAAATGTATACTTAAGGTCCACCTAAAAACTGTAGTTTCAGTATGTAAACGGTCATGAACATAATCATTCTTCTAAACCGTGCAAAAAGTTCTATATTGGTAGACCATTAAATGAGTTCTTAGTCAAAATGTACATGAACTTTTTCGCAAAGATATGTGTGACCATCTATCTCTTCGATGTAACAATGACAAATTATTCCGAACTAAGGGAAAAACGTTCGCCTTCAACAGACAATTGGTGAGTCATATTGGGTAAAAGAATCTCCACGATATATATTTCCAGCACACATGCAAAATACTGTAAAGCTACCTTGTTTGTCTCAGCCAGAGTAAGCACAGAAGCTGCTTCAATTCTATGACTTGATCAGGAACCAATTGTGGAAGACGCTAGCAACACCTGTCCAACAATATAAAACAGCTCTTTCAAGCATTACACTCCATGGAGAAACTTCATGTAAAATGAGCAATGAGTATTATCTTATTTACAGCATTAATTAGGACTTTCCAGACTTCACAACTCTATTTCCTTCATCAAGCCACCTCCACATAGTTATGAGAATTAGGATACGTGAATATATCTCCCTACAAACGGCAACAGCTGAAGCAACTATAGCTGCCACCCATAAAGAGCACAAACCCTCACTCTACTCCAAGTCTATATATATCAACACAAGTCAAATGATCTGGTCCTCCATTTCCAGATACTTAAACTATACTTTCTCACAGAGGCATAACAAATGAAGTAAAGAAAAAAAAGAAATTGGCGATCACGTGGAGCATGAAAGTTTGTAGCACCAACAACTTATATGGAGGCGAGATCTAAGAAAAGTGCATGAAATCAACTTATGAATTCAAGCAAACATATATAGAACGCTAATACAGTATATTGCGACAATGTTACTGCTCTTTCATATTGGAATGATACCCACGGCACTTCATTAACAATTAAGCCAAGTTTTGCGTAGTTCTAAATACGATAAATTCAGATTGTCATCCATGATAGGAAAACCAACAATGACCAGTTTAAGCCAGAGGCGGAAGATGTCATCATGCTGAAACCAAGTATAACTACAAGAAATGTTTTCATAGCCTCATCACTTTCTTGATAACTAAGATGAAGAGTTTACAAAGCTGAAAGGAGAGAGGCACTGAGAATAACTCATTAATTTGTTTAAGCATAAAGCTTGAAGCCATGAACAGCATCCAAATCCATATGTGGAAATTTCTGAATATGCTATCAGATCATGTGTATCTTGATCTTGTGGACTTGGTGCATTTACTCACCTGACAGTAAGTATGATGTATAAATTTCATCAAGTTTCTCATTATGCATTATAAGTGTCTCATGTGTAAGTACAAGACTTCTCAACATCTCCAAGCTGGAAAGTCACCCATAATGCCATCAGATATTCAGGTTTACTTAATAAACAGTTGAAAACCCAATAAATAGAAGAAAAAATATATGGATCAGGTGAAATCCTATATCTGCTATCCCCAAATAGGGGCAGAAAAACGAAGACTGTCTTCCAAATAAGTCTCATGATAATATAGTTATGCACTTAAGAATTGTCATAGTCAGCTCTTTGTTACGCTCAAAAGACGAAGCAACAAGATGAATACTATCATTAACATGACAGACCCTAAGTGTCCAGCCAACGTACCCCAGGAAAATAATAGAAGAAAAAGGGAGATCAATTAATCTTCCAATCATAACAAGTCAATATCAAAGAATTTTTTTTGTAGAAACAAGATCTAAGAAGTTAATAGGAAGCAGATTGGACCCGAAAGGTGTTGTATAAAGAAGAGAAGATAAATAATTCATACACATCTGGAGTGCAAAAAAACCGTTAAGAAAAGAATAATCATTGGAAATATAGAGTGCTTACTCTTGTATTCACTCCAATACCATGTGCAAACACGTGAGGCAAGTCAAGGAAGACACTGTGCTCAATTCCTTCAAGCTGCACAAAACGCCGTAAAGAAATGGAAGTCACGAAAGAGCTAAGTTCATATTATTATCACTTCATACGTATACATAACTAGCAACAAATTATAGTTTAATCATTTTATAGATTCTTGAAATTCATTCAATTAATAGAGACAAAAGCGGTAACAAGTAAAATATTGTTCATCTAACATATCAAAGTCCCATATTCTTCCTTTTGCTGATACTTCATCTGAATATATTTTAGCATGAATGAGTATAATATAGTATGAGACTCTGTTATAGACATCTAATATTCAGTATCTATACCACAAGATCCACAACTGGGAGATAAGTTACACATTAGTTATTAAAGGGTGATTAATTTATTCAATGATGAAGTACATGACCCATAGACATCACAGGGTATGACAAAGACAAATATGAACAGAATCAGAAGCATGAAAAGGTACATTGCTCAAGGTCAATCAAGACCAAGAGCATTAATTTGTTTGAACATCCTTGTGAATAAAATCCTAACCGTGAAGGGACCTTCGTTAATATTACAAATTTTATCACGGTCCATAAATCAATAAATTGGTTTCACTATCTTCCAACGGATGCCCTTTGGAAGAGGCTATCAATGTTCATTGTTCTTGCTTTATCATATTTGTGTTGACATTTGACTATTTAAACGCTAATTTGTTTCAATTGGAACTATTAACTACCAGCACAGAATTAGTCATTTTCCTAGCTCCATCCCTAAAACACAAGAGTGCTAGCTAAGGATCCCACACATTACACTGCTGCTACTTCTTAAGAAGTTACAAGTGGTTGTCTGCTGAAGAAAGAATCAGCAAAAGACTTGACCAAGCACTTCAGACATTGTACCCTGATTTTTCTCCGTTTAATCTCGCTTAAACCCCAGCTACACCCCCCCCCCCCAAAGCTTCGATTAGGCACTAGACCACAGTCAATTACCCTACTAATGCCTAGGGTCTTTAAGACAATGACATTATCTTAAACCTCGGCGAATGTTAAAGAAGCTGAGAATACGTCACGTCTAATTACAGCCAACACTGATAAAAATCACTTCATACAGAACTTTACTATTACTCTAGTCTATATCAACTCCTAAACGATACTTAAAACACTAACTAATTACCTACAAACCCAATACAATCAAGTATCAACTCCAAAACAACGGACGACTCATGTAGGAGTAGATTTTCAAAAGCACATGGCAAATTAAAAATCATTATACCGCTAATAGTCTCTTCAATCGCAAAAGCAAAACAACACTATAATGTGATGGTGAACCTAATACCACAAGCCAAAACCCCCAGATCAAACGGAATCCATTATATTTATATACTATCCATAGAAATTTCATTTAAAATTAAACAACAGAACACATGCCAAACCTCGAGGTCCTTTGGAAGGAGACACTCTGAAGAAAGCAACGTGAGAAGGATGTGGAGTGCCTTAACCACGACGTTTGAAAGCGCCGAGCATCGGAGTGACAACACCTGCTTCACAAAGTGATATGTGATTCGCTTGCTGTTGCTGAATGATATCAAAATTTTGTTATAACACGCGAGCCTGATTTGGATGTAACGCACACACACAAGATAAACTTGAAAGACAAGAAATGGAAGAAGTAGAGAGAGAAATGAGGAAGGATGATCTGTAGAGTTCCGTACAATCGTGCATGCAGTTCACAGACTGGCGCCAGTGTAACGGCGACGTTATAACGGAACAAACGACGCCGTAATGTCACAGCCTTACTTACCAACGCGCGCGACTTTAAACACAAATATCAAAAGAATAGGAAAATTTATGAAGATGTCCATAACTTATCATTATTTATGAAACTATCCTTGGTGTCTCACACTTTAGGAAAATACCTTATATGTTTGGTTAGTGAAGAAGTAATCACAGCTGATAGTTAGTTTTATTCTACAAAACTGTATTAGTTAGTTAAAAAACAACAGTTATAAGTGAAGGGTAGTTAGGTATTTTTACTTTCCTTTCCTTTTGTATAAATAGGGGACGTCAGTATGCATAAGAATGAGAGATTCAGTTTACATAGCAGTTATTAGCTTAAACTTTCAGCTAACTGCATGAATGTGTTCTTCAATGAGCTTCCAATATGGTATCAGTAACTAGGTTCTGATCTGCTCTTCTTCTACTTTTGCTGATCTCCTCCGATTATTTTGCTCACATTCCGTTGATAGTTCGATCAATCGGATTCAATTTTCCATTACTGTTTCATAATTTCTGCAAATCAATGGCTCCACGCAATCAAAACCTCAATTCTGGAAAAGATGCTTGGCCAGCTCTTCACACCAGTGCACCTCCAACTCAGGAACCGCCTCCAGAATCTGCTTCTTTTTCGTCGAATCTCAGTGACAACGATCCGCTAAGTCTTCATGGATCTGATAATCCAGGTATGAGCCTGGTTTCCAGTCCTCTTAACAGTACAAATTTCATTCCGTGGAGTACTTCAATGCAAATTGCTTTATTAGCGAAAAACAAAATCGGTTTTATTAATGGTTCTGTCAAACCTCCTGCTGATCCTGCTCTTCATGCGCAATGGATTAGAGTAGACGGAATGGTTCGTTCCTGGTTAATCAATTCTATTTCTAGGAACATCAGTGAATCCTTTTTATATGCCAAAACTGCTCAATCTCTATGGGAAACAATCACTCGACGTTTTGGAGAATCTAATGGTCCATACATTTATCAAATTCAACGAGATATTAGCACAATTTCTCAAGGGAATCAACCGTTGATAGTATACTTTAACCGTTTGAATAAACTATGGGATGAATTAGCGTTGGTGAAACCTACTCCTACATGCACTTGTGGTGCCTCGAAGGAATGGGAGGAGTTCGACATGAATGGTAAATTGATTCAGTTCCTTATGGGCCTAAATGACAGTTTTGATGATATTCGCAGCAACATTTTAATCATGGATCCTCTACCAAACGTTGATAAAGCGTATTCATTAGTCCTACGGGTGGAAAAACAACGAAACATCCATGTTTCGTGTCCAGATTCTTCCGATAATTCTGCTTTATTCAGTAAAGCCTCACAATCCAAAGGATATCATTCAACCAAGCCTGCACAGTTCCCAAACAAGTCTGGTAAAGGCAGAGGTGTTCCTCGAAAGTCAAAAGAAGAAAGAGCCAAGTTGATTTGCGATCACTGCACACTTCCGGGGCACGAAATTCATGAATGCTTTAAGCTTAAGGGGTATCCGGATTGGTATTTTAAATCCAAGGATCAGCGACATGTCAACATGGTTGACACTTACAATGATGGAGATAATCAAGCTGATACACCCTCTCCAAAATCAGCACCTCTCTCTACTGATATTACAGCTATGGTTCAAAAGGAAGTTGCGCGAATACTTGCTGCTAAATCATCTGATACTACTGCTGCTAGTTCTTCTCATCATTCTGCTAATTCAGGGACAGACTACAATTCGTTGGGTAGTTCTTATTTTGCCTTTACAACTTTGGCCGATTTACACACAGATTCTTGGATCATTGATACGGGGTGTAGTAAACATATATGCAACAACCCAATGCTTATGACTCACATAATGCCAGTCTCTACTCCTGCGTATATTACACTCCCTGATGGGTCGCATCAGCTAGTTACACATGTGGGACAGATTATTGTCACAGATAATCTCCTCTTGACTGATGTGTTCCTTGTTCCTAGTTTCAAATTCAACCTCCTGTCTGTATCACAATTAGCCGCTCAGTTACAGACTCAAGCTCTTTTCACTCCTACCGCTTGCGAGATTAGAGATATCACTACTGGTTCTGTTTTGGCAACAGGAACATTAATCGGCCGATTGTATATACTGCAACACACACCTCCCACCAACAATGTCATGTGCTTTGGACTCTCTGCTTCTCATTATCACTCCGTATTTGATTCTTGGCACAAACGATTGGGGCATGCAGCTCCTTCCACCATCCAACACTTGGATTTTCTGAAACATCTCTGCACTCCACCTGTTATTCAAGCAAATAAAGCTTGCGATATCTGTCACTTCTCTAAGCAGACCAGGCTCTCCTTTCCCAGGAGTCACATCCAATCTGCTAGAGTGTTAGAAATGTTGCATATTGACATATGGGGTCCATATAAGAGACCGAGCATCACAAACACACCATACTTCCTTACGGTCGTAGATGACTTCAGCAGGACTACTTGGATTTGTTTACTTCCTACCAAAAGTCAAGCTTTTACTGCCTTAAGAACGTTTTTGAAAATGATTACCACTCAGTTGTCTCAGAACGTTCATATCATCCGATCCGATAATGGTTCCGAGTTTACAAGTAAAGAGTGTCAACAATTATTTTCTGACTTGGGAATTATCCACCAGAAATCGTGCACCTATACTCCTCAGCAGAATGGGATTGTCGAACGGAAACATAGACACCTTTTGGAAGTTGCTCGTGCTGTCATGACTGAATCTGCTGCACCTAATTATTTATGGCCATACTCTGTTCTGACAGCAGCGTTTCTCATCAATAGACTACCAACAGCTCTCCTTTCATGGAAATCACCCTTTGAAGTAATGTTTAGCAAGTTGTCGGCTTATGAGATGCTCAAACCATTTGGTTGTCTATGCTATGCTACCAATGTCACACCTCACAAAGACAAATTTTCACCAAGGGCTCATAAATGCATCATGCTTGGTTATCCCCCTGGTCAAAAGGCATACCGACTCTACGATATGGAATCTCATACAATCATCATCTCCAGGGATGTGGTATTTCTTGAAAATGTGTTTCCTTACACTACATTCAAGAAGAACCCAGCTCCAACAGTTCCCAATCCAATTCGTGAGGATGATCCATTATTTCCTTCCATCTCTAAGTCTGCTACATCAGCAGAGTCTACTACTGCACCAGATATAATCATCACTGATGCTGATCCAATTCCCTCGGATCCTGAAGGCAACAATCAATCCTCCATTGATTCTACTTCTCAGATGTTACCCGTTGACGGGCCTCCTTCTCCTCGCAGAAGCAACAGAATCCCACAAAGACCTTCGTACCTCAATGATTATATCACACCTTCTCTTACTAATCATACTACTTCAAATGCTTCCTTTGTTCCAGAGTCTAGTCACATTGCTTTTTTAGCTGCTCAAGATACTATTACTGACCCTCAGACATACACCGAAGCAAGAAAGCATCCTCACTGGATCCAGGCCATGCAGCAAGAATTACAAGCGCTAGAAGCAAACAATACCTGGGAGCTTACAGATTTACCACCAAATAAGACCGCTATTGGATGCAAATGGGTCTATAAGACCAAACTCAAATCTGACGGGTCGGTGGAACGTTACAAAGCCAGGCTTGTGGCAAAAGGCTATAATCAAATTCCCGGAGAGGATTTCCTAGATAGTTTTTCTCCCGTGGCAAAGCAAGTCACCGTGCGACTTCTCATAGCAATTGCTGCTGCTAAAGATTGGCCGCTACACCAATTGGACATCAACAACGCGTTTCTTCACGGCTACATTGATAAAGAATTATACATGGAACCTCCTGCTGGTTATGATAAAGCTTCCACGGGCCAGGTATGCAAACTCACTCGTAGTTTGTATGGCTTGAAACAAGCCTCTCGACAATGGAACACCCAGTTTTGCACTACGCTTCTGAATTATGGCTTTACACAATCACAAAATGACCACTGCTTATTCACTTGGCAAAAGGACAATCAGTTTATGGCACTCGTTGTTTATGTCGATGATGTCTTAGTAACCGGCACTTCTATTTCTCACATTTCTCATCTCAAACAGCACCTACATGCCGCTTTTACAATCAAGGATCTGGGAGTTGCACACTACTTTCTTGGAGTAGAACTTGCTCGAAATTCTGAAGGTATACATCTTGGTCAACGCAAATATATACTCGATATAATTCAGGATACTGGACTGACTAATGCTAAGCCCGTTCCCACACCTTTTCCTCAAGGTCTCAAGCTTCATGCTCAAAGTGGTACACCACTACACGATGCAGAATCATACCGACGACTTATTGGGCGGCTCCTATATCTTAATCTTACTCGTCCAGACATCACATACGTCGTCCAGCAGCTAAGTCAATTTGTGCAACACCCGTATTCCGATCATTGGACCGCAGCTACACACTTACTTCGTTACTTGAAAGGTACCCCAACTTTAGGGCTGTTATATGGGAAAAACACTTCATTCAAGCTCACCAGTTACTGCGATTCAGACTGGGGTTCATGTCCCGATTCACGGAAATCTTTAACTGGGTATTGCGTGTTTCTTGGACAGAGTTTAATCTCCTGGAAGACCAAGAAACAAACAACGGTCTCTCGTAGCTCAGCCGAAGCTGAATACCGTGCACTAGCCTCAACAACATGTGAGTTAATATGGCTCAATTACGTACTTCAAGATCTTCAGATCCATACGTCTCAACCAATCACTCTTCTTTGTGATAATCAAGCCGCCATTCACATTGTGCAGAACCCTGTGTTTCACGAACGAACTAAACACATCGACATTGACTGCCATATCGTACGAAACAAATTCAAGGAAGGATTTTTACGCCTCATTCATGTTTCTTCAAAGTGTCAACTTGCGGATCTTCTAACCAAACAACTCGGTGCTGCTCACTTTCAAACCTTGCTGTCCAAGCTTGGACTCTTTCCTCTCGTCCAGCTTGAGGGGGGGATGAAGAAGTAATCACAGCTGATAGTTAGTTTTATTCTACAAAACTGTATTAGTTAGTTAAAAAACAACAGTTATAAGTGAAGGGTAGTTAGGTATTTTTACTTTCCTTTCCTTTTGTATAAATAGGGGACGTCAGTATGCATAAGAATGAGAGATTCAGTTTACATAGCAGTTATTAGCTTAAACTTTCAGCTAACTGCATGAATGTGTTCTTCAATGAGCTTCCAATAGTTAGACTATAAATGAATGGAGCCGAGTTGAGCCGAACTGATAGATGATCATATTTGGTTCATTTATTTCTAATCGAATTCGAGCCGAGTCGAACGGTGTTTGAGAGTATCTGATTTTGTTCATGAATGTGTTCGCGAACGCGTTTGACTATGTTCGTAAACATTTGTACTTGTGAATAACTAATTAGTCTACTCACGAATATCAAATAAACATATTTTTTTCTAAATTTCCATAATAAACTAATTTAACCTACATATCTTACTAGCATGACAGGTAATATAAGAATATTAGGTTATATATAGTATGAAAATTGTTGTTCTTTCTTGTTATTATTATTATTACTATAGTTATCAAATCGGTCCCGAACGAGCTTGTTCACGAGCTATTAATAAACGAGACAATCAATATTCAAGCTCTGTTCGTTTATAAAACGAGTTAAAAAATTTGTTCGTTTATCTAAATAAATGAGCTTGTTCACGAACTGTTCAACGAAATTCTGTTCATTTACAGCCCTATATTTTAGCAAATATGTTTAAAAATGTCACATTACATACTATTACAAGTAAATCAACCGGTCATATAGTGAGGTGGCAATAAATAATTGGTGTGGTGTTCATGTGGCTTCATGTATCATTAATATACGTTACATTTTGAATTATAAAAAAGCAAATTTTGAAAATAAAATTGGAAAATAATTTAAGTGTTTGTGGAAATTATAACTAAAATTAAAACCTGAAAAATTATTAAGAAAATTATAAACTTAGTAATAAAATTGCTATAAAATATTAAATATTATAATAGCTGATGATTATATTCAAAATGTTATTTAGAAAATAATTAAAATTTTGCCTCAGCATCCCTCCCCAGGCCCCTAGCTACTTCCAAACCATGCACCGTTGCCTGGTTGAATCTGCAACACCACGGTTGTGTGTGGTTGCAGTCACCTGCTTCCTGCGGCTTCGACGCCAAAACCCGACGGAATTCGTTGTTAACTGAGTCATGATCAGTTTTGCCGAGAAATTTGCTCCTCGACTCCATCATCGCTCTTCACCTGTGTATGTTGTTGTGATAAGGAAACAAACGTTGATTTTGCTATATGCTCTGCTGACTGACTGACACGAGTTACCACCGATGTCTTCGCATGTCTGGCTGTTTTGAGCACAGATTGTGACGAGCAGCGGCACCACTCTCGATTCGTCATCTCTTCATAGGCCCGGAAGTTATTCGTTGATTTAGATTATTGTGCTACTGTAACGCATTTGTTGAGATTCACTGATTATGCTGGAATTAGCATGAAGATTAAAGCATATTAATGTGTTTTCTGTTGACAAAAGAGGATAAGCAGCAACAAGTTATTGCCAAATATGGAAAAAGCTGGATGCATGCTTTCATGCAAAGCAGTTTTCTGTTGCAACTGTTTTGGAAACTTGTTAATGTTTTTAGCAACTGGATTTTGTTAACATTTACTTAAACCGTCAAATCGTCCTAAACCGGCTCGAATCGTTTCAAACCGTATAATTAATTTTTTTTGATAAACCGCGGTTGAAAATATAGATAATTAACCGACCGCAAAAGGCAATGCAATTGAAATTTTGTGAAAAAAACCACATAACCGCACCGTGAGCACCCCTACGGTATACCACCCTTAGACTCGGCTGATATTTTTGGGGCATTACCCAAAGCCTACGAATTCCCCAATAAAATATTGAAAATTATATGTTACTGAATATGTTCGGTATTCAATGAAACCGAATTATCGTATCGAACCGAATACTAAAATCACAATTTATGCCTTTACATTGGTGAAAAATTATTGAGAACTATCTATCATTGCATCAAAATCACAATCTATGCATTTACATCAATTGTTGAAAATGTTAAATAGAAGATCAACAAAATAGAACTTATCGGATGGAAAAATCATTTATCCTCATTCAGTATCATAATTTGGTAACACATCAAATAACATAATCTAGGCATTTAAGTATCAATCAATTTAAGATCAGATTTGTATTAATGATTTTGACACTGAACAGTAGATCACAAAACAAACCATCTAAATGTGTTACTTAATATCGTTCATCATAAATGTAATAAATGAATACGTGATAACAGAAATTTAAATATGTTACAAAAGGAACAGATAGATTAAATGTTTAGATTTTATTATATTGTTCATTATAAATATGGTACATAATGAACAGATAGATAAAATGTTTATGTAAACGACATGCACATAATTGATCAGCATTTCATATCATAATTTGTTAGTACATCAAAGAAAAGAACCTAGGCCTATAACTATCAATTCATTTATTATCACGCAAAAGATTTAATGATTTTGACACCGGCAACAGATCATAACATAAATCACCTAATATGTTGCATAACATATTTCATCATAAATTGAATTAGTAAGATGCTATTTTTATTTATTTTTTTAATATTAGGTAATCGATTGGGCCATCTATTGCAGGCTGCAACAAGGATTGGGCCTTCATGTTCAACTTGGTGAACAACAATTAAGTTAGTCCATATAAGTTGGGCCAATAATTAAATAATTTATTATGGTCCATGTTGCATAATATTAATATAAGTTGTGATTGGTTAAAACTTTTGAAATATTCATTTCTTAATATTTTTATTTGTTAGATCCATTTATATGTTTCCATTAGTTTGATGTATCGTTTAATTAATATTAGACCCACTAATAAATAATAAAATAATTAGGTTTGGACTTTATTTCACCTATATAGTTCAAATAGCTTAATGTATCTATTTTTTTGTAAACGTTATGCTTATTTAAGTTAAAAAAATACATGTTAATATATACAGTTTGTTTAAGGAAAAGCGGAAAAGTAAAGAAGAAAGATAGACATAGAATAATTAGGGTTCTCTTATTCATCAGATCCCCTTTATATAGGGTGTCAAATACAAGGGTTTCACAGTTACATATTATTTAGTGAATACCTAAATTGCCCTTCATCAATTACTTTTGACGAAGGCACACTAATTGTGTTTTTCCTTCAACACTCCCCCTTGTGTCAAGTCAAAGGGAAATTGGTGCATAACTTATTGCCTCGTTAAAAACCTTGCCAAGTAACAAAACCCAGTGGGAAAAAAATAAACCTTGGTCGAAGGGAAAAAGAGTGCAACGCACCTATGTTGAGACTCCCCCTGAAGTCTACACACCTCCCCTGATACGTACATCTATTAGGAGAGTTTTGAAAATCTTCGCATCCTCGATTTATATAAATCATGAGGAAAGTTTATGGTGGCTGGTTATAGACAAACTTTGTGGCATATGCATCGTATAATCATCTCCTATGTAGCATAGTTCTATCTTCTTGTTGCAAACTGCATTATCTTCATAAATTCAGGTCGGTCTTCTATGGCAGGTCTTCAACCATAGTACTTAAGAACTCCTTCATGTAGGACAACCATCTTTGTCTGATTCGGTGGGGTTGATAAATGAGTTGTGCTTGGTGGATCTTCAAGATTTCATTGTACTCCTCGTGGTAATACGTAACCAGTTTGGTAATTACCTTTACATTAGCTAACAAGATAACTAACATTTAAACTAACCAAGGTAGTATTCGGTATTCCGTAGTGGGGGTAGCTTCAACATTTATTTAGGAGTTACATATTCTTTTGTAATCCTTTTATCTCTACATATGAGAGCATTTGACATTTTCTTTAGAGTTTTACAATTTCATTTGTAATCTCTCCTGTCTCTAATATGGGAAGAACAAATATGAGTCAATGGTTTCTTTCATATGTCAAAATACTATTTGATATCATTCAATTGATATTGCGTTGTCCTGAGTAAAATATAATTAACATGTTCTTTGAGAAAGTAATACATGGTTGAGTGTATTGAGTTTTCTGTACAATAATGCGCACATTTCAATTAAGTAGGGAATTTCATCTCCCAATAGCTCTTTCGTCATTTCCTTTTGACTCAAATGGATCTTTCCTTATGTCCATACTTCAACCAATCATAGGAGTGCTAACAGATTGCACTTTATACATATGAAATCGCCTGATAATCTTTTGGATATATGCAAACTGAGGAATTAATATTCCACAAACTCGGTGAGTTTTCCCATGATCCTTTATCTCAATTTAGATTTCAAATACATCACAGTATCTCTTATTTCTTTAAGAGTACCCATTATGTCCTTAACATCGACATAAACTGCTATAGTTGCAAACATAGAAGTCGTTTTCTTTATAAATGCATAGGGGTAGCACTACTTGTTCTTTCCCTTCCCAATCAAGTAGTCACTCAGACGGGTATACAATTTTCGTCCAGATTTATTTCAATCAAAGTGAGCATTTTAATCTAATATTGTAAATACACTCCGTGGTCTAGAGTTACTTGAGTTGGGCAATGCGAGTCCATCTGACACTTACACACATCTCAATAGCAAGATCCCCAAAGAGATATGTTGTAACCACATTAGTATGTTGCATTTCCAATCCTTCGGAAACTTATCAATAAGACGTTATGACGTCCGTTGTGGGAGAATATCTCCTCGTAGTCAATTCCAGGGCTTTATGAGAAAACCTTGTGCGTTAAGATAAGTTTTGCATCTCAGGACTTATTATTCTCACTACGCTTACTAACAAAACATATTTTATGTCCTACAGGCTTTACACTTGGTAAGGCTAGCACTACCAAACCAAATACCTGTTGTTCTGTCATAGAATCGAGTTCTACCTGGATTGATTCCATATATGCCAATATGCTCTTTGTTGATATCTTACAATAGAGCGTGGTTCGATATTATTGTGCTCTATAATTCATTGAGCAACAATGTATACATCATCAATGCACGTGAAAGATTTTTCCATTAACTCACATGCACTCTCATTATCTCTAGAATCATATTAAACTTCGGAGCGTCCTCCAGTGATGATTCATGGACATAATTAATTAGAAATAATTTGAGAGTATTTCTTTCCATTGATAATTCAAATTGTGCCACACCTGCCTCTTTCCTTGATCAGGTGTTCATCGAACCACGTGGCATCCTCCATTTCCTTTTGGGAGCCACGACCTCAACCACACCTCCACTAAGTGTGGTTGCAACACCTTTATTTGCGGTGTTGTGCCCCTTACTGGGGACTTTTAACCTCACAGGCACATTTGCAGCTAGTATATATGATCTTGTCACTTTAGCGATTTTAACAAGTGCATCAACAATCAAATCTTCCATACTTTGAAGATCGATAATTCGTTTTACTTCATTTTACATTATGAAGTGTGGGGATCCTAATGAGACCTACTGGGAAACACTTCCTGTCGTTCCCTTATAATTTTTTTTTCTTATCTCCCCCTAACGACGGGAAGACTGTCTCATTAAAGTGACAATCCGCCAATCAAGCGGTAAATAGATCTTGCCTGTCAGAGGTTTCAAATAGCGGGTAATAGTTGGGAATCTATATCCAACATAAATACTTAATTGTCTTTAAAGACCCATTTTGGTGCGCTATGGGGCGCAATAGGCACATATACTGCATAACCAAATATGCGTAAATGTAAAAATATCAGGCTAAATCCAGTTACCAACTGGTATGCATAGATTATTTTGTTAGCAGTGGGTCTGTGACAAATAAAGTAAAGTTGCAACGATATTGCATAACCCCATATCTGATAGGCATCTTAGTACGCATTGCGATGCCTAATCCTCCATCTATATCCTTTTGATGGTGGCATATATGAGACCATTTTTGTGTATCCATATGGGTCAAAGGATACTATACATTGATCCTAAAAGATATGCAATAATCATCAAATCCTTATGATGAGAACTCTCTAGAGTTAATAAGTCTTATAGACATTATGAAGTGAGGGTGGTGAACCATTATATAATATTTTCTAGGAGTTTTTCAAATGCAGCATTTCTTGTGGACAATAATGTGATGATCAGTTAGTGTGTCAAAGCGTTTACCAGAACCATAGATACTTTAATGGCCCGCTTTTCTGGTTTGATAGGTCCACATATATTATATTATGATCTTTTGTAAGAATGGATTATCTTACTTATATATCAGGTATAGTGTGAAGAATGGATCAATTGCATCAAAGATACCCAAAGTCTGTATAAAAGATTGTGCTGGTTCAGGAACCGGGTAAATCAGCTGAAGAACCGGTCTGGAATAACCGAATCATGAAGAAAGCCGAAGTCATAACCACCGGTTCAGGGTGGTTATGAAGCAGTTTCAGAATAACAGAATAGATAACGGTTTTATAACCGTTGCAGTACAATTTAGCTGATAGTTACTTTTCCCGGGTCATTTGAGTTGTTCTTTTATATAGAGCTGTGTTATATGATGTATAGATACACAATTTACAGTTTTCCCTCTGGCTTTATCATTATCAAGAGAGAATTGAGTAATTAGAATTACGAATTCAGTTTTTAGGGTTCTAGACTGAGGGGTTGTGTAATTCTGGAGAGATTCTTGTATTCTTGAGGGATTGATAGTAAATTGAGGTGTGTTAATCCTCCGTGGATGTAGAACAATTGTTCGAACCACGTAAAACTCTCGTGTGTTGTTCTTCTTTTCTTTCTGTTCGCGTTTTTCATTTTTCGTTCTCTGGTTCGTCTGAGTTGTTTGTTATATTTCGGCCACTGCTCTTCAATTTTGGCCGAACATAGTTTGGTGAGTTTGGGTGATCGATCCTTACATATAGGAAGGTCTCGATCCTACTTAGTACCAAATAGTAGGCTTGGTAGAATGAGTGATATGTCATAAAACAGTTAATGAGGCAGAATGGGATGTTGGTCGTGCTTTTAGTACTTTAGAAAGCATTAACTCTATTATAACAAAATTAGTACTAACACTGTACATCGTATAAGATTTTTATCCCATTTTGTATTTCACTCGAAAGAAGAATGTCCATATAATTTCTTAAATATGGATCATCATGCTATGACTTGGATGTCTAAGAAAGTCGTACCAAAACCTATATGAATTAATGTCCCAAAGTTCATTTTGGGTAACATATGATTCTGTCTTCCAAAGTTCGTTTTGGTGAAACGATCAGAGTTGTAGTGGAGTACATGTCTCTAGATTGACTCATTTATTTCTCTAAGATGTGCTTCCTTTCACATTCATTAGAGCTATTTCAATTCCATTCTCCCATATAGTTTTGAAATGATAGTCTTTGACACAAATATTTTTACTTAATAATATTGTAATAGCTCTTGGTGCATATAGAGCGTTTTGTGACTATAATTGTTATGTCATTAGGCATCTATAGAATTCAACGATTCTTCGCCCTTTTAGTACTTGTGATTCAATGATGGTCATTATGCAGTGATACAATGAATCTCTATTCTTTGGACTTCTTGTATCTCTTATAGTTAACTGTTCTAGCAGTGTTTATACAAAAGTATAATATTTCCACACTTATTTAAAAGTTCATTACCAAATCTATCCCTTTTGTTTAGAGGGTTTCGAAAGGTTGCTTTTGCACATGGTTTCCATAACCACCATGTTCATTTGGGGTAAGCACATCGGAAGGCCTCCAGGGCTTCTATGTCTCTTACTTTGTGGTGTATTGTTACCACAACTGTAGAGACAAACACATTCGTTTCCTTTACTTTGGGGTTATTTTCACTATTTAGTTCGTCATACTTGGGCTTGAGAATTTTCTTTATCCCAATGCGTTTGATATTATTTTTCAGAAGAAACTGATCATGCCTCTCAACTACTTGCACTGGTTGATTAGCTAATTTAATATTATAATTCTTTTATTTCATACTCTAACCTATACAAGTTCGATAGTATAAGCATTAGAGTAGGAAAGTAAAGAGATTTTATGTATCAAGGGAGAGATGTGTTTTTAGACACAACGTGTCCTTATTGAGGCTATTGACCCTTTTGTAGTCTAGTGAGTGGGTTTCTTTCCACTAGATAGTTAATATCGGAAGTAGAGATTCATCTACATTTTTAATATTTCTTTTATTGCATTCCGCAGCTCATCGGGTATTTTTGAACTAAACAATACTCCTAGTGTAAGCTAGGATTAATGTGTCATCTCAAATTCATTAGAACATTGACTGTGACTTCTACTATGTCAGACAACACTTTGTCATTGGGGTCGGTTGATGATATGATCGTAAGAGAGTTCTTACCGGGTGTAGTTACTTTTCATGAAAATATTTTCCTATTAGGAATATCAATTGTGGTAACTCAATTTCTTTTGAATCTAATATTCAAATTTGGATTGAGTTGATTTAATCATTTTCTTTTGAAATAGATTTCGGAACCATATATCACAAGTTTTTCGATACTTTGTGAAAATACTTTATCACAAAGTTGATTTGTACTAATTTGGTATAGCCCATGAATTTTCATTATCATGGAAATATTCAATGTATCAAGCATAACTAACTTCGTAGGCAAAGCAATTGTAAAATTATCATATAGTCATGCAATTAAACTTATTTACAATAATCTCTAAGCGCATAATAAACAACTCAGGTGATAGACTTATCACAATTTCTAGTTACAGAATCTTAAAGTATAATAATTTGGCTACATCACTTTCAATTTCATGAGAAAGTGTCAAAACAGATTGAGCATATTTGACTCCAATAATACCATTTAAAATCAAGCAAAATTTCATTATTGCCAAAATTATACCTAATAATATTCAAGTGTACATACAAATTCATTCTCAATTCTAAATTTGCCCAAATCATATTTATATATGAGTTGTAGGAAAGATATATATTCATGATATTCGTCAAGAAAAATATTTAAGCAAGCACATCATGTTATCAATTACTCCCTCCGTCCCAACTGAGTTTGCACACTTGAGCCGACACGTATATTAAGAAAAATTGCTTTTTGCTTTTTGTTTGACTTTTTTAAAGGTGGAGATTGAAAGTGGAGATTTTAAGGGTGGAGATTGTGAAAAAACTTTCCTTTTTAAGGGTGTGCATGATTAGATGGGACGTCCTGAAAAGGAAAGTGTGCAAACTCAGCCGGGACGGAGGGAGTAACATATATTAGTTATTTGCATTTTACTAATAGAAATAGTGATTGAAGTTACCTTGCAGGAAATACACGATTATTTCCTATGGCTCTCCTTAACCTTTGTATAAGAGATTTGGCGAATTTAGGAACCATGATTTTGGGTCTTAATTCCATTCCAATTGAAACCAGACGGCACTCATCAAAACCAACAAAATTTATGTATAAGAAACAATAGTCCATAAATTATGGAGAAGAAATCGAAAAACAAAATTCCGATCTTACACAGTTTATGCTGATCAATGGAACTAATTCATAAAGCACGTGAAACTGGTGAGTCTTAATCAACAAATGTATTGCGATCGGAAGTAATACTGTATTCTCATATTTGAATTGAACAAGTAATTAATACACAGATAGTTAATGAACAAGTAATTCTGTAATCTCATATTTGAATTGATGTAGACTTTAGATATGAATTAACATTAGCAGGAATTCTAATAAGGGCATACAAATATATAGTATCGAAGGGTGTGCCCATTTGATTTCAAGAAGTTACCTGCATATTTTATGTCTTCAAACACTAACGCAATTCCAATTAATCAGTGGATCAACACTGATCGAGATGCCAAGACAAGTCCACTATGATTGTGCCGAGTATCCTTCTACCGTGGGATGCGTAAAATCAAGAGTATATCGAGTATTATTATTTGTTGAATTCATTAATTATCAAAGAGATCGAAGAGTACGAGCAATCTCGTGCTGATAACGTGTTTAAGGAAAAGCGGAAAAGTAAAGAAAGATAGACACAGAATAATTAGGGTTCTCTTATTCATCAGATCCCCTTTATATAGGGTGTCAAATACAAGGGTTTCACAGTTACATATTATTTAGTGAATACCTAAATTGCCCTTCATCAATTACTTTTGACGAAGGCACACTAATTGTGTTTTTCCTTCAACACAGTTAATATATTTGTACTTTTGTTATACTTTTCAGATCATCATATTATATATTATGTTTTTTTTAGGTCATCGAATTACACCAATTTTTATCTACGATTAAAAATATTTCGTATTGCAAATAGAACATATATATTACTGCGTAAAAGATCTTCCCATGCATCGCATGGGCAACTACTAATTTTCCCAAAAAGAAAAGGAAAAGTTGGTAAGAATACCCGTTGTTTCCACTATTAGGAAAATAACTTTTAATTTTTGAGTTTGTAATAATGTCCTGTATATTGCAAAAAGTTGGTGAAAATGCCCTATGACCGGTTACAACAAGTTAGTCAACCGGTTAAAGGATTATGTGGCGGTCATAAGATGATTTGACGATTTTTTTTGGGGGGTAATTGGTAAAATTACCCAGTATGTTTTCGCTATTTAGGAAAATAACCTTTAACATTTGAGTTTGCATTAATGTCATGTATATTGCAAAAAATTGGTGAAAATGCCCTATGGCTGACTACATCAAGTCAGTCAACCGATCAAAGGATGATGTGGAGATCATAAATTGATGTGGCGATATTTTTTCCAGATGTGTTATTAATGTATTAATGTTTTAAATTATAATATGATTTACAAAAAAAAAAAAAAAAAAAAAACTAAAGAAAAAGAGGAATATGACGTTCATTTTCTACCTTCCCCGCCCCAAAATCCCTACCCACTCCCTCCTCCCCCCCAAACTAAATTATAAGATAATGATTAACTTATTTATTATGTATCAAACATGATAAGTGGGAGTCAGTCATCTTTCATTCTCATTACCTATCCATAATTCCTCCAATCAAGCGAGTGCTAAAGATTATTTTCCTATCCTAAATAGTATAAATATACAGGGTGTGTTTACCAATTCTCCCAAAAGAAAATAACGAAAATAGATTAATAAGTAACAGATTTAACTAACATCTCCGGCAGCCTTGAGAATAAAGATAATTTTAGTCAAATGCAAAAAATTGGATTATTTGATACTTAAACATTTTATAAGTGAGAAAAAACTTTTATTTATTCATAAAAATATTAAAAAATTATTTTCTGCTTTTAACTTTTGAACTGAAGCTATTTACCCAAATTCTCCAAAACAATTTTTTCTACGTTAAGGACTTAGAAAAAATAATTGCAAATATCCCCAAGAATTCGACAAGCTTGTGCTTTGGATTATTAGTTTGAACTTCGCCTTGAAATATGTAAAATGTTTCATCTCTTTCGAAGATCGAATTGGCTCCCATGAGATCACCTGTTACATGTTGGTGTTACATCTTGTGTTTCACTCATTCACTAACCGACACGTGTATGGTATGATGTCACAAATGAATATGTGTCACCTAGTGAATTGAGTGTAATAGAGGATGAAACACCTATTGCAACAGGGAATCCGAATTGGAATTGGCTGGTCTTAATTGCTTATTCATATAATTAATATATCTAAATCACTTGATCATATTAAGATAAATTAGCAAATTATTACGATTAATTAGTTTCAATACAATACAAGAGCATATCTAGCCGAATATTTTTGCAAATTGCTTAACCTGTGTACAAACAGACATAATTTTACGTAATTGTAATGTAATATATTTTTAATATCTATTTTATCATTTGCATCTACATATTTTTCTACTTATTTTATTTCTAGTTTAAAATACTTTAATTGTATATTTCTTGTTTGTTTTAGTGATTTTGAAATATTTTAAAGTTAATTTATATCTAGTTCAAGGGGATGTTTGAATCCTACTACTTGATTGCTTTGGAATTAACTATACTTCCTTCCTGCTCGCACAAGGAATGGATCAAACGCAATTACTTGGGCGAGGTAAGGTAACTACTTTTGTTAAGGCGCATAGTATTTATGTATATCAGTCCTGTTTTGAAACGCTATATGTATTTGGACAGATGAGCTGGACCAATCAACTTATATCTATTTTATATTTTTTAAAGCACGCAAATACCAAAAGAAACAAGTCAGATGATCTAGAATTTCCATTTTCTGAGAAATTATGTGAGCAGTGCTCGACTAAGTAATCTGACTTGATTTCGTCGCGACATTTTTTCTATCAATAATGATTTTTCCAACAAAGCTATCATACTCTTCTGAACGTGAGAATTATCATCTCGCCCCCTCTCTCCATCCAAGACACCTTATACTATGCATCAAAATTTCCAGAATGCTCTCTACCACCAAACTCACCCTTTTCCTTTTCTTTTCCTGTTATAGTGTTAGAAACGAACTTTTTTTTTTTTCTCGGCAAGCTTAAAAATAAATTATAAAATAGAAGAAAGTTGATTAGTCATCTCATTTGTAGAGCACGACACACATGAATGTAGCGTTCTTGAACGGGACTGACTACGTGTTCGTGGCTGCTCCAAATCCATAAGAATTATATATTTTCCAATAAATAAATATATTACAAAAGATGTATTAGCACAATCAAAATATGCATTAGCACTGGCATCAAAGCTAAGTAGATATAAATTATAAAATGTTTGACTGAACAAAAATATTTATAGTAGTCTATTAAAGCATCAGTTTCAAGTACGCCAAATACCAGACAAAATAATACAAGCAGTAGCATGTCAGAGCTCCTATACTGCCCGGAAGTTGTCATTGTATAATTCCACGGGTCGGAAGGATTCATCCATAACCTACACACCCAATTAGGAGAAAAAGACAGAGTTAGCAACTCAAAGGGCACAATAATTTAACTGATGAAAGTTTCAATCTTTATTTGCTCTTATACTAAGAGAAAATCTAGTAACTTTTATGCAAAGTTTCACAATTGCAGCACAAACTGTTTTAAGTTCTATAATAAAAATGCCTTGACTATTCCATCGGAAGTGGCCAGCTGTTAAAATAACAAATCAATGAAGAAGCAACACGAAAAGTAAGAACTGCCTAAAACCTACTGATTCAAATATATCAAACTCATCTTTTTGTCAAATAAAACTATAAGAGAATTACCTATTAAAATTACTTGGGTCAATACTGCCAACAACCACGGCTAAATTCATACGAGCACCATTGCTTGCTCGCAGGATCGACACAACCACGGTTTCTCCAGCCTTATCCCAAATAATATCGCCAAACTAATAAGCAGAACAGTAATTAAATATGTTTACCATATATAAGATATAACAGTTTACAAACTATTTACCTCCAAGCAACTGTGAACATCTTCTCCACCAACTCGAACAATTACATCTAGGGGAAATATTCCAACTAGTGCAGCCGGAGAATCCGGAGTGACCTAATTGACATTTAATAACAACATTTTACTGAAGTTTTATTATCATAACACAAAAATAAATTGTCACTAAAAATCACTAGCAAATAGCTTACATGTTGCTACTAATCTGATTTCCAAATATTTGAACCTTCATAATATATAGTTACATGGAGAAATATGACAATGTCCCGAAGACATCATTTACGAACACAAAATGATGAAAACACGTGCCTCTGTAACGACAACACCATTAGAGACATTTGGAAACTTTCTCACAATCTCTCCGAGTTCATTTTGCTTAGTTGCAAAAAGGTTAAGAACTTTCATCCCAAGCCAAGGTTGATCATATTCCCTGTTACCAATTTCAAATCAAAGAGATATGAAGTTACTCCAAATCGCAAATTGGCTAAAATATGTTCATGAGTTCATATCACAAACACCAGATAAGTATCTAAACCAGCTATTGAATTTACAGTTTATTGTTGTTCGCAGACTAAATTATCTAATGTTGAACGTTGTTCGATGTATAACTTAATAAAGAAAAAATCTATTACAATCTAGATTGCAGGTTTCTTTCATTTATTTAAACTTAGACATGTGAATAATAAATAACAATACTAACATTGTTGTTGTCTTTCCAAATTATATACAATTTATTTTTAAGAGAACAAATAAAATGATTAAAGAAGAATTTAGTAATGGGTCTTAAGTGAATTTAAGATTTTATGAGTAGTAAATTCTCTATACGGACAAAATTTTGAAACACACCTGCCGACTTTAGCGTGATTCCACCACTTGCTGACCACATTAATTTGTACGAATGGGGTAAAGTTCTTGAAATAAAAGTTGATTCCGACAACCTCCCCATTAAGGTTGATCATTGGTCCCCCGATTCCGCACTATTGGTGAAACATAAAAATAACCATCAAAAGAATTTGTAAACATGCACAATCAGTACACTACTACAAAATAGTTAGAAAGTAAAATTACTTTAGTAATTCTGCAATTGACTCTTAAAAGATCGTTGCAATCAAATTCGCAAGGACTGATACTGCAAAAAGGGAAACCAAAAGAGTATCTAATATAGTCATAAGCAGTAGGTTTTTGAAATAGAAAAATCATGATGTAAGTACATCTCTTACCTGAATCTACCTGGAGCCACCATAAGCTCATAATCATCAGAGTAAGCTCATAATCATCAGAGTGGCCGAATTGGCTCTTATCATCTAAAGGTCTCATCTTCACAGTTGGAAATGGATCAGTTGAGCGAATTTCGATTGCAGATATGTTTAAGTGCCAGTCAAAACCAACGATGCGGCCCATAAATATATTGCTATCAGGCAGTATAACCTCAACCTGAGAAAGATATTAACTTCTTCAATTTAATCTAAATAATCAATACATAATTAAATAGACCTTAGAACGCAACCTTAAGTCGATAAACAATTTTCAGAAATATTATGTCTGAGAAGACTGGCAGACATCATGATAGTACTCAAGAAAATACCATCTACATTTGAGCACTCTAAAATAAATCCGGACCCCCAAATTTAAGAACATCAAATTTCAATTTCAGAAGATATGGGGAAAAAATCATTTTTAGTCCTGTATATTAGGTCTTATTTAGTAAAAATCATGTATGTAAGAAAATTTCAATTTTAGTCTTATATATTTCAAAAATTGTCCAATTTAAGGACACTGACCATCAGAAACGACTACTTTGGCCACAATTAATCACGTGCTACGTACGCGACTAATAAATTTGGGAAAGATGAAGAAAGAAAGAAAAATAAAATAAAAAATAAAATGCACCTCATACGGAAATTAGGGTTTACCTATTTCTTCTTTTTCCTGGACGAGCTACTAAAGTAATTTAATGATTAGACATGTTATCTGGACAAATACTTAATACATATACTTAATGTATAAGCATTATCACTCAAAAGCCCTAAGTTTATTAGTCTAATTCCGGTTAAATTGGTTGTTGGTGATGATCAGTGTCCTTAAATTTGACAACTATTGGGATATATAGAACTAAAATTGAAATTATAACATACAAGACTTTTACTAGATAAGGCCTAACATACATGACTAAAAATGAAATTTTCCCGAAGATATAGCAAGGGTGAAGAGATGTGAATAATTACCAGAATAAGAAATGTGACTAACTACCGAGGGTGAAACTCCCAATGCGGAGTCTTTGGCATCTGCGTCAGCGAAGTCATTGAAGTGGAACACATCAAACTTTGAATGGAAGGTACTCTCCGAAATATAGTAATCCTCAACTGTGGGTCGACCAAAATAAAATATGAGTTACTAATAATCGATGGATTCTAAATTATAAAAGAAAGTAACATTTAGCTAACCAATATGATCTCCTGTCTGCCGTCGCCATACGTCAAGATATCGCCTTGTCATAACTGTCAATTGGCCGCAAATGAACCAGAATCATGTTAAAAACCACAAAGCTTTATTTACACAAAGCAAAACAATTAAAAGTTAGTCACCCTAAACAATTCCAAAGACTCCATACTGAAGAACCCAATTTTGCAAGTCCAGAAATCCTGATAATAAAAGTTCTCGAAGATTTCATATAAATTTGAGAATTTTACAGCATAAGCTTGACTTCTTATCATATACTCCCTCCTCCCTCTGTCTTGCCTACTTTTCTTTTCGATTTGTTCCAATTTAATTTGTCAGCTCATAAATAATAAATTTTTCGCAACCCTCAAAATCTCCACATTCAATCTCTACCTTTAAAAAAATAAAAAAATTTCACAAAATTTGTTTTTTCTTAACCTCCATCTCCGTAAGCAGGGCCGGAATGAAGGTAGTATCTTTCTTACTGGCAAAGCACTTATAAAAAACATAATAATACCAAAATATGGGAATTTGAGAAAGGGACAATTCATGCCTAGAATTTGGGTGAAGATGTAGTGTAGAATAAGGTAAAGTACATGAGACTAAAGAAAAGCAGAACCTACAAAATGCTACCTATGTACTCAGATCATGGAGAAGATTTGACAGAAACTGCTCTTATGTGTCTGCAAATAATATGTTTGTAGTATGCAGGGACGGATCTAGAATTTTGTTCTAAGGGCACAAATTGTGTTAAATAGTTTAGAGGCGGAATTTTTTTGAATTAAGGGGGACGAACTCTTTGTATTAAAAGTATCAATGAAAATTACTACACAACTCTTTGTATTAAAAGTATCAATGAAAAATACTACACAAAATTACATGTAAAAAAAAAGAAAAATTGAAAGTTCAAAGGAGACGACCAAGTTCTTATTTCCCCCTTGTAAATTACATGCAAAAGAAAAAAATTGAGGTTTTAAAAGAAAATTGATATCAATCTAAAATCTAAAAGAATATAAAATAGAAAACCATAAATCTAAAATCTTCACCAATCGCAGTCTGTGAGCCAAATGTTTACCTATAGGACGATAAGTTCTTATTGCAAGATCTCCGCCGCCGCCACTATCACACCGCAAATTCAATCATCTATGTCAGAGAACTTTCACTGATTCTCATATTAATTTCTCTTATCAATTCATACTGATATTAAAAGAGGGTTCTTAAAAATATGGGCTAAAATAGCGTGGCCCATTAACAGCTGTTTTTCACTTTGTTTTCTTTTTTGTCTTCTCTCCTCAAATTTTAAAAAGAAATTCGTCTCAACTCCGTTTTTTACGCAAGTTATAATAAATTCATCTTCTTTTAGTTATAAGTTTTTTTTTGTGTATTTATAAGAACTAGTTATCCATCCGTGCTATGCATAGGTCAGATTTTTCTTTTTATTATATTATTATTATTATTTGGATACAGAAAAAAATATGCATGTTAGTTGAAAATAAAATAGGTAGCTAATAAAATCTTATAAATAACTTGTACGAAATGATGTGCTACAATTAAAAAAATTTGATATAACAGACATAAGTGAAACATTATCGAACTACACAAAGTATAAAATAATGGAAAAAAGTTAAACATTAAAAGTTTCATACTAAGATTTTCAAGGAGGCCCGCGATCCTTTGCGCTTTTTGTCCATCGGGTCGGACTTGATAGTATGTCGAGTAAATATTTATATAGTCAGTCCGTTTAAAATGTTGGGTGGGCCGGGCCAATCCATCGAACCTAGCTAATTTTCCCACCTAGTTTATCTTCATATATAAAATATACGTGTGTATTTTGTTTTATATAGAAAAAAAAATCAAGGTTAGATAAAAGACTAGTAAATTAAAGTATATAGAGAACTTTTAATTAAAAGAATATGAAAGTAATTTGAATATAAAGAAGCTTCTAGGTGACTAAAAAATTAAGCTACTCATTGGCTATCGTCTAACCTAATTGTCTCTCACACTCTCATTAACTTTGATAGCTGCAGTTCTCTTCCCATTTACACCCAAAAACCCAACTACCCTCCCCTCTCTCTGATAGGTAAAATATTAGTAAAGAAAATGAACCAACGAAAAATGTTGTTAATCTCCCAAATCTTGGAAGAGAATTTGTATTTCTAAGCTGAAATTTCTGCTCCATTTCGAACATCTTACCCCATCAATACTTTCTGTCATCACATATGCTTATACTTCGTCCTCTTCACAAACCTACTTCGTTCTTGTTTGATTTTTTGGTGGAATTTTACATTCTCCTGTAAGTAGATCATAGATCTTCAATTCTGAAATTTTAAGCTAGAATTTTTATTTTTTTTAATGTATTTCTGTAGATCTAAAAATTTTATGGATCTTGACAAAGTTACAGAAATTTCTAGGTTCTCGAGTCCCCACTCATTTTAATGGAGGGAAAATAAATCTTTTCTGTGTAAATAAAAAAATGTTGATTTCAAAGATTAATTTAGCCAATGTTTTCATAGATTTCTAGATTGGTTTCTTCTCATACAATTTTTATCATACTTCACAATGTTGAAACTATAAATTTCAGATTTTTTTCACATACAGGAGAAATTGTCAATTAATTTGAACCCATTTATTTTTTTACAGCAAAATCCCTTTACTCCCCCAAATACGTGGGTTACAACAAAAGCAACAACCCATAAAGTGACACGTATATCTTGTGAAAAAAAAGCGTAAAAATACTAAAGGAGACGTAAGCAGATTGACAATAAAAAAATCCAAAAAGAAGAAAAACATGTTTAAGATTGACTTTTCAACGATTTTCTTTTTATGACTAAGGTAGATTGTACTTAATTTTTTCCTTCCCAATAGATTATTTATTTATTTAAATTGGGGACCTATAGAGCGGATTTGAGATGCATAAGAATCATCAAACAAAAACAATTTAAACATGAGAAAGTGGAAAAGACGTTTAGTGACTTTTGACAAATCCTATATTATAACAAAAAAAAAGAGCTACTTAGCATAACAGAACGTAGCTTTATTAAAATGGTCAAATGAACATAGAGTTCTTTGTATATCTTAATAATTATTCTTTCATAATTTGGGAGTATTCCTTGCATTCAATCCATGTCGAGAGGAACTTTTATTGTTAATATCATGTGTTATAACATGTAGAGTAGAATACATAAGCAGTGTAGTAAAAAGTAGCACCAAAAATTAGACCAGAGACAACATACCTAACAATAATACTACCTCCATCTCGTTCTAACTTTCTTACTTTTTTTTTTAATTTGTCCCAACTTAACTTTTCAGTCCATAAATGACAAATTTCTCTCACAATCTCCACCATCAAAATCTTCACCTTCAATCTCCACCTTTAAAAAAGTCAAAAATTCCACAAAATCTATTTTTTCTTAACCTCTGTACCCGATCAAAGTAGGAAAGTTAAGCCGAGATGGAGGGAGTATATATTAATCTGTAGAAAAATGTCATTTTGTAGAGAGAGTAGTAGATAACAAATAAAATCGAACATACTGACTCCACATGCAGTCTCCTAGCATACAAATTGATTTGGGGATTGAAACTTCTTATCTGGCAATTAACAACTATATATCAGACAACGTAACTCCACGTACTGATACAATGATTCCTTAATATTTTTAGTCATTGTTCTATTCCAAAATAAATGAGAAGAAAAAAAACTATTTACATACTTCTCCTTGATTTGCAGAAGCATTGGGATTGTGACAGAAACGAACAGAACATATGCTGAAGCAAAAGCAATCTTGTCGTGATTATCCATCAAAAATCAACTTGTTGTACTTATTATTGTAAAATCAATCTTCCAAAAAGCACTCTAGTACAATAATACAATAAAATTGACTGCTCTTATTGTATAACTAAACTTCCAAGAACCTCCACAAAAATGAAATTCCCAAAAGTTTAATATTTCTGAAGAAGAAAACTGCAACAAACAACTTCCAAGTAATTCCATCCAAGGTAAAAAGATTGAAACATCAAGAGGTGGCACAGATAAAAAAATTATATGTTCCTTCTAAGAACATATTTGAAGCAACTAAAGATAGTCACAATCATACCTACAACCGTCCAATTCACATAAATCAATACCAATAGCCAAAAGTTAAAAACACAAAAAAAAAAAAAAAAAAAAAAAAAAATCCTATACGCAAACTATGAGATTACCAAAAAAAAAATGTATTAACAGTACAATGAAGGCCTTCTTTATCACACCAAATAAAAAGGAAGATTCGAGAAACGCAGTGTAGAATTATATTATATATCAAATAATGATGATAATTTATCAGATATTTATGACGCAATACTGGAGATCAACTAACCATACTACCGAGCAAATGCAAATAGAAACTAATGCAAAAATTAGAATATTAACTTCATTATCCAAATACCAATCACCATCTTCAGCATAATACTTGGCATTCCACGTTTCAGCAATTATGGCCTAATTGAACTAATGGAATCCGGCAAGTGGAAAGCCCATAAGTGCATGGAAATCCAAAAAACTTCCGCTGAACCACAACCAACATTTTGTGATCGCCGCCCAGTCCTCTGCCATATCGTTGTTTGGCAGCCTAACCTCTGCGGTGCGTCAGGCCATAAATGTGTGAGACAACGGAATAGGATTTGGGTAGGACTTTAGGAGTTAGGTATTCAATTAAGTATATATGTGGCAATTTACACAGCGTGCTCCTGTTTGTATAGAATTTGGATTGGGTTTAATTGATAGCAGTTTTCAGAAACGGAACAGTTATATTCCTAGAAACTGTGTTTGCAGAAAATGCGGAGTTAACGGCTTTCTTGCCGATATTTTTTCTAATATTTGTTAATTATTATAAACGTTTGCGAGATAAAAAAAATTACAGATAGAAACATATGAGAAAAGCCGGTGGTGAGGACAACTAAGCAAGACTGTCCTCTTATTATATTAAGGGGGATAAGCACAGACGATTTCACAAAAAATTGCAGAATACTGTTCAAACAGGGCGACTTCAATTAATTTTTATTTTTACGATAACACTTATAGCATAGACGATTTCATTCTTTTTTTTTTTTTTTTTTTTCTTTTAGTTATAAGTTTGATGATGATGATGATAATAATAATAATAATAATATATTAAAAAAAAACACGTAACAATTAGGGGTGTGCACGGTACGATGTGAATCGGATATTTGAAAATATCTAAATTCATACCAAATTTTGGCTATTTAAAAAGTGAGTATCTATCACCGATCCAAAAAATCGGAACGGTACGGTGCGATTTTTTTTTTTTTTTGAGACAGTCCGGTCCGAAATTTCTGAACTGTTAGGTCCAAAATTTCTATAGGATCTGTTCTACCATGCAAACTTTGATCCCATACCGGTTTTAAACATCGACTATGGTCGAGACATCTTAAATAAAGAAAAACGATAGGTGCGAGCGACTCAAATTAAAGAAAAAATACGATGGAAACTATGTTAACACTATTAAATAAACAACTTTCAGATTAAGTGTATATATATATATATATATATATATATATATATATATATACACTATAAGTCGTATTTGTGTATAAAGAAATAAAAAAAAATATATACTATAAGACTCCTCTGGCAAAGGAGTTTAAAAAAAAAAAATTATAATTGAAGTCGCTCTTGACAGGGGACTTTGAATACTCTGCAATTTTTTGTGAAGTCCTGTGACACAGGCGACTTCACTTATTCCTATAAATACACAAAAAATATATTTATAATTTTAATTGTTTTATAAACAGTAATGTATATTATTAAATTCAACTAAAAAATAAAGGAAAAAGAAAAATAAAAAATAATATTTTCTTAATATATTCTTCCTTCATATCTTACTTAATAATAAAGGGAAACCCTCTATAAGTAGAAACAACTGATTTTCCCGCCCAAACACTATTACTAAATCAAGAAATATTAAATTTATGGTAAAATCTTTTATAATGAGAAAAAAAAAAAAAAAAATCTCCTATCATATATTAACTACATTTAAATGATATTCTGCCAAAACTGGTCATAAACTGCTATAAATTACTCCCATATTTAAAGAAAATCTCCAATCTCATATTAGTCATATTTGCAATGATATTCTTCAATCATATATTAGACATATTTGTAATAATATTATGTCAATAATCACTCAGTCATATTTAGGAAAGGTTTCCAATCATATAAAAATGACTCGTCATTATCTGTCAAAATCTACTCTCATATTGAAGGAAAATCTTCAATCATTAGTAAGTAAGATTTGTAGTGATATTCGACCAATATATTGGTGACATTTATTTTGGGAGAGTTCAAATCATACATCTTAATAAAAAAAATTCTTTTTTTTTTTTCATTTGTATACGTCCAATTATATGTTACCTATAAATGAAAATGTCAAATTCTATCATTTATTTTGGGAAAGTCCAAATCATGCACAATTACTCGATCAAAAATTGAGGGAAAAATGACGAACTTTCTATCTATAAACATCCGTCATACTCCTCAACGTCAGACTTATCAGTCAAACTTTCTTTGTTGCTGACGTTTATCAAACGAGTTAATTAAGCAAATCAAGCAAATCAGATGATTATAATATATAACTATCATATTTGAACTCAAACTATTTAAATAAATTTTACACCCTTTGTGATATTATGTCTGGGTATTTTACAATCTGTATTTATTAAATAATACACGCATACAGATAAAATAGGATCAAAATTGGATATGTATGTTGAAGCAAACACTATACTACATATCAACATGGCATATCATAAAATATATTATTGCATACCAAACAGGAGATTGATACGTAATACTGTATACTAAATCCTAGGTTTATGTATCACATGTTATCCTATCAAGTGAACCAAACGAGCTCTTAAAGTATGTTTAATGATACACACTCTGTAAAATTATTATTGTTCAATGCACAATAATGAAACCATTTTATACCATCAAAACAAACACATACAATGTGTACTACAAATTTCGAAATATCTCTTACATGTAAAAGTGTGTGAACTATATTACATTGAGGGTTAAATATTTAAATTTATCTGTGCTTCGCGAGTTTTTACACTTAAGTACATAAACTTTATTTTTGACCGATTGCAATTTGAAGTGACAGATTGTACAAGTTGCAACATCCGTCGAATTTTTCGGCCAAATATCAAACACGTGACAATCACATGCAATATTCGGAAGGCTTTTGTTATTTACATAATTTGTTGATTTAGATTCACATACCAAACGCATAACAATCATTTTGCTATTGTCAACACTACTAGAAAAAATCAAATTAGAGACGGAAAAATCCGTCTCTAATTATATGACATCGGTTTCTAAATTAAAGTAGTGATGGATTAGACACCAAGTGGCTGGTCTCTATAATGTTGGTCTCTAAAATTTAGAGACCGGTTTTATTCCGTCTCTAAATTTAGTGACGGAATTTTCCTCTCTATTATGAAGTTAGAGACCGAATTACCAACAGAGTAGAGATGGATTATGTCCATCTCAAATTTTCGGATGCTAATTCGTCATTAATCGGATACTAATTATTTTTTGCCACTTTCCGTCACTATTCTATTTCTATTCTGTTTTTATTTTGTGACCAATATTATCCGTTACTAATTTCCGTCTCTAATATGAATTTTTTTTGTAGTGCAAGTTACAACTTTCGTCGAATTGTGAATCTTTCCCAACAAATCATTTTGGCCCAAAAAATTCGACGAAGATTGTAACTTGTGTAATTCTTGGACTTCAAATTACAATCGATCAAAAAATCAAATTTAGATACTGAAGTCTAAAAACTCACAAAGTACGTACTGATTTAAATATTTATCCTACCATTAGGAAAAAAAGGGTAACATATCTTATTATATTTGTGAATCTAATTATATTGTCGGGTTCATGGTTAGTTACAAAGGTGAATATTGTAATTAATCTTAGAAAATCAACTGATTTTTTTTTTTCTGACGTTTAGAACCTATAATTCTTTCACATAAATAGTTTAAATAAACAAATCTGTAAACACATAAAAAGAGAAGTACACTCCTTATTTTAAAAAATGTATATAAAAATATAAAAATTTGCAGTACACTAATTATCTTGTTAAATATAAAAATTTGTGACGCGTTATATGAAATGTAAAAATAGCATAATCATTTTTGCAACACTCAACTCCTTAAAAACACATATCTATACTATATAATATAACAAAATCCGCCTAAAATAGTAATCTAAACATTTTCCCGCCCAAAATAACTATACTATTTCTGGAAATTAAATATTAGCTGCATTAATTTATATTTATGGTATAAATAGCTGAATTAAATTATATTATCTTATATATATGGTAAAACATTAAAATCATTTAATTCCAGAATTAACAAACCGTCCAATAATAAACTACTCAAAATTTGCTGGAATGGTTAATTGATATCTTCGATTTTATTTGTATGCATCGTATCAGATTTAATTTATAGGTCGGATTAAAGGATCTTTCCAAACCCTATATTCAATTCATCCTCCCAATTCCAATGTATCGCATTGTATTATGGTTTATAATTGATTTAGTCATCATCATTCCATAACAAATACAACAACCTTCTAAGTTTATGATTCAAAGCTGTATAATTTTCTATACACAGAACAATAATACAATCAATAAAAATAACTCTAATAGTTATTGTATCTATAACTATAATGACAACCTTCTAATCAATAGGAATAGATTACGTAATTAATAGTTTCCTAAAATAATTCTAATAATTTCCTGCGTAATTACGGATTTGAGGGTGACAGTGACAACCTTCTAATCAATAATAATTTTCTGAAAATATGATTCAATACACAAATAAATAAATTATTTACGTATCTATAAATACATGCGTAATCAGCATAATATTCACCGTATGTCACTTACACAGTTGCTCATACTACACTTCTCTGTTTTTCCCGAATGGCAACCAACAATAAACACTCTAATAGTGTAACGTCTGGATTGCGGTCTAAAAAAACGTGTTTAAGCGTGTACAAGTCTCAGGATGCGTACGACTTCTGTGTAAGTTTGTGTTTCGATTAATTTCGTTTAATTTTTTCCCGTTTAATTTCATTTAAGCATATTAATGCAATCCATCCACATCAAATTTTTTTTTTTAATTTCAGGCTATACCAGCTGATTTTGTTGGCCAGTTCCCATCTGGTTTACCAGATGAGGTATGTATACGTAACATCCACTATACAACGTTCCGTTTGAAAATTCAAAAGATTCAGAGTCACTATTTTTTCACAAATGGTTGGACAAACTTTGTGTTTGGTAATGGTATTGCGGAGTCGGATTTTATTGTCTTCTTTTATGTTGCTTATCAATTGTTTGAGGTACGGGTGTTTAAGTGCGAGACGTGTCTCAAGACGAGGATTCCTCCAGCAGACGTCCCAAAGTTTATACTTGGTATTTCATATTTATTTAATAATAATTACATTTTGTATTAATTTTCGCCAATTATATATATGAATTATCATTTAATTTATATGATTTCGTCAATATTATGTAATTTGTGTAGTTAAGAGTGGTTTGGATAATTTTAATGCGGGGGATCGTTTGGTTGAACTCGAAAGTTCAAGCATGCGATTTTATCCAGAAGCTGAAGTTGCATGTGAACGGTATGCAATAGGTATGTACGTACAATCATGCATAAATATTATTTATTTGTAATATATTTTTTGTAATAATATTCTTTCTTACTTTGATTTAAATAACATCTGTAGTTTACATGGATCATCCTAATGGCGTTGTTCGGTCAGTGAAGACTTGGCTAAAGGCAAAGTTCAAACATTGAGTGTTCGTCAACTTTCTGAAATAAGTGAGGTAATAATTATAGTAGTTAATATGAGTTATTTACGTATTCCAAATTACATTGTTTGAAAAACACCATCAATATAATTGTCGTTCATATCGAGCTTTATCATTTCGTAATTTGGTCAATTATCGAACTCTCTAATCTACTGTCTATAATGCGCAAATAAGACCGAGTTAAAAAAAAACCCCTAAAACTTATAAAAATGTCCCAGTTATATCTTCAAAAATTCATGAATCTCAATCTTTTATGGATGTTGTTTTCTCTCCTTTTGTTTTAACTGACTGCTCTTCTAAAGTAAATAGACGAGTATAATGTGTTTAATTTTTTTATAATTGGTGCAGCCTGGATCTTATTGGGTTGTAGCCTCAATTGTTGATATTGAGGACAACGAATGGTGTTACCTATCATGTAGTAAGTGTTTGCGGAAGATTAGAAGTGTAGATGGTAAGCTTTGGTGCAATAATTGCAACAAACATGATGTGACGGGACATTTGAGGTAAGTCTTATCTAATTATATTTTTAAATTAATACATCTTCTATCCATGATAAACAATATCTAAATTGTTAGTGTAAGTTATTAATCTTAGACAATTGTGATGTGTAGGTACAAAATACAAGTACGTGTGTTTGATAAGACATACACAGTTCCTTTTATCCTCTGGGACAATGTATGCATTGAGATTTTTGGAAAGTCTGCTTCTGATCTCAAGAATAGCATTATTGGGGTATGTATCTTCGTGTTTATTGTTAACATATAACCTTTAATGGAACAATAGTATGCATACATTTTTATGTCTTATATTCTAATATGGTTGAAATTATTTAACAGAATGAGAATGAATCGTCACTGCCTGAGGATGTAAAATCATTGCTAGATAAGGAGTATCTTTTTAAAGTACAAGTGAAAGGTGAGCGAGTCTCCGGGTTTCAAGATGCTGCTTTCAACGTTGTCAAAGTATGCACGGATGGTGACATTATTTCGGTTTATCCTGTGATTGACAATCAGGTAACTACGACATCGGTGATTTCTAAGTATTAAGTATAGGAAAATGGTTTCAGTCAACTATTTATACATCAACATTATAATTTTGCTGATTATATACTGATTTTTTTTTAACAATTTTGAGCTAACTGCTAATTGCAGGAGTCGGATGTCCTTTCAAAGATGGATATGGGAAGTTTGTCTAAGAAGGAAGAGGTAACAACTTTACAAATAATTTAGTTAATCTTACCTGCTATAGTTCAAATAAAAATTGAATATAAAGATTGCATATTCACCTCACCTTTTTAGGCTACCTGTTTTTGTAGGTTGGTAGTTCTGGCGTTGAAGTTAATTCGCCGGACAAAGGATGTGGTTCTAAAAGTTTGTCAAAAGAAGATACGATTGGGGAGTGCAAGCGTATACTCTACGATTCATTCTCCTCGAGTGAGGCGTTGAAAAGGTGCAAGACGGTTGTCAAACTGGAGAAGGATTGAATGCATCGTGGATATTGAAGTTTGTTGGTCTAATAAACATTAAGTTGTTTCGATTGATTTGATATGGATATTTATTTTTTAATATTTTCCTCTTTTTTGGAGTGTGTTATTCGAACAACATGTATGCTTATCCTCAAAGTCTGGTTTGGACTGATTGAGTTTGCATATATTGTCGTATTGTCGCCTCTGTAATGTTTAATATTCCATTAATCTCATTTAGGTAATGGAATGTATTAAATAAGTTCGATTTATTACGTAATACTCATTTGTTTAAATTTCATGAATCCCCTATCACACTTAGTTTTATATATCTATCTGCTTTATTCAACTAAAACAGCTCTACTTTTTAACTAATCTCCATACTACTGATTACTTATGACACATACCAAATATTTTCATTTGTTACTTAATTGGTATGCATGTTGATTATATGGAAATTGTTTTTTAAGAAATAAAAAATTATATGCTATCTTGCACGGTATTACTCATAATAAAAAGGTGAAAATATAACAATTACCCTTGATGCATTCACCATTCCCAGGTAAGTGATCGCACATTCCTTATGTAGACTGAATAGCTGATTCAACATTCCTAGAATCACATATAAAAAAATCAGAATATCTGTGTTAGTTCAAAACAGTAGATAAAATCAATTAAGTCTGAAATTTAATTGGATAAAAAAATAAATTAGATTCCAATTATTCATTACATTTAGGTTTTGGTGAGCACTGAGCAGGTGATAGTCGATTACACTGAGCGAGAGTCTTAGTGTAAGCATTTCAGTTTAAAATTAGAAAGTCTGCATTAACAATCTGTTTGATATGCTTACTTCAATAGCAAATATAGACAATATACATCTTAGTCATTATGTGGACTTAGTTGTTCTCCGTATTCAGAATTAGATGTTTATTGTAAATATTATTTATTAATATAAATAAAAAATTAATATTTCACCAGTATCTAATGTAAATATAAATTGTATATCTAAGTAGGCTAAAAATCAAATTATTTTATATAACTAGGCCGTAAACTTAAAATATTGGATAAATTATATTAAAAAATAATAATATCTTAGAAAATTAAACAAAGACTACCGTTGTGCGCCCCCTAAATATATTCTCACAATAGTAAAACGTATGATAACCGTGCAACGCACGGGTGTTTTACTAGTTTAGTGACTAATAAGTACAACGCTATATTTGGAATAATATTTCCAAAAAGCATGGCAAAAAAAAAAAACACTACTTAATAAGTCAATGTATACGCAACTTCATGTCTAAAGCTCATCTTGACATCCAACCCATATATAATCTACTTCGTTGTTCTTCACCAAAATTGCATTAGTAGCTCGTAGTATGGAGCGATTAAAAGCCCATTTCGTAAATACCCACCTTACTCATCAAAACCCTAGTAATTTTCCCACACGCTATACTTTTTCCTACACACACCTTACTCATCAAAACCCTAGTAATTTCCCCACAGCTATACCTTTTCCTACACACAATAAACAAAAGGAGAACCCAACGCCATTTCTTAAAAATAAACCCAATATTATTAAAACTACCTTATAAACTAAATTAGCAAGTCTTGCGTATGAGAAAAACCCTCCCCTCCGCCCATCCCCCACGGTGACTCGAATTCAGGACCAAAGACCTAGGTAGTAGATGCTCTGCCATTTGAGCTATCTAACTTTGTCAAAATTCTATATTTTCCTTCTATTTCGTTTTTTAAGGTCTTATGTTGTCCTATATTCATTATTTTGTCCATCTATATTCATTATAAAAATTTATTGTTTAATATATTCTAACTTTTTTATAGGTAAACTGCAACAATCATTTTAAGAGGGTGTTTGCAAATCCATTTAAATATCCAAAATCACTTCTTAATTTTATTTTTTTTAATTGGAAGCATTTGCAATATTATATATGGGTACCAAAATAGCTTCCGGAAAACAATTAAAAGATAATTCTCAGAAGCGACTAACACTCAAATTCTATTCGCTTTTAGCTTTAACATCATTTTATTTTCAAACACTACTAAATTTTGATTCTTTCACAAAAATCAATTCAAAGAATTTTTCTAGAAGCACAATTGTTTGCAAACACCCCTTAAATCAATACAAGATTCTAGAATATGCATATATATTCCTACGACTGAAAATTGCAGCCACAAGTAAGGAGCCTCAATATTACATCGTTTCTGCACCAAACATACTAACCAGTCCTGCTTTAAAAAACTGGAATTAGCTAAAACCTAGATTGAACATCAGAATAATCATAAACAAAGTTAATAAAACACTTCTACTAAGTTCTATCTGATGCTGTGCTCTCCTCTTCATTTTCTTCCCTTCATCTTCCTCTTTTTCTGTTTGCCCGACTTGCTACTTCCGCTATCTCCATCATCCAAGCTATTATCTTGGACAAATCGGTCAAGAACGCAGAAATGAACTGCAAAATTATATTTACCGCCAAAGTGCTGAAGCATTCCAATTACGCATCCCCTGTTATCGAAAACAGGGGAACCAGAAGCTCCTTCTATAGCAAGAAAGTTGCTGATCTGAATTAATGGTAAATTCCTATCTAGGGAAGCCATCTCACTTCCAGCACCACCACTCTCTAACGTAAGATCCTGAGGTGTTCGATGCGCCGACCGGGGAGTATCTGCCAAAGTTTTTGCCCTTACATCCCCGAGGGGAATTCTATTTCTAGTAAAGTTCTGAACTTTTATAGCTTCAATCGGATACGCCACCGTACCGCTCATAAATGATCGGTACAATGAATCTGGGTTTCCGATCGAGTGGACTTCTTCCCCACAAAACACGGGTTGGCTTCTCTCTGTTGCGAATCTGACGTAGTCAAAGTCGATGGGATGTTCATCTTCCTTTAGCACCTCAAGGATAGCTAAGTCCCAAATTCTAAATCTCCTCAATACTTTTGCCCTATAATAGTGTTCTTCTTCTCCCAAACTAGTGACAAAAGTTCTAACAGTAGAGGCGATGGAGTGGTTACACGTCAAAATCAACCCATCAGAATGGATACAGAAACCAGTTCCTATTAGAAAAGAATCGTCACTCTCATCGAGCTCATAGTCACTATCATAAGACTGAGTCATCCAAACAGTCCACTTCATTTGGTTATGAAGGAACACTCTTTCATCATGAATCAGAAATCTAGACAAATCACCGCCTTCGAACCACCTTTGTGTCATCTGAGAAAGTTGAAAACCAATCAACAAGTTTGAAAAACATATTGGAAACTGCAGTAACAACAAGCAAGAACCCAGTAACAAACAATCAGCAGTAATAACAACAAAATATCAGCATTATCAGCCATGGAAGCAGAAACACTAATAGCCAAAAAATCAATACCCAATTTTCACAATAGCTGAATAATTTCGGGCAATTTTGGGCAAACTCAAAATCAAAACAAAAATGAAACACAAAACAGACCCAACAAGAACGAGAGAAATCGATTTTCTCTACTAGGGTTTACAAGAATTGGAACTAACCGTGCTATAGGAAATGAGATGTAAATCTGTGTGTGCGCGGCCTTCCCACAGTCCACCGGTGGTCGATCCCAATTGAACACCTGAGATTTCGAAAATTGTCCGTTAGGTAAATCTGACTGTGGGTAGAGGGGAGGGAGGAGCTGGGTGTGTGAGTGTATCTTTACACTTTACCGTTTTTTCTTTCTTTTTCGTTTAAGGAGATGGCGGAGCAGGAGAATCGGGCGATGGCGGTGACGGAGCCTGAGAATTGGGGACGGAGGTGGAGACTGATGAGGAGATGGAGTATTGGGAGTGGATGCTGCTACAGTCTCGTTGAGGAAATATAATTAGTGAAACATGTCCGCAATATTCTATGTCAAAGAGAAATGACTGTTATAAAAGTCTCCCTTCCAGTGGAGTGTGTTTTTCTCTCCGGAGAGAACTTGGGTTTCAAACTTGGAGGCATCTTTCCCGCTCGAATTTTTTCAAAATAATTCAAAACATTTCCAAAATTCTTCAAGCCACATTCCAGATTTTTCAGTTTTTGTCTTTTTAGAACCCTTAACTTACTACTAACTTCCCCATATCAGCCTTCATTTACTCCTTTGCTTCTGTTTCAACAACTTTACTCCTTATTAGCTTATTAAATTTGATGTTCCCTGCCCACCAACAGCTTCAGGTTTAGTCCAGCCACTTTCATCCCCCCACCCGATTTTCCCGCTTCTTTGATTTTCTGTGTTTTGCGGGTTTTGAAACTCCTTGTTTGTTGCACATAATCTTCTGCAGGTTTCAGATATGGAAGATCTCTCAGCCAATCTTCGGAAATACTCCTTGTTTGTTGCACATAATCTTCTGCAGGTTTCAGATATGGAAGATCTCTCAGCCAATCTTCAGAAATTTTCCCTCTCGGATAAGGAAAAAAAAGGATTCTTACTGTCAGATAATGATATCACTCGTTTTTCATATAAAGATTGATCTCGTAAATTGATTGGTGAAAAGGTAATCTATATATATAAAAGTAAAATGAGTGTTATTATAGTAAATTACATCTTTCCGGCCTAAAATATACCTTTAATGCATTCTTAATTTCTTTTAAGGCATTAATTATATTTTTTTTCTTTAAATTAATACAATATTAAGTATTACCTTCATTAATAAATGAATATATACTTTATTAACTTAAAAGTAAAAGTTAATGTATAATTTAATGATTGACTAATTAAATTATTGTATTTACAAATATTAATTTGTTATAATTAATCATGGGACTGCGACTTTCACATATATTTATATATGATAATTAATCTTGAAATTATTTTTTGTTACATATTCATATTTTCTATCTATTAATATTATTTCTTTATAAATAATAATTACACTTTGCAATCTAAACTATGAGATTTTATATGTGCTACAATCTATATTTCTATTTAAAGAATAAAATTAACATGCTTAAGCTAACTAGGTTTTTTTAGAGTTTTCAATATAAAAAATACTTTGTTGCATTTTTTCATATTTTGCAACCCAAGCAAAATATACAGACATATATATATATATATATATATAAATTGTATATTTAAATTAATTTCAACATATACATATATTACTCAGATATATTGAAGAATTCATACGCTTTATTTTGTTATTCCAACTATAGAATAATCATTGAATTTTATTTTATTAATATCAAGATTTATTTAAAATCTAAAAAGTATTTGAGTATATCAAACCACCATGTAAAATATTAAAACTTGAAAATTAATTTTTCTTAAAATAAAGTTAATAGTTATAGTCAAAATTTGAAAAATTACTTGGATAAATCAAAATATTTAAAAAAATTGAAAAAAAAATAAAAGAAAACACTAATTTTCTTATAATACAATTCAATTATTTTTATTTGATATATTTTGGTGTATCGTGTGATACTTATGTATTTGTGTTTGTTTTAATATTAATTTTCAATTAAGCTATTACGGTGTTCGCATAAGTTAAGATGGATACACACACACAATATATATTTGAATTTTAATATTAGGAGATATTCATTCTTAAAAGTTGATATAATTTATTTTTTACATTTAATAATTTATCTTAATGTAAATTTATAAAATATTATATTTATAAAATGTAAGTTATATTAAATCCATATATCACTTGGAAGAAATTAATATTTACATTATTTATATTTTGGGTTTATATTATTTTGCAACATGTAGTATGTGCGTTTTTCAGTTTCTTTTTTGTTTTTCAATCACAACCTGAACTACACGCTTTTTCACGCTTGCAACCTCTGCCAGCAATTTAAGTGCAAAAAAATAAAAGAATATAGAAAATATTTGAATAACATAAATTGTTAAAAAATCTAAAAAATATTTTTTAAACTCTAAACTTCATTTAAAATACTAGAAAATTAACTTAAACATGTTGAAAATATATTAAAAATTTGAGTTTTTTTTTATAAAAAAGTTCAAATCAAATAATGCTAAGCAAGAAAAATAAAAATTTATTACTTTTTTTTTTAAATCATAAAACTATTATAAATTTCTGAAAATTATCTTTTAAACTCTAAAAATTTATTTAAATTATTTCAAAGTTACCTTGAAAAATTATTTTAAAATTTCTAAAATTTCATTTAAGACATGTGGAAGTATTTATGAAAAGTCTAATTTTATGATATAAGTATATTTTCAATTAATTTTTTGAAAAAATAAATCCTTTTAAAAATATTTAAATTTATTTGAAGTAATATCAAAATTATTCAATTTTTTTATGAAAATTGATTTTTTATTAAAATAATTTCTAAGTTTATGATATTTTAAATAATTTTTTAGAATTTAAAAATAAATATTATATTTTCTAAACATTTTTATTATTTTTAAATAGTTTTTTTGCTCTCAGAAAATTGCTACCAAAGATTGCGAAGGTGAAAAAGCACAAAGTTCAGCTGATCAAAAAATAATTATATTTTAAATAGTTGTAATATAATAATTCTATTTTTTTATATTAGATAATATTATATTTAATTTAATAAAATAATTATATTTTAAATTCCGTGTATCTCACGGAAGCGATACTAGCTAAAAGAATAAGAGAGGAGAAGGAATAAAAAGAGCGTGACCCTAGTTATTTTTCCTCAACAGGAACACAATTCCCCTCTGCACTCAAGTTCCGACGCGCAAGCCATTTCGCCGTCGCTGTCCGCCGCCGGCCCTGCAGTGGCACACTTCTCCTCAGGTTTGCAGTCGCAATAGCACAAATTCTCCTTTTCTCTGTTTGTCAGTTTGTGCGCGTGTTATATTTATTGGTGCTATTGTTTTGCTTTTGTTAACTCAGCTTGAAGATGTCTAACAACCTCCGATATAAAGGGAAATACCCCTATTTCTGTGATAATGGTGAGTTAGTCAGTTAGGGTATTTTGTTTATGGTTTAGCACTGTAGATTTAGGGGATCAAATCTCAATAAAGCACACTCATTTAACTCCCTCAGTCAAGTTTGACCCAGCACTTCCTAACTTTAAACAAACATACCCTTAGTCTTATAATATTATTATTATTATTATTATAGTGAGACTATTTTTAATTTTATGTATTTGGTTTTAGCAAAATCTGATGGATGTCATCAGCTTGATGCTTCTTACTTCGCGGAGCTCAGAGAGAACACCCAATTGGATTGTTACGTCAAGTGGATTGCGTTGGGGGCTGCTCCATCAGTTGTGTGCCTCAAAATCTACTCAGGTACCAAATCACATACAGTTAGCCTCAAAATCATTAGTAATTACTTTTGAGAGATTTTAAGTATACATATCTTTCTTTCTGTAACCAATTCTCACTTAAATCATTCTCCCTTCACAAATAAGAACCTATCAGTTAAAAAACTCTGTCTACCGCCTACCACTCTTGGATTTCTATCAATAAATTCTCTGAGAATTTCAGGCTAATAAAGAGGCTAATATATCTTTCCAATATTTTTATTTATTTTTAATAGTATTATATTACTTTTGTTTATTTCTGCATTTGTATTTATTTCATTCTGATTCATATTGTTGTCATGTCGTGTTCTCTGATTTTATAATTTTTATCTTTGCATTTGTCATTTATTGTGAATATTACTAGTTTTACATTTCCATATTTGTAGTCATCACAATCTCAATATTATTGATCTTTCTGAATTTGAAATTAAAATTTTATTTTAGTCCGACTGATTTATATGTTGGATTTGGTGTTCCTTTTGTTATTATTTTAAATTTGTTTACTAGAAAACAAAAATTTGGCTGTGAAAGACGTAAGGAGAAAAGAAAGAAGGGGCATTTGATAAATACGTTAGTTCAAACAAAAAAATAGAGAACCGAAGATCTAATTGAATGCAGTAAGGGTGAAAAATCTTATAAAAACATGGCAGATAATGAAACATCAAATGGAACAAATAAGTTGAGGGAACAGACCAAAATCTATAAAATGAAATCATTAGTGGTAAAGATAGCGAAATGTCAACACAAACAAATGTTTTGAGGAGGATGAAGATATATCCGGAAAAGAAGAAAATTTGAAAATGATAATGTTGGTTCAACAAATATTTATGATCCGGGGAGTAGAAAAACATTGATACAAATTTAAGAGATTTATTAGTTGAAAAAGGTCCAATAAGGGATGGTGATTTTGATTTTTTCGAAGACTCAAACTCTCAGCGCTTTCTCGCTTTTCTCCTGTCCATTTCATCTGGAAATTACGAAAAGAAGTAGACAAGAGATGGCTGGTGTACTCAAAGAAATTAGATAGAAGAATCAACTAGCAAAGAAAGGTTTAAGAGATTGAAAATATCTTGGTGCTAAACTTAAAAGTCATGAAACAAGCAATGAATATATTGTCAATATGAATAGTTGGGCAGATTTGGAAACTAGATTGGAATATAATAAAACAATTGATAAACATGTGTAAGAATAGATTAACAAAGAGAGTGTTGGAAAAGTATACTTGTAAGAATTGTTGCTATTTTTGATGAATCTTGCAAATAATTTCTTGGCATGTTGTGGAAAAAATGAGAAAATATATTAAGAGTGTAATGGGGATTTTTTGGGACTAGTTGAAATGATTGCAGAATTTGACCCTATCATGAAAGAATATGTTTGGCGTATTAAGATGTGTGCAATACAAAACCATTATCTTGGATATAAAATGCAAAATAAGTTGATAGATATGTTGGCATGTGAAAGTAAAATTAGAAAAACAGCTATAAAAATAAATCAAAGAAGCAAACTATTTTTATGTTATACTTGATTGTACTCCAGATATTAGTCACCAAGAACAAATATATGTTATTCTAAGTTGCATCGACGTATTGGAAAGTCTAGTTAAAAATAGGTGAATATTTTATTGAATTTCTTAAAGTAGATGATACTTCAGGTCAAGGTCTATTTACTGAACTTATAAATGTAATGAATAAATATGTTCTTGATATTAATGGTATAAGAAAGCAAGGATATGACAATGGGGCAAATATGAAAGAGAAACATCACAATGTTCAGAAAAGATTGTTAGACATAAATTCTAAAGCGTTTTACACACAATGTGGTTGTCATAACCTTAATTGTTTGCTTTGTGATTGGCTAATTCTTGCTCTAGAGCAATGACCTTTTTTGGAGTGATACGTGTATATTCATTATTTTCTTCTTCAACTAAACGACGTATAGTATTTAAAGAACAGTTTCACAGCATGTGGTTGTCACAACCTTAATTGTTGCTTTGTGACGTGGCTAATTCCTGCTCTAAAGCGATGACCCTCTTGGAGTGATGTGTATATTAATTATTTTCTTCTTCGACTAAAATAATTATTATCTTGAATTATTACACTTTGAATTTTGATTTGTTTGTTCTGTTTATTTTTTAGGTGGGCAAGAGAAAAAGTGGGGTTCCGGCTTTATTATCAGCTGTGATGATATTGCCGAGGGTCAATTCGAGGGAAGTATCATAACATCAGCCAGTCTTCTTAAGGTTGATGATACCCTCGATACTCCTCTAGATGATCTTAAGGTACTTGCTTTTCTAAAATCAATAACATACATCTAAATATATTCATGTCTTGTAAATTTTTAATTCTTAGTTGTATTTATAGGTTGTAGTGGTGTTAGCTGGTGGTGAGCAAATGAACGGTGAAATTGAAGCGGTAGACTACCATTTCAACGTTGCTGCCATCAAAATTCAGTCTGTTCATACTTTAAAGGTTTCAAGACTGAGGGAGATTCATGACTGCGTCTTACTTGCCCAAAACCAGCCGTTTGCACTTCGTCCTCATTCTGATTTATTTCAGCTGACGCCTGGAGCTCCTATCCTGTCACTTGGTCGCTACCATGATCATCTAAGTAATATTATGGTAGCACCAGGCGTATATTGGTAATAATATGCTTTTGTGTAATTTTATTATTTTATTACGTTTATTTGATATGACTTTGCACTGATTTTCTTTTTTTTTTTTTCCTTGAAGTCTTGAGCAATGTGGATTCGATTGTAAAGAGCTCATGAGGTCGAGTTGCAGAATTACGAAGGTACTCGTCTTTCTTTTAGTTGCAGAATTACAAAGGTAATTGTCTTTCTTTTAGCTAAATATAGTGGATTGATCGTGAATTAATAAATCTTTTTTGCATTGTATGATAGTGTGGCATAGGGGGGCCAGCAATCAATGAAGATGGTGAGGTCATTGGGATGAATTTTTATGCCTTGGGGTTTACCCCATTTCTGCCAATCAACATTATCATCAAATGGTGGAAGTTGTGTAAGAGGTGTTTTAATATAACTTATTTTAATTGGTTTTGCTTGTTAATTCTGTTGTCTATACACACTTTTGAAAAATTCTGGTGAAGAAAATTATGATAATTGTTCATTAATTAGAGTTTTGGTGCAGGAACTATTCCCGACCTTATCTTGGAATCGAAACAAGCAACCTATTCACTCTCGGTAGAGGTGATTTGGAGAAGATAATGAGAATGTTTCCCGATCTCAAGGATTTTGAAATTGGCATTATAGTTGATGAGGTATTATTTCTCTTTATTATTTGGTTTTAATGGATTTTACAGTATATATGTATCTAATTGTTTTTTCAGGTTGCTCCTGATTCTCCTGCTAGTTCTGCCGGCTTACGACCATCTGATATTATAATCAGATGTGATGGAGCAGATATTAGGAGCTCCTTACAGGTACCATGCTTTGCTTTAAATAGATCAAGCCTTCTAATCACAGTTGTATTCTGACCTCTATGGCATAAAAACTGTCCAAATTAAAATAATTTCCTTGAGATATCTTTTCTTGATAATTATGCTCGAGTTTTTTATTTTATCTTTTCCATTTTGTAGGGGCCAAATTATTTTTGGGGTTGGGGATGTTGATTTTGGGGGAAATAAAAGTTAAACGAACAAGACGGAGACCATATTAAGAATCTTTTGTTAGTTTAAAAGCAGTTAGATATTGATTTGAGAGGGTGCACAGGTTGAAGGTTTTTGTCGCAAAATTGTGCCTTGCCTACCAACAAGGAAGAATTGCATTTTTTATGTTAGATATTATTTTTGTCACCTATTAGCATGCTTGAAGAAAATGTAGAATTATTAATATACTAACCCTTTGAAATTTTATGTTCCATTTAATAGTTATTTTCAAACTTTTATTTCTGTAAGATTTCTTGTCATACAGTTGAACTAGAACTATTTTAGGTCTATTGAGATTCATTGTGCATATGTTGGTTTAATTCAGATGTCACACTCCTCTGTATGTGTGTAACATATGTGGTTTTAATCCTTGTCATTGCTGCTATAACAGTTCTTTGAGGTAATATGGAACAAGGTTGGGAAATCAGTAGAGCTGGTTGCAATAAGAACTGATGGAACTCAACGGACTCTGAATGTGGTGGTTGCTCATACGAATCAGCTTAATCGGTAATTATTATCTTCTTGCTCTTGTGAAATAGTTAATTGAAAATGATGAACAACTTAGTTTTTTTTTCCCCGATACTGACTTTGCTTAATTTTATTGATTACATAGTTGGCCGATCCTAAACTAGGAGAGATCGTGACGGGATCTTCTTTTGCCATTTTGTCATGAAAGTGCAGGCAGTAAAATATGGTTGGCCTCATAAGATTTACTTGGAAATTTGGTATGTAACTTTCTGGCATGATGAAAGTTACTTCCGAATTTGGTATTTGTTTTTTTAAAACTAATTGTAACTTAGTTATCAACTTGCCTGTAACATCTCAAACATAATTATTTCTTATTTATTGCGTAACTTTGTGTATTTTACGTTTACTGTATCACTTTTGTTAGGTAAATTTGACTTCCTGTATCTATTGCTTAATGTAATTGTGGCTTGACATTAGAAATATGTTCCCAATAATTTTTTTACTTATAGAAATAGAAACAGATGATACCATAACATTATACTATTCAAGAAACAATCCTAGAAAAACAAAAAAATTGCAAACAATATTTCATATAAGCCTCTTACTATTTCTAAGTCTCCTTCACATTTTTCTTCTTTTTCTATTGGTGCAAATTAAGTTGATACTTTATCCTTCAGGCACATCTTACCTACATCAAGCTTGACCATCATTCTCACCACAAATTTCTTAAATCTTACAACTCCCCTAAATTGCCTGGAAAATATTAGTAAAATTGTCCTTCAACAGAAAAATTGAAAACTTTATATTGTATAATTGAGATTCTGCAGTTTAAAATTATAATTGACCAGGTTGTGTATCATGTCCACCAGGTCGTGTATTATGTCCGAAATGATACACAGCATTCTTATGTCACAACCAATTGAGGTTAAAGTCCTTCAACAAAAAGAGGGGATAATTTTGGTAATGTGGGTATTTTTACAATTTAAAAGTTAAAGTGACAGAAAATTAAGTTTGCAATTTCTGCTTGGGCTTATAACCCTATTTTCACATAACAATTGTATTGATGTAATGATTGCAGTATTGCACAGTAAAAAATTCCGTACGTCTTTGAAAACAGACTACATCATAAGACATGCAAATATACGGTAGATTTTGTGCATAACGCACACCACTTTAGGTTGCAGTCTATTTGAAATACAGTCAGCACGTTGAATTTCTTTTTTGTTTAGGGAAAATTGATACCGTAGTCTAACAGAGTTATAGTGAGATGTTTTTTGCATAGTTTAATTTTTTACATGTAAAAGTAGTCAAAGTCTGTCAAAGAGAGTTTTTATTTCATATACACGATATAAAATTATTGTGTACGCGATACGATGTAAAATTATCGTGTACCCAATGAAAAATTATCATGTACACATATACACGATATAAAAAATATCGTGTACACGATAAACAAATTTCTTGTTACATGTACATGATAATATTTTATCTGTACACGATATAAAATTATCGTGTACACGATAATATTATCATCCCTGACACAAGCTGGCTACTTTTTCAAATAAAAAGGCAAACTATCCAAAAAGCATTTAACTATGCCCCTGCACTACAACAAATAAGGGAATTAGGGACGAATGGAAAACGTCACTAAAAGTGATGAAAATGTCACTAATAGTTATGTGGGACGAAATTATTTCGTCACATCAAACGTCACAATATCCTAGTCGCTAATAGTATTTAGAGACGAATTTTTCAAAACGTCTCTAAAACATTTTTTTAGCGACGTTTCTTAATTGTCTCAAAAGATTATTTTTAGTGACGTTTTTCTAATTGTCTCAAAAGATTTTGTTTAGTGACGATTTATATTTGTCTCAAAAGATTTCTTTAGGGACGTTTTTTTAATTGTCTCAAGAAAAATTCTTTTAGTGACGCTTTTTTAATTGTCTCAAAAGATTTTTTTTAGTGACGTTTTTCTTAATTGTCTCAAAATAGTTCATTTAGCGACATTTTTTTTATTGCCTCAAAAAAAATCTAGTTACATTTTTTTAATTGTCTCAATATAGTTATTTTAGTGACGATTTTTTTAATTGTCTCAAAAAGAGTTCTTTTAGTGACATTCTTTTATTGTCACAAAAGATCACTTTTAGTGACTTTTTTTTGTAATTGTCTTAAAAAAATATTTTCTGCGACGTTTTTTTAAATAGTTTAAAAGATCTTTTTTAGTGACGTTTTCTTTATTTGTCTCAAAAGATCTTTTGTGGTAATGCATAAATTATATTGCCTCAATATTATATATTACAATACCTGATAGTACCTTTAATAATAGAACAACATAATAAGAGAGAGAATAATAACCAACACACAAGTGAATCTTCAATAACAATTTGCATGTAAATGACGATTGTTCTTAACTTGATCCATCTAAAAACAAAGCAATTTCATTCAAAATACAATACAATTACCCATTTGCATATGTGATTCAGTAGGAATGAATAAATCGTAAGCTAGCAACTCGTCAACAAAAGCCTAATAAAACAACAATTATTATTATAAAATATTTTCTATCCTCAGGTCGAGCTCACAAGAACGAAAAAACGGCCTGTCCCGACCCTGTAATCAAGGGAGAGCAATACCAAATTAGAACTCAATCATATTTAGTTCCTCAGATCAGAAAGTCATAGATGCAAAGTTAGATATGGAAGCAATATGCAAATCAATCATATTTGTGGTACTTAAAAAGAAATAGGAAACAAAAATATATTTACATACACCAGCTAACCAATAGTTTAATAAATGATTTAAAACTCAAGCAATGATGGTGCCTGATTATGTAACCGAAAGTATTAGTCTTTTTAAAGTATCATTGCGTCTACTTATTAAAACCAAAATCACATGAGACACTTTGAAATTGAGAAAATTACAGAATTTCAAATAAAATAATACATAAAAATTTATTCATATGAAAATATGTTAAATTAAATTATGTGTGGAAAGTTGCATAAACTGAATGAGCCGTCCGGAAGTTCAAATTATGTTGAGATGTTTGGATTAATTCAGAAACGCTCAAAATAAAAAGAAGCTCTAGGACTAGGAGTATATACTAACTACTTAACTTGCTCATCATTTTTCTTGTTACAAACACAAAGAGAAACAGAAATACAAAAACAAACAGAAAATGCGGAGGCAGAAGATGGGGTTTGATGTTAATTGCTGACCTGCTTTCAGTACCGGAATAGCTCACGAAAGTTTGCAGTTAACAGTTGGCTTCACATAAAGCTAGCTCAACAGGATGCACACTGCATAAGTCATTGGAGAAACTGATGTACTCATGTATTTATTTTCAGTTAGAACAGTAAAATTATAGTCCCTCTAGTGACAAAAGAAGCTTTTTCCAAGAATCAGTCTAGTATAAATAGTACTCCCTCCGTCCCGCTCAGTTTTGCACGTAGGGACGGGCACATATATTAAGAAAAAACTGCTTTTTGCTTTTGGTTGACTTTTTTAAAGGTGGAGATTGAGGGTGGAGATTTTGAGGGTGGAGATTGTAAGAGAAATTTCCTTTTTAAGGGTGTGCAAAACTGAATGGGACGGACCAAAAAGGAAAGTGTGCAAAACTGAGCGGGACGGAGGGAGTAATTAGTATTTCAAAACTTCTATATATATACATGTATGTTCTATTCTTTCATCACATTTCTTGCTCAACTAGGGTTCATTTTCTACCATCACACACAGAGATACACACACACAAAAAATATTATTATTATTATCAGAATAAAATGGCAAAAATTATTGGAATTGTTGCATGCTTCTTCATTGTGGCATTGGATGTCACTGCTGGAATTCTTGGGATCAAAGCTGAAGCAGCTCAAAACCAGGTGTTTATGTATTTATTATTATCATTATCATCATCATTTTGGGCATATTAAACAATGCAGAATAGTAGTAGGTGACATGGTCAGTTAGCCAATTATTTGCAATGTTTGGTTTTCAGAATATTTCCAAAATCACAACTAATTTTATTTATTAAAAAAAAGGATCAAAATCTCCATCTTCAATCTCCACATTTGAAAGAAAAAAAAATTCCACAAAATTTATTTTTTCTTTTTTTAACTTCCGTGTCGGGTCAACTAGACAAGTTAAGCCGAGACGGAGGGAGTATTCATTAATTGAATTAGTAATATCATACAATTGTTTGTAAAAGAGAAAACAATATTCTAAAATACCGGAACAAATATAATTTTTTTCACAAAAATATGTGTTAATTAGCAACAAATTTTAGAACAAAACATACATATCATGTTAATACTGTCAAGAAATTCATGTAATTAAATATATTTTCATGTTGACATTTTCTTAACCCATTATACAAAGTCACATAGTTTTCAAAAACTTTTCAGTTAGATAGATATCTGAATTTATTAATATTAAACAAGTACACATATTAGCACAATCAGTGGGTAATGATGGAAGATAATGATATGTATATTATTTGATTTGGAAAAAGTGTGATGTAAAGTATTGACCTGGGTAGCTATTAGTTAAAAAGTAAACCCTGCTCTCCATGCATAAAAATAGCCACTTTTAAAGTTAGCCATTTTATTCAAAGCTTTTCCTTCCCTTTTTTAGCTCTGAAACTCCCTTCAAAAAGAAACACTCTACACTCTACATACAATAGACATACAGAATTCAAGAGCTTTTGCAGACACAATGTGATGGTGAAGTATCAATCACTCTACACTCTACATACAATAGACATACAGAATTGAAGGCGGATTGCAGTGTTAGAGACTGCAATTCTGCAATTCATCCATAGGTTATTGAAGCTCACAAGTTTTCATTTTCCATGGAAAACCAGATTAATTTCATCAACAAATCACAAAATAGAAGCACAATTTTTTCAATCAACACTATCTTCTGCATAAAAAGTAGGTGCCATTTCCAGGTATAATGAAATACAGAATCGGAAGAAAAACTTACGAACTAAGAACTTCAGCATATAGAAGAAGAACGGAATAGATTGCGGTAGATTGTAGATAGCTGGTTGAAAAGCGGAGGAGCAGAGAGAGACGTCGAACGATGATCGGCGTCGGTGTGGAGTTGGCTACTGCTGGTCCAAACCTCTACCAGATTCGGTCAGGAGTTTGCAAATTCTGTCAGGAGTTTGTTACATATAACCATAAAAACTTCTATATAGTTTATGCTACATATAAATTAAATGCTCCTGATATAGAGGTTTTGTCTCCTCACATCTGTATAAGTTCTCTAGCCTGAGGTACTTGTTATAACAGTTTAACCATAACCAGATATAGTGCTTCCCTCATGCAGTGTTTCTGCAATATACAACAAACCGAAGAAAGTGTATCCTAATCTGCTTCTTTTCTCAGGTCTCAATGTTACTCCTTGTACTATCAACATCAGTAAATGATTTTTCATCATTATCAAGAGCATATCTGCATATTCATTCTAACAAGTCTAATTTCATTTCAATACTCAATACGTGACAACATTCCATCATGCTTTCTTCTTCGATTTCTCATACGTAACAAACAAACAAACAAATTCAGAAAAGATTTGTAGTTGTGATTCATAAAGTATGTGCAAAATAGGTTGCACCCCATTATCTTCTTTCATTTCCTTGTAACAGAGGCAGCCTGTTTCATTACAGGGGCTGATTATCACCATCCTCCACTATTGCTACTCCAAATAAATATATCAGATCTAGCTGTAATATTCTAAGTGGATTTTACCTTAAAATACAAATAGTATAACAGATTCTCATATAACAGACCTTTTTTTCGGTAAGATTATATAACAAACTGATTCACAAAGAGCAATGTCGAATTATTAAGTTCAATTAGAAATGAATCTAATATTTTCTAAGTTCAGATTTCCTCTTCAGTTCACCCTGCTAAGTGCTAACATTAATCTTGTAAATGCTAAAAACCACCCGTGGTATAGCCTATTTCAATTTCAGTGAGGCATTTCATCAAACATGTCGAATACAAGAGATTCAAAGGCTTCTTTACACCATACCTTACCTTCTTTCTCGTCAGTTCGGCATTGTTTCAGCTTAGATAGACTTCCTTCAAATACAAGAGATTCAAAGGCATATTACTATTATTTCATACACTAAGAAATTTCAGGCAAATGTGAAATGCAACTTGCGATAACACCGAATTGAATTATAATTGAGTTACCTGTTTCCCAAATTGTAAGTTTCAGCCTCTTTCCACCAGTAGAAAGCAACTTTATCTTATATCAACTCCTGAACATGTTTAAATCAAAATCAAACATCATCCTTTACTGAATCTATTCGAGAAATTTGTAGATTTAGAAAACGAAAACAAGCAAAACGTGAGGGGAGAGAGAGAGAGCTCCTGCTGCTAAGTATGCTGGAGAGAGCTCGCGTGGTCGAGGAGAAGGGAGAATGAGTGTTGGCAATCGACGAGGAGAGAGAACGGCAGCTCGGGCGCGATTGTCGACGAGCTGCAGGGAGAGTTGAAGATCGTCGGCGGGCGCGAAGAGATGAACGAGCTGCAGTGAACGATTCTGCAGGGAGCTGGGAGTTTCTAATTTGGGGAAAATTGATATATTTGGCGTTCTAAAAAATTAACTAAGAGAGATAAGAGAGAAAAATGATATATTTTGAGAAAATGTTACTTGGCTAATTAATTAAAAAAACGTACTTAAAAGAATTAAAATTAAAAATTTTGCTTATAATTTATACAATTTGTTATTTATTATATTATATAAAAACATAAAAAATGTGCTTATGTAGTTTTAAATGAAAATAAAATTCTAAAATTAAAATAAAATGATATTGTGATGTTTTAAGGGGAAACGTCACAAAATGTGTTTTAAGTATTTTTTAAATTAAAAGAAAATGATATTGTGACGTTTTAGAGGAAAACGTCACAAAATGTGTTATAATTAATTCTAAAATTAAAAGAAAATGATATTGTGACGTTTAAGGGAAAAACGTCACACAATGTAATAAAATAATTTTAAAATTAAAAGAAAAATGATATTGTGATGTTTTAAAGAAAAAGTCACAAAATGTAATAAAATAATTATAAAATTAAAAGAAAATGATATTGTAACGTTTTAGGGGAAAACGTCATAAAATGTAATAAAGTAATTCTACAATTAAAAAGAAAACGATATTGTGACGTTTTAGAGGAAAACGTCACATAATGTAATAAAGTAATTTTAAAATCAATAGAAAATAATATTGTGACGTTTTAGGGGAAAACGTCACAAAATGTAATAAAGTAATTATAAAATTAAAAGAAAATGATATTGTAACGTTTTAGGGGGAAAACGTTACAAAATGTAATAAAGTAATTCTAAAATTAAAAAGGAAAATGATATTGTGACGTTTTAATGAAAAACATTACAAAATGTAATAAAGTAATTTTGAAATTAAAAAGAAAATGATATTGTGACGTTTTAGGGGAAAACGTCATAAAATGTAATAAAGTAATTTTAAAATTAAAAGAAAATGATATTGTGACGTTTTAGGGAAAAACGTCACAAAATGTAATAAAGTAATTTTAAAATTAAAAGAAAATGATATTGTGACGTTTTAGGGGACATCGTCACAAAATGTAATAAAGTAATTTTAAAATAAAAAAGAAAATGATATTGTAACATTTTGAGACGATCTTATAAAAACGTCACTAATATAAACAATTTTGAGACGTATTTTAAAAAAGGTCACAAAATAATGTCTCATTTTGAGATGTTTGTAAGAAAACGTCACTAATATCAATCCTTTTGAGACGTTCTAGAGAAATGTCACAAAATAATGTAACATTTTGAGACGTTCTTAGAAAAACGTCACTAATATACACAATTTTGAGACGTATTTAGAAAAGTGTCACAAAATAATGTCTCATTTGAGATGTTTCTAAGAAAACGTCACTAATATCAATCATTTTGAGACGTTCTTGAGAAATGTCACAAAATAATGTAACATTTTGAGACGTTTAAGAAAAGCGTCGCTAATATATATGATTTTGAGACGTATTTAAAAAAATGTCACAAAATAATGTCTCATTTTGAGACGCTTTTAAGAGAACGTCACTAATATACATCGTTTTGAGACATTTAATAGAAATGTCATAAAATAATGTAACATTTTGAGACGTTTAAGAAAAGCGTCATTAATATACAGTATTTTGAGACGTATTTAGAAAAATGTCACAAAAAAATGCCTCATTTTGAGACGTTTCTAAGAAAACGTCACATATAGTATACCATTTAGAGACGTTTTTTAAAAAATGTCACATAATAATTTATTTGGGACAATATATGCAAAACGTCCCAAAAATCAACCTATTTGAGACGATTTAAAAATCATCTCAAAATAAATCGTCCCTAATTCCCTTATTTGTTGTAGTGCTGACAGGCCACTGCACACCATTTCCGCTTTTGTTTATGTTTCAAAAAGTTTAAGTCATACGTGAAAGTAATGGATAAGATTAGAATATGGGTTTTAGTTAATTAATAAGTTATATTAATTAATTAATTAAAGCAGACCAGAATATTATGCTCATATACCTAGGGTATATAAACTATATATATATTTATTCCCTACCTTAGGGAGTAATTAAACTTGTCAGTAAGAAACATCATAGAGGTCAATAAGGAATTTCATAGCAATCACTTATTGAACGATTGTATCGAGAATAGTTCCTGCGGTGGACGGCATACGCATGGATACTTGAAGTGGTGAATCAATTGTTCAATTCTGTCCGATTAATTATTCAACACGTAAGTAATTTGAATTTATGCGTAATAATTGTTAAACGTTAGTTTTAGTTATAAATCTAGATCGTAATTCACGACTGTTTATTTCGCTGCGTAACATTGGATTTAGTCGAAAATTACTAATAGTAGGTATCAGAGTTCGGGACTCAATTTATAATTAATTTAAACTCAGATTAATTGTGGATTTAAATAATTGATGAAACTGATTTTTCAAAACCAGATTCTCGTGATTGAATAATTAGGAAATTGTTTGTTAATTACATTCAAAGTTTTTGAAACCAATTTTTTACGAAATTAGTTTTGGCGAAGCCCCGTCATACCTACGTCTGCTGCGCAACCGCTGTATGCTAGTTTGGCCGGCGACGGTGGTGTTGTGCTTTATGGACTTATTTGTGACCTTATGATGAATTTTTTGTGAAGGTTTGAAAAAAAATTAAAGTTGCTCTGTTTCTGTGGCCTTATTGCTGGCCAATCTGAATATCTTCAGTTTTGTTGGTAGTTTTGTGCTTTCTGGGCATGTTTGTGTCCTTATGATTAATTTTTTGTGAGGGTTTGAAAAAAATTAAAGTTGCTCCGTTTCTGGGTTTGTTAGTGACCTAGTGATGAACCTTTTTTGGATGGTTTAGTTTACAAAGACAGCTACTTTGTCAATGATGCCTTATTGCTCCCCATTCTGATGTTCTCAACTGAAACTAAACAAAACTTTTTTAAAACTGGACATGATTTTTTCAAAATTGGACAAATTATTTTTAAAAACTTAACATTAGTTTTTTTTTTTAATAAAGCAGAACATTAACATTAGCATTTTTATAAATTGAAAATAAACACTTACCAAATGTTTACAGCCTAAACAAAGCTAAACATCATTTTTGTGTTTATGCTGTAAACACTTGTGCAAATAGTGCTTTCTTAGATACCTAAACTAAATCGCATGTATCCCAAATCCGTCATTAAGTCACCTATGTCATACGTACGTGAAGCATGTTCATTTGTAATTAAATGATCTAGTCCATCCCTCACAATATCTTCTGTTACTTCTAATGATGTAGGAAGAGTCCCTTGTCTTGTTTGTGATCTCTTTCCCATGTGTGGTTGCCTATAGTTGTTTCCCCTCTTCATCTTCATTGTCTCTATCTTACATGACTGCAAGCTTAGAAATACGGAGTTGAGATTGTTTACTTTTATTCTGTCAAAAGATTGGAGGACATTATCCACGAGCTCTTGTATTGTGTAGCTTGCTGTCTCTACTTGCAAACTTTGTATGACTCTGAAATACCCCAAGTCCAGCATGTTTGTGTCTGGTGAATTTGGGGGTTGACACATAATTTGAATGTTAAAACCATCTGCTGAGGCTGCACTTTTGAAATCTGTGTCATGATTGCTGAGATGAGGTCTTGCATTATCCTGTTGTATGATTATGGTTTTACTTGCTCCTTCAGGCCATTTTGCCTTGTTGCTGGTAGAATCTGTTATTGCCCAATGATGAAACACTAATTTTTGCAAAAATTAAGTGTGTTAATAATGTAACTGTTGTTGTCCATCGAGCTAAATTAAATGTGCTAGGATAGAATTTAGGAGACTTATTAACACAAGAAATACTAGATGATGATAATTTTCTGATAGTATGTAGTCACCTTGTCCAAGATGCAGTTTTTGATAACTTCTTCATTAATAGAGTTAATCGGTTTGGTGACCAATGTCCCTCTTACTCGATTAACACTGTTTCTGAGGGCAAGCTCCATTGTTGTGAAGGCGAAAATTCCAAATTCTCCATTAAACAATGGAGTCCCGTTTGCTGCGTAATGTGGTCTTGCTACGACGCACATAAACATAACTTTGGGTATAAACCTCTTGCTTATACACACCCTATATGCACTGACGGACCTATATGGGGGCCAAGGGGGTACTGGATCCCCCTGGCCCCGGTCGAAATGTGCTATTATATAAGTATGTTTTGGTCGATTTTAATACAACTAAATAAAATAAAATAAATAATTATATTATCTGACTTAAATATGATTTAAGAATAACCAATCGATATATTCTTAAGTGTAGCCCTCCGGCCCTGGTCGAAATGTGCTATTATATAAGTATGTTTTAGTCGATTTTAATACAACTTAATTAAATAAAATAAATAATTCTATTGTCTGACTTGAATATGATTTAAGAATAACCAATCGATATATTCTTAAGTGTACGAAATAGAGATAAAAACTTCAAAAAATAGAATGAAATGTTTCGAAACACTAAATCTTGATTATCTTTTTTTAATAATTGAATCGATTTATTAATCTTACCAATACCATTAATACTTTTTAGTTTTATATATATAGTTGAATATTATTGAAGCTCATGGACAGATTTAGAGGTGCCCCCGATCCTTTTAGATTTTCTAAAATTTTAGTTTAATTTAACCAAATATTAAATTTAGAGTATAATGTATGAGAGTTTGTTTTCTAGCCTTCTCAAAATGAGTCACCTACTTGATATAAAATTTGTCTTGGAATCTGAGAGTATAATTAAAAAAAAAAAAAAAATCCCGATAAAATGAGTACCTAGATTTGTGTATAAATGGCCCCCCTCGATGAAATTTCTAGGTTCGTCACTGCCTATATGGATCATCCTCTTCAGCTAATTTATATGTCTGTTCACATGTGCGTTTCATATAAAACCACTTTTCGTCAATGTGAACAGTGTTGTGCATGCTATTATACCTAATCTTGTTTGTTGAACTGTCATGATGTAAGAAGCCAAGGCTGTATTTGAGCCTTTGCAGCCTATTTGCATCTGTGAGTAATGACTTAATTGCATTTGAGTGCGCTTTTATTGCTCCTGCTTTCACGAATCTGCCAACTGTGATTTTGCTCACTTGCAACTCTTTGACAAGTTTTCGGATCGTCCCCTTCTTCGAAAATGGTATGGATTTCAAAGCTTCTTTGTCTAGAGGAATCTGAACTTTAGATGCTGACCTATGTTTAATTTCTAAAAATGTAACAGGTTTACCGTCACTAATCATCTTTTTTTACCACTGTCTAGATAAACTGAATCGTCCTCGTCGAAACTCCAAATGATGCTGCGACTTCCTGCAGCTTACCACGGTTAACAACTCCATCGATGTTGTTACAAAAAAGAAATTGAACAATTAGGAGTCGATCTGATGGAATCAAGTTAGGCCCCTTCCTTCCATTACGATCTTCATCCATTGTAGAGTTTGATGTAATAAATATACTAACACATTGAATTTCTGAAATTGTGTGAGTTGTTATGTGAGAAATCTGCTGTAGTTTTTTTGCTGTAATAAATGATGTAACAGGTTTTTTATAGAAGGTTTTTATTGTGGTTGAATTTTCATTTAGGAGGGAATTTGTACTGGACTTTGATGTTTCTACTGTTGTAATCTAGGAAAACTATTGGATTTGAGTGAGAATTTTCCCCTAAATTTTTTTGATCTGAAATTTTTGAATTTTTTCAGTTTTGCAGTGTTTATTAAGTTTTTGGTACTGTATCTACAGTACTTGTTACTGTTCACTCAGAGAGTTAATTAGGATTAACTCGCTAATTAACTCCTTAAGAAAAAAAAAAAATACTAGTCTAAAAGTCAATAAAACATCTTCTACATTTTTTAACCTCCGTGCCCAATCAACTGTGAAAACTTAACCGGGACGAAGGGAGTATCTCCTAATAGTGAGATATGTGTCCGATAGGGGACATGGAACATGTAGCGCCCCCCCCCCCCATAATGTTTCCAATGTCAACTCCAAAGGTTCTTCATGTTGCACTTGTAGTCGAAGAGCGCCTCATGCGTTTTGCCGTATTCTGTGAATTTTCTTTATCTATTTCATAATCTTACTGTATAATAAAATGGAATCCTCTGTAAATGGAAATCTGATAATTTTCTCGCTAATTTCATCTTCTAAATATAATAAGTTTAAAACATAATTAACGTAATAGCAGTAAGATATTTGTACACATATGGTAAATATTTGTATATATATGATAAAATATTTTCAAAATTATTTCCAAATTTAAATTTTGTTGGCAATTTCTATATAAAACAATTATAGTTGACGACTTTTGATTGATTTATTTTATAATAAAAATCCAAATAAATTTTGAAAAGCAAACAATAAAATTAAAATTCATGAAAAACATGAAATTTGATATATTTTACATTAAAAACAGAAAAAGAACAAAAAATTATTGAATAATAATAAAAACTAACCATTTTACAATATTACAATTGATCAGAAGCAATAAAAACTAACTATTATTCGCTTTTCTATATTCATGGATAACATTTGATTTTTTATAAAGAACAAAAAAAGCACAGAATACATGTGCTCATGTAAGGGATAAAGAATTTAGAGATCTGCTTTATTGTATATATATATCTCACAAATGTTATGCTTTTTCCAATTTTCTAAAGACACTAATAATTTATTAGGTAATTTATTTTTTTTTTATTAATAAAAAATAAGTTATCAATTAAATTATTCAATTATTTAAGTTTAACTTTTTTACAAATAAAGATATTTAAATCAGAAGGAAAATTATGAAAAAACTATAAATGCATACTGTCATCAACACATAAAATTAGACATCATAGACAATATAATATATTACTCAAATGGATAATTATAGACTCATATTTGTATTTTTACAACAATTATCTTCATAAACATATGTATAGTGCAAGGTGTTATAATATATAAATTTCAAAATAGATGATTTTATACATTTAAATTATTATGCGGTCTGTGTCAGTTGACTGCCTGGATTGAGAGTGAGGGGCCGTTTGGGTACAACTTGCTAGTGCAACAGTTAGATCTCTTAAGCTAGCTTCTAGAGACAATCGACACTTGGATCCATCGTTCCTCTTCCTTGCAATTGCTTCTAGAATTGTGATCTCCATATAGTCATTGGATACCCTATTTAAGACCAAGTCAATCTTAAGTTGTTTCATCGACGCTGCAATTTCCTTTACAGACTCTTGCTTAATCCGCATGCACTTTACCTCCTTAAATTTTTCTTTAATATGTTTCACAAGAGGCTCTTGATTTGTCTGCATACGCCTCACCTCATCCGAGATTTCTTTAATATGGTGGACAACTTCATGGAGGATCTTCTCACGTGCATTAGCACAAGCTAGTGGTGGGGTGAATTCAGTTGCTCCTTCCGTTTCGTCCTCTGATTGGCTATAATCCTGTTGGTAGTTCCCGTAGCTGTACTGTTTCTGTTAAGACACAGATCAAATTAAAATTCATCGGAAGGATGTTGATGATTTACTCAAGTAAATGAGGTATTAAAATTAATGAATGCATCACATTTTCTGATGAAGCTCCTATAATATCGTTTATTAATAAATGTAGTCATATTGATCTAAAAATAAAAAGAGAAATTCTATAAAACTACAAACTACAAAACAAATTGGACCCCGTATCCTTCAAACTTCGAAGTGTTTATTGTTACAAAAAAACACGTTTGCACCAAAATTAGATACATTAGAAGCTCATACAAAAAAAGTGCCCTGAAAATGTAACAAGATCTAAAAACCTGTCACAATTTCCAGCTATTGAGTATCCTGGAAAATTGTATTAAAAAATATATGAAGTGAGATTGATAAAAAATATATATTTATAACTACAAAATGAAAACAATTTCAACAGGTAGTCTTTAAATTTCTAGTACGGAGAACACACGCTAATTATACATAACCACTATGATGCATGCAGATGTACTGCATTGCAGATTAAACCCTGGCCTATTAAAGAAAGACACTATAATCTGCAACATTCTAAAACAAATCCAATGCCAAATGGATCGGCCTGCTATATATCCTATACTCATGAACACAAATTAAAAGAAAATTTATCGACATGTTACCTACCAAGACAAAGTTGCACCATTTATTTGTATTTATCTTCTTCAATAGACGTTTTCCGCTATTCAATGGAATATTATCCAAAACCAATAACTGGAGTCTTGGCCAGTCCACTGGACCATATACCAGCACCTTCACAGGTAGCACATCTGCAAGATCAAATTAACAAATCAGAAACATCACTTCACCTTTTACAGATATAATACCCATCTATATAAAACCTACACTCATAACTACGTGGTGGATGTCGTTGCTTTGCTGAAATTTCTTTATGCCTCTTACCATGTGATACCCGTTATTTATGCATGTATTTAGGTCGACTTAGGTATATATTTCATGATATTTACATGCATATTAGGCAAATAATTGTTGTTATATTGGGCAATTTGATGTGTTGTGACTTGTTTTGGAATTAATTAGGTGATTTTATTCCATTTGGACGAAGTTTGGAGTAGAAACAAGTCAAATAGGGTAAAAAACAGATGAAATGAGAGTTAAAAGAGCAAAAGGGTCGACCACGACCGCGTCCAAGGTTGAGGCCATGAAAAAAAGTGGCTTAGAAAGTGCAAAACACACTGCCCAACCATCATGGTCGCGACGATATAGGTCGCAGTTGCAACGAAAAGTGTCCCAAAAGTGAAGTTTTCTGTCAGCTTGACACACCTCTAGTATTTTGGCCATATCTTGAGATCTACAACTCCGATTGAAGTGAAATTGGTGGCATTGGAAAACTGATTCAAGTGTTAAAAAATTTCTTGAAAGGGGCAAAGCCCAAAAATTACCAGAAGATCAAAAATGGTTTGGAAATCAGACCTGAAAACTCGCTAGGGTGCCCTATCGCGGGTGCGACAAAACCCCTCGCGGGCACGGCACATTCAACCATTTTAAGGTGTTTTTAGTCTGAGATATGTCCCGACCGTGACAAAGCTCGCTCGCGGCCCCGACAAAAGGTCACATTTACGAAGATTTCCTAATTTTATTAGGATTTTGATGCTATCTTCTCAAGATATGACCTCAACTCTATAAAAAGGATCCCAAACTTGAGTTTTAAGGGAAAATGGGATACACTTTCATATTCTAAACACTCGGGAATGCTTGGGAGGGACGGATCGAAGATCAAGGAGGAAACAATAAAGCTCAAGATCCGACGAAATTGGGTTTTATCTATTTATTTCTAGTTTGTTTTTATATAATGTTTCTTTCTGAATGTTGTATGAATTCAACATTAGTTATAAGTAGCTAAAGTATTCATGTTCTAGGGTTAGAAAGTAGTATTTTACACTGATGTTTTGATTTTACTTTTAAATTATAGACTCCAGTTTAATATATGTATCTATGCGTTTGTTTCATCCTTACGATTGAATTTAATTTGACCAATTAGGTTTAATTTACTTGTTTAACAATTTCACTTCGAGAGAAAGGAATTGTTAATAGACGGTGATGCATAACAGGATTGTCTATGATTGTGTGGGCATAGATTTAGGGGTTGTTGGAATATAGAATTAGTTAGGTTGTTAAAGATATTGTAACTAAAGGTTGTTAGACTAACTAACTATGCTTAGCTCTATTAGCTCAATAGGAGCTTCTAGAAAGCTTCTAGAAGCAAAACACTTACCTGTATAAATAAGAAGCACACACCACACATTAGTTTAAGTTTTTCTCTCTCTCATTTCTAGAGCATGCAGAATAGCATGTTTTCTCCAAAACTATAAACAGTAAATCTTGAATGAAATATTGTTACGGTTTATTGATTTCAACATGGTATCAGTAGTCTACGGTTCTTAAACTGGGAATTTACTGATTGGATTTCTTTTAGCTTTTTCTTACTTTGCGTTATAGCATTCTTTCTTGATTACACATCAGCTGTTTGAGAAAACGCCACAACTATGGCTTCTTGTAATCTTCCTGAAATTCCGGTTCATATTGAGGTCCCGCCGAATACAGCTCCTCTCCAGATGGATAATCCTCTGTTTCTTTCTCCATCAGATAATCCCGGCATGATGTTGGTGTCTCATCCCTTGACAAGTTTGAATTACATCTCCTGGAAGAAGTCTATGATGTTAGCTCTAGGGGCGAAGTCTAAGCTTGGTTTTGTGACTGGTAAGGTTCCGAAACCCACTGATGATTCTCCTTTATTTGAAACATGGAAGAAGATAGACTGCATGTTGATTTCTTGGATTCTTAATAGTATTAGTAAAGATTTTGTTGAGGCTTTTGTATATGCAAATAGTGCTCAAGAGTTATGGGAGGACATTGCTCAACGTTTTGGTGAGAGCAATGGGCCTCTTCTCTATCAATTACAGCGAGAGATTTCAAGTATTTGTCAAGGAAATGATTCAGTGCAGTTATATTTTACGAGACTCAAAAAGTTATGGGATCAGTTTAATAGTTTGTCCCCATTGCCAATGTGTGGTTGTCCATTGAACAAGAATGTTGTTGATATGGACACTCAAACCAAATTACTACAATTTTTGATGGGATTAAACGATGCATTTGATAATGTTAGGAACCAAATTCTGTTAATGGATCCTCTTCCCCCAATTAACAAAGCCTATTCCATGATCATTATGGTAGAAAAACAAAGGGCCGTTCATGTCACATTTCCTGATTCTACAGAGCAAGCTGCTATGCTTGCTAAAGGGTCCTATAAGCCTTATTCTGGTCCCAACAGAGGTCGTCTCAATCCAAGAAAAACCAAAGAAGAAAGGGCTAAACTGATTTGTTCTCATTGTGGGGGGAAAAGACATGATGCCTCGGAGTGTTTTCAGCTACATGGCGTGCCGGATTGGTACAAAAAGATTCAAGATCAGAAAGGAAAACATGTGGCTGCCAATGTTACTTTTACATCAGAAAATTCAGAGTTCAAAAGTGCTCAAGAAACTACTGCTAATAATTTTGATTTTTCTATGATGTTTCAGAAAGAGATAGCTAAATACTTTGCTAACAACAAGGTTTCTGCTCCGCAAGATTCCCTTACAAACTTTGCACATGCAGTGAGCTTTGCAGGTACAATAGCAAGTTTTACTACTTTACATAATGGGTTTTCAGTTTCTACTGCTTTAGAAAAAGGTTCCTGGATATTGGATTCAGGAGCGAGCAAACATATGTGTTGTGACAAAAATCTGTTTATTTCATTTAAACCAGTTATATCACAAACCAATGTTTCATTACCTGATGGCACAATAAAGAGAATTTGTTTTACTGGTCAAGTTAGATTAGCTAATGACATTTTTTTGACAGATGTGTTATATGTTCCAAGTTTTAGTTACAATTTGCTTTCTGTTGCTCAGCTAACACGTGATTCTAATGTACAATGCATATTTTCTGCAAATAAATGTCTACTGCAGGACCTGAAGACTAATAAGATAGCAAAATTTGGGTACCTGAAAGACAGACTTTATATTCTAGAATCTGGTTCTGATTGTCACACTTCTGTTTTTCCTGAAATTGTAGCTTCCACTAGTCATAATTCTGAGGATTTGTTATATTGGCATAACACTTTAGGTCATGCTTCTGTAACTACACTTTCCCATGTATCTTTTTTGAAGAATTTCTGTAAAGATCCTTATATCAGTGAAATAAAAAGCTGCACTACTTGTTTCCAGGCAAAGCAACATAGAAGTGTTTTTCATTCAAGTACTATTCAATCCATTGCTTCTTTTGCATTACTTCATGTGGATATTTGGGGACCATGTAAAGAAAAATGTATAACCAACACACCATATAATTTGACAATTGTTGATGATTTTAGTAGGGGCACATGGACTTATCTAATGACTCATAAATCTCAAGTACCAAAACTGTTACTCAATTTTATTTTAATGGTTAAAACTCAGTTTCAAGCTGTAGTCCAAATAATTAGGTCTGACAATGGATTAGAGTTTATTGGTAAAGAATGTCAAGAAGTTTTTCAGAATTTAGGCATTATACATCAAACCACCTGTGTTTATACACCACAACAGAATGGCACTGTTGAAAGAAAGCATAGGCATATACTTGAGGTAGCAAGATCTTTGATGTTCAATTCTAAAATTCCTATACAATTTTGGTCATATTCTGTGTTATTGGCTACTCATATAATTAACAGATTGCCTTCTGCCCTATTAAACTGGAAATCTCCATATCACATTTTGTATAACAGGGATCCTGATTATAGTATGATAAAACCTTTTGGTTGTTTGACATTTGCTGCTAATAATATTCCCCATAAATCTAAATTTGATAGCAGGACAATCAAAAGTATTTTTCTAGGATATGTTACTGGTAAGAAAGGGTTTTTATTGTATAATCTGGAAAAAAAGAATATCTTCACTTCTAGAGATGTGCATTTTTGTATTCACAAATTTCCTTTATCTACTAATGATTGTTTAAGAAGTACAGTTCCTCTGCCTTTTGTTCAACCTGAATGTGATGAGAATGAGTATGACAATTCTCATATTACAGTACCGGTTCATACTGAGGTACGAAATGAGAATAGTTACAATAATGATACAACAGCCAATCATGAAGGAAGTCAACCTACAGTGCCTCAGCAAGATATGGTTCAACAGATGCATGACCAACACACTAATCCATTGCCAATTGTAAGAAGAAGTAACAGACAAAGGGTAAAACCTTCTTATTTGTCTGACTTCAAGTGCAATAATGCAGTATACACGTCTACAAACACTATTCATACAGTTTCAACTGGAAGACCGTATGATATAAACACTTTTCCTTATAAACATTCTTCAAACTTTAACACTATGTATCTAGCTTTTCTCACTAATGTGTCAAGTATACAGGAACCAAGATCTTATACTGAAGCTAGTCAGGTAAAAGAGTGGAGAGAAGCCATGCAAAAAGAGTTAGATGCTCTAGAACAGAATAATACATGGTCTTTGACTACATTACCATCAGGCAAGAAGGTTATAGGCAGCAAATGGGTTTTCAAAGTGAAGTTAAACCCGGATGGAACAGTTGAGAGGTATAAAGCAAGACTCGTGGCTAAAGGTTATAATCAGGTATATGGTGAAGACTATGATGAAAGCTTTTCTCCAGTAGCCAAAATGGTAACAGTAAGAATGCTAATTTCCATTGCAACTATTAATTCTTGGCCCATATGTCAACTAGATGTAAATAATGCATTTTTACATGGTTATATCGACAAAGAGGTTTACATGTTACCTCCACAAGGTTATAACAAAGCTAATTCTGATCAAGTCTGTAAACTAGAAAGAAGTTTGTATGGATTAAAACAAGCATCTAGACAATGGAATTGTGAATTCACATTGAAACTGATAGATTTCGGATTTGTTCAATCTGCTGCAGATCACTGTTTATTCACATATGACAAAGAATCCATATTTCTTGCACTATTAGTATATGTTGATGATGTGCTTATTACAGGTTCACATATGGCAACCATTACTAGAATCAAAACATATCTTCATGACATTTTCACAATAAAAGACTTAGGATATGCCAAATATTTTCTTGGAATGGAAATAGCTAGGAATGATAAAGGAACGTATATGTGTCAAAGAAAATATACATTAGATATACTGAAAGACACTGGATTAGAAGGATGTAAACCGGCTAAAACGCCTCTTCCTACTGGCTTACATCTAACTGCTACTCAAGGTGAACCATTAGGAGATCCTGACAAATACAGAAGGTTAATAGGCAGACTTCTCTATTTGAATTTAACAAGACCTGATGTTACATATGCAACCCAACAATTAAGCCAATTTGTGAGTAAGCCTTATACAGGCCATTGGGAAGCAGCCTTACATATTGTAAGATATTTGAAAGGCTGCCCTTCCCTTGGCCTTTTCTATGCTACTAATACTTCTACAAGTGTGCAGGCATACTCTGACTCAGATTGGGCAGCATGTAAAGACACCCGGAAATCGGTTACAGGCTATTGCATCTTCATTGGAAAGTCCTTAGTGTCATGGAAAAGTAAAAAGCAGACAACTGTTTCTAAGTCTTCAGCAGAATCAGAGTATAGAGCTCTAAGCTCAACTGTTGCAGAACTTCAATGGATTTCTTATATACTCGCTGACTTCAGGATTAACATTCCCAAACCAATCACACTATTTTGTGACAACCAATCAGCCATACACATTACAGCAAATCCAGTTTTCCATGAAAGGACAAAACACTTGGAAATTGATTGCCATATTGTTAGAGATTGCTACAAATCTGGATTCATAGAGTTAAAACACATCAGATCCAATCAGCAACTTGCAGACTTCTTTACTAAAGTTCTTGGGCCAGCACAATTTCACTATCTTCTTTCCAAGTTGGGATTGTTAGATATTCACAATAGCCCAACTTGAGGGGGGGATGTTGGAATATAGAATTAGTTAGGTTGTTAAAGATATTGTAACTAAAGGTTGTTAGACTAACTAACTATGCTTAGCTCTATTAGCTGAATAGGAGCTTCTAGAAAGCTTCTAGAAGCAAAACACTTACCTGTATAAATAAGAAGCACACACCACACATTAGTTTAAGTTTTTCTCTCTCTCATTTCTAGAGCATGCAGAATAGCATGTTTTCTCCAAAACTATAAACAGTAAATCTTGAATGAAATATTGTTACGGTTTATTGATTTCAACAGGGGTTGTTAGGAGTCTTTCAGATAAATTGACTCGGGAGAGTAATTAGTATGAATAGATCCATGATCTTGTCTAAATATGATCATGTCTCGCAAAAAGAAGGACGCCCATTTCTTTCGTCGTATGTTGTCGACATACATTAGCGGGAACATTTACGATGCTTTTATTTCGTACATCATTTTGGGATTCAAAATCGTGGCGATGGAAAATAAGAGAAATCATTTGACAAAATTAGTTTTGAATCCAGTACTCATCAAGATTTCATCTTCCATTCTACTAGCGGTTATTGAAAACCCTTTATGCCTTTGCATGGCAAAATTTTCTCGTAGGCTTATAAATACATCGTGATATTCATGGAATAAAATTTCAGTTCGACCCTCGGGAACCCATGCCACTAGCAAAGTAACTTGATTTGATCTCGTATTCTATCTCACCAATCCGAAGGGAACACCGATTGGTGTAAAAAAGTTGCATTAATTTATGGACTAAAGGCTTGAGCATTTCGCATCCTCGTATCTTCAGAATCCCACCAAAGCCAACCTTTGTGAGTGCCAGCTTCCTCCTTGCATCTAACTTCTCCACCATCCTATTGAACCTTGGAAGCGCAGTTCTTGTGTTAAAGCCGTATTTTTCAGATGATTGGGAATGTGGTGACTTTGGAAATGGTCCGCCGGATTTGGGAAGTGGGGAGCCGGAGGTTGGGGTGGCAGGGCTCACAGGGCTGTTAGGGAGACAATGGGTGCTACATGCAACTGGGTTTGAGGTTTCTTCACGTTGAACTGGTGGTGATCTTCCTCTTCATGGAACTGTGGGTGATCTTTCTTCGGGCCCAAACAACTGTTGACATTAAATGAATCCAGGGATTAAAAATAGCTGAGTATCGTATTTTTCAATAAATGAAACTGAACTTACTAGTGAATGGAACTCGGAGTCTATGTTTTCATTTATTTCTGTATAATCAACATTAAAGCCTTCCTCTGATGCAATCATGTCACCAACAAAGGATAGAAATTCCTGGTTTAAACTGTTAAATTTTGGTTCGCCTGTCATGACTGCAATTAGTTGAGGAATATATTGATTTTTTTTTTTTTAAGAAATTTGAGAAGAACTATTAGAGGAATGAAAATTCCTCACTGGCTAAAAAGCCTATATATATAGATAGAGTTAACCCTTGTCTACTGTTGATCCCAAAGAAAACCCTTGTCTAGAGTTTCCCGCTATCCAATTAAGTCTTACCATTTTGAATTTTGTATCACGTGTCTATTTTTATTATTAGACGGCGCTTATTCAATAAGTATTGTGTTCTTTTAGGGTAATACGTACCGTTTTTACGAGATTGCGTGTATATATCAATTGTTTTTTTTTTTGAGAGAAGAGAAAATTCATTATATGCTGGAATCGGCCAGCTCCGATTGACAAAGAAAGTACGGTGGAGAGTCCCAACCTTGGGATTCCAAATTACAATTCTTAGCAAAAACAACTAAGTTATGCGCCATAAAATTTTCAAGACGAGGAATCCAAAAGAGATGACAATTCGGAACAAAAGATAGGAGAATTTTAATATCTTCAAGGATAGGTATGCATAAACCCGAGCAGTCGACCACCCCCGTGCTAGCAAGAATAGCAATACTCGAATCACCTCTAACCTGGAAATCCGAAATACCAAGTTTACGGGCTATAAGAAGAGCTTCCCGGAGCGCATAAAATTCACAAAGTTCTGGGTCTGTATTGCCGGGAAAATTCCGAACAGCCGCATGGATAAAAGAGTTATTGGCAGCACAGATATATACCCCAGCAAAACAGCAATTCGTTGGTTCATGAGTCCCACCGTCGAAAAATACTAAGATGCTATCCGAATGGGGCGGATTGCATGGAATCTGATTAGGGAACTGACTATCCGCAGTAATCAGAAGAGCTTGACGATAGTCGATCAGAAACCGAGAGGCCATCATAGCTAGATGATGAGCTTGCAAATGGGTAGCGGTGAAGATGGATTGACTTCTCCCATACCAAATAAAATTTGCCAAAGTGATGATATATTCAGTAATCTGATGGTTTCCAATCATGATTAAGGACTGCCACCAAAGCCCAAAAGAATCTTGAGAGAAGCTGGAAATAATGTCAAGTAATCCAGAAACAGTCCAAACCGAAGCCGCAAAGGGGCATGTAAAGAATATGTGATTGTTAGAGATATCAATTGTAGAGCAAAAAGGACAAGAACCATCAACATTGAGGTGTCTGTGAGCAAGATTTTCAGCAGTGGGCAAGCTATTGGTGCAGCATCTCCATGCGAAATGAAGGAGACGGGGTGGCAAACGCATCTTCCATAGAGTCTTCCAACAAGGGTTTGGTCCTAAACTGCCAGAAGGCAGAGTAGTTTCCCCAACAAGTTCCGGAGCAGCAGACAAAATAAAATGATAAGCTGATTTAACAGAAAACTTACCACTACGATGCGGGTGCCATATCCATCTATCTCGAGCAGAAAAAGAGTGTAAAGGCAAGGAGAGAATGGCTTGTGCTTCTTGTGGGAGGAAAATATCTCGGATTAAATTAATATTCCAGCCGCCAGATGGTGAGACACGCAACAAAGAAACCGTAGCATCATGTGGCAAAATACGTATTGGCGAGTGAACCACAAAGTTAGGAGGGGAAGGAATCCATCTATCTTTCCAGATTCGGGTTTGCAAACCAGAACAGATTAGGCGACGACATCCCTTGGATAAGACTTGTCGGCCTTCAAGTATGCTACGCCATGTGAACGACGGTCGGTTGGATAAAGAAGCATCGAGGAAATCACAAGTTGGGTGGTATTTCGCCTTGAAAACTTTTGCTAGTAGAGAGTGAGGATTTGTAAGTAATCTCCAAGCTTGCTTCGACAACATGGCAATATTGAATGCTTTGAGATTTCGAAACCCAATCCCACCGTGAGATTTACTTGTACACAAACGACTCCAGCTGACCCATCTGATTTTTTATTTACCATTTCCATCTCCCCACCAAAATGATCTCGCCATAGCTTCTATCTCCAATAATACTCCATCCGGGATCCTGAAACACGACATCGCATAGGTCGGGATAGATTGAATAACCGATTTGATAAGCACTTCCCGACCAGCCTTGCTAAGCATCTTTTCTTTCCAACCCGAAACTCGCTGCCAAACCCGATCTTTAATGCTCGAGAATACATCAGATTTTTTGTTGCCAATAACAGATGGCAGCCCCAAATATTTCTCATGAGAAGATACTCGCTTGATACCCAATATATTGCAAATTGAGCTGGCGATATCCAGAGACACAGAAGGATCGAATAAGATTCCTGATTTGTCCAAATTAATACGCTGACCTGAGATGCGTTCATAAAGTTGAATGGCAAACTTTAAATTGGACGCTTCTTCGGCGGAAGCTCGACCAAAGATCAAGGTATCGTCGGCGAAAAATAAGTGGGATATAGCGGGCCCAGAACGCGAGATTTTAATGCCAGAGATACGCCCACATAACTGGAGATCCTGCAAAATACATGAAAAAATCTCCGCACACAAAATAAAGAGGTAAGGGGACAGCGGGTCTCCTTGCCTAATTCCCCTTTGGGGAGTGAGATCACCAAACCTGCGCCCATTTAGAAGGAAACTGAACCGGACAGAGGAGATGCACGAATAAATCAAATCACAAAAGGATTTAGGAAAGTCAAGTACAACTAAAATATCGTAAATGAAACTCCATTCCACTCGGTCAAAAGCTTTGCTCATGTCTAATTTAATAGACATATGGCCACAAGCTGATGAACGCCTAGACTTCATGTAATGATGAATCTCATAAGCAATTAAAATATTGTCAGTGATTAGCCGACCAGGCACAAAAGCCGATTGAGATTCCAAAATGATATGAGATAGGCAGGGGCGAAGTCTATTAGCAAGGACTTTAGAGGCAAGTTTATATATGATATTGCATAGACTGATCGGACGAAATTGGGAAATGAGATCAGGTTTTTTGCATTTAGGAATGAGCACAATGAAAGTAGAATTGACAGATTGAATAAAGACATTAAAGCGAAGAAAATGCAGCACAAATTTAATCACATCGCTACCGACTATACTCCAGAATTTTTTAAAAAATATTGGGCTCATACCATCAGGTCCTGGAGATTTGAAGGGGTGCATGTCTTTAAGCGCTTTTACAACCTCAGCTCCCGAGAATGGTTGTGATAGAGCCGATTGCATATCCGACGAGAGTTTCCTCCTTACACGACTAAGGGCTTGGTGGGTGTTGGACGGGTCAGGAGAAGATGAGGTGAAAATGTTCCCGAAATAATTTAATATAATCTGCTCTAGTTGTTGTTTTTCGGAGCAGACTATACCAAATTCATTTTTAAGAGAGGCTATATGATTGATTTCCTTACGCTGGGAGGCATGATTATGGAAGAAAGCAGTGTTGCGATCACCATTTTGGTACCAATGTTGTTTTGATCTCTGTTTCCAAATAAGATTTTCGCGATCCAAAAGGATTTCCAAACGGGCCTTAAGTTCCATTAGAGACTGTCTGGATTCTGGAGTGAGAGTGGATTGCTTGAGAGTGTAGATTTTCTCTTTAATATCTTTAATTTCAGCAACTACATCAGAGACCATGTTACTTCCCCATTGCATAAGACCCACGACGCATTTATCAACTTTTATGGGTAGAGGATCAGAAGCCGAATCCTCCCATGCAGCTTTAATAGTCTCGTAGCAATCGGCACGTTTAAGCCATACCGCTTCAAAGCGGAACGGTTTAGGATCATGAGAACTCAAAGCAACACGAGTCGTTTTAAGGACTCGAACCAACAAGGCAGCATGATCAGAGAAGATAGTTGGCACATGCGCAACAGAGGTAGATTGAAAGGATGAAAACCATTCAGGATTGCAACAACCTCTATCAAGTTGCCCGCGTTGAGAGAAAGGGGCAATGTAATTTCTGTACCAAGTGAACGGGTGGCCCGAGAAACCGAGGTCATGTAGATTACAATGTGTGAGAGCATCTCGAAAGTTGGAAATTTGCCAAGACTGCCTAGGGTGAGAACCTTCAAACTCTGAAACAAGGAGAACCTCATTGAAATCGCCCACACATAACCATGGAAGAGCAGGAGAGGAATAAAGATTCTTGAAATCGGCCCAGGCAGACCGTCGTCTAGAGACTTCCGGTTCTCCATAATAACAAGTGATACGGCAAGGACAATCATCCAAACGGACAATAACTTCAATAAAACGAGAGGACATAGCAACCAAAGATACATCCAAGTTCTTTTTCCAGAGAAGAGCTAGGCCTCCAGAGAGGCCCGTCGGAGGAACCGACAATCCGAACAAATTAAGCTGGGACTTTAACTGATCAATATATGTACAAGGGCTTCTTGTCTCAGAGAGAAAAAGAAGACTAGGCGACTTAGCACGAATTAAATCGCGTAATTCCCGAACTGTCCGAGGGTTCCCAAGCCCTCGGCAGTTCCAACTCAGGAGATTCATGATGGTCGGCGGGACTGGATTTTCCCACCAGTCGCCGCCGCTGAACAAAGTTGTTGCAGTGTAGAAAGAGGAATGAGAGGAGATGTGGGAGCAGGGGAATCAGATTTTGGACGTTTACTAGGGGGGGAGGACGGGGAAGTCAAAGATTCATTGGTGAGCTTGCGTTTAGTGGTAACAGGATGAATGAGAGGGACAGAGGAGGCAGAAGGGGGATTGAGTCGGTTGTGGGCTCGCTTGATTTTGCGAGCAATTATCTTGGCAGGAGAGTCCATGTCGATTTTTACTGGAATGAGGAAGGGGCTACTGGGTTCTATAAGTTGATTGGTGATAGTTGCAGGATCAGCTGAAGGAGGGGGAATAGGAGCAGGCGGGAGCAAAAGTTGAGTGGGCTGAGGAGTGATCATAAGAGGAGGGGCAGAAGAAGAGCTGGGGTTAAGAGAGTCTTGGGGAAGCGAGATTATAACAGAAGATGTGAGTGCAGAGGAATTAGGATTGAAGGGAGCTATTCCGGATGATGGACCAGAAGTTATGGGGAGAGATGGAGTAGTAGTGGGGATATTAGATGACTTAAGGTTGGTGAGTTTAGAGGGGCTGGTGTGATTTTGAGATGGAGAGGAAATATCAGGGGAGTGATCAGAATTATGGGATGGAGAGGATTGTTGACGTCTGGGAGAGGGTGGGCGAGGAGATTGAAATGGAGATGTATTAGGAGCAACCCGGAGCCATGTTCCGAATGGCAAAGCAGAAGGGGCACTAGAGGGTGTGGATAATTTTTTTATACATTCCTTATCTTGATGACCAATACATCCACAAAAGAAACAAAACGTGGGAAGGCGTTCATATTGAATGTAACAACGGTAAACCGATCCTTGGAAAGAAACTGATACCACACGAGTAAGGGGGCGGGTGATATCCAAATCCACTCTAATACGAAGGGAACGACCAATGACAGAACCATCCTTATCATGATCAACCGAGAGAAAATTTCCCACTTTGTTGCCAATAGTTGTTGCGAAATCAAAAGACATAAGTCCCAGAGGAATGCCAGAGACATGGATCCAGAAAGGGGAAAATTTAAACTCCAAATGACTAACAATGGTAGCAACATCTACTGTTCTCAGAATGAGCAGGTACCGATTGAATGCCCAGGAAGCACCCTTTAATACATGTAAAACATCTTCTCCAGCTCCAAAAGTGAAAAGGAAAATATTATCGCCAATAGATCGGATCGCCATAGAGGAGGGCGACCATAACGGTCGGAAAACTTCATCGAGCTGTTTAGTGGTAAACGGTTTTGGAGAGAGAATTTTGCCAATCAGCGACAATTTCCGGTCGATGCCTTCAAGAGGAGAGTTATTCATAACAATGGCTTCAGATTCAGACTAGGAAAGAGTGAGGCGGGAATAAAGTTTCTCAAGAGGGTCGGCCATGGATGGATAAAGGTTGAGGATAGTCGTGTAGGAGGAGGAACCCAAGCAGGAATACACCGACTCCAACTCAACAATACCGAGAGTGACCTGCAAAGTACACATCATATTCAATGCGTGGCGAAAAAAACCCGTGTAACTCTAAAATATAAGACTATCTACACTCAACCATGTGTTTACAAAAAACAAAAGTTATATTCTCTGTGATTTTCAGATAATATACTGTAATAATTGCAAAAAAAAAAAAAAGGAAAAAACAAATAAGAATTATGTACATGTTAATATATCAAATTTCAACATAGTTTAAGCCTGTCTTTAGTAAAATTAATTGCTTTAATTATATTTATACAAGTTCATATAAAGAACAAAACAAGTTTATTGTCGGTATTTTTCTCCCCAATAAATGAAACTAGTGGACCAACAAAGGAAAAAACGATAAAATGTAAAATCACATAAATAACTTATGAACTAAATGCATTTAATAACACTAGAGTTAATCCATAGCAACATTTTTCAGGTCTAAATTATTATAGGAAGGATGCATTGCATACACTAGGTGTAGTTACTAGAGTACACAAAGTGCACATAAATTTTCGCTATACATCACACTTAATTGGCGATAGATCAAATCCAACTGCAGATAAACTAATAATTATAATTCTCGGCGCTTAAGACCACCAATAAGGAAAAACTATCTGGTACAAACTATATTTCCAATTGGTCTTCAATTCCAAATTGTCTAAAGTTCTAAAGAATGTCGTTCAACGTCATCCATATCATTCCATCAACTTTTGTTTTTCGTTCCTCTTCATTTTTACCGTAGTCACTTCCTCTTACTTCTTCTTCTTCTTCTTCTTCTTCTTCTTCTTCTTCTTCTTCTCATCATCATCATCATCATCATCGTCGTCGTTGTTGTTGTTGTTGTTGTTATTATTATTATATTTTATTTTTTATTTTTATTATCCTTACATTTTCACCTGACAATGCTGGGCCACTGATCTCTATTAATTTATATGTGAAATAAAAAGAATTAAAACTATGTAATAAATTATGTTGATTGTAATTTTATGCTTCACCATTATTTGAACAGCCAATATAATATTGGGAAAGATTTCTCTTCGCAACAATATTAACAATAGTATCATATGATTTAAAATATCCCTCAAGAAAGAAAAAGGTTTTAAAATATAAATATTTAAAGGTTACATTTGAAATATAAATCTAACAATTTAGATAGTTTATATGTGTATAATATATATATATATATATATATATCTTTGCAATTAATACCAAAAAAGATGTTAACTCAATAAGATGTCACCTCATAAATCATTTTAAATTATTAAATTTAAAATAATAGAATTTTTAGAAAACCAAACTCTATTCAGTCTATAAAAAGTAACAAATCAACGTCAATCCACAATAAAAAATAAGAAACAATTAGTGTATATATATGTGTGTGTATATATATACACACAAATATATTGGTTTTTAATTACAAAGTAAACTAATTTAATCACGTGTACAAGTTTTTTTCTTTTTTTTTTTTGGAGAAATGTCATGCAAATTCCTAGTAATGTATTTTTTCTAGTAGGAGAGTTTTTTTTTTTTTTTTTTAAATAATTTTCATCACAACCTAATTGAGAATTTTTTCCTTTCTTAATCTAATTTTAGGAAATCTTCTTCCTTTACTAACAAGAATCTCCTACGTATATATATGCACTTTTAATAGGATATATAGTAATATATATATATATATATATTATAATAATGACTAATAAGATGAAAAATATGTAATTTTATACACGCATGTACGTAACCAAAATAATTTAAAGACAAATTGTTGCTCTTAATTTTGACCTCTATACAAAATAATTATTTATACCCTATTTTCGTTGTTAGTTAGTGTCTAAGCTAATAAGGGTATTTATTATTATTACTAGTATTACCCGATGCATAGAAGTTTATTTAAAAAGTAACGATAGTAATAAAACTAAATATGATATAATCTAGTATTTTCCAATATGGCGGTTTAAACCTAATGAATTTACTATTTTAAAACTTAGGATTAAACATCAATACAATTAATAGTAAAGGGTGAATATAAAAAAGCTACCCATACTATACACATTTTTTCACTTAATTACCTAAATTATTTTTCGTATCAATTTACAACCTGTAGTTTACGAAATTATCCGTTTGCAACCCTGCATCATATTTTCTGACGACTAGCTACTCACGTGACTTGCACACACTATTTCAAAGGTCAAAATTGGTTCAACAACCTCAAAAGCGCGCGTTTCTTGATTTGGGGATGAATTTTTCCACCAAAACGTTGAATAAAGCCTAATGTCAAAATAAACCATTGCAGCTTTTTCTTCTTCCTAGTACGTCCAAGTTCGGCTTGAAGGTTTGTTAAATGTTTCCAAAGCGGCTTCAAGAGTGTTCACCCGTCGGCAGTGGCGGAACTATGTATATATGTGAGGGTACACTTGTACCCCCAATTTGAATTAAAAAAAAATTAGTAGGTACTAAAAAAAAAAGAAAAAACATAATGTACCCCCAAATCTCAATTCTATAACCGGCTTTTTTCTTTTATTTTTTATGTATCGTACCCCCGATTTTTAAATCTTGATTACGCCACTACCCGTCGAAGAAGTCCAGAGATAATTTGGCAAGCTCTATCACACATCGAAGGATCGTGTCACGAAAAAAAGTATAACCATCTGGTCTCTAACCACCAAATTTGCGATTAACACAATGTCTTTAACCAGAAATTCAATTTACATAGGTAAAGAATTATCAACTTTTGTTATGGTTTGTTTTGGCATTGGGATTTATTCAAAGTTTTAGTGGGAAAAACCATCCCCAAAGGAAGAAACGTTTGCTCCTGAGGTTGATGTACCAATTTTAACCTTTAAATAGTGTGTACGAGTCACGTGAGTAGATAGTCGTCGGAAAACATGATGCGGGGTTGCAAACGGATTATTTGACAAACTACAGGTTGTAAATTGATACGAAAAATAGTTTAGGTAGTTAAGTGAAAAAATGCGTATAGTACAGGTTGTTTTTTGATAAAAGTAATGCAGTTATAAGTTTCCTCACATTGTATGTAATTTAATATAAACTTCATATATATATATATATTATAAATCACTATTAAAATAATATATTAAGTAAAAAATAAAATGCATCTATTTTTAAAATGATCATTTCTTATCTTTGAAGCTCAAACACACATTCATTCTTGACCTACATATATGCATACACAAATAGCTTAACTAATTATGAGTATTTAAACAAAATAAAATCTAAAAATAAAAAGCCTATGAGTTCTTCAAATTATTGAATATTCAAAGTTTTTTTGGTGTTGTAATTTATTTTTGTAAATGTTATATATTTTTCTTATTAGTAGACATTATATTAAATATATAACTAATTAAAACCAATTCAAATAACAATTTTAATATTAATTATACACTAGATATCCACCCGTGCAATGGCTAGATATTATTTTATTATATTGTTACTAAAATATAAACGTAAATATGTATCATAGTAGAAAGAAAAATGCATAATTGATAAGATATTATAAAGGACTTGTACGAAATATTGTACTATAACGAGTAGAAGTTTGATATAACAACACACGTCTAATTATCGTAAACTACAAAATGCAAATTAATGGAAAAAGCTAAAGACTAAAGGTATCATGTTGTTTCTCCACATCGTATATGGATGGAATTGTAACTCCTGAAAAAACAATATTTAATTAGCCATGACAATAAACTGGTTTGCCGAAGAAGAGTCCTACATTAGACTCCTTGACTGTAATTGATAGTCATAGAATATGAAACTGTAAGAGGAAATTGATGACGTGAAATTTCAAAGACACTATCACCTTGGATGGAGTCAGTGATTATCTTAGAACTAACACAATTGTACCTACAATAGTTCCAATCATGACTTTCCCTTCAAATACATGTGTACCAAGTCTTGTAACTTTCGCACAATCCAAGAGTAGGATCAATATCTCTCAGAAGCATCACTGGTGGACCAACATTTAACACCAACTCGTGATTCGCAACACCATAGGACTTTATAGCATTAAAAAATTCATGTATGTGCAAATTAGTCATTACCAACTGTTAGATCTAATTTGCTTGCACAATCAGAATTATAGTACGCATAATTCTCTCTAGTGTTTTAGTAATATTAGAATGAGATCCCACAATTGTATTAGTTCATCGTCATGCTAAACTATATTGTTATGACATATTTAAATAAAAAACAATTGGAGCATTGTTTTTGTAGTTAACATAATTTTTTCCCATCGAAAAAATAAGAAGAAAAAACTAGTTAATTCAATCAACAAATTACTCTAAATAATTTATCTAAACTTTTCTATTGTAATTTGTAAACTTAACAACTTTGTAATTTTTTTTATCAACTTTCTTTGAAACAAAATGACTCATAAAATAAAAAAATAAATACAAAAAGGAAAAATTAAATTAAAAAAATTAAGCTTCTATAAAGAAGATAATTTTATCCTTCCAAAAATATATTATTTTGAAATTATATGGTATTTTTAATTCTAAATACAAAAAAATGAAATATATGATAATAATTCTGAAAACAAATAACTTACATTTAAAAAATAATATTTTAATACAATATATGCATAATGAATATCAACTTTAAGATCGTGAAAAGAACATTAATTTTGATATACTTTTCATGAAAAACCGAGTTGAGATGAAAACTTTATAAGACTTTTAAATATTAAAGGGAAACACAAAGAAAAAAAAAAGGAATTAAAAGAATCTTATTGATTAGCTCCATACCAACTTCTCTCATTTGTAACAAGCAACAACCGTGCATGTTAATAAATTATGTTTTAAAGAAAATTAAAAGACCAACAAAAAGGCACATCACCTAATTGAAAATTCAACGATTATTCTTTTATGTTTAAGGTAGGTATGCTTAAAGCTTTAGCACTCTCGTGCTAAAAAGAAAAGGTATTATCATGTTCAACGATTTAAGAAATTGATTATAAAATAGATATTATTTTTTGGCTTTAATTTGATCAAGTAGAATTCCATTATTTAAATAATTATTTTTCTCTCTACGTAACTTAAATAATGAAAATATTTGAAAATTCATGTCAAATAATATAAACTGATTAGGTGTATTTTAATTAACATTTTAACTATGAATTATTTTACTAATTTTAGTTGCATCCAATTCACAATAAACACTCAAATTTATATAAATAATTAACAAACAAACAATCTACTTTCAAATTCATTATAGTAAATGTGACATAGGTTTCAAACTAAGGATCATGAAAAGACGAAAAATTTGATATACTATAACTAAGAAACGGATTAGAAATAAGAAAGTTATCATGTAGGCGGGAAAGCTAAAATTGCATAAATACCCTCCATTTGGCTTATTATATTTATATATGTATAATTACTTATTATTATTATTAATTATTATTATTATTATTATTATTATTATTATTATTATTATTATTATTATTATTATTATTATTATTATTATTATTATTATTATTATTATTATTATTATTATTATTATAAATTGTACACCGAAAATTCTGCCATCCTATCAAATTCAATTACAACACAATTATGTAAATTAAATTCTATCGTTGAATGTTGAGTAATGATTGAAACTGCAAAATTATGTGAAGTCCTTGATTTATAGTGTAAAATAAGAAAAGTTGTGTTCAAATTGTAATTTGGTAAATGTTCGTGATTATTTTTGTAATCAAGCTTTTTATTAATAACAATAAACCTTCTTTGAGACGTTACAATTTTAGGATGCAATTGGATATAAGGGTTTGAGGATGAATTAGAAAATTATAATTTCAAATCCATCAGGGCAAGTTTATTTTTGGATTCTAACGTCCGATGGAGGGCACATCTAAATTATTCTGACAATTAAACTAATTATTATAGTTTTTAATAAATTTTGGAGCCTTTCTAAGGACGTTTTGATAATATCTTATTATTTTTACCATATTATATTTCAAAAGAAACAATAAAAAATGATTGCATAATATGGATTTGGAATAATATGGACCAAGAAATCCAGGATTACATTTGTCCTCTATCTTGGTGGATTTGAAATCCTTTGCTTATAAATCTATCCATTTCAAATATATCAAGTAAACTATTTTACCCAAAATATAGAGTAATCTTCATAATCAGAGTCATTATCCACACCTATTATTATCGATTCGGTAGTTGGGTATTGTTTAAATCATAATCAATCTAAAATAACAGTTCCAATAAGAGATGGTAATCCTTTTACCAAAGGTGAGCAGAAAAAAATAAAAAATGTGAACTAAGAATGATGATGGATCATATGAAGATCCTGCAGAGTGAGGGTTCAGTTCATAGACACATGCATCTCCCTCTTCGATCTCAAATTAATAAAACAAAATCCTTCCACGATGTCCCCATCCTTAGATGAAGTTTACATTGTCTTATCGCATGGAGCTTCAATCTTGTTAATCTCCCTCAAGGGTCTCTTAGTTCTATACTGCATGTGCTCCGGTGGATATAATTAGACCTTGTGGATTCCCAAAATAATCTGTAATTATCTCGAAAAATACAATGGTAGGATTAATTTTCATTTACATAACATCCTACGGCCACACTCACCAAGTCACCAAGGCATAAGCGGAGGTAATACTGGAATTTTGATTCCAGTATTAACTCACTAGACGATGACCCTTGTGAGCATGATTATGTTTAAAATTTAGTGAGTGTGGCCGGGTCAGGGTGTTGTGACTACTATTGTCATATAACTGTCTAAATGAGCCAGGCCCGATGGGCCAGCTTGCCTAACCCAAAAAATAGACTGGTCTGACCCGACTTTATATCGGCTTCGAATTAGGCCCACCTGGTCCAACCTGAGCCTCGATGGGCCAAATGGGCTCAATTCGATTTGACCGGTTCGAATTTATTTTTTCTATTGATTTTTAATTAGAAGGCTCAACATCCATATTGTCTGCTGGCCCGACTGAGCTGGGGTGTCCCAGCACGATGTAAGGACAAAGTGTTGTGAATGAAATAAGGGTTGGCTTAATAGCCAGAAACTCAATATGCCTAATTCGTAAATTACTTTTTCCACTTAGCCCTTCTATGAATTAATCACAAAACTGGTTAATTGTGTAGAACCAGAAGCTTTTGAAAAAAAATAGGTTACTACCATGGTAGAAACTACAAGAAAAATGAAAAACAACAACGTCTATAAGACAACGGTTTTGAACTAAAACCGTTGTCTATTAGATAATAACCGTTGTTGTAAGTAACACCGTTGTTGTTTAGCTAATAAATGCACTTAACAACAACGGTGGTACTATAATGTTGTTTTACCCCGTTGTTGTTTTGCACCTTATTTTTTTAAAAAAGAAGAGTGACCTTCAATTTTTTTTTATTCTTGCTTCTTATTTATATTTTATATTTATATTTTTTAAAATTGTGCAGTTTTTCTTTTTACCCAAAATAATAACGGTTTTAATAGACTTGGTCTTAAACACAACTCCCCCAAATCAAAATCTACCCTAGCCGCGACATCGTCACCCAGCTCAGCCGCAGCCTCCTTGGCACGCCATCGCCCTACAACGCCGTCTCCGTACCCCGGGACCGCCATCTCCCCGCCCCTGCCATAAGCCTTCTGATTGATTTCCCCCATCCGTCACCCTCTCCATGCCCTCGCCGTCGCACTAACCTCCCTGGTGCAGCAATTTACTCGCTTCTACCACCTTGCTGCGGCCTCTTCCGTTACCTTCTCTGTCGTCGTCGCTATTGGTACTCCTTACACTGATTTAATAGTACATTATCATGTTAATGATGAGTTTCAGTAATGATGTGAATATTCCCTTTTCTTATTTGTGTAGTTGAATTAGAATAATATTCAATAATTCGACCCCGTTCATGATTCTTATTTGAGTAGAATCACAAAGCGTTAAGTTTGTTATGCAATTAACCTATTCAGTAATTCCACCAACACCAGGTATTTGATTGTTCGATTAATCAATACTAGGTTTAAGAAGAGGTTAGCTGATTTCAGTATGTGTCGTTTAACTAATAGCACAATTTTTTAATTTGCATTCTTCAGACATTTACTAGGTTAGCGAAATAGTTTCTTATACTCTAATCAATTATCAATTTGATGCTTTATAAACTGCAAATGATTGATTGCTGCCTCTATTTCGCTCAATTCTCTAACTTCTTTGCATTTATATGATTATGCGTGTCTCTGTTTTGTGTGTATGTATTTGGAGTATCACAATCTGACAGGAAGTAATATTACTGATTTAACAGGGTAATTGTGCAATTTCTTTATGGATTCAACTGTGAATGTTGCTGACGTCACCAGTTTTAAGAAAGAGGAAGGTGAAGTTACTGCTGTGAATGTGTTGAGTGGTAATTCTAGTATTTAATCTTTTTGGTAAAATTGTTGTTGTAGATGAATTTAATGATTCTTATAGTAATTCTAGTAATCAAAGTGTTTCTTTTTGTTCATGAAATTGAGGTTTTAGAATCGTTTCTGCAGAATGGTACTTTTTATGGGGTTTCCGTAAGCTTGACACAAAGGAAGATCACAGCCGCGCCAATGGTGGTTGCTGCTGCGACCTCAAATCGAGATGCAAACATGGTTTTGATAGATAAATCTTTGAAGGAAATAAAAGAAAATGGTTCTAATAAATCATCACCATTGATTGAGGAAGATTCTAAATCTTATGTTGGTGGTGGTGTGGACGATGTGTATGGTGAGGATAGCGCCACCAAGGATCAATTCATCACTCTCTGGACTATCACTGTTGCCAGGTGAGAAAGAGAGATTCATTGAGTATTGAGGAGTTTTTTATTTCTATGTTAAGTTATGTGTGTTCAATCGATTACATGCCTATTTTGTTCTTAGTTTATTAATTCTATTTTGATGTTGATTATATCTAATTATATATGGTCTGATCCGAGTGAGTTTTCTCATTTCGTGAATGTTTTGTTGGCTCTATTGAAAATCTTTATGATGGTTCTTGTAAATTAAGTACCGTCTTAGATTAATACTCTTCTTTCTCATTAGGAAAAAGGAAAGAAAGAAAAGATAAAAATTCCTTCAGCTGATTTGTAACTTCCTATTTTTCCTGTTAGTGAAGTTTACGACTTATCTTGAATCATATGAATAGAAGACGAATGCATTCAATTTTGATATTGTTATGGTGGCTTAATAGCTTAATTTCTCCAAAAAGTAATATAGAAATGACAATGTATTAAGTCGAATATTTCGTTGACACTACTTTAAATGCATGTTTTCATACTTTTTATGTGATACCATGTTAAGTATTTATGAAATTTTGTTCTTTTGTATAATTTTCTCATTTTGGGTGCACCGTGGATATCCCTTGCTGCGCGAACCCCCATCATAACAAAGGCCTTGCATTCAACGACAAAGCACATTTTCTTCGTGGTGTACTTCCTCTTGTGGTCATAAGCCAAGATCTCCAGGTTAACTTATAGACAAACTACTTCCAATTTCCTGATCAGAAGCTCTTGTTTTTCTTTCCTTTGGATTTCTAGTTACATTCTTGTGCTAATATCTCAAGTAGGTTAAAAAAATAATGACAGTACCAAGTACCATTGCAGAGGTACATGGCCATGATGGATCTTCAAGTAACATCATCTATTTTTCAATTCAAATAATTCTTTCATTCTTCCGTCTACTTCATATTTCATTCTTACTATATCAGGAGAGAAATAAGCGTCTATTACAATCTTTTGATCGAAAATGTTGAGGAGCTGCTCCAGTTGTGTACACTCCAACAGTAGGTGAAGCATGCCAAAAATACGGAAGCATATTCAGGCAACCTCAGGGTCTCTTCATCAGTCTAAAGGAAAAGTATGCTGTAAAATAAATCCCATTTTACAGAAAGTTCTCCTTCAACATTTGTTACTGTTTATGGGTAGTATTTTTTGCAGGGGAAAATGCTCGAGGTATTGAAAAATTGGCCTGAGAAGAAAATTCAAGTTATTATGGTGACAGATGGTGACCTTGGATGCCAAGTACATTAATGGTTTCTCGTTCTTAGTCCACACATATTTCATTAAATTTTTTAATATATGATCTTAGTCTTGTAGTTTTTCATCTAATATCACCAGGGAATGGGAATACCTGTAGGCAAGTTGTCTTTGTATGCGGATCTTGGTGGTATCTGTCCTTCGACTGTAAGTATTTAGCTGTTATACTTCTTTTGAAAATGATAGAACTTCACTATAACTGAATTAATAATAGACGACACTAAAGATCGAGTCTTTTTCATGTCTTCGGTAGCTCAAATTTTTATTTTTAAACACCCCATCATAGGAAAGGACAAAAAGAAAAAGATTTGAACTCAAAAACTTGTATGCTATTATTTCTTATTATCAAGGTTTTGTTAAGGTGAGTTTGCTCATGTCATTTTTTATGTTGCCCTGAATCCATGAAAAAGTTAACTTCTCTCACATCAACGTCTCACTCTTGTTGCAACAGGAGTTCGGCGAATTGGAGGTCCGCTGCAAGGTCAAAGGAATGGAAGATGGGGTATCAGCTGAGCTTGAAAGGAAAGTCCAGACTTTGCAAACATAAGCAACTTCCTTGTCTGCTCAGTTGACCTTACTTCAGGTAACTTTAACCCTCTACTAATTACTATTTGGTTTTTCTAACATCAAGCTGTACTCTGAAAGATCTGTCTGTACACACAATTTTTTTGTCACTTTTGTGCATGAGTTATGTCATAGGGAAGATTTTTTTTTTTTTTTTAATTTAACTTTAAAAAAAATGGATTCTAATTGTTGTTGTCATTTTAGGTTGCTGCTCTTTTTTACGTAGGAACAACCAAATCCCATCCACCAATACCTGATCATCTTTCTGCTGAGGCAAAGGATTTCTTGTTAAAATGTTTGCAAAAGTAAGTTTGATGCATAATTATATGTTCCCCTGCCATTTTAATTGGGCTGTGAAGAATAATTAAACTAAGTATGGGGCTTTTTCATTTGGTATTGTTTCTCTTACATGAATCTTCATATTCAACTTGATAAATATTGTCAAGAGCCAGACCTGAGGGCGACGACATCAGAGTTGTTAAAGGTAGTACCAAGGGTTGGGTTTCTTAAGCATTCTCCTATACATAAATCATGCTGGTGCAACCATATCTTTTCAATTCCATAGTTGTATCACTTTTGACAGTTTTTACTTATGGAATTTTTCTCCTATTATGTGCAACATCTATTTGTAACTGGAGAAAGTCGGGAAATCCAACTTGTTTGTTGCTCTTCGCTTGCGGTTAGCAAACTATTACTTTGTGATGTTTATATTTAGCGTAATAGGTATTTGCTTACTAATACGCTAGATATATGTGTCAACAGGATAGTTCTGGAAAGTAGATTGCGGCACGTGGGTTCGAAATCAATAAATCGTAAGTGCTCCTTTGGAAAAAAAAATGGTTTCTGTTTATAATTGTCTTGCATGAATTCTTTTCTCATATGTTCAAAAAATTGAACGTGTATGCTTGCTGTAGAATGAGCCTAGAGTCAAGAAGGTCCTGTAATGGTCTGAAGGACTATATTGATTTGGGCAGCTCTGGGTGCTCAACCGTTCATCATGAGCAGTTCTCAGAAGGCGGATCTTTATGGCAGCCTGTTAACTTTGAGGATGACATGTGTCGAATTGATGATGCTGATGATCTGGCACTTGGTGCATCCATGAAGTTCAAACATACTCTCCTTTCTAGAGATTGTAATCAGGTTAAGAAGTAGGCTATAATATTATCTTCAATTTTAAATTTCTCTGAGTGAGACACATAATTGATGGTTAACCTTGTCTTTTTGTGTAGAGTTTTAATCCTATGTGTGAACGTAATGATGATTGGCCATGCAAGTTTGATGAAAGTCCCGAGTTAAGTAAGAGTAGAATGGAGATTCTTCCCAGTCAAATTGTTAACCAAGGAAACAAATCTTTAGGTTCTGCTGAGGTGGATTATGCCTTTACATTTGCAAGAGGATAGTTGGGGCCTGAAGATGATGAGGAATTAACTGAAGCAAAGATAAGAGCTTTCCTGGATGAAAAGGTATCTTGTACCCTACATTTCCGGCTAGACCTTACCTAGTCCAGGAAAATACAGTGTTAAATAGTGTTACAGTTTAAATTGGTCAGATTGTTCAAATTTCCTATTTTGAATTTATTGCTTCTCCCTTTAGAATTTATAGACTGGGAAAACTAGAAATCCATTTTTATCTTTCTTTCCTTCCCACCTTCCCTCTATACCTGATTGCAGTAATGCAAACATTTGAAGGATTCAGATTATTGTCCTTCACAAAGTCCCAATAATGATGGGATTGACATCTTTTCTTCCACCAACATTAAAATTCAAGATTGCGCTATACAAACATGTATACAACTATAGAGCTACAAACATTTAATTTCCAGCCTTCTGTTTTATCACTTTAAAAATTATTGGTGAATTGAATTCGTAGTAATAGTTTTTACACTTTAATTGTTGTTGTAGTTGAAGAAAGGTATGGAAACTAGATCTTTATTCTACAACAGGTGAAATGAATACACTACTTCAGTATTGTTCTTTGGTTTGATTTTTTTTGGCAAGTTTGTATGGACCATTTTTTATAAATTTATTAATTTGGTTTTTTTCGTTTCTTTCTTTGTTAGTACTTGAAGAAATTCTAATTTATTTCATTGGCTTTTCAGTGAAGGCGATAAAGAGCAAAAAGACGAGAAGATGGATTCTACTACAAAGATCAAAGAAGATCATCTCCAGGACTGATTGATTTCATTTTCTCGTGGTAAATAGCTGATGTAATGAACAAAGATCTTTACTAGAATAAGGTATTCATGACGAAGTACATATAGTTATTACAATCATATTCTGTAGATTCTAAAGGAACGAACTCCATTAATACCCTTATGAACTTAGCAGGTTAATAAAATTCCTGACTTATTTCATAAATAGACTATTATTAACTCATTTAGCATGCCTCTTATGGAAGAAAAACACTATGATCTTCCTATGATATGGTATCTTTGTGCTCTGCACCTGTTTGTGATATCCTATGTGTGGCAGAAAGTGACTCTCAATTTTCCTTTTTGCTTTTTATTTTCTTTTCCCTTTAGGTTTGGATTCCTTGACCAATGCTTTTCTTTTAGAATTGGACAAGCATCACTCAATTCTCAGATGTCAGGCGGAAAGTCTAGGTTATACTTTTCTAAAATATGATATTGACTGGACTGTGCAGCCCCGCTCTCTGCCAACAACTTTTAAGCTATTTACTAGTGAGTTTCGCATCCCAATTAAGAGGTTTCTTGAAAATGAAATTATATTTTGTGCTTTTATGTTTGATTCAAAAGTACATGGTGCTTTTATGCTTTTAAGATTGAGACTTGATAGAAGTTAAATACTTGATCTACAATTTCTGCTTCATTTGAGACTAATAGAGAGATGCGTAATATTTAATTGGGAAAATTTGTATAAATGCCCAGTATGTTTTCACTATTTAGAAACTAGGACACTAAGTATACCACTTTTTAAAAATGCCTTCTAACTTACGAAAAATTGATGAAAATGCCCTGTGACCGGCTATAGGCTGTTAACCAGCAGGTCACCTGTGAGCTGTCTTTTTACTTTCGGGAAAATTTGTATAAATGGCCAGTATGTTTTCCTTATTTAAAAACTAGGACATTAAGTATACCACTTTTTTAACTGATCGGAACCTGACCAATCACCCAATTCTTCGCCCATTCGCCTCCTCCCCTCGAATCCACTACCGCCAAAGTCGACGACATATTTTTTTCCAAGCTAACTAATGAGTCAATATAAAAAATAAAATAAAATAATGAAAAATTAATGTCACGTCAGAAAAAGAGTTTCACCTCATTAATGAACAATTGTGTCATAGTCTATAGACGATCACTGGGCATTTTCACCATTTTTTGGTAAGTTAGAAGGTATTTTTAAAAAGTAGTATACTTAATGTCTTAGTTTTTAAATAAGGGAAACATACTGGCCATTTATACAAATTTTCCCGAAAGTAAAAAGACAACTCACAGGTGACCGGCTGATTAACAGCCTATAGCCGGTCACAGGGCATTTTCACCAATTTTTCGTAAGTTAGAAGACATTTTTAAAAAGTGGTATACTTAGTGTCCTAGTTTCTAAATAGTGAAAATATACTGGGCATTTATACCAATTTTCCCTATTTAATTTGTTACTCCTGAAAAAGAGTCATGCTCATCATAAGTACCTTCTATATGTAACTTATAAGCTAATTATTGAAATACAATCTTTTTCCAATTCTTGCAGCTATAGCAGGTCCGATGTAAAAACATAAAAAATTGAGCCGGAGAAGCCGAAAAGCACTGCCTCTTGCACATAAATCTCAGCAGGTAACACCACTGTAATAAGAAACTAAATGTCGTCATTCCTTTATCATCATCATATTGCATATAGTAAATTCTTCTCTTATAATACTTACAAAAATCTTACAGGTTTAGTGAACAAAAAACGACTGAAGGAGGAATATTATTTGTTCTTTCATACCTTGTTTCCCTCACTACTACATCACTTTCAGGAGGGGTTGTGCTGATCAGTATTGTTCATTTATATTTTGGGTAACCATGGACATTTGTGCAGAGACTAGGAGATTAGTGTTTATACCATCCGGCTGCCCTCAATAACTGTGTGTCTATGTTTGTGTGTACATATATTGATGGAAGTTGAAGAAACACCGTGTGGAAATTTGTTTAAATTTTGATGTATAATATTATTGGCGTGTTCTTTTTATGAATAGGTGTCTTTGCGATAGATTTGTTTAAATTAGGTCCACTATTATTTTCTTCATTTTTCTGTCTTTGTTTATTTAATTTTTTGTTATATTTTTTGCATTTTGTGAGGTACTTATGATCTTCATGAGCTGTTGCCAAATGGAGGAATGAAATTTTTGCATACTGTGAAGTGCGTTGAAGCTCAAGAAGAGTAGTTAATTTTTAATCTTACTTTTGGAAGTATATTGGTGGATGTTTTTTCTAAACAATGTACTAAACATATTAACTTTGATGATTTCGCCTATCGAAATAATATTTTGCTTTATTTAGTTTTTTTTGTCTTTTATGTGATGTATTCTTTTCTTGAATTATTTATTATTTAAAAATATTAAAAAAATAAAACAGGAAAACAATAGCTAATAATAGGTACCACAAACCCATTTTTATAAAGGTTAAACGACAACGGTAAAAAATCGTTGTCTTTACGTTGTTGTAAAAATTAAAACCACAACGGTAAAAAACCCTTGTAATGACTGTTGTTGTAAAGGCCCAAACGACAACGGTTAATAATTATTGTTAACAATAAGCGTTGTGAAACAATCGACAACGGTTAAGCTGCGTTGTAATGGGCGTTGTTGTAAAGGTCAATCACAACGGTTAAAAATCGTTTGGTAAAGGCCTTCAACAACGGCAAAAAACCGTTGTGGTAGGTAGGGGTCTACTAGAACGCCAGGTACAACAACGCTCATTTATAGCAAACGACAACAGTTTTCCACCGTTGTCGTTTTGCAGAATTGTTGTAGTGACTTGATTATTCCCTAATATCAAAGAATCCGCTTTTACATACAATCTTTTTTATGTAGCATGACTCATCTTCTTCACAAACAATAATTACCAGAGAAATCTAACACCCAAGACGAGTGAAGGTGCAACAGGGATAAGATTGATATTATTGTTCAACAATGAAGAAGGAACTACATGAATATACGACAAAAAATGATCTCGAGAACTGCCACATTGGACCTGTCTAATATAAAACCATTAAATGAGTAAAACATACACATAAAGCCCAGATTGTTGTAGGGCGTACCGAACATTCATCGGAAGAATGAAATTTGAAGTCAAACAACGTGAAACTTTCTGAAATAGCTTTTAAACTAGCAATTTTCGACAGATCGAGATTTCTCATTATTTAAAGAAGAGAGGAAAGGAGGGTCAGATTGATAAAGGATTAAACATAGAACCAAAACCTAGTCTAATGAACCGGGGTTTAGGCAAACTTACTCTGTTTGTAATCGTAGAGGCAACTATACCGTTGGGGAAAAGCCAAGAGAAAATACATTGCAAGTGTTGGGAAGATTTGGCGAACTAGGCCTAGGCGACGACCATATAATTTTTTTGATGTTGTCCATTGGTTATTAGTTATTACCATGATGAAAATATCTCAAAATTTCTCCGAATTTCTCTTTGTTGGAGATCCGAAACGTATTTTGAGTTTCCAAAATCCAAACATTATTAACCAATTTCTACTTCTCTTCGGCTCGGTTCATTTAGAAATATGTTCATATGGAGTTTCGCCACGTTCTACGACTTCGGTATATACAAAACCGGACATAACCAAGCAACATGTCCAACCGTCTTATCGTTTCTGTAAGAAAAAAAAGAAGTTTGTCTCAGTCCTTGTAGGTTCTTCGTGAAACCACCGACCAGGCACGCTGCAAGAATTAGTTCATTTTTCCAATTATAGACTTTGAAAAATTTTAAAAGACAAAATTCTCAAAATCTAATTATTATATATATTGAATAATAATATGGAATCCACCGGTGAGTTTTCTTATAGAGGCCACTTGTTGACGTGTTCCGTCACCTCACACTGACATCACTAACAAAAATACGCTATATATTTTATTCCTTAATTTACGTGGTTGGTCGAGATGATGTTCGAGGTGTTATAATTCAGTATTGTGTTAAGAAATTAATTTACTATTTATGTGAAGTGTGAATTTCGAAGCTCTAGTCCTTGCTTTACAACCTCGTCTACTGATGTGGTAGGGAGAGGTTCTTTCGAGATCTTCTCTTACCACCGACCGGGTAGGGGGTTGGAGCTACCTACCGATCATGGTATCATCCATTATGGGCAATCATCTCCAATTATAAAATTTGAAATTAATAAAAATCTCAATTCTCTATTAAAAACTTACAAAATATTATTTTTTGTGACGCGTCCATTTAGAAACCTATTCCTTGATTTGAAACCGTGTTTGTCAACATAGTCAGTTGAGAGGTTGTTCGGGGTTTTTAAACTCAGTAATGTGTTAAGAAATTAATTTACTATTTACGTCAAATATGAATTTAGAAATTCTAGTCCTTGCTTTACAACCTTGTCTACACACGTGGTAGGGGGAGGTTCTTTTGAGATCTTCTCCTACAACCGACCGGGTAGGAGGTCGGAGCTACCTACCAACCGGGTAGGGTGTCGGAGCTACTTATCGGCCGATGATGGCACCACCCATTATTCAACGGCAATCATGTCCAATTATAAACTTTGAAATCAATAAAAATCTCAATTATCTATAAAGTTCTTAACAAAATATTTTTTTATGTGTCACGTCCATTTGGAAATCTATTCCTTGATTATAAGAAAACATCTATTAATGTGGTTGGTTGAGAGGCTATTCACGATGTTCAAGCTCGGTAGTGTATTAAGAAATTAATGTCCTATTTACATGAAGTGTGAATTTCGAAACTCTAGTCCTAAATTGACAAACTCGTCTACCCATGTGGTAGGAGCGAGGTTCTTTTGAGATCTTTTCCTACAAACAACTATTAAAGCATCTGAGCAACTTATCGCAAGAAGATGGTACCACCCGTTAGTCCAGGGTTGGGACTAGAACATATGATTAGGGGGAACAATAAATAATTTTTTTTACTAATAATTATATACACGTGATAAATTCTTTATATTTATTATTTAAAGAGAATATCAAAAATATTTATTATCAAATATGTCGAAATGTATCATTAGTTATTTATATATTACTACTTAAATTATTTTTATTGTATATTGCAAAAATTGTCTAAATTTATCATATTATTTCATATTTTAAAGGAGAGCAAAACACACATATCTTCAAAATAAATACACAATATACATGTTATATGTATTTTATCCATAAAACTAGTGGGGGGTAGGGTAGAGTTGGGGGGGACAAGGTCACCCCAAACCAAGGCTTGGGTCCACCCCTGGTTAGTCAATATCTCCAATTATAAACTTTGAAATAAATAAAAATCTCAATTGTATGTTAAAAACTTAAAACAATATAGTTTTGTGTGATGCCTCCATTTAGGAACCTATTCTTAATTTGAAACCGTGTCTATCTACGTGGTCGGTTGAGAGATTGTTTGCAAGGTACAAACTCAGTAATGTATTAAGAAACTAATTAACTTTTAAGTGTGAATTTCAAAACTCTAGTCCTTGCTTTAGAACAGGGCACAAAAATTGGTTGATTGTAATATTACTTAAGCATGCTTTGACCATAATTTCTTCGAATATAAAACTTATTGAAGCTGAGCATTGATTTTTGGAGAAAAATAGAAATATTTTAGAGGTACATTTTGAAATATAAAAATATAGACAAAACGATTTGGTATTAAAATTTGTAGTTAACTATTACAAAACGATTTGGTATTAAAATTTATAAAACTAAAAAATAATACTATGAAATTTTACCTATAACTATCCACAATGGATTTATAAAAATTAAAGGTAAAGTACAACCACATTTGTAAGGCATTAAGATTTAAGCATACCAACAAGTAATTCATTGTGTATGCTAGGGGTAGGTACTAGAGTACACTAAGGATATAGATTAGTATTTGCACAATAGTCATGCAAATATTCGGGAAATTGGTGGTAACTCAAATCCAAACCCAGAAACTAATTATTACAATTCACCGCCGCACAAGACCGCCAATGAGATAAGATAATCTGGTACATATAATATATTTTCGTTAGTATATTATTCATATTATTGATATTATTGTACAACGTTTAGAAAATAACGTTCCATATTATCGTTTCGTCTATTTATTTTTTAGTCCCTCCATGTTAACATAGTCACTACTACTACTACTACTACTACTACTACTATTATTATTATACGATCATGATTTAACCTGCGATCTTGATTTAACATACACTTTCCAAATATGAAGTTAAAATATTTATGGCTGAAAGGAAAGTCACATTTTTATTATTATACAAACAAGTATTTTATTGTGTACACAAGGTGTATTCATAGATTAATTTATTATTCATGTGAAGTGTGAATTTAGAATTCCTAGTCCTTAGTTTACATATTTTTTAAATAACTCCATATAAACATATAATGAAATATTCTTTTAGAGGAGGTCAACAGTATATGTTAGTTGCTGGTCTGGTTCTTTGTCATTAAGCACTCCCTGCATTTTTTCAGGTCATCCTGACTCTTCTGAAGTTCCGCCCGTAAGGAAGATACTTCATTTTCTTTGTCGGCTAGTGTGTGTTGTAACACTACCTCAGCTTTTCGAATCTTTTCAGTCTCCGCTTGCGAGTCACGAAGTTGTCCTTCGAGTTTTTTAATTGCTTTGCTCCCGCGAATGCACTCGACTGACAACTTTTTGTACATTTGTTGCATCTCTTCTATGGTTGGTCCTGTCTCTTCATCATATTCATCAGATTCACAGAAATTTGGTAAATCATGTTGTAACATACCTGATGCATCAGTTAAGCTTGTGTTTTCTGTGTGAACGCTGCCTATCAGGCATGCATGTGAGGTGGTTAACACGGCAAGGTTGCTTGAGTAATCTTTGTCTCCGTCAGATATTTCTTCCTCCTCATCAGATTCATCACTCCGTGTAGCAACAAATGACTTCTTCTGTCTTTTCAAGAAGGTAGCGCATTCCTTTTGAACGTGTCCCCAACCGTTACATACTCTACACCTTACTCTATCGGTTTTTGTACCTGCAGGGTTAGATGAAGAAGTATTCTTTGAACTCACAGTGTTAGATTTACCTGACTTCCTTCCCGAAGTAGATGGCTTTCCGTCACTTTTCTGAAAATCCATGCTGATGTAGTTCTCGCAGGATCAGCCGTATGAGAATACGGACCCGCTTTGATACCAATGAAATTCTGAGAACTACAGTGAATGTTATAACATTCACAGACGAAACAGTAAACAGAACAAATCACACCACAATATAAACGCGGGGCTGAATCCCTCAGACCCCTCGGACTTTATGCTATTGATAATATTGCCAAATAGGCTATGTTTTACAAGAAGACCTCACTCTTCTATACCTAACCTATTGTATCATCAACAACGCCCAGCGACTCTCGTCGACTTCTTCGACACTGACACGGCACACCACCGAAGGTCGGACGAACTCTCCCGAGCCCGCCTTGAAGTAGCTTCTCCCGAAGATACTTTTACTTGACACACTAAGACTAACAAACTATTACAACTCGAAGACTATGTTATAACACACTGAAAATCAATTCTTAACTCAATAAAAATAACGTTGTCGAATACTAAGATACTGATCTGTTTCTCTGAACTATAATCACGTATTTGATGCACACTTAATGAACGACTCCGGTTAATAAATAACGGGGTTCACAGCTTTCTCTCCAAGTAATATATCTCTGGATAAGATTGTAATCTTCTTCCAAATCTTCCATATCTTCCCATATCTTTTGCAATCCTTATCCATAATTCCTATTTTCTGCACATAAAATAAATAATTAAATAACAATATATTTTTGACAAAACTCCCAAAATTAAATTCTGTTACAATCTCCCCCTTTTTGGGCTTTTTTGTCAAAAACCAACATAATCAGAAATAGTGCAGAAATAAAATTAGGACACTTCCCTTTTCAAAAGCCACTCCCCCTAAGCTGTATAATCTCCCCCTCAACTGCACAGCTCAAACACAAGAGCCAACAAACAATATATCTAAGCAGAATAATCATCCTAAATCAATCAAGAAGATGGACTCCCCCTACACAAATGATTGTTGACACAAATCTTCCCCTGCACAGAAGCATAGAAACTCGAAACAAAAAAACTAACAAATACCCTGAAGGATAAAAGGAAGAACCTCTGAATGATATCTCGGAAGTGAATGTTATAACATTTTTGGACGAGCCATAGAAGTGGAATCCCACTTCCAGAATTCAGAAATAATCAACTCCCAACAATTTATTCTCCCCCTTTTTTTCACATAAAATGCTAACCAAAACATAAAACAAAGACATGGAAACATATATTGGAACACCATGATGTGACCGGGATGACATTTTTAAATGACAGAGACAGAGCTTTGTGCCGATCACGGGAGATACTGTATGCTTGCACTTCCTCGATGTGGATTCATCGTTAGCCATGGTGCGAGATAAGTGGATGATTCTGACGACTAGGGTTCATAGAGAGATTATGAGATAATGTAATGAGATATGACCCAGTGCAATGGTCCTCGATTTTTGAAGGGGATATGGGTTTAAGTCCAAATCACTCTTTACTTTAGCCCACAAGATATTTTCCACCTGATCTAGGGATTAGAATAATGGAACCAAAAAATAAAAATTAAACACATGTCCACGATCTAATTTTACGGATTAAACATAGGCACCATGGATATAAAAATGAGAATTTGCACACACCTATCAAGTCATGCAAAAGATGCCTAATGCAATAATATAACTTGACTCGTGTAATTAGTGCCCCATAATCTGTGGCAAGCAGAGCATTTGGCAAAGAACTAGACAAAATTTCACATCAAGACATTACTGGCACAATTTGAGAAGACGGGCTAATAAATATTAAAATAAAGGTGCCTTATTCCTCCAACTTCTTTTACCCTCTCGTGAAGTAGCTCGCAAACCCCACGAGCCAAAACCGCACTAGAAAAACCCGGTGCAACGAGCTCTTGGTTTCTTCTTATAACCCCTTGATCAACAATTAAGACAGCAAGCATTAAGAAATCAAACATTTTATTTTTGTGGTCGGCGGCTTTCACAGATCAATCACTTTCTGTGTTAGTAGCTCTTTTCAATCTTTGTGATCGATAGCTGCTCTCAACATCATTTCATGACCGTAGCCCTTTCCGACAAGAGGGGAATGAGTGTGCCAGTTAGTTGAAAAGAAATGTTAAGTTTTACGCCAAACAACCCTTTAAACTTGCTCCTTCATATGTGGCGTATGACACGAGGATGTATAAAAAATGTCTAGTGCAAATCCTAGATGCATGTTATAACATAGATTTTTTTTTTCTCGTTTTTTTTTTTTTTTAAGTAAAGACCTATTGACTTTTTGAGTTTCACAAATCTCTGAAATCCAAGGCCTTAAAATAAATATCCGCTAATTGATCTCCAGTTGGACTATGATTCATGATAGTGGTTCCTTCTTCTATTAGTTCCCGAAAATGACAGTGTCTAATATCCATGTGCTTTATTCGAGAGTGTAGGACCAGACTTTTGGTAAAGGTATTAGCACTAGTATTGTCACAGAATATATTGGGAACACTTACCTCAACACCATAGACTGACAACTTTTGATTCATCCTTACAGGTTGCGCGCAACAGCTCCCGGTGGCTATACACTCTGCCTCTTTGTATCTCTTATGTTCATGTTTTAACATGTAAAGAAGATTAGCAGATCTATCACCGGTTAAGACACATTTATCCTCATCATCATAAACTAAGCACTGGTCTTTGGTGAATTTAACATGCAGACCTTGATCACATAAATGACTAATGCTAATGAGATTAGTTTTCAAGTTTTCAACTAACAAAACATCATGCAATCTAGGGAATCCGCTTAAATTAAGTGTACCCTTCCCAATTACTCTACTTCTAACCCCATCACCAAAAGTAACAAATTCATTGACTATCGGTTCTATGTTAATCAAGTGTGACCTATTTCCAGTCATGTGCCTAGAGCACCCACTATCAAAGTACCAAGCCCCCATAATAGCAACATTCAAAGAAAACATGGTATTGAAACAACCGTGACTTTTGGGAACCCAAACTTGGCGTGTCTTCGAATGTTGTGGTGGTCTCACTTCCACCTTTCTTCGTCGTGTGCTTCGAGGACGACCTTTGTAGTTCCAACCTGAAAAGGTATACAAATAGTCAGCTTTCATTTTATAACAATTAGGGCGAAGATGTCCAGGTATACCACAATAATGACAAATGGGAATGAATGGGGGACTATTTTCGAAACCCTGCTCAGAATGTTGTAACATTCTATTTGGTCGACCACCTTTTCTTCTTGTAGTATGTTGGTAATTTTTATACTGTCCAGTAGGATGTGGATATCTAAGATTATTTCCAGATTTCTCTGCAAATATTCCGTGATCAACATGTGTTATAACATTTTCATCAGACTGCACAAAAACAGACTGATCAGCATTAGATGACTCCCCTGCATATCCAAGACCTGTTACATCCCCATGATTCTTTCCTAGATTTATGAGTTCAGTTAGAGAAGCCTTACCAGAGTTTAAACGTTTAAAAACCTGCTTCGATTGTTCTAACTCTGAGTTCAATCTTTCGATGGTCTGGTTCTTTGTCATTAAGCACTCCCTGCATTTTTTCAGGTCATCCTGACTCTTCTGAAGTTCCGCCCGTAAGGAAGATACTTCCTTTTCTTTGTCGGCTAGTGTGTGTTGTAACACTACCTCAGCTTTTCGAATCTTTTCAGTCTCCGCTTGCGAGTCACGAAGTTGTCCTTCGAGTTTTTTAATTGCTTTGCTCCCGCGAATGCACTCGACTGACAACTTTTTGTACATTTGTTGCATCTCTTCTATGGTTGGTCCTGTCTCTTCATCAGATTCACAGAAATTTGGTAAATCATGTTGTAACATACCTGATGCATCAGTTAAGCTTGTGTTTTCTGTGTGAACGCTGCCTATCAGGCATGCATGTGAGGTGGTTAACACGGCAAGGTTGCTTGAGTAATCTTTGTCTCCGTCAGATATTTCTTCCTCCTCATCAGATTCATCACTCCGTGTAGCAACAAATGACTTCTTCTGTCTTTTCAAGAAGGTAGCGCATTCCTTTTGAACATGTCCCCAACCGTTGCATACTCTACACCTTACTCTATCGGTTTTTGTACCTGCAGGGTTAGATGAAGAAGTATTCTTTGAACTCACAGTGTTAGATTTACCTGACTTCCTTCCCGAAGTAGATGGCTTTCCGTCACTTTTCTGAAAATCCATGCTGATGTAGTTCTCGCAGGATCAGCCGTATGAGAATACGGACCCGCTTTGATACCAATTGAAATTCTGAGAACTACAGTGAATGTTATAACATTCACAGACTAAACAGTAAACAAAACAAATCACACCACAATATAAACGCGGGGCTGAATCCCTTAGACCCCTCGGACTTTATGTTATTGATAATATTGCCAAATAGGCTATGTTTTACAAGAAGACCTCACTCTTCTATACCTAACCTATTGTATCATCAACAACGCCCGGCGACTCTCGTCGACTTCTTCGACACTGACACGGCACACCACCGAAGGTCGGACGAACTCTCCCGAGCCCGCCTTGAAGTAGCTTCTCCCGAAGATACTTTTACTTGACACACTAAGACTAACAAACTATTACAACTCGAAGACTATGTTATAACACACTGAAAATCAATTCTTAACTCAATAAAAATAACGCTGTCGAATACTAAGATACTGATCTGTTTCTCTGAACTATAATCATGTATTCGATGCACACTTAATGAACGACTCCGGTTAATAAATAACGGGGTTCACATCTTTCTCTCCAAGTAACATATCTCTGGATAAGATTGTAATCTTCTTCCAAATCTTCCATATCTTCCCATATCTTTTGCAATCTTTATCCATAATTCCTATTTTCTGCACATAAAATAAATAATTAAATAACAATATATTTTTGACAAAACTCCCAAAATTAAATTTTGTTACAAGATATCAAATATCTAGTCAGATATATATCGCAACAATATTGGGATCCAACAGATATGGATGCAACCAACATCTCCCACTCATACAAATCTGATCCGACTTATTCAAATCAAAGACTCCACAATTCTCATTATTACATCTCTTCTTTCACACAGAGACTAAGGCGTGCGACCAAACGAGAACATAATGAAACAAAGAGAGGAGAGTAATATTAAGTTATCATCCAACTAACATAACTCATCAACTCAGAAGACTCGCTGTGTACCCTAAATTATGTGGTTGCACTAGACCAAACATCTATGACCCCTCTAAGTAAATAGAGCATGTTTCACCTCCAATATTTGTGTTTATGCTCATGAATAAGTTAAAACTATTTCGACTTTGTCGACCAGCCTATGAGCCATAGTACACAAGTGCATTACCAGCTTAGTTTTTCCTTGGCCTCTTATGCCAATCTGCTTGAACTTGACAGCTTTCTTAGTCATGCTCCGACATACTGTATTAACCATGGCCACTGAACACATGCTAGAGTAGTGTCATCAAGCTTACACTTCATGACAAAGTCCAAAGTCCCAAAGGGCACAACAAATCAATATAAGAGCTCACACAGTGACGAAGCAGGGATCTATTCGGTCCCTCCTCTTACTAAGGTCGTTATTAAGCACATGTAATATGAATACATGCTATGATGGAGCTCCCACTCAAATTTGGGCATGTCACGCTCCAAACATCATACGAGTCTTAGTCTAGTCTCTCTTCTAGCGTTTGACCTGCGTACCACTGGAAAATTATCTCCAACAAAACTTTCAATGATTCGCACACTCAGCTATTAAGAGGTTTTGATGAAGTTAGGACATTCTTCATAATCGATCAAGTATGATCTCATCCTGGCCTCTTGCCAAGGCGACTATGGGCAACTACCTTTCGTGTTGTTCCTTTCACGAAGGTGATCACTCGCAAGTAAGTGTTTGATCCGCCAGTCTCATCCTGCTCGCTTACCAAAGCACCAGGGCGATTTCCCGTGTGAGTGGAACAATCCAAGCCTTGTGATATATCACATATAATAGACACAGTACTTCTAACATATAATAAGGGCACATCTCATTGATAAATAAAATTGTTCATACTAGCTAAAATAATTTAAGTTCTACGAAGTCCCATACTTTTAACATGCCTTTGAAATACTCAAAAGCTTGGTGAAAGGATCAACTATTATTTCACCAGTGGGAACGTGCCTGAGAACCACTTGCCCCTGCGCAATATTATCTTGGATGAAATGGTATCTGGTGTCAATATGCTTAGTCCTCCCAAGATACTTGGGGTCCTTAGCATATGCTAGCGTAGCCGTGTCTTCACAAAGGACAACTACTGCATCATCTACGTGCGCCACAATGCGCAAAGTCTGGAGAAACCTTCTCAACCAGATAGCCTCTTGAACTGCAGATGTACAAGCGATATACTCTACTTCCATAGTGGATAAAGATATACAAGGCTGCTTCTTGCTACACCAAGTGATAGCGCCACCCAATAAGAATGCATATCCCGATGTGAATTTGCGTTTGTCTCTATCCGTTGATCCATCAGCATTGTTGTAACTAAGTAGCTTCAGACTACCACTGTGATAGCACAAAGCTAAATCACTTGTCCCTTTTAAATATTTAAGTATCCTTTTGACTGAAGCCCAGTGAGCACGTCCGGGATTACTTTGATACCTACTCACCATCCCAATGACAAAGCATAGGTCCGGTCGAGTACACATCATTGCATACATCAGACTTCCTACTGCGCTCGCATGAGGAACTTTAGCCAGACTTTCTTTTTCTTCATCTGTCTTTGGGCATAAATCTTTGCTAAAAACACAATTTTTTTCCATAGGCGTGTCAACGGGTTTAGCAGTATGCATACGGAATCGCTCCAGAACCTCTTAATATATGTCTCCTAAGACAAAGTTAAGAGCTCCTTTGAGCGATCTCGGTGTATCTTAACACCAAGTATGTATTCTACTTTTCCCATGTCTTTCATCTCAGAAGTAGATGACAGCTATTGCTGAGTGGCGACAATAATCTTCGTATCATTACCAGCCAATAAAATGTCATCCACATACAATGAGAGAATAGTGAATTTTTTCTCATCCCTTGTGACATACTGACACGTCAGTTTCTAACCTAGTGTTCCGCAAGTGTACAGATGTAGGTGTAGTAGCGGTAGTCAAGGTCGATCCCTCAAGGAATAGTTTTAGGTATTTCGATACCTCAATACTCTAGGAATGTCCTAACTAGATACTAAATTGCAAAGGATTGATTTTACTAAAACTAACAAAGTTTAACTAATTAACTAAATTAATTATGATTTCAAACTTGGCAAACACAAAGAAATAACAATCAAAGAGAAAAGGTATCCTAGGGTTTCGATTTCAGGATGTTACTTCAATGATGATTATGTTCAACTTATTGATTTTTAAACCAATCTAGTGTTTATTAGGCTGTGCTCTATTAACCTAGCCCTTCTCTCGAAGTGTTTAAATCTTTGATTAACTAAGACAATTACCTTCTCGAGTCAATTAATCCTAGTAACTCCCAAAAGCTCACAAACCTATGCCTACACAGTCATAGACAACTGCGCTCTATGTTGTACGTCTGATAACAAATCCCTCTTCTCGAAGTGGATTTGTTAAACGGGATTACTAAACCTAGATGGCCAGTCTAAATTCAGTTAAAAGAACAACTATAAAGATAAACACTTGAAAGAACGGAATCAATAAATTAAAACATAAATCAAAATATTGTTATAAAAATCCCTACTTTCTAACCCTAGGACACGAATAGCTTAGCTACTCATGCCTAGTTCCAATCCACCACAATATTCTAAACAAAACATTATGACGAATAAAAAAAAAAGAAGAATTGTTAAACCCGGGTGAATCGTTCTATTGATTGAAGTCTTATTGATTGAAGTCTTTCCCGTCGTCCAAGTCGTCTATCAGATGTATGAAATTGATGTTGTGATCCTCTCTCCTCAAAACTCGAGCTTGGATCCTTTTTATAGAGTTCGAACAAGCCCCGGGTGAATTAGGAACCAATTCCCACTTTGGACAGGATTTCCCTTCAAAACTGGACTTTTGACACGGCCGTGTTGCTTAACTCTTGATTTACGCACAATTTGATGCGGTCGCACATAGCCGTTTCACCATTTGCGCAACACTTTTGACACGGCCGCGTTGCTTATGTGACGCGGCCCTTCGGTTCTTGCCCGGTTTTGTTTCTGGACCAGTTCAGGCCGATCTAGAATGGTTTGGACAGGTTTTTTGGCCGGTTCGGACCGGTTTTCACTGGTTTGGGCCGGTTTGGACTCTGTTCCAACTTGTTCTTTCGTCCAGTAGTCGTAATTCACGACTTTTAATCCTTAAAATGCTCAAAAATACCTTAAAACAAGCCGAATACGTTAATTGGTCAACTTTATAACATTTTATCTAATTCTTGACCAACTATGCACATAATTCTTATAAAATAGTCTCATAAATCGACCTAATTACATGCATAATTAACGTGTTATCCAAAATTCCCAAACTTAAGTTGTTGTTCATCCCGAACAACATAAACGAAAACGAAGACTCATGTATTTAGGGTGATTAGATGACGAGTTAGTTTCAGACAAATGTTTCCAAAAGCTAGACATCATAGTATGAATGAGCATATGTGATAGAGCAAAAATTAACTACTTTTGAGACTTAAGCTTTCGAAGCATTTGATCCTCACTAGATAAGTGTTTCTCTCATCTGTCAAGTATTTAGGCTAAAAAAAATATCATTCCACTCAAATTGGACTACATGCTCAGTTTTACCATAAGCTTGCCAATTGTCTAAGCTGGACATAGTACTTTGGCATAAGTGACAAAGAATCAAGTAGGTCTTTTATTTGGTTGTAATGTTGGCTTAAGGTAAGGTGGGATTTATTTGGACAAAAGTGATTATCTATTGGACTAATAAAATTATTCTTAACCCGACTATCCCTTAATACAATCACTCAAACTCACTTTCCCAATCTCAGCAAATCACCCCTCAAGATGACTTCTTCACCTTCCCAAAAGTGCTTTTCAACTGAGTGATTATCCATACTAATTATTTGGGTACCACATCATGGACTACCCACTTTTTCCAGATCAATTAAACACTTCTTCTCCTAACCTCTCCTCATTATACTTAAAACAATGAAACACTTATTCACACCTGGCTCATCTTTTGCTTTTCTGATTTTTTTTTAATACACAAAAATTACAAACCTTACACTAGGAGAGGTTTTCACTTGTTTACTTTTGCTCCTAACACTTCAAATTCCCTTTACCTTTTAATCTATCCATATTTGCACCCATCTTGTTCCTAATTTTTAACCCAACTACCTTCCAATCAACCTCCCTCTTAACTCAATTAGTTCAATTTTAAGGCCAAAGACTAAATCGAAAGATACTTGGCCTGCAACGTAGGGTTATGAATAAAAGTTGAAAGCTCAAATGGGCTAACTATGGATAATTTGTTTTTACAAATTTTCTGGTGAAAAAGGATGATTCTTTAAAAGGCTCAATAATAGGTTACAAAGCAAGGACTGCCTATATCACTTTCTAAGTCACATTACACCTTTGACATATTCACAACAGAGTCTCAAGGCAAGTTCTAGAAACCAAGACACATATCCAATCAAAATCACACCGAACGAAAATATATTACTCCAAAAATAGGAGTCACATTTAGGCTCAATTCCTCACACGGGTCATTTTGATCAAAGTTCTAGGCTTAACTCAATTTCATCTCAAATTACCTATCATGCTCTACTATGTGTGAATTTGTTTAAATTTATGCACAAAATCGTCTCATCATTAACACATCATCATCCATCAGTTCCCTAAATTTGCAACAATTATGACTCGGGTTTAAATTCATTTTCTTATGACTCTAACAACTTAACAAAAATAAAACTCTAGACTCCTAAAAACTCAATCATGGACACACAAAAACAATCAAACTTGGGTTCATAGACCCAACAGGACCAATCAAATAGATAAATGGGCTCACAGACCCAATACTCTAAATCAAAAGCAAATAAACTGAGCACAATGGGCACACAGACCCAACAATTAAAGCAACAATTATGCAAAGGGCTCACAGACCCGATACTTGACCAAAGTAACAAGACAGCAAATACTTAAACGATCAATTACAAAACAGAATATCAAACATGACCAATTCAAAGTAGAAATAGCAACAAAACAATAAATATAGCTGCCAAGACGTCCCACGGTTCACCCCCTGCCCCAAACTTAGATAAAAGCCAATGTTTGGAGGAAAAGAGTGGTACGCCTTGGTGCTAACTTACAAATCACTGTGGCGGTGGCGGGGGCTGGAACCCATACTGGCTCCAAAATTGTGCCATCACCTCCCATTGAGTCTGTTGCTGCTGTCTCCATATGCGCTTTTCATCACTCCTTTGAAGGAGTGTGTTAAGTACTCCTCATTGATCATGTAATTCTAAATGGATCGTTTGAAGAATTCCTCGGACCTCTGTTAGGTGCCTTTCCATCGAAGTGCGAATGGACTGCATCGACGCATTGTTGAGGCGAACATCATCTCGGAGCGAAGTAATGATGCCGATCATGTCCTCATTTAACTCAGATTGGTGGGCAACTGCTGCTGCAGCACGTTTCTTCTAGGGCTGTCGCGGGGCCTGGCTACTACCTTCGGCCGGTGGCCTGGACTGGAACACCTCGGAGACCCGTGGTTGGGACAACTGAAGATGGTCTTCAGTAGATAAAGATAGATTCGACGTATCATGTGCACTTGTGACCGTTGTCCCAATCTCATAAGGCATGCAAAGATACGGTCCGACATTTTGGTACACATATGGGATGGTCCCATTCTCACCTAAAACCACAACTTGCGTAGATTCGAGCAAGTCCCACGTAAATTGGACTTCGCCTCCTACCTTCTCCATATCAGTCAGGTCAATGTCATCAAAAGCTGCTGCTATTGGAGTAATCAATCCTCCAATCATGATGATGTCTTTCTGCTTCTGGATAACATTGGCAAAGTGTTGCATCAGTATCTTTGCATAATCCACTTTATAGTCGTGCAGGATATTCCACAACATGTGGAGTTTGCTTTGTCTCACAGCTCCCACTTCACGTCGGGCTAAAAGGGTGTAGGCAAGCAACTTCTGTATATAGCGAATGACTGGATTACGGATCCACGAAGCTTTGGCTGCCTTGGAGATATATTGTTATGCTGCTACAATCGGAGGTGCAGCTATCAATAAAGCCCAAAATGTGTGAGGGTCAAATACCTCCGGTAACTTCTCCCTCTGAGCTGTCGGAAAGCCATAGATCATATCCAGCTGACTATATGTCAACGATCGAGCCTTCCCCATTAGCTGGAAAGTGATACCGTCCAGTCGGCGGGAGTGAAGGGAGCTGGCTGCAGTGATGCTAAAAGTGCTTAGGAACTCGATGGTGATTCGCCTGTACTTCTGTTGCACTCTCATAAACTGAAGTAGTCCAACTAAGTTGAGTAGAGTACGGACATTCTCATGAATGCCCATTGCCCGGTTGTCGCTGCTAAACCTAGTTAGTATAATAGTGCAATGACGAAGCTCCTCGAACCGAGCCTTGTGTTCAGCTTATGTCAAAGAAAACCCGAAAAGAGTCTGACTGTCATTTGGGTTGACAGCCGGGGTTTCTTCGACCATGACTTGTTTGCCTTTGCTTCGACTAGAGTTCCCTTTCGGTGGTGCATTGTTTATGACCTGTACACACAACTCAACACCACACACATCATTAGGCACACAACACACAGTTCATTTGGCACACAAACCACAATTCGTCACAATCACTGTCTAGAAATAAAACATTCCGTAGTATTCAACAAGACAATCATATGCTAGTAATACTTGAGCAATTTGCACATTATATACCCCCTATTTCATGTTCAACTCCTAAACTCTTCGATTTGAAGTCATTTAAATGGTGAATCATCGAATCCTATCAACTTAAATCATGCATTATAAGCCAATTTATCTTTGTATCACATAGGATTGCAACAAGAGGTAGTAATCAAGGCACAAAGCTCATTATGAATCATGCACATAACATGTTCGATAAAATTTCCCAATGACAAAAACATATGAAATTCAATCTCGTTTTTCTCGTTTCATTCTAACCACAATGTTTATGTCTATTACCGTAATAATCAACACACATTTCATTCCTATAGCAAAACCCAATCACTATTCTAGATGTCCATGCTTAGTATCAATATTTCGCATATAAACACTAGATTGTTCGCACAATTTCGAATTTAAACATTCTCTAGTACCAATTAAGCATGATAAAATAATTGGAAGCAACCAAATTCAGATTAGCTTCACTTACCGGAAAAGTTTAGACGAAGGAGTAACGATTCGGAGTGTGCCCTAATTCCTCAGATTTGGGTCGAAAAATTCGACTTTTGTTTGGGCAATGAGTGAATTAGTGTGTGTTATTGTTTTTGTGATGGATTGTGTGTGATTTTGAGTGTGTTTATGCTTGATTTGATGGAGTGTGTGTGATATATGTGTTTTTCGTATGTGTGTGCAAAAGAGAAAAAGAAAGGGAATGAATAATGAACCTTGCATCCGCGTTTTTGAACCTGCAGGCACACTGATGCGGCCGTGTCATTGTTTTGACACAGCCGTGTTCCTTTTGAGCCAAATCTGGGATTTCTGGGCTGATTTTGACGCGGTCGCATCCAGCATGTGACGCGGCCGTGTTGGTCCCACAGCGTTGTTTTGCATTTAGAGAAAGCTTTTGACGAGGTCGTATCATTTGTTTGACGCGGCCGTGTTACTTTTGAGCCAAATTTGACGTGGCCGCATCTGTATGCTTCCCAGTTATCAGAATGCTTTTTTAAGCTCTTTTTGACGTGGTCGTGTCCTGTTGTGATGCGGCCGTGTTATTTCCTCTTCTGTTGATGCGAGTTTTCCGTCTCTTCGACCCTCGTTTCTTGCAACACTCGTCTATATTGATTCAACACACTTAAAAATATAAAACTTATAGAATTAATTGAAATAACATAAAACAGTAAACATCGGGTTGCCTCCCGACAAGCGCTTCGTTTTATGTCTCAAGCTTGACGACCATTTTACTTCTAATTGAGTTCTTTCGACCGCACTTCGTGCACGGTTTGAATTTGGTCGGACTTGTAGTATTTCTTGATTCTTTGTCCATTGAAGAGAAATGTGCTCCCGTCTTGATTCAACAACTCAACTATGCCGGATGCTCTAACGGTTTTGATTGTGAATGGACCCGGCCATCTAGATTTCAACTTTTCCGGAGAAAGTCTTAGACACAAATTGAACAAGAGAACTTGTTCCCCGGCTTCAAATGTGCGATCTTTGATCATCCGGTCGTGCAACCTCTTGACCCGCTCTTTGTACAAACTGGAGTTCTCGAATACTTGATTTCTAAATTCCTCCAATTCATTGAGCTTTAAGAGTCGCTCCTTTCCAGCAGCCTCGGAGTCAAAGTTTAACTTCTTAACTGCCCAATATGCTCTATGTTCCAACTCAACCGGAAGATGACACGCCTTTTCAAAAACCAATTGATACGGCAAAAGCCCCAAAGGAGTTTTATATTCCGTCCTATATGCCCAAAGTGCATCATCTAACTTCATCGCCCAATCTTTCTGGTTCCCATTAACTGACTTTTCCAGTATTTGCTTGATTTCTCGGTTTGCAAGCTTCACTTGTCCATTGGCTTGAGGATGATACGGAGTAGTCACACGATGTTTTACCCCATACTTAGCCAATAACGTTGCCATCCACCTATTGCAAAAATGTGAGCCCCCATCACTAATCAAGGCTCTCGGAGTGCCATACCTTGTCAAGATATTCTTTTGGAGGAATTTGAGCACCACCTTGGCATCGTTTGTTTGGGTTGGAATAGCTTCCACCCATCTCAAAACATACTCTAATGCCACCAATATGTATTGGAACCCATTCGAAGATGGAAAAGGTCCCATGAAATCGATGCCCCAGATATAGAACAACTCAACCTCAAGGATTGTAGTAAGAGGCATCTCGTGCTTCCTTGTTATTCCTCCTGTTCTTTGGCACTTGTCACAGTTCAAAATGAACGCATGGCAGTCTTTAAGAATTGTTGGCCAATAGAAGCCACTTTGAAGCACCTTCGCTGCTGTTCTTGCTGATGCAAAATGTCCCCCAGTTGGGGACGAATGACAATGAGCTATGATGTCCTTCACTTAAGCTTGAGGGACACATCTTCTAATGATGGTATATGCACATCTCCTATAGAGATAGGGATCATCCCATATGTAAAACTTCACATCATGGAAGAATTTCTTCTTCTTATGATGAGGGAAGTCCAGAACAATCCCACTCGCTATAAAATTTGCGATGTCACTGTACCATGGGCCATTCTCCACAACCATCACATGCTCGTCTGGAAAGATATCGCTAATGGATGTCTGTTGGCCCCTTGCATCTGCCTCATTCTCAATTCTAGACAAGTGGTCAGCTACTAATTTTCGCAGCCCTTTCTGTCTTTGATTTCCAAATCGAATTCTTGCAAAAGCAGTATCCATCTAATCAGTCCGGGCTTGGAATCCTGTTTAGCAAATAAATACTTAAGAGCAGTATGGTCAGTATAAACTACTGTTTTAGCCTATACAAGATAAGAACGAAATTTATCACAAGCATAAACAACAGTTAAAAGTTCCTTCTCTGTGGTAGTATAATTTGCTTGAGCCGGATCGAGAGTCTTGCTAGCATAGTAAATAACTATAAAAATCTTTTACCTCTTCTGGCCCAATGCAGCTACCACAACCATGTCGCTTGCATCACACATAACCTCAAATGGTTGTGACCAATCGGGTGTAATCAGTACTGGAGTGGTGATCAATGCCTTCTTCAGTGTCTCAAAGGCCTGTACACATACATCATCGAAAACAAAAGGAGTATCTTTTTCAAACAAGCGAGATAGAGGCTTAGCAATTTTAGAGAAATCCTTTATGAACCTTCTATAAAACCCCGCATGTCCTAAAAAACTTCTAACCCCTTTTTCATTCCTAGGAGGTGGTAATTTCTCTATTTCCACTACCTTAACCCTATCAACTTCTAATCCTTTTGATGAAATCCTATGCCCTAAGACTATCCCATCTTTTACCATAAAATGGCATTTTTCCCAATTAAGGACTAGATTGGTTTTTTCACACCTTTTAAGCACCTGAGCTAAGTTATCTAGACATTTATCAAAGGAAGAACCAAACACAGAGAAATCATCCATAAATACCTCCATGATGTTTTCTATCAAACCCCCAAAGATTGCCATCATACAACGTTGAAAAGTAGCAGGCGCATTACAAAGTCCAAATGACATTCTACGAAAAGCAAAAACACCATATGGACACACAAAAGCAGTTTTTTCTTGATCCTCCAGAGCAATTACAATCTAATTGTACCCCAAATAACCATCGAGAAAACAACAATATGCATAACCTGCTAACCTGTCAAGCATCTGATATACAAAGGGAAGGAAAAATGGTCTTCACGAGTAGCTGCATTAAGTTTCCTATAATCTATACATACACGCCAGCCTATAATCACCCTAGTGGCTATGACCTCATCAAGATCACCCTTTACTACAGTCATTCCCCCTTTCTTTGGCACTGCCTGAGTTGGACTCATCCACTTACTATAAAAAATAGGAAAAATTATCCCATCATCTAACCACTTAAGCACTTCTTTCCTAACTACTTCTTGCATCATTGGGTAAAGTCTACGTTGATTTTGAACGGAGGGTTTACACTCATCTTCCATCAAAATTTTATGCATGCATATAATGGGACTAATTCCCTTTAAATCAGCAATCGACCACCCTATAGCAGATTTATAAGTCCTCAATACACACAACAGCTTATCAGTTTTAGAGTCAGTAAGGGAAGAAGAGATTATTACCTGATATCTATTTTCATTATCTAAAAATGCATAATGCAGATGATCAGGTAACAGTTTCAGCTCTGGAAATCCATCGCTCCCTTTTGGCCCTTCCTCAACCACTTTCTTGTTGATATTTTCTTGAGTCAAACTTTCCTTAGGAGCCTCCTGCAAAGCATTCAAAGCACTAACACTTTCGGCAAGATCAAGGTAAGTAGGGTCATGGAAATTAGCATTATACACGGAATTTGCAATGCATGTTTCAAGGGAATCACAATCACTAGGTGAGGTTAACTTCCTACATAATGCAGCATCTATAGAATGAGTAAAACTACATGTTTCCAATTGAGCTACATCCTCAATATCATGATGTTGTAGAGCCTTATAGATGGAAAACGTAACTTGCTCTTTATCTACCCTTAATGTCAACTCTTCCTTTTGAACATCTATCAATGCTTTCCTGTTGCTAGAAACGGGTGACCTAAGATCAAAGGGACATCTTTGTCTTCTACCATATCCAAGACCACAAAATCAGCAGGTATTATAAACTTCCCAACTTTTAATAGGACATCCTCTACAATCCCCCTTGGCCAAGTCATAGACCGATCAGCCATTTGTAGGCAATTGTAGTGGGTTTCATGGTACCTGGATTTAATTTCTCATAAATAGATAATGGCATCAAATTAATATTGGCCCCTAAATCACACAATGCTTTATCAAATGTAACATTACCTATTTGACATGTAAGTGTCAAACTACCTGGATCTTTTCGTTTGAGTTGTACCTTCCTCTGGATCACAGCACTGCACTCTTCAGTCAAGTTGACTGTCTCATATTCTTCCCATTTCCTCTTCTTTGAGATCACTTCCTTAAAAAATTTAGCGGAGTTCGGCATTTGCTGTAGTGCTTCAACAAAGGGAATGTTAATTTGGATCCTCTTCAGCACATCCAAAAATTTCGTGAACTGCTCATTAATTTTCTTCTTTCTCAAGGCCTGTGGGAATGGGACAGCTGGGAAATAAGATGGGATATCTGCTTTGATTTCTTTTCCCTCGCTTTGTTGCACTATCTTCTTTCTGCCCGACTGATCTTGCTTCTCTTCCAATTGCTCATTTTCCACTACTTTCTCTTTATCAACTGGCACTGGGGTCCCTCGTACTCAGTACCACTCAGCTGAATGGCTTGACATTGCTCTCTCGGACTCACCACAATATCACTCGAGTATTGGCCCTGCTTGTGTTGGGCCCCAACAATCTTAATCAACTGGCTCATATTAGAAGACAACTCACCAATGCTTGCTTGAGTCTGAACCATTGTGTTCTCGAGCCTCTTGATATCTGCCCCTTGCCCAGTAATATACTTGTTTAGCTCAATAAATTTCCCTTCTACTTTCTTCTTCAGCTGAGCTAGTTTATCATAATACTTTTCAAACTGTGTCTGAGTAATTTCTTCATGCGATAGCTTCTTACTGTCATGGATTATACCATTTGTAACCGTAAACCTAGGCGGTGGATTGAGTGTATTCTTGGATTCCTATAAGAGAAATTCTGGTGATTCCGATTCTGTGGATACTGATTGTACCTAGGTTGATTATTTTGGAAGTTGTTGAAGTTCCTCTGATTCAGAAAATTAACATCCTCAACTTCTTCCTGACCCCCTGTCTGTTGTGCTAACGTCAGACTAGTTAGCAGATTTACCTGACTTGTCAAAGCTGTCAGCTGTGAGGTGAGTTTCTCAAGTGGCTCATTGCTGACTGTCTCTACTTCCATCACATTTGCTACCCTCCTTGGTTGATTTCTTTCATTCGGCCACTGATAACTCGTTGTGGCCATAGCATCTAAAATCGAGAAAGTTGTCTTTACTGATGTCTCCATCAAACCACCACCTGCAGCTGCATCCACCTGGATTCTAGTCGGTGCAAGTAAACCATTATAAAACTTACATACCTGCTGCTTCTTCGTAAAACCGTATTGAGGGCAACTTCGGATAAGATCCCGGAATCACTCCCACGCTTCTCCGAATGGCTCCTGGTCCAATTGCTTGAACTAGTTGGTCTGATTCTGCAGGTCGAGCATCTTGCTCGGTGGAAAATACTTCAACAGAAATGAAGTACTCAAGTCTTCCCAGCTTATAATACCCTCCAATGAATTGGAAAATTGTAGGGCTCTATCCTTCAATGAAAAGGGAAACAATCTCATTTTGACCTGCTCGTGTGGCACATGGTTTATCTTGATAGTATCTGCCAGTCGTCGAAACTTTATTAGGTGAGCATTCGAATCCTCTAAAACACTTCCCCCATACTGGTTTTGCTGCACTATGTTGATTAGTGCAGGCTTCAGCTCGAAACTGTTAGAATTAAGTGGTGGAGGTTGTACTCCTCCTGCCTGCTGATTTGGATTAGGCTTTAGGCAGTCATTGATGGGAGTATCATCTTCATCTCCTGCATCTGGATCTATCTGAATTGGTCCGTGCTGTTGTTGCAGTTGTGGCTGCTGTGGAGGTAGCTGCTGCTGTATATTAGTAACTATGTCATCCAGACATGCTAGAGCTATCAGTACTCTGTTAAGAGCTTCATCCGGATTTGGGTTCTGTGGTATGTTCTCCATCTCAAACGTGGGGTTTCTTATCGTGTGGTATCTGTGGGCTATTACTTCAATTTCAGGATCAAGAGGGACAAGACTGTCTTTCCCTTTTGATCTGGTTTGCATGTGAAGCCTGAAAACACACACACAAAAAAAAAAAAAAAGAAAGAAAATCGAAATACCACGTAATACTAAAATTAAATAAAAATTAAAAATGAAAATTAAATAAATATTACGAAAAAAATAAAATCTAGTCTAGTTACCTCCTATTTTTCAAGATAAAAACTAAGCGCTATATCCTATTCCCCGGCAACGGCACCAAAAACTTGACACGTCAGTTTCTAACCTAGTGTTCCGCAAATGTACGGATGTAGGTGTAGTAGCGGTAGTCAAGGTCGATCCCTCATTGAATAGTTTTAGGTAGTTCGATACCTCAATACTCTAGGAATGTCCTAACTAGATACTAAATTTCAAAAGATTGATTTTACTAAAACTAACAAAGTTTAACTAATTAACTCAATTAACTATGATTTTAAACTTAGCAAAGACAAAGAATTAACAATCAAAGAGAAAAGGTATCCTAGGGTTTCGATTTCAGGATGTTACTTCAATGATGATTATGTTCAACTTATTGATTTTTAAACCAATCTAGTGTTTATTAGGCAGTGCTCTATTAACCCAACCCTTCTCTCGAAACGATTAAATTGTTGATTAACTAAGACAATTACCCTCTCGAGTCAATTAATCCTAGTAACTCCCAAAAGCTCACAAACCTATGCCTACACAGTCATAGACAATTGAGCTCTATGTTGTACGTCTGATAACAAATCCCTCCTCTCGAAGCGGATTTGTTAAACGGGAGTACTAAACCTAGATGGCCAGTCTAAATTCAGTTATAAGAACAACCATAAAGATAAACACTTGAAAGAACGGAATCAATAAATTAAAACATAAATCAAAACATTGTTATAAATATCCCTACTTTCTAACCTAGGACAGGAATAGCTTAGCTACTCATGTCTAGTTCCAATCCACTACAATATTCTAAACAGAACACTATAACGAATAAAAACTAAGAAGAATTGCTAAACCCGAGTGAATCGTTCTGTTGATTGAAGTCTTATTGATTGAAGTATTTTCCATCGTCCAAGTCGTCTATCGGATGTATGAAACTGATGATGTGATCCATTCTCCTCAAAACTCGAGCTTGGATCCTTTTTATAGAGTTTGAACAAGCCCCGGGTGAATTAGGAATCAATTCCCACTTTGGACATGATTTCCCTTCAAAACTAGACTTTTGACACGGTCGTGTTGATCAAGTGACACGGCGGTATTGCTTTTAACTCAAAACTCTTGATTTACGCACAATTTGACGTGGCCGTGTTTCTTAATTGACACGGTCGCGTTGCTCTCACAAAGCCGTTTCACCATTTGCGCAACACTTTTGACACAGCCGCGTTGCTTATGTGACACGGTCGTGTCGGTTCTTGCCCGGTTTTGTTTCTGGACCGGTTTTTTTGGCCGGTTCGGATCGGTTTTCACTTGTTTGGGCTGGTTTGGACTATGTTCCAACTTGTTCTTTCATCCGATAGTCGTAATTCACGACTGTTAATCCTAAAAATGCTCAAAAACACCTTAAAACAAGTCGAATACGTTAATTGATCAACTTTATAACATTTTATCCAATTTTTTACCAACTATGCACATAATTCTTATAAAATAGTCTCATAATCGACCTAATTACATGCATAATTAACGTGTTATCACATACACACAGTGATCTTCCTCAACCATCGTAAAGCCTATCGAGGTGATAGCTCGATGAAATCGAAGGTACCACTGTCTAGATGATCGTTTCAGTCCATAAATGTGAAAGCTTTACCCGACACAGTTTGCGCTCTTGTCCCTTTACCTGAAAACCCTTAGGTTGATCCATATAGATCTCATCACTCAGTTCTCCATTGAGAAATGTTGTCTTTACATCCATTTGGAACAGTTCCAAATCAAGGTGGACGACAATTGTTAAAATGAGACGGATAGAGACAAACCTCACCACTGGGGAGAATGTCTCTTCATAGTCCACACCTTTTTTTTTGGGTAAATCCTTTTGCCACCAGGCGAGCTTTGTACTTGTCTATCGAGCCATCTCCTTTTCGCTTGACTTTGAAAACCCACTTATTCCCAATTGTCATCCGTTCAGACGGTAGATCGACTAGATCCCAAACTTGGTTCAGAGCCATCGAATTCATCTCTTCCTCCATAGCACTTATCCACTCTTTAGCATTTGGAGAAGTCACAGCCTCTTCATAAGTGGTTGGCTCATCAACATCTACAGTTGCGCACATGAATGATTCCCCCTCAAGTCCAAAACATCTTCAGGATACCAGTCCACGCTTGCTCCGTCACAACTTTAGATCTTGAGAGTCTTCATTCAGTGGATTTCTCCCACTAACTCTAAGATCTCTCTCATTATTCCCGTCGATTGCTAGGTTTGGTTGTGAAACCTCATCCTCGCCAGGAATTCCAGCGTTGTCTTCGGGATCTTGTAACTCATACAGTTTAAGATCTCCTTTAACTTCTCAAATTGTTGGAAATTCCTCCTTGAGGAAATTCACATCGCGCGACTCAATTTATGTCATTCCCCGATCAGGATGTTCACCATACATCACATAGCCTTTCGAGTGGTCACAATATCTTATAAAGATATATTTGACTACTCTAGGACCAAGTTTCTCATGCTTATGAGAAGTATTATGAACAAACCCAGCTGACCCCCAAGGGTGCAAGCCTTCTAAGTTAGGCTTTCTATTGTGCCACAACTCATATGGCGTCGAAGGAACTGACTTAGACGGCACACGATTAGATATATAGGCAGCAGTTAAAATTGCATCTCCCCAAAAGGATATTGGAAGATTTGCTTGCGCCATCATTGATCTGGTCATGTCCAGAAGTGTCCTATTCCTCCTCTCTACAACACCATTTTGTTGTGGAGTTTATGGAATTGACAGTTGTCTAATGATCCCTTTTTCCTCACAGTATTGTCTAAACTAATCAGACAAGTATCTCGCCCTCTATCAGTGTAAAGTTTTAAGTTTCCTCTGGTTTTGGTTCTCAACCTCCGCTAAGAATTGCTTAAAGCAATCAAGCACTTTTGAGCGGTGAGATGGGAGATACACTGAACCGTAGTGCGAATAATCATCAATAAATATGAGGAAATAGGATGCACCGTGTCGTGCCTTCACATTTACAGGTCAGCATATGTCCGAGTGAACTAACTCTAGAGGTTGAGTAACTCTCTTTGCCTTTCCAAAAGGCTTCCGACAGGCTTTTCCTGCCAGACATGGTTCACACATTGGAAGGTTGTCTTTAGCGAGATTGCCTAAAAGACCTTCTCGAGCTAACCTAGTCATCATCCTATGTGTCCTAACCTTGCATGCCATTTAATAGAATCATTTATAACATCAACAAACAAAGAAACAAAAGAAGTGCACACAATAGATAAATCCGACATGAAAAACCCATTGTTCATATCTATCCTATAAAGGTTGTTGCCGAGAAAAACGGATAACATAGTCTTTTCAAACAGGAAAGAAAAATCTTGACTCAAAAGTGCTGAAATTAAAAGTATATTACATCGAATACTACGAGCATAAAGCACATCACTAAGGAGCAGCTCGCGCCCAGTGCTAAGTTTGAGTTCGTATGACCCAACTCCTACAACCTCTTCTTGTGCGCCATTTCCTATAGCTATGTAGTGGCTTAATCTACAAATCCTGCTCTATCTCTTGTCCCATGTTTGGTTGCTCCCGAGTCTACAATTCAACCATAGAGAGAGTTAGCAACGAACACATGTGAGAAAACAAATAAATTAGAAGAGCTAGGAGCAGGTCTGACCTTCTTTGGTTCAGTACAGTTACAAGCAAAGTGACCCGACTTTCCATAGTTATAGCAATTGTCTTTCTTCTTTCCGCCCCTTTTACCACGGTGACGCTTTTTAGCCTTTTCACCTTGCGGGCCTAAGTTTTGGTTTTTGGCATTGTTTTGTCCTGCATCTTTTTGCTTTTTCCAACGGTTGCCTTTGTTAGGCTTGCGTTACCCAGCGTGTGCGACGAAAGCAGCTGCTTGTGCTTGTTCCGTCTCTCGACGATCAGCCTCAAGTCTAAGATGACTGGCGACGCTGTCAAAGGTCTGGATTTGCTCGTTGTGTATGAGCACAAGTTTAACGTGTCCCCAAGTCTGCTCAGGTAGCGACCTTAGGATTGCCAAACCTTGTTGTTCATCGGTAAGTTCATTTCCAGCATTTGTAGCTCTCGAATCATGTCTTTCATGACATCAAGATACTGACCCAGTGTGCTTTGGGTCAAGTACGTTCTGGTTAAACTTAAGGGTAAGAGCCCTTAATCTCGTTGCCGAGGTAGTGTCGTGCGTGACCTTTAAGCCTTCCTGCAGCTCTTTAGCTGTAGGAAACATATCGAACTCATGAATCAGATGATTTTGCATGCAGCTCAGCATAGTAAAACGCGCAGAATGATCTTGATTAACCCACTTATTGTACGCATCCAAATTGTGATGGTATTGGGCATTTTGTCCGTTCTCTGGCTCAACAGGCATAGCCATAGTAGTGGTGAGATGGTCAAGGACATTCATATGGTGTAGCAGAAACTAAATCTTATGGTGCCACATGGCATAGTTCTAGCCAATTAATTTGCCAGAGCCGTAAAGATAAGAAAAAGCTACTTGAACATCCATTTTTGTTATAATGCGCAATAAGTTAGAAGCTTGTCTATTTATGATTTTTATTCGAGGTCAAATAAAATTTTATTATTTCTCACAAGTGAGTGAGATCGAAAATTTCGCCACATAGGCTCATAATCATCTCCCACTCAATTGAAGACGATAATAAAAAAATTAAATGATCTCGAATAAAAAAAAATGTCCATATAAGAAACATGCATAAAAAATATATCGAGATGTCAAATAACCTATGGTGGTAAATACGAAACAACCAAAAGAAATTACATGACCTAGAAAATGGCTCCTCTAATACATGTGCTCTAGTAAAAAATGAAAAATAAAATAAATAAAAATTACAAATTTCGTTCCTACTACATGAGTCTATATTAATAAAAAAAAATAGATTTATACAGCGTATAATCACCATCGTCATTAACCATCTCATACAAACATAAATCAACATCACAAAATTAAAACACACAAATAATAAATTTAGTGACATAATGCATGTAATTAATTAAAAAAATGAATATTGTTTTTTTTTAATTAAACACAACCATTATAAAAATAGGCAGCCACATTTGGATTATAAATTGGAGCAACCCTTGCTCCTTGTTATTAAAGTCCAGTAAGCAGGCCTTCTCTAAGGCCCAAATGAAAAAAATTGGCCCATAGAAAACAACAGAATTGGCCCAAAAATTAGCCTAGCAAGCCATTTGCTGGCTGAAAGTGCCCCCCGCTAGCGCAGCGCCGCCGTCTTTGCGCCTGCGCCGCCGTTGGAAGCAGCACCACTACCGTCGTTGCTGCCGTCGTCTTGACGCAGCGAGCAACAATGACTACACCACCAAACTGACGCCGCTCGCTCAGCCGCGTGGCCCGTCGCGAACCACCCCAGCCGTTCGCGATAAAGACACGTGGCATATCATTAGGAATGTTATTTCTTATCTGAATCATGGAAACGCCATCATCGTGCCCCCTGCAATACAATTTTCATCTCCACAATATATATACAAATAGGCACATATAGACATACATATATCTCTCTTCCTTGTAAAAGAAATATGGAAGGAACGCAATCCGTGGCAACCTCTTAATTATTTTTTTAACACGGTGCTTTTAATCGCTTGTATGTAATTCATTTTACATTCAAATTCATTAAATAAGATATTAGCTTAATCAACGTTATGTGATCTTCAATTCAAGAACAATTGTGCATATATGCGGCGAGAACAAGCCCTAACGGCTCTGATACCATTATTAGAAAACTATGCATGTGGTTACATAAACACGTATATAGGAAATCGATATATACCTCAATTGAATGTAGCGGAAATATATCTGATCGATTCACCAAACGATGAATCTTACTTGGTCTTACTTGGTTCGTCCACAAGCTCGTCCTAACGGACGCGTTAGAGCGTCCGCTGTTTACTACACACCATAAACTCTCGAGGAATCCGTTAATACTCCAAGAACGAGAACATGAGAGAAAAGGGAGAAACTATATTTTCTGTGTATTTTTCGTAACCTACGAATATTTGATATATTCGTATTTATACTGGTATGGGAGAGATCTCTCTCCTATTTGGGGTAGGATCTCCATCCCTATCGAAAATAGATCTGATAAGATATCAAATATTTAATCAGATATATATCCCAATAATATCGGGATTCAACAGATTTGGATGCAACCAAAATAAGAATCATCAAATGTAACCGTATAATAATGAGACATTAGTACAACTCTAAATCTGGAATGAACCATATAATCACTTCAATGGCTGAGTACCTGTAAAAGTAAAACAACATGATACTGGCGGCAGCGGCGCCCCCTCAAATTTCGACAAAACTTTCATATATATACATATATAGTGTAATTATAGTTAGGCAAAAATTTGTGTGCGTAGGATGCACCATAAACTTATTGTACACCAACCCAATTAAAAGATCCGCGCACAACCCGTTTTGTTGGCCCGACCCATGCGAGTTTTTTTTTTTCCGCGGGACATATGCGTTATATATATTAAAGCCGCATTTGTAACAACAAGTTAGTGAGTGGCGCAATGGTTTTGTGCTTGCTGGGAGGTGTTGAAATGTGGAGGGCAAGGATTCGAACCTTGCTACCTTCCATTGGTGTGTTAATTTTTCTTTTATGTGTTTTATATAAATTATTGTATAAAATAATATAAATTAATATGCAAATAAATATAAATAAATGTTGGTGGCTTAGTGGGTGGTTCCTTCATCTCATACTTTGAGGTCTTGGGTTCAAATCATAAACTCCAAAATTTTTCTTAATTGCTTTTAATTTAACTAGTAATATTCTCGTGCGATGCACAAAAGTTTATGTAAAAAGTAATAATTTTAATAAAATTAAATATAATATAATCTCATATTTAAATATGAGATCATTTGATCCTAATAAAATATTTTTTCTAATAATCTAGGGATAAAATTAATATAAATAAAATTATAAGTAATGTAAATATAAGTTTCTAACATGTTATATCTGAATTTAATATAACTTACTTTATATACATGTATATACTTAATACATATATATATATATATATATATATATATATATATATTTATTATTAACATTAAGATAAATATTAAATATAAAAAAATCTTTTTTCAAAATGATTATTTCTTATTTTTGAAATCCAAATACACATTTAGTGTGTTTGTATCATTCTTCACCTCTATGCATAATAGCTTAATTAATTATGAATGTTAAAACAAACATAAATATCTAAATATCAAGTCATATTACTAAACAAAATAAACTGAATAATATTATAAGAAAATTATTTTTCTTTAATTTTTTTCATTTTACTTTAAATATTTAAATTTATCTCAATAAAGTTTTAAATTATAACTATAACTATTTACTTTTAAAAAATCTTATTTGCAAGTTTAATACTTTACTTGGTGTTTCAGAGATACAAAGAATAACAAAATAATAAAATAAAATTCAAAAGGTTATTCAATAGTTGGAATAACAAAATAAAACATATGAAATCTTCAATATTTTTTAATACTTTTATATATTTTGAAAAGTTTCAAACTAAATTATACATTTATATTGTGAATAGTAAAGATTCATTTAAAGATACACATTGGTTAATGTAAAAAAAATTGTTGTACCAATAAATTTGTGTATAAATAAATAAACAGATAAAGTTCGTACGAATTGTATATATTGAATCAAAACAACTTTTCGAGTACAATCCCTAAATTACCCATGATTCTCTCTTCAACTTGTATCACTTGGAATTTGGAGTAGAGCTTCACTTAGATATTCTCCGGATTTGGATATTTGACTTAATAACGTTAATTCGAGGGCTCAACGCGTTAATTTCGAATTAAATGTTTTTAATTGGGGAACTCAGTGAAAACCGCCTTGAATGTCGTTATATTCACGAAGAACACCGTTGCACTTTGACTTGATTTACGCTGACCTGAGGGGTTCAACACCTTGATCTTGGATCAGATGTCGTTTCTAGATGATTTCTTGAAGAACATCGAAGAACACTTGAAGAATGTCGAAGTTGCCTCTGCTCCGAAATTCTTCACTTGATTCTTGACTTGTGTTGTTTTTCATTTTGGTGGAGAATGAGACCCTATCTATAGTTGTAGGATAGAGAAACCCTAATGGACCTGAGTTTGAATAGAGCGATATGATTGGTCCTCTACAATTTCATTATCCATAAGATAATTATTATATTAATTGTATTTAATTTAATAATTACTGCAACAACTTGACACATGGAGCATTCTAATTGGTTCACCATGACTTGATGTCTCTCCTCATCTTTTTGGATAATTACTAAATTAATTTAATTTAAGTTAGTAATATCTGCACCAACTTTGACACATGGCGGTTTTCGATTGATCAATAAAATATATAGTAAATCACCAATTAAATTGATCATATAACTTAGCAATTTTATTTAATTAATTCCTAACATTAAAATAATCAATATAAAATTAATTTTCAACTCATATTTTATTAATTGACGCATTTTAATTGAATACAAATTTTGCATATTAACAATTGCTTAGGTTGCAAAATGTGAAAAAAAGATATAATTGAGATTGATTAATGTGACCAAATATTTTTTAGATTGCAAAGTCTAAAAAAACATATAGTTCGAGTTTGTTAATTTTGCTTATTCAAAAGAAGTTTAGTTGCAACTTGTATAATATTATAGTTTAGGTTGCAAAGTATAATTATTTATTGAAAAATAACATTAATATATGTAAAATATAAAAAGTAATAAAATATTAAGATTAATGATCATATAAAATTATATATATAAGAGCAAAAGCCATAATTTTCTGATTTATCAACAAAAATAATTATTATAACAAAGAAACATTAGCAAATTTAATAATTTAATACGTTGATTATAAATTAAATATTAACTATCGCTTTTAATTCGATAAAGAATGTGCTCAATTATATATACATTGATTTTTCTGTCAATGTAAAAAATGAAGAAAATTTGAGACAATATGTTAGATAAAACAAACTGATTAGTTGTGGTTTTAATGAAATAGTTAAGTTAAATAATTCGTAAAAGAGAATTATTTAATGATTTTTTTATTGTATTTCGAACTAATTACTGTATTTTTCTGTAAAACCTACAATAAACATTGGAATCATACACAAATAATCAATGAACAAATAATATAATATTTTAAATAGAATATCATCATCATCATCATCATCGTCTTCTTCTTCTTCTTCTTCTTCTTCTTCTTCTTCTTCTTCTATTATTATTATTATTATTATTATTATTATTATTATTATTATTATTATTATTATTATTATTATTATTATTATTATATGAATATCAAATCAAACATCATCAAAAGATGATTAATTTGATATAGTGTACATAATAAATAGATTAGAAATGAAAAAAGATATTCGCAACTTTAGAAAGTAAAATAAATTTTGATTTTTATCAAATGTGATAAAAACTTACCAATCATGGTCTAAAATTTAAGGCTGGAAAGTGTTACTTATAGAATTGTCGATATTGTGGCTTATAAATATAAATATATATAGATTTTTTAATTCATAAAATAATATAAAAATAACCATGAAATATATAATAAAAGGAACAATAATATTTTACTTCGATATTTCATATGTAATGTAAAGTTATGTCCCTGCTTTTATTTTATATTTTTTTAATTTATCTAAATAAACTTTCAAGTTCTAATTATATATATTCAATTTTCTCTTTCTAAGGTCAGTTTTCCATTTGCAACTTTTAAAATTTCATTTGATGATTTCAAATACAGTTCAATATTTTTTATTGAATAAATTATTATTTTTACATAATATATTCAAAAGTTATTTAATAATTCAAATAGTAAATTAAATTCCGTGAGTTCTTCAAAATATTTGAATATTTCTGTATTTTATTTGGTGTTGTAAATTATTTATATAAATGTATATTTTTCTTATAAATAATTTATTTATTTGAAGATAAAATATTTAGATTGTTAAGAGTAAAAAAGATATTCGACGTTGCAGATTAGTGTGACAAAGTATTATTTAGCTTATAATATAATTAAAGTTTGAGTAAAAGTAAAATATTAAAAAAGATTGCATAATGTAACAAATGTAATAATTTATGCTGCAATAATAAATTTCCTTAAAAGATTAATTTTAACAAAGTACATATTATTAAAAATATAAATAGGTAATCAAAAATAATTTCAACAATAATTTTAATACACAATTATACATATGCTCAATGCTTCTGTACTTTCGCGAAAAAAAAAAAAAAAAAATACTCCCTTCGTTTCAAAATAAGTGTCATTTTAAAAAACATGAAAATTTTCAAAAAAATGTCATTTCAGTAAGAAAAACAATTATTCTTCCAGTTTTACTTTAAACAACATACCGAATTTAATTGACTATTTCCATATTCCACAAAATATTTCTAATAAAATGGATTTTGTATAGATTTATTTGCCAATTTACTCATCCTTAATTTCTCCAAAAATAGCTAAAATGACATTCTTTTAGAAACAGGGGGAGTATCTTGCAAATTTGATGATATGTTGAGTTGATTATAAAATAGATACTGATTTTTTTTTGCCTTTGATTTAGTAAAGTAGGATTTTCATTATTTAAACAATGGTTTTTCTCTCCCTACATAACTTAATTAACAAATATATTTGAAAATTCATGTAATAAAATAAATTGATTAGTTGTATTTTTGTAAGAGAAATACTCATTTTTTATAAAAGAAATTATTTTGCTAAGTTTAATTGCAACTCAAACCAAAATATTATAGTCCAATTCACAATTAACATCAATTATAACAAATAATTAACCAACAAATAATCTGTTTATGCAAATCAAAATCTCATTATAATATATGCGACATGGATATCAAATCGAAGATCGTGAAAAAATGAATAATTTGGTAAATTATGCATGAAAGTCGGATTAAAAATGAAAAGATTATTTGTGTTTAAAAAAAATAAAAGAAAGTTATTAGCTTACCAAAAATAAAAAAAAAAGTTACCAATTATATGGTGTAAAAATTTTAGAGGGAAAGTGAGAATGACATTAATACCCTCCATTTTACTTATATATATACTAGTATATATCCCGTGCGATGCACGAAAATCTATTTATATAGTAATATTTTTAAGAAAATATATATTATGTGATCCTGTCATCTAAATTGTAACCAAGTTTTAATCAAATAATTATTTGAACATTTGGAATTAGACATTAGACAATAGTAAGCATTATAAGCATTAGATAAATCATTTTGCACAATAAAACTAAGATAAATAGTAAATGTAAAATCTATTTTTATAATTTATTCAATCTTGTTTGAAACTCACACATGTGATCGATGTATCACTTTTAATATATGGAATCTATGGTTTAAATTGAGGACCGTAAAAAAATTGAAAAAAAAACTAATAGAATGGTAATATCACAAACATACTTTTAGATCAATATGAATAAAAGTCAAGTGATGTCCAGATTCAAAAGATAACATCTATTTCAGTTTAGTAATTGAGTAGAAAATACAGACTTTAGTAAAATGTGTATAGCCCATTTTTTATGTTGATGATGAGGTCGCTCGGAATAGTTTATCTTTATTTTTTTCAACAAAATTGAGATAAGAAATTTAACAATATAATTGATCAACTATACTTTTTTAATAAAATAATCTATTATACTTGTAAGATTTTCTTTAGCTAACTTGTTTTATTTTTTATATAAACCCTATATAAATAATTCAACCACAATAAATATCAAATTTAATCCAAAATCGATAACAACAATCGATTTCATTCTTTAAATATAATATCTTAGCTTATATATCTGATATGTATGTTCAACTAAAAATCATAAAAAAGAAAAAAAATTAATTTGATATATTGTATGTAAAAATGAATTGGAAAAAAAAAGATTATTTATATTCTAAAATTTTGGAGAGAACTCTTCAAAAAATAAAATAAATGGAAAGTTGACAAAATTTCTATAAAAGAATAGTGGAAAAAATATATTTACAGAAATTCTCTCCTTATTAGTTTTATGTATATAACTGAAGCAGGTGATCGAATATTAATTTATTTTATGTAAAATGAAACAAACCAATTGATTGCATTTTTATAAATAAATAAATTTATATTTTTATAGAAAAAAAAAATAATTTAACTAATCTTAATTTACAGACCAATAAATACTGACATTTAATACAAATAATCAACCAAAAAATAATATGACTTTTCATATTGAATGTTTCATTATAATATGTGCAACATGAATATTAAATTAAAGTTCGTGAAAAGACCATTAAAATGATATATATATATATATATATATATATATATATATATATATATATATATATATATATTACATAATAATGGGATAGAAATGAAAAAAAAAAAGTTATTATTTTATTTTTTTTGAAAAATAGTTTAAAATTTTTCAAAATGACAACTTAATTACAGTATTATGGTCCAAAATTTAGCCGAAAAAATTAAAATTACGAAATTAGCCATCTTATAGACACATCGAGAGAGAGACATTTTTGGTTTATCTAAACAAAAAGCTAACTTATAACGTAAAAAAATTATTTTTTTTTCTTTTGAAAATTAGATTCTCATTTGCAATTTTAACATTTCACTTGGCGATTTCAAATATACTCAAATAATTTTTTTTTTTAAAATAAATTCGAACATTAAAAAAACACAATCCAAAAGGTATTCAATAATTGGATAAGAAATTAAGATCTGTGAGTTCTTTAAAATATTTAAATATTGTTAAATTTTATTTGATGTTGTAATTTATTCAAATAAAATTTATATTTTTTTAAATGGTATATTTATTTAAATAAATATTTTTAATTAGATTTAGAAATGCATAATTGAGGTTAGTTAGTGCAGCAAATTATTGTATTGGTTGCAAAATGTAAAAAATATATAGTTGAGGTTCATTGTGTAAAAAAATAAAAATAAAATTGCAAAATCTAGCAAATTGATGTTATAATTTAGACTGCAAATTATAATTTTTTTTTTTAAATTATATAAAAATATGAATAAGTAATAAAAATATTTTTTATTATAATTATGACAAACATTGTTATATATAAAAGGTACATGCTTAAAGCTCCCGTATTTCCGCGACTAATCAAACAATCATTGTTATTATAAAAACATATAAGCAGGCATAATAATTTAATAAACTGATTATAAAATTAAAATATTAACTTTTTACCTTTAATTTAATAAATTAGGAGTTTCATTATTTAAAGAATGATTTTTCTCCTAGAGTAATTTAAATAAAGAAAATATTTGAAAGTTCATGTCGAATAAAATAAATTGATTAGTTGTATTTTTATAAAAAAATCAATCAATATTTTTTTTATCAAGGAATTATTTTACGCATTTTTAGTTGCAACTTAACCTCAATATTATAGTCCAATTCATAATAAACACGCAAATGTAATATAATAATTAACCAATAAACAATCTGTTATCAAGTATCTCTTTTTAATATATGTGATCTCCATGTCAAATTAAAGATCGTAAAAAGATGAATAATTTGATATATTATGTCTGAAAAACGGATTAGAAATGAAAAAATTATTTATAATTAAAAAATCTATAAGAAACTTATGAACTTACCAATACAAATAAAAACTTACCAACTATAGTCTTAAAGTTTAGGCGGGAAAACTAAAATTACTAAACTAACCTCCATTTTACTTATATATATATGTATATATGTATATATATATATATATATAGATTCATGTACCGTTTTATTTTTTATTCTATTTTTTTTATGTAATTCACACTTCTAGTTTACAGTGTATTTATTATTTGCTTATAGTATATATTATGTTGCCTAATAGTATAAATTAATTTTATTTTTTTTGTCAATTACTATATATAATTTTTCAACCTTACAGTATACTTGTTGTTCTCTTATAGCATATATTAGCGTGCTTAGAAGTATGTTTCATTTAGTAATATATTGTTTACAATTTACAGTATAACTACTTATACATTTTATATTACTCTATAATTATTATCAGGGTATAGTATATATACGTTTTGGTTATAGTACATATTATGTTGCCTAATAATATAAGTTATTAGTTACAGATATAATTTTTATTGTATATTATTGTATATTTATTTTTCCAACTTACAGTATAATTATTGTTCACTTATAGTATATATTAGTTTGCTTAAAGGTATATGCTTATTTAGTAATACATTGTTTACAATTTAAAATATAACTATTTTTTTTTTATATTAATCTCTAATTATTTTCCTAAGGTACAGTATATTTGCGTTTTTCTTATAGTATATATTATGTTGTCTAATAGTATAAGTATATTAGTTACATGTATAATTTTTTTGCATCCTATTGTATATTTATTGAGTCTTACTTGTGTGCAATGGTTGCACTTGTGCAACCATAGCATTTCAGCCATTAGATCAATGTCCATCCAATCTCCACCGTTAACTTTTTATTTTTCAATTAAAAAATTGTGAAGGACATAATTGTAATTCTACTATTTTTTGACTTGAAATTTTTACTGAACGGTAATATTTCTTTTCCTTTGCAGATTAAAATCGTTATTTTCAATCCAAACCCTCTCTTTCTCATTCCTCTTCTCCACCATTCTTGCGGTGGACTGTTTGTGTCCGAATTTCTTCCGCCGGAAGCTTGCACTGCTATTCCTCAATTTGCACATCCTTTGCTGCAGTAAAACGCCTCCGCTCAATGAAGTCCGAAGCCCTTGCTCGACTTCATAATTATCCCTGGAGAATATAATCGTCGACCGCCATTGTGCACAACGCCCCTCGCCCCTTCCTCGCAGCTTGTTCTTGAATAAATCCAGTCCGCCCATATGCTCGTACATTCTGCAATTACTAGGTTAGGATTTTAATATTTCTTCTGTAAATCAATTTAATGAAGAATAAATTAAATCGGCCTGATTCATTCTCCCAATCTTTGTTTGCATCAATTCTGAATTAGATATTATGGATTGCTTTTTAGTTGTAATTTAATTAGAGTTGCTGCTGTTAAGGGTTTTTGTTCAAGCTAATTGCTAGTTGCTGCCAAAATCTGGAAATATGGAAGAACTTGTACCTTATAAATTGAAACAGATCAGGAAATTGATGATAGGGAACATATCAAAAAATCAATACAAGTTGACAGCAGTCTGTCTTATGAGGTGAGGTGTACTTCTTTGTTTGATTTTGGTTCGTGCAAGCTTGCAAAGCGTGATCTTCTTGCTCAATCATTTAGAGGTAGATATCGGAGCGATATGATTTATTGGAAAGAGAATAATTGTTCTTGAGTGTTTGAGGTAGAAATGTAGATATAGTTTACCTCTCCAACCCCCCCCCCCCCCCCCCAGTCCGAATTTATCATTGGTCATGATTAGAATTGCATTTGCTTATTTTGTTTTACTATCATGTTTCCAGTTTCATTCCTTTCTGACCTCTCTGGCTCTCATTTGCTTTAAATATGTCGAATGGGTTGGACTTGAGCCTCACGCTAATCTCAATCGTAGTTTACCTAGTACGTCCCCCGAAAACGTCTCTGACCTTGCTCTACATAGTTTTTGTCAATGTAGCTCTAAAGTCTTAACTGCTCATATATTCTTGAATACCTTTCTTCTGTTTCTTTTTTCAAACTTTGCTATATGTTTCATCTAGTTTTGGGAACATACCTGCATTCTTCTTTGCGCTTATGTTTCCTCTGTATGTGCTAGTGAACATTATTCAGCAAAGATACCAATGCTAGATTTCATATTTTTAGATGTATAGAGAGAAAGCTGGTAGTGAGCTCTTTTTTGTCTTTCCCTTGTTAGAATCTTTTATTGAGAGAGGGAGAGCTTGGTGGTGGGTTTTTTTCCCTTTTCACTTTGTTAGAAGCTCTTGGAAAGAGAGATAGTTTATTGGTGGGCTTGTTCTCCCTTTCCTGTTAGAAATTCTTGAAGAACGAGAGAGAGAGAGAGAGAGAGAGAGAGAGAGAGAGAGAGAGAGAGATTGTATATGGGTTTATTTTTCATATCCCTTGTTAGAAACTGTTGATGAGAGAGAGAGAGAGAGAGATAGAGAGATAGAGAGAGAGAGAGAGAGAGAGAGAGAGAGAGGATTTGTACGTGGTTATTTTTCTTTTTAATAAAAATATCCCTTTTTAGGAAAAATCCTGGTGATTTATGTAAGGGGGTGGATGCAGTATAGTTTGGTTCAGGTGGGATCTGAGAGTAGATGACAATCTAGCATTAGCAGCTGGAGTGAGGGCTGGGGGAGTTAAAGCTCTATTTATATGGGCACCTGAGGAGGAAGGGCACTACAATCTTGGTAAGGTTCCAAGGTGGTGGCTTAAACAAAGCTTAGCCCATCTTGACAGGTCCTTAAGGAAACTTGGCACTTCACTTGTCACTAAGAGATCCACTGATAGTGTTGTTACTCTTCTTGAAGTCATAGAATCCACTGGATACACTCAGCTTTGCTTCAACCATTTATACGGTCCGTCTTAGCCCTTTCTCGAATCAGTTTTCTCTCATGTGGTGCTAGTTGTTACCTAGTAATTATAACTGTTCTGTTAAAGCTATTAAAAATGATTAATTTACTGTCAATTGGGAGTGTCATGATTTTGTTTGTGTCGTCGTATTAGACCCGATATTGTTGGGGAAGGTTATGTTCTTTCTTCAATGAGTTTTGTTATAATTGTTTTTTGTTACGTGTTATCTTCAGCTGCTGTTCAATATGATGTTTAGTAGTTGAGAATATTCTGTTATTTTTTAGAGTAATGATTATGTTTGTCTTGCCGTTTTCGACCCAATATCATTGCTGAGGGATCACCGAGCCAAGGAAGTACTAAGCGCACAAGGTGTGACAGTGAGGTCCTTTAATGCGGACTTTCTGTACGAGCCATGGGAAGTTCATGATCACGATGGCCGCCCGATCTCAACTTTTGAGGGATTCTGGAATAGATGCCTTAGCATGCCATCTGAACGTGAGGCCCCTCTCCTTCCTCCTAAAGAAATTCTTTCTGGTATTTATTGCTTTCTCAGGATTACTGTTGTTTGAATGTTAAGGAATCAGGACTAATGGAATGTGTTATTGGTGGTGCTACCAAAACTTTATTGTTACCTTATTGGACAAAATATATAACTCTGAAAGATATAAGTTATTCTAAAAGACGCGTCATGATAATACGTATTCCCAATTAGAGTAGTTGATTGCAGGTTGAAGGGCCGATTCTAAACTTCCCACTTTTTTTGCGACAGCATAATCACGGCGAATGCATTCTTACCTCTTGTATGTTTGTAGCTGTTATTTTCACCTTGTTTCTTCACTGACTGAATTTATTCTTGTTAAAATAATGGGAAACGTCACTCTAACAAGAATGTGGGAGATTAAACGATCTTGATGCTGATTCTTGTAGCCAGTTAAAAATAGCGAAAACGAGGTCAGGTAAACCTTCATTAAGCGGGCTTACTTTTGCCTTTCAGCTCTATTGATTATGTGTCTCAAAACCTTGTTTTCGACTTGGAAACCTTTAGAACTGCCGATCCTTTTATTGCTGGGTGGTTTTTGAGTGCATACTTTCTTGGGGGATACAGTGAAGAAGGCTGATAGAAGAAGGGTTTGTCAAGTGCCATTACTGCTGCTGCTAAGTCATGGTCCTTGGGCCTTCCGTTGGGATTAATGATAAGGGCGGCCACGATTGGGCATGTACCACCAACCAACTTTATATTGGTTACCATGGGGAGCATTGCTGTTGTACTTATTGGATGGAGAGCATTATTATTCACCATTTACCCCGCTGATAAAGCCAACAAGAGCGATGTATACAAGCGCGGCAGCCCCTTTCTAACTCTTTGAGTTTTTTACGTCCTTGGTCAGAAGATGGTGACCACCATGCCAATTGTCCTCCTTGGGCTTAAATTATTTGTTTGTCAAAGGATAGAAATGTAAATGCTGAGCATACTCGAGTTGTGTAATCTCATGTGTTCATATTTACCAAGCTGATTATGGAATAGTTTGGCAAAAGGTGAGTCCACTGGATTTGTCTGCTTCCTGAGGTTACCTTATTTAAATAATGACATTGTTTCATAAGACATACTGTTAAGGACTATATGCGGCTTATTCATCCATTTGTATTGAGCTTCTACCGTTCGTTTGTCTATTTGATTCTTCTGAGGCATATGTCCAGGAGTTGTGTTACTGATTTCGTGTCTTTGGCAAATATTGGTGAAAATATGCTTTTTCTGTTAAAAAAAGTCTCCAAACCTCCCCTTGCCCCCAATGTGACTTGATCCTAAGACTATAAGTGTAGTTAATGCTTTTCCACTTAATTTATTGATGGGTGTCAAATCGCCAAATTAAATTACCTACCTTCAAAATAAACTAGTTTAATGGCAAGTAGGGTCGACTCCACGGGGAGCAGTGACTAAATTCTTTTAAATAGGAAAGGAAATAAAAACGGGGTTTTCAAATTTGGTTCATTAACTAAAATCCTAAATATAATTAACTAAACAACCAAGAAATTAAAGATCAATTTAATAATCTAAGACAGAATGAAAATTAGATGAAATAACAAAAGGAGAAAAAACTGATCCAAGGGTCTACGTTCGAATACGTAGTGATCCTAGGCTTACAAATAAATTTCTCGCAATTTAAGTGTTTAACCATAGATTTTTTAGAATAGCCGTAATAAATCTTACGTTTTTCTAATGTAATTGACCAATCCCATCAACCGATCAGTGCGTATTATTAACGAGTCGGGAACGATAACGTTCTATACCACATTAGTAACAGCATAGAGAACAATGAAAACGGTTAAATACAATTATTTATAGCCGAGATAGCTGCAACTACCAATAATTAACTTATGAATTTGATTAAGTTGAACTAATTACAATAGCCCAATCAATTTAACATTCGCTACTAGGGTTCAATCGTTCTTGACAATTACGGATCATGAACTATTACATAGCAGTTAAAATTTATTTAATCAATCGAGTCGTCAATTCAATATCATAAATAAATTCTACATTACCAAGCTCGAATTCATAAGCACTTGAAATGGGTTAATTCTACCCTACCCCCTTGGGTATTACCCGCATGTGTTATACACCATTGGATTGGTGTATAAATACAAAGTGGAGGGTTGATATTATTTTCATCCTGCATCTATACACTAATCCACTGGTGTATAACACATGCGGGAAATACCCACGGGGGTAGGGTAGAAAAAACCCTTGAAATGAACAATAACAATGAATTACAACACCTTAGCCACACATGCCGGAATTGATGTTCTTCATAAAAAGTATTCTACCAATTGTATTGAAAGGTTAAAAATTAAGGGAAACGAAAACACTGGCGAATTGTACTGGGTAGGAGAGAGAGAGCGCGTACTGGAATTGTGCAGAAGACTCGTGTGAATTGGGCGTGATCATGCCCAATTTGATATTGACTCAAATCGCTTGACTAGTCCGAATTTGGCGTGATCACGTCCAAACGCGACTAGTCTTCTGTCACCCAACACAAATTGACCTATTTAAAAGGGATGTAACTTGTTTAGTTGGCGTGATCACGCCAAGTAAAAAGTAAACCCCGGACCTATTTTACTTCGTGAATCAAACAAAATAAAAAAAAAAAAAAACTAAGAAACTCGAAAATCACACAAATACTAATAAAACCAAAAAAAAAAAAAGATGGGTTGCCTTCCAATTTTGCAATTTTTTAACGTAGTTATGCACGACGTCCTTCAATCCATTACGCCGATGGATAAACGGGGACTCCTAAGTTAAAATCAATTGTGTATGACACATTCTCTTCTTCAGTGAACAATTTAAGACGATGTTCGTTCACTTTAAACACCTTATCTATATCTAAACTTTTACTCTCCACTGAACCATAAGGAAACACATTAGTAACAACAAACGGACCAAGCCATTCAGAATGAAGATTACCCGGCATACGTTTTAGACGAGAGTTAAAAAGTAACACCTTTTTACCCGCATAAAATTGATTTATCAAGATCGACCTACCATGAAACAATTTCGTCTTTTCTTTTGTAGATGCGCGGGTTCTCATAGTGGGGATACCGGATTTCCTCTAACTCTTGCAAATCCAACTTCTTCTGATGTCCCGCAGATTCCAATTCCATAGTGCAACGCTTTACCGCCCATCAGGCTCCATGCTCAATCTCGACTGGTAAATGACAAGACTTAACAAAAACTAACCTATAGGGCGACATTCCACTAGGCTTTCTCGACTAACATGTTGTTATATTCTTTTTTCTAAATAATATTTAAAGTAATATATATTATTTAAAATTAATAACGTAATGATATTCTTTAATTTTCCTTTATATTCTACCGTAAGTTTGATCATGCATTTTATGATCCCAAACTAGTAAGTAAGCGACAAATATCCGATATTGGAAGGTATACGAAGTCAAGAGTGACTATATTCTGCACATTAATATCTCGGATTTTTTTTTAATTATATGGACATCATAAAATTTCTAAATTCTAGATATATTTATGTATAAGATAAATACATTACTGTAATTTTATTAATTTCTCTTCAGATTTATCCTAAGTAAAAGTTTTCCTTCAACAATGTCGAAATAGGAATCAATTGACAAAACGAAATCGATTGCCATTGTCCTAATATGTCAGTAGACCATATAATTTGAAATTATTTCCTCGATCTAAAATCTAATAATATTGGTATGTAGGTGAACGTGTTTTAGAAATACATATTTAATAGTTAATGGTATCCGCCAAAACACCACGACAGGAGTATTTAGATAATGGTTACATACAAAACGACCCCTCCCGCGGGGCTATACACAAACTTGTAAGCATACGATGATGTCCAGAATTAAAATCCTTGAACAAAAACAAAGAGCGTAAACATATTCTCCAACCAAACATACAATCAAATGTATCATATTACTACTTACGGAAAATGTGTACATCAAACGAGACCCTAGCTCCGGACACCTGCCCAGCTCCGATTTCGAAAATGCATATATCTCCAATTACCAGATTATTCGCCTTGAAAAATGTATACCATCCATTTCCAAATCTTAGCCGAAAAGTCCGTCCTGAACCGTCGGAAACAACGTTCACGTTAGTCACGCGCCCCGTTGGGTCTTTGAGAGACGCCTTCGATAAGTTGCGGTGGATGTTGTTTGCCTTCACGAACTCTCCGGGGATAGTCTGAAAAAGTAGTCATTTACGGAGGTGAGCCGAACCAAAGATTCAATTTGAGAAGAGGACAACAGGGGAGAGCAATTCGAGTTGTTCTATAGCATAGTGTAACAAGTTTTGATAATTAAGTTAACCTCTTTGCCATATATTAAATCATTAAATCAACTTACGGGCCTGCATTTCGGATTGCAATGGTAAGGCTGCACCGTCAACCTGAAATGTGGGTTGTCACTACTGAATCCATCAGCCCCGTTGGCGGGTCCCTCATCTGCACATTACAAATTAGAAGTTTTCAAAATTCTTTATTCAAAATAAGTAATGCTCCATAATCATAACTATAAAGTACATGCTCCACCTCCGTCTTACCGTCCGAGCTGTCACTGTTAACCACAAAGGACCGAGGAGTTCTATCTCTCGACCTGACCTCGCATGCACTCGTATCAAATATGCGGACAAGAAACTGCATCCCCTCCACGTGTTCAAAGCTCAGCATGTCTCCAACGGAGATCCCACCCTCCTGTACGAACCTGGACCACCCTTCACCAAAACTGATGCTTCCCGAATCATCCCTCCTCACCCGGGTATCCCAACAACCAAATCGCGTGTGCAAGGTAGCATGATCAAGTTGCTGATCAGCTAGCCTACGAGAAGCTTCGGGTGGCAAAACCTGAAACACCAACTATCCCGTTACATCCCTTACGCAATAACGGTACTTGCCAATTTGTCAATGGCCATCTCAAACAGACAAGATTCGCGCATGCAATTTATATCGGCTCCAAAGAAATTACACTGTACAATATCAAATTCCAAAGCCCGTGCTATGCTTATTTCGTACTAGGATCTAGTTCAAGCTAGTTTTAAAATCGTTTTAACGTAAAATGTCGGGTTGTTGGGACCTCCAAAGTATTCACCCTAAGTATTTATGTTGGCAGGTAGCAATTGCTTCTATGTAACCAAGAGATAATTGCAGTTTTACATTAGTTATGTTAATAAACAACTTCCTATCAGGGATGTGTTTGTGGTAAGCTATTTCCTTTTTGTTCAGGAGCACAAACTTAACTAGACATTACAACATAGGTAAAACCCTACACATTAAATGATTATATATATTCATTAAACAAAAAGATGTGAGATGAAACAGCAGTTGTAATCAAATTAATTAACAAGGACTAACCATTTCTTCGAGGGATGCATCCATGATAAACCTGAAGAATCGCATTGACCGGCTACCTGAGTTACCCGTTTTACCTAAAGAAATCACAGTGAGGTTGAGAGAATTTAGATACACATCAGTAGCTTAAAAAGAAATGGTTAGCAGGAGAATGCAAATTCATAAGGAATGGCAAGTTTAGCCTTCCAATTCTTTCAAACTCAGTCTACCCTTAGTTTAAGTGAGGAATACTAGATAAGGCCTAGATTGTATATCCTTCTCCCCTTTACAACAATATGGTAGCGTACGTAGCTAATCTCTTGGGCCCCTGACTAAATGAAGCCCCGCCATTAATCCACCACTCACCTTCACAAACCAAAACTGGCCTGATGGGTGAGATGGCTATTACACGCAGCAACAATAATCAAGAAGAGGCTTTCAAATGTGAAAAAATGCCCCAAAGTCATAGAAACTAATGAATATACCCTGCTGAATTCCCAGTTATAAAATCTCACCCAATTTTGGTTACATCCCTTTTCTCTTACTCCATATTCACGGAATACGAACCCATGTTCGTAGGATAAGATTTTGGCTTCTTCTACTATTATTCCCAGTTCAGTTGCACAACATATGAACATAATTTAAATCCTTCCTCCCATTGTTTTTTCCACTGTCATATTTCCAACTTTTTCCATAATTCAACAAAAACTTTGGTGAGATAATAGGTATTTGAGCCATGGTGCTTAATTGGAAAAATTGTCTCTTTTCACGCTAAACTACAATATTGTTTAACTTTTTTTTTCCTCTGTAGTCCTTTATTTTTAAATGTTATCTCATTGTTTCTCGTTTTCTCTTCAATTATTTTCCTAATAAACCATGTCTTTTAAAATGGCCGGGGAACTAAATAAAACACTGCGCTATTTTAGAGCAGCAAAATTTGCTCACTTATTACCATGTATTTTCCTACTTGTTCAAAACAGAAAATTGAACATGCTTGATGTCGTTATTTAGGCAATTGATTTCTTATAATGTGCGTAGATAACTTTAGCTGATCATTTGGAAAGTTAAATACTTTGTTAGCACAACGCCGTAATTTGCAAAGTCATACACAGGTTTAAACATCTCTACCCAACATCCAACTTATAACATCTCATTCACGTATCATGTATACCAAACACAAGAATGCGATACATCTCATTCCAAATCTATGATTCATAGCTTCAGCTAAGATATCGTGCGATATCCTAACATATATATCAAAAGTAGGATCACTTACTGATTTACTACATGTTCATTGGGACACCAAAAAGCAAAACTCAAAATTTCAAGAATGTCTTGTTCTCTGGTGAAATTTAGTTAAATTATTAAAATACAAAACCCCTATCAATCCAAATGAAAAATAATACATTCACGAAAACTGACCATCCCCCCCATCCCCCCACCCCAACCGGCTCTTCTGTTCCTACCGAGATTCAATAAAAACAGTAAATTTTGACGGGGCAAATGAGTGTTTTCCAAATAACATAAACCTTGCAATTAACCCATGGAAGAAATGAAAAAAACCACAATAGAGTAAAAAGGAATGGCGTACCATCCTTGCCAGATGAACCTGCCAAGTCTGCCATTCGATGATAATCGAAGATTGGACAAATCTAACTTGGTCGGAGCACTTCCGGTGGGAGAGTCCGGTACACGGTGGCGAACTCGAGCTACGTTTGGACGGAAAACTATCGGAGACGCTGCAATGTCGAAATCCCTAATTAAGGGTTGCGGAAACGACTAGGTTTGAAGGCTAATGAAGCGCCTTTTCAAATTTAAGGCGGCAACTGATGAGGGTATAGCACAGTAATAGATGATTTTAGAACAGAAAAAAAACTCAGCTGTGCGATATGCGTAACATGATAATGCGGTAAAGAGATTAGGGCTGGGAGAAGCAGGTCTCGGTTTCGATTCTAGCCCACTCCTTAATTTTATGTCCCTTTATGTTCAAGTTTTTGTTTTTAGTTTTTTTTTTAAAAATCTTTTGTAATGTTTAATTTTGTTCCCTTTTTTAGCCCTCCAATGCTCATCATAAATTCGGCAACCTTAAACTCTACACTACTGTTTTGATAACACTCGATGCCAAAAGCTAATATCTATTTACAATCAATTTATGAACAAATCTGCTGTTAAATTTTTTTTCCCACAAAAAACAGAGCTTCGAGTATATGTACTATGGCATACAATATTTAATGATAATTTTTGTTAAAAGCCAAGTGATATTTTTTAAATGTATATTCTTTTAAAATTGCTTTTCTAAGAAAAATGACCCTTTGCATCCTAATTTATGACTTATGTTACACTTTGTGATCTATTTTATTTTATGACGATTATTAAACCTCAACTTCATTTCCTTTTTATTATTATTTTTCTTGTTTGGTCAAACAAAAGGAAAACCATATATTTTTACAATTTGTAACCTACACAATACTATGTCCAACCAACTAACCTCATCTGCTCTTTTAACTCTAAACAACCTAAGTATTTTCGTTTGTACTGATCGATTTTTTCCCTAACGTTTATTTTTTATTTATAAGAAATATACATCACTTAGGTAAAAAACTTTTAATGCCCCAAAAATTGTAAGTAAATATTCAAATATTATGTAGAATTAGCAGGCTTTAATTTGTAATTCGAAATATTGAACAATGTTAATGCCTCACTGTAATCAAGTAGGACTTTATTGAAAGATAAGAAGTTTTTTAGTGTATTTAAAAAGGACAGCGTGTAATTTTAAAAAATGGTTGTAATAACACAAAGTTTGAAAGGTTATTTTTATTATATATGCTTAGAACTTGAAGATTTTATTGGATAAATTAAAAATAAAAAAAAAATGTAAGAAGACGAAGATAAGGTATACATTACATGGCCAATATCAAAACTAAATATTAGCGTCTTTTTCGATTCTATTTCATGATTATCTTTAATTACGTACGGATACTGTTTAAATATTTATTTAAAAAATTAACTATATATAGACTATGGTAAATTCTACAGTTATCAATCAAGGTTAATACTGTGTGTTCACAAAAATGGTTAAGTGGTCGCATCAGTTGGGAATCAAAACTGACTGGTGATTTTAAATTTGCTAAAAGTTTCCAACATGAAGCATTTTAATGGTTATGAAAAAGACATCAGTTTCATCGCCTTTTGACGCTACATAATTAATTACGATATTGTTGTTAAAAATTATATTAATGGTACGTTAATTATTTGAGTAAAGTCTCCTTTCTTAGTTTGGTTGTACTATAAAGTGTTGGCTTGGTATACAATTGTATACCAGTTGCTTGTACGTCTAAATTATCCTTAATTTAGCTTTGGGAATTGATTAAAATTGTACGTAATCAACTTCCTTATCTTACGCAAATTTGATCTACTTTAATTCATTAAAATTTAAGAGAACAAACAGGTAAATATATATATATATATATATATATATATATATATATATATATATATATATAAGATACTTTTACTTATAGGAGTTGTATTTTAATATTTGACTTATAATCAGATAACTAATTTTTCCTATTTGCTCATATCTATTTGTTATAAAATCATTTTTGGTTTTATTCATCACTAGACTACGACTTTGGCGCGTATATGTGACATTTAACCTTGATTTTTTTTTTTTAACATTCCACAAATTTTAATGGAAATTTAAAATAAAGAATAGCACTTTGAAACCGAAAATTCTTTTACATGCGCAAAACAAAACATCCAGAACTAAATATTTATTAAGACTTTTCAACCTTTTAAATTAATACTTGTTTACACTTTTGGTGTAATGTTGTTATAACGGTATCGGGCCTGTACATAGATGGTTACAACGCCTCAAATTTTATACTGCAAACAATAATTTCTACAACTTAAAACCTTTACAAATTTCGACCACAAGAAATTGATGATTTAGAGAAATCAGAATTCACGTACAACTTGATCTAAAGATACCAATTATAAAAATAAAGTCATTTTTGGAAATGAAATGTACAACAACTATAACAAACGGAGCTGTAACTAATCTAATAAAACTCAATCAACACCTACTATACTTTACAATTTAATGAAAATATAAAGGTGCCCTGACGGTGACCCATTTTGTCTTTTCTTAAGAAAAGATTATGACCTGGTTATTCGAAATACAAACTTTGTACCTCTATGTTCTTGTTAACACACCTACCCTAATCAAGTACAAACGCCATTGATAAAGAACAAAATTTGATCCGTGACAATTTGGTCAGGAAGGTGCCCTTTTTTTTTCGTAAACATATAGAAAATATATATATATATATATAAATATATATATACATACATAATAATAAAACTATATATACATAGTTAGGCTTTTTTATAAACATAATTTATATACTTACAGAGTGTAAAAAGTTCGACTGTTGGTAACTTCTGTAATATATATATTTGTTATACTAATTTTGTTAGTGTTAACTGTTTTTTTTTAAAGTATATTATTAAGTAAAGAATGATTTAACTTCCAAGTTTAGCAGGTACACCGGTAGGTATTTTTCAACTTTTTTCTTCGTATGTTTTGCTTCGATTATTTTGATACACTGTAACTTTTTAAATATTTATGGATCTATTTGTAAATATTATAGCTACTAAACCCAGCACCTATCCATATAACCCAAAATGAAAAGCGATTATTAAACGTTTGATTGGGCAGATTGTTTGTCCTCCAAATAAACTTTTCTCTATCACAACTGCATGCAACCAGAAGTCACCTACAAACCCATACTAGAACTTACGTACAACGACGAAGGGAAACCGAAAACACAAGGAATTATTAAGATAAACAGCAGTCAGACCATTTTGGGAGAAGTAATAAAAAGCGCAGTTTAATGTCCGTGATACACTTATTTATACACTCCGGGGAAGTAATATAGAATTAATAACGGTCCGATTTTCCAATAATATTACTCCCCGAAACTTAAATTTAAAGTTTCGGTGGGCCAAGAGATCACCCACCCATTAACTAGCGGATACAACATGGTGCAGTGGTGTAGGTTCAGTACCCCTTAACATTTGCAGGCAATGCTTTGTTATAGATATGGATCAAAAGTTTTCCTTTTATGCCATCGTTTATGGTGGTAACGCTCATGGATATACAATTGCCCCACCCAGGATTGATACTATATTAACATATCTGGGAGTTGACTTTATGAAAATTCAATATAGTTAAGAATAAAATAAGAGTCTCGCCAAGAAAAGTGGGAAATAAACTAGCCCAACAGTTCATGTCAAACCGAAGCATACAAAACTTAGTCTACTACAATCTCTGCTTTTTTACCTCAGCCACTAAAATCTAACATATATAGTGATTAGACGTGAGTTACAGAAATATTTCCTCTTCAAATGAATCACTCCATGACTGGGACCCTATCCCTCCCAGGTTCCCCTCCCGATTTTTTCCACGTTTAGAATTCAAATTAGGACAACTAGATATGTAGTGTCCCGTTTCCTTACACCATCCACATCGTCGTCTCTTCCCCTTGTCACCTTTCTTGTCCGGCTGTGTACCTTTAGTTCTCACAATCTCTGGGTCTCTGACAATGTGGATGACGTCTGTATTGTCACGTTTCTGTTTGCGCGGGTTCTCAGGATTACTGTTGTTTGAATTTTAGAATTTTAGACTCCATCACCGACATAATATGGCGGTACCGCTCGTCGCTGGACGAGGCTAGATGACATAATTGATGCGCCTTCGAGATCAGGGATCCATATCGCAGCTCCATGGTGGTAGTAGCTATTTTGTTAGTTAACACGGGGAACGTATCCGGTAACAACTTGGCCCACCTAGTAAACAACATAGACTTTGGTATCTCTTCCATGTTCATAGCCTTCATGCCACAAAACATATGCCTACAAGGCCATCTGACGGACTCGAAATGACCACAATCACATATCCAAGTACTGTCTTCGACATTGAATGCAACAATCGTGGAGCCTGCACTTTCCACGCCGAATTTTTTTAATACATACTTCTTCTGGTGTCCCGCAGAGCTCATCGCAATCGGTGTATACGATGACTCTTTCGAAATTTCCTCTCGAACCTGCAAAAATTGTGAATGATACAGTTAAAGGACCAAAACATTTGCAACCTATAGAAAACCGACGCCCTGGAAAAGAGTCTCGCCAAGAAAAGTATACAAACCTTTACGAATACTGCTCTCGCGTAGAAGGAAGCAGCGGACCTCTCAAGGGATTGTAGATGCGTCTGTGGGGTCATCTCAGATTGTTGATTAGTGAAGTCATTTCGCATGACATTCTCACGTAGCCTTCCCATTGCCCTCGAATATTGCTTGACAAATTTGTACAAGCTCAGGTCACTATTCAAGAATCGGTTCATGTAGGCATTCGTGCTCTCGCACCTCTGGTTGGTGGTCATCCCACCAAAAAAGATTCCCCTGAAGAAAGCTTCCGCCCACTTATCCTTCTTCTCGTACATTTCCTCCAACCACTGCCGGTTTACATGCGAATACTTGTTTTGAAAATGTTGCCATGACTCTTCGAACGAATCCTCCGACTGAGCACGCATCATGCATTTCTGGAAATCACTAAGAAAACTAGCATCATGAGAAACCACTCTTGCGTTACGCATAAGATGCCAAGAACACAATCTATGCCTAGATGATGGCATGACTTTTGCTAAGGCCGCCGCAATGGCCTTATCTCCATCCGTAATCACAGAAACGGGATGCTGCCCCTCCATCGCCTGTAAAAAGCAAGTGAATGTCCATACATAAGAATCTACTGTTTCATCATTTACCAATGCGGATGCAAACACAACTGTACTCCGATGATTGTTGATGCCAACAAACTCCACCAAAGGCATTTTAAAGTAATTAGTCTTGTACGTAGAATCGATGACGAGAACATCACCAAAATTAGCGTAGTCTAGCCGGGACCTGGAGTCAGACCAGAATATTTTATGCAGCCTATTATCTTCACTCACCGAATACTTCACAAACAACCCTGGGTCCGTCTCAACCAATGCATTGAAGTATGCAAGGGTAGCCTCAGCGTCAGTACATAGCCTGCTTGTCCTTTCGTTGTCGATGGATATAAAATTGTATAGATCCTTCGCTATGAACCCCACGTTGTGAAAGCCACCAAGACTTGTTACCATGAAATCCATGATTTGACATGTCTTTATGCCGGACTCCTTCATAGTTCGAATTTCCATGGCATGCCCTGTCGTTATCCCCCGGTTGCAACGGAAAAAATGCACTAGCTGTGGGTTAGCAAGTTCATGGTTATGAATCGTTCTGAACTGTGTAACTCTGTAGACACCGTCCACCTCCATACGCCTAATTATAAAAGTAGCTTGACAGCAACACCTGGTAATAGGTCTAGGTTCTCTTTTCGGATCATCTGTCGTCTTTCTTCTCTGATCTCTTAGACCTTCTCGACTGCAAACCCATCTCTTCATTGTAATTAGTCCCGACTGACGATCTCTTTCCTGATTATTCCGTCGAAATCCGAATCCCATCTTCTTAGAATAAAATCGATAAAAACCTTCAGCTGCAGAAACACTAACGAAACACTTTCCAACCACATCTTCCGGCGTCCAATCTACAACATCCTTTGAGAATAAGTCATCGTCCCTGTCAATGTTAACAAAGTAGGTAAAGACGTGCGCATAGTCAACGCCATCCCGCCCTTCATCACTCGATGCTTCGCCGGAAACATTAGGAACAGGGGGACTGTTCAACGAAGGTTGAAGATTTTCCACAAAGTATTCTGAAGAACCTTCGCTCATTGTGGCCGTGGTGGTCTTGCCAGTTATGTTACAGCGTTGACTCACACCTCAACAATACCAAATATGAAGGAGATTAGTGGTGGCTGCTAACATTTGTTCACCTAATAACTTATAGCTAGGGTTACAATGTGTTAGCAAACATGGAGTGGAGTGAAGTATAGCACCGTGGGTGTTTCCCACGTTTTGTTTTAATTTTTTCATACAGTTGTTAACTTTATTACTTAATACTAACTTTTTCGAAACAATCTTGCGTACGTCTGGACATCGCCAATTGTCTACAGAAATCCGTCCAGGTCCTCGTATGTTTCATACTACAAGTTACGCGATTTTACATACAAACGCTAATTTCTATATTAGTTAAAATTATTTCTTTATTGTAGTTTTAAATATATATAAATATATATATCTTTTAGTTCGTTATATTATTTTTTGTGCATGTGACGTATTGCCATTTACTCAAACGGTAAGACTCACAATCGCAATATTTTAAAGAGTCATCTTTCAAACATCACCGGGGAATTATATTTATATAATTTCTTAGCAAAAAACTCTCTCATTAATGTATGGAAAATCCCCATGAAGTATGTTAAACCACTATTCGAAAAAATAATTTATGCCACTACAATAGGTAGTGACAAAAAAGGGAGAGTAGTTACAGAAATATTATCTAAAAATAAATACACTAAATGAAATTACTTTAGGGTAGTCACTTATACTAAGCTGCAAAATGATTTTTTGTAACAGCTTCGTAGTAACTAATATATTTGAAAATAGTTTTGTCAACCACTATGTTGAGACTAATTATTGCTTAACCAGAATTAGTTACTAAGGAATTTGTCATATTTTAGCAAATTTAATTGAAATGGACATGAGCTATTTTATTTAACTACTTGAAATTAAATAAGGGGTAATTTTAAGCAACTAGGATGTAGTTCCAAAAGACTACTGAATATTCAAATTCCAAATTAGTGTGACTGGACTATGCAATTATATATTAAAGGAGTACTTCAAGCTTGTGTTATACTTGGCTAAACGGGGTTGTTGCCAAGAGAACTATTAAAAAATTATGGTCACAATCAAAAATAAAACTTTTACTTTTTTGGTAACACATCCTCAACTAAAAAGCTTAATCAAACGACTTCGTTAGCAGGAAAAAAAAAAGGGAAAAAAATCGACCACAAAATTGTTATAGTGACATCAGTAAGTTGTGCTGATCAATTGCTAGCAGCAAAAAAAAAAAACGTCTGTAGAAAAATAAATAATAAGCAAAACCAATACAATCTTCCTTGTTTAATGTAGGTTACATTAACAACATCCGCTGTCCAAAACATATCATTCGGAAGAGTCAATTTTACCTTCGTCAAAATTGTCTATGCTTAGGTCGCCCCAACTAAAGCCACCGGCATCAGTACCCGGTTTCAGATAGTCAGGTACAGACGGATTAATAAAATCATTACTCAGATCAGCGTGGGAGCACCAAAGGTTTAGGTCATCAAAACTATAATCAGTCGACCAATGGCTATAACTTGGGGGATTGTTTTCATTCCACAATGGTGATAAACTAACTTCATCGAACAGTGAATAAGTGTCATCAGACTCGTGGTGTGATAAAACGGTATGATTTCTTGGAGTAGCGGACACGGCCGTAGCACCCTCAGTAACGGGGAAATGGTCTTCCTCTAATGTTGGCGTATTTCTTTCACATCCACTCTCTTCGGATTGATAGACTGAATAAGGGAAGTTCGTAAAAGTGTCCTTACCACGTATCCTTATCGCCTCCCTATCATACGCCATTGCTGCCTCCTCCGGGGATCGGAATGTGCCAAGCCATAGACGTTTATTTGATGTAGGATCGCGAATTTGAGCACACCACTTACCCCAGTCCCTAAGTCGAATTCCTCGGTATTTACCGATGACTCCATCGCGTGCCGGTTGATTATTTTGTTTCCTCCGACACTTCCCCCTTGGTTTCTTTAATTTAGTTGCCTCGTTACATTCACCAGCGCTATTGGCCTGTCTTGCAGACGTGTGGACAACACCTCGATCAGCCACCTTCTGACCGCAACAGCTATGGTACAACACTTCATATTTAAATTGACGACCATTTTTTTTCTTTTTTAAACTAATGCAATCCTCCTCACTTGATGTGTCCGTAGCTTCGCTATCCAAAACTAAAAATCTTACAGTTTTCGGCTCAATGGGGTGCAAACAATTCGTTCCTGAAATATTCCTTTCTGAGAGCATACTTTGGTTAGAGATAACAACTGTAGGTGAATTTTATCATCAATTTAAATAGAATAGCAAAGCAAAAGGCTGCTCCGTAGAACGTACAAATCGATCTTCCTCTTAGCAGACCATAAGGACTCTAAGAACACCACATTCCTCTTATACTACAATATCATGCTATCACTACTACGTTTTACAAGTCCACAATTTCCAAAGTTTATTACAAAGATCTACCATATCTTGTATTGATTGGGTGAAGGATGTGGTCCAATTAAAGTTCAATTTAGTGATGTTAGAGTAGCCTTTTTGTTAGTAAAAAGAAAGGGAAAATAACCATACTATGATGGGGTTTGGAAATGGTCCAATCAAATTACACACCTTGAATATAGCAATGATAACATATAGACTTAGTTGATTGGTTGGTGTAGTTGGCCCAATGAAAAACCTCATTTTTCCAATTTTGTATATTTTGAACAAATTTTTTATAGGTGGACGTGGAGGTTTATATTTGTGTATGCGTACAAATATATCCATCTCATTCCAATTTCCCAAGTATTTTGAGTAACAAACACTCCAAAGATTTACAATACCTTGTGCCCATTGGATGAAATTTGTGGTCCAATAAGATTGCTTCTTTTAGAAAAGGTTTACTTGGTTGAGAGGATTATGCTAGGGTCCTAGGCCTTTTGTGATTGGCTACTTTTAGTGGTCCAATCATATAGCACAATCTTTATTTATTTTTATAAATTACTTATGCAACCAAAAAAAAAAACAAAAAAGAGACAGTTAATAGTGTTCCTGTAACAAAACACCACCTTTATCAGATTAAAAAAGACAACGACTTTTACGGCATTGGGAGTACGTAATGTGCTTCTTACTATTAGATTGTTGTTTCCGCGTTTTATTAAAAAAAAATTACTTTACCTTCTCAAGGTGAAAAAGATTCGGGTCCCGTAGCATTACGGTTGCAATATGTCATTGTATCTTAAGAATACTTTGAATAAGACGTACTGTCCAATTAAATACACTGAAAGTGGTAATAGTAAAATATGCGAAACAAAGAAATTATAACTCAAATCGTGAATTACTGACTGAAGCGAATCAAATATCAAAATCCAGCTGTAATCTGGGAAATTCCTTCTGGTTTCTCCAAACAATCCTCATTCACTAGCATATTTTCTTTAATATATGGAAATCAATTTTTATTGGTCTACGTGGTTAATTGGTTATAAGTGTATGTCCAGTTTTATAACTCACTAAAAAAAAAAAAAAAATTACTTAATTTGTTAACTATAATCTGGGGGAAAAATAAGTGTCAATTCTTCGGTGCCGTCTTTTCTTGATGGATTAATTTATTAGTAAGGTTTTGTCGTTGCTGTTATTCAATAATGAATATGCCTTTGCACTGTTTGAAAGAACAAATATCGTTGTAAACGATAACCTAAATTTATTACAAGTAATTTATTAATCATCTGCAATAAGGTTTCTTTCATTCGTGGTCGATGAGTTTGACCACCGAAGGTCCACTATTCTATAATGTAATTAATAAATAAGAGAGGATTAATAGCTTATTTCAGTAACCGATTTTTCCCCACGAACAGTTGCTCGCAAATAACCATGCGTAAGAAACATTCCAAGTCCCGTTTATCGGTTCTCTGAAATGAACAGTTTAATTTTTATAGTGGCATAAAGTAGCGGTAACAGAGGCCACAAATTAACCCGGACACAAAGACAAGGGGGCCCTGAAATTCTTTTATATTTAGCACCCTAGATATTTTTTAAACATTAGCTTGCAAGAGACACATAAAATTCGGACCCATCAATTATTCTTCTTCTACCCAAATAACTTTCGAGTGACAACAACCGCGGAACCGACTTCCAAATATGTCTTCGTCCAACAATTCTCCCACCGGGTATCTGTTCTGCGATTGCGGTCTACGAGCAGTGATCCAAACTACCAAGAAAGATCCTCATCGGGGCAGGAGGTTTTACAGATGTACGAATTGGAGTGTAAGCTTTCTCCGACATTCCATAGGATGCAATTATGCGAATTTCAGTGATTTAGTTTGAAATTAACGTTCAATTGAACTACGCTTAGGTAATAATTACGTTAAATTTTTTAAATGATATTTTGGTTTACCAGTCTCCCCAATTCCCCAGTCAGGTGGCTGTTCTTTTTTCCGGTGGATGGACCCTCCGAGTTCTGCTGAATCTAATTCGGTAGCGGTCGAGTGGAAGGCAGCAATTAAGGAAATTACATCGAAGCTCGACAAAATGAAGCAACATCTCGACAGAATTGACAGAAAGATGAAGCTAAACAATCTCATTTCCATTGCATGTGCAGTAACGCTGTTGGCACTATTGATAAATTCCTGGAATTAAAAAGTGAATTTGGATAGCTTTCATGTACTTCAGACTCAATTAAGCATTCAGGAAAACCGTCTGCAGCTATCTGACATAATATATAGCACAATTTTCCATGGTCTAGACATTTAACCACAAATATCTTAATATCAATGTATCGCAGTTCATATATGGAACATTTATTTTTGTAGCTGTTTGAATTTGATGCATCTTAGGCCGGCGATCATTTTACAGTTTCGCTGCTTAATTTGGGTCGTACAAGTGCGAATTGTCGATTACAATTTTATTTCCTCCTATAATTTTTCTTTGTTGTACAACCGTACAAATTTCAAGAAATTTCCAATTCAATGAACTCCAAAACGGAGTATGGTTCAAGGCTACTAACTTTGACAGTCTACACTAAACCAAACAAAGGTCTGATGGTGAGCACAGTACGCACGTCAATCGTTCAAATCGATAAGTCACTGATGAAAAGAAGGTGGTAGGTTGGGGGTACAAGAAAGGCTAGCTTTTGACAGGGAAGTCGTTTTTTGAATTGCAGTCATTCTAAATGGTGTTTAATGTGGAGTTCAAACCTAAGCAGTACGATACGTATGAGGAGTTACAATTATCATGTGCAGAGTGTAAGAATAAAGAGAAAACAGTAGGATCATCGCATTTGACAACAAATTTCGATGGAAATAATTAGATGTCTAGACATATATATATTTATCCATGACCTAGACCTACGTGGACGGCCCGATCTTGAACTCTTACTAGAAAGGTTTGTGTTAATAGTTTAAGTCTGCCTAAATGATGAGCAATCAACCAAACTTCATCAACTATTTTACCTTTGTAAATATATTAGATTACAGGAAGTATATTTCAAGACATTTTTCCTTCTAAAAATCTAAGTGAGACACTTCACGTGGTCCTAACATATTATCGCAGATCCTCTTCCAAACTTGCGCGTGGGAATCGGGTGAACAACCTGCATTGTCAACCTTCTTAGGATCTTTTCTATTTTCTTATATCGGTTTTTCCCTCAAATCACACTAATTATTTTATTAACGAACGATTCATGATGTTATCGTAGTAGGCACGTTTGGTGCTCAGAGTAATACTTATAGACTTCTGACAGTACGCGACATTGGTACTTCGGTCGAATGAAACCTTAAGGTAAGAGTATACTTACTGTGTTGATATAGTAGACCCTAAGGTTGTAACTCTTGAGTCTTAATTATTTTTTCCAGTTTATTTTTTTTGAACTGTTAAACTGTGGGTGTGTAAACTTCACTCAAACGCCGGTATATTTCCGTAAGTCTGCATGGACTCTAAATATGGCTAAAGTCCTTATTACGTACCGTAAATTTATTTAGGAGCGTAGTTAGCTCCCATCTTAGGACTCCGAATTGCTTAGCTTCCACCTGGTTGTTTGCATAATTTATACTCCACGTCTATATTCTTAGGTAACTCAACCATTCAATTACTGAAATTAATATTTAATTTTAACAATTACCGTACAATTAGTACTTACCCATTTACGTAGGATCGACCTTTACTACCAAAATATAATTGGAGCAAAAAAAAAAGGATTATCGAAATACATGTTTGTTAGGCAAATAAAAAATAATGGAAAACTATTAAAAAATTTCCGTATTTCTGCCCCAGTTAAGGCAATCTCCTTTAATATATTACATTCAATTCATTTAGATTGAAACCAATTAAAAATATTAAATTAATTAAATATAAGCATGATTAAAAATTAGTCATATATGTATGTTTACTAAAATCTCCCTTATTAAACAATTTTTTTAAATTTAAGCGCTTAACTCAGACGAATTGTTTAAACACATCTTAAATTAACTTGATTTTTTTTTGTAATTACATTTATATAAGTAAAAATAATTGGCGAGAAGAGTCTTAAATATTTAACTAGTCAATGTATATATAAATAATCTTAATGTTCTTATAATCTAAGATCAATTTTTTTTTTTTTTAAATTATAACTAAATTTTTTGGATATATAAAATAATCAAACGACAAGGTTGCAGATATAGAAAATACTTCAGGTTTACAGATTCTTGTAAAATTTTTTAATACCTTTTTAAATTAGAATCAAAAGTCTTCAATATACCTCAAGCTTTGCTAAAATATAAATTCTGATTGATTTGTCCAATTGCAGTATTCTAAATGGTATTTTTGGTGGATTTCAGACCTACGTAATACGACACGTGTGAGGAGTTACCATTAGTATGTGCAGAGTGGAAGTTCGAATAGAAAATAGTACGATCAACGGTTTTGACAACATATTTCGATGGAAATAAATAGGTGTCTTGACATATATATATTTATCCATAACTTAGACCTACGTGGACGGCCCGATCTTGAACTCTTACTAGAAAGGTTTGTGTTTATTGCATAACTCTGTCTAAATGATGAACAATCGACCAAACTTAATCAACTATTTTACATTTGTAAATATTTTAAATTAGAGAAAGTATACTGCGTATTTTCCTTCTAAAAATCTACGTTACACACTTCACGTGGTCGTAAGCTATTACCGCAGAACCTCTTCCCAAATTGCGCGTGTGCATCGGGTGAATAGCCTACATTCTCAACCTTTTTATTATTTTTTTATTTTCTTATTTTGGTTTCTTCCCCTCAAATCACACTAATTATTTTATTAACGAACGACTCATAATGTTCTGTAAGTAGGCAGCTTTGGTGCTTACATTAATACATATAGACTTCTGACAATATATTTATTGGTATTTCGGATTTTTGTACAAGGTAAAGGAAGGGCCGGACCTAATCATCTTCAGACCTGAGTCGAGTTTTTAGATTGGGCCCCAATTTTTTTTTTCTTCTATGTACAAATATGAAAGAAAACACATAAAATTGAAGTATTTATAAAGCCAGAAAAAAGTAAATTAAAGTCAAAATATTAAATTAACAATCTATGAATTATTTATTTATTTTATGAGTATGAATAAAAGAATTGGACATATACACACAAATATCTCAAATTGAGTTCATTCTCAAAAACCAAATTAATTAATTAATTAATTAATTGATTTGAGATTTCAAGTCCTCATTCCACTTACAAGTAATAATTGACAATTAACTATGTGAAACGACAATCACAATCAATCACACCTTAAAAAAAAAATTAAAAAAAAAAATAAAAACAATCAAAACCAACCATAAATTATTATTAAAAAAACAAGTAATAGTAAAATGTAATTACCTTATCTTTTCTATGGTTGTATGATGAACACCCAGCCGTGACTTGCCTATCAGGGGCCCAGGCTCAACAAGGCATTAAAACAAAAAATAATTAAAATTGGCAAAAGACAGAATTGAACCTGGGTTTGCAGAGGTAAAGCAAAGATACCCAACCATTAGACCACAAACCAATTAATGAACATATTAGCAAATATTAGATATATTACTTGTGTCTATCTATATATGTAAAAAATATTTCGGGCCCCTAAAATATTACAATTTTTTCGGGGTCGAGTCGACGGACTCTTCCGACTACCGGAAGGTCCGGCCAAGGGTAAAGGTAAGAGTATACTTATTGCGTTGATATATTAGACCTAAGGTGTCCTAATACTATGATTCAGAAGTTTTTATAAAATAATTTCTCAGGTTATAATAGAAAACTATGAATTTTGAAATATTCTTTACATTTAATTCTCATTTATATATAAATTTTAATATTATATTCATAATTGAAATATATATTTACAAAAATTCTTTAGGATGCTAAAAAGTTGATGAAGCACGAAGAACACTAAAAAGTGAAAAAAACAAGTGCCATTTAATAAAAAAACCAACCAACCCATGGATGACCTGATGGGTTACATGTTGTATCCACGGGGAGTTTTTATCAAATTTGGGTGAGTTAGAAGAAGCTTTTCTGAAGCTCAAAACCTAGATGAGATTTTTTTAAATAAAGGCAAATTCAAGGGACATTTGTACCGGTTTTTCTTACACTAAAATCGATAAGTATCTCGCTACTCATAAAACAAACTGTAGACATACAAGCAGGGACATTTTTGCCGGTTTTTGGGAAATTACTATATTTGGTCTTTAACGTAAATCTCTTATTACACCAACCCTAACAACTTAAGTTCATTACCCACTAACCCTGATCTTTTTTTTTTTTTATTTAAAAGAAAAAACCGTTGGCGGATTATTAGTTCACAATGCTCGGTAAAATTGTAATAAATAACTTTTTCAAGATTAACGTCGATAGAGAATCAAAACGTAAACATTTGGTTGGAGACCCATTTATAATTTTTTTTTTTTTTTTTTAAAAGCAGCCACCCCTCTCTTTCTTTTAATTTTCTTGAAAACCCTCCATATTTTTTAAATATAGTATTCTAAAATACGGCAGACTCATTTACTCAAACAATTAAAATAACATAAACGTCAGAATTGGAAAGGAAAAAACGATACAATGAAACATAAGAGCAGGTTCATTCGTGCTAGCGAGGGTAGTCAATCATTTCAGGAAGATTTCATCCTCTCCCATAAACAGTACTGTTACAATAGAGGATTAACAAAAACTGATTCACTACACCAACAAAAAGGCACGCCACATGCAACTAGAGAAGCGAGGCCCTATGACTACACCCCAAACTGTCGTCCACGACAGACATCAAAAAGACGATGACTACATCCCATTCATTGTCACCACATTTTTAACAAGGCTGCTTCCGCACTCGAATAAGAAATGAGATGAACCTCAAAAAGAATGCCAACATAGCTGGGCATTCAGATGTAAGCTAGCTGCTGCAACTTCTCAAAATACATCCTCCAGTAGCATCCTAAGTCATTCCTTGCATGCATCGAGTAATAGTAGTTATTGTTTACCTCCTGATTCAGATTCATGTCGTATGGGTCAAGATCTTGAAGACAAACACCAATATTGACGAGAGACACCAAGTGGTTAACATGGAGTTCCATGTTCACAATCTGCTCAAACAAATATTTGAGGATCACAACATTGTCATTGAAGAGCTTAAGGCGGTCCTGTGGAATGTAATAAAGTACCGTTTAGGATTAAAAGACTTCACCCAATACAGAATCGAGTTTGACAGGAGAATACCGCAACAAGCTTTTCAGAATCACTAACCTGCTGAAACGAGTGGAATGCGAGGTAGTCCTGGTCAGCTTGAAGCATCATTTGCACCAGCTTATCCATTCCGCGAAGCTTTTTCACAACTCTTTGTTTATGTAGAGGGAGAGTGAAAATTGAAGAGAAATGGCAGACGGCACAGATATATATATATATGTGGAAAGACGTAGTACCCTTTGTATTCTTTGGGTTGTGTTTTTTTTTTCCCTTTCCAAAAATGTTCATCATTGTATTGCCAAAAGTGTGTCTAAAAGGGGTTGTAAAGTGTGGAGCTTCCCATGTAGAACTCTTCGAGAACCGGAAAAAGCATGCAAGAAGAGACAAAAAAGAATCCCTTTGATTGTCTTTATTCCAGTAGATGGATATAGAAGCTTCCAATCCCCTATCGTTTTTGCAATTTCAAAAGCAGAGCTGCAGTTCCTCTAACAATTTTGGTTTAGTTATAGGGGCATTTAATCATTGTCGATGGATAAATATGGTTAGAACGCATATATACACAAACACACACTCACTAACAAACCCACTTCTAAATATTAAGTATATATATTTATATTTATAGACATATTTTGTTTTAATTTATGTTGCATATTAACGTTTGTCCAATCAACGATTTAGGTTTCCCTTATGCGGGTAGTGTATTTTGCATTCTTTACGTGTATTTTAGTTGGTTACATTCTAAATAGTGTACTTAATTTCATGGGGTATCGGTCAAATCTTTTTGTAATGGTAGTCATTTAAAAAGCCCTCATCACTCTGTGAAAATATACAATTGGGAAAAAAGTTTTGCTCTTACAATTTTGATGTAGATAAATATTATTTAATTGAGTAAAAAACTAAATTCTTTTACAAGGTTTTAAGTGGAAAAATTGAATTTGGCAAATGTTGTATAATTTTTTTGCCACGTAATGGATGTGTGATCAAAAAGTTTTAAAAAGCCGCTCAAGTTAATGGATTTAAATTATGTGGATTTTAAAATCTATTCATTTTAAATTTTTTCATGATCCACCCCTCATCCAAAAAGGGTCCAACGTACTTTGTCTTTGTTAGTTTGTGGCTGGAGTTGCTTACAAAAGTATAATAGAAGTTATTATGCATCAGGTATACTTAACACTCTCCGCGTCGGTTTAGACTGCAGAACGACTTATGGAGCCGATATAATATGCTGCAAGTAATATCCACTAATGTCAATCCCATTTTATGCTTTAGTCGATCCGGATTTTGTTTTGTACTAAAATCCAAGGATAGATATGCTAAAAAAGGGGAATAGATTAATAAAAAAATAAATTAAAAGACGACTGATAAGGCCTGCCTCACTGGTAGCCAACGAACTCCAAAAAAAAAAATAGAATAAAAAAAAAAAAAAAAACAAAAGATGACATAAAAACTCCCACACATCTTATTATAGAAATTTTTTGTAACGATTCACGATTCAACCCAAACTTTGGGTTGAACACCATGTCCTCGCTATCGTTTCTCTGATAAAAATTAGGATTGGCCCATCTAAGTGATGAAATTAAAAATATATGCATTTGATTGGTTAATATTTGACCCTATTTTTTAGGAAGTAATGGTGCCGAAAAAGTGAAGCTGTTTCATTGTTGGCACTACATCACCACTAAATAACTGGCAGTGAAGTTGGTTTTATTGTTCCCAATTTTGGAATGATCATTGCTACAATTATTGAGTAATGGCTTTTCATAAATTAAAATTAAACCCTTTTGGGGCGAGTAATATTATTAATATATTTCAAATTTGTATACACTAGGGAATCATTACCTACAACAACCTAGGGGAACATACCCCACCTAGGTAATATAACTAAATATTTTGCTTGTAATTCTTGCTTGTAATCATTGCCTCTATTGTAGGCCTATTTTGTATTCTTATTCCCCACCACTTTACTAATCTTGTCCAAGAAGAGTAGTAAGCTTTGGCGGAAACTTTCCGGGCCAATGTTTTTAATAAATTTGTTACCTCTTTTCTAAACCCCCATCACAAGCTATGGTGCCCGAACTCATTTTTATTCGTACCTTGAAAAAATTTGAATATACCATTTTTATTTGCTGGCTTGAATGTAGATATTGATGCGATTTCCCGTAGCGTCCCGTACACATTAAAACAAATAACACTAAAATTTAACTTAAAATAGCTAAATTGGAGAGACATGACTCGTCGACCGAGAAATGTGGGGTCCAATAAGTTCAGGAACGCTCTAATCTTAATGTACTTCGAGTTAAACGCCCTTGTGTCTTAGGGCTGGATTCCTTTGTCAAGCCTGGAAAGATGCTATCAAAATTTAATTTGTAATCCAACAGAAGTTTAGGGACGCGATCATGTCGCAGTTAATGACTGCCCCGAACTTTCTATTATTGGTTCTTAAAAGGTTAAAACATTAATTAATTATTTTGCAGCCTAGAATAGTTCCCTACGTAACAAAACCAAATATAACTAAATTATTCAACAAATACATTCGGAAAAATTATATTGCAAAAGTCATTTCGGACTGCCTATTTTCAACGTAAACTTTGGGGGTTATTGGCGTTTTACACCTAAACTCTGTTTTGTACTATTTGAGAGCACCCTCTAGATCTCTCCACCATAGAATTCCGGCAGAGAAGAAATTAATTTTTTTGTTAAAGTTCTTAAAAATCTGCAATAATCAGAAAAATATGAAAGCATGTCTTTGGTTTATACAGTTTGATCAAAATATCATAAATTAATAGGAAATATAAATTTTATAAAAATAATTTCATGAAGTTGTGGTTTTTCAAAATCTCATAACCTCATTAAAAGGGTAGTAGAGTTGCTAATTAACTCAATCTGAAAGGGACAGTATTTTCTAATTAAATTTGATGAAATAAAATTTTGTGGGGGATATTGCGATTTTTTTTTTTTTGGTTTTCTTAAAATTAAAAATTAAGGATATGGACTGTAACAAATACTCCTTAATTCTTAAGTTTTTTGGGGAAAAATTTACATAATAATAAAAATTACTCCCTACGTCCCAAGCTAATTGGCCCACTTAGACCCGGCACAGAGGGAGTACAAATTTAAAAAAAAGTATTTTAAGGATTTATCGAAATGGTCCGTAACTACCATATTAGATACCACCAGTTCAAATTTTTTGAAACATTTTCAGAAGTTCTCCAACTGACTTGATCAGACTTATAAGCTAATTTTTTTTTTCCAGTAAATATCGTTTAATTGGTTTCCTAGCGTTGGACCTATTACAGTGTGATCGTGCTGATCGAATTCTCATTTTTACAAATTTTGCTTTTATTTAAGTAATTGTTTAATACCTGTCTTGTCTGTCAAGTACTAACAAATCTTTTATTTGACTCTTTTGCCCTGTACCAGAAAATGTCTCTGGTTATCCCATCTACAATTACATTGTCGTCACCCCGATCTCTATTCCCTTAAAAACGAGAATTTGGGTTTGTGATTATTACATTACAGTACTTAGTAAATGATGTCCATAATTATTTCCGGGATTTATACTTGTGGGTGTGTTAAACCATTTACCATTTTAGTTTAATTTCGTTTTAAATTGTAATAATCTTTATTGACTGATTTCCCTGTGTTGCATTGCTAATAAAAAAAAAAAAAAAAAAAACCATTACATATTAATATAAAGCTCCAACGAGAGTTAGAGTTATTGATAAAACACTGGAAAACCCATTACCATCCGAAATGGTAGAGGAAATAGAACAGTAATGAAACATAAGGCAGTGCAGCTCTTATACATCTCATGTCTATCGAGTCAGAAGTTTTGCTACAGCAGTGTGACAAGAAAAGCATTACACAAAACTGAGTCGTTTCGGAACCACACACAAAAAGAAGTGCCACAAACGAAAAAATCAAGCCCTTACAAAAACCCATTCTGTCAACCTCCCCACATACTCAAAAACAAAGAGTTCATCCCATTTAATAGCACCTCAGTGACAGCATGCATCCATCCACCACCTTTAAAAATTCATGAGATGAACCCCACAAAAAAAGCCCACACACATGGCTACTCAAATATAACTGAAATGCTGCAGCTTCTCCACATACATCCTCCAGCAGCATCCTAGTTCATTCATGGCATGCATCCAATAGTAGTAGTTGTTGTTTACCTCCTGATTCAAATCTAAATCGAACGGATCAAGTTCTTGAAGACAAACACCAATATTGACAAGAGACACCAAGTGGTGCACATTGAGTTCAACGCTAACAATATGCTCAAACAAATATTGCAAGATAACCATCTCCTCATTAAATCTCTTCAGCCGTTCCTGTAGAAAAGAGAAGATCGGCATTTATTTAAAACACAAATTCAGCCATGCAAAATCGCGCTTGAAAGTAATACACTGCGTAAAAGAATGTAGGATCGATAACCTGCTGAAACGAGTGGAATGTGAGGTAGTCGTAGTCGGCATGAAGCATCGTCTGTACGAGATTATCCATTCTTCGAAACTGTATGTCAGGTATGTGTTTAAGCTGATATGGGAGTTGGAAGTGTTAGTACGAGCAGGATGGCAACACTGACATATATATATATATATATATATATGTATATGTGGGGAGAGTGAGTGAACTTTTAATTGTTAGGGTTCCTTTTTTCCTAAAATGGGCATCATTGTATTTTCAAAAGTGTGTCTGAAAAGGGTGGTAAACTTTTGAGCATACCATGGGCTAGCCTTTGAACACCGGAAAAAGAATGCTAGATGAGACAAATTTACAATTCCTTTGAGTGCCTTTGATTCTGCCAAGATGGACATGGAAACTTCTTCTCTCAAAATTATGTGTTCTTTCTAAAAAAAGTTTAATATTGTAGTTCCTTATTTTTTTTCCCGACAATAATTGAGTGAGGGAAGGCTGAAAGATGGCTAATTAACCTGATTAGGAGTAGAAGTAGCATACTGAAATTATATATATATATATATATATATATATATATATATGTGTGTATATTTATACATATATATATATATATTATTATGTCTATAAGATAAATTCCGATTCAATTTTATGTTTGCATTGTAACGTCTGTCAAGTCAACATTCTGCAAGGGCTATACTCGGCTGGTATTTTATGCCGTACTTCCATGTGTCTTCGTCCACTAACAGCAATAACGTTGTTTAAGATTCTCATTAGTAGCCACTAAATCTAATTACTAGCGCCTATGTCTTTGTGTTTCTAAATATTGTTCTGGAAAGATTTTTGTAGATAGACGTGTTGTTAGTTTTACATCGTACCCACAAAAGTCCGTTATCCAGTCAAAAGACCTTTTTGAAAGGGTGTGGTTAACTTTTTTTCCTAAATTTCTACCCATATACATTATATATTTAGGATTTATTAATCTTCTTGCTAGTAAACAGATTCCATATCTTTCATTAAAATAAAATAAATCATCTTCAGATTTAATTATGAGCAACCAGACATTGGTACAGTACCAGGGTTCCCCATACACACTCTTAAACTTCCAATGGTTGAAATTTTTTATCGATAGCGAGTTGTTCACTAAGTCCGTTAGCGATTGAAACTGCTAATATTTTCGTATTGGGGCTTTGTTTCTTCAGGCGTGGAAACAGCTGTTACAAATCAGTGCTAGTTATTAATTCAAATATTCGATTGTGCCTTCATAGTATCAGCTATGAATGTCGGACGGCTACTGGAGACGGATGGATATGCCTCAAATAAAATCGACGTATGTCAATTCCATTCTTTTCAACATGTCTACACGTTTAAAAACCAAACTAAAATTATTGGATAGGCTTGCTGATTAAAAATTAATAATAGTACTAATGTACAAAGCCGACTGATAAACCCTGTCTGACAGGTACGGAATTTTTTTTTTTTTTTTTACAAAATAATAAACAAAAGAGTAATACTTGTTTGGTAGAAAAAATTTCGTACGACCTTCACGATTACAATTTAAAACGTTCACGACGTCACCGATACGCTCATTTTTTTTTTTTTTTTTTTCTTTGTTGTGCCTGTTTTTCTCCATTCTAACATTTATTGGTCCATCATTGTTCTGAAATTATAAAGCTTAAATTTAATTGTTTCTTGTTTTTCCGTAGTTTGTGGAAATAATGTATGAGCATAAATGAATGGAAGGCATCATTGGCCTCTGAACTATCACTAACTAACCTGGAGTGAAGTGGGTTGAATTGGCGTTGCCTCAATTAGTTAAAGCTTGCTGAATTTGTTGTGGAATGGCAATGAAGAAATTAGATGGAATTGATATTAAAAGGGCATTAGGAATAAAATATAGCCAACTTGCCCACATTAGCAATCATTGCCTACTACATCCTAGGGGAACATACCCTACCTAGGTAAGAAATGATATCTTTTGCTTGCAAATCTTGCTAGTAATCATTGCACCTTTTTTAGAGATATTTCATATTTTTTTTCTCCATAAAATCACCAATCTTGCCCAATAAGCTTACAAAATTAACAAGCATTGCCGAAACTTTTCAATGCAAATTTTTTAATTTTAATTATAAGTCGAATAGGTAATTTTGAAACCCTAACAAAATATATGGTACCGTATTTCAAGAGTTCGACGTTGGGGAAAAATCAAGTGTCTGGTATAATTCGTTTGTTGATTGAATTTTAAAATTGACGCGGCTCTGTTTATTCACTCGTTATTATTTTAGTTAATGGTGACAATTATTGTAACTGTACAATATTTAAAATTTTCGAGGCAACATAAATTGAGCTGAACATATGGGTACAGCAGAAATGATTGGAAATGGTTAACGCCTAATTCATTTTTATTGGCCAAAAAAAAAAAATATATATATATATATATATGTAAATTAGGTGATCAATCCTCCTCGCCATAGGTTTATTGCATTTCCGGGTCTTATTTTTAATTTTTTTGGGGTTTGTAGTTTTGTAGTAAAAAGTTTTAGATTGAACTGCATTCTTAACAGTGGTCTCAACTAAACTTAAAAATTCAATAACGTTAATTAAGCTCACATCTGCTACGCCAGGGACTTTGTAAAGGGTGAGGCCTTCTAAAAATTAGTTGTCACAAATGATCTGAAGAGTGATTTGTGACAACAAGGGGTCACAAATAACGTATCAGTAATGATCAACAGTGTTTTTACAAAATGCTGAAACAAAAGCCTTCATCTGTTGTAGTATACTAAACGCACATACGGGACTTGAATATTCCGTCGATAGCACTGTAGGTCATGTATTTTAAAGCTTTACTATCTTTTTGCACCGTTAACTTTGGGCGAATAACTCGGTTTTAACCTAAATTATGTTTGGTATTAGATAGCAACCTATGACGGATTCCGTTGAATAATTCTGGCGAGTAAAACATAGGAAAATATTAATGCACCTGAAAAAATTCAAATATATATTCAAAACGTCAGAAAATCAGCGAAAAATTCTTAAATTCTAAAGTTTATTTAAATATCATTAGTGACACTTGAAAATATAAAATTTTTAAAAATTATTATTCATAACATTGTACTTTTAAAAAAACCCTCCAAAAAAAATTTTAAAAGGATGTCTGCAATTGAAATTTTATTAAACCAAATCGTTTTAAAAGTATAAATAAGTTTTTACCTTTTTTTTTTTATCAAATTCGGAGCGTTAATTATATATTCAATGAATAATGGAACGGAGCTCTAGTAATATTTATGATAAATTAATAAATTATATTAAAACTGTCCAAAAAATTTGTTTGTTGAAAGAACGCGAACTATTAAAGTACTACAATTATTGGTTATATTTAATTTTTTACTCCCAGCATCCTTATTTCTATAACATTTAAACATGATCTCACAATCTCTGGGTTGTAAAATGTCAAAGCTTTTTATTATCCCTATTTTCCGAAAAAAAGATGGTATAATCTTATAAAGTACTTGAAGTTTGATTAAAATCAATTTTTTTTTTTAGTAGTTTGATCTAAAAAGTTTAAGTTAGTTTTTCACTATTTCAAGTGAACTTTATAACTTACAATTGTTTTCCAATTATTTATGGATGTGTAATATTTTTTTTTTATAATTTATGCCGCCTGAGAGTTTCGGCGCTAGCCATTACAGGTTGCCATCCGACACAAACGGAATAGTTTGCGGATCATATCGGCCAGAAGGCCTTCAGTTCAGGATTCAGAACGAAATTCACCATATCTAAACTCTACGGGATTCGGTTAATTTATTTTGTTCTGATTAGAGCTCTTTGCAGGGTTCTGATAGAATTTGAACTAATAACGATAAAGGTATTCAATCAGTTACGTGTTCTATTTTTGCTCCTATAGCAATTGATTCTAAATATTAAGTACGCCCTTAAATTTAAAGTCAGGCATTTTGAAGGCATATGTGGTTCAGGTACTTAATTTAAGTACCAACTTAGTGATGGTAGTACCTTTACGCCGCAATTAGTTCTTTTAAAATAGTATTAAGTATTACTTGAAAGATGTAACAGATTATTTTTTAAAGGTTCTAAAATTATAAAAGTCATACAGTCAACCAGCCGCGTTAAACCGACTCTCTAGAATATGTAAAATGTTATTTTTTATGCATGAGTAGGGGTGTAAGTGAGTCGAGACAACACGCTAGCCACTCGGGATCGACTTGCTAAAAGATCCAAATCGACTCGAGAGAAACGAGGCGAGCTCGAGCTCGAGCTACTCGAATAGGTGACGAGTTCGAGCTCGAGGTCTCTGATACTCGGCTCGACAAGCTCGCGAGCTAAATCGAGCGTATGGTAAATTACTACTTTACCCTTTAGAGTTGACATAATTGTAAATATATTTTAATTCTATAAGGTCTCCATTAACAACATTTTGTATAGTATCATTAATGTTTTCAATTTGAATTTTTTTTTATATTTTTTATATTTTATTTTTGCATGAATCGAGTCGAGTCGAGCCGATCCCGAGCCCAACGATTTTCTACCGAGTGGAGCTCGAGTTTGGAAAAAATGATTTCGGCCGAGCTCTGCTCTTGAAGCCTTATAGTCGAGCTGGAGCTTGACCCTGCCGGTACTCGGCTCGTCTCGGCTTATTTACACCCGTATGCATGAGCTGCACTAGTTTAACTTATACGCCCAACTGATAGATTGTTAATTCCACAACCTTTTTTAAATATGCTCTGAAATCTACCAATTAATATATTTTGGAGTTTTAAGTTATTCCGAATATAATTCTAACCTAAAGCCCTAATAGCGAACTTTGGTGCATTGAAGATTTGTGCTAATTGCTTGAGGTAGAACCAGTAAGGTAAAAATAATCCAAACAAAAAGGTATTATATTTTTTGAATCGGGGAATATATTATCTCATGAAATTTTTTTTAATGGCTAACTGTTGCCTAGGGCTGCGCAGTGACCATAGCTTAATATCTACCCAAGTTTGGAAGTATTATTCGGTTGAAATTAATTTTCATATGAAAAAAAGAGGACAATAGTGTAATGTCTAATAGAGAATGTAGATAATATCCAGGATCGGCTAAATTTTGAAAATTAACATTAGTAAACCTTTTTAACAAATTTGGCTAAAAATAATTCTTCATAAACCCAAAAAAAAAAAATAAGAGTTGCTATACGTCTACATTTCACGGTTTAACTTCATTTTGGTTTCAACCTAATTTTTTAATCCATAGAACTTGTTTAGTGTAGCCGTATTAGTGTTTCGAGCAACACTGCCACATGCTAACCATTGGAGTCGAGAATAATTAAACTGATTAGGATTTTAGATAAATAAAATGTAGCCATGTCTTATTGATTTCCCGAATACATCAAACGATAGTTTAATGAAAGTACTGTGGTGCAAATTGTAAACTGACTGCCCAAGTCCCCCAATGATGAAATTGATTGTTTTTCTCAATTAGGCAATTTTTGATGTAAAGATCAATCCGGGGACATAAACCTTACGTTTTTTAAAATATATTTTTCCATTCAAGAAAAATAATATACATTGTACCCTTTTTTTTTTTCCTGCACATCTACCAGTCTTTATTTATTTTTTAGATACCGTCCCACTTAAAGTTGCCAACCCAAAAAAGGAAACTAATCCCCCAATCCTCACCCTCAAAATCTCAACCACTCAATCTCCACCTTTTAAAAAGTCAAATTACTGTTTTTTCTCAACATCCGTGCCCGGTCAAAGTGGAAGCTTTAACCGGGACGGAGGGAGTAGTTATTATATTGACGAAAAATTGCCTAAGAAAATTTTTAGAATTGGGGAGGCTCAATGGGTTATTTGGACCCTGCAAAGCGAATTGTACAGAAATCTATGAAAAAAAAAAATTAATAAAGAAGCCTTGGCTGATTTCACCATTTTGTCGTACGAAGAAATTTTTTTTTTTATACGTTTATTAACATACCCCAACAATACAGAGGTTACATGGCCAAACTTGGAGTAGAAACCTCAATTATTTATTTTTTAGCCCGACAATTTCAATACACGGAGGTCTAATTACAGATATGCAGGGTTCAACTTAATACCCTTTAACGAAGGTCACTATATGAAGAGTCGGGCTCTCAAACTTCGATGAATGTTGTTTCCCTCCGTTGTTGATTAATGATTGAGACGTAGTGCAGATATCTATCAATGGTTATTTATTACAGATGACATGCGTTGAGCTCCTCCTTGTTGTGTGTCTTGGTTTCCAAAAATAGTAATGCTACTCCCCTAATTTATTGTGTAATGGCATTCATGAAATTTTATTGAAAACAAATCCAGAGGGCATTAGTAATAAAATATGTGCAAGTTGCTTGCAATAGTTCCTATTGCCTATGGTAGCCTATGGGGACAAACCCTAGATAGGTAATCTACAATAGATTTTTTGCTTGCAAAGCTAGAATGTAATCATTGCCTCATATTTTCTTATTCTTACTTTTTACTGTACTTCAACTTAGTTATTAGTCGACTTCCGCTCGATTAGTTTTGTTAATAATATTGGTGATTGATCAGAAACTTCCTTGGAAAATAAATATTCCGTTAAGAGATCCAACAATATATTTAGCTCGAAATTCAACGTCGTCACCTTCCTTTGGATTTTTCTTTTAAATTATTTCAACAACAATTCCTGAAAGGAAAAAAGGAAAAAAAATTGCGAGATTTCAGCTATATCCAATCTTTTAATTTGAATTTTTTCCACTAGTGTCATCCCTTTAGGCACATAACTAATAAAGAGGTAATCGATCGTTTTACGAATTACTTATCCTTTAACTCTGTAACTGAATATCTGTTTTCGCATGTCTAAAATATTTTCAAGTATTTAAATACATATTTATTCGATTCCTGTTGGTTTTGGTCTCATAAGGACAAACATATTGAATTTAGACAACCGATTTTAGTGAGTATATTACATTTATTTGCAATTTCGAGTGGTTCTCATTTTTTTGATTTATACAAGTGGTGCCTTGAATATTTATTTTTTATTTAAGTAGGTTAGGCGGCTACTTTTGCTAACAACTTGCACAATTAAAAAATTAATTTTTGGAACAACCGTTAGGGTTGCATGAGGCAAAACCCTCACATTTGTTCACTTTGCCACCTTTATAAATAGCCAACATGTCTTGTTTGTGGTGTATGCAAGAAACAGTACACAAAAATGGAGGAAGAGTTCAATGCCCTTTTCTTCAAAGGTGTACAAGATGCTCCTGATGCTCATAGGAGTTTTTACGATCTCCTCACTTCGTCTAAATCTCAGGAAATAGATGATTGCGTGGTGAGATTTTACAGATTTCCAAATTTGAATCTATGTTTTCAATTTTTTGTTGCTCGATGTGGCTGCGTTTTGTTCCTCCTTAACTTATCCAATTTTTTTGGTTCTAGGATTTGACGGCTGATTCTGAAAATGAAACTGTTGACGGGGACAGAAGAGGTGTTAGGCGTGGATTGTTTATGTCAGATGGTTTGCTCAGCTCAGTGCGGAGGGAAAGTAGGATGGAAGTTGATGCCGGTGGGTATCCTCCCAGTGATGAGACTGAAAACTGGGGTAGTAAGTTACACAATGATGGCGATGGCCCTATGCTGAAAACGCGAATAGCGTTGCGGCGCTATGGAGATAGGATATCACAATTCGGTGTTCATAAGAAATCGGCAATTGAGTCTATTGGGTTCGGGGGTTGTCTAGATTTTGTGGGTTGTGAGTTGTACAGGGACTTAGTTCATGCTCTAATTTTAGCTTTTGACCCCGTAACTTTAAAATTGAGTATTTTTGGTAAACAATATGCTGTAACCGCTGAGATTTTTGGCAAACTAATGGGAGTTCCGGAGGGGGGGTTAGATTTAGTTTTCCACGGGGACTTAGGATTTGCGGAGGACGTACGATCAAAGTACATCTCACATCAAATTGACAGGACCGTTATAAAGACTCAACGATTAGAACAAATACTGAGTTCATGCCAAGAACCAAATTTAGATTTTCTTCGCTCGTTCGTGTTGTTCGCGACCGCTACTGTGCTTGGGACAACTACGGCGAACGAGATAAACCAAAATTACATTTACAACGTGTTGGATGTAGAAATGATACACAAGAGAAATTGGGCCAGTCATTTTCTAACCAAGATGGTTGATGGCGTGATCAAGTACAAGCGAAATCGGAGGCCTTACACCTTTTTAACCGGATGTTCTTTTTTCCTACAGGTAACCAAATTTGACAAAATGTAGCTAACAGTCAACTTTTCAAGTGACTACATGATGTGTTACTTCGTTCTTGAATGAATTAAAATTTGCATGATTAACACGACCTTTTCCATTTAGTTGGGCCTCAAACATAACCCACGCGTAATGTAATATTCTTTCCATTGCTCGACAGGTTTTTTTTTTAAGGTTGGTTTTGCCGCAAGGTCCAGTGATTGTTGATGATCTTCAAAGGGTCGGGCTAGGTGACTATGATGTTTGCAGGAAAGTAGCTACTTCGATAAACAACAACAAATGGTGTCTGAAAACATTGGTTAGTTGCATAAATGTTTCTCATGTGAGTAAAGCTGTACTTTCCGTTTCTTGTTCATACTGGTGTGCATAGTGTGCTTGCTATATTTATCCCAACTTGTAGGAAATATTAAGTGAACCGAATCGAGTACTTTGTTGTTTATATTATTGGGAGCAATTCATGGGATAGGCTTTGCGGCCAAATGGTTTAGCATAGTATCAATGCGAGTTTTTTTGAGTGGCAATTATATATGTTCTCAAGAACTCCTTATTAGTGTATGGAATTTAATAATTTCTAATTAAACCCATTTTTAGAAAAAAACTATTCTTGCCCTGTGGATATGCTTGGCTTAAACGTTCGTTTCGCCTACAAAAGAAAGGATTGTTTTAACTAGTAATTAATCAACCGTTTTTTCCAATCCTTTAGAAAAAAAGAAGTCCTCATACTAACTATGAATAAAATTCCAAGTTTTTGAGAAGTTATAGTAGGCGCTATTAGTATGTAGGACCTAGAAGTCATTAAAATATATATATATATATATAGATATATATATATATATCTATATATATTTTTTTTCTTCTAGGAAAGAAAATTTATTCAAATTTGTTATCTACATAGTATAGTCGTTCTTTTGAGCCTTTGCCACTTCTGTAATTCTTAGACGTTTGAAGATAGGTAAATTGCTTAATGTGTAGTATTTGTACCCCGAATATTGGACAGAAGTTTGACCTCACATCAACCATATCCATATTACCCTTTTTTAAAATTCTCGATTGTAGGCCATGTATTGCGAAATTGTTCTGAAATTGTTTCGTTTTTTAATTATTTACTGTAAGGAGCTCTAGTTTACAGGCATAACTGAATGGCTTAGTGCAGATTTTGTTTTAATGCATTATATCACTAACTACAAAAGTATGCGTTGTTTTGAATTATTTAATATAATGATTAAATTATCCTTATATATTTTTTGATCTTCACTTTCTAATGAGTTGAGGCTGTTGTAGGATGAAAATTTAAATAAAGTTTTCAAATAACCTCCATAATAGTATTAATAATAATACAACAATAATGATAACAACAACAGTGATAAACACAACAAAGTTACTAGATTGTGAAAATTAAAAAATGCACCGTAACATTTTATCGAATGTTGGGGTTCTTTTGGTTTAGATTGTGACTAGTGGATTAGTAAACTTGTTGTAATATACAATTGCTTATTCATTCATATAAAGTCAACATGAAACTACTAAAATACAAAACTATATTTAAACTGTAAAGTATTTTATTTTGAACCCAAAAAAAATTAATATCCATCTATACGTAATTTTTGTTTTATTTACTTTATAGTGTAAGAAAATAATGAGACTGAATTGTGGACATAAATACATATCCACAATAGTTTAAAATGTTAGTGTCCAGTGGCGGATGCAGGATTTTATCTTCGGGGGGGCGATCGTATAAATAGAAGTATACCTAACGATTTTTCTTTAAATGACATACATTTTTTCTACTATTATACACTAAATTTTGATATATTTCAACTTTTGTTTTATATTAGTAGTCCACACATTTTCATATATACATTAATATATATTTAACAAATGCATATAAAGATTTGTCATTAATTTTGAGGGGGCAATTTTTTATAAAAGTACATTTTTATTCACATATATACATAAATATTTATACCCAATATATACAAAAAAAAAATTTAAAAATTTTTGGGGGGGGCAGTGGCCCCCACTTGCCCCCCCCTGTCTACGCCCCTGTTAGTGTCTGCTTGTATGGAGACTATATTATTATGAGATAGATACGAGAAGGAAATTATGTTAATAAGCAATAGTGTTTATTAATTTAGGTAAAGTGAAAATGAAAATACCAAAATGCATAAGTATAATTTGTCTCAGTATATTAATTAATTTACAGTCTTGGTAAAACTGTTGTGGGTTAAAATAGTTTTTTGATTCATATAAAGTCGTAATGGAACTACTAAAATACATAAATATAATTTGGGTCCTGGTTGATTCATAATGATTTAAGAAAACTAATTAATATGCATAACCACAAATGTGTACTTTTTTTATTTTAAGATAATAATTCATAAAATTTTATGCTACATGTGAGGAGGACTTGGACCTTAATATTACTTGTACGAAATCTACATTTTTTAAGACATTTGCACCCAGTACAAATTTTACATGGTTTTAAATCCGCGAGCTTCGCAGGGAAATTTTTTTGGTTTTTCATTGTAAATAATTTTTACAAGTAGCCGGAACTTGTACTCCGTAATACAGCAAAATATGCATGTACTGTCAACAGTGGTTTTCCTGTTTTTCATTGTCTCGTTTTTTGTTGCATTCTTGCGTAGCCTCGGTGTAATTTGTCGTTGTTAGATGGAAATAATCAGAAACGACTAATCCAAATTCGATCAATTCTTTCAACCAATCGATCAATCAAATATCTGCGGCTTCACTAAACTGATGAATTTGATTAGTTTGGCAACTGATTATTAAACAATTCAGTTTTTGCACTGTTGAGTTGCTAGATTCGTGTCCGTTAAATAGTTTGTGCCAAGATGTAATATGAATGCAGATCTCTTCCCCCCCCCCCCCCCCCCGTTAAATATGGTGCGTTTTCTTAAATTCCCTCTTGTAATAAATTTAATTGCATATGGTTTAGCTCTATCATAAACCGTATTTTTCCAATTTGGGCATGTACACAAGATAAGATTGCTGAAATGGCGACACCAGGTTCGAAGAGGGCGTACGGCTGGGGTTCAAGCAGGAGGTTGGGAAAAGATCCTGTAGGGTTAAGGACCAATGATGGTAGAGCTTATCCAGCTTTTGACGTTAGGTCAGAGTCTCCGGGGTCTGTAAGAGGTAATTTAGAATCACGGGCTCTAAACATTGAGGGAGAGTCCTTACTGTTTAAGGTGGTGAATGAGCTTCGCCTGTTGAGGGAATCACAGGAAATGGTTTTATTGGTTATGAAAGACTCAGTTGGAAATAATAAACAAGACAACCCCTTCAGTGTCCAATCAAATATTTTAGGAAACATGGAGAAAACATTGAATGACTTAAGTGCGATAGTGCAGACGATGGGAAAGATGGGCCACAGTGACGGCGTGATTGATAAAGGAAATAAGGTGTGCATTGAGTTAAGCAAGGACAGTATCGTGGACGAAGGACCAGTCCCCGACGAGAATATACAATTTACGACACCCGATGGTTCTTCTACGAGAAAAAGGGCTTGCTCTTCGGACAAGTCTGAGAAGACTCTCGCCTTAAATGTGGATGACGACTGCGAGGCACAGGCATACGAACCTCCAAAGGACCATCAATCCAAGGTATTATATGTTTGAGGCCAACTACGGTTTGACCAGAATACTTGTGGCGTACTTTTGAATTTGTTACGAATTATGTTAAAGGTTTGATTAATTGTGCTATTCGTTCCATGTAGAGTGCAGACGATGCTGGAAACAAAAGACTGAAGTCAATATTAAAAAATCATGTAGTATCGCCGAGCCAACATGATCCTACACAGGCTAAAGGCGAATCGGACCTCATGAGCATGTCGACTTGGAGACGTTATGTGCTATTGGGTTATCCATTCTCGAAGGCGAAGTTGTTGAAGGAGGAAAGGTTGATGAAACTAGTAATGTACGCAGTGGACAATAACCTACCACCAAGGTAGGGAAATAGTCTTATTCACGTTTTCTTCGAATTCGTAATACTGGTCCATTAAATTTTAAGTATATCACTAAAATGATTTATTGTAGGGACATTATCTCCGAGACTAGAAGCACATACGTGGATCGTGAAGAATTAATGACTTTGCTACCGAACAAGTGGGTGTCGGCTACGGTAAATACTAACCTTGTAAATTGGAAAAATTAGTCATATACGGTTTGTGTGTTTTACGTGTAAGTACAATTGATATGAAAGAATCATAAAATATCCGTGCTCTGCAGGTGCTAAATACGTCATGCGACATACTAAACTATGAGGAGGAGCGCAAACCTGGCATGCCTGTATGGTTCTTTCCCGTGTTTACGCTGGTAAGTTAGCCATTACGGTTTAGTGTAATGTACACATCAGATGACGAACTATGTCCTTTGTAATTAGTGATAAAACTGATGATTCTATATGTACTTTCACTTAGGGTGAGAAATTTGGAGATGCTGAAGACATCCGTACACAATTTGAAAAGATGAAGATAAAGGGGCGATTTGTAAGTGGGGATATCCGAGCAACCTCAAAGGTTAGTGTAGGCCACAAGACAATTCCAGGAGTTGAACTCAGTTTACTAGAAAACATGGCCCGGCTAATTACTTAGTAATCTTTTTTTTCTCTACCTTATATGCGAATTTATTTTCTTATTTGTCGCAGATCATGATACCGTTGCATTTTTCAAATCCGGGACATTTTAAACTTTTGGTTGTTGACCTACTTTTGAAAGAAGTCCAAGTTCAGGATTCGTTCCCGGGTGTCAACACCGTGGACGACTCAACAAAGGAACTTGCGAAGACTTTTGTGAGATACCCAGTGTTATCATCACTAACTTTCTATTTACCTAGTAATTCACTCACTTAATAGATTGTGTCACTTTTTATGCTACAGTTGAGTGTCTTGCATGAGCAGTACCAAAATGAAACAGAGAACAACGTTCTTGGTGATTTCAGGACGTACAGTGTTTGTCCCATCGTCGGTGGGGCGAAGCAATTCAATTCGTAAGCATTCTTCACTATAAGTAAAAAACCCATGCAGCGAGTTTGACAACAACACTAACCATTCAATTGGTTTAAACGAAATAAACGCAGTTGCGATTGTTGCTTGTACGTTATTAAAAATATGAAGACCTGTAGAAAGATAACAAGTACCGGAAGAAACGAGGTTGAGGACCATCGAGAATTGGAGTTAGAGGTGACAATAAAGAAATTTTTAGCATCCAAATTTGATGTTTTCCATAATTTTGTATTATTAATCTTATGTAAGTTAATTTGTCAACATGCAGGGTGCTAGCCAAGACATGAGATTGAGAGTGCTGTTGTGGATTGTGTTGCATGAATGCAACACAATGAGAGTAAGGATGGAGAATGACTCAGCCGAATGGTTTGAACAAACACTAAAGGGAAAGTCTGGAAAAAAGTGCAAACAACCGAAGGAGGCTAAAGGATGGGCTTCGGCACCGGTTCTCAGAGGCAACAAGAAACCTGCACGACACATATAATGTTCATAAATCTTGATAGATTGAATACCAGCATTTTTTTGTTTGAATTTTGATGTGGATTTTTTTTTTTTTGGGAAGCTTTTTGTAATAGGCAAGTGGGCCGTCTATTTTCCAGACTTTTTTTTTTCCGACTGTTTAATCTCAATACTTTTGTTCAACGTAGTTTCGGCAAGGTACCACCATTCATCCAACGCAAAATCGTCATCGACATTCCCTATGAAACTGGTGGATGTGTCTGTAAGACCGATAGTCAAACCCAAACGAAGTAATAGTTTCGAAAGGAAAAATGTAATACCAATAGTCATACCCAGACGAAGTAATAGTTTCGAAAGAAAAAGTAGGGATTAAACTACCAGGATTTAACTTTACCATTATAAAGAATTATCCATCTGTTTGACTTATTAGAACGGCTACTGTCCTTTAAATTGTTGGTGAAAACATTAAAACGTACGGCGCGAGAGTTAGGGTAAACCACGGAGTTGAGTGATTTTCTTACTTACAAATACCCAAAAAAACAAACTCTATCACCAAAATAAAACACTCAAATCGTTTTGAAATTGGTTGTGCTCGAAGTTCAAATCTCTAATTAACGTTTAATTGATGATTTGTTTTGGGGTGATAGAAGTGTAGGTGTTCAGGGCTAATCTACCGAATCTAATACCCATAATCATACTATGTTAGCAATCAAAAAATTTGATGTTTTGTTGTTGCTACATTAATTTAAACTAATCACCAAGTTTGCGGCTCAAACCAGAATTCTGGGACTACGATGGTTTATATGTCAATGGAAAATGATGTAGGCCAGCCTAATAAGTAGAAAACAGGTTTGTTGTACTAATCGTTTCATATTACTAATCACTTGTGGAATTGACCAAATAAAGGGTGTATTATGAATTTTAGGAAGTAAAAGCTAAAGGTGCAACGCACCTGCTTTGTAAGAAATAAATGTTTATAGGATATTAATTAAATACCGTGACATAGGTTTATTTCAGGTTCCATGTTGGAACTTCTACGGGTGTAGATACGATTGACCAAAGATACATTAAGATTACGTTAATCATGAAATCGAAATGCAGAAAAGTTAAGAATTATTTTACTTATAAAAAGAACTCCCAAATTAATAGGCTCCGAACGGAGGTAACAATTACGAACGGGTGGAACATAGATGTGGTAATGGAAAACAAAAAAATATAGAGAACAGAACTGTTAAAAAAAAACAAAAATTTACTTTGTCAAATTAAAAATCAAAATAGAGTTAGCTCCATTTACAACACGTGCAAGAGTTATTTAGTGTTTTTAAACCATTCATTTCATCAAGTTTATTGCATTTTATTAATCGTTTTTTATTATTTCGTAAAATAAGACAGGAGCTACACTCTAGGCCTTTTGATGGATTTTATTTCGGTGAGTGCGTGCTGGTACATATATTAAATAGTGGCTGTATTTTTTATTGCCCTACAGATGTAGGTAAAATCTTCCATGAAATTTAAATTAACCCAATTTTTAGGGGCAAGCGTGTTCAATTCTGCTTCCTAGAATTTGCAAAGAAATCACTTACTCTAATGTTTGATATTACTATATTACCTTGCTTTGAACTGTCGGTCAAGGTAGCGATGCGCTAATTAGGCTGATAATGGGCCGCCTGGTCCGTATGGTCAGTGACGAGTTTACCAAACGCATGTGTTTTCAAATTTGTTATTTGAAAAAATAATTGTAAATGTTTAATTTTGATTGCATAATCAATTCTTAGTGATTCCCACTCTTGGAAAAAACTTTTAAAGATCATTCTAATCTCAGAACCATAATTTAGGAATTCCCCTTCCAGCCTCGTATAGCCCTATTTTTAAATTGTGAAGGTGATGATGTTTGTTTATTATTTTTACTATTTGTTGACGTATTATTTATTTATTAAATAACTCGGTTACCTCAGGCATGAAAAAAAACGCGCAACGAAGGAGTAGAACCTCAAAACCGATTAAACAATCGGAAAATACATTTGGATACAAATTATTAAATACAACACTCCAAAGGCATGATGGAAAAAAACATGCCTTCAAGATTCTTGCTTTCTTACCATTCTTAGGATATGCTACTGTTGTATGCCTGTCCAGTTATCTTACCTTTCAGCATTGAGAAAAGTTTCAAACATGAGATCTCGATTCAAACATTCAAATACGAGGTTGGAACAAGTCCTGAACTATGGAAGCTATTACAGAATAAAAAATCAAGGCTGCAGTTTTCTTGTGATTAAAACTGACCTAAGAAAATAAAGTATGCGCCTACATTTATCTGCTTTGCTTACAGTTGTTCACCACCATTATATATGCAACGCAAACATATAAGAATCTCGATTTGTTAGCCATTGGGGCGTTCTAATTTTATTAGAAGAAACAGAGGGTTCTCACTCTAAGGAAATAAACCAAACTGAACAATGACATGTAAAGTCACTCACTACAAAGGCATCATTATCACCATGATACAGATGTGAGTTAATGATTCTAAAAAGACTTACTCTAATGCATAATCTGTGGTGTACTCAAGGTCGAACAGTATGTCCCTGCGAAGCTCTGAACCCATTCGAATGTTAAACTGCCTGGCAAGAGATGCCACCTTGTCATCAGACTCATAATCCATCTCTCTCACACAGCGCCTGCGGACATTTTTTAGCATTTCCCTATATGGTTCACAACCTGCACTTATCTGCTTGAAGTGTTCCAAGTCCAAATGAGCACGTAATTTTACATATATATATATAGAGACAGAGAGAGAGAGAGCGCTACAACAATAAGAAGTAGAAATAGCATCAATTACAGGGCACGAATATTACCATGTCATCAATCGCAGCCAGAGCAGCTTTAGGATCTCGCGTAGTAAGATGAGCATCAACAAGTAAACAATATGTAGTCATATTTGGGGAGACACCCAATCCACTGAAGTGATTAAATACTTTGACAGCTTCGTCTCTCTGCCACATAAAAGGCCTTCTATTATAAAAAAAGAATAAGAAAATCAAATGACTAATGAATGTGAGCATACTAATTAATTCCTCTTCATCTGGGTAGAAAATGTGTGAACCTCATTAACTTTATTCTAGTCTATTCATTTATGGCACAAAATATAATGTCTTCGACTAACATCCCCAACATAAAGACAGCTTCTAATAGTCTATTTACGGAAAGTTTTTAGCACATGATTTTGTTAGAAAATATAGCCACAAGATAGAACTATAGAACTGCATACAGATCTTTGAAAGCTTATAGAATCAACCATTATTAACATGGTGCATGTACGCTATGGCGTATATAATGATCAAATATAATGCTGGATGTTAACTTGTGTGTAACCCCTGGAGAAATCCCATACATCTTGTTCAACTATCCAAAACCAACCAGATTAGTCTAAGGAGGAATCAATATGACAAAGAAACAACACTTCATGCATATAGCACTTAGTATAGCCAAGAAGTGTGGTGGAAATATTGCCTCAATACAAATGGTATATGTATGATGCGTCTTAAGTGCAACACTCAATGGGACAACAAGTGTTGCACAGAGAAATATATCAAAATAAATTGGGCGAGGAGGTGATTCGTTACCTTGCCAAGCTTCCCAAAGGCAGATACGAGGGCATTGTATGAATGGATGTTAGGGGTCAACCCAAAAGTATCACTGATAGAAGAAAAGGTCTGGTAAGCACGACCAAGATCCCAGATGTTTGCACAGCCAAGGACTATGCAATTTAGAGCAGCAATAGACTTGTATGGAGGATCAGCTCGACTTAAATTCTCAAGCTGAAGATAAACCTGGGCGAACAGTTCAAGATTCAGTCATTGACTAAGTGCATATACACATCTGCAAACAACATAATGCAACCACATAGGTAACAGACAAAGAAACTCGAGAGCAATTTAACATAAAGGTTGGAACATGACACTCTAATCCCCAACTTCAGAAACTACTAAATATAGGTAGATAGAATTGTAATAAATGAAACATGAGACCTGATCAAACTAGTTTTTTTATTCTTCTAGTCTTATTCTCAATATATGCTTCCAAATGCACTACGCTAATAAGGCAATTCTGAGTAAGTGCAATTGGCTAACAGACACACCATCACAATGATAAACCCCACACAATAAAACCCAGTACATCCGTCAACAACGAATTATTATGCCGAACACTTATAATAATAAAAAACGGAAATGGAAGACCTTACCATTAATCTAACCTGAACTTTCAAATTTAATCCGCCTCAAGAAATTCGGCATTCGTCAATGAAAATGTTGTCAACCAATGTCCCAATTAACAAACTCTCTCTTCATCGTCAAATTAATAGCAAATATGAAGATTTCTTCCATGCATACATGCCACACGAAAAAGGAATTTGGGAGTGAAAAGCTGCATGTTGCTGGTCATGAATATTTGGAGTTGAAAAATTGAATTGATGGCAAAAATTGTAAAGATTACCCTAAGCTGCAAATTGATGGCAAAATCATCAAAATTACCCCAAGCTTCTCAAAATATTAACCTAGGGTTACACTAGGAATGAGAAAAAGACTAATATAACCTATGGTTGCACCTATACAACCATTACATACTAGAATGACCCATATTTATTTTATCAACTTACAGTACAATTATTGTCCTCTTATAGTATATATTAGCATGCTTAAAAGTATATATTTATTTAGTAATACATTGTTTACAATTTACAGTATAACTTATTTGTATATTACTCTATAATTATTTTTTCAGGTTTAAGTATATTTACGTTTTGCTTATAGTGTATATTATGTAATAGTATAAGTTTATTGTTACAGTATAATTGTCTTTGGTTGTGTACTACTATTTATTTATTTTTTTAGCTTAAAGTATAATTATTGGTTCTTTATAGTATGTATAAGTTTGCTTAAGAATTGTGAATTATAAGATAAAATAAAAGAAAAGAAATAATCAGAAAATCCAAAATTAAAAATAAAATTGTAATAAATTATAATTGTATTTCTATGATTTAAATAAGTAATCCTAATTTATTATTAATAATTTTATAAATTAATGTATAAAGGTAATTCATAAGGCGCAATCCGATTATCAAATGAACTCGAAGCCAAAATCCGTTTGTAGCGTAACTCAATACAAGAAAATTAAAGAACACAGGATGTACGTGGTTCGATCCGGAGATCTACGTCCACGGGCTTAAGATATCACCTGCCGAGGTGTATTTCACTATCTTCCCTTTAATCGGGCACGTTACAGTTCAGGAATACAAAATGCGAACCCTAAGTCTGAGTACAATTCTGCTATTTATACTACTCAATTCAAACCCTAACTAAATCCCTATAATTACGCCCACCACATCTGCATGGGAGTTGGAAGGAGGTCGTGGGGATCTCACTTTCCAAATATGCCGCGATTGGGCTGATCCAAGCTCATGCACGCCTCTGGGCAGGCTTGGTTGCTGGGCTCGTTCTTCTGGGCTCAGCTGCTTCGGATGGGGTTGGTCCGACCCGAAGTTACTGGGCCATACCTATCAGATGCCCCCCCACCAGCCGGAGCTAGGTAGGAGCTGCGGTTACAAGTAGGGCTAGGTATAACAGGTGCCAAGGTTGAGCGATGGAACGACGTGGCGAGCGAGAGGGGATGCGGCCTTTGCCGAGCAGAAGTACCCCCGAGGGTCCGAGAATCGACTGGAGCCGAGGTGATACATACCCGGAGTGAGGGGCTCTGCGAAGACCAAACCTGACCGAACTGAAGTATGCCGCGGTTACGGGGTCGACTGGGCCCGAACTAGAGTACCCCCGGAGTAATAAGGTTAAGCGGGATCGAACTGAATTCGCCCGAGGTGGAGGGAACACCGGAGTGAGGCCCAAAACTTCCTGGGGAAGAATGAGGTTGATGTGATTGGCGGCACCATCAAAGTACAAAACCTGAGCAAGGTGGAGGGGTGGAAGGAGAAATTTATTTATGTGAAGACGGGGGTGGTCCTCCCGAGGTGGAGGAGGGAGGAGGTGTTGGATAATGCCCCGGTGCCGGAGCCGGAGCCGGGGGTAGTAAGGAAATTCCGTGCGGTTGGTACATTCAAGACCTTCTGCACCGAGGAGGAGCTGGAGGAGGCAGGATTAAGCCCATATTACTCGAGCGATGCAGAGGGGGTCTCCCCCAGGGGGCAGGAGCAGGAGGCCGGGGCTGCCGAGGAGGGTAGGAACTCTGAAAACTGGTGATATTGGTATTTTGTGCAGGACTAATCCCAAAATTTTTTGTGCAGTGGGACGCTTTGGAAAGGAGTCTGCTGGAAGCCCCGCGGTGCCCGTGGCAGCAAAGAAGAAGGGGATAGCGACTGAAGTGTCTCCCAGAGGGAGGGCGTCGCCCAGTCCGAGGCCATCAGCGGGGTCGGAGGAGCGGGTGGTGGCAACGGGGTCAACCCCCGGAACTAAAAGGAGGTCGGAACCATCCGTGACACCTCCGGGGGCGACCAAAAGACTCCGCACGGAGGAGAGCGCCGAGGTAAAGCATGCATAATCCTCTGCCGAGGTGAAAACCTGGTTAATGTTTTTTCTTTAAATTGCGGACGTTGATTCTGGTATTGCTTTGTTGAAGGGGCACGGGCCCATAAGTGTGTTGGGCTTGGAGGGGGCGGATGCCGAGGAGCTGCTACGCTTGGCGCGGGGAATTATGGATCTTGGCCGAAGGAGTGAGATGGAGGCCAAAGAGGAGCTGGCCGAGGTTGCAAGGGAGCTGCGCGCGCAACGACAAATTAACGCACGATCTGTCCGAGGCGCGCAAGAGAGCCGCCCTGGTGGAGAAGGAGGTCGCGCGGTTGTGCGAAGTGGAGGCAGAGGCCGGGGCTCTTCGTGGTGAAACAGCCAAACTGCGGGCGGAGATAAAGGCCCGGGAAGCGGCTGTGGTGGACGGTCAAGAGGTGGTGCTGAGGGCGTTTGCCGAGAAGCTGTTCCAGACGAGCACCATCCTCGTTTTTCAGACCAACTTCGTCAGAGTTGGGGATACGGCCACCCGATCAGTGCTGCTGGAGAAAATCAAAGAAGTCTATCCGGACGTGGACGTCTACCGTCCGGAGTTCGGATATGACTTCAACGCCGAGGGAGGGGTTGAGGAGGCATATTATGATGCCCTGGCTCATGTCCCAGAGTGGCCTCTCGTGAAGGCACTGGCGGAAAAGAAGAAAATCTTAAGTGTCGAGGAGATCACAAACTGCGAGGCGGACCAAGATCAAGAGTTCTTGGTATTTCGTCGTGGTGAGTTCGTCCCCGAGCCCCGAAACAAAGATCCACCTCCACGCATGGAGATCGCCGCGGGAAATGAGGCAGGGGTGATCGGAGAGCTGTCGGAGGGAGAGCACGAGGTGGAGGAGGAGGTGCCGGAGGCAGTTGAAAGAATCGAAGAGGGGGAGGTCAGTCGTTCCCCGCAATTTTGATGCCATGTCTAAATACAGTAGATGATAGAGATAATTGTAATTCTGATGTAAAAACCACTGACAATGTATGCTCATTTGCATTTTGAATATAAAGTTGATTTGAGTCCATACTATCAAGTTATTGCCTTGCGATGAGTTGAGTGTAATCTGTTGCATTGATTGTGTTGTGCGATCAGGAGGATACCGAGGAGCTGCATAATACAATAAAGAAACTCATGCAGTCCTTAGACTAGTTCCGCGGGGAGAAGAATAACCTACAAAAGCAAGTGGTTCCTCGGTTGGAGCGGAGGCTGGCCATAGCGGAGAGAAGGGCCAAAGAGGCCGAAGAGGCTAGAGCCAAGGCCGCGGAGAAGGCTAGAGACCAGGAACTGAAATACTTATCAACAGTAGCCGAACTAGACCGTGTCATTATCCACCTAAGGGAATATGAACGGATATTGACGGAGTACGGCCTGCTAACTTTCGAAGAGGTCGAGGAGCGAATCACTGAGATTCAGGGCAAAATTTCGTCTCTGATGACGGCCGGCCATGTTGAGTCCTCGGAGCTGATAAGAAAGCGGGAAGTGCTGGAGTTACTTCTTAATATGAATGAAGGGTTGAGAGGACGCGGCAGGTGGCGGCACACTGCTGAAGAGTATATTGCAAGCTCCAGCCGGGGCCAAGAGATTGCGAAAGCGCCTCGAAAGGGTAAAAAGAGACCGGCGGGAAAAGGAAAAGGGATAGTAATCCAAGAGCCGGCCCCGGTAACCGCAGTCGAGGAAGTCCCCGTAGTTGTTGCGGAAGAGGAGGTCGAGAAGCTGGATGAGGAGATCGAGGTTATGGACCCCGCGGAGTGGGATCTCGAGGAATGGGCCAAGACTTCGAACCAGCGCCTCAACCGAGTCCTCAGGGTAGGGCAAGGGGTGATGCTCCAAGACAGGTGCCAAGGGTGAGTCCGCGGTGCAGAGGGAGTCATAGTAGGGAAAGAGCAGGGGCTCAAAGCCGAGAACCTTGGAATCCCGGAGGACACAGAGAAGTTCCCGAGATTGGTCTCAATGCCGGAGCGCCTAGTATTGGCTCGGAGGCCGAAAATAGGGCTTACTTTTGTAGCTTTGTATGCAGATATGTAAAGAAATTTTTGTGAAGGATAAAAATAGTAGAAATATTTTGATATGGAATGATATGTATGTTGAAAGAAAAGTAATGAACTTTTAATCAGAATGCATGCGTAATGACTTTAACATGTACTCGGGAGCACCATATGTACATGATGCCTGTTAGAGAAACAAGGCAAAGAATATCCCCGGACGGATCGGGCGGCAGTTAAGGACCTCTCCGGTTAAACGGGCGAGAGGGAATATAAGTTCGGGGACTAAATGTTGATCTCCCCGGACGGATCGGACGAGAGATCAAACTGTCCGGAGACGGATAATAATAGTAAGTCTAAGCTAGGGCGTCCCTGTAACGTAGAAGAAAGTACAACAAGATTCGTAAAGTAAAAACTTTATTCAAAGTAATTGTCGGAACAATTAAAAAATACAAGGGAGTTCATAAACAAGAATACGCGATAGTATGGGAATTAAAAAATAACATACAAGGAATGTAAAGGTAGAAACGATACTTGACCTTTGGTGCTCATAGATAAAAACGCCTCAGATTGGTAACATGCCTTGTTCGGGGAATCGGAGTTCCATCTAGATGCGCTAACTGGTAGCACCCGGAGTCATGCGCGGCAATGACGCGGTAAGGACCTTCCCAGGCGGCATGCAATTTACCCTCGGGGGCAGCCTTGCTAGCTGAGTTAAGCCGAAGTACCAAGTCTCCGACATTAAACTGAGTACCCCAAACCCGGAGGTTGTGATACTGAGCTGCACGTTGCTTACATTCGGCTTGCTGAATGAAAGATTGATCACGACGATATTCGAGCTCGTCTAAGTTAGCACGGATGGCTTCATTATTAGCCTCGAGATCCAGAGTAACGAGGCGGGGACTAGGCACGCCGATTTCCACAGGAATGACTGCCTTGGAACCGTAAGTGAGGCTGTAGGGGGTTTCTCCGGTTGAGGTGTGCGGCGTGGTGCGATAGGCCCAAAGAACCTGCGGAATATTCTCGGCCCAAAGACCCTTAGCTTGATCTAAGCGTTTCTTCAGACCCATAAGTAGTATGCGATTGGTGACTTCGACTTGACCGTTGGCTTGAGATGAGCGATCGAGGTGAAAACTTGCTTAATGTGGAGCTCCTCGCACCATGACTGGAAGGGGTCATTGGCGAACTGTTTGCCGTTGTCTGAGACAATGGCACTCGGGATGCCGAAATGACATATGATATTTCGCCAGACAAACTTCACGATGGCACTCGAGATGCCGAAATGACATATGATATTTCGCCAGATAAACTTCAAAATGTTCTGACACGTGATGGCGGTGAGAGGTTCGGCTTCAACCCATTTGGTGAAGTAATCAACAGCAACCACAAGAAATTTTAGTCCCCCCGGAGCGACTGGAAATGGGCCCACAATATCTTTTCCCCACTGGATAAATGGCTAGGCACTTTGTATGCCAGTGAGCTAGGTTTGTGGTAAATGCTTTATGCGAGAGTGTCGCTGACACTTGTCGCACTTGGCCACCAAATCATGGGCATCGTTAAACAATGTGGGTCAGTAGTACCCCCACCGAAAGCTTTCTTGGCCAACGTCCGCGAGCCAATATGGCTGGCACAGACCCCCATTTGAAATTCCCGAAGAACATGATCAGCCTGGGCAGGGGCAAGGCACCGAAGACTCGGTTGTAAGTACGACCGGCGGTACAAAATCCCATCGTGGAGTGCATACTTAGGTGCCTTAAGAACTATCCTCCGAGCTTGTAATTTGTCATCCGGCAACGTACCATCCCGGAGATAATGGATGATCGAGGTCATCCAATTGGGACTGCTCTCAGTCAATACGGAGACTGTGGCCTCACGAATGGACGGATGAAGGGCATCTTCGACTATGATGTCCAGAGACATGTTAGTAAGGACCGCGAAGGCCATTTTGCTGAGAGCATCAGCTTGAACATTCTTTTTGCGAGGTACCTGCTGGATATCAACCGAAGCAAAAGTTGACAAAAGTTTGAGCGTCAAAGCGAGGTACATTTTCAACGTTTCATCCTTGCCCGTGTAGGTGCCTTTGATTTGATTAGAGACAACCTCGGAATCCGTGAAAAGCTGGAAATGGGAGGTTGCAAAGGAGTGAGCGAGCCGGAGCCCGGCAAGGACTGCCTCATATTCCGCTTCATTGTTAGTCACCTTGAATTTAAACCGTAGGACGTATTTGATTTCAACGCCCTCAGGGCCAATGAGAAGGACCCCGGCGCCACTGCCTCGAACCGCAGAGGCACCATCCACATACAGTTGCCACTTGCGGGTTGGAGCTTCGAGGTCAGCGTGGTTAGGACTAGCGTCATTTACAGACGGTTCGGGGTTAACAACTGGCGCCTCGGCCAAAAGTTCTGCGAGGGCTTGACCCTTGATGGCTCGGCGAGGGAGAAATTGAATATCATATTCTCCCAGTTCGATAGCCCACTTAGCCAAGCGCCCTGACACATCGGGCTTGATGAGAATTTGGCAAATGGGGTGATTAGTGAGAACCCTGATACCACGCCCTTGGAAATAAGGCCGTAGACATTGAGCCGCCATGACGAGAGCCATCACTGTTTTCTCCATCACGGAGTACCGGGTATCCGCCCCTTGGAGTGCTCGGCTCACAAAATAAACGGGGTGCTGACTTCCATGAGCCTCGCGCATGAGAGCCGCGCTGATGGCTTCCTCGGCGGATGCTAAATATACATATAGAGGTTCTCCAAGGAGAGGAGCGGGCATAGCGGGCAACTGCTTAATATGGTGCTTTAGAGCCTCAAAGGCTTCGGTGCACTGTGGGGTCCACTCAAATTGCTTTGCCTGCCGCAGAATTTTGAAGAATGGAAGCTGGCGCTCCGCGGACTTAGACAGGAAACGATTTAAGGCCGCCAGACCACCAGTAAGGCGCTGAACTTCCTTTACCGTCTTCGGCGGTTGCAAATTCAATACATCTCGAATCTTGGCCGGATTGGCCTGGAGGCCGTGCTGTGAGACCACATAGCCTAGAAATTTTCCGGAGCCACCGCCGAAGGTGCATTTTGTCGGATTGAGACGCAAATTATAACGCCGCAAGGTGCTCAACGTTTCAGCAATATCTTGCACACATGCAGATTGAGAGGTACTTTTTATAACAAGGTCATCAACATATACCTCAACATTACGATCAATTTAACCTCGGAAGACGTGGTCCATAAGGCGCTGGTAAGTGGCTCCCGCATTCTTGAGCCCAAAAGGCATTTTCTTGAAGGCAAAGCATCCGAAGTCAGTGATAAATGTCGTTTTGAGTGCGTCCCAGCGATCCATATGGATTTGATGGTATCCCTTGTATAGATCCAAGAAGCAAAGTGCCTTGTGCCCAGTAATGGCTTCGGCTTTTTGGTCGATAGAGGGTAAAGGATAACAATCTTTTGGGCAATGCTTATTAAGATCAGAGAAATCGACGCACATTCTCCAAGACCCGCTAGACTTCGTCACCATCACCGGATTAGATAACCAGGAAGGGTAATGGACCTCAAACAGGATGTCTGCATCTAGAAGTTGTTGTACTTCAATTCGGATGGCTGTGTTCCGCTCCAGAGCGAATTTCCTCCGTTTTTGTTGTATGGGCTTCACGTTGGGGTCAATATTTAACTTGTGAGTTATGACATCCGGAGAGACGCCCGACATGTCCAAGGGGGACCACGCGAAGACCTCAGAATATTCCCGCAAGGTCTGGATAATGGCATTATGTAACCACGGCGTATCCACAGCGCCGACGGTTACAGTGTGCTCCGATTTAGCCCGATCAAGCGACACTTGAACAGTGTTGTCCCCGAGCATTATAGATGAATCTGAGGTGGGAACCGAGGTGGTTACCTGAAACTGTGGCTTATGGGGTACCTTCGTTGCCTTTTTGAGTGCCACATACATGCACTCTTTAGAGACTCGCTGATTGCCACAGATAGCCACCTCGCCATGTGATGTAGGGAATTTCAGAGCGAGGTGGTATGTGGAGCAAACGGCTTTCGCCTGCGTAAGCCAGTCTCAACCCAAAATCATGTTGTCTGGTGACGGGAAATTAACCACATAGAAATCCACGAAGATGGTTTTTATCGCCGGATAGGTTCCAAGAGATGCGGGGAGGTTGATGACTCCTTCAGGCCGGACTTCACCCTGGGTGAAGGTCTGTAGCGGCCCGGGGGCCGGTCGGAGCTGTTCACGAGGAATCCCCATTTTCTGAAAACAGTCGGTGAATATGACGCTAACTGCCGCTCCGTTGTCGACGAAAACCCGTTTTATCGTAACATTAACTACAGTCATGTCAATGACGATGGCGTCGGTATGTGGGGTGAGCTCGGGAACAGGATCTTTGTCAGTAAAACTGATGGTTTCGGATTGATGGAGGCGTTTGTGGCGCGGCTCCTTGGGAGGAGACCTGCGTGCTTCCGCCTTCAAAGCAATTCGGGAAGCCCCGGTGGGGATGGCCCCATAAATCACATTTATGATGTGAGTAGGCGGATTGTGTCTGGGTCCCCCAGGAGGAGGCGGTTGCTGCAAAAAGTGGGGTTGCTGACGATTTCCTTGGTCCTGTCGCACATAGTTTTTGTACCAGGCCTGTTATTCTGCCATTGCGGCTTGTTTTGTCGTGGAGCACGGTCATTGTAGCCTCCGTGGTTTTGTTGCGACCCTCCATTCTGGCTTGACCGAGGCCTATCTTCGGTCTGAGCAACATACTGCCGTAAGAAACATCTCTTTAAACAATCTTCAATTTCTTTTCCGAGCTCCCTACACTCCTCTATTTCATGTCCATGATCATGGTGGTACGCACACCACTTGTCGCGGTTACGTTTTTCTGCCGGAGGAGTCATCCACGGACACGGCCGTAGGTCATTCTTGTGAACAGAGAGAATTTCGGCTCGTGATTTTGTAAGCGGAGTAAGCTGGGGTATATCTTCGCGAGATTCTGGACGTCCTCGGTTTAGACGAGCGAACGCACTAGGCCGAGTACTGTTCCCGGCTTGTGCTCTATCTAATTGTCGTTTGCTAGCATGCTTCTCACGTTTACGGCGAGTCTGCTCCTCAGCCTTGGCGTACCTGCATACAATGTTAAACAAAGCCCGGGTCGTAGCTGGAGGGTTCCGAACCAGCTCGGTGTAAAGTGGTCCGGGGCGAAGGCCAGTCATGAAGGCATTGATGATAACATCGTCTGACCAGCTCCCCACCTTAAGACTCTCCGCCGTAAAGCGATCAAGAAATTGGGTAACAGTTTCTCCATCCCACTGTTCCATATTCATGAGGTCGGCCAAGGTGGCCATGGGCTTTGCTCGCGTATGAAAACGCGCCCAAAACTGTTCGGCGAGATCGCGAAAAGAAGTAACGCTACCCCGTGGTAAAGAATCAAACCAAAGTCTAGCCTCGTCCTGGAGATACTCAGGGAACACCTTACACAGGTGGTGAGGAGTGCAGTTACAGTTGAACATAGCATACTTAAAGGCGTTCAAAAGATTACTTGGATCTCCAGTGCCGTTGTATACGGCCACTGGGGGAAGCTTGAACCCATCAGGGAGTGGAACAGCAAGAATCTCATCGGAGAACGGGGTAATGATCTCCCCGTCAACATCAAGGCCCAAAACTTTGTCAAGCTCCGCGGCAAATTGGGCTTGCTCTTGTTCCATGGGGTCCAGCACACGGGATTGGTCTAAGCGAGCACGCTTCGGGACGTCTGCAGGTCTTCGGCGATGTACGCCTTCGTGGACGTCTCGGGGCCTCGACCCATTAGAACTGCGGTTATCCACTGGAGAGGCTGGCCTCCGTCGTCGACGCTCAAGCCTCGCTCAATGAGGGGGATCTTCGTCCACTTCACGTGACAAATCACAGGGCGGATGTCTCACATTTATCGCGCCATTGTTGGTACGCTCACCGGAGTGGGCGCGCCGATTGTTCCATTCTTGGAACAGAGCGGCGTGTTCCTGAAGAAAGGCTCGCTGCACCTGCGACAGCTCAGGGGCAGGCGGGGGATTAACTTGCGCCGGATCATCAGCATGGGGATGATTCGGTATGTTAGCGTGTTCCGCGGGCAAATCTTGGTTTCGTTGACGGGGCTGCAGATTCTGGTCCACAGGAGGATCACGACGGGACCGGGTAGGATTAGCGGACCTACGAGTATTCACCATAGCGATTGCGATGAAAAACTAGGGTTTTCTTGCCAATCGTTCCCCCAGAGCGCGCCAATTGATAAGGCGCAATCCGATTATCAAATGAACTCGAAGCCAAAATCCGTTTGTAGCGTAACCCAATACAAGAAAATTAAAGAACACAGGATGTACGTGGTTCGATCCGGAGATCTACATCTACGGGCTTAAGATATCACCTGCCGAGGTGTTTTTCACTATCTTCCCTTTAATCGGGCACGTTACAGTTCAGGAATACAAAATACGAACCCTAAGTCTGAGAACAATTCTGCTATTTATACTACTCAATTCAAACCCTAATTAAATCCCTACAATTATGCCCACCACATCTGCATGGGAGTTGGAAGGAGATCGTGGGGATCTCACGTTCCAAATATGCCGCGATTGGGTTGCTCCAAGCTCATGCACGCCTCTGGGCCGGCTTGGTTGCTAGGCTCGTTCTTCTGGGCTCAGCTGCTTCGGGTCGGGTTGATCCGACCCGAAGTTACTGGGCCATACCTATCAGTAATAATTAATAAAATATAAATTAGGGCATAAAATGATAAAATCTAATTTAATATTAAGGGAAAGGTAGGTATCCAATCTAGCTTAAAGGTATAAGTTCATTTTAATAATACCAAAATGTATAATTTTTTTACTAGAACAATATAAATAACAATTCTTCGATTTTTAAATTTTTCTTTTTTGTTATGGAGAATTCAATATAGTATAACTTATTTCACCAAAAGGTATATTTTATTAAACGGCATAGTATAATTTCATAAGTTAATAAAAATAAATTATTTAAACATAAATAAAATAAAAAGGGGTATTTAAATGTGCTAAAAAAAGCAACACCAACAAGAAAAGAGAAAGAATTCGAACTCATACCCTCCAATAAAGAAGCAACTCTCTATACCAATTTGGCTATAAGTTATTTTGTTGATAGAATGCAAATCCTACTTTTAATTAAATATTATGTGCTAAAGTAATTAAAAAAAAACAAAAAGTTGCAAGAGCCGGAGGGGGGATTTGAACCCATGCCTCACGCCACTCACAGCTTCTCCCTCAAACTGGTAACCACTGGGCCACATCACACATTTGCCATACAAACGCGCCTTTAAATATATTAATTTCAGCGTTGATTAAAAAAAAAAAATTTGCAGACCCGGTTGCGGACGCGAATTGCGATTAAACTGCAATTCAGCGCGTTTTTTCAAGTTCGTGCTTTAAATTAGGGTGGCGTACAATAAACCTATTGTACATCTTATGCACTCAGGTGTTACTCTTATAGTTATATAAAGAACGGATTTTACCCCCTCAAATTCCAAATTCTTTTATAAATATCTCAAAAAAAGTATTTCATCCCCTGGCTAAGAAATCCTGACTCCGTCCCTCGATAATAAATGTTAATATCACATCTTCAACTAAGAATTCAGCCTAACTACAAACCATAATTTCACAATCTAGGTTATATGACCAATAACTTAACCATAACTTCAACAATAAACCATTATTCCAATGTTATAGAAATCAAAGGATGTACAAAGAAACAAAAAAATATAAAATCTAATTTACACAAGCATAAGAGGTCACTCGTCTCACTCAGCAAACTTAGAAAACCACATAGGGGGTAGAAATCAAGCCAAATCATGTAACAACTCTTCAAGAATAATGACTTCACAGTAAAAAGAAGCATAATCCCAATAGTCATAAGAATGATAATAATCCATGAATAACTATATAAACATTTATCACTGCTTATGGAAGGAGGTAGCTGTGGTGGACTGTGGTGGCAGTTGCTTAGCTTTAAAGAGAATAGCCGTTATATTTTTTCAATAAAATGAAATGTCCATCACCCCACGATATCCTCTATTGCAAATAATATATCATCTCTTATTGCAATACCACCACTACATGCTACAGCCTACATGTACCGAGTCCTCATCGATATATATTCCAGTAGTACATTAGTTTACAACACAATGTACAGGAACATCAAATTTGCGAAATAAATAATGTATCAGTTAACAACACAACAAACAAACACATCGAATTCTCCAAATAAGTGCGAAAAAGAAACACTAGATGAAATACCAGAAATTACAACTCCACAAGATCAACAGAATTAAGGGAGTGAATCAAGATCCTTTAATTAGAATTAGCAATAAACCTTGGCATTAATTAATCACGAGAGTAGGGTGGCAAGGAGGCTCCTGTTAGTAATCAGAAGGTCCTCCTAATCCAGGCATTTAAGCTTGATCAGAATCCTCTCCCCAAACTCAGTGTATAGAATTCTCCATTTAAAAGAAAAATTACAATCTGTTGTTTTAAATCTGAATCTAGTAAGTTTGAAGAACAACTAGCAATACACCAATTTCGCTCATTGACTATGCTTCAGATTCAAAACCTAGGGTTTACGAAAATTGAAGAATATATAGGAAGACCTTGTTATAAATCAAGGTTTGGAGAAGGAAAAGGCTTAGACGAATTGCAGATAATGCGAAGTTGGGCTAAGGGATTTAAAATCCCAAGGAGATTGTCTTCCCACTTCCTCTCTTTTCCAAATCATGCTCAAACAAATCTCCTCACCTTCTTCTCCACACTCACACACACTTGCACAATTATTGTCATACACGAAAACAACACTTGTACAGCGAAAGAGAGTGAGAGTGAATGAATTCCAAATCTACATCAACCCAAACAGTCATGCTATGCTAAAAAGGTAAACACGTGAAGTATAATGAGAGCATATCATACCACAAAGCAAGCAAACAAAATAACAAGAAACTCGAACCAAACTTGACAGAGTTGAAATAAACCAGAAAGACTACACTACACGAAAGATTAATATCAATACGTCAAAGGAGAAAAGCAAATGTTTGAATGGCAGATTAAAACTTTATTTGTCATCTCAGTCTGGTGGAGCCATAAACTGGTATGTAAACAGAGCATGAGGGGCATTTACGACGGCCCTGTTCCAACCACTTGAAAAAACAATGGGGATGACAAGCATGATTGCAAAATGGGAGATTGGATACCTGATCCCCAATAATGGGACTACGCCAACAAACAGGACAGTTGTCCTTCATCAGATCCAATCCCGCTTCATCTTCCACTCTAATCCTCGCTAGTTCCCGAAGGTAATCCTGACGCTCCAGGTAAGGAGGAAGATCCTCATCATCGTCCACATGGAATATATCATATTGTGGCCTCACCTTCTTTGAAGTTCCTGATGGCCACAGGACGTGTATTGGGATCAACCGCTCTGGCTTGATTGCCCTATCTACGGTGTCGTTTACTGATTCCCCTTCTTGTTGCACCGTCCAAACGTCGAGCCTCACCGCCACCGGAATCACCCGCTGATCCTCTCCGCCGCCCTTTGCATGGCAAAATCCATGGCGGCATCAACTAAGGCGTCAAACTCATCACCAGACATCCAGTAGTCATCTTGCATCCTGAAACTCACCACATTAATATGATGTGGCAGCTCCTCCCTTAGATCTTTGCCTTTGCGTGCATACCCAGTAAACCTTTCCGACCCCATAATTATCTCATCACGAACCCTAGTTTTCAGTTTGAAACTAGTTCGAATCTCGAACATAAACCCTCCCCCTCTCAGTAAACAACCTCGCGTATAAGGATACAGATCAATTATTTCATCATCACAAAAAAAATTATACGAATACTCATACCCCGATCGACGACCCATCGCTGCTCAATCACTCGGAGATAGCTATGTATGTATGTATGTATGTTTGTATGGTCATCTCATCTACTGCTGATATTTATAGAAGACCAAATTTGTGCGCGTATTATCAGGTGTTCTACTTCTAAAAGGAAACAGATTTATCCAACCTCTCTCTAATGTTATTTATTTCATATTTTATTATCCCAAAGTCAACGAAGAATTGATTTTGTTTGGCTAATACCAATCCGATCAACTTTCTATATGCATAATATTTTTTAATGATACCAGTAAAACCTCTATAAATTAATACTCTATAAATTAATAAATTCTTTAAAATAATAATTTTCTCCAGTGTCAATTCAGGCCAGTTCAAAAATCGATCAATTTTGATAAGATGATAAGATAATAATTTTTTAAAAAACTTCTATATAAATTAGTGGTCCCACTAATATCATAAATTAATAATTTCTTCAAATTACAAAAATAACTATGATAATTTATTAAAATAAGAATCTATAGTTTATTGCTTCTTGGTAAAACTCAAATATACTTAGAGCTCATCTCTAATATATATATATATATAATATATATTTTTTTTTATCTCATCAAATATTTCTGGTGTTATATTTTCAAATTGCATAAAAAAAAATTGTGAAGCGTTGTTGATGCTACAAGTGTTTCCTTCCTCGCAACTGGTTTCAACGGTATTGTATCATCCTCCTCGTCATCCTCCACATTATTGTCGATGATGGTTGCAAATGAATCGCATTCACTTTATTCGTTGGATTTTATTTGCAGTTAAAGTTATGATATTATGTATTTGATTATTATGATGAATATATTTTACATTAGTTCAATGAATATATAATAATTAGATGCACTCACCTTTATGAAAATAAAATTCACTCGTTGTACTGAAAGAACTCTTTAAATTAATAAATTATTAATTTATAGATAAATTAATACCTCTCTAAGATAATAAATTTTTCCGATCCCAACATTATTAATTTATAGAGGTTTTACTGTATGTTTGATGTTTAAAGAATACACAAAATCATATATATATATATATATATATATATATATATATAAAATACAACAGATCCAACTTTTTTTTTTTCAAGAACATAATACATCAGATCCAACTTAAAGAATAGGTTTGTTGGATTTCTTTTTTTTTTTTTCTCCTAATTTCTTTGTTTTTCTCAATTTACTAGAAAAGATCAGCCATAGTTATTTTTTAACTACACAAAAAATTTATAGTATTTTGGTTGGTTCTAATTCCTTGTTATAGGCGAAAATACATAGACACCTATCTTGTACAAGAAGTGTCCTTGAAGATCAAGTTTCCTTGTTGAAGAATAATTTTAAGATTTGAATTATTATTTGGGATGATAAAAAATCGGGTTGAATCCCGAATTCGCATTAAACCCGCTTCAAATGAGACTGGTAAAACTCGGTCAAACGGGTATTGTCGGATTTGAATCAGGCAGTTGCTAAACCCACCCCTATCCTGCCCCGTATATATTATTTATATTAGTATTTTATATATTTTAATTTATTACAGTAATTTTACTTGATAAATATAAGAATCTCTATATGTGTGTGAATATAGGCTACGCACACCCATACTATCTTTAAAGTATAATTTCCTCTCATTGTGGTGCAAATGGTTTAGAAGAATTCACCTTCCAGGATACAAAGTCTATACACGAATATATCCAAAGTTGTACTCTTTTGATCTACATGGAGCTAGAATCACAAGCTTGTTTCGAAAATAGGAAGGAAAGAATTGAAAGAGAAAATTACGCTCAGATTGTATAATTATAGGTCATTAGCGCAAATTAAATTTTTCATACCTTAATTTGTCAATCTTTAGATATTATATAGATTTTCAAGAGATGCTACGAAAGTTCGCATCTCTTTAGAAAAGCGTCATTGACACCGGTCTTCTTTTCTAGAGGTGTCTTTTCTCTAGAAGAGTCACACTCTCTGTTTAAATGTACATTAATTTATAGCATTTGGAAGTGGATACCGCCTATAATTATAGAAGATCTGTAAGAAAATACACAAATTGATAATAATCAAGTGCGTTTTGTTTTGTGAAATGAGATGTCAATTCAACAGTCAATTATGTGTTTTTTGCAACATTTTAATAAAGTCAAAATAGAAAATATTCTTGAAATTTGAAACCTGGCTTTCATTTGTAATTGGAAAACTTTTATTAGGTGACATTGATATGTAATAGAGTGTTTTATTTATTGTGCATTGAAAATTTAACTTATTCAAGGCCATAATTGTAAATATAATCAATGATATAAACATTAACCCAACAAATTGTTTACTTTCTTAAAATATTCAACATGATTTACCCATTCGTAAAAATATTCAAAGAGTAAAATTTTCAAAAATTGGAAATCAACATAAATGACCAAGATGCTTAGTAGTGAAATTTTAAAATTATTTAGAAAATTATTTCCTAAACAAAAAAATTAAACTTTTGAATTTACGTTTCTTGAAATTATATAAATCTCTAAAAATTGAATACAATAGATTGAAATAATTAGAAACTAAACTTTTATTAAGTGGCATTGATATGGATCATGATTGTTTGCTTTAAGGTCAGTCAAATTGGCCTTCTATTATAGTAGGGTTATGTATAAAAAAAATTGCAAAAATTTTGTCAATTTATATGAAAAAATGATGACAAAAAATGATGTCAAAAATGATGACAAAGTATGACAATGAGTACACAAATTTTAAGAATTTGTAAAAATTAATCACAAACACGGGAGTCTAAAAATAAGAGTTAACATCCTAAAAGCAACCAAAAAAATAAAAAATGATAAAAGTGTTAAAAGACGATATGCACTTAATTTCGTTAGATAATTTGAAACATGTAAACATATGTTTGGTGCAAAAAATTTCCAAATATCTTGTCAATTTGTAAGAAACTACAAACTTGGTATGGGTGGAAATCCAAAATCAACATAAATTTGGAAAGTGTAAACAATTTCAAATAACAGAGACAAGTAATCGATTAAAAAAAAAAAAGAATAGAAACAAAACTTAATCAACGTTCTATAGTCACCTCAAAATTACTTCTCAATATCTAACAACTTAATAGTCTTATTAACTGGCAATAACAAATAATAATAAAAATTGGGAATGTGATGAATGAAGCAATCCAAATAGATGTTAATGAAAATATAAGAAGAAATAAACACCAATAAATCCTCTTGATGATTCTACAGCTGATCAACAAATATTACAAAAAATGTGTAAAAAAAAAAAATTGTTGTAAACAACATCTTTTGCATTCATTAAGTCTGTATCTCGTGATTCTTTCACTTCCCACTAGTGAAACCTGCTTTGAAAGAGAATCAGGTATTCTTATTCTTTTGTACGAAAAATATAATTAAATGATGAACGAACCTAATCCAAACAAATGTGGATGAATATATAGGAAGAAATAAGAACCAATAGATCCTCTTGAAGATTCTTCAACTGATCAACAAATAATACAAAAAATATTAATAAAAACCACATTAAACAACATATCCTACATGCATGTATTATTTCGTACGAAAATAATCTATATTCATGTACATTATTTTATAAAATAAATAAAAGAATAGAGATGGATGTAAACATGCGTTACTGAAGTGAAAAAGATAACGCGGAGGAGGAAAATAATTCACAAAATCAAATGTCGGAACATTGCGTTGAGAATTAATAACATATTAAATATACATTATTTTGAAAATAATGAAAGTTTGAAAATGTATAAAATTATAATAAGGAGTGTTAAAATTCAAATTACCTAATTAGGACTATTGCCTAATTCGTATCTACAACAGTAAGGAAAAAAAACTAAAACAATTTTATTTTACAAGTTAAAATATATCAAATCCGCAACAGTAAAAAAATAAATTGAAAAACTATAAATAATAGTATTAGGGTAAATAACATATACGTTTTAGTTAAACAAGTAATACTATCATATCTGTGATAATAAGAAAAATATTTTAAACAAAGTTTGTTGAACAAGTTATAATATATCTAATCTACAACAGTAAAAATAAAAATTACAAATATTATTGTTGGCAAAATCTTATATGAGATCGTCACACGACCGTCACACGATGTGACGGGAAAAAATATTACTTTTTGTGGTTAAAGTATCACGTTTATCTGTAAAAGTATCACTTTTTTTAAACAAAAAAAAAGTATAACTTTTTATAGCAAAAGTATCACCTTTACTTGTAAAAGTATCAGTGTAGTAAAAATATCACTTTTATCTATAAAAATATCACTATTTCCTTTAAAAGTATCAATTTTTTTCAGCAAAAGTGTATTCCGTCACACGTGTAACTATCACATACAAGACTCACTCATTATTGTTAGGGTAAACAACTTATATATTTTGATTAAACAAGTTATATTATATTGTATCTGCAATAGTAAGAAAAAATATTGATTTTTTTTGTTAATAAGTTATAATATATTTAATCTGCAACAGTAAAAAATTAAACTCATAAAATTTCAAATAATGTTAGGGTAACAACTTTTACGTTTAAACCTTGGTTTAACAAGTTATAATATATTGTATCTACAACAATAAGAAAAAAATTTTAAAAAAATTGTTAAAAACAATATAATATATCTTATCCGCAACTGTAAAAACATAAAAATTACAAAATGAAAAACAATACTGTTAGGGCGGGTTTGGTTGATGATATGAAGTAGGATTTGCTAATTAACCTAGCGATTGCGTTGATTGGTTCATTTTTCCTACAATTTCTAGATATTGCGGTCCCTTTTTTTAAACCCATGAACCTGGGTTTCTACAACCCACCTCGGTGGGCCGGTTCCAAAATCAAGTCAAATCCATCCTTTCTGGTCCACTTGCAAGTTAAGTAAAATTACTTTTTTACCTCTAAGATGAGAACACATTCTAGTACCCCTTCATTTTCAGTGAATCTAGGATTTCCATCTTCTCCGCGCCGCGATGGACGATTTGGTCCGATCTTCGTCCTGCTACCTCTTCCGGCATCATCGAAGGATTATTTAGGTTAGTTAATTCATTAGCTTTTATCTCGTTATGTGTTACCTAGAAATACATATTCCTCGATTCCATCTCATCATTATTCATCGGATCCTCAATATTTGATTTTGGTATTTAACACCTGGAAACATATCGACTACGGAATCTGAAAGAGAACAATAATTCCGAAATAAAATGCAATCAGTAAACCAAAATTTAGATAATAAATACCTTAAAAAAGGTCGTGGCCTTCGTTAGCAAAATCAAGAGGAGCACAATGAGGATTTTTGGCAGGGTACAGAAGCATGCAGACGGTGGAAACGGTACTGAGTTTTTAGAGAAAGATAGAGGAACTTGATAGTTGAAGCACAAAGGGCAAGCTGAATGAATGTTCGTCTTGGAAGTCGAAGGGTTTTCTTGTCGTTGATCAATGTAAAAAGATGTAGTAGCATATTAGGTAATATGAGAACTGCAAAGGATATATAACATACTGACAAATTTAATATATCACATCTAATTTATGCAACCGAATATGTTTAACTTTTATGTCAAATGGATTTATAAATTTGTAAGGACGTCAACCAAATTGCTTAATGTATGAAATCCCTAGCCCGACCCAGCTAAAAGAAGCTCAATCCACCCAACAACCTATATCCAAACCTCTTAACCAAACCCCCCTTAGGGTAAACAACTTATATGTTTAAGGTAAACAAGTTATACTATATGATCTGCAATAATGAGAAAAACTTTAGAAAAAGTTGAAGAAATAATAATAAAGAAATAAAATCGAAAATAAGAAAAAAAAAACTCAATAATGATAAAAAAAAATAAAAAAACTAGAGAAAAATTAATTACTTATTTTTCACTAATTAATTAATATATTAATATTAAGTAATTAATTAAAGTATTAATAAATATAATAAAAAAATTAATCAAAACTGGAGGTTGATTAGATTTGAACCCACGACCATTTAAAGATAAAGAACATATTTTTAGCACTTGGCCAACACCTTGTACTTTAAATTGAGTATTTCTTTTAATAACCCAATTGAACTATTAATACATATGAAATAATATAAAATTAGCAAACAAAATTGAGGTCGCTAGGTTTTGTACCCACAACCTTGAGCTATTCAAGGTAGCTCTAAATTACTGCAACTATCTCCTAAATTGTTAAAGTTGCGGAACGTTAATGTTATATATTATAAGGAAATGAGAAAAAGAAAAAGAAAAAAGAAAAAAAGCTGGGCAGACGCAATTTTTCATTATGCTCTGTTTGTGCTTTTTCTGGAGTCCTTCTATTAAAGATGGAGAGTGCAGCGCACAACAAGGCGCATGTGCACTTGGTGCACATGATACCTATTCTTTTTTATTAAAATAAAATCTTTAAAAGAAAAGTTTTATTCGAAAACACAGCTGTTATTCTAAGTTTGGCGAAGTTTTATGACAATTAATGCCACATCACTATTTTCTACAGCTCATAATGAATAATTGGTGAGTAGTTTATTTTCCATGAAACATATGGGCATCTTCAGAAACAATTTAAAACATTAAACAACTTAGGTACGTACCATATGTAGTTTATTTATGGGGTTGGACTATTTCAACTTTAATAATAGTATACTAGTTATGGCTTATGATCGGTAAAAGTAATATGTTTTATCTTTTATTTTGTTTATGCGTTTTGTCCACAAACTATTCAAATTCGAATAAGATTAAGTATAATTAAAATACGACAACATATTTATATTTATATTATAATGAAGACAAGATAAAATCGCTCATAAGGAAATGAACTCAACACCATCTATTCATAACAAAGTTAACAATGTCATGGAAACAGATGAAATGGACTAGCAAAAAGAACGAGCCGGACAAACGGCTGGGGTCCTAGGAAATATATCCAACAAACTAACAGTTACAGCCACGATTCTTATGCGGTCCATAATATTAGATATTGAAGATCTAATACATCGTTATATGATTGACTGTACTACATATTAATTAATTCATACGAGAATGATTTATTAAATACCTTTATAGCGTGCTTTATCAAACTCACTCCAAACCTCCAAGCCTTCTTCGGTATTCTCACGGTGTGTGGACACCTTCTTGGATGTATAAATTGTGTGTAAGTGTACAAATGAAGGCTGAATATGTATTTGATATCACAGTATCCTTTCTTCCCAAGTAACATATTCCTATAAGTATAGAAGATACTAGATATCTCCATCTTCTATAATATCATAATACTATAATCCAAATATTGTAGTAATAAGTTATTCCTTATAATTATTTCAATTTGCATTAAGCCACCTGGTCGGACCTAATTAAATTAAACTCCAATAAATTAAATGACTCGGCCAACTCTTGACTTATCATAATAATTTATTAATTATATTTCATTCCACTAAAAAATTATAATTACACTCTTAATCCACATTAGAGAAGCAATATAATCAATAATATTATTCTTTGATTCTCTAACAGTAACTACTCCTTTTCCAATAAAAGTCATTTTAGAATATCACAGAGTTGCTAAAAATCTTACTTAAAGTGATTTTACCCAACACGGAGTCAGGAGTAGATAATAATTCTTCCAACAATAAAGCAGGTCCATGGTAAGAGCCGGTCCAATATTTTAAGGGATTCGGTGCGAAGAGAAAATAAGGGATCCCTTGCTTCATATTAATAAAATTACTAAAATTGATATTCCCTCTGTCATGCCCTAATTTGCACACTTTCCTTTTTCGATCGTCCCATCTTATTTTGCACACCCCTAAAATGGAAAGGAATCTTACAATCTCCACCATTAGAATCTCCACCTTTAAAAAAGTCAAAGATTCCACAAATTTTTTCTTAATATACGCTTCGGAGCAGGTGTGCAAATTAAGCCGGGATGGAGGGAATATTATTTTCACGAAAGAAATTTTCATCGATCGAATATAAAATTAATATGTATAATTATTGAAAAGATAATATTCTAGTCTCAACCAGATCTCAACGAAACAAATAAACACATAATGTTACTTTTATACATAGTTGAGAAAATGAAACCCCATGTGAAAACACAAATTTTACGTCAGATTACATAATTTTTACTAATGAAAGAAAAAATAAAATCTAAAAGATAATATTTCAAAATGAGAACCGTACCGCATACAGACATAGGCTACTCGCCTAACTAAGAAATTTCTGTTAATTTTTACACATATAAATATATACTTATATATAATAGAAAAAATCGGAGGCCCTGGCCAGCTGGCACTGGATTGACCACCCAAAGGCCGGCTATGTCCATGGTTGAAACTTACAAGAATACGACGCATATAATACTTAGGCATAGAGAGGTATAATTGTCCTTTGGCATTGATTGCAGCAAGGGTGCGTCTACTTGTTTTTGTGAATGTAGTGGTTATAGGAGCCATGAGGATAAAAGAAGGCCATTAGAGTGAAAATCCTCCTATTTGTCTTTCAATTCCTATTCGATTAGAGTTCTATTATATTCCATTTCACTACTACAAAACAGTTAATACAAAATAATTTTTTTCCTATAGTTAAAGGAGTCGTTAGTCTACTGCCGTCCATAACAATAGTTAATCATCTGTTGTTATTGAAGATAAAGACAACTGTTAAAAACTATTGTCGTAGACGTAACATCTACAACTACAGTAGTACGTGTAACCACACATTTGTCACGTTCTTTGGCAACGGTCTGAACCGTAGTTATTTAAAATACAGGGGTTAATTGCAGTCAGGGACGGACACACGCATGGGCCAAGGGGGGCATTGGGCCCCCCCTGGCCCCGTTGTAATGTGCTATTATATATGTTGGTCCCATCATAATGTGCTATTATATATGTATTTTTTTCAATTTTAATACAATTTAATTAAATAAAATAAATAATAATATAGTTTAATTTAAATTAGATGGATGTATTATTCTCTATAAGCAACAAAGGTAAAGATGTTAAAAAATATAATGAATATAGAGACATTATATAATTTTTCTTCTTTTCGTAATTAAAATAATTTATTTATCTTATCTAAATTGGTAGTAATTTTCTAGTTTTATTTATAAAGTTGATAATTTATTTATCTTATCTAAATTGGTAGTAATTTTCTAGTTTTATTTATAGAGTTGATAATTGTTGAGGCTCGTGGACATGTTTAGGGGGCACACAACGGTAGTCCTCCTTTTAAATTTTTTAAAATATTAATTTTTAATGTAATTTATCCAATATTTTAAGTTTAGAGCCAAATTTTAGTTTGATTTCTAGCCTGCAAAATTTGTCTCCTATTTGGTAAAATATTGGCACATAACCTTATAGCATAGTAAAAAATAAAAAAAAAATCACCCCGTTAAATGAACTTCTAGATCCATCTATAAATGGGCCCCCCTCGACTGAATTCCTGGTTCCGTCACTGATTGCAGTAACCCCATAAAACTAAAATCTGTGTTTTTACACATAAACCACTAAACCTTTTTTGTTGTTGTATCGATATATATAAACTATACGAGTTTTGGAGATAAACCACCAAACTTATTTTTCAATCAGCAGATAAACCACTAAACCTATTTTCCGATAATTTTTTGTCGGAAATCCACACATGAAACAATATTTTTACTATGCTAAAAGTGTAAAATTACCATTATTTTCCATAACAATTTCTTTGATCATCAATAGTTCTCTCTCCTAATATCTAGAACCTTCATTGTTGAAGATGACCTGCTTCTCTACATACTAAAAAGCGTGTTTGAACAAAAAAAATCCTTAAAAATTTATGACGCGCAAGTTACATGTGGAATTTCGGGGAAAAATGAATGGAAAACAAGTTTGGCGTTGTATATGGCAAAATCCTTATATTTTATATGTATGAGTGCAACAAAAAAAAATTCAGTGGTTTATGTGCAAAAACGCTGATAGTTTGGTGTGGTTGCTGTAATTAACCCTAAAATACAGACCACAGTTAGTGACATTCTTTGACAAGGTCCGACTGTAGTTATTAAAAATAAAGACAATGGTTTAGATATTGTTTTATTTAAAAGGAAAATGATAGTCGTTGCTCTTTGACAATTATAATTTATGCTTTTTTTTTAAAATTTTATATTAAAATTAATGTACATTTAAACATACGACCACGTCATAGTTCATAAAAAATAACTGAGAAAGTTTCTTTAGATCATTCCGTTGTCTGCTGTTTTTGGAAACTTTATTTTTGTATACCTTATGTAAGCGAAATGATAAATTTATGTTTGCCATATGAATTTTCTGTATTGATCGTATTTGAACGAGTTCTGTTGTACCCCCAACCCCCTCCCCCACCCCCTTTTTTTTTTTTTTTTTTTTAAAGAGTCCTATTGTGCTCATCCCTTGGATGAGTCTTTTTGGCGATCATCCGTAGACGAGTCTTTTTTGCGCTCGTCCTTTGACGAGTCTTTTTGTGCTCGTCCTTGGACGAGTCTTTTGAGACTTCAAGACAATTGTTGAAAACTAAGTCTTCACTTTATTCATAAACATTTGTTTTTTACATGGAGTATATACATCGGATTTTTCTACTGGTAGTATTTCTTCAAGTGTAAGGCATTCCAGGGATGAGGCATCTTTTTGCCGATCGAGTCTTCCAGTTTGTAGGCTCCGTTCGCGACACATCGGATAACTTTGTAGCGTCCTTCCCAATTTGGAGAAAAAACTCCTGTTTGTGTCGAGAGAAGGACTGTTTTTAACACTAGGTCGTTTACTTGAAACTTTCGGAGCTTTACTTACTTGCTGTGGTATCTTTCCAGGCGACGCTTATATATTATATTTTGGTTTTCGACTTCTAACCTCTTTTCTTCGAGTAAATCCAGCTGTGTCTGTATTTTCTTGTGGTTAGTGCGGTCCACAAAGTGTATTATTCTTAGTGTTGGTGATCCAATCTCCACCGGTATGACTGCTTCGGTGCCATAGACTAGGCTAAAGGGCGTTTCTCCGGTTGACGATCTGGAGGTCATTCGGTATGACCATAATATGCCTGTGAATTCTTCTGCCCAATATCCTTTCTTTTCGGTTAAGCGAGCCTTTAATGTATGCTTTAAGAATTTGTTGACCGCTTCGACCTGTCCGTTCAATTGCGGATGGTACGGTGTAGTGAAATGAGTTTTGATATTGAGATTGGCACATAAGTCTTTGAAGAACTAGTTGTCGAACTATTTCCCGTTATCAGTTGTAAACGAAGCGGGGACCCCGAATCGGCAAATTATATTTTTCCATATAAAGTCCTCAACCTTTTTATGCATGACTTTTGCCAAAGCTTCGGCCTCTGCCCACTTCGTAGAGTAGTCAACTGCCACGATTGCCTGTGTGAAACCTGCCTTTGCCTTTGAGAATGGTCCGATGAGGTCTATTCCCCACTTGGCAAAGGGCCATGGGTTGCGGACTGACTGTATCAACTCCGGACGAAGCCGAATGAAAAGGGCAAATCTTTGGCATTGCGAGCATGACCTAGCATATTGAATAGCATCTTTTTTAAGTGTTGGCCAGAAGTAACCTTGCCTCTGAATTTTCTGTGCGAGGGCTTGCCCTCCGGTGTGATTCCCACACGCGCCCTCATGGACCTCTGCCATAACGTACGGTTGCTCTGACTCTGGAATGCATTTCAATAATGGCATCGCATACCCTCTTTTGTAGAGTGTTTCATCCACCAGAGTGTATCGTGCCGCTCGTATTCGGAGTTGATGGGCCTTCAGGCAGTCTGCCGGAAGCTCGCCGGTCTTAAGATACTTCTCAATGGGGACCATCGATCCATTTTGGTCTTCTTCCACCTGCATGGCTTCGTCTTGCTAGATGAAAGGTGTCTCCGCCCGGAGAAAGATTAGGGATGTTAGGTTTTCGGTTCCCTCGGAGGTGGCCAATCGTGCGAGGGCGTCTGCCTGTGAGTTTCAGGTCCTCGGAATTTGTTGAAATTCAATTTTTGCAAAGTTTTTCGCTCTTTCTCGGACCATATTAAAGTATTTCTGCATTTTTTCTTCTTTGGCTTCATATTCTCCATTTATTTTATGTACAACTAGCTGGGAGTCATTATAAATGCGTACCTTGCTTATGCCCAGGGATCTGGCGGTGGTCATCCCGTATAAGATCGCTTCATATTCCGTTTCGTTGTTGATAGCCTGGAAGTTGAATCGTATAATGGAACTAAGGTATTGCTTCTGGGGACTAAGGTGCACTATTCCCACTCCAGATCTTTGGGCGGTTGACGATCCGTCCACATAGATGTCCCATGTGTCTTCCTCGACTTTTTGTTTGTCTATGGGTGGAGTGAACTCCAAGATAAAATCGGCTAAGGCTAGTCCCTTAATGGCCGTCCGAGGGGCATAGTGTATGTTGAACTGCCCGAGTTCAACCGCCCATTTTAATAATCTTCTTGACATGTCAGGTTTCTGTAAAATTTGTCGTAAGGGATGGTTTGTGAGTACCTTTATTGTGTGTTCATAGAAATATGGCCTTAATTTCCATGTCGCGATCACCAGTGCGTAAGCCAACTTTTCGACCCCTGTATACCGAACTTCCGCTTCATGTAAAGCTTGTCTTACATAGTAGACTGGCTGTTGTTGACTTCCTTCATTCCGGATGAGAACTGCACTTACCGTTTCGCTTGATACAACAAGGTATAGTACGAGTGTCTCTCCCTCTTGGGCTTTAGACAGGAGTGGTGGTGACTGAAGAAACTCTTTTAACTTTTCCAGGGCTTGAGTATAGCGATATTCCTAGAGGAACTCCCTTCCCTTCTTTATGGCCTGGAAGAATGGTTTACATCTCTCCGAAGATTTTGATATGAACCGTGCTAACGCTGCGACCTTCCCAGCTAAAGATTGTACGTCCTTGATCTTTTGAGGGGGGTGCAGGTCTAGGATTGCTTGGATGCTCCTTGGGTTCGCTTCTATGCCTCTTTGACTGACAATAAATCCTAAGAATTGCCGGAAGATACTCCGAATGCACACTTCTTTGGATTTAGATTCATCCGGAATTGCCTTAGGATTGCAAATGCTTCCGCTAGGTGGCAAATGTGATCTTCCTGGTGTCGACTCTTAACCAGCATATCGTCAACATATACCTCCATTGTCTTGCCGATTTATTGAGCAAACATTTTATTCACTAACCTCTGATACGCTGCTCCTGCATTCTTTAGACCGAAAGGCATTTTGGTTCAGCAGAAGATACCGCGGTCTGTGACAAATGCGGTGTTTTCTTGATCTTCTGGATGCATTGGGATCTGATGATACCCTGAAAATGCATCCATAAAACTCATGAGCTCATGTCCAGCGGTCGCATCCACCAATTGATCAATACGAGGAAGTGGGAAGCTATCCTTCGGACATGCTTTGTTGAGGTCTGTAAAATCAATACACATTCGCCATGTCAAATTAGGTTTTATCACCAAGACTGGATTGACTATCCATTCTGGATAGAAGGCCTCCCTTACTAGCCCATTGGCCAATAACTTCTGAACCCCGCACTCAAGTGCGTCATATTTTTCCGGGCTAAACCGGCATCGCTTCTGCCTAACCGGACGAGCCTCTGGTTTATGTTCAAACAATGTGTGATTATATTCGGGTCCACCCAGAGCATGTCCTCGTGGGACCATGCGAAGACATCTAGATTATTTTGCAAAAATATAAGCAGGGTTGTCTGTCCCGGTTCCTGCAGTTCAGCCCCGATGACAACTTCAATTTCTGGTCAATCGGGGTCAATCGAGACAGTGGTAAGCTCCTCTGCCGGTTCTGCCCTCTTCCGCTTGGGGGCATTTCGGGGATCGAGATGTTCCCATTCCAGATCTCCCAACCCTGGGAAGTTGGGTGGCGTTGGACGTCGTGGCTCGATCTCCATGGGTCTTGGTTCTACCACATTCAGCTCATACAGTTGGATACTAGAAGTGCATTCGTGTGCATGTGATTGCCTCTTACGGTGATTTCTCCTTCGGGCATTGGATATTTTAAGCAATAATGATAGATAGACACTGCTGCTTTGTAAGCCATCAAACAGGGTCGCCCCAACATACAATTATAGATTGAGGGTTGGTGTACAACTTTGAAAATTAAGTTATGAGATACACCTCGGCCGGTTTCTTCCAGATGGATTGGTAGCATGATTTTCCCAATCGGGCGACTGTACCTGAGCCAAAACCTCTGATCACCTCGGGACATGGTTCCAAGTAAGAGTGGAGTTGTCCTAACCTTCTGAAAGTGTTGAGAAATAAAATATTTCCATAGCTTCCTGTATCCACCATCGTTCGGTGGACCAAGGTACTGTTGATCGTTGCCGCAATTATTAACTCGTCGTTGTGGGGAAGGACTAACCCGCTTGCATCTTCATTCGAAAAGTGTATATCCTGATTTGCGACCGCAAATTCCCGGATCATTCTATCATGCCTGAATTGTGCTTGCCTCATTATTGTGTCAATGTCAGGCTCCGAGTTCCAACTGTGTGAGGGGCCGATTTGAACCGGTCCCGGACTAAAGGACCCCTGACCTTCATCGTGGGGGTCTGATGCGGAAGTTGGAGTGTCATTCAAACGGAGTCCGTAGGCTAGCGGTCCGTTCTGATAACTATTTTGTGTAGCGCGTAATTGCGATCTTTTTGCTCTTTTACTGTACCGGGCGTAGGGATCAGTCATATGTTCCATCATCAGGATTTCCTAGGGGAGGGGGGTCACTCCCGAACAGGGGCGGCCCTAGGGCGATCGAGGCGGTGCCGCCGCACCGGGCGCCCTGCCGACCAGGGCCCCCGAATTTTTTTTAATGTTGTTTATATATATATCTGTATGTATATATGTAATATATTCCTTACAGATGAGTATTTGTAGCATCAGCTGCGTTAGCTTAGATGGTTGATGCTATCAGGGTAAATGTTGGGCTTTGATGAGGTCTCAGGTTCAATACCTCATAGCGTTATATTTCCTTTTTATTACCTGTAGGTTGTAGACATGATATGTGAAAACATTGTATGAAAGGATATCACAAGTGGCGTTGTAGCGGAGTTGGTTTGTCTTGGGCGAAAACTTTGAGTACCCTTTGAAGGGTCGCGAGTTCGATTCTTCCCTAGCGCAAACGCGAAATATTTTTGTTATGTTTCTCAAATGGGCCTTCAAGCAGATTGCCCCTTCAACTCTTCAACATTTAAATTGGGCTTTGGCCTATATCATTAATAATTTACTCCCCAAATCCCAATCCCCACTATATATATATTTGCAAATTTGCTAGTCTACGCAAGTGGCAACCATAAAATTCAGATTGCAGACTTGTTGCAGAATTACAGATACAATTTATCAGGTATTTTATTTTTAGTTACATGTTATTTAAATAAATTAATAATCTTATTTTATTTTCATTAGAAAATTTATGTATATTTATTGAATTTATGTTTTAGGGTTTTAAATTTTCAATTCCGTTCAATCAATTCTTGTAACCTTTGTTTACTATTATTTTGATAGATAGTTGAGAATGCCTCCTCGTAAATATGAATGTGGTAATGAAAAGCGTAAGAGAAAAAGAAAAGAAGAAGAACTTATCAAGTCTCAAAAGGGAGCATTGAATAGATTTGTTGTGAAAATTTTAGGAAATACATCTGTTGAAAATTAAGATGATGGTGAAGAAAATATTTTTGATGAAGATGAACCATTAGCACGTGAAAATAATGTGAATGAAATTTTCAAAAAGAATGAAGATAATCGAAGTGGTGATGATTTAGATTTTGAAAATATTGAGAATTTTGATAATGCAAGCTTTGGAGATGATGACAATGTTGATCATGTTGACACTGATGATGATGATGATGAAGATGGAGATGATGTAGATCCTGAAAGTGGTAATGATATTGATAGTATGGTGAATGAAGAATCATGTTCTTCCATTCCACTCGACATATTCGATCCAAAAAACTGGGAAAATTTAGATTCTAAATTCAAGGATTTATTAGTGGAAAAAGGTCCTAAAAGAGATGTTCTAACTGGAAAAGGGCCAAAAGATGATTCAAAAAGACGTTTTTCTTCAGATTCCTATACTCGCATTTTACCAAATGGGCAGAAACACCATAGAGATTGGTTGGTGTATTCACAAGCACATGACAAAGCATTTTGCTTTTGTTGCAAGTTGTTCAAGAGAGGGCCTCAACAAAGTCAGCTAGCAAATGATGGATACTGTGATTGGGGGCATCTTAGTAGTAGACTTAAAGAACATGAGACAAGTATTGAGCATGTCAATAACTACGTTAATTGGTTTGAGTTGCTTAGCAGATTAGACAAAAGTAAAACAATTGATCATGATATTCAAGCTCAAATCCAGAAGGAGAAGGCTACTTGGAGGATGGTGTTACACCGACTATTTTTAGTTGTGAGATTTTTAGCTAAACAAAATCTAGCATTCCGTGGTAGTAATGAGAAGCTTTATGATGATAGCAATGGAAATTTCATGTCTGCAGTTGAAATGATTGCTGGGTTTGATCAAGTGATGAAGGAGCACATTGATAAAAGGCTACATAATCATTATCTCAGCCATAAAATCCAAAATGAGTTGATATGTTTGCTAGCTTCCGAAATCAAGAATTCTATTCTCAAGAAAATTAAAGCAGCTAAGTTCTTTTCTGTGATTCTTGATTGTACTCCTGATAGTAGTAATCAAGAGCAAATGACTTTGGTTATAAGATGTATTGATGACTCTACAAGTCCAATAAAAATAGAAGAATATTTTTTGGGGTTCTTGAATGTGGATGATACATCTGGACAAGGGTTGTTTGAAGAATTGCAGAATGTCCTAAATAGTCTTGGTCTTGATATTGATAATGTGAGAGGACAAGGATATGATAATGGGGCAAATATGAGCGGGAGATACCAAGGAGTGCAAAAAGACTTTTGGATGTAAATCCTAGAGCATTATACACTCCATGTGGTTTTCATTGTCTAAATTTGACACTTTGCGACATTGCGAATTCATGTGGAAAAGCAAGGATTTTTTTGGAGTGATACAACAGATTTATACAATATTTTCTCATTCCACGAAGAGGTGGAAAATTTTGCGAGATCATGTAACAACGAAGGGGTTAACTCTAAAGTCATTGTCAACTACTCGATGGGAAAGCTGTGTTGAAAATGTAAAAGCAATAGCATTTCAAGCTCAACAAGTTAGAGATGCTTTACTTCAACTTGCAGAAGAAAGAGATTCTGATTCCAAAATAAGAAGTGAAGCTAAGTCTATACCAACATTTGAACTTGAAAAGTTTGAATTTTTACTTGGCATGGTTATTTGGTATGACATACTAAGTAAAGTCAATATTGTTAGCAAAAGTTTACAATCCGAAGATATGCTTATTGATGTTGCTATGATTAAGGTGAAAGGACTAATTGCTTCTTTTAAAGAGTATAGAAATACGGGATTCACACAAGCTATTAATACTGCAAAGGAACTTGCTTCATCCATGGAGATTGATCCCGTTTTCTCTGAAAAAAGAGAAATATACAGAAAAAAACATTTTAATGAAGTTTCAAGTGATTCTTCCCAAATGCCTAAACAATCCCCCGAGGAAGCTTTCAGAATACATTATTTTTGTTTCATAATTGATCAAACAATTGGATCATTGGAGAGAAGGTTTGAACAATATGAGAAATTTGAAGATATTTTCGGATTCCTTTTCACAGTTGATAAGTTAATTTCATTGATTGATGAAGACTTGAAGGCTCGTTGCATGAATTTGGAAAGGAAACTACAGAAAAAAAGGCCTAGGAGAAGAGATTTCAGATTTAGATGGAGAAGATTTATATCAAGAATTGAAGATCCTACAACATATGCTTCCAAATGAAGCTAAAACAGCTAGTGCAATACTAAACTTTTTGCAAAGAATGAACTGTTTTCCAAATTCATTCATTGCATACAAGATATTGCTTACTATCCATGTGACTGTTGCATCTGCAGAAAGAAGTTTTTCAAAGTTGAAGTTGTTGAAATCTTATTTGAGATCAACCATGAGCCAGAAAAGATTGAATGCATTAGCTTTATTTTCTATTGAGAGTGAGTTTCTAGAAAAACTTGATTATGAAAGGTTGATTGATGATTTTGCAGATAAAAGCGCAAGAAGATCAATGTTCCGCAGTTCATTGTATTAGTTATTATTATTAATTTTTTTTTCTTGATTATGTGAGAAATTTGAATGGTCATTATGGAATTTTATTTTGATGAAATTGAAGCGTGAATTGCTATATATCTAATTTTTATATTCAGCTGATGATTTTTTTTTTACACACAATATTATCAATATTTTAAGGGGCCTCATTTTTTTTTTCGCACCGGGCCCTTTGAAACATTGTATTGTGTTGTGGTGGCGTGATTCTGTCCTTCGGCGGTCTGGTAGGCAATCTTTCATCTGTCTGTGTTGGCGGGATCATACACGTCAACCTCTGTCTTTGGTTACGAGCTGCTAGCTTTGGTGCAATCGTTTGTATTGTGTCCTGCGGACTCGTGATATTTACAATATTTTTGCCGGTTCAATTTTGTGGGGTTTGCTTGAATCTTCCGAGGTTCTCTTAAGAGTCCTTGGCTTTTTATTTGGAGGAAGACTTCCCCCGGAGTGACTGAGAGGACTTCGTTTAACTCATCTAACTGCTCACGATTTTCGATTGCCCGGGGGGTTCTTCCTTCTACAGTCATCGTTCTTCTTTTCGCGGTTGATTCATCCTTTTTTCTGTGGTACGTCCAGACTCTCTTCTGCTCCAATGTATTGGTCTGCCCTTACCATAAAGTCGGCAAATGACCTTGGCCCTTCGATCTGGGCGGACCACCAGAAACGAGTATCCGTTCATAGTCCGTGCATGGCGGCGATTAATACCGCATCATCTGACATTCTTTCCGTTTCAAGTAGCAACTTATTGAACCGTTCCAAATACTTGCTCAATTTCTCGTCCTTCCCCTGGACGATCGTTGCCAATCTTTCTTTTGGTGCAGTTTGCGTTTTAAAGCTCATAAAGTTGGCTTTGAAAAGCTCCGTCAATTGTCCCCAACTTGAAATCGAATGTGGAGGTTGCGACCGAAACCAACGTTGTGTGCGGTCCCCAAGAGTAGATGGGAACACTCGGCACGACGTGGCGTCGGTTGGTGACAGTAGTTCCATGTAAGATAATTATGTATTCAAATGTGTGAATGGATCGGTCGCCCCACTATATGAGGTGATATTCGGCGGTCTTGCCTCGTTTGGGAGCCTGGCAGACAGGATTGACAGAGTAAAAGGGGACTCTTGTCGGAGTGTCTATCCCTCTCTTGGCGGCGGCGGATACGCTTGTGACCGTCCTTCCAATAAGCTGAGACGATCTCTCAGCCTGGCGATTTCCTCATGTTCCTTCCAATAAGCTGAGACGATCTCTCAGCCTAGCGTTCAGTTTCTCAGCAGGCCGGTCCTCCACGTTATGTTGTTGCCAGTGAGAGTTCTGGGGCCTTTGTTTCACTGCGCGCTGGCTTCCGAGTTGTTCAAAGACTGTCTTTTGCTGCGATATTGATTCCACCGCTGTCGTCCCTCGATGGGATACATCTGCCCCCTGTTTCGTGGAGGCCTATCTCTGGAGATCGCGGGAGGACTGGGTGGATGTTGTGTGGTTCGATTCCCCACTGGGGCGGGCGACCGATATACCCTCTTTTCTTTTGGGTCTCGCGTTCTTTCATTCGGCTAGGGTTCCGAAACCCCGGGCTGGTCGGCATTTTTTGAATTCATGATGGTTCGCGGGCATATGTTGCCCTCTCCTTCTGTATTTGTGCCAAACGCTCCGTTTTATCCGCGATATCACGGAGCAACTCGACTTCCAATGGATCAATAGGCGAGTTATCCAGGTGAGCTTGTGGCGGCCGTCGGGCCGATGTCACTTCAGGTGATTTCCTTTTATTTCGCCTAGACAAGGTATGTCTAGACGGAGTATGGGACGAAGCGGATTCGTTCGCCATCGGAATACTTTTCTTAATTAGACGGAGGTTCAAGGCCCCTCCTTCTAGCGCCAACTTGTGGATGGGTCTTCTTAAGCTCCTTAATTAATTATGTTTAGCGTGGAATAATGTTGGCTGTTTATGATGCAGACCGCTTCCACAAAGTGTCGACCGGATGAGTGGACGGTCTTGTAAAAAAGTAAAATATTATATCTTGGATATCAAGTCTGGATATTCTTATTAATTATTTTGTGAATACAAAGTTAGTGCGTTGTACAATGATTCTCAAAGCTCATACAATCTTCCTTACGCTTTTTTCTCTCTATTTTCTGATGATCTATTATAATGAGGATGTTGGGGTATTTATAGCCATTGGAAGCAGCTCTCGCATGATTGCCAAGTATCTGCCACGTGTCATAGTCAGTGTCAGATGGCCTATGACCACATGTCACTTCACTGGGTTGGAGGATCACTTTGTCCATGTGTTCTCCTGACACTATAATGATGACCGCGGTCGGCGGTCAAGGTCGATTTTGGGGTCCAGGTTGTTCCTCTCGCCGGACGGACTGGTGGGGGAGGTCTTGGATGAAGAAATGTACTACGTCGATCGCTAGGTTTAGGGACATGCACGAGCGGTCGTGAGTATATCCGGTTTACCCGATGGTTGTAGCTCCGCGGATTTGACTCGGTCTCCTTTGTTTTTGGTCGTCTTTTAGATTGATATCCACATGTGTCACACCTGATATGTAAAAGTTTGTGAAAAAGGTAGTGCTCAGACAATAATAATTGCGTACTAACTAATATATTAAAATTGCATAGTTTTTAAATAATAAAAACTGGTTACACGACATACAAATGACAATGGTAGTTCAACATGTGTCTTTCACCGCATTAAATTAAAAAATATAGGGAAGAAAGAGACAACAACAATGAAGCAACAAAATGTACAACCATTGTCTTTTAGTAGTAACATGTAAATCTACAATAGTCTAATGACAATAGGCACCTAAAACCACTGTCTTTGAGCGAAACAATTCGCTCAATGACAACCGTTGTCTTTACGGTGTTGTGGTTTACTATTTTTTTAGTAGCGTTTCATGCCAAGTGGACAAGCCCGTACACAAGCCCGTACCAAGTCGGAGCGATCTATTTCATTCCATTTCATGGAAGGTTCTCCACCTCGTAAGGTATCTGAATAGGCCGAATGAGAATCAATGTACCATATACTTTTACGTTCATCTAGTCCCAAAATGTGATAGTTAACCTTCTTCAATCCACCAAGGCTTTACATTATTTTCTTCTAATCTAAGTACAAAGAACCCCCCCGCCAAGGTGACTCGAACCCATGATCTAAGGTCTAGACAGTGGATGCTCTGCCACTTGAGCTTCGTCTTTTAAAAATTCTCCTAATCCATGAATAAAGAAAAAAGCCTCTTCTTTCCCCCTAAGGTGACTTGAACCTAGGACCAAAGGTCTAGGTGGTGGATACTCTACCACTTGAGCTATCCAAGTTCGTCTTCAATCTACCCATGCTTTGTTAACACATTGGTTGCTTAGTAGTGTAGAGTAGCATAACAGATCTACTCAACATCATTATGGTATGTGTTGGAGCATATGCTATACACTAACACCTCGGTGAATAGACCTACTAGTTCATATAACTGAAGCATGTCCACAGTTTTGGAAACTACAATCTCCACCATACCTCTATGTGTAGTCCAACCTAGTTCAAAGAGCATAAAATTGTTGAGGGCTCTAGATAGCGAGAAACTCTACCATATTTATTAGTGGTGGGGTTGATGTTCAAATCTTCACTTTGTTGGTAATGTGTCACACATTTTTGGTGTGCGGTATAACCCATAACTTGTTGATGAGTCTTGAGATTACAATCTCCAGTAGACGACCATGTGTAGTCGCACTTGGTTCAAGAAATTTAAAACAGTGAAGGGATCTAAAGACTAGGATCTCCACCATATTTTTTATAGCTTGGGATCACAACTCTAGTATCACTCATTATGCTTTTAACGGACTTGAGATCTCTACATTGTTAAGGTATCATTTTTGGACCAAAGTCCGCAGAAATGTGCTTTAGGCATCCCAAAAGATTTCATTCCAAAGAGTAATATTTTAATTATTAATAATTAAAATCCCACAACTTTTTGCCATACTTTTTTTATCACTACAACAAAAACTGTTAAGCACTACGGTTAAAAGACAACGGTTTTACGCAATAACCGTAGTCTTTTAGCGCTCAACCGTAGTCATTGTACAAACCGTAGTGTTTTACATTATTTTTCCGCTAAAAGACTACGGTTTCGCAAAACCGTTGTGGTTTAACCGTAGTCGAATACCAATTTTTCGCTAAAAGACTACGGTTCGCAAAACTGTTGTGGTTTAACCGTAGTCGAATACCTATTTTCGCTAAAAGACTACGGTTCGCAAAACCGTTGTCATTTAATCGTAGTCCAATACCTATTTTTCGCTAAAAGACTACGATTTCGTAAAACCGTTGTCGTTTAACCGTAGTCGAATACCGATTATAATATGTGTTTCATATAAAGAGTCCTATATTAGAAAGAAAATAAATTAGTGGCAATAAATAATTATTTTTAAAATACTTTTAAAATTATATAAAGCAAATATTAATCTCTCTAAAAATAAAAAGATATACTATACTATTATTTTAAGAAGAACTAAAATGAATCAAAATGAAAAATATGTAAGAAATCAAGAGACAAACGTACTTAATTTACATAAGATAAAATAATAAATCTAATTAAGATACTTATAAAGCTAATTAAGATATTTACACATACGGTCCTTTTTAGGCAAACAAATATTTATAAGTACTCTAATGTGTATGTGTGTGTGTGTGTGTGTGTGTATATATATATATTATAATATTAGAAAAAAATATTTGAGATCGATTAAACACTTCACTCTCTCGCTCTCGCTCTCCAAAGTGATCTCAACACTACAAGAAATTTTATTTTTAGTGACAAAAGAGATTAGTGAGAGTTACAAAATACTCTCATTAAATGTGAGATATACATGACTTTTGTGAGAGTAAAATAATACTCTCACTAAAAAGTTGATAATTGGTGAGGAAGTAAGGAATTCATTTCAATTAAAATATTTTACCGTCACTAACGAGAGTTCTGAAAAAAATAAAGGGCGGACCGTTTTCTATTATTTATCTATTTATTTATTTTCCTCTCCAAACGGCAGAGTTCAACCATTATTAATAACTTTAAACAATAAACAATATATTGTAATATAATACATAAATATTATTTTGTATACTAAATAATATATTATAAGCATAACATATTAAATATATTGTTAATTATAAAATAAATATTTATTAAGCGGTTCAAATAAACTTATAATATTCTATACCGCACCTTATCTTACCACTAAAATATCGGATAATACCCAACCTTATTATCGGCGATTGTCGGATAATCCTACCTGGGGTAAAATTGACATTCATATCACAAAGTTTGAGATATGGATGTTAATTTTAGCCGAGGATAGAATTACCAACGAGTAATAAGATCTGATATTACCTGGAACCCATTATTTAGTGGTAGAATTAGGTATGGTACCGTATATAATATTATATGTTTATCCTATGCACCTACTCAATTAAACAAATATATGTTTTATAATTAACAATATTTTTAATATTTTATAATTATATTATACCCCCTTCACTTCAAAAATGTCACTTTAGATAGGATAAAAAATTTCAAAAAAGTGTCGAAAAGTATTGCTTTAGTAAAAAAAATACAATTCTTCCAATCTTAGCCCTAATAATCTAATTAATTTACTTCACTATTTTCTTATTTCACAAAACATATTCGAATTAAATAGATTATGTATGGATATATTTGTCATTTTTACTCATCCTTTATTTCTCTAGAAAATGTTAAAGTGATACTATTTTAAACGAAATGAGCATTATTTAACAAAAAATAACATATAATATAACTCTTACCTATTATACGTAAAATGTCAATAAAACAAAAAAATAGGTACATGATCCCTTTTGGAGAAGAAAAGGAAAATGTTAATAAATAAAGGAAATAAAATCATGTTAATACAACAAATGGAAAAGAAAATTGTTGAATGATGCCGTTTGGAGAAGGAAAATAACTAAATAACATAAAAAGGAAAAAAAAGGTTATGCAGGCTGGAAATCCCTTGCTTTTTTCTACTGCGCAATAAACTGTACCGGATCCCTATCCGCACCTCTCCCACCAATTTCTGAAAAAATTCAACGTGCTCTTCTTCATCGTGCTCTTCACCATCAACGATCCGACAGTTACCAGGTAAGGAGAACTTAACTTTGCTTCTCCTTTTATCTTGTGAATTAATTTTTAGGGATTACTTCCAATTATCAGAGATCGTGCTTTCAATTCAGGTATATTCTAAATCTTTCTTATTCTGTTTCTTCTCGCGAATTTTCAGATTCGGAGGTCAAGGGCCCTTCCAACCCGCTTCCTGATACTCTTTGACGCTGATCTACCATGGAAGGAATAGATTGCAGCGACGAACATCCCATGGCGGCGACCTATCCTGGTGGTGCATCTTTGAGTCCGCCATCATTCTGTGTCAACTCACTGAGTCTGTGAGCAACTCACTGATACATTGAGCCGACTCACTGAGTCTGCGGCTGATTCAACCCGAGCGGCCCATATTTCGAAATGCTCTGCCCTCGCCCAAATCGTTTCACTGTCGGGCCAGGCCATTGGTGACCGACCCGATTCGGCTTTGTTTGAGACTCGTGACTTAGGTTCGTCACTGCAAAGTCGATTCTTCAGCCCTTCTCGGATTATCGACGCTGGCCCCTTTGCGAATTCTCGCCGGCGGCCCGTCTTCCCCGACCCTCTTTCGCTGACCAACAGGTTCTTGGTCGAAGAAGGGGACTCTTCTGTAGATTTCTGAAAAGTGCTTCTGCACAAGCAGCTCATCTGCTATAGCCTATTTCTGAGTAGTTTATTTACTAAAGATATATTCATGATCTTAACATTTTTTATGTTGAAATGAAACCAAACAGCCATAGGGGATCCTCTTGGGGGATGTCGTGTTAGTCCAAGTGGGTACTCAATTATGCTCGACAAGGTTAGCTCTTGAAATAGTTGTACTAATCATTATTCAGTGTGACATTTCTTATCTTTCTGCTGTTTTACGTCCTATACTTTCCATAGCTGTCTTTAGGCATCTGTTATTCTTTTACACTATTTACTGGGATATCTAGTTTTATGTGTATATACATATTCCAAATGTGATGTTTAATGTAGTTGATGGAGTTTGCTGGAGGTAAGATTGTTATGGCTCTTGAAGGTGGATACAATCTCAAATCAATAGCAAATTCTGCCAAAGCATGTGTTGAAGTACTGCTACACGACAAACCTGCTGCTGGGTTGTCGGAGGCTTATCCTTTTGCATCTACATGGCGTGTGATACTAGAGGTAATTATAGAAAATTTAAGATCTTTTTTAGTAAGTGGGAGGGAAGGTGGGGGTGGATGTGGCAGTGGCGGTGATTGACTTCATGCTATGGTTTTGTAATACCTTTAGAATGACTTCGCATGTTTATCTATTTCAGGTGCACCAACAATTAAGCACATATTGGCCGGTACTTTCTGTGAATTTACCAGATAAGGTGATCAATAAAACATCCTAAATTGAGGTAAGAGTTTCTTTTTCCTAAGCGATACATGTTATTTGAATGCTCTCTTTAATGGTAACAACATTTGTGGCAACATAAGTGGGTCAGCATGCCAAGCGCGACCGCAGTTGCTCAATCTGTTGCCACAGAAACCAAATGTAGTTTTGTTTCACAAGGGGGGTGGGCAAGGGAACGGGAATGGTAAAAGAAAGCAGACTTAAGCAAAACATGGTTCTTTCTTGGGAAGTTGCTTGGCATGAGTAGGAGGAACTTCTCAATTTACCCCTTATAATATGTAGAAAGTAGTCTTTGCTGACTGGATAATAAATTAACTGGCGACAATCTGCACACTGTGTTTGTTGATTAAGTTTGTCTTCTTATACTCTTCTTTTTTCATATCCTTGAGTTTGACAGAGTACTTTATCATCAGGTCAGACTAAAATTTCATGCAAATCCTAAAATTTATTAATATCAGTTGAGATCCTAGGGAGCAGAAATAGGAAGAATGGCGGATACTTTCAGACACAAAAACATAAATTTCCCAAAATATGTGAAAAATATTTTGTTGTTTGTATTTTTTGTGTGGGTTGTCTTGGAGATTGATAATCATTGTGATTGTCATGAATTTCAGCAGCTTCTTTGAGAAACTTGTGTTATCTCTTACATGCTCGCGGGCACATGTTAAGCTTTGTTTGCTATAAAATTGTTTCTCAATTAACTCATAAATATTTCATATTTTTTAGGGATTCATTCATGATCCCCCTATCCACATAACTCTGTGTCACCTGTAATTATATAAGAACCTTACTGTTCACTCTTCATTTTGACTGCATGTAATCATTGCAAAGACTTGAGCATTTTTCAATATGTATTTTTACAGTCTGCTAAGAAAAATGCATTTTGTTGTTCTATTAGATTTTGGTTCAAGACAGATATAAAATGAATCTAATTATTTTTATTTGTGGCATTTCAGATGTGCATAAGTGAATTTTTTTGCTCCATTTACTTAATTTAACGTATAGTCATATATATATATATATATATATATATATTTTGTACTAATGTCTATTTTATCATATGTTTATGTATTCAGGATATGAGTATCGCTTTTTGGAGGGAGCTTTTATGTTATGCAAGGGATCAATGCAGGACGAAACCAAGTGGAGCCTTAACTTTTAAGGTTGAGACTATAGATAGAGGAGCTAATTAAGATATTCACTATTGTGTAGTACTTTTTTTGTAGTTAATTCTTTTTTTAACACTTTGTACAATTATACTTCTGTTGGTATTGAGAAATAAACTTGGAGAAATTTTTCTTTATTGTCCATTTTTTGTTTATAGATATGATTTACTAATTTTAAATTATTAAATGTGTATACATTAATTATTAAATATTAAAAAATACATATCATAAATATAATTATCTAAAGACAACGGTTTATGATGAATAACAATAGTTCTCAACAGTTGTCTTTATTTAAAATAACTACAGCTCCCACCGTAGTCAAAGAAAGCGCTGTCTTTATTTAAAATAACTACGCTTCCAACCGTAGTCAAAGAAAATCACTAACCGTGGTCATACATACCGTAGTGGTAGATATCAAATCTACCACTACGGTTGTCAACCGTAGTCGTTAGTATAAATTACTACGGTTGAAAGCGTAGTTAAAGGAAGTTCCCAACCGTGGTCATACATACCGTAGTTGTAGAAGCTACTAGTACGACTACGGTTCACAACCGTAGTCTTTATTATTAACCACTACGGTTCTGAACCGTAGTTATTTGTAGAGGGTCTACGACTACGGTATGTACTACTATGGTCACTGTATGCCTTTAACTACGATTTTTTACCGTAGTGTTAAACGTTTTTTGTTGTAGTGTATATAGAGATTGTTTCATATCTCTCACAATTAATTTTAACTGTAGTACAATATTCCTCCTAGAAACATTCATTGACTCGTACTCGTGACAAATTCTGGTAATACAGTAGTTGTACTATTTTTTTACTTATTAATTGAAAATTTGGAATCTAATAGCTACAGAGTCGATTTTTGCACTTGTTTATTTATGTGACTTAAATGTCAATCATAATTAATGCTCTATTTAATTGTAGTCTAAAATTTATTAAAAAAAATATTCCGTTGTTAATATATATATATATATGTATATATATATATTAGAGCATCCTGAGTAGAGGACATGCAAGTTCTTTGACAGAATTGAAGGTGATGAGGCTACGAATACAGAATTTGGGTCATGGCTCAAACCTTTGCCTCCCCGACGAATACGTCCTCTTAAGGAAGGTTAGGAATTTAGGATAAGACAGTTACTAAGAAGTCATTTGACTCATCCTCGCATGATAAGTCGACGGGTATAACTTGACCATCATCCTTGAAGCTTAGTAGATGGATGATGAGTTGAAAGTTGTTAGTGGTGTTATTGGAGAAAACCAAGTGCACAGCTACACTAGAGCCTGATCAGAATGGGGTTGCTTCCCATCGTATTAACCCCCTTGTTTCTACACTTACTAAGCTACAACTTTCCCTGCCATCAAAACATGTTGTGGCCTCTACCCAATCCCATGCTAATACACCCTCCCTTGAAGTAAACATTATAGAAACTTTTAAATATCCATTTTTTCTTCCTAGTAAATCAAAACATCTAACCAATCTACCATGAGTCACTCCTTCTGAACAACTAATCCAATTGTATCACCTTTTAACCCATCCATCTGCATGTTCAAATAATGATAATACCTTAACAAATATGTCTGTTGGTGAAGGTATTATTTTCTGTGCCTATGGATACCACCAAATTCATCTAAATGTAGAGAGTTTCGAGGAAGATAATATTCCTCTATCGACTGTATTCATAACTCAGCAATAAAGAACTGTCGATCTATCTGCTGTAGGAGAGGCTGCAGGAGACAGGGCAGACACTACCTCTCAAACACCAAGTGTTCAGGCACAAAGAAGCACACAAGGTAGGGTCAATGAAGAAGTAGTAGCAGAAGTAGGAGAAGCTACTACCACCATGCACCAAGCTGCAATATCAGGCAATGAGCATGAATAAATACCAAGTACACCTACTGAAGTTAAGCCTACTGCTGCATACCAAGTTCAAACTGATGAAGACCTCCCCCCTCCCCTCTCCCCAAATCAGTTGAACAAAAAAATAGCTCATAGACTATGAAGAGAGTCCAAAAGAAATGGAGTACAATGAAATGGAGCAAGACCTTGACTCTACCATTAAGTGTATGAGCCAGAAAATAAAGCCTGACTATGCTGAAAAGATTAAGGTTGCTGCAATAGAGTTGGAGCAAGAGGAGAGAGATAAAGTTCCAGGAGCAAGCATATAATGTAAATTCAGATACAGTAAAATGAAGACGTAGCTCATGGCGCTGCTAGCGCTGAATTAGACACTAAGCAAGCACATCAGTCTGCTGAACATCTCTTTGGAAAATTTTGAGAGAAGACAACAACAACATTTCTATAGGATAAGATGATGCAAAAGTTCAAGAACAACAAGATCAGTCTACAACAACCCAGCCGAGGCATTCGAAAGTGAATTAGATGCTAGATGGCTACTTGAAGGGACAAGTGATCAAGAGAATGAAGAAGAATCCCCAAGGACCAAGCGACCATGCTCACCTCCTGAGGATTTCCCAGCACAGAAGCATCTTAAACGCTTTGTGGCAGTTGTTAAGTAGCAAGCGCAGACAAGAAACAGGAGAAGCAATCTCAACAACGGGAAAATAACACTGCTATGAAATGAAACAGTCTCATGTGGAACTGAATCTGTAAAGTACAATGCTCCAAGATGTATTGGAAAGATTGGAGTATATTGTATTAGCTACTCAGTACTCGGACAGACTCTACTCCAAGCTATGGGCAACAATACTTCTAAAGTTCTTACTGCTTTGGGATCAATATTTGAAGTTGTATCTTTTATCCCATTTAGTATCATAGAACTAACATACCGATTTGTCAGTGCAACATGAACAAATAGGGAAGAAATGCATAAGAAAATGACAGAACACAATTCCTTCGTATGAGAAAATTGACGCCCTCATTTCTATTATGGGAGACAGATTGAAAAAGAATACTTTAGGCCTTACATCCCTGCAAGGCGAAATCACCCAGCTGCAAAGTGAAAGAAACATTGACAAGGCCACGCTGGACAATATTCAGATCCTACTAGAACTCAGCATGGGTGTGAGTATTGATAGTGTCAAGAAGAGGGAAAATTGAACCAAAGGCTATCCAAACGCTAATATAGGAAGGAAGAGGAATAAGCCTTCCTTGATGAGCGACGCGGGCAAACAAAAGAAGCTAGGAGACTATGGAGAGAATGTAAAGCTTGGGAGATGGAGGAGTTTAATCAATCTTTTGCAGAATCTCGTCGCACATTGAAGAGCGCTATTGCTCAACCGAATGCAAATCTGCATGTGTGAACACTATTGCCACATGGTTAGTTTCTAATGACTTCTCAGATTGGGAACATCACCCGACCTCTAGACACACAACCGACGCTAATACAACTCTTTCAATATTCAAGCGCCATGAGAATTGGTTAAGCAACATCACTCAGCGAGAATATCAATCCTTGGTGGTTGCATAAATTCCTTCCAACAGGAATCCAAGAAGAAAGAGATTAACAAATGGAGACTGGCAAAAATATCAGATACTTCGACCATCTAAATGTTGGTGGACACTACAAGTGAGTTCAAGAAGAAAATAAGGATCGGCAGAAAGCCTACATAAAGGATCTTCATGCTGGAGTACTTCCTCAAAGGAGATAGATATGATTGGAACTTGTGTTGAAAATAAAGATATATAATTAAGGCCCATTGATAAGCTCAAATTCTGCTCAAGCAACTCTATCTTTTCTAGCTTGGTGTTTCAATTATATTTTTAATATTATTGATTTGTTTGATTATGTTTGTGCCTTAAATTCTGCGCAAAAATTATTGAAATGAGATCAGAAGCACTTGGACTTGCATAAAAATGGGGATTTTTTTTCCATAGGTGAAAACCATGTAGCTAACTGTGTCACCAACCATGGGCCGCATCCATATGAAGAAAAAAAAATCCCGCCCCCTCCTGAATTAAATTCTCTTCCTAAGCATTTAACTTAGATTTTAAATGAAGGTAGCATGTATCATGTGATTATTTATGCTTATTTGTCTGATGTTGAGGTTGATAAACTGTTAAGGATTCTTAAAGAATATAAGTCTACAATAGGTTGGTCAATGTCTGATTTAAAAGGTATAAGCCCATATATTTTCATGCAAAAGATTAGCTTGGAAGTGTCTTCTGAACCATCTGTTCATCAAATTAAAAATGACGAAATCCAATAATGCCAGAATTTGTTAAAAAGGAAGTGCTTAAATCCTATTTATGTTATTGAGTAGGTTAGTCAAACCCATGCTGTTCCTGCAAAGGGTAGAATGAAAATAATATTTAATTATAATAATGAAGCTACTGTAACTCGAACTATTACAGGTTGGAGGGTTTGTATGGATTGTCATAAGTTAAATGTTGTCACCCGAAAGGATCACTTTCCTTTAACTTTTATGGATCAAATGTTGGATAGATTAGCAGGTACAAATTCTATTATTTTCTTGATGGACTTGGTTATAACCAAATCATGATTGCACCTGAAGATTAGGAAAATACCACCTTTACAAGCCCTTATGGTACTTTTATTTTCTTATAATGCCATTTGGTTTATGTAATGTACCTGCTATGTTCCAAAGCTGTATGATGGCTATATTTCATGGAATGGTTAAGATACTATGGAGGTTTTTGTTGATAATTTTTTCAGTTTTATGGTCATCTTTTGATCACTGCTTGCATAATCTTTCTTTAGTTTTGCAGAGATGCGATCTGGTGTTAAATTAGGAGAAATGTTATTTCATGTTTAGGGATACTAATTTTTCTCCGAAATCAGATTTCTTCTATAGGATTAAAAGCGGAAATCAGATTTCTTCTATAGGATTAAAAGCGGACAGAGCGAAAATTACAACAATTGAGAGACTTCTACCACCGAAGAATGAAAAAGCTGCCAAAAGTTATAGGCGATTTGTTCGTGATTTTTAAAATATTACTTAGTTTATTTGTCAATTATTAGAAAATATTGCATTTGATTTTAATGATGTTTGTTTGCAGGCGTTTGAAATTTTTAAACATGGTGCGCTTATTTTGATTACACCGATTGGTCTCAACCTTTTGAAATAAAGTGTGATGCAAGTGATTATGCCGTGGGTGTAGCTTTGGGCAGAAAAGTGGTAAAATTTTCTGTGTAATTAATTACATGAGTAAAATGCTTGATGATGCCCAACAAAACTACACACTACTGAAAAAGATATTTTGACTATAATATATGCTTTTGATAAGTTTCAGTCTTATTTTATCGGCACTAAAATAATTGTGTATACTGACCATGTAGCTATCAAGTTCTTATTAATAAAAGGAGGCAAAGCCCAGACTAATCAAATTGGTGTGTTTGCTATAGGAATTTGATTTGGAGATTCATGATCGAAATGGTTACAAAAATGTGGTAGTAGATCATCTATCTAGGCAGAAAATATGGAAGAGGTTAAAGAAAAGTAGATGTCAATCGAGGAGGTTTCTAGATGAACATGTGGTTATGGTGGAAGCTAATTAGCCTTGGTATACTGATTTTTTGAATGACTTGACAAGTGGGGCGATACCACCAGATTTGACATATTACAAGAAGAAGAAATTCTTCTATGATGTCAAGTTTTATTTGTGGGATGATTTGTATGTGTTCCGAAGATGTTAGGGGGTGCGTGCCTGAAGAGGAATGTGTAGGTAATGTCTATCAGTGTCATTCTTCACTAAGTGGTGGTTATTTTGGGGCAAATAGAACAATCATGAAGGTATTGGAAAGTGGATTCTATTGGCCGTCTATCTTTAATAATTGCTAGGTATTTGTGATGCAGTGAGATCGTTGTCAGAGGTTAGGAAATATTTCAATAAAACATGAGATGTCTCTAACACATATAATAGAGATTGAACTTATTTATGTATGGGGCACTGCCTTTATGGGACCATTCCCATCATCTTATAGGTACCTCTATATATTGTTAATGGTATATTATGTATTTAGGTTGATCGAAGTTATTCCTACTCAGACAAATGACTACAAAGTTGTACATAGGTTCTTGAGAAAGAATATTTTTACAATTAGTTTGAAACTCCAAAGGCGTTAATCTGTGATGAGGGTTTGCGTGTTTACAACAAGTGCTTAAATAAGTTGTTACAAAAGTATGGGGTTAAGCATATGGTAACGATTGTTTACCATCCTCAAGAAATGGTCTAAAAGAGTTAGCAAATCGAGAGTAAGTAGATTTTAGAGAAAATAGTACGTTCAAGTAGAAAAGATTGGTCATTGAAGTTAGACGATACATTATGGGCATATCCGACTGCATACCAGACACCTTCGACACTTCTACTTATCAACTTGTGTTTGGAAAATCATGTCATTTTTTAGTTAAGTTTCGGCCTCAAGGTTGTGAATCCAACTCAATGGGATTAACGAATTAAAAAATATGATGTATTGGAGCTCCCATATTTATAACGAAAGAACGAAGAGGTTCCAAGACAAAATGGTAAAAAAGAGAGAGTTTCTAATTGGATATCAAGTTCTAGTGCTCAACTCTAGGCTATGACTTTTTCTAGGAAATCTCAAATCTAAATGGTTTGGACCTTTTTTTAATTACGAATATCACTCCTACTGGTGCAACTCTTAGCCCCAGGTAGTAGTACTTTCATTGTAAATGGAAAATGAATCAAGTGTTACGATGACATGCAGAAGAAGGAAGAGGTGTTTTGTATCCATACTTATGAGCCTTAGAGTGAAACTGGCGTTTGGCTAAAGATCTAGAACTTAGCGCTAGTTGGGAGGCAACCTCTATTTTTATTATCTTTTCTATTAGTACTAATGTTTATTTGTTTTATAATTCTTTTAGTGTCGGGCTACTACATGCTCATATCTGCTAAAAAATGACGAGTGTAGTACCAAAAAGCAAGTTTGGGGTGCGTTGTTACGATCAATCAATTGGAGTAATGGCATGATACCGCCGCTTCACTAGAACACTGGAGTACACCTAAGACGCACCACTTCTTTTCCATAAATTTGTTCGTAGAACAAGTTTGGGCAGGGGGGCTAAATGGTTCATCTTAGTTGATTTACTGCCGTTATTATTTCTTAACACATGAAGGGTTGCATTAGTAGTATTGTTTTGCCTTGTTGGTAGAAATTTTATTTCGTTTATTACTTTTGTAGGATTTGATAATTAGTAGAATTGTGCATCTTGAGTCATGGGTTGATGATAAAATTAATGATGATGTACTTATGACGAGCTGATTTTCGAAAAGAACAAATTCAAAGTACACATAGTAGAGCATGATAGGCATGAAGAGACTAAGATGAACTAGTAATTTGAATAGTGACCACACACACGGTGAGATTTTGAGCTTGAATATGAAACTTCCATCTTCGGAGTTTTAGATCGTTCATTTGGTGTGCTTTGTTGGTCATAATGAATAGAGTCTCTAGAACTTTACGTATATCTTCTTAAAAATGCATTGTGTGTGTTAGTATTGATTTTAGGCCGTGTTTGTTATTTTAAGCCCACCTAAGCCTTAAAAGGTCTCTACCATATAATATTATAATCGTTAATCAGCCAGTCTCAGCCTTAGCCTAATCTTTGATAGCCACGTTATAACTTTTATCTATTTTAGGATTTTTCCTACTACTTGGACTTTTTTTATATAAACTTGTCGCAAAAGTCACTCTAAATCGCTAGGATTAGAACGACCCTCTCAAATTGCAATTGTAAGATTTTTGACAGAGGTAGTATATAGAATATCGAATCCACAAGGAGGATTATCTGTGAGAATCGACTTTAGCACTTTCGAATTAATAAGGTCAAATGTAAATTGAGAGAGAGGACTAATCTAAATGACATAAAGCAAATAAATGAAAGTAAGGAGGGAAACGATAGATGAGAAGATATTCCCGAGGCTCGGTTTCACATAAGCAAGATGGAATTAATATTTAGAAAAGATTATAAGACATTATTGTGAGATTTAAGTGATTGAATTTCCAAACCAACCGACGTCCCAATTGGGTGCGAATTCTAGAATTGAGGTTGAGGTGCCCCTAATCCCCTAGAATCGGTGAGTACACAAGGTTCAATGTAGACTACCTACACGAATAAGTAATTATAATCCAATCTCGAGCCCTAAGATTCTAGTTACATAAGACTAGAAAAGGATAGCCCGACTTCTCCTACGCTAAAGACCGGTGTAAGGGTGTAGTTCCTACACACACGACTTAACATAATTTCGTCCATCCCAACCAACGCCCCCAGACTCTACTCCCCCTCTCAGTAGAGATTCTCCTCCATAGGTCTCCCTCCTACCGATTGGGTCTGTATTAACCTAATTTTCCGGGATTAATTCCCCACCTGAACAAACTAAGGTGAAGCTATTGTTCCCTACGCTCCATTAAAATCTAGTCGACAAGCCTCGAAAGGGTAGATATCCCTAGCCTAGGGAGTCAACTATCATCATTCAATTGCATGACTAATTGAAGTGATCCTAAACCACCGAAAGACGGAGCGACCATAAGCAAGCCTGTGGTCGAAGGCTTAATTTTAATTAACCATCATTATAAATTAACCAAACCATAACCATGTGTTACCACAACCCACAACAAATCCAATAATCAACCAACTAATCATCAACCCGAAGCTTGGGCTGCTTTCGAGCTTTGGGAAACACGAAGATCACTCATAAACCATTAAATTATATAAAAAAAACCAACAACATCAAGCAATAAAATAATAAAAATTGAAAATAAAGATAAGGGATAAGAAAATGTTTAATGTATTGAAGAACCCTCGTAATTCTTTGACAACCTCGATAGGTGTCACAAGCCAGTGAGTAATTCCCAATTTCTCCTTCAAAGATGGCTTCTTCTTTGAAGAGGAGGAAGACCCTCAACTATGAACTATAAAATCTAAAATTCTAAGAAGAAAAAGAGAGAAGAGTATGAGGGATGATTACAAAAGGAGGCTATTGTGAAATGTTACAAATGAAAGGGGGGAAGGAGTATATATAGACTCCAAACCCTAAAAATATTAAAACATCCAAAATTAGCTGAAAATTCCCTTTTAGTAAGGGTAATAAGGTAAAATTACAAAATGGAATGCTTGGGGCCATAAGTTGTTGAGTCGAGCCCTCGTATGCGCTCGGCTCGGCCTTCTCGCGATATTTGGGAAACATCAATGTAGAATCACCTCTCAGCCTAAACGCAAAAGTTCTAGATCTTTGTCTCATGGTTGGGTAGCATCTTCAATTGCTTGAATCGGAGTCCATATAGGAATGTTACGGCAAAAATACAGAGGAGACGAGCTGAAAAAAGGCCGAAACTAGCCCACTACCAGACCAGCTGCCGGCGGCAGGGGGCAGTACTGGACGCATGAGTAACACACTGGATGGCTACTAGACTAGCTTATGGACCGGCAGCCAGCGGTAGCCATCAGTACCGGTCCGGTTTGGCCTATTTTCTACCCGTCGCACGCCGTCTTCTTTTGCTGCCGATTTGGACCCTTTTCTCTCGTTTTCTTGGCCAGACTTCTTCGTGACTTTTGTTCATGACTTAATGATCTTCAAATTAAACTTTGATGGTGTTCAATTTGGCTGCATTTGTGCCTCGATATGTGGGCCCGCATGGGGAATCAAGTGCAAATGGGCTCCTTGAGCCTCTTCACCATTTTGAGGCCTTTCCACCCATTTTCTTGCCTCAACTCCATCACGACATTTGTTTGTGACTTGATGAACTTTACTTTGGGCATGATCCAAGCCCAATTTGGGCTTGTTCGGGCTTAGTTTGCGAGCTAGGGTGAGGAAACTGATGCCAATGACCCTTGATCTTCCAGATTTTCCTAACCTTCAATACATGACTAAAAAACATCCAAAAGTGCATCAAATCATATTAAAAATAAAATTTAACCCGTAAATACAATTAAACACGAATTGCACTTAAACATGATAAATATTTACATTTCTCATATGAATATGAACGTGAAATATACAAGAAAAACAATACTTTTCATGTTCATTAGTGGTGGAGATGGGTGGTGAAGGATGAGTGAGATAAATAGAAAAATGGTTAAACAGTGAAATGTGGAAGTATGATTTTAGAAAATCAATCATTATAGGAAAAAACAAGATTAGCTTGTCTACCTTTAAAAAACAATAAAAAAATAAAATAAAATAAAAGGTAAAAAAAATATATATAAAATTTTGATGTTTTCATGTAGTAAAGAGTAGCACTAGTCAAAATTACACCCTCGCACTGTTAATTTTGAAAAAAAACTGAAGGCAGTCAAGAGGGTCTAGTATCAATATGAGTTGTATGACATGAAAAGTTAGCAAAATAGTACTAACTTATATCAAGAGAGCTAGAGAAGGATTGGTGGATGTAGTGTACATGAAGATTTTAGAGATATATGAAGAAAATTATCTTGTAGCTATGCTGAGATTTGGCTGAGAGGATTGTGAGACATTAATAAAAGGGTAGTTGAGGTTAAATACTCAATTAGTCTAAGTCGAGTCACTATATCCATATTTTATCTCACCTTATCCAAAGATCCTATGTTATAACCCAAAGAAAATGTTATTTATGATTCTTTGCTCACACATATCAAAGGCAATGGAGAGGCTAGACAATAGTCAAACACTTGGTAGATCTTGATATGAACTAACTTGAGAGTAAACACATCTCGTTCTATACAATTGAGTAATGAGCGATGCATTATACTGCGAAGATCACTTATTTGAGTGTCAAGTCTAAAGAGTAGTTGACGCATGCTTATTCAATATATGCCTACATTACTATGTCGTATGTTTTGAAAAGGTTGTGGTCAAAAGCTGGATTCATCGTCAGTTTATCTTATATCTTGTTCTTAACCTCTTTATTTTGTTGTTTGGGGACGAATAACAGGTAAATTTTTGTGCATTTGATAAATGTGGTTTATCCATGTTTTAGGGCTCGTTTACATAGCAAAAAACATATAAAGGCATGTACAAATAGGCTCATTTGCCTTTCTTTTCATATTTTGTGTGAATTTCATGTATTTGTATGTTTTTTAGTGTTTTATGTATTTTTAGGCAAAAATATGCAAATATAGAATCCCGAGAAGAAATAAGCGAGAAACGGGATAAATTGGAGTTAAACTGCGCAGCTGTAGAACAATGAGCACAACAGTTGATGTAGAAGTCTAATTACACGATTCTTAACTGGTTGGAAAGCTAAGAGATCTACAACTTCTATGTTGGCAATATTTTCCAATTCTAACTACAATTCAGAACTGCAGGAGAATGAGCATAACAGTTGATGTAAAAGTTTAAATTACACGATTCTTAATTCGTTGGAAAGCTAGCAGATCTACAACTTCTATGTTGACAATATTTTCCAATTCCAACTGCAACTTATCATATATTCCAAAGAATTTTGGAGATTTGCAAAATATTATAGTGTGTGGCACGATATATCTCTAGTATTTCGCTCATATCTTAGTTATACACATCCTATGAAGGTGAAACCAGTGACATTGGAAAGACAATATGAATATCTACAACTTTGTCAGAAATAGCCAATGTCGATTTCCAACCGAAAGACCTTAAGAACTAGCTTTAAGGTTGGGTAAATAGTGCAGTCTGTTACAAAGGCCGAAATTGAAAAGCAGGAGCCTTTGCTCGGCCAGGTAAAAATTTGACCAGTTGAGCAAGTGCCACAGGGTGAAAATTAAAGTTTTTGAAGAGCATTTGCATGATCGTGGAATATTTTGCCCAGCCGAGCAAATACCGCCGTCAGCCACATGTAAATATGCGTTTTGTCGGCTCAGGTTCAATTCCATTTTAACCAAGTTTATACACTCATATCAATACCCCAAGGCTCTAATACATCAAGGGACTGGCTTTACCATTATATACACATTATACACGAATGGAAGAGGTCGTAGAAGAGTCGGGAGGAGAAGGAGTAGCAATAAAACGTCCAAAGAGAGCACACCTCTTTGCCACAATTATGTGGTTTTATCAATTCAATTATTTCTTTTCTTTTTCTTCAAAACAATGATTTCCTATTGTATTCATTTGATTAGTTTTTCTATGGAGTGGTCGTTTTTTAATTCTAGGGTTTGATAGTAGTCTAGCAGATGATTGATTATTTATTTTGTGCAAGTATAAACCTTTTATTTAACTTATTCATACTCCCTTGATTAATTTGTTGGTAATCATAGAGGCTACATGATTATGCTTATTTGTTTAATTGGATTGAGATTGCAAGATGATACCCAATAAGTAAACATAAGAATGTATAATATGTTTAATTGCTAGATCGAGAGATTGGAATTAGGCGTGAAGGGAATATAATCTTTAGATTTTATAGAGTAAATCATTGAAGTGAGGTATGATACACAATTTGATAATTAATATACGATTTAACTAGTTTGAGAAAGTGGTTAATCTATAATTTACTCTTATAAGAAGAATATTAAGGAATACATGTTTGATTGAATTTATTCTTTTCATATGCTAGATGAAAATCAATGGTCCTAGGATTTGTCATTATACATAGGAAACACCTTAATTAAATCTTGCTCCTGTTCAAGTGTTAGTTTAATTTATTATGTTGCTTTACTATGCTTTAGTAGTCATGAATTGATTAACGATAATCTACATAAAAGTGGGTTATTAAATATTAGTACTTACTATCGCAGATCCATGTGGATACAATACTCTTTTTCATCGCTACTACATACTCCGTCGTACACTTGCATTTTAACACTAAAATCATAGGCGATCAATATTTTCAAAATTTTTAATTTTTAAAAAGTTACTTTTTTTTGGATTATGTATAATGATTTATTTTGATTTTTAATTTTGTATATAAATTAAAATGTCAGCTAATTTAATTAATATTTTTTGGAAGGGTAATATATAATTATCTACTGTTTTTCGAAGATTAAAAAAAATTACTTTAGTTTTATGTTTTGGTATTTTAATGATTTTGGATTGTCTGGTTCATTTTTTGTCATAACATATATTGATACAAAAAATAAAAAAAAAATTGTTATTACAATTTATAGTATAAAAGCTTAGATATATTAGTTAAAGTGATTTGTTGATTGAATTGGTCTGTTTTTTTCTTTCTCTTTTTTTTTTTTTGTTTAAATGAAAATTAGGTCAACTACAAAAATAATGAGTTGATTATTTTAAATATGTCAAAATAATATAGTAGTTTAGCACTCGTATGCTTAATGAACTAATAGGATTGCTCATGGGATCTCAAGTTAATATTACAAAATTTAGTATGTGTGACTTCCAAACAAATATTATTAAAAATACCTGGGAAAAAAATAAAAGCTAATCCTTTATGTTAGGGCCAGTACGAAATAGACATCTATGTTTCATATTTTTAATTTTAGTCCATATGTATTAGGGGGTGTCCAATTTGAGGACAAAGCGTATCTTCGGTCACTTAAGTTGCCTGAATTAGCACGTGAGTGTCATGTATCAGACTAACAGCCCAAAGGAGATAGATAAATCAATTAATCATAAGCTTTTCCACATTAGCAAAAAATTGGGGGGGGGGGGGGGGGGGGGGAGAGAGGGGGGAGAAATCCCACTGAATAAAATATCTATAACTACTTCCCCCAATTCAAAGACCTAAAGTTCTACTTTCCCTCTAATTCGGCTGGTATTGCGGTTGGTGTCCGGTGTGCTATTGTGGTCTTCGATGCGCCCTTGCATGCCAAGACTCTAGAGAATAGTGGAAGACAATTTTATGGGTGCCTGAATTACATTGTACGGAAAGCTTGCTCATTTGTCTTATCCTTTAATTTAACTATCATGAAGTGTAATACTTCATTCTTTGCAGACTGGTTATTGTAATTTTTCATGTGGGCTGACCAGCTAATGAGAAATTGTGCAATTTCCACTGTGTGAAGTGAAAATATTGCTCTTAAGATGAAGTGAAGCTGATGATGTTATGCAACAAAGAAACGAGTGAAGAGATAAAGAATTGAACGAACAACGTAAGAGGTAAAAAATCTATGTTCGCATCAAGACCGTGAACAAAAAACTTTGGAGGATTGGAATCATAATTCCTCATATTTGTTGTCTTCTTTTGGTGCTCTCATTACTTGTACTTCATCCCTCAATATAAGAATGTTAGGAGCAAACTAGTATAGGGAGATATGTACTAGCTAGAAACTGGTTTCTCATCTGTTTGTGTAGTAGGCATGTATGTAGTTGATAGTGACTTTTGTAATTTAAAGTTAAATGTTGATGTAGTTAGGAGATTTTAATTGAGCTTTGTTAGTTTCATGTGATTTGGTAATATGATGTAGTTGACGTTGGTGCATTTTAAATTTTGTATTTTCAACATAATATTCAGTTGTGACAAAATTTCATGACTTCATTGCACTTATATTAGCAACTAAGTTCTGTTTAACTGATAAATGAGAAAACATAAATGCATATTTTAAATTCCAGAAATAAAATGTAATAAAAGAAGTTGAGAAAAATGCTTTCAAAAGAGAATTGCGCATTGGTCATTTTATCATCTAAATAATGTAGTGACAAACATCCAGCAATAGATGTCATATACATCAGCTCAAACTATTCAAATAGGACAAAAAAAAAACAACTGTTGAAAACAACTGAGCTAAAGTCATTTCCGTCAAATGCCATACACATCTAAAAAAAGTGATTTCCATCACACATCCTGCTAAACACTAGCTTCTAGTTCCCATTTCTTCGTTTTAACCACTGGTGTAATGGACAAGTCCATGTATTTGGTTCCATTCTCAATCGCCAACTTCTTTTTCTCCTTTGGTTCAGGCTGAACTGTTGAGTTTTTTAAGTACACAATAGACAATAAACCTCCCCTTAATAGAGTTGGTGCTCTAATCTGTACTCCAGTTGCAACAAGATAAGGATGAGGTGCCTGATATGTTTGGGGTGGAATACTTGACTGGCTTGCTTGTCTAGTAGGTATTTCTAACTTGGTGGGTTTTAGGGGGCCCTCCCAAAATATCAACATAATCTTTAGTTGATTGCATATTTGGTTGGCAAAGTGGTTCTTAAATTAATTCAACATCTTTATCATCTTGGAGTTGAAAGGAACTTCTCTGTAAGCCTTTTTCCTAACACAAACTGATCATTAGAATTATAAAACACACATAACATATTGATAAATTGTTATAAAATAAAAATTATTCATACCTTTTTTTACTTTCTCTGCTTTCTTCTGTGTCAAATTAAGGAAATCAGATTGTCCTGCCTTAAAGTAAGCTTTTGGGGCTTGTGATGTTCGTTCCCACTTCTCCCCATCATTAATTGTTGGTACATAGATGGGCGAGTTTGCAGTGGTCTATCATGTTAGGAATTAACCCACACACGATCACGATATTGAAAGAAAACAAGAACGGGAAAACAACACTCAGATTTGGTTACTCAGTTCGTTACGATGTGTAACTACGTCTGAGGGCGATACCAAGCCAGGGATTTCATGAATTTTCAACCAGCAATTATAACAATGAGAGAACAACTATATATAATAGCTAATGGGCCAAAATCTAACTTCAAACTTGAGGCCCAAGAAAACTACCACGTCTAACCGTCGCGGCCGCGATACGTAAAGCTCATCATTAGCTTAACCACGATGTATTTGTTGCTACCGCGACCAAAGCCTGCCGCGGCCACGATATGTCCACAGTGCCGAATCACAAACTAGCACACTTCTATCACGACCACGACCTGTGCCTGTCGCGGCCCCGATGCCTTTGCAGTTCCAAACATATCTCATAAGTAAGCTTTTGTCGCGACCGCGACTCACCCTCTGTCGCGGCCGTGACTCTTCTCGCAAATCAACCTCCACCATAATAATCTCCCACTTGGAGACCGATCACTCTCAAAACATCTCTTCTTCTTGTACTCCTCTTCCCGGTATCTGCTTAGTATTTCCTAGCATCTTCTTCAAGTACCAAGGCCAATTGAAGTTATGCATAACTTCAATTTCTCTAAGGTCACCACCTTAGTAAACATGTCGGCTGGATTCTCACTCTCGAGAATTTTCACAAGTTGCAAGGTCTTTTTCTCCAACAGGTGCCTTATGTCTTGATATATCAACTCAATGTGCTTAGTCCTTGAATGAAAAGTCGGATTACTAGCCAAGAAAATTGCACTCTGACTATCGCTGTAGAGAACACTATTTGCATGCTTCCTCCCTTGATCCAAGAAAATCTGCAACCACACCATCTCTTTGCTCGCCTCTGTCACAGCTATATATTAAGCTTCTGTGGTGGATAGAACAACAACTTTCTGCAACTTCGATGTCCAAGAAATTGTTGTACAACCATAAGTGAAGGCATACCCGGTAGTACTCCTTCTCCCATCAAGATCATTTGATGCCAAATCTGCATCAACATAACCAACCATCTTGGAATTTCTCCCATCAAAGCACAACGCTTTAGTCGTGGTACCTCTCAAGTATCGCAGTACCCACTTCACAGCTTCCCAATGTTGTTTCCCCGGATCGCTCATGAACCGGCTTACTACTCTCACTGCATGCACAATATCCAGCCTTGTACACACCATAGCATACATTATACTTCCAATTTCCTAAGCATATGGGACATTTTTCATTTGGGCACGTTCCTCCTTAGTACTTGGCGACTGCTTCTTCGATAGCTTGAAGTGACTTCTCAACGGAAGACTCACAGACTTCGAATTCTCCATGCTGAATCTTTCCAGGACCTTCAGGATGTAATCCACATGCGAAAGATATAATCTCCCTGCTGCTCTATTCCTCTCGATTCTCATACGAAAATTTGCTTAGTTTCTCCAAGATCTTTAATCGGAAACCGCTCAGATAACTGCTTCTTCAACTTATCCAACTCTTTTGGATCAGCTCATCCGATCAACATATCATCAACATATAATAGAAGGATAAGAAAGCTTTTGTCAAACCTCTTGTAGTAGCAAAAATGGTCGGCGTGGCACTTGTGATAACCAATTTCCTCCATGAAGCTGTCAAACTTCTTGTACCAGCTTGCTTCAACCCATACAAGCTATTCCTCAACTTGCACACAAGTTCTTCCTTTCCCTTGGCTACGAATCCCTCTGGCTGAACCATATACAATTCCTCCACTAGATCACCGTGAAGGAATTCCGTCTTTACATCCATCTGATGTAACAACAAGTTCTCTGCAGCAACCATACTCAACACCACGTGAATAGTCGTCAGTTTCATAACAAGAGTAAATACTGTTGGTAATTTAACCCACTCACAACCACGAATACGACAAGATAATCGAAGAAGAAAGCAATAAATAATCACAAAATAACACAGCAATTTGGTAACCTAGTTCTTTACGATGTGTAACTACGTCTGTGGGCGATACTAAGCCAGGATATGCACTAATATGATAAATTTTCGGATTACAATGAGTGGAGAAGGAAACATCTATTTATAATAACCCCAAAACTTGTCCCCCAAGTTTCAACCGCGTCTACGGGTCGCGCTTATGATCCCGAGTCGTGCCCGCGAGGCGTATCGTTAATTTGACGATCGCGCCCGCTACCTCATATTGTGCCCACGATAACCTGTTCGAACCAAGGCTCTGCTTCTCGCCTCCTTGGTCTCGGCCGTGACTCCCCCTCGCGGCCGCGAGTTCTGCTCGCGTCCAATGGATCCTCCCTTCACACCTTTGGTCGGGGCGGCGACTCCCCGCCGCAGCTGTGGCACCCCCTGTGAAACTTTAGGCTCCACATCCAACAAATACATCAGTATAGTCAATACCGAATTGCTGCTCAAACCCTTTCACAACCAGCCTAGCTTTGTAGCGCTTGCGACCATCTGCTTCATTATTGATTATGTAAACCTACTTGTTGTGCAAAGCCTTCATACCCTTGGAAAGCTCACTCAGTTCCCAAGTGTCACTCACACGGAGTGATGCAATTACATCTTCCATGGCAGCTCTCCATTTTCATCTATCAACAAACTTGTTATGTTTCTCCAAAGCTCTCAGGTTCACCACCGTCAATAAGAAATAAATAATAGTTAAAGGGCCAATACCTATCATGTGCACGTCGATCTCTAGCCGGTCTGTGTAGTGGAACAATCTCCTGAGGTGGTGGACAGGGACGGAACCAGGATCATACCTTGGGGGGGGGCCAATAATAAATAAAGATGAGCGATAAATAAACCATACTAATATTTATCATAAAATATTTCAAAATATAGATTACATCTGCGACACATTAAAATTTGGAACGTCGCTCTTGCATATCACGGAAGTCATCTATAAGAGAATCTATACTAAATTCCTTCGCAATCTTCTTTTCAATATATACTAGTAAACAATCACTGAGAAAACCATCTTCCATCTTATTACGAAGCGAGGTCTTCACTATATTCATTGCCGAGAAATACCGCTCTGAAGTAGCTGTAGAAACTGGAAGCGTAAGAATGAGAGTTACCACTCTAAACACAAGAGGGTATATTTCTGATTTTCCAGTCTTTACCATCCATCGACACAAATCAGAAATAGTCTTCAACAATTTAAAATCAAGAAGTTCTCGCACATGATCAAAATGTTCAAATTGCATTCTCAATTGTAGCATCTCATGTCCTTCAAAATCGCTCGGATAATATTTTTCTACCAACCTGCAAATGTCATCAATTCTGAAGGATAGACACATCTCTCTTGGATGTAATGCTGATGCAAGAGTAATTAACTCCACAGTGCTATCACTGAATCTGCTAGTTAATTCTTTTAACTGAGAGTCAATCGTTTCATTAAAAATGTCAAACCTGTAATGATGTCCAACTGTTATATTATCCGGTTGATGGCGAGCTCTTCCTTTCCTTGCAACATATTGAACATTAAAATCCAACAGAGATATGTTGACAGATTCACAAAAAGATTTAACATTTTCAACTAGTTCATCCCATCCGTCATCTCTCAATTTCTGAAGGAGCAACTTAGTAGACGACACCAAATGCATTGCATTCAAAATATCTTGAGATTGGAGTTGCAGAGCTTGACAAAGTATATTAGAAATCTCTAATATTTTTCTCATAAGATGCATTATGAAAACAAATTCAAAAGAAGTCAAAACCTCATACGCCGCATCAGCATCCCCACGCTGAGCATATGTTGTTCCATCATCAACAATAATCATCAAAACTTCACAAGTCGCACTATACATCGTCATCAAGCTGGATATGGATTTCAAATGAGAACTCCAACGAGTATCTCCTGCTCTTTGTAGAGAACCAATCTGATTAAGTCCTTTCCCACTCTCAAGCTCATTAATATCAAGTAAATGAGCAATATTTGAGGCATGGGCAGCTTTCAATTGGTCACTACGCTTACACGAGGCACCAACAATATTGATAATAGAATTCAACTTGGTAAAAAATTGATGGGCGGGTATAACTTCCTTCGAAGCAGCAACTAGTGCCAGTTGCAGACGATGCGCAAAACAATGAACATAGTAAGCATAAGGACATTCATCTAAAATCAAAGCTTGTAAACCATTCCATTCTCCACGCATGTTACTTGCACCATCATATCCTTGCCCTCTAATATTTTGAACATCAAGAGTATGACGAGAAAGGACAGAGATAATACCTTCTTTCAATGTTGATGCGGCAGTGTCTTCAACATGTACGAGTCCAAAAAAACGTTCTTGCACATAGCCATCTTTGTCAACAAATCTCAACACAATTGACATTTGCTCCTTTTTGGATTCATCTCGAGCTTCATCAACTATGATACAAAATTTTGCATCACCAATTTCTTCCCGAATGACATTCTTGACTTTTGTTGCCATGACTTGCAAAATCTGTTTTTGTATTTTCGGTGATTTATATGATGCATTTCTAGGAGCATTATCCAAAACTTCTGCTATTTTGTCATTAAAAGAGCCAATGAAGCTCAAGAGTTCTAAAAAGTTGCCACGATTGATTGACTGTTTGGACTCATCATTACCTCTAAAGGAGCATCCTTGAAATGCAAGCCACCTGGTTGCCTCAATTGAAGCTTTCAAGCGAAGTCTAGTTTCAACAACTTCTTGCTCTGTGAACTTCTCAATATTTTGGGCAATATGAGATTGTTGGTTCATGAGATCCGCACATGCTTTCTCAGCATTTCTATGAGGTGAAGTAAGGTCTTTACCAATATGAGCCAAAAATGAACAATTACTCCCATCTCTCACCTTCTTCCATGATCGAAACCCACTTATAGTAAATGCTTCCAATCCAGGAGGACCATTTTTAGAGTGAAAAACAAAGCATGGTAGGCAAAATGCAGCATCTGTGCTAGGAGAATATTCCAACCAAGACGGGAATAATTTAAACCATGATGCCTGAAAGCTGCGAGAATGCTTTTCTCCTGTTTTTTGATATTTTGAGAGAATTTGTTGATGTGGACCATGTTTGATATAAGCTCTTCTAACTTCATCACGCTTTTCAACAGGATAATTCCATATCGGTGCTCGTAATCCCGGATCACGTACCAACGATTGGATATCAAATCTTCCATCTATCTCAACTCTTAAAGATTTCCTAGGATGATTTTCGGAATCCAAAGATTTAATTTCAGTAGATGAATTTGACGATGAAGATGCTGAAATTTCGACATTCTTTCTTTTAAAGATTTCATCAATTCTCCGTGTTTTTTTCATCTGCAAGGGGGTGGGGGGTGGAGGAACGTAAATCAATCATTTTCTCCCCAAAACCTAGGTTTTACCATTCAACACGATCATGAAAAATCCACTAAACAAACTAATCAAATAACATAATCGTAGCAAGTCTTATATTACTCACAAAAATATCAATATAGGTATTAACATCAAAATCACAATTCACAATTTACAAGTCACTACAATAGCAATGTTATAAATTCTACCATATTCATCATCATTCATCAATATAATTAGATATATTCACTTTACTAATTTTAGCAAAAAGAAAAGAAAGAATGTAAATACCTAATTTCTAGAGAGGGCCGTTGTTGAGAGGTATTCTTTGAAGTAGCAGGAGTCTTTTTTGTTTAGAAGAAGCAGAGGATTTGGAAAGTAAACTTTAACTTTTAGAAGATAGGCGGCAGAGGATTTATATATGAATTAAATAGTATCAATTCTAGGATCTGTTGATTTTGTTTGGGCAAAGGAATTGAAAATAGGCCCACATGCTACAGCCCACTATCTAGGAAATAAAGGTTGCCTACAAATTAGGGGGGGCCACTTTTCTATTTTTAGAAAATCTTGATGAATATTAGTTATTCAAAAAATATTTTTAATAATTTGGGGGGGGCCATGGCCCTCCTCCCCACTGCCTTCCGTCCGTCACTGGTGGTGGAGTTCTTGACTCATCCTCCAGAACCTCCTCTTCAACCTGGCCCTCCTTATTCTCACTCAAGTTTTAGATCTCTAACTCGACTACCTTGGGATTTGAGTTGTCGGAGCTCGATGCCTTCAATATGTCCTTGTGCATAACCTGTTCAGTAAACACCACATCTCTACTACAAATCACCTTTTGGTTCTGCTCATCTCAGAGCCAATAACCAAACTCATCGCTCCCATAACTAATGAGCGTATATTTAAAAGATTTAGCATCCAATTTACTTCTATCAATCGAACTAACATGAGCATAAGCTACACAACCAAAGATACGCAGAAAGGACAGGTTTACCTCCTTTCCAGTCCATACCTCCTTCGGTATCCGATTCTCTTGTGGGATCGATGGGCCTCTATTGATCAGATATACAGCTGTATTTACAGCATCCGCCCGAAACATCTTTGGCAACCCGCTTTTTAGCCTCATGCATCTAGCTCGTTCATTCAGTGTTATGTCCATCTGTTCTGCTACTTCATTCTGCTGGGGAGTTTGGTTTCAACCATGGCTTTACACTTCCTGAAAGTATCGAACGCATTGGATTTACTTTTCAGAAAATAAACCCATACCTTTCTCGTGGAATCATTGATGAAGGTCATGTAGTATGAAGACCCTCTAAGGGACGTCACAGGCGCTGGTCCCCATAGATCATACTGGACCAATTCCAACTTCTCAGTCTTCAAGGCTCTGCCGACTCTTGAGAAACTCACTCGTCTCTATTTCCCAAACACACAGTCTTCACATAGGCCGACATCAACAATCTTCAAGCGAGCACATCATGGCTAATCCGGTCTTCCACGAACGGACCAAACACCTAGAGATTGACTACCACAATGTTCGAGAAAAGTATAAATCAGGGTTCATCGATTTACAGCATATTCAGTCGAAGATCCAACTTGCGGACTTTTTCACCAAGATACTCGGTCCCACACACTTCAGATTTCTTATGTCCAAGTTTGGACTACTAAACTTCAACAGTAGTCCAACTTGAGGAGGGGGTGTAGAATTATAAATACAATATATTTATTTTTATTTTCTGTTAAGAGATATTTTAGTTAGTTACTAGCAATTACATAGAATTGTTAAACACTAGATAGCAACTATTATAAAGAAAGGGACTCTTAGTTGTAAAAATAGATTTTTCCATACGAACAATTTTTTCTCTCTTATTTGAGAAGTTAGTCTAGAAGCTTCTTCAGCTTCTTCAAACATGGTTGATGTTATTTGGATAGTCAAAGTAACTAGGTCTGACGAAAGCTGGTACTGTACAGGGTTTTGTGCCCACAAGGACGGATATATTATCACTTCCAACTTCGGATTAGGTAACGGGACCAAATTTGAAGTTCGCAATCGTCGTGGTGACTTCATTGGCGCTAGAAGAGCTTCAGGCATTACTTATGCTGGTGTGGCAGTTCTTAAGATACGTACTAAAGGAAATAGTTACGCTTCTATCGGAGATGACAGCGGTCTTAATGCAGGAAGAATGGTGTTTGGAATTTCGCACCCGTTAGTTTTCGAATTCACATTCTTAACAGGCTACTTGGTTTCTGGATTAACGAGTAAGAGTGATGCGAGGTCAAACTTTCAACCCCTGGATCTTCATATTCAATCTCTCAATCGTAATGCAAGGTTTTTGCGTATTGCCGGATTCGTGAGTAGTTTCGAGGAAATGGAAATTATGCACTCACTGGGTACTCCAGTTTTTAACTCATGTGGTGTCATTGTTGGCATGCTTATCGGAACAAACAATGGTTATGATTACGTTGTTTCAGCACAATCTCTGAAACAATTTCTTAGTTTAGCTAAAGTGCCTAGTACGCTTCAAGGCACAGATGAAGAAGGCTCTAGTAGGGCATTGTAATGACTGGTATGTTTTCATTAAATTTAGCTAGCTAGTATGTTTGTTTACAATCTGGACAATATTGTTCTTTCTTCTGTAGTCATTCTTATATTTTTTGGTTTATACATAATTTGCAGGAGGAAGACAACTTTTGCCCCATCTCACAAGCATTGCAGATTAATTGTGATCTTTTTCGCCTCCTACGAAGCTCTATGTTCTACCATTCCTCACCATGTATTACCACTTTAAACTTTTATTTCAAGAATTGGTATGTTTAATATTTGGTTAAGATGTTTGGATTTTATTATATGTCTATTTGGATATCATGACACTGAAAATTATTATTAGGATTGTTTTCATGTTGATGTATTTTCATATTACTTTTATGATTATTGGGAATGTTGATGATTTATGTTACAACTAGTATAATACTCAATTTGAACAATATTTGAAAGATGAAATAAATTCAAATTATGAAGTTTATAAATTTTAATAAAATGATGATTAATATATTATAAAAACTATGTGAAATAAATATATTAATTTAATTAAATGTTTTTTTTTATTCAGTAATTTATCGTACCCCACGTATGAATAGCACATGAAAGCGTTAACTTCAGATACTAATCCTATATTGTTGGCCTTATCATAGATGCCACCCTAACAATAGTGACAATTGAAACAAATAAATGTTACTTTTTTTTTATTAGAAATATCAAATTACTTAGAAACAAATCACATATATGTATATATATGTATATAGAAATATATTGGAATTTGAAAATAAATAAATGTTACTTTTTTTTATTGGAAATATCAAATTACTTAGAAACAAATCACATATATGTATATATATGTATATAGAAATATATTGGAATTTGAAAATAAAAGAGAAAATCTTATATTTGTTCAAAAAATATGAAGAAAAATTCTAAAAACCTAAACAGATTTTTTAATAAAGTTTATGTGAAAGTAATATTAATAATTAGTTTATTACATATGAGTTTGATTGGTTAGTGTTGAAGGAAAAACACAATTAGTGTGCCTTCATCAAAAGTAACTGATGAGGGGCAATTTAGGCGTTTCATTATATCTTGTATACATAAACCCTACATGTATGCCTATATAAGAGACATCTATTGTGAAACAATATACGCCGCTTTCCATCTATTTCTGTTTTCTTCTCCTTCTCTTTATTCTTCTCAGTTTACTTTAACACATTATCAGCACGAACTTGCTCTACGGTGAAGAAAAAAAAAGGAGGAATCATCTAAGGGAGATCCACGTTGGTGAAAGTAAATACTTTTATTGTGTTGAGAAATACCACAATTGCAAGGTAATTCGAAACCCTAATATTTTTTCAGACTGTTTAATTGATGAACATATTACTGCTCCTGTATTTAGATAAATCACTTTTTGGGTTGCTTATATTTTTTTTACTCTTGTTACTGTGTCTATTACTGCGTCGCGAATCCTTGACTGCAAGTTTCGTAGGTTTAACAGAGATAAGTATTCATTGTTAATTGATAGTGGAATATTTTCTAGCTAATTCCGACCGCCTCAAATAAATTAGAATCTCGTCAAATTAGAGACTAGAATCAAACCTGCAATTCAAATTATTTGCAATTATCATAGGAATTGAGTAGGTAATCATTACACTACCTATATAGAATTCATAGAGTAGGTTTAATTAATTCATGTACATGACTTTTTCAAGTTCTTTTTCAAACCTGCAATTCAAAATATTTGCAATTGTAATAGGAATTGAGTAGGTAATCATTACACTACCTATATAGAATTCATACAGCAGAGTTAATTAATTAATTGTACATGACTTTTTCAAGTTCTTTTTCAATCTGTATGTTATGAAATTGATTGTTTTATTTTTCTTTCTCGAAGCAAGCCTGAATCCAATATATGGTGTTTCATTAAAAGTTTAAAAATCGTTACAGCTGTATTGATCATTTTCGAAATTATACTGCAATTTTGGGGAATAGACTGTTGAGTTTCTGCTGTGTAGATTTTCCGCTGTCAAAATATCTGAGTTGTTGAGTTTTCTGCATGATCTTCCTTTATTTTTATTTTTTGCAATTCTTACAAAATATATAAAATATTCTGTTTGTATCTATATACTTGTTATTGAGTACCTCCATGATAAAGAAAATTCATGGATGATACATATGGTTATAAATTAATGTGATAAAGTATTTTCACAAAGCATCGAAAAATATATATGTGACCAATTTGTCTCAAAATCTAACTCAACCCACATTCTTGAGAAAAAAAATTGTATATTGCTACGCTTGCATAATTAATATATATTCCTTTTTGTTTACAGCAAATGGCTGAACCAACTCGACCTGAATTTGAAATTTTTGACTCAGAAGGAATTGAGTACCATCGTTGGGTTTCGGATGTGGAAACTACCTTCTTAGGGAAGGATTATCTTTCCACAATCACACCATCCACTGACCCAAATGACACAGAACCGTCCGACAAGGTCAAAGCAAACGCCCTAATGTTTCTTAGGCGACATATTGATCCTAGTTTACGCTGGGAGTACCTTCAATTGAAAACCCCCAAAGAACTGTGGGATGCCTTAAAGGAACGTTTTGGAAACATACATGATACTCTGCTTCCAGAACTAACAGTCCAGTGGAATGAAATCCGCTTACTTGACTACAAAAGGGTCAATGATTTCAATAAGGATATGTTACGCCTTAAAGCACGCCTTACTTTCTGTGGAAAGAAAATCACAGAAGATGACATGATACAAAAAACTCTTTCCACCTTTCCTACCTCAGCACTTATACTGGCAAACCAGTATAGACTTGAATATGATAACAAAAGAATCACAACATTTAATAAGCTGATGAACATGCTGCAAGTTGCTGAGAGGCATGACCAAGTTCTTCTGAACAATAATGCCAGGCCTGCTGGGACAAAGAAAATTCCCGAGGCAAACTTTAATCAAGGGAACAGTGGAACGAACCCCAAAGGAAAGGGGGCAGGACGTGCTCATCCTTACCACCGTGGGAATAATGCACCACGGGGTAGGGGCCGTGGGGGCCATGGTAGAGGTCGTGGTCGGGGCCGTGGTGGCCCTCCCACTGGAGGGCGGCAAGTAGGTGTTGGTGCTCCTAGTGGCCACGGTGGTCGTGGAGCTAAGGTGCAAAAGGCACCTAAAAACCCTTCGAACAAAAAGGAACGAGTTGGCAATGAACCTTGCTATAGGTGTGGAGACACCGACCATTGGTATAGCAATTGTCGTGCAAGCAACCAAGTAGCGGCCAACTATAAGAGGTATAGGAAATCTAAAGAACAAGAGACCCACTACATGGAAGGCGAGGATCAACTCACAGACGTTAACGTCACGATTGCAGATTTCAATGGCAACAAGGACTTTGCTCAGTCAATGGATACTCCCGATTTTGACTGATCTGCTTCACTAATTTTTTTTCGAGAATGATGTTAAGGCACTATGCCTCATTTTATTTGGACAATTGTTTTTAGTCTTCAAGTTACTTAGACTGATTGTTTTTTTAGTTAGATTTTTGGAATGAGACTTACTTTTATTGACGTTGGTTTTTCAATAAATTTGAATGTTATTCTAAAGTATTGAATTTATTTGAATTTATTGTACATCAATATACATGGTTCGAAAATAGCATTATCCCAATGTAAAGTAATACATCTGAGGAATAAAAGGAAATATTGAATGACAAGTAAATCATTCTATTGAAATTGAAATACTCAAAAGAAAATGAGATTATGCTTCCAACTAAATTAATAACACAAATCACATTTACTTGCAGGAATGTCTCGCGGAGAAATAGAGTGTTTAGCTGATAGTGGGACCACCCACACAATTTTAAGGAATAGACAATTATTCATTGAACTTATTCCTTATAATTCATCTGTAACTACAATGATTGGGTCATCCCAATTAATAAAAGGGCGAGGCACTGCCAAATTCTTGATGCCTAATGGCACACTTATTAACATCAAAGAAGCTCTGTATGCACCAAGAGCTAATCGAACCTTGTTAAGTTTTAAAGATATTCGTGCCAACGGCTATCATTTGGAAACTCACAGTAAGAATGGAATTGAATTTATATATATTACCTCTAATGAATGTGGAAGAAAACGCATCTTAGAGAAACTAATGAGTCAATCTAGTGGGTTGTACATCACTACTATTCGAATTCTCGAATCTTATGCTGTCACCAATGATGAACTATGTGACACTAGTTTATACAGGCTTTGGCATGACCGTCTTGGACATCCCGGTCGTGATATGATGATCCGTATTTTGAAAAACTCACACGGACATCCTTTTTTTCGAGTGAACCATAGAAAGGGACGCAAATCCGATACGATGGACGATATCGGTCATGTTGTTGCCCCATCGCAACCTGTGTTTTCTGAAGCACCAGATGCACTATCTACATCCCACCCTGCCTCATTACAAATCTCAAAGGCACATCACTCATTTTGCAAAGCCTGTTCTTTAGCAAAAGTAACACCGAGACCGTCTTATGCTAAAGATACCAAACAAAATATTCCATTCTTACACAGGATACAAGGAGATATTTGTGGACCTATTCATCCAGAATGCGGACCATTTAAGTATTTTATGGTTCTGGTTGATGCTTCGACACGCTGGTCACATGTCGCTTTATTGTCCACAAGAAATTCTGCATTTGCAAAACTCTTAGCACAAATTATTCGTTTAAGGGCTCACCACCCTGATAACCCTATCAAGTCCATAAGACTTGATAATGCTGGAGAGTTCACATCAAAAGCATTTGATGATTATTGCATGTCTATTGGGATCGATGTAGAGCATCCCGTACCCCATGTGCATACACAAAACGGTCTCGCAGAAGCCACCATCAAAAGACTACAAATGGTGGCTAGGGCTTTGGTTATGCGCACCAACATGCCTATCTCTGCATGGGGTCATGCAATATTGCATGCAGCTTTACTTATTCGTCTCAGACCCACTGTTGACCAACCATTTTCTGCGTACCAGTTGGTAACTGGATATGAGCCTGACATTTCACACCTACGCATATTTGGTTGTGCAGTATATGTGCCTATTGCGCCCCCACAGCGCACAAAAATGGGTCCCCAGAGACGATTAGGTATATACGTTGGATATGAATCTCCAACAATTATCCGCTATTTAGAACCTTTGACAGGCGACCTCTTTACCGCTAGATTTGCGGATTGTCACTTTAATGAGACAGTCTTCCCGCCGTTAGGGGGAGATGAGAAAAAGAAATTTCTAAGGGAACGACAGGAATTATCGTGGTCTGTCCCCACTCTGTCTCATTTTGATCCCCGGACTTCACAATGTGAAAGTGAAGTAAAAAGAATAATTGATCTTCAGAACGTAGCAGATTCGATGCCTGATGCGTTTGCTGATATCGCAAAAGTGACTAGGTCTCATATACCAGCTGCAAATGTGCCTGCAAGGTTAGAAGTCCCCAATAAGGGGCACAACACCGCTGATAAAGGTGTTGCAATCACACCTGGTGGAGGTGTGGGTTGAGGCCGTGGCTCCCAAAAGGGAAAGGGGGAGGCCACTTGGTTCGATTGACACCCACCCAAGGAAGAAAAGGGTAGGTGTGGCACAACATGATCCATTAATCATCAATGTTGAGAATCCATCTCATGAGATTATCTCTGATTATAGTTATGTCCTAGAATCATTACTGGAGGACGCTCCGATGTTTGATATGATTCCAGAGAATAAAGAAATCTCTATGGATTATGAGAGTGCAAACGAGTTGATGGACAGACATTGCACACAAATTGATGATGTATTTGCTTATACAGTTGCTCAAGAAATTATAGAGCATGATGATATCGAACCACGCTCTGTTGCAGAATGTCAACAAAGAGCAGATTGGCCTAAATGGAAAGAAGCAATCCAGGCAGAACTTGATTCTTTGACAAAGAGACAGGTATTCGGTCCGGTAGTGCTAGCCCCACCGAGTGTAAAGCCTGTAGGACATAAATGGGTCTTTGTCAGAAAGCGTAATGAGAAAAACGAGGTCCTGAGATATAAAGCTCGCCTTGTAGCACAAGGCTTCTCACAACGCCCTGGAATTGACTATGAGGAGACGTACTCTCCCGTAATGGACGTCATAACGTTCCGCTACTTAGTTAGCTTAGTAGTTTCCGAAGGACTGGAAATGCAGCTGATGGATGTGGTTACTGCATATCTCTATGGGGATCTTGATTCAGAGATATATATGAAAGTGCCTGATGGCCTTCCATTGCCCAAGTCAAGTGACTCTAAACCACGGAGTGCGTTTGCAATCAGATTGAAACGCTCACTTTATGGATTGAAACAATCCGGACGGATGTGGTATACCCGTCTAAGTGACTACTTGATTGGGAAAGGTTACAAGAACGATGAACAGTGCCCCTGCGTATTCATAAAGAAAACTAGTTCCGGATTTGCGATTGTAGCAGTTTATGTTGATGACATGAACATAATAGGTACTCTTAATGAAATAAGAGAAACCACGAACTATTTGAAATTCGAGTTTGAGATGAAGGATCTTGGGAAAACTCGGTTTTGTCTAGGCATTGAACTAGAGCACCGAGCTTGTGGAATACTTATCCACCAGTCTGCATATGTCCAAAAGATGCTCAGGCGATTTAACATGGACAAAGTGCATCCTGTTAGCACTCCCATGATTGGTCGAAGTTTGGATTTGAAGAAAGATCCATTTCGTCCAAAGGAAGACGGCGAAGAGCTATTGGGAGCTGAAATTCCCTATTTAAGTGCAATAGGCGCATTATTGTACTTAGCTCAATGTACTCGACCAGATATTGCTTTCTCAGTGAACTTGTTAGCTAGATTTAGTTCAGGACCGACGCAGCGTCATTGGAATGGTGTCAAGAATATATTCCGGTACCTAAAAGGAACCATTGACATGGGCTTGTTCTTTCCTTACAAAGAGAGAAAAGGGAACACAAACGAAATTGTAATCCCTAAAGCAAATGTTGAAGCTACCCCCTACATTTTAATACACCAAATAATGTATTAGTTGGTTTTGCTGATGCTAGTTATCATTCCGATCCCCATAAAGAGCGTTCTCAAACTGGTTACGTATTTACCATTGGAAATACGGCGATATCTTGGAGATCTACTAAACAAACCCTTGTAGCTACCTCATCAAATCATTCGGAGATCATTGCCTTACATGAAGCAGTTCGTGAGTCTATTTGGTTAAGGTCGATCATCACACACATTCGAAGGAGTAGTGGATTGAGTTCTACCACTGAAGAGCCTACATGTATATATGAAGACAATGTTGCTTGCATCGAACAGATGAAACTAGGATACATCAAAGGCGACAATACGAAGCATATATCACCGAAGTTCTTCTACAACCAGCAACAACAAGCTTTGCTCAAGATTCAAGTAACTCAAGTCAGCTCTGAAGAAAATGCAGCTGATCTGTTTACAAAATCACTGTCCAAGACAGTTTTTGAAAAACATGTGAAAAGGATTGGGATGCGTAGACTTTCTGAGCTCACTTGATAGATGTACGTATTAGGTGAGAGGTGTAAACTTCAGGGGGAGTTTCAACACAGATGCGTTGCACTCTTTTTCCCTTCGACCAAGGTTTATTTTTCCCACTGGGTTTTGTTACTTGGCAAGGTTTTTAACGAGGCAACATTCTTGCACCATCCACCCTTTTGATTTGGCACAAGGGGGAGTGTTGAAGGAAAAACACAATTAGTGTGCCTTCATCAAAAGTAACTGATGAGGGGCAATTTAGGCGTTTCATTATATCTTGTATACATAAACCCTACATGTATGCCTATATAAGAGACATCTATTGTGAAACAATATACGCCGCTTTCCATCTATTTCTGTTTTCTTCTCCTTCTCTTTATTCTTCTCAGTTTACTTTAACAGTTAGATAATTTTAATTACATATCGGGTCTAATAATGTATTCACCCTGATTGTCGGTTGGGATATAGTTCAATTTGTTGCTTATTCTAGGAAAAATACAAATTTTCGTGGCATAGGTGTATCATTAAAATATAAAATGATACAAAATAATGTGAATATTTTCATTAACAAGCCAAACACAATACAAAATTGCACAAAAACATAGGGATTGTGAATATGTTTCATGCTAGTATAAAATAATAATAATTATTATTATAATATTATATTTTTATATTATTCATCAGACATAATAAAATTCAAGATCATTAATTTTATTGCAAAATTATAATGATTCTATTATTCAAATTCACGAACATAAAATATTAATGTTAACATTAACGAACACATAACAGGCTCATTCGAGCTCGATAGATTCTCTAACTTTTACTCTCTCTCCAACATCAAATGAGTCCCGCATCACATAATTTGATTCTCAATATTCTAGCTAAGACCACCGTTCGTCCAACGTCTAATTCCGGCAACCTTACCTCATGTCCTTAACCACACTACTAGAAATAAGGTTTTGTGTCACTACAAAATGTAGTTACAGAAAATATTTTTAGTAACCAGAAATCTAAAAGTAGTTATTATAGGGTAGTCACTTATAATAAGATGCAAAAAGTTTTTTTGTAACTACTTTGTAATTACTAATGTATTTGTAACTACAAATAATTGCAAAAGAGCTTAACATATTGTAGCAAATTTGATTAAAATTGTATGAAATATTTTATGTTACTAATAGTTACAAAAATGGCTACTTTTAGTAACCACTCTTTTAGTTACAAAAAGTTAGCGGCAAATACCAGAGATTATTTTTAGTAACCATTTTTCTGCCGCTGCGCACATCCCCACGACAGTGCCCAACCGGAGATGCCATGCCGTTGTTGTTTGGTTTGGGAACCAGACTTCACTTCCTTCTCAATCACCAAAGTTCTTTCCAGAGACGATTCTTATCAAAGCAATAAACCTCAAGTCCACTTTGCATTCTCGGAAATAGTGTAATTTTGCATACAAAACAAAATGATTGATGGGAGATCACATGCCAGTAACTCAAATTAAATTCGGGAAAGATGGAGGCAAATTTAATAAAATGTCGTATAGTTCACAATAATATTAAAATTATAAGTGGAATTTTTATTTATTTATCAAATTAAGTGAACTCGTTTATGCCACAAGCGAGTTCACTGAAATCTGACATTCAATTTATTTTTTTTAATTGAAAGTCGCCATTATAATTTTTTTTTTAAAATAGTTGATATCTCAGATTAGTTTTATTTTTTTTGTTTTTTTTTTATGTTTGTTGTTTTTTAATAATAATAATAATAATAATAATAATAAAACACCGTAACGTTAAGGGCTTGCATGGTACGATTATTTAATTTTTTTGGGACAATTCGGTTCAGAAATTTCGGACCTAACAGAATTTCAGTTCGGATAATTGGTATATAAAATGTAGATTTTTGGGACATTGGTGACATGACATACAATTGTAGTTATTTTGGCACAATGTTCTGATTCGATGAAAGGTTGTCAACGTATCCAAAGACCAAATATCCGAAATATTCATTGGGACGTACAAATGGAAAAATACATCTACAGTAGCTAACAAGGCCATCACCTTTTTCTAGATGAATTAATAAACGACAGGCCTGGTATGAGTAAACATTATTTGGATAACATCGGGTCATATAACAACATGTTCTCTTTCACGTCTACGGGTGGAAGATAGATACAAAGGTGAATACAGGAAATGGTCCTTCTGTATTTCAACTACACAGTGAAAATTACCATTTGATAGGAAGCCTAATCCCGACACAAGGAGCATCTCCCAAGTTTGCACAATTATACATCTATGACATCGAAAATGAGGTTCAAAATAGAATTTCGGCAGTCAGGTATGAATTTGGTAACTATTTTAGCAAACATTTTATGTTTTATGGAAAGTTGGTAAAAATATTTGCTTATGTTGTTTATTCTTGAAATACCTACCATACAAATCCCGATTTGAAAGCAATCACCTACATTCAGAGTTAATAATGGGGTTGAAGAATATGTTGGATGATAACAATGTTCTGGTGAAATCATTTAGGATGGCAAGACAGAAAATGACGTAAGAAAGTCGTGTTGATGTTAGGATCAAGCTTTATAGTGAAAGAGTAAATGACAAGAGAAGGTACAATATGCCTTCAGTTTTTTAAGTTGCAGCGCTGATCGTAGGGGATTTTGATCAAGCCCTTGGAAATAGAGACATTATTGTCGAGACTCAAGGTGGTTCACTTAAACGTATAAATGAACTGCATGCTTCATACCTAGGCCTTCAATATCCTCTGATTTTTCCATATGGGGAGAATGCTAACAGTATGAATATGCCATTTGCTGAGGGTAGAGAGTCTACTGTCGGACGAAGGAAAAAGGTTAGTATGAGGGAGTTTGCTGCCTTCCGGTTACAAGAAAGAATAACTGAAAGGACTATCATTTTGTTAAATCGAAGATTGACGCAACATATAATTGTCGATATCTACACAATAATCAAATCCATACGACTGTTGTTCATCAGACTAAATAAAAGAAATGTTGAGAGTTGAACTGTATAATGGCCTTAGTGATGCACTACTTCGTGGTGATTTGGATTCAAGCAGAATCAGATTAAGAGTTATCTTACCATCTTCGTATACTGATGGCCCCCGATATATGATATAGAGTTAACAAGACGCCTTGGCCATTTACATTAAATGGGCCGACTATCCAGATCTTCTTTTATTATGTTCACGTGTAACCCAAACGGGCTTGAGATTGTTAGTTCCTTGCACCGAGGGGTCTGAAACCCAAAGATCGTCCTGATATTATTTTCTGGGTATTCAAAGTTAAGCTGGATAAACTTATAAATGAGATTCATCAAAACAAGGTTTTTGACGCCGTGATAATAGGTATTTCTTACACTTTTTGTTAAATTAGAATACATGTGTCCTTTTATAATTTTTTCATTAAGTTGATTATTTGTGTTCTCAGCTATATGTTTCGTTCTTTGCAATTGTCTACACCATAGATTTCCAGAAAGGGGGGCTTCCACAAGCACACATTCTTCTTTTCCTTTCAAAGATGGATAAATATCCGATAGGAGCTGCTATCGATATTATATATGTTGAGATACCTGATGAAGCCAAATGAAGCCAAAGATCCCATGTATTATGCTATTGTACAAGAGTTTATGATTCATGTCCGTGTGGTTCTGTCAGACCAAATTCCCTTATGTGGATTATGATGGTAAATTTACAAAGCACTTTCCCAAGTCTGTTTTGGAGACAACCACTATCGACAACGCTGGCTATCCAATTTATAGACGGAGAGATGATGGTCGGACATTTATGAGAAGTGGAGTTCCATTGAATAATGGCTATGATGTGCCCCATAACCAGTTTCGCTCTATAAAGCACATATTCAAGTACATAAATAAGGGTCACGATCATGTTATAGCAGGGTTCTACAAAACTGGTGTTGATGATGTAACTAGTCAACCAGTAGATGAGACAATTGTTGGATTTATAGGTACCAACAATGACTTACAATGTATCAAAATTAAAACAATTAATTATAGGATCAAACTATTACATCATGAAAAGCTCCAAAAGTACTTCTAGAAATTGACGTGAAAACAACACAAAAGATTCTTAAAATCTTGTATGAATTGATGGAACAAAACCAATTAGATTCTGGAACCACTAGGGGTGTTGCAACACATCTGGAAACACCTAGATTGCAACACTGAAAACTGGACAAGGTGTTTCAGCACTTTCTGCAACACTGGAAGCTGGACAAATTCTCTATCCGCAAAACAAATACGTCCCGGCCAGTGCTCACATTTTATGTGACATTTTCAAAAATAAAACGACTTTCGTCTTCTGGATAGTAGCACCACAAATCCAGAAGCTCCGACGAATTAGAAATGTGGTAAGAACCGGGTTATGTATTATATGCCAAAACTGATTTTGGATGCAAGGATTTCGAATAGATGCTATGAGACGCAAGTTTTAAAGAAGCTGTATGATTTTTCATGTGTCGTTTGCAAGAAAACATGACCTATTTATATATGCATCCTCCATTCAAATTTGGGGATTTAATTACACCCTTAAAGGGTCATTAAGGCATTCAAAACCATGTAGTAACTCAGTTGTTACACCTTTTTCCTGCAGGTGTTTCTGGACACCATAACTCAGCAGTTACAACACCATAACTCAGGTGTTATAACACCTTCTGCAGCACCTTCTACGACACCTTAACTGCAGTCATGATACCACTAGTATACCTCTTTAATGTAGGAGTTACCACCATAATATGTCATACAATGTAGAAGTTACTACTCATTTTGGTTACCACGAACCTAGACTACATTATGGTACTTCGGAAGTAGGAAAGACTTTATGACATCTTCTATCTCCCATACACGAATGCCTTAGCAAGTGGCCAACTTGCAGGATAAATGGGACCATCCAAGAAAACTACTAGCAAGAGTGCCACAACAAGCAAAAACACAATAAGTAAAAGCAAGGTCAAAGGAAAATTGGTGATCTGGGAACCCATTCAAGAAGAACCTGAGATCGAAATTCCGGAGGTTCCAATATCCACAGAGCCGACTATGGATAGCCGACACTTGAAATAGTGTTGGAAAACCCGGATCATCAGAATATATTTGCTTCAAGACTGAATGCTTATATGCTATGGGAATTAAGGACAACATAGACGATTTTCTGAGAGAGTCGACCCTCACTACACTGTTTACTCCACGGCCCACTTACCAAAGATTTGTCCTTGAATTTTTCAGCACCCTCTCGATTCGAGTCAATTCTAAAAAATGTGGCAACAGGACCCACAACATTTCGTTCCACTTGATGAATGAAAAGAAAACGTTTAAGATATCAGAGTTGAGACAGATCTATAGGTTCAAGGACGACCCCTCCCTCACATATATAGAGAAGACCCACGAATTCAACGTCGGGTAGTTCTGGGGGCAAATCATTGTTGCCCCTGGCTTGGTTGAACCTCAAGCTTTTGATTCAAAGAGTTCAAAATGAGTTGGATTAGAAGTCCGATCGTAAAATCCTTACAAAAGCTCCTGGCGTTGACATTGTTTGGGAGGAAGGAGACGAGTACAGCGAGAATTTTTTAGCTCAATTTTCTATGATTCATCATCAACATGACTGATAGAAGATATGAGGAGGTTCTAGTTGAGTCTTTCGAGAGGATGGTGAAGGAACTAATAGCGAAGAAGAAGAAAGAGCCAAAGCAGTATGATCCGGTCTTCAACGAGGCACTTATCATGCCTATTCTAGAGCATTTTGGCGCCTCGCTGATCGAATTCAAGGATGTGTCAAAGTCGTTTCTCCTGGGTTGGGAAAAGTTAGCCAGTATGAGGGTTGCTTCTTTGGGGCAACAAGACAGAGCCTTTGTCCCTTACGTGATTCAAAATGTAGGCCCAATGCTACGCCTCCCTAACCCAGACCTTACCTACATCGAAGACCTCAGCTCTAAAGATAACCTAGCCTTAAGCTCAGATGCACACCAAGCAGCCTCGAGAGACCCAAGTGCACTCGAGTTCCGGAAATACCAGAAAGGCCAGGTATCAGAACCTGCAACAGAAGGGGATGGCATTACAGGCGAAGGTGAGAACAGCCGACAGTCAAGAAAGAGGCCGGCATCCGTTGTTCAGTCGCACACGGAATTTCAGCAACAGGTTGATGAAAGACTGAGCACAATGGAGGAATACATAGGGGAGATCAAGGCTGACATCGGGGATATCAAGGCTGACATCAAGGAGAATCAAAATAAGCTCCTCGATGCGTTCAACAACATACGAGCATGTTTCGGTGGCCAAAGCTCTCGACCTCCATGGCCTTCCAAATCGTTGTGAGTAGGAACACCAAGAATATCTTTCCTCTTCTCCAAGAACTTAGTTTTCAACTAAGTTTGGGGAGAGAGTGGGGGTAAGATGTTCTTGGCCACTCCGATTTTTAACTATCTCGTGCTTCCTTTACCTATTTCATTGACTATTGGATATTCAGGCTTGTGTGCCTTTTGATTAGCTTGTACTTAATTTCTTTGGATTCACGGCGAGTGTGACGTTGTGTGACATTTACTTGTGTGATTTTTATTGGATGATTGATATGATGTTGTTGATTGATTGGCATGTGTGCCGCTATCTATTGTCCTATTTGATTTTCTTAGTTACTTTGATGTTTTGTTATGTTGATATGTTGGATTTTGGGTACTTATGCTCATAGCAATAGTAGTTTTGGTAGTTTTTAGTTAACTCTTAGGGTTGATGGTGTTAATAAAATGGTTGAGTTTTGTTTGAGCACCAATTCATACCCCTTTCTTTCCACAAACCTTGGTTTTCAAGCTCGTTCAACTAAAGAACCCTATGCTTACCGCTGATTGGAAATAAAACATCAACTTTTTTACCGCCCAAAATGCACGGTGTTCTAACTCAACTGATAAGTGGCACGACTTACCAAACACCATTTGGTAAGGAGACATACCAAGGGTTTTTTTTTTTTTTTTAAGCCGTTAAATAGGCCCATAATGCATCATCAAGCTTCATTTCCCAATCTTTCCGGCTTTCACTTACAGATTTCTCAAGAATCTGTTTGATCTCACAGTTCGCAAGTTATGCTTACCCATTAGGTTGGGGGTGGTAAGGTGTTGTTACTTTGTGCCTTACTCCATATCGGGCAAACAAACCATTTAACCAATTGTTGTAAAAGTGTGATCCACCATCACTAATCAATGCCCTCGATGCTCCACAGCGTGTAATTACGATTCTCACAAGAAATTTCATTACCACTTTTGAATCATTGGTTTGAGTTTGAATGACTTCCACCTACCTTGAAACATAATCCACAGCTACGAGAATGTATTGATAACCTTGATATGAAGTCTATCCCCTAAACATGGAACAACTCGACTTCAATGGAATTTGTAAGTGGCATTTCATATCTCTTTGAGATCCCACCGGTTCTTTGGCATCTATCACATTAGCGAATGACGTGATGATAATCTTGAAAAAAATGGTTGGCTAATAGAATCTACTTTGAAGGACCTTGGATGTTGTCCGATTAACTGCAAAATTCCCTTCACTTGGCGATGCATGACATTCCTTAATAATGTCTTGACCTTCTTTCTCCAAGACACATCTTCGAATAATTAAATCGGCACATCGATGAAATAAAAATGGCTCATCCCACATATAAAATTTTGCTCCATGATGGAATTTCTTCTTTTGATGGGGTGCAAGGTCGGGTGGTGGTGTTCCACAAACTAAGTAATTGATAATGTTTGCATACCATGAAAGTTGAGCAATAGCCATCATGAGATATTCATCCAGAAATATCTCCCTGATGGCTTCTTGTTGACCCCTTGTATCCACCTCATTTTCAATTCATGACAAATGATCCGCCACGACATTCTCACACCCTTTTTTATCCTTTATCTCCAAGTCATACTCCTGTAGAAGCAAAATCCATCGAATAAGTCTTGGTTTGGCATCCTTCTTGTAAAAAAGGAACTGGATAGCCGTATGACCGATGTATACTATGGTTTTCGTGCCCATAAGATAAGACCGAGACTTATCAAACCCAGACACAACCGCTAACATTTCCTTTTTGGTCATTGTATAATTTGATTGAGCTAGGTCAAGGCTTTGATGTGCATAGTATATCACCCGAAAGATCTTGTCCCTTTTCTGTCCCAAGACTACACCAACTACTATGTCGCTAGCATCACACATAAGCTCGAATGGCTAATTCCAATCAGGTGACACTAAGACCGGTGCTAACATAAGGGATTTCTTAAATACTTCAAAAGCCTGCAAACAAGGAGCATCAAAGATATAAGCAACATATTTTTCTAGAAGATGAGACAAAGGCTTAACTATTTTTGAAAAATCGCAAATGGAACGCCTATAAAATCTTGCATGCCCCAAGAATCTCCTTACTCCCTTTCCATTAATGGGTGCTGGTAACTTTTCAATGGCAACCACGTGCCCCGGTCTACTTCTAAACCGGCTGCCGACACCTTGTGCCCCAACACAATGCCCTCGCGCACCATAAAGTGGCATTTCTCCCAGTTCAAAACAAAGTCAGTCTCTTCACAACGCTATAAGACTTGAGACAAGTTAGATAAGCAATGATCAAAGGATGAACTAAAAACCGAGAAATCTTCCATAAACACTTTCATAATATTTCAATCAAACTATTGAAAATTGACATCATGCAAAGTTGGAAGGTGCCGGGAGCATTGCACAAACCAAAGGGCATACACCTAAATGCAAATATACCATAGGAACACATAAAATTCATCTTTCTTGATCTTCCGGGGCAATCATGATTTGATTGTACCCAAAATATCTGTCCAAGAAACAATAAAACTCATACCCTGCCAATCTATCCAACATCTGATTTAGAATGGAAGTGGAAAATGTTCTTTCCTAGTTGCTAGGTTCAGTTTCCTATAATCAATGCATATATGCCAAGTTGTGATAAGCTTAGTAGAAATCTCTTCTATATCACTAACCTTTACACAAGTCACACCCCCATTTTTAAGCACGACTTGGGTGGGACTTACCCACTTGCTATTGGATATAGGGAAGACTATGCCATTATCAAGGCATTTAAGAACCTCTGTCTTCACTACCTCTTGCATGATAGGATTCAACCTACGCTGATTTTGCACACTCGACTTATAATCTTCTTCCATCAAAATTTTATGCATACAAATCGCGGGGCTAATCCCCTTCAAGTCGGAGATCGACCAACCTATGGCAGATTTATGTCTCCTCACTACCTAAAGCAATTTTATACATTCATTATCATTAAGGTAGGATGAGATGATGATAGGGAATTTCTTACCTTCATCAAGGAATTCATACTATAAGTGCTCGGGCAAAGGCTTCAATTCCAGTTTAGGATCATCATCCTCTTTTCCATCAAGTTCCTTTGATGCACTTGAGTCCTCTTCTTCTAGTTTCAACCAAGGAACATCCTCTTTGTGCACCTCATGTAGTGAGTTAAGAGAACTAACACTATCCACAATATCAATATCATTAGATTCAAGGTTAGCCCGAGCGAATATAGAATCATGCAAACACACCTCAAGAGGATCAATCCTACTAGAAGACATTAAATTTATTGCATCATTACAATCTAACAAATCCAAAGCCTTAAATTCCTCAACAATATCAACTTCACCCTCATCATGAAACTTCATGGCTTTATAAATCGAAAAAGTGATTTTTTCATCATTGACCCTCAAAGTAAGTTATCCTTTTTGGACATCAATGAGGGCTTTACCCGTTGCTAAGAACGGGCTTCCCAAAATCAAAGGGACCTCTTTGTCCTCATTCATGTCCAACACTACAAAATCAGTAGGGATAATGAACTCACCTACTTTAAGCAAGACATCTTCCACTATTCCTTTTGGATAGGTCAAAGACCTATCCGCCATTTGCAAGGCAATAGTGGTTGGTTTAATGGACTCGATTTCTAATTTATTGAAGATGGACAAAGGCATGAGGTTGATACTTTCCCCAAGGTCACATAAGGATTTTTTCAAACTCTTCATTACCAATAATCAAGGTTGTAAAATCGCTAGGCGCTTGTAAGGCGATGGACTGGGACCTAGCGACTAGTCGAGGCCTAGACGGGGCTAATCGGGGCATAGTAGGTATTAGGCGGGGAGGAATGTGGAAATAAATGTAGTCGGTCAATGGGAACCTAGCTCCTAGACAGAGAATAGTCGGAGCTAGTCGGAGATTTTTATAACAGAGCCAATAATGCATGAAAGCGTAAAGCTACCATGGTCCTTTCTTTTTGTGGAATCCTCCGTTGGAGCACCACGCTACACTCCTCGATCAAGTTGACCAACTCATATGCCTCCAACCGACGTTTCTTCGAAATTACTTCCTTAAAAAAATTGGCATAATTAGGCATTTGTTGCAAAGCATCAATAAAAAGAATATTAATATAAACTTCTTAAAGATTTCTAAAAATTTAGCAAATTGATCATCCAACATTTTCTTTTGGAAATATTGAGAAATGGAAGGGAGGGACGTGTTTAGGAAGTTGAGAGTTAGAAGTGGAGTTTAGCGTCTCGGCTCCTGTTTTGCTCAACTCTCCAAGATCCTTTAGCTCTTCTTATTTCTCAAGGTTTTCTTTCTCAATGACTTGTCCATTCCCCACCGACATCTTCGGCCCCTCGTACTCAAACCCACTCCTCAATCAAATTGTTGGACATTGCTCCTTGGGGTTTATCACCGTATCACTCGGGAATCAACCTTTTGTGTGTTGGGGGCTGATGACTTGGGCCAGTTGCTTGCATTTGAAGGCTTTTGATGTCAGCCCCATTGGTCATAATACTCTTATTGATCTCCACTTGAAACTTTGAAAAGAGTTGTCCACTCAAGTCAACCTCTCATCCGTTTTAGAGACAAATGATGATAAGAGTTCTTACAAACTAGGTTTCCCTCGTTGATCACACTACTCATTACCGAAAATCTGAGAGGGAGTTGATTAAATTGCTCGGGTTAGCATATGAAAAATTCTGATGACTCTTCATGCCCGGCTAAGAATGACTTGCTTGATTTTGACCACGGTTGAAATTTGGGTATTTTTTGTGCCCTTGATGATGGTTCGGGTGTTGATATCCCCTTTGATTACCAACATTTCTTTAGTGCAGAAAATTGCAATCCTCTTCAACTTCTTGAGATGCAATTGTTTTCGTGCTTTGGTCAACTTGGATTGAAGTGGCAGTTTGTGACAGGTTTTCTAAATCTTTTGATAACGTTGCCATTTGAGTTGCTAAGGATGTGCTTGCCTCTTTTTCAGCTACACATGCAACCACCCTTGGAATGTTTCTCCCGTTTGGCCACTGATATGAATTTGAGGCCATATCTTCGAAAATAGATATGGCATCCCTTGTTGTTTTTGAAAACAAGGCTCCACCTACAGCAATATCCAAAAAAAACACCCTTGTTAGCCCGAATAATCCATCATAGAAGTAACAAACATGTTCTCTCTCGCAAACCGTGTTAGGAGCATCTTTGTAATAGGTCCTTAAAACGCTCCCAAGCCTCCCATAATGGTTCGCCGTCAAGTTGCCTAAATTGTGTGGTTTCTCCATTTAACCTGATTGTTTTACTCGACGAAAAGTACTTCTGGAGGAATCGTTGGTAGAAATTTTCACATGTCCTTACATCTTTATGAGCGAGTGAATTGTAGCATTAATTCGCTCTATATCTCAATGAGAAGGAAAAGAGACGAAGTTTGATTTGATCATGAGGTACATGGTTGATCTGAATCGTCCCACAGACCTAAAAAAAAGTAGATAAATGCAGGTTAGGGTCCTCACTTGCTTGCCCTCCGAACTGATTTTGTTGGATGATAGAAATAAGTGCCGACTTCAACTCGAAGTTCACCGCATAGACCGTTGCCTAACCTACTCCAACAAAGTTTTGATTCCCTACCGGCCTCAAGAAATCTTGAATTGTGTCTTGAGGTGGTGGTGGATTAAGCATCCGTTCTCTCCAATTCCTTAGTTCATCCATTTCCTCTTGTTGCCTCATCATCATCTCAAGCATTTGATGATAAATATTCGCTTGATCTGGTGGAAGTTGAGGAACGCTTCTTTTGATCGGATTCACCACTCTCGGAGGGTTGTTTACTTCTTCAGCCATAATTCTTTCTCGATTTCACTTGTCTTGGTTGTGTCTACAAGTCGCTTCAATTTTGGGATCAAAAGGTAACAATCCGTGTAGCCCCTTTGATCTTAAGTGCATCCACCTCCTTGCAAAACAATCAAAAGAGACAACAACTAATTTCAAATAGAAGTAATTCAATAAACAAACAAGTAAACTAAAATAAAAAAATAAAAAGAAAAAAAAATGTTTAGAGTATCATTCAAGTATTTATCACACTTCGACCCGGCTATCATTGTTGATCCCCGACAACGTCACCAAAAACTTGACACAAGTCTAGTTTTAATATACTAAACAAGCACCCCCAAGTGTATGGGATTGTTATAGTATTTAGATAAGTCTAAAGTCGGTCCCTCGAGGATCGGTTTCAATATCGGGTAAATAAGATGCAATAAACATTAAATGGCTATTGAAACGATCGATGATTGGGTTTTTGATATTTTAAAAACTAAATTGAAGACAAGCTAGCAATTAAACTAATAAGATAGATTAATGAGCAAATTATAAAGATTAATTGATTAATGAGGATAATCTAGGAATAGATTTCGGTTAAGGGCAATAAACAATTAATTACACAATTGATTTAACCTTTAAATCGAATGCTACGTATTAAGGAACGATCACAATTGCACGCAAATCCCCTCTCAGAGTATTTCGTTTGTTGATTGTATAAAATTAAGTGTCTCCGGTCGATTAATTAAATACAACTCCCAAAAGATTAAAAGACCTAAGTTCCCACAATTGGCTCAAATCTCTCGATTATATTGCTTAATCATGTTGATTAATGTAAGCTCGGCTTAAATATCCCCTCTCGGTTCTAATATAATCCACAAATAATTGTCAAACAAGTGATCAATTCTTTCAACAAACAAAATAAATCATTAATCAACTAATAACATAACACGGGATTGAATTAATCGAGTAATAATTACTAATTACCCATAATCTACTTTCCAATCCTAGATTAAGGAAATTTAGTCAACCATAATCATCATAAATGATAAACAAAAATATATAGACACAATCATATTCATACAAATATTAAATGAAAATGGAAAGATAAAACCTAATTAGTCTTGATCTTGATCGTGATCTTGCACTTGAATTCCTTGCCCAATGCTTTGCTCTCTAATTTCTCTCTCTAAAAGGCTAACAAATGATTCTTGATATCGAATTCTGAATGTGGAAGTGTTTTTAAACATAGTTGGGACTTTCTTGTCAAATGAGCCAAAAATAGGGATGTTTAAGGCCTAGCCCATGCAAAGTTGGTCGAACCGTGCACCTTTCTTCACAAGTGCACGGGCTGGACCCTGCGCTCCTTTTCCACATATTTTCAGCTCTGGCGTGCACGGTCCATGCACAACACTTTTATTGCGCACGGCCTGGACTGCGCACGATGACTCTCCCTGGGCTCCTTGCACGGTCTGTGCATCTTCTTTCACAAGCGCACGAACTGGACGGTGCACTTAGATTCTCCGTTTTTAGCTCTATTATGCATGGGCCGTGCACTCTTCTTCATGTGTGCACGACCCCATTTTTTAGCACTTCCCTTCATTTCTTCGACTCCTCTCCATTCGTCACACCGTTGGACTTGTTTTACCTACAAAAAGCTTGAAATACAATGTTTTTTACTAGAGAAAGGAAGTGTGAATAATATAACAAACGAGTGCTTAGAATATCTAAATATTTAAAAAAAACTAGTTCATTCTAAGCATGTTTTCACTCCAAAAACCCATGTTTGTCACAACTTGCTTTCAGTTTCCAGCTTCACTGTTCTTGTGGATGATACCTGCAACTATTTCATTTATGTCGGGCAAATGCATATGTTGGGCTAGATCGGGTTGGTCCAAAATTCTATTGGACTAAAATGGCCAGCCCGGCCCGTTTCTCTAAGATACACTATGATTTGTTGGATTAGCCCGTGATACATCGGGCTGGACCTGGTTATCATAATGACACTTTAGGCTACGATTCCTATAGCTGAGGTCAGCGGATCGATTTTGTCACTTCTACAAGACAGAGTTCTGATGGACTTTAGCGTGAAAGGATGGTGAGATTTTGACTTGGAAAGGTCAGTTAAAGATGGTTGGCAAAGCTGGCTTATGATTTCATTATGATACTTCTGATTACAATTTCTACGGTCCAACATCATTGATTTTATCACCTCAACAAGTCAGACTCCTAATGCACGTGAAAGGATAATAGGGTTTTAACTCGAAAAGGTTAGGTAGGGGTTGTTGGCGATTCAAAAGTTGGCTTATGATTTCATTATGATACTTTAGGTTGCAATTCTTACGGCACCCATTTAGATCAATTTTGTCACCTCTACAAATAGACTCCTGATGGACTCCCACATTAAAGGATGATAAAATTCTGATTCGGAAAGGTCAAGTAGGGATTGTCGGCGATTCAAGAGCCGGCTTATGATTTCATGATAATGAAAATAGATACAACATCTTCAGAAATTTTGTTCTTTTTATGAACCTGATATAGTGAAATTCCATTCCCTATTGGAGTCGATCAGTCACAAATAGAAGTCAGGAATTTGCTTGGGAACTTTTTGTTTCATCACGCTACTGCAGCTTAGGTTACAAATGTTAAATCACACAAACTTCACAAAATTAAGAGAGAAATATAAACAAGTAAAAATGTTGAAATATGCTATACAAAAACTCAGACACCATGTGAATGTGCTTAATCACAACCCAAGAATCCAAAGGCCAAAGCAGTAACCAACTTCCAATAACATTAAAATAATTATAAGTAGCATAAACCTCCTGATATTATTTACAACACTTCCAACTCATACCACTTCTTACAAGAGAGAGAAAAATAACAAGCAACAGACAGTCAGGCTACCCTATAATGTCAAGTCACATGAAAAAAGAAAAGGGCAAAATTTGCTGGTATTGGCATCTTGAAAAACACTCATATCCCCTTATTGTTTTCGGTACGAGGTCAGTCAACTCAAACGTCAAAATTGAATCTCTTAACAATGTCAAAAAAATGCCGATGAATCTTGAAACGCAATCCACTCTCGTGTTTCCACCAACTCAGGGTCTGGGCCCACAACCAACCTCACCGTCGAATACTTCAACCAAAATCTTCAGGGATGGCCTGGCACTCCATTTTGAGATCGAGAGCTGTGTTTGAGAGGATCATTTCTGGTGCTGATTTGAGCCTGCGCAAGGAGGCAAAATAACCGAGTATTAGTGACCCCTTAAATGAGTAATACGAAGCTCCAACAATGATAATATTCTCCATAACGAAATAAGATTAATCACACAACATGAAAAAATTGCCAGAATATATAGATATGATGAACTAGAGTTACAACAGAAAGCCATATTTCCAAGCCTATCCACTTGTTTTTTAGGGATCCCAAATAAGAGGGGCACATTATCTGAGGAAATGACTATATGGACAGATTTATCGCTAACCATATCCATAATCATCTAGAATAGCAATTGAAAATATCACATGGAAGTACACTGAATCTTAGTATGATAGCAAGAAAGGTAGATTACAAAAAAGAGCACGAAGAAGAACCTACTTGTAAATCTCCTCAAGGAACCATTACCATTGACGGTCAACGATAATGGTCTTCTCTCTTTTCCCAGAGAGAGAATCTCTTGCATTCTGTCTGGCCAATCTGAGTTTAACCTTCTCGCAAAGTCCTCCACTTCCCTGATCAATTAACAGGACAAAGAAACATTACACACACGCCGTAAGATCACTAGTTCTAATATGTGTTGCTGTTAGCTGTTGATGTGGGGGATTAAGCTACGGATTTTGGAAGATGTATATAAAATCCACAACCAAATTGAATTAACTTGTTTCACTAAAAAGTCAAATAAAACATCAAATCAACAGATTTTAGACTCCTCTTTGAGTTTTAGACTATATTGTCAGTTCTAATACAACCATACACACGCTCAAAGTAAAACAGACACACAGAGAGACACACTAATGACACTATCAACCTCTAACACACAAAAACAAGCGCACTGTCAAATCAGGCAACGAAATGCAAGTGTTCACTGGTTCAAAATTTCACACAAGACAAAATAACTGTATTATGGCCAAACAAATGAAAAGTCATGCTTATGATTGCAGCCCACAGAAGTCACAAACCCATGCTTGGAATTAGCGGTCACAGTCCCAACCCAATATTTTAATTCAGCTTCAAAATGACCAAGTTAGACTATTAACAATGATTTATCAAAGAAATAATAGAAGCTGCAAAATGTGGTTTCTGCACACAATTTACCATACATTTTAATTGAGGCTATCTCCAGTCTTTCCCTAAGATTATCTGTCTGGAAGAATTAATCAAGATAACTTTTGAAGAAAATTTCCAAACAATAGAAGAAAGAGGTGAGTTCATTTCCTGGGTATCAGGAAGTGAGAGACAACAGTATATTAGAAGTTTTACAAATTTGACATCAAAATATCATAGAATATGATACAACAAACTAGCTGACGAAAACGATATGAATCATAAACAGAAAACGAACCCAAAGACGAACATCATGTTGATCTTTTTATAGAGAAAATATGGCTTGTGTACCAACAGTACAAAAGAATGGCAAAGAAAATCCAAGATCCAATGAAGATTGACATTTTGACCTAATTTTGTTCAAGAACATAATGGGAAAGAATCAAAGAGTATGTTGCAAAAGGAATGAAGAGGGAATATTTGGATAGATGAGACATAAGTGAGAAGTTGATTATTGCAAAAAAAAAAGACTTTCGGGGAGTTACAGAAACAATGGGAACACTGAAGAATGATTCAGAAATATATCTGCTCACTCTTAACATCATTACACCAAAAGATGTTTAACATAAAGCGATTATAAATATCATTATTAGTAGCATTAAAGATTATTCCAATATATTAAATATCCAGAATAAAGACCAGGAAAGAGAAGAATTTGATCACTTCAGAACTACGAGTGCATCCGAAAATTCTATAATTGTCTGTTCCCAGTTCAAATAACAAAAACGAATATATTTGATCCCCCAATATGTCCAAAGCTAAGTTAAAGGATGTCCCAGAGTAAAGATAGACTTTCTTCATACAACTCAGTAAATGGTTAAAGAAGTTCTATCCACATTTTAGGTGAGGGTCAGCTTTACATAATCCCAATCGGCCTAAAAGATAGCCTGGGTACTTCCCAAATCCATTATAATCTATCAACATAAATACTTAGACATGTATTTACATATATATTCAACAAAATGATGGCATGTATGATGTATCTAACAACATATGAATGATAGTGATGCAGGAAGAAGAGATTGAAATAATTGAACAGGCAGGATCCTAAATAAGCAACAAGCATTTTTCTTCTTTTGATTCTTTAAGATCCCAACCATATAACTTCTTGTGTAGAATTCAAAGGGGGCAGGAAAAGAACAGAAGCATCAAGCTCACCTATCAATTTTTTCTTTTAATGCAGGGTCAATGTCATCATCTAAATCACAATCATCAAACTCATCTTCGGCCGTTAATCTGTCATCTTCAATGTCCAGCAACTTAGTTGCATTACAAACATTGGCCAGAAGCTTGCTATCTAATGAAGGATTATCGGATACATAATGAAACTGATTCGATTCCTGCAGCATAGGAGGAAAGTCAATCAAAACGTGAGAGATGAATGAGGCACAGATGCCTACTGTGCTATTCTATGACAGGAGAACGAGCACATAGCAATCATTAAGTAGTAATGCCATCTCTGACCGAAGTCTGACCACGAAGATGGAGAAAAAATACTCACTTTCTTGTCCAAATCTATAGCATTACTTGAAGAAGCGGAACTGTTTGAAGTGCCAGTGCAATTTGAAGAAGCAGTCTTGTGATGGTCTTTCCTCTTTCGATTCTTCTTTTTATTTTTAGAACTTCTACTCCCCTTGGGATCTGAAAAACCATACATCTTAAGGGTCCACCATAACATGATAAAATAAAGGATTATAGGAGGCAAGAATATGAAGGGCTGATACATGTTAAAAAGGCAAGTTACCCCGAATCTTAGTTCGGTTCATATTTTGCTGGATTTGAGGTTGTAGTCAAATTTGTTTTTTTTGAAAATTCATGTTTGATATTGGCCATCAATTGTCAGTTTTCCGTAAGGAACTTCAATAACAGTAAAATGTAGAAACACAAGTTACTGGGAAATTTAGCTTAATTCTGTTCATATTTTCCTAGATTTGAGAAATGAAATATGTTTTTCTCAACAGTTTATGTGCCAATGTGGCCAATGAGATGATTGCCGCTATGAGGCTGACGATAGTCCATCAAGTCATTCAAAAACTCAAGCTTTCTGGATTGAGACCAAATATATTATTTGCATTGTACCAATATAAACACCACATTAGGCCAAAGCAAAATAAATTCCATTAACAGCTGTAGTCAATAGATTAAAAAAGAGCAGGTGGTTAAGCTAGATTGGCAGCCACGGACAACATTTTCCTTCAACTTCAAAGTGCAAGATCTTTTTCAAATTACAAAGAAACTTGCTTGCATTAACTTCTAAACAAAATGCCTAGGAAATGAAAAATTATGTCAAAAGTGAATGAACCAGAAATACCTTCATTGCCTCCATTAATAAAGGATAACAGGTCATCGACTGAACGATCATCCCCACGTTCCTCTTCAGCCTCAACATTCTAAAGAAAAAAAAAAAAAAAAAAAAAAGAAAGCCACTGTCTGAGTCTTAAGTAAGACATACTGAATAAGCCAATTTCAAGCAGTTTCTCATACTGGAAATTCTCCGTACTGGGGCAAAGAAACCTATAGTATAACTGATGGATTGCATCATGCTATAAGAACAATGAAGTGATCACCTTCAACCTCGCTCTATCTTTTAATTCTTTCCTCTTCCTAGCATACAATCTATTCAAAAGCCGAATCCTCGGATCATCCATGGTGTTCTTGATAGGTTCCAACTTTTCTTCCTGTATCAATATGATAATAATAAAAAAGGGAACATGGAATAATTGGACTCTCCCCAAGAACAAAAAAGGACATTAAGCATGTACACTGCTGGCAATGACAGAACACCTCTGTAAGATCATCTGGCAGATGAAATATCTCCCGAATCTCTTCCGGAGTCTTTCCTTCAATCACCCGTGCAAGAGCACGACTAGTGAGATCAACCAGTGGCTTCAGCTGCAGGCTGTCGGCAGCGGATGTCAGCTCACAAAGCCTTTTAGTATCCATTCGAACAAACTTCTCATCGAAGGACTTCCTCTCCTGCATTGAAGTATACAAAACGTCAAGAATTTGTTTCCTCTAATCTGATACAAGTGCGGGAAAGACTATTCACAAAAATTAATCATGTCACAAAGAATGTAGAGTTCAGAAAAATATATTACCTTGTTAGAGCGACCTGGTACTTGATGAAATCGGCAGTAGTCAAGTATCAGGCTCAACATAGAAGGATTGACCCGTGAAGGAAGAGAGATCGGATAATTCTTGGAAGCTCCCATGCCTGAATGTATTTCTTGGCATATAAATGGACAATACATGGCAACCTCTTGCTCTACTTGTTGTATTGAACCATCAGAAGTTTGAACCCAGACATAGGCCTTTAGCATCTACAGTGCACATCATGAAACCAATCCAGATTACAACTTTAAAAAAAATGATAAACAATATGACGCAGTGTGAGTATAATACGAACAAGAGCACGCAAACCGTTGATTCGCTATGAAATACCGGCGAGTACTGAATATTTGAGAGGAACCCCTTTTTTCTTATCAAAATCAACCATCTAATACAATAATGAAAACACCCATTTATACTAATATGTCTACCTAGAATCTAATGACAATAGAATTAGCACCTAAATAGATAAACAGAAATAAAATGAAATAAATCAAAATATATCATAACAAAAAAAAGATAAATTAAAACATATTCTAATCCTACTAGATAAAATATAACAAATTAAAGTATAGCACAACAGTTCATCCTTATCTCCATCACTATGGTAACAAGCAGACACTGTGAACACCTTGAATGGATGTGCAAAACTACAACAAACAAAGGATATAAAACATAACTATAGGAGCAAGAGATCTTTTTTTCCACAATGGAGGGGGAATATGTTACTGAATAATTATAACAAATTACATGCACAGATGAGAGAATTTAGCTGCATGATGTCAAGAACATCAAGTACCGCATACCTCAGGTTTAATAATTTCACTATCAGCTTCTGTCATTGTACTCAAAACTGTAACAATGAGAGGCCCAAGAAAGAAACTTCACAACTAATTTACCTGCAGGAAAGAGCATAGGCATAAGTGTTTGTCCAATAATCCTCAACTCCTAGGAATGATCACAGTCGCATGGATTAATCATGGAAGACAAATTACGAACTTTGTCATAATACATTATACGACGGTCAAAATAATGTCTCCATTTGAAATCAAATGCAGGACAGAAAATGGCACTCATCTGTTATAAGATTAGTGTATGTGGGCATCTCAATTACGAGGTCTTCCCAAATTATAGACTAGAAGCTACTATCGTTGAAAACTGTTGTACCAATTTCTTGGTAGTGACTTGTAAATTAATCTATCTATATGTGTGTGTATATTACCACCATTTTTTCAGTTGTAGTTTTAGTTTTATGAAACGTAAGCAAATATTTGTCTTTTTTAGCTTCTTTTATTCCACAATTCTTCCAATACTACCCCTTAATGATTGGAAAAAGATAATTTAAGGGAAAGAACGGAGAAATTTAGGGATTTGAAGGTAGAGAGAAAATTTCATTGAGAGCTTATTTTCACCTGCTCCTTGTTTTTCTTATCTTGAGTTAAAACTACAACTAAAAAAACTGAGGTAGTATATATAATGTTAATAATGTGCGTGTATATACAATCTAATATATATATATATACATATATATATATACACACACATATTCTAAATTGATGCTTAGCCCTCTCACTTTCCCAGACCACAGGCTATTAAAATGTACTTCTGGTTCCTCTGCCACCAGCACCACAATACGCAGCAACCATATTCAAGAAGGAAAAAACACCAAGAGTCCAAACTCAACTGTACGCCACCTTAACCCAAGACCATATAACCCAAAGTCAACAATCCAACAAGTTTCTCACAGAAATATAAACCTGCAAGCCATGCAAACCAAAACTTCATGCTTGTAGCTTTCAGGCCTGAAAACTCCTGCCAACTCTATTATAGGTAAATTAAGCTAAAAATTTGAAGTGGAATGGTTGAAGGATATAGTAATTCGACATAAAAACACATATTCTGTGTGAGTCGGTTAAGAAGCATCAGTTTCTGAGTCCATGAACCTATCTAGTGGTCACAGGCTTTCTCACAACAATCTTTCTGTTATAATTTTGTAGCAGCCCCGACAAGGCAACGAAAATGACACTAAAAGATGCAAGAAGTTCTAAACTCCAACTCGCATCATTTTTATTTAAAAATGTGTCTGTGTTTCATTGTATCTCCTTAAATCTTCGACTACTCTTCATAAAATTAATAAAACCCAATCGCGTGAAAGTAAAGGCATTGAATCAAATTTCATCATGTATATTAATTAAAATTCCATCCCCAAGGATGTAAAACCACAAAACAGAGAGGCTCGACTCTTTCTGCAGAGAAGACGACGACATGTTACTACAAGAATATTCAAACTTGACCGATGAAAGAGATCATATCGTTCCAACCAACCGAGAAATGCTAGTCAAGAAAAGCCCTAATTCCCGCCCCCATCTTAGCTCAAACCCCGTCCCTGCCCCTCTTCCTATCCCTAAACTAACATTTCCGTCTATCATTATGATTTTATCCTAATGCAAGATACAATCAACACCATACAATAACGCGCATAAACCCAAAGCATCGAATTGAACAACAAAAAGAGAAAGAATAGCTGCTGTCCTCAATCAAATTCAAACCTAAGAATTAATAGAAAACACACAAGCAAGCAAGAAGCGAACTTGCCAAAACAATGAAAAAATATTCCGTACCTGAAATTGAAATTTAAATTATGAGCTGTGCTAAACGGAGCTTTGAAAAATGGAAATGGCGGTCGCCCTCGAAGCAGGAAAATGGATAATTAGGACAAAGAAAGAGTTATAGATATAAATGGGGATAATATATTTCCTGAAGATTTTATTTTGTTTTAATTGTTTCAGTGAGAGAAATCTATGGATGGTTAGATACATACAACTGTTGATATATCTACCACTGCGGGTTGTGGTGCGTGTGAGTGTGTGTTTAAGGTGAAATGCAGGTGAGGCTTACGTCACAAGGCTATACGTGATGTCATAACTTTGCTTTTTTTATTTTCTATTTTTCCCTTTTTGGTACTTTTGGTTCATTTTTTGTTGAATTTTTATATAATTTATTTTCATTGTGGAATTTTTAGATTTACTAGTAGTACCCCGTGCGATGTACGGGAAAGATTTTAAATAATTTTGTTTTTTATGCAACAATATCATTTCATTTAGTGTTAAGAAATTAGTGATGACAAACTCAGTACGATTTGTTACCACGACACGAACTCACACGATAATTTTGAGTTTGGGCAAAAATCTATCAGGCTCGGGTCTTTACAGGTCAGTCTGATAAGACACGATAAATTTGGGCCATGTCGAGCTAACCAATTATTGCCCGATAATTTTAATATTTTAATTATTACTAGTACTTATCGTAATCATTTACTTGTAAAGAAAATGTTGATTAGATAATTTGAAAAAAATTTGTTTAATGACTATGTATGTTCTAGATCTTCATTGGGGCGGTTTTTTCATTTTTATTTCTCTTTATTTATTTATCTTTCTTTTTTTCATTTATTATGTGAATGGAGATTATTGGGATGTTTGTAAATAATTGTGTTTTTAGATAAGTGGTTTGAATTACGTTTTTGTGAAAAAATTATAATTTAGTATTGTTTGAAAATAAAGTGATGAAATTGTGTGCTGATAACATCTCATAATAAAATTTTAATTTTAATTATTTTTAAGAATCAGTTTTTAGAATCTATGTGATGTTGCCATGGTAGGACTATACAAAAATAAATTAAAACGTAATATATGGTTAACGAATTAGGGGATGTTTGGTTATATTTTCAAAAATATTTTTTTTTCATTTTTTTACTATGCTAAACACATAAATTATGTTTGTTTTATCATTTTCATTCATATATTTCTCAAATCAATCATTACATCTATATTAAATATTTATTTTGTATCACATTACTATAGGGAACAAGAAAATATTTTTCTAGTGTAATTAGGAGTCAAAAACCCTAGATATATAATCTATAAATAAGGAATTCATGCCATAAATTAAAATCACAACCCACATAATCTATTTTTCTTAGAATTTTTGTCCAAAATACAGTAGGGACCTTCAGGAAACGACATCATCGTCCGAACCTTATTTTCCTCTTTCACTCTAATTTTAGGTATCTTCTTCATTAAATTCGAAAACTATATCTATACACATTATTTTTCAATAAATTTTTATTATGTCATTCCATGATATGTTCTCAAGTTACAGTAAAAATTTCAAATTCATATGAGTTGTATTTTATTTTATACAAATTTTCTATCTCTGCTGATCCAGATTGTAAATATTCTATTTTTTCATCTAGAAAATTCGTAGTATATATTTATATGTCTTCAAATATTATTATTTTTAGATATGTTGTTATATAGTATATATTCTATATACTGTATAAATTTTAAAATAATCCATCAAGTAATTATTTAATTATGAATATTTTCTTACGGCTGCACAGAATCTGAAAACTTCTCTATTTTGTTTTATAAAATTCGAAATATTTATTTAAAATACTTCAAAATTTTCAATTTTTGGATATGTATTCCATGTACATATCTTCTATATTATTTTATAATTTCAAAGATATCCAATTACTAATTTTCGAGTTATAAAGGTTTTCTCATCGCCGCGTAGAATTTACTGCTGCGACTATTCCGGTTTCAAAAATTCAAAAGTCATATTTTTACTTCTTATAAATTTATGAAATTTAAATATGGTATTCATATATACGTTGAGTATATACATTCAAAAGTTTAGATTTTTTTCTCAGTTTATTTTATGAGATATTAAATATTTATTCACTACTACACACTATATATATGTATGTATTAGAACTTTTATTTTCTTTCAAAATGATTCCACAAATCTTTGAAATCATATCCAAGCTGTAAAATTCTTATTTTATTTATTCCTAAGTCCAACCTATGAAAATATATATATTATATTAATATTATGGTGACGATGATATGGAGGCACGAAGGATTAGGATCATAATCTGTATAAGCTCATCCACATGAAATCCTCGAAGTGCATTCACGCATCACGTTATAGGTGGGGGTTTACTATTTATTGCAATTATGTGCTTAATTAATTGTATGATTATAACTGTTATATTTACAAGTTCCAAGTGTATATTCAATTAATTTGATATACAAATTTAAGATTCCGTGAGTACATGGATTACAAGTTACAAGGTTATATTCGATTTATTGAATATAATATTCAAGTTACAAGTTATAACTGCCTATATTTTATGCTTTTATTTTTGTGTATGATTGTTATAAATTGTGATCCTCCACGAGCTAAAGGAAGCTCACCCCAACCCACTATTGAGCCTTTCAGGTTATCTTGAAGCGAGTGAAAGGAGTACGAGGCAAGGCCGAAGCATATGACAACATGACTACTTTGGAGCAATTTTATACAAGATGACGATTTAATTAATAATGTGTTATTACTTGTTTATGTTATTTGACTAATTAATTTTTAAGGAGTGTTGTTGTTAAGTTATAAATCAAATGAAATCTTTGACGTGGATTCGAAATTATTTTCTATGTTGTGAGTTTAATGGGGAAGCCTATTTCACTAGTTGCATGATTCGAAGGGGTTTTATATATTTATCTTGAAGCATTGATAGAAAAGGAGAATAAACATGAAAGAGGAAACAAGCCATTAAAGCATTACTGCACACTTTCTAAATCTGTGTTTTTCATTTCATTTTTGGATACTGTTACATTGCATTTCTTCCACATATATAGACTAAGATTGTAGCTGCTGACTCAGCCCTACATGGACCACATAATAGCAGATTTGTACCTTAATACAGACTGTAAACTATATACACTATGCAGAAACAGAATTCTGCATATTGCAGCTATATGGACCACCTCTTTGCTGGCATTGTTTTGCTGCTAGAATTGAGCTGGCCTGATGGTTTTCTTCAGCTGATGTGGAGTGTGTAGCTGGATGGTTGAGTTGGCTAACAAGCATGGAATAATACTTAAGCCTATTATATAAATAGTTATTTATAAGTTGATCATTGAAGTATTTCATGGATTATTGATTTCTTAGGATGTTAGATTTGAGGAGATTAAAAATATAATTTATTTGTGATACTATGTCGTATGTGTTTAGTAAGTTCCGCTGCTATGCATGATTTATTCTTTTATAATCTTTAGGTTGATATGAAACTATAATATGGAAGTTTGTTAGTTTTACATTAGTTTTGTTAGAAGCATGTCTAGAAATAATTTTGCCTATTTGATTATATATATGTAATATTTCATGATAATTTATTAGTTAATAAACGTTCAGCTATAGTTTGAGGATGCTAGTGTTATTCCGCTGCTACATGCGATAGAAAGATTAGTATTTGTGTGTTTATGTGGTTCCTTTAACGGCCCAACTAAGAATTGACTTATATATATATATATATATATATATATATATGTGTGTGTGTGTGTGTGTGTGTGTGTATACATATAGATAGAAAAAGAAAAAGGTTCCATGATTTGATTTATTTAAATTTAATTAAGATTAAATTATTTTATGAAAATCGGGTCGTCACAGTATCAGTGATGAGTCGAACCACCTCACAAAGAGCAAGAACTTTAGCATACTTCAGATCATTGATAGGCATCCTTGGAGCAAGCATAAATACCAGCAAATGGGGAGGTACGAGCAAATGATGTACCCCTATCAAAGTATATATGAATAATGGCATTTGAGGGAAGAAAAAACAATGAATCAAGGGTGTTGTTGTGATGTTTAAGGGAAGTAATTAGCATCTCGAAAATCTTGGAAGGTCTGGGTTGCTATTGCAAGCAATACTTGTGAGTATGTACAAACATCTCATAAGACAATTTTATTTCGTCGAAACCAGATTAAGTGGGCAAGGATAACGAAGTATTTTGCTATATTTAAGTCATTGAGGAGCACAATATCTTGAAACTATAAGTAGCGTGGATGCTGTCAGAACCGGAAGATATTTTCATAAATTTCAGTTGCTTGCCAAATTAATGAGGAAACGAGGCACGTGAAGAATAGATGCATTAAAGAGTGATCAGGTGAACATAAAGAAAAGTGGGTCTTATAATGAAGATGACGACGAGCTAAGTTGTTGGACGATGACAGGAATTAGAGTAGCATCTCTAAAGAAAATGCAAGATACAAGCTGATAAACATTCAAATTCTCCTCCAAATGGGGTTCGGGCCATAGCTACTAACCGAGAAGGAGTGGGTGCCAATAAGATCTTCAAAAGAACCCATAATAAAATGATATGCGGATCGGACCGAAATGTTACTACAATGAGAATAATCTAACATCCTATGGTCCTGAGAATGGTGATTTTTCAGAGGAATCGCGAGAATCACATCAGTCTTCAATAGGTCAAAATTGGCACGAACTAACAGCTCATTCTAGAGTCCAAGATCATAATCAATGATGGAGCTAATTTGGTCGTCTTGAGGGAGGTCTGATGTAGCTGATCTGATGGTAAAACGGGGAGGCAAAGGAACTCATCTGTCATGGAATAGTGTTGTTGTTTCTCCATTGTCCATGGGCCTGCGACAACCAATAAGAATTACACGATGATTGCCATAATACTGTGCCATGTAAAGCTGGGCCGAGAACCAAGAACAACATGTAACATAGACGTTGTACTAGGACTGCATGATTTCAAGAAAAGAGGATGGATGTAGAAACTAGAGGGCGTCATGCTAGCTTAAGCAACATGCAAGGTTAAATTAATATTTTTAAATTGCAAAAGTCTAGGCCACCTTGAGAGTTTCGTTGCTTGAGGACATCCCAAGACTTCCAATAATTTTTCCTCGTGGACGAGCTATTCTCCCCCTCCCCCCCCACACCCACACACACACACCCCATCAATAAGATTTTTCAAATTCTCCAGATTACTAAGAACATGGTTCGACAACTGGAAACAATACATAGTGTACGTGGATATTGCTTATATAACAGATATAATGTGTACTTATTTACCCATTTTGTTTAATTGCTTCTCTTACCAACCATTAATGCACTTACTAATCTGTTCTTTAATGCCTGCAAAACTCTATTATTTATTCCATCCAACAATAAAAAGGAGCCGAGATATCTACCATGTAAAGCCACTTCAGCAATTCCAAATAATTGGTAGATCGAGTGACAAATCTGAACTTGTGTATTAGGTCTAAAAAGTTTCTAAAAATTAATACATTGCCCTGAAACACTCTTGTAGAGATTGATAGCGAAATTAGTAAAAAGTAAGAAAAAACTATAGCACAAATAGGTGGGTGACCGCACTGTCGCGATGCGGTAAAATTAATTAAACCTAGCTACCCTTCTAGCTCGTAGAAGTGGTAAGTAGGGTCGATCCCACAGGGAGCAGGAAGACTCTTAGTGTTTAAGTAAATCCTAATACTAGCAACACATATAAATATATAAATAATGGGGGTTTATGAATTGATGTATATATATTAACTAAGGAACTAAAACAAAAATTAAGCAAATTAATTATGACTTGTTCTACTTATAAAATAACGAATCCCAACCCTTAATCTTATCTCCCCCTAGTTATTACTACCCTGTGATAGATGCAATTATTAACCAATTTTATCCTTAAAACTCCTACCCCGAGGTTAGCAACAAGATCTGCTAACCTCGGTATCCCTTATGTTTAACTAACCAAAACAAGCTCTTTGGTTAGTCTATCCAGTTGAGTGACCTTAGAATAAGCTCTGTGGATCTCATTAACCGGACGCCTAGAGTACTAGGATAACGGGATAGACACGGTGTGGACCTCGTAAGCTCGGACACATTCAAACCGAGCTATACACTACCCTAGCAATATCACTCACTATTCGCTACTAAGTGGCTATAGGTTCGTAACAATTACGGATTATGATTATAACCTAGCGTTACTTATGCAATTATAATCCTAGGTGATCAATCTAGCATATAAACACACAAGCATTGAAGGATAAACAAATAGTATAACAACGTTTCAAGGAATCAACTGATTAATAACCACTGTAAATATCACAAAATAGTAAAACTAGGGTTCGACTCGACTAAGGACTGAAATAACCTACTAGCCGCTCATGGCGGTGACAAAAGACAAATTAAACTGAAAATACATAATTAAAAGACTTAAGGACTAGAAAACCCGAGTACTGCCGATCTTGATTGCTCGTCCCCTTCGAAATCTCCCAATCTTGCTCTCTTGTAATGTCCAAGTCCCCTATTTCCGAGCATAAGGGTCCCTTTTAATAGAGGAAGTCAATTTGGGTTGATTTTGGGCTTTAAAACGGAATTCTTGTGGCCCAAGGATTAATTAGCCGCCTTAACGGGCCGCGACCGCGCTCATGGGCCGCGCCCGTGCCCGCTCTTGGTCCAGCAGCACGCCGTGGCCGCGCAAGTATGCCTCGGCCGCGCTACTTGTCCAGAACTTTTCTCTTATTTCTTCACTTTGACCGCGACCGCGCCATTGTGCCGCGGTCGCGGTACTCTGTTCTCATTTTCCGGCGATTTTTCCATCCTTTTGACATCCGGACTTCATTCCCTCGTTGTGCATCCGGCCGAGTACGAATACTTAGCCTTAAATCACCTATTTAGCTCAGAATGAAACACACAAACGTCAAATAGTCCAAAGGCATTAAAACAAGCCAAATACTCTCCATTCCACACGCAAACATCACAATTCATCACTCTAACAAACTTAAAGTGCATAAATAAACGCGTGTACCAGTGGGAGGGGATCCCCCTGAAGAATTCCTCGATGTAGCGTGAGTGGGCCAAAATTAATATCTTAATGAAGGAAGCTAAATTGCACAAATGACAAGAAAGACAAAATAATTTTCATAAAAACTCCTAGGAAAACCTCAAGAAGGAAGCATACAGTAGACGAAAGACCACCCAACTCAGTGAAAGGCTTTACTCATACCCAACTTAATGGACTTGAGTCCCTCTTTTCTGGATTTCCTAAGCTTCATACAATGTTGTAATTAACTGACTCGGGATGAAGGATGATAGAGATTCAAAAATTATAAGAGGAATGTAGGGTCGTACCCAATTAGAGAGCACTTTAGAAGCTAACTCATAAATGATATTCCACAAACTATTCGGGCGGAATTAGGTAATAAACTTTGGTTTTCTAATTTTTTAAATAAGCACAATGTAAGTGTTACTAAAAGAAGGACTCAAAGAATTATGAGTAAGCATGTGCAAAATAAAATTAATAACATCTTTGCCAACAATATGCTAATTTGTTTTTTTAAAAAAAAAATACAGGGCTCATAACATCTTTCATTGAATTACGAGCAGATGATGTACCTCCACTAAAAAATATATGAACAGTGGTATTCTGGATAGAACAAGCAAGGGATAAAAAGGTGGGGTTGTGTCGTTTGAGGGAAGGAATTAGCATTTCGAAAATCATGCAAGCTCTGGGTTGTTGTTGCAAGCAATACTCTTAAGTATGTACTAACATCAGAGAAGACAAATTTATTTTGTTGAAACCAGATTAAGTGGACAAGGAAAACAAAGTTTTATGCTATATTTAAGTCATCGAGGAGTAAAATCTCTTGAAACTACAAGCTACGTATATGCTATCAGAATCGGAAGATAGTTTCATAAATTCCAGCTGCTTGCTACATTGATGAGGACAGGGGACCTATGAAGAAGAGATGCACTAATGAGTGATCAGGTGGTGAACATAAAGAACAATGAGATTCATGATGAAGATGACGGCGAGTAAAGTCATTTGACGATAGCAAGAATTAGAGCAGCATCTCCAAACAAAATGCGAGATACGGGCTGATAATTTAAGCTTTCAAATTCTCCTCCAAATGAGATTCGGGTCGTAGCTACTAACCGAGAAGGAGTAGGTGATAATAAAATTTTCGGAAGAACCCATAATAAAATGATATATGCGATCGAACCGAAAAGTTACCAGAATGGAAATAATGTCACATCCAAATGGTGATTTTTCAGAGAAATAGTGAGAATCACATCAGCATTCAATAGGTCAAAATTAGCCCAAATTAACAGCCCATTGCAGAGTCCAAGATCTGAATCAATGATGGAACTGACTCAGGCATCTTGCGAGAGACCTGATGTAGCTGATCCGATGGGAAAATAAGGAGGCAAAGGAAATCGTCTGTCATGGAAGAGTGTTATTGTCTGGCCATTGCCCATGAGCCGTCGACAACCAAGAAGAATAACACGTTGACCAACCATAATACAGTGCCATGTAAACCTGAGATGAGAACCAAGCATAGCATGTAACACAGACTTGGAAAGGTAGTACTTGGACTGCATGATTCGGGCAAAGAAGTTGGATGGAAAAACTAAAGGGTCCTATGCTTGCTTAGACAACATGGCAATGTTAAATGCTTTCAAATTGCAAAAGCCTAGGCCACCTTGAGATTTTCGTTGCTTGAGGACGTCCCAAGACTTCCACCAAATTTTCTTCACGGACGAGCTATCCCCCCTACCTCCACCAATAAGATTTTACTAAATTCTCCAGATTAATAAGAACATGGTTTGACAATTGGAAGCAAGACTTTGTGAATGTGGATATTTCTTATATAATACATTTAATGGGCACATCTTTACCGGCTTTGCTTAATTCCTTTTTTTGCCAACCATTGATGCGCTTACAAACCCATTCTTTAATGCCTGCAAAAATCTCTTGTTTATTCTGGCCAACAATAGAAAGGAGTCCGAGATATTTACCATGCGAAGCCACTTCAGCAAGTCCAAACAAGTGGCAGATTGAATGAGAAATCTGAGCTTGTGTATTAGGCCTAAAAAGAATTCCTGATTTTTCAAAATTAATATATTTGCCCTGAAACACACTTGTAGAGATTGATATTGAACTTAAGATGTTGGCCTTCTATAGTTGTAGCACCAAATAGAAATGTGTCATCTGCACAAAAAGAGATGAGAGATACGGGTGCAGTTCAGGATATTTTAATCTCATGGATGCGCCGACAAATCTGTAAATATTGTAAAATACAAGAAAAAACTTCAGTACAAATAGGAAAAAGGGGGTCACGCTGAAAAATGCTCCGCTGCGGCGTGAGGGAGCCAAAATTTACACTCACACATTTGTGAAAGTCAAGAATGTTACATAGACTTCAATAGTTTTCTTAATCTTCTATATTTAAGAATTTTCTAAGATGAAATTTGTTTTATATTAAAGTTTTATTGTAATAATAATAGAAATACTTAAATGGCAAACATGAAAATCAATGAACATGAATAATTACACCTAATTATTTTAAATATTTAAAATCTAACATTCAAGAAAATTAGTAAATCGATAGAAATATCATAAATATATTTTAAGCATATATAATATCTGGTAAATATATTAATTACGCTATATAAAATTATAAGGTACAGTAAAGAAACAAATAAGAACAATAAAGAAATAATAAACTAAGTTGTACTATGTAAATGGTTAAAAAAATTGTACTATGTGAATCAGTATCAGATGATTAAATTAAAACATGCAGAAAAACAAAGATAGTTAAATGTGAATGTTAATATTAGCTTACAAGCATGGATTAGATAAAAATAAATAATAACCACACTGGAATAAAGTATGATATAGTCCAAATAAAAAATAAAATGGAAGAAATAAAATCAGAATGGTTTAAGTACATGTATCTATAGATTTTTAAATGATTGTGCAATGTGTGAAAAATTGAGAGTATTTCACTAAAACTAAACAGGGAAGTAAATTCATAAAAAAAAATTGAAACGTTGAAAAAAATATATTATATTAACATGTAGATTGTAGCATGTATCTCGATTGAAGTTTATGAGACATTATATATATAGTCAACCCTCTATAAAAAAAACATTATTTATCTTATAAATGTTGGGTAATTGAATTCCACATTAATAATGTGGGCAGTGTTTGAGCCACTGTATGTGTGACAAAACGTTATGGCGTAGAAGTTTCTATCTAGCTCGTCCCTTTGGTTTAAGTGTTAAATTACGATCGTCTATGTTTTTAATTGACGCTTCCTCACACAATTCCACCTAGATTCAGCTTCCAGCCTTCACCCAAAGCTCAACCCTGATTTGATGCTCTACCTCAGTCTGCTGCCCAATTAGCGTAGCTCGTTTTTAAGAATATTGGCAACAAGTCGTACACACTATATATTATTATCTTTTTTTTTTTCAATTGGTTAATTATAGTAAACTCACCAAATTATCATTAAATTTGTACATAAACCATCACACTTACTAAACTATTAAAGTATACCAGATGGGTATTTAAAAAATCAAACTTAATTTCCGACCACTTTTCACCGACTTTTTGTGATGCGAGTGTTGCGTAACAATTTTTTAGGATCGACTTTGTTATTACAGTTATTTTACCGTTGGCAGAACTATAAAAATATCATCATGCTGAATAAAAAACGCTAAAAAAATATCACGTAATTACCAGAAATTACATTTGATAGCTTAAGATTAAATCCCATATACTTTATACATCTCAACACCAAAAAATGGTTTATCATTGGGTGACAATTTAATGGGTTATTGTAATTAACCATTTCCCAGTTATTGTCTTTTATATTTTTTTTCCAATTTTTTTCACATACTGTAATAATTAAAAAATTATTTAAAATAATACTCCCTCCGTCCCGCTCAGTTTTGCACACTGAGCTGGGCACGGAGGTTAAGAAAAGTCTGCTTTTTGCTTTTGCTTTTACTGTTCAAGGCTGTTTAAGTGAAAAATCAGGGGGGAGATTAATACACTAATCTTTCCCCCCTTTTAACCTGTTTCAGCTCCAAATTAAATGGTGCTGAACTGAATGAAACAATAAAATAAAATTGCATCCCATGATCTGCAGCGAAAATACTGAGACTAAAAATTCCAGCAACAAAATTCAAATTACACTTAAAAAAATCTGGAATTTTTTTTCCTTCCAATCCCAAAGAAACCTGAACCAAAATTACAGCAACTAAAACTGAAAATACATTTGAATTGTCCCTCCAAAATTTTAATCACATCAAACTTACTCAATAAATACACCAAAAACAGCATTGAATCACATTCAATGCTGCCAACAGATTTGAGTTTACAGCAGAAACAAAAAATTACATAAATGACTAACAACAGGAAAGGCCCTAAATTGTTGATCTCGCAGTTTTGATGGGGCATAGCACCGACGGAGTCGTACATAAAGGCCAAATCAAGGCTGCGGCAACATCATTTGGAGTTTTCCGGCGGACTATTCAATACACTTAGGAATCTGCAAAGAAGCAAATATTAGAAAGGACACCGGTATCTTTCATCGACAAAAAGGTAAATGGCGGTAAGCAAAAAGTCGATCTCGATATTGAATTAATGAAGTCAATTTCGTTCTCAAAACGAGGCACCATAAGAAGGTTAGCTGTGGAGCTGAAAGTCAGCAAAAGCAAAGTCGGAAGATGGGTAAAATCGGGCTTGATTAAAGCGCACACAAATGCCATAAAGCCCGCTCTTACCGAGCCGAATATGGTACAAAGGCTGAAATACAGCCTCAGTTGCTTGCATATGGATACATTAAACAATAAAATCAGGTACGATACCATGCATAACATAATACACATCGATGAAAAATGGTTCTACATGCATCGAACATCGGAATGGGGTTACAAATTAGCTGAGGAGGAAGACCCCTATAGGACATGCAAGTCAAAGAGGTACATTCCCAAAGTCATGTTCATGTGTGCAGTTTCCCGACCCCAATACAGCCCCGAGGGGGCACTTTTGTTTGATGGAAAGGTTGGAATTTTTCCTTTCACAACAAAAGCACCAGCACTCAGAAACAGCATAAATAGACAACGGGGTATTGAGTGGTTGATTGAGAAAGAACAGCTTGGGGGGGTTTATGAAATTGGTGGTTTGTTAAACGAATTGGGTTATTACTAGGTTAGCCAAATCAGAAAATCATTTTGTACTAGTCTTGTGTTTACAGCATAAACACAAGATACATGTGTTCGTTTTGCTTAGGCTGTAAACATTTAGACTATAGTAAGTGAAGAATATTTTGAGACAAAATTCATTTTATTGTTGTCTTTTTTTTAACCTATACCCTCAGAAAGATGTCATCATCGGGCTCGATTTAAGCTACCAAAACCATTCCAATAAAAGAAAGGGGCAGCTTCTAAGTAACCAACTCCCATCATCATCATTTTAATTAACCAATCATCACAATTTACAGCAAATAAACGGGTGGCAGAGAACAATCAGATAAAATCATCATTTAGGTTAGCCACCAGCATTTATTCCAGCAAAGAAATGGGCAGCTTAAGTAAATCAGAAAGAAATCATCACTTTAACTAAGCTACCAACACATTCCATTCGTATACTGTTAGCAGCTAAAAGTGGAGTTTAGGTGCAAACAATTTAATCAGTTCGGCCAAAATACAAGCATTTTTCCCAAAATTATCCAGCCAACAGAAACTAACAGTTTTGAAATCCGGCCAGAATACAGTCAACATCAGAAATTCAATTTTGCACGAATTCGACCAAAATCCAGCAAACAGACACGAAGAAGGCAACTTATTCAATTCCCAAATAATCAGTTCATGCATCACAAACAAACCACATCAGTGAGTACCCTCAACAACAGAGCAAGCAACATCAGTTCTTATCCTGAACCAACCTCAATTATAAGCAAAGACAGTGAGCAATTTAGAGCCTAATCAGAATTTCACATCATTTTGCACTAAACTACCAGCACAGTCATGCTTAGGCAACAAAAAACCCTTAAAATGGTTAAGGTTAGATACGTAGACCTGAATATAGCCGGAACCCACAATCCGAGACATTACATGTAGTGACTATTCAGCTCCTCAGCCGTAAACCACTCGCATGCCGGAGCCACATCAGAAATCGACGCGAGATTCGTTTCTGGAACAGGCGTAAAATCCTGATCTGGGCTGGATGCGAGGCCAGACATTGAAAGTGGACACATATCGGCTTCACTGAACTCTATTTCGCAGACGTACGATTCTTCAGAATCCGAGACATAACCTTCAATCTTCGGAGAATCGTCCATCAAAACCTCAAAACTAGGAAGAGGAAACATTTTTGGTAGGGACGGATCAAAGATGGACTGAAATCGGAAGTGAGATTGCTTGATTTACAGCATGAATCATTTAGGGTTTGAGTGGAAGAGATGAACTCTGGCTGCGCAGAAAAGAATAGGAAAGAACTGAAGTGGGAGTGAAACTAGGGTTTCAAAATTTTGAGTTAAAAAACGGGCTGAGGGAAATGGGTTGGGTAATTTCAATTGGGTTGGGTATATGGGCTAATTAATTGTCTGCTAATTATAGGTTAACCCAACTTTTTAATATAATTAACACCTAATCTTAAACAAAAAACTGAATTCATTAATGGCAAATCTGTAAATAACTCTAAAAATAATTTGTCATTTTTGGAGTGTGCAAAACTGAACGGGACGGACTGAAATGGAAGTGTTGTGAGATAATCAAACAATCAAATCAAAATAACAATGCAAAATGTGTTGAATCAAAACTGAAAAGAAAAGACTCAATGTTTACGTGGTTCGGCCAAAACGACCTACATCCACGGAGGGGGTTTCCAGCTTTCTTTAACACTCAAGAATGGTTACAAGATGATCAAAACACTGCTGAAAAACTTCAACAACAAGAGTAAGCAAAACACTCAAAGAATAAAACCTATTCTTCTATCCAAGTGTTTTCTATCTCTATCTCTTCTCCTTCTCTCTCTAGATATGAGTTACACCAGGAAGAAATGAAAAATACAATATCATATACAAGCTCAGAAGGAAAAACGGTTGAAAATGATCCAAACCGCGCACAAAACTGATCACCAAAAACTGCTTCTGCACACTGCCTTTGACAACGGTTTTAACAGAAACCGTTGTGATTTTCTGTTATAACTGCCATATGGCAGTTTTCCTTCACTTCAGTTTTCAGCTCCTTTTTTATCCGTTTCTTGACCCGATTCCAACCCGATTTATGAGTAGATTAAGTCCATAATCTTCACAATTCTTCACCTGACTTATATACGAATAAACTCCACCTTGATTAAACAAACTTGAACCTTAACACCAAACATAAAACTCCCTCAACCATGTCCAAACCTGGACATGCTCCTGCAACATAACTCCTCAACTGCATTGAACCACTTGGATCAAATCCAAGCAATAATTGAATTTATCAGATGGTAAAGCCTTGGTAAGCATGTCAGCTGCATTTTCTTTTGTGCTCACCTTCTTTACATTCACATCTCCCTTTTCAATTATATCTCTAACATAATGATGCTTAACATCAATATGTTTTGATCTTTCATGGTAGACTTGATGTTTTACTAGATGAAGTGCACTCTGAGAGTCACACATCACGGTTACAGATTGCTGCTTTATTCCAAACTCAGAAACCATGCCCTTTTGCCATACAGCTTCCTTTACAGCTTCAGTCATGGCCATGTATTCTGCTTCCGTGGTGCTTAATGCCACCACTGATTGTAACATAGACCTCCAACTGATAGCTGCACCAAACAATGTAAACACATACCCAGACTGTGATTTTCTACTATCCAGGTTTGCTGCATAGTCTGAATCCACATAACCCTTCAAAACATCCTGTAAAACATCAGCTCTTTTAAACATGATTCCTCTGGTTGCAGACCCTCTTAAATACCTCATTATCCACTTAAGTGCTTCCCAGTGCTGCTTTCCAGGATTAGACATGTACTTGGGAAACAACACTCACTGCATGAGATATGTCAGGTCTGGAACACACCATCAAATACATTATGCTGCCAACAGCATTTGAATAAGGAACTCTTGACATATCAAACTCTTCTTCTTCAATTTTCGGCTTTTGTGATTCTGAAAGTTTGAAATGTTGTGCCAAAGGAACTGTTACTGGCCTGGCTTCATTCATCTTGAATTTACTGAGAATCTTCCCAACATAGTTCTTCTGCTCAAGCCACAATAACCCCTTCCTTCTATCTCTACATATGTCCATTCCCATTATCCTTCTAGCTTCTCCAAGCTGTTTCATTTCAAATTCTTCCTGTAAATCTGATTTAAGTCTTTCTATCTCAGATTGATACTTGCTTGCTATAAGCATATCATCCACATATAACAGTAAGAAACTCAGAATTTCATCCCCAGATTTCCTCATGAAAACACAGTTGTCATATTTTGATTTTGTATATCCAATCCTTTTCATGCCTCATCAAACTTTATATACCACTGTTTGGAGCTCTGCTTGAGGCCATATAAAGATTTCTTGAGCAAACATGCCTTGTTTTCACTTTCTGGCATCTCAAAACCCTCTGGTTGATGCATGAAAATTGTCTCCTTAAGCTCACCATGCAGAAATGCAGTCTTGACATCTAACTGCTCCAACTCTAAGTCCATTTGTGCCACCATTGCCAGAAGCATTCTTATGGAACAATGCTTCACCACAGGAGAAAAAATCTCATTATAATATATTCCCTCCTTTTGAGTGAAGCCTCTTGCAACCAACCTTGCTTTGAATCTTATCCTTTCTGTCCCACTGAACTCTATTTTCTTCTTGAAAATCCATTTACAGCTGAACAGTTTGTGTCCAGCAGGTTTATCAACCAATATCCATGTCTCATTCCTTTCCAATGAATCCATTTCTTCTTGCATAGCAATGATCCAACTTTCCCTGTCACTACTACTGATAGCTTCTTTATAATTTCTTCGCTCAGAGTATTCTGTTTCTTCAGCAACACTTTAAGCATATGCAGTGAGATAATCACTTCCATATCTTGAGGATGGCTTCACAACCCTCCTTTCTCTATCTCTAACCAGTTGGTATTGATTCTTATCAGAATCAGTTTGTTCTTGGATTGAGTCTGTGTCTTCATCAGTTTCTGATTTTCCATCTGTATCATCATGCTCCACCTTGAGTTGTGCACCATTATTCCTTACTGTCACTTCCAGTGGAGCATTGGATCCTAGTTTCATTGGCATTTGTTCTTCACAAAACTTCACATCTCTGCTTATGATCACCTTGCTCATCCCAGCTTCCAAACACCATAACCTATACCCCTTTACACCTTGTGGATATCCCAGCATCATACATTTCAATGCCCTTGCATCTAATTTGTCTTGTTGAACATGAGAATAAGCCAGACATCCAAATGGTCTTAAATGTGAATATTCTGGTAAGTTTCCACTCCACTTTTGATATGGACTTACATACTGATTTGAAGTGGATGGTCTTCTGTTTATCAAGTATGCTGCTGTAGCAGCTGGTTCACCCCAAAATTTCTTAGGCATTCCAGACTCTATTAATATGCATCTAATTCTTTCCAAAATTGTTCTGTTCATCCTCTCAGCAACTCCATTTTGTTGAGGATGAGCAGGAACAGTCTTGTGCCTCTTTATGCCCCTTTCTTTGCAAAATTTCTGGAATTCCTCAGACAGAAATTCTAGTCCATTATCTGTCCTTAGACATTTCAGTGTTGACCCCTTTTCCATCTCAACTTCTTCACACCATTCTTGGAACTTATTAAAAGCATCAGACTTATTCTTCAAAAGAAAAATCCAAAGTTTTCTTGAATAATCATTTATTATACTCAAGAAATATTTTCCTCCACCCATTGTTTCCACCTTTGAAGGTCCCCAAAGATCAAAGTGAGCATAGTCTAGGGGGTGTTTAGAAGTATGTTTACCTGTAGGGTATGGCAGTTTCTTGCTCTTTGCGAGGATGCAGGTTTCACAGTTGTGTATCTGGAATCTCCCTTTGTGATTGATGACTCTTTGCTTCAGCAGTTCATTCATCCCTGTCTCACTCATGTGTCCAAGTCTTTTGTGCCATAATTGTGAATCATCAGCAACAACACTGTTTGCATCTCCAGTCAGAGTCTCTGCAATGAGATAGTAGAGACTGGATTTCCTGATGCCTTTCATTACCAGCTTTGAGCTCTTGTACACAAACAGTTGCCCATTCATCGATTTGAAATTGCACCCTTTATTTTCCAGTGTCCCAAGATTTATGAGGTTTCTCTTGAGCATAGGAATGTATCTTACATTAGACAGTGTCTTTACAGAACCATCATGCATTTTAAGCCTAATATCCCCAATTCCCTCAATCTGCCATGCATGATCATCTCCTAACATTACTGAGCCATGTTTGTGTACCTTGAGGTTTTGAAACCTTCCAGCATTCGGACACATATGGAAACTACATCCTGAGTCCAGAATCCATTTATCTTCTGTTCTTCCCTCAACAACATTCAATACATCAGCATCTTCCTCACCCTGTGCTAAATCTGTTGTGTTTAGCTTATTTGAACTTTCTGCCTTCTTCTTCTTGAATTCAAAACAATTCTTCTAAAGATGGCCGGGCTTCTTACAGTGGAAGCATTTTCTGGTCTCCTTTCCTTCAAAACTCCTAGGCTTTGACTGTTGTGACTTCCTTCCCAGATCACTTGTTGTTGAGGTTTTCTTGAAGTTTTGAAACCTTCCAGATTTTATGTGTAACCCTTCTGCTTGAGGGTCTGTTTTTTCATATGCTGATCTTTGCAATTCTTTGGCCCTCAGAGCAGTTTGTACTTCTTCCAGAGATATCTTGGTTTCTCTTCCATACATCATAGCATCTTTGAGATGCTCATAATATTTTGGCAATGCATTGAGTAACAGGATAGCCTTGTCTTCATCTTCAATCTTGGCATCAACTCCTTCAAGATCATCCAGATACTTGTTAAATTCTTCTAGCTGGTCATCCATGGCCTTGTCTTCTTGGATCTTGAATGAATACAATTTTTGTTTGAGATACAAACGGTTGACCATGGTCTTCTTCTTGTAAAGCTCTTCAAGCTTATTCCAGACAGCTTCTGCTGTCAATTCCTTTGAGACTTCCCTAAGTACTTTGTCTCCAAGGGATAAAATGATGGCAGAATGTGCTTTGTCTAACAACTCTGCCTTCTCAGTGGCTCCAATCTTATCAGAGAAACCATCTACACCCTTGAGAGCACCTGCAAGCCCTTGTTGCACCAGGAGAGCTCTCATCTTCAATTGCCGAAGACCAAAGTCATTCTTCCCATTGAATTTCTCAACATCATACTTCATTGCCGCCATTGTTAATCTCTTGATTCGCTTCAGTTCTTAATCTTCCCACAGACGGCGCCAATTGTTGTGAGATAATCAAACAATCAAATCAAAATAACAATGCAAAATGTGTTGAATCAAAACTGAAAAGAAAAGACTCAATGTTTACGTGGTTCGGCCAAAACGACCTACATCCACGAAGGGGGTTTCCAGCTTTCTTTAACACTCAAGAATGGTTACAAGATGATCAAAACACTGCTGAAATACTTCAATAGCAAGAGTAAGCAAAACACTCAAAGAATAAAACCTATTCTTCTATCCAAGTGTTTTCTATCTCTATCTCTTCTCCTTCTCTCTCTAGATATGAGTTACACCAGGAAGAAATTAAAAATACAATATCATATACAAGCTCAGAAGGAAAAACGGTTGAAAATTATCCAAAACCGCGCACAAAACTGATCACCGAAAACTGCTTCTGCACACTGCCTTTGACAACGGTTTTAACAGAAACCGTTGTGATTTTCTGTTATAACTGCCATATGGCAGTTTTCCTTCACTTCAGTTTTCAGCTCCTTTTTTATCCGTCTCTTGACCCGATTCCAACCCGATTTATGAGTAGATTAAGTCCATAATCTTCACAGAAAGTGTACAAAATTGAGCGGGACGGAGGGAGTATCATATAAAGGAATTAAAAATCTCAGGCGTGAGTTGGGCTACCCAACTCATATCCAATGTTGTGGATTGTTGGTAGCACGACCCTTTTCTTTTAATTAGAAATGATAATCAAGACAATTTAACTCGGCTCGATCTGGTTTTACCCAAGTCTAAGCTGTAGGTTAATATCATGTGTTGAATCAATCGGTCCTATTAGCTAGAAGCTGTTGGAAGCTTCCACAACTCAGCTGCACCTTGTAACATAAAAATAATGATTGATAGATATTTTGTTAGTTAGTTTGTTGGTTACACTTGTAAGTTATTGGCAGTTAATTTCGGTTGTTACGTGAGGTGAGAGGCATTTATAGCATTGTAATCATCTGAAAGAGTACTAAGCTTTGCCTGTGCTCCTAATACATCATATTTGGTCAGATCGGTCCGTGGTCTGTCCTTCAGACTACTGATCTATTGAATGAGATTTATCAGACCTAATGATACTTTAGATTCAAAATGAGATCTTTACCTTTTTATATTGGATCCTTTGTTCTAATTTGTATTCCATATGATATTCTATTATATCTAATATGTGTTATGTGTTAAATTGGTAATATTATCATATACACATATTGTAATGGTTATTTTTAGAAAACAAGATTAAATACAAATTAGAACAGAGAATTCAACCTACTACTTTTTATGCTTATGCTTTTTGATCAACGTTGCGCCAAAACCTCAATGTCTCCTCAATCTCGGCTCACTCTAGGGGTGAAAGGGAGCTGAGAAAACTCGCGAGCCACCCGAAATCAACTCATAAAAAGATCAAAATTGGCTCGAGATCGCCGCTACTCAAGTAGGTATCGAGTTCGAGTTCTAGCTCATTGATGCTCGGCTCGGCAGACTCGCGAACTTAATCGAACTTGTGCTAAATTACCACATTACCCTTTAGCCACACTCAAAAGACTCCTCAAATTAGAAATAGATTTCACAATCTATGCATCATCACATCTTCAGTTATTGTCCTAATAAATATCTACATACAACACATTGTCCAGTCATTGTTTTTCCAGTCAATACAGGGAGGGACTTCACCGTAAATTAAACTCGTTATTGCTCGTCCTGTCGAAGCTGAACATGTGGACAAGGTCTATGGGGTTCGCCTTGCGTCCATAAATGCTTCAGATCACCCCTCTTTTTCCCCAATGTGATCAACGTGCCTGAAATACACGTGTAAAGATATTATTCCTGAACGAGTATTTCTACACACGCGCGCACACACTGCTACATACCTAGTGTGAATGGGACAATGTAGAGCAAAGCCGGTTGTCCATGTCCATCCATCATGTTCAGTGCCACATATGTTATAAGAAGACCTGTTTCACCAAGTGTAAGACATTCTCATTTTGATTAATCCAAAAATAATAAAAAACAAACGTAAAAAATTTGCTTGGGATCAAAGAACTTAGAATCTATTGATCAAAAGCTCCTAGGACATAAGCTGAAAACCCCAGAACAGGCCCGTGTGGTGTGTATTCGAGCATGCACAATTTCTTTACAATTCTTTTTGTTATTTAATAATTAATGTCCGTTCGCAAATATGTAAAACTATAAGACAGCCCTAGAATATAGAGTCGAGCAGTTATACCTAAACCGTAAGCAATCATTGCCCAGAGAAAATATCCGGCTTTTAGGCTTTTATTTGCCAGCCAATCATACCTGAAAACATACAAGAATAAGAATTGTCAGCTCTGCTTAGCGACAAACACTAATCAAGTGCTAACTAATCTAGATATATATAATATTAGATGTCCAAGGGATGAATATTTTTTATTACAGTTATAATATGTAACAAGATTTATATAGCAAATTGCCAAGTAGAGCATAGTAAGGCGTGTAGTAGAACCGGTTCTTGGAGCCCATAAAGGCCATGTTTGGACTGTGAGATTAGGATGTACTGGAAAAATTAATCAATCCCATCAACCGGGTAAGAAATAATCTCCCTAGATTATACGACATTTCACCTTAATAAATACTCACTCCAATTATTTGAATTCACTAAATTTCAGTCAATCAGTTCAAGTAGGAAATCAAATCCAATAATAGAAAAACATAAACAGTGCAATCCCTATTTTTCAATTGATCTCACCAATCACATCAGCAAATCCAAACAAGATCTAAGAGAAAGAAACAGGCAGGATAAACGAGGTCTTACCAATCCATGTTTTTATTCATATTTAAATATGACATATTTTCTTTAATAATTTCCTTTCCAAGTGTTTTCTGGTGTTTTCTCGACTACATTACGATGACTAGGTTGCGATGCAAACCTTAAGGAAAAGGCTACGAGTAGCCCTGGTAAGATAATATCCCCAAATCCTATGATGCTGTATCCACCCCAAGGATCAAACATTCTAGGGATTTTCAATAGCATTGGAATGCCATCTTCTCCACTTCCATCACCCCGAGCTACCTGCAAAGACGTGTTTTTAAGCTTGTCCAAACCTGAGGATCCTCTGTCTCATTTGTACAATTTAGGATGGGAAATTAGTACGTACCACTATCATCACACTCTTATGGAACCACAGCTTGGAGATGAAGACCCAAAAAATATCGTACAAGAATGCACAACTGAGTAGAACTGTTCCAACCTGAGCATGTCAAAGAAAAATCAAAATCACGTCAAACTCAAGCATTTCCTGCTTAAAACAAAACTAGACCACAGACGTATTTGTGTTAACATGTCTAAAAGACAAGAATGTTGATATTTTACATAATCTATGACCACTGATGTAAAATCACGGCCTTGCTCCGCCCCCGTGTGTGTTCTTATTTCTTTTCTTCCCCATAAAGGGTTTGCTTTTTTGAAAAAAATAGTCAAGAACGGTAAATTTCATAAAAAGACTAGGCAAAGAGATTTTCAGGCAGCTCTTGTCTATAGAGACCGAATAGGGACAGGTTGAATGAAATGTGCTGCTTGTTTATTAAAACTAAGACTAACAACCAATTATCAAGCAGAGAAAAGAGTCTCAAAAACCACCTTCAGATTTGGAACTCGTATTATCTGGAGAACTGTGATTATCAATGCGATGCCCTGTTACAGAGATGGAGAAATAGAAACGTAAGGTTTCATGGCGTCATCCAGGTATATATTTAGAAACAAGTCACGACTACTCAGTTTACTGCAATCAGCATCCATGTACGTATAATATTTAACTGTCTTAAAATTGTTGGAGAACGCTAAGAGCCAAACCAGTTCAGTATCTTCAATGTCCAGTGTGAAATGTTATGGAAACAAGTAAATTACGTGTTTGAATGTGAAACATATGACTTTACAAAAATAATAAAATATTTCATAATTAAAATAAATAATCTAAAAGAATTTCAAGGAGCTCAAGTCTGTTCCATGCAAAAAAGTTTTTTCCAAATTGGAAACACTTTTCTAAGGCAGATATCATTTAAGCATTCACTAGACCATGGTAACCAAATTGGTGCCAGAACCGAGGGCAGTTGAGTCATTGAGCATGGTTAAGGCACAAAAGAGACGACAAACAAAATCATATATCCTTACAAGTATATCTTGACCAATCCAAGCAAAGGATGAACGGCGATACACTGCCCATAAAACAGCAAACACTACGCAGAACGGAGAAACAGCAACCGTCAAATATGATACAGCTCCTACAAACGGTACTTTAATGAATGTCTCTGCTGCATGCTCAAACCATCTGAAACTACATTGAATACTAAAAGTTTAATCTTTGAGGAAATAACATAACGGTAACTCTATAGAGCAAACTAAGAGAGAAATAAAAACAGTGATACAACTATACAAGGCTTTTACATTGCTTAGAATTTTCTTTTTTATTACAACATTCATAAGTGTTTGAAGATGTTTGCAATTATTTAGATGAACCAAGCAACCAACTTCTTACATTTTCAACTACTCACTGTTACGAATGAGATTTCCTAAACTATACTTATTGCGCCAGCAATCTCAGACTCAAGAGAACGTGACGAAAAGGAATGTTCCAGAGACACCTGCAAATTCTTTTTAAAAAAAAAATATATTGTACTCCTCCCGTCTCACAAAGATATTCCTCTTTCAAATTTCACACAGATTAAGAATGTATTTAATACACTTGGAAATTCCTGCTATATCCTTATCTAATATAGTTAATTAAAGGATGTTAAAAAATATAATTCGTCTTTTTAATGAAATTAAATAGGGGTATAAAAAGACCATTTACTACCCTGTTCTTGGAAACATGACTAACGTTTTGAGAGAATCAAAAAAAGAAACGGGGACTACCATTTTCAAATGGGGAGCAGAATTAAGGTAATATGCGGTTTAGTTTGCAATCATAGCTCCAATTTTGGTTTATTTACTTAGATAGGAAATGTGGCATGAGAACTCATCGTCCCTTCAAAACCCATCACCTTTTGGGGTAGAAATATTTTCTCCTTTTCTAGGATGATCTCTCTCTCCCTCTCTCTCTTACACACACACAGCCCTTTTACAACCACCTTTCTTCTAAGATGGAAATACAAAAGATTGCCACGTTCCGGGCAATAGGATACGTACCATGATAATAGAGCCACTAGACAAGTTTGCAAACCCTGTAGCACAACGTAAAAGAACAGCATTGAATTAAATAAGAAACCAAAAAACACTCTATACATCCCCCCAATAAAACATAATCGATGCATATCATACCTCTACTCCACCTATGCAAAAGACAACCACAAGAATCTCGATGAACAAGTTCGACATCAACTTGTAGAGCATAATCAAGAAACAAGAGGCAATCACAACGAACAGAATTGCCGACATAGTATTGACGTCCACAAAACCGCTGGACGCGTAGGCATCCTTGCTGAGATCTTCATCAGAACCATCCTGCCCAGGTCAAAATTATATGTGTGTGAGGCAACCTGATCCACCGGGTTACAGGAGAATGAGTACGTGTTACCTTTAAGAGCTTGTCTTGCTCTATGGCTGCTTCCCTTGCACTCCACGCGGACCAATAAGATGCACACAAAATAGTACCAACAGCCATTAGCCATAAGAACACTTCAGCCACATCAACCTCGGGTCTCTGTGGAGAATACATCTGAATGGAAACTGCAAATAATGACAAGCCCGTCAACAGACGGGGGCATGATTACTACAAAAAATGAAGATAGCATAGACCATCAAAAGTCAAAACTATATAGGAAAAAACTATCGAGGGCAAAAATGGAAATTCAATCTTAATTATGCATGGCTTACCATGTGAAGTGTTGTGCATACTTTGCTTCAAGCTTTCACCAGCATCTTGTGGGAGCATGACAACTGGTATGCCGATGCGCACATCAGTCTCGTTTGCTTCGCAAACCATCTTGAAGAGTTCTGGAAAACAAGCCATTAATGAGGAATCAGATAATGAACTAAAAGTACAAACAAAGTTGTTAAACTCGCAATTATAACTCGGGTAGGTGCGCAGTCTATAAAATTAGAATTGGTATATATATATATCAAATACGTTAATATTGGAAATTGCATTCAACTGATGAAATGAAAAACTGCGAATGGAAATTTGATTCCATTATTGCGCTTTGCCTAAAAATCTCTCCACAAATGCTCTACTATATTTCCCCTCAAAGTAGAATGAACTTTAAAATTGATGTTAAGGCAAAACAGTATTAGTCATGCTTACTGGTAAGAGTTTTAATGTCAAACATTACTTTTTGGGATTTTGAAGCTTATACCTGATCTTACATGTTATTCTACCGATTCTACTCGTGACTCAACCTATTCCACCGATTCAACTCGCGATTTACACCGATTCTATCACTAGTCGATCTGATATACAAGTTGAATTGTTTAAGCATGAATAGGTAGTAGAATCGTACCAGTTGACTTGTGAGTTTGACAACAATGGGTATAAATCGCGGAATTGCTTTCAAACTCACATAAACAACAAAAGAATGCATGTGTTAAGTAATAATTCATTTTTGTACAACAGCAATAGTCAAAGTAAAATACAGTAAGAGAAAGTTCCAATAAACCACCATTAAAAGAACCAAAATCGACAGAAATGAACCTTTCTCATTGTTTATGATGAGCAAAGCCGAAGCTCCAGCAGCTTCAGCAACATTTGCTTTAGTGACGAAACTACAATTGCCACGGTGCACCAAGATAACCTCGCCTGTCAGCTAAAGAACAGCAAAAGAGAGTGTCACTGCAAAATGCCACACTTTACGCAAGAAAGATAAATAGTCATTAAACTCATGATAGCAACGTAAAGAGTTGGAGTAAACCTTATTCCTAGGTGTACTGCAACAATCAGGAGGGTCTGCAAGAGCGACTCTTATCTGGTTGGCGCGTTTCTCTTTTGATTCGAATGTGGGCCCGAATCGCGCACCAACACCCACAAATTCTGTTACTTCTTCGCCGTCCACCCAAACTGGTACTTTAACCTATCGAAAATTAACAAATTGTATTGAAGTATTGAACACATAAGAAATGGAATACCTGGAACAGGCTGCGTAAAATACACTAATTTTCAATGCACCAACTCTCCCTCTCTCCCTCTCTCTCTCTCTCTCTATCTCTCTCTATCTATCTACACATATTATTTTAACATGAGGATAGAATAAAATGGCAGTTCAAGCATCCCCACAATCTAAGGTTTGTTTACACGTCTCGACATAAGACATTAACCATAACAATAACATCCAAGTTCCTTTCCAGATTAAATCTCAATCACCACAAAAAAGGGATCATTTCTATTTCATCTCCTTCCCAAAATCCAGACTAAGCATGAAATCCATGATGCCATCAATATTCCCATAAAAAATCTCCGGTAAACCACATACTATGATGGTAATTATGACCCCAAAAACAACAAAATCAACCATGGAAATCACTAGTGCTAGCTTCCTCCTGTTGTAGTCTACTTACTAGATCATACCTAGGTGTGTAAAAGTTGACCTGGCATGACAACACAAGTTCAACCCGGCCTGAATTTACAAAGATGAACTCGAAACCAACCCGATACAAACACATTTAACCCAATTCCAACCCGAGTTGACCCAAAATTGATAATTTATCTTAAAATGTGATAATCATTCAAACAACTTTTGATATTTGATCATCCGAATTGCCACCCCTAATCATACCCAAAGTCAACAATAGTAATAACTGCAAAGTTTTGTACTATTAAGTACTAATACCCCTGAAGATATTACACTATTCAAGAAACCTAAAACAGGGAAAATAATACAACCAGATAACAGAACCCTTCCCTAAAAACAACCTCGGAAATTGCAAAAACATCATAAATAACCGTTGCTTATCAGCCTAAAAATCAGGTGCAGAAATAGAAAAGCCCAAATGACTATCTGCAAATTGGAGAGGGAGAGAGAGAGAGAGATATTACAAGCACAAAATTGTTGTCACAACCAGGCCTCTTGGGAGCAACATCATCTTGGTGGACTATATCACCCGCAAACACAACAGAGCTGCATAACAACACAACAACTGCACAGAAGTAACTGTAGACAGCTCTGTTCCTCAAGTCCATCAACTAAAGAAAAAATAATCAAAGAAAAGAAACAAGAAATTTATTCCGTTGAAGATCAAAATTGGGTTTTGTTTTTTCCTGAATCGGGAATATTGTTTTTAGATGTGAACTGGTGGTGATATGTATGTACGGAGAGGATGGAAGCGAGAGGAGAAAAGAAATGTTTTAAGGGACTGTTTGGCTTTTCATTTTTTATTATCTTCACATTTTCTTCACGTTAGAACTCATCGCCGTGTTTTAACCGTTGAACTGGATTTCAACTTTCTCCCAGGTTGAAACTTCCGCCGTCTCAGAAGTGGCGCGTGCACACACGATCAGGGGCCTTTTTTTCTTTTTTCTTCTTTGATGCTTGAATAAATCGTCGTCCATAACATTATCCTATGTAAAAAGAATGCTGAACTCTATTAAAAAAAGAGGGAACAAGAAGAATACTGAATGAATTTAATACACTGCTTCTTGGTTGATAGTGAAATGGAGTGTGAATTGAAAAAAAGATAGTTGCAAAAAATATGAGTAACATTTGTATAATATGGAAAGTACACACTGTTTTTTATGGAAAGTGTTGTTTTTATTAACTCTTTTCACAAAAACAGTTAAAGTAAGTAAAGTTTTATACTTGTGTTCTCTTTTTTCGGTATTAATATAAATCTCTTATTGTTAAAGAAAAACATAACAAGTAACTCTCATTCGGAAAAAAAAATGTAATTCAGTCTGATTTAAATATTTGCTAAAAAAAATTGATATTAAAATATTTGGTAAAATAATATTTGTTTCTAAAAAAGGTAAAGAAAATAATTTAAAATATACATACATAATAATAAGTTAAAACAGGCCTTTATCTTCTTCTACATCAAAATTTTTAGCTGCTTATGGAAAATAAATTCTACTCACACAAGACTGATTGTAAGAAAATGAGGAGCAATTGGTGAACAAATGTTGGAGAAGTCATTAGACGTTAGTCAAGCGGCAAATTGTGAGTTTAACGGTATAATAGGACTTAGCACTTAAGGGGTTTTAAGGGTGCCTGGGAAAGAATAACAATAAAAATATAAACGGCAAGTGAAAGTCTAACATCTAATTGAGATTAGTCGGACTCGGAGTTAGTGAGATGTAGTATTAGAAAAGGCATCCCCTATTTTGTAATTGGAGCGCGTGAGGTGATGAGACAGGAAACCGACAACCTGTTGGGCCGGTAATTTACATCCGTATTTTTTTGCCGTACTGATGAGTCGGCGCATAAACATTTTATAATGGATGTGTGAGTCAATACTTGTTGGGCCTACTCTTTATTTGGGCCGAATAGAAGCCCATCTGGTCTTTTGGTTTGGTCAGCCCATTAGATTGGCGGTTCTCAAAAGCGACGCCGTGTGCTCTCACTCGTCCACCTTCGTATCTACCTGCTTATTCGATTCATCGGCCTCTCGCTGTTTGTATTCCGATTCTGCGTCGCCAGGACGCCGTCGTGCGGCGGAATTGCCTCTCCCTCAACTTCAGCTGCGGCGTAGGTATAACGTTATTCGTTTTCTTCTTTTTGTATCTGACTGTCTTCGTTTTAGGAATGAAGAAAATTGTTCTCTAACTATATTGCTCCGGTAACATTTTGTTTGGAGTTTAATTTCGAGAAGTATTTGAGAAGCACAAGTTGATTTTAAATTCCCGCATTCTGATTTTCTATCGTCAGGTTATTCGATGTTTACAGTTTGATTTATATTTAGTTTACTTAACTGTCAAAGTTAAATGTTATTTACTAGAATGGCGATTTCATTCTGTTTGTATTAGTCTCCCATAGAAGAATGTCCATCTTAACCGCAGAGTTTTAGCAAGGGAAGCCTTTGGAGAAGTATGTGTGTGTGTGTGTTTTATTGTTACTGGAAATAAGGTTTATTTTTTATGCAATTTTTCTATTAATTTTAAGTGCATGGCCATGTTGTGGGGGCATTGGCAGGTGTGTTGTCTGCTTCAGTGAATTCCAAATCTGGCAAATTTAATTTCTGAAAACTTCACCCTATTTTCTGTATTGATGTCTGCTTCTTTTATGTGGAGGCACCACAGGTTGAAGGATTATGTTTATTTCTAAATTTTGCAAGCTAGGAGTTCATACAATTAAGAGTGCGGTAAAAGGTATGCTTTATTACCCCTTTGGTTGATGTAATCTTCTTGTCAAACTGAAATTTACCATTAATGTGAAAAAGCTTTCATATGCCGAACAAAAATAGTGGTACTCTCGCCCCCTCCCCGATTAAAGGGGTAGAAAATGTGTTTCTTACCTTATATATTTCTCTGGCTAGAACTTAACCGGCAGTTTTATACTGTATATAGGCATATATAACCCTGTCCTTTCTGCTATATAAATTTTTTTTTTTCAGAATCATAGTTTTGGGATAAATGTTCATCTTAACCAGCAGCCAGTTGAAATATATAACCCTGTGGTTTTTGCTATATAAAAGTTCTTGCTTTTGAGTCTTTGTCGACTACTATATATATATATATACATACATATATTGCATAAAGTTGTGAATGTTGAATAGTATGAAATGAAACTGCCTACTTGTAATGTTTACTGTGAGAAGTGAATCTTACCTGCTACGGCTTGTTTTTGTCTTAATTGCCATATGCTACTGTTTAGTCCAGATGAAACTCTAGCAGTATCTTCTGTGACAAGTTTACCTTTACTTTAATACTGCTTGTGTATCTAATCTTTATTCTTTTTTTGATATGGCGCTTCATGCCTGGACTTCTTTTAAATCGTTTTTTGTTGTTCTGTTGCAGCTCCAATTCTTACTTCAAGGACTTCATACGTCCCCAAGGCCCATAATCATTATCTAGGTTTCCTGGTCAGTATATTATCTTTACACCAAAATCTTGATTTTTTAGAGCCACTAATCTTTTGAAAATGTTGAAATGACACACTTGGATCATGTAGGCAATTGATTATGAATAAATACGATTAAGTTAGTGGACTGTGCATATGTTAAATTTGATGGTCTTGGTATCTGTTACCACTAATAAACAGAAAATGAACATCTGGGTGTTTGTGGCCTGAACATCTTAGGTGCATGTGGCCTTCCGCGTCTTCTTTCAGTAGATTTTTCACCAACAACAAATGTAGATGGAGCCGATGCCGAGTCTGAAAAATGTGTTTAGTTTTGCAGATCGAGAAACTGAGGAAGTGGGTAAAATTCTGTGGAGCATTAGCATATGTTATATTTTAGATGATATCATAAAGCATTGTCTTGAAAGACAGAAAAATAGGGATCCACTTGTCAATTTCAAGATACTGAGGATCAAAGCAGAAAATAATGTTAGTGAAGGGAGTAAGAAAATTAGCAAGCCTAGAATGTCTTATGTGATTTATTATTCATCGAGTCAAAACATATGATAAAATTCTTTTGTTGCCTGACCTGTCCGTGTCCATAAGTTCTCTCGTTCATTTGTTGTAAAGTCCTTAACTGTGAGAATTTTACATGATTAGTGTTATTTTTTTTTTCCCCCCTTTAAATTGTGTGGGCTCAGTACTTCCATTATTTCATGCATTTAAACCTAATACACCTGTTCTCTCTCTCTCTCCCTATATGTAATTCAGAGACGTGAATCATTTAGCAGTACAGCTGATAAAGTGGACTCAGAGAACAGAAATGAAGAAAAGGAAAAGTAAGTCATTTGACATTGTTATACTTCACAACTTTTCCTTTCCATCAAGATGAGTCCTGATAAGTGGTTCACTAAAATGTTAATCTTACTTTCTTTACTATCTCAGTGCATGAATTATTAAGCAGGCATGTGCTGCTGAAGGCCATCTTTTGTTTTATGTAACTTTATGCTCTTAATTTGTACTTGGCAGAATAACTGTAACATTTGTTGACAAGGATGGAGAAGAGACACAGATTGAGGTCCCAGTCGGAATGTCGATGTTAGAAGCTGCACACGAAAATGACATAGAGCTTGAAGGTGAACTCCTATACTTGGCTTCTTATTTTAGGGAAAAAAAATCTGTAGCTCATGCTATATTTTTTAATTAGTTGTTTATTAGGCAATCATGAAAAAAGAAAAATCAGTAGAGCACAAATACTATCAAATCATGATATAATATCTTTATTCAAGAGATTTCACCCTCAGTAATTTCTGCATCCCTATGAATTCATTACAGGAGCATGTGAAGGATCACTTGCTTGTTCCACTTGTCATGTCATTGTGATGGTAAGTTACTATTTTCGAAACAGTTTCTTTTAACTAGGTTACGCCACTCCTCCATAATCCCCCACCGAGGTTGTTTATTTCATGCTCGTCAAGGCTATTTATTTTGATGCTTTTGGTAGGATGTGGACCACTACAACAAATTGGAGGATCCAACCGATGAGGAAAATGACATGTTAGATCTTGCATTCGGCCTCACAGAAACGTAGGTCTCTTGCCTTGGCAATAATTAATTATGTTTGGTACGTACAGCTGTCTAATATGGGGACAATCTGTTCTGCAGGTCTCGTTTGGGTTGTCAAATTATTGCTAAGCCTGAACTTGATGGGTTGCGTTTAGCACTTCCTGCTGCCACCCGGAATTTTGCTGTTGATGGATTTAAGCCAAAACCTCACTAATTTATTTCTTGTAGATAGAAGATAATAAGTCCTTTGTGCCGATCGGGCCAGCAGAAATCGTACATTAGTTATCCGATCCGATCATCTCATGAATGGACTTCTTCCACCCCTCCCCCTCCCCCTGCTTATTTTTCCTTTTTTTCTTGAGGATATCGTGACAAAAAGCGGGGTGAGTGACTGTTGAGCTTATATATCGTTGAGGAATTTATTGCATTCTTCATTTCATTCTGGAGGCCCAAATCTCCTTTTTTCTTGTAATAGTAAGAATAAAACTAAAGAATATTCACTCTTAATACATATTTTTCACCAATTATTAACTTCTTGTTTGAAGTAAGCCAGTGTAGCAAAAAATACAACAGCGGATGTCGTAACATGAATTACTGCCTTTTCATCATCCTTGTTCTTCAAACAACGCAATAACTTATATCAGATAGTACAAAAGTTAACTCACAACACGAAAACATGTATAAGAGCTGCTGTGAAGATTTTCGAAATATGAGCACAACTCCTGCATCATCTATCATGCAACAAAATTTGGCTATTGAATTGAAACACATTCAAGTATATATCCATCCAAGATTTAACCCTCCAGAGAAACCATGCTGACTCAAACATAGCAAATTCAACAGAATCTGAGCAAAAATCTATGTGCTATGAGATATGGTAGCCTATACTATACATTATCTGTCGTAATGTGTGTACTGAAACTATACTGTCGGCCTGTACAAATGAGTGATGAGAGAGTGGAAGGTACAGAGTTAAGGTTGTTGCACCCACTCTTGTATTGCAGAGCGAAGTGCATGATTAGGCACCAAGTCGCAGTGTGGAAGCTTGACGTTGGTCATGGGTGAAGTATCGTGGCCATTCTCCAGCCATCCCTTGAGAGCTTCCGATTCATAAGTAAACCCATCGGCTGCAACCACTGGATCTTGCATTATTTCCTGCATTCCATTGATGTATAACTTTATTCCACGGAAAGCAAAAGAATACAAATTTTTGTAACATCTTTCTACTTTCAGTGTCATCCGCATCAAAACACAATTTTTATTATGTTTTTTTAATTATCTTTTTTTGGCAGGGGGGAACATGTCAATAATTTTCACCATCCTAACACCGCTGTAATTGCAGCCAAATAGCAACATCATGGAACGTTAACAATTTAAGAAATATATGCTAAAATGGCAGAATTTGTTGTGAAGTTGGACGTTGTTTGGCAATGTAGATAGATATATTCAAATACAGAAGCAGAGTCGAAATAAGTAGACTGCTAACCTGGAATATAGGGCAAATGAAGTACGGCGGAATCTGGCAGTGCTCCCCTGAACCAAAGCGGAGAGACGAAACCCCACAAGAAATCTTCATTGGTTCAAGCACCCTCCAGACTTCAGAAGCAAGATCAGGACGATTCTTACGGTTCATATTAGCACAACTAAGAGCTAGGTGAGCCAACTGTTTTGCCTGCACAAACGGCCAGTCACCAGCTGTTGGATCCAGCATATCTTTCAAATTCCCTTTGTCTAAAGCATACTGGACTTCCTTAGTAATCCCTAATGCAGGTCTTCCTGTTAACAGCCTCAATAATATAATTCCAAAGGAATAAACATCTGACTTTGAAGTAAGCTCCCCTGTTGCTAAGAACTCAGGGTCCATGTATACGAGTGTTCCTTTTGGGTCAGTCCTACAACAGAGGGTCGTACTATTTTCTGATTCTTCGTTTTGAGGGAGCTCTCGACATATCCCGAAATCACTGAGCTTGCTCACAAAGTTGGCATCGAGCAGAATATTGCCGGGCTTCAAATCACCATGGACGATACCACGAGGTTGGCAAGAATGCAAAAACATGAGGGCAAAGCACAGCTCTGCTGCAATACGGATGCGAGCTTTCCAGGAGAGAGGTGGTGTATTGTTTTTGCAAGTGAGACGATCTTCTAGGCTTCCATTGGGAAGATACTCGTAAATGAGGGCCCAAGCTTCTGGGCAGGCTCCGATCAGTGTAACTATGTTTGGATGCCTCAACTTACTCAATATATTTACCTAAAACAAGAATAAGGTTAAAGTTGTAATTATTCCATTAGGGATTAGCACGTTGATATATCAAGTGAAAATGCAAAATATTGAAATGGGTCACAATGAATATCTTTCATCCAGTCATTATGCAGGCATTTCTCTTCAATGTCAGATATCCTTATCTCTTTACCACCCCCAACAACCAAAAAATATATATATACACAAAAAAAAACCTATAATTAAAAAAAAATAAGGTGGTTAATAACAAACTGCATGCACAGATAATCACTGTGACTGAGACATGCTCTGGAGACTTACCTCCTGTTGAAATTCGAAAGGTCCTTGTGAGCTATTTGGATGCAGCATTTTTATAGCCACATGGGTGTGCCGAAGGTTTCCTCTATAGATGCTTCCATAACCTCCTTCACCAATCTTGGAAGCTTGGCTAAAGTTCATCGTTGCCTCTTCAATTTCCAAGAAAGAGAATTCACTGAAGAACTGAGATGCAGATGAACTAGATGCCTGCTCAGCTTGAGTTTTTCTCAGCTCTTCAGCTACCCTGAGTGCATTATCACGCTCGACCTGTAAGTCATCCCTTTCCTTCTTGTATTTTTGCAGAAGTTCAACAGCAGAATACATTTTCTGTTCCAAATCCTCTACCATCTTATCAGACTCTGCAATTTGACACTCCAGGGAATACTTCTGTTCTTGGGCAACTTTGAGGGCTTCCATGACTTCATTTAACTGCCATTTCATCTTCTTAGCTTCTTCCCTTCCCCTTGCTAGTGCTTCTTCAAGTTCTCTTCTGCGTCTTTGCTCCTCGGCGAACATTGTCTCAGATGATTTAGTCTGTAATGGGAAATATAATATGTATCATCAATCTGAAAAGGGATTCATGAAGGATAAGCTTACAAAGTTAGAAGATTTTGAAATCAGATAGTAAAACTACCAAGATCACATATAGATCTTTGACACAGTTTCATGCAAGATGATTAACAACTTTAAAAGACCATTAGAAATTATGTGCCGTAAATAAGCTAATAACTATCTTCCCACCCTCATCAGACTATCAGAGTCGGATAGAAGAGAAACTATATGATTGAAACATGCTTGCATGTTTCTGTTTGATCATTATCAATCATTTCAGTATATTTTGTCTGAAAAAGAAAGACAAGAAAACAGTGTTGAGACTTTACTCGACGAATAGCTTCAATGACATCTTTTTCAGCTTTCCTACACCTGATCGATTCGTCATATGCTTCTTTCCGGGAACCTTCCACTTCCACCACAAATTGCTCAAGCTTATCATAAAGTTCATCATTCATATTGCCTTCCTGCACAAGTTCACAAACTAGTGAGAGAACATCCATATACCACACTAAAGCATGTACAAAATTAACATGCTTCACCACATTTTCTCCGGGATCTACTTAACTCTTTGATAAAACTAAAGATGAAAAAATATTATGCCGAGTTTCAGGGAGAGCAAAAGGCATATAGTTGGAGGTTTGTGCTTCAGCATGACGTGCTGCTTATATAAGAAAATCTACTACTCTCACATCGATGTACTTACCAAAGCACTGGATGCTACAGAGGAAGAATAAAGTTCCTCCTTTTTCTGTGCTAACACAGGTAATTCAAACTCAACATCTCCATCAGTGCTTGGAAGAGGGATTAATTCAGAATCCTCAATCATTTCAGCAGATGAACACGTTGAAAAGCGTGAACCTACTGAAGGACTTCTCCTGGATAGGCTGTCCATATCAGATTTCCCTTCCAAATTCAAACTGTTTCGAGGAGATATACCCCCACAGCTATTAGACGGAGTTAAAAGTTGCATCCCATGATTTTCAGACCGGACTCTACGATAGCTTTGTAGCAATCGTTGAAACTTTTGACCCCTTCGCCCTTCTACAACTGAGTGCGATCTCAAGGACTGCAAAGTTTCAGTATCTGGGCTTTCTTTAAATGGTGGAGAGTCTTCCTCTGTATTAACTCCACCTAATTTATTTTCCCTAAACAGATTTGACCCACATAACTAGCAATCAGATAACAGTATTGAAATGAGAGTTGTCGCGGTGTGGATGAATAAATTCAGTAGAAAACTAAAGCATAAAACCAACTTGGATATAAAAAACATATTCGGGCTGAGGGTGTGTTTGGACTGGTTCTCAAAGTCAATTAAAGAAGGACCCGACTCCAATGTTTGTGTTAAGTTTGAGAAAATGGGACTTTAAGTCCTCTACCTAACCATCCAATCATTATTTCACAGTTCCCGGTAACCAAACCAAATCATTCTATCATCACTCTACCAACACTCTACCAACCAAATACAATTTAATAATACAACTCCACTTTCTCAGACATGGGTTGCCATCTATAGTAAAAGTCCTTTCTTCTCAACCCTTAAACAAACAACATCCTTACCATCTATCACTGTTCCAGAACTTTTAAGTTCTCTCAAACCAGTCCAAACACACCCTGAGAGACTGAACCTTTATATCTATAGAAGGGGGTGCATACCTTGTAAGGATAAGATTTCCCTTGCATACGAACCAAATGTGACAGAAACTAGGTGCTTCTGTGCAAACATGGATTGCTTTCTTAGACTTAGGCTCCTTCATTTTTCTGCAATCATGAAGATAACACAAGCAAGCAAGCGCAGACTAACCGAAATCAGTCAAATCAGTACACACCAATTTACAATACTAATGAATTATAGCCATGAAGCAAGCCTCAGTGATTTGCGTTGTTCAGATGATATCTTTTGTTTTTTGACAATTTTCAGCAATATACCTTGAATAAGATTTATTAGCTGCGGCCCCCATGACTAGCCACTTGATACCATGATCGGATATGAGCTGCACTATGCCCTTCTCAGTAGAGTCCATTTCTGTGCATAATTTTTTAGCTCGAACCTAATGAGCAAAAAAATATCAAGAGAATTTAAGCAGAAGCAAGTACACCACATAATTATAAGGATATGAAAGTTAGGTTGGGGAAAAAGTTATGATAGAAAATATATGATAAAGTATGAGAACATCCTAATGACTATATGTTTGTTGCACAACGTAACAAACTCTTGCAAAAATGGTGTATCAACATTTGGAATTGTTAGCGACCTGCTAGGACCATACAAGTGATGCAACGTTGTGTCTTCTAAGTTAAAATCAAGATTAGATGTCCGATGCTCAAAATGTTTTAAATCTGTAAGAATGTAAGGACTAAGGAGTCGTTACCCCTGCTCGATCACAAGTGCGGATGTACATGTCGAGAATCCTATGCATCTCTTTCCTCTCATTTTCATGATATGCTTTAACTTGATTTTCTTCCATCAGGCTAATTGAAACTTTAGTACCCACTGTAAACCAATAAGCAAACAATAAGTCAGATTCTTCTTTCTCTATGAAGTGCTTGTAATAATACTAATTCAGGCACACAACATCGATGTTTCAGAACAAATTCAAACTCTACATTTCCAGACCAAAGTTCAAGTGGCCTTTCTGCCCTCTCTACATGAGTGTCTAGTTTACAGTTATTCAACCCGTCAAAAAGAACATAATGTGTGCGAAAAATTCCAAATGCAAATCAAAGCAATAAACAGAGAGGAAGCAACAATTCGATTGTAAAACCATATAGAGGCAGTAAAAGAATATTATCATAGCAGATTAAGATTTGCTTCTCTTTGATCATTCACGAAATCAGAACGAAACACACGCACAGAGATTTATATAAACATTTGTTAGCCACAACAGTTAATGTATTGTCATATACAATGGTAAAAACTAGCGTGCTACAATCACAAAAACTGATGAATCATCAATTAAGTAAAACCAAAATTGATATAATCAACCACAAAACTCCGATAGTAACTAAAAATAAGAACACATGATGTTCCATTAATGATCTATACACAAATTCATGAACAGTTTAAGCGAAATCACAGAAACTTGACCATATTAATAATAAAATAAAAAAATTACTGCTGAATACTAACTCATGGGTATTTTCTGAGCAGGCTGATGAACATGCAATACACAAATTTTCCTCCCTCTAGAATTCTCCAAAGCCCACGCTAACACAGTCTCGCTCTCTCTCACATCTTTCCCCAAAGCCACAAACATCATATCTTCCTCAACAGGAGGAGACGGCGTCGTTTTAGTCTCCACTTCCTCCAGAATTTCAGCACCCCTCATGTTGCCTCCACTCCTCAAACTGAGATTCCTCAAATCCATTCCAGGATACCGTACGGGGTGCGGAAATTCCACCATAGCCATCACATAAACCTCCAAAATTTCTGCACCAATATTATCTTCCGACCATTCTAAAACGAAGACTTATTGCGGATTGGAGTTTTGCTAACGGACATTTATTTTGGTGAAAAGGAGTTAATTGTCTGGAATTAATGGGATACAAAATTACAAAATTATTGGGGATTGAATAAATTAAGGGTGGATATTGTTGGGAAGATGCAGTGAAAATGAAGTGATGAAATAGTTGAGAAAATTTAGTTTGTCTGTGTGGTAGCTTATGTGCTGGGGAAACTTATAGACCAAGAAGCTTCTTCTCCAATGGACTTTTTTTTTCTCCCAAAAAGTCCTCTGGAAATGGACTTAATTATAGAATATTGTAATAAATTTGCAGTTTGATTATCATTGGTGGAATATATTATGGCATAGGGAAATAAAATATAGGGGCTATTCAGGTGTGTTTGCTTATGATTTTTCACGGTAAATTTAGGAGATCAAATTTTAATAAAATACATTCATCGGATCACCTATTTTACTGGACCTGTCATTCAGTATGATCAATATAATGCATATATAAAAGAGTAGAGCTTTGATGCACCATGTGCACAATAGTGTTATGATACACCACTTATACAGTATTTTTTTGTGCGCTTAAGATATGGTTGATTTATATGATTGATTTACTCATAGCATATCAGTATGGTTAATTTACTCATATAGTACTGACTGATATAGTATGATTGATTTGATGATACAGTATTGTGGTGCATCTTGTGCACACAAAGTTTTTGCCTATATAAAATTACATCGGGGAACATCAAGGTAGAGTACTTTAAAATACATTATAAAAATCTATATCTATATGAGCTAGTGTAAAATGACCAAGTTTTTTGCATTGGTCAGTTCGGTTATCCAAATTGTATGTTATCATATAATCGATTATCCACTATATTATATCATAAAATCGATTATTCAAACCGTCCGCTTTCATAAAATAGGAATTATTCTAAATAGTTAACTGAACAAGCAAAAAAATAAAAATTGAATCATTCTAAATAGTAACCTTTAAGTAAAAGTTAAATTTATTTAGTTTTGTTTAATTTTAATTTAAATTTTGTAAATTCGAGTGGCGAGTCAAACTCAAAAAATCTAATTAGAACCTAAAAATACAAACTCAAAATTGAATATGTATTTATTTAATTTCAAATAATATATATTACATATATTATATACATAAAGTACTAGAATTTTATTTTTGTCTTCTCTTTTTTCTTAAAAAAAAAAATTCTCCTAATATGAGAAACAAAGAAAAAACTCTCCTCTCCTCCTCACGATGACTCGAATCTAAGACCAAAGGTCTATATAGTAGAGGTTCTGCCACTTGAGTTATCCAACTTCGTCTTATTTTTGTCTTCTCTTTATTGGTTGGTTTCCACCTCTTCGGACTCATAAAAGGAAAAAATGCCCTTTTAACGCAAATTATAAAACTAGAAGAGGTGCGCTATCTTTTAAAAAAGTACTCCATAGAATATGTCCATGATTACTTTTTTATCTACTCCAAAAATTATTGGGCATTCATGTTTCTTTTGTGAACTTTTTTTAACTTTATAATAGCTTTCTGTGTGAGCATAAATATACCAAAGTGGTAAAATGATTATTTTTTTCTTTAAATTTATTTAAATGTTTAAATTTTCATGATCTGAGATAAAATAAAATAAAGCAAATGATAAAAAGGGGGTGGATGTAAGTGGTTTTTTATTTAATATAAGTATATACATTTCAATATAAAATGGAAATTAAAGGGGAACTTTCAGTATTTAATTACATAGAGTGTTAATATTTTTTAGGCATGAAGTGTGTGTATATATAGAGAGATAATCGACATATTTTACACATATTGTGAGTAATTTTATGAGCACATTAACATCTGTTTATGTAACAGATTTTTAAATATGTTATATTATTAACATATGAACAAGTGTCGAGGTGTTCACTCGTCGGACACAATTTGTGTAAGCTGCTCGTATAAATTGGTCTAAATGCATGTATACACTATGTGTATTAAACTCTCCCAAATATGGATTGTTGTTCTTCCTCGAACTATAAAAATAGACAAAGCAAGAACTCAAGCATTAGGGTGATTTAGGCGATGAATCTAGTCTCAAAATATTTTCGAAAACAAACAACATAGACTAACGAGCGTATTTGACATGGCATATATCAACTACTTTCAAGAAATGACACTTCAAATAGTTGATCATCACTGGATAAGTGTGTCGCGCATCTCTCAAGTGTATAAAATGGGACGTATTTACGTTCAAGTTGAATCACATGCACAGTCTACCCTATGTTTGCCTATTATCTAACTTATGTTTCATAATTGTAATGTAGACTTAAAGTAAGGTGGGACAACTTTTTATAAAAGTGACTCATCCTTGGACTAATCAAGTTATTCCTAACTCAATTACCCCTAAAACAATGTTCACTCCCTTCAAATCTCTTAAAACCAATAATATGACTTATTCACCCAATCAAAACTAATTCCAGACACTACATCAACTAAGTTGTTAGAAAAATTATGTTTAGTTTTGATGATGGCAAAACCTCCTGTAAGGTAGGAACTAGTGCCCCCATAAACTCTGTAATTTTTTTGTAATATATAGGGTTAATTCTACTTAGCAGAAGTCGCAACAAGGTCATCAAGGTTACTTGAATCAACAACTCCGCTATCGCGACAAGGAAAGAGACTGCATTGAGCACTCAATAAGATTGTGTATGCCCATCCAGCATACAGCATTGCTTGCAGCAAGGAAGATACAACCAGCAAGTAAGCATGAGTTATACTAATAGTGTTAAAGTCAAAGTCAAAGTCAAAAGTCAGGATATTCAAATTCAAATTTATAGAAAGTGGATACAAGTTTAAAACTTTGTATTGACTATCCAATAGCATTGGGACACGTCACCTGATAAAAAGTAAAAGCAACATTAGACACTGAAACCAAGGCGCAACCACTCTGACCTACTTTCTGTGAGAAAGGACAAGTGGTTGTTTGTCGTGCAAGGAACATTACTTGTCAATGGGATTATTTCTCTGTATTCAACGAGAAGAATTCCCAACTGCTTTGAATAGAAAGAGATGGAGGACGAAGTAAAGGCTACCGAAACTCAAGCATTCAGAATTACTTAGCATCAAGCACTCAGCATTCTTATTCAAAGCTTCAAAGCATGCACTCTTATAATCATACCAGTGTTTATGCAAAGTATACAATAGCAAGATAGCAAGCATCAAGCAACCTAGTGAAAATCAAAAGCTGCAACAGCTCTCAAGTCAAGCTAGCTCTCAAACTTTATTTCGGTCCTAATCCTTCTCAAATCAGGAAGTTTGCCCACATCTCAACTGTATTCAAGTTTATAGGCAGTTACCAGAAGATGAAGAAAAAAATTCATTAAACCAATCTCATGAAAGGTTTTTGAAGTAGGGAGTCTTCGTTTGAATAAAGGACTCAAAGTTGACTTGTGTTCCGAGGAACGTGTGTACAATAGAGAAGTTGTCTTCCGATGATAGGCAAAAACTATTGTAATGAGCTAAGTTGGATTTAGATTTCGGAGTAACTAAGTTATACTGTGTGTAAACTTTTTAGTGAATTTTCCCACTGTGTGAGGGAAGAGTAGACGTAGAAGGATTTACCCATATTCGAACCACTATAAATATTGTGTCTACTTTTATATTGTTTTTATTATTGTTGCTAACATACTACTTATCTACTATATAGATTTGTAAGAAAACGTTTAAGCATATTCCGCTGCACGTAAAATTCTCTTGAACTTTGTTTACTGTAAGTTAATTCGGGTCAGTCTGCTTTGTGCCTACTGCCCAAATAAGCTTACTGTATTAGCTTTGCTACAAGAACCAGTTTCTTGCAGTAAGCAACAATCTTGTGCTCCAAGTAACTGAAAAATAAAAAATCGAGTTAGAGATTTATTCACCTCTCTCTCCTCTAAACCTCTACCACTTGGGACCAACAAGTGGTATTAGAGCGATTGGTTTACACACCAATCTTCTTTGGTAAGTAAACCAATTCCAGCCGTTTTCTAGCCAAAAATCATAGTTTTATAAAGTAAAAGATTTTTTAGTCAAAAAGCCACAACAATGGAGCCTTCTTCAACTAATACTCTCATGTTTTCCTTTGAGGAATATGAAAACTGGGCCATAAGGATGCAAGCTACTTGGCCTCTATGCATGATGAAATGTGGATAGCCATCACCGATGGTCCACCAGTAATCATGAAGATCAACGATGTTGTGAGAGTGGATGGAGAACCTGCATTTCCTCAAATGGTGAAAAAGGCACGTAATGAATGGAATATTGATGATAAGAAAATGTTAAACTTGGACAATCTACATTGGACAAGGGAACCTTTACTAAAGTCAAGGCATGCAAGACTGCCAAAGATATTTGGGATATGCCATAAGTGTTTGTATTGTGTGTGAAGTGTGTGTAATGTGTGTAGTGTGTGTGTAGCATGTGAATTTGAGTTTAATTATTAAGATCTTAAAAAAAAAAAGATGAACTGGAGCAACTTATTTATTTTGGAGCTTATAAGCTTTAAGAGCTTATTTTTACATCTTATAAGTTGTTTAACATCTTATAGGTTGAAGAACTTATAAGCTCTCAAATATCTTAAAAGATGTTTTGAGGAGCTTATAAGCTTACCTAAACACCCTCTAAGTTTATAGACTATTGAATTGTGTGGCAATATAAGATGCTAAACAACTTATAGGATTTAAAAATAAGTTGTTAGAGCTTATAAGATCCAATAAAAGAAAGTTACTCCAGCCCATCTTATTTTCAAAGACAAAACCTCTTATACACCAGATGCACAGTGCAATTCAAGTTGAATATCACGATTTATACTTAAAAGTATTACTTCTTCTGAGTAAAATGTATCACGATTTATGTAATACATTTACGCATAAACACTATTATCTTTTTATCCGTGACCTGGATTGCATGAATCTTATGTACAGGAGACCTACTTTTTTAAAATATTATAAGCTACACTCAAATATCACATGCTACACACATAGACACACTTCACACACATTTCACACTTCATTCACACACACTTCACACACATTAATACACCACACATAACACTCACACTTCACACACTAATCAAAATGTTTATTTGATATTAGCTTTCGAATTAGTCCCCGAACTCATAGTCAACTCACTCAATTCAATTACACGGTTATAAGCTCTGTTATCCAAACTATTTATTAACTTATAAGCTCTTGGGAAATTACATCCTATAAGTTCTTCTAACAACTTATAACATGTTAAAGATTATAAGATGTTTGGAATAAGAGGGTGTTTGACTGGGCTTATAAGCTCTCTAAAACATCTAGAGAGCTTATAAGTTCATTGAAAGTGTTTGGCAACATTTTTTAAATAAGATCTTATTTCATTTCAAAATAGGTTGTTAACAACTTATAAGCTATTTTTTAAAAAGTAAGAAGAGTCAAACTTATTTCTCAAATAAGATCTTATTTTGATTTACTACTTCACTTTTTAATATTACAATTACAAAAATGTCATTACTAATACGTTATAATCTCTTTCGTCTTATTATAACCAAACATTTCAACAACTTATTTTTTAAATAAAATTTAACATTTTATAAGCTTTAAATATCTTATAAACTCTAAAATATTTTAAATAAGATTAACCAACCACCCTCGAAGTTGAACAAAACACTTTCTAAATATAGTGACATATACAATAGCCCCCAAACAATAAATTTCTAAAATAAATTTGGATTCTTCCAAATAACTATCTCATCTCTCTTTAATACAATACTACATGTATTTCACGAAATTAAATATTAGTGATAAGTTAAAAATATAGGAGAGATTTTAGGATGATAATAGGAATACAATTGGGAGAAATAGGTGAAAATGATCTTAAACGGCAAATAACTATAAAAAGTCTAACCAACTAAAAGATCAATTAAAACTTAATGGAGGGACTATTTGGGTCAAAACAAATATTGATTATGCATGCATTTTATAGGAATTTAGTTTTGGCGATGGCTATTCACCATTCACAATATTTTTTAATGCAGCTCAATAATTTAATAATTTAAATATTATTGATAAAAGACTCCAACATCTTTAATAAAAAAAGTATCATAATCAATTAAAATAATATATAATTAAAAAAAATATAAAAAAAAAACTATTTTTTTTTTCTTTCTTTTTTGTTATCTTCAATCCAACCACACCTTTTTTGAGAATCCTATCTCTATAAACTCTATTTTTCCCAAGGTTTCATTAATTATTGTTTCAACAATGGATAATCAATGAAGGACATAAATAATCATTGATTATATAAATCGATTAAACTCATTAAATATTGATACATCACAAAATCGATTGTGACCCTTCAGAATGTGGGATGATGATTCTTTCTTGAAAACAAGTAAAGAAAAGCCGGAGAGAGGGTATCTAATCCTGCAAAATTTTGGTACAACTCTGCCCCAAGATATTATGTACTATTTTGTTTTAATAAAGAAAGGGTATCATTGGTATTTAAATTAATGGACTGTATTAAGAAACTTTTATTGTATTTTAAAATCAAAGTGGACTGCATTAAAAAATGAAATGCATTAAGAAATTTTATGAGTTACGGATAATCGCCGCCTTTTAATTTTTGCATCACTTCATATATTTGTACTTTTAGGAAATAACACGCGAAAAACTAAAAACTACCCATATTACTCTATTACTATAAAAATGTTCTTTTCGAGACAATAAAAAATAGTCGTTAATAATGAGTATTTGTTACAATTTTATTATTAGAAACAACATGTCACTATTAATTAGTCTTCTCAATAACTCGGCCGTAAACAATATATTTATGACAACAAAAAGTGTCTTAAATGTGCATGAAATATTTTTTTACAATAACTACCTGTCTCTAAAAGTAGTCTTAAAATGATCTTAAATAATTTATAAAAAATTTATGATAACAAATGGTCACAAATAAATTATTATTAGTGACCACAATTATCACTTTTCACTTCTATTTAATTATTTTGCCATCCCTTCTTTAGAAAATTGAAACGAAACTAACATTTGATGACACTTGAATTTATGATTGAACTTTGTAAGAGAAATAAGAACATAAACTATCAAAAATAGCTTTTAATAGGCCGCCAAATTATTGATTTTTTAAACGAAGTTGTATATATATAATTATCAACTTTTTTTGAGCAGACATCCCAACTACTTAAAAAATTGCATATTGACCAATACCAACCAATTTTTCGTCGAAGTAGAGTCATGCATCTCGCGCAAATTTTTCACAAGGTCGAAATGTATAAACACTTAATTCAATTAAGAGCTTAAAAAACAAGTTCACAAACGAAACCAAACACATTGACCCCTCCGCATGCGAAGGATTTTTTTCTACTTGTTAAAGAAAAATTAAAACTGATTTAAGTAAAAGACATATTTACCCTCGTAAGAAACGAGTGCAAGCACAGGAACATCGATGGAATAAAAAATTTGATTTTAATAATTGAGATGACAACTTATATTTATGGATTTGTTGATCCGGATAGAAAACGAAACGATCTAATTTAAATAAGTTTATGAATTATTATATGATTTTTCGATACATTTTAATATTTTTGAATGATGATTCGAAAATATTTTATCATTCCACCAATGTTTAATTTTAAAATAAACATTAGATCTATAATTCATATAATAAAAATCCGTTTACTTTTAGGTTATCCGTACTACTTATATTTATATATCTTAGTTCAAAACCAACAATAATTAATTTATTATATGGCTTATTAGTAGTTGATTTTCTTTATTTTATTGAAGTCAAATTTATAATATCAAAGTTAGTTGGTCCACCTTGCTTGGAAGAATATTCGGTGCCCATAACATATTCTCTCTGTTGAACCGTCAGTCCACGGCCTGTAGAGTTTTTAATTATATATCTATTTATATCTATATATTTTCTTTCGAGGGTGCATATATATATATATATATTTACGTGAATTTAAATCCTCTAAAGTATTTTATCGTGCATTTCATAAAGAATGTGATACACTTTGGGTGTGTTTACTTAAGGCTTGGCTCAGTAGATTTAAGGGCTCAAATCCCGATAAAACACACTCATTAACTCCCTCAATTAGATTTGACCTAGCACTCTCCAACCTTAAGTAAACATACCCTTTATGTGGATCCTATATTTTCATTTTTTATTAACATATAAGATGTGTTTAGGACTGTAAATAAGTCGAGTAATCGAACGTACTGTTATTCAAACTTATTTGAAATACTATCGAGCTTTTAGTATAATGGTTGAGTTTGTTTGGTTATTATTGAATCGAGCTTGAGCGAGTTTTATTCGAGCCAAATACGAATCGAGCTCGAGTATAGTTTAACAGTTTTATATTTGTTTTAGCATCTTTAACTTATCGAGTTCGAGTCGAGCTTTAGATTTTATCAAATGTAAAAGTATGTTCAAATTTATTTTTCACAAAGGTTTACGAATCGCGTATCGAGTAACTTGATTTGATTTTGATCCCTAAGTATATTACTCTCTCTTCGAAATATACAGTGGAGTACTCTAGAGAAACTAGAGTACTCCAAATCCATTTGTGTGTGTGTGTCTGTCAATTGTTATAGTTTAAAGTTTATTTTACAATTAAAAACCCAAAATCGTCAGAGAAGAAGTTAAAAGAGAAGAAACAAACAACTTAGTTTACCAAGATTATATTTTATTTATTCTGATCCATAATTACTTATCTAATTATCATTTCCATACACAGTCCCTGTTGTGAATTTCGTAGCTCGTGCAGCGAAAATAAAAGAAAATTAAAAAGATTAAGTAAATAAATTAAATCTTAGGATGCAAAGTTATATATACATATATACATACACGTATGTGTGTGTATAAGGTACACATGCAAATTAGCCCATGGTTAGGACATGATCTTTTGTTACATTACCTGTTATATCTTATGTTACAACGTTTTTAGTACACAAAATATATTAATTAGTGTCGTCAATGTTTATTGAACATAGTGAAACACAAGATAAAACACGATAATGTAACAGGTGATCTCAAATGAGGTTAGAAAATGTTTGTTGTTGCTTGTGCTTTTAAAGAAGATACCAAAATTAGATATTATGGAAAAATTACGTTTAGATAGAAGTATGTAATATTTGAGAATAAGACGCTTTTGGTAAAAAAATTAAGAAAGAGAGTGCTTGATAAAGTAATTCCAAACCTTTTTTATTAGAATTCTTACTATCACTTATTTTACTAAAAATAAATTTTGATTAATTTAGCAAAATGTGATGAAGCAATTGAAACAAACCAATTTATTGATTGTAGCTTTTAGTTTCTAGATGCTCAACTATAGTAAAAACAATTGCTATCAAACACTCAATTAACTTAAACTGAACAAAAAACACAAAATTGCTTCAAATAAGTGAAACACTGCCCTAATATGCTAAACACAAAAGTGCTTCAACTTTTTTTGGCCATTTTTAGCCTCAAAATGAGGAACCTTATGAGCAAGAAAGATTTTAAAATATTCTTAGGTGTGGAAAATGTATTTATATTTGTGAAAAAAATGTGAAAATAGTCTTTTGTAGAATTTTTATTATAATTTTAAGTAAAAAGGTACCCCCTCCATTCCGTCATAATTTGCACACTTTCCTTTTCGGTCCGTTCCACACTAATTTGTACGCTCTTAGAAAGGAAATTCTATTACAATCTCCACCCTTAAAATCTCCACCGTCAATCTCCACATTTGAAAAAGTTAACTAAAAAATAAAAAATAATTTTTTTATAATTTACGCGTCGAAACAGGTATGCAAATTAGGTCAGGACGGTTGGAGTATTACTTTTAGTCTTTCTTAAATTTTTTGAATAACTTACAAAGTACTTTTCCTATCTTACACTCTAGTAATTATCTTAAAAAGATCTTTTTATAAAAAAGGCTGGGTGGCAGTTGGTTGGAAAAAGATGGGAAGGGGTGTATATATAATTATATATATTGTGAATATAAGAGTTGAAATATTTAATAGGAGGTAAAAACTATTCAATTACTTTGTGAGTTATCTGAAAAATAAGAAAAGCTACCATTAATACATTCTTACAATAATGTTAAAATTATAATATCATTGCTCGTTGTGCAGATTATTGATCATTTTTTACAAGGTAGTCAGATTATTGATATTAGACATATGAAATGTAAATGTAATGTTGTGGCTCATCATCTAATTCGCTCTTCTTTTTCATCTCCCATGCCGTCTGTCTAGCTGGGCCGTCTGTTCCTTCTTGAATTGAGGATCTTGTACTTAACATTTAATAAGTTATAAGATATTGTTAAAAAAAAAAAAAAAAAAAAAAAAATAGAACTTGAGCAAGAATCTATTTTCACACATTTTTACCTTAATTTAACTCAATAAATGTTATTGGAGAAATTTATTAGCATAAATATATTATTATTAATTAAAAAGTACCGTAAAGCAAATAATTACTTGATCCAGTTTGAAAATAGTAAGTCAGCCCAAAAGCCCAAATTTCAAAGGGAGAGTTGAGGCCTGTACTATAAAGCCCATTACTCGCGGATTTCTTTCATATCTGAATTTTTTACTATAAAAGCCTTTCCAACGCCTCATTTTCGCTCCATTTCCTTTCACTGTGCTCAGATCAAACTCAAAAATAAAATTCATCGGGAAGAGAGGAAGAAAACATCTGCGGAATTTGAATATTGGAATTTAACTTCTTTGAGATTCCGATTTGTTGAAGCTTAGCGGTCACAATCTCCGAGTTCACTCGAAGTTCAGCTTGTGATCGAAAAATGAAGCTGAAGATGAACAAAGCGTGCGATCTCAGCTCTATATCAGTTCTTCCTCCTCAATCGAGGTTTTATTTCTTCTTCATTAGGCTTATGTTGTATACTGCAACTGTACTTTTGAACTTTGTGTTGATTTGGATAAGTATACATGCAATTTACGAGAATAATCGGGATTGGTAGAGAAGCGTCGAGTGGTTTGATGAGTACTTTTGGTATTTATTTAACCAGTCAATTTTGACGAAATTTAGATTTAATTTAAGTAATGCAGTAATTATTTCAACTTGCCTATATCATGTGAAATCTGATGACATCGATGCTTATACGTGACAAAATTGTTGTAATTGTTGGAAAACTGTGAATGGATTGTGGATGTGATACTGAAGTTTTTCTGTATTTTATGTGTAATGATTTAATAAGGAGGTCAAGTGGGGCATCTGGTGGATTAGAGCCATCTTCGATCTTCGGGAGAAGCCAAAAAGCATCACAGTTTCGGCCACAACAATCACAGCAGTCACTTTCTCAGGGAGCTTCTTCTCAACATGGTCTTTTCTCTCAGTTTTCTCAGAATTCTCAAGATGAAGTCCTCACTAACGAGGTACTGACGCATATAATGTTATCTTTGTTCATGTTTATATTGCATACAACCATGTACGTGTAGCATATAGAACATTATTTGATCTGTTACATTGTTGGAAACAGTAATTTTACAATCTTTTATTGTTTAATTTTGAAGATTAAAGAGGATACTCTTTTTGAGATTTTTATCCATCTGTGAATTTTCAACTATATTTGTTTGCAGGTATAGGAACAACAATTTTATATGTGCGGGAACTGATTTTAGGAGGTCCTTTCACCAGAAATATTGTGAAAACATAGAGATGAACATAGTTAACTGCCTTGTTATCTGTTCTTAATGCTTTTATATGGTTTAAGAGCAATAATATTGTGTTTCTGTAAACAAACAGCATGCTGAAAGCTGCATGGCTTTCTGCATTATCAAAGAAGCCATTTCTACATGAGGTCTAAGATCATTTCTAACCATTTCGTCATTGAACTCTGAATTCTAACTTTTACATATACATAATCACATTATAAAATAAAAAGCACACTTCTAATTAATGTTATGTAATAGTTTCCTTATAAAACATGTCTTATCAGTTTCTTGTATAGGAGGCAAAACTACCAAAAATGGTATTCCATCAGTTTCTCATCCTTTTTTTTTTTTTTTTTTTTTATCTCTCCTCACAATGTCTTGTAGACTGGTTTATGTTCCTCAACAGAGAGAACTTTTCTTTTCTAAGGAACACCAAAAGACATCAGAGAATCCTAAAGAAGCTAATGTTCTTCATGTAGCTCTTTTGGCTTTGTCAGTGTTTACTTTGGACCTTGCTAAATTGTGTCTAATTTTAAAAAAATATTTGTAGAAAGTAGGATCTGAAGAAAGAGAGAACTCAGTAAGGAGGTCAAGTCTCTTGCCTCCAATCAATTACACACGAGAAGAGAGTCAATTGGTATTATCGAGAACTTCCAACAATTTTGCGCGCAAGTGGTCTGGTCAAGATTACAAATGTAAGACTCATATCTTGCCACCTTAATTATAAGATGCTGTTCAAAACTTATATTAAGTCTCCTGGAGTGAGAAGTCTAACAATGAAAGTTGAAAAAAAACTTCGTAGGAAATTTTAGTATTATGATTTTGAGGCCAGATTTTTCACATTAATGCGTCCATTATTTTAATTAGAAACATAAAATCCAACACTTTACAATTATAATAATGCTCATCTTAGTTAGTCACTTAACTTCAAACATACTATTTGCACTAGCAGGTCATATTACCGAAGAGCTCGAACACAGGATTGGGATGATCGAAACTTCATTAAGCAGGTTTGGAATGATCTTGGACTCTGTTCAGAGTGACATCATGCTCGCAAACAAGGGTACAAAAGAACTATTACTAGAGAGTAAGTATACCAGCTTTCTGGATTGCAAAACTTAAGTAATTGCTGGAAGGTTTTAGCTTTTAAATTCAGTTTCTAGAGGTGCACAAGCTCCCTGTCTATCTAATGTATGCCTACTAGTGATTTAAAAGGATTACCGCATAGTTACACTAATAATAGATATTAACAGTTAATCCCAGATGATATGCTCGAGTATATTTCTTGTAGCTTGACCTTTATGGGTTTGCTTAAAGATAGGATGAAAAGTTCCAATATCAATTAACATCAACTTATAGTACATGATGTTTGTTTGTAATTCTTGTCCAGCAAAAGACGTGAGGCAGAAACTTAACGCTCATGATGGCTCACTGCAACTGATGGTAAGAAAAGTATTTCTGCGAGCCCTCTCATGTGCATACTCTCTTCAATTGCCTATTTCGTGCTGTGGAATTTTCAGTATGTTATATTTCAACTAAGCAGAACAAAGGACAAGAAGACATCAAAACTTGCCTGGACATGGGCGTGAAGTCTCTCTCTGAGCAACTCAAGCAGATTTTGAGCCAAGAGAATTCGGGACAAATAATCTCATCTCTGTCCGCTCTTCCACAGAAAATTGACTCTCAAATGGTGAAACTGCAAAATGATCTGCACAAGGATTTTTGCAAGGAAATACAGGCATGTGTATGCAATACATTTTATTGGATACAGAGAGGACAGTGGTTGACTAGTATTTTCGGTCAACTGGTTTTCTCCACTTCCAGCAGAATCATTTGATTATAGTTTTTCTGTTCATATACTTGTAGGCAATTTCTTCCAGCATGAAGATGTCTACACACAAACAAGCAACTCCTTCAGTACTAGGGCACAAGGCACTCTTCTCTGCAACAGTAAGAGAAAAAAAGAAAAAACTTCATTTTGAACCTATGTCTTGAAGTAGTCTCTAAGAAAATTTTCATTATGCTATTTTTATAGGCTGTCAACAATCATGTTTCTCCTCAGGAGTTCCAGTTTCCAAAAAGGTACGTCTTAAAGAATTCTTGTATGGCCGTTGTTGTATCTTCATCTTGCACTCATCCTGCCCAATGATCAATGTCGAAACAAGTTCTTATATTAGGTTGTCTAGTTAACCATGGTTTCCAGTTGTCACTGTTCAAATCTTGTATGTGGGATGTGGTTATAAGAAACTAGGAGGAATTTGTTTCTGCTCCTCACAGAGGCAAAACCTAAGATTTGAAAGTCTATTTTTGTCACAGAAAAAGCAGAAGCTTCCTGGAATTTATTCTATTCCTAAAAGCCAGTTTCGATGTCTGTCCGCTGCTAGTTGCCGGTTTTACATTTTGTTCCCTGTCGAAAGTTCCTCAGAGTATATAGCTTGTATACAATTTCAGCGAACTAATCCATTTCAGTGTTCGGTAACAGCACCATTAGAAATAATTTAGTATTAAGTTTCAACGCGGAGCTGAAACTATATAATAATGTGATCACGAATTCGGACAACATGCTTCATAATAGACGTGCAAGGTAGAAGTAGTCAATTTTCTTTGCCTACACATGTAACCAGCGCAATAGGCCCATTATGCATTGCTCCTGGAACCCTGCATCTGTGATCATACTACTTAGGACCTGTAATACACACACGCACATAAAATTCAGTAATATTAATTTCTTTTCAAGCTTGCCTCGATAGTTTTCGTACTCATTGTTACGGTCTTCTGGATACTAGTGCAACAAAGCATTTGAAAACACAGCAAACAAGTCTATTACCGAAGATTGAAGTTGGAGGCTGGACATCAGTAAAACATGAATGCACAGCCCCTAAAGTTGGAAAAATTGACCAGAGAAGCAACCAGAAGAAAGCATCATCAGATCAATTGGTAGCTTCTAATGGCTATGCTTCTTTTCCTCTCCATACTTTTGTCCAACAATCATCAATTGGGCTCCTATCGGCATCCTCTTTTTCTAGAAAAAATAAAATAAAAATTGTGGCGTACAAACATGCTACATTTTTTTGTATATTGCAGTATTTGCATGTGAATTGGGAAAACGCTTGATGGTCAATAATGAATGAATATTGATATCTGAACAGGAATTTCGAGTTGTTATTGAATCAGATGAGGAAATTGATGGGGGGTTTTCCTGCTTATTTGAGGAAAAGGGAACAGGTAACATTATGGTCGCTCCAATTCTAATTATAGATTTTACCTTGTGTTGAATGTCTTATTTTCTGCACACAACTAAAGATTTTCCCAAAGTCCAAATTGACTGAGGTTACATCTGGATTGTTGGATTTGAATCCATTGGTGTTGTTTGGAATTGATATGGATTTGAGATCCATCACTTTCATTTTGATCTATTTTTTTAAGGATTTAGACGAATTTGAAATCTACTCTAGTTTGAGTGGATTTTAAATCCATTGATTTTAAATCCTTGCATCTCAAGATGCTCCATTCAAAAATGCAGCTTGAGTGTCTTCTTTTTGTTCCCTTTAAATTCGCCAAGATTGCTGCAAGAAATACACGCATGTATCTCTTAAACAACCTCAATTAAATACTCAAGCTAAATGTTTTGTGTGTGTCTTTATTGTCATATGTATTCCTTATGATGTTGTAATATGAACTCATCATACTTAAACTTTTCCAATGTTTGTTCCTGATTCCAAGTTTGGCATCTTCTTTGGTTAGAAATTGAGAAATATTCAGTAGAGGAAGCAGAGCGAGAAACCGCACGTATCCTAAGGAAAGCAAGGAGGAAAAAGAGAAAATGTGGTAATACCATCATCATAGATTGAAGGTATTCTCTTGATATTTTTTACCATTTCCATCTCTGTTTGTCACATTCTGATTTATGGTGAAGTATGAACACTGCAAAGTTTGAATCATCTTTTTTTGAAAATTGAAATCAACTTAAACTTGTTTTAGTGGAGAACACAATAACATGCCCCTTTTTGTTGAGAACATTGTCTTTTGGATCACCACTGGTTAATAGGTTGCTTGTTTGACCTCAGATGCTATTTTTCTGCTTTCAGAAAATAAAAGCATTAGTGAAATCAACGGGGTATCTTTTATCTAGGAAATTCTTTCCTACCCCTACAAGCATAGCCTGCATTCCGTTGGATGTGTGATACAGTGTGAAGATAAACAACTTTTTCTATCTTTTTTGCACACGTGTCACACATCCAATGGGATGTAGGCTATGCTTGTAAGGGTAAGAAAGAATTTCCCCTTCTATCAAGATAGTTGGAAACCTTTAGTTATAGCATATAAAATTGACAAGTGCGAACAAATATTGGCCATCAATTTTTATATTACAACAACAAAATACTTTATTTCTTCTCCAAATAACAAGACAAACAAAAAGGCTTATCAGTTGCGATCCAAAGCCCTACTTACTAAGTTGATTTCACAAGTACAACCTTTTCTCCCATCTCTTTTTTATTAGTTCACCACTTCATTATGTGGAGCCCTTACCAACATTGCATTTCACATTTATGCTAGTGTGGTTGATTCAGGAAAGAACGTAAAAGGAGCTTAAATAATGTCGGTTCACTCAGAAGATTCTTTTTATCATACGTGAAAAATTTATCTATCACACTTTCCCAAAGGTGAATAAAGATTATTCCTCTCGTACTACGCCACGCCATGTCCGTTTGGTTTCCAAATTCTGTCGTCCTTATGTGTTTAATCAGACTGTTGTACACATTCAGGCTTTCATGTATTATGGAACTGAGGACAATATTTGTTGCAAAGTGTAAATTCATCACTCATTTTCTTCAATAATATCAAAATGCATCCATTCGGATCATTCTTGCCACATCAATGTATAACATAGACATGCTTCTTTTACAGAGTACAGCGCTATAGAGCTAGCTAATTATATGGGTTGTGTTGCGAAAATTTTCGACTATCTCCGATTAGTCCTAGCCTAGGCAACGACTGCCATTGGCCCCCTATGTGTTTTCCCGATTCCTTCTCCCCTAACCACGCACATCTAGGCCTCAACTAGGTGCTAGCCCTAGATTCCCATGCCTCTAGTGTTTGGAGACTTTTACAACATTGTATATGAAACGACCGAAAATGATTATTTCCTAAATGACTTGAGGCTACAATTCTTACAGCACTGATATAACCCATGGGCACCACATCATTAGGCAGGGTAGTTGGATAGGATCCCATTTGGTTTTAAGATGAAAAGCAAGGTGTCCTTAGATACAGTCTGTCAATATATTCGTGGGAAGGATGTACTTTTGCGGAAATATCATAAATGCCTCTTGTTCATTTAAAGTAAGGCAATTTGAGAAGGAGAAAAAAAGAAAATGTCACAAGTTTCACGTTGGTTTTAGGTTAGTTAAGACTTGAGTTCCTGGTTTGGGCAAGTGTTGCTTTTTTAGGTGGGAATTCATGTAATAATTTAGATAGGATTTGAAGTTTTGAACTACTACACTTTAGACAAGAATGGTCCTATAAACTTTTTCTTTTTTAATGGAGCTTTCAAATTATAGAAAACATGGGCTCCAAAACTTGCTTAACTATAAAAATGAGCTCTAAACTTTTCCTTAGAAAAAGTATTACTTTTATTTTTTCACTATTATGATTTTTTTTAAGTATAATTATCTCACCGTGAGATGTCTCATACAAGTGTTTTCAGCTCTCCTTTTGATCCTGCATGACTTCAATGAATGTAGTATGGTGGGTTAATTGTCTCACTCTGATATGTCTTATATAAGACGGAGTGATTATTATCTTTTAATAAGGAGATCTTACTACTTAAAATTCCCGACTTACAAGATTCTCGATAAAAAAAACGGGATATTTGGTCCACTCAAACATAAGGACAAGACGGAGTGATTATTAGTTTGTCAAGGACTAAAGAAAAAACATACGAATCCTGGAATTCAGACATACATATATTTGGGCCGTAAAATTTTTCTGGGCCCCTGTCTACTGGAGTCCGAGGTTCCACTTGTATTAGAAGAATTTTGTAGAATTAGGTTTATATTTGTTAGACATTATCATCCTATGATTTGATCTAAAGTTATATTTAGATAGGAAAGTATTGAAGCAAATGATTATGAATATGACTTTTGGCCCCCACAACATCAAGTATTTCCATTTCCCCACCATCTCGTGTTGGTCTCCATAACTCAAGGATCTTGCATTGTTTTTCAAAAAGCCTAGGTTATCATCTCGTGTGACGGAAAAAAAAAAATAATATTTTTTTTTTGACAAAAATATTACGTTTATCTAAAAAAATTACTTTTTTTTTTAACAAAAAAAGTTTCACTTTTTATAGCAAAAGTATCACCTTTATCAGTAAAAATATTATTTTACTTTATCTTGTAAAAATATCAATTTTTGCTGTAAAAGTATATTCCGTCAACGTGTAACAGACTCACTCCTTCTCCATTCCCCTATCCTTGAAGTAATCATGGTTATTGGACCTCACTAATTATCGGATTAGTTTTCGATGAGAAGCCCCTTGTTTTTTCCCATGATTTTGTCCCGACTTGAGATTCAAGACATACATTAGGTATAAGCTTATTAAGCTCAATCATTAGTTTAAACTTGTTTTTTAATATTCCATCTTGTACTATACTATCTAAATACTTCTTTTGTCCTATTTATAGTTCAATTTTTTAGTTTTGTCTATCTCAAATTATAGCCATTTTTTTTTAATAAAATATACCATTTCTCTGAAATATCCTAGTTAATATTTGTTGGGACTAGTTGTTAATTTCGAGGACTCCAAAATGAAAAGAGTATAAAAGATATTTTGTGTGTTAAATTGTTATTTTAGATACATTATTGAAAAGGGTATAAATCCTTACTTATAGTACTTCATTTATTTGTTAATTTGACATATTTAATTATATGTATCTTATTCGCCCATTATAAAAATAGGTTGTTTGTAAAATTAAAAATAAAAAAATTCTTGTTTAATATAATAAAATCATAACTTTTGAAACATAATTCTTTTTTCCAAATTTTTTCTAGCAATACTTTTTTGGGGTTGAGAGGAGTAAAATAATACTACCTCTGTCCCGCTAATTTTACACACTTTTTCTTTTGGTTCGTCCCACATAATTTTGTACATTCTTAAAAAACAAATTCTTTCACAATTTCCATCCTCAACCTCCACATTTGAAAAAGTCAACTAAAAAGTAAAAAAAAACATTGTTTTCTTAATATACGTGTCCCTTCATATGTGCAAAATTAATTATAACGGAGGGAGTAATAAATAAAAACCTGTCCTTTTTATGCGTTTATAATAACTAATCAGATTCGGTATCTTTCCTTGAGATTATTAAAAAAAAAAACAAAATCTTCTTAGAATTGATCGAATGATTTGGTTTTCATTTTGAATACGTTTACCACCCACGTCTATGATCTATGCGTCAATAGTATTATTGGGTACCACTTATGTTGTGGTCCGGAAATTACTTTTTTGAAATTAAACTCTTGTTTCAATTTTTTCTACCAACTTCTCTTTCTTTCTTTTTCATAGTGTAATGTGTTAAAAAATTCTTATAAGTAGGAATCCTTTTTATTTTTTTACAGGGTATTTGAGTACTTTTGTTTCCTCAAGTTTTATATTATCCTTATGTTTTTGTTCCTTTTCTTTTTCAAAACAAGTGGTTAATTTAGAAGTTAACACTTTCTTGGGTGCTAAATCATCTAAGAAATTGTAATTTCTTATGTGTAACATAAAATTTGCCCCAAATAAGTAAATCTTTTAGGTATTTAAGGAATTATTCCTCGTAGTTTTCAAGATTGACCATATATTATAAATGAGTTTTAGAATTAGAAAATGACCATTAAGAAGATAGACAAAGACAATCCTTAGAAAAGAGAATAGAATAATTAAACACAAATAAGATTGTGTTTGTTTATAGTTGAGAGAGGGTGGAATATTGTTGTGTTGGGATAGTCAAATAAGTCTTACATCGGATATATTGGGGAAGGATCATGAGCATATAATGAAAAAAGTATCTTCATTGGTATGAGGTTTTTTGGGAGTTAGTCCAAAAACAAAAATGTGAGGGTTTGACACAAAGCAGACAATATCATATTAATGTGAAGATAAGCAACCCAATCGGGGCTCAACAAGTGGTATCAGAGTCATGGTCCCAAATTGAACCAATTTGGTGGAGATCCTCGGAGTGCCCAACAAAGTCGTAGATGACAGGTCCGGCTCTATGAACAAGGTGGACTAGGTGAGGTGCATTTGGGTAGGGTAGGAAAGGGTCTCCAGCAGGGACGACATGTCCAGCTCTACGGATCAGGTGAGGTGCACCTAGGTTGGGCTGACTCCCCAATAGAGACAACAAGTCCGACAGGTCCAGCTCTACGAACCAAGTGCAAAGACCAGGCTAGGTGCAGCCGGACCAAAGATGGCTATTTGTCTAGATGGAGCAGACATAGCTCGGTTGTTCGTCTCAGGGGAAACTCAGTTGTTCGTTTGAGGGGAGGTCCGGTGGTCCTTTGTTTGAAGGGGAGGATTGTTGGGATTGTCAACAAAGTTCCACATCGGGTATACATGATTTTCTCAGGGGGTTTAATAGGATTGAAGAATCTCCATTGCTATGAGGCTTTCTGGAAGTTAGCCCAAGAACAAAGGGGCTTAGTCAGGGCCCAACATGTAGGCCGGGGGAAATAAAGTGGAAAGAGAAGTCGAGTTGAATAAATGAGTGTTTGTTGTTGTTGGTTGAAGATTGGGTTGAAATTTGTTATTAATATAAAATGTGAAAAAAAATGATGTAATGTGTGTAAGAATTAATTCGGTGAAAAGAAAGAAGAGAGAAACTACTTTATTGTGTTAAATATACAAACAAACACGATTAAACTACTTTGTTGTGCTGAATATACTGATATAATCCATACAAACCCACAGCATGTGAGTCATTTTATGAGACTCCTCAACTTATGTGAAATTTTAAAATGGCAATGTTTTAGAACAATGTTGTCAAAATCTCGAGTTAACTCTTACAATTCTACGAGTTTACGAGTTATTTCTCCCTAAACGAGTTAACTCGTGATAAAATCGAGATCTGATGAAATCAGAGTAAACTCTTGAGTTTGCTCATGTTATTTTACGATTTTACGTTTTTGTATACGAGTTTAAGAGTTTTTATAACATATTACTTTTTATTATATTTTACCAATTAAAAAAACATACAATACGAATTGCAGAATTTATAACAAATTGTTTTTGCTGAAAATCTTTTTTTTTTTCCTAAAAATCAAGTTCTAAATTAAAATATAAGCTTCATAAAAAATATATCTTTTTCTATGTAGTACTTAATTTCACTAAGGTTATCTTTTAGTTTTATCTTAAAATTAGAGTATTCATAATTATAATTTAGGAACGCCGTACTAAATGTATATATGAACCATGATGCCTAAAATATTTCTTCATATTGTATATATCTTTTTCCCTTTTTGATAAATTGTGTAAATAATATATGTATTTTTTTTTATATGGAATATCTATTCAGAACTTGTTGTAATATATATATATATGGTTATTTTGTATAGGTAGTAGAATCTTACGCTTTTACGATTCGATTTTACGATCCGATTTTACAGACACTTCATCGATTTTACTTAAAATCGCGAGTTTGACAACCTTGTTTTAGAATAGAGGGAGTAATGTGTCAAAATTTGTAGGAGCATTTAGAAGCTTTAATAATATCCTTAAGGAAACTTAAACTGTCGGCTAGAGTAGGTCAATTTCCATTATTGGATTAATTAAACAACTACATTGTGACACGTCATACCATAATCTTCCAAACTCATAATATTATCTATTCATTTACTCCAAATAAATACTCTATTTTGATATATAAAACATAACTTTTGAATATTTAATTACAACATAGAATATTGGGGTTTGAGTCATTTTCAAGACATAGAGAGTGTCCAAAGCGATGTCGCATCCAATGCCAATATAGAGGGCCGTTGTCAAAATATATATTTACTTTTTCCTTAGCCCCCACCCACTTTATGTATATATATAGTCAAGAGAACATTAAATTAGAAACCAACAAAGTTTGGTTTCGTCATATATGGTCTAATTGTGGCTTATCAATATCATTTTTAGATTATGGGTCTGAGTTCTGAAACAATTTAACAGCCATTCGAAATCGACTCGCAAAAAGACTAAGGGCCCGCTTGATAGGAGGGTTTAAGGATAAAGAATGAGAATAAGTCTTCTTTATGGTGCTTGGTACATAATAAATATATTAATCATTACCTTATATTATTAACAATTTTCCTCATTTCATTTCACAATATGATTGACCCATCATTCATACTCATTGCCATTGTAGTTAATGGTTTGCAACCAAGCGGGCCCTAAAATCAAATCGAGATGAAGCATTAGAGTTTGATTTTGAGCTTATTAATACTCGATTTGCTAGGTTGGTGAGATTATAATTGACATAATTATAAATATAAAATAATTTGAAGATAAATAAGGTGAACTTTAAGATTCTCAATTTATATCAGCTGCCCTTACTAGTATATAAACGTTTTCGTTTATAATATTTTTTATTTAACTTTTTCAATTTTTTTTAATATAAATTGAGTAGAGTTTCATTATGATCTCGAGCTCAACGAGTGTATACCGAATCGAGTTTGAATTTTTTTTAAAATGAACTCGATCAAACTCGAGCTCCAAGTATTTTGATCAAGTTCGAGTTTGAGCTGCTAATAATCAGCTTGATTCGACTCAATTACACCCCTAATTTAAACTTTTTCCCTTTGTTGTTTGAAGAAGATTACTGTTAATACTTCACGGCAACAATTATTTTGTGAAAAAAAAAAAAATTATAACAACTTGGATACGATCTTTCTTTACAATTTTCTATTTCGTGCGAACTCGTTAACTTAAAAAGAGATTATAAAATCATACACTCTTAATTTTTTTCTGCTTAATTATTACCTATCTAGTCGAATGGTATATGACTGAGACAATTTACTATTTATTGAGTTCATCTAATCTTTATTTATCTACTAAATCAACGATAAATTATTTTAATCGGGTAGTAATAAGAATTTCCCAGGACTTCACTGAAGCTACAATTAGAGGTGACAAAATTAGTCGGACCGATGCGTCACCCCAGTAGGCACAATATATTAGATGAGCTGAATCTAGGCCTAAAGTACTATTTGGCCCAATCGGGCCGGTTCGATGGGCCAAAAGCCCGACGAATTCAGCTTAATAATCTTAGTATATTATAAGAAAATACCCAGAATGAAACCGATTAATTTTAGGTGTGATCAAATTTTAACCCGATCCACCTAAAATATGTCATTGATTCGACGAGCCCGGCCCAACCGAGTCGGGCCATCCGTATTGCCAGCTCTGGCTACAACGGAGTGATGAATGAAAATAGGTAAGTTATTGAATAAGTTGTTTAGGCAATTTGAGGTTTTGGTTAAAGTAGTTAACATATTTGAGTTTTACAGCTAGCATGAGAATATTATATGCATTTAGTAATTGGTAAATTTTGAAAAGAAATATTGAAGCATGTGTGTGGAGATAAAAAGTTGTGGTTGGCATCATTGAATTTGAGACATGAATGAGTGGTTGTTGTGGGACTCATATTTCATTTTCACCCCCAAACAAAAAATACTTCACTTCCCTTCTTAAATAAGCAAAGTCAAAAAGGAAATGTGATAGGGTTTATTTTCAAGTAAAGGATTTGGATTTTCATTTTTACTTTTTGACAAAAAGTAGTTTTGCCTAGATCATACTTCATTATGAGAGATATATAATAGAAAAATATGTTTTATTCTAAATAATTTGTATCTTGTTACTCTTTCATCTTATTTTTATTTTTATATTTAATCGCTATATATGTGACGGACTCATGTAGGGGTTAAGGAGGCACTGGACCTCGTCCTGTCAAAATATGTTACTCGTATTATATATGTATTTTTTAGTATATTTTAAAAATAATATAAATAATTCTATTATTTAATTTAAATTAGTTGGATGTATTAATATGAATAAGAAATAGAAATAGATATTAGAAAATATAATGAATATTGAAACATTATATCTTGATTATTATTATTTTTTCTTTTTGTAATTAATTCAATTTATTGATCTAGTCTAAATTGTTAGTACTTTCTTTTTATTTATAGAGTTGACTATTGTTGAGGCTCATAGACATATTTAGAGGACACATGAGATAGTCTCCCTTTTAAATTTTCTAAAATATTATTTTTAATGTAATTTATCTAATATTTTAAATTTAGAGCCTAATGAAAAAATTGATTTCTAGCCTACTTTGAAATCACCCCATATTTGGTAAAATTTATCACATAACCTTAGAGCATAGTTAGAGAGAGAAAAAAAAAAACGTGAGACAAACTCCTACATCCGTCTATAAATGGTCCCCCTCGACTAAATTTCTGGATCCATCGTATGTATGTTACATATGATTAATTCCTCTGAAATTTGTATGTGTGTGCGTGCGTGCATGCTTCCCTGTCACTATCCCATAAAATTCTCTAATGTTCTAACTTGATGTATCTAATACTAACAAATAGTGAGTTATAGTTTTGTTCACATTTCCTCCAATACAACCCCTATTATTGTGCCTAAAAATTCTCTAATTTTCTAACTTATTACATCCAATATTACAACTCACTATTTGTATGAAGATAAAAATAAAATTAATCATTTGATTTGGACACACATATTATATGCTAGATACATCTTCCACAACAATTCAATTTATATATAAAATGTATATGTGCAGGGACGGACCTACGTGGTGTTGGGGGAGGGGGAGCTCTCTGATTGTTTTCATTCTTTTTTTTTTCTTTTTCATTTTCTTTTCTTTCTACGTAGTTATACTTGCAATAAAACTAGTAGTTGAATGTTAGACAGTCGCATCCTAGTAAACCCTAACCCCATTCTTCGTTCATCATCTCCATCTCCTGAAAATTTAAATTTTTTCTTCCTTCCTTCATCATCCAATCATAGGAGGATGAGGGAACTTTTTTAACATGTTATGTTATTTATTTTGATTTGTTTTATTTCATCTTGGTTTTTCTTTTTTTTTTTCCCTCTCCTCGGGTTTGCTTTGTGAGATTTTTCTCTGCCTTGTGCATCTTTCCACGCCTTGTGCGGTATTCGATCTCTGTTTTCTGATGGGGCTCCCTGCTGGTCTTCTCCGATTTTCTATAGATTTTTCAGCCATGAAGGTGAGCCATTTTATGGATTTCTTGCTTGTTGTGCATGCAACCACAGAGCAAGTGAATTCTTTGAATTATTATGGAGTTATCTTGGATGAGATTTAGAGATTCATGTATGGGCGTGATTTTTACACAATTTCTCGTATGTCTAGAGATTATAATGGTGATGCACATTGTTTAGCATGTTTTTCTTTCACTTCTACCAATTTTTTCTATTTGAGTTGTGCCAGATATCCCTTTCTGAATTGAAAATCTTGTACGCACAACTTTTGACTACTAAGATTCTCTTGTTAAAAGACATAGTTGAATATTAGGAAAAAAAAATTAAATTTAATAATATCATCATTTTTTCTTGTTCTCTACCCCTCCCTCCCCTCCCACCCCCCACACACACACTGGATCATGGCTCCGTCCCTATGTATGTAATAACATCACTAATGCATTGCTATTAATTACACCAACGATTTTATATCGCTATTAAAAAATAATTGTAGAAGATATTATACCAACGATTATCAGATATTCCGGATTGGAGTATCCAATTGAATGAAGTGAGCAAGGCAATAAAGAGTGTGATATGAGATCTGGTGTGTGTAATTGATGGACAGTGAAACAAGAAATGGGACATTGGAGTTAGATGATGGTGTAGGTCGCTGTCATGTAACAACGTAAGTTGTCTCAATCCGCAACTCCACGTACGACATCGTTTTGATATGTAGCTGTAAAGACAGCTCCCCTATGCCCATAACAATAAATTTCCATAATTTTCATCTCTTCCTATTTACTATTTAATGCCACCCCAGTTGCTTGCTGCACACTGTACCACACGTACACGCATAGTATTCAACGTCATAAATTCATTTTAATGTGCCCCTTTTCAAAAATTCCCGACTAAGTTTTATTTAGACGTTAAACTCACCGTAATCGTCTATATTTATTTCCCAAATCGTTCTTGCATAACTATGTTTATGTCCCACTCAGTTCCACCTATGTCCAGTTACGTATCCAGAATTTTGAGAATGAAAGTGCGGTATATAACAAAAATTGTATAGAAACACGTTGACCATAATTAAAATGGTCGGATCAAAATTAGAAAATACACAACATGAGAACAAAAATTTCTAGTTCAATTAGTGACAAATAATAAGAATAGAAAGATAGAACCAAATAAGTCAAACTCTAGAACAATTCATATTACAATAACAACCAACAAATTTATTAAAAATTTATCATAAAATCAACTAATTAATGTAGAAAATCCAAACAGGAAACATAATCTATATATATATACATACATAAAATACACTAATAGAGAAATACACGAAACCCTGATTCATTAAGAAACAACATTATCAGGTTGAACGGAATGATAAATTAATCAAATTAAATAACAAATATATATAAAAAAACAAATTAAAACATAAGATTGAAGAGAAAACTTACAGTGGTCGGCAATCGGCTTCTATTAAAAAAATGCAAGTGAGTTCTTCTCAAAGGCGAGATTGTAAATTGGGATAAGGAGAATTTATTTTAGGGGTATTGCAATCTTTATAGTGATATCTAAACACATAGTAAAAAAAATCAAAATGTACCCCCATAGCCCCATATAAATACTTCCATGCGCCTAACCCTGACAGTCACTAAGCCGATCCTAGTCAGCCACCTGACTAGTGCTTAACAACTATTAAAACATTGGTGTAACATAAACTGTAAATATCAATATTTCAAAAGACACTAGTTAGACAGTAAATTATGGTCTAGCGCCTAGTTGAAATAAATAGGGCTTAAACAGGGTTATCGGGACCTATTTAACTGAGGAATCGAGAGAAACAAAAAAAAAAAACGTAAAAGGTCTATTACTTAGGTGGAGTCAAATCAGAAATTAGCGAGAAGTTTTTATAATAGAGATAAATAAAGAAGTTCTAATTTTTTCATGCATATTTTAATTAATTACGATTGAATGCGATTTTGTATCAATAGAGGCACAACAATATAAAAGATTTTTGGTCACACATTTATTGAAACAATAATTGTTTTTATAATAATAAGTTTATTTACATGACTTGTTATTGCAAAACACTATATTATTTCAGTTACTTTTGTGTATACTGGATTTACAGATAATTAATTGTTGATTTAATATCTCAAATATTATTTACGATGGGGTTATTAAGATGACAAATTAGTGGTTATATGTATCAATGTACATCATTCGTCTTGTTTATGGATTTATTTTATAATTTTCAAGTTGGATCTCTTACTACAAATTGTGCTACATCTTCATCTGTAATTACATTATTACATGACAATGTATAAAGTGATATTATCAATACATCACTAATACACATGTGTTTTGTATTACTCCCTCCGTCCCAATTACATAAGTTTGTTGTCTTTTACTCAAGGATTAAGAAAAGTCATTGGAAAAGAAAAATATATAACTAATTTCCTAATATGCCGTATTTAATGAGTACTATCATATTCAATATATTATTTAATCCTCATATGAATGGGGTATATTAGTAAATTGGTTCAATAAATGCCACTATATACAGAAACTGGACTTATATTTAAGACATAAAAATGGAATACTTGTCTATATAATTGGAACAGAGGAAGTAATATAGTTGTAGTAGGAGATGCAACATAATATGTAGTAGAAAATTCAATTCGAATAATTTTATACTTCATCCGTCTCAATTGTATAGGCTTGTTACTTTTTACACAAGGGCTAAGAAAATTTATTGGAAAATATAAATATATAATTAATTTTCTAATAAGTTCATATTTAATGGTACTATATTATTCAATATATTATGTAATGCTCATATAAATAGGGGTATATTAGTATATGAGACGGAGGGAGTATATCTAATAACTAATTTTGTAATTAGTCATAAATGATTAATTCATCTTTTGTTGTGCATAAAGGGTAAAAAATTTAGTGGGGTAATGGGTCAGCATGCCCAAGCAAAAAGTCTGAAATATGTTTTTTGCCACTTTAACTTATAAAATGTAAAAGTGCACACATTACCATGTTTGCCCTCATTTTTCGTTGAGTTGTGTTATTCGTAATTGGCTGTGACTCACAAGCTCACAAATCACATTAATTCATCATGTATGATACACGACATATGTCATGCGTCCCTTGTCGTGTATCACGACATGTCATGTATCATGTCGTGCACGAAATGTATGATACACGACATGTCGTGCACAAAATGTATGATACATGGCATATGTCGTGTATCACAACATGTACATTACATGTCGTGTATCATGTTGTGTACGAAATGTATGATACACGACATGTCGTATAGGAAATGTCGTGTATACACGATATGTCGTATATCATAAATGGAAGAAGGTTGTTTGTCTTTTGTGTGGGTAAGGGAGTGAGATGAGAAAGGATTAAATAAGAAATATTTTAGGATGTTCACTCAAAAAGTCAGTAATTTTGCAATTTCAAAGTCAGTAATTTTGCAATTTCAAAAGTCAAAGTGACAGAAAACATTTTCCTACCTACCTTTTGCGTGGCAGTAAATTTTTTCCAATTTACATTTTGTGTAGTAAGAAATGATTAAGCAATCTCGAAAATGGAAGAAATCACAAAATAAAAATAAAAGACACACATTTGTGTGTGTCAGTGCGTGTGTTTCCTTACATTGAGTTCTGAGTGCATCTGTGCTGAAACCACATTGATTGGTAACTCCGGAAAACTAGAAAAAATGTGCTCTTTTTCAGAGTCATTTCTGTTTTCATTTAATGATGTCTTTCACGAGATCATCACTATTTTGTTGCCACTTTCAAACCTCACAATATTTCACAGTTTCTCTAAAATATTTTGGGTGATAACAAGATACCATTATCTTACTGTTCACCAATTAGAGCTCAATCCAATTTTGGGGTGTTCAAACTTCAAATAATGTTTGTAAAATTTTATAGTGACTTAACGTCGAACCAAGCTCGTTAATTTGATGTTTGTAAATATTTGGGTTGTGAACATGAATATTAACCATTATTCTAATTTTGCAAAAGAAATCTTGAATTTGTTTTCTTTTCTTACAAATAGGGAATCATCGGGACCCATTCATATATTTGGATTAGTTGAAGAAAAAGAAAACCGAGCAAATGCAACATTATTAGACTGGCGCGACATATGCTCAATATCCAAAAAAGAACTAGACTGCAAAACCGTTTGGATATCACTCACAAGAAGCCCAACATACGAAAAATTTAATTCCTTCCTCGTGACTGCATGAACAACAAGTAATGAATCCGAAACCACTAGATGCAAGACCGCACTCCATTCAAAATTGCATCCCACTTAATAACACATGAAGCTCCCTTTCAAAAACAGAACTCGGGTCTCGAATACAATGGCAACCTGCCGCAACAAATCCATCCACGTGATTTCTCAATCAAAGTCAACACCGAACCGCCTGCTATGGCAATCATAACTAGCATCAACATCGAGTCATAGCTCACCCTCCATTGGCCTTTTCCAATTTGGACTACACTCACCACCACGTTGTCATACATCCAAAGCCATATCAACGTGTTGATAACCCCCTATAAATTCCTCAACGAATTCTCGTTTCGGCGATTCTCAAACACTCCCAGCCTCATGACGCCATTTACACCACCTGCCCGTACAACCCAAACCGCAACCACAAAGATAGAGAAAAGATCAACTCCAGATAACTTAAGAATAAACATTCAACAATCCTCAAATTTAAAGGACAACACCTTTTCAAAGTAATCTAGAAGTAACTACCCTTTCAAAACAGCGTAACCATTGCACAAGAAAACAAGCCATGCATAGTGATGTCACTCTCAACATGACACTCCAAACAAACAAGATCAACTGGAACATGATGTGTAAATAAATTATGAGGAGATGCTAAAAAATCATGCGATGTCTGACATAAAAACACTCTTACCTTAGGAGGAACTGAGAGAGCCTACATAAATCTCCATCAAGACTGGGGCACATAAAGCTAACCCTACATATGCGATGTCTTGCTTTCGATTGCCTATCTCCCTTTGCCGGCAATTGGAGCAACACTGTGCAAACATTTGGTGGGGATCTTCCACGCATCAATCTTCGATTCATTGGTCATCTTGGGATGCATTATGCAATCACAAGGATGGTAGTGGGATGGGTTTTCAGAGCTTTTCTGAATTCAATAAAGCCCTCTTAGCGAAACAAATGTGGCAGCTTATCCAACGGCCAGCCGGAGTCTTTGGTGGCAAAGGTGTTTAAAACTCGTTTATGTTTAAACATTGTGATGTTATAGAGGCGGATCTTCGTTCTAATTCATCTTATGTTTGGCGGTCGATATATTGGAGTAGAGAACTTTTGGACGGGGTTGTTGTAGAGGGTTGGCGACAGTCGGTCAATTACCCCTTATAGGGACGCTTGGATCCTGGGGGTGGCTTCGGGCAAGATTAGTTCTCGAAGATTTGTCTCAGGAATAAAAGTGTCGGATTTTATTGCTCCAGGAAAGCGTTTGGATGAGGATAAATTACGGTTGGTGTTTTTGTCATTTAAAGTGAAAGTTATCTTGAATATTCCTTTGGTTGGCAATGTGGTTAAGGATAAGAGATATTGGTTGTTCGATTCGAAAGGTCATTTCTCGGTAAGGACGACGGATCGGCTAGCAGTTGGGGGCTTTGCCTCATAATATAAAAATTTATTATTATTTTCTTCTTCTTATTATTATTATTAACAACGAGCCTCTAACAAACATTTTTTTATGAGCCGTTGATGAATGCGTTTGAAATAGAATAAACGAGTTTGAACAAACACTAATTGTTTGAACATTCAAATTCTAGTTGTTATTAAATTAATAGAAATAAATGAGTTTGGACAAATACCAATTAAGCTCGAATACAAGTTTTTTACCGAAATCCCTACCTACTAAATGTAACTAAAGTTATCCATAAGTAGACTTGTATACTAACTGATTTAAAAGAGTAATTAATTATAACTATCATATAGCAAGTGAAAAATTAAAAAGCAAATAGCATTATCATGAGGGAGGGTCAAAAGCTTAATCATTGATTATTGGAGGCAAACAGAATTTAAATTCAAATCTCAACTCAATCAATGGCCTTGTTTGTTTATAGCTGTGGGTGGCTGGAGTACTGTAGGTTGTGGGGAATATAGTGGAATATGAAGGTTGGAGTAAATAAGTGAGTGTTTGTTTATGTTGGTTGGAGATTGACTTGTGAGGGTGATTATAATATAAAAGGTGTTAAAGTTGATTTGATGTGTGTAAGAGTGAGTTAGTGAATAATTAATTATTGACTAAAGTGTATATTTGGAATGATATTTGATTGGTGATGTGTGTAAGAGTTGGTTAATGATTTGATGATGTGTGGAGATTGTGAACAATTTATTGCCCACAACCTATGAGCAAACACACAATGGGTTGGGCTCAATCCACAACCGATTGACCCAACCCTAAACAAACGGGGCCAATATATAACATCATAATCGCAATGATTAACCTCATTTTATAGAGAAAAATCAAACATTCATTTCATTAAAGATGGCTGAAAATATATATATCAGTGATATAATTACTTTTCATTTTAGTATTCAATACATATTTCTTCATCAGTCAAATATTGTCCGATATATTTGTTTGCTCGTTTGTTTTTCGTTTCTTACAAGACACAGAAGCACTATGTACCATCTAACAAGTCATGTTTTATAGTTCTATAGTTGCTAAATTAGATTTAGTCTTACATGGAAATTATATAATGAAATTCTTGTACTTTTATTTTCGTAGTTCTTATAATTCTTATATAAGTTTTATTTTGAAATTAATAATATTTGCTACTTCCATTTGCATTGAGTTTTGAGATGTCTACTTTAATTTAGGGCAAAAAGAAAAAGTCATCGTGCTTTATAAACATTAAAATTGGGTGCTTGTTTCAAACACGCTAGTGTTGAACAATGGTGTGACATGATTATTATATAAAAAATAAATAATACTCCTTCCGTTTCAAAATAAGTATTTTTTTAGTCTTTTTTTGAAAAAAAAAATTAAGAATTGACAAAAATTGTAAATATATTCATACATAATCTATTTAATTGGGTATGTTTTGTGGAATAAAGAAATAATCAACTAAATTAAGTAGATTGTTTCAGGTAATATTAAAAAAATTATAATTTTTTTTTTATAAAACAACATATATTATGAAATTTTTCAAAATATTTAAAAAGACATATAAACAAGAATATGAGCAGAACAAATCATATATTGTATACATGATGTGCCACATGTGCATATTAATTATATATCCTATAAAGAGTCAAAAGAAAGTATTGCCTTAGAATAAGAGTTTTATTTTAAATGTCAATGTCTTTTTTTTTTAAGTTTAAGTAAAAGTATTATTTATATTTTTTTAAAATTTAGTTACATACAATTGAATATATCCAATCAAAAAATAAAATAACCCGTGCAAGTGCAAATTGATAGTTTTTTAGAGTTGTACGTTCATCAAATCAGTCAAACTTAAAAGCCGTACATTTTCAAATATAGCTCTTATTATGGGACACAAGAAAAAATATATATTTGTGTAATATGTAGCAAGTATGATAAAAAAAATATATATATATTAATATACATCTATCCAACCTAATCACTAAAATATCAGAGTCAAGTAACACCCGACCCTATTACTCGATTACCGAGTAATCCTAGAGTGGTAAACTTGGCATCCCAACAAACGCGCAATTACGTACTACTATAAATGTGTGTAAATGAAGAATAAATGGAAGACCTAAAATAATTTACCATAAATTCCACCGTTTTAAACCATATATGCAAGTTTGTACAGAGGACCTACAACACACAAATAAATTATTTATTGCAGACAGTAAATGGAACACATTTTAGTGTATGCTTCCAATTTTCATACATTATTACTATCCTCCAAAATTGCAATCTTAAACAACAAAACATTCAACAGTGGTGTGTGTTTTTTGTTTGTGAGTCTCAGTTTTTACAGTTGTTGGTCCTACAAAACTAATTCTTTTAGGTAATATGCACCCTCCTAAGTCCACCTTCAATGTTCTCGTGTGATCCGAACTTAAACTGTTGGATCTGCAAAAATCACGTTAGGGAGGATTTTGGCGCGGGAACTTCGACGCTCAAGTCAGTTCCGATTCCATCGAAAGTTATTATATGTGCGTAATATCATGTATAGAGAAGAGGAGTGTTCTCCTAGTAAGAGTTGATATTTATAAAGTGTTACCTAGGGCAATATGGTCATTTTGCATCAATTAGGCATTCTTAGGATTTGACTTATGATGAGCCTTTTCGTTTGAGTCTAGGCCACTAACAATAAATAACAGAATATGGACTTCAACCTACAACTTTCGAAGGGCAAGATTTTCCCTCATCATCTGCCAATCCTTTCTAAATATCCTTTATATTTGTTATTAAAAACTTATCAATGAAATTGACTCTAATTAGGTAATACAAACAAAGTGTCATTAATATTATCGGGTATACTAGTATAATATAAAAATCACTACCACAAATAAACAATTTTAAATGTTTCCTGAAAAAAGAAAAAACTAATTTGCAGGATCTTTGCAGTAATGACATCTTATGAAATATGTCTTGTAATTCTTTTTATTTTTTTGAAAGCGAAATATGTCTTGTAATAATAAAGCTGTATTTGTGTTTTTAGAAAAGCCAGAAGAAAAATGTGTATTTAAGAAGGAAAAAAGTGGTTGTGCATTCTTAAATTATGGATATTAATATACTAACAGCATTCAACCACAAAAAATCACCTATAATTATTATCATCACTATCTCCATAAGCAAAAACAAACCACAAAAAAGGAAAAGAAAACTAAATTCATGATACTTATATATATAATATATATATATATATATAATAAAACTATTAGTGACTGATACAAAATTTCACCATCGAACTACCATTGTTATTATTTTTCTTAAAAGGACTATTATTATTTTATTTCTTAGGCAATTACTATTATTTTCTCAAGTCATAAAAATACTTATTTATGGAACCTATAAATCATGATATTTCTAGATTATATAAATTTGTGGTGCTACTAATACCTCCAACTCCTTTAAATGAATTATATAAAAATATCCAGTCTGCGTGATCAAATATAATTATATTTGCGTCGGGTAAAGTAAAAAAACACTTTTCTCGAAAATATATAGAGAAAATAAGGTGTTAATAGTTCTACCCTGTAATAATTGATACAATCTCTTGCTATCTTTCTTTTTTATAAACCAATACAATTTTTTCTATAATTATAATATTGTCAAAACTCGCTAATACAATAATTTCTAAACAACTAGAAAAACGTGTTTCGACTCAATCATGAAAGGAGAGGGGAACAAGATAAATTTAGCTAAAGAGTTTGCAACCTACTAGCTGCCTGCGAAACATGGTGAACACCAAGAACTAAAGCATGAGCAATAATTTTATTTGATTTTTAAGTAAAGGATGAGTACATAATTTCGATACATCTAACTTGATATTCTTTATTGACTTGCATAACATTGTTTTGCAATGATGCTTACTCTGTTGACAATGAATTTGAAAAATCTGTAAATCTCTACAGAAACACAATCAACACCACATGATCATTAACTCCACCACTATATAGAGCCTAGACGAAATTTTAGTCTAGCACCTGCACCTTACAATTACGTGCTACATATCTCAAAATCGACTTTTCTTCCTCATTAAAACACACATTCACATCCAAATATTAATTTGTTGATCATAATATTGTCAAAAATCAACAATATACTTGGGCATCATATCTGTAAATCATTTTATATTCTACAAAATCTTGCTAATGATGAAAAATGTCTTCACTAGAATTTATACAAATCTTGTTTTAGTCTGTTTCTATGGTGGTCCTACGTGGCAATATAGATACTATTCTTCTCCCTCTCCAAAATTGTCCCTCTCTCTTAAAAGCGCGCACACACACACACCCCCTTTCTCTCTCACACACAGATACACACACGCGCACTATTACTAACACTTTCCAACCATCCTCCATTTCTTTTCTTTCTTTTAATCTGTGCTTCAGTCTTTAATGGCTGCCCCACTCCCAAGTTTTTGCCTCCATAATTTTAATAAGTGGGTGGCTAATTTTCTCTCTCTCTTTTTGGTCGGTGTGGGATCAGATACTCTTCCACCGGACCTATAATCTTTCCGTTTTCCTCTTCTTTCTTGATTTTTTTCCCTCTCTCTAGTTTATGCCGTGTAAATACCTCTCGAAGATTGGATTTTTGTTTCTGGGCTTTTGGGCTTCTGAGAAATAAGCCCTCATTTTTAAGATTTTTTTCTTTTTTGGAAAAAAACCCAATCTTGATTGGTTTTGTGTTTTCAAATTTTTGCCTAAAAAGGACTTGTAGGGGTTTTTTTTTTCTGAGAGACTGATTTTCAGTGAGGGAAAATCTTTCTTCTTTTCTCTATCGTAAATCTTGTAAAGCATTGCTTGATTGTTTGAGCAGTCTTGCAAATTGTCAAAATCCAGCCTTGAAGGCAAAGTTGGATGATTCAGATATTTCAATAAAATATTTGAAAGATTTCGGAGTAATTTAGGAGAGCAGTAATTGTTTCGTTGAAGGGAAGATCACATTACTCCATTTTTCCACAGGAGAAAATAAAAAGTCAGAAGAACATATTGGGCTGCATGTTCTATCAAGTTTCAGGTAACAAATCCTCTTTTATGTATTTTATATATATATATATATATATATATATATATGTATGTATATTATTATTTTTTCTTTGTGTTTGGGAGAGGGGATGTCTAATTGATAGCCAGGTTTTTATTTCTGTATATGATTTCCTTTACTTGATTGTTAGTTCTTCCCTTTAAACTTCAGTAAATCTTGATTCAGTTGACGATTTCTGGAATTTCCGATCCTCCTCTCTCTCTCACACACACACATCTAAAGCTTGTATGATCAGTACAGTTTGGAGATTGCATGCCCTTCTCTCCATTTGTCTCCTCAAGTAATTTAATCCTTATATTAACTGTGAACTGAGTTATGCATTAAGAACTTATGGAAATTTAATTTTTGGGTTGAATAAATTATAGATTCTGCAGTTGAAAGTTTGAAGATTTCTCATTTGGAGAACCTATTTTACATTTTAGGGTAAAATTACTGCCAAATTTAATGCTAAAGAAAAGAAAAAAGAAAAAAGAAAAAAGGAGAGTTCCATTTGAAGCATCAATTCATGTTAGAGATGGTGCTTTTGGATATATATGTTTCTCAAGCTGTGTTATTTGGAGCATTTGATTCTAGCGTGGTCCCCTTTGAATCGATTTTTTGTATCAATTTCAACAAGTTTTGTTGAATTGGGAACTTGCTCAAATTGGATCCTTTGGATTTCGATATATCTTCCATAGTTCCATTTATATATGAAGTTCGAATGATTGGGGCCCCTGAGAATGTCATGTTATTGGGTTTGTAAGTTTACTGTAGTGCCTCGAGTGTTTCGTCGACCATATTTTACATGTCTGGTGCTCGTCTCACATTTCGGGGTTTTTTCACGTCACTTTTCGCATCCATGGCTTCTTTTGGTGATTTCGTTGTATTTGGTTGAGTATCTAGTGTTTTGGTCTCGCATTATTGTATCTTGGCTTGAGCTATTCTTTCTCTCTCTCAATTGATTCTGTGGTTGATAAATTTGCAGAGGTAGAGGAACATAAGTAGATGCAATTGAAGCAGTGAAAGCTGTAGATAGTTCACTATGGCAAAGAGATCACAAAGACGCCTTTCACGACAGGAAAGAGAGCAGGCAGGTTGTATATGGGGGTTGATTAACATGTTTGACTTCCGTCATGGCCGAACCACCAAACGATTGCTTGCAGATAGAAGGCGAACAAGCAAGCAAGCTGTAGGTAAGATTTTATTTAGATTAACGCAAGCCTTTTACAATGTTCTTTCAGAAACCATTTTGTTGTTTCTACACAACGTAAGTAACTCTACACCCCCCCCCCCCCCCCCAATTCCATTAGGTGCTGGAAATTCAAGAAACCAAGCAATTACACCTGGTTCCGGTGAAAATTGTGAAAGCAAAGAGGTACGTGGCATGATATCACAGCAGGCTTTGTAATACGCCATTTTTTTGGCTAAATTATGTAAAAAATCATGGCAATTTGGTTAATTACTATTGGCAACACGACCTGTCAATTGTAACAGAAAAGTGCACCACCTCTGTATTTTTTTCCAGTGCGCGCGAGCTAGCTTTGGATTCCAATTGCTTAGGTGGACCAAAAATTCCGGTTTTGAGCTTCATGTTAGCAATTGGAACCCAATACTTGAAATACTGCATTGAAATGAAAAAATTATGAAGGTGGTGGATTTCTATGTTCGAAAAGCTATGATAATTGACCAAAATGTCATGAATTTTCACGTAATTATACCTTTTATTTTGTAGTGCCGTATTAATTCTCTTTAGTAAATCAGGATGGGGAAGAAAGCAAGATGCCTATGGCTGATGTTGCCAAAACAAGTGTGAAGGAACTCATGGAAGAAGAAATGATTAGTGAAAACCAGCCAAAAGACTCTGAAACCGGTTTCGAACGAAGCAATTCAGATTACAGAAATCATCCAAAAAAACACCAAGAGAAAAGAAATAGAAGTCGAATCAAGTCAGGTGATGTGGATGTCACTGAATTGGATCCCGAAAATTCAAACAAAATGCCTTTAGACAATCTTGATTTGGAAAAAATAATGGAAGAATTGGCTGAAATCAGTCAGAGAAACAGTGATCTTGATTTACCATCCGATCAGGCCGTGACAGCTGTCGAAGAGAAGTTAGTGACAGCTGTAAAACTATTTACAGAACAGAGATTGAGTAGCAGTAAGCGTTTCGGTGAAGAGTTCATGGATGCTCTACAAACATTGAGTTCGAACAAAGGCTTGTTCTTGAAATTATTACAAGATCCAAACTCTAAACTGGTTGAACATGTTCAAGATTTACAGGATGCTCAGTTAGGCAGTGATAAAACCTCGAATATATCGGAAGAGGTACATGTAAAAGTTGATGAATCCAGTGGTAGAAAAACACGAAATTTCTTCCGAAGAAGGACCAAATCTATGGAGAGCTATCCCTTGGGAGGGGATAAGGATTCAAATAAAATTGTCATCTTGAAACCGGGCCCCGCGGGAATGCGAAGCCCTGGAAGTAACAGCATGGTTACCGGTCGTATATTTCAATCCGGAAACATTGATGATAAGGTGCATAATGAGAGAAATCCATCTCAATTCTCTTTCACTGAAATTAAAAGAAAGCTGCGGAATGCAATCGGAAAGGAAACGCAAGGCGTTTCTGCCGATCGACTCGCCCTTAAATATTCTCCGAAGCACCAAACTGCTAATAATTTCGAGAAAGGCAGTTCAGGAGATAATTTCAGCTGGAGCTCTCCGAATAGGAACCATAAATTTACCGAAAGGTTTTTGGTGTCTTCACCTAGCGTTAAGAAGGATGAAAAGTTGAAGGATGTGAATGAGACAGGCCGAAATCGTAGATTTGGGGGAGCTAACATCTATATTGAGGCTAAGAAACATCTCTCTGAGATGTTGAAGAATGGGGAAGAGAATACGGAGTCGACGACTGGGCAGTTGCCGAAATCGCTTGGCAGGATCCTTTCTCTTCCTGAGTACAATGGTTCGCCTTCTTGCAGCCCGAGGAAATTTGGGGATGATATCTTTATAACTGCTCAGATGAGATTGTCTCCACGTAGCAACGGTCATTTGCAAGAAAGCAACTATAATCTTCAAAGTCCAAGAAGACAAAAGTCGGTGAGTCCACTAGGCGCCTCTGGTAGCAACTCTGAGGACAAGGTAGAGTCTCCAAGTGCTAATGGTTGTATTCCACTCAGAGATGATCAAGAACATTCTACGGAAATTCAGTCCGTTGTGCAAGATGCTATAGTTCCTGAAGGTAAACTCAACCTGTTGTTTAAAGATATGGTGAAATTAGTTAGCTATTTGATAATATTGAGTGAAAGTTGTTTTTTCATCAACAGGTCAGGGTTCACCATCGGTAATTGGGGAGATTGAAGAAAAGATGGAGTCGAGGCCTCAGGAAGAGGAAAAGATTATTAATAGTTCGTTATCTGAAAACTTGAGTGGAAATATCAAGAAAGAAGTCACAGGAGACGATACAGAAGAGCCTTCCCCATGCTTCAATTCGGTAAAATTTCGACTTTTTTAAATCTCTAATATTTATAAGCCATTTTAATATCATAATTATCTTCTTCATTTTGGGCAGCCTTTATTTGGAGAAAACACAGTACTGTCTTCTCCAACAGCTTCCCCGCCTCACTGTCGAGCAAGTAATGAGATTGAAGATTCTGACTGTGCCGTTGACAAAATGGAGCGTCCTAGTCCTGTATCCGTACTCGAGCCATTATTCACAGATGATGATATTAGTCCTGCTAGCACCATATCCCAACCAGGTTAGATTGTGGTTAAAAAACTGAAACTCTCTCTCTCACTCACTCTCGCGCGCACACACACACACACTTTGAGATATAGAGTAACATTATTATGATCATCTTCTGTAAGTCGAGTTACTTTCATTAAAAGTGTTAATTCTTACACAAAAAAAGATACTTTTATCACCAAAAAAAAAAAAATTGTTACTTATTTTGAGATGTTTTTGTATAAATGTTAATACTCAAAATAACACTTTTTCCATGAAGTGTCTTTTTATGATAAAAGGAACTCCGGTTTTACGGAAAGTGATTCGTTAGACAATATTGTTTAAGTGCTTACCTAAAATATGTGCGTTTGTGGCTACATTGAAATAAAATTGTTTGCTTCACTCAGTTGAAAAAGAAATTCAACCACGGCATATCCATTTCGAAGAACAATCCTCTGCCAGCGACCAAGGTATTTGCACGAGAATATCCCTTGAGGACGAGGAATCTGCATTTGAATATGTGGAAGCAGTTCTTCTCGGTTCAGGTTTGAACTGGGACGAGTTCCTTCTAAGATGGATTTCCATGTATGAAATTCTTGACCCGTCATTATTTGATGAAGTTGAGTTATTTTCAAGCCGGCCCCGTCATGATCAGAAACTACTCTTCGACTGCGCTAATGAAGCTCTAACAGAGGTCTGCGAGACTTACTTTTCTTGCTTCACTGGAATATCACATGTTAAACTGAACATCCAAACAGCCCCTAAAGGGATGGATCTTATCCAAGAGATATGGCAACGAGTTGAACACCTTCTGCTTGAGTATCCGCAGCCTCATTCTCTTGACCAGCTCGTGAATACAGATTTGGCAAGATCAAGAAAATGGATGAATCTTCAGTTAGATATCGAGTTTATTGTTTCTGAAATGGGGGAGACTATATTCGTTGAATTGGTCGAAGAAATAGTTGCAGATGATACTTCTGAATGTGGGTTTCTTACTGTGCTTCAAGATGAATCCAATGCAAGAAGTGAGACTTCTCTGATCAAATGTGAGTAAATTGTTTGAAGTTATTCCGGGCCAGTGGACCTTGTACGGCTTTCACTAGAAGCTGTTTATCAAGTTCTGAACATCTACTTTTTAACATCAGTTAATAAAAGCTTACAGATGTAGTTAGGATTTCTTGATAGTCTTGTGTGGGAGGTTTTCACGTTAGAAATTACGAATAACGATCCTGGCCCCACGCGGAAGCGTCCGTATGACCTGTTTGGATTGCAGGTTTTTGTGGGCCTAACCTCATAAAAGAAGAAGCTTGTTGGTGTGTTTGGTGTGTGGTGTTCATTGAGATGCTTGTAGCTTTGTTTATTTGTTGATTGCACATAGGTTTGGTTTGATTTGTAAAGAAATGTGGTGCTGCTGACTCATCCTCTAATATTTTGATTTTACACATCTGTAATGTTAACTTGTACAAGATGTATTCATCTCTATGTCTATTGCGTAGCTTAGTTTGTGTGTTCATTGTTTTCTCTCTCTGATTAGTTTGTCAGGTTCATGCTGGACCTCGGGTTGATTGGGCTAGGTTCATACTCGATTTTGGATCGATTCAGGTTATAAATAAAAAGATATTGGAAACATACAATTATTAATTTTAACATTTAATATAAATATAAATTTAGATTAATTGTGTTCGTGTCAAGGTAGTTTTAAATTTCTCTTGATAAATTCTCGTCGGAACATAAATATACGCTGGATTAGGAATTGTTATCCCTGCTTTAACTCTAGAACAAATTTGAACCTGGCAGTCGAGATCCAAATGAGAATTTGAGATCGTATCATCAAATATAATAACTTTTTAGTATCATCAAGTATAAACCAAATGAAATTTTGAGATGGTATCATCAAATATAAACACTTTTGAGTACCTAATTTGATACAGACAGACGAGTTGAAATAAGATACTCTCTCCGTCCCGGTCCAATTTGCCTACCTTGGCAGAGCACGGAGGTTAAGAAAAAGCAGATTTTGTGGATTTTTTGACTTTTTCAAAGGTGATGATTGAATGTGGAGATTTTGAGGGTGGAGATTATGAGAGAAAGTTGCCATTTATGGGTTGGCAAATTAAATTGGGACAAACAAAAAAGAAAAGTAGGCAAATTAGAACGAGACGGAGGGAGTACAAATTAGTACTCATTTTGATACGAATAAGGTAGTTTGGTATTATATTTGGCAATTCAACCGCAGAACAGCTCTAAAAAACTACTGTATATAACAAGACGTCACATGTTCAAAACTACAATTGTGGCAGCAGCTTACTGTCACTGGGGAACATAGATTCACATTCTCCTGCATCTAATGAAAGGAGCATCTTTGACAAATATGCAAAAATTCTAGACCTCCGACAGAGCTAAATGATTCAAAGAAGTAACAAAACTGGCCCACAATTTTCACTCTATTGAATCAGTCATTGTTCGGTGAGGAAAAACTTGTGGGGACTACTGGTGGTGCTCTTTCTCGCACAACATACCAGTTATCTACGCTTCTTTTTCGTGTTTAGATGCGATATTGGACCTGGAGGTCTCTTCTTGGCAAAGGCTCTGGTTTTACTTTCTGACTCATCCTCCTCACTATCTTCATCAGCATTTTCATTTTTTGCAGGGTCGTCATTTTTCATGGCAGCGCCTCTTTTGTCAGCTTGCAACTTGGCAAGCAATTTTCTTTCAACGGCATTATTTGAACGCGTATATTTGGACTCTTCAGGAACAGTTGCACCAATACCAAGCCTACAAATAAATTACCCAGACATATAAATCTCCACTTTCAGTTATAGCATGATGCAAAGTTGAAGGCCTGCATGAACTAACCTCAATGGACGCCCTTCCAATTCTACGGACGTCGATTTCTTGTTTACTGAGGATTTACTCATCTCATTAACCCACTGTTCAGCCTGCAGACAAATAATATATTTGGTAAGAATGTAGCCATTAAAAGCCACATATACATAGTTCCTTCATTTTCAGATCCATATATTTGAGTACATATAGAGAGAAAAAATCTAAGAGCCTAACAGAGATTAAATAGAAGGGTCAAGCTCTCTCCGTCACAAATCTTCCAAACGACGTTCATTTTTGAAAAAATAAAACTTTTTTTCATCTTAACAGCACAGCAATCACAAGCAAATAAAATTACCTTTCATGTATAGCAAATCAGGACGACCTATATACAGGAGAACTAAGGCTCCATTTGGATGGAGGACTTTGTGCTATGGATTTATAAATTCATTGTCAAATCCACTCCATATGTTTGGATAAAATACTAATGAGTGGATTAGTAAATTCAGATTTTTAAATCAATCCAATTAGAAATCCAAGATTTGAGATTCACCATTTTACACTATATTTGGGTGGATTTCAAATCCTTTGACAAAGGTAGTCATTTACAAATCCCTCCTCACTCACACTTCTCTCTCTCTCTCTCTCTCTCTCTCTCTCTCTCCTCCCCCGGCTCTCTCTCTCTTCTTCTCTTCTCCCTATCGCTCTCTCTTCCTCTCGTTCTCCAATGAAATGCTCCCAGTATTTTTTTAATTCTTTTATCTCCAATGAAATGCTCCCAATAATTTTTTGGGGTAGAAAATACATAAAATGTATATGTGTGTGTATATATATAATTGGAAAAAAAATTATTCGGTTAATTTAGATGTAGATAAATATTTTTTTATTTAATAAAAAAATGTTAGTTTAAACTTTAAAGAAAAAAATTGAATTTTACATATATTGTATCATTTTTTTTGCCAAACAACGGATTTGAAAATTTTAGATTTAAAAATCCTTTCACAAATCCACCATAAATCCAAACAAGGGACTTCAAGTCCATGGATTTCAAATCTAAGGATTTTGAAATCGATTCATTTTAAATTCCTTGCCAAATCAAATCCCTCCATCCAAATGAGGCCTAAAATAATTGTAATGTCCTATTGCCAAGAATATGTAAAGCCATCATTTTGAAAAGCATAGACTCAAACCATATAACGTATAGAAAATGGTTACCAATTTGAATGCATTGTTCAACTTCACCAACTTTGGCTGTGGCTTCTTCTTTTGATCTTCTTCGGTATTAGTTGTCATTGCCGCACCTGGTTAGTGGATACAAGATCAAAATATGTATATAACACGTCATAACATCATCAGTTGCAATTGCTTTTTTTCTTATAAATAAAATCATTGCTTTAAAATTTAACCTGAAGTCTAAACAGAGAGGGATGTTACTTTGATTTTAAAAATTTTGCTTGGCTGGAGCAGAGGGGCTATCACAACATTTATCGAGCAAGAAGAGACTTCTTACTCTAGAAGTTGTCAAGAGTACAAACATGAGAGAGAGAAAGAGATGAAAAGTTGTCAAGAGTACAAACATGAGAGAGAGAAAGAGATGAAAAAAACCTACTCCAATTTGTGAAAGAACGTGTTAATCTGTAAGGCTACCAAAATACCTCCAACCCAATACAAACACTGAATCTTTTAAATGAGTGCGAAGGAATATCATGTAGGTATATAGAACAGAAAACTTACCACTGTCAAAGAAAGTGGATACAATAACTGTAGGTAGATAAAGGGTGCTAGGTTTTACCTAAAAGCGGCAGTCCCAAGGCTGTAGAGTGGGGTTTTTCACTCCCCCGGTTGTTGGAACTGATCTCCTCGCAGATTTTCAGAAAGACTGCGGAGAGTTCGCAAATCAGCTTCTAAATACATGAAGGCATAATTAAAAGCGATAAAATAAGGATAACTATATATGAATATCTCAGACAAGAGAGAAGTAATCCTACTCAGCAACTACTGTAAAAAGACAGAACAAAATGGCCATCAGCGCTCATTAGGGCCGGGCAAAATTTATTCGGGCCTAGATATGCTAGGCCCAGCCCCAAGCACCTCAGGCCATCGTGCCAAAAAAGCCCACCAATAAGTTTTTCCTTTTTTCCGTTACTCTATCAAAAGTTAGGAACCCATAATTACTCGTATATTATTTTAGCAATTAGCACAAATCTATTTTCCCAATCAGATTCTATACATTCAAGAGAACAAGTTCTCTCATGGGTAATAAGTTCATACACAACATTACATGGCTTTGGTGTTCATAGTTGTTGTATCACCAAATGCATTCAAGAGAACAGCATTACATAATGCACAATAAAACAATAAAAACAATTCAACCATCCACAATCACAATACTAAATTACAATCACAATCACAATACAATAAAGACATATAATTCAACCATCCACAAATCACAATGCACAAGAAAAACAACATAATTCAACCACTCTCCAATCACAATTCATAATCTAATCTCAATCTTATTAGTAATCATTTGTCCTCGGTCAAGCCCTCTTATAAGTGTACAAATTACAATTGTGTACAAGGAACATCCTTTTAGCTAAAATTGTCTCACTTGTTAATTCATGATTACAAACCTACTTTGAGCTTTTAGGAGTAACATGACTAGAAGAGCATTATGTATTAAACAGAATCCCTACCAAGCTATTTCATGGAGATTGGAATCTCATGGTGTAACATGACTAGAAATATTTTGGAAGCTTCCTAAACCTTATTTATTTCTGCGGCTCTGCATTGGATTTTCGTCCCCTTTACATCTAAATCTAGTAATACCACATTCAAGAATTTAACAAGTAATTTACAAATAAGAAATTAACAATTAAAACTGAAACTGACCAGATAAGGTTTGAGAAAACTGAAACTGACCAAATTCAAGGGCCGTGGGCTGCGTTGGACCAGCGGCAGACCGGCACCGAGCGGAGCGGTTGATTGGCGGCAAGAGTTTGGGTCCTTTTGGAACTGGACGCGTTTCCGTTCACAAGTGAGGACGGTTGTACTGTGGCCGTGACTGCCTGACTGGCCTGTGTGCGTTGGACAGCGGCGGCGAGCGGGGCGGTTGATTGGCGGCGAGGGTTTGGATCCTTTTGGAACTGGCAGTCTGCTAAAATTAAAGACGTTCCGTTCACACTTCACTACTTCAGTCAGGGCATGTTTGTTTCAGTTGGGCCAACCCCTTATAATGTTTGTTTGAGTTAACTTGGCCAAGCCACCTTTTAATAATTACACACAAAATCAATCAATCACAAATTTTAATACTACTTTAATCATTCTCCCAATCATTAAGAACTACCTCTTACATATATCACATCACATTTTACAATTAATAATTAAATCCGACACTCTAATCACAACCCCAGCCACCCAACCAAACATCACTCTCTAACACCCCCAACCACTAACTCCATCCACTTCTCCCAGCCCAGCCACCCCAACCCCAACCAAACATAGCCTCAGAGACTCGATAATAAATCTGAAAACACCTCCTAAAATAAAATAAAATTTTTTTACAAGTTATCGGGCCAGCCCGCTCGCAGCCCAACAAAAAAAGAAAAACGATCGAGCCAGGCTAAATAGGCTCGAATATTTTCGAGCTTCTAATTTTTCAGCTCAGTCCGCCCTATTGTTTGGGCTTGAATTATTGGATCAGGCCAATTTTATCAGTTTTAACATTCATATCATCTATATATATATAAAAGTAAAATGAATGATATTTATGTAATTTTTACTTTCCTGCCTAAATATTTACATTATAATTGGTAACTTTTGTTCACTTTTGGTAAGTTGATAGCTTTTCTTTCATTTTTCTTAAAATGCAAATAACTTTTTTATTTCTAATCCGTTTTTTATGTATAATATAACAAATTATTTATCCTTTCACGATCTTCGATTTGACATCCATATCATATATATTGTAATGAGATATTTGATTCGAAAAAGTAAATTGTTTGTTGGTTGATTATTATTGCTGAATTTGTATGTTTATCGTGAATTTTATGCAACTAAAAAATAGTAAAACAATCTCCTAATAGAAAAAATATTAATTGAGTATTTTTTTATAAGAACAACTTATCAATTTATTTTATTTGACATGAATTTTTAAATATTTTTCGTGATCTAGGTTACGCAGAGAGAAAATCATTGTTTAAATAATAAAATCAACTTTATTAAATCAAATGCAAAAAATTAATATATATTTTATAATCAGTTTATTAAATCATCAAATCTGCTTATACTTTTTTTTATCATAAGAGTACGGGAGCTTTGAGCATATGCATAATTATGGATTAAAATTGTTATTGATATTATTTTTAATTACTTATTTATATCTTTTTATAATGTATATTTTGTTACAAATTATTTTAAATAAAATTTACTATGTGCAACCAAAATAATGACATTTGACATTTTGCAATATTTTATTTTTTTAAGTTAACTAAACCTCAAGTATGGTTTTTAAACTTTAATTATAACCTAAACAATATTTTGTCACGTTAACTAATCTCAATTATGTTTTTTTTACTCTTAACACCTTAAGTAACTTTCCTCGTATTAATTTGTTTTATCTTTAAATTTAAAAATTATTCATAAGAAAAAATATAACTTTTATATAAATAAATCACAATAACAAATAAAATATTCAAATATTTTGAAGAACTCACAGAATTTGATTTATCAGTCAAACAGGAACATAAAGAGAAAGTATAAAACTTTACATTACATCTAATATCCAAATAAATTATTAGTGTTTCTTTTCTTATATAATTCATGATTATTTATGGTTAGAATTCAAAAATTATTTTCATAAATTAAAATACATATATAATCTACAGTAGGGACAATTTTGTAACTAACACTTTCCAGCCTAAAATTTCGGACTATAATGGGTAAGTTGTTGTCACATTGATAGTAATTAAAATTTATTTTACTTTTAAAAGTTAAACATAGTTTTTTTCTATTTCTAATAAATATATTATGTATAACACGTCAATCATCTTTTGACGATGTTTGATTTGACATCCATATCACATATATTATAAAAAGATATCTTATTAAAATATTATATTATTTGTTGATTGATTAATTGAGTTAGATTTTAGTATTTATTGTGGGTTGTGTTATATAGTATTGATTCGGAATACAACTAAATCAGTCAAATAATTATCTTATAAAAATTATTTTGTTCACTACTTCATTAAAACCACATCTAATAAATTTATTTTATCCGACAATAATTTTTTCAAGTTTTCTTCATTTTATTACGTTGAGAGAATATATATATATATATATATATATATATATATAATTGAACACATACTTTCATAAATTAAATGCAAAATTTAATATTTTATTTATAATCAACTTATGAAATTATGAAATTTGATAATATTTATTTGTTGTAATAACAAATTTTATTTGATTTATCACATGCCCATGACTTTTCTACATATATATAACTTTACATGTGATAATTAATAATTAATTTGAAATTTATTAATATTATTTTTTATAAAGAATTATGCTTTCCACCTAAACTATGAGTTTGAATGCGTTGCAATATAAGCTTCTTTTCAAAAAGTAAAAATAACCAACCTGAACTCTATAGTTTTTTAGACTTTGCAACCTAAACAATAATTTGTCACACTAACCAATCCCAACTATGTCTTTTTTCACATTTTGCAACCTAAGCAATTTTTACATTTATCAATATGTATATATCTTTAAATAAATATATTATTTACAATATAAATATATAATTTATTTGGAAAATTTTAACAGATATATGAAAATATGAAGAAATATTAAAAAAACGCATACATTTTATATTGTTATTCCAACTATTGAATAAATTTTGGATTTTGTTTATTATTTTATTAATTTAGTATAACTGAAATCACCAAATAATTGAAACTTGCAAATTAGAAATTTTTTTAAGTTAAAATTAAATATATAAAAAAAATAAAAAAAATAAAAGAAAAACTAATTTCTTATAATATTATTCAATTTATTTATTTAATATATAAGTTGATATTTAGATATTTTCGTTTGCGTGAACATTCATAACCAATTAAGCTATTTATGTATTCATATTGGTCAAGAATACTACAAACACACTAAATGTGTGTTTGGGTTTCAAAAAATAATAAATTATCATTTTGAAAATAGATATACTTTATTTTTTATATTTAATATTTTATCTTAACGTTAATTTTATATATATATATATATACATATATATATATATATAAAGAGTAAGTTATATTAAATTCATATATAACGTAAGAGAATTTTATCTTTACATTACCATTAATTTTATTTATATTTAATCCTAAATTTATAAATATTTATTTTATTAGGATATCACGGTCGCATTATTATATAATATTAGATCAAATCATATTTAGTTTTTAAAATTATTACTTTATATTAATCTTTCGTGCATCGCACGGGAGTATTACTAGTATATGAAAATGGTACAATATGCAAAGTATATTTAAGTTACTTATATACGGATAGTACAACATAAAAATGATGTTTAAGCATAATTAAAAGCTTATTTGGCTCATTTAAAAAAGAAAAAAGGAAAAAAAAAAAAGCTTATTTGGCTAGAGTAATATCTTCGGTCATAATTTTTTTTTCAAATTATACATGAAAGAAAAAACAGAAAATCCTAATCTATTACCAGATGTGTTCTGGTTAATTTTCTCAGAAACTAAAATAGAGGCTATCTTGGATAAGAATGTTTGAGCAAATTTAACAGTTTATTGTATTGTTCATCAGCCTATTAATAAATTTAGTGTGTTGCGTGGATTGTTAATTTTTTAGGTTAAGTCGTGTTGACTATCACATGTTTTGATGAGCTCTGATGATGGAATGAATTTTGTATGTTTTTTAAGGTAGCAGAACCAAATATTTGCAACATTTAATATAAAAGTCCTCCAAAGATACCGTTTTTTCTAATTAATGTTAGCCATTCGGCAAATTTAATAGTTTGTTGCACTGTTCATCAGTCTATAACTAAGTTAAGTGTATTTTGTGGATTGTTAAAATTTTAGGTTAAGTCGCCCAAACAACAATGCAAACACCAAACATTAGCGTACATGATAATTTTACTGGTTTACATTCATCCAAATAACCAAATAAGCTAATAAATAGACAATGATGCAAAGAAGCCAGAAAAACAATATTTCACGCTCCTACAAGGCTACAAGTGTAATTAATCAAAATCAAGCATATCTGATGTACAAAGTTAGGAATCCCAGTATCCAGTTCAAGACTTCTAGGGTTCAAAAGAGCAAAAGCTAGGATTTTTGACAAGGTAAGTTAAAACACGAACTGAAAAGGGATAAATTGTGGAAGGAAGATGATGATTGAGATTCAATTGTCGATAATGGGGGTTATAGTTTGAAATCGACTTGAGGGAATCAAATTCAGGGAAATTCGTGTTGCAGAGAGCGGTTGGAGAATGAATTATTACACAGGGATGTCGGATGGATTAATGTTGCAAAAAATGCTCGGTAAAATTCTAATATCGTGAAAACTTACTCGTTTGAACTCTATGGATTAAAATAGATATTTTAGAACATACATGATTTTTTTATAGACAAGACTTAAAATACAAGAATAAAAAAATATTTTTTTAGGACTAAAAATATAATATTTGGCCTTCTAATTAATTTAAAAAAATTAATGGGCTGTGTTTAGTGAAATAAATTAAGTTAAAGGCCCCATTGCTCTATGTCTATCCATATCTCTCTCTGTTTAAGTAAAAATATAAATTTTAATGGATGTATAGTCATATTGATAAAAAAATGTCCCGTAAGTTTGCCCTAATTAAGAAAATATCCTTTAAGTTTGGCACTTTTTAAAAATGTCTTCTAACTTACAAACAATTGATAAAAATGCCCCGTGACTGGCTACTGCAGGTTACCCATCAGATCATCCATGAGCTGGCTGTATTTTGCTTATATGACACTTAATTTTTTTACTTTTTATGTTTTTCCTGCTTAGTCACTTATTACGATGGTAAAGAAATTAAAGAAAATGTATATATATATATATATATATATATATATAAATTAATATAACATTAAAATTTAGATATAAATAATAATTAAATTTATATAATATTTAAATATTCAAAGTTTTAAATTATAATCTGAGAAATTACTTTAATAAATTTTCAATATATTATTTTGAATTAATCTAGATTGTAAAATATATAAAATATATAAAATATTCAAAATAAATTATAGAATGATATAAAAAAAAATATATATAGATATATGATTATTAAAATCTTTAATATTAAATTAATTTTTTTAATTTTATCTATAGAATTAATAAAATTATTTTAGTAAATCTTAAAGTAACTTTAAAATTTTTAAAATTAATTTATAAAAGTAAAATTAAATTTTAGAAGAGTCTTAAATCTTAAATTATTTTATATATCTAAAAATAAATTATAAAATAATTTATAAAATCATTAAAATTATATATCAAAAAATAATCTTAAATTATTTTATATAACTAAAAATTATCTTAAAATATAAAAACCTAAAAATTATCTTAAATTATAAAAATCTAAAGATAATTTTTAGATATATAAAATAATTTAAGATTTAAGACTCTTCTAAAAATTAATTTTACTTTTATAAATTTATTTTAAAAAATTTCAAGTTACTTTAAGATTCACTAAAATAATTTTACTGATTTTATAGATAAAATAAAAAAATATTAATTTAATATTAAAATTTTTAGTAATCATATATGATATATCTATATATATTTTTGTTTTTAAATCATTCTATAATTTATTTTGAATATTTTATATATTTTACAATCTGGATTATTTCAAAATAATATATTAAAGATTTATTAAAATAATTTCTCAGATTAGAATTTAAAACTATGAGTTTTAAATAATATATAAATTTAATTATCATTTATATCTAAATTTTAATATTATATTAATTTATATATATATATATATATATATTTCTTTACCATCCTAATAAGTGACTAAGCAGGAAAAACACAAAAAAAAGTCAAAAAATTAAGTGCCACATAAGCAAAAAACAGTCAGCTCATGGATGATCTGATGAGTAACCTGCAGTAGCCGGTCACGGGGCATTTTTATCAATTTTTGTAAGTTAGAAGACATTTTTAAAAAGTGTCAAACTTAAAGGATATTTTCTTAATTAGGGCAAACTTACGGGACATTTTTACTAATTTTCTCTTACTTTTGAGGCCCAATTATTAGGTATATATCATATGTAAATAAATGATGAACTTTTCTGTAAGGCCAAGTTTTAGTTGCAGTCAATTATATATTGCATTTATGAGTCGAAAGGTATTATGTGTTAGAATTAAATTATAAATTAAAGTGTGGTTAAGGCACTTTAATGCTTATAATTAAGTGGTCGGAAGTTTAATTTTGTAGGAATTAAACTTCACACGATTAATCTACGCACGAAGTAGATAAACAGTAGGTTTATTAATTTCTCAAAATCGAATTTCGGTGAGTGAGAAATTAATACATAAAGTAGCCATTTAGTTATGTATTAATGTGGGATTAAATAACTAAAGAGTTATTATCCCACATTGAAACTAATGATGTTGTGGAAATTCTTTAAATATAATTTTGTCTCATATTATATGGATTAGCATGTCAGGGAGTCCCATGGGAAGCCCACACACGCGCGCGCTAGGCTCGACCACGGCCACGCCTCGCCACGCACACGGGGTCGGGCCTTGGGAAAGCCTCGGATCCTATCTTTTAACAGACCCAAAATGGCTGGGCTTGCCGGATTGGGTCGGTTACGGACCAGGCTTGAATTTGAATCAAATGAGATCATTATGGGACGTGCAAAATCGCCAGGCTATTTAAAGAGGAATAATGCTGAGACCGTTGGGCCAGGTAACAATCCAGAAATGGCCACCAGGTCATTAGTGTCATTAACAGCCATAATGTTGGTTGTTCCCCCTTGGAGCCTATATATAGGTTGGTCACTGGCATGCAAACATACATTTGAAATCTCTTTCATTTCTCTGCGTTCAGCATATTAGTTATAGGAGCTTCAGTTTAGACAAACGTTCTTAGTTCATCGGTACCTTTTCTGATAACGGTGCTACTTCAGAAAAGGGGAAAATCGTTTGGCGGCGACTATTCGCAACCCACCAAATTTCTTATTGCAACCCACTTTTATTTGAAATTTAGTACAAATTTCTTAATACAGCCCACCAAATACCAATTATACCCTTTATTTATTGAATAAAATAAATTAGATTAAAACATTATAAACAAAATAATAAAACATAAAAAGAACAAGAAAAAAAAAAAGAAAAAAAAAACGCTAGTAACAGATTGAGGTTCATCTCTATTCTCAACAAATACATTCCATCCTTGAAGAACAATTCAGTTGTCCACAATCAACACAAATTTATCCCATTAAACTCTTAATTTCTCTTTCAATATCTAATACCCTATTCTTCCACATACATAGCTTTTGATGCTTTCCATCAAAATTAATGTCGGAAGCTCTTATCTCCATCAAGAAACCTATTCAGATTTTAAGTAATATCTCCTCTGTAAATACCGCCATTCACACACTAATTCATCTACTCTAATTTAGAGTACCGTTAATTAATCTCGCTCAAAATGGTAGTACTAATTAACAATGCATTCCCATATGTAGAGAATAATTCAGTTGCTAAAATTAAGATGGATGATGAATCGCCTTCCATATCGGCACCATGATTCTCGAGTTGCGTTCCATTAAGGTTATGATGAATAGGAGTGCAAAAAAATTCCGGGCTTCCCCGTTCATATATCTCAATTGATGAAACCTTGAAGAAATTAAGGTTTATGGTGTTTTGGAGAATAAAAGAAAAAAAGAACGGTCTGTTGCAGATGACTCGGAATTTTCTTTTATGATTAATATATATTATTTTTAATTGATTATATTATTTTTTGTAAGGGCTTTATAGTCTTTTATTAATAGCATTCTAATTTATTAAATAAGTGGGCTGAGTTAAGAAATTTTATGGGCTACAAATAGTCGCTGCCAAATCGCTGTATCTTTGGAGTCGAGTACTCAATCTGTGAGCACTAGCCGGGAAGTATTTCGTCCTAAGGATAGTGAACATCCCACGACTCGATTTACGTTCCAGCTTCTTCTTCTTTCCCTCACACTCTTATTTTCTAGAAATACCATCAGTTTATACAAACAATCTTAGGACGAAATATCATACTATTCTACTCTTCTACATTTCTGGAAAATGACTACTGGAACCAACACCTCTGCCTCTGTTGGTCAAGCTACTACCAGAACGATACCTTCTCCTCTGGCTAATACTGTGGAGAAACCGGATAAGTTTTCCGGTGAGAACTTCAAGAGGTGGCAGCAGAAGATGCTCTTCTACCTGACCACCCTTGGAATAGCCTCGTTTTTTAAGGAAGATCCTCCAACTATCCTAGCTGAGGATGATACTGATCGGGAAAGGCGCATCGCCTTTGACTCTTGGACACATGGTGACTACCTGTGTCGGAATTATGTACTGAAGGGACTAGCTGATCCGTTGTACAATGTCTATGCCGACATAAAATCGGCAAAGGAGCTTTGGGAGGCTCTGGATAAGAAATACAAGATAGACGATACAGGAACGAAGAAATTCGTGGTGGTTCGTTTTCTTGATTTCAAAATGGTGGACAACCGTAGGGATGACAGAATTGCCCTGACCCGATCTGACCTGCCCTGACCCGAGACCTCTGGGGCAGGTCAAACCCACCCCATTTTGAGAACGGGGCAGATCAAACACGACCTGCTAGGCGGGGCAGGTTGGGCATGGGTATCAGTTTTGCCCCGCCCCACCTCATCCCGTTTGACCTGCATCTGTAAAAAAAAAAAAATATATATATATATATATATATATATATAATATAATTTACATAATAATAATAAGTTTATAACTCACACACACTTTTTTCTAATTTGGAACCCTAACTCACACACCCTCAAGCTGCTACTGCGCAGCCGCAACCTAAGCAGGCAGCAAGCTTCTGCTTCTCATTTCTCCCATCCTCCGGCGGTGCGAGGCGGCATTGCTCCTCATGTCCTCAAGATTTCCGGTCAATACTCTGTCGTGGCTCCTCCCATCCTCCAGATTCCCGGCCAATACTCCGGCGATGTGACCGAGTAAGTTCAATTTTATTTTATTTTGTTTCGCTTGACTCATTATTGCAGGCCTGTGCATCTTTCCCTTTGTTTTCGATTTGTTTCGAAATCATTTTCTGATTTGCTATTGTGATTTTTGAAGAGTTGACTGGCATTATGTGTGTTAGCTTGGAATAGGGTTGTAAACAAATCAAATATTTTTTATTCGATTTGTGATTCGAATTCGATTAAGATGATTCGGATTCGAAAAATTCGAATTCGAATTCGAATACAAATCAATTATAAGATTCGAATAATATTCGAATTCGAATTCAAATATAGTTGTATTCGATTCGAATAATTTGAATATTCGATTCGTTTATATATAATATATTTTAAAAATTAAATAATACATGTAATACTAAATATATGTATATAATATATTTATATAGCTATATATTTAAATTAATTTATATATAATATATATTATTAAAATTTGTAATTGAAAAATATTTTAAAAAATTAATATTTGAATCGGCGCTGCCATTACGATCGACTCACAATCGAGAGGACATCCTGGACTAATAACAATCCAGGAAGGAGATACATTTCATGTGACGACTATCGGGTAAGTGTAAATTTCAATAAATTTCGATTGATTGCCCTATTAAAATTACGAAATGGGAGGTTGGGTTTATTCAAGCGCGGACTTGTTAGTGAATTTAGTTTGGTGCAGTTAGGTTGTTGCTTGGTTTGTTGTGGAAAATTGTGGCAAATGGGTTTGAGTTGTTGATTGGTGAAGATTCATCGTCAGTTGAGTTAAATATGTATCAGATAATTGCTTGAATGTCTTTGAAAAGTAATGTTTTTCCCTTAGTGTAAGAAGGACTTGTTATTTTGGGAAGAATGGTGTATTTTTAATTGCTGACACGTCGGTTTCTAACCTAGTGTTCCGCAAGTGTACGGATGTAGGTGTAGTAACGATAATCAAGGTTGATCCCACAAGGAATAGTTTTTGGTAGTTTGATACCTCAATACTCTAGGAATGTCCTAACTAGATACTAGGTTGTAAAAGGTTGATTTAATAAAACCTGAGGAATTTAACGAATAACTATGTTACTTATGACTTGGCAAACAAAAAGAACTAACAATCAATGAGAAAGGGTATCCTAGGGCCTCGATTTCAGGATATTACTTCAATGTTGAATATGATTAACCTATAGATTTACCAATTCTAGTGTTTATTAGGCGGCACGAAAATAATCTAACCCTTCTCTCGAAGCGACTAAACCATTGATTAATTAAGCTAATTACCCTCTCGAGTCAATTGAACCTAATAACTCCCAAACGATCCTACGCCACGGCCTACACAGTCATAGACAACTGCGCTTTATGTCATAAGTCTGATAACGATTCCCTCCTCTCGAAGCGGAATTGCTAAACTAAATTACTAAATCTAGGTGATCAAGCTAAATCTAGTTATAAGCACAAATATTGTCATAATAATCCCTACTCTCTAACCCTAGGACACGAATAGCTTAGCTACTCATGCCTAGCAATAATCCAATACAAAATTCTACGAAAAACATTGTAAAAGATTAAACTAGGAAAGAACGACTAAACCTGGATGAATCCGTCTCGATGATCTTCGTCTTCTTTGTCCTCCAAGACTTCTTCTAGGTAGAATGATGATGTAATTGATGTTCTTGATGTTTTCTATCTGATTCCCTTTGATTTCTAGAGCTTGGGATCCTTTTTATAGAGTTGGGGACGAATCCTTGGGAAGATAGGATCAAAATCCTATTAAAATTAGGAAATTCTCATAGGAAAGGCTTTCTGACACGGCCGTGTTGGCATTGTGACGCGGCCGTGTTGGCCCTTTTGCTCCTTTAACTCCCTTTTCATCCGTTTTAATCCTATTTGACTTGTTTCCTCTTCGAACTTCATCCAAATGGAATAAAATTACCTAATTAACTACAAAACAAGTCGAAACACGTCAAATGACCCAAATATTATAAATATAAATGAATGCCGGTCAAATATGCACGTAAACGATATAAAATATGATCCTAAATCGATCTAAATACATGCATTATTAACGTGTATCAATTGCTTCATTTTAATTTCCAGGCCCCGAATGGTTGTCTTTTTTAGATTGGATTGACCCCTCAGTTGGAGAAAGAGCTTGTCACATAATTCTGGGTCTGCTTTGATGAATCAACAATCTCGAAGCCGATGTTGTCCGTGTTATAACAATGTTACAGCTGGACTGACTCGTGTTAATAACCTCGTGGTCGAGTTAGACCAAGTCAATGCTCTTCGAGTTGAAGTTGGTGTGCTGAAAAAAGAGTTAGGTGGTTGGTGATTGCTCTGTTGTGGCACTTTCATTGTTGTATCGTAACTATTAGTGTTAGGGAGAGGCTTGTTAACCTGATTGTAATGACTGTTGATGAGTGTATAGCACTAGAATTCATTTGTCTAATTTTGGTTTGCTTTTTGGCCAACCCATTTGCCTATGGTTATTGATGTTTTGTTTGGTTATAAATCTACTAAGTAGCATGCACGAGTTGGTATGAATGAGTGTATTACTTATTTATGTTTGTCTTGTAAAATATGGTAATTGAGTCTTGTATAATGTGGTGATTGAGGTAACAAGAAGATAACAAACAAAACTAAAATGTAACATAAAGAATCATCAGAAATATAAGAAATCAAAGGAACTTAGATGTAACAATGGCATTGGAATTTGTCATTGTTCACTGAATACCCGATCCACAAAAAATAACCATATCATATGTAATTACATCCTTCATATAATTCAATCGTCGAACAACTAAATATAAGGAATTATTACACTGCCTGATAACTTCTCACATTAAGATGGGCATATGCATAATTCCATGCTGCAACACGTAGAGGAGGCAAAATCATTCTCAACTCTAACAGCCCAGACCAAAATAGACAAAAATATAGACAAAACAGGCAACAAAAGGAGGTGCACAGACCACTGTCCAAAATGAAACATCATCCTATGAAACCAACATACTGTCCACCGACCTAACTAAACCACATGAACTACATTTGCTTGTAAATCGGGGGAACGTCACTAGTCTCACCACTCTGCGAAGGGATAAATGTACTGCTTGCAGACCCTTTCAACGTTGTGGAGAATCTGATGTCTTGCGTAATGGTTGATGCCTCTTTGGCTTTGGTAGCTTTGACACTCTCATTTGCATCTTTAGTGGTCTTAGATGACGGCGCCTGAGAGCTTTGGGTCGGTATAACCTCAGGGGCACGTCTCACCTATTTTGAATATGTTCTGTGGGGGCAGAGTTACATTCTCATCACAATAAGTTATAACAAAAATGTTTGGGATTTTGGTTTACCTCAAGTTTCTTTCTAGATGGTGATTTTTTATTAACAACTTGTACTTCTTTTGCAGCTCTTGGTGGAAGATACCTCTTTGGTGTGATCTCCACATTTTTTTCCCGTTCCCTTTGCCTTATTTGTAGGAGTTTTATGCTAAATGAACAAAAGAACGGTTCAATTTCGTGCACAATGTATGAACAAGAAAGAAATGATAAAATGCCACCTTTGTCATAAAATCGCGGGGACTTGAGGGTCGGGGATCAGCTGAGACAACCTTTTTGGCTTTAGCTAGTCTGGGAGGGGTGTTATGGGTTAGTAAGAACAACAAAGGCAGCCTTACTCTTGGTAGATCGAATAGTAAGAGTCTGCAATTAAATTCATAGATAATGCCCCTTTAACATGGTTGATCCAACAATAAACAAGAAATGATACTTTTAAAATGCTAATCGATTACATTGGTTGGTCGGAGATTCAACCGTTTCATTAGCGACATTGGCAGTGGACTGTGAAGTTTGGGAAGTGTTTCTCTTACAAGCTCTTTTAGGAGTTACCTAGTTTAGGGTACCATTTTATATGCAATAACAGGTACAATCCATACCATAAGCTACCAAATAATTTACAAGAATCACAAAAATCACAAGAACCGTAAAGCGCTACTGACATAGTACACACTCATACATTCCCGATTCGAACATAATATGAATCACAAGAATCAAATGACAACCGTCTGGAACAAAATCCTTAATCTAACCCCTACACTAGAATAATTGACCTTATGGTCCAGCCCATACAATCTACAAACATTTTACATGTTGGCTATCTTCAGTCGTTTTTCCAGCAGCCAATGGGACCGACATCTCAGGCTACGATACACCATCATTAACGGACACTTTCCTGTTCACCTAAGCCATAATCGGGAAAACGTCATCAACACATAAATTCATTTTACAATTCATACAAGAAAATAATATTTAATCGATATTCCATCGTTTGCAAAGCTAAATAAATAGCTGAATACTTAATTCTCACATTTCTTCCACTGGTCAAGTCACTAGTATCTCCATCAGGTGCTGGATGAGAGGTAGTGTACTCCCACCAGTCGTCTGGTATATCTTCGTATTCATCTCCACCATTATTCACACCACCATTATCTTCTACCTCATACGCTACCTCATTCCCCTTACCTTTTGATTTCTGGTCCTCAATAAAAAAAAAAAAAAAAAAAAAAAAAAAGCAAATAAAGACAACATAAATTAAAATTCTGATTAAGCATGCACAATATTGTGATCCCTTTGGTACCGAAAACACAATGCCAAACATGATCATATACCCACTATCACAAACAAACATTCCAAAATTCCACTTTTTTGGCAGTTCTAAAAACCAATCACAATTTTCAATAACCAAACAAAGTTAATTATGTCCAATTTTATATCATAAATTACTTTACTTGTAGTATTCGTTTTCTTTGTTGGTCTGCCATTCTTTGCCTAAAATATGGAAATCTAAAAAATTAATTTGGAAATTGAAAACAGGAAACTAAGTACGCAAATTGCATATTCGAGATCACAAGAGTAATTAAAGTGAGTCTTACGCTGCTTAAACCTTTAGTATTGGCAGCTGGAACGTCCCTTCCTTGTGCGACTCCAGTTCGAGATGATGGTGGAGGTTTAAGGGGACAATACCTTATATTGTGATAAGATTTATGGCACAACGAGCACGTCATAGTGACAGGCCTAATTTCTAACCCTAAAATACCGCAAGTGTACAGGTATAGATGTGTATAGGGAAAGTCAAGGTCGATCCACAGGGAATGGGTTAACGTAGTTCGATACCCTGATTGTCTAGGATTATCCTAACTAGATACTTAAAGTAGTGAATGAATTGATTAAACTAAATTGCATATACTAATAAACCAATTAATTAACAAACGGGAAATTTCAATCAACGAGGATGTATCCTAGGATTTCGATTTCAGGAATTATGCTAATGATGGTTAATTATTAATTTATAAACTTCTAAAAATTATCTATTAGGCGGCACTTAATTAACCTAACCCTTCTCTCGAAGCGACTTAAGGTTGAATAAGATAATTAGTCTCTCGAGTCAATTAATCCTAACAACTCCTAACAGCCCCTTAACATTTTGCCTACACGATCATAGACAATCGCGCTATGTGTTTGTTGTCTATTACCAATTCCCTTCTCTCTAAGCGGAGTCATTAAACAAGTAAATTAAACCTAATTGGTCAGATTAAATTCAATTATAGGGATTAAACCAAACACATAGATAGATAATGAAAATTGGAGTCTATAAACTAAAAAATTACATCAACATTGTCAACATGAGTAGTTTAGCTACTCATGTCTACTAACAAATCTAAACAAGATTCCAAGAAAACATTGTCAAGAAATTGAAATAAACAAGGAATAATTAAACCCAATTGTCGGCTCGTCGATCTTCGTCTTCTCGCTCTCACGTCTACTCCGATGTAAAAGTATGATGTATGTTGTTCTCCAATGTGTCTCCCCTTATTTTCGGACCCAGAGACCTTCTTTTATAGTTGGCAACGAATTCGGGTGAAGATGGGCTTGAAACAGGAAAAAACGCGTAAAACCCATAATTGCACCACCTTTCGGAACTCGCCCTGCACAACTCGCCCGAGTTGCACAAACCTCGCCAGAGTTGGGTGCTTATGTATTTTTGTGGTTTTCCTTTAATTCGGCCTCGACCGAGTTGCTTTTAGGGCCTTGGTCGAGTTAGCTAGCTCTGCCCAAACTCCCATTTTTCTTCGTTTCTTCTAACTTTCTTGCTCGATTTTTGTCCGGGCATCGTGAAAACGAACTTTTTAGCCTTTTATACCATATTATCACTAAAACAAGCACAACCACGTCATCTAGCTCAAGATAATGAATTTACGCACATTTCAACTAAATACACATGCAAATGTTATCAAACATGTCTCTATATCGACCTAAAATACATGTATGAACGACGTGTATCACATAGTCATTCCCTTTTGTGACAGCTTCACTGTACCATCTTTCTTTTTTAATGTACCTTTCTTTGATTCACCGGGCTGCCCTTTCCTCTTATTCAGTTTCAGCCTCCCAGAAATTCTTTCCACTTTCCGAGGAATTATCTGTGGATATGTTGTTTGTGGCCATTCTTCTGAGCTCTCAAGAGCACCATGTGGTTGTAGCTCTTAAAAAAGATTTCCTTACTGTTCCAATGAGACACATAATCCTCAACATCCCACTCCATGAAGTTTATACCACTAATCGCATGAGCACACGACATTCCACTGAGTTGCAATTTGCGACAGCTGCAAGTCTTATCACCGAGAGGCACCTTAAACCTCGAACCACCAACAACCTCGATCTCGACCTGATCCATTTCATACCAATGGCGTATATACTCACAAGATTTATTTTTTAGTTCTGCAAGAAGTTTATCTGCGACAAGACACAAAAACACCATGATACTTGGCCACAAGGTCTCTCCTTGTGTATAACCTCTTCATGAGGTCCAATCGGATGGACTCCAACAGTCTTACTATTGGCTGATGACCGCACTGTCGAGATACAGTAAAATTAACTATTTCTAACTTTCCTCTTCTAATTCGTAGAAGTGGTAAGACAGGGTCGAACCCACAGAGAGCACATAGATTTACAGTATTCTATATGATAACCTAATAATAATAATAATAATAATAATAATAATAATAATAATAATAATAATAATAACTATATAAATATAATTATAGAATGGGGGTTTTTGATTGATTTTAATGAACTAATTAAACTAAACGCAAGAAATAACCTAGTAGCAATAAAAAAGTACTTAAGACTTAAATATGATAAAAATCCCAGCCCTTAATCTAGTCTCCCCCTAGTCGAATTACCCTTATAATTAATGCAATTGTTATCCAGTTTTAGTTATGAACTCCTATCCCAAGATTAGCAACAAGCTCTACTATCCTTATTACCCCTTATGTTTAACTAACCAAAACAAGCTATTTAGTTAGTCTATTCGATTTAGTGATCTTAGGAAAAGCTTGAAAGACCTCATTAACCGAACGCATAGAGTACTAAGGTAACAAGATAGAGACGGTGTCAGACTCGCTACCTAGGTACAAGGGACCGTGACTTATGCTATCCTAGTGATTAAATCACTATTTGCTACTAATTGCATACGTTCGTAACGATTACGTATTACGATAATTACCTAGCGATAAATATGTGATTAACTACCTAGGTGATCAATCTAAGCACCAATGCACATAAGAATTGAAATAAGCCCGACATAAAATGTTTCAAAACTTAAACCTTCAAACAATTACTGTAAGAATTACAAGATATTCGAACTAGGGTTCAACATTGATTAAGGACTAAAATAAATGACTAGCCGCTCATGGCAGTGACAAAAGACATAATTCTATTCAAGAACATAAACATAAAAGAGACTAGAAAGATAAAATCGAAAAGTGTCGATTTTCGTTTGCTCGTCTTCTCCGGAATCCTCCCAAAATCTAAGTTCAAGTCCCCCCTTTGATGTCTAGAGCCTTGAGATATTTATCGGAGTACATCTCTAGGATAAAGAGGGAGAAAACCTATTTGGAATAGGAAAATAAAAACTCATTTTTTAAGCTTGTGGGCCAATTAATGGGCCGACATTGCATTGCTTTTCCAACTTCAAAGTTGTTTTTTAGGGTCTTCCAGTCATTTTTGGGTTTTGTCTCTTTCTAGCAAAGTTGTATCTTTGAATCAATTTTCCAACGCCACCAATTGCACCTCAATTGGAGTTGTAGATCTCAAGATATGACCAAAATACTAGAGGTTTGTCAAGCTGACTGAAAACTTCACTTTTGCGAAGCTTTTGGTCGCGGCCGCGGCCTACATGCGCGGTCGAGGTTGTGGTCGTCATGCTCAGCCGCGGAGAGTTTTTAGGGCTTTTAAGCCCCTTTTTAGCACACTTTTATCGTGGCCGCACATGTAGGTCACGACCGCAACTAGTTTTTTCGCACTTGGCTCGATTTTCCTCCGTTTTGGACTTCCCAGGACTCGTTCCTTCGTCCATCCTTAGCCAAATGCATAATTTTGGCCTTAAATCACCTTAATAGCTCAAAAGCAGGTCCATGAATGTCAAATAGTCCAATAATACGAAACTAAGCCAATCACAGTCAATTATGCATGCAAATGTCATTAAATAGATACTTAAATCGACCTAATATGCATGCATAAACACGTGTACCGGTTGATTACGTGCTTTGAGGATCATAGCGTTGAAAGACTACTACATGTTGTTCTCAAGTTTGTCACAACTAGAGTGGGTCGAGAAATAGAATCTAGACCCATGATGTGGAGGTCTTGCTACGAGCTAGTAATAAACAGCCCGATCCTTTGCCATTATTCCCCCATTGCCGTATTGAAATCTACAACCCTCGAGGCTCGGGCAGCTTTCCAAAGGATATTCTTGAGAGCTAGACCCTTCTGATGCACATTAAAATTTTGATACAAGTGTTGCAGAATCGATGTTCACAACCCGACATGAGGTTCTCAATAGCATCTATTAATCCCTTAGCTAATTGATCTATAATTCACTTCTGTTGCAACCAATAGCAGTACAATCAATAATTCACTTCAACCACCACCGGATTCGCAATCACCAATGGAATGATCTATGATGGAGGCCATCATACTCAGTAAGAGTTGATGCAGCCTTAGTTTGCCATATATGACGAGAAGATTGCCAAGGTTGAAAAGAAAATGGATAGCATGAGCTTAGAATTGAATAAATCCATGGTCAGTCAGGGGTGGAGATGAAAGAGATAAGGACTCACTTGAGTCAAATTGCATAAGCCATAGGGTCTGTACATCAGAGAGAGTAGTTTCCAAGTGATATAATGGTAAATCCAAAAGGGCAGTGCAATGACGTCTATTCGACGGATGAGGCCAAGAGGTAGAGCCCGAAGGTACTAGTGGCCGAAAATCGGATGATAAAGAATGGCAAAAGGGGGAGGGGAACCAAGTCAAAGAGGATGATCATCAGTCAGTGAAAACAGGGGCTGAGAAGTCAAAATCTAATTTTAACTCGGATGCTCCTATATACATTCCTCCCCCTAAATATGTTCCCTCTATTCCTTATCCTCAAGCGTTTTATAAAAACAAAATATTTCTTACCTATGCTAATTATGATAACCGTTCTAAGGAGCTTGAAGGGAATAAAAAGATACAGAAACTTGAGATAATTGAGCGATATGAGGGTTACAGTGCTTGCATAGATAAATATATCTCTTCGTCTATTGATGAATCTTTAGATATTTACTTGAATCATTCATTCTTTGCTAACCTTGATCGTATAGATTGTGTTAGTACATTGAATTTGCTGCAGGACGTGTCAAGAGAGAGCATTGATAGTAAGGGGGTGGCGAAAGAACCTGACCTGCCAGTTGAGAAATCTAGTTGTGCACGGGGGAAGAAGAAAAAGGCACACCAAAAGAAAGAGGCAAATGCTCAAAAGGTAGCAAGTCCTAAAAAGAACACTAACACAAACACAAGAAGAGCAACAAAAGTGGATGATCCAGGGATTTTTCCTATCCCTTGTTCTACTGGTAGTCATAATTTTCGAAATGTGTTGTGTGACTTAGGATCGAGAATAGATCTAATGCCTCTAAAAATATGTATGCAATTAGGACTAGGCAATGTGAAACAAGACTTTACTAATATTCAGTAAGCTGATGGATCTTTATTAAAGCCATATGGAATAGTAGAGCATATGTTGGTTAGACTGTCAAATTTTGAGTTTCCTTGTGATTTCTTAGTTGCTGATACGCAAGGGAACACTGATGTCCCTTTCATCTTAGGCCGACCTTTCTCGGCGCCTAGCCAAGCATTAATAGATGTGCATTTAAGGAAGTTAACTTTTTGTATAACAATGAGAAGGTAACTTTCCCTATATATAATAGTTCGAGGCTAAGTGGTAAACACAAGTACTTTGTCGTTTATTCTGTGGAACCCAAGGTTAACACTATTAAGGCAAATATAGAAAATGGGTTTAACATTTTTAAATGAGGGTAATGTTCCTAGCTCTGGTTGGTTAGAATTTGGCTGAGGTACTCAAAATGGTCGTCTGGCTGAAAACGTAAAAGTTAGCGCTTGTCAGGAGGCACCCCGACGGTTATTTTTTTTATTTTTCATTTTATTACTTTATTTTGTTTTAAGCTTATTTGTATTTTGGTTTTTTTTTTTTAGGAGACTAACATGATAAAATGGTACATGTGCAGTTAAACAAGGTTAAAAATCACCGAAAGGAAGGTCCAAAGTTGTGCTAAAGACGATCAACCCAATGCAATTGCGTTTAATAATGCGGTCGAGCATAAAAAGGCCCAGAAATTAGATTTTCAACGGACTGACCAATGCGGCCGAGTCCGTCCAACACGATGCCAGTTCACCTCTGGACCAATGCGACCGCGTTCTCTTTACATGGTCGCGCAAAAATCAGCTTGCAAAGTGGAATTTGAACGAGATATCAACGCGGGTGTTTCCGTCCTAAAACCTAGGTTTTAAGGTTCAAACTTGGCATAAAGCAAGTTTAAAACTTGTTCTTTCCATACACTATATAGACTTAGACTCAGCGGACTACTCAAATAGGAGAGTGGCTTAGAAATCAGCATGACTGGAGGCAAGAGCAAGAACATGAGCGAAGATGGCATCAGATGGCGATGTTCATGGACAATTGGGACTATGACCCAAATAGGGTCATTGACCAACTCGGTCCGCCACCGCAATCGACTGTAAGTAGCACCAAGATGTACCACTCTTTTCCCACAAACCTTGGTCTTGTACCATGTTTGGGGGAGGGGTATAAGTGGGACGTCTTGGCCCCTTTTATTTTATGAGCCTTTCCATTTTCACGTTTCTACTGTTATTTTTATTTGGTGCTGCCTTTTGCTTTGGGATGAACTGTTGAGCGGGTCTGTCCCATTTACCTTTATGCTTTTTGTTAGGTCGTGTTAGTTTTTAGGTTATTTTTATTTTATTGCATTTAATTTATTTTCTTTGTTGTTTTTAAGTGTTAGTTTTGTTTGTTGAGTCAATTGAGTAAAAAAAAAACCGGAATTGTTTGTTGTAATTTAAATTGGAGTGTTTTTCAATGACCTAATTGAAATATTAATAAATAAAAAATAATAAAAAATTAGCAAACAACGTTGAGGTCACAAGGTTTCGAACCCGCAACCCCGAACTAGTAACGAGCAGCATTAAACCACTACAACACTTGAATTGTTAAAGTTGCGGAACGTTATTTATATATTTTATAAGCAAACAAAATAAAATAAAATAAAACTTACAGCAAAACTTTTCTGTACTGTATTAGAGGTTTTTTTGGAGTCCACCTATTAAAGTTGGAGAGTGTGCACAACAAGCCACTTGTGCACTTGGTGCACATGAGACTCACTCTTTTCATACCAGTTTATTTTTTATCAAAAATTAAAAAGCTTAGTAAAATGTCAATGTGAAAAAACCATTAATAAGATGTATTATTAATTTCATGTTATTTCCACAAAAAATATGTTTCATTATATAAAATTAAATCGTAAATTATTATTTTTGTTTACAAAATAATTACTATATACAAATTGTTTTTTAATTATATACACGTGATTAAATTCTGCTTGTTTGTGTGTTCATATTAAGTAACCCAACATCATATATCCATATGGGCAGACGGTTCCCGGTTCCGAACCGTCGGTTCCTGGAACCGCCCCTACTGGAACCGGAACCGAACCGAGAACACTCCAGTTACGGTTACGGTTCCGAACCGGCATAAAACCGCCGGTTCCGGTTCCGAACCACCGGTTCCAGACGGTTCCTCTTTTTTTTTTTATTATTATTATTATAAAATATACAACTTATAGTTTCTAAAATCTAAAATTAATAAGTCAAATTTAACTTAATACTTAAATGCTACAATAGAATATACAACTTATAATTTCCTAAATTACAAAGTGTACCACTAATCTACAAAGACTACAATTAAAAAGTACAAATATAAACTACAACTTAAATGTTATAATACCATTTATAATTTCTTAAATTACAAAGCAAAATTTAATAAAATAACACTAATTAAAAACACAATCAACCTACAAAGTTCGACACAACTATACAATTTTAACTAATAATATTGGGAAGGAAAAGGGAAAAAGATTAAAGGGCTTGAGTTTGATTCTAAGTTAAAAATTAAAACTAATTTTTGACTTAGTACCAAATTGCCTACGTATCCTCGATCTTCCGGCTTAAGGTCAAGGAATCAAAGCCCACGTAGTTCTCTTACCTCACTTATCTTTCGAAATAAAGTTGGTTCGGTTGTGCTCATTCACATTCACTTCCTTGAGAAGGTGGTGTGCCGGATGAGCCGGTGTCGAAATTAAGTGTATCTCCTTCTTCGTCTTCATCGAAGTCAACTTCTTGAGCTCGTTTTTCGGCTTTTGTCCAATCTTCAAGGAGGAGTTGATTTTCTAGATTCTCCACGGTTAATCTAGATCTTCGGGCATCCAAGGTATATCCTCCAATGCTAAAAGCTTGCTCAACCGAAACGGTTGAAGCGTTACAAGCAAAAATTTCCTTGGCAATAATAGATAAAACCGGGAAGGAGTTGGATCTTTTCGACCACCACTTTAGGAGGTCGGTATTATTTTCAAAAGAAAGTTCCTCAAAAGTAGTTTGTAAAAAAATTTTCAACTTCCCCATAAGGATTAGAGGAAGACCTTGCCTTTTTTTGTGAACGAATATCGTAAAAATTTTGCAAACGGGCAAGACTCGAATTTTCAACGGATTGGGTTGAAGAACCAAGACCACTAGAACAAATATCACTATCATTACCATCACCAAATTGGATCCTATATTCTCTAAAAATATCAAACAAAAGACTCTTTGCTTTGGCAACAATATGCAAGGGGTTTAGGACATCATTTTCATTGGGGAATAATGCTTCGTAATACATTTTCATTGGGGAACAATGCTTCGTAATAAATCGGGTATTTCCTCAAAATATTTTAACCATTTTTTCCTCATAGAATCTATCGTTTCATGCAAAATCGGATCGTCTTTATATTCATTAAAAAGAAGTGCAATTTTAACACAATGATCAAGAACCAAAGGTGAAGTAGGATAGTAGCACGCGGAAAGTTCCTTAGTTGCATCTTCAAAAAAATTTAATAGTGAAATTAAATTAGCACAAGCATCCCATTGATTGGGAAATAAACAAATACCAACTTGATGGTGTTGAAAAAATGCACACAAAGCTTCCTTATACATGTAAGAATCATTGAGCATTTTATATGTAGAATTCCAACGGTGAGGAACATCAAAAGAAAAATTTTTGGGATGAATTCCTCTTTGTTTGCAAAATCTTGCCCATTTTTTTGTTAAAGAGGAATGTCTAGAAATAGTGGTGATTGCTTCTCTAATAGGAGCAACATATGTTTTGAAATTTGTTAGGCCATCTTGCACACATAAGTTCAAACAATGACAAATACACCTAATATGAAAAAATTTACCTCCACAAGATGACTTGCAAAAATCAATAAGTTGGGGTAAAGAAGCTTTGTTTGCACTAGCATTATCGAAAGATAACGAAATTTTTTTTTGAACCAAGTTGTATTCTTGAAGAATGGAAATAATTTTGTGACAAATGTTTGATGCGGTATGCTCGGTATCAAATTCTCTATAACCTATTAATCTTTTTTGCATTGTCCAAGAATCATCAATCCAATGGCAAGTGATGCCCATGTAGTGATGATTTTGCCAATGATCACCCCAAATGTCCGAGCATATTGAAACTTTTTGTTTAAGTGAAGCAAACATATTTAGTAAAACAAGTTTAAATTCCCCGACAACTTTCACAATATCCCGAGTTAATGTTCTTCTAGAAATCTTCCTATGTTGTGGACCACAACTTAGTTGCATAAAATCTTCGTAAAATCCATCATCGGCGAAGTTAAAAGGTAAATGCTTTACGGAAACAAATTTAGCCAAATTTCTCCTCAATCTTGTCTCACTAAAGGAAAATAAAGGAGAGCGAGAGTTAGAATCCGAACCTCCAATGGTGTATCTACCCATTTGGGTTTGGGATTGGTTTAGTCCACACTTATCGGGATGATGTTTTTTTACATGCTTTGTTAGTGTTCCATATCCCCCTCCGTGCTAGAAACTATAAGGTGCCCCACAATAATTGCAAGTGACTTTGTAGTCGGTTGATGATCCTGGTACTAGAACTTTTGTAAAGTGGATAGTGAAGACCTCGGATTTTAAAGTCGCCGTATCTCCTTGGCTTCCTTGTGAAGCACTACGATTACGAGATCGTCGTCCTCCACCTTGGCCTTGACTTTGGCTTTCTTGTGTTGGATGTTGATTTCCCTCTTCTTGAGCTGCAAATGCGGCGGCGGCGTTTTCTCCTAAATTATTTGAAATAAATAAAAAAACATATTACTCAATAGGATTTAAATTTATTAAAAAACTACTAATATAAATTTATAAAAGAAATTAATACTACAATTAAATCTTAAAAATTAAATTGCTCAAATATAAAATGATTTTACTTACTACTAGAAAAGTTAGCATTAATAATACAATTAAATCTTAAAAAATAAATTGCTCAAATATAAAATGATTTTACTTACTACTAGAAAAGTTATAAATAATACTACAATTAAATGTTAAAAATTAAATTGCTCAAATATAAAATGATTTTACTTACTACTAGAAAAGTTATAATTAATATTACAATTAAATCTTAAAAATTAAATTGCTCAAATATAAAGTGATTTTACTTACTACTAGAAAAGTTATAATTAATAATACAATTAAATCTTAAAAAATAAATTGCTCAAATATAAAATTTACCTAGACAAGCGGCTATGTCATCGGCATCCAAATCAATTGGAATGTCATCATCATCATCATCATCATTGAGGTCGAACAATACTTGAGGTGGAGGAAGAGGTGGAAGTGGAGCATACTCCTCCGGCGCATGACTCTTGCCCTTATCGGAGATAAGGCGAGAACCGCGAGATGATGAAGTTGAAGAAGCTCCCCTTCGGCTAGACATTTTTTTGGTAGAAGTAGGAAGAATAAAGATGCAAATAACAAAATATAATTGAAGAAAAAGAACTAGAAGAAATAAATATTTTTTTTGGTAGAATGGAATTAAAATTCAATTTTTTTGAGAGTAGAGACTAGAGACTAGTGAGCTTGAGAGAGATTGAGGGAGCTTGAGATAGATTGAGAGAGATTGAGAGAGGTGTAGTGATTTGTGTTGAAGTTGGATGTATTTATAGGGGTTTAAAATTTAAAATAAAAAAAAAATTTAAAAAAAAAATTAAAAAAATCCAAAAAACCAAGCCCCCCCCCAAAAAAATTTGAAATTCTGCATTTGTAACGGCCAAATGATCTGGGCCGTTGATTTTCAACGGCCAATAGATCATGGCCGTAAAAAAAAAATATATATATATATATATCGCGGAACCGCCGGTTCGAACCGAAAAACCGGCGATTCTGGCAACGGCTACGAAGATCACGCCGTCCGTTTCCAACGGACACTCCACCAGATCGTGACACGTGACATTTTTGAATTTAAAAAAAAAAAAATTAATCGTGGAACCGCCGGTTCCAAACCGCCTGTGGAACCGACGGTTAAACCGACGATTCCCGGTTCCAGAATAGGTGGAACCGAAACTGAACCGCGAGTTGACCGGTTACGGTCCCGGTTTGGAACCGGAACCGGGTCAACGGTTTTGGAACCGTTGACCACCGGTTCCACGGTTCTCTGAACCGGCTGCCCACCTCTATCAATATGTATTTCAAACCCAAAATATCAAAAATCTATAACTCAAAACATCAAAGCCTATTGAAAGTTCATAAAACCAAGACAAGTCGTACAAGTTATTAACTTACTACAAAATGTAAATTTGCCCGAGATACCGATATCTTCGGTGCACTACAAAGTTTTTTCATATTTTTATAAACTTTTACGATTTACGATATATGTATCATTTCAATTTTTTGTTATAACTAGAGTAGCAAATACGGGCCGTTCGTACCAAGTAGGCCAAGCTAGTTAAGCCAACATCTAATATGGGACCAAACTGAAATTCCATCAAGCTGCAAATTGTTGTTTCGGTTAATACTCCTAAAATACTACAATTCCTCGAGCCTTCCATACGTTGAATCATTAGACCATCAGGTCCGGGTCAAATGAGCACGATTACATTTTGGGATTTGAAAGCTACAATCCAATTAACATTTGAGGACTAATTGGTGGAAGGGTGGTTCAGTACGGTATAGTCCGGAGCGGTATTCGTACCGCATCATTCATATTATTATTGTAGCGAAATTTTTGGTATATGAACAATCCATATTATTACTTTATCGAAAATTTTGGTATACCAAAATTTCGGCACGCTATCGATATACCGAATTTTGTGTCGGTACCGATATATCATCACTTGTCATATTTCGATATACTAAAATGTTTCGATATATCGTTATAAATTTGGAATACCGAAATATTGAACTACTAAAATACAAAAACAAAAATCGGTAACCGAATACCATTTTTTTTCGATATACCGATATTTACCGAAATGTCAATTTCTTTAAATTTTATATGGTCAGCATACCAAGAGTTTTTGGTACTGTGTTGAACCGTATCGAAAATCCAATATACCCAAAAATCCGAAATTTTCAATAATTCCTTAAGACGCTCTTTACCTTGGCAAACACAGATAGATTAATTATCTAAGTCAGTGAGATAACTCCACGTGATAAGATATAAATTATTATTCACTTTCAATATTTACTGTAACATACTCCCTCCATTTCATATTAATTGACGTTTTAAGATGTTTTTCTCTTTTCCAATTAATTGACATTTTACATATTTTTCACCAATTTTACCAATTTTCTCCGTGAGTTCTATCCTAAAATATCTCTATTTTTCAACCTATCAGAGATATTTTGATTTGGTCAAATTTTCAGCATAGGGTATATCTGTCAAAATATTTCACCCTTAATTCTTCCCTTTCATCCTAAAACGTCAATTAATATGGAACGGATGGAGTATATCATATGGATAAGGATATTAACTATCATTATCCACCTTTTACTATATGATACTAATATAGTACACCCGGGATACGCGGTTTGAATACTTTTTCAAAGATGAAAAAAAATTAAGTGATAAAGTTTATAAATTTTAATAAAATAATGTTTAATATATTATAAATATTAAGTGAAGTAAATATGATTGTTTAAAAAAGTGTACACTGTCATCTATGGTTTATTCGTACCACACATATAAATTACACGTGAAGGTATTAAATTGAGCTACCAATCCTATTTTATAGATTTGATGATATATGTGTCCCTATACAATAATGATAATTAAAATTTTATATTTGTTTTACAAAAATCCATAGATTATCATATAAGCCTAAAATGAATTCTTGGAATACAGGAATTTAACATGAACTTAACGTTCCCTTAAAAAAATGAACTTAACATGATATATGGTAAATATCTAATTCCAAGAAATAACTAACAATAAAAATTCGTCCATAATTAATACTACAAAACCGCCAAAAAAAATTACAATATTAAACTAAAAGTTCACTTCCTATATTTAGCAACTACATTTGGGCGGGAAAAATAAAAAATTACTATTTATATAGGATTCCCTTTTATTATATAGTAAGATAGTAAGATGACAGAGACTTGATGTAAAAATAGAACAAATGAAAACATAATGGTATTAGTACAACATATTGACAAATAAAAAAAAAAAAAAAACTTAGCTAATTTAGCTAAACGCTGCACTGATAATAACTTCATGCCTATACTTAAATGTTATCATTGTTATATAAGAAATAGAGAAGCAACAACATAAACTGCATCATTCCTATATTTACGTGTTTTGACATTCATACGAATGCACCAGCCGCAGCTTCATCTCCCACATAGTTTTGGACGGATTGACATTGCTTGCCAAGGTGTACATTGGAGCCATGAAACAGAACCAAAATGTTATAAGCAAGAAGGCACACTTTACTGAATGCATGTGAACAATCTATATTGTAAATGAATCAGTTTATAACCGTACTCCAATTCAATAAGATGATGCGTTGCAGATATTTTAAGCATACTTTGAGTGGCGGAATATTAGGCTCTGGTTATTTGGGTATTTGATGCAAATTTGTCTTTTACGTGGAATTAGAGCTAAACTTGCTTTTACCGAGTTAATGTAATTGACGCATTTAACTATTTGTTTATGGCAATGGTTGTGTGGTGCAACTACGTGGGAATCTTTATAAATCAGGATGTCAATTTATGGTATTGTTTGGTCATAAAAGATTTTTACATAAATTTAGATTTTTTCCCATTCTGGCATGATTTGATTGGGATGGGGAATTTTTTAACTCGTCCCATAACTTTTTACTTTTACACAATTGGTCCCGTAATTTTACCTTTTTCAATTTAGTCAGGAAGTTGGAAAGTTGCTCAATTTAAGACTAATTTTGGCCCAAAAAATAAGTGAATCGGCGCATGTACCTCAAGCTCATTTTTCTGCCAAATTGGTCTTTAATTGAGCAATTTTCTAACTTGTGGGACTAAATTGAGAAAGCTGAAAATTATAGGACCACTTGCGTAAAAATAAAAAGTTATGGGACGAGTTAAGATTTTTAATCGAAATAATAATTTTAATATTATAAGGTCCTTTGACACAAAAAAATTCTAATAGTTATAGGGTGTCAATTACTATTTTTTTCGATATCCTATAAGGTAAAAATATACTTTTGATAAAAGCATATCAATTCTTTTTTATTTATATTTTATAGGTACATTACTTAGAAATGGTGCCCCTAGACATTGTTTAATGATAAGGTATCAAAATTATAAGGTAAATTCCTTAAAAATGGGGCATCTCCAACAACCCAGAACACTCTAGTGCACAATCTGTACTCGTTTTTCAACTGTTTGCACTGCTTTTTGCATTAAAAATAAATATTCTTTATAATTCATTTATTTTCTCTTTTTTTTTTTACTTTCTATTATTATCACAATATATATATATATATGTGTGTGTGTATAATCACATTTAATTATAATTTTCGTATTAATATTTTGATTTATATTTTTAATTTGTAATTTTGTAAATCTTAATATTTTTTTTTATGTTATAATAAGTAAGATATGAAGTCATTGATTACTTATAACATCACTTTTATATTAGTGAAATTTAAAAAACTAAATTATATTTACAAATTACTCTACTTCTGACACCAAGAAAACCCGTAAATATTAAAAAAATTTAACACAAGTAACTATAATATTTAAAATTTAGTTGGTCTTTTAGTCCCAATTCACTTGATTTTAATGAAACTTTTAACTCAATTAGATTTACAAATTGGTCTACTTTGGACACCAATAAATCCCATAAAGTATATTTTAAAAGTTTAACTAAAGTACTATAATTTTTAATATTTAGCTAATCTTTTAGTCTAAATTCACCAAATTATAATGAAATCACAACATAATTCATATATTACTTATAATATTCTTTTACATTAGTTAAGCTAAAAAAACTAAAAAATAGAAATTACTCTAATTTGGACACCAAGATATTCCATAAATTAAGTGAGAGGGTAATCGACGCAATTGATCTCGTAATTTTTACATTTTTTCAATTTAGTCCCATAAGTTGAAAAATTGCTCAATTTAAGACAAGTTTTAGCCGAAAACGAGCATGAGTTACACATGCCGGTTCATAATCAATTTGAACCCGACACGTGTATCTCACGCTCGTTTTTGGGCCAAAATTAACCTTAAATTGAACAATTTTCCAACGTAAGAGACTAAATAAAAAATATGAAAAATACGGGAACAATTGAGTACAAGTAAAAAAGTTATGGGACGAGTTAAAGATTTTTTCCCTGATTGAGATGGAAAAGAGAGCATGATATTTATGTCATATGGCAATTGACCATTCCTTCATATTGATCACACCAATTACTTATACTAATTGCAGTCTATTTATTAAATTCATCATACATATTGTAGGCGAATAAATCATAATTGATACCTTTCTTACATTATTATAATTGTGGATGAAATCACGTACAATTTACTGTAGATTGTATATACCAAAAATAATTATTTTCAAAAATAGGGTTATGATTTGAGCGGGAAAATTTTAAGGTTTTTTATATTGGAACGATTTTGTTTTTTATATATAAGAAGATATGGAGGTTCAGATAAGGGTAATATTACCTAATTTCCATTTTAATAATTCAAATTTGCAAGAGAAAGTAGTAGTTAAGGATATAAATGTAATTTCCTAATGTTATTCAAAGTATTAGTCAACTATCCGGGGGAATTATTATTTAAGGTATTATATGGATTTTATCATTTTACTCTGGAACTGAAGGATAACCTGTTTTTTATTTTCACCAAAATAAACACTACATAAAGTTAGATAAAATATCACTGTTCTATGATATCTACTAAGAGGGTGCTTGACTAAGCTTATTTTGAACATTTTATAAGCTCCAACATCTTATAAGTCGTTTCAAGAACTTATAAGATGTACTTTTTAAGGAGCTTATAAGTTAACAAAGTGTTTGAACAAAAGAGCTTATAAGCTTGTAATAAAAATATCGTGATTTAGCTATAAATTTGGGTCTAATTTAAAAGTTAATATTAAACACACATTTTGTTTAGTGTATGAAATGTATGTAGTGTGTGAAGTGTGTATATTGTGTGTAATTTGTGTAGTGTGTGCAGTGTGTAGTCTGTGTGGTATGTGTGGTGTGTGTAGTGTGTGAAGTATGTGTATAGTGTGTGACGTATGTGTATAGTGTGTGTAGTGTGTGAAATAGGGTGAAATGTGTTTAGTGTGTGTAATGTGTGTAGTGTACGTAAGTGTGTGAATTGTGTGTGGAATTTGAGTGTAATAATTAAGATCTTAAAAAATAAGATGGAAATAAAATGGGGTATAGCAACTTATTTTTTTTAGAGCTTATTTTATTGTCTTATAAGCTCTTAAACATTTTTTTTATCAAACATTTTTAGAAGGTTATAAGTTGAGTCAAACAACCTAAAAAAATAACAGAGCCAAGTGCAATCAATTTTCTGAGCTCAAATACATTTTTTTAGGGAAGCTCAAATACATTACTTGTTTTGGAAATGACATGAGTAAGATTTTTTGCTACCCGCTTTCTATTGGGAAAAAATCATCAATAATTTTAGGCAAAATATTTGGCCTGATGTCAAAACCAAACACACAAGTCAACTCCCCCAACCCTGGTAACTCAATCTCGACGCCTAAATATACTTGCGTCATATGCACTTTGCACCCAACAAATAATTGTATTTATACTTTGCACCCAAAAGAATATACAAACCAACACTTTAACCCTAAAGTCACAATATGTTGACATTTTACACCTTATTGCATTTTATGCGGAAAACGCCTTCCTGTGGTACAATGTTCATTTTTCATTTTGACACATTTTATCTTCTACTCCCTCCGTCCCAACTAATTTTGCACGGTTGATCGGACATAGATATTAAAAAAAATTAGATTTTGGAGAATCTTTGACTTTTTCAAAGGTGAAGATTGAGCGTGAAGATTTTGAGGATGAAAATTGTGAGAGAAATTTTCTTTATATGCAAAGTTAAGTTGGACGAACCGAAAAGGAAAATATGCAAATTTAAGTGAGATGGAGGGAGTAACATTTAACTTTATCAATTACAAAAACATATAAGGTGTGTTTACTTAAGGCTGAAAAGGGCTGAACCAAATTTGGCTGAGGAAGTTAATGGGTGTGCTTTATCGAGATTTGAACCCCTAAATCTACTGAGTTAAGGTTTTAAGTAAACACACCCATATATTTTGTGTTAGTAAAATGTACTATTCCAAGTTTTAATTTTTTTCATTTTTGTATTTTGCATTCACTTAACAAAGGACATATGCACATGACAATATTGTTTAATTTTGCTTCAGTTATAATACTATTTAAATAAGATATTATACATGCAAAATTTATATGTTTTATTTGAATATTTTAAGTGATATTAATTTTATAAAAAAATGACATTAATGCTTATTATAAACCATGGGTAGGTTTGTTTTTATGATTTTGATAATTATATTTCTTTAGAATATTAAAGTCAACTAAAATTAAATATTAGTGTAGATAGCGTAGCTACGTTGGACAATTATGCTTGTAAACGGTAGGCGACATATGTCAATAACGGAAAGAATACGATTTAGGATGAGCGACACCTGGTGCATGGTAATTGTGGGACAATATGTAAACTTGTTTAAGTTATACCCAATTATGCTCAGAGCTTAGCTTAGAGAATAAAGATAGATCACTTTTTGGTAGACGCAATTAAGTGAGCTCGTTTTAGGAAACACAGATTGAAAACAAAAAAAACTAGGAAATGACGGAAAATAGTTGGTCGAGTAACAGTAATGGCGTTTGGCTATATTCCTTTTAGTAACAATGTAATATGATAACACCTCAATTAATGATTTCAAGCGACAACATCCAGTACAGATATATTTTTTCGTAACTCATCCATACATTTTCATTACTTCTTTAATCCACGCGTGTTGTACTGGAAGTTCCTACTATAAAAGACTGATCACATTACCGTTATATTTAAGTCTGTCATAATAGGATTAAGGCCCACTTGAGCCAGGTGCAATTAACGTAATGTCTTACACTGTCGTTATCTGTCATTTTACATAGTATCTTTTTTCAGACGCTTGATCAAATCTACCAAAAATAACACAAGAAGTTTGGAACATATGTTTAAAGTACATTTCAAGGTTCAACTGAGAAATTATAAAATAATATATTAAAATAGTAAATAATAATTAAATGAATAATGGTAGAACAGTGAGTTGTTGTGGGTGTAAGAAAATGGAAGATTTTGGTGTGGGGTTTTAATGTTAATTAGTCGTTGTTGCGGGGTAACGGGAAAAAACATGATGCTTAAAATTTACTTGCGTTTCTGTGTCTAAAATGTACTAAACTCCTTCCTTTCTCTCTCTAAGACTTTCTTTCTCTCTGTATCTTGCAACATTACATACAACGATACATATACATACAGATAAAATAAACCAAGTACGTAATCTAGAATTCCCCTGAATTTGATTCCCCCAAGTCGATTTCAAATCCCTAATCTGACTGTAAACCCCCTGTTATCGACAATTGAATCTCAATCGTCATCGTCCTCCCACAATCTCTCTCTCTTCAGTTCGTGATTTAAGTTACCTTGAAAAACCCTAGTTTTTGCTCTTTTGAACCCTAGAAGTCTTGAACTCATAATATTTCGAAATCGGTGCTCACCGGTTATTGGGATTCGATTAATCTAGGATTCCTGACTTTGTATATCAGGTATGCTTGATTTTGATTCATTCCACTTGTAGGGGCGTGGAATTAGGTTCTTTAAATGATTTGTTTTTCTTGTTACTTTGCATCATTGTCTATTTATTAGCTCATTTGAGTTATTTTCTTGTTTGGATGAGTGTTGATTCAGTAAAAATATCATGTGGGCTAATGGCTTGGTTGAGTTTTAATATGTTTTAGCTGCTGATGCGAATTGCCTGAATTGCTGTTTTGTGGTGTTGGACTGATTATCATGTGTTTTGATGAGTTCCGGTGATGGATTGATGGTTGAAGTACTTGATAGAGACGTTCCTTTCGTGTCACTCAAGAATTGGGGATGTAGTGCATGCACTTGGATTAGTGTGATGCTTATCATTTTATAGCATGCTTGTTCTTGCCAATGGTGGAAATGGTTTTCTTTTACGAAAGTCAATTTCACGTGAACACAAGTGATTAATTGGAGATCAAGAGTTCAGCGAAGCAATGGGTTTTACAGTCGCTGTTCAGGTTAAATGGTCAATTGGGGTCAAAGATCTTTTAATGTCATCACATTTTAGTTAAGATCCACTAATGCTTACGCTGTTATAAACGTGGCGAGAGATGTGATAATTTTTTTTTCTTCGTGGAACAGAGCCAAATATGTGCGACGTTAATGATAAAAGTCGCCAAAGATATCATTTTTACTGATTAGTTGTCAAACGTTTTTATCCTATATAGCATCTATTTTAGTTTCTGAGAATATTAACTGGAGTACATCTGGCAACAGACTGGTACTTTTTGTTTTTTCTTACGTGTAACTGGGAAAAAACTTATGACTGAAGAAGATATTACTCTAGCCAAATAAGCTTTTAAGTTATACTTAAACATCATTTATATGTTTTGTTATACATATTATAAGTAAATTAAATATCCTTTACGTGTTGCACCGTTTGTATATAAGATATAAACAATTGGCATTAGGCTGATGTCAATTCATTCTGTATTTTTGCTGTGTTTCCTAATTAGGTTTACTTACTCTCTTTTGTCTGATATATTCGTTGATTTCATTCATATATGGTTAAATATCCTATCTTTATCGCTCTTAGTTATGCTTTATCTTTCATGTATTTATAAGATGACTGAACTGGTGCTTCTACGTAATAATTTGACCATTAACTGACCATGATCAAATAGTAGCAGTTTATCTGCTTGATATAATAGGTTTCCGGTGGTGGACCAATTATTTTGTCACAACTCTTGAAATGGATCTTTATGGTCTAGGCGACCTTGACAGTCGTTTGAAATTTTGAATAGGCTTTGAGGAGTATGATATTGATCTATTGATTTGTAAAATTTAACTGCCTGTTATCACATAGATAAGTGTGACTTACAGAAATTGCTATTGTAGATTGGCCAGCAAACATTTCTTTTTACTGCTCGATGCTGGTGGCAGCATGCAGATGATCGTCGGAAGAGATGCAAAGGTATCATGCTGGCAGCTGCACTAGTGCAGTCAATAACAGTGCAATTTCTGGGATACAAACAAGGGACACATCCCGTGCTGACCCATCCAGCCTGCCTCCTAACTTCTCACTGAATTCAAGGTAGTGATTTTGTTGGTTTATCTTTTACTCAAGAAGATGCATGTGCAAGTGCACTGGTGAATTATGTCAGGATTCTCCTTAGTGAATGTTAGACGGGAGGCAGATGTTGTTGGAATTGCTGCCATTTTTGAAAATTTGTTATTTTCACCGTAATTTACTCGTCAAGTTATGATAAGTTTGAATCATAAGGAATTTAAGTTATACTATGTAGTGCATTTGATTTAGTTTTAGTATTTTTGAAGTGGTATCATGTACCATAGGTGACACTTTTGCTCCCTCTACTATTGAATTAGTCAAAGTTTATTTCTACATCTGCTTTAAGATTTTTATCAATATTTAAAGCATTTATAACACTGTCGTGGAACATTTTACTGTGTTTTATCAACTATCAAGATATTAATACAGAACTGACTCGGAACATATTGTTGTAAAAACAATTTGAGGATACGACACCATGTATATGAAGTTCTACTTGACGTGAAATCTGTGTTGGGACCTAGTGGATTTAATTTAATTCTTTCAGATGATTGTGGTAACAATGGATTTTCTTTATTAGATAAAAGAACTATAGTTCTTAAGGTTCACATTCTGGCATAGTGTGACAAATCTAGAGTTATGTAGCCATCTTTTAAGTTATGGTTTCCATACTTTTGATTTGGAAGGGATTATGATGTCCTACTCCTATATATACAACGTTGCATTAGAATTGTTCTTTTTATTTATGTGATTACTTCTTTTTTCTAAATTATTTGTTATACATCGGGAAGTGTATAGTTGTCCGACAGTACCGTAAGCCCTTTCTCTGTTAAAATTAGTTATTGTTCCCATATTTGGGCTGCTCTGGTGATTGTTTCCTAATACGACACCTAATCATAATATTTATTATATTCTTTCTATTACTGTGCACAAGTTTGCAATGAAATTTGAGTAAACTGCCTTAGTAATTCACTGTTATGTATGTTTAGACTTTTTTTAATTTATTTATTGGATTGTCGCTTTTTCATACATAACTCATGCGTTTGTTCTCTCTCTTTCCAGACGGTCTGCACAGCAGCCAACCCCATATAAATTGAGGTGTGACAAGGAACCACTAAATTCCAGGTAAATCTATTTACCTAGCCTATATTTGTTTGAATACTAGATATTAGAGCTTTCTTGTGGTATAGCCTATATTTCTTTGGCCTTTGGAATAGCACTTTTTATCATTTGTATCTTTCCTTTACTGTGTATAGACTATAGTGTTAGAGCATTAGTAGTTTCTTCATAATACTTCTTAGCTTTACCAGCTTGCTCTTGAGATATTTCAATTTGCAACATATTATCTCCCTTTCCCTTACCTTCAACTCATTTCTATGGTTAACAGACTTGGGCCGCCGGACTTCCACCCCCAGACACCAACTTGCCCTGAGGAGACGCTCACCAGAGAGTATGTGCAATCTGGTTACAAAGAGACTGTTGAAGGGCTTGAGGTAGTCTTTACTAGTACTTACATTTATAATTGGGACATGAAGACTTGTATTGCAATTTTAGTGTTGTACTTACGCTTTCCTTTAAAACCAGGAAGCTAGAGAGACTTCATTATCACAGCTTCAGTTTTTCACGAAGCCCGTTATTGTCAAGTGCAAAGAGGTAATAGTAAAATATAAAGTTATAACTAAAATAGATGTCCTGTTGTTTTCAGTAGAATTTACACGCATACTCATAAATGAACTCTGAATTCACTTGCAGGCTATCAGAAAATGTCACAGAGCTATCAATGAGTCTCGTGCCCAAAAGCGGAAGGTACTATCCTTACCTATCTTTGAAAGGATACAAATCTTATCCCGCTACTTCTAATGGAGTAATTTCATGGTAGTTTTGTTAGAAAGATTGTGGGTGCTGCAAAGAACATGTTTGTAATTTGTGTTTAAAACTGTTCTTCATGAGCAGGCGGGACAAGTTTACGGAGTATCACTTTCTGGTGCATTATTGACCAAGCCTGGTATTTTCCCTGAGCAAAGACCGTGTGGAGAAGACTTCAGGAAGAAATGGATTGAGGCATGTCTTCCGCTTCCGTTCATATTTTGTGAAGTTTCTTTCTTGAGTTAACAAATTGGTGCACCTTTTACGCCATAAATTACGTTCATGTTGTAGGTCATGCATTATATAAAATTAGCCCTCATCTGCTTTGTAGTATGTGCAGGAGTATCAGCACTATGTATCTGTATGCCTGCGATATTTCCTACTATATGACCTACCTCGAATACCCAATTTCATGAGATCATCATTAGTCAAAATGGGGGAAAAATAATTGAAGTATCGTAGGAATTATTAATCCATGGTCAGAATTGCTCAACAAAATTAAGATGATAAGTGTGCTGTAATCTTGCTGGAGTTTCAAATCAGCTTTTGCCTTTTTCAGCTAGTAGACCAGTTTGTCATAATTGAGTATAAGATGAGCCTTTTCCTAGATTCCAACAGGAGCAGCTGAGGTTTCCCTTGGTGCTAGCAATATTAGTTTAATGAGTCAAGACTTGTATGCATTTGGTTCCTTCTAGTTCCTATAGAGTTGCTGATGTGGATCAGTGTAGAATTAACATAATGACCCTGTTAGTCTCCAAGTGAAAAGAATCAACTTTACATCTGATCTTACCCTCTTGCACTCTAGTGCTTTTCAGGTGTATGGACTCTTTGATCATATATTTTATTATTTTCCAAAGGGGTCTTGTAGATTAATAATTGTTTTAGTTCAATGATTTTGATGGAAAATGAAAATGTTAAGAAAGGGGAAAACAAACTCTTGAGTTGGTTTTGTTGTCTAAGAGAAGAGTGGGAAGGAAAAAAGAGAAGGAAGGATGGTGTTAAGTGGCTTCCCAGTTCACATTTTTGTGAGGATGACGAGTTTTTTTGTTTTTTCCATCTGCCTTATTATCTTCTTTTGCCTAATATTTTCCTCGCAACCAGAAAACCAAGATTATGTTCTTCAAATTCCTTCGTAATCAGAATATAAAGAATTTAAAACGGAGGTTCATTTTGGTCTTTCAACAAATGGCATGTCACATTGTTTATGAATTGTTTTCCTGTATAATCCAGAGCAAGTTTTGAGCTAGCTAGAGTGCTAGGTATTGGTAGTGTGTCCTGGAGATGGCAAGACAAACAAGGATAGCAAAAATGTGCTCGCTGACTTTCTGTAACCACATCATGTCTGCATTTCCATCCAGGAGTTTTAATTTAAGTTTATGCCATCAGTAGGTCCTACTACTTGGTATTCCATTTTACTGATGAATTACATAAGTGTGAATTAGATTGGGGACTTGCCGAGAAAAAAACATGCTCTCGTTGAATGTAAAACTTGATTTAAACCGGTCATAAGCTGCTTATTGGGTTCTTATAATAAAATATTAAGCTATTGTTCTCTCTGTTTTTTTTTCCTGTTGCCTGGCTTTTCTTCTTGGTGAAGTTGGTTGCTGTTGTAACAATTTTTCTTTTCATCAGTGTGACAAAGTAGACAGGTTGCTAAAATATTTTTGAGTTTATTTCAGGGCCTATCCCAACCACATAAAAGATTGCGTTCATTGGCCGACCATGTACCTCATGGTTATCGGAGGAAATCCCTTTTCGAAGTTCTGATTAGAAATAATGTCCCATTGCTGAAAGCAACATGGTTCATCAAAGTAACATATCTTAATCAGGTATGATGTTTAAGAGAAGAACTGACCTCCCCCCTCCCCTTCTCAAATAAATATAAATAAGGAATTGATCTTACTCAAGTTTCAACGGTGGTGATAATATATTATTCTTCAGGTACGCTCAGCCTCGTCTAATTCATCGTCTGGGTATCATGACAAAACTCAAGTTTCACGTTCAGAACAGTGGACTAAAGATATTATCGAGTACTTGCAGTATCTACTGGATGAATTTATTACCAGGAACAATACTCATTCAGTTCCGTATGCACGAGATCGGTCATCACAAATGATTTTTGCGGGTTCAGTACAGCAAAAAGGAGATTCATATCCATCTGTTGTAGATGGTGAGGAGCCTTCACTGTACACCAAATGGTGGTATGTGGTGAGGATTATTCACTGGCACCATGCTGAAGGACTTGTCGTTTCTTCTCTTATTATTGATTGGGTTCTTAATCAGCTCCAGGTAAAGATGTTCTCCCCTTTTATCTTTTTATCTTCTAGATGTTAAAAAGACCTGCTACCTGTTTTTGTTCGTGTTGATTGTCTTGTCCTTCTGTGTTCTAACCCGTGAAACATCTGATTGCAGGAAAAGGAATTGCTCAGTGTTCTGCAGTTGCTATTGCCCATTATATATGGTGTGATAGAAACTGTTGTTTCATCTCAGACTTATGTGCGTACGCTGGCGGGGATTGCTGTTCGTTTCATCCAAGAGCCTTCTCCTGGTGGTCGCGATCTTGTCGACAATTCTCGGCGTGCCTATACTACTGCTGCTGTTGTTGAAATGCTTCGATATTTGGTACTTGCTGTACCTGATACTTTTGTTGCTCTGGATTGTTTTCCTTTGCCAATGTGTGTGATAAGTCATGCGGTAAATGATGGAAGTTTCTTATCCAAACTGGCCGAGGATGCTAAGAAGGTGAAGTGTGCTCAAAATGAAGTTTCTGCTGTCCTTAGAGATAGAAACCATGAAGTTCAAGCTGAGTCGTTTTCCTTCCAAAGTGTTGTCTCATCAATTAAGAAACGTGCGGAGACTCTATCAAGAGCAGCCAAACCTGATCATCCTGGTCATAATGTTGCCAAAGCTTTGCAGGTCTTGGACCAAGCTCTCGTGCATGGAGATGTTGGCGTTTCGTACAACTTACTCTTAGAGAATACTTGGGATGACTTTTATGCGGAACGTTGGAGTGCTGAAGTGAGCCCCTGTTTGCATACATCACTTAAGCATATTGGTTTGGTGACATCATCATTAATCTCCTCCATCTTTTTCATTTGTGAGTGGGCTACTTGTGAGTTTAGGGACTTCCGTTCTGTCTGTCCTCAAGGTCTGAAGTTCACTGGTAGAAAAGACTTCTCTCACATATATATAGCAGTCCGGCTTCTGAAACTTAAGATGAATAGTATGCCAAAATTGTACAGTTTGAACCAGAAAAGCACAGATATTTCATATATTTATGAGAGCCCGAGCCCTTTGCATGATGTGATTGTATGTTGGATTGATCAACATGAAGTACATAACTCTGAAGGTTTCAAGCGATTGCAACTTCTAATAAGGGAGCTGATTCGTTCTGGTATTTTCAATCCCCTGGCTTATGGCAGACAGCTGATTGTAAGTGGAATCATGGATGGGGTTGGGCATGCGGCTAACCTGGAAAAGAAAAAGAGGCATTACAAACTCCTAAAGCATTTGCCTGCTCTGTATATTCGTGATGCACTGGAAGAAGCCCAGTTTGCTGAACCACGAATTCCTATGGAGGCATTGAATGTTTATTCAAATGAACGCCGCCTGTTACTTCATGGGCTATTAGGACACAGTAAAGCTACTCCTGGTGCAAGAATTGCAGCTAAGAAGAATCGGTATCATCATATGTTTGAAAGCGGTAGTGGTTCTCCATCTTCTGTTGATCAGTGGTATTTTCAGGGAACATCCAAATTATCAACATCTGATGACACAGATATCAAACTTGAAGAATTGAAAGCTTCAATTTCTGTGCTATTGCACTTTCCGCATCCTTCATCATCGACAGATGCCAGTGTTGATGAATCTCAAGGGAGTGTTAAGAGGCCTGGTGGTGTTTATAACAAAACAGATGGCGTTGAAGAAACATCTGGATGTGAAGAATGCAGACGGGTGAAGAGACAGAAATTAAGTGAAGAAATGAGCTCGCTTTTGCAGTCAAATCCAGCAGACGATGAAGAGATATGGTGGGTAAAAAAGGGGCTGCAATATATGGAGTCATATAAAGCAGAAATACCTCCTAAGCCTGCCAAGCAAGCATCAAGGAGTAGGCAGAAATCTGTCCGGAAAACTCAAAGTCTTGCGCAGTTAGCTGCTGCTCGAATTGAAGGTAGTCAGGGAGCATCAACAAGCCATATATGTGAAACTCGGATAGGGTGCCCACACCAGAGAGCTGCTTCTGATGATATCACAAAATCAGATGAGACCAGAAAATCCCCAGGAGATATCGTTTCAATTGGAAAGGCTCTGAAGAAGATGCGATTTGCAGAAAAGAAAACAATGATTGTATGGTTGATATCTTTTGTGAAGCATCTTATTGAAGAAGCTGAAAAGAATACCCCCAAGGTTGGTCAATATGGTCGGCAGTTTCCTGCTCATGATGGTCGAAGCTCCGTGCATTGGAGGCTTGGTGAAGATGAACTTTCAGCAATTTTGTATATGATGGATATTTGTCATGAATTCGTTTCTGCAACAAGGTTTCTTCTTTGGTTGTTACCAAAAATTCCTAATAATCCTGGTTCTGCCATCCCAAGCAGGAGTATTATGATGCTTCCTAGGACTGCAGATAACAGTGCCTGTACTGTTGGTGAGGCGTTTCTTTTGTCATCTATCCGAAGGTGTGCTCTTGATTTCTATAACTATTTTTTGTTATCTTGTCTCTGGACATTGGTTGTTTGCTCACATGTATCTCATTAAATTCTTTGTTAACTATTCTTTAAACATTTCATGCTTTGTTATGAATGCAATGGACCATAATGTAGATATTGATACGAAAGACCATGAAGTAGATATTGATACACGAGACCTCTTATTGCCATATGAATCTGAAATGAATAATGCCCTAATTGTAGTTTCATTCAATACCTTCATTGTTTTTGTTATGCTTCATTATACAACTCTTCAAGTTCAAAGGGAGGCTTCTTATTCATTTCTTGTCATGGCATCATCCTTTCGGGCCAAACCCACATGTTTTGCTAGTGTAAATGGCCTATGACCTCCGTATGTCCTACTTCTGTCGGCAACTGGTAGTTTGTTTTTTGGTGTTGGGAGTGGGGGTGATTGGTGTTGCAACCTTTTTCAGTGACTTCACATTGTAGGGACACTTAAGAATTTTAATGTGTTTGCCTTTGTAACTTTGTTACAATCCATTGCATATTTAGTGATTAGAACTGCTGCTTTTTTAAGCTGATTTATTTATGGGAACATTATGTTCCCTATTCCTATATGTTTACGTCAAGACATTGTACTTATTGTGTCAGACTCATCATTTTATGCATCTTTTTTAAACTCAATGCTACTTGTTTTGATATTGGCTACCCAACTGACTTCAAGATAAGTTAATTGGTTGTCGATTCTTGGTACGTCTTACAGTTTACTTTTTATCTGTTGCAGTTACGAAAATATAATTGTTGCAGCTGATCTTATTCCTGAAACTTTGTCGGCCACAATGAATCGTGCTTCCACATTCTTGGCTTCCAAGGGCCGGCTTTCGGGTTCACCAGCCTTGGTCTATGCTCGCCACCTCCTGAAGAAGTATAGCTATGTAGCTAGTGTTATTGAGTGGGAAAAGACCTTTAAGTCCACTGGAGATAAAAGACAGATTTCTGAAATTGAATCTGTTAGATCTTCAGAAGGGGACTTCGGCTTTACCCTTGGGGTCCCTAATGGGGTGGAAGATCTCGATGATTATGTCCGTCAAAAGATAAATGGTGTTCGAGTTTCAAGAGTTGGTTTGAGCATGAAAGAAATAGTTCACAAACATGTGGATGAAGCTTTTCAATACTTCTATAGCAAGGAAAGAAAGCCTCATGGACCTGGAACAAATAAAAGTCCTAGTATGGAGAAGTGGGAAGATGGCTATCACATAGCTCAGCAAATAGTGATCGGATTGATGGACTGCATGAGGCAAACTGGTGGCGCTGCTCAGGAAGGTGATCCTTCATTGGTATCTTCAGCCATTGCTGCAATTGTTAATAACGTTGGACAAGTAATTGCCAGAATTCCTGATTTATCTGCTGGCAGTAATCACTTAAATGTCCCTTCCTCTTCGGGGTCGTTACATTTTGCTCGGCGCATTTTACGTATTCATATCACTTGTCTATGCATATTGAAGGAAGCACTTGGAGAACGTCAAAGCCGTGTATTTGAAGTGGCTCTTGCAACAGAAGCTTCTAACACTCTCATGCAAGCTTTTGCACCTGGGAAGGCACCTCGCAGTCAGTTTCAAATGTCTCCTGAAACCCTTGATTTTAATGCATTACCTAATGACACATTGAACCATCCCAATAGAGCAGTTCTTGGGAGAGCTGGAAGAATAACGGCTGCTGTTTCTGGACTCGTAGTTGGGGCAATTCTTCAGGGAGTTGCTAGCCTGGACAGAATGGTTACTCTATTCAGAATTAAAGAAGGGCTGGATCTAATACAGTATGCAAGGAGTCTGAAATCCAATGTTAATGGTAATGGGCGCTCCGTGGGGGTTAAGGTGGATAATTTGATTGAAGTTTCTGTGAGCTGGTTTAGGGTTCTTGTGGGGAACTGCAGAACATTGTGCGATGGATTTATTGTGGAGCTCTTAGGTGAAGCCTCAATTGTATCTCTCTCCAGAATGCAGCGGATGCTATCTTTGAAACTGGTCTTTCCTGCAGCGTATTCTATATTTGCATTTGTGATATGGAAGCCAATTCTTGATGCTAGCATTGGGGTACGAGAGGATTTCCATCACTTGTCTCAATCGCTGTCTTTTGCTATAGGTGATGCCATAAAGCACCTGCCTTTCCGTGACATATGTTCCCGCAATACTCACGGCTTATATGATCTCATAGCTGTCGACACCCTTGATGCTGAATTTGTATCCATGCTGCAATCTATTGGTTCAGACAGCAGCTTGAAAGCTGCTGCCTTGGTCCCTCTCCGTTCTAGGCTGTTCCTGGATGCTATCATAGATTGCAAAATGCCAGAACCCGTTCTTAAATTGGATGGTGGAAATTGGATCTCTGGTCAAGGTGAGTTGAAGAAACAATGTGGAGAAAATGCGAAAAAGCTTATGGGTAAGCTTGTACATGTTTTGGATACCCTGCAACCCGCAAAATTTCATTGGCAGTGGATTGAGCTCAGGCTCCTGCTAAATGAACAGGCTGTCAATGAAAAGATGATTGAAAATGAGATCTCCTTGACTGATGCCATAAGATCTCTCTCTCCACATCCCGATAAAAGTACTGCTTCCGAGAACGAAAGCAATTTTGTTCAGATTATTCTCACCAGGTTACTTGTCAGGCCAGATGCTGCTCCATTATTCTCAGAAGCTGTACATCTACTGGGGAAGTCCCTTGAGGATTCAATGCTATCCCAAGCAAAATGGTTACTAAGAGGCGCAGAGGTTCTCTATGGCAAGAAGTCAATTTGGCAGAAGGTTATGAACATTGCTGCTGACATCAAAGAGCTGTCAGTCAAACCTCAATATTGGAAGCCATGGGGGTGGTGTCATGCTGATAGCAATCCAGTGGGTAACAAGGGAGAGAAATGGAAATCTGAAGCTGGTGCCCTTGAAGAAGGAGAAGTTGTTGATGAAGGGGCTGATGTTAACCAGCTTGGAAAAGGGTCCATTGCTAGCCAGCAACATTTAACTGAAAGAGCTTTCATCGAGCTGATCCTTCCTTGTGTAGATCAAGGTTCTGATGAATTACGTAATAATTTTGCTAGTGAAATGATCAAGCAGATGAGTAACATTGAGCAACAGATAAATGCAATTACTCGGGGAGGCGGCAAGCTTGCAGCAACTCCCACTGCTGCAATTGGAAGTCCTGCCAGTAAAAGTGGCAGTCGTAAGAGTGGGAAAGGCAGTAGTCCCGCCATATCTAGACAGTCAGCTGGATCAGTTGATACTGTTCTGCCTTCCCCTTCGGCCTTGCGGGCCTCCATGACTTTGAGATTGCAGTTCCTGCTCAGACTACTTCCTATTATTTGTGCAGATAGGTAACATTTTACTTCTTTAATTGTACTCCGTCCTTTTTTTGCCCATTCTGACGGTATCTGTGTTAATTGGCTGCAGATAGGTAACTTATTGCCTCATATCCTGTTTTTTCTACACATTTTCCACTGCCAATAAAATTGGATATTGACATTCAATTTTGTTTAATAAACCTCAATGTTTGTGCTTGGTGATGCCGGCATGATAGTTTATCATAAAATAGCATCGGTCTATGTATGAAGATGTTGTTATGTTTATTCTCCACAAGGAGCATAACAGAAAACGGATTTATTCTCAGCTAATAATAACAATCTTATCTAATCTCTCATGGCATACTTTTCAGGGAGTCTTCTGGCCGTAATATGAGATATGCTCTTGCTTCAGTGATTCTCCGTCTCCTTGGAAGCAGGGTCGTGTATGAGGACAGCTATCATTCCATTAGTACATCATCAACTTCATCAAACAGAGAAGCGGAGTTTCTTACGGAGACTTCTGGTACATCTCTGTGCGGGGAAAGTCTGTTCGACTGTCTGTTGCTAGTGCTACATGTGCTGTTGAGCAGTTACCTGCCAAGTTGGCTAAAAACGAAATCTGAATCCAAGTCCACTGATAACAGTAAGGACTACGCTGTTTTTGACCGTGAAGTGGCAGAAAGCCTACAGGTTTGTCATAATTCAACATCCAAACTATTTTTCCTTTAATTTGGTGCTAATATAGATGGAATCAGTGATAATGAAATAGAAAGTAATGGCGTTGCCCCAATTTATTTAAAAAAAGAACATAGAAAGCATTGAGAGAACTGAGATATTGATTATAGATAATAGAGAAAAGAAAAAAAACGGCTTCACATGAAATATATCCCGTGAGATGATCCCATAGAAGTACTTGCCTTATCATAATTATAATTCAGTGTTGAACCCTTAATACAACAAGACCAATACTAGCTATTATGTCTTATCAATTGTATCGAATGCAGAATGAATTGGACCGCATGGTACTGCCTGAGACGATACGGGTCCGCATCCAAACCGCATTCCCTATTCTTATCCAATCAGGCCGCTCTTCCATCTCCTGTCAGCCTCCATCAGTACCACCTGCTGCCCTTGCTTGTCTCCAACCAAGCAACCCAGTAACATCGTTAACCCCTAGCAACTCAAGTGCACCTCAGAGGAGTTCGGGACGTGGTGCCACAAGTATGAAAGCTAAGTCACAGGCTTTACTACCTGACCCTGACCCGGATATTGACCAATGGACCCTTTTGGAAGATGGAGCTGGATCGGGCCAGCCCTCACCTAGCTCTGCTGGCATTGGAGGCAGTGATCATGCTAATTTGAAGGCATCCTACGTGCTTAAGGGGGCTGTGAGAGTGAGGAGGACAGATCTCACATATATTGGTGCAGTCGACGAGGATAGCTAACACAGCAGACGACACATGTTACACCTCTGTTCTTTATTTTTACAGCCAAGGAGTAACCCCTGAATGGAACTTGACTTCATTGCATATCTTCAGTTGTGAACTTCCTCCAAAGGACCCGTGGGGTGGGGGTAGGGGACCTTCCATTGGCTAGGGGGTGAGGAGGCTGGTCTTGGACTCTAATTCTTTACAGGTGCCTTGGTTTTCGGGTGGGATTCGAAGTGACGTGGCTTTTCGATGTGAGGCCCTGCTTATTACTAACAACCCCTTTGATCATTCCTGAATTCTGGATGGTGCATTTGATAGTTATTGTATATATAGATAAAATTGTTTTTGGCCCTCTTGAGCTGAGCCTGAATGTATGAGGAATGGGCTTTTGTATTTTCTTTGATGCTCAGCGATATTTTGTTGTGCACATGATGATCTCATTTTTATGATATGTGGCAGATTTCACCCACCTTGTGTTTGTTTGACTGGACGTTGGTCATGTATTGGTGGAAAAACGTGGATTTTAATTTAAAAAAAAAAAAAACATAAATGTTTCCAGTTTTTTGTTTTTGTTTTTTTTCTTTTCTTTTTTGTGATCCCTAAGCTATCAACAGGGACTGCTCGAAACGCTATTTGCATTTTCCCAAACATGGAATGCTCTGAAAATTTGCTATTCAGTTAATTTTTATTTCTCTTGTACTGATTATTGCTCTCAATGATATCTCAAAAAACAGAGTACCTTTTAGAAAAAGGGAAAATGTAGTGTTGGATCATTTTCACGTCTAGTTTATTAGTAACATGAGAAAATACATTTTTAAAGTATCAGTACCTCATCGCCAAAAATGATCATATGATTTATTATATATATTTAGTAAACCAAACTAAAGGCATAACTTGTTGCAAGAACAAAAAATGTTATATTTCACTTGGGAACATTCACCTATATGTTACTCTGAATTTTACTATTATATTTGATCTAAATATCTTAATTTTTCAAAGAGGATCATCTTTCTTGGAATTCAGGGAATAGAGTAAAAGATTAAACAGGACCAGATCCTCTATTCTACTTTGGGTTTTCCACTTTATGTTCCACAAAAACTAAATGCCTATAATATGAATCGTGAACCCAAAGTCATGGACCATTAATCCCGAATCTATAGAACATTAGCCATGAACTATGAATCCACCCCTTCCACAATCAAGACAGGCGACTCCGGTTCGAAAGGAAAAGCAAAGAGAGACTTTCTTGGATTACTAATCAACTGAAACTCCGGAACTGTGATCGGCAGTTTCGGGGAGGGCGGATTCTAGTATAAGGTAAGGTGCCGAAGGTCAAAATTCTTATACAATGTTATTTAATTTCAGAATGTTAAACAATTATATAACCTAGCCTGTTCTTCTTGATGGCAGAAGAAGAAATAAAGGAAGAAGACCGCACCGAATAAGAAGGCGGAGTGAAGTTAGGGCAGAATCCAGGCAGGGCGTCGGGGACTTCCACGAAATGAAAACGGGCAGCATCGTCGTATGCTCCACTTTTGTTTGTTGCCTTGGTTTATATCCTGGAGTACTCCTTGGCCGATCTGTCACCCAACCTGCTTAAAAAACCTTTCACCGTGCCAAAAGTTTCGTTTTTTTCCATAGCGGATGTATCCGGTCGTGAAGACATGACGGCGTAAATAGGCAGGGATTCATTTTCTTTCACTGAGTAGTCCCTCAATGTTGACTTCTTTGGGGTCGATTCAAGACCATTTTTCCCCTTGGGGCTGGGGTGTGGGACTCTCAGGGGGAGAGATTTCCCCCGTTTGCCCCAAAGACCATTAATTCTGAATCTATAAAACATTAACCATGAACTATAAATTCAAGAATTATGTACCCATGAACCATAAAATAAGGATATAGTCTTATTACAAGCTTAATTCCTAGTTCCCAAATTCGAAAATGAACAACCTCCTTATGAACCCGTGAAACATTAACCATGGACCATGAAACTGGATCATGAATCCTGAGTCAAATCGTCTGGAAAGATATTAGAAAGGATAAATTATTTTTAGTGGAATATGAGTCCAATAGACATGACTTCTACATCTGAGAGAGCAGTATCCTAGTGTACAACAACAAGAAGAAGAAAGTGGCAAGTTAATAAGAGTAACTAACATTCTTATTCTGCGAAAAATGCAATGCTAATTGGGATAGTAAGCCTAATCAAAGGTCATCGATCCAGTCACCGTATATCTTGCTTATCTTATCAGGGCCTTTCCATTTCCGAGTAGATCTCTGCCCACTTTTCTGTACTCTCTGGGATGGGATTCCGTTCAGGTACCCGTCCGTGTGACCAACGGCTGTATCTACCAAAGTTTTACCAGGTACCGGCCCTTGTTTTGCATCAGGCGTCGAACAATCTCTGACTTCCGAGTCCATTGGCCCGCCTCCATATTGGTGTAGCTCTGTTTATTGAAGAATTGCAAGCACTTATCATACACATAAGAATCATCTAACATTATGCTATTATCATAACAGAAAGAACAAGTAGACAGCCCCGCCTAGGGTCACCCACTCCCCCTCCTAGGGTCCAGCCCGTTAGACATCAATCATATGACAGGCAATTTTCTTACTTTTACTCATACCGATTTCTTATAAGTAAGCTACAAGATATACTATTGTCTCCATCACCGCAAGTTTTTTCAATATTATGCAATATGTATACGAGAGAAATCTCGTGCATTGCGCATTGGAGTAAAAAGAACCCAAGTTTATCCCCCTATGAAGCATTTCGGAACTAACCGGAAATAATCCATTTTATCCATGACATATACTCCCCTAGATGAGCCGTATAAGTGCAAAGTATAGTTTTCAGAGAGTTGTACCTTGTCAAGTTAATTAAATAAAAAAAAAAATTGTACTTTCCAAACATAACTTTCATTATAAGACGGGAGGCTATGTATTATTCCCAAGAAAAAAATATGGAAATCTCATTTAAAGAGAGGCTATAAAACATACCAGATAAGATTTAAACAAATAATTAACATATGTTATGCTGTACGGCTAAATCTACAGATTCTATTGGATTCAAATGGTCAAAAACAGCAAAGTAGACAAACACAATGGGATTGTTTATACCTGCAGCTCCATGAGCAAAATGGCATTTACTCCCAAACGGACAATATCCAGTAATCTCCCACTTGTTACAAATCCTCGTTTTCCAATTCGAAGGCTTCAACGTTGTCCCACTTCCATTGCCTCCATATCCGCTCCCGCTCCCCGGGCCCGGGCCCAAGCTTATCGCCACGCTTTCTCGGGTCCTCGACTGCTCATCATGAAGGAAACTACAACTCTCCCCATAAGGGCACCCTTCCTCAGTATAAAACTTCTTACAATGCCGCCCTTTATAAGACCTTTGCGTCTCGTCACTAACCCCAACAATCGGTATCTGATACTCCTCCCGAGGATCAGATGACGGCGCTCCTCTCTCTTCCTCATGAGCAGCCACAATTTCTTGCCAATTAGGGGGCGGTTTCCTAAGCTCATCAATGCTATGTGCGAAGTTACAGTTAGTGGTATAGGGACAAGTTCCAGCGCGGAATTTGCAGCATAACTTGGTTTTGTAGAACATCTTTCCAATCGCCTTTGACCTGTTAGAAGGCGTCGAGTCTCCTGAATGGGAGTTTCTAGATCTTTTATTCGGGGGTCCCTTTCCGTCATAGCCCGTGTCTAGAGACGCCTCCCCATTCCACATGTCGTAGTCATCCTCGGTCGCCCAAACTGACGGATCAACGACCCCTGAACCCCAGTTTCCCGATACAACATGGACCATACTGCCACTAGAATATCCATTTTCCAGATGATCCATTTGTAGCCCCAACAGACAAGTTTATTACCAAATGAAGTAAAGCCTTAAACTTAATACTCTATAGGAAAAAGAAAACCACAGCTAGCTAAACTGAAACCTTTCAAGAAACCATATCACCCCCTGAAATTAGGGGTGGCAACTTACACGACAACACGAACTTGACCTGAATTTATTGAGAGAAACCCGACACGAACACCACTAAGCTAATTCCGACCCAAATTGATAATTTATCTTAAAAAGTGACATCTTATTAAATAACTTTTAATGTATAAACTGAATCAATCCAAAATCAAGCACCGACCAGAACCAATAATCCGAATTACTACCCCTGCCTAAAATCCTTTCAGATGCAATGAGAAAGAAAACTGAAAAAGGTAAAAAAAACAAACTTTAGCTAAGAAGACCAATAAATGGTTTCTCTAAAGAGAGATATTATAACTTAATTCAAAATTAACCTAATTTCCTCAAACTATAATTTCATATAAGATAAGCAATCAAAATCATGAACTGCTTCAACTTAGCAACCTATATGTATAAATTACACAGTTAAACTAGTCAACAGCTGAGTATACCACTGCTTCACTGAGTCACTGACTAAAGGAGAGAAAAAATTCCAATCATTATCGAGAAACAACGCAAAGAATACAGCAAAGAATCAAGTTAAAAAGTTCAGAATTAAGATATCTCACCAGATCTTAAACTCTGAAGCTACAAATTTCAGTAGTACATAAATACAGTTATTCCAGATTAAATTATTCAAAAATTTAGAAAGTAAACTGAGTTAAGAATGGTAAAATTGGGGCTTTATTTAGAAAGTGGGTACAATAAATTGGAGAAGGGAGTACGAAAATTGATGAAACTGCATTGAACTCAGCTCAAAGATGGTTAGCTGAAAATATACGGAAGATATTTGCGAGAACTCTTTTGGATGCAAGGATAGCGGAAGCCTAATTAAGTTAAAAATAAACAAGAATTATTCCTGTGCCAAACAGGGCGATATTTTACTATATTTTCGTTTTCATTTTCTTTACTCCTTGTAGTTAATAATAATACATACATCTATACCCTATTATAAAAGTATGAATGTTTTGTTTCGTCCAATTTATGTTATCCCTAATATATCCTTAGTAATATTATAATTTAAGGGTAATTAAGTAATTTAAAATTTAAAATTATTTATTTGGTTATAAATATCTCTATATGTATCTATATCTAAATCTATTTATCTATTAATATATACATAGATTTATTACTACTAATTATTAGTACTAATATAAAAGTATGGATTATTTCGTCCTGCCATTTTGTTTCGTCTTTTCTGGTGATGCCTATAATATCCTTAGTAAGTATTATTTTTATGGATAGTCAAGGTAATTTAAAATAAATTATGTTTTCCCATACTTCATTATAAAAAACAAGAGTTCCTTATATTTCAAAATCTTTCTTAAAAACTACCTACTTCAATTATTATTCTTCTACACTTTAATACTTTGAATTTTAAAATAAAATTTGTTTCATATTAAAATAGATCTAAAATGCATTTTAAGAAGAGTATATAACTGTGATTGGATTTTTTTTTTTTTTTTTGGAATAAGTATAATTAATTTAGAATCATTCGTTTTTCATACACTATATCTACAAACATGAAAATTACACTTTCTAAAATAGTATAATGAATTAGTTGAAGCTCCCGATTGAGATTTCAATAATTTAATTCATACGTGTTGCAAAAATTGTCACAGCGCCGTTCTCAAATATATTTCCTTGTCAGATTGAATATCTTTTTTATAAATCATACTCCCTCTGTCTCGCTCAGTTTTGTACACCCTTAAAAAAAAAAAAATTCTTACAATCTCCACCCTCAAAATCTCCACACTAAATCTCCACACTCAATCTCCACATTTAAAAAAGTCAACCAAAAACAAAAAAACAGTTTTTTCTTAATATACGTGTCCAATCCTACGTGCAAAATTGAGCGGGATGGTGGAAGTATTAAGGATTCTTTTTTAACAGAATTTAACGATTCTTAACCATAATAGTTGAATTCTATGGCCATACACTACAAATAAATATATTTCAGAAAGCATTAGTAGTATTAAGTAACTTAAAATATATTATTATTTAATTACTTGAACATAAACGTAAGAGTTCTTATTTAATTCAAATTCCTCCCAAAAAATTACATACCTAAATTATTATGCTTCCACACTTTCAATACTTTGAATTTTGGCATATAAAATTAGCTTCATATAAAATTATGGATTTTTTTGTCTTATTTTATGTTTTGTCTTTTCTTGGATGCCTATAATATTCTTACTAGGTATTAAATTTAAGGGTAGTTAAGTAATTTAAAATAATTTATTGTTGCTTACTTGATTATAAAAAAACAGTCATTTTAGATTTCAATCTCCTCCTAAAAAACTACATAGTTAAATTATTCTTCTTCTATACTTTCAATACATTGAATTTTAATTTGAAATTAGTTTCATATTAAAACAGATTTATAGAGTTTTCCAGTGATATGTTCTTTGCATTTATTTTAAGCAATTGTACTAGATAATACTCTCTCCTTTCCATATTAATTGACGTTTTAGGGTGTTCTTCCCTTTTCCAATTTATTGACGTTTTACATATTTTTCACCAATTCTACCAATTTTCACCCTGGACTCAATCCTACAGTATCTCTTCTTTTCAATCTATCAGAGATATTTTGATTTGGTCAAATCTTTAGCTAAGAGTATATGTGTCAAAATAATCAATCCCTAATTCTTTCCTTTTATTCTAAAACGTCAATTAATATGGAACGGAGGGAGTATTACATTATGGAATTATAAAAAAATTATTATATTTTTCAATCTTATCTATAACTACCTTATTTTAATATTAACACTGTCAATTATTTTTTAAAAATAAAAATAAATTTCATGGCATAATCTTAAAACTTTTATAATACATATATTTTTACTATTCAGTTAGATTATACTACAATTTTTATTTTTACATGTTAATTTATTTAATAGACCATTAACAAGTAAACATAATTTAAGCTCTTATGCTTGCATATAATGCGATTATATATTAAAATTATTTTAATATAATAAGAAGAGGAAAAAGGTATATAGATACACAAAATAAAAAAATTGTCTTTTATTAACACTATTTATTTAAGTTAGTTCATATTAGAAGAATGAAAAGCCTAAAATATTTGAATGGAAAAAACAAATAGCGACGAAATTCGTTGTGATAAATCTTATCTTATACAAACCTAGGAAGAGTCGCGATAACAACTATGTTTTTATCAAAACTGAATCTTATATAAGCATGAAGACACATGCTCACACACATGTGTAGCTTGTCGTATGACAAATTTAACGTCATTTTCAAAATTAATATTTGCTTTACAAAAAATATTAATATCTCATTTACACCTCTAATTACAAAGTAGAACGCAATACCTTACTAAAACTGAATCTTTTAGGAAAACACACACGCACGCACAAAAATTAAGCAGCTAGCTCCCTGATATTAATTCAAAAAATCGAATAAACCCTAAATAATCAAACAAATAGGAACTTACCAAAATAAAATGACTTTTTATCTTTTATCTTTTTATTGAATAATAAAAATATCATTAAAAATTATTTATCCAACAGAAATCCAACAATCTGAACAATCTAATTTCTAATTCCATTTAGGATTAATTGAAGCAACCACCAAACTATCAACGTTTTTACACATAAACCACTAAATATTTTTTTGTTGCATCGATACACATAAACTATATGAGTTTTGTAGATAAACCACCAAACTTATTATTTAATTTGCAGATAAACCACCAAACTTATTTTTCGATCATTTTTTTGTCGGTAATCCACACGTGACTTGCACGTGATAAACTTTTAATGATTTTTTTATACAAACAACCTTTTTAATATGCTATAAGTATAAAATTCTTTAACACATTTCTTTTCCATAACAATGTCTTTGAATCATCAATAGTTCTCTCTCCTAATATCTAGAAACTCCATTGTTGAAGATGAACGACTCCCCTACCTACTAAAAAATGTGTTTGGACAAAAAAAACATTTAAAATTTTATTACGCGCAAGTTACATGTGGGATTCCGGCGAAAATGATTGAAAAATAAGTTTGGTGTTGTATGTGCCAAAATCCTTATAGTTTATATGTATGAGTGTCACAAAAAAAAATTTGTGATTTATATGCAAAAATATTTGTCTCAATGAAACAGAGAATCTATTGTTGTTTTACCGGAATAGTAGACAATGTGGAGAATATTGTAAACATATGGTGAGGAGCATGTGACAAATAAAATAGAGGAACCTACAAGGAAAATGGAAAGGTTGTTTGCAAGAAGTGTAACGGAAAATCCATTGAAGCTAAACCAATGAAATACGTTCTAAATTTTGCAAAAAGAAAAATATAAAAATACAAAACTCAAGATATATTTATAGAGAAAATCATTTGTTTAACCTTATCAATATTCACACTCTTTTGTTTTCAGTGTAGCTCATACAAATATAAAAGTTACCACAATGGATAAAATGATCACTTACCTTACCTATTATAAAATCAGACAAGTACTGAGTGAATCTAAAAGTCATTCAAGGAGATTATAGTGTTTGGTGACACAACAGCTAGCGTGTCGAGTGCTCGATCCAATAATATATCACATCATTAACAATGCTAAGAAAAAAAAACATTATAAGTAAATTACAAATTGAATGCAAGATCACAAACCCAAAAACCCGAACTGAAAAAAAATTAAATTATAAGTAATTGTCAGGGACATAATAATTCCAACTACTACAAATGGCTAATATCACAAGCACACAAAGTGATTTATTTCCTCATACCACTGAACAAGAAAACAAACGATGAACAAGAAAGATTGTGTGCAATTACCGAGGAAATAGAAATAATGGAACCGAAGAACAAGAAGATACGCAATCAAGAGCAGACAATCATCACAACCATGAAAAAGGAACCAAGGAAGAAGAAGAGTGGAGAAAAGAAGATAGCAGAAGAGATATCACATAAGCAAGAAGAGGAACAAAGAAACAAGATTGAAACACAGGGAAAAACTTCAACAAAAAAAGCACTACAAAAAATCCGGTTAAACAAAAGGAAAGAAAAGAAAAGCTAATGCAATTCATCAACAAATAAAGAAATGATGAGAGAAGGAGAACAAAACAACATGAATGAAAGACAATAAAAAAATTCAAAAAACAAAGCACCACAAAAGAAACCAGATAAACAAAAGGGTAGGAAAAGAAAAGTCAAAGACAGTCCACCGCTAAAAAAAGACGCAACAAGAGAATACAGAAGAGGCAAACGAAAAATTAAAAAGAAAATTTATGAAGACTGTATTTCAGATAAAAGTGATGATGATGTGATAATTACACAATACATTAGCAAAACGAAAACGAAAACGAATACTAAGACATTTCCCAAAAAAATTAAGAAAGAGAAGGTCTAAGTTCTCCACCAAAACTCATTATTTTTTTATACGCTTCTATCCTGACTTTTGAGTTTATTATTTTAATTTAGTTTTGCTCTTTTACACCCTTCTATCGTGACTTGTAAGTTTTAAATTTAGATTTATCTTAGTTTGTCTTTTCTTATATTTTTTGTGTGAAACAAAATTGTGAAAATATTACTTAATTGTATTCATTTCATCAGAATTTATTATTATTTAAATTACATTAAAATCAACAATTTAGAACTAAAATTACCAGTACAAAACACCGTTTATCACAACAAACAACAACTTTAAAAAATATCACTACAATATCATTCTATAAACAACCGATCTACAAACAACTTTATTACGTAATATATTTTTCCTATAAAGTAAGAAGTTTCACAAAAAAAAGAGAAACCAATGAAACAATAATTTTTTAAAATGATACAAATAAGTACTCCAACTATCAAATTTTCTTTTGTATTTATTATTTATTTTCACCACTTAATCTTATCATGTTTTACATTTTTTTTTCTTTTTTTTTAGTTCTTTTTGAAAAAACTTAAACTTACTTAGTCATCAACTTTCTTCACATGTTATCTTATGACATTTAACATACAAATGAAATTTAATACTTAAGTTTGAACTGTAATTATCGTAGTGCACAAATAATAAAAAACAACGAATCAAAGATAATAATATGCATATTTTCACATATAAAGTTCATGATTATGCTCACAAATTAAGGGACTAAAAGAGAAAGTAAAAAGGAGTGAGATATTGAGAATTTGATTCTATGTTTAAATTAATTTTAATATTTTAAAATATTAATAATTATAAAAAAAATGAGCCAACGTGCAACGCACGTGCTCATTGCTAGTACCTACCTACGTACATACATACAGGTATTTTGAATAGTTGTCATAATATGGGTGAGTATGAGGGATGTAAATAGTTGGACCGACCCACGGGTCAGGGCCCATCCGATTGGGTTTATCGAGTTCGGTAATACTTTGGGTCAAGATTTCTATAGCCTAATTTATCTAAAATACTGAGCGAACTAGATAAGTCAATCAAGATTTTTCCAGACAATATACTTTGTTGTTGGTTCATAATGAAAGTCAAGTTATAAGCCGAATAACCCGGCTTATAATAAAAAATGGCCTTCCTCCTATTTGATTTGATTTAAAAAGAAGAAAATTAAATATTTTTAGATTGAGTAGCACTTGTGTGCATGTGATGTACAATAGACTTATTGTACACCACTCCAAATTAAAGCATGGAACTAAAAAACACGCGCAATTATGATTAATAGTGATTTTCGCGTCCGTCAAACGGCTCGCGCTCGTGAACCAACGAACGTATACTATTAGACAACAAAATATATACTATTAGACAACATAATATATTATTCAAAAAAATTTATTGTACCTGTAACTAATAAACATATACTATTAGACAATATAATATATTATTAGGCAACAAAATATATACTATTAAAAAAACTGAAAATTGCGCGTGGCTCGGGGCAACAGCAACGGATCGCGCTCGGATCTCAATGTGGGCTGGTGTACGATAAGCCTATGGTACATCATATGCACACAAGTTTTTGCCTTTCAGATTTTGAAAATTCAAATTTGAAATAAAATTAATTCCCCCTCTTTCTTCCTCATATGTATGCTCTCTTTTCTCTTCTCTTATTACTTTCTCTCCATCTTTTTTTCTCCCAACTCTCTCAATTCTCCATTTCTTCTTCTTTTCTTTTATAACTCCATCATCATATTCGGATAATTTTTGCAGGTGTGCGTTTGTTCCTATTTTTTTTCGTAGCATACTTTATTTTGATATTCGATCTATAAACATTATGTTTTTTTAAAATTTGAGGTTGTTATTATATACATATATGATAGTTTTCTTTCTCATTATTCAAGTTGTGCAAACAACATGGTAAATTTGTATTAAAAATGACCGAGTTGTTTAAAACACATGGTTGTTTTGTGTTTAAACAACCGGGTTGTTTAGAACACCGGTGTTGTTTTTTAATCAAATAACCTAGTTGTTTAAACAACTGGGTTGTTTAATATGTTAAAACATGAGTTGTTTAAAAAATAGGCTATTTTTTATTGTTTAGAATAAGTAAGGTCATTCTTGATAAGTCATATTTTGACTAGGCCATTTATGAAAATACCCCTATATTTTGTGAACACCTTAACCCATTACTTACCTTGAAAGTGGGTCAGAAGCACGACGCTGCGAAACACGATAATGCAAGAAGAACAATGATGCTTTAGTAAAAAAATTCCATAAATGGGACTCATATGTTGAATGGAAAACATACGCTTTCCTCTGAGAATTTATGTCTTCTCCTTACGCCTTCTAATTTCTTATTCTAGTTTGTTACAAGTTTTCATTACAAACGAGTATTTTATAACATGTTATTAGCATGAGTTCTGCTAAAAAATGTAGGAGAAATTGACTCAATATTCACTTCTCTTCTTCTTTGAAGGTTATAACAGGTATTGAATATAAAAATTTCAAATCCTTGATATTACCAGTAGTAATTATCCGACACGGTGGGTCGATGTTAAACCGCACCTTCGAGGTACACTACTTTTTTAAAGTTCTAATATAGAACATGCAAAGAAAGTGGATGAGGCAAATACGCTGATATTCATTAGTCACCACCTTTTAGAGGATAAAGAATGAGTATGTACAAATTGAAAGACTATGTGAAATTTGTAAAAGACTCGGAGAGAGATTCGTCCACACCCGAAATGTGATATTATCACATGCCCAATATGAATGGCAACAATTGAGATTGGAAGATTATGCTTATGTTGCTGATTACAACTCAGAGTTGTTCAATATTGATTCTCGACTTACTCTTTGCGGGACAAAGTTATCAAAATATGATAAGTTAGAAAAAACTTTCTCTACTATGAATGTATCAAATATGGTACTCCAGCAGTAGTACCGACAAAGATAATTTAAAACATACCATGTGTTGATATTTGTCAAGCTTACAACTAAGAAACTAATTGGTTACTCTTGAGAAATCATGATTTACGTTTTAGAAGATCTATAGTTGTGCCTGAAACACATGTCAATTCTAGCAAAATTATAAGTCAATCTGGAGGTGGTTCTTGAAGATATGACCAAAATCATTTTAGAAATAACAGTTATCAAGTTAAACTTGTCCAGTTAAACAAGCACAATTATATAAACAATCAGAATCAGTTTAGAATGTCCGCAAGAAAATCTGATGAAATACTTGTTATAGATGTGGGATGATCAGACACCGTTCAAGAATCCGAGGTACGTTCCACACTCGGTGGAATTTTATTATGCCCCGAAAAATGGTAAAGAGAAATACATTCGAGCACATATGACTGAGGTTGTTGAGCATTTACTATTGTAGAGACCAGTACATCTAAAATTTTACGTGATTAGATCCCAACTCAGGAAACGAAATCCTTAGATGCATCAAATTTCTTGGAAGAACCTTATCCTGAAGCATATGTTTTTTATTGGAGGATTTTTTTTTTTAACTTAAATTTACTCTATAAAAAAATAGTTATGTACATGTCATGTTTTGTACCTCCCTAGGACAATGTCTTTTCCTGAGATTGAGATCGTTTTGTCTTAAGGTTATGTAAATAGTTATCCAACTTAGATGGTATATTTTTCGACCTGAGTTAATGACACAAATGAAAAATATTGAAAATGAAGACTATTGTCAAAATATCGTAACGACGCACATAATATTACCTGACAATAACTATTTCTCAAGTATGACTTTGTGCCGAATACAAGTCAAAACCAAATTTGGTTCCCAAAAATTATAGATGGCCTTGACAATGCAATAATTATGTTACCACATGATACTTTCTTGGATATTGAAAATGGATCATTATCTAGAAGATAAAAAAAAGATAAAAAAAAGATTATTGTTAAGTTTCAAGGATGTCCGTCAGAATGGCTATCATTTAGAAGCTCTCATTGAAAGTGACAGAGTGTCTGTGTACCACATCTTTTAAGACAGGTAAAAATGCTACCATGAAAAACTTAAAGCAACAACTTTGCTCGACAAAATGGTAGTTGAATCAAACTTTCATTTATTTGTATATATCTATACTAACCTTGTTTTACCAAGAATGGTTGATTTTGCTCAGTTGTGATTTTACCACCAATAATTTAATGATTTTATTTAAATGTCTTATAATGCATGTTAATTATTTGATTCATTTATTCGTTACACCATCACCTATATGGATGATTATATTGCTCTAAAATATCTTTATTGATATCATCTTTATCTGATGAATGTTACTAAAAGTAACTATATATCTTAATACCTTGATATGAAAGTGCACAGTAGAAGTTTAATATATTAACAACTCCAATAAAATTGATCACAAGGGGGGGGGGGGGGGGGGGGGGGGGGCGGGGTGCTACATAACACTGGAACATGAAATGATACAATATTCTCCTCAAAGCATGCATGTGATACACGTTAATTATGCATGTATTTAGGTTGAGATAAGATACTATTTAATAGCATTTACATGCGTAGTTGGTCAAGAATTGTATGAATTTATGTAATTTGGACCATTTGACGTGTATTGGTTCGTTTTGTAGTGTTTTCATAGTTTTTCAGGTCAAAATGAAGAGTTTATGAGATAACATGAAGAACGGATCGTAGAAAGGATGAGATGGGTCATGGAATGGGCTGAAAACAAGGCCCAATAATAGAAGCAACCGACGCGGTCGCGTCGAATGGCTGAAACAGCGAGTCCAGTAGCAGCTGACGCGTAACTCGGTCGCGTCGAAGCTGTAACTCGGTCACGTCGAAGATCAACTCGGTCGGGTCGAAGGTTGCAAAGTAAAGAACAGATTCAACTGATGCGGTCGCGTCAGTTTTGACGGGGTCGTGTCCAAAAACTCGATTTTTGAGTTATTCCTGTTTCAAGTAGGATTCGGATCCTAAACTCCCCAGGACTGTTCTGAAGTCTATAAAAGGACAAGTGAAGCTTGTTTTTCAGGATCATCACATACATTACATCATATCCGCATTGAAGAGTATTTAGAGAGTGACTTGAAAAACGAGAAGACGAAGATTTACGAGCGGACATAGCTGGGTTTAACTATTTCTTTTCTAGTCTTTTATTTCTTTATGATGTATTCCATGAATTATTGTAGAGATTTAATACTAGGTATGAGTAGCAAAACTACTCGTGTCCTAAGGTTAGAAAGTAGTGTTTTACAACAATGTTTTGAATTAAGATTTTATTTTATAGACTCCAGTTTTAAGTATTTATCTATATGTTTGTTTTATTCCTAAGCATAAATTGATCACTTAGGCTTAGTTACGCGTTTAACAAATCCGCTTCGAGAGGAGGAAATTGTTAATAGACGTACGACGTATAGCGTAGTTGTCTATGATTGTGTAGGCAAGGGTTAAGGGTCTTTTAGGAGTTGTTAGGATTAATTGAGTCGAGAGGGTAGTTGTCATAATCAATCCACGACATAGTCTCTTCGAGATGAGGGCTAAGTTATTTAAGTGTCGCCTAATAAATACTAAAATTTAGTTTAAAAGTCTATAAGTTAAACTTAAATGACATTGAAGTAATTCACGAAATCGAAGCCCTAGGATACACTTTTGTTAATTGGAATTTAATCGTTTGACAAGTTAAGTTAATTAGTATAAGTAATCTAGTTTCTTAAAATCAACCTTGCAATTCGAGTGTTTAGTTAGGGCAATCCTATAAAATTAGGGTATCGAACTGCGTTAGCCTATTCTCTGAGGATCGACCTCGACTTATCCTATACACATCTACACTCGTATACTTGCGGTATTTAGGGTATTGGATCTATGGCGGGTTAAGGAGGAGGAATAACGATGGCACAAATATACACAAGTTTTGGACATAGGCTGAGAGTTTGCCTTCGCTGCAGGCTTATGAAGACTTATGACCAGATAACTGTTTGACATAACGACAGATCTAGTCGTCGGAGGTTGAGCCTAGGGACGGCCGCGACAGTGGCACTGTTGGAGGAGGTCATGCTACCGTTTGACATAATTGGTCTTTGTTACGGGATGAAGAAGGAATGCGGGAGAAAAGAAAAAAATTGCGCATGAAAACTGGGAGGAAGAAGAGTTAGGCACAATTAGATATGGAGGTGTTTTAAAAAGTTGAATTGAGAGAGAGAGAGAGAAAGAGAGAGAGAGAGAGAGAGAGTATTGGAACTTGTGATACTTTATTGGGAAGAGTAGTTAGTGAAATACCAATTTTATCCTTTTCTTTTTTTTAATACTTCTAAATGAATAAATAATCAAGATTGTATTTATAAGATCGTAAGGCTGAAAAGAGATGATTGCAACAGTTGCACCGTTGCATTGAATTTGGACTTTTTAGTCTCTATTCCCTTTAGTATTTGTGCTAGCAGTCACTTTATAGGAGAAATATAATTTTGTGTGTACCAAATGATTGTTTACAACACTTACTTAGATTGTTTTGATCGTCACATACTAACGTTATCTTTTTCTTTGTTCATCCTTTTTCTAAGAATTGAATTGAGAATAATATATACTTTATTAAATTCAAATAAATCTCTAGTTTTAAAAGAAATTAAAAATAATTTCTTCAACGAAAAGAACAAAAAATTGAAATATAATTTTTTCAGCGGGAAAGGATTAGAGTTCGAAGTTTGAACTTCTGAATTTAATCATAAACTGATAAGCTAATACCACTAATATACCGAGACTTAAAAAAATGAAAAAGTGAAATAGCTGAAAAGTTATGAAAAGTGACCTCAGAGAGGGAGGAATATGGCGAAGAAAACAACAAACTTTATCCGAGTGGGGCCCAAAGATTTTTTCAAAGTGCTAAAACAACGCTATAACAACAAGGAAAGTGACTAGAGCAGTTTCCAAACGGAAACTGGGAAAGAAAGCCAATACATGCGCATATATTCATGCCTCTCTTCTGCCCTGCCCCCTCCATTATTTCCCTTCTACAAATACACCTCACACAAACACACATTCCGCGGTGTGTCGATTTCTGCAATCAATGGAGGACCCGAAGAGAGAGAATGCGGATGAAGCTCTGAAGAAGTGTTTGGAGGAAAGGAAAGGGGAGGTTTCCGCCATGGTTAAATGCAAATCAATTGTCGAAGCATTCAATAAATCTTCTTCTTCTTCAATTGAGAAGCCACTGGGGAAACTCGTGCTGCATAGTGGTCGATTCACGGATGTTTGAAGAAAAAGGGGATTCTCGAGGTTGTTCTTCTGGTATCTGCAGTGTGTATGGGTGTTATTATTATTAATTATTAACTAATGTGGTTATTACTAATTAAGTTGGAGAATAGCAGTATTAAAATCAATCATTTCTATTTTTTAGTTATTCGAACTTTGTGCTTTTTACTCGTTGAATAGTTGCAAGTTCACTGTATATGATCACGATAAATTCGAGATTTCACTTTTCTGATGAGTTTGTGGTTAAGCGAGCTTATTTTAGTGTCATTTTCTTTATTAAAGTGGCAAGTCTCACGTAATTTACAATGTTTAGTGGTGGCAATGGGCGGGTTTAGTCCACATCTTCGTTTTACATCTCAAATATTAGTCCTCCAAATTTCTCACTTAAGAACTTTTGATCGGGGATAAAAAATCCCCGTTCGGGGAAAGGTCCCCCACAGTAGTCGGATTTTTTATATATATATTTTTTTATTTTTAGCTCAAACTTTTTATATTGAATTTTATAATAAAATATTAATTTCTATTGATTTTAGAAATTTATTGAATCAAGTATTCATAATAAATCAATAAAAGACACTTTATGGGCCTGTTTGTTTATAAATGGGCACAACTGTTCATGATTTAGTCCAACCTATGTGTGTTTAGCTCTAGGTTGTGGTCAATATGTTGTGCACAACCCTAAAACCCCAAATAAATTATTTTAATCACCAAACAACAAAACATCAATCATCAATGCACTAACCACCTCTTACACACATCATCAATCAAACTCAATTCTCAATACAATTTTAATCAATAACCAATCATTCACTAACCACCTCTTACCCACATCAAATCACCATATCATCCCCGCTTAGACCATCTTTATCAACAACCTCCCACAACCCAACCTATCAATAAAATATTCATTTCTCTCTATTCCATATACACAACCTACTCCACAACCTAAAAAATACATTTTCACACTTTATCAATAACCCAACCCAACATTTTAATAAATATTAATTTCTTTTATCCAAATACAGATCTTATTTCCCAATAAAATCAATATTTTTGATACGGTTTAATAATTGCATATTATTTTTCGCGCGTTTTCTAATATATTTCAAGAATAAAAAAATATTTTAATTCCGTAATTACAATAAGTCGATTTTGTTCTTCCGATACGTTTAAAATAACATGCTAAAATAATAACTAAATTAAAATTGCAAAAGTTGAATTACGAAATCGAAAAAAATAAATTAAGTTGACCGGCCCGACCCGGTCAGGTCGGGTCTGTCGGGCTAACGTCATATTTTGGATCGGTCCAAGTCGGGCCAAAATTTAGTTAGTCCTAGATATATTCGGTTCAGGCAATGGTATTTCCCCATAATATACTAAGATTATCGGATCGGCCCGGGATCCGTCAGGGATTTGGCCCATCGAACAGGTCAGACGAGCCAACTATTTATAAAAAGAATAAAATAAAGAGCTTCAAATTTTTATTCAGAATATGTCAACATTAAATTCTACTTGTAGAGAAAAAAAAAAAAAGAATTTTGATAATTTTTTAAATTTTTATAAAATAAAAATTATAATATTTATTTATTATTAAAACTATATCCAATAAATAATTTGATATAACAAATGAGGTATCGATATGTGGCAGGTTGTGGAAGGGGATTGGGTTGAATAGGTTGGTTGACCAACCCATCCACAACCCAAGGGCATCAATGATTGCACAATTTTCCTTTTATTTTTAATTGAAAGTTTTGTCTTTTTCCCATGCCCTTGCCCTCCAAGGACATGGATACATATGGTCTTAGAAAAAGTGATGAATCTCTATCCTGCTCTACTCGTGCTGTCATCGATCGAAAAATTCTCAACCCGGCCAATCATCTCGGGCAGGGCAGTACCTAACTATGTTTGGGCCTGAGTCGAGTTTTGAAAATGGGCCCCTAAAATTATATTCCTTATGAACTCATAAGAACTTAAAGAAAAAAAAAGGAGTTTTAATATTTATATTATGATAGAAAACAAAAGACAAACAAATTGAAGTTAAAATATTATATTAACAATTCTTAAATTATTTTATAACCAAGACCAAAAAAAAAAAAAAAATCATATTCATAAATGTTTCAAATTGGATTTGTATTTCAAAATATCATCAATAGCTAACAATTATTAATAAAATAAATTTTACAATGACTATAAAGTATAAATAAAAGTAGTAGAAAATAAATGTATATACTACTCCCTCCGTCCCGGCTTATCTTGCACAGGGGGGGTCGGCACGGGTATTAAGAAAAGTTGCTTTTTGGTTGTTTGTTGACTTTTCAAAGGTAAATTGAGGGTGGAGATTGAGAGTGAAGATTTTGAGGGTGGAGATTATGTTTTAACTTTCTTTTTTTAGGGTGTGCAAGATAAGGTGGGACGGTCATTTAAGGAAAGTGTGCAAGATAAGGTGGGACAGAGGGAGTAAATAACAATTATCTTTTCTTTTATAGTGTTGTGATGTCTAGAGTTCTGAATCCAATTTGTGAAAAAATATAATATTTTTTTTATAATAACATACACAAAATTGATTTTGATAAATAAAAAAAACCTAGGCCCACAACACAAAAATAGATTTTGATAACAATGAAATAAGAGCGGGATTTGACCCCAGGTATATAGGGAACAGGATGAATGCACCAACCAACCACTAAACCAACTATGAATAAATTGTACATCCATATTTATATACATTAATTGTACATATCTAAAATTATTTTGGGCCCCTAAAATTTTATATTTTTTTCGGGCCCGAGTCGCCGGACTCTTCCGACTTATGGAAGGTCCGGCCCTGATCTCGGGTACCAAAGGAGATGATCCCCATAGAGATTTTATCATCCTTGAGAAAAAGAAAAATGCTTATAAAACGACGACGAAATTATATGCGGTACACATGTAAGTATTACTTAATTAATTTCGCGGATACCAATTTAACTGCCATCCCTTTACATCTCAGTTGGAATAGAATTTCCCAATTTAACTGCCATCCCTTTACATCTCAGTAACCTGTTAGATGTATGCCATATGTTACATGATAAAAAGTAATGGTCATATTTTTTTTTATTTCAACTATTTTGCCACATATCTCACATCTAATGGAATAACTGCACTACCTCATGGGGTAACATAGATTTTTTCGTTGGATGAATACAAATCCCTGCTACCGTTGCAAAAATTATACTCTCTCCGTCCCGCTTAAAGCTGCCTACTTGCCTTTTTAATTCGTCCCAACTAAAGTTGTCACCCAAAAAAGGAAACTAATCCCACAATCCTCACCCTCAAAATCTCAACCACTCAATCTCCACCTTTAAAAAAGTCAAATAACTATTTTTTTTAAACATTCGTGCCCGATCAAAATGGAAGCATTAATCGGGACGGAGGGAGTATTTTGTAGCAGCCAAGTGATTTAATAATCAGGCGTGTCCTTAACAGTAAACATGGGTGAGAGCATGACAAATTAGTCTAATCCAACTCAATGCAAATAAGTAAACGTGTTTTAAAAGGTTGTGATTTTTTCGTAACTAACCCTAAAATTTAAGGATATCTAAATACTCTAGAAAATTCAGTACTTATTTATTTTATTATAAGATGTAAGAGACTTTTTCTATATCTAACTTTTCCTAAAAAACCTTCATATTCTTATTTCTCTTCTTCTAAATATTTTGAATTATGAAAAAATATTAACTTCTGACATATTTAAAGAGCTTTTCAGTGATATCCTAAAAGTCAAAATTTGTTTAAAGAGCTTTTTCTCAATTACAATCACGTTTAACGTACGTATTTGGATAAAAAAGAGTAGTATGAACTTTTTATTTGGAATAATTATTTCTAAGTTGGCTGTGTAACAATAAAATTCAAATGGAGTGGGCTTTGTTACTACAGTAGATTGGACTAATTCAACAACGATTACACTGCTACAAATGAATTTCTGTAGATGTTGGATTTGCTAGAGCCCACGGGAGGCTGACGGTATCAGAGACGTGGCTCGAATTTCATAATGAGGGTAGCAAAATATTTGTATAAGATATTTATCAATGCTTTTTAGGATTTGAGAGTGCTAAAATCCGTTATTTAATTATAATTACATTGTATATGTATATATATAGTAGTTTAATCGAAATTTTTGAGGGGGCCGTCGCCGCTGCGAATCCCTTTTGGTTCCGTTACATTAACTCCTATATCTATCACTCAATCATCAATATAATAAAAAGACAGTACTAGACGGTGTGAATAATTTACTTTGGACAATAATATATTTGCAATTAATCAAATTTTCTAAAATTGGACAAACAATTAAATAAAACTGTACTACATACAATGTTCCACAAGATGCTAGACGCTAGTCGGACGGTAGATGAAGTGTAGCACCTAATCAGAATTTAAGGAGGGACCTGACAGGATCAAGCGAAAAATAGTCGAGTAAAAAATATAAACGGATAATAAAAACATAGCGCCTAGACGACGACTAAGCGGAGCTAGACAGAGACTTTTAAAATAGAGATCACGTATCTCTCACCGTAAAATTGATGTTGCTTTTATCTTAAATGTTTTACATTTGGGTGCACACATTGAAATGAAGATTTTTGAAATGAAATGACTTCATATCCACCCCAGTGTGTGATGGATTTGAAATCCACATAAATCAAACCTAATTTAAAAAGAAATTATTGGATTTGATTTAATGGCAACCCAAACAACCACAAACGATTTTCATCCCTAAATTCTTCTATTCAAATAGGACCATATGTTTAGAATTGTTACACCACCATACATGATACACAAATTTTTGTTTTCTAACGAAAATATATGATATGCAAATTAATTTCAATAACGGTAATTCCATATCATATATCATATGTCATACATTCGACTAGATATGGACACTACTATAAAAGTAACATATAATTTTTCTTTATGCGTATAAGGATATACATGCACATACATAAAGTTGTCAATTACATTTATGTGGAAGAGCAGCCCATGTTAGCCTATCTAAATAGATTGCGCTAACAGTCATAGTTGTCCATCACAAACACGTACAAGGATATGGAGAAAGAAGTGGACAGAGACTAGGTCGTCTCCTTTGCAAAGCTTTAGGTTAGATCATCAAGACGATACACCTAGTTCAAGTCACACCGTTATTTATGCATTAATAAAGAATGATCTTGACGCACATGAGCACTGCCACAACTGCAACAAATAATGGTGAACAACCATTAGTGCCCCTGACACGTTACATGCATATGTGACAAGTTACACATGCATTTTTCCACGACTTAAAGATCAGACGTTAATGGAAAACAATAACAATTATGTTTTTCATTGTAATTTTTGTCTATATATAGTCATGGCCTACAGTAAAAAGGTAACTAAGTAGCGTGTACACAAAAAAGAGAAAAAAGATAACATCCAACAATTTACGACCTCAAATAATAGCATGCGTGTACAACTTATTACGTTATTGTAAAAGAATCATCTACTTCTTTACTGACTTTGCTTAATCTATTATTGCCATTTGTGTTAATTTTGTTTAGCAACCACGCCATACTCACAGCCCTAAATTACAAAAAAAATTTAACTCAACACACCTATATAATTACCATGATACACAATTTTATTGTTGGGTTTTACTATCAAATGCAAGTCATCATTTAAATTACCAAATTTCAAATGAAACCAATAGAGTGAGATGTACTAGTCAAGTCAAGACCAAATGTCATTTAATTTAATATACTAAAAATTCACTAAAATTTACAAAATAAGATTTTTATAGATACATAAGATTGAGAGATATTTCAATTCTGTACGATTTGATTGATTAGATAAAAGAAATAATGAGACATTAATAAGCCAGCCTTATAAAAAATTTCCTACATTTTATTAAGGAGAATTGACATCAATTTTGTAGGACCGTAAAAAAAATTGAAAATCCATTTTTTATTTTTTAGAAAACTATAAAGTGGGAAGGAAAGTTATAATTAATGAGTCTATCCAATTTCGATCGGAATAGTCGGAACATTTTATTTCGGACATGGAGACAAAACGTTTTGGCAATCACTTTATTTCGACTAACTTCTCGACTTTTTCAGCCCGAAATGTCTGCAACGACGCTAAAAAGACGTAAATCCAAATTTCGTTTCGACTAAATTCTCGATCTTCTCAGTTTCAGAAAGAAAAATTATAGTTAATGTTTCTATCCAATTTCAGTCCGAATAGTCCAACCATTTTACTCCGAACATGAAAACGAAACATTTTGTCAGTCACTTTGTTTCGACTAACTTTTCGATCATTTCAGCTTGAACTCCCTGCATTAACGTTGAAAAAGACTCAAATCCAAATACGGACGACGGAGTGACTTCATTATTTTCTATATATATTAAAAATGAAAGGTAAAACATTTCACAGTAAACTACACATAACAGTTATTTTTTTGAGTGTTCCAGCAATATTTTAAAATATGTTAAACGTTGAAAGGCTTCGGTACTAAAATATTTCGTTCCAGAAACAAATCCAAATTGCCTGAGGGGAGAATAAGAAATTTTACCCGTTATGAATTTGAACCAGTGGAACGTCGAGGTTTTAGTTTCTTTAGCGCGCTAAAAAGGAAACAAATCCATCAGAATTGAAAATCTGATTCATATGACCTGCATTGGCTATGGACTCCCTTCAAATTGCTGTAATTAATTTCTCTCGTCTTTTTGGCTCTATAAATATTGGGGACCTCACCGTGGAAATTGCATACCCTAATTTTTCATCTGTCCTATTCAGTTGAAGAATTCCTTCTACTTTTTTTCTCCCTCATTGTAGTAGGGAAATAATTTTGTCGGATTTTAAGGAGGCGCTCTCTAGTTAATACGGTGCTGTTTGGAGTTTCTGGTGGATGAAGAATGATGCACTTACTCTTCGGTACAATTATTATTATTTTTTAATTTTTTAGGGGAAGATCTGTTATTATTAACTATATACTTAATTGTTGATTATTTGGAAGGATTCATAGAAACTGGATAGATTAGTACTTATGTGTTGGAATTCTGTTTCACGTATGCAGCCTGAATTTGTTTGCTGTCGTTTGTTTTATTAGTTCTATGGATACTGAAAACTGTGAATAGTTTATGTATTTACACACACATATACTGATATACAGATGATTCAACCTGTTTCTGTTTACGGGAGATGTCTGCAGTTTCATGGTTGGTATAGCTTATGAAGGTAATAATTTTTATTGGATATTCGACATAGACCACTAACATGTGATAAGGTACATGCAGATCAAAAGAGTCACTTCAGCTAAAAGCATCTGTTTTGTTGTTTCTAGAGATCTATTTATACCGGTCTTTCTTTTAGATGTTGCGCGTAAATAGCTTTTGTCGGCTTCTAAAAGTTTTTTAATATTTTTCTCTAACGCCGACTCTGTAGGGCCCTCTGTCAATAATGTGCCCGTTTAGTTTGAACTAAAGTTAGTTGCCTTTTGTTCTACTTGAGGTAATTAATTTAATCCATTTCATTACTATTAAATGTGAGATGAACACTTTTACGGATTATTCTTTAACATTCTGGATCACCTGGCTAACTTCCTTGAGATTTTGTAGATGATTTTGTTTCGGAAACAAACATTAATTGGACGTTGTTCCCTGCTAATGGTGTCTAGTAGCTAGCAATTACAGAGTAACTCTTGTTCAAGACAAACGTAGAAATACTAGCCATCACTCTTCAGCTGATCCCATGCTTGTTATTTTTGCTGTTAGGCTTCATATATCTCCCTCTTTGGAACGTGCAAAGGAAGTTTGAATAGTTTAATTTGGACATTTCATGCTATCCACTTTCCGTAATTTCCTTTATATCACGATCATAGGGTGTGTCCCGGGGCTGTAACTTTCAGAGCTCTGATGAACCCACCCGCTTGCGGTTTTTAGAAGGGCAACTAAGGTAATGACTTAATAAGTTACAACTCTCTTGTCAAGTGGCATCAAGAATTGTATTTGCACTAGAGATCTGTGAAGGAAGTAATATATTTCAAAGGCACTAAGAAGCTAACGTTATAAAAAAATTGCATTTACACATTCAAACTGTGGTATGTCATATTATTGGACGTTCAAAGGTTTTAACTTTTAACATGTGCAAAGATTTTCCTGCATGCGCCGACTACTTTTTCCTGGGATCATGTTTGTTGTGAAGGTGAATTTTCTGCAGTCTGATACTAGATAGATACAATTTGGATGTTCGCAGCATTCTATGTGATATAACATTTGGATTACCTTTATTTGCAAGCATTTCTAATGATTTTAAGGTTCGAAAACTTACCTCTACTCACAAATGACATCTTAGATCTGGCTGGATTTCTTTGGCAAAAGTCACGTTGTTGGGTAAAAATTTAGATGAAGTAGGAACTAGAAATTGATATTACAGATGGAACACTTCTGAATATCTGTTTGGCTCTAAGAAAAATAGATCCAAAATTGGTGGGAAAAGATATATTTGATTCCATCATAGCAAATTTTGGATAAGATTTAGTGTATCTATAAGCATGGTAGGAAAAGCTAGAAATTCCATTCTTGCTTTTGGAATCATGTTTATCATCTTAAATATCTAAGGATGTAAAAAATTCGAGTTCTAATGGATCATTGTACAACTTTATATATTCATGGGTCTGAGTAGGCAAAGATAGATTTTGATTTCATTATTGCAAATGTTGGAATAGATTTAGAGTATCTATAAGCATGGGCAGAAAAGTCCAATTCTTGCTTTTCGAACCGTGTTTATAATCTTAAGTACAATAGAAGGATGTAAGAACACTCCAGGTCCACTACATGATTACACAACTTTAATACAAGGATGAATCTAAATAATAATCTTTTCTTACCTGTGCCTAGAAGTAGCTTTATGAATGAAATGATAGGTTTAGTTGATGAAGAAACATATATCTGAATATATCACCTCCTCATCCCCACCAATCACTTCCAATAGAGCAGGCTTCATCAGGAAATTGTTTTACAAAGCTAGCGTCTCACAATGTAAGCAACGTTCTTTATAACTTCTTTGTCAAAACACGACTGGGTGGTCAGTTTCAAATATTCTACTTTCTGTACTTTATCTAGATTTTAGCCAACTTCGAAGAGTTTTGCCTAAGAAATCCAGCCTGATCTATCTAGGTCAATTTTGATGGGGGATCAAGTGTCTTGCATTCTTCAAATCATTAGATGGTGCATGTGACAAAAGGCTGAACCTTCTGCATAACTTCCAATTTTGTGCTGAATTTAAATTGTGTACTTTTTATGCAAACATATCAATTTTTTTCTCTTTTATTGGCTTTATTTTTGGCCTTTGAAATGTTATGAAGCTAGAAGGTTGCTTGAGTTGATTATTTACAAATTGTCTAATATGTTTCTATTAGTTGATTTCTTCTTAATAGGACTTATGAACACTTATACTCAATCTGTTTCTGTTTGTGGGAGATGTCTGGAGTTCCAGGGTTGATATAGCTTATGAAGCAAATGCTTTTATTACAATACTAAAATGTGACAAGGTACATGCAGATAAAAAAAGCCACCAAACTAAAAAGAATCTGTGTTGGTGTTTTTGAAGATATATTTATATTGGTTTACTTTTGGATGTTGCGTGTTAATAGCTTTGTCGGCTTCTAAAAGTTTTTAATATTTGTCTATATTGCCAAATCTATAGGGCCCTCTGTCAGTGGCGTGCTGTTTAGTTTGAACTAAAGTTAAGTTGGCTTTTTTTTCGAATTGAGGTAACTAATTTAATCCGTTTCATTACTATTGAATGTGAGAGGAACACTTTTATGGACTATTCGCTGACATCCTGGATCACCTGGCTAACTTTAATGAGATTTTGTGAATGAACTTGTCTCTAGGAAACTAATAATAATTGCATGTCTTTCCCTACTAATACTGTCTAGCAGCTGTCTATCACAGACTGAGTCTTGTTCAAGACAATTGGATAAATCGTAGCCATCACTCTTCAACTGATACCGTGCATGTTATGTTCTTTGGTCTCAGGCTTCAGAAATCTCCCTCTTTGGTACGTGAGAACAAGTTTGAATTTCTTTCTTTTGGACATTTATTGCTATCCACTTTCCGTAATTTTCTTATATTTTGATCATAGGGTGTGGCCCGGCAGGATCTTCTACAACCGGGGGTGCTACATCTCCTACAACAATTGCATAATTGCACGACATATTGTAGGAGATGTTTCACCCTCGGTTGTAGGATATCCAAATTGGTGGCTTGGGGTTGTCACTTCCAGAGCTCTGAAGAACCCACCAGCTTGCTGTTTATAGAATGGTAACTGGGGCAATGTCTCAAGCTACTACTCTCTTGTCAAGTTGCATCAAGAATTGTATTTGCACTAGAGATCCGTAAGTAAGCAAGTAATTTATTTCGGACCTTCAAGTTGTGGTATGTCATGTTATTGGGAAGTCAAAGGTTTTAACATGTTCAAAGTTTATCCTGCATGCTCCAGATTTTTGCCTTGGATCATGTTGGATCATGCGTGTCAGGAAGGTGAATTTTCTGCTATCCTAATTACGAGATACAATTTTGGATACTGGAATCATTGTATTTGATACCTTTTAAATTCCCATTAGTTGCAAGCATTTCTAATGATTTTAAGGTTCGAAAACTTACCTCCACTCACAAATGACATGATGTTAGATCGGGAAGAATTTCTTAGGCAAAAGTCCTGGCGTTGGGTAAAATTTAGACTAAGTAGGAACTAGAAACTGATATCATAGATGGAAAACTTCTGGTTATGTGTTTGTAGGTAGAGATATATTTTTATTTTTATTACAGCAAATGCTGAAAAAAATTGAGTATCTATAAGCATGGCAAGAAAAGCAAGATATTCCATTATTGTTTTTGGAACCATGTTTATATTCTTCAGTACGATAGGAGGATGTGAGAACATTCTAGGTCTAATAATCGCACAGCTTTAATACATGCAAGGATCTCAATAGGATAAGATAGATTTTGATTCCATTACAACGAATGTTGGATAAGATTTAGAGGATAGATAATAAGCATGGCAAGAAAAGCAAGAAATTCCGTTCTTGCTTTGGAACCATGTTCTAAAACTTAAGTACAATTGAAGGATGTAAAAACATTCCAGGTCTAATAGATTGTTGCACGGGTCTAAATAATAAATCTTTTCTCATATGTCCCTAGAATGAGCTTATGAAGGAAATCATAGGTTTATCTGATAACGAGAAATATATCGGAATATATCACCTCCTCCATCCCAAGTCACTCCTAACCCAATAAGCTTCATCAGGACTTGCAAAGTTAGCATCTTATAGAAGTAAGCTCTGTTCTTTATGACTTCTTTGTCCAAACACATGACTAGGTGGTTACTTCCAAATATTCGACCTTCATTACTTTATCTAGATTTTAGCCAACGTTGAGGAGTTTTGCCTAAGAAATCCAGCCTGATCTATCTGAGTTGATTTTGATGGAGGAATCAAGTCTCTTGAATTCTTCAAATCATTAGATGGTGCATATATGTGACAAAAGTCTAGACCTTCAGCACAACTTCCAATTTTGTGCTGCAAATAAACTGTGTACTTTTCATGCAAACATGTCAATTTCTAATCTTTTCTATTGATTTTATTTTTGGCCTCTGAAATGTGATGAAGCTAGAACATTGCTTGAGTTATTTTGTCTGATCTGTTTCTATTAGTTGATCTAATCTTTACAGGATGTGTAGACACTTACTTAATCTTTTTCTGTTTGTGGAAGATGTCTGGAGTTCCATGGTTGGCATAGTTTATGAAGCAAATGCTTTTTAGTAGATATTCGACACTACAACACTAAAATGTAACAAGGTACATGCTGATCAAAAAAGCAATTTTACAGAAAGAATCTGTTTTGTTGTTTTGGAGATCTATTATATTGGTCTACTTTTGGATGTTGCGTTTTAATAGCTTTGTCGTCTTCTAAAAGATTTTTTAATATTTTTCTTTATTGCCAAATCTGTAGGGTCCTCTGGCAAGGGCGTGCCGTCTAGTTTGGAATAAAGAAAGTTGCCTTTTGTTCGAATTGAGGTAATTAATTTAATCCGTTACATTACTATGAAATGTGAAAGGAAACTTTTATGGATTATTCTTCAATATTCTGGATCACCGGGCTAACTTCAATGAGATTTTGTAAATTAATTTGTTTCCAAGAAATAAATATTAATTACATGATGTTCCCTGCTAATGGTGACCTGCAGCTGGCTATCCAGAGTGAGTCTTGTTGAAGGCAATTGGAGAAATCGTAGCCATCAGTCTTCAACTGATACCGTGCTTGTTATGTTCTTTCATCTCAGGCTTCCTAAATCTCCCTCTTTGGTACGTGCAAAGGAAGTCTTTATTGTTTTCTTTTTGACATTTCTTGTTATCCACTTTATGTGATTTCCTTATATTTCAATCGTAGGGTGGGGACTGGCAATCTAGATCTTCTACAACAAGGGTGCAACATCTCCTACAATAATTGCATAAGACATGTATAATATGACATTTCTAATACATCAACAGTGATTATGCCATGCAATATGCAACTGTTGTAGGAGATGTCGCAGCCCTGGTTGTAGAAGATCCAAATTGGAGGCGTGGGTTGTCAATTCTAGAGCTCTGAAGAATTCACCAGCTGCAGTTTATAGAATGGTAACTGAGGTAACTTCTTAAGCTACAACTCTCTTGTCAAGTTGCATTAATAATTGTATTTGCACTAGAGATCTGTAAGTAAGCAAGTAATTTATTCCAAAGACACTAAGATGCTAAATGTCATTAAAAAATTGCATGCACACCTTCAAGCTGTGGTATGTCATGTTATTGGGACAGTCAAATGGCTTAACATGTTCAAAGCTTTTCCTGCATGCTCCAGCTTTTAACCTTGGATCATGTGTGTCGTGAAGGTGAATTTTCTGCAGTTCTAATTACCAGATACAATTTTGGATACTGGAAGCATTGTATTTGATACCTTTTGAATTCCCGCTAGTTGCAAGCATTTCTAATGATTTTAAGGTTGGAAAACTTACCTCTGTTCACAAATGACATGATGTTAGATCGGGAAGGATTTCTTAGGCAAAAGTCCTGGCGTTGGGTAAAATTTAGACTAAGTAGGAACTAGAAATTGATATCATAGATGGAACACATCTGGTTATGTGTTTGTGGGTAAACATAGTATTTATTTTCATTTCAGCAAATGCTGGATAAGATTGAGTATCTATAAGCATGACAAGAAAAGCTAGAAATTTCCATTCTAGTTTTTGGAACCATGTTTATAATCTTAAGTATGATAGAAGGATGTAAGAACGTTCCAGGTCTAATAATCGCACAGCCTTAATACATGCAAGGATCTCCATAGGATAAGATAGATTTTGATTCCATCACAAAATATGTTGGATAATTTTCAGAGTATCTATAAGCATGGCAAGAAAAGCAAGACATTCCGTTCTTGCTTTTGTAACCATGTTTAAAAACTTAAGTACGATAAAAGGATGTAAGAACATTCCAGGTCTAATAAATGATTGCACGGGTCTAAATAATAAATATTTTCTTGTCTGTCCCTAGAATGAGCTTATAAAGGAAAGGATAGGTTTATTTGATAATGAGAAATATATCGGAATATATCACCTCCTCCATCCCAAGTCACTCCCAACACAATAGGCTTCATCAGGACTTGCAAAGTTAGCATCTCATAGAAGTAAGCTCCGTTCTTTATGAATTCTTTGTCCAAACATATGACCGGGTAGTTACTTCCAACTATTCTACTTTAATTACTTTATCTAAATTTTAGCCAACTTTGAGGAGTTTTGCCTAAGAAATCCGGCCTGGTCTATTTGAGTCGATTTTGTTGGAGGAATCAAGTCTCTTGAATTCTTCAAATCATTAGATGGTGCATATATGTGACAAAAGTCTAGACCTTCTGCAATCTGCATAGCTTCCAATATTTTGCTGCAAATAAAGTGAGTACTTTTCATGCAAACATGATCAATTTTTTCATCTTCTGTAATAATTTTATTTTTGGTATCTGAGATGTGATGAAGAGGCTGCATGAGTTCTTTGAATTCCGACATTCTTATTAGTTTATTTCTTCTTAACCGGGCTTATAGGCCCGCCTTCAGAAAGAAAAAAAGAGGGGGATTATAAACACTTACACGCGCATGCACACACACACACCTGTATCAAACTTCTTCGCTTTGAGTGACAAGTAACAGATCCCATAACCAGAGCTCCTGACTCTACTACTAGATCATAAGGAAATAAGTGAAGTTGCAGGTGCGAAGTATGATACAACAGTTCGTGTACCAAGCATTGGAGGAAAATTTAAATGTTTCTACTATGTCGTCTGTGATTTGGGGAGCTCTTGAAGAATAAATGAAGAGATCCGACTTGAGAATGGTGCACTCGTAGAATGTACATGTATTTGCACTTTCGTATTTAGAGAGAGTAAAATGTCTAATCATATAGTTTAGAAGACATAATTCATTCATTTTTGTAATTTCTTTTTATTTTATCTTTTTCAGCTATAATTATAAATGATTTATAACTTTTTCGTTTATCAAACTAAACTGTGTTTTATGATCTTTAATTTAACACTCATATTAAATATATTTAGAAATTAGTTGATTTCTCAATAAAAATATTAGTCTTACAAGACGAAGTAAAATTTTGCATAGTAATATATTAGTTTCTTAGTTTTGATATATGTGTCGGATTAAAATACTTTTATGTGTTGTAGCTACAAGTATTAAAATTATTAAGTATGTTTAAGCTTTGTTCTAAAGGTCCACGTTTACCTCCGACTATACTCTGTCTAGACGCTAGACAGTTCTTAGCCGCCTATGTTTTGTTCCCCGCTCCTCCCCACTAATTGGGCTTAGAGCCGATTTACCCCGCCTAGACTCAATTAGGTGGTAGACATAATTATTAGATTCTTTAAATTATATTATTGATTTGTTCATCATAATATTTATTGATATGTATGAATATCCTACTCAAAAGAAAAGTGTACGCAAATTTTTGGAGTGGATGTCGTTTCTATAGATAACTAAGCAATTGCAAACAAATTATTTCAAAAAACCACGAGTTTCTTTTACAAAATATTTTCTCATACACTAAATTTTATGTTTTTTTACAATATAATATATGAAAAACAAAGCATTATATGTTACTACTTATAATATATGATGCGAAACTAACTTTCAAATTTAAATGAATCAACACCAATTATTTTCTTTATTATTTCGTATGCTATGACAATTTCATAAGAGTTGGGATTAATTACCATTATATGTTGATCTCTTTTTACCAAAAATATATTTTAGTCACGTACAATTATATGTTCTTTTAATAATTACATGACGGTGTGCTTTGAAAATTTACATGTATGATGAAGATCAAGAACAAAATAAATCAACTGTTAATATCATGTAAATGGAGGTATTTTGCAACGTATATTTAGTAGTTAGTAGTTTATTAAGTTTTTTAAATCTTCATATTTTGTTAAGCACTTTGTTTTTGTTATTTCCTTTTGGTTTATTATATTATGACAAATTTTAAGGGTTTTTTTTTTTTCATGTCATCCTTTTCGGAGGAGGTTTTTTTTTTTGTCATATCATGTTATTTATATATTATATAATTTTTTACAATAATAATAGAATATAGTAACATTATTAGTGTATATAACAAAATTACTTTATTTCATACAATGCAGGGATGTATATCTAGTCAATATAATAAAAAGACAATCTATTGGGCGACATGAATAATTTACTTTGTAAACTAACATCTTTACAGTTGATCTTTCTAGAATGGACATAATATTGTCTTACATACTCTTCTCTGTAAAATCGACGTTACTTTTATCTTAAATATGCTACATTTAGGAGTATGCTTTTTTTTTTTTTTTTTTTTTTTTTTTTTTTTTTTAATACAAATTGAAGTGTGTTTGAAAACCCTAGCCTTCATCCAAAAAACCCTAGTCTCTCTCTAGATTTTTTCCTTCTTCCCTCATCCTCCAATCATAGGAGGATACTTTTTAACAGGTTATTGTTTTTTTTTTATTTTGATTTGTGTTGTTTTTTGTTTGCTTTCCTCTCCTCAAGTTTGCCTTTTTTGTGATATTTTTTCCTACCTTCGTGCATCTTTCCACGCCTTGTGCGGCCTCCGATCTCTGATGGTCTTCTTGGTGTTCCAAGCGTCCACAGATCACCGATTTCCTATGGGTTTTTTCGGCTATGAAGGTGCGTGGCTTTACGGATTTCTTGCTTGTTGTGCATGCAGTCACACAGCACGTGAATTCTTTGAAGTATTGTGGAGTTATTATGGTTTTGATTAAGAGACTCGTGTATGTGCATGATTTTTCCACAATTTCTCATGTCTAGAGATTGTAATGGTGCATTTTTTATTTTTTTACTTCTCCCAATGAGTCTGTTTGGATTCCCCTATTTGGGGTGAGAATCTTGTACGTCAGAAAAAATATGCTACATTTGGAGACACATTAAAAAGAAGACATTTGAAAAGAAAGAACATCTGATCCACCCAAGTTGACATAGATTTAAAATCCATCAAAATCTCTTAAACTTAATTCAAAATGAAATTATTAGATTTCAACTCAATGACAACCCACACAACAATAAACGATTTCTATCTCCAAATTCTTCCAACCAAATAGGACCACATGTTCAGAATTTTGGTGAAAGAAATGGAAATTTTGTATTTTTGGTCATGTAACTTAGGGTTGGTCCAGGAAAAGTCCTGTATATTTTGAATTATCATTTTTAATCTTGTATGTTAGGTCGAGCCCAATTTTAGTCCTATAAGTTAGGATCGAGTCCAATTTGACGACAAATTTTGTCGGAAATTGTAAAATTGGCCGGATTTGTCACTTGCACTGCACTTGTTCACAAATTTAGGTTACGTCACTCAACAGCTTGCAATGCACCCCCAAAAAATCGACGCACTCTTGTACGCCCATTCCATATCCAAAGACCAAGCCCTCACCTCCCTTCTCGATAAATTTCGAGCCACGTTCGCCAGAAAGGTCCACATTGTTGTCTCGATTGGTACATTTTGTCCATGTGAAAAACTGTTGTGGCTGATCAAGACCCATAATTCAAGTGTGGTTACCACGGTTGTGGATATTGACCCGAATGTGAAGAAGGCGACAGAGTCAAATGCAAGTGGCTCATATATATATATATATATATATATTTTTTTTTTTTTTTTTTAAATTTTAATCGGTGTGCTACATCAAAATTTTTGGACAAGTCAGCAAAATGATCAGAAAGCCATAAGATTTGTGAACACGGGCAATGCACCAATTTTACAATTTTTTGCAAAATCTATCCTCAAATTGGACATGATCCTAACATACAGAACTAAAATTGAACTCGATCCTAACATACAGGACTAAAATTGGACTCAATCCTAACATACAAGACTAAAATTGATTATTCAAATCATACAGGACTTTTTTCTGAACTGGCCTTAAGTTACATGATCAAAAATGAATTTTCCACTGAAAGAAATTTGCCTATGAGCAAAACCAATAACATTGCCATTATGGGCTTCTCGCAGCGTGGTAACATATTGGATTGTTACACCACCATATGTGGCACACAATTTTTGTTATTTACAAAGTATCTTATATGCAAATTAATTTCGTTAATTTCGACACCGGTAATTCTGTATTATGTCATATGTCATGTATCCAAAAAACGGACATTATCATAAAGATAACATATAATTTTCCTGTATGTAAATAAGGTTTGCACGCGCATACATATATCCATAGAGAGAGAGAGACATAAAGCTGACAATTAAATTACTGTGGATAGCAGCCCACGTTAGCCTATTTAGATAGAGCACGCGAACATAGTTGTCCATCACATACACGTAGCAGGATATGGAGAAAGAAGTGGGTACATACCAGATCATCATTTGCAAAAGTTTTAAGTCAGATCGTTAACATGATACACTTAGTCTAGGTCATACCGTTATTATGAATCAGCCGGAGATGACCTTGACGCATATGACCACTGTCACAACTTCAACAAATAATGGTAGACAACCACTAGTGCCCCTAACACATAACATGCATGCTTGACAAGTTTCGCACATGCATGCTCCCACGACCTGAGATGAGATGTCAGTGGAAACCAATAATAATTATGTTTTTCATTGTAATTATTTTGTCTATATGTAGTCATAGCCTACAATAAAAAGGTAACTAAGTATCGTGTGCACAAAAAAGGGGGTAACGAATAACATCCAACAATCTGTGACCTCAAATGGTAGGTCGTGTGTACAATTTATTACATTATAGTAAAAACCATGTACTTAATTATTTATTTACCTTTGCTTTATTTTTTATTGTAACTAGAATTTCTCGTTGTGTGATGCATGATTTAAAATATATTTATTTGTAAGAAAAAATAAATTTAATATTTGAACAATTTTTAATTGAATACTTTAAATAAAAGAATATGAAATTTCTAATACATTTTAACTGCCTTAATAAAAAATATTTTATTTATTTTATTTGCAACTCATATCCAATGTAAATAGTTCAACTCACAATAAATATTCAAATCTAAGCATATTAATCAATCAACTAACAATTGTTTATTTTATATTTAATATAAAATATCAAAATATTAAAAATCAGTATCAGATTAAATATTAAGAAAAGAGGTTTGTTTTTTAACTATTACAAATAAAAGAAATGGATTCAAAGATGAAAAAAAATCATAGGGTTTTTAGGATGTTAGAAAAAAATCATAACATTTGAGAGAGAGAGAGATACAAAAAAATAAATCAAATCTCCGAATTCTTCATTCCTACCGTTGGCACATGTGTTCCTATGTTTTTTTTTTTTTTTTTTTTTTTTTTTTTTTTTTTTTTCTTTATAAAAAAATCAAATATTATCCCCGAATCAAGAAACCGAAAAACAATTAGTTGTTACTACTTCTGAAAAATTGCAATATTGGGTTTGTTTATGAAATAAAAATAAAATTTTAAAAATATAAAAAACTTGTCTAATATTTTAAAAAGATTAGTTAGTACGTATTTGTAAAAAAATATTCTTAATATTTATTCAATTTTTATTTGTATCTCAAGTCCAATAAAATAATTCAACTTATATAATAGAAATAAATCTAACCTAAATAATTAAAAAATAAAAAAAAATTTCTTCATATAACTTATTTTGAAATATGCAATGTAAATGTTAAATTAAAAGTCATGAAAAACATGAATTTTCTATATTTTACATTTAAAATGAGAGTCCAACTTTGGTGCACCTGGGACAATGGTGCACCTGGACTATTTTAAACCATTAGACTTGGTCAACTCATAATCTAATCGTTAGATTAAAATATTACTCTTTCTCCTTATACTTGTTACCTATTCAACCGGTTATACATAATTTCATTAACATTAAATAAGTTAATTGGTGATTATTAATTAGAATAATATTTCCCGAATCATGATTTACTATAATTTTCATCAATGTATTTCTCTTCTCTTCTTTCTTTTCGTCTGCAAAATCAATTTGTTTAAAATACCTCAGATTCAAGTGCCGGATTATCGGTATATTTATAATTCTTACTTTATGTTACATTCTGATAAAATTCAGTTCTTCGTTCTTCATTTCTTGCGAGATAACAATATCTGATTCATTGTGAGGCGATTGATAAGTTTGCACTTGCAGTAACTCCTTTTGATTTAATATATATGATGCCTTTTTCGATTCATCTTTGAGTGTAATTGGGTGAATGAAGTTGTGATATGTCGCGTATTTGAGTTCGATGTAACTTTAGTAGGCTTTGCTTGATATTTTCTAATTATTCTTTTTGTTTGTTGAATATGGAGGCTGACTTATAGGAAGTTCTACAGAAGATGATGATAGTTTTTATTCACGATTGGTAATTGAGTTACCAAACCAATCATAAATAAGCTTTTGAATGTATTTATTGTTTAACATCATTGAAATTGGTTCGTTCAGCTAATGTGTGCAAGTTTGTGACTTATATTAGTATCACAAGAAAACTGATATATATATATATATATATATATATACACATATTTTTTTATGTACTTTTTTTTTTTTGAAATTCTAAAGTCAGTTACGACATTTTTTTCCAATCATTTTATATGTCCCAAAAAAAAAAATCAAAATTGGAATCAAACGGTCAAGCCAAGCCCTTACCCGCCTGAATGGAATTCATATCTCCTTCGTCTGGTTGAGAAGGGAGAAAGCCCGGAGGACCAGGCTTGCTTAGCTTACTAAGGCGAAGGTTGATTGCATGAGCTAGCCAGCAAACCCCCCGACTCATCTCTCTCTATAAGAAAAGCTCTTTCTCTTTTTCTTTTCATAATAATAATAATAAGGTAAGCACCCAGCTCTCGATCCAGAGCTACTTAAAAAGCCTGAAAAAAATAATAAAAAAAATTTGGGTCATAAACACGAAAAATAAAATTAAAGAAAATAAGTCAGAAAAATTCGAAGGCCCAAATAAAAAAAAAAAATAAAAGTCCAGCACAGAAAAGATGCAAAACGTTGACTTATTAAAAGAGTTGAGGAAAATTGAAAAATAAAAGAAGTGGGAAAAATATATTTAAAGTACAAATAAATTAAAAATGGTAAATATTAACATGTAACCAGCAAATAAAGGTGGCAATTGGGGCGGCCCGACCGGGCTGGGCTGGGCTTAAACGGGCCAAGGGGTAGTTCGGGCCGGGCCGGGCCCGATTAATTTCGGGCCTAGAAATGCTAGGCCCGGCCAGACGGACCTCGGGCCAAAAAAGCCCACCAATGAGTTTTTTCTTTTTTTTTTGTTACTTTAACCATGAAGTAGAATTATATATTGAGGCGAACTTCAGTTTAATTCTCTTAAGATAAAACCTGATGGGAAGATAATATATTACTATCCGTTGCAATATGAAATCATATCTATAGGCATGTCTCAAACCCCACATATAAAAATAATAATAATAATAACAGAAAAGGAATGGATGATGATATATAGTTATATACTACGCGTCACAAGTTATTTAATTTTTGTGTACGTACTATACTACATGTTAATCAATTCTCTATTTCTCGACACATAATAATTAACGAGCATGCTTGCATCCAATTCATTTTCAATCTTCGGCTAATAAAATTGAAGAAATAGAGTATTAAATTAGTCAAATGTTTTAATTTCTCGGTAAATAGATACATTTATGCTCTGCTAGAAAAGGAAAAAAGAAAAACTTGTTTCTAATAGTACACAAGATATTACCTAATTCCTAAAATTTCCTTATTCGATTAGTGAGGGAAAAAAAATTCAATTCCATCGGGCCGGTCCGCGGGCCTTCGGGCCGAGCCCGCCAAAAGAAAAGCCCGTTCCGGCCGGGCCAAAAAAGCCCGAATTTTTTTGGGCCTCTAATATTCCGGCCCAGTCCGCTCTATATTTCAGGCTAAACAGGCCGGCCCATCGAGCCGGACAAGTTTTGCCAGCTTTACCTGCAAAGCAGGTAAAACTCATACAGGTGCATCGTGTCCTAGGTGCACCCTAGAAAAGCCCTTAAACTGGAAAAAGAACAAAAAAATTAGGTGCTTTTAAATTTGTTTGATTTTATTGTTTGCTTTTTAAATTTATTTTATTTTTATTATAAAATAAATCAATTAAAAGTTGTTTCCTATCATTTTTTATATAGCGAATTGCAAAAAACTTTAAATTTGAACTAATTTTGGAGAGATTTTACCATATATATATACAATTCATTATCATATATATACAAATCTCTTGTTATGTTAATTATAATTTAAATCTACTATGCTTATAAAGTGAAATGAACGGAAAATAAATCGAATTTCCTTTTATAGAGGATTTCATTTTATTATATAGTAAGATTTGTGGGTTAATTTTGTTTAGTAACATACCATTCTCATAGCACTAAATTACAAACGAATGAACTCAACTCACCTATATAATTACCATGATAAACAATGTTATTGATGGGTTTTACTATGCCCCTTGTAAGTCATTATTTAAGTTACCAAATTTCAAATGAAATCAAGAGAGCGAATTGTACTTAGTCAAGTCAAAACCAAATGCCGTTTAATTTGATATACTAAAAGTCCACTAAAATTAGTTTTCTCTCCGCCGCACCCTAATATGCACAATTTCTTTTTTGGTTTGTCTCACACTAATTTGCACATCCTTAAAAATGAATTTTTTTAACAATTTTCACTTTCAAAATCTCCCTCAATCTCCACCTTTTAAAAAGTCAATTAAAAAGCCAAAAATAATTTTTTCATAATATATGCGCTGGAGCAAATGTGCAAATTAGGCCGGGACGGAAGGATCACAAGATAAAATTTGTTATATGATAAACAAGATTGAGTAATACTATAAATCAGTACAATTTGATTGAATAGATACAAGAAATAATGAAACATTAATTAGCAAGTCTTAAAGAAAAATTCCCATGTTTTATTTAGGAGAATTGACATCAATTTTGTAGGACCATCAAAATAATGGGATTCATTATTTTTAGTACATAAAAGTGGAAAGGAAAATTATAGTTAATGTTTCTATTAAATTTCGAGCGGAATAGTCGGAATATTTTACTCCAGACATGGAAATAAAATGTTTTGGAGGTCACTTCGTTTCGACTAATTTCTCGACTTTTTCAATTTGAAATGCCTGCAACGACGTTGAAAAGACTTAAATCTAAGTGTCGTTTCAACTAACTTCTCGACTTTTTCAGTTCAGAAAAAAAAATTATAGTTAATGTTTCTATCCAATTTCGGTCGGATAGTCGGAACATTTTATTCCGAACATGAAAATGAAACGTTTTTGCCGTCACTTCGTTTCGACTAACTTCTCAACTTTTTCAGTTGGTTGCAACGACGCTGAAAATATTTTTTTGGGTGTTCCAACAACCTTTTGGAATATATTAACCATCCAAATGCTCCGATACAAAAGTATTTCGTTCCAGTAATAAATCCCAAACGACCGAGGGAGAAGTATCAATAAGTTTGTGGAAAGCATAAGAAAATTTATCAGTTATGAATTTGAACCAGTGTTGATATTTTCCGTAGCCATTTTTATTTTGGATACCTTTATCTGTTAGCTTGTGACATGAAAAGGTTTTTAGTTTATGTCTTGTGAGTGACCGGCCTGTGGTCTCCACATTCTTCGCACTTTCCTTTGTTTTCTTTTCTTTATTTATAATACTACCTATTTAAATTTGAACCAGTGGAACGTCGACGTCTTCGTTTCTGTAGCACGCTATAAAGGAAACAAATCCATCAGAATTGAAAATCTGATTCATATCATCATATGACCTTCCATTCATTAGCTATGGATTTGCTGCAATTAATTTCTCTCGTCTTTTTGGCTCTATAAATAATTGGCACCTCACCGTGGAAATTGCAAGTCCTAATTATTCATCTGTCCACTTCAGTTGAAGAATTCCTTCTACCTTCTTTTTCTCCCTCACTGTAGTAGGAAAATAATCTTGTAAGATTTTAAGGAGGCTCTCTCCAGTTAATACGGTGTTGTTTGGAGTTTCTGGTGGAGAATGATGCACGAATTGCTGACTCTTCGGTACAATTTATATGCATTAGGAGAACTGAATTCTTGATCTATTTTTATTTATTTATATATTTCATTGTTCTTTATTTGAAAGGACCTAGATTTCTAGATTAGTAATTATATGTTGGAATTTCTATTTCATGTATGTAGCCTAATTTTATTTGCCCTAGTTTGTTTTATTAGATAAATGGATACTAAAATATGTGAATAACTTATGGATTTACACACATGATTCAATCTGTTTTGCTTATAGGAGATATCTGGAATTTCATAGTTAGTATAACTAAGGAAGGAAATGAGTGTTTTTTTTTTTTTTTTTTATATTCGACACTACAACACTAAATGTGCATAAGATACATGCAGCTCAAAAGAGTCGCTTAACAGAAAGAATTTGTTTAGTTTCTGGAGATCTATTTATATTGCCCTTTTTTAGATGTTGCGCGTTAATAGCTTTGTCGGCTTCTAAAAGATTTTTAATATTTTTCTCTATTGCCAACTCTTTAGGGCCCTCTGTCAAGAACGTGCTGTCTAGTTTGAACTAACGTTAGTTGCCTTTTGTTCCAATTGAGGTAATTACTTCAATTCGTTTCATTACTATTAAATGTGAGATGAACACTTTTACGGATTATTCTTTAACATTCTGGATCACCTGGCTAACTTCCTTGAGATTTTGTATATGATTTTGTTTCTTGGAAAATAAACATTAATAGAACGTCGTTCCCTGCTAATGGTGTCTAGCGGCTAGCTATCATGGAGTGATTCTTGTTCAAGACGAATGTAGAAATCCTAGCCATCACTCTTCAACTGATACCATGCTTGTTATTTTTGCTGTTAGGCTTCATATATCTCCCTCTTTGGAACGTGCAAAGGAAGTTTGAATATTTTAATTTGGACATTTCATTCTATCCACTTTCCATAATTTCCTTTATATCTCGATCATAGGGTGTGTCCGGGGCCGTGACTTCCAAATCTCTGATGAACCAACCAGCTTGCTATTTTTAGAAAGGAAACTAAGGTAATGACTTAATAAGTTACAACTCTCTTGTCAAGTGGCATCAAGAATTGTATTTGCACTAGAGATCCGTGAAGCAAGTAATTTATTCCAAAGGCACTAAGAAGCTGACGTCATAAAAAATTGCATTCACACATTCAAACTGTGGTATGTCATGTTATTTGACGTTCAAAGGTTTTTTAACTTTTAAGTTTTTAACATGTGCAAAGCTTTTCCTGCATGCTCCGACTACTTTTGCCTGGGATCATGTTTGTTGTGAAGGTGAATTTTCTGTTGTCTGAATTACTAGATAGATACAATTTGGATATTTGCAGCATTCTATGTGATGTAACATTTGCATTACCTTTAGTTGCAAGCATTTCTAACGATTTTAAGGTTCGAAAACTTGCTTTTCTCACAAATGACATCTTAGATCGGGATGGATTTCTTTGGCAAAAGTCACGTTGTTGGGTAAAATTTAGATTAAGTAGGAACTAGAAATTGATATTATAGGTGGAACACATCTGAATATTTGTTTGGCTCCAAGAGAATAGGTCCAAAATTGGTGGGAAAAGATATATTTTGATTCCATCATAGAAAATTTTGGATAAGCTTTAATGCATCTATAGGCATGGTAGGAAAAGCAAGAAACTCCATTCTTGCTTTTCGAATCATGTTTATTATCTTAAATATCTAAGGATGTAAAAAGTTTCAGTTCTAATAGATCATTGTACAACTTTATATATTCATGGGTCTGAATAGGAAAAGAGATTTGATTCCGTTATAGCAAATGCTGGAATAGATTTAGAGTATCTATAAGCACGGTAAGAAAAGCTAGAAGTCTTCTTACTTTTCGAAACGTGTTTATAATCTTAAGTACAATAGAAGGATGTAAAAACATTCCAGACCCACTACATGATTACACAACTTTCATACAAGCATGGATCTAAATAATTATCTTTTCTTACCTGTGCCTAGAAATAGCTTTAAGAAGGAAAGGATAGTTTTAGTTGATCAAGAAAAATATATCGGAATATATCACCTCATCCCGACCAATCACTCCCAATAGAACAGACTTCATAAGTAAAGTTTTGCAAAGTTAGCGTCTCACAATGTAAGCAATGTTCTTTATGACTTCTTTGTCCAAACACATGACTGGGTGGTTAGTTCCAAATATTCTACCTTCATTACTTTATCTAGATTTTAGCCAACTTCGAGGAGTTTTGCCTAAGAAAGCCATCCTGATCTATCTTGGTCGATTTTGATGGAGGAATCAAGTGTCTTGAATTCTTCAAATCATTAGATGGTGCGTGTGACAAAAGGCTGGACCGTCTGCATAACTTTTAATTTCTGTGCTGCAAATAAAGTTTATTTTTCATGCAAATATAGAAATTTTGTAATCTTTTCTATTGATTTTATTTTTGGACTTTGAAAGGTGATGAAGCTAGAACATTGCTTGAGTTCTTTATTCACAAATTGTCTGAACTTTTTCTTTTAGTTGATTTTTTCATAACAGTCATATAGACATTCATATTCATACTGCTTCTGTTCTTGTGAGATGTCTGGAGTTCCATGGTTGATATAACTTATGAAGCAAATGTTTCAATCACATATTCGACGCTACAACACTAAAATATAACAAGGTACATGAAGATAAAGAAAGCCACCTAACTAAAAAGAATCTATTTTGTTGTTTTTGAAGATCTATTTATATTGGTCTTGTGTGTTGATAACTTTGTCGGCTTCTGACAGATTTTTAATATTTGTCCATATTCCCAAATCTGTAGGTCCCTCTGTCAAGGGCGTGCTGTTTCGTTTGAACTAAAGTTAGTTGCCTCTTCCGAATTGAGGTAATTAATTTAATCTGTTTCATTACTATTGAATGTGAGAGGAACACCTTTATGAACGATTCACTGACATCCTGGATCGCCTGGTTAACTTTAACGAGATTTTGTAAATAAATTTGTATCCAGGAAAAGAATATTAATTGCATGTCGCTCCCTGCTAATGTTGACTAGCAGCTGGGTATCACAGACTGAGTCTTGTTCAAGACAATTGGATAAATCGTAGCCATCTCTCTTCAACTGATACCGTGCCTGTTATGTTCTTTGGTCTCAGGCTTCAGAAATCTCCCTCTTTGGTACGTGAAAACAAATTTGAATCGCTTTATTTTGGAGATTTATTGCTAACCACTTTCTGTAATTACCTTATATTTTGATCATAGGGTGTGGCACAGCAGGATCTTCTACAACCGGGGGTGAAACATCTCCTACAACAATTGCATAATTGCATGACACATTGTAGGGGATATTTCACCCTCGGTTGTAGAATATCCAAATTGGTGGCATGGAGTTGTCACTTTCAGAGCTCTGAAGAACCCACAAGCTTGCTGTTTATAGAATGGTAACTGAGGCAATGTCTTAAGCTACAACTTTCTTGTCAAGTTGCATCAAGAATTGTATTTGCACTAGAGATCCGTGAGTAAGCAAGTAATTAATTCCGAAGACACTAAGAAGCTAAATGTCGTTAAAAGAATTGCATTCAGACCTTCAAGTTCTGGTATGTCATGTTATTGGGAAGTTCAAAGGTTTTAACATGTTAAAAGTTTTTCCTGCATGCTCCAGATTTTTGCCTTGGAATTGGATCATGTATATCGGCAAGGTGAATTTTCTGCAGTCCTAATTACTAGATAGTCTTCCATTGTATTTGATATCTTTTGAATTCCCGTTAGTTGCAAGCATTTCTAATGATTTTAAGGTTTGGAAACGTACCTCTACTCACAAATGACATGATGTTAGATCGGGAAGGATTTCTTAGGCAGAAGTCCTGGCGTTGGGTAAAATTTAGATTAAGTAGGAGCTAGAAATTGATATCATAGATGGAACACTTCTGGTTACGTGTTTGTAGGTAAAGATAGTTTTTATTTTCATTACAGCAAATGCTGGATAAGATTGAGTATCTATAAGCATGGCAAGAAAAGCAAGAAAATCCCATTATTGTTTTTGGAACCATGTTTATAATCTTAAGTACGATAGAAGGGTTTAAGAACATTCCGAGTCTAATAATCGCACAATTTTAATTACATGCAAGGATCTTAATACGATCAATAAGATAGATTTTGATTCCATTGCAGCAAATGTTGGATAAGATTTAGAGTATATATAATAAGCATGGCAAGAAAAGCAAGAAATTTCGTTCTTGCTTTTGAAACCATGTTTAAAGACTTAAGTAGAATAGAAGGATGTAAGAACATTCCAAGTCTAATAGATTATTGCACGGGTCTAAAAAATAAATCTTTTCTTGTCTGTCCCTAGAATGAGCTTATGAAGGAAACGATAGGTTTATTTGATAACGAGAAATATATCGGAATATATCACCTCCTCCATCCCGAGTCACTCCTAACACAATAGGCTTCATCAGAACTTGCTAACATCTCATTAAAGTAAGCTTTGTTCTTTTTGACCTCTTTGTCCAAACACGATTGGGTGGTTACTTCCAACTATTCTACCTTCATTGCTTTATCTTGATTTTAGCCAACTTTGAGGAGTTTTGCCTAAGAAAGCCAGCCTGATCTATCTGAGTCGATTTTGTTGGAGGAATTAAGTCTCTTGAATTCTTCAAATCATTAGACGGTGCATGTGACAGAAGGCTAGACCTTCCAATATTTAGCTGCAAATAAATTTAGTACTTTTCAGACAAACATATCAATTTTTCATCTTTTCTAGTGATTTTATTTTATGTATCCGAAATGTAATGAAGAGGCTGCATGTGTTCTATGAATTCCGACATTCTTATTAGTTTATTTCTTCTTAACAGGTCTTATAAACACGACTTCGAAAAGAAAAAGAGGGAGATTATAAACACTTACACGCACGCGCATACACACACAAACACACCCAAATATATAATATTGCAATCTTTTCTCTTTAAGTGACAAGTAACAGATCCTATACGGGGCTCCTGAATCTACTACTAGATCATAAGGAAATAAGTTGCAGGTACGAAGAACAGTTCATCATTCATGTACCAAGCATTGGAGTAATTTAAAGGTTTCTACTAAACCGTTTGTGATTTGGGAGCTCTTGAAGAATAAATGAAGAGATCCGACTTGAGAATGGTGCGCTCCGAAGAATGTTGTATATGATGGAGGACTTCACGTGAAAGTGCTTATCTTCGTGGAACTTTAAATCCCATAGGTGCTTTATGTCTGACACAGTTCTAGATACTCTTTAGAATGATAAATGTATAGAATCTTTTATAGTAATTTTTTGATGGATTATCACGTATGTCATGCAGTGTGTATTTTAACCATTAAAATATTATGAATGTCCTAATAAGTGGTTTTAGTGACTTAAGTGGATCCGGAATTGTTTATATAATTAAGTTCCTGCTATAACAGCATAATCTGATTCTGATGGTAATGCCGTATATATTAGGTCAATATGCGTACCTTATTGTTTGATTTTATAATAGATTAGTTAATGAATGCATGGTTGAATGCCCTTCACTGTATGGATAATGTGCTTTAGGTTTCTGCATAATCTTTGTTGGTGTTTGGCCTTCTATTGGTGGATGTATTATATCAAGTATCGAGTAGTTGTAATACATTCTTCAGCATACTAACAAAATCACGTTAGTAACCAATATGTTAGCCAATTGTATTACTTTCTTAATTTTGATATATATATATATGTCGGATTAAAGTACTATAATGTGTTTTAGCTACAAGTATTAAAATTATTAAGCATTTTTAAGTTTTGTTCTAAAATTCCTTGTCTACCTCTGACTATATCTCGTCTAGGCACTAGACAGTCCTTAGCCGTCTATATTTTTCTCCCCGACTCATCCCTGCCTAATCCCGCTTAGAGTCGATTTACCCCGCCTACACCCCAATTAGGTGGTACACATTAGTCTGCCGCTTGAGTAGCGCCTAGCGTAATTTAGAACATTGTTTTTACGAAATAAAAAAAATAATAATTATTAGATTCTTTAAGTTATATTATTGATTTTTTTCATCTTAATATTTATTGATGTGTATGAATATCCTACTCAATGTAAAAGCGTAATCCCCATTTTTTTGAATTGGATGCCGTTTCTAAAGACAACCAAGTAATTGCAAACAAATTATTTCTGAGAAACATGAGTTCTTTTTACACTATATTTTCTCATATATTAAATTTTTATATATTTTTTACAATATAATAACATATGAAGAATAAAGCATTATATGTTACCCATATTATGCTAAATTACCTTTCAAATTTAAATGAATTATTGCCAACTATTTTCTTTTATTATTTCATATACTATGACAATCTCATAAGAGTCTGGATTAATTACCATTATATGTTGACCTCTTTTTTTCAAAAAAAAAAATATTAAAGTCACAGATAAATATACGTTGTTTTCTCAAGACTTACGTAACGGTATGGTTCAAAAATTTACATATATGACGAAGAATAAAATATAATATATTGGGTGACATGAATAATTTACTTTGTAAAATATCATCTTTGCAGTTAATCTGAATTTCTAGAATGGATACACACTAAAATAATATTGTTATCATACTCTTCTCCATAAAATTAGCGTTACTTTTATCTTAAATATGCTACATTTGGACACTTACAAGGAAAAAAGAAGACATTTGAGAAGAAAGAACTTCCGATCCACCCAAGTTGATGTAGATTTAAATCTACCAAATCTTTAAACCTAATTCAAAACGAAATTATTAGATTTCAACTCAATATTGACAACACCACACAACAATAAATGACTTCCATCTCCAAATTCTTCCAACTGAACAGGACCACATGTTCAGAATTTTGGTGAAAGAAATTTGCCTCTGAGCAAAACCGATAACATTGCCATTATAGGCTTCTCGCAGCATGGTAACATATTGGATTGTTACACCACCATATGTGATACACTATTTTTGTTATTTATATATGATATGCAAATTAATTTCTACACTCGTAATTTCATATTTTGTCATATATGTCATACATAAAAAAATACGGATATTGTAATAAAGATAACATATAATTTTCCTGTATATAAATAAGGTTCGCAAATGCACATACATATATCCATAGAGAGAGACATAAAGCTGACAATTAAATTATTGTCGATAGCAGCCCGAGTTAGCCTGTATAGATAGAGCGTGCTAACATAGTTGCCTATCACAACACAGAGAAGGATATAGAGAAAGAATTGGGTACAAACCAAGTCGTCTCATTTGCAAAAGCTTTAAGTTGGATCGTCAACATGATACACTTAGTCCAGGTCAGACCGTTATTATGAATCAACGAGGGATGACCTTGAAGCATATGAGCACTGCCACAACTTCAACAAATAATAGTAGACAACCACTAGTTCCCCTAACACATAACATGCATGTGTGACGCATGCTCTCACAACCTGAGATGAGACGTCAGTGGAATACAATAATAATGTTTTTAATTGTAGTTATTTTCTCTATACATGGTCATATCCTACAGCAAAAAGGTAACTAAGTAGCGTGTACACAAAAAAGAGAGAAAAGAATAACATCCAAAAATCTGTGACCTCAAATAGTAGGCTGTGTGTACAACTTACTACATTAATTATAGTTAAAATCATCTACTTCTTTATTTGTCTTTGCTTTAGGATCCGAATATTTTTGACAAATCTACGCCCTTTATTACCACCTTTATTAGATCTAAGGATATTATTATGCCACATCACTTGTTAAATAAGAAAAAAAACGTAATCATTTCTAAATTAAAATAAAAACATGTTATTTCTTAGCAAACGTGATCATTTCTAAATTAAAACAAAAACACGCCATTTCTCAGCCTAACAATTAGAATTGCGGAAATAAGTTTTTTTCTCATATCAATTCCTACGCCTCCCCTGCTCGTGAGCATCACTCCAGCCAGCATCAAGAAATCATTGAATTCCCAAATTATCTACAATCATTTACAATAATGATTTGGGAATTCATTTGAGGATTCAATGATTTCTTGAGATAGAACATGGTTAGAGTGATGCTCACGAGCAAATGAGGCGCGGGAATTGAAACAATAAAAAAAATTCCGCTGTTTTGTTAGGCTGAGAAATAGCGTGTTTTTATTTTAATTTAGAGATGATCCCGTTTTCCTATTTAACACGTGATGTGGTAGAATAATATTTTTAGATTTAATAAAAGTTAATAAAGAATGTAGATTTGTTAAAATCCCACTAAAATGCACCATTCTTAACTCTAAAGAATCCGAATCCAGATTGTTGGATTTTACTATCAAATGTCCCTTGTAAGTCATTATTTAAGTTACCGAATTTCAAATGAAATCAAGAGAGTGAATTGTTCCTAGTAAAGTCAAAACCAAATGCCAATTAATTTGAGATACTAAAAATCCACTAAAATTTAGTGGATAAGATTTGTTATACGATAAACAAGATTTCTTAATATTATAAATTAGTACTATTTGATTGAATTGACATAAGAAATAATGAGACATTAATTGTCAAGTATTATAAAAAAATTCCCTGTTTTATTTAGGAGAATTGACATCAATTTTATAGGACCATCAAAATAATGGAAATTGAATTTTTAGTATATAAAAGTGGAGAGGAAAATTATAGTTAATGTTTCTATCCAATTTTGATCGGAATAATTGGAACATTTTACTCCGACCATGAAAACGAACCGTTTTGGCAGTCACTTCGTTTTGGCTAACTTCTCGACTTCTTCAGTTCGGAATGCCTGCAACGACGTTGAAAAGACTTAAATCCAAATTTCGTTCCGACTAACTTCTCGACTTTTTCAGTTCAGAAAGAAAAATTATAGTTAATGTTTCTATCCAATTTCGGTCGGAATAGTCGGAACATTTTACGGCGAACATGAAAACGAAACGTTTTTGTAGTAACTTCGTTTCAACTAACTTTTCAACTTTTTCAGTTCGGAATGCTTGCAACGATGTTGAAAAGACGTTTTTGGGTGTTCCAACAATCTTTGAAATATGTTAACAATCACAATGCTCGAGTACAAAAATATTTCGTTCTAGTAATAAATTTGAAACGACCGAGGGAGAAATATCAATAAGTTTGTGGAAAACATAATTTTTTTTACCAGTTATGAATTTGAACCAGTGGAACGTCGACGTTTCAGTTTCTTTAGCGCGCTAAAAAGGAAACAAATCCATCAGAATTGAAAATCTGATTCATATGACCTTCCATTCATTAGCTATGGATTCCCTTCAAATTGCTGCAATTAATTTCTCCCGTCTTTTTGGCTCTATAAATATTTGGCACCTCACCAGGGAAATTGCAAACCTAATTATTCATCTGTCCAATTCAGTTGAAGAATTCCTTCTACTTTTTTTCTCCCTCATTGTAGTAGGAAAATAATCTTGTCAGATTTTAAGGAGGCTCTCTCCAGTTAATACTGTGTTTTTTTGGAGTTTCTGGTGGAGAATGATGCATGAATTGCTGACTCTTCGGTACAATTTATATGCATTAGGAGAACTGAATTCTTGATCTATTATTATTTATTTATATATTTCATTGTTCATTATTTTAAAGGAACTGTGATTTCTAGATTAGTACTTATATGTTGGAATTTCTGCTTCATGTATGTAGCCTTATTTTATTTACTCTGGTTTGTTTTATTAGATCTATGGATACTAAAAACTGTAAATAACTTATGGATTCACACACAAACATACATAAATATATACACATGATTCAATCTGTTTCTGTTTATACGAGATATCTGGAGTTTCATGGTTGGTATAGCTTAGGAAGGAAATGATTTTTTTAGATATTCGACACTAGAGCACTAAATGTGCATAAGATACATGCAGCTCAAAAGAGTCGCTTAACAGAGAATCTGTTTAGTTTCTGGAGATCTATTTATATTTCGCTTTTTTAGATGTTGCGCGTTAATAACTTTGTCGGCTTCTAAAAGATTTTTAATGTTTTTCTCTATTGCCAACTCTATAGGGCCCTCTGTCAAGGACGTGCCGTCTAGTTTGAACTAAAGTTAGTTGCCTTTTGTTCGAATTGAGGTAATTAATTTAATCCGTTTCAATACTATTAAATGTGAGATGAACACTTTTACGGATTATTCTTTAACATTCTGGTTCACCTGGCTAACTTCCTTGAGATTTTGTAGATGATTTTGTTTCGAAAATAAACATTAATTGAACGTTCTTCCCTGCTTATTGTAAAGGTGATTTTTCTGCAGTCTTAATTACTAAATACAAGTTGGATGTTCGCAACATTTAATGTGATATAGTATTTGGATTACCTTTTGTTGCAAGCATTTCTAATGATTTTAAGGTTCAAAAACTTACTTCTACTCATGAATGACATCTTAGATCGGGACGGATTTCTTTGGCAAAAGTCACGTCGTTGGGAAAAATTTAGATTAACTAGGAACTAGAAATTGATATCACAGATGGAACACTTTTGGTTATGTGTTTGGCCCAAAGAAAAATAGATCCAAAATTGGTAGGAAAAGATATATTTCACGGATCTGAATTCGCAAAGATAGATTTTAATTCCGCTATAGCAAATGTTGGAAAGATTTAGAGTATCTATAAGCATGGGAAGAAAAGCAAGAAATCTTGTTCTTGCTTTTGGAACCATGTTTGTAATCTTAAGTACGGCAGAAGGATGTGCGAACATTCCAGGTTATACACGATCACACAACTTTAATACAAGCACAGATCTAAATATTAATCTTTCTTACATGTGCCTAGAAATAGCCTTATGAAGGAAAGGATAGGTTTAATTAATAAAAAGAAATATATTGGAATATTTTACCTCCTCCAACCTGACCAATCACTCCCAACAGAATAGACTTCATCACGAAATTATCTTGCAAAGTTAGCGTCTTACAAAGTAAGCATCTATATAACTTCTTTGTCCAAACACATGACTGGGTGGTTAGTTCCAAATATTCTACTTTCTTTACTTTATCTAGATTTTAGCCAACTTCGAGGAGTTTTGCCTAAGAAAGCCGTCTTGGTCTATCTAGGTCAATTTATGGAGAAACAAGTGTCTCGAATTCTTCAAATCGTTAGATGGTGCATATATCGTCAAAAGGATGGACATTTCGCACAACTTCCAATTCTGTGCTGCATAAAAGTGTGTACTTTTCATGAAAAAATATCGATTTTATTTCTAGGAAACAAACACTAATTACTCGTCTAGCAGCTAGCAATCATAGAGTGAGTCTTGTTCATGACAAATGGAGAACTCTTAGCCATCAGTCAAGATGTTCTCTGGTGCTAGGCTTCATATATATCCTCTTTGGTACGTCCAAAGGAATTTTGAATTGTTTTCATTTAGACATTTCTTGCTATCCACTTTTTGTAATTTCCTTATATCTTGGTCGTAGATTGTGGCCCGACAATCCAGAGTGCAACATATCCTACAACAATTGCATAACTGCATGACACATCTATAATATGACACCGCTAATACATCAACAGTGAGTATGTGTCATGCAATTATGCATTTGTTGCAGGAGATGTTGCACCCTCGCTTATAGAAGATTCGAATTGGTGGTCAGGGGTCGTTACTTCCAGAGCTCTGAAGAACCCACCAGCTTGCTATATATAGAATGGTAACTGAGATAATGACTTAACAAATTACAACTCTCTTGTCAAGTGGCATCAGGAATTGTATTTACACTGTAAGTGAAGCTAATTTTTTATTGAAAACTTGCTTTCATACCTTCAAACTGTGGTATGACATGTTATTGGGACATTCAAATATTTTAACATGTTCAAACCTATTCATGCATGCTCCAGATTACTTTTGCCTGGGAATGATACGTGTCATGTTATTAAGGCATTCAAAGGTTTTAAGTTTTAAGATTTGAATTTCCTTTAGTTTCATGCATTTCTAACGATTTTAAGGTTTGAAAGCTTGCCTCTACTCACAAACGACAACATGTTAGATCGGGAAGGATTTCTTAGGCAAAAGTCACGGAGTCGGGTAAAATTTAGATAAGTAGGAAATAGAAACTGATATCACAGATGGAACACTTCTGGCTATGTGTTTTGTCCCAAGAAAAATAGATCCAAAATTGGTAGGAAACCCCATATATTGTTCAGTTGCAGCAAATGTTGGATTAGATGAAGAGAATCTATAAGCATGGAATCAAAAGCAAGGAATTCCATTCTTGCTTCTGGAACCATGTTTATTATCTTAAATATGTAAGGATGTAAGAACATATCCTGGTCTAATAGATTATTGGGCTGCTTTATACATTCATAGATCTAATTAGGCAAAGATAGATTTTGATTCCATTAGAGCAAATGTTGGACCAGATTTAGAGCCCTATAAGCATGGCAAGAAAGGCAAGAAAAGCAAGAAATTATTTTCTTGCTTTTGGAACCATGTTTATAATCTTAAGCACGACAGTAGGATGTAAGAACATTCCAGGTTTAATACATAATTACACAGGCTTCATCTGGACTTTGTCTTGCATAGTTAGCGTCTCAAAAAGTAAGCAATGTCATTTTTAACTTCTTTGTCCAATTAGTTCCAAATATTCTACGTTCTCTACTTTATCTTGATTTTAGCCGACTTTGAGGAGTTTTGCCTAAGAAATCCAGCCTGGTCTATCTAAGTCGATTTTGATGGAGGAATCAAGTCTCTTGAATTCTTCAAAATCATTAGATTGTGCATGTGACAAAAGGCTAGACATTCTGCATCAGCATAGCTTCCAATATTTTGCTGCAAATAAAGTGGCTACTTCTTCATACAAACATATCAATTTTTTAATCTTTTCTATTGATATTATTTGTGGACTTTGAAATGTGATGAAGCCAGAACTTTGCTTGAATTCTTTATTCACAAATTGTCTAATCTGTTTCTATTAGTTGTTTTCTTCTTAACAGGAGTTATAGACAGTCAATCTCTTTCTGTTTGTGGGAGACGTTTTTTTTTTCCTTTACAAGTTATTCTGTTCGGATCAATCAATTTCTTAACTTTTTTTCCAAATTTTGTTGCTATATTTTGTTTTATTTTTTCTTTACAAGTATACTGTTCAAATAGACAATTTGTATATTTTGGTAACCGAGTTAAACTATATCAGAACTGTAAGAGTATATAGGGGAAAAAATAAAAAATTAAAGATTTATAAATTTTAGTTCATAGAAACGAACTATGATTTTTGGTTAAACAAGTTATAGTATATCAGATTTGCCATACAAAAAGAAAAAAAATTGATAGATTACAAATTATATTTCTTTATTAAACAAGCTATATTATATCAGATCTTCCACAACAAAAAGAAAAGAAAAACAAATTTTTAAATTGCAATTTTTATTTTATTCAGATAGACAAATTATATTATTTGGTAAAAAAATTTATACTATATCGGATCTGCCGTTTAGAAAAAAACAATTACAAATTATATTGTTCAGACAAGCAAACTAATTTTTTGGTTAAACAAACTATACTCTATCGGATCCGCCAGAACTTAAGAAAAAAAATAAAGAATTATTAATAATTGTTCAAGTAAATAGATTTTATTTTTTTGGTTAAATAAGTTATGCTGTTACGGATCCGTCACAATAGGGAGGGAATAAATAAATAAATAAATAAATAAACAAACAAAAATATTAAATAAAGCTGAAAATTGAAAAAATTGAAAAGAAAATTTTAAAAAGTTAAATGAAAAACAAAAATTAAAATTAATTACTACCTTCGTTACGAATGAAGTTGCACCTCTGAGGGTGCACACATATTAAGAAAATATGTTTTTTGCTTTTATGTTGACTTTCAAAGGTGGATTAATGGTGGAGATTTTGAGAGTGAAGGTGAGGATTTTGAGAGTAAATATTGTGTTATAACTTTCCTTTTTAAGGGTTTGCAAATTATATTGAAACGTACTGAAAAAAAAATGTACAACTTCATTCTGAATGGAGGGAGTATTAGTTAATTTTTATTATCAAATTAAAATAATATTTATTAACTAATTAATATTAATTGGAATGCTAATAAAATATAGTTAGCGAAACTTGGATGCAGATAGTGTTTAAAAAGGCAACCTCCCACATTTACAATAGCATAAATTGTAAAAGTAAAAGTTTTTCAATCACCCGAGTTACAATAGTATAAGTTGTATTTTACAGTAGTTTGATGTATTTAAATACACATGTTCAATTACTTGAGCTACAATTTAGAATTATAGTAGTTTAAATACACATGTTCGACCACCAAAGCTACAGTAATTTAAACACACATGTTCAAACAGGTCGCTACACATTTATAAAACTAACGCACGAAAAAAAATAGCACGACCCGCTTACGCATGGGCAGACGGACTTGAATACAAATTAAAGGGTAGATAAGTGAAATTTTAAATTTCACCGTTTACTTTAAGACTGGGGAGTGTTGGACCAAATCTGACTGAGGAAGTTAATGAGTGATTTTATTGGAATTCGGTCCTATAAATTTACTGAGCTCAATTTTAAGCAAACGGACAAGCGTTAGTCTAATTTTAATTGGTAATATCCCTTCATATAAAAGCAAACAGTTTATATACACCTCTCCACAAGATATTTTCGTGTTAAAAATTTAAACAAAAAATCCATATTGAAATGAAATCATATTCTTTTAATTATTGTGGAAGTGTTTAACCACACGTCTAATCCTGGATTAATTTTTTTTTTTTTAAAAAAAAAAAAAACTAATTGCTTTAGAAGGGTGTCTTCAAATATTTTATTATCTAATATTTATTATGTGTTAAATTGCTAATGGGTTAATGTGTCAATTGATTAAATGTGAGTTAGTTTAACTGTAAAAACAAAATTTAGATTTTAAATATAGGAAAAATACTGAAGTGCCAGTTACCAACATACCAATTTCTAATGGCAAATTTCAAATTAATCTTTGTATTTATATTTCTAATTTATAATTTATAAAAATAAATTAATCTATATATAAAATTCTAATATACTTCTCTAGCCAACCTAATTCTTGATGCAAAATATATTAAATTAGTCTTTGTTCAAGACTTTCCATTAGAATCCATATTGTACATATAAATTAAATATAACTTTTTGACATAAAATACTTGTTTGTTAGGTTAGTGGTGATATATTTCGATATGTCAAAAAGAATTCATGTAAAAATGTGAAGGTATTAAAAATATTAGTTTACTTTCAATTGTGTATTTAATATTTTTTTATTTTTAGAATTATTTTATTTTGGTGAAAAAATTAAAATGACACAAATTTATCTAATTTACATTAATGCTCAATCGCATAAAAAAAATGGCAACGATTATTCGCAACCCACAAAATTTGTTAATGCAGCCTTTAACAAATTAGATTGCTATTACTAAAAGGCTACAACGCCCTTAATGATAAAATAACATAATTAACTAAAACAATATATATACACATATATATATAATTAAAAAAGATATAATTTCTCTTTCTTTTATGTCATCTTCATTAGGCTGCCTTTAATGGCCGTGTTATTTTTCCATAAACTCTAGTTTTCTTAAGATTTCATCATTGGAGGGTATAAGTAATCGAATGGCGAAGACAAACTCAGCGGAATCGGGTGCAATTGTATTGGGTGCTTTGGCCTGTGGTCGGCTCGCAATTGAGCTTGTGCTCACGCCATAACTCGTGATATTCATAATTAGGTCACTGGAAATAGATTAAATGTTCCGTAATTTAGATTCTACCATACCTGTTAATTAAATTCTATTTGAAATTCCGAATGTTTTTCTGAATGAGTTGATTTAATTATTAGGGATTTCCATCACAAATTTATTAAAATCTAAAATATCACAAAATCGATTGGATTGAGGAAGACGCATTAATGAGTTTGCTGAAGACATAAATTGTATGTACTCTTTTTAATGTTTTAATGTTTTAATTTAGATTATTGAAGTTAATAAAAAATGGTATAATTGATATTAGTGAATTGTATTAAGAAATTTGTACTAAATTTTAAACAAGAGTAAAAGTGGGTAGCAAATAGTGCAACTTAAAAAAAAAAATATTAGTGAAAATATGATGTAGTATTTTTAATAAAATTAATTAATGCATAACACATATAATTTAATTTATTTTTTAGTGAAATTATATCTAAGACTCATAGTACCTACATAAAAAATAATGACCGATATTTATTCAATTTTGATACATAAACTATCATATATATACGTGAATATATTATAATTTATGTACATTTTAAAATATTGTATAGAAATATTAGAATGTAATCACTTATTATTAATACAATAATATATTTGAAACGTCAATTTGTTATTTGCAATCTGTTTTCCCCCAATTCGCTCTGCAGCGGTTACAAAAGCAAAAGCACTTAGAAGAAATCAAGATCCTTTAATGGTCGACGGCTTTTACCATCGGACATCTTTCATTTACGTATTCTTTCACTCTGTCTTTTAATTTCCTTCGTTTTGCTTTTTCTCTCCGCTAGGGCTTTTCCTCGCGTGAGATTTTCCGCGTCGATGTGCGCCTTTTGTCTGTCATTCTGGTCTTTGCCGTTTACCGTTTGTTGGTGCGAAGACTGCCGTTCTGGAGGCGCTGTTATGTGGTATTCGGTGCTATCTGCATTGTGATTTTACGGCCTTTTAGTGCTTATTCGAATTCTTTGCTCACTGTGCAAGCAGTCACGGGGCAGGGGGATTCGTTGGATTATTGCGGCCGTTTAGATGACGACATTCAACTATTATTACTTGGGCGAGATGTATTTCATATGAATTGTCGTTGTATTCTGTAGCAGATAGTCTAACGCTTTTTTCTTTTTTATCGGTCGAGCCACGTGTTTTGGATTGTACCTGATATGTTTCTTGGATTAGAAATCTTGTACTTACGAACTTGGTTTAAGTAATAAGAATTCTTGATTAATTGTTCAATAAAAAAATTATATATATATATATATATATAATATATATATATATATTCTATCCCAACCCCAAGTATATACTTATATATATTTACAATAATAATATGAAATTACTGGTGAGTTTTTTTATGGAGCTGACATGTTGATGCATTCCATCAGCTCAATCACTCCACTAACAACACGACTATATATATTTTTTATTCCTTCCTCATCTCTTACTCCGAAAAATTAATTTTTTCCACTAACAAAAACACACTATATATGGATTCTCATCAAAGTGCCTTCATACCAGGTAGATTGATCACAGACAACGTGTGGATGGGTTTCGAATGTATACATTGGCTCCGTTGTAATTCTCAAACCGTAACAAGCTATTGTGCTATGAAGTTAGATATGAGTAGGCATGTCAAAATTGATCCGCCTCAACCCGACCCGCTCCGATTCAAGACCTTTAAAGCAGGGCAAAATCCGACCCGATGAAGAACGGGGCACGCCCCTCCCTGCCCCGTCCACAGTGCGGGTCGGGGTCGGGTCATGTCCCCCGCCCCGTCCCTATGTATGTATAATTTTTTTTAAATATATATTATGTATTATTATATTGATATATATACACACACAAAAAAATATAAAATATATATATGTATTTATAATATAAATTTTTATATATAATATGTTATATATATGTCATTCTAATATATTAAATTATGACTAGATCGAGTAAATTTAAATAATTAAATTTTATTTTTCAATAATTAAATTTAAAAAAATTTAAATATTAAAACAAAGCTAATGTAAACCTAAAAATTAAAACTCTATTGACTTCAACAACAAAAAAAAAAAAAAAAACACTAGTTTTTTAACAAAAAAAAAAATACAATTTTTTTAATAAAGAAAAGAAAAGATTGAGGCAGGGCGAGCAGACTCACACCATGCGGGGCAAATCACGGGTCGATCATTTTTGCCCCGTGACGAGGCACGGGGCGGGCTGGTTAGAAAATCCAGAAATCCGACTTGACCCGCCCCGTTGACATGCCTATATATGAGCAAGACGTATTATCGTGTTGAGTGGACGTTTCTTTCGGTTCTAATGTTGCGTATGGGATTCTTTAGCCAATTGATGGGCCTTATCTTACAGTGTATCACTTCGGTCTCTTTTTCTTTTAATGTTAATAGTCATATTATTGGGAGTGTCAAACCGTCACGTGAACTTCGGCAAGGGGACCCTCTTTCCCTGCTGCTTTTTGCCCTTTGCTCTCAGGGACTTCCGGTGATGCTATGTCTTTCCCAAGAACGTGGTGAGTTCAGGGGTATCCGAATTGCTCGCACTTGCCCGGTAATTATTCATTTATTCTTTGCTGATGATAGTTTGTTCTTCCGGGTTTCGACCAATGATGCTACTGAAGTAAAACTCTGCATGCGGCGATATGAGGTGGCATCTGGACAACTTATTAATTATGAGAAATTTGCTTTAACGTTCAGTCCGTCGGTTTCCTAGGTTGCAGTGGTTGTGGTGAAGGATATCTTATGTATTCCAGTGGTGCAGGGGCATGAGTTATACCTTGGCCTTTCTACATTTTCTATGCGTGGTAAAAGATTACACTTTCATACTCTGAGGGATCGAATTCTTCGGCGGATCAATTCTTGGGATTTGAAATTGTTTTCTAAAGGTGGCAAGGAGGTTATGGTTAAGTATGTTCTGCAAGCAATTTCGACTTATGTTATGTCCTGTTCCAGAGTGTCTGCTTCTATCAGTTATCGAATTGAGCAACTATGTGCAAAATTTTAGTGGGGATCTTCTTCCGATAAATCGGGGCTTCATTGGGCTAATTGGAGGCAGCTTTGTAGAAGCAAAGAAGAGGGTGGACTTAGTTTTCAGGACTTTGTGAACTTTAATAAGGCTTTTCGTACGAAGCAATTATGGTGGATTATTCAGAACTCGAACTCTATGGTTTCCCAACTGTTGAAGACCGATTCTTTAAATACTGTGATGTGATGGAGGCAGATTTGGGGAATAATCCATCTTATATTATGCGTTCCTTACTCTGGAGACGGGATCTTTTGTCGGAGAGCTTAATTTGGAGGGTCGGCGTTGGTGCTTCAGTGGAACCGTTTAGGGATGTTTGGGTTCCTAACCTCGCTTCAGGACGTATCACTTCCCGTCTTGCGGCCTCGGGGCCCGAGTGTCTCATTTCATTACTCCAAGACGTCAATTGGATGAACAGAGGCTTCAATTAGTGTTTCTTCCTTTTGGAGTGGATGCAATTCTTGAAATTCCTTCGTGTCAATAGATTGGCCCGGATACGTGGTCTTTGTGTTATGAGAACAATGAGTGTTTTTATGTGAAGAGTGCCTATAGATTGGCTATTGGGGGTTTTGCTTCACCTGTTTCTATGTTTCTTCGAGCCGGAGTTGGTGGAAGTTCTTATGGGCCTTATCCTTGCCACCGAAGGTACGTGTTTTTCTTTGGCAGGCCTTTTCTGATACTTTGGAGTGCCTGTTAATTTGGTTCGTCCCCATATCCCCATGCCTTCATCTTGTGGTGTTTGTTTGGCTTCTGAGGATTCGGCTACGCATTGTTTATTTTGCTCCATTGTGAAGTTTTTTTCGAATGGTAGCTGTTTCTGGGCTTATTTGAAATCTATGAAACATTGTTCTTTTATTGATTGTACGAAAGGCATATGTGACTTATTTGACCAAGATCTTTTCTACTTTTTGTTGTGGCTGGGTGTGCTATCTGGAGATCCCTTTGCACAATGAAGCATTGTCCAGAGGGGAGATGGTGTGGCTCTTCTTGGGGTTGGATTGAGGCTTACATTCAAGAGTTAGTGCTGCTTTGTGATGCTCGATGTGTGTCTCTTTGCTCTTCGTCTACTATGTTGGGTTAATGGACTCCACCGCCGAGTGGTGACTTACGGTTGGATGTGGATGGGGGATTTGATGTAATTCATAATGATTATGGTATCGGTTTTGTGATTCTGAATGGGAATGGTCATGTTATGTCTGCGGTCTCTCATCCAATTAGACGACCAATTTTGGTGTTGGCGGTAGAACTTATTACCTTGGAAAGTAGTATACAGTTCTGTCTTGATTGTGGTTATGATATGGTACATATTTATTCAGACTCTTTGCGTGTTATGCAAACAGTCACGGAGCATGGAGCTTTGTTGGATTATTCGGGTTTTACTGCTGAAGAGTGCGATCTCTATTTGCTTCTACTAAATTTATAGGTCTTCGGCATATGAGGCGGGTCTATATAATGTTGCTCATCATTTGGCTCGTTTTTCTTTTTCTTCCACCAATTCGTGTGTTTAGACTTTAGATTGGTCAAAATGTTCCGGTTTGGGTCATGAATCTTGTACCTAAGGATATTTGTTAAGTAATAAGATTTATGTTTTTTGACTAAAAAAAAGAAAAGAAAAAACATGTCATATATATTTTATTTTTTCACAAATTTAGAAAATTAATTTTTTCCAATATGCTGGATTTATTTTCCCAAAATTATTTCATCTGTTTCTTTTGTTTTTCTCATCTCTACCAAAATCTTCATATTAAATTATCATAAATTTTGAATAGATCACACTGATTCATAATAATAAATAAAGATACATAATCCAAAATCCAATATCATTGAATAGTATTGAGAAACAAAAAAAAAAAAAAAAAAAACAGAATCCAATATCATTTAATAGGATCAAGAAAAAAAATTCTTAAGGATTATTCTAAACATAAAATATTTTATTAGTTTACCTACAAAATATCTTTATTAGAAATATATTTTAAAAAAGACATAGAAAATGCATTTTTATTTTAGGATGAATTGAATCTGCATAGTCCATAATTCCATCTGATAAACTCATTGATATAAATAGAGTTGGATTTGGATTTAGAGATTAATAGATATAGATGAACTCAAATCTTTCAAATTTATATCCAATAATCTCTAATATTCAATATGATGATTTCATTGGTATATATAAAGTTGAATTTGGATTTAGATCTTAATAGACATTAAAAAAATTGATGAACTAAATTAATAAAATATTTTATATAAGAGATTATGTTCAAGAAAATATTTTTTTCTCAATTTTATTCAATTATATTGCAATTCAAGATTATGCGTCATATCTTTGTTTATTGTTATCAATCAGTATGATCTATTCAAAAAATTATTGAAATTCAATCAAGATTTTGAATATCAAGATTTTGGGAGAGAGATGAGAGAAGAAAAAAATGGATGAAAACTTATTTTGGGAAGAAAAGAATCTGCATAGGAGATTTTTTTTATTTTTTAGAGAGAAGAAATAAAATGAATAAAATAAATTTTGGGAAGAAAAAAATCTTGCATAGTGGAAAAAATATTTTGATTTTATAGAGAGAAGAAATAAAATGGATAAAAATAACTTTTGGCAAGAAAAAAATATTGCATAGTTGAAAAAACTAATTTTTTTTTTTGGAGTAGAATACGATAAAGAGATTGGTAAAAAATAAAAAAATAAATGTAGCTTGCTTGTGTTAGTGGGGAAAAGTTGATTTACAGAGTAAGATAAAAGGAAGGAATAAAATATATATAAGTAAGTGATGTGACTTGTGAGTGAAAGGTGACGGAACATATTTGAATATATATGTAGTGTATTGTCGAGGCAAATATAAGCTACACCGTTCTTACACCTCACTCTCATTTGGTAGCCCTTATAAGCCCAGATAATATAGTATATCGGGCTTAATCGGTTGTTTGGTACGCAGTATAGTATATATGTGTTAAAACAAGGGGCCCGGTATAAGTCCATGATAAACCCTTAGAAACAATGAGGTCTTTCGGACATGATAGCTTATATTGTCTTCTATCATGAGGTCTATTAAGATTTTTTCGGCCTTTCTCAAAATAATTCAATTTCATTAAACTGACGTCCAAATTCATTTATTACAACTAGTATCGCTCCCGTGCGATGCACGAAAATTTATTTAAAAAGTAATTATTTAATTTAATCTAATATAAAAAATAGAATTATTATATTCTAACAAATTGATTATTTAAATAAAGATTTTTTTCTTATTTTACAATCACAACCTGAGCTTTCGCGGTTTCCCACCTTTACAACCATTGGTAGCAATTTTTGGAGATAAAAGAAACTATTTAAAAATAATAAAAATGTTTAGAAAATAAAATATTTATTATTAAATTCTAGAAATTTTTTAAAATATCATAAACTTAACTGAAAAATGTAGAAATTATTTTAATAAAAAAATAATTTTCATAAAAACAAAAGATTGAATAATGTTGATATTATTTCAAATAATTTTAAAGTTTTTAAAAGGATATTTTTAAAAAAATAATTAAAAAAATACTTATGTCATAAAATAACTTTTCATAGATACCTCCACATATTTTAAACGAAATTTTAGAGATTTTAAAATATTTTTTCAAAATAATTTTCAAATATTTTAAATAAATTTTTTGAGTTTAAAAGATAATTTTCAGAAATTCATAATAGTTTTATGATTTTTTTAAAAAAATAATAACTTTTTATGTTTTTTGCTGAAAATGATTTGATTTTAACTTTTTTATAAAAAAAACTCAATTTTTTTAATATATTTTCAACATGTTTAAATTAATTTTCTGATATTTTAAATGAAGTTTAGAATTTAAAAATTATTGTTTAGATTTTTACACAATTTTATGTTATATAAATATTTTCTAATATTCTTTTGTTTTCCGCACTTAAATTGTTAGCAGAGGTTGCAAAGGTGAAAAAATATGTAGTTCAGGTTGTGATTGAAAAAAGAAAAATGAAACTGAAAAAACGCGCATACTACATGTTGCAAAATGATATAAACCCAAAATATAAATAATGTAAATATCAATTTCTCCCACGTGATATATGAATTTAATATTACTTAATTTTTATAAAGTAAATTGAATTGTAATATAAGAAAATTAGTGTTTTTTTTTAAATTTTTTAAATATTTTAATTTATCCAAATAATTTTTCAAATTTGAACTATAACTATTTAACTTTATTTAAAAAAATATGGGGACAAATTAGGAAATCCAGCCTATTTTGGGGTCTTATACTGGGCATTATAATGGCTACCAAACGTCTGATATAATATATGACAATGAGGAAATACAACCTACCAAACTCAAGATAACATTGTTTATGCTGATTGGACTTGATATGCTATCTGATGATAGTTTATACAACGTTAACCAATATAAGCTATCAAATGAGCCCGTAGTGTATTGTAGGGGCAGATATAAGCTACACTGGCCTTACACCTCACTCTGAGTTCTAAAAGCTATTAGCAAAGAAAATACAACACCACCGCATCGGAGATGCAAGTGAAGGAATCAATATGATACAGAGAAGACACAGCTCTCGGATTGTCATTTTGATAGATGGCCAGTTTCATGGAAGAGAAAAGAAAGAGAGAAAACATCCTCTATCCTTACTCATCTCGACCTCGATACAATCTCGACATCAAACTTAATGAGGAAACACGAACTCCACCAGGAACTCGATTAATCCGATTCTAATACGACGTGATCCGAAATTAGTAATTTATTTGAAAATATAATAATTATATATTGTACTCTCTCCGTTCCGGCTTAATTATCCTACTTGCTTTATTTGTTTGTTCTAAGCTAATTGTCCTACCCCATAAATGACAAATTCTCCGGCAATCTCCACCATCAAAATCTCCACATTCAATCTCCATCTTTAAAAAAGTCAAAGATTCCACAATTTTTTTTTTTTTAATTTCGGTGCCAGGTCAAAGTAGGATAATTAGTTTGGGACGAAAGGAATTTGTTTTTTTTTAGTTTTCGTCAAAGTAGGATAATTAGTTTGGGACGAAAGGAGTAAAAAATTTGTATAATCCGAATTTATCCGAAATCGAGCACAAGCTCGAGTCGATTATCTGAATTACCAAAAATTTAATGTTTAAGTACGCTTTCTGGAAAAAAGAAAAAGAAAGAAAAAACATTCATGTTTAATTACGAGTACCCAAACAAGAGAAATCAATACAATTGCGTGTGTATATATACATATTTATGTGTCACAAAAAATATTTATAAACGAGGAGGTCTCTTGTGCACCACTTGCACGATCTTAGGTTCACCACTTGCAAGATGTTAAGTTCATGTAATTCGGATCATGGGAAAATGTATAAGTATTTAATTATCACTACAAGAAAAGTTAGTTTTAGTGACAGGAAAAACTGTGGCTAAAAGTAAGAAAACCGTCGCAAAAGATTTTCAGTGACGGGAGATCTCCCGTCACGGCCTCTGGCTATCGCTTCCGTAGCTAATTGTATATAGTGACGGGACATTGTCCCGTCACTAAAAAATAAATAGTGAGAGAAATTCTACTGTCACTAATGATATTTTTAATGACGGTAAATATTATCACTAATACAATTAATTCCCATCATTATAAGATAGTTATTAACTAATTATTACTCTCACTATATATATCACCTCTAGTCACTAAATGTTGTAATATTTTTTATATTTTCCCTCATTTTATTAAAAAACTACACATTTAGTTATTATTATATTTGTTTGGTTCCCCATCATAATGGATCACTATGGTAATTCAAATGTATAAAAACATATACAATCAATAAAACTGATTTTAATTAACAAACGAGCAAGAGGTAACGGAAGAAATGTTAAACCATTACTTTTATGAAGAGATATTATGTTTAACAAAAACACTTCACTCTATTTGAAGGAAAAAGTAAATGCAAAAATAAATTATGAGTCTTAAGTAGACACGTCCAAAAGAAAAAGTATTTAAACTGCTTGACAAAAGCTTCCAATGTCGAATTGTTGTAGTTCTGCTTCATATATGACTTTTTCCATCAAATAGCTTCCACCTAACAATATAACAATAACCACAAATTAATAGTAATCTTTCAAAACAATCAAGCAAGTATTGAGATTGCATAATAAATACAATTGACCTTGCTACTTAACTAAACATTAAGTCTATTATTGGCATTGCCCTCTAATTTTCAACTCCACATAATACATAATAATTGTTGCACTAAAATTTCACCAACATTTATCTAGCTAACGCAAATTATTGACCAACAAATTACATGAATCAGGTACAAGTAATTCTCCCATTATGGAAACCTTCAACAATTACCTGAACATAATTTGAAACCGTATCTTAATCAGGCTACTTAAGAGATTTTCTGATACTACTCTCAAATCCTTGTTTTCCATCAAAATAATGTGTTAGAATCACCTATGATTATTAAAACTGTTTAGACTAAATCAATACTGCAAAAGTTTAGTGCATTTGTTAAAATGTTGGTCCAACAGATTAATGTAATGTTACACTACAGTTGTATGTATGAGTCCACTGTGTAGATATGCAAATTATATATATAGCATTATTATATATTTATCTTGCATCATTTATAATTTCAGGTATGAAGAATGACCACTTCACTGCCATGGAAATGTGTAAATGTATTCGCTGATGATATGTCAAAGTTAGCTTTGCAAGATTCAGATAAAATAATAACTTTAAACTTACAGTTATTTTGGTTCAGCTATAACTCATAATGTGGCGCTATAGATTGGTACTATGATCTTCCCTTCCGAACTCTATAAGAGTGACTTGTGATAAGAACGTACATCGAAAACTTAAAACCTTTCTTATTTCAACTCAACGACATCCTGTAACAAGCCATACACATGTCTGCATCTGGCTATGATTTTCCTACAAGATGTAAGAAAAGACAAGATAATTATGATAAGCCAAAAGCATAGTCATCGCCTAATAAATTTGACAGATGCATTTAAGATGATAATGACATATTCCTCCATCACATAGGACAACTGAATAGAAATGATAACTCAAAAATAAATCTCAATCTAATTTCTTCTATCAGTTGAAGTTAGGCTAAAGCATAATTACATAATCAATAGCTAGAACAAACTCATGAGCTTAAAAATATAAATTTCAAAAATAAGAAGAGGAGTTATGAGTTCACCAGTTTCTTGTGCAAAATGTCTTTGTCCAAGCCATTTGCTCAACATACGGGGGAGTATAAGCTTAGGAAGCGTATGGTTCATTTCTCTGCTACTTTTTGCATCTAAGACTTTGACCTATAAAGGTCATATTTCAAATAATTAATTAAAATAATAATGAGAATTAAGTGATTTTAAATAGATTTGTTAATCCAAATATGCTGATAATTGTCCTATCTGGTTGCTAATTGGCGATAGTCAGCCAACTTCTTTCTAAAGCTCGTGGTCGTAGTTACCTTTGCATCTAACTCTCAATTCCTAATCTTCAAAGAGAAACAAACCAAATGCTACAAAAAGTAGTTGGGAAAATTACAAAGAATCCAGATTGTAGTGTATGCATACATTACAGCTCTACACAGGTCTTTAGAACTGTACTCGTCCTAGAGCATTTTGCATTTGAAAGGATAGCATCCCTGGAAATGCTGAAAAATGAAAATGCAGGTTTTTATTAGATTTTCAGTTGACAATCAGTGATCTTCCCAGCTATATTTTATTTACCTTGATGACAAATTAAGTCCGACTAGAAGTAAATATATAAAGGGAAAAAGTGACGAAAGAGAAAACAGAACAAGTAATATTACACCATCCTATCTATTCCAGAATGATTCAAACAGAATATGCAGCAGCAAATTGCAAACTTCTCAGCTACATATTTCATAGTCATAGCTTCTATTAGTTTCTAATTAACGTGTCCAACATATATTCCGCTCTGTGATTTGTAATACAAAGCAATTGTACCTTACAACTAAGGCAAGTGAGGAAAGTAATAAACAATTAACCAAAGTGCATAATGGTGGTATGTAGGGGTGAGCATTCGGTCAGTTTGGTTTAAAGCCAAACCAAATAGAACCGACGACACCGAAAACTAAAGTATGTAAAAATCTAAGGCCGAATGAATTGAGCTTTACCTATACACCGAGCCAAATCGAACATTTCCGGTTCGGCTTCGGTTTCATACATTCGGTTTTCACCTTCCATGGAACACAACGAACCAAACCCAGAATCCAACAAACATAAAAGAAAGAATGGTTCCAGTAAGTTCTACCTCAAAACATAGTTTTTTCCTATCAAAGAGTTTCTGCATATATACTTCTTTTCCATTTTCATATAAATTTCAGAACTCAATCAATTCTTCTTATATCACATTTCCCAAGATAATCATAGTATTGTATTATATTTTCATGTGAACATAGTCGTTATCAGTGAAAAATGTGGCTGATCTACTTTTAACAGGCATAATAGAACTAGTCTAGTAAAAAATGGTTCAATGTAACAGAGATCTTTTACCCAATGCTATAACTATATTGCATCCACGAAAGTTCCATTTCTCACTGATATGATTCCCAATTCAGTTTAACTAATTCACTTATTGCTTTATTAATTTAATACTTCATCAAAAGTTAATCCATCTTTATCACCTTTGACATTATTTTATTCTACTATATTCAAGTCAAATGGTAAATATCAAAAAAATCAACTGGTTGTCAGGGAGAGGGACTTCACCATCATCGTATACCAATGAGACATATGAGATTATTTAAGCTCTTGAAATGTGTTCTGTAAAATAAGATGATAAATAATTTATACGATATAAACATATATTTTTTAAAATATAATCAATTATACCTAAATTTCAAATATTACACACACAATTCAAGCACACTACATACAATTAACACATGGTACATGCATTTCACACTCTCTATACACACTTTAAACACAATAAACACGCTTCTCACACTAATCAAAATGTGCATTTGATAGGGACTTCCTAATTAGTTCCCAAAATTTAGTTCTGGTCGAAAAAGTAAATGTCCAAGACATTCAACTTCCAACTTAGCCATATGGAACAAAGCAAACATGTTATGAAAAATACTATCCATGTCATTGCTCAATTGATAACTTATGACAATGGTGAAGCAAGGTTACCCCTTCTGTTTCTTGACAAATTTACCAGAAAAATGACCAAGTTACAATTTTTTTAATAAATAGATAAACATGAAATGTAAATACTCCATAAATCAAGGCAAATATGTAACTAATAAAGACTTGTGCCAGACCTCAATATCTTCATCCATCACATCTTGGTCTAAATTCTTCGGTATAAAACCTGATCCAATCCCTTCAATTTTGTGAGGCCCTGCAGTTTAAAATTGCAAAGACTAGAACAATACACAAATTTAACCTGAAAACAAACATAGCAAAGACCTAATAGGCTACCATCTTACCAGTTTTTCCAACCGTATATGTTGCTTTCAGTGGGTTCCACGCCAATAACCTAATCTAAGAGGAGAACGGAAAGCGATTTTCACAATGATATAAACAGGACAAGTTACTGGCTCATGTTACTAACTTAGAAAAAAAGATATACCTAGGGTTCAAGAAGAGAGACGGAGAGAGGAAATCGAACCTCTCTATACTTGCTGCTCAATCGACGGTGGTGGAAAGACGTCGGTGGAGAGACGCCGGTGGAGAAACGCCGTCCGACTTAGTAGAATTGGAGAGAGAAGGGTTTTCCAAGCGAGACAGAAGATTGCCAAAATGACTATTCTTTTTTTTCAATTTTGAGTTTTGAGTTTCTTTTGGTGTTATTTAATTAATATTAAGCATTCTTTTATTTTTTCTTTTAGTAGAAGTGAAAAGAGATGGTGGGAAATAATGCCGCCTTTTTTTTTCACTATCAATAGTGACGGTAAGTTTTATAATTTTTTTTAATTTTTGATTTTGTCACCAAAATTTAGTTTTTTAGTGAGAGTAATTTTTTACTCTCATAAAAGCTAAGAATATAGGACATTTAGTGAGAGGTTTTTCTTACTCTCACTATTTTTTTCTCACGAAAAGTAATTTTTCTTGTAGTGTATTTATGCCTAAATGCATTAGGAAAGATCTCTTTTGCACCAGTTGCGCGGATCTATGGATCAAAATGAATTACTATTTTTGTCTAAATGTATTACATATGATGGATAAAAATATCATGGTGAAAAGATATGATCATTTATGATTAGACATATTCTATGTTCCGGTAAAGGTATTGTAATACTACATACCATATAGTACCTTTAAGCATACAATTGTGTGTATATATATATATTTATGTGTCACAAAAAAATATTTACAAAAGAGGAGGTCTCTTGTGTACCACTTGCACGATCATAGATCCGTGTAATTCGGATCATGGGCAAAAATATATTAGTGTTTATGCCTAAATGCATCAGGAGAGGTCTGGTGCACCAATTGCATTGGATCAAAAGTAGGTATTATTATTTATGTCTAAAGGTATTACATGTGATGAGTAAAAGTATCATGCGAAAAATGTATAGCCGACTAGGCCCGCACGTTCTTGGGCTAAGTTCCAAAACGCCTCATACTAATTGAGATACTTCAATCCGATTAAACCCCATGATCTTTCTATGTATATCCGATGTGAAACTTTGTTGACAATCTCAATACTGAATATCTTTACTCAAAATAAGTAATATATTTAAGTATAAATCATAATATCCAATCCAAGTTACATCGTGCAACTAACGTACAAACGACTTTGCCATTTTTCCAATTATAATCGTGTTTAACATGCGTGTTTAGATAAAAAAAAGAGTAGTATTAACTTTTCATTTGGAATAATTATTAACTTTATTAAAATCCGCCAAAATCTCTTAAACCTAATTAAAAACAAAATAATTAGATTTTAACTCAATGACAACTCAAACAACAATAAACAATTTTCTTCCACAAATCCTCCCATTTTGGTGAAACAAATTGAGTTATGAGTTTGCCACTCTTCGTTTTTTGCAACGTGATAGTATATAGGATTGTCACACTGCCATATAAAAACGGAGTCAGGGTTTTATAATGAATGAACAAACTATTTCTTTTGAAATATTTATAAAAAATTAGAATTTGAGGGGGCTGACCGCCGCCGCCAAATCCCCACTGGCTCCGTCTCTGCTGCCATATATGTTACACAATTTTTGTTTTTTTACTGAAATATATAATATGCAAATTAATTTCCATAACAGTAATTGCGTGATATATGTCACATGCCATATGTCATTCATTTGGTAAACACGAGGACTATCATAAAAGTAACATATATATTTTTCGTTATGCATGTATGAGCGTTCATGCACATACATATATTATATATATCCATAGGTAGAGGCATAAAGCTGCTAATTAAATTACTGCAAATGAGTAACCCACGTCATGCAGCCTAGATAGATCGCACTAATAGACATAATTGCCCATCACAAACAGTAGAAGGATATGAGAAAGAAGTGGATATAGATAGGGTAGTCTCCTTTGCAAAACTTTAGGTCAGATTGTCAGCATGATTCATCTAGTCCAAGTAAGACGTTTTTATGCATCAGCAAAGGATGACCTTGACGCACATGAACAGTACCACAACCTCAGCAAATAATGGTGGACAACCACTAATGTCCCTGACACATGACATGCATGCGTGATAAGTGTCACACATACATGCTCCCACGACCTGAGATAAGACTTTAGTGGCAAACAATAGTAATTATGTTTTTCATTCTAATTTTTTATCTATACATAATCATAGCTTACAGTAAAAATGTAAGTAAGTAAACGTGTGTACAAAAAAGAGAAAAAAAAAATAACATCCAACAGCCTAGAAACTCAAATGTATACAACTTATCACATTATTGTAAAAAATCATCTACTTCTTTACATGCCTTATTTAAAATTGTAATTTGTGTGTTAATTTTGTTTAGCAGCCACACCATCCTCATGCCCTAAATTAAAAACGAATTAACTCAACACACCTATATAATTACCGTGATATATTGTTGGGTTTTACTATCAAATTTCCCTTGCAAATCATCATTTAAGTTACTCCCTCCGTTTCATAAAGAACGTCATTTTAGACACTTTGAAAAATTTCACAATAAATGTCGTTTTACCATAAAACTACAATTCTTCCAATATTAACTTAAACAACCTACTCAATTTAGTTGATTATTTCCTTATTTCATAAAACATACCAATTAAATATCAATCCTTAATTTCTTCAAAAATAGTTAAAATGACATTCTTTATGAAATGGAGGGAGTACCAAATTTCAAATGAAACAAAGAGAATAAAATACTGAAATATAGTCAAAACCAAATGTCATTTAATTTGATATGCTAAAAATCCACCTTTACAAGGTAAGATTTGTTATACTACTATACAAAAGATTGGGAGATTCTATAAATCAATACCATTTGATTGGTTAGATATAAGAAATAGAGACATTAATTAGCAAACCTTATAAAAAAATTCCTACTTTTGATTAAGGAGAATTCACATCAATTCTGTAGGACCATCAAAATAATAGGATTTATTATTTTTAGTACATAAAAGTGGAAAGGAAAATTATAGTTAACGTTTTTATCGGGCTAAATGCTTTTGTGGTTCCGTAACTTTTGGCTTGTGCTATTTTGGTCCCAGAAAAAGTTATGAATTTAATTTAGTCCCACAATTCTTGAATTGGATCCCTTTTGGTCCTAATTTGGCCGGCGGTGACTAATTTCGCCGAAAAAGAGCGACCGAAATTTTTTTGCACGTGACCCACACGTGCTGTATTCCGGTGAAATTAGTCACCGCCGGCCAAATTAGGACCAAAAGGGATCGAATTCAAGAGTTGTGGGACTAAATTGAATTCATAACTTTTTTTGGGACCAAAATAGCACAAGTCAAAAGTTACGGGACCAAAAAGATTTTTAACTCGTTTTTACCCAATTTCGGTCGGAAGAGTCGGAATATTTTACTCCGGACATGAAAACGAAACGTTTTGACAATCACTTTATTTCGACTAACTTCTCGATTTTTTCAGTCTGAAATGTCTGCAATGACAGCTGAAAAGACTCGCTTCGACTAACTTCAGGACTTTTTCAGTTCAGAAAGAAAAATTATAATTAATGTTTCTATCCAATTTCGGTCCGAATAATCGGACCATTTTACTCCGAACATGAAAAGGAAAACATTTTGGCAGTTACTCGATTCGACTAACTTTTCGATCGTTTTCAGTTTGGACTGCCTGCAACGATGCTGAAAAAGACTCAAATTCAAATACAGACGACGGAGTGATTTCACAATAGACTACACATAACAACTATTTTGTTTAGGATTCCAGCAATATTTTAAAATATTTTAAACGTTGAAATGCTCCGGTACTAAAATAATTCGTTCCAGTAACAAATCCTTAATGGTATAAGTTTGTGGAAAACACAAATTATTCGTTATGAATTTTAACCAGTAGAACGTCGACGTTTTAGTTTCTTTAGCGCGCCAAAAAGGAAACAAATCCATCAGAATTGAAAATCTGATTCATATCATCATATGACCTTCCATTCATTAGCTATGGATTCTCTTCAAATTACTGCAATTAATTTCTCTAGCCTTTTTGGCTCTATAAATATTGGGCACCTCACCGTGGAAATTGCAAACCCTAATTTTCATCTGTTCTATTCAGTTGAAGAATTCCTTCTACATTTTTCTCTCCCTCATTGTAGTACGAAAATAATATTGTCAGGTTTCAAGGAGGCACTCTCCAGTTATTACGGTGCTGTTTGGAGTTTCTGGTGGAGAATGATGCATGAAATGCTTACTCTTCGGTACAATTCTTATGTATTAGGAGAACCGAATTCTTGATCTGTTATTATTATTTACATATTTCATTGTTCATTATTTGAAAGGATACTTAAATGTTGGAATTTATGTTTCATGTATGTAGCCTGATTTTATTTGCTCTGTTTTGTTTTATTAGTTCTGTAGTCTGTAGATATTGAAAACTGTGAATAATTTATGTATTTAGACACACAGAGATATGAATATATACACATGATTCAATCAGTTTCTGTTTATGGGAGATATCTGGAGTTTAATGGTTGGTATAGCTTAGGAAGGAAATAATTTTTATTAGATATTCGACACTAGAGCACTAAATGTGATAAGGTGCATGCAGCTCAAAAGAGTCGCTTAACAAAAAAGAATTTGTCTTGTTTTCAGAGATCTCTATATTGCCCTTTTTTTTTTAGATGTTGCGCGTTAGTAGCTTTGTCGGCTTCTAAAAGATTTTCAATATTTTTCTATATTGCCGACTCTGTAGGGCCCTCCGCCACAGACGAGCTGTCTAGTTTGAACTAAAGTTAGTCGCCTTTAGTTCGACTTGAGGTAATTAATTTTATCCGTTTCATTACTATTAAATGTGAGAGGAATACTTTTATGATTATTCTTTACTATTTTGGATCATTTGGCTAACTTCAATGAGATTATGTAAATGATTTTATTTCCAGGAAACAAACATTAATTGAATGTCGTTTCCTGCTAAAGGTGTCTAGCGGCTAGCTATCACAGAGTGATTCTTGTTCAAGTCAAATATAGAAATCCTAGGCATCACTCTTCAACTGATACCCAAGGAAGTTTGAACGCTTTACGATTGGACATTTCTTGCTATCCACTTTCCATAATTTTGTTTATATCTCGATCATAGGGGTGGCCTCGGGTTGTAACTTCCAGAGCTCTGATGAACCAACCAACTTGCTATATATAGAATGGTAACTGAGATAATGACTTAATAAGTTACAACTCTCTTGTCAAGTGGCATCAAGAATTGTATATACACTGTGAGTAAGTGAAGCTAAAATTTAATTAAAAACTTGCTTTCACACCTTCAAACTGTGGTATGACATGTTATTGGGACATTCAAATATTTTAACATGTTCAAACCTATTCATGCATGCTCCAGATTACTTCTGCCTGGGAATGATACGTATCATGTTATTGGGACATTCAAAGGTTTTAAGTTTTCAGATTTGAATTTCCTTTAGTTTCATGCATTTCTAACGATTTTAAGGTTTGAAAACTTGCCTCTACTCACAAACGACAACATGTTAGATCGGGAAGGATTTCTTAGGCAAAAGTCACGGAGTCGGGTAAAATTTAGATAAGTAGGAAATAGAAACTGATATCACAGATGGAACACTTCTGGCTATGTGTTTTGTCCCAAGAAAAATAGATTCAAAATTGGTAGGAAACCCCATATATTGTTCAGTTGCAGCAAATGTTGGATTAGATGAAGAGAATCTATAAGCATGGAATCAAATTCTTGCTTCTGGAACCATGTTTATTATCTTAAACATGTAAGGGTGTAAGAACATTTCCTGGTCTAATAGATTATTGTGCTGCTTTATACATTCATGGATCTAATTAGGCAAAGATAGATTTTGAGTCCATTAGAGCAAATGTTGGACCAGATTTAGTGCCCTATAAGCATGGCAAGAAAGGCAAGAAAAGCAAGAAATTATTTTCTTGCTTTTGGAACCATGTTTATAATCTTAAGTACGACAGTAGGATGTAAGAACATTCCAGGTCTAATAATAAGAGAAATATATTGGAATATATCACCTCTTCCACAATCACTCCAACAGAACAGGCTTCATCTGGACTTTGTCTTGCATAGTTAGCATCTCAAAAAGTAAGCAATGTCATTTTAACTACTTTGTCCAAACACATGACTGGGGATTAGTTCCAAATATTCTACTCTCTACTTTATCTTGATTTTAGCCGACTTTGAGGAGTTTTGCCTAAGAAATCCAGCCTGGTCTATCTAAGTCGATTTTGATGGAGGAATCAAGTCTCTTGAATTCTTCAAATCATTAGATTGTGCATGTGACAAAAGGCTAGACCTTCTGCATAGCTTCCAGTCCTTAATATTTGTCTATATTGGCAAATCTGTAGGGCCCTCTGGCAATGGCGTGCTAGTTAGTTTGAACTAAAGTTATTTGCCTTTTTTTCGAATTGAGGTAATTAATTTAATCCCTTTCATTTCTATTGAATGTGAAAGGAGCACTTTTATGGACTAGTCTTTGCAATTCTGATCACCTAGCTAACTTCAATGAGATTTTGGAAATGAATTTGTTTACAGGAAACAAATATTAATTGCATGTTGCTCCCTGCTAATGCTGACTAGCACCTGGCTATCACAGAGTGAGTCTTGTTCAAGACAATTGGATAAATCGTAGCCATCACTCTTCAACTGATACTGTGTCTGTTATGTTCTTTGGTCCCAGGCTTCATAAATCTCCCTCTTGGTATGTGAAAACAAGTTTGAATTGCTTTCTTCTGGTCATTTTTTGGTATCCACTTTTCGTAATTTCTTTATATTTCGATCATAGGGTGTGGCTTGGCAATCCGGATCTTCTACAACCGGGGGTGCAACATTTCCTATAACAATTGCATAATTGCATGATGCATGTATAATATGACATTACTAATATGTCATGCAATTATGCAATTGTTGTAGGAGATGCTGCCTCCTGGTTGTAGAATATCCAAATAGGTGAGGCTGGGGTTGCCACTTCCAGAGCTCTGAAGAAATCCACCAGCTTTCTGTTTGTAGACCGGTAACTAAGATAAGTAAGCAAGTAATTTATTCCAAAGATACTAAGAAGCAAACTGTCATTAAAAAAACTGTATTCAGACCTTAAAGCTGTGGTATGTCATGTTATTGGGAATTCAAAGGTCTTAACACGTTCAAAGCTTTTCCTGCATGCTCTAGTTGCCTTGGATCATGTGTGTTGGGAAAGTGAATTTTTTGCAGTCCTAATTACTAGATATGATTTTCGATCTGGCAGCATTGTATTTGATAACTTTTTAATTCCTGTTAGTTGCAAGCATTTCTAATGATTTTAAGGTTTGAAAACTTGCCTCTACTCACAATGACATGATGTTAGATCGGGAAGGATTTCTTAGGCAAAAGTCCTGGCGTTGGGTAAAATTTAGATTAAGTAGGAACTAGAAATAGATATCTCAGATGGATCACTTCTGGTTATCTAAGATTGCGTATCTATAAGCATGGCAAGAAAAGCAAGAAATTTTGGAACCATTTTTATAATCTTAAGTACACGATAGAAGGATGTAAGAACATTCCAGGTCTAATAATCGCACAGCTTTAATACATGCAAGGATCTCAATAGGATAAGATAGATTTTGATTCCATTACAACAAGTGTTGGATAAGTTTTAGAGTATCTATAAGCATGTCAAGAAAATCAAGAAATTCCGTTCTTGTTTTTGGAACCATGTTTATAGAAGGATGTAAAGAACATTCCAGGTCTAATAGATTATTGCACGGGTCTAAATAATAAATATTTTCTCATTTGTCCCTAGAATGAGCATATGAAGACAAGGATAAGTTTATTTGATAACGAGAAATATATCGGAATATATCTCATCGAAGTAAGCTATGTTCTTTAAATTCTGTCCAAGCATGTAACTCGGTGGTTAGTTTGAAAGATTCTATTTTCTTTACTTTATCTAGATTTTAGCCAACTTCGAGGAGTTTTGCCTAAGAAATCCAGCCTGGTCTATCTGAGTCAATTTTGATGGAGGATCAGGTCTCTTGAATTCTTCAAATCATTAGATGGTGCATGTGACAAAAGGCTAGACCTTCTGCATAGATTCCAATATTTTCTGCAAATAAAGTGTACTTTTCATGCAAACATATCAAATTTTTAAGCTTGTCTACTGATTTTATTTTTGGTGTCTGAAATGTGATGAAGTTATAAGGTTGCATGAGTTCTTTCAATTTTTATCCACAAATTGTCTGATCTGAATGGTGGACAGGTCAATTCCAACATTCTTATTAGTTGATATCCTTTTAAACACTTAACACACGCGCGCGTGCACACATTCAACCTTCTTCACTTTGAGTGACAAGTAACAGATTCTACAACTGGGGCTTCTGACTCTTCTACTGGATCATAAGGAAATAAGTGGAGAAGTTGCAGTGTGAAGTATGACAGAACAGATTGTAATTTGTTTATTGCATATAATGAAATCCGATCTTTCAACAATTAGCTGTAGATTACATGTGTTTACTTCGAATTTATTGTTGTGTATATTATGTTGATATGCAAACGTTATTGAATGATTTCTTCATCAGACTCTGGGCAGATTCTCCAAGTTTATGTTTTATGTTCGATTTTCCAATAGATTAATTACATAAATGGTTTGAATGGCCTTTACTGTAGTTGTGTGCTTTAGGTTTCTGTTTCATTTTTGCTGCTGTTTGTCCTTCTATTGATGGATATATTATAGTGGTTGTGATTTTCACGGTATTAGTCTAAACATTTTATTAATTTGTCTATTAACTCGAATTACACTGATATAAGATCTGTGCATCTGATAGAGACTTTGAGGGCCTTTGCAAACTCATTCCAACATCCAAAATCACTTTGTAAAATATATTCTCCCAAGTGGGAGTGTTTACAACCTTATAAAAAGGTCCCAAACTAACTTCTAAAAAGTCATTAAAAGCAGATATTTAGAATCTGATCTTCACCAGATTTTGGGAATGATTTTGGGATTCTAACTACACTTGTAATTATTGTTCACTCCTTTTTAAATTACTAGATTAATGTGATAAAAATAATTTTGTATTACAAACACCTACACCAAATTGAACTTATAATTGGTATAAAATCATTTTTTTTCAAGTACTACTAAATTTTGATTTTACAACAACAATCAAGTTACATCAGTATCCACAATCACCTTTGTTTACAAGCACCCCCTTTGCCACGTAACAAATGATACTATTTGTAACGAGTAAAACTTTATTAGATATGTAATGTATGTTAAATTTAAGGGTAATTCTATTGTACAATATTTAGTGGGATCCCTTTAATTTTTAATTTTTTAATCGACTTATTTTTTTTTTTTTTTCCTAATAAAATTTCCTTCACACAGTAATTAATTGTTTCTACAATGAATGACAAGTAAATTATTGCTAAGTTTCGGTTCTCCCTTTTTCGGCTTTTCCCCATCTTCTTTATCCTTTGCTTCCTTACATGTCGTTCAGCTTCCATGGCACCAACTCATCATCAACATCATAATATACAGATCATCATCACCACCATCATCATCAACATCAATCATGCCCTCCACTGTAATCAGACATAATTAACTGTCATCTCAACAGGAAACATCGTCGGTGATGAGACCGACAAAGCCTGAATAGTGATGATGCAATCATCACCACCATCCTCTTCCGAAATTGGAGTCGGATCCAGTGTGTCGGTGGCATTGCCGTCGGAGTCGCCGATGACTGTATCGTCAACGTTGATGATGTCATCGTTGTCGATGGAGTATACATTGTCGGACTGAGACGTGTTGACGAGCTTCCAAGCGTGCAATCCCTCATTGATATGGCTAGCTCTGTGGCTTGTTGTCATAGATGTTGTGGTTTTCCCCAAAAATCTCTAACATTTCGTTCCAAAATTATTATTTTTTAAATTACAATTATACCCTTTATAATTTTTTAATAGAAAATAATAATTTAAAGATGAAGATTGAATGTTTTTTTATTCAAAGATTAAAATATAAGAGTGGTATTAAAATTTTAAACTTAAACGAGAACAAAAGAGAAAATAAATAAATAAAAGAAACTATGCATGAGAGAAAAGTGAATGCTACAATAATACATTAGTTATTCCTACTTCTTTGGTATTTTGGTTATGAGTTCCCCCATACATAATTTATTTGTTTTGAGCAAGTCGTGAGTTCCATCATAATTGTGACATGTTCAAGCCCACTAACTCGGCACAATAGCCTATTATTTCCAACAAATACAAGGCCCAATATCATCTACTATTATTTAATATTTATACATAAATATTGGTTATGACATCTTTGATGTGCAAATATTTTGTTTCTTGTTGACTCTTGAGTTTAGCTTCTAAATACTCCCTCCGTCCCGATTCAATTTATCTATCTTAGTTGGATATGGAGATTAAGAAAAAATAAATTTTGTAGAATTTTTTACTTTTTCAAAGGTGGAGATTGAATGTGGAGATTTTAAGGATGAAAATTGTGAGAGAAATTTATCATTTATGGTCTGACAAATCAAATTGGGACAAACCGAAACGAAAAGTAGGCAAATTAGAGCGGGACGGAGAGAGTAGTAGATATCAGTTTAGTCTATCACTACAAGAAAAAAAGAGTATTTACCGCTACTCTTTTTGCAACTACAAAAATGGTTACAAAAAGTAATTCTTTTTGTAATTATTAGTAGTTGCATAAAATATTTCATACAATTTTAACTAAATTTGCTAGCTCTTTTGCAACTATTTATAGTTACAAATACATTAATAACTTCAAGGTAGTTGCAAAAAGATCGTTACAAATGCATTAGTAACTACTCTCCTTTTTTTGTAACTACATTTGTTAGTAACAAAAAAACCTTAATTTTAGTAGAGTGTGTTTTTTTGACATGTTCCATATCTGAGATAAAACTAGGATTTGATAATTATATTATATATTATTTTAATGTGCATATTGTCGTTATTCCTATTTCATTTATTAGACTATAATTGTTGCTCTAGAACTATCATTTATATTTCATGTTTTCTAAATTTTTGGTAATTCTGATGAGACATTTCCTATGTTAATTAATTTCATTTAGGCTAATGATTGGTGTCGATGCGCCCTATGTTCCAGTTTATGTTATGCTATCGGTGAGTACCTCATTTTAGATAGATACATACTCATTCCGTCTCAATCTAATTTGCACACTTACTTTGACGCGTATATTAAGAAAAAATTACTTTTTGCTTTTCAGTAGACTTTTCAAAGAAAAAAATTGGGGGTGAAGATTTTATGGGTGGAGATTATAAAATTTCTTTTCATTTTGTGGGTGTACAAAATAGAGTGGGACGGCAAAAAAAATAGTGTGCAAATTAAAACGGAACGGAGGGAGTATTATTTTCTGCATCAGTCTTTACTTATAAATGAAGATATGGTTCTTACGTTTGAAATAATTGACAATAATTGACATGAACTCGTAAGTTGTTGGAATTGGGGAACTCGAGATATAGCTGAGGAGATTCAAGTCCACCAAGGTGGACGAAGCCATGGTGGATTGTTGGTGGGGCATTGTGAAGTAGGGTCGGCAGTCGGGCGAGAAATCCCCATTTTCCGAGGGATCCGTTTTGAACGAGACGAAAATTTCTCATTATTTTTCCCCGGTGGGACGGGAATAGGGTTCCCTGTCCCGCGGGGATCCCCGTTCCGTTTTTCACGAAGCCTCGCTATATAATATAATTGTTTTATCCTCATATATGTATAGGAGAATGCATACTCCGTCCCGTTTTCTGCGGAGATTTGATAATAATATGGAAATATTTTATTTTTATTTTATTCCTATTATTATAATATTAAAATGACTTAAATATACTATATCTTAATTTTTTTGTCAACTTTGTTAAATTTAAGTCTATTAATTATTTCTAAATTTATTTTATTTTAAATTTTATCTATTAATAAAATTAAAAATAACAAATAGAAACGAGAACGGGGACTTGCCCCCTGCCCCGCCCCGTTGCCAACTCTATTGTGGAGTCCAATGCTCTACTCCAATAAAATTGGAGTGATTGCAAGAAACTATTTGATCTTGTTCGTCGAGTCGGACTCAAAATATCTTCTTCCACGTTTGTGAAGGAAATGTTCAGGGATAAATATCAATATCTCATTACCGAAACTGTTGGGGGATAAATATCAATATCTCATTACCAAAATAGGTTTTGGATGTCAGGGAATGAGAACCCCGACATTTTCTTCACTTGCAAGTAATTAAAATTGTAATGGCCAAATTGCGAATGTAAAAAGAACGCGGTTTGAACTGGGAGGAGAAAAATGTCTGAGCCCGGGTTCGAACCGGGGACCTCTAGTGTGTGAGACTAGCGTGATAACCGACTACACCACCCAGACTTGATATTCAACTTTTCAAGTATTAAACTATAAATCCTCTAGCTACTGTATTATATTTTCTTCGCTCCATATTAATTAACGTTTTAGGATGAAAGTCTGATAGATTAAAAAATAAAGATATTTTAGGATTGAGTCCAGGGAGAAAATTGGTAGAATTGGTAAAAAATATGTAAAACGTCAATTAATTGAAAAAGAAAAAAACATTCTAAAACGTCAATTAATATGAAACGTAAGGAGTATTTACACTGCCAAGATATCGCACTATGATCACGTCTTAATATCAATCCTTAGATTTTGAAAAAAAAAAATGTGTGCGATGTGATCTTTAACATATCATTATTATGTGTCCATGTTGTATAATTGATCACAAAATTAAAGAAAATACTTTTATATATTTTATTTAGATTTATATAAATATTTATTTAGGAGAGAGTGACACACATTACTTGGAAACAAAAAATAGAATGAGGAACCCCACTCTCAAATGTACTATATATTACTGTAGTTATAATTTTGAGCAGAATTGTAGTAAGAAACAGAGTTAATACCAATTGTATAGAGTACTATGTGTTGGTTTTCTAGCATTTACTTTTACTTAATTTTTTTAGTTACCTCTCAAATTGTTGCACTATTTTTTAACCTAATAAACCGCAAGTATATAGTGCTAATATAAGTAGCGGCAGTAAGGTCGATCCCATAAGGACTGTTCCTATGTCTAACTTAATACCCTAATTTTAATACATCTACTTTATCTATACTCTCGAATGAGTGAATGAATTTTATATATTTTAAAACCTAACTTGCATAATTAACTAACCAAATAAGAATCACTTAGAAAACAAGGAATCGAATAGTAAGGAAAACTCAAATGGATTAAGATGTATCCTACGGTTTAGATTTCAATTACGACTTCCTATGTATGATTTACCTAAAATTCTAGACTTTTAAACCAATTATATCGTTTATTAGACGACATTTATGTTAATTAACCCACCTCTTGGACGATGCTAATTTGTTGATCAAATAGGAATAATTACCCTCTCGGGCCAACTAAACCTAAAGACTCCCAAAAGTCCCTAAACCAATGCCTACGTAACTGCCTCGCTCCTCTTGGATGGATATGATAATTACGCTATGTGTCGTAAGTCTATTATAATCAAGTGATCTATTCAATAATATCATATGAATAAAACAAACATATAGATAAACAATAATAATAGAGTCTAGAATTAAAACGAATAGATCAAAACATATATTTTCGTAACCTACTTTCTAACCCTAAAAACACAATGGTATTTAACTACGCATATCTAGAGTTAAGAACTAATTCAATTCATAGACAAACTTGATTGGAAAATAACTACAAGGAAAATAAGTAAACAAAACCCGAATCTCGATCTCGCATTCGTCTCGTCACTTTTTGCTCTTCGATCTCGCTTCCAAAGCATTTTCTGATAATGATAATATGTTAATTTCGGACTAGGAAGCTTGTATTTATAAGTTGGGAAAAATTAGGGCTGAAACGAGCCCGAAATAAACCAAAACGCGTGTAATAAAATTACCTGCCAAGGCGACTCGATCGAGTCACTAGGATCGCCGCACCCTAGTTGGCCAACTCGACCGAGTCACACAATTGGCCTTGTCTGAGTTCATGCTCTCTGCTTTGAAAGTGGATAGAGCTTCACTTGGCCTCGACTGAGTCACTAAATAGGCGTCGACTGAGTTGGCTTATTCTACCCAACTTCATATTTTCTTCGTTTCTTCCCATCTTCTTGCTCGTTTCTCGTCCAAACAGACTTTTTGGCATATAAACACCTGATTAATACTAAAACAAGCACAAACACACCATCTAACTCAATATAGCGAATTTAAGCACATTTCGGCCAAGTACTCATGCAAATGATACTAAATATACTCTTAAATCGACCTAAAATACATTTATACACGATGTGTATCACAAATTAATTAATCGAAAACTAATTTGGACATATAAATGTCGGTTTAATAAAGCGCAAGTATAAGATTGATTAAACATTGTCAGTGTAAGGTTTTATCACCCCGAATCATGCAACAACTAGATTCAATAAAACAAAGAAACTAAACACTCAAGAACACACAGACTACCAAGAACTCAATCATACAAAACGCAAGGATTACGTGGTTCGAATTTCTTGGTGAGATTCTACGTCCACGGAGGGAAAACTTAGCTTCTTATTACTTCCAAAGGGTTGCAGATTAGACAAGAAGATCTAACAGCTATGAGCTATACCATGTGAACGCTCTTACAGTGTTTACACACACTTCTCTCTACACTTTTCCCTCACAATTCTAAAACTGTCTTCTTCTATGTTCTTCCCTCTCTTTCATTCATCTTTAAGCTTGCAGATACATTTTGTAATTGACTCTGTTGCAGAAAACTGATGTCCAACCTCTCTCTTGCAGTATGACATATCCAAGCTTCTTTCACAACAGAAGTAGCATCAAAATTACAAGTATATCCTCAACTTAACATTTCAAATGAGTAAAATGTCCCTAGCAATTGACAACTACTTTTCATAACTGAAATTTTGAACTAATTATTCACAATTCTCCACCGTAGTTCAAACTTTCACTACAAGTGTGTTGTCACAACTAAGATAGCAAACCTGCCTTCAACTTGACCAATGAAAAACACAATTCAAACTTGGCCAATGGTAAAGCCTTTGTGAAACCATCAACTGGATTTACTTGAGTAGCAATCTTTGCAACCTTGACAACTCCTTTTGCAAAGTCTCTAACAAAATGTAGCTTTACATAAATGTGTTGCTCACCAGCTTACAGCAGTTCCGTACAAGGTAAAAACATAACGTATGAGTGATTTCCTGGTATCTAGATTGTTGCATAATCAGCAACAACGAATCCCATTAGAGGAGCACACTGATCATCCTGTTTCTTGAAGCACAATCCCTTAGCAGTTGTTGTCACACCCACCATTACAAACTTATTTTATACTAATTATTACCTTGAAAACTTGTATATTCTTTTAATTAACAATCTAGAACACTTCTCGAACACTAATATCTCATCTACATATATCCACATAGATCCAAGTCAAATACAAAAGTATCACACTTCATTCAATACCACATCTATCAAAATATACATATGGAAGTTGAGCATATACACACAGGGCTCAAAAACTTGCAGAAGCTTTAACAACGTGCTAGATCAGTCCATGTGCTCATGCGTAGTCAAACTCACCTACAATGCAAAGATTACGTGAGCTAAAACTCAGTAAGCATAAATCATGAATGAGTTTTGCACAAATACAACTGACAATAAGTCGTGTTCTGAGATGCAATGGTGAGATGCAAGTTATAAACCATTTCTTTCAACCCTTTTCTCAAAAGAAATCCTTTTTGTGGGAATTGACTCCCGTCTCCCGTCACTGGCATAAACCTCGCCAAAATCACTCATTGGCCACATCAATGAATTGGATTCTTTCTCGCTCTTCCCTCTTTCCTCTGTTCTTCATCTGTTAGCTCGTTAGGTTCATCATCTAATACCTGAAGTAGTTCATCTTGTATAAATCATAATATTGCACGTTCCGTCAATTGTAGCAAATATTGCATGTTCTCTAAATATTATGGAAATTGTCATGAGATATTTCCTCTGTAGATACACAAATTTTGTATCTAATCAAAGGCCACCACATGTCAAAATTATGTAGATATGATTAATATTTAATTTATCTCAAAGATATTTGATAGATTTGATATCTTGGATGACCAATCAAATTGCTCTGTTTGGATCCTAGGCCCATTAGGATTCTCCATCCTACAACTATAAATAGGACCTCATTCTCCACCAAAATCATGAACAACACAAATTCAAGAAGCAAGTGGAAGGCGTTACAAAGCGAATCTCGAGATTTTTAAGGCGTTATAAAGCCAGTCTCAAGAGGCGTTACAAAGCCAATCTCAAGATTTTCTACGTTTTGATACGAGATTAAGGTGATGAGCCCCTCCGATCAGCGTTTCTAAGTTAGAATCTTGAAGGTGTTCTTCGTTGTTCTTCAAGACCTCCGAAGTTGTTCTTCGAGAAATCGTCCAAGCACATCGTTTAATCCAAAATCAAGCTTACAAGCCTTTGGATTAACATTACTCAAGTCAAAGTATAGAACCGGGGAAGATCAAAGTCAACTCCGAGTTTGAAGGTATTATACAATTGAAGAGAAGAATCAGAGGAGAACTAGAGATAGAACTCACAAGTTGTACACATTATTCATTTTGATCCGAGAAATTTTGTTGCACAATTTTTCTTGTTTGTTTTCATTGCAGACAAGAAATTTGTTGTTACAAAAACAAATTTCGGCATGCCCGATGGGACAATCTCCACCTCTCATCTCTTATCTTCGCCCAAGTTCTCAAGTTTCAAGAAATTTAAAGTGTCGCCCATGACCACCATTGAAGAACAAATCGCCAGTCTATCAAAAGCCGTCGAAGAGCTCACCAAACATATTCAAGCGCGAAATGCTCTTATTATATAGATGGTTACAAAGCTGAGCAGAGAAGTTGATATTGATACAAGTCATCCGATGGACAAACAAGTCGAGAAATATGATGAAGTTGAGACGTCCATGAAGCAAAGTTCAAGAAAACAAGAGAAACCTTCACCCAAGACGCTGCAAATCTCACCAAATGGATTTATTCCAGCAAGTCAACTGAAGAAGCTCATCTTAGAAACTTTCAACGACAAGTTCAACGGAAGCTCCAAGTCATCTCCAATATATACTAAGCCATACACTGCAAGGATTGACAACTTGAAGATGCCTTCCGGCTACCAAACCCCTAAGTTTCAACGCTTTGATGACAAAGGTAACCCAAAGCAGCATGTGGCGCAATTCGTAGAACACATGCAACGATGTCGGAACATGTGGAGATCACTTGGTGAAGCAATTTGTCCGTTCCCTAAAAGGAAGTGTGTTTGACTGGTACACCGACTTGGGGGCAAATTCAATCGACAGTTGGGAGCAATTGGAAAAAGAATTTATCAACTGCATCTACAACACTCGAAGAACAGTTAGCTTGCTCAAGTTGCAAATTCACATCAACTGAAAGAAGAGTCAATCATTGACTATATCAACCGTTGACAACATTTAAGTCTAAGATGCAAGGAGAAATTGTCTGAACCATTTGCCATCGAGATGTGGATTCAAGGGATGCCATGGAGGCTACGTTATATCCTTCAAGTAATTCAACCAAAGTCCTTTAAAGAATTGCCTAGTCGAGCTCATGATATGGAGTTGAGCATGGTTGCAAGTGGGGTCGATTATCCACCAACCCAAGAGCCTCAATAAGAAGAAGAATGGGGGAAAACTTCACCCGGTTCTCCAAGTGAAAAAAAACTAAATCAAATGATGCTCCTTGATACGAGCCTAATCTGTCTATAATGCTTCCGAGTACGAGCGAAAAAAATTCAAAGTTTCAAAAATCAAGCAATGCTCCTTGATATGAGTTTAAACTGTCCACAAAACTCCATGATAAGAGCCAAAACTGTCCATAATGCTCCTTGACAAGACCTTTTCTTCCACAATGTTGGCATGGTGGATATGATTTCCTTTGATGTCCTTTGAAATTATTTGATGTACATGCTCCATTTCCTTCAGAATTCTTCTTCTTACTTTTGATTTTGCCCGAGTTTTGATGTTTTGAAGCCAATGCTCCTTCTGTTATTGCATCCTCCCTCATCAACCTTCTTTCCTCTTGTGCTTGCAACGCATTTAGCAATTTTGCCAATGAGATTTTTGAAAGATCCTTTGTGTTCTCCAAAGTCACAATTGTTGCTTCATATCTATCCGGTGCTGTCACAAGATTTTTTTCCACAATTCTTGAGTCAGCAAAGATCCGAGAAGTCGTACTTTATTTGCGATGCCAAGAAGTCGATCTGAGTAATCCTTAATATTCTCGGACTCCTTCGTTTTTAGAAGTTCGAATTCCCTAATCAGGTTCAACACTTTCATCCCTTTAATTCTCTCATCTCCTACATATTCTTTCTTAAGATAGTCCCAAATAGCCTTTGCTGTTTTGAGAGACATAATCCTGGTAAAAGTTGTTAGTGAAATCGCTGCAAATAAACATGCCTTTGGTTTCGATATTCTTGTCTTTTTCTCCCTCTGTGTTTTCATTTGTGCCACACTAGGATTTGTTGAGAGAGGCTGAACTTCATAATCCTCTTCAACAGCCTCCCACAGATCCAATGCTTCCAAGTAAGTCTCCATTCGGACAATCCACATTTGATAGTTGTCCCCATCGAAGATTGGTGGAGTTATTGATGAAAAACTAGATTCACCTTCCATTTGAGACACTTGTACGAACCACAAATCTACTTCTATTATAAAAGTGTGAGTTATTTCTTACAAAATTTGATTTGCCTATTATATCCTTAATGAATTTTAATTTTTAAGGTTAGTTTGGTAACTATATCTTTAAAGTTTTATTTATAAACTATATCTTTTAATATTTTTTTTTATATAGTTAGACAAAATTTGATTTGCCTATTATATTATTAATGAATTTTAGTTTTCAAGGTTGGTTTATTAACTATATTCTCAAAGTTTTATTTATTTGGTTAGAGCCCTATATAGTTCATCTATCAATTCATAGATAGGATACCCTAAAAAAATTCATGGATATGATATATAATTCATCTAATGGCATAAGTTGAACCTACATATTAATCATATTCTATATATAAATATTTTTTAATAATATACATAACATTATTATTTTTATTCTTAAGTTTCTTTATAAATTTCTTATCTCTTTTATAATGAGATTCGTTTATATAATTGTCAATATATATATAGAGAGAGAGAAAAAGAAAAAAATCATTAATTAGCAAAATTTTAAGGCTAATTTAGTAACTTTATTTTTTAAAGTTTTATTTATTTAGTAAGATTCATTTTATAATTGAAATTCATCTCTCAAGTCTCAACTTATGAAATTTTCTATCACATTTAATATTATATATAGTTCGACTGATGATATAAGTTGAACCTAAATATTCATAATATATTATTATTTATTTGTGGTAAAATACATTATATTCTTTTTATTTGTTTATATTTTATTCGATTCTTCATAAATTTCTGATAATTTTTCTAATTGGTTTCTTCTATAATTGAAGAGAAAGGAGAAAGATCGATTAGCACAAATGTACTTACAATAAGTAAAATTACTTTAGTATATGATTCTCAGGATATTGAATAATTGAAGTTACACAAAAGATATTTATGTATTTATAAGAAAATTATAGAAATTTAAACGTATTATAGGACTTTAGTAACTTCAAAGTTTGACTTATTTACTAGGATAATGATTCCAAGACTTTTAATTTCGAATAGTGGTACTTTAGAGTTATTTAGATATTAAATGTTTGCAAAACTATTAAGTTTTAATGTTTTCATGGTGAAAAAAATACTAAAAGGTTTTACGATTAGCAACAACAAGAAAAAAATTATACACATAAAATTAGAACAATTGAATAATAGTGAAAGCTCTTATTTATCATTTTTCATTTTAGAGATGTTTTTTTTTAATTTTTAGTTTACTTTTTATTTTTATTTGAGGTACTTAGTTATAATATATATACTCATTCTACTGATCATAACAAAAAAAAAAAAAAAAAAAAAGAATTGACAGGACAACTATAGTGTATCATATTCCTTTTATTTACTCTTAAATTTTGTGAATCGATCTTTCTACTTTCTCTACAATTGTAAAAGAATCCAATTAGAAGAACTATATGAAATTTATGAAGAATTGAAGAAAGTATATTAAAAATTTAAAAATAATATAATATATATTACTAAAAAGGAATAAGAATATAAGATATTATGAATATTAAAGTACTTTAGTTTATGGTTCTCAAAATTAAAATATATACAAAAGATATTTATATATGTATAAAAAATTATAGAAAATTAAGCATAGTTTAATAGGAGTTTAATAGCTCCAAACTTTGACTTCTGTTAGGATAATAACCACAAGAATCTTAACTTGCAATAGTGGTATACAATAAAGATATTTAGGTACTGAATATTATATTAAGTTTTTGTGTTTTCATGGCGAAAAGGAACTAATAGATTTTAGGATTAGCAACAAGAAGAAAAAGCAATATACATAAAAATTAGAACAATGAATAATATTAAAAGCTCTTATTGATTTAATTTATCATCTTTAATTTTTTGGAGATAATTTTTAGTTTACTTTTTTTTTTTTTTTTAATTTAGGTACGCTACGTAGCTATAATATATATATATATACTCATTCCAATAACTACAACAAAAAATATGTTGACAAGACAACGATAGTGTATTATATAATATTTAATTTAGCACAATATATGAATGACTCAAGATTAATGATACTTATATGATAAAATATTTAAAATATGTAAAATATAATAGTTTAATATGATTTCAATAGTTATAAGTTTGACTTCATAGTCGAATAATAGACACAAGATTGTTGACATATGATTGTACTTATATTTTTTTATTATATAGAAATGATTGAAAATTAAATTAAAAAAATGTCATTAAAGAATTTTTGGAAAAAATAGGTGAGATTAAATTAAATATTTTAGTCTATTTAAAAAATGTAAACATTATATGTCAGAACAATGTGTAAATGATTCACAATGATTTATATTACTATGTATAAATTATTAACAAATTATTACATAGTATTTGGTCATAAATAAAACAACCAACTCTTATTATAAATATAAATTAGAATAATACTTATCTAATAGTAACAATTTATTTGTCGAAATTTGAATATTATAAATTTGCTACTTGCAATAATCTCCCTAAATTTCTAAATTATTGAAGTATAAATATTAAAACATTGAGAAACAATAGTAGAATTTATATAAGTTATCTAATGAAAAATAAAATTTAAATATACAATATTTAGACTAAAGTGTAAACTATTGAATTGATAAAGGGTTAGAGCATAGTAACTTAAACTTCATTATAATATAAACTTGAAACAAGTACTAAAATCAAAGAATAAAATGACTTGCATGTGAAATTGCTAAGATTATATTTTTAAATTGACTTTTGAGTGAGTAAAAAGACATGTTAGGAAATTGTATGTGTTTTTGTGTATACCACTTTATCAAAGTCCAACAATAGAAAATAATGTCAAAACAATTGAATAAGAACTATATGATGATAAAATGAATAGAAGTGAGAAAATGCATTGTGAAGAAAGATAACACAAACTTATGAATAGACTTTATTATTAGTAGATATAACTTTATTAACATAATAAATAACATTATAAAAAAATAGCGTAAAAATTATAAACATTAAAGGGTCTAAGTGACATTATAAAAAAAATTATAATAGACGAGTCTAGGTAATATAATAAAAAAATCAAAGAATAAACTAATATGATATAGTCAGACATATTACACTATGAGAAAAGAATACAAAAACAAAAATTAAATATCTATATTATAGGTAGATGTACATATAAGTTAATTATTACAATGTAGTATTTCAAAATTTGGATTAAACTAGGCATACAGTTAGCCTTACTGTTTAAATTTAGATTAAACTAGCAATATATATGTTTACACGCTAAATTTCTTTGTATGAACGTTACTAAGTAAATATAAATCCAATTATTATGCTTGTAGGAAATGAGATTATATATTATATTTATTTTCAATGATTTTAGAAGAATGAAATCGATATACTTCATAAGTAACATTTATAAACATTACAACAAGGGAAAATAATAATTGATTTACGAATTAAAAAAGTATACGATAAAGTCATATATATATATATATAAGATGAAAAAGATGGAAGAAAGCGGTAAAAGTAGCTTATATATGAAATCAGCAAAAGATTTATATGAAAATATAAAAACTATAAATGCATTGGTAGTGATATTGTGTAAATTTAAATACTGTTGGTCTATACAATGGATCGATTTTATTCAAATAAGTCTATAAATTGAACATCATTTTTAACCACATACCATGATGTAATTTTAGTAGACCAAAGAAAAAATTGTTATATTAGAAACTTGGAGAGAGACATAAAAAATCACAAGGTTTATAATAATTGGAGTTTAGATCGAAGTGTGAAATTTTATCGTACTAATAAGAGAAATAATAAAGTGGCAAACGTAAAAATTAGTGGACATGAGTGCAATTCTTTTAAATATTTAAGATCTAACATTAAACAAATTATTAAATCAATAAAAATATTATATATATATAATTTTAAGCATATGTAATAACTTGATAAATGAATTTACTATGCTATATAAATTATAGGGTACAATAAAGAATAAAAAAGAACGATAAAAAAATAATGAACTAAGTTGTATTGTGAATGATTCAATTGTACTATGTGAATGAGTATCACATAATTAAACTAAAACATGCTGAAAAATAAAGAAAGTGAAATGTGAATGTTAATATTAACTTGACAATAGAATAGAAAAATAATTACGTCGAATAGAGTACGGTATACCCTAAATAAAAAATAAAATAAGAGAAATAAAATCGGAATGCGTGGTTTAAATATGTATATATAAGACTTTTAAATGGATGTGCAATGTTTGAAAAAATTAGGAGTATTTCACTATAATTAAATAAGGAATTAAAGACATTACAAATTAGTTAAAAAAAATATTATATTTTATATAGATTGTAGCATTTGTCTTGATTGAAGATTGTGAGACACTATGTATATAGTCAACCTTCCATAAAAAATATTATTTATTTTGTAATTATACTATAGTAGAATTCTTATTTTAAATCACATAATCTTTAAATTTCGACGTTGCATTGAGAAGATAATTAAGGAAAATTAAAATAAGCAATTTTAAATCGATATGTAAATTATATTAAAGAGGGTTATACTTAATAATAATAATAAAATTAGAAAATAACTTTCATAACAAAAGTTGGATGTTTGACCTTGATACTAAGTTGCTGGAAGTTTTTCCTCACATTAAAATATGTAAAGAATTTCATGTGCAAATGTATATTGAAATCGAAATTATTTATTAGAGAATTATAAAAAGATATGTTGGGCCTAATATTTTGTGAGTATATAAACAAATAATTGACTTATGGATGTCAATTGATGATATAACGAGACAATTAAAAATGTGTTTTTCTTCAAATGTTATATGCCTCATTATTCCGTATATAGTTTTTCAATCATCGTATAATTTTATTCAAGATATATTAATGATGATCGAATCTGTGTATAATAAGAAGTAAACAATAGTTTGAATAAATCAAACTTTATATGTATAATAGAAAATCTTGTAAGACTAAATATTTCTACAATATATCGTGGTATGTCGTTTTTTACGAATCTTTTAACGTTAATTATTATAACTTATTTATTAAGACTAAGGTTATTTAACTTTTCTTTTTTTCTTTTGTGATTCTTTTAGTTTTTAGTTGATTCAAAATTATGTTTGTTCAATGGATTAATTTTTATTACATTGAATAATCTACGAAGTTATGTATACATATTATAGTGATCACAATGTACAATTATTTTATGTTCAAATTAATTTTTTTATTAAATAATAGTAAAAAATTATAATCACGTGCAACGCACGTGCGTAGTGCTAGTCCCTTAAGAATATGGCTCTAGATACCAGATTGTTGGTTTTTTAAATATAACAAGGATGAGGAATGGTAGTATAATAGAGACGTATTTGAATTAAAATTGGACAATCTTTACTGAAGAATGCAACTTAAATTACATCAACTCAATAACTGAAGTACTAATAAAGAGGCATAAAAGTTAGCTACTTATAACAAACTACTAACTGAACTCCTATAAAATCTGAACTACTAAGACCATAACTTGACTAACTAAGTTGACCAAGTAAAAGAAAATAAAATGGGTTGCTCCTGATGCAATTAGCCAATATCCGGTAAAGTTCTTTATGTGCACAATTGTTTAGATTGTAATTGAAGTGACAATAGCAAATAGTTCATTAGAGTACTAACTAGTGTTAGAATTAGTTAACGGATTGACAGTTAGTGTACCTGACAGTAGGTGAGCTAGTGTTAATGTGTTATAAGCATGCAAAAAAAGTTTAACTGATGAAGCTGTAGGTACGAGCCATTGACTGGTCGTTTGAAACGGGAGTGCCAAGGGTGGCCCTGAGCATGGCAAGAAGGGTGACGACCAAGGACCTTGAAAAACCCTAATTTAGGAGGCCCCAAATTATCCATACAATATATATATTATATGACATAATATCACCAGCATAAAATTTGTATCATAATGAGCTAGACATTAGTTTGTTTTTTGGACTTTTTTATGTCCTTTTCTATTTCTAAGATATGTATACATAGGAATGATTTTTGTATGGAGCGAAAGTCTAAGAAAAAAACAGGTATGATTTTCGTATGGAGCGAAAGACCAAGAAAAAAAACCAGTTAATGGAGATACTGGAGAGATAAACCTTTTCGCAATGTGCTCGGGATAACACAACCCAGTTCCGACGGCAGACCGCCGCTGAAGATGGGTGAACACTTGATTGAAGTAGAACACCAGTTGATGGAGACATGATCCTGCTTGATTTAGAGGGTGTTTAGCTGAGTTTATAAGCTCCTAAAAACATCTTATAAAATGTTTAGGAGCTTATAAACTCTTGTAAAGTATGATCCTGCTTGATTTAGAGGGTGTTTGGCTGAGCTTATAAGCTCTTGCAAAATGTTTGGCAAAAAAAGATGTTTAGGAGCTTATAAGACATAAAAATAAGCTCTAAGAGCTTATAGATTTAAAAAAAAATAAGTTGCTATACCCCAACTTATTTCCATCTTATTTTTTAAGATCTTAATTATTACATTTAAATTTCACACACAATTCACACTTACACATACTACACACATTTCACACACTACACACATTTCACACACTACACACATTTTACACACTATACACATTACACACACACTTTACACACAACACACACTTCACACACTACACAAACTACACACATTTCACACACTAATCAAAATGTGTGTTTAATATTAACTTTAAATTAGACCCCAAATTTATAGCTCAATCACTATATTCAATTGTAAGCTTATAAGCTCTTTTATCCAAACACTTTGTTAACTTATAAGCTCCTTAAAAATTACATCTTATAAGCTCTTAAAACAACTTATAAGATGTTGAAGCTTATAAGATGTTTAAAATAAGCTTAGACAAACATCCTCTTAAGTACATATTGAAATTTTTGGACTGCACAGGTTATGTTCCAACACAAAAACTGACGAAAATAAAAAAACAGAAAAACAAACACCAAAATAAACACGGGGCTGAATCCCTCAGACCCCTCGGACCTTTTGTTATTGATACTCCGAATAACAATAGGTTTTACAAAAAGACTCGATTCCCTAACACCTAACCTATACTATCCCAACAACGTCCGGCGACTCCCGTCGACTTGTTCGGCACTAACACGGCAAACCACCGAAGGCCGGACGAGCTCTCCCGAACCCGCCTTGAAGTCTCTTCTCCCGAAAATCCTTCGACACGAACACAATAGAAACCTAATTGATAGACTAACCGCACGTATCAATACGCTAAATATAATTATCAACTAAACACCTCCTACAATCAAGTAATCAAATAATTAAAATGCAATGATGACAATTTTTCTCTTCTGCCGCCTTGAGAGACCCTTTGAATATTTTCGCTGCATTGTTATCTCTCACCCCATCATGCCGCCGCCATACACATATATATACACACTCCTGTTTTTCTTCTAAATGGGCTCAAGCCCATCGATCACTTCCTTTACTTGTTATCCAAGTCTTGTGGATTCGTATCTTTCAAAGATACTCCATTAAACTTTTTCCCTTTTTTATGATCCGTCTATAAAAATAATAATATATTATAATAACAAATATTATAACACAACTAATTACGAATAATAAATCTAATAAGTTCAATAAATTATATAAACATAATATAAAAGATTTTGACAAAAATATTGCCAACACAAAATACTCTAACAATCTCCCCCTTTGGCATTTTTTGTCAAAAATCCGAAAAATAACTAATGATCTGCAAAAGCAAAAGTTACGACATCATAACAAAAAAAATTACTCCCCCTAAACATGAGCAACAACGATGGTAAAGTAGTTTGGCGGCAAAAAGCAATTAGCAACTAAAACCTAGCAACTAATATATATTAGCAACTAAAAAAAACCAACCTAGCAACTAACATATATATATCTCCCCATTTTTGACAAAAAATCCAAAGATACCAACTGACCAACATAATAAAATAGACGCAAGTAAATCAACTCCCCCTTACTATAACTCTCCCTCACTTGAACCTACAGACCCATAGTCACACTCACTGCATGGGTGGTAATTTAAGAGGTGCAATATTCAGTAATTAAACCAAAATTCCAATTAGACGAATCTTTTCAATTCAAGGCTTATAGCACTTTTATTCATAACCTCATAGAAAATCATGCAGGGGATGCCTAAGAAAAAAATAGAAAATAATAAAATGCATTATCAATTTTTATCTTATCACACCCATGGTATTAGGCAAGCAGAAGTGTTTGGCAAAGAACTAAACGAAATTTCACATCAACTTCATATTTGATTTTGACTTTCTGCACAAAATAATATAGAGGCTTAAACATAAATAAATAAATTAAGGTATCCTTATTCCTCCAACTATTTTTACCCTCTCGTGGAGTAGCTCGCAAACCCCACAAGCTAATACCACACTAGGAAAACCCGGTGCGACGAGCTCTGGTTGATCCTTATAATCCCTTTGCTAATAGAGATATACAATTATTAAGCAACTTCTTTTTGTGATCGGCGGCTTTCACAGGTTAATCATTTTCTATGCTAGTAGCTCTTTCCGATTTGTGGACCGGTAGCTGCTCTCAACATCATTTCATGACCGTAGCCCTTTCCGACAAGTGGGGGGATAATTAAAACAAGATAGTCTTTATCAACTAGAAGGAAAAGGAATGTAAAGTTTTAAGCCAAATAAATCTTTGAACTTGCCCTTTTGCATGGAGTTTTATAAAGAATAAAATTGAGATGAATGCATGAAAAACAATGCCTAATGCAGAATCCTACATGATATATATGTTGCTCTGATACCAATATATATGTTAGTTGCTAGGTTGATTTTTTTTTTTTTAACGACTATGCAACACAAACGAACAATAATCCTAAAGATTTTCCAGAGAGTTACAAAATTTTCTCTATTAAACGCCTTATTTTCAGTTGATTCGCTGCTGGAATATGATCAATTCTTTTAGCATATTAATATACCAATACCCAAAAACAGTGGTGACACGGGCCGACGAGCTTACTTTTGGGAAGTTGAACAAGTAGATTTTCTAACCCATATTTTTCTTTGAGTGCGATTTATCAAATCTACTTTAGGTCTAGGGGCTCGACGTGGCATTCTTCTAATATTCAATCTACCAATCTTACTATTATAAAAATAAAAATGCATTCTATAACAATTTGGGCGAATATGAGCCAAAACACCACAATAATGACAAATAGGCACAAAACGAGAATTTTCAGCAATTTTTGACTTTCCATGTTGAAACATAGCAGGATGAGCAGTATTATTAAAATGTGCATAATGTGATCCTCGACCAAAATGTGCAAAAATAGCCCGTTTCTGAACTGGTGCAATGTGTGTGCATTGATTATGATCAGATTTCTCATTAAAATTACAGTGATCATTCTGTGTTGTAACATACTGACCAAAATTCAGGAAACCCCTTTGCGAATTTGAAGATGACTCACCATGATAACCAAGACCAATGACATCACCATGACTTTTACCTAAATTAATAAGTTCGGTTAGAGTAGCCTTACCAGAGCTCAGTCATTTCAGAACCTGTTTTGATTGTTCCAAATCAGTGGATAGCTTCTCAATTGTTTGATCTTTGATTTCCATAATATTTTTCAAAGAGTCAAAGTCAGTAGTAAAAGAATTAAGATGAGTTTGAAGAGCTACTACCTCTTTCTCTTTTTCAGTCGGTTTATCTTGCAACATGGCTTCAGATTCTCGGATCTTCTCAGCTACTTTTTCATCCATGACCTTCTGTAGTACATCAAGTTCCACCTTGAGTGCTGAAATTGTCTGATCTTTCTCGGCAGCAACTTGTTGCAATGTTTTTACTGCATTCCTCAACTGGTCTGTTGTAACATTGGCTTTCAACAATTGATTTTCCAATTGTTTGATGGCCTTGCAGCCTTGAAAACATGCACTGGCAGTTTCTTGTACATATTCTGCATCTCCTCAATTGTGGGACCTGCTTCTCCATCAGAAGCATCAGATTCATAAAAATTAGGTAAATCATGTTGGAATATAGAATTACCTTGCTCGCCAATATTTGTTGAATCAGTCAACATGACTCATGAGACAAGAGTACACTCGAGTGGATGCACTTAATGTTTCCAGGCTCGAATCTCCTTTATGACCCGATGAATCGATCAATGAATCTTTTAAAGGCTTATTCAGCTTTCTAAGGAAGGTAGGACACTCGATTTCGAAGTGGCCTTTTCCACCACACTCCTTACATCTCGCTTTATCAAATCTTGATCCTACAGGGTTAGCAACAGATGTACTATAATGATAAGAATCAACCTTTGGAACATTTTTCTTACCCGATGATGATTTTGGCTTTGACTTTTGCAACTTCTTCACCATATTTTCAAGAAAGTACATGATAATGCAGACTTCCAGAATCGATCGTATTAGGAAACGGACCCGCTCTGATACCACTTGAAATTTTTGGACTGCACAGTTTATGTTCCAACACAAAAACTGACGAAAATAAAAAACAGAAAAACAAACACCAAAATAAACACGGGGCTGAATCCCTCAGACCCCTCGGACCTTTTGTCATTGATACTCCGAATAACGATAGGTTTTACAAAGAGACTCGATTCCCTAACACCTAACCTATACTATACCAACAACGCCCGGCGACTCCCGTCGACTTGTTCGGCACTAACACGGCAAACCACCGAAGGCCGGACGAGCTCTCTCGAACCCGCCTTGAAGTCTCTTCTCCCGAAGATCCTTCGACACGAGCACAATAGAAACATAAGTGATAGACTAACCGGACGTATCAATACGCTAACTATAATTATCAACTAAACATCTCCTACAATCAAGTAATCAAATAATTAAAATGCAATCATGACAAATTTTCTCTTCTGCCGCCTTGAGAGACCCTTTGAATATTTTCGCTGCATTGTTATCTCTCACCCCATCATGCCGCCGCCATACACAAATATATACACACGCCTATTTTTCTTCTAAATGGGCTCAAGCCCATCGATCACTTCCTTTACTTGTTATCCAAGTCTTGTGGATTCGTATCTTTCAAAGATACTCCATTAAACTTTATCCGTTTTTTATGATCCGCCTATAAAAATAATAATATATTAAAATAACAAATATTATAACACAACTAATTACGAATAATAAATTTAATAAGTTCAATAAATTATATAAACATAATATAAAAGATTTTGACAAAAATACTGCCAACACAAAATACTCTAACACAGATGATTGGGAGTTTTTGAAACAAAACGGTTTCCTCTGAAGCCGCTATTGATAGCGATGGAAGGGATTCTAGAGCGACAGAGAAATGGTAGCTGATAATGACTCTGCAAATGCTATATATATGGGTGTATACATACATATACAGGGATGGAACCATGATTATACCTTGGGCCAATAATGAATAAAGATTAACAATAAATGAAATCCGTGTTAATAATTAATAAAATATCCCAAAATATAAGTTTACATTTGCAATACATTAAAATTTGGAACGTCGCTCTTGCATATTACAGATGTAGAATTTAGACTAAATTTCTTCGCAATTTTTTCTTTTCAATATATACTAGTAAACAATCACTTAGAAAACCATTTTTCAGCTTATTACAGAGCGAGGTCTTCACTATATTCATGGTTGCGTAAGAATGAGAGTTATCACTCTAAACACAAGAGAGTATATTTCTGATTTTCCTGTCTTCGCCATCCATTCACACAAATCAGAAATAGTCTTCAATGACCTAAAATCGAAAATTTCTCGCACATGATCAAAATGGTCAAATTGCATTCTCAATTGTAGAATCTCATGTCCTTCAAAATCACTCGGATAATACTTTTCTACCAATCTGCAAATGTCATCAATTCTGAAGGATATGCACATCTCTCTTGGATGTAATGCTGATGCAAGAGTAATTAACTCCACAGTGCTATCACTGAATCTGGTAGTCAATTCTTTCAACTGAGAGTCAATGTTTCATTAAAAATGTCAAACCTGTAACGATCTCCAACTGTTAATTTATCTGGTTGATGACGAGCTCAAGGTGGAGTGGAGTCGTTATTCACAGAGCACTACATCCAACAATGACAGGAACAGGGCAATGAAGTTCTTTGGGACCGTCCATACCAATTTTACATTTGTCCTAACTCAAGGTGGGCCGAAAATAGAGTTGAGAAAATTATATTTTTCTAACTCACGGTGGACCGAAAATAGAGTTGAGAAAATTATAAAACCTAACATCTCCATGCATAATGTCTATATATGTTCAGGTTCAACTTAATTGGATCACAAACCAACATTCAACTTCACAAGATAAATCCTATCTCACTGTGCATTTTTCGAACGAGTAATGCGAACTCTTTGAAATCTTCCTCCTCCAGAAGCGCGGGGTTTAACCTCACGTACGTGTAATGCGCCATATACTTATGTTAGGTGCCTTTAGACTTAACCTCATAATGTGGTTGTGACCATAAATTTTAACGAAGTACAACACTTTGTTCTCAGCACTCACTTTTAGACCAAGGTTCCAAGGATCATCGAAATACTTATACTTCGTACGCGGAACCGCAATGCGCGTGAAATGAATAATTGTGTCATTCTTCTTATAAGGATATAGCAGTGGCACATACCTTCATGATCTAGGTTAGCTATAGAGTCCTACTGTCAATTCTCATTTAAGAAAAGATAGTTTTATTTTTTTTTAATTTTTACTTTTCGATTGAATTAAAATATTGTCTTCTAAATAGAACCTATATAGCTTAGGACTCAAACAATAGTATATTAATATATATTCAAATAAAATACAATATATATTATCGAAAACAAAAAAATGTTTAAATATACAGAAGAATGATGTAAGGAATCAAGCTTATGAAGCTCAATTAGTGACATGTCTTGTCATATCATCTTTAAATTTGGATGGCAATTCATGTCATAAATTATTCTCCATACGAATTGTTCTCCATACGAAAAAAGTTAATTTATCGACATGTATTGCCACATCATCTTTAAATTTAAAATTCTTTATTTAGTAAATTCAAAATTCTTGAGATATACACAATCTCAGAAACAGTAGTATTATTTCACTTACATGTCATTAATTAGGCTCCATACGAAAATCATTCCTCTGTGTGTATGCATATATATATATATATGTATGTTTCCATCACTCTAAAAATCTAAATTACTTATCCTGTTTGAAATTTTGGATCCATGTTAGTTTAACATCTAAATTGAATTGCATTGCATTGTAATTTCGTATGTAATTCCAGTCATTTTTAGAAAACCATAACAGCCTTAGTTCTTGATAGTTAGTTGATTTCTCAGCCCAATGAATTTGATTCTTTCTCGCTCTTCCCTCTTTCAGGGCCGGCTAAGCATAGTTTAGGGAGACATTTGCTCACCAAGTGAAATATTAGGTATATATATGTGTAATAATGATATGAAATTACCGTTGAATTTTTTTATAGGGTCCATCTATTGATGTGTTTAGCCAGCTAACACACTCCACTAATAAATCTTAATACTAAATTACAATAAGTTTAGAATAGATCATACTAATTTATAATAATAAACAAACCGAGAAGATATATAATTCAGAATTTCAATACAATTTAATAAGATTGAGAAAATAATATATTTTCTTAAGGATTATTCTTATATAAAGTATTTTATTAGTTTCGTTCGTCAATTTTTTTTTTTTTTTTTTTTTTTTTTTTTTATGTTTATTAAGTATCTAAATCAAAATTCAACTTTTTTATATCAATGAGCTCATCATATGGGATATAGGAGATTATTAGATAAAAATTTGAAAGATTGGAGTTCATCTATGTAATTGAATAGCAAATAGTTAATTAGAGTAATAACTAGTTGTTTATGTGCACAGGTACGAGCCATTGACAGGTCGTCTGAAAGGGGAGGGCGACCGGATGAATTGACAGCAGGACTTTATAGATACCCAGATCAGGAAGGGTATGTGCCGCTGCTGCATCCGTTTAAAAAGAATGACATAATCATTCATTTTACGCGGATTGCGGCTCCGCGTACGAAGTACAAGTACGTTGATGATGCCTGTAACCTAGGGTTAAAAATAAGTGCCGAGAACGCGGTGTTCCTTAATACTAATGGTTTCAACGGCATTCTGAAGTTTGCGAAGACTAAAGACAACAAAAGGAATCTGACCCATTTCACTTACCTAAGGTTGGACCCTGCCCTTCTCGAGGAGGATTATTTCAAACAGTTTGCACTATTTGTTCGAAAGTTGCACAGCGAGATTGAATTTATATTGTGAACTTCAATGTTGATTTGTGATCCAAACATATATAGACAGTATGCATAAATAGTTGCTACTTAGCCATTCTCTTAACAAGAAGAGTGCTTTTAGTATTATTTACGTAGCTCATTTATTTTAACATACCCAACAAACTGTTACTAAAAGAATATTTTTTTTTTTTGCAAAATAAGAATAATATTTAATATTCGCGAAACAAGCTCGAATCACCCAAAGTTTGACTCAACTCGGTTCATCAACAATCCTAAATGTATCAACCAAAAAACGAAAAATATAAAAAATCTCTCTACCTATAAAAGTGTGGGTGTTTCTTACAAAATAATGTATGGACACAAATACCCCTACATCTATAATTATAAGTTAAGGTCAAACATGTAAATTTTTTCATATAATTAAGTTGCACTAATTAATTTCAAAATAATAATGGTGGAAAAATAACTTATATCTATCACTAAATTAAAGAAGACATAAACAAACAAAAAAAATTTACATATTGATATTTTAGTTTTTGTTACTTTGTCGTTATATCATATATTTATTACTGTTTAGTTGATTTTTTTAAAATGAAACTTTAAGTGGATGGGATTTTATTTAATTAAAGTTTACTTGGTTGTGTTCCGGATTGAATTTATAGAGTAGCACTTTCGATTTTTACGACTTCATATTCTAAATCAACATCATCAGGTATTGTAATTTTTATGCCCAATAACTTCTGTATTTCAAATTTTGTTTGAATTATGAAGTCTTCTATTAATTATTAGATGAGAATGTGATATTTCATTACTAAAGAAAATAATGTTGTTTTATGATATGGATGATGGCATTATATCAAAATAGTATTTATACTTAAACTTTAGCTTACGTCATTTAAATTATTCATATCTCCCTGATTCTTAAAAATATGAGTTGCTTATAACAAATTAATATCATAAGTAAAATAGCCTTAGATCATATTATAACATATACAAAGAATCAAGTCATTTGATATATTCAACAAGATTAAATTGGATTATTAAGATGCCTATCATAAAAATTCTGAATAAAAATACTTAGACGTTTATTTGATGTGATTTTTATCATTTTAAGTCAAGTATTAGAAAAAGTTAAACATTTTGACCTTTTCAATTTTGACAAAGTGATGCAAGTAAGAATTATATAATTTTAGAGAGAATAAAGAATAAGTTTATTCGTGAATTTTCAAACTAATGGAGTGAGTTAATAAAATAGAGGTAGTTTAAGATTTTTTTGTTGAAATTTATTATTTTAGCCGTGCCATACCTTTTAGATGAAAATTTTAAAAGGATTCTCATAAGAACATATGTAAAAATGTATTTGATAATATTTTCATCATTTGTAAGTTAAGGAAACAACATTTCATATATATGTGATTTTTAATTAACTATGAATGTAACTATATTACAATAAGGAGAAGAAGAAAAAGTATATACTAATGAGTTAGTGATTTTATAATCAAGTTTATATAACATTGGTGTTTAATAAAAATTATAAGCAAACATGACAAATATTTCAATTTGTTAAATTATGTTTATTTTTCTTCTTATGGTTTGATTCATTTACTTAGCTACGGCATATCTTATAATGAAAGGTTTATAAAAGAGTTTCATGTGAAGAGAAAAAAAGTAAAATAATCTCTGGTATCAAATCAATCAAAACTAGAAAAAGAATATTTATTTTTCTCTCTACATATATATACTTAAAATAGATGCTGAAAATATAAAATAACTTAAAGGAGTTTCATGTAACATTAAGTATAATTAATTTCAAAATGAAAACGAATTTCAAATTTGCAAAGGAAGAGGAAGGAGAAAAAATAAAAATAATATGTTATTACTTTAAAGAAAAAGTGAAAAGATTGATAATAGAAATAAGTAGGTCTATAAGTAAGCCTCCAGGAACCACCAGGAACCATTCATAAAAATATTAACCACTTAAAATTATTACATAAATATGTATCTTTATGGCTTATTAGCTTTGACATCTAAAATTAATAAGTAAAATTTAAAATTTAGTCCCCTAAATAAAAAAACCTACTAACCTTTGTGGTTATGTATATTTGGTCAATTTTATTAGAAATCGTTGACAATCTTCCAACGATGGAATTTTAAAAAAAAAATGGATATCCAAGAAAACATAAAGTAAGATCTTACACAAAAACTTTTTTGTGTTGATGAAAAAAAAAACAGTATCGAAAGTATTCTTAGTATATTTATCTAATCAGTTTTAAGTCAGAACACCAAGAAATTTTCTAGCTTATTTAATCAATGTATTAAAAAGTATAATCTTGAAATTCATGAGTACATTGTACAACGCAATGAACATATATAGAGAATTAGAAGTCTAAATAAAATACAAAACCCAAGAGAACAAAATAATAATTATCCATGTATACACAAAAATAAGATCATTTAAGCAACATGGTCATTTATCAAGGAAAAAAATATTTAATGTTGATGTTTTTTAAAAGAAAGTGGCCCTAATTTTACATCAATCTAAATTAAGGATAAATATATGTCCATATATATGTATGTAAGTTTAGAAGAAAGATAAAATAAATTAAAGAAGTTTCACGTAACATTAAATATAATTAATTTCAACAAACAAAAAATAATTTTATTTACAATTATGGTTTTTAAGCATATACGTTTGATATTTTTACTTTAAATCATTAATAACATCCACCTAAGATGGAATTTTAAAAAAAATAATAAATATCCAACAAAACATAATGTAAGAGCTTATACAATTAATGTGATAATAGATCAAGTAAAACTTCTTTTGTATTGATGGGGAAAAAGTATTGAAAGTATTCTAAGTATATTTAATCAACTAATTAATTCTTTAGTCATAGAACACCAAGAAGTTCCCTAGCCTATTCATCAAAGTATCAAAAAATATAATTATGAAAAATATTCATGCATACGATATGCAACACAATGAACTTTAAGAACCATAAGTCTAATTAAAAACCAAAAACAAAAAGATAATAATTTATGCAGACAACATAATGAGACCATTTGAGAAGCACCGTCATAAATCAAGCAAAAACTTCTTTAGTGTTTGTGTTCTCTTTTTTCTTTTCTTTTCTTTTTCTTTTTTTGTTTGGAAAAAAATATTCTGATTCTAAGTTTATTTAATCTAATTATTTTCTTTCTCATTGTACACCTTAGTTTTTTTTTTGCCAATTCGATTTAATTAGAATGTAGGTGTGTCACGTGCAACGCATGTGAGACTTTTCTAGTACATATCAAAGTGCTTGTGTTTTATAAGTCATAAATGGCAATCATACTTTGAAATTGCCCTCAGTTTTTAGGTTTTATGCATAATCACAGAGCTGAAAGCAAGGAAGAAATTGAAATACACTAGCTCAGTCTCAAAAAACCAAGACAAAGGAAATAAACACCACCACCATAAAGGGCGTTTATGGAAAATAAGAACAGATATATATTCACATTGATATAGAAACATTTTACCAGACAACACAATTACAGCAGTTAACAATGGCTTTTGTTGAATGTCCTCTTGGATAATCTCCAGATGCACGACGATTTCTTCGAACGACGGCCTTCGATCAGGGTTCTTATGCGAACAATCTTGTTTCTGCCTCGTCATAAGTCCAACCAGGAATGGATTTAGGTAATGTTGTCTTGTGTTCTTTCATTTAGATTAGCAATTTCTAAAAGTCTGCTCTGCTTACAAAATTCACTTGTTGCTTCATATTATAACACAAAGGTAAACGAATTTTGACTTTGAAAAAATCAGAGATGACCACATCTTTTTCATTCGACAAGCTCTGCATTCTGATAATCTTGATGAAAATGATAATTTACATGAGAAGTATTTGTGAAGCAACTCACAGTTGGATTGGTTCAGGGAATATGACCGAAGGTAGATGTGGTTGTGAATCTTCATATGCTCGTCTATCTGCCATTGTTTTTGGATCTTCTCCTCTATTTGATGGTCCTCCTTGGAACATCTGTAGACAAAGCTAACTGGTAAGCATCATCTGAAAAGAATCTGCTAGTATATAACTGTACAGTGTACAGAATCTAGAGACGCTTCAGACGAAACATGCCCAGATTACGTCGAAGAACAGATCAACCACAATTACTAAGCACAAGATCTACAGCGAAAGAGGGACAATGCTAGAAAGGGTCCAGGGTGTTCAATCTTGGTGGATTATGGCATGAGGTTTATGTTGATGTAGATAATTCATACCTCTGCAAACATGCAAGAAAAACATATAAAAAGATAAGAGTGCACGCTACCAAATATATGTCGAGGGAGGCTGTAACATGTACCTTGCTATATCCAAAGGATATGTAATGACAGTCGGTGGGTCGTCTTCCTTTCTTTCTCAGTACATTGTATAAACTTCCTTACCGTTTCCATAGGTACTCAGTGAGGAAGATGAAGCGATGAGGGTGCTTTAGAACACCAAGGAACTGCACTATCTTAGGGTGATGCAACTTCGCCGACAACCCAAACTCCTTTATAAAGTTGTCCCTGCAGAGCAAACAGCTAACAAAATCAAAGACACCTCAATTGTATATATATGTTGTCAACTTCTCTTACTTATCAGTGAATTGTTGCACCTCAACAAACATTTCTACTTTACTTGTATGTTTCAACACAAGGTAAAAGGGAGCATGTGCAAAGATGCACTCTAGCTTACATGGGTTGATGAGCTTTTCTTAAAAAAGAAAATTCTTTTAGAAAGCACAAGAATAAGAAAATATTCTTCGCAAAATCACTAAATCAGCTTCACAATTCCTGGGACATCAATTTTATAAGGAATCCAATTCCCTTGCAGTAAAAAATACGAATTAAATTCACATCTAACTACAATCACGGTATCTTAAATCGTATTTGGATTCTCTGCTTTGCTACTTATGCAGGCACGATGTACTATGCCATTTTGCACAAACAAATGATCAGTTAGTTTAAAAGTAGTGACTTCATATGGACACAATGCTACCCCTTTATCAAATGCTTCAACCAAGCTTTACCACTCTTTAGTCCAACACCTTCTTCCATATACACAAGGATTGGCTGCAACACTACCACGTGCAATTTTCTACAGGACAACGCTTATTGCAGCAGGGATAACAGAACCTGCCTCAATTCTATATTCCCAAACGGCAACGATGCATTCCGGCACGGAAAACTTGCATCAGATACCTTTACACTGGCTTCTACTGGTGGCCAAACTGTGTCAATTCCTAATATTACATGTGGATGCTGGTTTAACGATAGTCACAGAGTTAACAAAAGTCGTCTTGATACTGAATCAGGCGTCAGCCTAGCAGGTGGAAGAGACTCAAAATTTCAAATGGAAGAACATATTGTTTTTGCAGCAACTTCTGTACCAAGCCACTTGACTAAGTAAACTTCAGCATAAGCACCCTAATTTATAGTACAGATAGCATTTTAAAAGGGTCAATTTTAATTGAAACTAGATACTGAAGAAGATCATAATAACTTCAATTTAGGAGTAAGTTTTAGGAAGACAAGAAAAATCAAAAGATTTACAAGCAGCTTAATAGGAGATTGCCTAGACTATCAGGTAAGAGATTACTTTCATCCATGTCCGCCTCGGCTGGATCTATTTCACAGCGTCGTGTTGGAGGGTTTATTCCCATCTGTAACAAGCAAATTAAAATGAAATACCAGCATACATATACTTGCTCACACAGCCAGATTTCCAATCATAAGTGAAACAGAGACAATTTCCTAGTCTAAGAAACAATGCAAAATTTCGCGAAGATTAAAGTATAGACAATTTCTGTAGCGTGAAATAGAGACAATTTCTGGTAAAGATCGATGAGAAGTACATACAGGACCTGTTCCACATGTGCCTCCAGGATCATGCAAATGTCCTGATGGTTAAAGCTACGAGCATCAAAAAGTGGCTGCAAGGTATTCCAAGGGAAACCTTTGTGGCGCATTCAGTTCGTGAAACAAGGTAAATAGGTCTCTACAAAGACTGCATGCCAACCAACAGACTACGACGCCAAGGTATGAAAAAGAAGGGATAGAAGGCAATAGAGAAACCTAAACTAGTACAAAAGCAACTACAATTCCAGCTTAAAAGCAGATATGTAGTATCCTCAACAGTTTTACAATAAAAAAAGCAAAAGAAAAATTTGAGAGGTAAGACTACTAAGGAAACCTAGCTTTTCCTGGCAATCACTCATTTCGTCCACAAAGAGAAGCTCAACAACTTCTTCCCCAAAAATTCATACACAATAGTTGATCGTATGCAAGACAAATTCCAAAACAATAGGAAGAAGCTATAGTGAATTACTCTCGATGCATCACAATAACTACTCATTTAACTAAAGCCCCGAAATTCAGTAGAAATACCCCTGTAACCGAATGAGAGTAAACCAGAAATTGCAACAGAACAAAAATATCTGCATAAAATACATTACGAGTAAGTGCGTCCCAAGCACCTACCCATCGTGAGATAGTTAAACTGCGAATGATTAAAATCCAACCCTGAAGTTCTATAATCTACTTCAAATGGGAATACTTAAACTAAAACACACCGACACAAGCATGTACGTGGTTCAACAATCTCTTGCCTACGTCCACAGGAGGGATTGAAACTTCACTATCTTGGAGTCAAAAGTTTACAGTATCAACCATAGAGATCACTCCTCTCTGTTTTTACACAATTCAATCACACTAGCACTACCTTTCAAGAACAAGAACACTACTCTATCACCTAGCTTTGCTCAACTCTCCTGTGACAAAGTTTCTCTCGTGTTTTCTCTCTTGTTTCTCAGCAGTGTTACAGATGATCATCGACTTCTTGAATGTGACTTGACTTGTAGCTGTAGCTCTCCTGCAAACGTCCCTTCAAAACCAACTTGTAACTTGCAACTGCCAAAGGAATAGAATACTCCTCATGTGCATGTTTTGTACCATGCACGTGTGTTCCTCCAAATCATCAATTATGAAGCTCATTGCAAAGTGAAAATGGGTCTAAATAGCCATTTGCGTAACTATTACTATACCATAATTTTAGCTATAAATCTAATCCTCTTTGACAATTATGCACTCACTTAAAATACAATTGTTTACTAACCATATTTTTACGTTACTTTATTCTTTACTCAATCTTTTCACTTTTATATGAATTTCACTAAACCTTAACTACAAAAAAACATTGGAGGATGAGGATGAGTAACGGTGGATTTCAATACCATTTTTCTTTCATCGTGAATCTGAATTACGGGAAAATAATGGAGGATAAGTAATGGTGGATTTCAATCTGTCAGCATCTAGCGTGCATATCTTGCATCCATTCTTCTAATTTTATGCTTTGAATCCTAGTTGCAAATTGCAATATGATTCAACGGAGAGGGAACCGATAATCGTTGCGAGTGGAAATAGCTTGAGCGTCACCGGAGTCCGGGCGGGGAGTTTTGCCGTTGCTATTCCCACGTAATTTAATACTCCCTCCGTTTCGAAAAGAATATCATTTTAGCTATTTTTGAAGAAATTAAGGATTAGTATTTAATTAATATGTTTTGTGAAATAAGAAAATAATCAATTAAATTAAGTAGATTGTTTAAGATAATATTGAAAGAATTGTAGTTTTTCTGGTAAAGTGACACTTATTGTGAAAATTATCAAAGTATCTAAAATGACATTTTTTAAACAGAGGGAGTACTTGTACAAGGCACAATGCCCTCTTTTAGCAAAACTTTTTTTTAAAGTTATTTTCCCCGCTATCAACCGAATTTTACAAAGGTTATTCATGTATTTACCTAAAAAATACAACAAAAAAATTAACGACGTGATCTTTTTTTCTGGAAAAGGAGCATAAGCTAAATTATTGAAAAAAATCGTACAATTCTAAAATCATATATGAATCTCGCACAAGAATATAAAACCATAGAGAACCTCAATATACATGAAGTTGAAAAATTCGCTTTCCACACATATATGTGCGCGCACGCGCAAAAAAAGAGAAAAAAAAAAGAAAAAAATGAAAAAAAAGGTGAAGAATTAATGCAAAAGCAAATAGTGTGATAACTTTGATAATAATAATATTACATTGATATTTTGGCCCTCCATTAAAAAAAAATGTCAATGAAGTGCTTAAAATTGATGTTGGTTTATTCTACTGCTATTCCTGATTTTTTATTGTTTTATCTACAAATATTACATCATCAACCCAAGCAACAATGTTGAATGCCAAGCCTTCCAATACTCTAGAATAGCTCTCCAGCACTGCCTGTCCTACATCCTGCAAAAATATTTAACTAAATAATTCAATATCTATGTTAAAACCTTGATTTTTATATTGAATGATATTATGCATGCGCATAAGTCTGTGTATGAGGTGTTAATTCGGACGATTTGATTCGTTTCAAGTCCACCCCCATTAAAATTATAGGTCAGACTAGGTTGGGTTAAAGCTCCATTGGGCTAATTTTCCTTAAAATATAATTAAATTTGTCAATCGGGTCTATACCAGACTAAGCCCCGACAATACTTCAGCTACAATTCCTACGGGAAGTTTGCATAAAATGTTGGGTGAGTTGGGGTAAGTTTATTGGGCCCGGCTGGACCGGGCTAATTTAACCACATTTTGTTTGTGATACAACGAACCAAATTCTAAGAAATTGAATTCTAATTTGCAAATGTTAATTCGAATCCCAATTCAAATCCGAATATTAATTGAATATTATTTAAAAATATATTTGATTCGATTCGAATTTAGAAAATTCTTTTTAGTTTATTTTATTTTTATATTTTTTAATTTTGTTAAATATTATAATATCTATATATTCCTTTTAAAATTTTCAATTAAAACTTTTAAATAATATGTATTATTTATAAGTTTATTTTAAATATATATATATAGTATTATATATCTTAAGAATTAAATGCATAATATATAAACGAATTGAATGTTAGAATTATCGGAATTGAATTCAAATATATTTGCATTTGAATTCGAAATTATATGGATATAAAGTTAATTCATATTCGATTTCAAATCTAAATTTTCCAAATTCGAATAATTTTAATCGAATTTGAATCACGAATGAAAATTATTTAATTTGTTTACGGGCCTAGATTAGAGAACTTGCCTTGTTATATTGAATCTTGCTGGTATCAAGCGTAGTCTGCGAAAGTTCCGGATAACGTTGCTTCAAGCAAAACAAGAGAGTTTCAGCTCTTTCTGCCAGGACATGATTCTTATCATCCCTGTCTATATCAGACATGAGATCTTTCATAACGTCCCACGACGATTTCGAGTGAGCCATGCACATTTTCCGACGCCACGTGTGCATCGACGCCTCGACTTTGTCGGCGAGCTCCAGGGCTTCGTGCTCGGAGCTTATGCGGAGAGAATCAAGAAGCTGGTCAGGTGAAAACTTCTCTGCATTGTACATGTAGCGGTAGATTGTGTCCCCTACTATTGCTTTTCCACTCTGTAGTTGATTTAAAATGTTAAATCAACTTTTGCTTATTTACAAAAATACTTAGAACCAAAAGTATGTTTAAAATATCATTTTAAATCTGACTTTTATTTATTTACAAAAATACCTAGAATAAAGTAGAATTAGTTAAAAGAAGCAAATGGCAACTACTGAAAATCTGGTTTTAATTGAATTGATTGCAAACACTTGCCAATTTCAATTTGAAATTAATTGGTTGCAAACATCCTCTAAAAGCTAATTATATAAAGTATACACCACCAAAAAATTATTTTGAGAAGCTAGTGTTAGATTACTTTAAGTTAATTCTTGCCAAAAACGCCTTATTTTCACACACTATCTAGTCAATAAAAATTAATTTAAATCACTTTTTTAAAAGTACGATCAAATTAATTTAAATCTCGTCTTCAAAAGCGCAAAAAAATAAAATTACCTTAGGGAGGGAAGCCATGTACGATTCTGGAATCTGCATCTCAGCAAGAATCGCGCTGTTTATCGCCATGGCGGCCTTGTGGATTTGGCTAGCGCAGTCGCGTTTTTGGTTCAAATGTTTGGTGGATTTCACTGAGAGGCCACCATTTGCTACACAAGGAATAGGCAGCCACCATTTTTCCTCCTTGCGTTGAGGCTGTGGCTGAATGATCCTCCGGAAAGAACCCGACCGGGTCGAGTTGCCCGACATGCTTCCCTGTTCTGCATACCAAAATTCAGTCTCCTGAAAGCTGTCCAATACATCCTGTTTCCATGAAAAATGTTATCATCACCTTTCTGTTTTCGTAGAGGGGATGGGCTGGGCTCAATTATAGCCGGCCAGAAAAGTGGACCAGGCCTATAAAATGGCAGCCTGTAGTTGGATGGGCTTGGATTGGCAGCTCAATTTGCCAGCTCTACCATTTTTTAGGGCGAGCAAAAATTATAGATCACGATAACAGAAACATAAAATCGATTCTGTCACAATTATAAAAATAAAAAAACCAAAAATCATAAAACATTTGAAATTGAATTTCAAGCGAACCGAACAGAATCGAACCAGATCGGTCTCATATTCAGTTGACCAATATATTTTTATTTAAACTAATAACTATAGCTAGATACTTTTCAGAAAAATAACTATAGTTTAGATATGATAAATACAACAAACCATTTAAACTAATAAATCAATAAATTAAAGTCTGACAAAAAAGACGAAATGAAATATATTACTAGGGTTATATGTCCACTCATAATTCAGTTGAGCGCTGTTAAATTGGTGTTTTTTTTTCTTAATATCCAAATCGAACTGATTAAAACAAATTCTTTTGTAAGTTAACCTTCGAGTTATTATTTAAAAAACCGAAACAAATGTCCTATTCGGTAGGTTTTTTCAGGTTGGACCGATCTTTGCTTACCCCTACTACTTTCGTACTATCTATTAAAGTACTCAGATTTAAGTTGATATTTACCAGGAGTATTGCATCAAGTTTTCTCAAGGCAGGGAGGTTGATGTAAATATCTGATCTTGGCCTACTTGTCATCACCTGAAATTTGGAAAAAATTACCTTGTTAGAAGGAAGAAAGTGGGAACAAATTATCTTTTTACCTCATGCGGTAAAAATTGTTTTACCTCTAAAGTTGTTCCATCTTTTAGTGTCTGTAGTGAGGGACTAAACTCTACTATGTAATCACATACAGATAATAGACAGTTCATCTCTCTCTTCCACATCAGCTTTTTGTCAGTGTGCAGTGGCTCTAATCTCTGGTGCTGACCAAATACAGAAGCTGCATTGCAAGTAAAATCTTGAGAAAATGCTAGAGAGAGAGAAAGATACAAATAGAGCTATCGAGGTGACAATTCAAGCAGTCCAATCGGACCTATTAGACTCGATAGTATTCTGGTCAAGATTTTTATGGTCTAGTCTGCTTAAATTGTTGGACAGGCTAGATTGGATTGGCGTATGGAGTCAGGTTGATTTTGCCACCTCGAGATAAAGATGTACATACCATAGAGGTTGGTTATGGCATTTGAGATTGATACAGCAGTGCAGACACCTTTCCCACTTCCAGACATGTCCTCGCCCAGCAACAGTTTTGAGAATCTCTCCTTCATCAACTCCAATTCTTTAATATTTTGTCAAACAATAAACAAAGTTTAGCTTACTCCTATAATTACATCTTGCCACATGATTTCACAAATAATATTTTTAAGAAAAAAACATATATCTGTCAGTTGTCACATGATCAAAACACACACAAAAAGTGGCAAAATGAAACAAATTAAAATTACAAAATTCACCACTAACCTGCAGATATTGACTTCCTAACATATAAAATCAAATGTAACTGCTTAATACTCGATTCAAGATCGTGAATACGTTTGATAAAATTTTAAACTTGATCCGAACTCAATCTCGATAAATAAAATGTGTTATGATTAGTGTAAAGGTATCAAACCATTAAGCTCGACTCAATCAGAGTCCTATTCAAGCTCTACTCAGCTAATAACCAAACAAGTTACAAAACACTCAAAGCTCTACTCGACTCGACTCATTCAACTTCCACATACACATGAATACACAAACAGACACAGGGGAGGGACAGAGAGAGATTGAAACTTGAAAAGCCATATATATACATACCTAAGTCCATGATCTCTTCATCCAAGCCATGCTTATGCTGCCTCATCCCTAACCGGGATAAGGCAGCACGAGCCGGGGACTTGAGTCCCTGCCAGCTCAGCGGAGACGCTACTTCAGAACAGCTATGATCATCGGAGAAGAAGGCTGAGGCCTCCGAGTTAGTCCTACAATACGCGAACGAGTCGCTACTCGTAAGCGAGTAACTCGTCCTTTGATCCACAGATGAAACAGAAGGCTGATATCCCAACTCATAACTCTCATCTGAACTTGTTTTGCTCTCCATTATTATTCACAAGAATAAAAAATCTGAACCTGTAAAGTATTATACACAAATTCAAGATTCTGGAATCTGTTCTTACTGAGAAAAAGGGATTTGAATTGAATGTTTGAATGCGAAACTACCCGGGAAAACAGATCAAAATTTGTAGCATGTAACAAAGCTATTAAAGAAAGAAAAAAGCAAGAAAAAGAGAAGGAAATGTCACTGTTCTTATACCAGAAGTTTCTTGTAAAAAGCAATGCAAAATGCTGGAGACGAACACAATTTATATTTAAATTGAAAAAATACTAAAAGAGTGGGGCTACCTCAATTCCTCTAAATACACTCTACAACCAAATTAATCCTTTTTAGTGTACGACAACATTTGTAAAATGTGTTCGGAGACGCCAACCTAACACCTTAAAACAGACTTGGCTGGTGTAACGAACACAATTACATATGTTGAGCTAAAGTGATCGAACACTTTTTCTAAAGTGTATTTCGAGGAAATCAGGGTGTTAATAACCCGCAGATTAGAAAACATTTGAAAACTAAAGGTAAACAGGCAGTTAGAAAAGAAAGCAACGGTATATTATCTTTACATACCTTTTAATGGTGACCACAATTTGAATTTGAACAGTGGGAAATCAAGGCTACCGTTTGGAACATATCTTTTTCACACTTTTTCCTCACAAATCTTGAATTACAAGCCACTGATCAACAATTTTATTTAACCCAGAAAAATATAATGGGCTTTGCTGGAAACATAAACTGCTATGATGTATATTAGTTGGAAATGGAGGAATTATGATGGTGGTTATATCGGTACTACTATATACATAACCATAAAATTATTTTGATAAATAAATTAATATTAAATTAATTATTTCTTGGTAAATTATTAGGCTTGATGCTTCCATGGACTGAAGGGCTGCTCATCATGCAATGTTTTGTATTAAAAAAATTAATCTGTGGGGGGAGATAATATTAATTAATATAATCATATAAAGATCAATATTCATTTGCATGTACTAAGTTTGACTCTAGATGTTCCAAATAATAAAATAGTAGGTAAAAGTCAATTATATCTTAGTTACTTATTTTAGGGTTTTACTCAAAAGTAAATGGGTTATTAATATTTCCCCTCCTCCCCCCAAAATAGTGCAGATTTTTTGTTTTCGTTTGTCTCGAATTATAGTTACTTTTCTTAGTAAAATAATATCCTCTTCGTTTTAAAATAAGTATCGTTTTAGATAAAATAATTTTTTTCAAAATAAGTGTCACATTAACAAAAAAAACTACAATTCTTCCAATTTTACTCTAAACAAGTTACTTAATTTAATTGACCATTTTCTTAATTCACAAAATATTCCTAATTAAAGGAATTTTGTATAGATATATTTACCATTTTTACTCATTCTTAATTTCTCAAAAAATAGCTAAAACGACTTTCTTTTTGAAACGGAGGAAATATAATTTCTCTAAAATATCTTACTTAATGCTTGTTGCCTTGTTGAGATTAATCATTAATTCCAAGTACTCCAAAATAAGGTATAAAAGGAATTGTTTTTATTATCTTTAAGTTCTAAGTACATTATAGATGTTTTTTACCCTACATAAAAAGCAAATGTGATTATAGTTTTAGAACGACTGAAGTATATAAATATTTTTAACATGTTGATCAAAATAGAACTTAGAATCGTAAATTATGATGTTGCGTTCGTGATATTCTATATTCTGACCTTGGATCTCATATTGATGTAGTGGGGGAAATTACACTATTTTGTGTTCGTCTAAATTATTATGATTTAGTTAAATAGTGTGTAATATTCATGTGTTGTTATGAAAAAATATATTTCCTTCGTCTCGTTTAAAGCTATCTATTTATTTTTTCGATCCGTCCCAATTAAAGTTGTCATCCCAAAAAGAAAACTAATCCCACAATCCTCACTCTAAAAATCTCAACCCTCAATCTTAACGTTTTAAAAAATCAAAGAAGTGTTGTTTCTTAACATTCGTGTCCGGTCAAAGTGGTAACTTTAATCGGGATGGAGGAGTAACTATTTATTTAATTTGATTTTTTTTTATTCTTGACGAACCTTAGTCCAATGGATAGACGTGCGCACCATAATTAGCCTCTTTTTCGGATGTGTTAGACGTGCGAATGAGTGGTACGAGTTAAAGGAGGAGTGTTTCGATAATTAAATAATAGTCAAATCATACAATTAAAGAATTAGTTGATGAGATGAATTTAGTAAGTTCATTTATTAAAATTTAAAGAAATTTATGTTATTTAATTCATATTTCAAAAGATCTGATCCTGTTTCTTTAATATCAAGAGGGTGTTTGGCTGAGCTTATAAGCTTCTAAAAACATTTTATAAGATATTTAGGAGCTTATAAGCTCTTGCAAAGTGTTTGGCAAAAAGATGTTTAGGAGTTTATAAGATCAAAAAATAAGCTTTAAGTGCTTATAAGATCTAAAAAAAATAAGTTGCTATACCCCAACTTATTTCCATCTTATTTTTTAAGATCTTAATTATTACACTCAAATTTCACACACAATTCACACACTACACACTCTACACACATTACACACATTTCACACACTACATACACTACACACACTTCACACACTACACACATTTCACACACTACACACACTACACACATTTTACACACTACACGCACAACACACACTTCACACACTACACACATTTCACACACTATACACACTTCACACACTACATACATTTCACACACTAATCAAAATGTGCATTTAATATTAATTTTTAAATTAGACCCCAAATTTATAGCTAAATCACTATATTCAATTGCAAGCTTATAAGCTCTTTTATCCAAACACTTTGTTAACTTATAAGCTCCTTAAAAATGACATCTTATAAGCTCTTGAAACAACTTTTAAGATGTTGAAACTTATAAGATGTTTAAAATAAGTTTAGCCAAACACCCAGTTATTCGTACAATTTTGTTATTTAGTCATTCATACAATTTTTAATTAATAAATAAGCCATGCGTGGCCGCTAGTGACTAGTCCACACTTTTAAGCTATTACTACATAATATATATTGAAGATGAATTTTGATAAAGGACAATATTTTGGATAAGTTTTTTTTTAATCTTGTAGGTATAGAAAAATAATATTTGTTGTAATTTTTTTCTGATATTTTTGGGATATTTGTTGTAAAAATATTTATTTATAGTGGAACTGAAATAATCACCAATTTACGATGACACAAATTCTTTTTTCACATTGTATCAACAGTACACACAATAAAACCCTAACTCTCTCTCGCTCGCATTTTTTTCTCATCCCTGTTCCTTCTACTTCTGCTCGCCAAACTACTTCTGTTCGCACAACAGCTTCTGCTCGCCCCTGCTTCTACTTGCGTTTAATTCTGCTCAATTGATTCTCCTACGCGCTACTGTTTTTGCCCCTCCTCTGATCCACTATCATGGCTGCTACTGATATCAATAATGATTTTGTTCCTCTCACCACTCTCATCCACATGGTCAAAATACCCCTCACCTCTTCCAACTACTTGCTTTGGAAGGGTCAATTTCTCCCTATGCTCAAGCTTGCAGATTTGGATTCCTATGTTGATGGCTCTAATCCCGTACGTCTCTCATCAAGATTCGAACAAAGAAGTCACAAATCCGGCTTACAAAACTTGGTGTAAGTATATACCATGATCGGGTCCTCAGTCTTTTGCTCTCATCTCTCACCGAAGAGGCCATGGGCGAAGTCGTTATACTTACGATTGCTCGTGGCGCATGGCTTGCGCTAGAGAACGCCTTCAGTTACTCGTCTTCCTCTCATGCTCAGCAACTCCATGATGAACAAGATAGGTAACTCTTCTTTCATGGATTTTACTCGTCAATTTAGTACTCTTTGTCACAAGCTTGCAGCTATTGGTGAAATCGTTTCCGAAAGCGACAAATCTCGTTGGTTTCTCCGTGGTTTGGGACCCCAATTTCAAACCTTTACCGATGTTCGGTTTGCTCTCACCCCTCCGCTCACCTTCCTTGACCTCGTCAGTCAAGCCCGCGATCACGAACTTCGTGACGGGCCCATCATATAGATGATAGCCCACTGCATGATGTTGTGTTTCATGCTGATCGTGGGTCTATTCTCGGTCGCCCTCTAGTTTCACAAATTTTTTGCCCAACAGGTCGTGGGTCATCATCCGTTGTTGCCCCTCGCCCCGCCACGCGTAGCCCCTACAGCCGCTCGTACACCCCCAAGTGCCAAATCTTCCAAGGCCCTCATTATGCCAATCGCTGCCCCGATCGTTATGTTGGCATGCCACCCCTCGTCCTCCGCCAATTTAGCTCAAGCTCTTGCGACCCAATCGACTGTCAATCCCTTCTATTCTGGCTAGTTTATTGACATCGGGGCATCGGCCCATATCACTTCGTCTCCTTCTACATTGGATTTTGCCATTCCCTATACCGGTAATGGTACTATCATCATCAGTAATGGTGACTCTCTCTCCATTTCTCATTCTAGTTCTAAATTCATTTCTTGTCAATTCAATTACGTGACATTCTTGTTGTTCCGTCAATTACAAAAAATCTTCTCTCTATTAGTAAACTGACTTCGGACTTACCAATTGATGTTTTATTTTCTGATAAATTTGTGTGTTACAGAATCGCCTGACAAAGAGCATTCTAGCTCGGGGAACATGTAAGGATGGACTTTACGTGGATTCTAGTCTCCAGCTCTTGTTGTTGCCCTTAGTAGTTCAGTTACCAAGTCTTCTCTTGATTTATGGCACTCCCGTTTGGGACATGCCTCTTACGCTGTCATTCATTTATTACATAAGTTAGGTCTCTTGGCCATTTCGCCCTTTTTACCTAAAACTACAGTATGTTCTACGTGTCAATTGGTTAAAAGAAAAAATCTTCTTTTCCTTTGAATGATAACCGTGTGTCTACTGTTTTAGATTTAATTCACTATGATTTGTGGGGCCCTGCTCCCGTTGATTCATGCGATGGTTTTCGTTATTATGCCATCTTTGTTGATGATTTCTCTCGTTTTTTGTGGCTTTATTCCCTGCATACTAAATCTGAATTTTTTGATGTGCTTACTCATTTTTTTGCTCTCATTGCCAACATGTTTCGACAAAAAATAAAATTTTCCAAACTGACGGCGGGACTGGATTTAACAATAATTGTGTTCAAAATATTTTTGCTTCCCATGGCATTCAACATCGTATGTCTTACCCCCTATACCTCGCAAAAAAATGGTCGCACTGAGCGTAAGCATAGACATATCACTAAAACTGGTATTTCTCTTCTTTTGCATGCTCAAGCTCCTGCAAAATACTGGTTTGATGCTTTTTTTACTGTCGTTTACATTATTAATCGACTCCCCACCCCTCTCTTAGATAAGAAACATTGCTTTGAATTACTATTTCATGTTTCCCCTTGTCACTCTAATTTTAAAGTTTTTGGTTGTCGTATTTTTCCCTACATTCGGGATTACGCCCCTCATAAGTTGGCTCCCCGTAGTCAACCTTGTATTGTTTTAGGATACAACACTGTTCATAAAGGGTTTAGGTGTTATGATCTTGTGGCCTCTTGTTTTTATATTACCCGTCATGCAAAATTTGATGAAAATGTGTTTCCTTTTTCTGATCATATTTCTCCGTCTACTAATAATTTGGAAGTGTCACGGTTTTTGGATCACTTGGCTCCTACTGATTCTGGCCTTTCTTTCGCTAATGCCAAAGGGCTGTCAAAATTGAGCAACACCATTTCCTTCCCAAGCCCATCTACGGGTCCAAGCTCCTCCATCCAACCTCCAGTCGTGGCCCATACCCCTTGCCCTCTATGTCCCCAGGCCCATTCTCCTTCCTCCACCCCGCCTGGCCCAAATCCTTCCTTTGCACCCACTTCGCCAAAAACCCCTACTCCTGGCCCACCACCAATTATTTCCCTTGGCCCACAACCAATTATTTCTCCAGGCCCTCCTCCCATTAATTCCCCTACCCTTAATCCCATTAATACCCCAGCCATCCCATTTTCTCCAGCAAGCCCACTTGTCCATACCACCAATCCCGTGCCCCCTGTCCCATGGCCCCACTTGCTCCAATGCCCCCATGTCCCTCGACTCCGTCTACTCATTCTATGCAAACGCGGGCCAAGTTCGACATTTTTAAACTAATTTTTCTTTGTGGATATTGCTTGTAACAGTTTATTGTCTTCTTTGTCTACCTCTGCAAAACCCAAAGGTTTTAAATCTGCCTTAAAATCTCCACATTGGTTGTCGGCAATGCATGATAAAATGGATGCCCTTGACTCCAATGGCACATGGGAATTAGTTCCCCATCCACCAAATGAAAACATTATTGGTTCCAAATGGATATTCTATACCAAATATACTGCCGATGGTACCGTTGATCGCTACAAGACACCGCTTGTTGCTCAAGGGTTCACTCAAATCCCAGGTTTTGATTTTTCACATACTTTCAGTCATGTGGTTCGTGCCGCTACAGTTCACGTCATTTTGGCTCTTGTTATTCAAAATAAATGGCCCTTACATCAACTCGATGTCAAGAAATCATCTTTGCATTGTCATCTTACCAAACCTATCTTCATGTCTCAACCACCGGGGTTTGTTGATCCTCTTTTTTCAGACCACGTTTGTAAGCTCAAGAAAGCTCTCTATGGCCTTCGCCAGGCTCCGCGTGCATGGTTTGATTGTTTTAGTAATTTTTTACTTTCTTTGGATTTTTCTCGCAATCACTCTGTTACTTCTTTATTATTTATTCATCGTACTGACTGTACTATCTATCTCCTTCTCTATGTTGATGATATTATTGTTACAGGCAGTAATTGTGGATGTTCTTCGTACTTTTATCTCTCGCATCAACACCGAGTTTTCCATGAAGGACCTAAGTCGGCTAAACTATTTCCTCGGTCTTAAGATTACTCACTCTAGTTCCTGTTTGTTTCTTAGTCAAGCAAAATACGCACATGACATCCTCTCATGTGCTTCTCTCCTTGAATCCAAACTTGTCTCTACCCCAATGGTGGCTGGTGAATCTCTTGTTAGCACTAGAAATCTATTCAAGGATCCCACCTTATATCGGTCTCTTGTTGGGGCACTTCAGTATCTTACCATCACTCATCCGAATCTCTCGTTTGTTGTTAATGTCAGCCAATTCTTACACAATCCGACAGATGATCATTTCCTTGTTGTTAAAAGGATCCTTTGCTATGTTAAGGGTACAATTCACTATGGTCTTTCGTTTACCTCTGCTTTGGATCCCACCATTCTTTGCTACTCTTATGCTGATTGGGCCCGTTGCGTGAAAACTCGTCGTTCGACATATGGCTATGCTATCTTTCTTGGGGGAAATCTTAACTATTGGAGTGCCAAGAAGTAACCCACTATTGCCAAATCAAGCTGCGAATCCAAATATAATGCTCTCGCTCATGCTGCTCGGGAAATGATTTGGCTTACCTAGCTTCTCAAAGAGCTTCACGCTTTGCCTATTTCACGTCCCCTCCTCTTGTGCGATAACAAAAGTGCACTTTTTTTTAGCCAAAATCCTATAGCTCATTAACGCGCCAAGCATATCGACATTGATTGCCATTTTGTTCAGGAGCGTGTTACTAGTCAACGTCTTGACACGAAGTTTGTTCCCTCACATCTACAGTTGCTCGATATTTTTATTAAGAGTTTATCCCATCCCATTTTCGAGTTATTTCTTTCCAAGCTTCGTGTTTCACAAAATCCCACACTTCGCTTTGGAGGGAGGGGGGGTGATAAGGATAATATTTTAGATTAGTTTTTTGTAATCTTGTAGATATAGGAAAAAAATACTTGTTGTAATCTTTTCTTGATATTTATGGGATATCTGTTGTAACAACACTTATTTGTAGTGGAACTCAAATAATCACCAATTTACGGTGACACAAATTCTTTTTCTCACAAACTTTAAAGTTTAAATATAAAATGAAGTTTTAATACATGCATACATGCACGTATGGTTTTATATATTATATCATATCGCTAAACATGTTTTAACATATTACTATAACTTAATTTATTTATTGATTAAATATTATAAAAAAATTTCAGAATTTTTTTTCCTGATCTGTTAATTTAAGACCGGCTACACTAAATTCGAATGAAAGAAAACCAGATTAATCACCGAAAACATTAGTTGTAGAATATAATAAATCAACCTTTCAATACATGTGTATAGAGAAACAAATTATCAAAAGAGAATTACACAATTTTTTTCATTATCTTGGTCAATTTATGTGGGTCATACTTTGTCAGGTTGACTCTCGAAGATCCGACTGCAAGAATCCGTGCTTATGTTTGTGGAGAAAATTGGGATTTATTTTTTAAAGATTGTCGGACTGTCGATAAGCTGACGGAGATGCGGAACAAGTTGCTTGGAGTTGGCAATGAAGATAGCGGGTCAACTGTTGCCCGAAACCCACCATGGATACAGTGTGGCGTGCTTTCTTATTACACCGATCAAAATGATGTTTTGGGCAGTAGGAAATATTATATCTGTGACACTGTAGCTGTCCCCTGATCATGGTTTCTTAATAGTATTACCTTATTTTGTATACAACATCGTAATATGTTGTACTCTGTTATGAAATGTTTGTACATAGGTTTAGTGAAGTAGGATTTTAGTTTGGCTACAGAATATTGTGTTGCTTTTTGCTAAATATATCATCTCCTCTATCTTTAAAGTAGCAGTTAAAAAAAAAAAAATGAATTTCGGCTATTCTGGCATCAGAGACCGAGACGACCGAGAAATCGGTCAAAACGGAATGAAAAAAAAAAAACGTGTTCTACTTTCACGAATGGAATTGAACGTTTAGCTATTCCGACAGAAACAGAACGGAATGAATAACAAAAAGAAAAGCATGTTAGAACCGACCGAAAAAAACGTTGCGACCAGTAGATTTGTTTGAAGGCATCACCATATTTGAATTCTGCAAAACCTTTCTCTTTGTTAGGGCTCAATTGGCTTTTAATCTATGTATAGAGAGAAAGAACTGACGTGTATATATAGAGAGAAATAACGGAATTGCATGAAATCAGAAAAAAAAAAATCCACAATAATACTATATCTCCTTTTATTTTAGATGTTTGAGGTTTTGTATCTGTTGTTAAAATTTAAAATATTGATGGACAAGACGAACAAGATTACTACATAAAAATAAAAATTTGGAAATAAAAACAGTCTCTGTAATGGGCCAACAGTGGCCCAACTCTTAACCATACAAATGGGCTGCTAATCTGGGCCCAGCAATAGCAATCAAAGGTTGGGCCTTAGGCATAGTTATCCCATAAACTTTCCTCGTGTCAACATCTTCGGGCCTCAGGCCCGCAACTGGGGCCCAATCAACCGCGTGCAAAAGCCTAGCCAAAGCCATCAACACCAACGTCACGCCAAGCGGCGCGTTAGGGTATTTCCTTTTTCCGGCACTAAACGACAGTATCTTGAAGTCGGCTCCATGGGTTATCTTGACTCGACTCGGCTCTCATCAGCCGGCAAGTGCCTTTCCGGCTCGAACTCTTCCACTCTAACCCAAAGCTTGGTGTTGCGGCACAAGCCGTGCGCGTTGTTGAAGACAGGTGTCTTTCCCGAGATGTAGTAGCCGTTGATTGTGGTGGGCCAGGTCGATTCGTATGGAATGAGAAATGGGTCAGCTGGGTGCATCCGGAAGGTTTCGCGGACTATGCAACGCAGTCAGTTGAGTTGGGCCAAGTCGGATTCTTGGATTATCCGATTTAGGCCCACTATTGAGTCCAGTTCTTGTTGGGCTTTTTTTACCAGTGCACAATAAACCTTATTATACACCAGCCTTATTGTACACCTGAGGTAGGTTTTAAGGTTTTAAAGGTTTTTTCAGGTTTTTATTTTTAGGGTTTAAAGCTTTTTTAGATTTTTAGGGGTATACAATAAGTCCTATTGTGCAATCTTGTGCACCCAAGTCGATTTTAAAAAAAGAGCATGAAAGGCCCCAACAAAACGTAAATAATATCTGTGAAGCAACTCTCTAGAGCAAAATTATTAATACTGTTTCGATAGCATATATAACCATTCATAGAAACTAGTATTAAAAATCTATATCTCAGAGCTGACTGCATGCAGCAAAACCGACCTCGCTTAATGGGTCAGTTCAATTCATTCGAAATTCAGATAGATTGAGCCACAAGAAATTAAGAATTTGATCTAAACTGTCATTGGGCTCCTCAAAGGCCAACTCAATAGACAATTGACCAATGTATTTTAAAAGGATGGGTTGTGTAGGTTGGACTCTCCAATTTTCAGGTCCAAAAAATTACAGGTCAGCCCAATCCCTGACTAATATGTAACATTGGCCCAATTAGAATAGTTTGAATTACCTGAATTGTCATCTTTATTAACAACACATGGTATAAATCTTTGAAGTTTTCCACCACCCAAAATTAAGGTGTAAATTAACTGAATCAAGTCGATCCAATGTCATGAAGAAGAAACTATTGGAAGACCGTTATTATCGTTGAATTTTAATTCCTTTTATTCTCCTTTATTTTATGTTAGAAATGTTAGTACTTACAAAGTTGCATTTACGCGTTTTTTAAGAGAGTGAGAGGGTACAACGTCATCGTTTGATTGGCAGAGGTGGTTAAATAATACAATATACCATCGAGCATACATCATTGATGACAATTATTTACTTAATGCAATTTTAATATTCTCTTTCTCATTTCTTCAGTAATCTTCTCCCATTTCTTCTTGTTACATATCAGTGCGTGTATTCTGTGTGTTTTCTCGCTCGTGAGTTCATTCATATCATCTGGTATCCGAGCACTCGGTCCTGCATTTATGGCTAAGAGCACCACCAACAGAGTTGAAGCATTAGAGGAACATGTCACCAGGTTAACCCAGGGGCAGGTTGCGATCTGCAGAGCGAGAACGAGTTAACCAACAGATAGATGGCATGAGGGACCTCACCAAATCCCACATCCTTGAAGCATTCATGGAAATGGGCCCAAACAAAGATAAGGAACCTGTTCACCCTACTGTAAATGTTGCTGCTTCTGGATCTAGGGTTTTAGGGAGAAATGATGTCGGTATCCTTGCTTGTAATCCCACCACTCATATGAATGAGCCCTTAGTAAACCAGAGGACACCAAAATTTGATTTTCCCAAGTTCAATGGTGAAAATCCACGGTCATGGCTAGGAAATGTCATATATATTTCACTTTCAACCATAGGACTAACTATGAGAAGATCATATTAGTTGCAATGAACTTTGACGGCTCGGTTGATCAGTTGTATGTTGATTATATGGAGGGAGAGGTTCTCTAATATGATTCTGAACCCATTTTTTAATGGTGAAGGGATTGGTATTGTTGCTCAGTTTAATAAACTAGAATAGAAGGGTGATGTACAGTCCTACATTCGAGAATTTGATGAACTAAAAGCCTTCATGGTGGAAAAAAATAGATCATTTACTAAAGACTACTTCATAGAAAGTTTCATAAGTGGTTTAAGGGCAGAAGTGGGCGAAATTGTAGAAATCATAAATCCAAAGAGTTTATTGGATACTATGAACTAGCCATCAAGCAAGAGCAAATGTTGCAATTGTTGTTTGAAGGGCATAAAAGAGCATCCAAACCATCCACTACTTGATAAGTAGAAAAATGTGCATTATTTATATTGATAAAAATGTAATTTTATTGCATTTTATTTATCATGCATTGTTATTTTTCTACTTATCCTCACGTTGAAGTAAAATACTCCAAAGTTTTGTTTATTGTAAAATTGCAGTGAATTTAGAGTAATTTTGGATTAACTAAAGTGGATCGACAAGTGAAGGAAGAACTGAGCCGGAATTAGCCCAGTTAAAAGACGAGCCACGATATACGAGGGCCGTTGGCCCATGAAGACGAGGAGTTGGCGTTAATAATTCGTTGGCCCATGAAGACGAGGAAGAGGCCCATTAGGGAATATGAGATAAAGAAGGGCAGAGGCCCATCAGTGCACATATAAAAACAAGGCAGCAGTCCATACAGCAGTCCATACGGATCCATACAGAAATTAAAGAAGTGCGTCCATACGGGAGTGAGGACGTGGGGAGCAGAAGTCGGCACGTTCCGACGAGTCGTCAATTCCGTTTGCTTTTAGTTTCCGTTTATTTTAATTATGTCTTTCTTTTATCAAGTTTTAGACAATAGTTTAGTTATGAGTAGCTAGGTTATTTTATACTAGTTTGAAGGGATGTTGAACCCTATTCGTTTTGATGATTAATGGATCCGTAATTGAATGTTGATTTATTATTTCCCAACTTCTTTGTGTTACTTGATCTTATGACCCATGATTGGTTGATTGCTTGATTTGATAGGGCCCGTCGAATTAGGTTATTAATTTATCACTGCTAGGTTATAAAATTGTAATCCGTAATTGTTATAATTTTATAATCGCGAGTAGCAATAACGATTGATTCGTTAGGGGTAACACAAATCTAGGCCATCCGGATCGAGCGTATGTATTTGGAGTCTAGTCTGACCTATTATCCTATTTATTAATGCGTTTAATGAATTAAACCTAGGGAGCGTTTTCTAGGTTGTTCAATTAAATAGGGTTAGCTAATGATCGTATCTTAGTTTACTATTCTTAAGGGATAATTTGGGCCGACAGAGCTTGTTGTCGGTCTAGGGTTAGAAGGTTGAGGGATAATAATCAGGTTTAATTAGTTAATTAATTTGTAGACGAATAGGGGATACTGAACTGAGAACTAGTATTACCTTATATTTGTTTAAGTCAAGTTAGTATTTGTTTAATTGAGTCTTTAAGGTCTTTTGCGTTATAATTGTTTATTTGATTAGTTAGTTAGTAGATTATTAAAACTCAAAACCCCCTTTATTTACTTTTATTGTTAATTATTAATATTAGAGGCATAATTAATTCATTCGCTCCTTGTGGGATTCGACCCTTACTTATCGCCCCTACTAGTTAGTAGGGGTAGAGAAGGTATTTAATTTGACGTGTCTCGACAGCGCGGTAACTACTCCTCAACACAACAGCGGGAAGAGTGATGGTGGGGGTTATCAAAAGCTTAAACCAACAATAGTCCCTCCTATGAAGAGATTGAGTCAAGAGGAAATAGAAGTAAGAAGGAAAAAGAACTTATGCTTTAATTGTAAGAAATTTATCATGTGGGCCATAAAAGCAAAAAGCTATTTGTGATAATCCACCTGATACAATAGTACTGGAAGAAATAGAGGAAGATGAGAAGGAACCAATCATATCACTCGATGCACTAGCTGTTAACAACCACCCTGATACAATCAAATTGGAAGGAAGGGCTAGAGGAAAAGAAAATCACTATTATGTTGGATACTGGAAGCACCCACAACTTCTTAGATCCATCTTCAGCTGATCAAATAGGCTTCCTGGTGGAATATACAACACCAATGCTGGTAACTGTGGCTGATCGAGGAAAGGTGGAATGTAACTCTAAGTGCTCACCATTTGAGTGAGAAATGGGTGATTGCAAATTTAGTTCAACAGTAAGATTGCTAAAATTAGGGGGCTGTGATATGGTTATTGGAGTAGATATGATGATTCAATTGGGACCAGTCACCTTTGATTTCAAGAAACATGTAGTGCACTTTGAAAACAAGGGAAAAAAATATCCATACCAGCTGCTAGACTAGATATCAAGATAAGTATGATCAAAGCTAAACAAATGCATCAAACCATCAGGAAAGGAGATGGTGAGTCACATGCCTATTTGTGTTTTACTGTGGGAAATAAGTAGCAGGGGAGGATAACAGAGTTGTGGAAAGTCAGTCTCTGATAAAGGAGTACAAGGGCATTTTTTAAACACCCACTGAGTTACCACCTCAAAGACAGTGGGATCATAAAATTGTCATCAAACCCAATAAGGAGCCTATCAAGCAAAAACCTTATAGGAATCCATTATTTCAGAGATTGGAGATTGAGAATTGAAAAGTGGAGTAATTCAGCCCAGTAACAATCCATATTCATCTCCTGTTTTATTAGTTAAGAAAAATGATGGGAGTTGGAGATTCTGTGTGGATTATAGGAAGTTAAATGCTATAACTGTGAAGGACATTTATCCTATACCACTAGCAGAGGAACTCTTGGATGAATTCAGGGGTGCTAAAGTGTTTTCAAAGATTAATTTGAGGGCTGGATACCACCAGATTAGAGTGGCACCTGATGATATATCCAAAAAAGTCATTGTCACTGCTTCTGGCCTCTATAAATCTAGAGTTATGCCTTTTGTCTTAACAAAATGCACCATCAACTTTTCAGACCTTAATGAACCAGGTATTTCTCTCTTTTTTTAAGGAGTTTGTACTGGTCTTTTTTGATGATATACTAGTGTAAAGTTCATCTATGGAAGAGCATATTGTTCACTGAGGAAAGTGTTTCAGTTGTTAAAAGATAATCAACTAACTCCATGCAAAGATGTCCAAGAGAACTTTTGGACAAGCTCAAGTAGAGTACCTTGGGCATAGCATTAGTGGGAATGGAGTTAGTGCTGATCCAGAAAAGGTGAAGGTAATAGCAAATTGGCCATGCCCTAAGACTGTGAAAGCTCTGAGAAGCTTTTTGGGATTAACAGGATACCATAGGAAGTTTGTCAGAAACTATAGAATCCTTGATAAGCCACTAACCACTCTTACTGAAAAAGGGACAATTTAATTGGGATGAGAAAACAAGTGAAGCATTTGAAACGCTCAAATTTGCAATGATTTCAGTCTCCAGTGTTGGGATTGCCAGACTTTACTAAACCTTTTGTGGTGGTGGTTGATGCTTGTTATGGGGGTGTTGGAGCTGTATCGATGCAAGAGCAGCATCCATTGGCTTATCTAAGCAAACCTTTGGGAGTTCAAAGTTTTGGACTGTCCATTTATGAGAAGGAATTTTTGGCTATTTTGTTAGCTGTTGAGAAATGGAGGCACTATCTAATCCATGCTCCCTTTATTATAGGAAATGATCAAACGAGCTTAATGTACTTGCTTGAGCAGAAAATTTCCACCCCTCTGCAACACAAGTACTTAACCAAGTTATTGGGGTTTGACTGCATAATTGAGTACAAGAAAGGGATAGAGAATAGAGCAACAAATGCTCTATCAAGTTTGGGTGGAAGAGCAATTATGAGGGTGATGATATCCAGACAATAATTATGGAATGTTTGGCTGAGCCTTACAACATATCCTACTACTCCTACAGAACTTGTCTTGTAAGGTACAAAGGAAGGTTATATGTGGGAAAACATGGGGACCTTAAACAGAAAAAATTTGGAGTATATGCACTTTTCAGCAGAAGGAGAGCATGTAGAAGAATCTACTACTTTTCATAGAATCCAGATTTTATTTTGGTGCCTGGATTGAGGAAAGATGTACATGAATTTATATTCTCTTGCCACCAATGTCAAATCAGTAAGCATGAGAATTTGAAATCACCAGGATTACTACACCCTCTACCTATCCCAAATCAAGCATGGAGACATATATCAATAGATTTCATTGAGCAATTACCCAACTTAGCTAGCGAAGACATTATCTAGGTAATTGTGGGTAGGTTTACTAAGTATGGGCATTTCATTACCCTAACTCACCTTTAACAACTTTCAAACTGGCAAATATCATCCTGGATTCTATCTATAAGCTCCACGGGGTACCCCAAAGTGTTGTCTCCTTTATTTTATGTTAAAACATTATTTACTTACAAAGTTGCATTTACACGTTTGTTAAGAGAGGGATAGGGTAAAACGCAGTCGTTTGATTGGCAGAGGTGGTTAAATAATACAATGTACCATCGAGCATGCATCATTGATGATAGCTATTTTTAAGCAATTATGATATTCTCTCACATTTCTTCTGTAACCTTCTCTCATTTCTTCTTGTTACGTATCAATGCATCTATTGTGTGTGTTTTCTCGCTCGTGAGTTCATTCATAGCATCCAACTCACTACTTTAATATATATACACATACACACAAGCTAGGGGCGGGTTGGTGGTGGCGATCGCTCTTTCAAACTTTCCAGCAAAACTATTATGTATAGACATATATAATGTAATTATAGTTAAAGAACGAACATCGCCTCCTCAAATTCTAAATAGATTTGATAAATGTCCAAAAAAAAAAAAAATCATCACCTTCCTCCATAAATTATTTCCTCCAACATTAATAAATATCCAAAAAAACTATTTCACCTCCCTCAATAATTTTTTTGGCTCCAAACTTAAAAATGTTCCAAAAAAATTATTTAACTTCCCCCAATAAAAATTTATGGCTCGCAACCTCTGTGTGTGTATATACAACAAGTTTAAATTATATCTTGGTTTAATTGATTATCAACCAAAAAATATAATCAACCTCGAATAATTTCACTTCATAACGTATATCGAATAATTTAATTATCTTTCAAGAGTATTCAAGCCGGTCCTTTAAAAATCAAGAGTGGATTTTTTAAGGCAGTGGATTGGGCCGGGACCGAAGATCTTGAGTTTGAGTTATCTTGAGAAGAAATTTCCGTATGAACTAAAAAAAAGTAACAACAACAACAATATCAATAATAATAACGAGGAAGCAGCATAATCCTCAAATTTATAACATTTGTTCCAAAAAACCAATATTCCCGAAAGCAATAAATTTTCAGAGTTGAAGAAATACCAGTAACATGAATACACTATCCAACATTATAAACTATCATTAGGCTTCCAGAGAACATCTTGCTAATTCTGTTTGTGCTTGTTTATGAGATACCTATTCCTATAGGAACAGAAGAGCTTCCACCACTGCATTTGCCAGAGGCTCGTCATCATCGTGCACACGGATTCGCCTACATCGTTTCTCTCTTGCACACATTCCTTTCCTAACTTTCGTAGAACAATCTGCAAAATAAACAAATACAATACATGATCAATGTTCTAAAAGGTACTATGCACCAGCTAGACAAAAGACGTAGGCCCAACGCCTGAGCGAGGCCTAGGTAAGACGTTTCCCAGAATTGGCAAAATCAGGCTTGGCTTTTCCTTGTGTGGATTCTATTTCAGTGTGAACTTGATGAGTCGATCCACCTACGTAATGTCTTGCTTGTACTACTATGTCAAGAGTTAATCGGCGTATTGCTTGATGTGGTTCTGGATTTGTTTGTCATTTGTTGAATTTTTTTCATGACTCGACGAATAATTTGATAAGTCAATGATTTTTTTACATGTTTCGGAATACGGTTAACCAATACATTAACTAATTGATTCCAACAAATTGGATCGAATTTTGCTATTTTAACTTCTGCAGTATCTTGATGTGACATGAGCGTGAAAAGTTATAAGAATTAGTTATTTTTCTATAAGGCTAAAATCACTTATCTTGGTTATTGTAATATAGGTGGACTGGGCTATAGGAGAACTAACCCAAAGTATTATTAGGCCCAACATACTCAACTCGATAGGCTAATGACCCACCAAATCTAGTATTTTTAGAAGATGGACTATACAATGTCCAGCCTGACAGAATTTCGGGCAGGCCTGACCTACGACACTGGCCTGTTGGGCTCAGGCCCAGCAGCTCGAATCACTATCTCTATCGTTTTCTATTTGGAGGAACTTACATTTGGAATGAATTTTAATCCAATAGTCATCTGCCCTTTGTAAGAGTCATCTTCGAGCACCACGTTAAATGGAGCTGGATGCAGTTCAATCAACCCTTTGCGATTTCCCTCTACAATTATTCCTTTGAGAAAAATTCTGGGAACCAAAGATGGTACAAACTCAAAATATTATGAAAAAGATATGCAAAGTGAGATCTTCGGAGGAACTCTTACATTGTTTCACCAACAAATTCGCCATCAGTGAAATATTCCTCGTTCACAATTTTCAGTTTAAGGTGGCTCAAACTTTCCAACTCGGGTACTGGCAGTTCAAATATAATCTTTTCATTCCAGTAGATTTTATCCAGCCTTCCTGCTACAGCCAAATAATGTTAATAGACCATTGGAACAAATCTATACATGAAAAGACAGCCGGAAAATGAGAAATTATTTTCTACAAATTTGGACACCTGATGAACTCTTGCTTCTGCACACTTGATTACCACATTCAATAATAACATGGTAAGCTTGATGCCCTGTCAACATAGCATATTCAACAAATGTACACAATAATCATATAAAATAAAATAAAATCTAAACCCGGGGGAGATACTACCAACGATATGGGCATGGTGGTGGCGAATGCCTTGGGCACTAACTAGTAGTACTTCGAGTATTGCACCTTCCATTTTTTCAAGAGAGACACAGCTGTTGTCTTATTCTTTTTCAATGTTCATAAAAGGAGAGATAGCTTGTCTAGAAAGAAAATTTATTACCCGTTAAATGGGAGGGGGAGGGGGTTACAAGAAGCTAAATGTTTAATTGAATGCATGCTTGGTCTTTAAATTGAGCAACTAGATTTACAGTATACTTCAGTTATATAAACCTTACTTAAATGTGGTCAGTTATGACTGCAGCCAATGAACAAATATCTATTAAATGAACTGCATGAACAAAAAGATCAAACGTAGTTCTTTCCGGTTTATAAGATGCTACACTTGGAGAATTACACCAGGCGCCTTATACACCGTAGTTTACCAATACATGAGTGTGTGTGTGTGAATGTGTGTATTTGGATAGTGTATAAATCACCAGATGTAGACTTTCGGGTGTAGAAAGAAATAAACCATTGTTTCCAAGCTATTGCAATGTAATGTAATGAATTAATAAAATACCGGAAAAGAAATTGCTAAAAGGTGTATAATCAATTGAACATTTGTAATTAGATCAGACAACCACGTAAGATAAACATAAACTCCTCGACATGAAACGTGAAGATTTCGCATTACAACCCACAAAACTGAAACTGCTAGTGGTAGTACCACAGGGTTAAGTTCTGACCTGATGAAACTAGGAAATCCGAAGGACTTCACTCTGAGTTCAGCTGTCCTAAAACCCATCGCAATTGAGCTTTCAGTACAGCCTGTAATGGACCCAATTTACCCTTTTTTGCCAACCATTAATAGTGAATACTAACACCTATAGCAACTAGAAATCACCCAACTCATATCTATATCTACTGTCAATTTATAGAACTTTTCTGCTTCTGTATACTGTATCAATTCCTGAGCTTCAAAAGTTTTTCTCTGAATACTTAGAGAAAGTATATTTCAAGCAACTGAAACATGCAATAATACTTCTGATCCATCATCAAGTCGAGAAAGAAGAATTGTATGGCCCCAAATCAGATTCCCTTGAAACATGACTTCAATAGGAATGCCATTTATGATTGAGCTCAAATTGAGCTAGAACCAACAACTTTCTTCATCGATTTGGAGTCTATCATATTTCTCAACTTCTCAACCTCTTCCCATCTACCCTGCTCCGCATACAAGTTAGAGAGAACAATGTAGGAGCTTGTATTTTCTGTGTCCAAAGAGATAGCTTTCTTTGCAACATACTCTAAAATTTCACTAGGTCCATGCGAATTTCTGCATCGAGCAAGGAGAGCTCCCCATATCCGTGTATCAGGTTCAATGGGCAAATCATTTACAAATTCGAGAGCTTCTTCAATATTTCCTTGACGGCTGAGCATATCCACCATGCACGCATAGTGTGCAAGTTTTGGCTGAATACCATATGTCGCTTCCATTGCATTGAACCAATTCCAACCTTCATACTCCAACCCACAGTGGCTACAAGCAGACAGAACTGATATGAAAACAACATCATTCGGTTTTATACCACAAGTTAACATGTTTGAGAAACACTCAAGCACCTCCTCCCCGTAGCCATTAATTGCAAAGCCATTTATCATTGAACTCCAACATATAAAATCTTTGGTGGTATTTTCATCAAAAACAGCCTTTGCTTGCCTTGTTTTTCCGAATTTGCAGTACATATCAATCAGTCCAGATGTCAAAAACGTATTGGTTGAATACCCATATTTTGTTATCTGTGCATGTATGCTTTCGCCAATGTCAACAGCATCCAATGAAGTACAAGCCAGTAATAAACTACCAAAACTGAACCCATTAGGCTCCTCGCCAGCCAATCGCATCTGTCTTAATAGATTGAAGGCAATATTAGGTTGTGTACTTTGAGCATAAACAGAAATCATGGCACTCCAAGCAATAAGATCTTTCCTTTTAAGATGATCAAATACATTCCTAGCTGACCCAATATCGCCGAATCTAGCATACACTTGAAGCAGTTCAGTCACCACAGAAACATGTAAAGTAAATCCCAGTTTCAATAGAAGACTATGAAAACCCTGCCTTATATAATTCTCATCCAATTGTGAATATGCTCCAATTACTTCTTGAATAATGTATTCATCTACCTTTTCAATACTGCAAGCTTGCAATTCGCGAAAGATCTCCAAGGCTTTTCGTGGCCTTCGATTTTCAACACAGCCACGTAATATGATCCTCCAAGAAACAATATCTTTTTTCTCCATATGTTTGAAAACCTGAAGTGCTGCATCCAAATGCCTGCATTTGGAGTACATATCAAGAAGCGAATTCTGAAAAAATGTATGACAATAAAGTGACATTTTGATAGAATAACCATGAATTTCTCTCCCAATCCCTAATGCAGCTAAATCAGCACAAGCAGGAAGTATACTTGAAAACGTCACATGATTCGGTGGCAACCCCAAAATCAACATATCCTTTATTAACTTAAAGGCTTTTAAATACCCCCCATTGCTCATAAATGCAGAAACCATTGCACTGCACAAAACCACATCTCGATTAGACGTCTGACTAAATAATTTCCACGCACTTCTCATATCCCAATTAGAGTAAACACCAATAAGTGCAGTCACAACTGCTACCTGTGAATCAATTAACCCCATTTTTACCGAGTATCCATGTATTCCGCATACAAACTCTTTCGAGCCAAGTGAACCAGCAGCCTTTATGACACTTAAGACCGTCACAAAATTCGGCCTGTGTTGGTTGACTACCATCACCTTGAACATTCCTATGGCCTCCTGCGACCGGTTTTCCCGGACCAAGCTCGATATTTTTGATGACCATGTCTTTACAATATCGTTCTGTTCAAAGTATTCAAAAGCGTCCACCAAAATCGGGCGATTTCTACGTAAAGATATGTGGGTTTTGCAGCTTGATGAGTTCCGAGAAACTGGGTGTCTTTTGGTAATATTATCGAACATTTGGTGCGCGCTTCGAGATCGAACCACATTTGACATACAGCCGTAGATAAAAGGACGAAGAGTTCGGAGATTGATTTCTATGCCTTCTTAGACACGGTGAATTTATAGATCGATCAGTGAGACTGTGAGACAGATGAGCTCTGTGATTCTTGCAATAGTTGACTGACCAGTTTGAAGATGTGGCGGGTGAAATCTTGAATCGGTATGAAGATACGTTTTTTCCCATACACCTCCAAATTGAATCAATAAGAGTATCACCCGGGGTACTCAAATTGTACCTGCCACGTTACTATCACTTCAAAAGTTTAAAACTCACTACATTTGTACTTATTTTTTTCTTCCGAATCTTTTTAGTACAAATCATACTCCCTCCGTCCCACCTTATCTTGCACACTTTCCTTAAACGGTCGTCCCACCTTATCTTGCACAACCTAAAAAAGGAAAGTTATAACATAATCTCCACCCTCAAAATTTTCACCCTCAATCTCCACCCTTAATTTACCTTTGAAAAGTCAACAAACAACCAAAAAATAACTTTTCTTAATACCCGTGCCGACCCCCCCTGTGCAAGATAAGCCGGGACGGAGGGAGTATTATTTATGAGTCCCACATACAAACCACCCATATAATATTTACATCTATAATTTATTAAAATTTTATTTATAATTTTCACGTATACAATTAATTTAATTAACATTCATAAATAAATTATATTAAAATTAAATTTTTGAATCCTTTTTCCTTTTAAAAAATATTTAATTTATTTTTCTAAATTTTGTAACAACAATAAAAAATCGAGTCTTTTTTTACATACTATTATTAAAAATGATAATTTTTTTTAAAAAGAAAAAAGGATTAAATAAACGCTTGATGAAATTCACAATGTCACACTATCTCACTATTCTATAGTTATGAAACAAGAAAAATACAACAAGGGTAAAAAAAATGAAAAAGGTAAATATATTGGGGGTGGCAGTCAAGTTATTGAGGCGCGGGCCCCACATCTCTAGCGCGCTCGCTCGCGTGGCGGTCGTGCGCCTCCTGTCCCCTTATTTCTTCCGCGTTTGATGATCATTTTCCCTCCACCTTCACTCTCAGCAGCTATTTTTTAAATGGGGTACAATTAATTATACCTCAACGCTCTCTTTCCTATTGCTACACATCCTCCCAGTGCTTTTCTACCTGAAAATAGGATACAAATATTACATTTGTACCATGCATTGTGGATGCTCTAAGCTTATGAACTAATTGCCATTATCGGTAAGGCGACTTGAAAAAAAAAATTATAAATAAATTACTTGTAATTAAATGTATGTAATAATATCTAAGAATAAATTGATTTTTGGTTAAAAGTAAAGGAAAAAAAAGAGAAAGTGTTTAATAAAATAAATTCTTCATCACTTATTTTACTAGAAGGAGTTTGATAAATTTATACATATATCATGGAACAATTAAAAGCAACTCATTTGATGTTCTAGCTTTTAGCATTTTAGGTACTCAATAGGCTAGCTTAGATTGCGTAATTTTTTCTTTTGGTTTAAGTTGAGCTTAGAAGATTATTTGTATACTTTTCGTTTTTGTTAAAATTTAGCACATTTAAGTTAAAATTTTGAAGTAGGAAAATATTGTACCAAGCTGCTTCTTGATAAAATCCGTACCAAAAGTGATTATTTAGTAAACATCATAACGTATAAGTTTATTGTAATACTCCCTCCGTTCCGCTCTAACTTTCTTACTTTCCTTTTTTATTTGTCCCAATTTAACTTTCCAGCACATAAATGACAAATTTCTCTCACAATCTCCACCCTCAAAATTTTCATCCTCAATCTCTTAAAAAAATCAAAGATTCTACAAAATCTATTTTTTCTTAACCTCCGTGTCCGATCAAAGTAGGAAAGTTAAGCCGGGACGGAGGGAGTATTTTTTCTTCAAACTCTGCTCATTTTTAAATTTAAGTAAAATTTCAACAACCTTTAATTTTGATCATTTTTTTTAAAAGTAAAAGCCACCACAAAATCTACCTCTAGTGAATAATCTACTTACAATTAATTTTTATACAGGCGACAACTATTCGCAACCCTTGAATTCTTTTACGTAGTCCAGTTATCGATGTAACTCACTAATGTTTAAAAAAATAAATATAAACTTGTTAATACAACTTGCTTCATACAATTTTTACCATTCTTTAAATTATTTAAAATAAAATATTATAAATGAATAAAATGCAAAAATACAAGAAACAAAAGCAATATAAAGTATATGAAAGGGACGAAAATCTGTATTGTTATTTAGATCCTCCATTAATCAAATTTGACAGAAGTTGATACATAAGAAGAAATCAAATATTTTAGTTAGTTTTTATTTTATTTTTCTTTTTTCTGAATTCTATGTATGTATTGTTTTTTTTTATTTTTGGATTAATTACAAAAAATTTCACGATCTTTGATTCAATTTTTAATTACAATATGACTTTTAAAATTTATCAATGTTGGTCATCAATTATAATTCTTTTTCAATTACAACGTTGGCTAAATTTTTTGACACTTGATTGTGTCTCCATCACTGACACAAACTTAGTTTTTATAACTAAAATTAAACAACCGTAAGTATACATCGTCAATAGTAGCACCAAGTGAGCACAAGGTCGATCCCACGAGGAATCGCCTCGATATTGGAAAAATGAAGTAACATAAACATTTAAGTGGCTAACTAGACGATCGAGTGGTTTGTTTTTTATTTTTAAGAACTAATTTAAATAAACAAGCAATTAAAACTAAAATGATGAACTAGAGAACAAATTATATGGGTTAAATAATTAATAAGGATAATCTAGGCTTAGATTTCAATTACGGGCATCTAATCACTGCTAATCCAATTTAATCCAACTTTTAACCGAATGCTATGTATGAAGGAACGATCACAAATTCATGTAAAACCCCTTCTCGAAGCAAATTACGTGTTGATTGTATATAATTAATCATCCTCTCCGGTTGATTAATTAAATACAACTCATAATCAATTTTAAGACTTAAGTTCCTACAATTAGCTCAAACCTCTCGGTTTTATTGCTTAATCATGTCGATTAATGTGATCTCGGATCAAATCTCCTCTCTCTGTTTCAATTTAATCCTCAATAATGTTAAATAAGTGATCAAATCATTCAACAAACATTTGTAAACAACTAATCAATCAATAGCATAACACGGAGTTGAATTAATCGGCTAATAATAACTAAACACTCATAATTAACTCTCTAAACCTAGATTAAGGAAATTAGCCAACCATAATCATAATAAGAAATAAACACAAATATATAGACATAATCATGTTCATACAAATATTAAATGAAAATGGAAGGATAAAACATATTGAGAAGACAATTCTTGATCACCAAGTAAATCCCAGAAAATGTTCTCCTTAATTTCTCTATCTAAAAAGTAACTAATGAAAATGTTGTAGATAGCAAAAACTGAAAATTAGGGTCCTATACACCCCATTTGGGGCTTTTTTTTTTTTAAAAAAAAGTATTGGGCTCAAAAATTACATAAATGGACTAAAATCTATCAAATTCTGGAGTTCGTGCACGATCGTGCCCGTGCAAGGCTGCACGGACCGTGCATGGTCGCACGATCATGACCGTGCGCCTGTGTGTGAGCGGCTCCTTGCCTTTTACGTGCACGGGCTGTGCACGGCCCAGTTTTGACCCGTTTCTTCATTCTTCGGGCTTTTTCTCGATTTCTTCGACTCTCTTCTACTCGTCGCCTCTTTGTACACTTTTTTACCTGCAAAATGCTTGAAAACGAGGTTTTTCAACAAGAGAAAGGAAATGCGAAGAATATAACAAATAAGTGCTTAGAATCTACAAATGTATGTTAAACACATACTCTAAGCCTGTTTTTCACCCTAAACACCCCATTTGTCAATCACCACCATTAAATGCGCATGGACACGATCTTCATTTGCTTTCGATCAATTTCATAATCCGTCAATTCTCCTGTTGTTAATTGAGAGTCGAAGAAGTGACATAATAACTTCAATCATCGATTAACGACAATGAAAATTACGGATTGTGAAATTGATTGGGGGTAAATGATGGTCTTGTCCAGGTGCGTCTAATGGTGGTGATGCCGACACAATCAGGTGTTAAAAAAATTAGCCGATGTTGTAATTGAAAAAATGTTATTGTTGGTGACCAATATTGATAAGTTTGAAAAGTCATGTTGCAATTAAAAATTGGATCGAAGATCGTGATTTTTTTTGTTATTAACCTTTATTATTTATATTAAGATGCTGTAGTTATTTCATATTAGTATTTTAATTATTAAACTAGTAAGATGCGTTAAGATATTCAATGGGCTACCAATAAGGTCAATTTTTTATTCTCAAAATAAAAACAAAAAATAAAAATAATAATGGTCAAATAAAATTTAAAAATTATATTTTTTATTACTAAATTAATTATCAAACACGGTCTATTTTGGGCCGGAAAGAGAACAGCACTAAATTGGGCCGTAGGTGCCATGTAGAAAGACTAGGACCTCTTCTTCTTCCTTTATTTTTTTCTCCCAATTCAACGTAAATAGCATCTGGAAACATTATTTTTTTTCCTTTCAACTTTCTTGCTACTCCAATTGCGTGTGAACAGTTGTAAGCCAGCTTCGTGTAAGTAATCTGGATTTATTTTTAATATTTCCGGTCAATAATTTATGCCGTTCTTCAGTTTTTAACAATTCTTATGAAATTTAAATGCGTCATTGAATTTTTTGGGAGCAGAATGGGTTTAATTATTTGGTTAATGACTTTGGAATACACCTTTTATTAATGTGTTTGATTCATGGGCCAGTCGCCAGTAATTGTTTGATAATTGAAAATTCAAGTAGTGGATTTGTGGTAGGCCTTGTATGAATAATTTAGTGGTATGTGGGGTTGCAGAATTACGCAAGTTTCTGTAAAACTTACACATAATACTTCCAATTATTTCAAGGTTGGGTGGATATATGGGGAAATTAAGGAAGTTAAATGGAAATGGTTGTTAGTGCAGGACTAAAATATTTGGATATGGATGGATGCTCTCGATGTTCTAAAAAATGTTAGATGGGCGGTAGATTTGGAACTAGCACCCAGCCAAGACTTAGGCAGGATTAACCAATTAAGTAGGGACGAGTCAGGCAATAAATGTAGGCGGCCGAGAATAGTTTAGTGTCTAGGTGGAGCCTAATCAAACTAGACAAGGACTTTTACAACATTGGATGCTCTGAATATTTGGGTATTTCTTTGCAAAATGTATCTAAAAGTTGACGTGTATAGTTTTGTTGTGATCTTACACGGTATGGGATGGGCTGAGTTTCATGTGATATTTACATAATTTGACCTGAAAATTTTGAATGTTCTTACAATGACTTATTTTGTTGTCACTATGTGGTTCGTTTAGTAATGTAATGTTTACAAACTTGGTAATATATTGAGGTACTTCACTCCAAATTGGGAGATACTTGTATTGTTGATTGAGGCTGGATGTTTGTTTCGAAATAATGGAAAAATGCTCGTTTCACTGCAGACTTACGCACCCGGGATACGAGGTACAATGACATTATAACCTGTTGGTTAATTGGATGCTACACCTAGGGCATGGTAAACAAGTGGGCACGTGTGGGTTTGTGGCTCAAAGCACCAGGTGCATCATACACTAGGTGTAGCATCTAATTACCAATTTCTGAAATGTGAAAAGAGCCTACCACTCGGTATATTGATTTTCCAGGAAGTTGAGTTATCATATGAAAATGATTTCAATAGTGAATATTCGTGGGGTATTACTCATCATATTTCTGTAGGTAAAGTACATAATCTTTATTCCTGTGATTGGTATTGCTTCTAGAAATGTCTCAAACTGGAAATTTGATTTATTGACTTCAATTAGATTTGTGGAGTATTATGTTCCTGCTTTTATATTCTGTCTCTTATGCTGATAATGGTTTTATTGGTACTAGTGGTTGTTCTACTGTCATTTTCAAACCCTGTTGTTATCTTGTTTTTGGAAATTCCATTTGATGGAGGCCTAGAGTTTTTGTTTGAATATATAATCAAGAGACACGGTTTCTTTATCTTATTATGTTCTAGACTGATTCTGGTAGACAAAGATTTGTTAAAGTATTTCCCACAAGCAAGTCTGCAGATTAGAGTAATAAGACATCAAAATCAAGTTTCAAACCTTAATAATACATACTCTACTATAGTCTTCAGCTTACCTAACAAATGAAGCCTAGTGAAAGTCACTCTCAGAAAGAGTCTACAATGTGAAACAGATTCACCACTATAATACACACACACGCACATATGTATAGGTATGAAAAGAGTATTCAAATCACATGCCAACTTCTCTTATGTTTGAAATTACTATTTTATGCCCTCCAACAAGACAAAACTATGGTATGCTATGGCCCATATCTCTATAATGGTTGCTCATGAAGATACCTAGTTGTCTTCCCTCATGAAAGGATAAATATTATTACAATAATCATTTTAAAAAGCAAATAGTAGTACCCAATTTCCCAAATATACTTGTGTTTCAAGCTCTTTTCCCTGTTAGTATAAAGTCTAGTGAGTTGAGATTAGATATACATATCTGTGGTGTATATAAGCAAAACATGTAAAGATGGCTGAATTGCACTGTACAGTATCATGATTCTTGAATGTATATTAGTTTACTTTTTTTCTCTCAGTTAATCATCTCACCTAATTGTCCAATTGAGTGAAAAATAGCCACTACTTATCTTGCTGTGAAAATGATCTATCAACCTGAGAATCCGTTACAACTCCCTGTTTTAGATGTTTCTCGTCCTTTGGATTCATCATCTTTGGCCTCTCTAGCTGCAGCCTGCAAAGAATGGGGATTCTTCCAAATCATCAATCATGGAATCTCCAAAGATCTCTACAGCAGAATCCACTCTCTCTCTAACAATATTTTTTGCCTGCCATCTGAGTCCAAACTTAAACTTGGCCCGTTATCGCCGCTCAAAACTTACACCCCTCATTTCATTGCATCTCCTTTCTTTGAAAGCATTCGAGTTTCTGGGCCCGACTTTGCTGCCTCTGCTCGGAGCTCTGCAGATGTTGTAGGTGAAGTTGATTCTGATGAATTCAGGTACACATTTGTCTTTCTTTATCTCTCTCCCTCTCTTGATGTCATGGATAATATGAGCATTCATCATAATACAGGAACTTTTTTTCTTCTGTAGCGAAGTACTGCAAGAGTACGGCAGTAAAGTGACTGAATTATCGAAGATAATCCTTAAACTTGTGTTGATGACTTTAGGAGAAGGGTTCGAGTCAAAATATTACGCCGAATTCAAGAACTGCCATGGATACACGAGGATAAACAACTATACCCCACCTGAGAACACCGAGGAAGAATCGGAGGGTCTCGGAATGCACACCGATATGAGCTGTTTGACAATCGTGTACCAAGACGAAATAGGAGGGCTTCAAGTGAGGTCAAAAGATGGAAAATGGATGAACATAGTTCCATGTGAAGAGACCCTTGTTGTCAACATGGGTGACATGTTGGAGGCATGGAGCAACGGACTGCTTAGATCGTCCGAGCATCGGGTGGTGTTGAAGAAGCCAAGGAACCGCTTCTCTCTGGCCTTCTTTTGGTGCTTCGAGGATGAAAAGGTCATTTTAGCCCCTGATGAAGTGGTGGGAGAATGCCGTACGAGGATTTACAACCCGTTTGTTTGTTCGGATTATTTGAAGTTCAGGGAAAACAATGAGAGAGGAAGGTTTGAGAAAGTTGGTTTTACAGTTAAGGATTTTGCAGGGGTTGTTGAGTTGCCAATCATTAAGTCAGAAAATGGAAGTTAGTTCTTGTTTTGCTTCTTGTTTTGCTCTCTCTCTCTCTCTCTCTTAAGGTGCTTGTTATGGTATTCAGCAATTATAGATTCTTGTAAGGCCTAGATATGCAATAAAGGCATACTAAGACCTGGTTTGTGAAAGTGTGTAGTTTGATTTGTCTTGATGTGTACATTAATTAATTGATATATAAGTCATTGTTGTATTTGTTGAGATTGAGAATAATGTCATGTGTAAGAGAATGAAGGTCTTCGGCTGTTTAGTTGGTTCTTGGACAGTTGGAATCCCAACTTCCAACTTGGAATTTTATGAAATATAAAACTATCATGGTGGTTCTTATTTTTTTTTTTTTTTTTCCTATGTAAGTACTAGGTGTAATAAGAATTATATTTTGTGTATATATCTATTCAAATGCAAAAACTTGTCTATATATGCACTTGGATCCACAAAAAGTGTTACATGTTTACCTCAAAAGTATTACTAGTTTACTAGTTGAAATGTATTGTTAGTTTTCATTAGTATTACTTGTTTTCTAAAATGTGTTGCTTCATTTAAAAAGTATCACACTTTGGATGGACGTCTTGTACCTAGTGCCAAGATTATAAAAATGAGGCACTAGGTTATAAAGCTTAAAAAATGGTAGTTGGATTCTTTATGACTGTATAGCATCTAAAGTCGGGTAGTCACCAACTAGGCGGTCATCTAGTTTTAATTCTATTTATTTTTTATTGCTAATATCCTGCTTTCAATATGTTTAAAATATTATACCATTTAATTAATATATAACTCAACATATCATAATGAGTAAATGTTAAATTGAGAAAAATAGTTAAAAACACTATTTAGGTTGTTTAGGTCGATTAATTGTCCGACTCATCTATTTAAACCCAGAAAACATCTAAAACTGTTATTTATCATAATATTGAGTCGGCAAAGCATCATCTAACGATTAATCGAGTCCTAAGTGTCCGGCTAAGCCGATTTCTACATCCACTCGGGGAGTACTTATGTTGAAGTATTTTACAAGTGGAGAAAATGTCAGAACCTTGACATTATTTTTAAGAGAATATTTTGTGCCAACTCCTGAAACTGTAGATGTGTGCATCCCTTGTCAATTCTAGAAGCAGTCTGATGCAATCATGCAACGCCTGGCAATTATCTGATTGAGGTTTTTCATCTTTTATTTAAATAAAAAATTACTAATATATTTGCTCATCACATGGAGTCTTGAAAATCCAAATGCTTGGATATTCCAGCAAATGGGGATATCTTAGTGGGAGAATATATAATAATGTAAAATGATATTTGTAAAATGGATATTTTGTTCTTCTTTTAGACCATATATATTCAACATTTTCTTAAGAACAATGAAAATGCAACATAATGTAATTCCAAGTAAATTTATAATTAGCCTATAAAATTCAAATTCTTATTTCCAAATCCTACACTTGGATAAAGATTTATGTATGACTATGCTTAGAAGTTAGAATATATATATGTAAAGTAGGATGGGGTCTCTCCGACTTTGCTATATAAGCTTTTAGACTATTTTTATCAACAACTCACCACAATCCAACTTATCAATAAAATATGCATTTCTCTCTCATCCACATACACAACCCAAACAACACATTTTTATAGTTTATCAACAACCCAACACAACCTAACATTTTAATAAATATTAATTTTTTTATCCAAATACACAACCTATTTCCCAATAAAATTAATATTTTTGCTACGATTTAATAATTGCATATTATTTTTAGCACGTTTTCTAATATATTTCAAAGAAAAAAATTATTTTAATTCCGCAATTTCGCTACCAAGAAAATAATCGGTTCAGTTTGGTTGATAAAGGTTAAATAGGTAACGGATATTTTCGATTCTGAACTAATCCGGTCCGGGTTTCGATCCAATTTCGGTAATCTCCAAGCTCCATGCACAGACTTAATGTCAATATTAGGCTCTACTTGTAGAGAAAAAATAAGAATTTTGATTAAAAAGATATTTTTTGTATTTATTTATTATTAAATTGTATCCAATAAATAATTTAATGCGACCAATGAGATAGTGACATGTAGCAGGTTGTGAAATAGGATAGGGCTGTGGTGTTGGTTTCCGCTCCATATAGATGATGAATTAGTCTTTTTTTTATGCGCTTTAGTTGGGATGTGCTTACCCTTCCAGATCCGGAATTTCTTTCACCTGTCATTGTTGGTTCAAGGCCGATGTCACCATTTCTTCCTCTTACGTCCGGTCATCACTGTTCAATGGTGATCGGAGATTGTTGTAGCGTTTGGACCATGATTCGCACTGGATTGCTGGTCCTTCACCACATGTCCGCTTTTGGCTTGATAATTGGCTTAGGTACATCACAGCTAATTGTCTTGGCATTCCGGACGATGAACTTGTCTGGAATATCTGTTCTAATTAACTAGAATTCGAAAGGATTTCCTCAAACGACAAGCAAATGACTTGGACATAAGTAGTATATAAAATGTCGAACCACATGGAGGACTTCCGTATTAACCAACCAAGTGATATGCAAATTATAAGTTTAGCTATTTGGAAAATGAATTTTGATTAACTACTAAGGGCTCGTTTACTTCGGCGTATAAGGATAACATCCTTATCCTCTTGCCTTGGATAATTTAGTAGGATAAGGATAATCTGGAGAAATCATCCCACGTTTACATCTCCGCGTAAAGGATGGATAAGGATAACTTTTATCTTTTTCCTATGTTTACTTTAGTGAATATCAATTAGGGTAGTGGGGGTATATTTGTAATAACTGATTAACAAAGATAGAAAAGATGGGTTTTCTACCATTCCCTTCTTATTTTCCCGAATTGATAAATCAGTGATTTCTTAAAAGGGGGACGAAGAATGCGAAAGAAGTGTTCGAATCTTCAATAAAACTAGCAGTATCCCCCATGCGATGCACGGTTTGTAAATTTAAATTAATAAATAATAAGAATTTTAATATAATAAAATATTACAATTAATATATAATAAGAGATGAAAAGTTGTATATTAATAAAAGAAGAGTCAATGAAGAATATTAAAAAAAATTGAGTAAGTTACATAATATCATTTTTTTTTTCTTAATGTAAGAATATCTCTAGTATCCATGTATGTAGGTCATGTTGATCATCTTGTACAAAGGATGAGTGTATATATATTTATATTTATTATTTTATGAGAAACGTTTATATTTATCCAAAGTATCTAAATTTTTATTTCAAAAATAATAGTCAAGAAATTTTCAAAAGTTTTTGGTGAGTAACAATAGCACTACATTCTAAGTTTATTAACTTTAATTTGTAGCACAAATACACTAATAATTAATCCACATAAACAACCAACAAATAATTATTTATCTTTAATTTAAGTTTTTTATACAATATGCTGTCAAACTATAGATAACTAATTTAATTTATTATACAGGCAAATCACATTATAAATGAAAAAAAAAAATCTATTTCAAATTTTTTTTTTTTTGAAAAATAAAATAAAATATTTAAATTATAAACTGAAACTACAAAATATTTACTAAATAATTTAATTTTTATATTTGTATATGATTAAAAAAATTAATAGAAAGAAGAAAACATAATGAGAATTAGAATTAAAATTCTTATCCTACAATTTAGGATAAGTTATCCAAGGGGGGGATGGTGGGATAGTTATCCCATGTTTTATCCTGGATTTCCCGGGTTATCCCGGGTAAAGTGGATAACCCGGGATAAAAAATCTGCCAAAGTAAACGTCGGATAAGTCAGGATAAAATTATATTATCCTGGGTTATCCTCCTTTATCCCCCGAAGTAAACGAGGCCTAAGACTGCAATAAATAAAGATAAGTCAAATGATGGAAAATAGTTCCCCGAAGTTTCGGTTTCACCCTAAACAATTAAGGTTGACATCCGATTGCAAGAAATGACAATGGGTCTTATGTGATTGAATTTCTACCAAAAACGTCCTAATTAGGCATAATTCTAGAATAGTGGTTGAGGTGTCACTATTCCCCAGATTCGGTTAGTATACGGAATTACATGTAGACTACCTACCCTAATGTGAATTACCAAGTCAATCCCGGGCTCAGGAGGATCTTAATTACGTAAAGCTTGAAGGATTAGGCCGACTTCTCCCATACTAAATACCGGTGTGGGAATGTACCGATTTACACAAGACTAACCCATTTTCGCTTATCGGAATCAAAATTTTCTAGACACTACTCCCCTCCTTGATGAAGTTTCTCCCTTAGGTCTCCCTTAATCAGTTAGGTCTTGATTAATCTAAGGTCCGGTATTAATTCTCCACTCGCAAATTCTAAGGGGTAGTTCTTAATACCTAATCTCATTTTAGGATCTAGTTCAGACAAGCCTCGAATGACTATCAATTTCCAAGCCTAGAGGCCAAACTATCATCTCCCAAATGCAACCAAGAAAATCGTTTTTAAGCTACTAAAAGACGAGTTACCAGTCAAACCCGTGAACTTAATTATGAAAATACTTGGAAATCATGACAAATTAATTAGACCCAAACCATACGTTACCACAACCTATATTAAATTCAACAATCAATCAACAAATATCAAACCCGAAGCTTGGGTTACTTCGTTGCATCGAGAAACAACGAATAGTACTCACAAATCATCAAGGATAAATCAAGCATCAATACTATCAAGCAATAAATTAAAAAAAAAAATAGAAATAGGAGGAGAAAGGATATAAATACTCAATAATACTAGAACTCTTCAATATCTTCAAAAATCTTCAAGGTTGTCACTCCCTTAAAGCAATTTTACAAGATTCCACCAAAACCCTAATTCTCCCTTGAAGAGGGAGAAACCCTAGAAGAAATACGAAAAATTCTAATCTAAGACGAGAGGAATTGAAAGAGTAGAAGAGAAGTTATTAAATAAAAAGAAGGGAAGATATACATACATATATATACATATATGTATGTATATGTGCGTGTGTGTATATATATATGTATGTATATGTGTGTGTATATATATATACATATTGTCAACCCTCCTAAGGTTAAAGACAAAAAATATGCAACAAAAGGCCCTTTAGCAAGGGTACAAGAGTCATTAAAAAAATTAGAGTGATTGAGCCTTTAAGTTATTAAGTTGAACCCTTCAATTGCGCTCGTCTCGACCTTCTCGGAAATTCTGGGGTTGCCTCATTCGGAATTAGCTCTCGACCCCAACTGGAAAGTTTTATTCTTCGTCTTATCTTAGTGTGGAAACTTAAATCAACTTGATCGGATATTGGATGAGGAAACTATGATCGAACAACGAACACGCAATGGCCGACCAAGCTTGACCAGACCGCCGGGCGAATATCGTATCCGTAGGGGCGCAAAACCGCCAACATGACTAACTTTCTATACTCCTACCGTGTTGGTACCATGAGAGGTACTACCACAGGTACTGTACCGGTAGTCGGCTCCCATTACCCGACATTCGATCGTCGGGTACGTCGTGTCCTCTCTTCGCGCTTTATCTTCATTCAACGTCTTTTCGGCCTCTTTCTGCTTGTTTTTTCGACCAAAATCCTTCACGAATTTTGCTCAGAACTTATTGATCTTTGAATTGAGCTCATCCTAGACTTAATTTAGGCCTGTTTGGGCCTTGGTATGTAGGCTGTAGTGAAGAATTGGGGAAAATCAACCTTCTTGATTTCCCTGATTTTCCTATTCTTCAAAACATCACTAAAAAATACCTAAAAAATGCATTAAATCATATCAAAAGGAATTTTAACTCGAGTATGTGATAAAAACATGTAACTGCATGACCGCACTGTCGCGATGCGGTAAAATTAATTAAACCTAGCTACTCTTCTAACTCGTAGAAGTGGTAAGTAGGGTCGATCCCACAGGGAGCAGGAAGACTCTTAGTGTTTAAGTAAATACTAATACTAGCAACATATAGAATTATATAAATAATGGGGGTTTATGAATTGATGTATACTAACTAAGGAACTAAAACAGAAATTAAGCAAATTAACTATGACTTATTCTACTTATCAAAATAACGAATCCCAGCCCTTAATCTTATCTCCCCCTAGTTATTACTACCCTGTGATAGATGCAATTATTAACCAATTTTATCCTTAAAACTCCTACCCCGAGGTTAACAAAAAGCTCTGCTAACCTCGTTATCCCTTATGTTTAACTAACCAAAACAAGCTCTTTGGTTAGTCTGTCCAGTTGAGTGACCTCAGAATAAGCTCTCTGGATCTCATTAACCGGACGCCTAGAGAACTAGGATAACGGGATAGACACGGTGTGGACCTCGTAAGCTCGGACCCATTCAAACCGAGCTATATACTACCCTAGCGATATCACTCGCTATTCGCTACTAAGTGGCTATAGGTTCGTAACAATTACGGATTACGATTATAACCTAGCGTTACTTATGCAATTATAATCCTAGGTGATCAATCTAGCATATAAACACACAAGCATTGAAAGATGAGTAAATAGTATAACAACGTTTTAAGAAATCAACCGATTAATAATCACCGTAATTATCACAAAATAATAACAACTAGGGTTCGACTCGACTAAGGACTGAAATAACCTACTAGCCGCTCATGGCGGTGACAAAAGACAAATTAAACTGAAAATACATAATTGAAAAGACTTAAGGACTAGAAAACCCGAGTATTTCCGATCTTGATTGCTCGTCTCCTTCGGAATCTCTCAATCTTGCTCTCTCGTAATGTTCTAGTCTCTTATTTCCGAGCATAAGGATCCCTTTTTATAGAGAAAGTCAATTTGGGTCGATTCTGGGCTTTAAAACGGAACTCTTGTGGCCCAAGGATTAATTAACCGCCTTAACGGGCCGCGACCTCGCTCATGGGCCGCGACCGCGACCGCGCCCGCTCCTGATCCAGCACCACGCCGCGGCCGCGCAAGTATGCCTCGGCCGCGCTACTTGTCCAGAGATTTTCTGCTTATTTCTTCACTTGGACCGCGGCCGCGCCATTTTGCCGCGGTCGCGGTACTCTATTCTTCATTTTCCGACGATTTTTCCATCCTTTTGACGTCCGGGCTTCATTTCCTCGTTGTGCATCCGGCCAAGTACGAATACTTAGCCTTAAATCACCTATTTAGCTCAAAATGAAAACACAAACGTCAAATAGTCCAAAGGCACTTAAAACAACCCCAAATACTCTCCATTCTACACGCAAACATCACAATTCATCACTCTAACAGACTTAAAGTGCATAAATAAACGCGTGTACCACTGCACTTAAACATGATAAATAATTGCATTTCACACTAGAAACTGAATGTAGATAATACGAAAAAAATAAGTATTTTCACGTTCATCAGACGACTGTCAGCCATTCTTAGGCCAAATCATTTCAGGCTATTCTATTCAGGAAGTATGGTATATGGAAGAAGACTTTGTCACAATGCATCCGCAGATCGCTTTGGATATTGTGGCTTTCGTCTTCTCTCTGAATGGTTTAGATCATCGGTCTACACAGGAGATAATCAAGGTCTTGTTACATCTAGTTTGACTTATGATCACTTCCGACCTTCATTCCCTACCGCCTCTAGGACTCCCTTCATTCTTTCTTGTAGGTCTTTCACCATTTGGCGCGTTATTCATGGGAAGCTCCCCTCTTGGGAGGTGTTACATAATCGAGGATTCCAAGATTCCACTAGATGTTCTATGTGTCGTCAGAGATGGGAGGATCTTGACCATATTTTTCTACTTGCCCTATTAATCAGGCAATTTTCCTTACTATTCTCATGCTTCTAATGTTATGCTTGCTCTTGATTCTAGTTTTCGCAGGTTGATACTGCAAGCTATGACATCCCACTTCAGCACACAGGTTCAAGCTTTATGGTTGGCGGAATTTATCACAGAAACGCGGATAATATTGGCAACTCGTACTAGGGCATGGTTTGAGGATATGCGGATAACGACCAACCAAGCACTCACGATGATCTGGGCCTTGGTTCGTGAAGCTACCTCTTTTTGCAGAGGGTGCATGGACAATTCAGTGGCGGAACTTTCTTGTCTGCACACCTTGGGTATGACTGCTATTCCTTGAAAGCCACCCTCAGTCACTTCGATGTTTTGGGTGGCTCTGCCTCCAGGATGATCAATACAGACGGCAGCGCCAACGGGGCTCAAGGTTGGATTTACAGTTGGGGCATCTACAGGACTTCCTATGGCTTTATTTTTGGTGGCTTCTCATCTTTGTTTGGCCATGGCTTTGCTTTTGAAGCTATTATTTTTCCACCAAATAATAAGAGAGTGGAAAGCTCGTGAACATCAAGAGTTTGAAAGATCCATGCAAGATTCACAAGCACGAATGAAAAGCATACTTAAAAAAGCCAATGCTAATTTTCATGAGATATACCGTGCTACAGGAATGGCTCTTCCTGATGAACCTGCTTATTCGCATCCTGCCCCCTAAAAAACATGGGATGCCGCTCCAAATTTATAAATTCTCTTGAAGTATGAAGATTGACTTAGAAGTTGCTCATAGGAGGACTTATAGGTCTTCGAGTCTATCAAATTCCAACAAGAGGAAATCCCTCAAGGGTTGAGATTGATAAATGAAATTCTCAGATACTTGGAGTACCTACTGGATGAAGGAAAGTACAATTATGTCGAAGAAACTAATGGAAACCGACTGCGTTACTCAGATGATCTACATGTTGGTAGACTTCTATTTCAGATTAAGCTGAAAGGAGCGAAATGGGAACATACCCAAGATATCCCCTTCCAATGAATGGGGGCTGATGGAAGATCTAACACCGAGTGTGCAGTACGAGTACAAAAACTTTGAATAAAAGATGTACTCTGAATGGTGGAGGTACACTGAGAATGATTCTGACATATCCATAAGGAGTAGAGATCTAAAAGATGAAGATAGAGCAAGAGAAAGAGCAAGAGCAAGAGGCAAAAAGTATGCCAAGAAGCAATTCAAGAAGCTACTGGAAGAAACGAAGATGAAATGATATGTTGCTGGGTATAATTTTTATGAACCTCTTAAAGCTCTTGATGTAAGATATGTTTTTATTTGGTGTGTGCTTAATGTAACTATAATAAATAGAATATTTAATAAAAACAACTACCATTTACTGCCAAATAATAATAGCTCGTAATCTTGCATTATATCTGTTGCACTTAAGTTCCTTTTGATGATTAACTGGTTATGGCTAACATTTTGCTATTTTGTGACTTTAAGTTTATTCTTTAGAGTTTTGACTTCATCAAGAAGGGGGAAATTGTTAGGAAATTTATGTATAATTTTGATGATGACAAAATCACAATGTAAAAGTAGGAACTAGTGCCCCAACAATTTCTGTAATCCTACTTAGGCATAAGTCATAACAAGCATACAACAAAGTCATCAAGGTTACATGCAGCAAGTGGTCCAAGTAAGCAATAAAGAATAGAGATTGCAGTGAGCATGCAATAAGGTGAGCTTATGCTTTCGAAGCATACAACAATGCTTGCAGCAAGGAGGATCTAACCGACAAGCATGCTTTCGAAGCATATAGTAATGCTTGTAGCAAAGAGGATCCAATTAGCAAGCAAGCAATAACTATGTCAGCAGTGAGAAAGTCAAAGTTTCGAAGATTAAAAAATATAGTCAGTGAAGACAAGATTCAAAACTTGTATTGACTATCCAGTCACGTGGGGACATGTAACTTGACAAAAAACAAAAGCAACACTGCAAGTCAAGTCGCGACCACTCTGACCTACATTCTGCAAAAAGGACGTCAAATGATTAGTTTCTAACTCTTTAACGTGAAGGAACTTAACAACTATAAATAGAAGGAGATGGAGGACGAGAAAAGGCTACGAACGGAATTATTGAACAACTGAATTTACTTCTCATCAATTCACTCGAGCTTCAAATTCAAAGCTTCCAAAGCCTACATCACTCTGATCTTACAAGTGGTGGTGCTTAGTAAACAAGAGCAAATAGCAAGCACGCAGCAAGCAATCAACAAGTGAAGCTTCAAGCTGCAACAACTTCCCAAGTTAAACAAGCTAGCTCTAAAGCTTTGTCTTGATCATAATCATTCTCATCAAGGAAGTTTACCCACATCTCAACTGATATTTAGTTTAGAGGTAGCTACCAGAAGTTGAAGAAGAAGTTTTATTAAACCAACTCTAATGAGCTATTTCTTAGTGGGGAGTGTTCATTGCATCCGGGATTCAAAGTAGACTAGGTGTTCTGAGGAACGTGTGTACAATAGAGAGTAGGTAAAAACTATTGTAAGGAGCTAAGTTGGAATTACACTTCGACTTAGCTAAGTTTGTACTGTGTGAACATCTTAGTGAATTTTTCCTATGTGAAAGGGAAGAGTGGACTTAGAAGGTTACCCCCACCTTCGAACCACTATAAATTATGTGTCTAATGACATTGCTGAACTGACCCCCAAGGACTTCGGTGATCACATTAGGATTGTGAGAATGTGTGCCTACAAGAGAATGCAATCTTAAAATGCCCTGATGACGACGAATGTGGTAATGACACAAACGAGAGGAAGCAAGAACACTTCATCAAGTCCTGGAACTCAGTAAGAAGAACTTTCACCAGAGGCATTAAACTGCTTTCATGAGAGGGCCTAAAAGCATGTCTCAGCAACATGATGATGACTCTACAACAGTACAACCAACTGCTAGATAAATTTCTTAGGAAGTGTCAAGCCTATCACTGAATCTCAAGTCATCTACTCCAACATGTTTATAAATCACAAGTTAAAAAGGCCATAAGTAAAAGACCCATAAAAAAAAGGAGGCCTAAGAGAAGCCAGAAATAGGATAAAGATGTATTGGAGAGAAAGGAGAAAAACATACTGGAGAGGCGTGAAGGACGTAGGGAAGGAATTCGGCGGATTGGATCTTCTACTACAAACGGTGCTACATTTTCTACTGCGGTTACACAATACACGGACACATATACACAATGATATCATCAATACATCACAAATGTATATATCTACTATATTTATATAACTGTAGTAGTAGATGTAGCACCATATGTAGCAGAAGATCCGAAATCGGAATTCGGGGGCGCTTTGTCCCGAGAGTTTGGTTTCATTTATTTTATTTTGTTTGTGAGTTAATATTTTCTTTTGATATTTATAACATGAATTCTAACGTCGTGATGCATCACTAATGTCTTAGTTTTCGTTCTTGGTTGATGTTTAAACCCTAAATTACGATTGTCTTGTAATTCGTTCTGTGACGTTTTCTCAATTTCAATTCTATAGTTATTTATGCTATCTAATTTAATTGTTCACGATATGTGGGTAATTAATTTAAACTGATCACCTTTATTGATGTCCATTTATTTATTGTTAGGGTTTTATTCATAATCCGTAATTGTTATGAATCAACACCCATTAATAGCAACTAGTGAATTAATTCATTAGGATAACATAAAGGGAAAATTGGTATAAATGCCCAGTATGTTTTGTCTATTTAGAAACTAGAACACTAAATATACCACTTTTTAAAAATGCCTTATAACTTACGAAAAACTGGTGAAAATGTCCTGTGACCGGCTATAGGCTGTTAACCAGCCGGTCATCTGTGAGCTGTCTTTTTACTTTCGAGAAAATTGGTAGATTTAGCCAGTATGTTCCTCTTATTTAAAAACTAAGACATTAAGTATATCACTTTTTAAAAATACCTTTTAACTTACAAAAAAATGGTGAAAATGCCCCGTGAACGTCTGTAGACTGTGACACGATCGGTCATTAATGAGGTGGGACTCTTTTTCTGACGTGACATTAATTTTTCGTGTTTGATTTTTTATTTTTTCTGTTGACTCATTTGTTAGAGTGGAAAAATAAAATAAAATATAGTTTGAATTTATAAAAAATTATAATCCCTAGAAAATTGTTTAAACTTTAGAAAAATAAAAATTTTATTTGTGAAATTTATTTTAAAAATTATAAAATTCAAAGATTTAAAAAATTATTTCTGATATTTATTTCAAAAATTATAAAATTCATTTTAAATCCAAAAACAAAAAAAAAAATATTTCTAATATTTATTTTAAAAATTATAAAATTGATTTAAAATTCAAAAATTAAAAAAATTATTTCCGATATTTTTTAAAAAATTCTAAAATTTATTTAAAAATTAGAAAAATAAAAAAAAATATGAATTTTATTCAAAATTTCTGAAATTCATTAATATTTTAAAATTTCTTTTTTACTTTTCTCATGTTATTATTATTTTATTTTAAATTATGAATTAGGATAATTATATGAAATATTAATAAATAAATTTTAGATTATTATTTTAAAAAATTAAACACTAAATTATTTCATTCTTCTTCCCTAATTACAACATACTAAACCCTAATATTTATTGATGTCATGCAATCTTACAAAGACACCAACATGGAAGATGATGAAGAAGCCAACAATGCTTCACCCAGCCCACTCATCCATTAACTGATCGGAACCTGACCAATCACCCAACTCTTTGCATATTCGCCTCCTCCTCCTCAAATCCGCCACCGCCAAAGTCAACGACATATTTTTTTTCCAGGCTAACAAATGAGTCAATAGAAAAAATAAAATAAAAAAAAAACGAAAAATTAATGTCACATCAGAAAAAGAGCTTCACCTCATTAATGACCAGTTGTGTCACAGTCTATAGACGGTCACGTGGCATTTTCACCATGTTTTGGTAAGTTATAAGGTATTTTTAAAAAGTATATACTTAATGTCTTAGTTTTTAAATAAGGAAAACATACTGGTCATTTATACAAATTTCTCGAAAGTAAAAAGACAGCTCACAGATGACCGGCTGGTTAACAGCCTATAGCCGGTCACAGGGCATTTTCACCAATTTTTCGTAAGTTAGAAGACATTTTTAAAAAGTGGTATACTTAGTGTCCTAGTTTGTAAATAGTGAAAATATACTGGGCATTTATACCAATTTTCCCTAACATAAATCAGGACCAATTGGATCGAGCCTGTGAATTCAATATCGTGTTTATCCTATTATCCTAGATTGTTCACTTAAATAGGTTAATTTAAAAGTGTTTTAGTTATGAGTGAGACGAATAGGTCTACTTGAAATCGAGAAATATCCAATGTACGTTACTAAAATAATGGTAAACTATTTGCTAATTAGAGTAATAGAAACATAACTTTTCAAGAAATTAGTAGTGTTGGTCCCATGAGTCCACTTAAGTTTATTACACCAGCGGAATGAAGATTAAGGAACATTAGTAAGTTTGTGTTAGTTAACCAAATGCAATGAAATTTTAGCTGGGCTAATCATGATTTACCATTTGTTTTCATTTTTAAGTAATTTTATAATAAAATCTTTAAAATTCAAAAAATAAAATCAAATATGAGGAGAACACAAAGCATACCTATAGAGATCCAGATATTCTCGACATAATCTCTTTATGCACCACAAACAATGCTCCAAAAGACATTAGTTACTAGTCGAACGATAGATTCGGGTCTAGCGCTAGTTTATGTTTAAGCATGATCTACGAGGAATTAAGCAAAGGAGGAAAAAACATAGATGGAATATAGAACTTAGTCGGAGATAGACGCCTACACAGGGACTTTTAAAAGAGAAACCACAAGTGCGGCACTTGGACAGGGATCTCATAAGTCTTTTTGTTCATTTTAATTTCTTCATCGTCTGGTGAGAGTTTTTCGTCAACCACCAGCCATGACCATGCGCAACACCATCCTCTACCACAAAGGTGTGTTTAAATGATGCATAGTAGTTGGCCCTTCAACAAGATGTGATAAAGACAAAGATGTGTTTAGATGATTTTATTTGCACACTATCTTTCTTTTTGTCTTTCCTCCAGATATAAGAAAGATAAGAAGGATGTTAAAACAGGCCGACTACATGATAGGTGAGCGGCAAACCGAAGTCTAGCACATAATCGGGCTTAAAGGAGGATAAACATACTGAATGTAAACAAAGTGGATAGCAAAAAATTATTTATTGTGTGCAACTGAGATCAGAAAATGGAAGTAGAACTACGTATACATCTTTTCCAGCACTATGATGGAAAGAGATGCAATCTTCATCATGGCGCATCAAGGAATGAATGTTCAGCGTCTGGCGAATACTGAATCATGCTGTTAAAATGCATGCTTTCTGAAATGGAGGAGAAGTCGTCTGACTCAGCAACGCTAACCGAATCAACCTCTATGCTCTCATCCCCATTCTGCATTTGGATTCCTTCTAAAGTGCGTGCAACTGCCTTCATTGTAGGTCTCGTCCTCCCATTCAAACGGAGACATCTTCTAGCAAGTTCGGCCATGGCTGCGATCTCTTCCCTCTTGCCCTCTTCCAGCACCCTCGCATCAACAATCTCGAATAACTGGTTCTCCTCTATAGAGTGCAAGAAATGTGTTGCCAAACCCCTTCCTGTTTCTACTCTGATTGATGATATGGCCTTTTCCCCGGTCAGAAGCTCCACCATAACAACTCCAAAGCTGTAGACGTCGCTCTTTTCTGTGAACTGGCTTGACCGGAAGTACTCTGGATCCAGGTAACCGAATGTGCCTACTACTCGTGTAGTCAGATGCGTTTGATCTATAGAAACTGACCTCGATGTCCCGAAATCTGCAACCGTGGCGCGATATTTATCATCTAAGAGTATGTTTGTCGACTTGATATCACGATGGTAGATAGGTGCAGATGCAGCATAGTGCAGATAAGCGAGTGCTCCTGCTACTTCTTGGGCAATGCGCACACGCATTTCCCAAGTTAACGGAAAGTCTTCGTTCGGTTCATGGATGTGCTGGAAAAGAGTGCCATTAGGGACGAACTCGTAGACGAGACGAGGGACTTCAGTTTCCAGACAACATCCCAACAACTTAACTACATTCCTGTGGTTTATTTGTGATAGAATGACCACCTCATTGATGAAGATTTCAATATCACCTTCTTCTACCTTCTTCGACTTCTTCACTGCCACAATCCTTCCATCTGTCAGCATTCCCTTGTAGACGGTTCCTTGGCCACCACGACCAAGTACTCGATTTTCATTATAGTGATCAGTAGCTTTTGCCAACTCATTGGAACTAAACAGCTTGGTCTTCTCAAGGCCATTTTCGGTTGCGGACAAGTGTTGTTCCAACAACAAGCCTCCGTTTCGCTTAAAGAACATATACTTACGGGCAGACTTGATTATTAGTACAACAGCTTTGCTGGACTTCCAAGCAGCGCCGAGCAACATGATGCCGCCAACAACACTGCCAATGACAATGAACGCCAATTTGATTTTGTAACTTGTCCGATTATGTTCATATTCAAAATCATCGTACGTACTATAGATGTCTGGATAACAAAAAAAACTTCCTTTTGTATTGATGCAAGTCGTATCACTTCCGCAGACATTCATCGTTGTATTCTTGCATTCGTCTATATCATCGCATCCCTGTGGTAGGTAAGGATTCCCTTCAAACCCAGGACTACAAGAGCAATATTTGGTCGAAGATACATAATCACCTGCACTATAATAAAGCGAATCGCGGTACTCATGGCGATTTCCAAAATGTCCGAGGCGGTAAGCGTCAAAGTATCTGCAAACACTGTTAGAGAAATTCCGCAGGGTTCCAAATTCCCACTCAAGTACCAATGGTACGAATCCAAATTGTCTGTCAAAAGGATTTGACAGATCACTCATAAGGCCTTTATGCCTTTTATAATCCTCCTTCTGCAGCCATTTCTTATCAACAACAAAAACATAGCCGCAAAAGTTACTATTGCCAGCTTGGTTAATGCTTTGGTAAGTGTATTCAAGCTCTTTGAGCCGTGTCGGAATAGTTATCTGGCAGCAGTTAACACCATTGCAACTAGTGTCCGTGGCATTAGCCTCGCAGATGGCCGTGCATCCTCCCACTGTCGTCTTGTTAGCACGCAACCACACTGAATTCCTGCAGCCTAATACAACCAATGTGTTGTAGTGGGCAGAGATGGTAAACGGGCTTCTCTTGAATGATATTGGCAGGGACTTGTTTACCGGCCCATCAGAGCAACTCATAGGTGAAACAGGCTGATTCACTATGACTGTGCCGTCAAGCGAAATATTTATCACTGCCATTTTGATGCTACTCAAGAATGGTGATGTGGAGTTTTGACAGGTAATTGTGAAGGAAGTATTTGCACTGCATTCGGAACCAATGCCGAAGGGATAGGGGATGGTGATATTTCCACACTTTTTCGGACAACCAAGCTTGGACAAGGATACTGCCAGAATCGTCACCGTCATAGAGGCAAAGATATGAAGTGTTAAGAGCAACTTCATTCTTTGTTTTAGCCAATTTTGTGAATCTGCAGAATGTCAGTGACAACAATCATGGAAAGCTAAAAGATTTGACAGAACAGAGTTTCCATAAAAAAAATTAATTTCAGGATTAGGACTAGAGTTTAGAATCTTGATACAATTTATCAAAAGCTAAATTGTGTTTAAGAGTCAGGTCAAACAGTAGAGGGATACTTGTCTTGGGATATAGTAGCATATATGTGTCTTGTCCGCTGTGACACATTCTCAGATGGTATATCCACTTAAATAGTGAAAATGTATTTTTGTTTAAGGGATTAGTTGAGTAGGATATGTATTGAAAATTATAAAAGATGTATTGAGAATTGAAAAATGTGTAAGTAATAAGGTACGAATGTAGAAGGATCAGTCATTCAAATATAAAATGAAATACGTTGGGATGGGAACATGACAATCCAATTATCCCTAAGTTACTTCCCTAGAGTATGCAAGTAGAATAGAATCTATATAATTTTGTGGTTTAGATTGGAATAAGCTACAGTAACTTAATAATGAAGAAGAAGTAGAAACATCATGCTTCAATAATAATAAAATCATGGCTATTGAAACATACAAGCCCTTCCTTTGATTCCTACAAAATATTTTATAAATAATAGGATTAAATATTTAAATCAACATGTAGTTTTCGAATTTTTACATTTTAGTATCTAAACTTTATTTTTTAATCGATCTGAAGTTTACAAATTGTACAAGTTGCAACCTTCATCGATTTTTTCTGGCCAAATATCAAATACGTGACAATCACATGCTAAATTGAAAATGTTTTTGCTATTTCCCTAACTTGTTGAGCCAGATTCACAATTCGACTGGAGATTACAACTTGACAATATTAAAGTGATTGTCACGTATTTGACATGTGAATCGGCCTCAACAAATCTTAGAAAGAGCAAAAACCCTCTCAATTTGATATTTAATTGTCACGTGTTTAACATTTTGTCGGAAATATTCGACGGAGGTTGCAACTTGTACAATTCGTGGACTTCAAATCGACCAAATAACATAATTTAGGTACTAAGTATAAAAACTCGCAAAGTACATATTGATTTAAGTATTTAACCCTAAATAATATTACAAAGTATGACATGAAATCTAAATCTTGATTGAAAATAAAGCTCTTATGTAAATTGAATTTGCTGTAAGAATATAACCATGGTTGAAGATCTAGTATGTCTAGTAAAAAGTATAGATTTGAAAGTACTCACTGTAATAATGGAATACAGAATAAACTTCACTGGAACATACCAACTGCTTACTAATTTCAGCTTAGAGAGGTAGACAATATACTTGATTGAAATGAGGAGTATAACGAAACTCGCTTATAAATACCAGAATTGGAAGGGCTCTGGTTACGCGTCATCTTTCCGTGCTAAATGGGTATGACTGCAAACTATCCAAGTCCAGTCGAGCTTGTTGTGTTAACGTGTGGCTCATTTATTTTTAATCGAACTTGAATTGAATTATATCTGAAAGTGTTTGATTATGTTTCCGAATGTGTTTGATCGTGTTCATAAACAACTAATTATTTTATTCACAATAAACACAATTTTTTAAAAATCTCCATACAAATAACCGAATTAATAAAATACTCATATAATGAGAAGTAATGTAAGAATATCAATTATATTATATGTAGTATAAATACTATTGTTTTTGTTGTTATCGTATTACTACTGTTACTATTAATTGAGTTTCTAACAAATTTGTTTGCGAACTTTTAATAAACGAATTATTCATGTTCAAGTTATATTCGTTTGTAAAACAAGTTCAAATATTTATTCGTTTATTCAAATAAATAAACTCGTTAATAAGTTGCTCTAACTGCGTTTGCAGCCCATGACTGGCACATTTTTCACACTTTGTGAGACAGATAGCGTTTGAGAGATCAAAAGTCGGCTAATTCTATGCTACCTAACCGGGTAGTATTCAACTAGACGATCCAATCATTCACTTAAAAAGTGAATGGAGATCAATAACTAACTTTTATTCAATTTAAATATACTTTTTAAATAAATTATTAAATCACCTAATCGAATACTACCCGACCGAATAACATAGAATTTCTCATCAAAAGTCGTTGAAGTCAATTAGACAGATTCCAAAGACTAAATACAGAAAAGGATAATGGTGGAGTATAAGGCCCCACAGGAGAGAAGAATAGGTCTACGTTGACTCTAAGCAATATCTACTGTCTCATTACTCTTAACTTTTGCACCAATAAGCCACAGATATACAGCCATCTGCCACAAATACTTACCGTGCCAATTTTCGTTACGATACGTGCGATATTAAATCATTTTCGTATTTTTTTTCACCTCGATTATATTTCCTTATATCTTGATTAGAACTTTAAATACAGTAGAATACTTCTAAATTAATACTGTAATTGATAATTTTTCAATATAATTTTCTCGGGTACATTGGTACCTATAGCTACATTTATATTTTCGTTAAAATAATAAGATAATAAATTATAAAAGAAACCTTATACAGTTACATAGTTTCCTTGATAATATAAATTAATATCCTACCAAAATATGAATCAATTATAACTTACTTAAAAAAAAAAAAATTGTCGTGTTGAGTCTTTTTGTTTTCTTATTCCATCAACAAGTTTTAAAGTTGATTTCTTAAATTATAACAAAAAATAATGGTGTGTTTTGTTGCATTAAGTACTTAAAAATAAGACCTATAAATATTGTATCAGTTCTCTTGTAACATTCTTGATATCAGAGGCACCTTATTATTTAGAATATTAAATTGATGACTATAATAATTTAGTTGAATTGATAAAGATATATGCATTGACTATAAATTAATAAATGAGAAAAAATTTCGCTAAGACATATAAAATATCAATTTTTATTAATAAGTCACCAAATTATTAAAAAGTTGTATTTCAGTAATTACCAGCAAATTTTATGATCAAACGAGAGACATATTTTTATGTTGCACGCTTTTTTAATTTTTTATAAAGAGTAAACATATCTTTTTGCACATCACTCGGTATTTAAAAATAATAAATATAAAACAATTAATGAGCAAAAACAAGTCTTCTCACATTAGGTGAAAGCATATTCCAAACATAACAAACTCGAAAGAAGATGAAAGGTCAAGGTTTAATCTTTTCAAATCAAATATGCAAAAGATTTCTTAGTCAAAGTTTGAAATTAGTGAAATAATTTAATCAAAAGTTTATCTGTATGTTTTTAATAATATTGGTAACAACCAACATGAAGTGGTGTAAGCGCCCGGAAAGACAAATTGCTGATAGAGTTGGCTAACTCTCATTTCGTTTAAAGATCGACTGATTGAGGCGCCCGAGAATCGATTTTTTAAAAAATGATTGGCTCACGCCTTACTGAAAGAATAAAACACAAAATACGAAGGGCAATCTCTCAAATTAGAGCTGCCAGAGGCAAGCCTAAGCGGAGAAGGTTTCTCCTAAAGACTCTCCCTGAGTAGTCTATCAAAGCACAACGAGAATGGCTCTGACTAAGCATCTGGTGAGGGATCAGTTGTGAAGCTAGATAAGGACCAATCATCAGAGTTCAGGACTATTCACCAGGTCATCGACTTGTTATCATAAAAGCCAAATTTTTAGCGACACAATTGTCGTTGCAAAAGAAAATTGTCGCAAATAGCTATTTTTCTTGTAGAGAGTTGACTAAATGATCAGTACAATTTTATAAAAACAATGTAATAAAAAGTAAAGTTCACGTGCATCGCACTTAGTCTTTACTAGTAAAAATTAAATAAATAAACACTTGAAATTGTGTCTTGTAATAACTATATGTCATAACTTTATTACCAATATTATTTTGTATACATAATACATCATATTATAAATATAAGGGTTAATTTCAATTTGCAACCTGAAATATAGGGGTTTTTACACTTTGCAACCTAAACATTTTATGTTTTCCGATTGGAAACTGTATAATGTGAATTGTTACACTTTGCAACTCCGGCCATATTTTCCGGCTATATAGGTCATGTGCTCCTCACATGACTCATTTTTTCTGCTTTTTCATTTTATTTTAATAATTTATTATTATATTGTACATTTTAGAATTATTTTTATTTTCATTATTTAAAAATATTAAATTATTTATTAAAAATAAAAAAATTATATAAACTCTGAATATTTTTTAAAATAATCAGAAAAAAAAGAAGAAAAAAATATAAAATATACAATATAGAAAATTCTAAAAACTTAATTTAAAAAAAAACAGAAAAAAAAAATCAAATATATAAAACAAACAGAAATTTCAATTTATTTGAGAGTTCAAAATATCTTATTAAAAATATAATTTCATAAATAAATTTCCTAAAATAAAAAAAAATAAAAATAAAAAACCATAATTTTTTTTTAAAAAATTATTTCTTAATGGCGTGAGCCTACTTTTTCTTGGTCAATGGAATTCATTGTTCCCTTTTATTAAAAAAAAAAATACACAAAGAGTGAACCTGAATTTTGAACATATTGAAGATGAGAAAGACTTGAATGCCAATTCAAATATTTCGAACTGAAAATGGACAAAACGCTGGGCCAAATGCAGGCTTTAGATGTGTCTGCCTCTCCCTTCAGATATGGCTTCAAAAATTCAATTCTTCAATTTCTAGAAATTAATTTAAAAAAAAAACGAGAAAAATCGAAGTCAGAAACGAGGAGGCGTCATTAAATCTTTGTCATTGAATGTCAAAAATAATTTGTCGAAAATAATGGTTCATTTAGTTGACAGATTGATGTTCTTCACATATCCACCATTGAAGCTCGGCCATTGAAGCTCCTCGAAGAAGATCCACCATCAAAGCTCCTGGAAGAAGGTCCGCCACTAAAGCTCCTCGAAGAAGATCTCAAAGAATCGAAGTTGAAGAAGATTCGTTCTTCTCTTTCGTATACAAATCCTACTTCAGATGCGGCGGAACAAACTGTATCTCACGGCAGCGGAAATAGTTGGACCAGATCTGACGAATCCCGGCTTGACCTGATCTGATGGTGGCCGCGGATCTGACGGCGGCTTGAGTTGGTTCTGGAAGCACATATTTCAGTCTCTTCCAATTCATCGGTTCTTTACTCGGATCAAACTAGCCCCTTTTCTTCGTCAGCTCCTGGACACACTGCGTCAGGGCCCGACCCTCGGCCTGATCCCTCTACAACTGTCAATCTTCCAGTACACGCAAAGCTTCATTTGCACAGTTCTTTGATGAAATTTAAAATAGAATCCAGAGAAATCACTAAAACAAATAAATTAATAAATAAATAGATAATCACGGATGCAGAGAAAAAAAAGAGAGAATAGATAGAATCAGTTTTCCCAGATAGTAAGTTGAAGAAATTGAGATACAAAGATAGAATTTTTAATTTTTTAATTTTCTGAAGTTTAAATAAATTTTAAAGTAATTTTCTAAATTTTTCTATTTGTTTTCTAATTTTATATATATATTACTTTTTATATAAAATTATTTGGAGTTTTTATATAATTTTTTATATCTTTAATAAATTAATTTAAAATTTTAATTAAATAAAAATAAAAATAATTCTAAAATATATATAATAATAAATTATTGAAATAAAATGAAAAAGCAGAAAAAATGAGTCATGTGAGGAGCACATGGTCTATATAGCCGGAAAATATGGCCGGAGTTGCAAAGTGTAACAATTCACATTATACAGGTTTCATTCGGAAAAAATAAAATGTTTAGGTTGCAAAGTGTAAAAACCCCTATAGTTCAGGTTGCAAATTGAAATTAACCCTAAATATAATATTACAAAGTTACATCTTATCAGTTGTGAAGCTAGAAAAGCCAGATGAGGCTAGTGACAAGTTCAAATTGTACTTTTTGTGACCAATATCTGATCGAGAAATGAGTTGATGAACCCTCAAGGGTGGTCTTACCAGAGATAGGAATTTTTCGATTTTTTATGGAAGAATGGAAGATCCTGTAGATCCGGCTTCGAGCTCCCGGAAAGCCCGATAGACAGTCTCCATTTGACTCTGTGGAAGGGTTTAAATTCTGTTGTAGAGTTCACCTGATTTTGACATACTACATATCTTTTTTCCAGATTCAGATTGATCCACTATGGGGAAACATCCCGGATTTTCAAGTTGTAGAGTTAACCCATCGTCTTTCATGATTTTATTTTGTTTCAAACTTGGATGGGCTCTGAAAACTAGTGAACCCTCACTTTTTGAAGAAGTATTTTTCAAGTACCTCGAAAATGATGGGGGTATTTTGAAGATTGTCTCCATAAAACAATGTCTTGCCTTTAAGAAATAAGTCAAAAAAAAAATTAAAAAAAAATCGCAATTCAAGGTCACTTTTCCTTCATTCAGTTCCCCTTTTTCAACCAATTGACTCAACATCATCACATCTCCTAAAGGATTCGAGTAAGGGGTTGGAATGGGAAGTGACAAAGAATTTTCAATGTTTTCATCAAGAATTTCACTCTATTTTTCCTCCTCATCCTCATTCTCAACAAGAATTCCCTTTCGTCAAGAGTTTTCCTTCCCAAATTTTCTCTCTCTAAGAGCGGGAAAGGCTATGTAGGGTGCATTTCTGCTATTTTCTGCAGATTTCTTCGCTGAATCTTTCTGAGATTTTGGTGGTGTTTAGAAATGGATCCGGAAGAGTTGTCACGTTTGGTCAACACTATGAAGCTGGAGTCAGTTGGAGAAGAACATAAGGTAATTCAAGGGCACAAAAAAATTCAAATTAGCTCTCAACGACTGGAGAATTGCTTGCTCGCGAAAATCTTCGCTGCAAAGAGTACAAACAGGAAAACCTTCAGAGTGAAGATGCCGGAGATTCTACAAGTAAAAAAAAATCGAAGTTGAAAAAGTGGGTGAGAATTTATTCCTGTTTGAATTTCAGTCAATATCCGATAGAAGACATGCCCTTGCAGATGGGCCCTGGAATTTCTTCCAAGATCTGGTGTGTTTCAAAGAAGTGCAGGGACTGCAAAACCTCGACTCGGTTACTTTCGAGTCGGTCACTTTCTGGGTACAGTTACACAATTTACTAGTTGCGTTCATGAATAAAGATATTCTGGAAATCCTTGGAGCAAAGCTTGGACGAGTGGAAGAGATTGATGCTGGAGCTGGAGGGAATTATTTCGGCAGGTACGCTCGAATACGGGTCACTATGAATCTGGTGAAACCCCTCCTTAAATTCATTAATGTGGAAATTGAACATGGGGAGGAACCCATTGTGGTCCTAATCACATACGAAAAGTTACCAGATTTCTATTTTGCGTGCGGGAAGATAGGACACTGCTTTAGAGATTGTGGGGATGAAGGAGTTGACAAAAAAAAAAAAACTCACTTTTGGGAATTGGATGAAAGCGGCAGCACATACAAAATAAAAATTTTCCACTAAAAAGGGAGAAAAACGTGCAGCTACACGGAGACCAGCCAAATGGACAAAGAGGGTCGAGAATAGGATCAAGAGGGAGTAAGAGGGACATCTGAAATGGGCCAAATTACTTGCTCACACCATCAGAAAGGAGTCTTTGGTGAACAAATGCACGACAATGTTTTACAAATTGAGCAAGCAACATTACATATTAATGATTTTTCTGATGGGGCTACTATAGTTAGTAAAGTAACGGGGAGGGGAATTTCGGATTTCAAAGCTGAAGACGAACTAAACAAGTCGGAGGGATGGCATACCCAGAGTTACTCAATTAACCCTTTGAATCATGAGACGAATCTGATGGAACAGGAAATGGGTCTGGAACTAGATAGATCCCCACCGGCCTCTTTAGTCTCGACGGCGAAGAGCCCGTCTAAATGGAAAAGAATCAAACTGCAAGATGGAGACACTAAGCTAAGGTATACCAAAGAAGAGAAAGGTCAGCACAATAATAAAAGGAAAAGAGGACTGGAGGAAGGTGAGGGAAGGGAAACAGGGGGGATCCAAAAAAAAAAAATGGAGTGCATCAATGAAGATGAAAATGGCTGCTACTTTGAAGAAGGCGGAGGTTGCTTTGCAACTCCGCCAACAATTATGAGTTGCATTGTGTGGAATGCCCGGGGTTTGGGGAGCCCCAGGGCATTCCAAGAGTTGAAGCGATTAGTCACTGAGAATAACCCCTCTTTGCTCTTTATCAGTGAGACAAAGATTGATAATAATCGGTGGGAAGCTTGGAAAATGATTTTGGGTTTTAAGGGTGGGTTTTTAGTTCCTAGTGTGGGAAAAAGTGGAGGTCTGATTCTATTTTGGAAAAGGCCAGTTTGATGTTTGTATCAATTCCTTCTCGGTTGGCCATATCGATAGTGTGATCAGCTGCAACGGCAAGAGGCGGAGATTTACAGGCTTCTATGGTAATCCGGAAGTCTCTCTTCGACATCATTCTTGGGAGTTAATACGGAGCCTTATGAAGATCCGCGAGTTTAGTGATCTCCCTTGGCTTTTGGGAGGGGATTTCAATGAAACCTGTTCTGATAGTGAGAAATTAGGAGGAAATCGGAAGCCCTGCTTTCAGATGGACGCCTTCCATGATGTTATAGAAGAATGTGGATTACGAGATATCTATGTTAATGGCAAATTCTTCATGTGGGTTAATAAAAGAAAAAAATGAGGCAATGATGTTCGAGAGACTCGATAGATATCTCTGCTCCTTTCAATGGAGCATTTTATTTTTCCTGCAGCCAGGGCATCTACTCTTGAATTCTACCAGTCGGATCATACACCTGTGAAGATTGTGCTTGGAGTCTCCCTAGAAGGACCGGAAAGGGGTACAGGCACTAGGAGGAGGAATGGGTTTCGCTTTGAGAATGCATGGACTATTGAAACGGGATTTGAGAAAGTTGTTCAAAAATGTTGGGAACATAATGGTATTCCTTTACCACTACATAGGCGCATTATGCTTTGTGGGGAGACTCTAGCAGATTGGGCCAAAAAATCATTAAAGATCATCCCCAAGCAACTTAAGAAGAAACGCGAAGAACTGAACCGACTTATGAATCACACAAGTTGGGTCACTGACAGGCTGAAAATAGAGGAGCTAGAAATATCAGTGGAGAAATTAGCCACACAGGAGGAATGTTATTGGAAGCAGCGAAGTAGAGTGAACTGGCTCAAACAAGGTGATCGCAACTCTAAATATTTTCACTCACAAACCTCAACTCGTAGAAGTGTTAACCACATCAAAGGATTAATTTCCACACATGGAGATTATTGTACCTCAAATGACACTATTGCTGAGATCATTGTGGATTACTTCTCTCAAGTGTTTACATCGTCACAACCCAGTGCTGACGAGATGGAGGATGTGCTGAAGTTTGTTCCTCATAACGTCAACATGGATATGAACACCCTGTTAATTGCTGACTTCACCGAAGCTGAGGTGAAAATTGCAGCTACTGAGATCGGATCAGACAAAGCCCCAGGTCTAGACGGGTTTCCCGGTTCCTTCTTTAAAAAATATTGGAGCTGCGTGGGCAGCGCAGTGACGAAGGCGGTCCTTGAGGTGCTGAATCAGGGGGCACCGTTGGACGATTGGAATGACACAATCATCATGCTCATTCCGAAAATTTCAGAACCACTCTTGGTAAAAGATTTCAGGCCTATTAGCTTGACCAACGTCTGCTACAAAATAGTCGCGAGAGCTATTATAAACAGACTTCGTAAAGTTTTGGGGGATGTTATTGATGACACACAGAGCGCATTCATTCTGGGGAGGCTGATCTCGGATAACATTTTGATCGGTTTTGAGTGCATGCATTGGATTAAAAATCATCAGAGTAGAAAAAAGGGATATGCCGCGCTCAAGTTAGACATGAGCAAAGCATACAATAGGGTGGAATGAAGGTTCTTACAGGCTATAATGATCAAAATGGGGTTCGATGGAGGCTGGGTTGACTTAATTATGAGATGTATTAAATCGGTTTCATACACAGTCAAGTTCAATGATCAGATGACAAGATCTTTTAAGCCAGAGAGGGGTATCAGACAGGGTGATCCATTATCACCGTTTCTCTTTGTGATTTGTGCTCAAGGCTTCTCTTCTCTTCTTAGTGGGATGGAGAATGAGAAAGGATTCAAGGGGATTAAAATTGCCAATTCCTGTCCAATACTAACTCACCTCTTTTTTGCCGATGATAGCTTGGTTTTTTTCCGAGCTTCTAGAGAGGGCAGCAAATGTGTGCACCAGTGTCTGAAACAATAGGAAAAAGCCTCGGGACAGCTGATTAACTACGAAAAATCAGCCCCGTCTTTCAGCCCAAATATGGAGCAGAATTTGGTTGATGAGATCAAGTCTCTATTTTGCATTCCGGTTGTCCAAGGCCATGATGTCTATTTTGGTCTCCCAACTTTCTCAATGCGGAGCAAAAAAATTCAATTCGGATATCTGAAGGAAAGAGTCTTCAAACGGATGCAAGGGTGGAGTTCAAAGTTGTTTTCTCGGGGAGGCAAAGAAGTGTTGATTAAGTCGGTATTGCAAGCCATACCCACATATGCAATGTCCTGCTTCAAAATTCCAGTTAGTATTTGCAATGAGATTGAACGAGACTGCGCAAACTTCTGGTGGGGAATGGAAGGCGGAAAAAAGAAAATGCATTGCAAGAAATGGGACCTATTATGCAAACCCAAGCAAATGGATGGGATGGGCTTTCGGAAATTGGTCGAATTCAATAAATCTCTTTTAGCAAAGCAACTGTGGAGAATGTTGTGCTACCCGGACTCCCTTGTGGGCAAGGTGTTCAAATCCTGCCATCTTATGTTTAGCGATCTCTTTTGTGGAGCAGAGATCTTTTGGAGGGATTAATTTAGTGAGTGGAAAATGGTAGCTCCATTAACGTTACGTCCGACAAATGGATACCAACAAGAACCAATCGGTTGGGAGCCCCCGACGAGCAGGCCACCGACAGTTGGCGAGTTGACGATCTCATTTTGGATGGGAACTGGAATTCTAGACTGGTTCGGGAACGGTTTCCAGCCTGTCTTGTGGATGAAATTCTTTCTATCCCTCTTTCGGCGAGTAACGTGGAAGATTCCCGGTTCTGGAAGTTTGATTAAAAAAAAAAAAAAAGGCCATTTTTCAGTCCGAGAGGGATATAATTTAGCTATTGGTATTCGTTCCTCACCCTAAAACCAATCTGCCCACTCTTTAACTCAATGGTGGAAATTTATTTGGGCGTTAAATGTGCCTCCGAAGGTGAAAGTATTTTGGTGGAGAGTTTGTCATGACAGCATTCCAACTGCGCTGAATTTAATGCTACATCATGTCCCGACGAGTAGTGGATTTTGTGGGACAATCTTTGACAGCACTGTACATGCTTTGATTCATTGCCAAAGTACGCGAAAGTGGTGGAAAAATACAAAATTCTATCAGCTGATAAAGGGGGAAGGGGAATGTCATATTCTGGATTTTTGTGTAGGGATTAAATTTGGCCTTGACAAGGCAAATTTTGAACTGTTTGTTATGGAAGCATGGCAATGGTGGGCAGAGAAACAAAAATTATATCATGGCACGATTGGTCAAATTTTGGGTGAATGGAGAAATCAGGCGAGTAGACATTTGGAGGAGTTTCGGAAAGCAAATTTCTTGTTGAGTACTAACGATCTCTATCCATTCATTCCGGGTAATACCTCTGGGCATGCTCCCGCAGCGGATGTTATCAGGATGGACGTCGATGCGTGTTGTGATTCAAAGAAAAAACGTTTTGCAGTGGGAGGTGTGTTCCGCAATTGTGAGGGTAAACAAAAATTGCAGCTTTTGGCAGAAAATTTGGAAGACTTAATTCTGCTTTTGAAGGGGAAATACTCGCAATTAGAGAATGATTGCGAGTGGTAACTGAAAAGAATTTTCGACGTATTCAGATTTTCTCAGACTCAATGGAAGCGGTGCAAGCAGTCACCTCTTACAACGATTTTCTTGATCAGATAGGGTTTTGGTTACCAGAGATTCGCCATTTTATGGAAAGGTGTTAGACGTGTACGGTAGCTCATTGTCGCCGTTTAGCGAATAGAATGGCTCATGCTTTGGCTTTTTTTGTTTCTTCTTCCTCAACTCCGTTCTATTGGGAGGATGGGGATTTCCCAGACTGGGCTATTAGACTTGTAGCCTTGGATTGTAATACTTGAAGTTACTAGTCCATCACCAAAGGAAAAAAAGAAAAAAGGAAAAAAAGAATTCCCTTTCCTTTAGAGTCATTTTTCCAATTCTTCCACCAATTCAAGCTTATCTCCCTCTTCGCTATTCAAACTCTCCTCATGCTCACTCTCCTCCACAAACTTAAGGTCCTCCATAGGTTTGTACTCGGGTTGTCCCGGGAGACTACCCGCTTGCTTAGATGAAGTCCCAGTTTAATTAAGGAGATATTGTTCCAACATTTGTTATGGCTCATGAGAATTTCAAATTTTGCGTTCATATCATCCCTGTCCATTTTAGCTTGGAATTTCATCTCCTCAGTGACAACATCGGTTTCATTTCTCCTAGGAGGGTTAGGATTACCATAAGTCTATCTCTGCGAAATTTATTGTAAGACTATTTTTGTGGAATTCAGAAAATATAATTTTTGGTTTCTGTTTGAAAGCCTAGAGATGGTGGAATATTTGATAAACTTGTGCAAAGCAACTATAGTAAGACCTCCATAAATTAATAATCTCTCTAAGTTATTAGTTTTCTCCGGGATCCACTCGGTCCACTTTAGTAGATTAATATAAATATATGATCCCATCAACATCATAAATTAATAATCTCCAAAAATTACAAAGATAACTAGGATAATTTAGTAAAACATGAATCTATTTTAGTACATGCGGAAACTAGATTCATGTTCCTAATATTTAGTTCAAGTACATTGAATAACTAAATTCAAGTTTGTTAAAAAAAAAAAAAAAAAAAAAAAAAAAAAAAAAAAAAAGAGTTCTTAGTTTTTAATTTAAATACATCAAATAACTAGATTCAAGTGCATCTATATATTTAGTACTCATGTTTGTTAAAAAAAATATTTAAAATTCATGCACTTTCAATATAATTAAGTTTAAGTTCACTCAATATAAATACTTACATCATTAATAAATCATTAATTTATCGACTAAATAATAAATAATTTATTTATCTATATGTACACTAATAAAATTTCACCGTCCCAACCGTATTAATTTAGAGCCATTTAATTATAATTTGTGCAATAGATGGAGATTTTTACCAGAGATCAGATATTTATTGATTGAATGAAGTTATGCAAAGCAATGACCGACGATCCATTCTCTCTTACAGCCGCCTCCGCCGCGTATTTCATTTCACTGACTCGCTGCCTGACGCCTTTCCCCGTCTCCGAGTCCATCAACTCTCTAACTCGCTCCTCCAACTCACCCGCCGTCACGAACCCGTCCTCCACCTCCTTCAACGCCAGCGCCACCTTTATCTCCTCCACCAAGTACACCCTATTCAACCTCTGCTCCGCGTCTATCGGCCACCCGATCATCGGCACCCCAAACGACACCGCTTCCATGACCGAGCTCCTCCCGCAGTGAGTCACGAATCCACCCACTGATTCGTGACGCAGCACCTCCTTCTGCGGCGCCCATGTCTTTATCACAAAACCCCTATCTTTAGTCCTCTCCAAAAAACCCTCCGGCAGCAGCTCATCCAAGTCCGGCGACTCTTCCGGCGGACTTCGCACCGACCAGAGAAATCTATGTCCACTGTTTTCCAAACCAACCGCGATTTCCTTCAGCTGTTTAGCCGTGAACGAACCTCTTCTGCCGAAACAGAGGAAAACTACGGTTTTACGCGGCTGTTGATCAAGCCACCTAATGCATTCATGTTCTGCGCCGCCGACGCCGTTGCTTTCAGAAACTAATGGTCCGACCAAGTAAACAGGTGGAGCCCTCGCGTTGTTGGTTATGGCTTCCATAGCTCTAAGATCGAGTTCATCAAACCCGTTAGTAATAATCCCCGCTGATTTCCATATGTTTTTTGAGACGCTCACGTAGTGTTTGTAAGTATGACTCTGACGGAAATGCATTGTACGGGGCAAATCCAACGGCCGAGTTTTGGGAACACCTGAAACAGGGACGATCCAGAATTTAGTAATGGTGAGCTGAAATATAAAAAACTATATACATGGAAGAGCTCTTAGAGTTTAACGAACTTCTGACTTACTATAAGATTTAAAAACAAAAGAATAATCATAATAGAATCTGCATAAATAAAACTCGATGTTGGTCAAAGCTAGATCCCCTGACCTGGAATGTCTAGAAAACCCTTCAACGCCGCGATGTCTCCTTCAGTGGTTTCATCAATGGTATGGAGATGCATAATGAGGCAAACCATAGGCATGCCGCAACTGACGTAGAAGTAAGTGGGGATATTGAGGCTTCTACAGACTTCGAATCCTGCATTGCAGAAGAAGTCGAGGACGACGGCTTTGATCCTTGATTTCTGCGAGATTTCTTCGAGGACATCGCGAAGGTTGTGGTTGTTGAGGCGAGGGATTTCGAACATGAGCTCAGTGAAATTGGTCAGAGGAGAAGAGAGATTCGGGAGGCGGCGGTAGGCGACGGAAGGCACCTCCGGGTCCTCGGCGGTGCTAAGGATAGTGACGGCGGTTGAGGGGTGGTGTTTGCTGATGAACTTGGATAGTAATAACATGGTGTTCAAGTGCGCTGGGGAAGAGTATAGAAGTATCATGTCTTCCATTGGTGTTTTGATTTAGTCGAATGTGGGTCTGTTAGATCTTATATCTGTATATATATAGATTATTTTATACAAGTATGAAAGGAAGAAGATCGTATTCCTAGGATTGTTAACGAATGAATTGCTTGCTATATTTTAAAATTAACCGAGCTCGAACTAGTCTATTAATTTAAAATATATATATATATGATATGAGCTATATATATGATATGAGCCGATAAGTTAAAAATAAATGACGAAATCTATATATATATAAAAACAAAATGAATTTATACTACTTTTGGAAAAAAAGTGTTTTTCCCGCCCATTTATCATTACTTATTTGGGAAAGAAAACATGTAAAAACAATGAAATCGTATTGATTTGATGATCCCTTAAAATAGCCGACAAAATCTCTTTTATTTGGTAATTTGTTACAATTTTATAAATTAGTTTGACAACAAAATCAATTTCCCCCTACAAAATATATGGTTGAGATTTTCACTCTTTGTTGATATCGATAGAGTATCAATTTTAATTAAAATGAATTAATCTATATCTATATCTATATATATATATATATAATAACAAAATGTATTGTTTCCACAATTAAAAAAATATTTTTTTTCCCGCTCAGTTTACATACGTAATTGGGAAACAAAAAATTGTGCAAAACAGAATAATCCAATTTAATTGGCAACCTGTTTGATGTATCTGGAGAAATCTCTTAATTTTAACAAATTAATCTTTTTATACATTTAACCTAAAACACAATTAATTTTATTCCAAAATAAATTTGTTGAGATATTCCCTCTATTTTAAATACTGAAAAAATCAATTCATAATATAGTAACTACAATGTGTCTACATTCATCTATATTGTTAAACAAATCATTTTCTTAAAAAAAATCTGTATAGATTTGTTAGCAAAAAAATAGGGGTTTTGAGAACACATTCAAACCCCAACAATATCAAAAGATTCTAAATAAATATAATTGCACATAATTAGGGTGTAAAAAACTAACATCAAACCCTAGCCGTTAGTTTAAATACTAGATCATTTTTTGCCCTAAAACACACTTCCATAACTCCATATACTCTCGGTCGAATCGACCCGAATCCTATCGCTACTCTTCTTGCTTTCATCCGACAAAGTCTTTGGTTAATCATTAGAAGAAGAATGCGATGGTTCACCATGCTCGCATGCTCGCGAGAAGTAACACGAGTAGAAGATATGAGTGCAGGAGGTCTGTCATCAGCTTTGAGGCACGAATTTGCAGGTGCTGATGTGGCATCTGGACGAGGCTCAGAAGAAGCTTTAGCCCAAGCAATCTATTTTTCTTTCCTTTCCTTTAGAGCTTTCTGGACTAAGAATGCTCTGACCACTGTACATGTATATTTAGTTATTTACATGTATATATAGTTTTATTTTAATCTTTTCTAATTGAATTAACAATAGATGTTAGATTATAAATTTTCCTTCTCGACACCAATAAATTGAGGATGATCGAGTTTAAATCGAGACTCAATCTTTCAAGTTTTCAGTCATCAAACTCGAGCATATACATTGATTCGATTACATTTCTATATAATAGCATCAAAAACTAACATGCATCACATTTTCATTCATTCCATTTTCTCTTCAATTGATATGGGTTAAATGCAATTCTGCAAATTTTATGCACTTCCCTTTCTTCATCAATTTCTTTTTCCCGTATGAGCTATCAAGTTGTTTTTAGAAAAATCTTCCTATCAAGTTAGAATAAAATTTTCAGACTACAATAAGGGTAAGAAAACCAAGGGCTAAATAAGTTACCACTAAACTATACAAATTTAAAAAAAAAAAAAAAAATTAGAAAGATGTATATGTGAGTTTATTAACAGAACTGTAACCTCTCCAACTAATCCTCCGGGTTAATAATTTATATTCTTTAGAGGATATAATAATTTATACTATTATATATAGTGATACCAAAGGATTCTACAATATAGAGAAAAAAAAAAAAAGAAGAAATTTCAGAATAGTGACTAGGAGCTAAGCTGAGTACCGTGCGCAGCGGTTTGTAAATTCGAAATTTTTCGGAACCAAACTAAAATTCAAAAATATTCGGAGATTTCTAATAAAATCTCCAGAATCACTCCACCTATCAGTTCCTTCTGCAAATGAATTGGCCTGCTTCGAGTAATCGGTGATTTTTGAATTTTTAATTTAAAATAAATATTGTTATTTGAAAAAACTACTCCCTCCGTCCCGCTCTAATTTGCCTACTTTCCTTTTCGGTTTGTCCCAATCTAATTTGCCAACCCATAAATAGCAAATTTCTCTCACAATCTCCACCTTCAAAATCTCAACATTCAATCTCAACCTTTAAAAAAGTCAAAGATTCCACAAAATCTGTTTTTTCTTAATCTCCGTGCCCGGCCAAGGTAGGCAAATTGGGCCGGGACGGAGGGAGTACATGAAATGATTATTGTATTGCTGTATCTAAGATAAAACTATATTCTGTATAAAAAAAATTGTAAGATAGTATCTTAAAATAAAGTATCTAAGTTATATCTTACAACAACTCCTAAACCTAAGCTTATAAAATAAATTTTACAAGTTAGTAAAGTAAACGACTCATCTAAAAAGGAATAACACTAAATTATAAAGTTGTTAGCTTTGGTTAATAAACCTCTTTTTCGTATACCTTACAATAAAATTTGCCTCATACATGAATTTTCGTTCTTTTAGTTATAAATAGCTTAAAATGACTAACTATGGTGAAATCATAATTAACTTAAAAAGAAATATGAAATTTCACCAAAAAAATGGAGAACCAGAAGCGTTAGAGTTCATGTTTATGAATTCTACCTTTATATATTTTAATAATGAACTATTAGATTAAAATAAATTTTATTGGCAAATTTGACTAAAAAGTAAGTTAAATTTAAACATATTATTTATGATCTATTACTTTATATAAACTACAAACATATTTACTGTCTATATATTTTATATCTATATAATATAATAACAAATGACATATTTTTTTTTATAAATCATTTTATCGCTCATATGGCTTTGCCAATTTAGGAAATAAAAATCACCAGGAAAAAAAAAAAGATTTCCCTCCATTTTTTTCGCCCAAACACTAGGGAAGTTTTAGATTTTAACTTGATTTCTTGGAAACAATGGCATACCCACTTTTTCGCAGCACTTTAACATTCTAAGTTAATAAAAAGTTATGACGATTTCAATCAAAAAATAAAAAGATATAAACTTCAAATCTTTTCAAATTAATGCATGAGATAACTAAAATATATGTTTTGATGTGAAATAGCATATCATGTTTCTATTTACTAGACAAAAGCTTAATAGTGAGTATGCAAGTGATTTTCTTTTTGTGTGGAGTACGCAAATGATATTTTGATCAAGATGCACAAATAATATAAAATAACGGTTAATTTTACCCTACTCCCGTGAATAATACCCGTGTACACTATGAACTATTGGATTAGTTCATGTGTAGATGTGAATCAAAGTAATATTAACCTTTGATTTTATCTCTACACATGCAACAATCCAATGATGTATGAAGTATGCATGTAAAATTTATATTACTATAGATACGTACAATCAATTAAAACGTCTTTCCACGCATTGCGTGGGTGCCTATCTAGTACTATTTAAAATAGAGTATTAAAGTGGACCTTGAGCCTCTTCCGGCTCCAGTTTTACTTATTCTAGGACGAGGCCATACATTAACTGCTCCAGATTTTATGGCGGTGATTGTAATCTATAGCGATCCACAAAATAAATATTGAAAGTGCCACCAGGGCCCAAAAAGCTACTGAACCTCGAAATGCACTCAAATTATTGCTCTCATTGTTGCCACAAGTTGCACATAAAATGATCTGATTTAATCATAAAATCTCGTTGTATAGTCAACCAAGATACAGTTGCTTCAATAAACGATCATCGGTCACCTACGATAGGGGGTACAAATAAAAAATTTGTACCCGAAAAATTGGTACGATTTTATTGTGGAATGCATGTACAAATAGGAAAGAGTATATTGGGGTACAATTAATTATACTCTAAATGAAAATATTGACGAGAGTGGTGAAGGAGGGCGAGTGCAGCTCAACTCAAGAAAAACAAGGCATCTGAGGGCCGTGGACGCCACGCTCGAATGGGCGTTGGTCGGTGCAGAAGATCCGAAATCGGAATTCGGGGGCGCTTTGTCCCGAGAGTTTGGTTTCATTTATTTAATTTTGTTTGTGAGTTAATATTTTCTTTTGATATTTGTAACATGAGTTCTAACGTCGTGATGCATCACTAATGTCTTAGTTTTCGTTCTTGGTTGATGTTTAAACCCTAAATTACGATTGTCTTATAATTCGTTCTGTGACGTTTTCTCAATTTCAATTCTATAGTTATTTATGCTATCTAATTTAATTGTTCACGATATGTGGGTAGTTAATTTAGACTGATCATCTTTATTGATGTCCATTTATTTATTGTTAGGATTTTATTCATAATCCGTAATTGTTATGAATCAACACTCATTAATAGCAACTAGTGAATTAATTCATTAGGATAATATAAATCAGGACCAATTGGATCGAGCTAGTGAATCCAACATTGTGTTTACCCTATATCGTAGAGCTTAAAACTTTTTTGGTCCCGTAACTTTTAACTTGTGTTATTTTTGTCCCAAAAAAAGTTATGAATTCAATTTAGTCCCACAACTCTTGAATTGGATCCCTTTTGGTCCTAATTTGGCCGGCGGTGACTAATAATTTCGCCGGAAAAGAGCGACCGGAATTTTTTGGCACGTGACCCACACGTGCTATTTTCCGGTGAAATTAGTCACCGCCGGCCAAATTAGGAGCAAAAGGGATCCAATTTAAGAGTTGTGGGACTAAATTGAATTTATAACTTTTTCTGGGACCAAAATAGCACAAGCCAAAAGTTACGGGACCAAAAAAACTTTTAGCCCCTATATCCTATATTGTTCAGTTAAATAGGTTATTTAAAAGTGTTTAGGTTTGAGCATATATATAATTAAATCAATATGTATTTTATAATCAACTTATTAAAAATTTGCTCAAATATCTTTCTTTTATCACGAAAGTACATAAGCTTTGAGCATATATATATATATATATATATATATATATATATATATATAATTATGTATTAAAATAGTTATTGAAATTATTTTTAATTACCTATTTATATTTTTAATAATGTGTATTTTGTTGAAATTACTCTTTTAAGGAAATTTATTCTTTGCAGCCTAAATTATGACATTTGTTACATTTGACAATCTTTTTATTTTTTTACTTTTACTAAAACTTCAGTTATATGTTTTTATACTTTCTAAGCTAAACAATACTTTGTCGCACTAATCAACATCAACTGAATTTTTTACTCTTAACAATCTAAATAACTTTGTTCGCACTAATCAATTTTTATCTTCAAATAAATAAACTAAAAATATAACATTTATATAAATAATTTACAATACCAAATAAAATACGGAAATATTCAAATATTTTGAAGAACTCAAAGACTTTAATGTTTTATTCGAATCATATGAAAATCCAACTTTATAAAGAGAAGATTAAATCTATATATCTATATATATATAAAAGTAAAATGGAGGGTATTAGTGTCATTTTAGTTTTCCCTCCAAAAATTTTAGACTATAATTAGTAACTTTTCTTATTTTTGGTATGTTTATAACTTTCTTTTATTTATTTTTTAATACAAATAATTTTTTCATCTTAAATCCGATTTTTATGCATAATATACCAAATTATTCATCTTTTCACGAGCTTCGATTTGACATCCATATCACATACATTATAATGAGATATTTGATTTGAATAAACGGATTGTTTGTTTGTTAATTTTTGTGTTATCATTGATGGTCATTGTAACTTGAACTATAATATTTTGGTTTTAGTTGCAACTAAAATTAGTAAAATGATTTCTTTAAAAAAATCATGAGTATTTTTTTATAATTATTTTTAATTACCTATTTATATTTTTAATAATGTGTATTTTGTTAAGATTACTCTTTTAAAGAAATTTATTCTCTGTAGCCTAATTTATGACATTTGTTAATTTTTGCAATCTTTTTAATGTTTTTACTTTTTCTAATATCCAATTATATATGTTTAAACTTTGTAAGCTAAATAATACTTTGTCGCACTAATCAACATCAACTGTCTTTTTTACTCTTAACAATCTAAATAGCTTTTTCCGCATTAATCAATTTTTATCTTCAAATAAATAAATTATTTGTAAGAAAAATATAATATTTATATAAATAATTTACAATACCATATAAAATACGAAAATATCCAAATATTTTGAAGAGCTCATAGACTTTAATTTGTTATTTGAATTATTAAATAACTTTTGAATTTTATTTTGTTAAAATAAGAATTTCTTAAATAAAATTATTTTAGTATATTTGAAATCACCAAATGAAATCTCAAAAGTTGCAAATGAAAATCTAACTTTATAATTAGAATTTGAAAGTTTTTTAGATAAATAAAAAAATATAAAATAAAAGTAAGGACATTAAGAAAAACAATATTAAACTTTGCATTACATATGAACTACCCAAATAAAATAGCATTGTTCCGTTTATTATATATTTCATGGTTAGAATTTAAAAATTATTTTATAAATTAAAAAATCTATATATATATATATATATATATATATATATATACATATAATCCACGGTAGGGTCACTTCTGTAAGTAGCACTTTTCAGCCTAAAATTTCAGACTGTGATTGATAAGTTGTTGTCACATTTGGTAAGAATCAAAATTAATTTTACTTTCTAAGGTAGCAAATATCTTTTTCCATTTCTCATACATTTATTATGTATACTATATCAAATTAATCATCTTTTGACGATATTCGATTTGACATTCATATGTGTATATATATTAAAACAAATATAGCATTGAGTAAGATTTCAATATTTATTGTAGGTTGCAAAACAAATATAGCATTGATTCGGAACAAAATGAAAAATCATTCAAATAATTCTCTTTACAAATTATATTACTTGATTATTTCATTATAACGACAACTAATCAGTTTGATTTCTTTGATTTGAATTATCTCAAGTTTTCTTCATTTATTACATTGAGAGAAAAATCATTATATGTACAGTTGAACACATACTTTATCGAATTAAAAGCGATAGTTAATATTTGATTTATAATTATCTTATTAAATTATTAAATTTGCTAATGTTTATTTGTTATAATAATTATTTTTGTTGATAAATTACAAAACTATGACTTTCGCTCATATATATAACTTTATATATGGTAATTACTCTTAAAAAAAATTACTTTTTTATATTTTGCATATATTAATGTTACTTTTCTATAAACAATTACACTTTGCAACCTAAACTATGCTATTATACAAGTTGTAACTAAACTTCTTTTAAATAAGCAAAATTAACCAACTTAAACTATATATATATTTTTAGACTTTGCAACCTAAACAATACTTGGTAACATTAACCAATCTCAATTATGTCCTTTTTTTTTTCTCATTTTGCAACCTAAGCAATTTTTTTACATTAACCAATGTGTATCTTTAGATGAATCTACCATTTACAATATAAACGCATAATTTAATTGAAACTTTTCAACATATATATGAAAGTATTAAGAAATATTGAAGAATTCATATGTTTTATTTTGTCATTCCAACTATTCAAAAAAAACAAAAGATTTTTTATTTTGTTATTCCAACTATTGAATAACTTTTGAATCTTAATTTGTTATTTTTTTATTTTATTATTCTTTGTATATCTAAAATACCAAGTAAGGTATTAAAACTTGCAACTAAGATTTTTTAAAAGTAAATAGTTATAATTAGAATTTAAAATTTTATTTAGATAAATTTAAATATTTAAAGTAGAATAGAAAAAATGAAAGAAAAATAATTTACTTATAATATTATTCAGTTTATTTTATTTAATAATATGAGTTGATAGTTAAATATTTATGTTTGTTAATTTTAACATTCATAATTAATTAAGCTATAATTCATATAGGTGGAGAATGAAACAGACACACTAAATGTGTGTTTGGATTTCAAAGATAAGAAATGAACATTTTGAAAAAGATATTTATCTTAATATTAATTTTTATATATAGACATATATAATATACCTATATATAAAGTGAATTATATTAAATTCATGTATAACATGCGAGAAACTTATATTCACATTACTTATAATTTTATTTATGTTTTATTCTATATTTAAAAAAAAAATTATTAGGGTAAAACGATCACATATTTAAATATTAGACTATTTCATATTTAGTTTTATTAAAATCATTACTTTTTAAATAAACTTCCGTGCATCGCACGGGAATAGTACTAGTCTATATCTATATATATATAAAAGCAAAATGAAGTGCTTTTATGTCAATTTACCTTTCCCGCCTAAATTTTATATATCAATTAAGTAAGTTTATGTCAATTTTGGTAGCTTCATAATTTTCTTTTAATTTTTTAAATGTAAATAACTATTTTATATCTAATCTATTTTTTATGTATGATATATCAAATTATTCATCTTTTCACGATCTTCAATTTGACATCCATATCACATATATTATAATGAATATTTGATTTGAAACAATAAAGTATTTATTTACTAATTATTTGGGGGTTTTTTTATTTCAAATTGACCTATAGTACTGAGTCTAGATTGGAATTAAACATTCGTTTCAAAAAAAGGATTGGAATTAACATTAATAAAATAATTTTCTTATAAAAAAATATTAGTTGAGTTTTTTTCCCGTAAAGTACAACAAATCAATCTATTTAATTTAACATGAATTTTTAAATATTTTGTTTATTTAAGTTATACCCGGGAGAAAATAATTGATTAAATGATGAAAATACTACTTTATTAAATTAAATGCAAAACGTTCATATTTGATTTTATAAATAATTTATTAAATTATTACATCTGCTTTTATATATATATATATATACACACCAATGTTTTATTTGATTCGTCATGGAAGTACGGGAGCTTTGAACATAAGTATATTTAAAATATTATAAATTATTATTTTATACTTATTCATATTTTTATATGATGCATATTTTATTAAAAAAAATTATTAAGTAAGTTTACCATTGAAACATAAATTATGACATTTCCTACATTTTTTAATCTTTTTATACGTGAACCAACCCCAACTATATATTTACACTTTGCAACCTAAAAATATTTTCTCGCATGCCAATTTTCTTCAACTATGTCATTTTTTATTCTTTGCAACCTGAGCAATTTTATTCGCATTAATCAATTTTTATCTTTAAAAAAATATAATATTGTAATTAAAATATAGAATTTGTTTGAATAATAAAAAAAAAACAACAAATAAATATGAAAACATTGAAATACTTTGAAGAACTCACATACTTTAAATTGGCATTGGAATTATTGAGTAACTTTTGGATTTTATTTTGTTAATACTAGGAATTGTTTAAAAATAAGAAGTATTTGAGTATATCTGAAATCACCAAGCAAAATGTTAAAAGTTGTAAATGAGAATCTAATTTTAAAAACAAATAATTAAATGTTTATAGTTTGACTTAAAAAACTATTTACATATATTCAAAAACCTAGATATATATAAATATATAAGACGGTTAAACTGTAAATTGCATTTTTCCACCAAAGTGTTCTATGCTACTTATGATTATTTGTATAAGTGACAAGTTTTGATATGTTTGTTCTTTCTTTCCTTTTCTTTTCTAAAAAAACATTTTTCTAAAATTTTATATACAATTTTCTTTTTGTATCTTAACCATTTTTTACGTATAATATATCAAATTAATCATTTTTTTGTGATCTTTAATCTGACATCCATATCACATATATAAAAAATTGATACTATATTAAATAAAATACAGGTATTTATTGGTTGATTATTTGGTTTGATTAATTTTTCTAGATATTTATTGGTAACATGTTTAGACGGCAAATAAGAATTTTTTAAATATTTTTTCTAAATAATTATTTAACAATTTCAATTTTTTGAAAAATTTAATCAACTAATTTATTACATTTACCTTTATCTTTATTCTTTTCTATAAATTAATCTATATCTAATAACATACAAATAGGTATATGTGTGTGTGCGCATAGTAAAATAAAATGGAGCCAAATATGTAAAAGAAAAAAAAAAATACTTTTCCTTTAGTTGTAAATTGGACATTTTTTAGGACTTAACTTTATTCATTTATGTGTCCCTAGAGATAAGTTGGTGTAGTATCAATTTTCTATTAGTTTGTTTCCTTATAAACAACACTTTTCAATTTTTTTAACAAGTTTTTTGTTTCTAACTTATTTTTACATATAATATATCAAAATAATCATATTTTCACCTTCCTTTAGTTGAATTCAATTTTAATTTTTTTATTGTGGATTAGGCTATCCATATTTTGAATTAAATTTTGAAAAAATGAACCAATTGACTATTTCTAACAGTAAAAAAATTGGAATTACTTAAATAGAAAAATATATTTTTTTATAAATTATTCGATTAATTTTATTTATTATCTTATCTTAGTTTTTTACATGGTGTATGTTATTATCTATGTGTTTGTTTTTACATATGTAATTAATTGAGCTATAATGTGGTTATTTGCATATGTTAAGAATGATAAGGACTGACTAAATGTATGTTTGAATTTTAAAAATAAATTAATTTTAAAATATGGATTTATATATAATATTTATTTTAATTTTATTCCGTAGCAATAATTTGTTTGTAAATAATAAGTATATATTCAATTCAAAAATTGCATGAAAGAATGAATATTTACGCTATTTATAATTTTACTCTATATAACTTAAATTTTGAAATATTTATTTAATCAAGTGTAAAATGTTCACATTTTTAATTATATAATAGTTTTTTATTAAAATATTATTTTATTAGGAGACTTCCGTGCATCGCACGGGAATGATACTAGTATATATAAAAGTAGAATGGAGGGCTTTTATGTCATTTTATTTTTCCCGCCTAAAACTTTAACATTAACTTAGTAAGGTTTTGTCAATTTTGGTAAGTAATAATTTTCTTTTTTATTTTGTAAAATGCAAATAACTTTTTTATTTTTAATCTGTTACTTACATCTACTAATATACTCCCTTCGTTTCTTTTTAATTGATCTTTTAGAAAGAAAAAAATGGAAGAATTAAGAATTCAATTTTTTTTTTTTCCAAATATATCCCCAGTAATCTCATTTCTCTCTCACATCTATCTCAAATCTAGGTTGGAAAGTAAGAAATATTTTAGGATTGACATAGGGCAAAATTGAGAGAAATTGTAAAAAATAGATAAAAGATCAATTAATTCGAAAAATCATTAAGAACCTAAAAGATCAAAAAAGGAACGGAAAGAGTATATTTTTTATAATAACAATGTTTGTTTGATTAGTCACGGAGGTATGGGAACTTAGAGCGACTACATATTTATATATCATAATTATTATTCAGGTTATTCTTTTATTACTAATTCGTATTTTCATAATATGTATTTTTTTTAAAATTATTTTGTTAAGTTATATTTTGCAACCTAAATTATGACATTCGTTACATCTTTCAATCTTTTTTTAGTTGATTTTTTTATGTGACTAACATCAACTATATTTTTTTACACTTTTTAATCTATAAATACTTTGTAAAACTATTAAAATTCAACTGCTTTTTTTTAAAAAAAAAAAAAACTTTTTGCAACCTAAGCAATAGCTTTTTCATTAACCAATTTCAGAGTTAGATAGATATAATATTTGCATAATGTAAAAATAATTTGAATAAATTACAATACCAAATAAAATATAAACATACTTAAGTATTTTTTAGAATTCACACACTTTAAATTGTTATTCGAATTATGAATAACTTTTGAATTTTATTTTGTTAATGTTAGGATTTATTTAGAAATATTTTGGGTATATCTGATATCATCAAGTAAAATATTATAAGTTGCAAATGAGAATCTAATTTTAGAAAGGAACAAGTAAATATTTATAGCTAGAACTTGAAAGTTTATATAGATATATTAAAAAATTTACACATATATAAAATTTATAAGAAAGTTAAGATTGTAAATTGTATTTCCCAACCATTATATTTTATGTTATTTATGATTATTTGGACAAATGCGAACTTTTGATTTTTTTTCCCTTCTTTCTAAAGAATTGTACTTTTCCAAAATTTTAAATACAACTAGTATTTTGTATCATAACCATTTTTTGCATATTATATATATAATTATTATCTTTTCATGATCTTTAATTTAACATACATATCATATATATAAAAGTGTGATATTTAAAAAAATAAAAAGACAATTTTATATATATTGATTAGTTATTTGATTAGATCTCAGTACGTATTGTGCATATTTATTGGTGTCAAATTTAAACTGTAAGAATTAGTTAAAAATTTTTTATAAAAAAAATCTATTTTTTATAAATACTTTAATTAATTTATTTATTGTATGTATCTTTCTATCTTAGTTTTATTCGGTAAATTAATCTATATATATACTTATATACATATGAATATGCGTTTTTGTCTAATTAAATAAAATGGAGCCAAATATGTGATAAAGAAAATTATTTTCCCCTCCAATTGCAAGTTGGACATTTTCAAGTGTATTATTCATGTATTTGTCCCTAAGGAGTTCTTAACCTATCATAATTCTGTCAGTTTTTTTTTTTTTTTCAACAATTTTTTTTTATATAATAACAATTATTATTTTTTTATTTCTAATGTATTTTTACATATAGTATATGAAATTAATAATTTTTTCACCTACTTTAAGTTGAAGTAAGTTTTGACTTTTTATTGTGGATTAGACTATTTATAATGGGAATTAAATTATAAAAAATGAATCAATTGACTATTTTTAACAATAACAAATATGAGATTATTTAAAAGAAAAATATAATTTTCTTATAAATTATTCAATTTATTTTTTATTATCTTATAATTATTATTTTAATAAGTTGGCCTGTTATTATATTTTTATTTATGTTTATGTTTATTTTAATATATATAATTAATGAGATTATTTGTGGTATTCACATAGGTTAAGAAGGATACAGACTACCTACAGTAACATTTGAGTTAATAAAAAAAAATTTAAAATGTGTATTTTAATTGTCATACTTAATATTTATTTCAATTTTATTTCGTAATAATAATTTTTTTATAAATAATAAGTATATATTCAATCCATAAATTTCACGAGAGAAGCGGATATTTACACTATTTAAAATTTTACTATATGATAATTCAAGATTTTGAATTATTTATTTTATTGTGTGTACAAGGTTCACATTTTAAAAAATAACGTCATATAGTATTTAATTTTATCAAAATATACTATAATGTTAACATACTTCCGTGCATCGCACAGGAGTAATACTAGTATATACAAAAGTAAAATGGAGGTTAGTTTAGTAATTTTAGTTTTCCCGCCTAAACTTTAAGACTATAGTTGGTAAGTTTTTATTAGTATTGGTAAGTCCATAATTTTATTATAGATTTCTTAATTTATAAATAATTTTTTCATTTCTAATCGCTTTTTCAGACATAATATATCAAATTATTCAACTTTTTACGATCTTTAATTTGACATGGAGATCACATATATTAAAAAGAGATACTTGATAAAAGATTGTTTATTGGTTAATTATTATATTACCTTTGCGTGTTTATTATGAATTGGACTATAATATTGAGGTTAAGTTGCAATTAAAAATGCGTAAAATAATTCCTTGATTAAAAAAATATTGATTATTTTTTATAAAAATACAACTAATCAGTTTATTTTATTCGACATGAACTTTCAAATATTTTCTTTATTTAAAATACTCTAGGAGAAAAATCATTCTTTAAATAATGAAACTCCTAATTTATTAAATTAAAGGTAAAAAGTTAATATTTTAATTTTTATAATCAGTTTATTAAATTATTATTGTATCTGCTTATATATTTTCATAATAACAATGTTTGTTTGATTAGTCGCGGAAATACGGGAGCTTTGAGCATGTACTTTTTTTTTATATAACAATGTCTTTTCATAATTATAATAAAAAATATTTTTATTACTTATTCATATTTTTATATAATGTAAAAAATTAAAAAGAATTACAATTTACAATCTAAATTATAACATCAATTTGCTAGATTTTTCAATTTTATTTTTATTTTTTTACATAATGAACCTCAACTATATATTTTTTACATTTTGCAACCAACACAATAATTTATTGTACTAACTAACCTCAATTATGTCTTTTTAAATCTAATAAAGAATATTATATTTAAATAAATATACCATTTAACAAAAATATAATTTTATTTGAATAAATTACAAAATCAAATAAAATTTAACAATATTCAAATATTTTGAAGAACTCACAGATCTTAATTTCTTATCCAATTATTGAATACCTTTTGGATTGTGTTTTTTTTAATGTTGCAATTTATTTAAAAATAAGAATTATTTGAGTATATTTGTAATCATCAAGTGAAATGTTAAAATTGCAAATGAGAATCTAATTTTCAAAGAAAAAAATTAATTTTTTACGTTATAAGTTAGCTTTTTGTTTAGATAAACCAAAAATCTCTCTGTGTGTGTGCGCAGGCGCGCACTATAAGAAGGTTAATTTCGTAATTTTAATTTTTCCGGCTAAATTTTGGACCATCATTCCGTAATTAAGTTGTAATTAAATTTTGGACCATAAATCTGTAATTAAGTTGTAATTTTGGAAAGTTTAAACTATTTTTCAAAAAAAATAAAATAAAAACCTTTTTTTTTTCATTTCTAACCCATTTTTATGTAATATATATATATATATATATCATTTTAATGGTATTTTACGAACTTTAATTTAATATTCATGTCGCACATATTATAATGAAACATTCAATATGAAAAGTCATATTTATTTTTAGTTAAATAGTTTTTTTCTATAAAAATATTAATTAATTTATTTATAAAAATACAATCAATTGGTTTGTTTTATTTTACATAAAATAAATTAATATTCGATCACCTGCTTCAGTCATATACATAAAAGTAATAAGGAGATAATTTCTGTAAATATATTTTTCCACTATTCTTTTATAGAAGTTTTGTCAACTTTCAATTTATTTTATTTTTTTTGAAGAGTTCTCTCCAAAAATCTAGAATATAAATAATCTTTTTTTTTTCCAATTCATTTTTACATATAATATATTAATTTAATATTTTTTTATGATTTTTAGTTGAACATACATATCAGATATATAAACTAAGATATTAATATTGTATTTAAAGAATGAAACCGATTGTTGTTATCGATTTTGGATTAAATTTGATATTTATTGTAGTTGAATTATTTGTATAGGGTTTGTATAAAAAAAAATAAAAGAAGTTTAGTTAAAGAAATTTTACAAAGTATTATTGATCAATTATATTATTAAATTTCTTATCTCAATTTTGTTGAAAAAAATAAAGAGAAACTATTCTGAGCGACCTCATCATCAACACAAAAAATGGCTATACACGTTTTACTAAAGTCTGTATTTTCTGTGCAATTACTAAACTGAAATAGATGCTAAAAACTATTATAAGTATTTTTCATTTTTTCTGCTATCTTTTGAATCTGGACATCACTTGACTTTTATTCATATATTAATTCTAAAAGTATGTTTATGATGTTATCATTCTATTAGTTTTCTTTTCTTTTTAAACAATTCTCTATTTTTTTACGATCCTCAATTTGAACCATAGATTCCATATATTAAAAGTGATACACCGATCACATGTGTGAGTTTCAAAAAAGATTGAATAAATTATAAAAATAGATTTTACATATAATATTTATCTTAATTTTATTGTGCAAAATGAGTTATCTAATGCTTATAATGCTTACGATTTTCTAATGTCTAATTCAAAATTTTCAAATAATTATTTGATTAAAACTTGGTTACAATTTAAATGATTGGATCACATAATATATAATTTATTAAAATATTACTATGTAAATAGTCTTCCGTGCATCGCACGGGATATATACTAGTGTTTATAATTAGAACTTGAAAGTTTATTTAGATAAATTAAAAAATAAAAATAAAATAAAAGCAGGGACATAAAGAGAAAAGTATTAAACGTTACATTGCAAATGAAATATCCAAATAAAATATCATTGTTCCTTTTATTATGTATTTTATGGTTATTTTTAATTATTTATAGTTATAATTTAAAATTTATTATATATAGCCTAAAATTTTAGACTGTGATTGATAAGTTGTTGTCGCATTTGGTAAGAATCAAAATTTATTTTACTTTCTAAAGTTACAAATATCTTTTTTTTTTTTCATTTATAATCTATTTATTATGTATATTATATTAAATTAATCATATTTTGACGATGTCTGATTTGACATCCATAAGATATATTCCCTCCGTTCCTTATTAATTTACGTTTTAGGATGTTCTTTCATTTTCCAATTAATTGACGTTTTACATATTTTTCACCAATTCTACCAATTTTCACCCTGGCTGAATCCTTAAATATCTCTACTTTTCAATCTATTAGAGATATGTTGGTTTGGTCAAATCTTTAGCTGAGGGAATATCCGTCAAAATGTTTCATCCTTAATCCTTCTCTTTCATCCTAAAACGTCAATTAATATGAAACGGAGGGAGTATATAATAATAAGATATTCTATTTAAAATATTATATTATTTCTTCGTTGATTATTTGAGTAAGATTTTAGTGTTTATTGTGGGTTGTACAACAAATATAGTATTGGTTCGGAATACAATTAAAAATCATTCAAATAATTATTTTTTACAAATTATTTTACTTGATTATTTCATTAAAACCACAACTAATCAGTTTGTTTTATCTGATAGAAATTATCTCAAGTTTTTTACATTTATTATATTGAGAGAAAAATCAACGTATATATAATTGAACACATACTTTATCAAATTAAAAATGATAGTTAATATTTGATTTATAATCAGCTTATTAAGTTATTAAATTTGTAATGCTTATTTGATATAATAATTAATTTTGTTGATAAATAAAAAAATATGACTTTCGCTCATATATATAATTTTATATATGATAATTAATCTTAGAATTTTTATTACTTTTTTATTAGATATATTAATGTTATTTTTCTATAAATAATTACGCTTTGCAACCTATACTATGATATTATACAAGTTGATTTTTTTAAATGTAGAGATTGAGGGTGAAGATTGTAAGATAAATTTCTTTTTTAAGGGTGTGCAAATTATCTTGAGATATCCCAAAAAAAAATTAAAATGTGCAAATTATTTCGGGACGGAGGGAGTATATTTGATTACTCAGAATGTGCCTTAATTTTTACAAATAATAGTTTGTGGTATATAAAGGATAATAGCCATTATATTGCCTGTGCCATGATATCTTTGTTATAAGTAGTACTACCTCTGTCCCAACTTAACCTGTTTACTTGCTATTTTGATTTGTCCCACCTTAATCTGTCAGCTCCATAAATGGTAAATTTCTCTCACAATCTCCACCCTCAAAATCTCCATTATCAATCTCTACCTTTAAAAAAAATCAAAGATTCCATAAAATATGTTTTCTCTTAACTGTCGTGCTCGATCAACCTAGGTAGATTAGCTGGAACGGAGGGAGTAATAAGATGGATTGTAGCTGCATTTTGGTTTATTGCAAATTACAATGTTTTTGGTCACTGCGAAAGAGATATAACTTTCTTATGTCCCGTAGTGCTTAAAAAATATTGTTGTCACCTCCACTGAGATTTACTAGTGGAATATTGAATAAAGATGTATTCTTTGTCTTCATTTTGTAATCGTACAATAGTAGTCTCCTGATAAGAAAATGATAAGTTTAGTATTGCTATAATAAATTAATCTGGAGTCGGTGCTAAAATTTTCATGATTAGTACTCCCTCCATTCCAGCTCAACTTATCTACTTTGATCGGACATGAAAGTTAAGAAAAATAGATTTTGTGGAATCTTTAATTTTTTTAAAGGTGAAGATTGAATGTGGAGATTGTGAGATAAATTTACTATTTATGAACGGACAAATTAAATTGGGACAAATCGAAAGAAAAAGTAGATAAATTAGAACGGGGACGGAGGAAGTAGATGATAAAAATACAAACGTAGGTATGCAGTTATATATAATTCTGTTTACATCAGTCATCATCGTGTATAAAGACTGCAGGCATAATATATGCCTCTGTAATTTTTATTCCAAATTTTGATCCAAGAGCCAAAAATTTGATTATTTTTTTATACTTATTTGAAACATATTGTGATACAATAATATTTATTTGCATAAAATACCCGTCAATAAAAGAAAAAAAAAAAAAAAAGGTAGATTCCGCATTCTTTCCCGATTAGTTGTTGGGGCTAAAATTATTTTTGGTCATGTAAATTTTTACTCATAAAGTTTTGGTTTTAAAACAAAGTTAAAAATTCAATTTGGTCATGTGACTTTGAAATTGGTCCAGATCTAGTCATTTTTCTGTTGTTGGTGTACAATTTGGCCGAAAAGTCGCATGTGCCGTTCACATGACTCATTTTTCCGATCAATTTGTAAATATGTGGAAGTGACCAGGAATTTAAAAAAAAAAAGTAAAATTCCTTTTTTTTTAAAAAAATTTAAAATTATTTTTTTACTTCAATGTCACTCGTCGGCGTCAGATTTTTAAAGTTGACCTGAAAAATGAGTCATATGATCTGTACGTGCGATTTTCCGATAAAAATGGTTGCCGACGATGAAAGGAGAACCAAATTCGGACCAATTTTAAAATTACGAAAGTACATTGAATCTTTAATTTTTTCTTAAAATCAAAATTGTACGAGTGAAAAGTTAGGGGCAATGACTTCAGCCCTTGGTTGATGAGTGACTGAAGGCTTCAAAAGTATTCTGCAATTTCTATCTAAATCATCGGCGACCACTCTCTGGTGATCTCTGCAATTCCATTGAGTTCAAAGTTCAATCCCCACTTTTTGCGGCTATCCACTTCTTACTCATACACTTTAAATTTTATTATTCCCTCCCTTTCGAAAAAAAATTTATATTTCAAAATTATTCTAAAAAAAATCATATTTTAAAAATACATATTCTATTTGACTAATTCAAGTAAAAAAAAATAAAAATTGATTTCGCACTAGTTAAATATGATCAAATAAGATAAATTGTGAGCGTGTATTTATAGTTTTTGAAGAATTGTACATTTATTAAATTACAAAAAAAATAAAAAGTTGGATATCTTCAAACAAGACTCTTTTTATGGAATGTAGGAAGTATTAAGCAATTTTCACCACAATCATTTTATTAAATCACTTCTTCAAAAGTTTTTTTTGCAACAATCATCCGAGTGATCCGGATGAGATCTTCTACTTCAAATCATGTTTTATCTTATACACTGTAACATATATTATATACCGTTTGCTTAAGGTTGGGGAGTGTTGGGCCAAATCTGACTGAGAGAGTTAATAAGTGTGCTTTATTGAGATTCGATCCTTTAAATCTACTGAGCCAAATATTAAGCAAACGAACCCTTACTACTACAACTATAATGTGCATACATATACTTTCTCAGAGGCCCATAACATACATGAAAATAAATATCATAATGGGTTTTGGATGGCCCAGCCTACACAGCCCGAAACATATGTTGGGTCCGTTTATGTTTTTAATTGGTGGCGGTAATTCAAGCAGTTCAAGCTCAATTCATCTTTTTAAAATATACTCCCTCCGTCCCGGTTAACTCGTCCTACTTTTCTTTTCGGAACGTCCCACTTAACTTGTCACACTTATTTATTTATTTTGTTTGTAGATAATTACCACTTTTTTTACAATACTAGCCTTATAATTATGAAAAGTGTTAATAATATATAGAAATGATTAAAAATATTAAGGGATTTAAGGAAATTAGTGAATAATTAATTTGTCAACTTTTTAAATCCCTTAATTTTCTTATCCAAAGTTAGAATGATAATTAAAAAAAAAAACGGAGGCAGTACTATAATTTTAGAGTCAATGTCGTCCATTAAGTTAGGTATGTTGAAGACCATAGTCTTCCGGCCATAATTTTATAGGTACAACCCGTTTAAAATATTGTATAGATTGTGCCGGGCGGATTCAAAAGAATTAGTGGACAAAGTATGTCCATCATCCTCAACTATGGTATAATGTTTTAGTCAACCTAACACACATCAAATCAGACCTATTAAGGATCCGCTTGATTGGAGGTTTAGGGGTAAGAAATGAGAATGAATGAGGATTTATTTTCATTCATGATGCTTGATACATAATAAAAAAGTTAATCATTACTTCATTTTATTAACAATTTTCCTCATTTCATTTCATAGTATAATTGACCCCTCATTCATACTCATTACCATTGTCATTCATGATTTGCAATCAAATGAATCCTAAGTTATCCGAAATACTATAAATTCAATGTGATTAAAATATCGAATGGATTGGACTGGATCATCGGAGCCAGGCAGATCTGCCACTTTAATTAGTGCCCAAAAAAGATGGGCTCACCTAGCCAATTAATTAGTCACGAGACTCAAGACCCGAATCACAAGTAACCCGCTGACCCGTTGGAAATCTGAAATTTTGTACCGTTAAAAAAATTAGTTTTGATTCTTTTGAGATACTCGGATCCCTCAACCCCGTTTTCACGGACACTCAACCCGCCTCTTCTCCCTTGCACACGGAGTGCGAGCTCGTGTATAGATGTATAAATGTATACGATACGGCTAAGAATATGCAGCGACTGAGAATTGTGTGAAAATGGCGGTTAATTTTTCATCATATGAGATGCTCCGCAGCTCCGTTGGCTACAATACTGCTCGGCGAATGGCAGCTCCTCTCCTTTCCAGGGCAGTCAATTGCAGTGGCCGGTCCTGCGAACTGAGGAACGTTTTGGTGAAGTCTAGTTTTAGATGTCGCGCCGTGGTTGGAGAAGCTGGAGAAAGAATCGAGGAAGACGGTGGATATTTACTTGATGATTCCGCCGCTGATTCTTCTGAGTACGACCAGGTAATTTTTGAGATTGTAGCTCGAGGACTTTCGTTGAGGAGAATGCAATTGATGATTGAGATGAATGAAATCGAATATCATCGTGATTTAACTTTTAATGGTATAGGTACAAAAGTATGTTAATGTGAAAATGTCATCAATTTTGATGAACACATCAGAAGTTAGAAAATGTTTCATGTTTCCATAGTTGTTAGGTGAGAAGATAACTTAAATGATGACTTGACTCAGAAATTACAGTTACTTAAAAACTTTTATATTGTAGTAATTAGTGAGAACAGAATCATATGTGGTGTATTGATCTCTGTAATGCATAGTGGCGTGTAGTTATATTATAGGTTAGTCATAGAAAATTGTTTCAGAAGAAAACATGGATGTATATTGTTTTTGGTGATGTGCTAGGCATGTTGATCTCATAATCGACTCGATATGGATAAAAAAACTGTAACTTCTGAAAGCTAGATGTGGAACTGGAACATATGCTTCTACAACTTAATGACCATTACCTCATAATTGCTTGTATTTTCTAATTCCTTCCATGGTCAAATGATTTCTTTTAGCTCAAAAGTACGGAACGTATTTTGTGTACTTAAGTGTTGCTCTTTTTTAAGGTTAAAGGCGGTGGTGCTCCACAGGTTCAAGAGAGAGATTATACTGGCACACCTTATGTTCCTATTTTTGTGATGTTACCTGTGAGTTCTATGTAAATCCATTTGCTTTCACTTCTATTAACTACCATCCTCTTAATGTTATATTGACTACATATAATGCTAGCACTGTATTTTCTTTTCTCTACTAGTGCTTTGTCTAGACTGTCATTTCTAATACGATGAAGACCTAAGACTAACATTTTTTTCCGGGAACAGCTAGGGACCATTAGTATGGAGTGTGAATTGGTTGACCCTGAGGACTTGATAAACCAGCTAAGGATCCTTAAGTCAATTAATGTCGATGGTGTTATGGTTGATTGTTGGTGGGGCATAGTCGAAGCACATGGTCCACAACAATATAATTGGTCTGGATATAAAAAGCTTTTCCAGATTGTACGAGACCTTGACCTTAAGCTACAAGTGAGTGGCCTGAAGTGTTGATGGCATGTTATTATATTTTATTTTATAAATTTTTCTGAACTTTCTTTGTACTCCTTATTCATTCTTTTTTGTTGTATTTGTTATTAACTCAATATTTTGTTACATAGGTTGTTATGTCTTTTCATGAATGTGGAGGAAATGTTGGTGATGATGTGCACATTCCCCTTCCACATTGGGTGATGGAAGTTGGCGGTGAAAATCCTGATATATTCTTTACAGATAAAGAGGGGAGACAAAACCATGAGTGTCTCACTTGGGGAATTGACAAAGAACGGGTTTTGAGAGGTCGAACGGCCCTTGAGGTATACTGTTGAGCTTATTGCTAAAATTTGTCTATTCAGTATCATATTAATTTCTTGTTTAGAAGGAATCATGTTTGCTTACAGTCAAAATTCTCCATAAGTTTCAAGTCATCACTTGTGATTGCCTCTTATCTTAGCTGTTCACATCACTTCTTTGTTCTCTGCCTACGCTGTAAATTATCTCTATGAATGTTAGATTAAGTGTCTATGCTTTTCTTAAGATGTTTTTCCTCTTGTCCATTCTTGCTGCAGTCTCTAAGAATTTTAGATTTAGTGCCTATAGTTCCTTTCTTGCTGCATTTCTTAGAATTTAAGTAACAACAATGTTTAGGTGTATTTTGATTACATGAGAAGCTTCCGCGTAGAGTTTGATGAGTTCTTTGAGGATGGATTCATATCTGAAATTGAAATTGGACTTGGTCCATGTGGGGAGTTACGCTATCCATCTTATCCTGCAAATCAAGGTTGGAAATATCCCGGTATAGGGCAATTCCAGGTAATCTTTCATTCTGACCAAAACATCATTTTTATTTAGTCTAATTGGTCTATCACATTCATAAATTTTAATGCATGTTTGAAATGGACTTTCTGTTTCTTTAACAGTGCTATGATAAGTACTTGATGAAGAGCTTGAAGAATGCAGCGGAAGTGAGGGGACACTCCATATGGGGTAGAGCACCTGATGATGCAGGTTCCTACAATTCCAAACCTCATGAAACGGGTTTCTTTCGTGATGGAGGTGAATATGATGGTTACTACGGCAGGTTCTTTTTGAAATGGTACTCTGGCGTTTTGGTTGATCATGCTGATCGGGTACTCACCCTAGCAAATCTTGCCTTTGAAGGCACCCACACTGCTACAAAGGTAAGTGAACTCCACATATTCAATTTTAACAAGCGGACTTCAACCTATTAATAAAAAATGAAATTGCCTGCATCTTGGATTTTTACTTCGTATGTTTTAATTGGTGAACAGCTGTCGGGAATTCATTGGTGGTATAAGACAGCTAGTCATGCTGCAGAATTAACAGCAGGATTTTATAACCCTGCAAATCGTGATGGTTATGCTCCAATAGCATCGATTTTGAAAAAGCACGAGACTGCTCTTAATTTCACATGCGTCGAGCTGCGAACATTGGATCAACATGAGGACTTTCCAGAGGCATTAGCGGATCCTGAAGGACTAGTTTGGCAGGTTAGCCTCAGAAATCCTTTTCGTCTATTTATTAGCGCATAATGTTTAACGTAAACAATTTAGGTGCTAAATGCGGCATGGGATGTGGGTATACCAGTTGCGAGTGAGAATGCTCTTCCATGCTATGACAGAGAAGGCTATAATAAAATACTTGAAAATGCAAAGCCTCTCAATGATCCAGATGGAAGACATTTATCTGCCTTTACCTACCTCAGGCTAAACTCAGAACTGATGGAGGAACACAATTTCATGGAGTTCCAAAGATTTGTAATCAGAATGCACGGTATGTTCTCTGATCAGCTATCATAAGCGGACTAGTACCCTATTAAAAAAACGTAATTTTCAATTACAACACAAACTTTAATTTGTAACAGTGTTGCTCACGAACTTTTTAATTTTTGCAATTGTACCATCAGTGGAAATTTTCAGCATGAAATTTGGTATAGTTGCTATTTGAATGTTGAGCTCTTACTAGTGAGTTCTTACCTAACCCTACTAGCACTACCTGCACCTCTTTGATACACATATGCAGGTGGAAAAACCAACTTTTTCTATCATTTTTCGCCCATGTGTTGCACATCTAACGGAGTGCGGGCACTACCGATGGAGGTAGGTTAAATGCCGCCTCTACTTGGTGACTGTGGTGCCGCAATGCTGGGTTGCTAGAATAACTAAAGCATAAACATTCATACACCAACTCTAATCAAATTTCATGCCGAAATTTTTCACTACCAAAATTAAAAAGGTGTTCGTGAAAAACATTCCATCATTTCTTTTTCTGATTGCCTAAAATATTTGTCATTAATTCTCCCATTTCCTTTTCGGATAATGGAATTATTTGATGGAATTTGCAGGGGAATCTGTAGCAGATTTTAAATGTGGCTTGGAAGGGGAGACAAAAACTTCAGACTAGTTGCAACTTTACTTCTAACACATATAGAGGCAAGCAATATATATACATACATATATACTAGTAAGTAGTAACTGATCCTGCTAGCAAGCTGTTAAGATAGGTTAATAAAGTTGTTGCTTTTCTTTTTGGAAAAATTAGTAAAACTGTCATGTATATTTCCTATATTTATGAAAATATCGTGTATGTAATACTCCCTCCGTCCCGAATGAAGTTGCACACTTCTCTTTTCGGTAAGTTCTAATATAATTTGCACATCCTTAAAAAGAAAAGTTATAACACAATCTCTACCCTGAATCCATCTTTGAAAAGTCAACATAAAAGTAAAAGGCAGATTTTCTTAATATGTGTGCACCCTTAGAGGTTCAACTTCATTCAAGACGGAGGTAGTATAATTTTAAAAAATACCATGTTACAAAAAATTAACAAAAATGCCCCGTCACACAGTATACTTCAAGTTACCCATCCAGTCACCGGTGACGTGACGCTTAATAATCGACATGACGACGTATTTTACCAGTTTTTTGACGAATTTAATTATGTATTAATTTAAGTATAAGATGAATATTGTTTTTCCAATATTGTATCTATCATTTTCTCACCTAATCTAAAATTGGAGCACATTAAATGAATTTTGAAGGAATTGACGGTGTAAATCAACGTGATATAAAGTTTGGTGAGAAAATTCTTCCCATATGCAACATATTTCGTATTATTTCCATTCTCTATTATAGTCCACACAAATTGTGAAATGTTTCCGCATAAATGAGAAGGAAATAAATCTTTACAAAAAGAGGAAGAGCTATGTTGTACTATCTCTTTTTTTTAGTTGTCATTCTAGTATTGGATAAAAAATTTAAGGAATATGAGAAGTAGATAAATAAGTCATCAATTAATTTCCTTAAATCCCTTCATTTTTTCCTCATTTCCTTATTATTATTTACCCATCCATAACTAAAAGCCATGTTTGTGGAACCGGACCGGCCGGTTCGACCGGTTCAACCGGGAACCGGGCCAGGAACCGGTCCGGTTGAGTTAAAAAATCGGATTGTATTTTTTTTTTCTTTTTTTTTTTTTTAAATAAAGTTGTTTTTGACCTATTTTAAGTTAAAAAAAAAAGGGATTTTCACATTTATCTTCATTTGCCCTTATTATTCCCATCTTATTTTAAATTTGGCACTGGGATGTTATTAAAAAAATTAGAGTTAAAAGTATCTTTGGATTAATTGATATTGAAATATGTTGAATTTTTTTTACAAGTAAAACTCTAGTATCAAATTAGATTGTATTACACATAAAAACTATTGAAATTCAAAAGTCAACAAGTTGCATTTGACCGGTAGAACCGGTTGTTGAACCGGTCGGACCGGTCGAACCTCGAACCGGTGGCTTGTCCGGTTCGATCACCGGTCCGGTCCCACAAACACTGACTAAAAGAGTAAAAAAGTTATAATGACAATTACAAAAAACAAAAAATTTAGAATGACAACTAAAGAAAAGGGAAAATAGCATAAAATGAAATAAATTTTTATTAAGAATTTAAATTGAATTAATAGATTAAATGAAGAAATTAAGAACAATTAATTATTTTTTGAATTGGAAAAAGAAATCAGCAGGAAAATGTATAGCTTTTTATTTAGAAAACGGTTTCGTTTCATCATTTGGTAAGATAAGATTTATTGTGCTTGTTATGAGTAGATTCTGGATTCCATTTGCAACTATAATTTATAGTGAGTGTTTTCAATACATTACTACCTCCGTTCTTTTTAGTTCTCATTCTAACTTATTTGTTTTGTTGGTAAATAATTTATCATTTTAGCCTTGTTACCATTTCTTTTATAATACAAATGTTATAGTTATGAAAAGTGTTAATAATATATGAAAATGATTAAAAAATTCATGAAATTTAAAGAAATTAATTGATGGTTGATTTGTCAACTGCTTTAAGACCCTTAATTTTCTTATCCAAAATTAAAATAATAACTAAAAAATCCGAAGATAGTATACTAAAAGTGGTTTAATAAAATGATAGATATGGAAATTGTTAAATACTAAAAGTGAATAGTGTTCAAATAAAAGTGGATAGTTGGAAAATATGTATCCAAATTAATACTTATAGAAAAATGATTTTAAGTTAATACCATACATAATTATCTATAAGCTGACCTCCTCGACTTTTAAAGTATGGCTTCTAGCAGCTCGGGAGTTGTCTTTAGCTGCTTATGCATATCAATGAACTTGAAATTATTTCTCACTCTAAAATGCATATGACGATGGATATAAACCTAAAAAAACATATGTATATATATGACTGGCGAGGGGCTCAGTGCGACGGCACCGAATTGACTACCCAGGGCCGCCCTATTTATGGTCTTCAAAGAGTTATTATACTTTCATCAAATTGACAAAAAATCGTACATTTTAAAACAAGATCCTTTTTATGAGTTAAAGGAAGTATTTAGCAATTTTCATCACAATCATCATATTAAATCACTTCTTTAAAAGTTTTTTTCGTTGGCAACACTCCTTCGGATGGTTCGGATGAGATCTTTTGTTTCGAATAATGTTACATCTTATATGCCGTAACATATACTTTGTATAGAATAACATTATAAATGTACATATGATATGTGTTGGAGATTATGAATATAAGATGAAACACGATTTAAAATAGAAGATCTAACTGTTACAATTGCTACTGCAACTATAATGTGCATATTGTTTAAGGAAAAGTAAGAAAGAAGACACGGAAAAGAGGCGTAGAATTGTGTTTTCTTATTCATCAGAGATCCCTTATACTCCCTCTGTCCCGAATGAACTTGTACAGGCAAGTGTGCACACATATTAAGAAAAGTTGTTTTTTGGATTTTTGTTGACTTTTCAAAGGTGGATTGAGGATGAAGATTTTGAGGGCGGAGATTATGTTATAACTTTCCTTATTAAGAAGTGTGCAAATTTGCTTGGGACGGACGAAAACGGAAAGTGTACAAGTTCATTCGAGACGGAGGGAGTATAAGGTATCCAAACTAGGGTTACAAGAATATACAAAATATAGTAAATGCATAAATTGTCCCTCATCAGTTACTTTTGATGAAAGCACACTAATTGTGTTTTTCCTTCAACACTCCCCCTTGTGCCAAATCAAAAGGGTGAATGGTGCATGAATGTTGCATCGTTAAAAACCTTGCCAAGTAACAAAACTCAGTGCGAAAAAAATGAACCTTGGCCGAAGGAAAAAGAGTGCAACGCACCTTTGTTGACACTCCCCCTGAAGTCTACACATCTCCCTTGATACGTACATCTATCAAGAGAGCTTCGAAAGTCTCTACATCCTTAATTTTAAATAAATCATGAGGATATTATGTGGTCACTGGTTATAAAAAGTGTTGGCGGTACATGCTTGGTCTCGTCACCTTTGATATGTAGCATAATCCATTTGTTTGTTGCAAATAACTTCATCTTCATAACTTCAGGTAGGCTCTTCAGTTGTGTATAATTGTCATGTATGTAGGCATTGACACATCCTATTTTCTTTGCTTTGACTAATTCACCATAGTTAAGCTAGGGAATTTTTTTTATTCCAACACGTTTGGTGTTATTTTTCAGAATAAACTGATATGCCTCTCAACTACTTGATCGGTTGATTGACTTATTGAATATTGTAGTTCTTTTATTTTCTTACTCCAACCTATACTGGTTCTCTAGCATAAGTGTTGAAGTGAAAAATGAAAATGTTTTCATGTATCATATCATCTTCTATGATTTTCTTTTCGCAGAAAGTAAAATATGTTTTTAGGCACAACATGCTCTTATTGAAGTTATTGACCCCTTTTTGTAGTCAAGTAAATGGATTTCATTCCACTAGCTAGTTAATTTTGGAAGTAGAGAGTATGTTTTTCAAATTTCTATGTGGAATCCCACGGTTCATCGTGTATTAAATTAAAGGATGCTTCCAAAGTAAGTTATGATGAAATCACAGCCTCAAATTCATTAGAGTGTTGTCTGTGACTTTTACTTTGTTGACAGTGCTTTGTCATTTGAGGTCAGTTGATGATATGATCGGTTAGGATGTAGTAGTTTCCTATTAGCAATATTAATTGTGGTAACTCAATTTCTTTTGAGTTTACTAATTCAAATATGTTGTGAGTTGGTTTAATCATCTTCTTATGAATTATCTTTCGAAACCATATATCACAAGTTTTTCGATACTTTGTAGAAGTACTTTATCATGTAGTTGATTTGTCCATGAACCTCCTTTATCATGGAGGTGCACAATTCATCATAAAAAAATGCATGAACAAAATAATTATCAAGTTCATAATCTAAACAAATAAGTTAATTTGTGATTTCTAATCATAAAATCCGCAACAGGCAAAAATAACCTATTACGCAACTTTCAATTACATGAGAAAGTAGAATCATATCAAACACAAGTAGGTGCCATAAATATCATTCAAAACAAAGCAAAATTCAATTATTGCCGAAATTGTATGTGTTGAGAGATGCATATATATAATCATTCACGATTTTCCCAAAGTCATATTTATTTATAGAAGAAATTTTGTCATAGACAACACATCATATTAATTACTATAAACAAATATAATTTATTTCAAAAGATAGAGTGACTCGAATTACCTTGAAGGAAAGACATGATTCTTTCCTATGACACTTCTGAAACTTTGCTAGAGAAAATTTGCGGTTTCAAGAATTATAGCTTCCCAATTTCAAGCTCCGTGCCAATAAAACGAGATGATACTCGTATTTAAAATAAAATTCAGCAAAAAGAAAATAAATTTTTAGTATTAAATTATGAAGATATACTCAAATAATGAAATCATAATTTAATATCTTTAAATTAGATACTGGAGTATGCATATATATCATGTGTCCAAACAATAATCAATTCAATAAAGGAAATATGAAACTAATCTCCTATTGACCACATAATGCATATATCTACCAAAATATGTATCAGAATACATGTTGCATAAATCTCAATATTGACATCAGCGGAGAAGTATCAATTTTTAAACTGATGAATCATTCTTTGAAAAGAAAACTCATAATGATCAATTATGATAATGTCAAATTTCGTAAATTAGTATTGATAGGGATAACCCGGTCACTTCGGGTCGGGTTAATACTTGAGCCCACTGATCAGCCCAGCACGCGTAGGCCCAGACCCAGCGGGCTCAGAAACACGCGCTGGCCCAACAGGCAGTTTGTTCCGCGAATCAAGGCTGAAGATTCGTTCCCAACCGCCATGCAGCTGGAAGTAGGCGTGAATATAGGAAGTTTGTTAGGGTTCAGTTAGGGTTGAGGAAAAATTAAGTATAAATAGGAGAAAGGAACTCTGAATTAGGGTTCGGACTCTGTATTGTGGATTGCTACCTGTAAACTTAAAATTTTAGTGAAAGAAACACCTCGGCAAGAGTGATTTTCTGCCCGTGGACGTAGATCTCCGGATCGAACCACGTAAAATCTTGTGTTTTTACATTCTGTTTGCGTAGATTATCGTTAAATTTCGTGGTTACCGGATTGCGCTTTATCAATTGGCGCCGTCTGTGGGAACGAAAAGCAATTTTTGACGTTCATAGCGTGTTCCAGAATCATGGTGACAACTCGTTTGAATCAATCCCGCCACGGTGATCAATCCAACCAGGATCCACCCGTGGATCAGGTTTTGCCGCCGAGGCAATTGCCGGCAAGAAGTACATCTCAACATCAGGGCAATCAAGGTCCACCCCCTCAAAACATGCAACACCCTAATCCCGCTGCTGACCAACCACCGGTTAACATTCAAATTACCCCAGAATTGCTCCAGGTTTTCTTACAAGAGCATGCACATGTTCTTCAAGATTGGGCAGCTAATCGCCTACACCCTGCGGGGCCTGTCGCGGGGCCCGCCGGCCATGATGCTAATCCCGCGGTGCCCCCACCTCGTCAGCACTCGCGTGATCAACAGGACCCGGGGCACCGCGGACGCCAGGATCGGCGACGGGAACGACCTGGTTCCTCTGAGGACCATGGGAGTTCTAACGAATCACGACCTCGCAACGACGAACCTATTGATGTGGATCGCCGCCGTCCACTTAATGCGGCTAAGAGGGTTCGCTATGCTTATCCTCATGCTCTAGACCTTCAAGAGTATGAGCGAGTTCAACCCAATGTTGAACTGGACAGAATTCTGGGCCTCGATGCCAATGGAGATATCATCACACCGTTCTCCCAAGAAATCATGGCCACCTCCCTTCCCGAAGGGTTTAAACGGCCAGCCATACCACCTTACAATGGCACCGGAGATCCGGCCAATTTTCTTGGAGCTTTTAGGCATAACATGCTTAGCCACGATAACATTACATCCCTCCAGTATTGCAAGATTTTCCCTGAGTACTTACAGGATGAAGCTCGGGTGTGGTTTGATTCTCTCCCACGCAACAGCGTATCTTCTTTCAGAGAACTTGCCGAGCACTTTTGGGCACGGTTCGAAGCGCGGGCGAAGCCCATGGCCACACTGGCCGATGTCATGAACATGGAACAGCGGGACGGTGAAACCGTTACCCAATTTCTTGATCGCTTCACAGCGGTAAGCCTTAAGGTAGGAAATTGCCCCGACGACGTACTCATTAACGCATTCATGAATGGACTCCGTCCCGGAGCACTTTACACCGAGTTAGTTCGAAATACACCAGTCACAACCCGAGCACTGTTCAAAACGGTGTGCAAATTTGCTAAGGCAGAGGAGCAGACTCGCCAGAAGCGTGAGAAGCACGCTAGCAAGCGGCAGTCCGACAAAGCACAAACCGGGCCTAGTCCGCGACCTAGCGCATTTTCCCGCCTGACCACGGGGCGTTCAGAATCCCGAGGCGATATTCCACAATTGACTCTGTTGACGAAGTCACGAGCCGAAATCCTTTCTATTCACAAGAACGATCTGCGACCTTGTCCGCGGATGACTGCGCCGCCTGAGAAGAGGAATCGTGGAAAGTGGTGTGCGTACCACCGAGATCATGGGCACGAGACAGAGGAGTGCCGAGAACTCAGCAAGGAAATAGAGGAGTGCCTGAGGAAAGGTTTCTTGCGCCAATACATTGCGCGGACCGATGACAAGCCCCGGACAGGTCAGAATGGGGGGTCGTCCAATAATCGTGGATATCATGACCGCGGCACACAACAGAATCGACCGCCGTGGCAGAATAATCGGCCGGGACCTAATAACTACGCACGGCAAGATTCTGGCAATCGCCAGCAACCACGTCTTCCTCCGCCACCTCCTCCTCCGGGGGGACCCGAAGACAACGCGCCTCCTCACGTAATAAACGTGATATATGGGGCCCTTCCCACCGGGGCCTCGCGACATGCCTTGAAGGCAGAGGCTCGACGTCCTCCTCCCGAGGAGCCACGTCATAAACGCTTCCATCAATCCGAGACTGTCAGCTTCACGGATAGGGACCCGGTTCCGGAGATAACACCTCATACTGACGCTATTGTCATCGACATGACTGTAGCCAATATAACAATAAGGCGAGTCTTCGTGGATAATGGAGCCGCGGTGAGCATTATATTCGCCGACTGTTTCCAAAGGATGGGGATTCCTCGGGAACAACTTCGGCCGGCCCCCGGGCCACTGCAGACTTTCACCCAGGGTGAAGTCCAGCCAGAAGGAGTTATTACTCTCCCGGCATCCCTGGGAACCTATCCGAAGATAAAAACCATCTTCGTGGATTTTTATGTGGTGAATTCCCTGTCACCGTACAACATGATATTGGGCCGGGACTGGCTTACCCCAGCCAAAGCCATATGTTCCACATATCACCTCGCACTAAAGTTCCCCACTTCGCATGGCGAAGTGGCTATCCGCGGGAGTCAGCGGGTTTCAAAAGAATGTATGTACGTAGCACTCAAAAAGACTGCTAAAGCTCCTCCTAAACAGCAGCTTCAGGTAGCATCATCGGCTCTGGAACCTCGGGAATGTACCTCATTGGGGGATGCCACTGCCCAAGTCCCGCTTGATCTGTCCAAGCCGGAACAGACAGTAACCGTCGGAGCCGTGGATGTGCCATGGTTACATCAGGCTATAATTCAGACCTTGCGAGAATATTCCGATGTTTTCGCATGGTCTCCTCTGGATATGCCCGGGGTCTCTCCCGACATAATAACACACAAGCTGAACATTGATCCCAGCATAAAGCCTATACAGCAGAAGCAAAGGAAATTCGCCCCAGAGCGAAATGACGCAATTCGAATCGAGGTGCAACAACTCTTGGATGCGGACATCCTGTTCGAGGTATATTACCCCTCCTGGCTATCGAATCCAGTAATGGTGGTTAAATCCAGTGGGGCATGGCGGATGTGCGTCGACTTCTCCGACCTCAACAAACATTGTCCGAAGGACTGTTATCCCCTACCTTCCATAGATCAAAAGGCCGAGGCCATCACTGGGTATGAGGCACTTTGTTTCTTAGATCTGTACAAGGGATACCACCAGATCTTTATGGATCCACAAGATGCCATCAAGACAACATTCATCACTGCTTTTGGGTGCTATGCTTTTAAGAAAATGCCCTTCGGGCTCAAGAACGCCGGAGCCACATATCAGCGTCTCATGGACCGGGTTTTCCACGGCCAGATTGGCCGCAACGTCGAGGTTTACGTTGACGACCTCGTAATAAAGAGTATCTCCCATTCTTCATGTGTGCAAGACATTGCAGAAACATTGCGCACCCTGCGAAGCTATAATTTGCGCCTTAATCCAGCAAAATGCACTTTCGGCGTCGGCTCCGGCAAGTTTTTGGGTTATATGGTTTCACAACACGGTTTGCAAGCCAACCCGGCCAAACTTCGGGATGTGCTAGAACTGCAACCACCTAAGACATTCAGGGATGTTCAACGTCTCACAGGAGGTTTAGCGGCTTTAAATCGATTCTTATCTAAAGCGGCAGAGCGCCAGCTACCATTCTTCAAAATCTTGAGACAAGCGAAGTCCTTTGAGTGGACTCCGGAGTGTACCGAGGCCTTCGAGGCTTTGAAACGTCACATACAGCAGCTGCCCACTTTGTCAGTTCCTCTCCCCGGAGAGCCGCTTTATTTATATTTAGCTTCCTCCGAGGAAGCTAATAGTGCTGCACTTGTGCGCGAAGTCAATGGGGTCCAACATCCTGTCTACTTCGCAAGTCGTGTTCTCCACGGGGCGGAGACACGGTACTCTGTGTTAGAAAAAACCGCTTTGGCAATTGTTATGGCAGCTCGGCGTTTACGGCCATATTTCCAAGGACGTGAAATACGGGTTCTGACCAATCATCCTATCCGCCAGATTCTTGTCAAACCCGAGGTGTCTGGGCGCCTCGCAAAGTGGGCCATTGAGTTAGGCGAATATGATATTCAATATCTTCCCCGACGAGCAATCAAGGGACAGGCACTCGCCGACTTTCTGGCTGAAACCCCGGGAGACAATCCTGAGTCTCCGACAGACAGTTATACACATCACCCCGTTACCCACGTACCCTCACATAGGAAATGGCAGCTATATGTGGATGGAGCCTCCACAACTCGGGGAAGTGGTGCCGGGGTACTCCTCATCGACCCCGAGGAGGTTGAAGTAAAATACGTCATCCGATTCAAGTTCAAGGTGACTAATAATGAAGCGGAGTATGAGGCAGTTCTCGCCGGGCTCCGGCTCGCTCAATCCTTGGGCGTTCGTCATCTTGAGCTCTTCACTGACTCTGAGATCGTGTCCAAACAAATTCAGGGGACTTATGTCGCCAAGGATGAAACAATGATCAGGTATCGTGCTCTAACACTCAAGCTCATGTCAACTTTTGATGCAGTTATTATCCAGAAAATACCGCGTGCTCAAAATGCAAGAGCGGACGCACTCAGTAAGTTGGCCTCCGCGGTCCGAACTAATATATCTCCGGATATCATGGTCGAAGACCTATCTCATCCAGCAATTCATGAAGCCACAGTTTCAGTATTGACCGATAGTGATCCGAATTGGATGACTCCCATTATTCAATATTTCCGAGATGGAATCCTGCCTACTGACAAGCTGCAAGCTCGGCAAGTTGCCCTCAAAGCCCCCAAGTACTCCTTTCATAATGGAGTCTTGTACCGGCGATCATATCTACAACCGAGCCTCCGGTGTCTCGCTCCTGCCGAAGCTACCCAAGTTCTGTCGGGAGGTTCACGAAGGGGCCTGTGCCAGTCATATTGGCTCTCGGACATTGGCCAAGAAAGTTCTCCGCTGGGGATATTATTGGCCAACTCTGTTCAACGATGCCCACGACTTAGTGACCAAATGCAGCAAGTGTCAACTGCACTCCCGAGTGAAGCATCTACCACAGACCGAGCTCACTGGGATCCAAAGTGCGTGGCCGTTTATTCGGTGGGGTATCGACATTGTTGGCCCATTCCCCGTTGCTCCGGGAGGATTGAAGTTCCTGGTCGTTGCCGTAGACTACTTCACTAAGTGGGTCGAAGCCGAACCACTTACAGCCATTACTGGTCAAAATGTTTTAAAATTTGTATGGCGCAATATTGTATGTCGCTTCGGCATCCCGAGCACTATCATCTCGGACAATGGTAAACAGTTTGCCAACGATCCATTTCGGTCATGGTGTGAAGAGCTCCACATCAAACAAATCTTTACTTCGGTTGCTCACCCTCAAGCCAACGGGCAGGTCGAAGTCACCAATCGGACACTACTCACGGGCATAAAGAAGCGTCTGGATAATGCCAAAGGTCTCTGGGCAGAAAACCTTCCACAAGTCCTATGGGCTTATCGCACAACACCGAATACATCTACCGGGGAGACTCCTTACAGTCTTACTTATGGTTCCGAAGCCGTTATCCCTGCTGAAATCAGCGTACCAAGCCCCCGCCTCCTCACATTGGATCCAGAGGATAACGACGAGGCTCTCCGGGTAAATTTGGATGAGCTTGAAAATCGCCGTGACCAATCATTTATTCAACAGGCCAGGAGTAAACAACGAGCAGCCCAGTATTATAACCTCCGGGTCCGGGGTACTCAGTTCAATGTCGGGGACTTAGTTCTTCGGCTCAACTCAGCCAGCAAAGCCGCCCCTGAGGGGAAATTACAGGCATCTTGGGAAGGTCCCTACCGAGTCGTTGCCGCACACGATTCCGGATCCTATCAGCTAGAGCATCTCAACGGGACCCCGATTCCCCGAAGCTGGCACATCACTAACTTGAGGCGTTTCTATCTGTGAAAGCCAAATCTCAAGTACCATCTTATCTTTAATTTCTTTTATAGTAGTTATCTCTCTTTGTACTTTTGAGTTTGCTCCGGCACTTATCATTGAATAAAAATTCTTTGCTTATATATCTTGCTGTGTTTTTCTTTACGTTACGGGGACGCCCTAACACAATCATATTATCGTTATTGGTCTCCGGACAAGTAATTCTTTCCTTGGTCCTTCCGAGGAGATTCGTGTATCGTCTCCGGACTTACATCACTTTCTCGTCTGTTTAACCGGAGAAGTGTTTACTCCCGCCTGATCCGTCCGGGGAGATATTACTCCCGCCTGATTAGTCCGGGGAGATTGGATTTATCCATATTGTGTTCCCGAACACCCAATTAAAATGGTTAATAATTTTTCCTGTCGTGTTCCCGAACACCCAATTAAAATGGTTCGTAACCTGTTGCTCTCATTAAATACGTTTGAACACGCTACAACAATTTTATTACCTTCTGAATATTACCACATCAAGAAGTTTTTTACATAAGACTTCAAACATAAAAAAAAAAAAAAAAAAAAAAAAGGGTCATCTGCGGCCCCCGAGCCAATACTCAGCGCTCCGGCGTTGCTGCCTGCTCCTCGATCTTTGTCGCGTCCTCCGGGACCTTGAAGTTCCTCGGCCTCAGGCTCCGGCTCTCTCGTCCCCGTGAGCTTCCCTACGCCGAGGACTTGCTCTGGGCGCTTGCCTGGGGACTTCACCCCTGGTCCGAGCTCGGCTACTTTGTTGTGGCGCGGACCTCGGGGTTTGGGCCCACTGCTCAGGGTCCCACTCCTCCGGAGCCATTACTTCGATTTCCCTGGCCAGCTCCTCGACTACCTCTTCGGCAACCGCTGCGGGTTCTTCTTCGATTATGGTCACTGGAGCTGGCTCTCGGGTCACTATGCCTTTGCTCGTTCCGGAGGGTTTTTTCTTATCCTTCCGAGGAGCTTTCTGCGTACTTTGGTCTCGGCTTGAGCTCGCGATGAATTCTTCGGCAGAAGGCCTCCACCTGCCTCGGCCCTTCAGCCCCTCATACATACTGAGAAGCAACTCCAAGACTTCTCGTTTCCTTACGAGCTCCGATGACTCGACAGAGCTCCTTGACATCAATGCTGCGATGTCACCTTGGATCTCTACGACTCGTTCCTCCACTTCCTCAAAGGTCAGAAGACCGAACTCTGATAGTATCCGGTCATACTCCCTTTGATGAACGAGGACACGGCTCATCTCGGCAGCTGTAGACCGGTATTTCATCTCGAAGTCTTTAGCTCTCTCTTCGGCTTCAACTACTTTCCTCCCTGCCGAGGCCACCTGCTTCTCTAGCTTTGGCACTACGTGCATTTGCAGATGATTCTTTTCCCCGCGGAACCACTCAAGTGATTGCATGAGCTTCTTTATGGTTTCGTGTAGTTCCGCGGTGTTCTAAACAGAAAGAAGAGTCAACCAGATCGATTACTCTCAAGTATGTAAAAAGTTGGAGTTCAGTTCGACAACAGACATAAATTGATCATGCAAATAAAAAGAGAAGTTCAAGAGTGCGAGAAACCGGAAATTATATTTAACATTGTAGAACTACAATTGTTCAAAATTCGGTACATTGATTAGCATACATCCCTAAACTATACAATTTTAAATTTGCGGGGATCGACTGACCTCCCGCTCAGTTGCCTCAGTCTCTTCGGGCAACCCCTCTCGCCGGCCCTCGGAGACTTCGGCTTCTCTTTCCTCCGTTGCTGCGACGGCTTCGATCGCAGCTGGGGCTTCAACTTCCATCCGTGGAAGGGGCTCGATGCTCCGGGGTGCGGTGACCAGCTCACCTCGGCAGAAGGCCATGAATTCCTTGTCCTGGTCCACCTCACAGTTGGCAACTTCCGCGGCCGTCAGAAGTTGCTTCTTCTCCCCGAGAGCCTTCACCAGGGGCCACTCCGGCAGATTTGATAGCGCTGCATAATAGGCCTTCTCCACTCCGGCCACTGACTCAAAGTCATACCCGAATTCTGGATGATATACGTCCACATTCGGGTAGACCTCCTTCACTTGCTCCAGCAGTGCGGATCGAGTGGCCTGGTCCCCAATAGCCACGAACTCCGTCTGGAAGTCGAGGAACGTGCTGGTTTTGAATAACTTATCGGCGAAGGCCTTCAGCAACGCTCCCTGCCCTTCGACCACGGCAGCTTCCCTCGCCTCCATTTCCGCCTGCAGCCGCAGCACTTCACCCCGGAGAACATTATTCTCCGCATCCACCCCGCGCAGACGCGCGACCTCGGTTTCGACCAAGGCAGCCCTCTTGCGTGCCTCGGTCATATCGTGCGTCAGACGGTCGTTCCGGAGTTCTCTGGCCACCTCGGCCATCTTCTCCTTCCCCTCCTTCTCGCTCCTGCGGCCGAGGTCTAGGATACCTCGCGCCAAGCGCAGGAGCTCTTCGGCGTCCGCGCCTTCTAACCCCAACAGACTTGGGGGCCCCTGTTCCCTCACCTGAACCAATGATCGTAAACAGTGATCAGCACAGAAGCATATTCAATGCCATTGCATTAAACAAGACTGGCACTTACCTCCATACCTCCCTCCGCGCGAAGTCTTTTCGCTGCTGACGGAGGAGTCCCAGATGACTCCGGTCTCTTTTTGGACATCGGGGTAGGCTTCGTTACCCCTACCTGTTCCTCCGACCCAGCGCTGGGCCGCGCACTGGGTGGCATCTTCCCCCGGGGAAACACCTCAGCGGCTTTCCCCTTCTTTTTGGCCGCCGCCGACGATGCGGGGCTTCCGGCAGGTTCTTTCCCGAAGCGTCCCACTGCACAAGAAAGGCAAAGATTAGTTATGTAAAAATCAACAGTTGCAAAAGGCAAGACGGAGAGACTCCCACCCTCTTCGGCGCCCGCATTGCCCGAATAATACGGGCTCAGCCCTGCCTCCTCCAATTCCTCCTCGGAACAGAGGGTTTTGAAAGTCCCCACTGTCCGGAATGTATGAATCACTTCAGCCTCCGGGCTCTCCACCGGAGCGGTATCAAGCACCTCATCACTCCTCCATTTCGGGAGAGCTACCTTATTCCTAATAAATATAAACCTCTCCTTCCACCCCTCTACCTTACTTGGGTTTTGGATCTTGAACCCACCTCGGGCTCGAGGACTGAAGGAGTACCATCCCTTGGACTTCCCGAAGTTTTTTAGTTGGAAGAAGAACCTAAAAAGCTCTACAGTCGGTTCTAATCCGGCGTTTTTACAAATCACGGTGAATCCCACTACCTGCCTCACCGCGTTCGGCGCTAATTGGCAGAGGGCAATACCGTAGTATTTCAGCAATCGGATGACAATATCCCACAAAGGCAATCTCAAGCCTACTCTAAGGGGATCTATATATACACTAATAAACCCCTGCGGTGGGCAACAGGCCCTATCCTCGGGGTTCGGTATTATATACTCTAGGTTGAAGGGAAGGTAAAACGACGGGAGTTCTCTCTCAATTTGCTCTCGCGACATCCGTGACGCTACGGAGGCCACCTCCAAACCCTCCTCTGCGCAGGGATAGAAAGCAACCATCATAACGTTGCATTCCCGGCCGTCGGCCCTGTCTATAGTCCTAACCTCATTCCTCTCCGGAATGAGGTATGATAGGGGGGGAACGTCTAACGGGGTACTCGAAGTCCCTAATTCTTCAACAGAGGCAGAAGAGGAGGCAGAAGGTGAAGAGGAAGACATACTTACTTGGGTTGAATGTGAGTGGGTTGATTTGAGAAGTTTTTTATCTGAGATGAATCACGAGTGCAGATTGCCTCTTTTCCCGCTTTCTAAACTGATGAATCGCAATGAAGAAGATGAAAGGTTACTGTGCAGTTATTCCAATTATATACGCAAAAAACCAACGGCTCTGATGCAGCCTATTCAAATTCAGTGATGGAGATTTAAACGTGCTCTTCACGCGCTTTACAGTTCCCAAGGCGCGTGAGGAACAGGTTTCTTGGAAATCACAGAGCATGTCACTTCACATCCCTCTCTCTCATGATGGCACCGCCAATCACATCAACCTCACCCTTCGCTAGGAAGATTCAAACTACACTCCGGTGATTCCTTCACCTCGGTCATACTACCACACTCCGGTGCTTCCTTCATTTTGGTCAGACTACTCACTCCGGTGTACCCTCCACCTCGGCCAGGTTGTTATATACTTCCAACGCGTTTCTTGCTTCTGGGAAATTTGGTATCTCGATAAATGTCTTGTGCACTTCGGCCTAGCTCGACTCCGCGCCCGCAGACTGCTCCGCAGAGTCCCCGGGGACGCGGATAGACTTAGTCAACCATAAACACTTCGGCCCGCCAACGACCACGGCCCTTCTTGCTTACGGTTCCACCCCGGTGACAACCGAAGCTCCCTCCTCGCTTCGGCTGGGGGGAGGGGGCATCTGATAGGGATAACCCGGTCACTTCGGGTCGGGTTAATACTTGAGCCCACTGACCAGCCCAGCACGCGTAGGCCCAGGCCCAGCAGGCTCAGAAACACGCGCTGGCCCAACATGCAGTTTGTTCCGCGAATCAAGGCTGAAGATTCGTTCCCAACCGCCATGCAGCTGGAAGTAGGCGTGAATATAGGAAGTTTGTTAGGGTTCAGTTAGGGTTGAGGAAAAATTAAGTATAAATAGGAGAAAGGAACTCTGAATTAGGGTTCGGACTCTGTATTGTGGATTGCTACCTGTAAACTCAAAATTTTAGTGAAAGAAACACCTCGGCAAGAGTGATTTTCTGCCCGTAGACGTAGATCTCCGGATCGAACCACGTAAAATCTTGTGTTTTTACATTCTGTTTGCGTAGATTATCGTTAAATTTCGTGGTTACCGAATTGCGTTTTATCAAGTATCAATAACAACAAACATGTTTTTCGAATTAAGACAAAATATCATATAATGTATAAAGTAATTAATTAAAAGGAGTAACTGACATCTAAATTGTAGGAGTGTTGAATACGTTCAGATGTGGATATTTGTGCTTGAAATTATTGCACAAATAAGAGCGACTCTCAGATGGAGAATTGTTGCCGCCTCCGAAGATTAACGGCAGCCAATGTCATACAATTCTTATTCTTGAAACATTCATCCAGTTTTGTATGGTAATCATGGTAATGATAATCATTGATATGGAATATAGGTAGGACATCGTGTTGATAATGTGTTTAAGGAAAGTAAGAAAGAAGACACGGAAAAGAGGAGTAGAATTGTATTCTCTTATTCATTAGAGTCCCTTACATAAGGTATCCAAAGTAGAGTTACAAGAATATACAAAATATAGTAAACGCCTAAATTGTTCCTCATCAGTTACTTTTGATGAATGCACACTAACTATGTTTTTCCTTCAACACATATGTATATATTTTTCAGAGGCTAATAACATATATAGATATAGATATCAAAATGAGTCTTTGATGGGCCTGCCTACCCAGCCCAAAACATATGTTGGGTTCTGCGATGTTTTTAGTTGGAGGTGGCAGTTTGGTTCAGCCCAATCCAATTTATGGGACCAAAATCATATGTTGAATGAGAAGGGCCAAAATTGCATTTGTAAAAAGTTAGTGCGGAAAGTTCGATCCATCCTTCTAAAATATATTATAATTTTGGGGTCGACGCAATCCATCAGGTTAGGTATGTTGGAGACGACGGTCTTCAGACTAAGAATCCTATAAGCACAGCCAATTCAAAATGTCAGATAGGTTGGGTAAGACCGGTTCCAAAAAATTAGTGGACAAAGTATGTCCATCCTCCTAAACTATGTTATGATTTTCGAGTCAACCTACAACCCATGAAATCGGGTCTATTGAGGCCATGCCCAAAAATACTATAGGCTCAATCCAACAAAAATGTCTGACTAATTCGGGATTTTGCCACTTTTAATTTGGCAAAGACTCATATGCACCAGTTGCACAGTGTAATGCAGAGTGAGTATCACGATTTATGCTTAAATGTATCACTTATTCTGGGTCAATGTATCTATATTTACCCAGAACAAGTAATACATTTAAGCATAAACATTAATATATTTTTACCATGATATCTTTACCGAACATGTAGTACCTAAATACTACTAACTCCGTTCCGAACGAAGTTGCACTTCTAAGGGTGTACACATATTAAGAAATTCTATGTTTTGTCTTTATGTTGACTTTTCAAAGGGTTTAGTAGGTAAATATTTTGTTATAAATTTTTTTTTAAGAGTGCAAATTATATTGGAACATACCGAAAAATAAAGTGTACAACTTTATTCGCAACGAAGAAGTAATACATTTTTGCCAACTAAATTATACGGATCTAAAGTCCATGCAACTAATGTATAAGAAACTTGCTTCTAATTTAGTGCCTAAAATCGGCCCACCTAGCCAATTAATTAGTATGATTAATGATTAATTATCAAGTGTGGCTCGATAACGCGGATTATAATTAAGAAAAGGTATTCTTCATATTTGACTATTTAAAAAAAAAAAAAAAAAAGAGGTTGTCTCCATATTTCAACCCGCCTCTTCTCCCTCCCTCGCACACGGAGTATATATATATATATAAGTGTACACGATATGGCTAAGAATCTGCAGCGACTGGGAATTGAGTGAAAATTGTTGCACAAAGATGAAGAAACAAAATCAGCAGAACTGGAAGAAGAAAGAAGCTCACACTCGAGCTGAAAGAAAGGAGTTCAAACAAGTGAGCTGAAAGTAGAAACAGTTATTGATAGATACAGAATAGATGTAATATTAGATACATTGTTATCGTATAAAAGGAGTACAAAATCACAATTTATTTTCTATCTCACTTATAGAAGCAATTTTAACAAAAATGGCGGTTAATTTTTCATCATATTACATGCTCCGCAGCTCCGTTGGCCACAATAATGCTAGGAGAATAGCGGCTCCTCTCCTTCCCACGGTAGTCAATTGCAGTGGCCGGTCCTGCGAACTGAGGAACGTTTTGGTGAAATCTAGTGTTAGTTGTCGCCCCGTGGTTGGAGTAGCTGGAGAGAGAATCGATGAAGACGATGGATATTTGCTTGATTATTCCGCCGGTGATTCTTCCGAGTACGAGCAGGTATTGAGATTGTAGCTCGAGGACTTTTGTTGAGGAGGCTGCAATTGATGATTGAGATTAATGAAATCGAATATCATCGTGATTAAACTTTTTATAGTATAGCACAAATTAAGTTTGTTACTGCAAAAATGCATCAATTTTGATGAACAGATACGAAGTTAGAAAATGTTTCATGCTTTCGTAGTTAGTTGATGAGAAGATGAGATCGATGTCCTGAGATATAATGATGTAGTTCGATGGATCATGATTTTGGAAACTTAAATAATGACGTGACTCAAAAATTACAATTAATTACTGTGAATCGATCTCAGTAATGCATAGTGACATGTAGTTATATGTATACATTTGCTGTGAAAATTGTTTGAGAAAGAAACATAAATATATATTGTTTCTGGTGATATACTAGACATGTTGATCTCCTTAATCTATCAGATATAAATGAAAAACTGTAACTTCTGAAAGCTGGAAAAGTATGAAGCGTATTTTGTTGTCTACTTAGCGTTTGCTCTTTCTTAAGGTGGTTAGTGGTGGTGCTCCACCGGCTCAAGAGCGAGACTACACTGGCACACCTTATGTTCCTGTTTTCGTGATGTTACCTGTGAGTTCTATGTAAATCCATTTGCTTTCACTTCCATTAACTACCATCCTTTACATTGTACGTTGACTACATATAATACTAGCATCATATTTCCTTTTCTCTGCTATTACTTTGTCTAGAATGTCATTTCTTATGTACGAACTGAGAGACCTAAGACTAACATTTATTCTTTCGGGAACAGCTAGGGACCATAAGTATGCAGTGTGAATTGGTTGATCCTGAGGACTTGATAAATCAGCTAAGGATCCTTAAGTCGATTAATGTCGATGGTGTTATGGTTGATTGTTGGTGGGGCATAGTCGAAGCACATTGTCCACAACAATATAATTGGTTTGGGTATAAAAAGCTTTTCCAGATTGTACGAGATGTTGACCTTAAGCTACAAGTAAGTGACCTGAAGGATTCTGGATTCTTAATGTATTAATGTAGCTTGATGGCATGTTGTTATTTTATTATTATTATTATTATTATTATTATTATTATTATTATTATTATTATTATTATTTTATTTTTCTAAACTTTCTTTGTACTCCTTATTCGTTCTTTTTTGTTGCTTTTGTTGTTAACTCAATATTTCTTCACATAGGTTGTTATGTCTTTTCACGAATGTGGAGGAAATGTTGGCGATGATGTGCATATTCCCCTTCCACAATGGGTGATGGAAGTTGGCAGCGAAAATCCTGATATATTCTTTACAGATAAACAGGGGAGACAAAACCATGAGTGTCTCACTTGGGGAATTGACACAGAACGGGTTTTGAGAGGTCGAACAGCCCTTGAGGTATACTATTTGTTGAGCTTGTTGCTAAATTTGTCTATTCAGTATCATATTAATTTCCTTTTTAGAAGGAATCATGTTTGCTTACAGTCAAAATTCTCCATAAGTCTCACTTGTGGATGCCTCTATCTTTGTTTTCTGCCTAGATTCTAAATTTTCTCTATGAATATTAGATTACGTGTCTACAGTTTTTCCTAAGATGTTTTTCCTCTTGTCCATTCTTGCTGCAATCTCTAAGAATTAGTGCCTATAGTTCCTCTTGATCCTTCTTTCTGCATTTCTTAGAATTTAACAACAATGTGCAGGTGTATTTTGATTACATGAGAAGCTTCCGTGTAGAGTTTGATGAGTTCTTTGAGGATGGATTCATATCTGGAATTGAAATTGGACTTGGTCCATGTGGGGAGTTACGCTATCCATCTTATCCTGCAAATCAAGGTTGGAAATATCCTGGTATCGGAGAATTCCAGGTAATCTTTCATTGTATTGACCCAAATATCATTTTTATTTAGTCTAGATGGTCTATCACATTCATAAATTTTAATGCATGTTTGAAATGGACTTTCTTTTTCTTTAACAGTGCTATGATAAGTACTTGATGAAGAGCTTGAAGAATGCAGCAGAAGTGAGGGGATACTCCATATGGGGTAGAGCACCTGAGGATGCAGGTTCCTATAATTCCCGACCACATGAAACGGGCTTCTTCCGTGATGGAGGTGAATATGATAGTTACTACGGCAGGTTCTTTTTGAAATGGTACTCAGGTGTTTTGGTTGATCATGCTGATCGGGTACTCACCCTAGCGAATCTTGTCTTTGGAGGCACCCACACTGCTGCAAAGGTAAGCCAACTCCGCATATCAAATTCTAGTAAGAAACCTTTAAATAAAAATGAAATTTTCTGCATCTTGGATTTTTACTTCGTATGTTTTGATTGGTGAGCAGCTGTCGGGCATTCATTGGTGGTACAAGACAGCTAGTCATGCTGCAGAATTAAATGCAGGGTTTTATAACCCTGCAAATCGTGATGGTTATGCTCATATAGCATCGATATTCAAAAAGCATGAGACTGCTCTTAATTTCACATGCGTCGAGCTGCGAACATTGGATCAACAGGAGGACTTTCCAGAGGCATTAGCAGATCCTGAAGGACTAGTTTGGCAGGTTAGCCTCAGAGCATCCTTTTCTTCTATTTATTATGGGAAAACGTTAACGTAAACAATTTAGGTGCTAAACACGGCATGGGATGTGGGTATACCAGTTGCGAGTGAAAATGCTCTTCCATGCTACGACAGAAAAGGCTATAATAAAATACTTGAAAATGCAAAGCCTCTCAATGATCCAGATGGAAGAAATTTATCTGCCTTTACCTACCTCAGGCTAAACTCAGAACTGATGAAGGAACAAAATTTCATGGAGTTCCAAAGATTTGTAATCAGAATGCACGGTATGTTCTCTGATCAGCTATCATAATCGCGCTAGAACCCTATTGAAAAAACGTTAATTTTCAATTACATGACACTTTTATTTGTAACAATGTTACGAAGTCCTAACTTTTTCAATTGTACGATTGGTGGAAATTTTAGGCATGAAATTTGCTGAAGTTGCTAATTGAACGCTGAGCTCGTACTGGTAAGTTCTTCTGTATGCGAAAAATAACTTTTCCTCTCTCTTTTTGCCCGCTTGTTGCCCATCTAACGGAGTGAGGCACTACCGATGGAAGTAGGTACAAATTGGCCGCTTGTACTTTGTGACTCTGGTGCTGCAATGCTCCCATTTCCTTTTCGGATAATGGAATTATTTGATGGAATTTGCAGGGGAACTGTAGCAGATTTTAGATGTGGCTTGGAAGGGGTGATAAAAATTTTAGACTAGTTGCTTCTAACGCATATAGAGGCAAGCAATATAATATACATACATATATACTAGTCAGAAGTAACTGATCCTGCCGGCAAGCTGTTAAGGTACGTTAATGAAACTGTTGTTGACTGGGGATGGAGGAGTGGGATTCGAAATCGAATCATAAGAAAATGTTACTAGACTATCAAGGCCTGAAAAAATACTGTCGCAATGATGATACTACTGGGGTTATAATCAGTTGTGCAATAATGTTACATAAATACCAATAATATATAAGGCTACCCGAACTCGTGCTCGATAAGTTAAAAATATTGAAACAAGTGTAAAAATGTCAAACTACTCGAGCTCAACTCGTGTTTGGCTCGGTTAAAGCTCGTTCAAGCTCGATTCGATTAATAATTAAACAAGCTCAAACATAATACTAGAAGCTCAATAATGTCTCAAACAAGCTTAAATACTAATACGTTAGGCTCGACTCGACTCATTTACAGCCCTACGTAGAACCATGTAAATAGATTTTTTAAAGGATTACTTAAAGTATTAACTACTCACTGCTTTAGAAGCCGTAAACAGATTGTAATTTGGGGCCAATATTGAGGAGCCCGAACCAACGAAATGCTCACATAGATGAGTGCGGCACTTAATATCAAATCATCAATGAGCTCGTTTATCGACTTTATTAGTGGTGCAAAAAATTATCAATATACTTGATTAACACAATATAAATTAAATTATTCCATAATTCTAAAGGAAAAAAAAAAACAAATTACTGAGTTAGTAATAATAATTAGTTTGACTAAGTTTACTATTCTTTAGTTCTACAAGGAAAGAAAAAAATTACTGATTTAGTAGTATAAATGAGTTTGACTCAGTTATTATCGAATCAAGTGTAGCTAGTTTATCCATTTAGTCATGGTGCTAGAGTAAATATAACAAGTTTGATAAATATAAACTCATTAATTGTACTATTCGACAATTTTATAGAAACAATTTATATACTTTGGAGTATATATGAACTAAAACTCATCCAGTTGACAATGACTCGATTTCAGTTCAAATCCAAGCCAGTGAACACCTCCTAACGCTAAATAACAAATACAGATGTATACATCGATAACTTCAGAAAATACCAAATAATAAAGAATGGATATTATTCCCAATGCTACAATATCTTCTACGGTTCTATCCCATGTATCCAGAATTGACATTATACGAAGGCGGAGCTCGAATCTTGAGCTTTCTCAAAAGTTCCATAAGAAGGGGAGTAAGCATGCGGAATATCCAAAGCAACTGCGCGCTCTATGGCCGCCCTGTACTCCTCCCTATGCTCCTTTGCGAGCGATTCTTGCCTTAGCATCCTCTGTGCCGGTGGTATGCTCATAACGCGCTCGTTTTCCAGCATACACTGCACTAAGAGAATCAAAATACCTTAATATCCTCAAACTGATCTTAATATTGTCTCTACCGATTAGAAATGACCACTTACATCAAATGCTTGCTCGGATTCATTGAGTATGCAAATAATAGCGTGATCAGAAGTCATGTTGCAGGACAGAACTATGTGCTCAAACCGGCCGTCCACTGGCACAGCTGTCCTCACGAGAGGTGAAATTCTTTTACATCTGCACATCGGATTTTAAACGAAAGATTTAATCACCATCTTTCTGATGCTAATTTATGCAGATAGTTGGGACAAAATGCTGCTACAACTGTATATTAAATACTAATGTGAATACTTCTTGTAGCATACAAGAATTTCAGAGTCCTATAAAATGCTTTATGTTGTATAGATGTTTTAAGCCATGATATACCAATGCCTTGTATTTAAAAAAAGGTGGCTGAGAACCAGACCATTAATGCTACTGCAAAGCTACGCATAACTACGTATGCCAAGTTGCATATGCTTCGGCTATTGGAACTAACTGCATCAAACAGAGAGATGTTTCTGACTGGGGCATGTTTGGCTTGATTCTCACCTAAACTCAACCACGTATACCAAATACCTACTTATCTAATTCTCTCTTTGTTTATCTCCATATGATGATTCCTAGTGTCCTCACATGGATATAAAGTTAATTTTCTGTGTCGTAATATCTCATTTTTCATAGAGAAAGTTTCAGATTTCGGTCCCTGCAAACATACCTGAAGGGTTTTCTCACGATTATGTGATAGAGGCGACCAGGTGCGTACAGTCTCCTTGGGTCCTGGAGCATCTTCTCCTCAAGTGTGCATGTATCTTTTAAGCACATTATGCACATCAAGCAAGGGAAACTATAAAAGACAACATACAATAGTGTGAGTGAGAGTAAATCAGTGGTTATCGTGGAATAGTAATAAAAAGCAAAATCTGATATAGACAATTCATGCTCTTCAAGAAGCCTATTGAAAATTATCGAGTCAAGCTCTGCCACCAAAAGCTTCATAGTAGTCTTTATTTATCGGAGGATTTCAAGGATCACATTTTTTTCTTTGGCATTTGAAATATAATAAGACATCAAACATACACGGCTAAGGAACCAGACAGAGAAGTTTCAGTGAAGGAAGAGTACATGAACTCAATCATATTGACAGAGTTTCGAAATTTATTTCTCATACATTCACATTGAACTGTCTAAGAAAAGGTATGATATAGAAGTCGTCATCTCCATGCAGAAAACTGTATTCCAAGAACAACATATGTACTCACAAGTACTGAAAAGGGTAAACACAAAAAATATAACAAGGATAAACGATACTAAAGAGTGGCAAGACCTGCTTTACCATAAAAGTGATTTGAAGACATCTTCCAATGCTACTGTTGTACGTGGCAAGAAATCATCCTGATTAACAAAGGAAAAACTGTATTAAGATGTATTATCCTGATCCGAAACATGCAGGCAGAATATGCTTCAATTTTGTGAAGAGGCAAAATACGAGCAGAATCTACCAGTATCCTATTTCGGTTGGATAGACGGTTACACGTATATCATTTATGTAAAGTAAGGAGAATTGCATCCCTAATATGCTCATCACGTTTTCCATTATTAAAAGCCCTCCCATGGAAAACGTTTTAATTTATATTGAAGCCAAATACATTATAACTCATACGTTGATTAATATGCACTAAAGAGGTCGAAACATGTTGTTAATCCATATATCAGGAGTGTAATACGAAGGCACCCCAAAAACCTATTACAAAGGTCAATGTCCATATCCATCGTTTAAATTCAATTATGCAATTCTTGAATTAAAGGAGGACATTCATGACAATTATCTAGAAACTGATGAGAGATTTTGTTAACGATATTCTTTTAAAAGCCAAATTATATCGATTCAAGTATTTTGTGCAGAGGAAAAATAGTAATGATCCTATGCCATTAAGGAAAAAAATACAGAACACAAAGGAAAACAATTATCACCTGCAGCACGACTGAATTGATGACGTCTGCATATCTAACAGCCAAGTTTAGGGATATGCACCTAGCAGGAGCAATAGCAAAGCACCTAATCCTTTTCCTCTCAATATGCCCTAATTTCTCCCGATTCTTGACTGCCAACATCGTCAACAACGTCACAACTCCTGCTCCCAGTGAATGCCCCACAAACGTCAACGTATACTCAGGATACTTATTAACTAGCTCCCTCAATACCTCACACTCTTCTTCCAAAACATACTGGGCTGCCTTCAATAGCCCATTATGGACATAACCCCCATCATACGTCGTCTGCCCAAGTCTATTATCAAGTAAAAGCAAAATATCACTCTCCTTCCCCATATCAAGCCCCCTGATTGCCACAACTATATCCGTATTATCATGATCAAGATAGATCATGTATGGTGTTACCCTCCCCTTTGTATCCACATAATCTTTCTTCAATAACATCCAGTCAGGATTCATGCCATATCCGCCAGGTGGGGCCCAAATCGGATTCCTAATATCATCTTCGTAAACAGATAGAATGTATCGACATAGTCGAGGGATGGGCTCGAACTCAGTGGCTGTTGCAAGGCCCCAATTCTCACTTTCTTTGCCAGCTGTGTATAGGAACTTCTTCCACACCCAACGGACACACGCTAAACAGGATACACATTCGACTAGTGGCAAACAGCAGGCAACAGACATTGATACCTAAAAGTTGGCCATGCTAACAAAGATCAATATCACAATTTTGCAAAATTTAAAGGCACAGAAAACTTGCAGGATTGACGGAATAACATGTAATTAAAACGTATATTAAGAGTGTTTGGCAAAGTTTATAAGCTCCTCAAAACATCTTATTAGATGTTAGGAAAAATAAGATGTTAAACTATTTATAAGATGTAAAATTAAGCTCCAAAAAGAAAGTACCTCTAGTCCATCTTATTTTCTTAAGATCTCTTAGTCACATATTACACATACTGCACACTTCACACATAGTACACGCACTTGATCCACACACTACACACCATTCTAACACTTCACACACACTAGACCCTACACAAGCACCACATACACTAATTACAATGTGTGTTTGATTGTGGATTTCAAATTCATCCACCAAATCCATCGGTAAACCCCTTCATTCAATTGCAAACCTATTAGCTCCATTATCCAAACACTTCATTACATTATAAACTCTAAAAAACATCTTATAATCTCATGAAATACCTTATAAGATATTTAAAATAAGCTTAGCCAAATACCATCTAAATCTAAAAGCGCTCTAATCTAATTTTCCATTTCTAAATAGCAGAAACCCGAACAAAGACTCGCCTGAGTAATACAATTTATATAAAACAGAAGCATATATTAAAAACAGCAGAGAGTTAATTACCAGGTAGAGAATAATATAAGCATCAGAGCAGTTGATAACGGGACAACCAGTTTCTACGATAATCCGAATTCAACGAAACTACTTTAAATTGAGAAGTAACTTCAAAATCAAATTACGAAACCACTCAATCACTCAGATATATAAAAAAAAGGATAATTCGAATTCAAGCAAACTGCTCTAATTCGCAAAAAAAATTTAAATTCCGATTACGAAACCACTCAAGTGACTGAGATATATAATAATCAGTAACAAAAAACACAGGAGAAATGATTGAGAATTCTAGTCAACTGAAACATCGAGAAATAACATCATCATTGCTGGATAATTATTGCTCGGGTGTGGGAAACAAAATCAAGCCAAGTAGAGAACAATAACACAACTACATTCTAAATTCAAAAATAGAAAATTAAATAACTAAAAAGAAAGGCAACAAGAGGACGAGAAAAATAGAAAAGTGGAAAAATATAGAAAAATCCAGAAGAAGACGTAGCGTACCTGCAGCTACTAGTCAATGGCATGGTAGAGAAGATGGGGTCCTTTTTGGTCTTTTCCGTCGAATCTGCTGCGATTTATCCTTTAGATTCCCTTGGCCTATGTATGTGTGTTGTTTCTAAATTAGCTGGTTTAGCAATTAGCGATTTGCCGCACTCGTTGAATACGTGCGCAATCTTCACAACTGTCCATCTATATACACAACTCTCCAAAATTCAACCTATCAATAAAATATTTAATTTTCTCTTATTCGTATATACAGCTCAATTCCAATTTCTGTTATACTTATTATAACTCGACACAATTTAATATTTTAATAAATATCAATTTCTTTCATTTACATACATAACCTAGGATTCGTTTGCTTAAGATTGTGCTCAGTAGATTTAGAGAACCGAATTCCAACAAAACACACTCATTAATTCCCTCAGCCAGGTTTGACCTAGCATTCTCCAATCTTAAGCAAACGGACCCCTATTTCTCAACCAAGTCAATATTTTTTATCTATTATTTAATAATTACATATTATTTTGGGAGTCTTTTTATATATTTAAAAAAGAAAAGATAATATTTAATTCCGCAATTATAATAATGTGATTTCTTTTACTATGCACTTAAGTAACACACTACCACAAATTAACTGAGAAATGAGATGAGAAAAAATATATGTCAATATTGGGCTCTATTTATAAAGCAAAAAAATAGGAATTTTGATTTTCTTTTTAGATAAATTATCTAATTTATTTATCATTTAAACTATATACAATAAATAATTTAATATAACCGATCAGAAAATGACATTCGGCGGGTTGCAGGGACGGTGTGGATTGTGGAGTGGGTTGCTCAATCAACTCTTCCTCACAACTGGTCGTCAATATTCATTTCTATTTTTGTTTTTATCTTTTTCCCATGACCCAAGTCATGGTATCATGAATAAAGATGGTCTTACATTATATACTTCATCTGTCCCATAAAAATATTGGATTTGAAAAGAATTTCTTGATTCAAAATAAAAGTGATATTTAAAAAATAAATATCTTATTTCACTATTTTAAGGAAAAAATAATTTTTTTTTTATTTTACAAGTTAGTTATATATAATTAAATAAGTCAGATGTAAAATAAAATAAATCATGTAAAATTATGTCTATTGATTATGGAAAGTTGTATCATCATAAATTGACAAATAATATAAAGTTGTATATCTTTTAAGCATGACTCTTTTTATAGAATGAAGTGAGTAATATTCTTATTAGTATTATTTTAAATAATAATAATAGCATCGAACTAAGTAATACTCCTTTTATTTTAATTGTCGTTTTAGCAAGTTACTAATATTCTTAATTCATTCTAATTTTATGTTTTTTACTAATTCTTTTAAATTTTTTCAATATCTTAATCCTAAGAGTGTGTCTTTTACTTTTCAACTCACCATACCAGAAGCTGAGAGGAAACTTATGTAAAAGAGATAAAAATATACTCTGATAAGAAACTTATACTCCCTCCGTCCCGATCCAATTTACGTACTTTGGCGGGACACAGAGGTTAAGAAAAAATAGATTTTGTGGAATCTTTGACTTTTTTAAAGGTGTAGATTGAATGTGAAGATTTTGAGGGTGGAGATTGTGAGATAAATTTACCATTTATGTGTTGACAAATTAAATTGAGACAAACCAAAAAGAACAATAGGCAAATTAAAGCGGGGCGGAGGGAGTATAAGATGTGATAATTATTGGGAACATATATGGCTTTTTGTAATTAATGAGAGGTGATTATTGAGAATGTATTTCTCGATCCATTTAATACTTAATTCACACACTTCATCTTAAAATGTCAATTAAAAAGAAATAGAGGGAGCAATATGTATATTTCCAGCTTCTATATCTATTGAATTGAACTATAAGATTATGATAAATATGTGGAGTTGATTATTGATGTTGTATTACTAAGAATCTATGGAATTGAATTATGAATTATGACAAATACGTGGAGTTGATTATTGATGTATTATTAAAAACAAGATAATAAATTATAGAAGTTTCGAAGAAAATTGTATTTTATTATCTCGTGTAACACACAATTTAACTAGAAAGACTCATTGTCCATGGACTTAACCTATATTAACAAAAATTATGCCCAATACATAAGCTAATCTTAAATTGCGTACATAAATTATCAAATACTACTTTCGCCCCGCTCTAACTTGTCTATTTTTCTTTTCAGTTTGTCCCAACTTAACTTGTCAGTCCATAAATGACAAATTTCTCTCACAATCTGCATCCTCAAACTTTCTACCCTCAATCTTCACCTTTAAAAAAGTTAAAAATTTTATAAAATTTGTTTTTTCTTAACTTCCATGCTCGATCAAAATAGGTAAGTTAGGCCGTGACCGAGGCAATACTTTGAATTGAGTTTCATTAACAATACAAACTTCAACATAACTTGGTTTCGTGAGTATCTGGTCTTACACCTAATTTATATTCATCTCTATTAATATATTAAAATATTGTTGATTTATGTTTATTGGATTATTGGAGATAACAAATAATAATAAGCAAGAAGAAGAGGAAATACATACATACAATAATTATAGGTTGCACCAATTTCTTATATTTTATTCTAATAAGTAGAGTTGGTACGTTTTTCAATGAGAGTAGGTGATATTATAAAAATAATGATAATGATAGTGGTTCCAAAAAAAATGGATAATTTTTTTAAGAATAAAAAAAATGATAAAAGCGATGATATACTTTTATTGTTGGCTATTTTTTTCTTTCTTTTTTTCATGGAGTAGTCTAGCTCATTGTAATTTATAATGATATAATTAATGTTAATGGTGGCCAGATAATTCAAACATAATTAATGAACTTCTACCCTGAAGTTGAATAACTCAAGTGACGAGAACATCTATTAATTAAATTTTTTATCTGAATTCGAGTTATCTTGGAGAAAAATGCAGAATTTCCCTTTATTCTTAAATTAAGATAATAAATTATAAAAAATGAACTACTACCTCCTAACTTTAAATGTTAATTGTTGTTGAGTGTTTTAAAACGAAAATAATATTTGGTTTGAATGGTAGATGAAGATCAACTTTCATCCCATTTAATTAATTTTTTTTTTTTTTAATTTTTTCCTCCAAATCTAAGAAACAAAGAAAAAACTCTTTCCTCTGCACACGACGGCTCGAATCCAGGACCAAATGCCTAAATAGTAGATGCTCTGCCACTTAAACTATCCAACTTCGTCCCATTTAATTAATTGTTACAATCATTCGAACTAGCTAACAATTTGAACTAGCTAACAATTTGAAATCTAAAATTGATACTTCCTAGGGCTTGCTTCGTTGAAGTTCTCCCTGAGCGCCGCTTCTTGGTCCCAAATCCAAGCTTCTCCAGTTGCCTTCATCCCTGCCCAATCCTCATCTCATCTCCTTCCTTCGAGTCACCCTCCCACCACTGCCTCACTGTCTTCCTCCATGGACGCCCAGCTCGAGAATCTTTATTCTCGTCTCTCCCTCTCCGCAGAAGAAAAACTGCGCATTCCTTCCTCCACCCATTGGCCGGACTCTCTTGACTTCTCCCTCTGCCTCACCGGAAAAATTTTAGCTCCCCGCACCATCCCGTTCAAAGACATTGTCGCTCTATTTACCACACTTTGGAAGCCTAAAAGCAGATTTTTTTGCAAACCACTCGACGACAACCTAGTACTTTTCTCCTTTGATAGTGCTTCTGAAAAGCACAAAATTATTCTTGGGTCCCCCTGGCTTTTCGACAAACACCTCATGGTATTAACTGAACCATCTCCCTCCATGGCCATCTCTGATCTTCAGTTTGACACATGCCCCTTTTGGATCCAGATCCATAATGTACCACTTGGGTTGATGAACAGAAGCTTTGCACTTCTTGTTGGAAAATCGTTGGGCTCAATTTTGGAGATCGACTGCGACTCCTCGGGCTCGGTCGTAGGTCGATTTCTTCACCTCATGGTAGCAATAAATATAACAAAGCCACTGAGAAGGCTTATATGTGCTGATAATAATGGCACAGAAAGGACATGCCCTATTAAATATGAGAAACTCCCAGAATTTTGTTTTCAATGTGGCATCATTGGCCATGTTTTGAGAACCTGTGAAAATAGAGCACTTAACCCCACCATAAATGCTACTCCCCTGCAATTTGGCAACTGGATTCGTGCCTCTAACATACACAACCCTTTCGCTACAAACAAACCAACTCCTCCAAGAACCTCAAACCCCTCCACCTCCTCACACAACCATAAATTCTCAAAATCTCCTTCTCCAGATCTTCTTCACTCTGACCCAATACCCCAGGCTTGGAAAGATCCCTCACACTCTGCTCTTATCGCCTATTCACCCCCCAACTGTGCTTATCTCTCGGCAGTTAATTCACAACCTTCTGACACGTCGGTTTCTAACCTAGTGTTCCGCAAGTGTACGGATGTAGGTGTAGTAACGATTATCAAGGTCGATCCCACAAGGAATAGTTTTAGGTAGTTTGATACCCTAATACTCTAGGAATGTCCTAACTAGATACTAAATTTTAAAGGTTGATTTTACTAATTAAACTACTCAATTAAATATAACTCCAAACTTAGAAAACACGAAAACTAACAATCAAAGAGAAAAGGTATCCTAGGGCTTCGATTTCAGGATATTATTTCAATGTGGAATATGATTAACCTATTAATTTACCAATTCTAGTGTTTATTAGGCGGCACGACAATAATCTAATCCTTCTCTCAAAGCGATTAAACCGTTGATTAATTAAACTAATTAATCTCTCGAGTCAATTAAACCTAATAACTCCCAAACGATCCTAAGCCACGGCCTACACAGTCATAGACAACTGCGCTCTATGTTCTAAGTCTGATAACAATTCCCTCCTCTCGAAGCGGAATTGTTAAACTAAATTACTAAATCTAGGTGATCAAGCTAAATTCAGTTTAAGCATAAACATAGAGATAAAACACATAAAGAACGGAATTAATAGATTAAATCATAAATCAAAACATTGTTATAAAAATCCCTACTTTCTAACCCTAGGACACGAATAGCTTAGCTACTCATGCCTAGTAATAATCCAATACAAAATTCTATGAAAAACATTGTAAGAATTAAAACTAAGAGAGAACAATTTAACCCGGATGACTCCGTCTCGATGATCTTCGTCTTCTTTGTCTTCCAAGATGATGTAATTTATGTTCTTGATGATTGATCCCCTTTTCCTAGAGCTTGGGGTCCTTTTTATAGAGTTGGGCCGAATCTTGGGAAAGATAGGATCAAAATCCTATTAAAAATATGAAATCCTCGCATAAAAACCCTTCTGACACGGCCGTGTTGCTTAAGTGACACGGCCGTGTTGCTTTGCACAATTCACTTTCTGCTCAACATTTGACACGGCCGTGTTGCATTTGTGACACGGCCGTGTTCCATTCCAGAACTAACAGCGCTTTGTGGACCACTTTTGACACGGCCGTGTTACAAGTCTGACGCGGCCGTGTCGGTTCTTGCCCGGTTTTGCTCCTGGACCGGTTCAGGCCGGTTCGGACCGGTTTGGACCGGTTCTTCGACGGTTCTCACTCTTTTGGGCCGGTTTTCACTCTTTTCCAACTTGTTTCCTCGTTCGGTAGCCTGAAAATGCTCAAAATACCTTAAAACAAGTCGAAACACGTCAAATGACCCAAATATTATTAATATAAATAAATGCCGGTCAAATATGCACGTAAATGATATAAAATATGATCCTAAATCGACCTAAATACATGCATAAATAACGTGTTATCACCTTCCTCCTCCACAATCCATCAACCCTCTGTAGCGGAACATACTCTACCAGAAAGTAACCATACATCCCTCACCACCACAAAAGGCATATCACTCCCACTCATCACCCTCACAGACTCCACCGCTCACCACATCCTATCTCCTACTCCACCACCTCATCCTTCCACCCCAATATCACCCCCACCCTCATCTACCATACCACTCCCACTCCAGCAAATCACAGCTTTTTCAGCCCCTCTCACTTTGCTCCCTCCACCACAACACCCCTCTGACCCCTTCCTCGTCCAGGTTCCGATGATCCTTGACCCCCCAGCTAGGAAAGCGGCAAAAAAATTTCTCAGAATGAAAAGAGAAGTTGCTTGCCTCATTAACAATCCGTCTTTCTCCAACTCCTCAGACAACAAACGCAAACTCACTATACCAGGTACCGACTTGTCCCTTCTGGAACCTGTAGCTGTTGATATTATTGGAACCCCATCCAACCTTGAGATTGAGCCTGCCCCAGCAAATAAAAAACTTAAACCCTCTGATATTACTACAGACAATCCTAACGAATCTGACCTTTCCCTTACCATTTGTCCGGCGGAGATTGGCATGTCTAGCCAATCCCGCCAATCATTATGAATATACTCTGCTGGAATTGCCGGGGGCTTGGAAACCCTCGGACAATTCAAGAGCTTCGCGAACTCATACGCACAAAGTCCCCAAGTGTGATCTTTCTCTCCGAAACAAAATGCCCTGCTGTTTATATTGAAAAACTAAAATCTGATCTCAACCTTTTTGGCCTTGCTATTGATGCCCGAGGGAAATCTGGGGGCCTTGCTATCCTTTGGCGGAAGAATATCTCGGTTACTCTTCGCTGCCTTTGCCAACACTTCATTGATGTGGATATTTCTTACCATGGTAGCTCTTTCCGTTTCACCGGCATATACGGCCAGCCGGACGTGTCAAAAAGGCGAGCTTTCTGGGATTTCTTTAAAGATGTGTTCGCTTCTGCCTCCCTCCCGTGGATTTGCGGGGGTGACTTTAATGAGGTCCTCTCTCAGAGGGATTTCCAAAGCCAGGGAAATAGAGCAAATTGGCAGATTAATTGTTTCAGAGCTGCACTCGAGTCATGCGGCCTCTCTGATATGGGATTCTCAGGCCCCAGATTTACGTGGCAAAGACTCCTTATCTTTCCACACACCCAACGAGCGAGACTCGACAGGGGCACTTGGAACGCTCAAGCTCGAACCATGTTTCCATTCAGCTTAGTAACCACTCTCCCCTCTTCCACCTCGGATCATGCAGCTATCATCATTCAGCTGAAGGATACTTCTCACTCGCACTCGGCTCCTCGCAGCCGGCCTTCTTTCAGATTTGAGGCTCTTTGGGTAAAAGCTGCTGAATGTGAAAAAGTAATTGATGATAATTGGAACTGCAACCTAGACTCTCTTCAAGGAAAATTGCACAATGTCTCAGTTGGCCTTATGAACTGGAGCAAATCTTCGATTGGAGACATAGCTAAGCGCATAAAAGATACCAAGAACGAAATTCTCAGCCTTAGCAACTCCTTGATCACCGAGGAACGAAGAATCAAAATCTTGACCCTCAAGAAGCAGCTTGAGTCTCTCCTTGATCTTGAAAGCCTGAAATGGAAACAACGTGCCAAGCATCACTGGTACCGAGAAGGAGATAGAAATTCCCGGTTCTTCCATGCCTCCGCCTCTAAGCGGAGAGACACAAATCACATCTCTTCTCTAAGAAACTCTCAAGGCCTTCTTTGTCATGATGAAGCATCCATCCACGGTATCATTGTTGATTACTTTGACTCTATTTTCACCTCATCCGCCCCTTCCCCGGCTGAAATGCAATTTGCCCTTGATCGTATTAATCACCGTGTCACCGAGACCATGAACATCTCCCTCACTGCTCCTTTCACGGCCTTAGAGGTTAACAGGGCCCTCAAACAGATGCATCCATTTAAATCTCCGGGCCCCGATGGTTTAAGCCCTGTGTTCTTCCAAAAATTCTGGCACATCGTCGGAAATGATGTTACTTCTTTTGTGCTGAACTTCTTGAGTACCCATACTACCCCTTACAACCCTAACTTCACCCATATAGTCCTTATTCCCAAGATCAAAGATCCTGATCTCATTACCCGATTCCGCCCAATCAGCCTCTGTAATGTTATATACAAGCTGGCCTCCAAAGTTCTAGCCAATCGACTCCAACCCCTTCTCCCCTCCATCATCTCACAATCCCAATCGGCCTTTATTCCCGGCAGACTTATCTCTGATAATATCATCATTGCACATGAAATTCACCACTACATGCGTACAAAAACCACTGGAAAACACGGCCTTATGTCTATCAAACTCGATATGAGCAAAGCGTTTGACCGAGTCGAATGGTCTTTCGCCCTTGCCACTCTCGGGGCTCTAGGTTTCAGCCCCTTCTACATCGATCTTATCCGGCTCTGTATTACCTCCACTTCCTTCTCATTCCTTCTAAATGGAAAGAAATTTGGCTCACTTATCCCACATCGGGGTATCCGACAGGGCGATCCTCTCTCCCCTTATCTCTTTATCATCTGCTCTGAAGTCTTCTCATCCATTCTCCACGACCTCCATTCCGCTAAGAAAATCCATGGCATCTCAATCGCCCGTTCTGCACCCCCTATATCCCACCTCTTCTTTGCAGATGACACTCTTATGTTCGGATCTGCTACCCTTGAAGAAGCCTCTCATCTCAAATATGCCCTCAACCTCTTCGAAAAAGTCTCGGGTCAAAGAGTTAACTTTGAAAAATCGGGTATCCTCTTCAGCCCTAACACTGACCCCGCGGTTGCTCAGGGTATCTCTCACATGTTTGGCATCCCTAGAGTTGAGTCACATGGTAAATATCTCGGTCTCCCTTCTATTGTAGGGAGAAGTAAAAAAGAAGTTTTTTCTTCCCTCAAGGATCGTGTTTGGTGTAAGCTCCAAGGTTGGAAAGAAAAATCCCTTTCCCAAGCCGGAAAGGATATCCTTATTAAATCCGTAATCCAGTCCCTCCCCACTTTTTCTATGTCTTGTTTCAGGTTACCAGATGGTGTTCTTGACGATATACAAGCAACGACGGCCTCCTTCTGGTGGGGCAGCTCCCAAGAAAAGAAAAAGATCCATTGGTTTAAATGGGATAAACTTGCACGTAGCAAAGCTGCCGGCGGTCTCGGCTTTCGCCAACTCCGAGCTTTTAACCAAGCCATGCTCTGCAAACAAGCATGGAGAATCCTCACTTTCCCTTCCTCGCTCCTAGCTAGAGTTCTCAAGGCGCGCTACTTTCCGAATTCTGACTTTCTCAATGCATCTACTGGTTCTAGACCCTCTTGGTCTTGGCGAAGCATTTTGAGCAGCAAACCCTTACTCAAGCTTGGCTGCAGAAAACTTATCCGATCTGGAAACTCGACTCGCATTTGGGGGGACCCTTGGCTGCCCCGTCCACCGGATTTCCTTTCCCGCTGCATTCCTTCCATTCTTGACCCAGAGGCAAAGGTTTCAGCGCTCTTTACCCCAGCCTCTAAGCAATGGGATCCCGGCCTTATCGACTCCATTTTTACTCCCGACGAAGCCTCACTGATTAAATCCATCCCTCTTGGATCTCACCAGGGAAACGACCTTTGGCTTTGGCACTTCTCTCGCAATGGAAAGTTCACTGTAAGCTCGGCTTATCATACCTATCTTGACTCAATCTCTCCTACTTTGGACGTATCAACTTCGGCCAGCTCAAGCTCAGGCCTAAACCCGATTTGGCAGAATATTTGGAAGCTCCGTATCCCTCCTAGAATGCACCACTTTATTTGGAAGTGTCTAACTTCTTCTCTCCCTTCGCTCGAGAATCTGTCCAGACACGGCCTTCACCTTCAAGACACCTGCCCATTCTGCTCCTCATCAGATTCCTCCAATTGCCATCTCTTCTTCTTTTGCCCGTTTGCTACGACTGTATGGAGCCTGGCCGGATTTTCAGATTTTATCTTTCGGTACTCTCAGCCATCATTCAACCTTTGGCTGCAAGAACTACTTCATTTGGCTCCTTCCTCGGCCAAAGACCTCATTGCGATCACTTGCAATCTTATTTGGTTTAATCGCAATAAAGGTATTTTTGAGCACTCTTTTGTGGATCCGGCATCCGTTGTTTCCTCTGCTTTTAATGTTTATCGAGAATTCCACACGGCCAATTCCTGGCCTGAGCGCCCCTGCCGCTCTATTTTCTCGCATCCTTCCTTTTGTTCGCCCCCGAAGGACACTCCGCGCGTTTATTTTGATGGAGCTCTCTCTCCGGTACTTAATACTGCAGGAATTGGCGTTGCTGTTTTCAATGCTCAGAATGTCTTTATCCATGGTTTTTGTAAGCAATTCCTTGGTATCTCCTCTCCAGAAGCCGCTGAATTTTTAGCTCTCCGGGAAGCCATCTCACTCGCGCATTCTCTCAAGCTTCCTGCCCCTGCTTTCCTTGGGGATGCTACAGCTATTATTCTCTCTGCTAATGGCCATTCTGACTGCCACTCAAGTTGCATTCCCATCCTGGAGGACATCTCAAGCCTAAAAACCGTGTCACCAATTTCTGGATTTTTTTGGATTAGTAGATCTTGTAATATGTTAGCTCATGAGTTTGCTTTTTTCGCCAAAAGCATGAACACTTCTTCTTTCTCTTGTGATTGTATCCCTAATTGGGTTCCTCATTCGTTGTTGGACGATTTCCAACGCCTCTAATGATATCTCTTCTTTTCAAAAAAAAAAAAAAAAAAAACAATTTGAAATCTATAGGACCTAGCAGAATTAAGTAACCGATTTAACATCTACAATAAGGAGTCGTTGCTCATCTCTTTTTTTTATTTATGTAAATTTCTTGTGAAATTATGAAAGAGAAACACACAATAAAATAAATAAGTATGAGACAATATTTTTTTTGGGAAAATTGGTACAAATGCCCAGTATATTTTCTCTACTTAGAAACTAGGACATTAAGTATACTACTTTTTAAAAATATCTTTTAATTTACGAAAAATTGGTGAACATCTCCTGTGACCGGCTATAGGTTGTTAACCAGCTGGTCACCTATGAGTTGTCTTTTTACTAAACTGGTATAAACTGATCATTTATACAAATTTTCCCGAAAGTAAAAAGACAACTCACAGGTAACCGGCTGGTTAACTGCCTATAGCCGGTCACAGGGTATTTTCACCAATTTTTCGTAAGTTAGAAGATATTTTTTAAAAGTGATATACTTAGTGTCCTATCTAAATAATGAAAATATACTAAGCATTTATACCAATTTTCCCTAATTTTTTTTGTGTCTTTTCTCCTTAATTTTAAATGGTCGTGAACAATCTAAATCAACTCATTAATTTGGTATCTATAGTGCCCAACAAAACTAAGTAATTGATTTTACATCTATAGAATTTATCATACTCTGAATACTGCCTCCGTTCCGTTTTAATTTGTCTATTTTTCTTTTTGATTTGTATCAATCTAATTTATTAGCCCATAAATGACAAATTTCTCTCATAATCTCGACCCTCAAAATCTCTACATTTAATCTCCACATTTGAAAAAGTAAAGAATTCCATAAAATCTACTTTTTCTTAACCCTCGTACCCAACCAAGGTAAGCAAATTGAATCGGAACGGAAGGAGTACATTTCAATATGAGTATGCCTAAACGGGCACATTGTGCCCTGGGCACAATTCTTTTTTTTTTTCTCGATCATCTACTAATTACAATTACAAATAAAATTGTTAAATACCAAAAGACGAAAAATAAACGTTGGCTTTCCTTTTGAAGCAATCTGAAAAAAATGACGTCTTTTTTTTTTTTTTTTGGCCCGTAATCGAGCTTTATAGTTAAAAATTAATATATCGTCTTCATAAATAATTTTTCACTAATAATTTTTCATACATTTATTAAAAAAAAAAAAAAAAAAAATGACCCGGACACAATGTGCCCGAGTAGCTTTTACTACCTTCGTCCTACTCTAACTTTCCTACTTTCCTTTTCGGTTTGTCCCAACTTAACTTTCCAGCCCATAAATGACAAATTTCTCTCACAATCTCCACCTTTAAAAAAATCAAAGATTCCATAAAATCTGTTTTTTCTTAACCTTCGTGTCCGATCAAAGTAGAAAACTTAAGCCGGGACGGAGGGAGTACCATTTAAATGGTGAAACACATTGGTTCAATTAAACGTGTAGCGGGCCTATGATAGCCCAATCTAAACATCCCGAGTATCCACTGTATTAAATGTGACGTCCAGAAATTTATGAATTGACAGCGAACTTGACAACATGATCTTCGTGTATCGACTATAATTATTGTTACGTACATATAAAATATTATAATTAAGGTGATGTTTGGTTGGGTTTGGCCCAATCCAAAATCGATTGGGCCAACCCAACCCAATGTTTGTATGGCCTGTTGTGTAAATCCGGTCACTATTTAGGGTTGGGGAGGAGACATAAAAGCCTGCCACCCTCCCTCTATTTTCACACGCCACCACTTGATGAGAGAGAAAGGGGATGTGACTGCCCCTTCCTCTCCCACCGCTTCACCCCTCTTTTCTGATTCTCTCTCTTCTGCGTTTCTTCTCCATGAATTTACTTCTCTTGTACAGCAAATCAAGAGTAGCTTTCCTTTAATCGTTGTTTGAATTTCGTAGGCCTGTGAAGGGTCCTGTTATCGATGTTTTTGGGGGAAATTTAAGGCCCCAACGGGCATCTTGACCGACCCCCTTTCTCTGCTTGAATGCTCTGCTTTGCTTTGCAGAGATTCTCTGCTTTTAAAACTATTTCGCCCTGCTCTTTGATTTTCAGATTGACTAGCTCTGTGTATCTCTATATATTGTACTGCTGAGTTTTGTAAATTTCGTAGCTGGTAGTTTTAGGGTTTACTGTGTAGTTTCTGGTATATATATAAGCATGTCTGATGCTGAATCTTCATGTGCCTCTGATTTGTATAATCTCCGTAAAAGAGCGAAAAAACCGAACCCCCCCCACACTTCGCACACACTTTGCACAGTCCCTTTAGTTTGGCCATACTCGCTTCGAATCAGGAAGCGGAAGGACTGCACCTCCTCCTGCTGTGTCCCGCTAGAATCGGATTCGAGTTCCGAAATTGCCCCCCTTCCCCAAAAAAAGGTGCCCAGATTTCAATCCTAAATTTCCTCTGTTTTCTGAAATGTGGTGATATTGCATGCTTCTTCCTGAAATGTGTGATAATACATATTTTCTGAAATTTCCTCTGTTATCCTCTCAAGAACCGCGTCCAGATTTTAGCGTTGGTTGTATGCTCATTTGTGTTGTTTAAATGTGGTGATATTGCTTGTTTTCTGAAATTTCCTCTGTTCTCCTCTCAAGAACCGCGTCCAGATTTGAAAGTTTGTTGTATGCTTATTTGTGTTGTTTTGAATTTCTGGACGATTTGATAAACCTGTTGGATATGGATTAAATTTCTTGTTATGTTGACTGTATAATTAACTGCAATTTCTGGATTCCAGTGTGCTTGTGTATTCCCTTCGCGATCCGATTATGTTATCAGGCGTGTGCTTGTGTATTCCCTTCGCGATCCGATTATGTTATTAGGCGATTTTAGTAAAAGCATAACCAATGGTCCACCATAAATGGGTTTCTTACACCCCGTGAGTGTACAGAGTAAAACTTTTTCCCGAGGTCCGTCCATTGGTTATGTTTGAACTTAGGAATAGTCGGTGTTCGGGATATTGTAAAAAGGCTCCACAACAAAGTCAATCTTTCGGGTCTAATTTGTTTTATTTGTTGTGTTTTGATATTCCTGTTATGACTGGTGCAAGCTGTTGTAAATGTGCTTCTGTGTATTGATGTATCGTCTTAAGTTTGGTTCGGTTCGGTTCTTGTAATTTAGGTCGTAAGATTGCATATTGTGGAGTCTAACAACAAATGGGTTGCTCCTTATTACTCTTTATAGCAGATTAATTGTTATAAAGAAAAAAACGAGCAACCCAACATGAGTTAGGAAAAAACAATCCAAGCGAGGAATGTAATCGTTTATCTCTTTTTCTTTTATAGGGTCACTGTATTGTGACTGTGGAAGCAAAGAAAAATTTGTATTGTGACTGGAATCTTCATAGTAAATTTGTTGGGATGTTTATTATTTTTTATTAAACATTGTAATTTAAATAATCCTTCATCAATGAAATTTGTACGAAGCTATATATGACAATCTTTTGTCTTTAATTTTGAATCTGTCCCTTTAAAAAAACGGCCCGATTAGTTCATACCTTATTATTAATAATAATAAATTGCAGAATTAATAATGTGGATTTCGGGTGGTGATGTCCAATAAAAATTTTGAAAATTAAATATGACACAATATCTAAGAAATCAGTTTAAATCGGGATCCAAAAGATATTTTATGGTTTGAATCCACAATTACCAGCGTGCATTTTTTGAAGACTTGTTTGGCATCTTGCACAATATTATCACCCCTTAATTCAGGAGTGCTTTGACAATAAAATTAAATAATACATGTTACCCAGGCTTAAGTGCAAACTATATGGAATATGAATTAAGATGAGCTTTCTAGCAAATATAGAAGATGTTGCCTAAAACATTGGTTTTGTCAAAGTGCGAAGGCTGTTAAAAATTGGAATAAAATTGTGTTGGAATATTAACCAAGTAAAATTATGTTGGAATAAAATTGTTTGTGTTGGAAAAAAAATATCAATGACTTTTATACAAATACTTGATTATATCACGGATAGGCCAATTAGATTACAACTACCTTTTTCAAACATTTTATTTGAATTTTTTTGTCGATTTTTCAATTAAAACAGATACGAACCAAAGATGCTCATATTTGAAGTTTTTGACGATTTTTCAATTCATACCCTACAGTAGCACGAATTCAAATTAAAATAAAAATGACACTCATCAATATGTTAACTTTATAGTCACAAAACTTAGTTTCATATATTAATTACAGGTTCTAAACCATTCCTTTTTGGTAAAAATTGGGTCCACACTTGATCTTTTAATAAGATTAATAAATTATTATGGGAAACGGGCATAGATACATTAGAAGCCATATTTATAACTTTATATAAGGCCCATTTTTTTGTAGAATGTAACCATATCGCCCTAATATTTTGGTTATATGCCGTCGAATGAATCCCGGTAGATTAATTTTCCATGGCTCTATTTATCAATTAATTAGGAGAAATAATTTATATATACCTAAATATTAGAATTATAAGCGGCGAGCTACCTTTCGTAGATGTCTAGAGCTGGTGGTCGTAGCGGTCAGAGGCGTACTCAATCGACTGTGGAACGAGCAAGTTGGACCCGTCAGACTGAGCACCAATTCATTACTCTTTGTCATATCGAGTATCAGGCGGGAGGGTACATGGCGCAAACTTTTGGGACAGCTTCCCTGAAAAAAATTTGTAATGGACTGAATGAAAATCGAGAAGGTACGTCACTCTACCGAGTCGATCAGCTACGAAGCAAGCTGAAAAACTATAAGCGTGTGTATAGGGTACTTCGCGATAATAAGAACCGATCTGGCGCCGGTTGGGACGAAACGAGAGAAACTATCACCGGCTCCGAAGATTTCATGGAGGATATTTATGCTGTAGGTTCTCTCCCATAATAATCATAAGTTATCTTAATCGTTTCATAATATTGAATACTTTTTAGTAACCCATCACCTAATAATTGTAGCAAGCACTCGACTATCGCACACTTATCACCCATGGCTGTCCCAACTACGATTTGTGCGATGTCATGTGGCACAACAGTCAGGCCAGCGGGTCAGAAGCTCTTTCTTCAGGTGACGGCTTAGCCGGCGGGAGCGGCGGCTCGAACAGCTCGGGCCAGCGTAGGAGCTATGACACGTTCGCTTTTTTGGGTGACGCAGCGGGTGGTAGTGCCGAAGGGGGGGGGGGGGTCGCCAGAAGAGTCGCCGTTCTACAGCTAATGACGAGCGGGATGCTAGGATTGCCTCTGTGCAAAGTTGGGACGCATACGTGCGTCGTCGGGATGCTGGTCTTCCTATAGCCCAACTTGATGCAGCCACCCCTTTTTTCGAAGAGGTGATTCAAATGGACCTTCCAGAGAGAGTTAAGTTGGTAGGCTGTGAGGCCCTCAAAGATCCTATGACGCGCCGGATGTTTCAGGCTTTCACCCCGGCCCTCAAGCGGGCGTGGCTGATAGGTCTAGTGTAGGGTCTGTATACCCTATTTTAGTGCCTTGTGTTTGGTATTTATCTGTTTGGTATTTCTGTTAGCACTGTCTTTCACCCACCCCATTCACGGATAATGTTGACATTTAATATTTGTATTTCAGTACTATTAGTGTGCCCTGTGTTTTGAACCATTGCATTTTTCGAATTATAATATTTATTTCCCAGTATGTTGGTACATTTTCATCAATGTTCTACAATTAGTAGGCGTCATGTCTAGTTCTTCTGAGGCTGAACTGCACTTCGAGGACAGTGAGGACGAAAGGAATGCGGAGGATGATTTGATGGCCGATTACTTCTATAATGTGTTGCTCACGTCTCACAGACGGACTGGGTCACGAACAAAGAACAATTCAGCGTTACAGGGCAGGGATTGGATGGCTGAGATCCTTCTGACTGAAAACCATGCCAGGTTCTATTACAATGTAAGGATGTCAAGGCCATGTTTCCGAGGGTTGGTGAATATGCTACGAGAACGTGGATTCATCTGGGAAGATCACAGAACCCGAGTAAGTTGTGCGGAGTCTGTTCTTATTTTTATACGAACGGCTTGTATGCATCTCCGTATGCGTGACACAGAGGAGCGCTTCCAGCACTCGACTCACACTATAAGCACGCACTTCCACCGTGTTCGTAATGCACTGCAAGTGCTAGCGGCCGAACTTATCGTGGGACCGGACTACACAAGAATTCCAGAACGTATACTAAATGATACAAAAGTGTTTCCGTATTTTGAGGTAACCTCAAAACACTCTATTTAATAATATGTCAAATTAATTTTTTGACGAGCTTCCCGCAAAATACGTCGGATCTAATTACAATGTAACCTCGATCACAGCACTGTGTTGGGGCACTCGATGGTACTCTGATTCCGGCTTTTGTTCCGGTAAGTGATCAGACAGCGTACCGCTCACGTAAGGGGACAACTGTACAAAATGTGCTAGCTGTTGTTGACTTTGATATGAAGTTCACATATGTGTGTGCTGGTTGGGAGGGCAGTGCCCATGACGCCCGCGTACTAATGCATGCAGTGATCAATGATGACTACTTTCCTTATCCACCCGATGGTAATTTAAAACACTTATCTAATTTTAGGATATAAAAAGCTAATGTTGGAAAATTGGTGTTCCATCTACAGCTTATGATCAAATACTCAATTTTAAAATAAGTTATTTAATTTTAAAATAAGTTATTTTATTTTGTCTACACATTTTTATATATTTAATAAATTAATTCTAACAAAATATAATTTCCCTCAAATTAATTTTTTTCCAAGGAAGTGAATAATATTAAATAAAAAATTATCTCAATAACCCATTTAACACAAATGTTTTAGAAAAACACAAATAATAATTTATCCACAAAAATAAAACGAAAAAAAAAACCCAAAAAAATAAAATTTAGTTATTTTATTTTTTATATACGTTTTTATATATTTAATAATTTAATTACCACAAATTTATTTTCCCTCCCACTAAAATTTTCCAAAGAAAGTACAAAATATTAATTAAAATATTATATCTAGAACCCAAACTTCAAATTCAATTTTAGTAAATATTAGAACTTCAAATAAAAAAAAAATTAAAAAAAAGGACGAATTTTTTTTAAATAAGTCAATTTATTTTAATTGCATGTTTTTACTATATTACATAAATTATTTATCACAACAATTATTTTCCCTCACATTAATATTTATTATATAATAACCATTTAACATATTAAAAAATATCAAATATAAATAACAATAACCTACTAACAACTAAGCATCACCCATCAACAATCATACACAACATCATTCAATTACAATTCACAATACTACTTTAATCATTAAACCAATCATTAATAACAACCTCTTACACACTTCACATCACCTTTTACAATTAATTAATATATCCAATACTACAACCACTATCCCCAACCCCCTAAACAAACATCACTTTTTCACAATCCCAGCCACCTACTCCAGCCACTTTCCCCAGTCAACAGTGCCCCAGCCATTCCCAGCCCCAACCAAACATAGCCTAATTGTTGTTGTTGGATGCCGAATCCGCCAGGTCCCATTTTTGACCAAACATTACACATATACAACAACTATAATAATAACTTATTGGATTATCTACTTAATTTATAAAAGAATCATGATAAAATAGTGCAACTTTCAAAATGTTAAAATTGTTAATGTTTATTAGCAACTATAAAAAGGATCAATTACATTTATTTACCGGAAAATTTAATTAAGTAATGTACTGTTCACCACTGAACTAATAGTTTAAACGTGCTTTTTTCTTATTTACGGAATTAAGTGAAGTCGCCTGTGCCACAAGCGACTTCACAAAAAACCTCTGACAACACTGTTCAATGTCGCCCCTCGCAGGGGCGACATCAATTATTCCATTTTTTCTTCCCAAAAAGTTGATATCGCCTCTGATATAGGCGAGTTTAATTGTGTTCTCCTTCTTTTTTTTTTTCTTTTTTTTTTTCTCTTTCTCTAAGCTTGTTGTTTTTAAATAATAATAATAATAATAATAATAATAATAATAATAATAATAATAATAATAGTAGTAGTAGTAGTAGTAGTAGTAGTAAACACCGTAACGTTAGGGGTGTGCACGGTGCGGTTATTTAATTTTTTTGGGCAGTTCGGTTTAGAAATTTCGGACCTAACAGAAGTTCAGTTCGGAAAATTGGAGATTTTTTTTTAATAATAAATACAAATTGAACATAATATATTGGCGTCTAACTAATACAAATAAAATTATGTTAGTAAGTTGGATGTAACGAAATGATTTAATTCAATTCGGTTCAGTTCGGATAATTGAAGATCTTTTTTATCTTTTGAATAATAAATACAACTTTTAAGGCAAATTTAATTAAGTTGTATTTATTATTCAAAAGATAAAAAAGATCTTCAATTATCCGAACTGAAGCGAATTGAATTAAATTATTTCGTTACATCCAACTTACTAACATAATTTTATTTGTATTAGTTAGACGCCAATATATTATGTTGAATTTGTATTTATTATTCAAAAGATTAAAAAAAAAAAAATCTCCAATTTTCCGAACTGAATTTCCGTTAGGTCCGAAATTTCTAAATTGAACTGCCCAAAAAAATTAAATAATCGCACCGTGCACACCCCTAATGTTACGGTGTTTACTACTACTACCATTATTATTATTATTATTATTATTATTATTATTATTATTATTATTATTATTATTATTATTATTATTATTATTATTATTATTATTATTATTATTATTATTTAAAAACAACAAGCTTAGAGAGAGAAACGAAAAAAAAAAAAAAAAAGGAGAACACAATTAAACTCGCCTATATCAGAGGCGATATCAATTTTTTGGGAAAAAAAAATGGAATAATTGATCAGGGGCGACATTGAACAGTGTTGTCAGAGGTTTTTGTGAAGTCGCCTGTGGCACAGGCGACTTCACTTAATTCTGTAAATAAGAAAAAAACACGCTTAAACTGTTAATTCAGTGGTGAACAGTATATTACTTAATTAAATTTTCCTTATTTACCATCCACCGTGTAGGACTTCCACCTTCCTTAATTGAGAATGGAAGATATACCACCCAATTTGCTATAATTATAATAGTAAATAACAAAATAGCTCATAGATGTAGAAAGATTGCATCACAACATATAACGATGGTAATGCTGATATAATTAGACCTCAAAATAATACGATTGACGTTTTCTTTAATGAAAAGAATTATAATAAATAGAAAATATTGATAGATTTTAAAAATTATATTGCAATAAATAATTAAACTATAGGTGGAGAGAGCGAATACAGTTAAAAAAAGAACATAAAGTTAGAGGTGAAAAATAAAATCTAAAAAATAATATATATATATATATGTATGTATATATATCAGAGAGAATACGACAAAACTCTATACTATTCCCATGCCATTTTGAACATAAGGTTTACTTAATTAAACGTTGCCTGCATTTATACTCCCTTCGTCCCAATTAATTTTGCACGGTTGACTGAACACAAATGTTAAAAAAAATAAAAAAATTGGGGATTCTTTTATTTTTCAAAAGGGGAGATTTTGAGGGTGGAGATTGTGAGAGAAATTTCCTTTTTAAGGTTGTGCAAAGTTAAGTGGAACGGATAAAAAAAAAATATACAAATTTAAGTGGGACGGAGGGAGTATTATTTTATAAAGTTCTTGAGTTTTTAATATTTCCTTTAGACCCCTAAACTTTCAATTTTTTTAATAAATCGTCGTATCAAACTGTTTATGCCAACAATAAAAACAGAACACTGTAGTAGTGCAAATTTCAGGTTTTTCTAAGATTAGTAAAACAAAATAAATTAATTTACCAACTATTCTTTAATGTGTTGTTTAATAGGAAATGATCATCTATCCCACAATTACCTTGTCCCAACTCTATTTCACTTCAAAATCGAGCCATACAACATAAATCGTGAACTCCGAACACATGAATCATGAACCTTAAATTATGATATATTGAATTACAAACACTAAATCATTAAATCATGAACCAGGAATCGTGAATCGCGACATCGTAAGTTTACAATAGAAAATATACCCTAGTCCAAGAAAGTCGAACCCTGAACCTAAATAATGAACTTTAAATTCATAAATTGCAAAAAAATAATTACAATTAATTCGATTTTGAAGTACAACACAAATAGGACAGGGTAAAAATGAACTAGAAGATCATAAGTGGTTGTTTAGTGAAAGAAAAATTATCAACAATTTTATGCAAGATCATGGACGGTCAGCAATTGAGAAGGCTAAGGCCCAATGTTTATACTATTGAATTCAAATAGAGCTGTAAACGAGTCGAGTTAAAATGAACATACTATTATTTTAACTTATTTAAAATATTATTTAAAAAAAATTATTTGAAATATTAAGCTTCTAATACTATAAACTTGATTAGTAACCAAATTAAGCTTGAACAATTTTAATCGAGTCGAACATGAGAACATTATGACAAATATTTTATACATTTTATACTTATCGAGTTAGAGTCGAGATTTCAATTTTATTAAATGTAAAAATATATTCAAATTTGTTTGATCTCTTTAGGCTGAGTATAGTTCAAATAAAAATCAATAGAAGCAGGGATGGAACCAAGTGGCGGCTGTCGCTCCCCTCAATTTTTATAAAAAAAAATAGAGTATATAAATTTATAGTGTAATATCAAAAGAAATTTGAATTTCGCACCCCAAAAATTTTTGAAATCTCGCTTCTTCTCCCATAATTTCTAAATACATCAATTAATTTTATAAATAAGAAAATTAAATTTAATATTATTAAAAAAAATTATATTACCCCCTAACTAAAATTCTTGATTTCGTCTTCGAATGGACAGAGTAAAAATTTATTCATATTGGTATCAACTACATGATTTCTGGGCCGTTTTGATAATTGGGCGGCCCAAAATAAATCCTATGTCCTCTGTTTTTTTATGGCCCAATAAATTGCTTGTAATAATTTTGTAATAACTCCACGAAATCCTCGAATTACCCGATAGCACACGAAAACGTAGTTTCAGGCTTATAGCATCACATTTGCTTTCTTTCCTAATGCTTCGACGATTCCATTTTTCTGCTAAGAATCAACGCTGAACCAAATTCCTTGAAATCCGGTGCCTCAAGAGGTGAATTCTCGATTAATTTACGCTATTTTTCATAGATAATTTCGCAATGTGGCTCTTTAGTTTTTTCTCTTTGCACTTCGATCTGTATGTTCTTTTTATGAATCTAGGTCTTATTCTGAATTCTTGTACTTTGAAGTTTTTACCACTACCTGGATTTTTAATTTTATAGCATGATCTCAGTTTTTGGTTGATGAGAGTGGAGAGATATAACTGATAATATATTGATATTTGAGGTGATTCTCATTCTTAACTGCTTTTATTTTTCAGTTCATAGATCGATCATTAATAGAATATAATGAATCGATCATTTGATTAAGAAAAATGTGTGTTTCTTATGAGTATTTATACTTATCCATTTCTAGTTCCAGCTGAGTTTTAGGTGGTTCGGTGAGTTATACTAACACATTGATTAATCAAATGAAAATTTGAAGTGGAAACCGGTAGGAAATAACATGAATCTACTGGTTAAATTACTATATGATTCTGGTTTGTATTCTTCTAATTGTATCTGTTTGCTTTTATATTAGAAATTTCGTTTATTGGTGGCCAATTGGACTCTATGGAAGGTGGATCCTGGAGATATAATTCAGAAGAAAACTATTTAACTAGTGACGTATCGAAAATCGGAATAGATTGTCCTAATCAATCTGTTAAACCATCTTTGATACCTGGAATTCCTGACGACATTGCCTTTTCCTGCCTGGCGAGAGTTCCTCGGAAATATCATCCAATTCTGAACTGTGTTTCAAGGAGATGGAGAGAGTTGGTGTCGAGCGAAGATTGGCGTTCGTACAGGCTGAACCATCAGCTTGAAGAGACTTGGATTTATGCTCTATGCAGAGACAAGTCTGAGCAGCTTTGCCTGTATGTGTTGGATCCTGACCAATTGAAGAGAGGTTGGAAGCAAATTCATGCCCTCCCGGGTAGCTGCTTGAGGAGGAAAGGAATCGGGTTTGAAGTGTTGGGCAAGAATGTGTACCTGTTTGGAGGTTGTGGTTGGGTTGAGGATGCCACGGACGAAGTTTATTGTTATGATGCTGCTTTGAGCACATGGACTAGAGCTGGTTCGTTGTCAACTGCGAGGTACATTGTTTTCTTGTTTATTGGTCATCGTATATGTCTCTGTTTGCTTGAAGAGACTGATGACCAGATGCTTTTTTGTATTCTCATTATCTTTTATGTATATGGTTTGCGTTTGGAATGGGAGATTTGTATGTGTAGATTTTAAGATCAATGGATTTCAATCTCACCTTACTAGAAGCCAGAAGGGACTTAAATTTTACCCAAATCCTTAATAAATTAGTTCAACGTGAAATTGACAGACTTCAGATCTTAGCACTCCAAACAACCATTATGTATTTGCTACTGTGGATTTCAAAACCATTTTTAATATTTTCAATCCAAATGCAAACCTGATTTTTCCTTTTTGTGCGGTTGAAATAATCCCTTTTATGTGCATTTCAATTATACAACTGGTTTTCACTAACTCATCCTGTGGGACTTGCTACATTCTTGAATCATACAATGAACATTGGACATTTCTCACCTAGGATAGGATTCTGTTATTTCAAACGAAGCCTGTTTTAAAGCTACTACATTTTTCCCTTTAAGCTTGAAGATTATTTAGACTCAATGAAACATCTATGGCTTTTAAATTCTCTGGCTGCTCTTTTTGTCACTTCGGATTCATGTAATTCTATGTGAACGGTTGAATAAGAGATATTGTTGCTGATCCATGTCACTGTTAGGTGCTTTTTTGCACATGAAGCATTGGATGGGAAAATCTACGCTATTGGTGGGCTTGGATCAAGATCAAGTGATCCACATTCCTGGGATATTTACAACCACCATACAAATTGTTGGACATCTCATGTAGACCCAAATGTCATACCTGACATAGAAGACTCGATAGTCTTTGACGGGAAGATCTATATCCGATGTGGTATTTCAGCTGTATCCTCTCATGTGTATGCTGTTGTCTACGAGCCGTCTAGTGGCATTTGGCAGCACGCCGACGCTGACATGGCATGTGGTTGGCGGGGGCCAGCAGTTGTGATAGAGGGTGTCTTATACGTGTTGGACCAGACCTCGGGTCTGAGGTTGATGATGTGGCAGAAGGAGAGTAGGGAGTGGATCGCTGTAAGGAGACTATCGATGCACCTCACGCAGCCACCCTGTCGACTAGTGGCGATTGGTAGGAAGATTTTTGTTGTTGGGAAGGGACTTCGCACGGTTGTGTTTGATGTTGACAGTGCAGGCTGTGTGGATGGTGTTCTGGTGAGTTCTTCTGTTGTGACATTTAATTGTGACGATGATGTAATAAGCTGTAGATCTCTTACAATTTGAGTTTCTTTTGTTTCCAGAATGTGATCCTTTGATAAAATTGTTGTAAATGTTGTGGAGATTGTTAGCTTCCCTTGATGAAATTGTTTTACTTGAATAGTATTGGATGTATTATCATATGATCTAAAATACACTATACCACAAAGAATGATATTAAAGAAAATAGTGTTGCCTTTAAAAGCAAAATTTGAATGCAGGGCTATTGAGAACCTCTTTCCTCTAAAAAAGTGTTCTGACTATTTTGGCCGAAAAAATATAATAATGCTTGATTACACTAGCCGAACATATTTTGAAGTGTTTGACTAGTGTGTCCGAACGCCTCATTTTTAAGTTCTAAAAGTGTTATATTTATACTAATAGAACATTTGAAAAGACTAATTTTTTTCGGTAATTAAAGAATTAGGAGTGAAAAGTGACCTAAATTTTATGGTTAATTGCAAATCTTTAGTACCTCTTTTAGCACAAAATGTAAAAGAATATTGTAATTTAAGAAGTTAAAAGCACGAATAAATTAGTAACTAAAAAAGTTGCACAATTGATATATCTAAAAAGTTGTACCATATTCTGATTGACCAAACAAAATAAAAAATAAAAAAAAAGTGTATACTCTGTGAAACATTATAATTGAAAGAAAAGAACTACCTCCATTTATTTTAGATGTTCTTTTAAGTTTGAATAATAAAATTAAGAGGTATGAAAATCAAATAAATAAGTCCTCAATTAAATTATATAGATATGGTAGATTAGATAATTAAAGTTTTTTTTTTAAGAATAATTATAGGAGTACTACTGAAAAATGTAAAGATAAAAACTAAAAGAACAACTATTTATAAATAAAACACAAAAGCTAAAAGGACATCTAAAAAAAAGGGAGGTGGTACTTGTTTGAGTATAAATCAACAACTAGTTTCATCCATTGTCCGTTGGTTCAAAAGGAGTCACAATTCATTTCCATGATTAAAACGTATCTTTAATATTTTTTGGAAAGGAGTTTGATCCAACTTTGTTTTTTTTTTTTTGTTTATTTCTTAATTTTTTTATACTAAAAAATTTAATTAAAGATTTATTCGTTGATTTTACGTGCTCTTAAATTTGTTTATGATAATATGAGGCTACAGGCAGATGGTATTGACGTAATGTTACCTGTTTGGGAAACCGTTTCTATTTCTTTCGTTATTATTCTGCCGACAAACAGAACATGCAAAAATTCCATGTAAGAATCCTCACCACAATCGAACAAAACCGCGGAAAAGCGATAGCTTCTTTGTGTCAACATGTTGCCGTTTTTTTCAATTTATCGAGATCAGCATGGACGAACACTCCAAAGTTTCCATTTTCCAGTTGGAATTGCAGCCCCAACGAGCAATCACCACTTGCTTCCTCGGATTCTTCGACCTCGATCGCTACTCTTTGGACTGCTTCAACAGTAGCTGCAACGTGGTGGCTTAAGCCATGGTCAGGACTTGATGATAATCTTTATCAGGCCTTGTTCTTGTCTACAAGTTGTTCTTTTCCTCCAAGTACACCAAGTGTTTGTGGAAAAGTCTCTTAGACTTCCGACAACATTTTCTCATGGAGGATCACAGGCATGAATCATCCCTTACTAAGGTACCCTCTTCACTCTTCATCTAAAAGCTGAGATGCACACGTTAGGAAGTTTACTATGTGTATATCGTGAGGCCAGATGACAATTTAGTATTCTCCAATTTGCAACGTAGAATTTGGAATGAAGTCAATCAAGTTATGATCATAATTGTATTTTCATGTTGTCATTCCCAAAAGTATTTCTATTCTAACCCCGGGTTTTGATTAGTGTCTCCAACTGAAGAGTCTGAGTCAAAGGGGAATTTCTGTAAACATGGACAGATATAAGATCTTGTTAATCAATAATATTTGAGATTAATGTTGTGACTCATCTAGCAAGAGCTTCATTTGTTTGGAAATATGGGAGTAATATGTAATTTTTCAAATAATTCTTAGAAAGTTTTCCCTTTTGCTTGAGTTAGACTCTTATCTGAACTGCATGCATCTGATGAAGCTTTTCCTCAGCTACCTGCTCAATCATTGACATCTTTGTCTTTTCAACAGAAGATGCCATCTAAAAGGAACGACTGGGAAGGTCCATATCGCCTCCTTTTTTGTTCGAGTAAGGGTGACAAAGCTGGCGTTATGCAGGAACTCATCAAAGGTGTAAACGCCAACCTAGCTGACTATGATAAGAGAACAGCGCTTCATTTGGCGTCATGTGAAGGGTGCACTGAGATAGTTGTTCTACTTCTTGAGAAAGGAGCTGATGTTAACTCCATGGATCGATGGGGTCGAACAGTGAGTACAAACCTCACATTCGTGTGCAGTGAAAGGTTATCTCGAGTAGATAGCATGTCCAAGTTTTTTGGACTCCTACTGTACTATGAGTTAAATTTGTTTTGAAAATGCACCTGCCTAAGTGCTTTTTCAATGTTAGCATATGATCAAGTTTGTATTTTCTCTTACCTATACCTTGTTTCACGAACTTAATGCGCCACAAAAGTTTCCCTTGTAATACTCCTAATAGGTACTTTATGAAATACCTTGCAGCCACTTTCCGATGCTCGTAGCTTTAACCATCAGGACATCTGCAAGATCCTGGAGGCACATGGTGGAACCGATCCAGTATGTATTTTTCATCACTTCTTTAACAGAAGTTGTCTCTATATAACACTCAAGAAATTTTCTATACTTTGATCCTCACTAAATTTTGCATTGTATCTTAGACTAGGAAATCTGTACACTCTACGTTCTGTTTCACTTATGAGTAGAAATATGGCTATGTGAGCTAGTATATATATGCTGGTATTCTTGGAAATGTTTCATTTTAATTTGCTTGTTACAGATGGGAATAAACCCTCAAACACTATGCTGTGAAATAGATTCAGCTGAGGTGGACATGGATGAAGCAACTCTTATTGGCGAAGTAATATCTCTTACCTGATAGTAGGCAATTTCTTATTAAGCTGCTTGAAAATCTTTTTATTTTTCTCGTCTGCGCAAAACTTACTCCTAAATTGAGGTATTATCATCTTCTTCAATATCTAGTTTTGATTAAAATTGACCCTTTTAAAGTGCTATCTGTACTTTAAATAAATGGCAGGGTGCTTATGGTGAAGTTTACTTAGTCAAGTGGCGCGGTACAGAAGTTGCTGCAAAAACAATCCGATCTTCCATTGCTTCAAATAAGACGGTGAAGTACGTTTCTTTTGAAACATGGTGCAGCGGTGGAGCTTCCTTTCCCATAATATATATTATGATAATTAGCTCATTAAAAGCTGTGTGAATATTAGCTGTAATCTGAATCTTAGATGCATATAGAAACATGCAATTAAAAGTAGGAATGTTTGTTGAGGTGCAACAATTCACTCATAATTAGGAGATGTTGATAATATATATATACAATTTAGGTGTCTTTGATTTTGTTAGCTGTTTGCTCTGCAGGGACAACTTTATTAAGGAATTTGGCTTGTGGGCGAAGTTGCGTCACCCTAACATAGTGCAGTTCCTTGGTGTTTTGAAGCACCCTGATCGCTTGATCTTCATCACTGAGTACCTACGAAATGTAAGTAGTGTTCAGTAGTTAAGATACATAGGTTATATGTGTGTGTTTGTGTGTATGTTTTATTACTTCTTTAAATGGAAACTGTAGGGAAGTTTGTACGATTTACTGAGAAAGAAAGGAAGACTTGACCCACTGACTGCCGTTACATATGCTTTGGATATAGCGAGGTACATGTTACAGCCTCCCTCTCGTATTAGGACATATATATGGTAGCATACCCTCTTATCTTTTTATTTGCTTTTCTTGCATGCTTGCAGAGGTATGAATTATTTGCATCAACATAAACCTCATGCCATAATCCACCGAGATTTAACACCAAGGTATCTAGCATTGTCCCTCTTTCATACATCTGTATCACTGTAGATCTTGTGCTTAATAACTGTAGTTGATCTGTTCTTCGACGTAATCTGGGCATGTTCTTCGAGTTATTACATCCTTGAAACGTTTCTTGCAGAAATGTTTTGCAGACTGACTCAGGGCGCCTTAAAGTCATAGATTTTGGATTAAGCAAAATTGCACATGGAAGAGATCTTGGTTACAAAATGACTGGCGGAACTGGATCATGTACTATCTCTTACTTCTGATTGGTAGTTTCAGATAATGGATAATTACAAACTTATCCTTGAGGTTTAAAAAAAACAGATAAAACTCATGAAAGTTTGATTCCCCACAAATTGAGGCAGTGTTTACAAGAAACATACGAGCCTCTTGGGCTGTTTATTACAACTATCCCTGCAATAATTCTAGAAGTTATTATAAGATGTTCTTTTGTGATATTTTTTCAGTCAGATATATGGCCCCAGAAGTCTTTCGTCGAGAATCATATGGAAAAGGCGTCGATGTCTTCTCTTTTGCTTTGATTGTCCATGAGGTAAATTGACTTCACAGGATAACCATTGGTGGAGACGGTTAGATAACTCCATCTACCATAATCATACATTTTTCATCTGAAGCGTCTCTAGATTCTGTACATTGTACAGTTATATACTGGCAAAATCTTTTCAAATGCTGCTTACAGTTAGCTTTGCCTATAGATGTTCCAAGGAGGACCATCAAATAGAGGAGAAGATCCGGAAAAATTGGCAGATAGACGAGCATATGAAGATTCACGACCACATCTACCTTCAATCATATTCCCTGAACCAATCAAACAGTGAGTTGATTCAGAATATTTCTCACCTGGTTGGACTTACTTTATACTATTGATAACTAAATGAAAAAACAAGTCAATATTACCTAATCCATCCTTGGTTGGACTTATGGCAGGCTTCTACAAGATTGCTGGCATAAGAACCCTGATCGGAGGCCATCGTTTGAAGAAATAATCATGCACCTGGAGATTATCCAAGAGGACATGCAACAGAAAGCCATAGTTAACTGCTGCAGCTGTGCCGTCTTGTAAAATGTTTCCATATTAGTGTGCATATATACACATATACATTATATGTTCTGCTTTTCCATAAACACCCTTTATGGTGGTGGTGTTCCTTTTGTCTTTGTTTTAAGACTGAGCTAGTGTATTTCAGTGTCTCCTTGCTTTCAGCTATGGCATTGTGCATAAAAACTACAAATTGTCCAATCAGAGGAGAATTTAGAACAGGAAAAAGACCTTCCAAATATGGAGAAATAATACAAGTGTGATTGTCATTTATAACATATAAATCACAAGTACTTTGATATGTATTTATTATTTGGTCGGGGCTACTAACGCCCCATGTACTCTAAATACACTTTCGAGAAAAAAATTGATCACTTTGTCCGAATACATATAGTCGTGTCTGATTACAACAGCCGAACATCATGTTTAAAGGTGTTCAACTAGTGTGTCAGGACATCCCATGTTCATGTTTTAGAAATGTCCAACTGAAAAAGGAGCTTTTGGATAGTGAAAATGTTTAAATCTAGGATCATATTGAATTATGTCTAGATCAGTTTTCTATTTATTGATTTACAAGTTAACTCTAAAAAGTTTAAGTAAAAGTAATTGCTAAAACCAATAAATAATGCTCTATACTTCACTATTATTATTCATTTTTATAACAGTTCTGCTGAAATTCATCTAAAATGTACAGAAATTATAATTACATTAATATAAACTATATTTAATAGATGAAGTTGGGTTCCATATTTTTATCTTTTATCCACTAAAAAGTGTGTCACTTTCTCTTTTAGATAAATTTTAAAGTACAATAAGAATCGAAATTTAAAACATAAAGGTGATCTCTTTGATTGAGTCGTGATCAATTGTACATCATGGATACGTGATAATGTGGCAATTTGTAATATGTTAAGATCACATGTCACACAAGTTATTTCATTTAAAATCTAGGATATGTTCTGGGTGCTGGGGTACTTTTGGCTATAGTAAAATAACTGAGTAAGTGGTTGAGGAAGTGAAAAAATAGTGTTTGTTTGGGTAATTATGAAAGTGGTTGTACTGTTGGATATATTAATTAATTGTAAAATGTAATGTGGAATGTGTAATAGATTAATTGTTAATCAATGATTGATTTAATTGTGATTGATTGATTGTTTGGGTGTTTGTAGTGTTGAATATATTAATTAATTGATTGAAATGTGCTAAATGGCCAGAAATTTTTTGTTTAGTTTTTTTTTTTTTTTTTTTTTTTTTTTGTAATTTTTCTTCGATCATCTCCTAATTAAAATTACAAATATAATTGATAGTTATCACAAGACATAATTAAATGTTACCTATCATTTTGAAGCAAACTAAAAAATTGGCATGTTCTATTTTTTTTTTTTTTTTACTTGTAATCTAGCGTTAATGTTAAAAATTTAGTTACCACCTTGACAAATAATTTTTCATTAATAATTTTCAATACATTTATAAAAAAAAAAAAAAGAAGGATAATTCTATAACACATTTGGTGTATTAATACACCTGTTTGTTTTACCTATTATAGCAGGTTAGTAACAAGTAAGTTTTTAATTATTTTTAGCCAATTGTATAGGACCCACAAAACATTTATCTTATTACTCCAATGATACATTAATATTGAAATATTTTACAATCTCAACCATGGAGAAAATATTTCGTAAGTAATAATTAATCATTAATATACATTTTTCCTTTTATTTTGTAAATAATTAATTCAATTGTCGCATATAGAATAAGAACATTTCATTTCATTATGTTTATTTATAGGTTAATTATAAGAAAGAAAATGTTTATGAGTAAACTCAATATCAATTCCTGATTTGTGTCGAATAGGTATCTAGCACTTATATAATATTAATAATACTTCTTCACTTGAAACTTAACAAATATTATATAATATAATATTTTTCTCTTTTTTAGGTCGAGTTCATAAAATTATTAATAACCATTTGACTTATTTATTGTTTCTTAAAAAATGCAGAAGGTTGAGAGATGTTTAAATAACGTTTAATTAATTTAATTGTAATACAAATAAAATTAAAGCATGACAATAAATAAGTTATAAGCAGCAGTATCGTATATTAACCGTGGACGTATATTAATGTGCTACTGATAACATGCATGTCAATATCACAACAATATATTTTATATAAGGAATTAAGTTAGTGATTAATAGTTTTTGTTGGTACAAAATTATCAAAAACATTGTTAGTGTCAGTAACACACATTTATTTGCTATTAGTATAGCTACTATCTAGATGTGAATTCCTTCTATCGGGAATACGTAAATAAAGTTGTGATATAAACTCTCTAAATCAATACTCGGTAAAATAATTTCTTCCCGTACCTGTTTGAGGTTTATAGACTAAATTAATATCAATAAACTAATACTCCTCCATCCCGGTCTAATTGACCTATTTTCTTTTTTTGTTTGCCCAACTTAATTGATCTAGTCCATAAATGACAAATTTCTCTCACAATTTTCACCCTCAAAATCTCTACTCTTATCTTCATCTTTTTCCTAATTGGCCTACTTTCTGTTTTTGTTTGTCCCAACTTAATTGGTCTAGCTTATAAATGGCAAATTTCTTCGCAATCTCCACACTTAATTTTTACCTTTGAAAAAGTCAAAGATTCCACATAATTTGCTTATTTTTAATTTTCGTACCCGACCACGATAGACAATTAAACCGGAACGAAGAAAGTATCTTTTTATTAAATATATTTTATCTAGTCCAAATGCTATTAAGACATTGCGCTGTATCAAAAAAACATAATGCGATAATTGGAAGAATTTTTACTTGTTTATCAATTGGAAGTTTTTTTTGTTTAAAAAAAAACCATTAAATAACAATGAATATATATTATTTTATTAGAAAAAAAGTGAACATATATAGCGTCTTTGCGTTCATCAACATTTGCCCAGCCCCTAATTTAGATAAATAAAAAGAGACGTTTTTTACCCCCAGAAATTCCCTCCACCATCGACTCCCGCCATCGCCACGTCACCAAATTCACTGACACCTCTACACGTCTGTAATATAATTTCGGTGGTCGACGAAAGGTTAGAACCGCCATCGACCACTTTTCTGTCTTCTTTCTCGTAACCACCCCGCCGTCGGACAGCATTCTCCGGCGAAGACGGCGGTGGTAGTAATTTTTCTTAATTTCTTTTCTTGTTCAGATTTATTTTGATAGTTAGGGCTTGTTCAAAAAATGCCCTTTTACATACAGTTATAAAACATTCCGGAATTCGGTGGTTAAATATCTGAATCCCCTTTTGATCTCCATTAATATCTGCAGTACTTTTGATATGCAAATCCACTTTCTTATATGAATTATTGTAAATTTAGCTCAATAAAATTAGCTTCCTAGTGTTTATATGTAGTATAACGGAATTGTAAGATAGCTACTTTATCTTTGTTTATCAGCAACCTTACTCATTTAGATAATTTAGTGCTAAAGTTTAGCTACCTTATTTTTCAAAAGCAACCCATCTTATATTAAATGCAGGCTATGAAGTTTAACTTGAATGATATGAAAGAATGAGGTGTAAATAATTATAAAAAATCTCTGTATGATGATTGTTGAGTTTAGCATCCAACAGTTTGCTTGTAGAGGTTAATAGCGATGAGATATAAGATGATAGAATGTTGCAAATTTCACTCAACAATCACTCAAAAGCACACGCCTCAATCTCACAAACTATCAACTCTCTTTGTGAAAAGAAAATGAATTAACATGAACAGAAAAACAAATCACCAACGATTTACGTGGTTCAGCTTAAAAGCCTACATCCACGGGCAAGATCAGAAGAAGAATTCACTATGGAATGAGTCACAAAGTTACAAGAAACACTCAACAATTAATCCCTTATAGATTGAGATTAATTTCTCACTCAAGCTCTCATTTCTTGACCTAACTTCTAAGGCTTGTTGCTGTATGTTATGCCACTCTTCAATGTATATACGCAGCTGAAAATTGAGAAGAAAACCGCTGAAAACCGCCAGAGAAAACAGATTCAAAACCAATCCAGAAACTGCCATTTGGAAGCTAATAGACAACGGTTTTTCTGTTATGAAAACCGTTGTCTTATCCCTGATAACAGAATAACCGTTTTTCCCTCTTTTGATTTCCTGATTCTGTTTTTCCTTCTTTTCCAGCTTTTCACCCTTTCTCTCTTCCTCAGCTTAACTGACCAGCTTCTTGCTTAGTCATACAAACATTTTTTACACACAAAACTTACATAGAAGAACTAAAGAAGCAGGGTTGTGGGTGAGAGTAATGGTGGAAATTTGATCGAGGAGTGCTGGACCAAATCTGACTGAAGGAATTATTGAGTATGTTTTATTGGAATTCGATCCTCTAAATCTACTGAGCCAAATCTTAAGCAACCGGACCCTATATTTGCAGATGATGATATTATTTAGCTATTCAAGTTCTATCCATGAGTTTGATGGTAGTTATTAACTTCTATTAGCGAAAGTAAGAACGGTTAGCAGTAATTACATGATTCAGTGGTTAAAATTAAAATGAGTTAAATCTAATGACTCAGATTCCAAGTGTATTAATACATCAGGTGTATAGTAGAAGGACCCAAAAAAAAAAATATTTAAAGAAAAAGATAAATCTGTCCAACCAAACATTATTATCGTAATTAATAATGATTAAAGTAGTGTCAAAAATTGTAATTAATTTTTTAACGTAAAAAGAATTGGGGGGCTTAGAGAGAACCGACCAAATATTGATTTAGATTTTAGCTAACCATTTTGTATATGATCAAAACCCAAGCAAAGATAGCCCGAGAGATTTAATACTCCATCCGTCCCATTTTATCTTACACATTTTTTTAAACGGTTGTCTTACTTTATCTTGCACCGTCTAAAAAAAGGAAAATTTATAACATAATCTTCACCCTTAAAATCTCCACCCCAAATCCACCTTTGAAAAATCAATAAACAATAGAAATAAAACTTTTCTTAATATCAGTGCCGATTCCTCTGCGCAACAGTTACGTTTACACTTGATCATACTTCTTTTCCATCGTGGCTAAGACTATTGTGTCAAACTTTAGTAATCGATAAATTGCACATCAAGTCTGGGTGGTGTAGTCGGTTATCACGCTAGTCTCACACACTAGAGGTCCCCGGTTCGAACCCGGGCTTAGACATTTTATTTTGCCTCTCTAGTTCGAACCGGGGCCAAACGGTTCCTTTTGCCTCTCGATCCGGACCGGCTTCTTTTGACTCTGTTCAGTCGGCGCGAGTCACGACTTCACACAATCGCAGTCAACACACACTCCCTTATAAGATTTTCTTTTTGGTTTCTTTTTTCGTCCCTATAATATTGCTGAAGTCCCAACCTTTTTTTCAACAAATACTTCATCTGCAGAATGTATGCTCATCAAACGCTCCCATTTCCAAACCACACTGCGCTCAATCCACCAACAAAACTGCACCAGAAGGTAGCCTTTTCACCAAAATCACGACTTGGGTTTTCCAATTCTCCCAAAAGGGTGTCTGAATCAAGAGCCCGTTCACGAAACAGTGGTCGTTTGCCTCTGATCAGGTGTGGTGGCGGCGCCCAGGAAATGCAAGAACTAAATCAAGAAAAGAAATTTGATGATGGGCATTATATGAGGAAGTGTGTGGAGCTTGCAAAGACAGCTATTGGATGCACCAGTCCTAATCCTATGGTTGGTTGTGTGCTTGTGAAGGATGGCCAAATTGTTGGACAAGGATTTCACCCCAAAGCTGGGCAGCCTCATGCTGAGGTGGAAACTATTTCTCTGTTTTATTATTATATTTTAATTAAAGATTGGATTTTTATGTTAATTTGTTGATGTGGGCCATCTGTTTCTCTCTTTATAAGTGCATAGTGATTACAGATTGAGATTTTGATGCTAATTTCTTGATGTAGGTTGTTCTCCCCTGTTTTATAATTATATTTTGGTTAAGATTGATTTTTTTTGTTAATTTCTTGATGTTGGTCGACTCTTTCTCTGTTTTGCAATTGCAACCTGATTACAGGTTAATATTTTTATGCTAATTTGCTGATGTGGGTTGGTCTCCTCTAATTTATAATTATATTTTGATTAAAGATTGAAATTTTATGTTAATTTCTTGATCTGGGCTGCTGAAATTACTTGCACTGATGTTTGATTTACATTTTATTGTGTTTAAGCAATTACTATGCAGTTTGTGAGGGTATTTAATCTTGTATTGTTGTTTAGATGATTACAATAAGTACAGTAGTTTCCTCAAGACACTGTGATGTATTTATGTTGTTTTTGATAATCAGTTGAATAGATATCTGTAATGCACCGAGTGTTTGTGGGTTGTCTGGATATCAATACACCAAAAACTTCTTTCCAACGCCACAAGCCCACTGTGAAGTATCCACACAATTTTCTCTCACATCTCATCAGCATTCCTTCTCTGCTCTTTCTAGAGGGAGAACCAAAGAATCCACAGTCCCATGAAATGGAAAATCTTCTAGCTAGCAGCATATATTACTCGCACTGCAAAAGTGCAAGTATAGGCTTTTCAAACTCCCCATATTTATCTTCATCAACCAATGTTAGCAAGAAAAATACTTCCCCCCTTTTTTTGTTTGGTTGATTCACTGCCCTTTTCACCTTTGATTCGCAGAAAAATTCTACGCCTTCTTCTTTCTTGCATAAGTTCTTTACTTCTGTTGTGCGTTGAATGTTCTATTGTGCATTTGGCAGCTCAATTTTAGCTGTAGCTGCCATCAGCTTATTGGAAGTAATCTTGATGTGGATAATACTTCAAGTTTATCTTCTTCTTTTGTTGGTAAATTAACTGCACTTTTTTTGTGTGTGTTTCTACAACAATTTTCTGTTATTCATTTTTCTGTGTGGGGGTATAGTGCAAAATTTCATTCGGAAATTCAAGCTTTGATATCAATAGTAGTGACTCCTTTGCTGATTCCGTTTCATATAGTCGATATTTCTGTTCTTTTTTTTTTTTTTTTTTTTTTCTATTTTAATTTATGAATGATGTTAATGCAAATTTTCTTATTGACAGTTTGACTAAACAAATTATAGGTTTTTGCGCTGAGAGATGCGGGTGAGTTGGCTGAGAATGGAACAGCGTATGTGAGCTTGGAACCATGCAATCATTATGGAAGAACTCCACCTTGCACCGAAGCACTAATCAAGGCCAAAGTGAAAAACGTGGTTGTCGGTATGGTGGATCCTAATCCTATTGTGGCTTCAACAGGTGTTAAGAAACTGCAAGAAGCCGGTATTAATGTCACTGTGGGAGTCGAGGAAGAATTGTGCAAAAGGCTTAATGAAGCATATATCCATTATATGCTTACAAAAACACCTTATGTTACTATCAGGTACTTAAACCATCAATTGATTGATTGATTGTTAACCAAATTTTCTTCTGTCATATCAAAAAATTGATATATATTTCTAACAGGTATTCTATGTCACTTGACGGCCATTTGCTAAATCAGGTTGGTGAAGAAGCAACAGAATGTGGTGGATATTATTCGAAATTGCTGCAAGAATATGACGCTCTCATAGTTTCCTCTACAATATTCGCTGATAATTCTTATATCCCCGTATCCAAGGAACCTGGGGCCAATCAGCCCCTTACAATCGTGTTGTCCAAAAATACGAATTCCCTTATTTTCAAGAACGACGCTGGTTCTAAACTAATGATAGTCACTGAGAAAGACGCGAGTGTAGAGCCACATCATGTTCAAGAAGGAATTCAAATGCTATCTTTTGATAAAGTAAGTTTACATGAAATTCTCGAACAATGCAAGAATCAAGGGCTGTGCAGTGTGTTAGTGGACTTGCGTGGCAAAATCGTGGATTTTGAGGATATACTGAAAGAGGGTTTTAAACAGAACTTGTTCCAGAAGGTTTTGGTTGAGGTATTGCCCTTTTTGGGTAGTGATCGGGGAAAAAATGAGAATCGTGTAGATATAAAAGGAAAGGTGAAAAAGTTGACGTCATGTGTCTCAGGCAAAAGTGTTGTACTGGAGGGTTACTTTTGATAAAATTGCCATGAACCATTTCCAGTCGTCGCTTTAACAGAAACGACGAAGTCAGATGAGTTAAGGTTAGTTGTTTGCGATTGCCAATATTGTTGAAGATGACATTTTTGGATTGAGAATGTAATAGAAGAATACTGCCGGTGGTTGAATTTGTTCTGGAAAGTTCTAACATAACTTCTAGGCTCTGGAATTGGCTGATCAGTTGTGCAACAATGTGAAGTGATTTTGAATAAATTTTGTTGAAAGTTGTTGATATATGAGTGATTCTTTGGTTTGATGTGTGATTTTTTTATGGAGATGATTTTAAGAAGATTATTTTTTACTCCCTCCGTTTATTTTTAGCCTCGTCTTTTAAGGTTTAAGTTTTGTTAGAGGTTGAATTTTGTTTAAAATTACTTATCATTTTAGAATTTTGTTCGACCTTATCCCAACTTTATTATTTAATCAAGATTTCAGTGTTTATTGTGGGTTGCACAAAAAATATAGTATTGGTTTGGAATACAATTAAAAACCATTCAAATAATTCTCTTTTACAAATTATTTTACTTGATTATTTCATTAAAACCACAACTAATCAGTTTGTTTTATCTGACATGAATTGTCTCAAGTTAATATTTGATTTATAATCATCTTATTAAATTGTTGAATTTGCTAATGTTTATTTGATATAATAATTATTTTTATTGATAAATCACAAAACTATGATTTTCGCTCATATATATATATAACTTTATATATGATAAATAATCTTATAATTTTTTTTATTAATTTTTTATGTTTTAGATATATTAATTTTATTTTTCTATAAATAAATACAATTTGCAACCTATGCTATGATATTTTATAAGTTGCAACTAAACTTCTTTTAAATAAACAAAATTAACCAACTAAAACTATATGTTTTTTTGGCTTGCAACCTAAACAATATTGGGTAAGATTACCCAATCCCAATTATTATTATTATTATTATTATTATTATTATTATTATTATTATTATTATTTTTTTTTTTTTTTTTTTTTTTTCGCATTCGCAACCTAAGCAATTTTTTTTTTCTCAACCAATGTATATCTTTAGATGAATCTACTATTTACAATATAAATGTATAATTTAATTGAAACTTTTCAACATATATACTAAGAAATATTGGAGCACTCATATGATTTATTTTGTTATTCCAACTATTGAATTATTTTGTTATTCCAACTATTGAATAACTTTTGAATTTTATTTTGTTAATTTTTTATTCTTTGTATATTGGAAATAACAAGTAAAGTACTAAAACTTGCAAATAAGATTTTTTAAAAGCAGATAGTTATATTTAGAATTTAAAACTTTATTTAGATAAATTTAAATATTTAAAGTAAAATGGAAAAAATTAAAGAAAAATAAATTTCTTATAACATTATCCAGTTTATTTTATTTAATAATATGGGTTTGATTGTTAGATATTTATATTTGTTTTAACATTCACAATCAATTAAGCTAGAATGATGCAGACACACTGAATGTGTGTTTGGATTTTAAAAATTAGAAATGATCATTTTGAAAAAGATATTTTTTCTTTATATTGAATATTTATCTTAATGTTAATCTATAATATATATATATATATATATATATATAAAGAGTAAGTTATATTAAATTCATATATGATGCGCGAGAAACTTTTGTTTACATTACTTATAATTTTATTTATGTTTTATCCTATATTTTAAAAAATTATATTTTATTAGGATAAAATGATCACATATTTAAATATTAGATTATATCATATTTAATTTTATTAAAATTATTACTTCTTAAATAAACTTTCGTGTATCGCACGAGAATATTACTAGTGGAACACAATAGTAATAGGACGTGAGAGCATTTATTATTATCTATTTTCAATTGCTATAATTGATAGGTCACATTTAAAATACATCATTTGGGTGATCTTATTATATATTTATTATAAATATTATATAAGTTTTAATTTTAATAATATGTCAACAAGAACATATATTTCTTTATGGATATACCTTTCTATCATAGGTATGTTTCTCTTTTATTCTCACAACAAATATTTGTTTATCTGAGGATTTTGAAAGAAGCAATGGAAGAAAAAAACCTCTTTCTTTTCGATTTATCTGAAATTACTAAATTACTTTTGTCAATGTCTAACCATGATCATTTTTCCATCTCGAGAGTAAAAGTGAGAAGGTTTCAGATTGTAATATATAATAGGGAAAATTGGTATAAATACCCAGTATGTTTTCTCTATTTAGAAACTAGGACACTAAGTATATCATTTTTTAAAAATGTCTTCTAACTTACGAAAAATTGGTGAAAATATCCTGTGACCGACAATAGGCTGTTAACCAGCTGGTCACCTGTGAGCTATCTTTTTACTTTCGGAAAAATTGGTATAAATGACCAGTATGTTTCCCTTATTTAAAAACTAGGACATTAAGTATACCACTTTTTAAAAATACCTTCTAAGCCATGTTTGTGGAACCGGACCGGACCGGCCGGTCCGACCGGTTCAACCGGGAACCGGGCTCGGAACCGGTCTGGTTCAGTTAAAAAACCGGATTTCTTTTTTTTTTTTTCTTTTTTTTTAAATAAAGTTGTTTTTGGCCTATTTTAAGTTAAAAAAAATAAATTTTCACATTTATCTTCATTTGCCCTTATTATTCTCATCTTATTTTAAATTTGGCACTAGGATGTTATTAAAAAAATTAGAGTTAAAAGTATCTTTGGATTAATTGATATTGAAATATGTTGAATTTTTTTTTACAAGTTAAACTCTAGTATCAAATTAGATTGTATTACACATAAAAACTATTGAAATTCAAAAGTCAACAAGTTGCCTTTGACCGGTTGAACCGGTCGGACCGGTCGAACCTTGAACCGGTAGCTTGTCCGGTTCGATCACCGGTCCGGTCCCACAAACACTGCTTCTAAGTTCTAATTTACCAAAAAATGGTGAAAATGCCTCGTGACTGTCTATATACTGTGACACAACCGGTCATTAATGAGGTGAACCTCTTTTCCTGACGTTACATCAATTTTTCATTTTTCATTTTCATTTTTTCTGTTGACTCACTTGTTAGGATGGAAAAATAAAAATAAAATATTAGTTTGTATTTATAAAAAATTATAACCCCAAAAAATTGTTTAAAATTTAGAAAAATAAAAATTTTATTTGTGAAATTTATTTTAAAAATTATAAAATTCAAAGATTTAAAAATTTATTTTTATTTATTTCAAAAATTATAAAATTCATTTAAAATTCAAAAAATAAAAAAATTATTTCTAAAATTCATTTTAAAAATTATAAAATTTGATTTAAAATTAAAAAAAATAATTATTTCTGACATTTTTTAAAAAATTCTAAATTTTTTTAAAAAATCAAAAAAATAAAAAAATTATGATTTTTTTTTAAATTTCTAAAATTCATTATTTTTTTCAAATTTCTTTTTTACTTTTCTCATGTTATTATTATTTTATTTTAAATTATGAATTAGGATAATTATATGATAGATTAATAAATAAATTTTAGATTAATATTTTAAAAAATTAAAAACTAAATTGTTCCATTCTTCTTCCCTAATTACAACATACTAAACCCTAATATTTATGGTTGTCATGCAATCTTACAAAGACACCAACATGAAAGACGAAGAAGAAGCCAACAATGTTTCACCCAGCCCACCCATCCACTAATTGATCAGAACCTGACTAATCACCCGATTCTTCGCCTATTTGCCTCGTCCCTGTCGAATCCGCCACCGCCAAAGTCGATGACATATTTTTTTCACGCTAACAACTGAGTCAACAGGAAAAAAAAAATTAATGCCACGTCAGAAAAAGAGATTCACCTCATTAATGACCGGTTATGTCACAGTCTATAGACGGTCACGTGGCATTTTCACCATTTTTTGATAAGTTAGAAGGTATTTTTAAAAAGTGGTATACTTAACGTCCTAGTTTTTAAATAAGGAAAACATACTGGTCATTTATACAAATTTTCCCGAAAGTAAAAAGATAGCTCACAGGTGACTGGCTGGTTAACAGCCTATAGCCGGTTACAGGGCATTTTCATCAATTTTTCGTAAGTTAGAAGACATTTTTAAAAAGTGGTATACTTAGTGTCCTAGTTTCTAAATAGTGAAAACATACTGGGCATTTATACCAATTTTTCCTATATAATACTCCCTCCGTCCCGGCCTAATTGTCCTAATTGCCTTATTTGTTTGTTCCAAGCTAATTGTCCTACCCTATAAATGACAAATTCTTCCACAATTCCCACCATCAAAATCTTCACATTTGAAAAAGTCAAAGATTCCACAAAATCTGTTTTTTTTTAGTCTCCGTGCCAGGTTAAAGTAGGACAATTAGCTTGGTACGGAGGAAGTATATAGTATGTCCATGAAAATGATAACATAGAACTTTTAGTTCATGTTTTCATATTTTCACAAACTAAATTACACACTTAAAGATTTATTGTCCTCACCATTTTTACGTATTTCAAATTAAATTGAAAGTACTTTTTTTTTTTTTTTTTTTTTTGCAATAAACTCATAAAAAAGGATCATATTTTTTCATATGAAAACGTCAAGTTCAATAATCTGCAGGAACAAAATTTTATATTTTGAATTGAGGAAACATTAGTTTTCTTTCTTTCTGGAAACTGAAAGATTGACCTTTTCATCTTATTAATATTACTTCCATGCGATGTACGAAAAACTGCTAATAAAGTTAAAATTTTCACTAAATTAAATAATATATAGTTATATTATTTGAAAATGTGAAGTTTGTATTCTTAATAAATATATATATTTTAATGTATTAACATATAGTAAAGTTTTAAATAGCATAAATATCTATTGCTCCCGTGTAATTTTTTAATTAAATATATGTGTTATTTGTAAATAAATTATTGTTACATAATAAAATTAAAACAAATATTAAAATATATAAAAATAACAAATAAAAATTCCTATGTTAAATTTTTTTTTGGTAAAAATCTCTGTTAGCCAGTTTGTGTCCTTCTTAACCTATATGAATAACCACAAATAGTTCATTTAATTACATATGGTAAAGCAAACACAAATATAATAACACACTACTTATTAAAAAATTAAGATAAGATAATAATAAAATAAATTAAATAATTTATAAGTAAGATAGGTTTTCTTTTCAAATAATCCTATATTTTTTATTTTTGAAAATACTCTATTCTTTCATTTTTATATAATTTAATTCACAATATAAATGAATCAATGCACAATAAAAAATTAAAACCTAATTCAACTTAAAGAAGGTGAAAAAATGATTAAATTGATATATTATATATGAAATATATTAGAAACAAAAACCTTGTTAGTATTATAAAAAATTCTAACGAGTTTTTGACAAAGAAATACACTAACAAAATACTGAAACTGTAATATCTTTTAGGGATACACATATGAATATTTTTTTCTTAAAAATGCCTGATTTGCAACTGGAAGTTTTCTTTTTTTTTTTACATATTTGGCTCCATTTTATTTTATTATACACGTACATATTTGTATATGGATTAATTTATAGAATAAAATTATGATGGAAAAGTAAATATAATAGATTAATGAATTAAAATATTTAAAAAAAATTAAATTGGCTATATTTTTTAGAAAAATAATTTAACTAATACTTATTGTGGCCTAAACATTACACCAATACACATCTGCAATAAGTACTCAGAGTTAACCAAATAATCAACCACTAAATAATTTTTATTTATTTTATATAGTAGCACACTTTATATATGTGATATGGATGTCAGCAAAAGATCATAAAACGATGATTAATTTGATATATAATACGTAAAAAATGTTGAGTTATAAAAAATATTTGTATTTAAAAATTGGGGAAATGGCTTATTTTTTTGAAAGAAGGGAAAAAAAAACACATCAAAAGTTGACACTTCTACAAATAACCATAAATAACATAAAATATTTTGGTGAGAAAATACAACTTAACAATTTTAACACTCTTAAAATGTTTATATATGTGTGGATTTTTAATATATCTAAATAAATTTTCAAATTATAACTATAAATATTTAACTGTTTCTTTCTAGAATTATATTCTCTTTGCAACTTTGAACATTTCACTTAGTAATTTCAGATAGATTGAAATATTTCTTATTTTTAAATAAATACTAATATCAACAAAATAAAACCAAAAGTTATTCAATAATTAGAAGACAGTTTAAAATATGAGAGTTCTTCAAAATATTTTAATATTATCATATTTTATTTGATTTTATAATTTACTCAATTAAATTTTATACATTTATTGTAAATATTATATTATTTAAGATAAAAATTGATTAATGCAAAAAAGAAAAAATCTTAGGTTGCAAAGAATAAAAAAAAGATATCATTGAAGTTGGTTAGTGCGACAAAATATTTTTTAGGTTTCAAAATGTAAAAAATATATAGTTGAGATTGATTCATGAAAAAAAAAAAAGATTGAAAAGTATAACAAATGCCATAAAATTTAGGTTACTACATATAAAGTAATTCTAACACAATATACATTATATAAAAATATGAATAAGTAATAAAAAAAAATCTCTATAATAATTATGATATATAAACATATATATGTATATATATATACTAGCAATAAGCACTTGTGTTGCACGTGGAAACATTTTTCTTCTAATTATTAATATTGTCTATCATTTAAATTAATTTAAACATATAACTACACTCAACATATTAATTTTTATCTCTTTCTCTTTTAGTCCCTTATTTCGTGAGCATAAACATAATCATTAACTTTGTAAGAGAAACATGCATATTGTTATGTTTGATTCATTTGTTTTTATTATTTTTTGTACTACTATATTAAATGTAAGATTAAAGTATAAAGTTTGATTTGTTTGTTAAATGTCGCAAGATAATATGTGAAGAAAACGTAAGTTTAATCGGGTGAATTGCCTTGTTTTGTAGGTAGAATATATTATTGTAATAAAGTTGCTCATAAATTGGTTTTTCATAGAAAAATAATCTAGTTATATGTTTCAAATTGTTGTGATAAACCGTATTTATATTTTCATGTAGTTTTATAATATTAAATTCTAAAGAAATGAATATAATTAAGCAATACTTTCAAAGTTTTGTTTCATGTTAAACATAAGTAAAAACAAACTTAAATAAATCTAAATTTAAAACTTAAAAGTCGCAATAGAAGCGTGTAAAACAAATAAACAAATAATAATAATAATAATAATAAAATAAAATAAATCAAAACAATAAACTCTAAATTGAGGATAGAAGGGTAAAAAAGTGATGGGCTTCATGGAAAACTTTGACTTTCTCTTTTTTGATATTTTTAGGGACTATCTTAGTGTTCGTTTTCGTTTTTGTTTTGGTAATGTATTGGGTGATTTTCACTTCGTCATCACTTTCATCTGAAATGTAATCCTCGAAGATCTTCTTTTTAATTTGTCGTTTGCCTCTTCCTTGTTTTGTTGTTGCATATTTTTCCGTCGTTGGACTATCTCTGGCTTTTCTTTTTCAATCATATTGTTTTTCTGATTTCTTTTGTGGTGATTTTTGTATGAAATTTTTTACTGTTCTTCATTCATATTGTTTTGCTCCTCTTCTCTCATTGTTTCTTATTACGTTGATGAATTGTCATTAGCTTTTCTTCTTCTTCTTTTCGTTTGTTTAACCTGATTTGTTTGCGGTGATTTGTTGCTTGAAGTTTTTTTTCAGTGTATCAATATTGTTGCTTTGTTTCTCTTCTTGCTTATGTGATATCTCTCTGCTATCTTTTCTTCGCACTTTTTCTTTCTTGGTTCATTTGTTGTGGTTGTGGTTGTTATCTGCTCTTGATTGTGTATCTTCTTGTCATCTGGTTCCATTATATCTATTTCCTCGGCAATTGCTCACATTCTTTCTTGTTCTTCCTTTGTTTTCTCGTTCAATGGTATGAGAAAATGGATCTCTTTGTGTGCTTGTGATGTTAGTCGTTTGTAGTAGTTGGAATCATCATTTCCCTGAGATTATTTATAATTTTATTTAATTTTTCCGTTTAGGCTCTTGGGTTTGTAATCATGCATTCGAAAATAATAATTTACTTATGATATTTTTTTTCCTTACCATTTCTAATGATGTGATATGTTCTTGGACCGAGCATCCGATGTACGTAGATGCTGTGTCGCCAAACATTGTAATCGACGCACTGTAATCTCCTTGAATGACTTTTAGATTCACTCGGTACCTGCGAATTTTATAATAGGTAAGGAAAATGATCATTTTATCAGTTGTGGTAATCTTTATATTTGTATGAACTACACTTAAATTAAAAGAGTGTGTATATTGATAAGGCTAAACAAATAACTTTCTCTATAATTGTCTTTAGTTCTGCATTTCATATTTTTACTTTTGCAAAATTTGGAATGGATTACCTTGGTTTAGATTCAATGGTCCTGATACAGTTTTTACAAACAACCTTTCCATCTTCCTTGTAGGGTCCACTTTTACATCTATCACATGTTTCATACCATATGTTTGCGATATTCTCTACACCGTCTACTATTCCGGTGAAACAACAATAGTTTCATGTTTTATTAAGAGCAAATATTTTCTTATCAAAATATAATATAATATATGCCCTAAATTATTTGTATACTGAACTTACCTCCATCAATGTGTCTCTATTGTCTATGATATCTTTAAGAGTCACCTTATAAGCATTTTTCATTCTTTCATTCGTAATGATATCAGATATCTCAATTGGATCTTGTATTGTATTTGACCTGCATTTCATCATTTTTGATGCATCATCAAAATAACTTTCGTCATCTTAGTTTGGTCTTCTAGTTTATTGCTTACCATCAACGAATACGCTCCAATTGTTCAGAGCATGGGTCTATTTGTAGGATGCTTGATGCTGTAGTTTGTAACTTTAGTTCAGTTGTTAAGAAAATAGAGTGTTAGTTATTTTTAATATGTCAGTTAAAGCTTTTTATTTTTGTTTCTAAATCTTACTCAAGTACTTAGTTGTTGTAACGTTTTTTACTGCAATTATTGGATTTCGTTTTGCGCTTTCCTTTAACACTTCTCCTTCTATTCTTGTTATGTCTTCCCACAAGGTAAGTTTTACGCTTATTTTCCTGTTCGATGACCTACAAATGTATACAAATACTACTATATTATATTTGTTCAATAGTCTTGCTAGATAAGAATGACAAGGATTACTTGAAAAGAGTTTCGAGGAAGATTTTACTTACTGTGTGTCCATGATGATTATTTTCCTCAAGGTTAATTCTTGTCCCTTATTATTTTTTACTATTTTGGCATTTTCCACCTTTGCAAGCATTCCGCAAACATCTGTTACATTCTAATATATTTTATTAATTTTTTTGTCAAGTTAAGTCGTATTTATATAGAGAGTTACAGTTTCAGTATTTTACTAAATCTTTTTTTTGCGCCAAGCTTGGTCTCGAGGTCTTTAAATTGTAAGAAGTTGTATATCCTTTTTTCTTCGATATCTTGTGTTGCTTCTTCAATATTGGTTCTCTTATTGAGAACTATTTCTTTTTCCGAATGTATATTTAAGTAATTTGGATTGACACTTTTGACCATCACATTTGATATTAGGTATGTGATGTCTCTTTGTAACTTGCCCTTTAAATCCTCAATATCTTCATTAAAGATCACTGTTGCTATGAGGACACCCTGTAACAAAGTATTTTTATTTTTATTTTTGTTCAGTTGTACTTGATATATAATAATTGGAAGCGTTGTGTTTTGAAGTTCTTACCTCTTCATCCATCATTATAAATTTCTTGACAACTGTTGTTTTTTTTTTTTCAAGTATGTTGTTTCTTGTCCAACTTGTACAACCTTCAATTTTATTGAAGCGTTATTGTATCCAAACTTCAATAATCGTACTGAAAGTTTTGTAGACATGATCAATTTTACTTTTTCCTACAAATAATTTTCATGAACCATTCAACAAATTAGCATTTGTAATATTATAACAATTATTGTACAGTTCTAATATAATTTCATAAGTCTAAACAAATACGTATGTAATACAATATTATATACGTATTACAATGAATATGGAGCCAAAATCTGAATCATACTTTTGTAAAAACTAATTTATATCTAATAGTAGTTAGGCGCCAAAGTAAAATATTTTATTAACTCAAGAATTATTAATTTAAAGGGTTAAAATAGGACAAACGCAAACCGGTTGAAATATGAAAATTTAATTACAGTATATATGTCGGACTTCTGATTGATATATTAGTATTAAATAGAACGAATTTGTTAGATATATTGAAATATTTTAGTATTTTCTGTTGGATATATTAGTAATACAAATAATATACAGTTTGTTATTTCTGGAGATGACATGGGACATATCTTATATATTTAATTTCTTTAGTATGTTTTTAAATTTAAAAAATTTGTAGGCAAGTTGTTGCAAATATAGTCAGACGGAGAAGACAAAAGTTTACTAGACAGCTTCATGAAACCTCGTGTACGACAAAATACTTTACCAAATCTAATATAGGGACGAGTCAGACTAAAACTTTAGAAGTCCTTGTAGATAAAATTGAAAAAAAAATGAAAATTAAATTTGCGTTGACATATTCATCGTTCATGGAAACATGCAAGTAATTTAATATCCATTGATTATTGCTTTAATCCAAAATTAGACTTTGATAAAGGAATATGCCAATAAGTGATGTATTGTTAGAAGCAACAATATATCAAATAATTTAAACCTGAGAATATATGTATAGAGAGAGGATGCAACAGAAAATATAAAAAAAGAAGGCAGTACCTTAGAAGAAGTGATGCTTTTTTTAGGTGGAGATAAGCGTGGTTAGTATAAGGTTGGAGCAAGATGTTTCTTCGCAGAGCTGATTCGGGATGCCAACAACGACTGAGAAGTTTCTTCGCAGAGACGATTCGGGATGCCGAGAACGACCCGGAAGCTACTTCGCAGAGACGCTTCGAGATGGCAATGACGACCAAGAATTTCCTAGCGGAGCCGATTCTGGATGTCGGGGATCGACGAGCAGGACTATGGCCAATCGAGAAACTGTATTGGAGGTGCTTTAAGTCTGATGTGGAAATAATAAACGGTGGTTTCCTATTTCTAAAGGCTGGTTAATTGTAGGCCAAGAAACAAAACCTCGTAGATGAAGAATCCTAGCCGACCCATGAAATCGATCGAAATTGTATTAGGATAATGCTGACAAATAGAAAGTGTGCTCCAAAATTTGTGAGATTTGTTTGGAAGATCTTGCGCTGGAGATATTAATGATGTGCAATTTCCTGTTAAGGAATACTTGGAGGAGAGAGGAAGCTGGAAGAAGTTCTTTTTCCTAATTCCAAGCATATCACATGGTTTTTTAATGGAAAATATGTGGAGCCCACTCATAATTGATAAGCATGAATGCATGGATATGTTAGTATTAATTCACCAGGGAAATGGAAATGAGTTTACTATGGATATGCATGAACTATGCACGTCCCATATCAGGAATCACATGGACCCGTCAAAATTATTGTGTGATTGGGCTATTGTAGATGAACTAGTATCGCTCCCGTGCGATGCACAGATGTTTCTTTAAAAAGTAATTATCTTATTAATTAAATATAATATTATCTAATATAAAAAAATAGAGTTATTATATTCTAACTAAATGAATATTTGAATATTCATTTTTTCTTTTTTTTACGATCAACCTGAACTTTGCGCTCCTATCTTTGCAACCTTTGGTAGCAATTTTCGGAAAGAAAAAAAATATTTAAAAATAATTAAAATGTTTAGAAAATACAATGATTATTTTCAAATTCTAAAATATTATTTAAAATACTATAAACTTTACTGAAAAAATGTAGAATTATTTTAATAAAAAAATAATTTTCATAAAAAAAGATCGAATAATTTTGATATTACTTCAAATAAATTTAAATATTTATAAAAAGATTTATTTTTTCAAAAAAATTAATTAAAAAGATACTTATATCATAAAATTTGACTTTTCATAGATACTTCCACATGTCTTAAACGAAATTTTATAGATTTTAAAATAATTTTTAAAGATAACTTTCAAGTAGTTTAAATAAATTTTTAGAGTTTAATAGATAATTTTAGAAATTTATAATAGTTTTATGATTTTTATAAAATAATATTTTTTTTATTTTTCTTGCTTAAAATGATTTCATTTCAACTTTTTTATTAAAAAACTCAATTCTTTAATATATTTTCAAAATGTTTAAGTTAATTTTTTTCTGGTATTTTAAATGAAGTTTAGAAGTTAAAAAATATTTTTTAGATTTTTTTAAAAAATTTATGTTACTTAAATATTTTCTAATATTCTTTTATTTTTCGCACTTAAATTGCTGGCAGAGGTTGCAAACGTGAAAAAACGTATAGTTCAGGTTGTGAATGAAAAAAAAAAGCTGAAAAACGCGCATACTACATGTTGCAAAATGATATAAACCCAAAATATAAATAATGTAAATATCAATTCCTCCCAAGTGATATATGGATTTAATAAAAATTACATTTTATAAATTTATTATTTTATAAATTTACATTAAGATAAAATATTCAATGTAAAAAATAAATTATATCTACTTTTAAAAATGAATATCTCCACCTTAACCTATTCGAACCTCCGATAGCTTAATTGAAAATAAATATTAAAACACACAAATACATAAATATCACACGACACACCAAAATATATCAAATAAAAAAAATTGAATTGTATTATAAGAAAATTATTATTTTCTTTTATATTTTTTCAATTTTTTTAAATATTTAGTTATATCCAAATAATTTTTCAAATTTTAACTATAACTATTTACTTTATTTTAAGAAAAATTAATTTTCAAGTTTTAATATTTTATATGGTGGTTTAATATACTCAAATACTTTTTAGATTTTAAATAAATCTTGATATTAATAAAATAAAATTCAATGATTATTCTATAGTTGGACTAACAAAATAAAGCATATTAATTCTTCAATATATCTTAATAATATATGTATATGTTGAAATTTATTTAAAGATACAATTAATATATATATGTCTGTATATTTTGCTTAGGTTGCAAAATATGAAAAAATGCGACAAAGTATTGTTTATATTGAGAACTCTTAAAAACCTGACTACCTCAAGCATGTTAATTTTATTTTTTAAATAGAGATATAGATTGTAGCATATGTAAAATCTCATAGTTTAGATTACAAAGTGTAATTATTACTTATAACGAAATAATATTAATAAATAGAAAATATGAATATGTAATAAAAAATAATTTCAAGATTAATATCATATATAAATATATGTGAAAGTCTTAGTCTCATGATTAATTATAATAAATTAATGTTTGTAAATATAATAATTTAATTAGTCAATCATTAAATTATACATTAACTTTTACTTTTAATTTAATAAAATATATATTCATTTATTAAGGAAAGTGATACTTAATATATTGTATTAATTTGAAGGAAAAATATAATTAATGTTTTAGAAGAAATTAAGAATGCATTAAAGATATATTTTAGGGGGAAAAAGGTAATTTACAATAATAACCCTCATTTTACTTTTATATATATATAGATTTATATAAATGTTATATTTATCTTGTAAATAGTCTATTTATTTGAAGATAAAAATTGATTAGTGCGAACAAAGTTATTTAGATTATTAAGAGTAAAAAAAACATTTGATGTTTATTAATGTGACAAAGTATTATTTAGCTTACAAAGTGTAAAAACATATAACTGAAGTTTTAGTAAAAATTAAAAATTAAAAAAGATTGCAAAATGTAACAAATGTCATAATTTAGGCTGCAAAGAATAAATTTCCTCAAAAGAATAATTTTAACAAAATATGCATTACTAAAATATAAATAGGTAATTATAAATAATTTCAATAATAATTTAATACACAATTATACATATGCTCAAATCTTCAGTACTTTCGTGATAAAAAAAAATATTAGCAAAATTTGATGACATAATAAGTTCATTATAAAATAGATATTGATTTTTCTGCCTTTGATTTAATAAAGTAGGACTTTCATTATTTAAACAATGACCTTTCTCCCTACATAACTAAAATAACAAAAATATTTGAAAATTCATGTCAAATAAAATAAATTGGTTAGTTGTATTTTTATAAAAAAAAAATACTCATGTTTTTTTAAAAGAAATTATTTTACTAATTTTAGTTGCAACTCAAACTAAAATAGCATAGCTCAATTCATGTGAAACATCAGTCTAGCATAAATAATTAACCAACAAATGATCTGTTTATTCAAATTAAATATCGTATCATAATATATGTGATATGGATGTCAAATCGATGATCGAGAAAAGATGAATAATTTGGTATATTATGCCTAAAAGTCGGATTAAAAATGAAAAAGTTATTTGTGTTTAAAAAAAAAAAAGAAAGTTATGAGTTTACCAAAAATAAGAAAAGCTTACCAATTGTATGGTGTAAATTTTTTGGAGGGAAAGTTAAAATGACATTAACACCCTCCATTTTACTTTTATATATATATAGATGAGCCTAATATGGAATGGAAATGAATGAGGATTCATTCTCATTTATGGTACATGGTACATAAAGAATAAGTTAATCGATACCTTGTTTTATTAACAACTCATTCCATATTATTCCATGATATGATTGACCCCTCATTCATACTCATTACCATTGTCATTGATGATTTGCAACCAAGCTGGCCCTTAAAGATTTTTTTTTTTTTAAAGTTAATAAATAAACGGGCCCATTTAGCCAAAATTAATGTGAAAGAATTATGCGTATAGTGATTAATTTAGGCATAATTCTAATACAAATTTAAAACTCCTTAACATGAGTTTAAAAGCTCTTGAGTCAAATTTATATTTAAAAAATTTCTTTACTAGAGTATAAAATGTCAATATGTGCCGAACATGTTCCAAAGGACAATTCGATACTTATCCATTACAAGACCCATAGTCTGTGAACAAGTCTCGATGGGGCATTTGTTGATACCCAAAACCTCACTCCAATTCAAATGCGCTATGTAATAAAATATGAGTTGAAGATGAATTTTATATTAATTATTTTAATGTTAGGAATAAATTAAATAAAATTTCTAAATTACGTAGTCAATGTGTTAAGTTGTTGTAGTAATTAATAAATTAAATATCATTAATTTAATAATTATCTTAAAAATAATGATATTGTGGAGGGCCAACTAAATAAAAAAAATACCAAATAAATATACTCCAATTGTGAATTAATTATAGTTGTAATATCCCATATTTTATGTATGTCTATTATCTATTTGCAAGTATATTATTTATTTAATATTACCATGAAAGTATTATTTGATTTCATTCATTCTTTAAAATTTACTATTTTCAAAATTACATAAGAATCTACAATTTAAAAGTGTAATTGACAGTACAAAAATGATTCATCACAAAAACATTAAATTTTAAAACATATCACAAGAACATCTTTTATAAAGAACCAATAATAATTTTTATCCTAAAAAAATTTATCAATATCGGCCCTACAATTTTTCTAGCTTAGTTGGTTCAATTCATATTATTTTTTCCCGTTAAAAGAAATCGGGATTTCTCCTTCGCTTAATAAATAGAAAGTAAATAATGTCTAACGCAGGAAACAAGAGAAATCTTAAAACTTTTTGGTTTCCTTTGCGATTTTATTGTTTTATAATGCTATTGTGTATTTTTTATTATTATTTTATATTCATGTTCTCTCTTTTTTTTTTTTTTTTTGTTGATTGTGTTCAATAGATCTAATTATATCTTTTGTGTAGAAAAATAAAATAACTTAATTAGTGAAGATATAGACCAAAGATTTGATTTTGCAACAAATAATTAAAATATGGTGCAAGTAGGTTGCAGTGAAGAAAAGAAGAATAATTGAGTTTGATTATTACATAGTCATCGTAATGCTGTCAAAATATCACTATACTTTGGCCCAATGCCTAGCCCATTAGTTGAGATTTTTTTTCTCCATCAGTTAGTGGGCCAGACTACAATAGATTCGGATTATATTACAAATGAGAAGATGCTTAGGTTGGAACTTGGAAAGTAGAGATTGCAATATTTAAAAAAAATCTAACAAAATATTCTTAAAAATGATTTAGTTTAAATAAAGTACAATTTAAGTTGTATCTAGATAAAGAAATCTAATTCAAATACAACAATAAAGTATTTACACACAAAAAATTGGTAAGAAGAAAAGATTATTATGAAATAATAATTGAAATATAAGCGCAATTGTTTTATGTACTGCTGATTATGATATTTCCTTCAGTTGCTTGTTTTCTTCTTTGCTCGTGGCAATGGAAGTTCATTTTCACTGCTCAAGATGATAAGTTTATACAAGCATTAGAAATAGATATATTTAAAAAAAATCAACTGTAACTGAAATTTATTATAGAAAACATGTGATCACCTTTGTTGCATCCTTGGTAGTGGCGAACTGTTATCATTGTGTCGACCTGAGATTTCAAATATTAGTAAAAAAATGTTGTATATAAATATATATATATATATATATTTATATATATATATACACATATGTATGTATAAATATATGTCAAATGCAATAATACAATACCTGCACTAACAATTTGCTTATAGACAACATTTTTAGTTCTTGCCTTTTGCTCATCGCTTGATTTTTTTGATTGACTTAATACTTTGGTGGTAGACATTGAAGTTCCACGAGAGAGAGAGCAACATACAATTATCCATGAGAAAAAACTAGATGTGGCAAGAATACTCCAACATATGGGATTGTTTGTCCTTGTGCTTTGTTTATTGTCATGGCGAAACAAAGTCTAATAGGAAATTGGCTGCGTCTAAAATGAAGTGGATATCCTTCATTTTCAGCTGGTGAAAGTGGTATTCTAGGTATAAAAACATGTTTTCCGATATTTTGACCAAACACGATTTCTGCATCAATCACATTATTTTTGAAGTCCCTATAAACCATTCTTGTTCCATTACATAAACCATTAGAGGGGTCCAGATTTCTTAAAAGGATTATAGGACAATTTTTTTTCAACAACAACTTATGTGGAGGCAATCCATTAGGAGTTCAAAATTTCCTGCCCGTAATGTTTGTCCGTCTCGTAAGTTCCTTCATCAAAGCTATTATAAGTTTTTTCTTCTCCTGGAAATAAAGATATTAGTTCCTCATTCAGCTTATCAACTTGCCCATTTTTTTATGTTAATATTGCCCTGCTTGACATGTATTGTGCTGAATGTGCATTCTGCTGTAAGTCTGGAAAAATTGCCTCGATGAGTCGTTTTATTGAATCTTTCTCATTAACATAATTGATGATCATTTCATCAGGAATTGTTATATTCCCTTCTTCATCAGTTGGTTCTTCACCATTTCCTACTCTTAGTAAGAACTCGCTGAAACTTTGACCGTTTCTTGATCTCATGTTTCTTGTAAGGGTTATTTTTTGCATTTTAGGCCATAATTGTGATTTGAACCATGCTTGCTGATATTGTTTGAAGAATTGTTGTCCTGGGAACAACCGGAAGTACTTGTCTAAAATCTCCACAAAAAACGATCACTTTTCCTCCAAAATTTTATCATTTCCCATTATATCCTTGAGTAACTGATTCACATTTTCAATAGCCCATCTTTTAGCCATTGGTGCTTCATCCCATAAAATTAGTTTGGCTTCTCGAAATAATGCAGCAGGTCCGCTCTGCTTAGAAATATTACATTCGCTGCTTTCACCTGCATTTATCAGAATTTTGAAGCGTGAATGTGTTGTTCTTCCTCTTGGCATAATTGATGCAGCTGCTCCAGATGTTGCAATTGCAAGTGCAATTAGATTCCTTTTTCTAAGATGGGCCAAAAGAGCACGATATAAGAATGTTTTTCCTGTTCCGTCTGGACCATCAATGAAGAAAGTTCCACCTTTTTCTTTGTTGATGCATTCTAATATGATCGAAAAGGCCTTACGTTGTTCATCATTCAACTTCAATTCCACTTCATTATCTTCTTTAGGTGTTTCAATTGAAATTTCTTCCTGAATCTCTCTACACAGGTTCGCATCCATATTGTTGCTATCCACAGATACGTTCGGAAGATCATACGAACTTATACTTTTCTCCATGCTCTCCAAAAAATGTTTTATACTTTCCACAGTTTTTCTTATTTTTATAGCAGGTGTGAATTTTGCTTCTCTCTTGAAATCTTTCGACAAGGCATTGAAGTATGTATCCCATAGATTTCTGACATCCGTGGGAGCACAGAATACTAAGAGAATAGCAAACAACCTTCGTAATTCATATGGCATTTGAAAAGTAATAGCTTCATTTAGACATTCAAAAAAATACTCTGATCTGCTTCAAGCAAGCCTTTTTTTTGAGCTGCCTATTTGAAAGTGGAACATTCAAATTTTCCAACTGTCAACAAATACTTAAAAGAGGTTGGTCCCATATATGGTTCAAGAGTAACCTTAAATAATATCTTTCACCTTAAGATGGATTTGTAGCACTTATGTCCAATCACTTCTCTTTTGCTCCTCTCTTTCCAACACTTGTTTTTTTTTTTTTTTTTTCCACACATAGTACTCTGGGAATTCCTTATAAAGATATTTTCTTGCATTTTTATCTTTAGAACACATGGCAAAGAACTCTGTGAGCATTGTTTTTGAATAATAATCGTCATCCACTATTTTCTCTAAATTTTGATTATTCCAATAGGTGACATATTGTTGGTTAGTAGATGAAGTTGCAATGTAACAACTGCTGGGTATATTTCATTTGAATTAAACTCATAAATTCTCCACATGGCTTCTTGAGCAGAAACCCACCGTGCATCTTGAAATTGTTTGATTTCATCAATGGTGGTATTGTCATTATTTTGTGACACATTGTAGCGCCCCAATCCCATTAACTCGGGATTGAAGTGCTACTAAATTTTTCTTTTCTTTTGATTAAGTAATAAATCAGAAAAAGTGCGAAAGCGTGACATGAAATATTTATCGGATGAAAGCAGAAATTTTATTGACAATAATACACTGCCAAAACATATTTACACTAGAGGTTCCAAAATTTCTCAGAAAATGTAAACACCCGGATTCAGTGACATGTAAACTTATTTATATACATCGAGGAGGCAAAAACATCTTATAGTTGCGGGTAGGAAAAGGAACCCGGTGACCTTTGCCGCAATAACCCCGCCACCTCGCTCAACTAACCTGAAGATTTGTAATTATGGGCATGAGTATAAACTCAGTGGGAACTTTGTAAGCAGTTATACTAAATGAAGGTGCACAATAATAAATAAATCATTGACTTAGGAGTCCATCTTACGACTCAAAAGCCATATTGCTGAACTTAGGGGCCAATCTTACGACTCCCAAGCCCTACTCAAAAGCCAATCTTACGACTTAAGAGCCTTTCTCAAAAGTCAATCTTACGACTTAAGAGGTATCATATCAATAAGCCCGAAGGCAAACATATTTATCAAAGTACAAGTTCAATAGCATAATGTACTTACAAATAGCTCGGTCACCCACCTTTTATTCTTGCTTTGAATAGGCGAGGTAAGTCGCGTATGTCCCTGGCTCGATCGGCACTACACCTAGCACATGTTGTTTCATAAATTTTTATTACTTATCGGGCTTTGTATTTTAAAAATAATTAAGTGTGATACACTATCCTTGGAGTACATCTATTTTATTACAATCTCTAACACAAAAGCCAAGTTATTATAAATTATATTCCTAAATCGAAAAGCCTAATTATTTGTTAACTTTAAATTACAAATAACATTAACAAATATTTAACATTTATTACTAAGACTAGCAAACATGCATCCTAAGTAACAACTATTTAACATAAACTAAAAAAAATAATTAAATTCTTAAATTTATATAAATCATAAATACAATACGAAAAGAGAATTATTAAAATAATGTACCTCAAAGTAATTACACTATCTACTACTCTTCAAAAATACCGACCCGAACGTTGTCGAAATTAAACTAGTAAGGACCTCCTAGTCAAAGGAAATCCATTATATATATATATATATATGTAATGTTTATTTCTCACTTTTTGTTAAATGAACTATGTAGCTCTTTTATAGGGAAAACATAAATATGTTTTCTAATTTATCCCGATGTGGGACTAGAAAAAGTAAGTTAACAATTCTTAACATTTCAAAAACTAGCTGTATGCTTTTTTTTTTTTTTTTACTATAAATAGTGTATTCACATTATTCTATTATTATTATTATTATTATTATTATTATTATTATTATTATTATTATTATTATTATTATTATTATTATTATTATTATTATAATATAGTATGCATATGTACTACATTCTATTTATAGCAATATAAGACTAGTTGTTTCAATATATATATGTACTGATATGCTAAATTGCTCCAAATGCATGAACATGCATAATATTTACTCTTTTACATGTACACGCATTACACGCATACATCTTACAATATTTGTTAAATTAATCAAAATTAGTTATGTCTATCTCTTGCTTGATTCTTAAGTCTGACTTTAATATTAGGTTTCTATATAACAAATTGTTATTTCTTACTTTTTTTTTGTGCTAGGAGTGCGGTCGACCTGGGACATCGCGATGATACTTATTTTCCTAAAATAAAATCATAAAAGTCAAATAACTTTACAATTTAGACTAAAATAAAATTGGTAAAAATATTTAAGATGCAAAGAATATATTTTATTGCATTTGAAAGATTCGGGGTATCACACACATTAACCGCCACTTTATCATGACCTTTATAGATATCCTTATACAAATACTTCACAGCTTTTGCTCCAGAACATATTTCTACATTGATATGACTATTATATCTAGACAATAAATATGGGTTGTAAGGAACTACCCATTGGTTATCTAATTGTGCATGGCGAACTTGAACTGATGCTCCATGCATGAGTTTTTGAATTTTTTTTCTCCACATGGTCCGTGCATCATATGCTTCTTTACCCACTCATATAATTTAGGATACTTTTCTTGATTAGGAATTTCTGCACAAATATACTTATCATACTGATCAACATTGTTTATCTTATACTCCGACGTTAAAATAATAAGCATGTGAGCATGTGAGCATGTGTCAATCCCCTTTTTTGAAATTCGATAACATGAACATGCGCTGCTACTTTTCCAAATACCTCTTTCTTGAATAGTTGATCTTTCAAATCATGTAATTTGCCCAAAAAATTCTTGCAGTCAAATCTGGACGATCTTGTGATCGTTGGCCATCATATAAATTTTCTTGGATCTCATTCTAATCAGGATTGCAAGTCATTGTGATAAATAAATCTGGTTTTCCAAATTTGTGAACTAATGTCAATGCATCTAGATATCGGCGTCGCATATCTCTTGGCCCCCCTATAAATGATTGTGGAAGAATGATTCTCTTTCCAACTTCACTGCCTCTAGTTTCTCCTTTGAAGACACTGTCCATGATTCCTTGATATAATTCTGCTCTCAAATTTGTTTGATTATTTCGGAAAAAAATTAACCTTGTTGTCTCCAACTTTATATAGTTATCAACTGCATCTTGCTGCAACAATCGTCCAGCTAATAACAGTGTGGATTGCTTTTGATTTCGAATTTGGAGCTTATAACAACAATATTCTCTACATGAGACTTTCTTATCACTTCCTTTAATAACAACTATTTTGAAAAATAATAAAGATAAAATTTAAAAGAAAATAGTATACCAGATAGATTCTGTAACATGAATAACATTATATAGGTAATTTTGTGATTGACATTGATATAGTAATTACTGGTTATTGACATAATAATTTTTTGATATGAATATATTTACCTTCTTACTCTTGAGATATAATATCATCTGGTGTAGAGAATGTCATGATTCGAGAAGTATCATCTACATTTATTGGATTATCTGTCGAACATGATATGCATAACGAAGCGTCAGAATTATGTTGAATAATTTTATAAAATGAACGATGAATATTTATTCGATATATTAGTATATCATTTAATTTTTTTTTCAAATGTAAAGTGTAGCTTGCTGCACAAAAGAATTTATAGAGATAGTGTTTAAATTTGAATATACTATAAAACACAATTTTATATTAAAAAATATGTACCTTGATCTCTTTTATGAGAATTTTTTTACTATTAGTCTTTGGAATATTTTGATGCCAACCAGTCTCGCCTCTTGGAAAAAGCAATGGATATTGTAACGGGTCATAACATCCATAATAATGCATTATTCTGTATTGTTTTCCTGAATGAGCGTTAACTTTTATGTCTCGAGCGAATGGTATGTTATCATTGTTACCCTCCATCCATATAGCTGCAACTTGATCTGATGTTGGAGAATTATAAACTCGTTGATCCAAACTCACATCTTTTGAAATAAGAAGTTGAACATCTTCTAAAGAAGAATAGTCCTTTAATCTTCGAAAAATCTAGCATATGGATTTTTCTCCAAAATTTTGAGTAGTTTCCAAACAATAACTTCTAAGACATATGAATTATGTCTCATTCTATTCTGAACTTCATTATGAGTTTCCACAAAATACAATTGGAAAGGAGAAGGACTACCGTCAGTTTTTAATGCTGAAAGATTGTGATACACCATTCCTTGTACACGAAAAGTAAAAACGCCTTTTCTGCAGAAGCTAACTCCTTATCCAATTTGACACCAAATGAAGTAAAAGAAAATAATATAGAATTATATGAACGAATGTTTAATCGAAACTCAATACCCTCTTCTGTGTTAGAGGTAATAAATCATATAATTCTTCTGGGACTTCAACAGAAGCAAGTTTCACTTTACCATTATCACAACAAAAAGTCGGAGGTTCATACTCAAATCTTTTAGCACCACAATGAATGCAGTCAGACACTTTATTTAGTTCATGCAGTTTGGAGATTATTGGTTCATGGAATATTGATCCTATTTAAAATATTAAAAAATTTCAATAGGATTTTCTAGCTAACCAAGCTTACTTTTATTTATAAACTTTAAATTAGTTACCGTTCGACTCAGATGGATTCAACAATGCTCTTGTACTTGTAAGCTGCCTCTTTCTTCTGTTCTCCAATATATTATTTTTGTATTGTTTTTTATCTATGGGATTCAAATTAGCATATTTCTTTTTCTGGAAATCAAGCTTCCTCCGTCTTTTTGATTCTTCATCTGTAAGAAATTTGGTTATTTAATACTTGTAGTATCTAAATTTAGTATTATAAATTTTGGTTCAAATTAGAATTACATGAATTCCGTTGCACAATTGTTGATTGATATTTCATCTGAAATGAATTCGAATCAATATACTTAGTGATATAAAGAAAAAAATTGAAATAGCCCGTCGGCTGACTGCAGTTTATAAAAGAAAATCTTTTTTCTTTTAATACTTTGTAGGGATGTAATTCATTTCTTTGTTAACGCATTTTACATTAAAAATATTATAACGTAAAGGGATAAAAATTAAATGAAAAGTAGGGACTTTATGTAATATAAATATGAAGTTTGGGATACGATCATTTCATGCAATATTAATTGAATACGAAGCTCGTACGTGCATTTTTACTTGTAAAAGAGTATCATTGTGTTTCCTTGCTCATTACCTCAAATATTTCAAACGACTCAAAAGATGTGTGCCCCGTAAGGGCCACCTTACCCTCCGACCTGCCTCCCCCTATTGTAACTCATGTTTTATGTATACAAATACCAAATGAGGTAGTGCTAAATCTTCTCTATATACTCACATTTTCTACCCCAACATTTCTATCTATTTACTGAATGCCATTACTAAATTACAATTTCCCATTAATTAAAAAACCATAAATTTATAACCTACTAATTAACACCCCTCTTATTAACCCAACCCAAACCACAACACCCTCTCCCTTACTCAACCCAAACCACTATACCAGCCTAACAATAGTTTTTGCAAACAGATTTTGTTGCTTGTTTTGGATCATGCTTGATCCATTATTCTTCCCCACTCTCCCCTCACAAACCCTACATACGTCTCATCTTCTCCAACCTTTTATATATATAGATACATACCCGCCTAGCCCTAAGCCAAGCTGAACTTATCGCGAAAATAACTCCAAATCGATGTGATTCGAACGACCTTCTCAAACCGCAAGCATACGGTTTGTGACAAAGGTAGTGTTGGTTGCATCCATATCTGATGGATCACAATATAGTTGGGATATATATCTGATGAGATATTTAATATCTTATCGGATATATTCTCGATAGGGATGGAGATCCTATCGATAATAGGAGACAGAGCTCTCCCATACTAGTATAAATACGAATATCTACTAGTATAAATACGAATATACAGATATTCGTATACTACGGAAAATAACACCACATAATACATTTTTCTCCCGTTTCTCTCTAATTCTCTTTCTTAGAGTATCACCGAAGTCCTCCAAGAGCCTAGGGTGTGAAGTAGACGGCGAATGCTCTAGTAGTGTTCGTCAAGACGGGCTAGTAGACGAATCAGAATACGATCCATCGCTTGGGGAATCAACCTAATACTTTTTCGCTGCATATACGATTGAGGTATATCGATTCCCTATATGCGTGTGTATGTGATTTACATGCTTTAATTGCTAACAGTGGTATCAGAGCGAGTTGATTCGTTCTCGCCTGAATCGAATTAATTTGTTGTTTCATGTTTTATTAAATTGGACAAGTCTGAGGGTTAATATTGATCTATGTTTTTTTTTTTCAATTGAGATAATAAAATGAATCAATCAACCCCTATGAATATTGAAAATGAAGTGTTTTCCTTGCGCCCCAATACCTGCCCGTCGGCCTCGACGGCGGCGCTCGCCGCTGCTGCACGAGGCGGTGGTGGGACCTGGGGAAGCTCGACGGTTCAAAGGTGAAGACAAAGGCGGCGCCGGCGGCGCGCAGGGTGGCCGCGCTGCGCTGCTACTGGCCCGTTACGCCAGTGGCGGCGCAACGGTAACTGCGCGCGACCACCTTGCGCGGCGTCGCTACTGCCTGCCCAGGCCTCTGCTGCGCCGCAGCCCTGCGCGACTCCGGCCGCGGCGGCACAGGCTGCGCGCGGTGCTGCTGTCGCTGCTTCTTCGTGCTGTTGCTCCGGCGGTGGCGGTGGCGGCAGCAGCGGTGGTGGTGGCGGCGGCAGGGACGGCGGCAGTGAGCTAGGGTTTGTAAGTTTTGGGCTGGGCTTTGTAGGGCCTGGCCATTAGACTAGGGTTTGGTATGTTGGGCTGGTAATTGTGGTCATAATCTGGCTAGGCCAGAACATCTACCTGGGTTGCTTGATAAGTGAAAGAGGGCAAGGCTGCTCATTTTTTATTTGAAAATCAAACGGCCCATTTTGTTGCATGGGCTGTATTAAAAAAAAAAAAATCATTTGATTTATTTGGGGACTTATTCAAGGGAAAGCTGCTAATTTGTTTTGGCTTGCCTGCTTTATTAATTTTGTGTTGGGCCACTTACTTTAAATTAATTACATGTCTTATGTGATTTAATTTAATTAATTACGTATCTTTTATTACGTAATATGATGATTGATGTATGTGTGAGATGGTTGATGACAATGGTGATTATACGATATTACAATGTAATTTTTCTTTTATAGAATCATGTAATAGGAACGAAAATTGTAATTTTTTTTTATATTTTTTCGTTTCTCACTAGGGCAAATGTATTAGAAGGGCCATTTTTGGGGCCATGTAATTTTTTGATGTTTCGTATTTACCACCATAGGTTATTAACATCTCACTATATTATTATTATTTTTATGAATATTTCTTGTGATGGACCATTTTTATTTGCGATCATTTAATTTTTTATTATCGTCTTCAATTAAGTGGGAGATGATTATGAGCCTAATTGACTAATTTTCGATCTCATTCAATTGTGAGAAATAATAAAATTTTATTTGGACCCGAATAAAATTATTAAATAGACAAACTTTTAACATATTTTGCGCATAATATTAACAGAAATGGATGCCCAAATAGCTTTTTATGATCTTTACGGTTCTGGCAAACTAGATGGCCAGAACTATGCCGTGTGGCCACGTAAGATCCAATTTATGCTGCATAATATGAAGGTCACTGACCATCTCACTGAGACTATGGCCATGCCGGTTGAGCCAGAGAATGATCAAAATGCCCAATATCGTCGCGATTTAGATGCGTACAATAAGTGGGTGAATCAAGATCGTTCTGCGCGCTATACTATGCTGAGCTGTATGCAGGATCATCTGATTCGTGAGTTCGAGACGTTTCCTACAGCTAAAGAGCTGTGGGACGGCATAAAGGCCACGTACGACACTACCTCGGCAATGAGACTAAGGGTTTTAACCCTTAAATTCAATCAGGTACTCGACCCTAAGCACACTATGGGCCAGCATATTGATGTCATGAAAGACATGATTCGAGAGCTTCAAAACGTTGGAAATGAACTCACCAATGAACAACAAGTTTTGGCAGTCCTAAGGTCGCTACCAGAGCAGACATGGAGACAAGTTAAACTTGTGCTCACACACAACGAGCAAATCCAGACTTTTGACAGCGTCGTCAGTCATCTTAGACTCGAGGCTGACCGTCAGAGGCGGAAAGAGCACAAGCAGCTGCTTTCGTCGCACATGCTGAGCAACGCAAGCCTAACACAGGCAACAGTTGGAAAAAGCAAAAGAATGCAGGACAAAGCAACGCCAAAAACCCAAAATTGGGCCCGTAAGGTGAAAAGGCTAAAAAGCGTCACCGTGGTAAAAGGGGCGGAAATAAGAAAGACACCTGATATAACTGTGGAAAGACGGGTCACTTTGCTCGTAATTGTACTGAGCCAAAGAAGGTAAGACCTGCTCCTAGCTCTTCTGATTCATTTGTTTGTTCACATGTGTTCGTTGCTAATTCTCTCCATGGTTGGATTGTAGACTTGGGAGCAACCAAACATGTGATAAGAGATAGAGCAGGATTTGTAGATTATCATCGAGTACCAGCAGGCAGCCACTACATTGCTATGGGAAATGGCGTGCAAGAAGAGGTGGTGGGAGTTGGGTCATACCAGCTCAAACTTAGCACTGGGCGCGAGCTGCTCCTTAGTGATGTGCTTTATGCGCCTAGTATTCGGTGTAATTTACTTTCAGTTTCAGCACTTTTGAGTCAAGATTTTTCTTTCCCGTTTGAAAAGACCATGTTACCTATTTTTCTCGGCAACAACCTTTATGGCGTAGGACATATGAACAATGGATTTTCATGTTGGATGTATCTATTGAATGCATTTCTTTTATTTCTTCGTCTGTTGATATTTTGAATGATTCAAATAAATGGCATGCAAGGTTAGGACACATAGGGCGTGAAAGGATGACTAGGTTAGCTCAAGAAGGCCTTTTAGGCAATCTCGCTAAAGTCAACCTTCCTGTGTGCGAACCATGTCTGGCAGGAAAAGCCTGCCGGAAGCCTTTTGGAAAGGCAAAAAGAGCTACTCAACCTCTCGAGTTAGTTCACTCAGACATATGCGGACCCGTAAATGTGAAGGCACGACATGGTGCATCCTATTTCCTCACATTTATTGATGATTATTCGCGCTATGGTTCAGTGTATCTCCTGTCTCACAGCTCAGAAGCGCTTGATTGCTTTAAGCGATTCTTAGCGGAGGTTGAGAACCAAAGAGGTAGGAAACTTAAAACTTTACGCACTGATAGAGGGCGAGAATACTTGTCTTATAAGTTCAGGCAATACTGTAAGGAAAAAGGGATCATAAGACAACTGTCAGTTCCATACACTCCGCAACAAAATGGTGTTGTAGAGAGGAGGAATATGACACTTCTGGACATGGCCAGATCAATGATGACGCAAGCAAATCTACCAATATCCTTTTGGGGAGATGCAATCTTAACTGCTGCCTACATATTGAACCGTGTGCCGTCTAAGTCAGTTCCTTCGACGCCGTATGAGCTGTGGCATGAAAGAAAACCTAACTTAGAAGGTTTGTGCCCTTGGGGTCAGCAGGATTTGTTCATAATACTTCCCATAAACATGGGGAACTTGGTCCTAGGCAATCAAACATATCTTTGTAAGATACTGTGACCACTCGAAAGGCTATGTGATGTATGGTGAACATCCTGACGGAGGAATGACAGAAATTGAGTCACGCGATGTCAATTTCCTCGAGGAGAAATTTCCAACAATTGGAGAAGTTAAAGGAGATCTTAAACTTTATGAGTTACAAAATCTCGAAGACAACGCTGGAATTCCTGGCGAGGATGGGGTTTTACAACCAAATCCAGCAATTAACGGGAATAATGAGAGCGATCTTAGAGTCAGTGGGAGAATTCCATTGCATGAATACTCTCAAGATCTAGAGTTGCACAGGAGCAAGCATGGAACGGTTCCCCGAAGACGTTTTGAACTCGAAGGAGAATCTTTCATGTGCGCAACAATGGATGTTGATGAGCCAGCCACTTATGAAGAGGCTGTAACTTCTCCAAATGCTAAAGAGTGGATAAGTGCTATGGAGGAAGAAATGAGTTCAATGGCTAAGAACCAAGTTTGGGAGCTAGTCGATCTACCGTCTGGACGCAAGACAATTGGGAACAAGTGGGTTCTCAAAGTCAAGCGAAAAGCAGATGGCTCGATAGACAAGTATAAGGCTCGCCTGGTGGCGAAAGGCTTTACCCAAAGAGAAGATGTGGACTATGAAGAGACATTCTCCCCGGTGGTGAGGTTTGCCTCTATCCGTCTCATTTTAGCAATTGTCGCCCATCTTGATTTGGAACTGTTCCAAATGGATGTGAAGACAGTATTTCTCAATGGAGAACCGGGTGATGAGATCTATATGGATCAACCTAAGGGTTTTCAGGTAAAGGGACAAGAGCACAAAGTGTGCTGCTTAAAACGTTCCATTTATGGACTGAAACAGTCATCCAGACAGTGGTACCTTCGATTTCATCGAGCTATCACTTCGATAGGCTTTCCTATGGTTGAGGAAGATCACTGTGTGTATGTCAAAAGGGATGAGAAAAATTTCACAATTCTCTCATTATATGTGGATGACATTTTGTTGGCTGGAAATGATACGGAGATGATTGTCGAAGTAGTGGCTATCATCTACTTTTGAGATGAAAGACATGGGAGAGGCAGAATAATGCTCAAAGAGACTTACACCAAGATCGCTCAAAGAGACTCTTAACTTTGTCTCAAGAGACTTATATTAAGAGGGTTCTGGAGCGGTTTCATATGCATAATGCTAAACCCGTTGACACGTCTATGGAAAAACATTGCGTTCTTAGCAAAGACCTATGCCCAAAGACAGATGATGAAAAAGAAAACATGGCTAAGGTTCCTTATGCAAGCACGGTAGGGAGTTTGATGTACGCAATGATGTGTACTCGACCAGACTTGTGCTTTGCAGTAGGGATGGTGAGTAGGTATCAAAGTAATCCCGGACGCGCTCATTGGGCTGCAGTCAAAAGGATACTTAGATATTTAAAGGGGACAAGTGATTTAGCTTTGTGCTATCAAGGTGGCAGTCTGAAGCTACTTGGTTACAGCGATGCTGATGAATTAGCGGATAGAGATGAACGCAAATCCACATCGGGATATACATTCTTGTTAGGTGGCACTGCTATCACTTGGTGTAGCAAGAAGCAACCTTGTATATCTCTATCCACTATGGAAGTAGAGTACATCGGTTATACATCTGCAGTTCAAGAGGCTATCTGGTTGAGAAGATTTCTTCAGACTTTGCGCGTCACGGCGCATGTAGATGATGCAGTAGTTGTCCTTTGTGATAACACAGCTGCACTACCATATGCTAAGGACCCCAAGTATCATGGGAGGACCAAGCATATTGACACCAGATACCACTTCATCCGAGATAATATTGCATAGGGGCAAGTGGTTCTCAGGCACATTCCCACTGGTGAAATGATAGCTGATCCTTTCGCCAAGCCTTTGAGTAGAGATGTATTTCAAATGCATGTTAGGAGTATGGGACATCGTAGAATTTAAAATTCTTTTAGCCTGTATGAACAATTTTATTTATCAATAAAATGTGCCCTTATTATATGTTAGAAGTAATGTGTCTATTATATGTGATATATCACAAGGCTTGGATTGTCCCACTCACACGGGAAATCGCCCTGGCGCTTTGGTGAGCGGGTAGGATGAGACTGGCGGATCAAACACTTGAGTGATCACCTTCGTGAAAGGAACAACACGAAAGGTTGTTGCCATAGTCGCCTTGGCAAGAGGCCAGGATGAGATCATACTTGATCGATTATGAAGAATGTCCTAACTTCATAAAAACTACTTAATAGCCGAGTGTGCGAATCATTAGGAGTTGTGTTGGAGACAAATTCCTAGTGGTACGCAGGTCAGACGCTAGAAGAGCGACTGGACTAAGACTCGTATGATGTTCAGAGCGTGACATGCCCAAATTTAAGTGGGAGCTCCATCATAGCATGTATTCATACTACATGTGCTTAATGACGACCTTAGTAAGATGAGTGACCGAATAGATCCCTGCTTCGTCACTGTGTGCGCTCTTATAGTGTTTTTTGTGCCCTTGGGAACTTTGGACTTTGTCATGAAGTGTAAGCTTGATGATGCTACTTTAGCATGTGTTCAACGGCCATGGTTAATTCGGTCTGTCGGAGCATGACTAAGAAAGCTGTCAAGTCCAAGCAGATTGGCATAAGAGGCCAAGGAAAAACTAAGCTGGAAATGCACTTGTGTACTATGGCTCATAGGCCGGCCGACTAAGTCGAATTAGTTTTGACATAGTCATGAGCATAAATACAATTAAGGGATCAAACATGCTCTATATGAATAAGAGGGGTCAGAGATGTTTGGTCTAGTGCAACCACGTAGTTTGGGGTACACAACGAGTCTCTTGAGTTGATGAGTTATGTTAGTTGGGTGATAACTTAATATAACTCTCCTCACTTTGTTCCATTCTGTTCTCGCTCGGTCGTACGCCTTAGTCTCTGTATGAAAGAAGAGATGTGATGATGAGAATTGTGGAGTCTTTCAGATTCAAATGAGTCGGATCAGATTTGTATGAGTGAGAGATGTTGGTTGCATCCATATCTGATGGATCCCAATATAGTTGAGATATATATCTGACGAGATATTAATATCTTATCAGATATATTCTTGATAGAGATGGAGATCCTATCAATAACAGGAGACAGATCTCTCCCATACTAGTATATATACGAATATACAGATATTTGTATATTACGGAAAATAACACCACATAATACGTTTTTCTCCCGTTTCTCTCTAATTTTCTTTCTTGGAGTATCACCGAAGTCCTCCAAGAGCCTAGGGTGTGAAGTAGACGGCGGATGCTCTAGTAGTGTTCATCAAGACGGGCTAGTAGATGAATCAGAATACGATCCATCACTTGGGGAATCAACCTAATACTTTTCTGCTGCATATACGATTGAGGTATATCGATTCCCTATATACGTGTGTATGTTATTTACATGCTTTAATTGCTAACAGGTAGTATGTAAGATATCGTATCCATAGGGAGGATTCTCCGTGAGAATCGGCTTTAGCACTTTCGAATTAGTTAGGTCAAATGGAAATGAAAGATGGGGACTAACTAAACAACCTAAAATAATAAATAAAGGCAAGGAGGGAACCGATCGATGGGGAGATATTACCGAAGTTGGTTTCACACAAGCAAAATGGAATTAACAATTCGAAGACGATTAAAGGAAACAAGTATGAGCTCTATGTGATTGAATTATCAAACCAATCGATATCCTAATTGGGTGATAATTCCGGAATACGATTGAGGTGCCGTATTCCCCTAGGATAGGTGAGTAATCGGGGTTCGATGTAGACTACCTACACGAATGAGATGTAGAAACTCAACCCCGGGTCCCGGGTTACCAACTATGGGGGACTAGAAGAGGATAGCTCGACTTCTTCTACGCTAAAGACCGGCGTAGGGGTGTAGTTTCTACAGATGCGACTAAACCTAATTTCGTCCATCCTAGCCAAGACCCCCTAGACTCTACTTCCCCGTTTGGTAGGATTCTCCTTCATAGGTCTCCCTCCTACCAATTGGGTTTTGATTGATTTAGATTTCGGATTGAATTTCCTTCCCCACTAATCTAAGACATATAAATTCAATCCTAAACTCATTTAAGATCCAATTGAATCTCCTTAAAAGGGTGGAAAACCCTAGCCTAGGTTTCGATTATCCCGTCTCAAATGCACAATCATACAAAATATGATTAAATTATCAAAAGCCCGAGCTACCAATGAAAGCCTATAATCAAGCCCTAATTTCATATGAAAATCATAATAAATCAACCAAATCCTAACCTAGGTTACCACAACCCACAACAATCCAATAATCAATCAACTAATCATCAATCCCGAAGCTTGGGCTACTCCCGAGCTTCGAGAAATACGGAAATCACTCACAAATCATCAAAGCAATAAAAGGCATCATCAACATCAAGCAATAAAAGCAATAAAAACTGAAAATAAAAAGAAGAGATAGAGATTGCTTAATGTGTTGAAGAAACCCTTGAAATCCTTTGATGAAATAGTCGGGTGTCACAAGCCCGAGAGTAATCTCCGAGTTCTCCACCAAATATGGCTTCCTCCTTGAAGAGGAGGAAGAAAAACCCTAGTTTTCTAAGCTAAAACCTGAAAATGAAGAAGAAAGGAGAAAAAGTGTGGAAAAGAGGCAACTGTTATTGATAGATGATAGAATCATGATAGATTCTTACAAATGAGAGGGGAAGGGGTATATATAGGTCTCCCAACCATCAAAATCTGCAGAAAATAAGCCCTAGCAAGGGCAAAAGTGTAAAAATACAAAAGACAGTGCTTGGTCCTTTAAGTTGTTGAGTCGAGCGACTCGTCCTTCTCGTGATTTCTGGGAAAATTCTGTCCAGAATCAACCTTCAACTTCAACTACAAAGTTTTAGATATTCGTCTCCGCTACGCGTGAAAACTTGAATAACTTAAATAGGAGTTCGGACGAAGAAGTTACGGCCAAAAAACGAACATAGCGCGAAACAGGAGACCGGCTCGCGAACCGGCCGCGGACTACCGGTCCAACTGCCGGGCCGGCAGCCGGGCCGCTTGGAGATCAATAAAAATTAAATTTGCGTTGACATATTCATCGTTCATGAAACGTGCAAGTAATTTAATATCCATTGATTGTTACTTTAATCCAAAGTTAGACTTTGATAAAGGAATATGCCAATACGCGATGTATTGTTAGAAGCAATAATATAACAAATAATTTAAACCCGAGAATATATATAGAGAGAGAGGAAGCAACATAAAGAGCACCTTAGAAAAAGGGGCATCTTTTTTGAGGTGGAGAGAAGTGTGGTTAGTATAAGCCTGGAGCAAGACGTTCCTTCGCAGAGACGATTGTTGCAGAGATGATTCGTGATGCAGATAACAACCCCAGAAAGCTACTTCGTAGAGACGCTTCGGGATGGCAATGATGACCAAGAAGTTCCTAGCGGATCTGATTCTGGATGCCGGCGATCGACGAGCAGGACTACGACAATTCAAGAAGCTGTGTTGGACGGTGCTTCAAGTCTGATGTGGAAATAATAAACTGAGGCTTCCTATTTATAAAGACTGGTTAATTGCAGGCCAAGAAACAAAACCTCATAGGTGAGGACTCCTAGCCAACCTATGAAATCGATCAGAATTGTATTAGGATAATGCTGACAAATAAAACGTGTGGGTTGATAAACATGTATATTATGGTTATAAAATTATCATGATTTAAATATGGTTGCGTTCTGCAATACATGAACATTTCATTGTTGAGCTCATAATAAATTTTGAAAGGAAACAAAATCAAATAAACTGAAATTATCAAATAGGCCAGAAACATAATTGTCAGATTGTGAAAAACACAAATTAGACAAGGGACATGGTTTCAAATTAGCCGGTTTGAGTTCAACAACCGTCAGATTTATATACTGTTTCTTTTTTCTAATTCCATGCATATCACATAAAGACGTTAATAGTAAGAATTTAGGAATTTGAAATTAATAGAACTGGAAATTAGGTAGCTCGGATATGTTGGACTTTTATTGGATATATTGGATTTTTTTTTTTTTCGATAAAACTATTCAATTATCCTTAAAATTCAATATTTTATAGGGGCATTATAGTCTTCACAAGAAAAGACGAAACATTCACACTTTTATTAGCAAATGTAATGATTTAATAAATTATTTATAATATTGACTTTTTGCCTTTAATTTATGAAATATGAGTTTAATTACTTAAATAATATTTTTTTATTCTGGTCGTAACTAAAGTAAAGAATATATTTAAAATTTCATGTGAAATATAATAAATTTGTTGTACTTTGAGAAAATACTCAACTAATATTTTTGTAAGGAGAATTATTTTATTAATTTTTACAATAAATACTCAAATATAACCTAAATAACTAATCAATAAATAATTTATTATTTTAAAATTAAATATCTCGTTCATTCTAATATATGTGATATGGATGTCAAATTGAAGATTATGAAAAGATGAATAATTTGATATATCATGCATAAAAAATGGATTAAAAATATAAAATTAAAATTTGCATTTTAAAAAATTGAAAGAAAATTATAAAATTACCAAAATTGACAAAAACTTAACAAATTAGTGTAAAAGTTTTTGGCGGGAAAGTTAAAATGACAATAAGGCCCTCCATTTGCTTTTATATATACTAGTATTACTCCCGTGCGATGCACATAAATTTATTTAAAAAATAATAATTAAATTAAATTAAATATTATATAATCTAATATTAAAAAATAAAGTTGTTGCATTCTAAACTAAATAAATATTTGAATAGTTTTGATAAAACATATAAAAGTTATAAGTAATGTAGCTATCTATTTGTGTTCACATGATATATGAATTTAATATAACGTTCGTTTTATAAAAGTATTCTCTTATGGATTAACATAAAGAAATGAATATTCGAACAGAAAAAATATATATTTAAGAACATCAAATTGTTGTGTGAGCATATATTTAAGTGATAATGAATAGTCAAACAAACACTAATATTATCTTAATATTGAACTCAAACATATATTTAGTGTGTCTGTATCCATATTGATATATGTGGACACCCACAAATAGCTTAAGTGATAAAGAATATTCAAACAAACACAAATATCTAAATAACATAGAATCCATCAAAATATATTAAATATAAAGATAACTTAACTTCCTCTTTTAAAAATAGAATACTAATTTTATAGATTTAATCTATAATCAAATACGTTTCAGGTTTAAATGGTTCTTGATACTAACAAAATAAATTCAAAGATCATTCAGTAGTTGGAATAATAAAATAAAATATATGAGTTTTTCAATATATCTTAAGAATTTCATATATGTTGAATTTTATTCAAATAAATTCTATATTTTCATTATAGATATTATATTTTATTTAAAGATACAATTTATTAATTTAAATAAATTAACTAATTAGGTTGAAAAATGTGGAAAATAGACATAGTTAATTAATGCGACAGAGTAATATTTAGGTTGCAAAATCTACAAAAATTATAAAGACCAAGTAGATTAATTTTATTTTAAAAAAAATAGATTGCAACACGTATAAAATCTCATAGTTTAGGTTGCACAGTGTAATTTTTTAATAAAAATAACATAATAAATATAAACTATGAAAAAATGAATAAGTAATAAAAAAATATTAAGTATGGATTTTCATATATAAATATATAAATATGTGTGGAGGTCGTAGTCCTGAGATTAACCAAACAAAATTGTTATTATAACAAACTACAAATTAATAGGTGCAAATATAATTATTTAATAAGCAGATTATTGAATTATTTAAAATTTTATTTTAAATTTAAGAAATTACATGCTTAATCATTTAAATAATGAATTTTATTTCAACACGTAAATAAAGAAAACTTTCGCTCAAATTAAATAGTAGTTAGTTTTGCTTTTAATAAAATAATCAAGATAGTTATTTTTTTATTAGAGAACCATTGACCTAATTTTAGTTGTATTCGGTCCTAGGCTATAGTACAAACCACCTTAACCGCTCAAATCTTATTCAAATAATCAACGAACCAACGATATAAAATTTCCAAATGAAATATCTAATTATAATATATGTGATATGAATATCAAATTTCCTACAAAAATATGAATATCAAATTAAAGATCTTCAAAAGACCTTTAGTTTGATATATTATACATAATTAAAAATAGGTTCGAAATGAAAAAGTTATTTGCGGTTTAAAAGATTAAAATAAAGCTTGATTTTTACTAAATATGACAATAACATACTACATCCGTTGTCTTTTATATGCAATTTTAATTTTGGATTAGAGAATCAAAATACAAGGGAAATGGTATATTCTCAACCAAATTTCCTATCTCCCCACAAATCCCTTAAATTTATCCTAGTAGAATTTCAGTTGATGGCTTGAATTTTGGAAAGTGCCCCAATTAAGGACCTGAATATTGGAGTTCTCAATTCAAGGCCTGAATTTTGAGTTTTTCTCAAGTAGCAGGCCAGATTCTCAACTCAGGAGTATGTATTCAAAAGTAGGATATTTATTCGATGTACAAAAGATTCAGATAATGTGTCCTATTTTTCAAGACGTAAGAGTGAGAATAAAATTCAAAATCCAGACCTCTAATAAGAAAAAAACTCAAATTCAGGGTCTGAATTGAAAACTCCTAAAATTCAGGCCTCGAATAGATTTTCTGAAACCTTCTAGTGAAATTTTTGCAATTTATCATCATATTTTATTTATATTATCTTTCTTCCCATTTATATATGATACTGGATATGGTAAATTAGATTAGAGTTTTTTAGAGATAATGTTACGGATAATTATTTTCCATCTTCTCTCTCAAGATTCCATCTTCTTTCTCTGGATCATCGTATTTTTTATGGTGAATCAATAGCCAGTACCAGATACTTGACAATATTTTGTAAAGGAAATATCTCTGATACGTCTATGGCAAAGACTATAAGTGTGAACTGCAAAACTGAGGAAAATTCCTTTATTCAATTTAAATTGTGGAATGAATGAGGAAGAGGGGAAGAAAGCGTGAAATAAGGAGGGAGAGGAAAGAAAGCGCTATAATAAGTGGGGATATTTTAGTGGATACAGATTTAATCAGATAAAAATATCTCTGATGGATTTATAAGTAGAGATTTTTAAGGATTGAGTGCAGGGAGAAAACTGGGAGAATTAATGAAAAATATGTAAAACGTCAATTAATAGGAAAAGAAGAATTCATCCTAAAACGTCAATTAAAATGGAACGGAGGGAGTATATGGTTATATTATTTGAAATGGTAAACATTGTATACTTAATAAATAACTATTTTAATTTTTTAACATATAGTAAAATTTTAAATAGTATAAATATATGTTTCTCCCATGTAATTCTTGAATTAAATATAGGGTTAATTTCCAAAAGCAACCTGAACTTTGCGGGTTCTTACACTTTGCAACCTAAAGAATTTTTTTTTTCCGATTGGAACCTGTATTTTGCGATTTGACTCAAATTGCAATTCCGACAATATTTTCAGGCTATATAGGCCATGTGACTGGCACATGACCCATATTTTCTGTATTTTCGTTTTTTTAAAAATTTAAATACATGTATTTCATTTTAATTTCTGATTTCTTTTATTCTCCTACCATAAAAATAATAAATACAATAAATATTAGATAGTTAATTAAAATAATTATTTCAATTTTATTAAAAATCATAAATTAAGCATCTGTTCTTCCTCATCTGCATCTGTTCTTCCTCATCTTCTTCATCGCGTTCTTATTCTTCTGCAACAATATATTTTGAGAAAAAAATTCCTTCGATATGTAACAACAATGGCGAATCTTCTTCACTTCTTCCTCCTGCTTCTCCTCTCAATCATTTTCCCTTTGTCCCTTCATCCTCATAAAAACCCTATATTACTTCATCATATGAGGAAGAAGATTTAGGGCTTTTTAACCATTAATTTCTCAATTGCAATGTAGATATGTTCTTAATCTTCCGGGCTCTTATCTGTGCCCTACCCATCTCCAGCCGCGAAAGAATCAACGCCGCCGGGTCACGAGGAGCTGCCGCTGTCGGAAGAAGCGATTTCCTCTTAGCTAAACCACCGGAGAGGCGGAGCTCTTATAATCACCACCGCCATTACCACTCTTTTCGCCAATCTCAGTTCTTAGCTGAAATTTTGTATTTTGAATCAGACTCTAGCTCGACGACCTTCCTCAGAAGCTGATTTGATGATGCTTTCGCCATGTGCTGAACTTTTGGATTGACAGGATCTGTATTCTCCATTGTCAATTGGATCTGGAAATAGATCGACGTTTAGAGAGGGAGAGATTTTAGGAGAAATTGGGAGAATAGATCTGTAAAATCGTCGCTCTGATTAATTATATGAGGAAGATTTTGGGTTTTTTTAGGATGAAGGGAAGAAGTAGGAATCCACCATTATTGCAGAAGAAGCTGGAGTGATGAAGAAGAAGACATGTATTTATTGTATTTACTATTTTTATTGTAGAAGAATAAAAGAAATAAGAAACTAAAATGCGAAATACATGTATTTAGATTTAAAAAAAAAACGAAAATACACAAAAAATGGGTCATGTGACAGTCACATGGCCTATACAACCTGAAAATATTGCCGGAAATGTAATTTGAGTCAAATCGCAAAATACAGGTTCCAATCGGAAAAAAAAAAATCTTTAGGTTGCAAAGTGTAAAAACCCGCAAAGTTCAGGTTGCTTTTGGAAATTAACCCTTAAATATATATGTATGTGTGTGTGTGTGTGTTATTTATGAATAAATTATTGTTGCATAATAAAATTAAAATAAATATCAAAATATATAACAAATAACAAATAAAAACCTATGTTACAATTATTTTTTATTGAACTCTGACATACCATTAGTCGATCTGTATCCTTCTTAACCTATACGAATGAACGCAAATAATTCAATTAATTACAAATGTTAAAACAAAAATATATATATAATAACACTAAAAAAATAAGATAGATAATAATAAAATAAAATAAATAATTAATAAGAAAAATAGATTTTTTTTTTCTTTTCAAATAATCTTATATTTTTTATTTTTTAAAATACTCTATTGGTTCATTTTTTATATAATCTAATTCACAATATAAATGAATCAGTGCACAATAAAAAATCAAAACATAATTCAACTTAAAGAAGGTGAAAAGATGATTAAATTGATATATTATATCTGAATATCTATTAGAAACAAAAAACTTATTAGCATTACAAAAATTCCTAAAGAGTTTTTGACAAAGAACACAGTAACAAAATGCTGAAACTGTAATATCTTTTAGGGATACATACATGAATATTTTTTCTTAAAAATGTCTGATTTGCAATTGGATGATTTTTTTTTTTTTTTTTTACATATATGGCTCCATTTTATTTTATTATACACACATATATTTATATATGGATTAATTTATAGTAATATTAAGATGGAAAAGTAAATACAATAGATTAATTAATTAAAATATTTTAAAAATTAAATTGAAAATATTTTTTTAGAAAAATTCTTCAACTAATTCGTATTGCGACTTAAACATTACACCAACAAACATCTGCAATAAGTACTCTGATTTAGCCAAATAATCAACTAATAAAAATTTTATATTTATTTTATATAATATCACACTTTTATATATGTGATATGGATGTCAGACAAAATATCATAAAATGATTATTGAGATATAAAAATTATTTTTATTTAAAATTTGGGAAATGACTCATTTTTCTGAAAGAAGGAGATAAAAACGCATCAAAAGTTGACACTTCTGCAAAGAACCATAAATAACATAAAATATTTTGGTGGAAAATACAACTTAATAATTTTAACACTCTTATAACGTTTAAATATGTATGGAGTTTTAATATATCTAAATAAGTTTTTAAATTAGAACTTTAAATATTTAATTGTTTCTTTCTAGAAATATATTCTCTTTGCAACTTTGAACATTTCACTTGGTAATTTCAGATATACTGAAATGCTTTTTATTTTTAAGTAAATACTAACATTAAAAAAATAAAATCAAAAGTTATTCAATAATTCGAAGACAATATAAAGTATGTGAGTTCTTCAAAATATTTATATATTTCCATATTTTATTTGATTTTGTAATTCAACTAAATTTTATACTTTTATTGGAAATGTTATATTATTTAAGGTAAAAATTAATTAATGCCCAAAAAAAAAATAAAATAAAAACCTTAGGTTGCAAAGAATAAAAAAAGATATAATTGAAGTTGGTTAGTGCGACAAAATATTTTTTAGGTTTCAAATTGTAATAAAACATACATTATTATTATTATTATTATTATTATTATTATTATTATTATTATTATTATTATTATTATTATTATTATTATTATTATTATTATTATTATTGTTATTATTATTATTATATATGTATAAAACATACATATGCTCAAAGGTCCACGTCTAATAAAACGAACATTGCTATTATAATATATATATATATATTAACATATGTAATGATTTAATAAATTGTTTATAAAATTAATTCTTGATTTTTTGCCTTTAATGTAATAAAATATGAGTTTAATTACTTAAACAATATTTTTTATTCTAGTCGTAACTAAAGTAAAGAATATATTTGAAAATTCATTTGAAATGTAATAAATTTGTTGAACTTTGAGAAAATACTCAACTAATATTTTTTATACGGGGAATTATTTTATTAATTTTACAATAAGCATTTAAATATAACCTAAATAATTAATCAATAAGAAGTTGTTGTTTTAAAATTAAATATCTCGCTCATTATAATATATGTGATATGGATGTCAAATTGAAACTTGTGAAAAGATGTATAATTTAATATATCATGCATAAAAAATGGATTAAAAATACATAGGTTATTTGCATTTAAAAAAATTGAAAGAAAATTAAAAGTTACAAAAATTGACAAAAACTTACCAAATTAGTGTAAGAGTTTTTTGAGGGAAAGTTAAAATTACAATAAGACCCTCCATTTAGCTTTTATATATACTAGTATCGCCCTGTGCGATGCACGAAAATTTATTTAAAAATTAATTATTTTATTAAATTAAATATAATATTATCTAATATAAAAAATATATAATTATTATATTTTAACTAAATGAATATTTGATTAATTATTTTTTTTTACGATCAACTTGAACTTTGTGGTTTCCCACATTTACAACCTTTGGTAGCAATTTTCCGAGAGAAAAGAAACTATTTAAAAGTAATAAAAATGTTTAGAAAATACAATATTTATTTTTAAATTCTAAAAAATTATTTAAAATATCATAAACTTAAATGAAAAAAAATGTAGAAATTATTTTAATAAAAAAATAATTTTCATAAAAAAAAGATCGAATAATTTTTTATATTACTTCAAATAACTTTAAATATTTTAAAAGGATTTATTTTTTCAAAATATAATTAAAAAAGATACTTATATCATAAAATTTGACTTTTCATAGATACTTTCACTTGTCTTAAACGAAATTTTATAGATTTTAAAATAATTTTTCAAGATAACTTTCAAATAGTTTAAATAATTTTTTTGAGTTTAAAAGATAATTTTCAGAAATTTATTTTAGCTTTATGATTTTAAAAAAATAATAACTTTTTTTATTTTTCTTGCTTAAAATTATTTGATTTGAAGTTTTTTTTTATAAAAAAACTCAATTTTTTAATATATTTTCAACATGTTTAAGTTAAGTTTCTAGTATTTTAAATGAAGTTTAGAATTTAAAAAATATTTTTTAGATTTTTTTTTTAAAATTTATGTTATTTAAATATTTTCTAATATTCTTTTATTTTTCGCACTTAAATTGCTGACAGATGTTGCAAACGTGAAAAAAACGTATAGTTCAAATTGTGATTGAAAAAAATTTGAAAAACGCGCATACTGCATGTTGCAAAATGATATAAATCCAAAATATAAATAAGTAAAGGTATTTCTGCCAAGTGATATATGGATTTAATATAACTTACATTTTATAAATATATTATTTTATAAATTTATATTAAGATAAAATATCCAATGTAAAAAATAAATTATATCTACTTTTAAGAATTAATATCTCCTATTATTGAAATGCAAACATATATTTTGTGTATGTGTGTGTACACCTTAACTTATGCGAACACCGCAATAGCTTAATTAATAATGAATATTAGAACAAATAAAATTACATAAATTTCACACAACACACAAAAATATATCAAATAAAATAAATTGAATAGTATTATAAGAAAATCAGTGTTTTCTTTTATTTATTTTTTTCAATTTTTTTAAATATTTTGATTTATCCAAATAATTTTTCAAATTTTAACTGTAACTATTTACTTTATTTTATGAAGAATTAATTTTCAAGTTTTAATATTTTACATGGTGGTTTAATATACTCAAATACTTTTTAGATTTTAAATAAATCTTGATATTAATAAAATAAAATGCAATGATTATTCTATAGTTGGACTAACAAAATAAAGCATATGAATTTTTCAATATATCTAAATAATATATGTATATATTGAAATTTATATAAAGATATAATTAATATATATATATATATATGTGTGTGTGTGTGTGTGTGTATTTTGCTTAGGTTGCAAAATATGAAAAAATGCGACAAAGTATTGTTTATATTGAGAACTCTAAAAAATCTAGTTAGCTCAAGCATGCTAATTTTATTTCTTAAATAGAAATATAGATTGTAGCACATGTAAAATGTTATAGTTTAGATTGCAAAGTTTAATTATTATTTATTAAGAAATAATATTGATAAATAAAAAATTCAAATATGTAATAAAAAATAATTTCAAGATTAATTATCATATATAAATATATGTGAAAGTCGTAGTCCCATGATTAATTATAACAAATTAATATTTGTAAATATAATAATTTAATTATTCAATCATTAAATTATACATTAACTTTTACTTTTAATTTAATAAAGTATATATCCATTTATTAAGGAATGTAATACTTAATATTGTATTAATTTGAAAAAAAAATATAATTAATGTCTTAGAAGAAATTAAAAATACATTAAAGATATATTTTAGGCGGGAAAAGATAATTTACAGTAATAATTCTCATTTTATTTTTATACTATAGATATAGATATATAGATGTACTCACCATCTTTTGACTTTCATCCTTCAATTTAGTCAAATATAATTATTATGAAACGTAAAAAGAATTTGTATCTTTTGTAAGTGCTACAAACATTACTCAACAAATTGCTATAACATGTTACTGCTGACTTGGCATTGCTTAAGTGATGTGACAAATAGTTTAGAACCCAAAATAAAATTATAAATTAATCTAAAAAAAATTAAATATTTTTCTCTTAACTCAAAAATAATAGTAAATCAAAATGAATAACTTTTAAAATCGAAAAGTTAAAAAATAAAAATAATGAAAAATTTAAATAAATATAAAAGATATATTTTGATCTAAAATTTTGTTCAATAAATCATAAATAAATCAAATAAAATATGGATATAATTACTAATGTCCGAATAACAAAAATGAAAAAAATATAAAATCATTCTATATAAGAAACTATTAATAAACCTTAAAAAATCCTAAAAATTACAAAATAAGACAGAATCAATTAAAATACACAAGACTGAAAAAAGAAAAATTAGATTTTACCACTTACTAATAATCAACACAATAATAATCATTCTTCAGTTATTTACCAGTCACATCCAACTTCATTTTCTTTTGTCCTGCAAAGCGATAACTAAAAGTTTAAAATATGGAGCAATTTATAGACACATGACCCAACCTACTACCGTTTATCAGCATTCACAATACTAGATTTACACCAGACGACAACCCAAAACACCATAAGCACGGCCCCCGTTCTCTGCACATTGAGACCATTAGCGAAACTACACGGCTAGTTGAGGGTACAAACATGTCTTTAAATATTTGTAATAGTGATAGGGGTTGTTTGAACAAAACCCTCCATAGTGTTTGAAGATGCACAAAATTAAGATTTACCTATTAAAATATCCGAAATTTGCCAAAGGACCGTGTTGGATCACTTCTTCTAGAATGCTTACGAATCTACAAAACAGAGTCGGGGGTGCCTCGGCGAAAATCCTCCAACACTTAAGTCAGAAATCAACTCGCTAAGAGTAAAACAAGAAAACAACGGAATAGTGAAAGTTTAGAGAGTGTAACCTTTTGTCAATTGAATTAGGCCCTATTTACTTACCGTTTCTAAAGCAAAGGGTATATGGGTCATTCCGACTGCCTAGCAATCTTTTGTCAGAGGGTACAATACCTTTTGGAGGGAGAACTGCAGCCCCTAGTATTTTTGTGTTTGTCATGACTTCAAGAAGGGCAACACTTGTTTCTTCTACTTCAGCTCTATACCTTCGGGTCTTGCCCACTTTGTAGGGAAACCCCCCGAGCTGCAATGGCAACTGGAAAAAGAAATGGGAAATCATCACCCCTCGTTGGGGAGAGTGGATCTTTTCTTGTGAGTGGGTATTTTCCACTAAACATATTTCTCGCTCCTCCGCCGTCTTTATTTCCAGGGAGGACGAGGAGACAATGAATAGACTAAATGCCCATGTAGATATGAGGGCAATCTCACCACCAGTAATTGATCAATTATGAACGTGAAAGCCCATTCCACTCTTCTCTTTTTCTTGAAGTTAATTATTTTCTGATTTCCTTGCAAAAATGGACTTCGACTTCCTTGTAGTGCCAACTCCTGCCAACCAGGGCGAACCTATGCCTTAGGGCTCACCCTCTAGAGTTAAAGCAGAAAGAGCAGGGGTGATGACCAAACCCGATCATAACATGCCCTCTCTCATGGAAGATCCTCCGAGCTCCACTCCTGTTCAACAGGGCTTGGCCAGTTGAGGGAAAGTCGTGGCCCAACCTGGATCTGCTTCATCAGAGCTTTCCCTGAGGGAAAGGGGAAGAGGTAACTGGTGGTCGAGACAAAGATCCTCATCCCCTAAGGAAACTGAAACTAGGCAAGACCACCAACTCTGAGAAGAATTTGGAGAGGCACTGGAGCAAAAGTAAGAGTGAGGTGCAAAAGGCTGCCAACGATATGTTCACCCTCATCCTCCCAAGGGTTTTTTGGCTCTGACCAAGGCCCAATGCTTAGCCTTCCTAAAGGAGCTGCCCACGGTGGAGGACAATGTCACCATGAGTAAGGAGAGTGATGAGAGGACTGACGAGATCAAGAGCCAATATCTGGTCCTAGTTGGTACCTTCTGATTTCCGATTTCTCAATTTTCTTGTACATCTTTATACCAAGTTACAAGTTACTCACTTTTTTTTTTTATGTTCAGTTCATGACCTACTTTAGCCATCATCAGAGTTGTTCTAGCACTTTGGCTCTGATGGATTTGCATACTGACCTCGATAATTGCTAGGTGCAGCTTGCCAAGAAGACTGAGGAGGTCTGATCCCTAAAACTGGAGAGCGACAATTTGAAGGAACATAACTCTGTTCTCACTTCCGAGAATAAATAGTTGAAGTAGAAAATGAGGTGCTGAGCGGGCAGTTGTCCGCCTTTGAGACATGTTATCATGATGTTGTAGCTCAATATTGGGTGAGAGAGTCAGAACGGCTAGCTCAAGGCAGAGCTAAAGGGATTCGAGAGGGGTTGGACTCTTGCCAGCGCTGCATACTCCTAACAGAGGTGGGACAGTCCTTCCTGAAGGAGTTGCAGCAGGGGCTCATTAAGGAGTACAAGAATACTACCTAGTATGTCAGGGGATGGTCCCTTTCCTCCAAGAGTTTATTAAGGCGGGATTTAGAGCCGCCTGTGTTGATGCTGCAGCGAAGGGCTTCACAGAGGAGTTGCCCTATGATTTAAAGAATATCACCCCTACCCTAAAGACTCCTGGCTGCTTCAAGGGTTATTCCACAATGCCCATGGACTACCCTTGGTAGATGCTCGTAAAAAAGGAGGGCTCCCATGTTGCTCAGTCGTGAGGGGGATCTACCTCCAGATTTGCCCATCATGGAGGAAACTCCCCACGACCTTATCAGTAATGAAGAGGGTGGGACCAGCGGAGCTCCGCCTGACTTGCCGCCCATTCATGACACCGCTACTCCAGAGCTCCATCCTATCCCTAATGATGTTCATCTTGTGCAGGTGGATTCAGATTCTGAAAACTAGCCTTCAGTATGTTGAGCTGTTTTTGTAATAGGCTAGGGCGAGCAATTTTTGTAATAAGCTCTTACAGTTTGTAACTACCTTCCTTTTTCTAGGACTTGAATGATGCCTTTTCAATGCTCTCCCTTAATAGTCGTAAAATTTTCTTAATTGTCTCTGTTAATTGTCCCTTCTCCTCCCCCCCCCTCTCGAGTTCTGTTCAAGGCATCTAAAACATATTCTTCTTAGAACTGTTGAGTATTGAAACGCGCAACTTTCTCTCCCCCCTCCCCTCCTCCCCCCCCCCCTCCCCCCAATTTTTTTTTTTCTCTTTAGGGCATTTGAAGCAAATTCTTCTTAGAGTTGTTGAGCGCTGAAACGAACAGCGCTCTCCCCTTGAGTTCTCTTCACGACATTTGAAGGGAATTATTATCAGAGCTTCTGAGCGTTGAAATGTGCAGCATTCTCCCCTCTGAGTTCTCTTATGGGCATCTGAAGAGAATTCTTCTCAAAACTTCTGACCGCTGAAACACACAGTGCTCTCCCTCCCCGAGTTCTCTTTAGGGCATCTGAAAGGAATTCTTCTCAGAATTGCTGAGCGCTGAAATGCGCAGTGTCCCCCCCTTCCAATTCTCTTCAGGGCATCTGAAGGAAATTCTTCTCAGACCTTCTGAGCGGTGAAACAGGCAGCGTTCTCCTCCCTGAATTCTCTTAAAAGCATTTGAAGGGAATTATTACTTTTACCTTATCGTTGTGAATCAGCACTCATTATGAGCCGATCCGAGATGCTCTCCAACGCTCAGCTCTAGGGCCACATACATGATTTCTCTCAAACCCTCTGTTTGCATCATTCATGAACTAAGGAAGGGTTTCCCCAAGTCCTCGACGCTTAGCTCTAGGGTCAAGGGCAAGGTTTCCCTCAAACCATTGGCTTGCATCATTCATGAGTTAAGGCAGGGTTTCCCCAAGACCTCAACGCTCAGCTCTAGGACCAATGGCAAGGTTTCCCTCAAACCCTTGGCTTGCTTCATTCATGAGCTAAGGAAAGGTTGTTGAGAATTAAACCCACCCACAACCGCGATACGACTAGATAATCGGATAAAGAAAGCAATAAAATCAAGCACAAAACACAGTGATTTGATTATCCAGTTCGTTACGATGTGTAACTACGTCTGGGGGCGATACCAAGCCAGGATATATACTAGAATGTTAGATTTTCGGAATTACATAAGCTATGAAGGAAACTACTATTTATAATAGCTCTATGGGCCTAAAATCGACCTCAGCTTGAGGCCCACGAAAGAATCCCTCGCAACGTCGACGCAACCACATCCAAACGGACGCGACCACGTCACTCAATACTGCCCCGCATTGCTCCTTGTGATGCGATTTTGTCTTCAACCCGACGCGACCGCGTCGCTCGTCACTGGCCAGCCAACACCAATGGACGCGACCGTGTCCATCTCTCGACGCGACCACGTCCATCTCTCGATGCGACCGCGTCAGCGCTTTCGATTTTCGGCTCCATACTTAACAATCTCCCACTTAGAGACTAAAACACCTTCAAAGCAAACATCCTCCTTTTTTTCTTCCCGTTTCCACTTGGTACCGCCATCTCCTCTTCTTCTCCACGTTCTGAGGCCAGTTGAAGTTATACACAACTTCAATTTCTCTAAGGTGACAACCTTAGTAAACATATCAGCTGGATTCTCACTCTCGAGAATTTTTACAAGTTGCAAGGCTTTCTTCTCAAGTAGGTGCCGAATGAAATGATACTTCAATTCGACGTGCTTTGTTCTTGAATGAAACGCCGGATTACTTGCTAAGAAAATCACACTCTGACTATCACTGTAGAGTACACTATTTCCACGCTCCTTCCCAAGTTCACCCAAAAAACTTTGCAACCACACTATCTCTTTTCTTGCTTCCGTCACGGCTACGTACTCCGCCTCCGTGGTGGACAACGCAACCACCTTTTGCAACTTTGATGTCCAAGAAATCAACGTACCACAAAAAGTAAACACATACCCGGTCGTACTCTTTCTCCCATCAAGATCGTTCAATGCTAGATCCGCATCAACGAAACCAACCAACTTAGAATTTCTTCCATCAAAACATAAAGCTTTATTTGTGGTACCTTTTAAATACCTTAGAATCCACTTCACTGCTTCCTAATGTTGTTTCCACGGATCACCCATGAACCGGCTCACTACTCCTACTGCATGTGCAATATCCGGACGAGTACAAACCATGACATAAATTGCTGATGCATATGACACTTTCATCATTTTAGTACGCTCCTCCTTAGTACTCGGCGACTCCTTCTTCGACAGCTTAAAGTGTCCCCCCAAGGGCACATTAACCGGCTTCGAATCCTCCATGTTAAACCTTTCTAGGACCTTCTGGACATAGTCCGCCTGCGAAAGATACAACAAATTTCTCGCCTTCCTCTCGATCATCGTACCCGAAATCTGTTTTGCTTCTCCAAGATCTTTTATGGAGAACCTCTCAGACAATTGCTTCTTCAACCTTTCCAACTCCCTTGGATCGGCTCCTACAATCAACATATCATCAACATATAGTAATAGGATAAGATAGCTATTGTCAAACCTTTTATAATAACAGGGATGATCGGCGTGGCATCTATGGTAACCAATCTCCATCATGAAATTGACGAACTTCATATACCACTGCTTCGGAGCTTGCTTCAGGCCATACAAGATCTTCTTTAATTTACACACAAGGCTTTCCCTTCCGTCTACCTCAAATCCCTCCGGTTGTACCATGTACAACTCCTCCACTAGATCACCATGAAGGAAAGCCGTGTCCACATCCATCTGATGTAATAATAGGTTCTCCGCAACCACCATACTCAACACCATGCGAATTGTAGTCAACTTCACAACAGGAGTAAACACATCCGTATAGCCAATACCATACCGCTGCTCGAACCCTTTCACAACTAACCTTGCCTTGTAGCGCTTGCTACCATCGGCCTCATTCTTGATTCGGTAGACCCACTTGCTGTGCAACGCCTTCTTGCCCTTGGGAAGCTCAGTCAGTTCCCAAGTGCCATTCACACGAAGAGACGCCATTTCATCTTCCATGGCCGCCATCTATCTTCATCTATCACTAACCTGCTCTACCTCTGCAAAGCACTCAGGTTCACCACCATCAGTCAACAATAAGTAAATATTAGAGGGCGAATACTTTTCTGGTGGCCTACGATCTCTAATTGGTCTTTGAAGTGGTGGTGGCGTTCTTGGTTCTTCCTCAAGAACCTCCTCATCGACCGAACTCCCCTTTCTGCGATTCGAGTTTAGATCATCTATCTTCACAGTACTGGGTGTTCCATCATTAGTACCAAAATCCTTCAACCTGTCCTTGTACATGACCTGTTCATTGAATATCACATCCCGGCCGCGAATCACCTTTCGGCTTTGCTCATCCCATAGCCTATAGCCGAACTCATCATCTCCACACCCAATAAACGTACATTTGACAGACTTGGCATCTAATTTATTTCTATCAATAGGATCCACAAGAGCGTAAGCAACACAACCGAAAATGCGTAAATAAGACAAGTTTGCCTCCTTTCCAGTCCACTCCTCGTCGAGTATCCAATTATCCAAGGGAACCAATGGACCTCGATTGAGCAGGAATGCAACTATGCTCACTGCATCCGCCCAAAATGACTGCGGCAACCCGCTCTTCAGTCTCATGCACCTTCCCCGCTCATCCAGTGTTATGTTCATCCTTTCGGCCGCTGCATTCTGCTGGGGCATTCCACGCACAGTCCTCTCTGTACGAATTCCATGCTTAGCACAATAATTCTTGAACTCCTTGAGTTCATATTCGCCTCCGTTGTCGGAACGCATGTGTAATACTTGCGCCTCATATAACTCACAGGCCAATATAATTTTTGCATTTCAGGCATTCCATATTGTTATGTGTTATTTGCATGATAGTTTTATAGTAATTAATTTGTTATATATATTACGTCATTTTATATTTTTACAACTAATTTGGAGATGTTTAATTTGGTAGTCAAGCACTCTCTAGTCTAAAATATTGGGACATGCTACAAAGTTTAAGACTACACGTGACAAGTTTAAAATATGGAACATTAGGTAGTACGTGGAAGTGTTAAAGGGATTTTATTGTCGGAATAACAACAACAACAACAACAACAACAACAACAACAACAACAACAACAACAACAACAACAATAATAATAATAATAATAATAATAATAATAATAATAATAATAATAATAATAATAATAATAATAATAATAATAATAATAATAATAAAATGAGCAAATTAGCTAATTGGTTGTTGAAGATGGTCGCTTGTAATTAAGATAAGTGTCATACATGTTTTCTCAACATCTAACACGTATCAAATAGATATTGATAATGTTTGCTTAGTTAATCAACACTAAACAGAGCAAAAAAAAAAAAAAAGGAAGAGAGGGAGAGTAGGGGATTGGCAAAAGAAAGAAACATGTATGTATTTAATTCTCTTACAATTCTCACAAAGCATATCAGGTTATGATATTAGTAATGATTAGTCTAAGTGTCTCCTATTAATTCTTTATTGAAAGTAAATAATTTGCAATGGATTGAAGTATAGAAAGCATGCAGCAAGTATATTTACATATTAATTTACTTATTATGTAATTAGTTCTTTTATGGACTAAAGTTTTATCTAAGTGTATATAGGCGTGTATACACATGTTGCTTCTATGTATTTATTAGCTATATCAAGTCATTCAGATGGTATTCTGACCAAGCTAAAACTCTAAGTTTTTATTAAATTAATATCTATTATGTCATGTTACTATAGATTAATTACTACGGTGATACAAGAGATACAAAGTTCCCGATAATTATCGTCGGGTTCGAGGTAAGTCGAAATCCATCTTCAACTACAATGCTTGAACATATTATTTGTGATGACTGATTGTAATACGTGCACTTATATTCTTTATATAAAATATTTTATTCCATTTAATAGTAAGCTGGTGAGCATATCAGTCATGCGCATTAGCATTTGCAAGAATTTGCATGTGTACATGAGAGAAGTCAAAATAGCATAATTTCATAAATTGAAAATGTTTTGGGGTTGGTCACCACTGGCACATTGAGAGTTATATATATTATATATGGTGTCTCTCGGGATGCTTTCGGTGACAGGCATGCATGCGGAAGAGGTTCCCACTTTAGCACCTTTATGATGAGGGGTATGGGAAGAGGTAGACTTTCCGGTGGAGTACAGGGGCAGGCAGGAGGCGGACCCCTGGTAGTCTCGGAAGGATAGCCGCTTGGTCGTACCAACCATCAATGATGTCTCGGGTGGACTATAAGGGGGGAGGAGGGACCCTTGGTAGTCACGAGTATGGCCAATGAGTGATATTTTGGGAAGGTTTGTGACAGTGACGAGAGCCAATTCCCACAAAAAATGATTTCTTTTGAAAAAGAGTTGAAATAATTGGTTTTGTGAATTGCATCTCATCATTCACGCATTTGTCATGCATGATTTCTGCATAGTGAGTTTTAGCTCACGTAGTTCTTGCATTGTAGGTGAATTTGACTATGCATGAGCTCGTGGACTGATCTAGCATGCTGTTGGAGCTTTTACAAGTTTTGAAGCCTCGTGTATATGAATGACGACCTGTGGGGCTAAACCTTGGATTCGCTATGTTTTTTATAGTGTTCTAACAATCTTTTTGGACATGTTCAAGTTAAGGAACTCTAATATGTATATTTTGGTAGATATGGTGATGAATGGAGTGTGATGCTTTTGTACTCGATCTGAATTTATGTGAATATGTGTAGATAAGATTTTGGTATTGAAAAAGTGCTTTAGAATGTTGATTTTTTTTTTTAAAAAAAAATACAGGTTTTGCATTAAAATTGGTATAAAGTAATTCTATAAGGGTGTGTGTGACAGCAGACACTTCACTTTCAACCCCGTCTCAGTCTCAACCAAGGCTTTCCACCTTTTGAAAACGTTAAATGCATCAGATTTACTTTTCAGAAAATAAATCCATACCTTGCGGGTTAAATCGCTGATGAGAGTCATGTAATACATCGATCCTCCAATGGACGCACAGATAATCTCTGCTGCTGCATAGCACTACCAAACTGCCAACTCAATGCTTACAAGGCACAGGCTTTATCGTCAAACGAACAAAACTATAACAACTTATCACCAACATAATTAGATTAAAATACTACAACAGTGTCTCAGTTGGTATACATTTTATCTTGCCTAAATTCAAAGCTCTTCTTAAATATGTCCATAATCCATAATATCAATAGAAGAAATGCGAGGCATCACTTAATATATTCGTTAACCTCAGTACCCCACTCTGGGAACGAAGAAAATAACGAACTTTAGCTGGGATTTGAAACACGCATTCAATAACTAAGTAAGATGAAGCAATGGCCGTACTGAAAGAAACCAAATATATGAAAACAAGATATAAAAAGAAGCTGAATAATGTCATCAATTGATCAAATAAAGGTCGCGTGCATCGAAATGACAATACAAGATCAGTACACACAAAATGCTCATTAGCTCCTAACATAGCTCCTACCCTTCACAGGGAATCGAGTAGACAATTACAACAACACATGCTCTGAATTTCAAAAGATATGGAGCCCAACATCCAAAAAGGTCCAAACATTAACATTTCGGAACTGCACAACAACGCAGACACAAAAAACAATCCTTTCGCTCCTAAATTGTCGAATCAACAATCAATCCTCGATCCTCATCCATAAAATCACCGACCTCCAATTTTCGCTTACAACTTGGCAATGCCGAATGACACGGTTTAAGCTCGATTTCCTCACCATTTTTGGGTCCTTTCCCTTTATCCTCGCTACGATGCAGCTTCTGGTACTTCCCATGGACTCTTTTGTACCAGACCGTTGCATCCCGAACCACCTCCTTCCGTAACATGTTGCTAGAATGATTTATCAACCACAGAAGTACAATTACTCGGACTTGCTGACAAAGAGCCTTTAATAATCAATGCACAACCAATAAAAAGAGTGAGTGCACCAAAAAAAAAAAAAAAATTGAGCAGTAGGATCATTAATCAACAATGAGCAGTTCTGTGCGAATAATGTGTACCTCAAATACGTCTTTGGAACAAGCATTTCATGCGAACAACGTACTAGTTCCAGTCCTAGTTGTACATAAATTGTCACACCCACCCTTGTATAAACTTATTTTATACTAATTTTTAGCCTTACAAAGCCTGTATTTTTTTTTTCCAAAATTAACATTTTAGAATACTCCCTCAAGACCAAAATCTCACCTACATATATTTACATAGATTTAGATCGAGTACAAAGGTGTCACACTCCATTCAACACCATATTTACAGAAATATACATATTAAAGTTTCTTAATTTGAACATGTCCAAAAAGATTATTAGAACACTAGCAAAAACATAGTGAGTCCAAGGTTTAGCCCCACATATCGTCATTCATATACACGGGGCTTCAAAACTTGCAGAAGCTCCAACAACATGCCAGATCAGCTCACGAGCTCATGCGTAGTCAAACTCACCTACAATGCAAGAACTATTTGAGCTAAAGCTCAGTAAGCAGAAATCATGCCTGAGAAATGCATATATGATGGATGCAAGTTATAAAACCATTTCTTTCAGCTGTTTTCTCACAAAGAAACCCTTTTTGGTGGGAAATGGCTCCCTTCACTGGCACAACCTCACTAGAATATCCCTCTATACTCGTGACTACCAAGGGTCCCTCCTCCCCCCTTATAGTCCACCCGAGATATTAGTGATGATTGGTACGACCAAGTGGCTATCCTTCCGAGACTACCAGGGGTCCGCCTCCTGCCTGCCCCTGCAGTCCACCGGAAAGTCTACCTCTTCCCGTACCCCTCATCATAAAGGTGCTGAAGTTGGAACCTCTTCCGCGTGCACGCCTGTCACCGGAAGCATCCCGAGAGACACCATATATAATACATAATTCTCAATGTGCCAGTGGTGACCAACCCCAAAACATTATCAACTTATGAAGCTATGCTATTTTGACTTCTTATATGTGCACACGTAATTCTTGTAGATGCTAATGCTCATGATTGATGCACATCAGCTTGTTTTTAGCAACGGAAGAATACACTTTATACAAAGGTATACAACAACACATATGACAATCAATTATCACAAATAATAAACACAAATACTATGTTCAAGCATTGTAGTTGGAGATGGATTTCTACTTACCTCTCCTCCGGAGTAGCTTTTGAAATTTCCTATTCCATAGTGGTAATCAATCTACGGCAATTTTAAATCAAATCAATGCACAATTTATTAAATTCTAGATCGTTACGTACTTTTACTCCGATAATTTCAGCTTCATCGCATTTTGGTAATAAGGCTCTAACGTTTTATACAAAATTGATATTTATATGATTCAAGTTGGGTTATAAAGATAACACATCGTACTACAACTTTCATGTTTCGTACTTTTTCCAATTCAGGCTACATGAAGGTCGAATTCAGCAGTTTAGAGGACGTTCATTTCGTAATTCTGAACAGCTTTCAACTCCACTTCCTCCCTTTATTTTGTTAAGTGCAGGCTAAATCAACTTATATGAGCTTTTCCATTTATTTCTTCATTATTTTAGGTAGTAAATCAAAACCACTACAAGACCAATTACTTCAATTAGATCCATTTAGATGTGAAACTACTCCTAAAATCACAAGTGTTGTACCTTGCTAATTTAAATATATGAACTACTTCATTGTTGTACATAAGTGAATCAAATAAATAAATATACCTTTTTGTACTTGGTTAATTCTTCTTCTTTTTCTCCAAAGCCGCCTTGTGATTTGCTTTCTCTTATTTCATGCTTTTATGAGGCAATTATGTATTCTTATGAAAGTTGGTCACCGCCTTTACCCTTTCTTAAGGCGGTGATTATTATTATTATTATTGTTGTTGTTGTTGTTGTTGTTGTTGTTGTTGTTGTTGTTGTTGTTGTTGTTGTTGTTGTTGTTGTTGTTGTTGTTTGTTGTTTGTTGTTCCGACAATGACACCCTTAACATATCTAACACTTCCACGTACTACATAATGTTCTATATTTTAAACTTGTCACGTGTAGTCTTAAATTTTGTAGCAGGTCCCAATATTTTAGACTAGGGGGTTCTTGACTACCAAAGTAAACATCTCCAAATTAGCCACAAAAATATAAAATAACGTAATAAATATAATAAATTAATTACTATAAAACTATCACCAAATAGCACATAAAAATATGGAATGCATGAAATGCAAAAATTATATTGGCCAGTGAGTTGTGAGAGGCGCGGGTATTACATCCTCCCCCCCTTATAAGAATTTCGTCCCCCAAATTTACTTACTTGAAGAGTTCAGGATATTTGGCTCTCATTTAACCCTATCTTTCCCAGGTGGCTTCTTCGACTGATTGATTTCTCCATAGCACTTTGACTAACGGAATTTCTTTATTTCTGAACCGTTTTACTTCCCTTATAAAATCTGTACTGGTACTTCCTTATACCCTAAGTCTGCTTGTAGTTCTACGGGTTCACTGTTCAGGACATGAGACGGATTTGCAATATACTTCCTCAATACTGACACATGGAACACATTGTGTATTTGAGACATTGATGCTGACAAATCGAGTCTGTAGGCAACATCACCAACTTTCTCAATAATAGGAAATGGACCAATATATCTCAGACTAAGTTTTCCTTTCTTACCAAACCGCATTATTCCCTTCATTGGTGCAACTTTCAAGAATACTAGATCTCCTACTGCAAACTCAAGTGCTCTTCTTCTCTTATCTGCATAGCTTTTCTGGCGACTCTGAGAAGTTTTCATTCTTTCCCGAATCTGTGACACAACTTCTAACATTTCTTGTATTACACTTGGACCTAGAAGTCTTCTTTCGCCAACCTCATCCCAATGTATCGGAGATCGACACTTCCTACCATATAGTGCTTCATAAGGAGCCATTCCTATAGTAGATTGATAACTGTTGTTGTAGGAAAATTCTATCAAAGGTAGAAATTTGCTCCATTGACCCTGGAAATCTAACGCGCAAGCTCTGAGCATATCCTCTAATGTTTGTATCGTTCTTTCTGATTGTCCGTCAGTCTGTGGATGATATGCAGTACTGAAAGACAACTGTGTTCCCAGTGCCTTGTGTAAACTCTTCCAGAAGGTAGACAGAAATCTTGAGTCTCTATCTGAAACAATGGATAATGGTACTCCGTGAAGTCTAACTATTTCCTGTATATATATCTGAGCATAACGATCCATGGAGTAAGTAGTATAGACTGGGAGAAAATGAGCAGATTTCGTAAGTCTGTCCACAATTACCTAGATAGCATCGTAACCCTTTACAGTTTTCGGCAATCCCACCACAAAATCCATTGTAATGTTCTCCCATTTCTATTCCGGAATCAGTAAGGGCTGTAAAGTTCCTGCCGGTCTTTGATGTTCAGCTTTTACCTGCTGACAAGTCAAACACTGTTCTACACACTGAGCAATATCTTTCTTCATACCTGGCCACCAATACTGCACTTTTAAATCTCAATACATTTTGGTAGCTCCTGGATGTACTGGATATGGTGTCGAATGTGCCTCTGCCATAATATCTCTACAAATGCTATCTACATTTGGCACACATAACCGGTTTTTGAATATTAAGACATCATTCTCTGACAACTGAAAGTCTGATGGCATCCTTGATGCGACATCCTTCTTTACCTTAGCTAAATATTCATCTGCATTTTGTCCTTGCTTAATTCTATCAAGTAGGGTAGGCTGAAGTGTTAGAGCTGCTAGTTTTGCCTCCACTATTCCAAGTTGAACAATCTCGACATTCATTCTTTGCAAGTCTAGTAACTCTGGTCTCTGAATTAAAGCCATCAATGTTGTACTTTGAGACGATTTTCTGCTTAAGGCATCAGCTACGACATTTGCTTTACCAGGATGATAGTTGATAACACAATCATAGTCTTTCACGAGTTCTAGCCATCTTCTCTATCTCATATTCAGCTCCTTCTGTGTGAAAAAGTATTTCAGACTCTTGTGGTCTGTGTAGATCTCACATCGTTCTCCATATAAGTAATGTCTCCAGATTTTAGCGCAAATACTATTGCTGCAAGCTCCAAGTCATGAGTAGGGTAGTTCTTCTCATACTCCTTCAATTGTCTGGATGCATATGCTATTACTTTGCCATCCTGCATTAACACACACCCTAAACCCTTCTTCGAAGTATTACTGTATACCACAAAACCTCCAGTCCCTGTTGGTATTGAAAGGATTGGTGCTAAGGTTAACCTTTTCTTCAGTTCCTGAAAACTCTGCTCACAAGCCTCTGTCCATTTGAATGTTACACTCTTCCTAGTCAACTGTGTTAAGGGAGATGCTATTTTCGAGAAACCTTCTACGAACCTGCGGTAGTACCCAGCTAACCCGAGAAAACTACGTACCTCTGAAGGGTTTGTAGGTTGTGGCCAATTGTTAATTGCTTTAACTTTACTTGGATCAACTGAAATTCCTTCTCCTGACACAACATGCCCTAGAAATATTACTCGATCCAACCAGAACTCACATTTCTTGAACTTAGCATACAATTGTTTCTCCTTTAGAACGTCTAAAACCTTTCTCAAATGCACAACATGCTCTGCTTCGTTCTTGGAGTAGATCAGGATGTCATCAATAAACACGATAACGAACTTATCCAAAAAGTCTTTGAATACCCGATTCATCATATCCATGAAAGCTGCTGGGGCATTTGTCAAACCGAATGGCATTACCAAAAACTCATAGTGCCCGTATCTTGTACTGAATGCTGTTTTTGGGATATCGTCTTCTTTAATTTTCAGTTGGTGATAACCAGAACGCAAGTCAATCTTGGAGAATATGGCAGCTCCCTGGAGTTGATCAAACAAGTCATCAATCCTGGGTAAGGGGTATTTGTTCTTGATAGTAACCTTTTTCAGTTCTCTATAATCTATGTACATCCTCAAAGTACCATCTTTCTTCTTGACAAACAAAATCGGTGCACCCCATGGCGAAAAGCTAGGTCTAATGAAGCTTTTGTCCAGTAAATCTTGCAGTTGAATCTTCAATTCTTTCAACTCTGTTGGCGCCATTCTGTATGGTGACTTCGATATAGGAGCAGTCCCTGGATATACATCAATTACAAACTCTATCTCTCTGTCTGGGGGTAATCCTGGGAGTTCATCTGGAAATACTTCAGGATATTCTTGCACCACTGCTACCCCCTCAATAATCGGACAGTGTTTCTCTTCCATACTCATAACACTTACTAGGTAGCCTTCACAACCGCTTTCCAATAACCGTTTTGCTTTCACCGCTGATATCATGTGATATTTGAACCTTTTTCTTACTCCAACAAAGACAAAAGATATGTCACCTGGCGGCTGGAATGTGATTACCTTGTTCTGACAATCTATTGTAGCACCATATTTCGATAGCCAGTCCATTCCCAAAATCACATCATAATCATTCATATCTAATATGATCAGATCGGCATAAAGTTCTCTTCCTTCAATAGAGATAACACATGCTCGCAGAATCTGGTTAGTTTGTTTTGTCTCTCCGGAGGGGATCACTACATTGTAACTAATGTCTACAGTCTACTACATCAGGTTTCCTACCCAGCCTCTTCACATACTCAGTGGATGCAAATGAATGTGTAGCTCCAGAATCAAATAATGCAAATAAAATCGTATCACAAATGGGAACTTTACCTGTTACTACAGATGTATTTGCTTCCGCTTCCTCCGTGGTCATGGTAAAGACTCTAGCTGGCGTCTTCTTTTGTGTAGCAGGGTTTGAGTTCTCTGGACAAACCGTGGAAATGTGTCCTGCTTTTCCACATTTAAAACAAGTCCGATACTCTGCAAAACACTTTCCACTATGCGAACCTCTACATGTGGGACATGTAGGTTGTATAACTGGTGGTTTTCCTTGTTCACCCTTTTGGCGCTTGTTCTGATCCCATGATTGTTGTCCTGGTTTTTGGTTGAGAACCCGGCCTTGGACCTTGCACTTGTGGCGGCCTTTTCTTTCCATCTCCTTCAAAACGAGGTCCTTGTCTTTGTATAAACTGGCGCCTAACCTCCAGAGCACGCTTAATTTTCATTTCTGCCTATTCGGCAATCAACGCTCGTTCAACAACTTGTGAATAAGTTACTCCATGTATACCAGCCATACACACATCCCTATATAGCTCTGGTCTCAGACCTTCTAGGAATCTCTCTACTTTCAACGCATCAGTACTAACCATGTGCTCCGCAAACCTAGAGAGTTGCTCGAACTTGGCAATGTAGTCCGTGACATCCATCGCCCCTTGTCTCAACTGTATGAACTCGTTCATTTTCCTTACTCGAACTGGGGCAATGAAATACTTGTTTCTAAAAAGTTCTTTGAACCTATCCCACGACATTGTCACCACATCCTCAATAGTTTTCATTGTGTCCCACCAGTGTCCTGCACTTCCACGTAACATGAACGACGCGCACAATACCTTTTCCCCCTCAGGAACTTTACTATACAAAAACATGTTCTCTATAGTTCTAAGCCAATCCTCTGCATCAGTGGGATCCGTTGCACTCTCAAATGTTGGTGGGTTAAGCTTTCTAAACCTCTCTCCGATGACCTCTAAGTATTCAGCTCGAGGTTGCAGTTGATTCACACCATTCGCAGGTTATTCGCCCACACCCCTTTGTTGGATAAGTTGTTGAATCTGTTGCGACTGCTGTTCTACTAATCCTGTCAATCGAGCCACAATTGCTTCTAAACCAACACCGACTGCTGGTGCATTCGGTTCTTGATCGTTATTTCCTTCAACACCTTCTTCTCTAACGATCTCCATGATCTCTTTCTAGTTCTACTGTCCCTCTCTCACAGGCCAATATGATTTATGAAATAATGAATGCAAATTACGAATAAGTAAAACTTACTGGCATGTCTGCGCTTCAGAAGTTCTGAGCTCATGTATATGAACAGTCTACAGGGCACAAACCGGGTTCTGATACCACTCTATCACACCCACCCTTGTATAAACTTATTTTATACTAATTTTTAGCCTTACAAAGCCTGTATTTTTTTTTCTTTCCAAAATTAACATTTTAGAATACTCCCTCAAGACCAAAATCTCACCTACATATATTTACATAGATTTAGATCGAGTACAAAGGTGTCACACTCCATTCAACACCATATTTACAGAAATATACATATTAAAGTTTCTTAAATTGAACATGTCCAAAAAGATTATTAGAACACTAGCAAAAACATAGTGAGTCCAAGGTTTAGCCCCACAGATCGTCATTCATATACACGGGGCTTCAAAACTTGCAGAAGCTCCAACAACATGCCAGATCAGCTCACGAGCTCATGCGTAGTCAAACTCACCTACAATGCAAGAACTATGTGAGCTAAAGCTCAGTAAGCAGAAATCATGCCTGAGAAATGCATATATGATGGATGCAAGTTATAAAACCATTTCTTTCAGCTGTTTTCTCACAAAGAAACCCTTTTTGATGGGAAATGGCTCCCTTCACTGGCACAACCTCACTAGAATATCCCTCTATACTCGTGACTACCAAGGGTCCCTCCTCCCCCCTTATAGTCCACCCGAGATATTAATGATGATTGGTACGACCAAGTGGCTATCCTTCCGAGACTACCAGGGGTTCGCCTCCTGCCTGCCCCTGCAGTCCACCAGAAAGTCTACCTCTTTCCGTACCCCTCATCATAAAGGTGCTGAAGTGGGAACCTCTTCCGCGTGCACGCCTGTCACCGGAAGTATCCCGAGAGACACCATATATAATACATAATTCTCAATGTGCCAGTGGTGACCAACCCCAAAACATTATCAACTTATGAACCTATGCTATTTTGACTTCTTATATGTACACATGTAATTCTTGTAGATGCTAATGCTCATGATTGATGCACATCAGCTTGTTTTTAGCAACGGAAGAATACACTTTATACAAAGGTATACAACAACACATATAACAATCAATTATCACAAATAATAAACACAAATACTATGTTCAAGCATTGTAGTTGGAGATGGATTTCTACTTACCTCTCCTCCGGAGTAGCTTTTGAAATTTCTTATTCCACAGTGGTAATCAATCTACGACAATTTTAAATCAAATCAATGCACAATTTATTAAATTCTAGATCGTTACGTACTTTTACTCCGATAATTTCAGCTTCGTCGCATTTTGGTAATAAGGCTCTAACTTTTTATACAAAATTGATATTTATATGATTCAAGTTGGGTTATAAAGCTAACACATCGTACTACAACTTTTATGTTTTGTACTTTTTCCAATTCAGGCTACATGAAGGTCGAATTCAGCAGTATAGAGGATGTTCATTTCATAATTCTGGACAGCTTTCAACTCCACTTCCTCCCTTTATTTTGTTAAGTGTAGGCTAAATGAGCTTTTCCATTTATTTCTTCATTATTTTAGGTAGTAAATCAAAACCACTACAAGAACAATTACTTGAATTAGATCCATTTAGATGTGAAACTACTCCTAAAATCACAAGTGTTGTACCTTGCTAATTTAAATATATGAACTACTTCATTGTTGTACATAAGTGAATCAAATAAATAAATATACCTTATTGTACTTGGTTAATTCTTCTTCTTTTTCTCCAAAGCCGCCTTGTGATTTGCTTTCTCTTATTTCATGCTTTTATGAGGCAATTATGTATTCTTATGAAAGTCGATCACCGCCTTTACCCTTTCTTAAGGCGGTGATTATTATTATTATTATTATTATTATTATTATTATTATTATTATTATTATTATTATTATTATTATTATTATTATTATTATTATTATTATTATTATTATTATTATTATTATTATTATTATTGTTGTTGTTGTTGTTGTTGTTGTTGTTGTTGTTGTTTGTTGTGTGTTGTTCCGACAATGACACACTTAATATATCTAACACTTCCACGTACTACATAATATTCTATATTTTAAACTTGTCACGTGTAGTCTTAAATTTTGTAGAAGGTCCCAATATTTTAGACTAGGGGGTTCTTGACTACCAAAGTAAACATCTCCAAATTAGTCACAAAAATATAAAATAACGTAATAAATATAATAAATTAATTACTATAAAACTATCACCAAATAGCACATAAAAATATGGAATGCATGAAATGCGAAAATTATATTGGCCAGTGAGTTGTGAGAGGCGCGGGTATTACATAAATGCTCAATGACAAATAGCCCACAGTCGACTACATAGATTATAAGTCCATATAAGTAGATATTAATTAATAACCTAACAATTAGATGCATAATAGGTAACAAACCAAAAAATGTAAAATAGTAGTGTTACTGGTTGTTACAATTATAAATGTACTAACCAATTCTTTTGTTTAGGTCCAGGGACGTCAGGCACAGAGGATGGGATGGTCAAGGCGGTGCTGCCGCACCGAGCCCCTCGTCGGCCAAGGCCCCCGAGTTTTTATAGTACTATATATGTACACATTATAGAGAAATTATATAGCAATTATAGATGAATAATTGTATTAATAGATGATGTAACTTATTTGGTTGGTCTTGGTAGGGGTAATTATTGCATTTAGATGAGGTGTGAGGTGCCTAGTTCGATGCCTCTCTAGCACTACTTCTATAGTTTTTTTATACAATATTTTAAGGGGCCTCATTTTATTTTTCATGCCGGCCTCTCTAGCGCTACTTTTATGGTTTTTTTATACGATATTACCAACCAATATTTAGGGGCCTCATTTTCATTTTTGCACCGGGCCCCTTGAAACATTGGCCCGGCCCTGGTCAGGCACAACTGTGTAGGAACTGAAGGGCATCAGATTGTTGTCCTGTATTTGGCTTTCATACATTTCGTCCATGCCTTGCAGCTACAAACAAGGTTCCCAAGCAGTAGAGAAAAAAATATGTTAACTGAGATGGAAGCGTAATGCACAATTGAGAATGAAGGATCACACTAAACAAATTGTTAAAACGGACAGAAGTCTTACCACAACTTTGATGGCATTTTCAGAAGAACGGTCCACATATGTAACATATGGATCTGAGTCTAGTAAACAGACGCGAAAATCGGTGGTGTTAAAGCGCAACAACTTGAAATGCCGGAGCATGTCATCATACGGAGGGACGTACATCTGCATTTCAATACCAAATTCAGTTTTCCAAACATCAACAAGTCTACCTCATTTTATTACAAATACATCTTTACACCAGTTAGTGGTTTCCTTTAGTAATTCAGCAACTAAAATATCACTGCCGAAACTTCGGCATTTGGATCAGCAGTTTAGCATATACATGCATTAGATATCCATTAACTAATTTTAAAAAATACCATAAGACAGTCTTGTAATAATTAATTGGACCTACATCTACCCTCATGGAATACAAATTTCTAGGTTTTAAATATTACTTAAGTCGGAAGGGCTAAAAAGGGTGGAACTGAATTTGGTTCCGGTCGTTTTTATAGGGAGAAAAGAATCACTAACTCATATACCAGCCCAGCAACCCTACCAAGTCTTTTTTTTTTTATGTTTTGTTATATTATCCGAAATTGTATTTATAATATGTGACGAAACTCAAAGAACCCAGAAAACACAGAGATGGAACGACGAATTCTCTATTTTTGTGTCCCTGTAAAAGGGTAGGATGATTTCTATGTGATCCATGACAAAATCACCGATGACTACTATTTCCAAATCACTACAAGGAAAATATGAAGTAGCCAAAGTTTTGTAAACTAAAACTAATTTACATAGAACACTACGCTCCTCATCACTTTCTTAAATTCTTATTGACTTGATGGAAATCGTTTCATAGTATTAGCCTCTTCACTAATTGATTTTACCGGAGATTAATTATGCATCATCAATAGGGGTTGCTATTTGAACTACGCTGAGGGAAGGAGATATGGAAAATCAACGAATCAAACAAATAAAGGACTAGTTAATTTTCGGTTGGGTTTACGCAACATGCTGAGCCATTTTTATTATCGAAATGTTAATACTAGTGTTTTATCCATAATGTGGTACCATTAAAAAAATCCTTAGCTTAATGATTAATTAAACTGTTACAGGGCACACAAACAATAATTTTTTAATAGCCAACGAAAATGTACCTCTTTGCAGCCATTGAGGTTATCCTTCATGAACCCTCCCCGGAACTTTAGCCTATTGCATTCTTCAATGAATTTTTCCTTGCTAGCCAATGCGTCCTGCACTCAAATGAACCTAAAAAAAAAAGACAGAAGAAAAAAAGAAAGAAAAGAAATTAACATTAGCGGGCAGATACTATTGTTCCGTATGGAACCTATTACTACGACAGATTCTATGAAACGTCTTATTACTGAAGCTACAGATATTTTGTCCTTCACTATCTTAAAACCATACCATGTTGATTACAAGGAGGAACCAGATATCTAGCCCTTCTTCGAAGGCAGTTCTGTCCTCATGATTTAAGGCGTCTGCTACCATGTGTCAATCACATATGGCAGTTATTTCAATTACCAAAAAAAAAAAAAAAAAAATCGAGTTAGCCTATATTTTCCCCTTTTTTTTTGGGTTTAAATTTCAAGAATTCTTCGGGAGAATTCAGAGTATGTACCATATTGCTCATCCAGTTCTTCGGAAGGAATTTTCTCATTTCCCTTCTTGTCAAATGTCTGTTCACGCTCGATGTAATTATCTCGTTGCGCAACACAAACGTAATAAATCAAGTAAATAATAAATAAATAGTTAGTTAGATGAGTGAACAACACGAACTTCACTTACTCCTGGTCCAGCTCTTCGTCTAGCACGAACATTACTCGTACCATTTTATCGGTTGCGCCTACAATTCGGACCTTCTCGAATGGGTAACCCAGGATACATACGGCCCGTCGAGAAGTTTTGAACGCCCAATGCCAATCCTCCGAGTTGTACCCTGCTCGATCTATTCCCACCTCGCTACAAGACCCCTACAAAGATCAAATTACGTTACGATGCTGCACATGAATAAAAAAAATTACCACACAGGACTGTAGGTACAGAAAATATACCGGAGTATACTAGAGTCCATAGTCATGAATGTTGTAAATGCATGAACAAGGTAATTCTTTACCTTTATGTATGTGCTACGCGTAGCCTAGCCTCCCAGTACAGCATCAACCACTGACGTTGCACGCTCAGAGCAGTGGAATTCTTGGGACTGAAAGTTGGGGGATTCCGAGTTATCTGGCTCCGTCAAGATCTCCTTAAGATTAGTAGGAGCCTGTCGATATATGGGTGAATCACAAGTGCCTTGTTGGTTCAAGGTTTCACCAGTGCTTACGGTCGTGGCTCTCTCGATATTTGTCGCCGCTCTGTCAAAAGGGCATACGGGAGGAAAGTTTTGGACCACTATTCCCGACGTTAAAGAACTTTTATTTCCTAGTAGACAATTTTTCAGCTCCATCATGGTCAAATGTAGATCCAAGACCGCCATTTCCCACGTATTAGTTCGATCCAACTTTAAATTAGGGCCATCAGCCTCACCCCAGCAACTTAGGAGCTTCATTCCGATCGACTGGATAGCTTCTCTAACCAAAGTTGTCTCTTTTGAAGTATCCATCATGCACTTTACAGCTTCACTGCTTTGTACACCTACCTTGTCAGTTAACGACTCAATTAAAACTAATATTTCTCCCATTATACCCTTGAGCTCTCTCAATTCTTGGACAACTGCAGAATCTCGTCCAATAGCGTGAAAAAATTCAGGGTCGCAATCATCGTTAACCGAAAATCGCCTGGTAGCCTCATAATTACGAGCACGTGCATGCGTCAAATGAAACGACTGATTAAAAAAATAATAATAAACAACTACAGCGAGGAAATCATCAATCTAGAGAATTAAGAATTAGGTGACGACTCAGTAATCCGAAAACCAAGGTAAACAACTTATACGACGTATACCTCTGTTTTTTCCATGGAAATACCACATAAAATGTTATTAATCAGAATCCTTGCACTCAACCACCCAAATAACTTTAAATCAAAATATACAACGTTAGACCGTTTACTTATGGGGAATTAATTTTTAGAGAAAAGCCTCTGGACCAAGTACGGAGCTACAACGGTCTATCACCTACGCGCAAGCCACGAGTAACGGAAAAAAGGGTAGTACGGCAAAGTACACCTAAAGATTCAGATTTACACGTTAAAGTTCAACTAGCAAAAAAGGGCAAGTATTAAAAACATCGATCAGCTATATACCTTTCCTTTCATTAGAGATTTGCACCAAGAGTTCAAACTGATTTTTAAGAGTAGAGCTTTTTGAGTTTGAAGTTTCGTCAAACCTATGCTGTCGAACCTGTTGCTTGTGATAGGGTCGTCTTTCAACACTTTCCTCAAGTAGTACAACTACAATTAATAAATACGTTTTTAGTTAGAGTTTTACCGGACCAGCTGTAACATAGAAATCAAATGCTACTACAGAAAGATTAACCTGAAGGAAAATGCAGCAGCCCGGAAGCGTCGGATGTGAAGTGTTTCCGGTCACCTTGAACCTCTGTACGCTCTCGTTCATGCACTTCAGGAAGAATGAAGCCTAATTCTTGGAACAAATAGCTGACACATTCTTTAGGGGGAACAATATTGACACTCTCATATCGTACGTTGTAGTCGTTATAGGAAGTTAGCCATTGCAAAAAGCACAAAACGACGAACGAAATCCACCCCACAATCACTTGTATTCAGTAGATCGTTCTCCAATTTTTTCAACCTTATAACATAACGGCCCACCGAATTAATGACACCATATCTCTCTCTCTCGACTGCTATAGTGCTATAATCCCCATTCATAACTACCTCTCACCACCTTGGGGCACCCCCATCACGACGGAAAAGGCATCGGCCGTGATGTAATGACACGCTCCATCGAAATAGAACACACTGGTTTCCAGGTCATAACTTTTCACCAGCTTCATAAACAGCTCTTTGTACTGATTTATTCCGACCAACTCCAACAACCCACCGAAGCCAACACAATGAATGGCTTGACGCCTGCCGCCATTTAGGAGACGAACAAACTTGTGAAATTTATTTAATGAGAGTCTAGAACTGAGTGTGTTCGGCCTTTCTCCACAACCGGCCATAATTTGGTTTTGTGAATTCGTGGGAACCTGTCCCCTAGCAGCAGATGCACTTTGGGGGAAAAGCTCAAGCGAACTTCCCAACTCGAACGACACCTCATACATGTTTGGAATTTCTGAAGGCACGTTCCGGAAGATATCAAGGGGCCCATTTTCTGAAGTGTTAACTGTGTTTTTACCAATATTCAAGAAATCCTGCAATATGAAAGGAATATATAATTGTTAGTAATCATAACGCCACCCTTTGTGCTAGATGAAGAGAAAACACGAGTTCTGCTAGAAAAAAATAATCCAAAAGTGGTAATCCAATTTGAACAACACTCCGCATTAGCTCCTTATACTACCCAAAAAGTAACAGACAGATGTCATGTGTAGAGAAACTGAACGATATTAGAGAACCTAAAATGTCCGCTGCTGTATATAAGCCACAGACGTAATTGGAAACGTAAATGCAAAGTCGCTTGTGATAAATACCAGTAAAATAAATTACACAACCGAGCATCTAAGCATATGCCTACTATGCAGATTGAATGGTTGCTCATAAATTTTCCTACTTTTACAATCTCTATACATTACTTTCTACCCACCATGCGGGTCTTCATAAAAAATTTTAGAGGCAAGTTCAACAGCAAATAAACATTACAAAGCTAATGAACTCTAGTATAATTAATTCTTGAAATGTAAGTCTGTGCATACGAGGCCTTAATACCGCAGAAACTGCCTTGTTCAGATCACAAATGTGATTTGTCCAACGTTTGCATACATGTTCGACTATTAGGATGACTTAATATAGGGACATTACAATTCAAGTCACTAAGTCGAAAACAAAGTTATGTGGTATCTCAATCAAGGACAAACTGGAAATAGCACATTACAGACATGTACGGGAGCAACATTTCAATAGTGAACTACCAAACGATTTTGTATCTTAAACGTTGCGAGCATATTCCAGAATAAGTTAACACTTGAACGAAAATTGGTTTTTCGAACTGTTTTACTTAACAAAACCATTTCGGTTACAGGCACACAACCAAGACTTCTAGTGTTTACGTATCAACGGAAGCCTTTCTCTAAAATAATAAGCGAAATAAAATGTAGAAGAAACTCACCAATGAATCAAACGGGGGATGGTTTGTAACTACATTCATAGCCATGAGGTAATCTTTAGTGGAAGGAGGTGCCTCAATGTCTTCGTCCAGCGGTCGTAAAAAGGGAGTTCATTGTTGATACCTTCAAATGGGGTCTGAGATGTATTCTCCATTTGTATCCTCTAAACAATTGGTATGCCAGAATACTAATTTGAGCAAGACTTGTTTGCACCCAATATATAGGCGCGATGATAAATGGGCAAACCCAGAGGCATTTCCCCTCAAAAGATGTAGGGCCTATGTGGCATCGAGTACTCTACCTTCCCCCTATGGCTCTATGCGCATACCCCCATCTCCCAGTTCACCGGAATACCAACAACCAAAATTGCGGATCTGACTTAATCTACTTGCCCCTTTTGTAAGACAACCCGAGGCAAGTTCCAGATGGTATGATCGTTCGCAGGCCGGCGTGTGATAGCACGTCTGGGAAAGCACAACGGCTCCTAACCAGCGGCCAATCTTCAATTTTTTTCTTTGTGAACAGGGTTTTGGAGTTTCTGATTTAGAGATGGAGTATTGTTATCTGGGTGTACAAGTATGTAAGTACATGTCTTTTAGTAGCTTAGCTAAACACTTACGGCTCGTTTGGTAGGTTGTACAGGATTAGGGTGTATTAGACATCAATAGATATCTAATCTTATTTGGGCTGTATAATACAAAAACCCATTCATTTGGTAGGTTGGACAACTTGCTCTGATTATTTTCAATCTTCTGTTTGGTAGATCGTATATGAGTCGAGATTAAGATACATGAGCACCTAATAAGACATTATTACCCCAAATGGAACAGGAGAAAAATAACTACAGCCCTCTGTTCTCTTTTCTTAGCCCCTTCATTCATTCTTTTCATCTTTATTCCGCTTCATCTGTAGTCTCAATTAGGGCTCACCATCTCTCTTACATTTTGTTGCGAAAATCAGAAGGCATCATTCCGTCTCAATACAGATCGATTCTCGGTTGTTCCTCGGCGACATAAACCTTTTCAGAGTGATTTTCTTTTTTTCTTCTTTTTACAGGGTTTACAGCAGTGCTACAGCGGGGCTTAGCTGGATCTGCGGTAGTTGGAATAACTTCACCCGTATCAGAAACAACAACCACAGATTGAGTAAGCCAGCGAAGACGCCTGGAATTGTTGGGTCTATCTGCATTAGTAATAACTGAAAATCCTATTTATTTTTGTTTGAAAGTTGATTATAAATTTGATTCGCGGGAGAGTAATTCAGATTCAGAGGAGCCTTATTTTCAGATTAGGGATGATTTGTTGAGATCTTATAAAAATGATTAGGGCCAAATATAGTTGATTCAAATTTGGTCATTTCAGTGTCTAGGAGCAGTGTAGCTTATAATTCAGCAGCTTACCAGACGTCCGGGAATTCGAAAACGGACACATGTTGCGTCAGAGTGTCAACTAGTTCGTCGACGACGGAATGTACCGATAGTTTGCATCATTATCCTTTCACATATGAGGTAAATCAATATGTCGGGGTTATTGCGTTCTCAATAGTTTAGGTTATGGTTTTTTTTAATGTTATTAGCAAGACCACGGCCTCGTCTTCTCCGTATTTAATGTCGATTGGATATATAACAGGATCTAGATAGTTACACTCCATCGGAAGGAAAAGAGGCTTGTACAGGCTGTTCTGGAACAATCCCGTGGCTCCGTGGACAAATTCAAACGCAGTGTGACATTATAGATGATTTGGAGGTGTCCATCGTGGAGTATAGATATGGTGCGAAACAATTGCAATCAACAATTGATGCTCACATCATAAGGGAGGTTGAGCTTGTAGACCGGCTGCGCAAGTACGAGGCTCTAAGTTGTCAACTGGCACGAGAAAATCGTTCGCTGCGTTTGAAACAACGCAAGTTATACTTCGTATAATAGTGTTTTGCTACCTTGTTCGGTCCAATTTGTTCTGTTCAACAGCTACAGGCTTCAAACAACTTAATCCGTAGGTGTTTTGATTTGATCTAGTAAAGTATCCGGGTTTAGACAACATTGCCAGTTAAAATAAATTTCTTGTATCCTATAAATTGAAAAAATTTATCTTCAAGTTTATGCGTGCGTTTATAAATGTCGGTGAAATGTTTGTAGTTGGCTGTACTAGAATTACTTCGATTTTGGTTGAATAGTCTGCGCAGAACAGTAATAAGTGCATAAGTCCCACAATAATAAGAAGCAAGCTTCATGCAGGTAGTAGAAAAGTCAGTAAAGAACTCCCCCATTTAAATGAAATTTAGTCCTAGCTTCTAAGAAACCTAAGTTAAGTAGAAAAAAACTAAGGCCGTTTGGTGGAACAGATCGCACCAACTTTTCTTCGGAAAATAAAAGACACACAAACAACCGGACAATAAACCTTCTAACAGACACTTAGCTAAAACTTGGGGGAGTGTTAGAACTACCAAATTCACCAATTACCGTTCTGAAACGAGAACCACTTCACTGGGCTTGACGATGCACACGAGCTTTCCCCGCTAGGAATCTTCGAGGGCCCTGGCAAATTTGCAGGTTTGGGATGGAACGCGTTCACAGGCGGGAATCGGTTCGCCTTAGGTGGGCTGGCTACAGGTTGAGCGACATGGCTCTCGTCAAACAGCCTTTTGCAAGCTGCCGGCCGGAAATTAGCTGGAATGGGCGAGACCACCTCCTCCGAGTCATCCGAGACTACTACGGTGTGTGTAGTAGAGTCGCTAATAATGACAATATCTTGTTCGTTTGCTCCGCCATTCTGATCTTTGTTATCAAATAGGCGTTTCGGTTCGTTCCACTGTGGCTCACCCCTATAGTAGTAGGCAGCGGCAAATGGGTCTCTCTGTCCAACACTTCGATTTAGTAAGCAAAATGTGTATCTAAATTAATTTAAAAAAAAAAAAAAATTTACTTCACAAAGGACTACTTTGTATATAAAAAATTTCATGACACTGGGTAATGGAATATAGAGCCTATAGAACTCACTTTTATAAAACGATTCCAAGTCGGTGGCTCCGTCAAAATCATATTTAGCTCCTTGTCCCAAAGAACTTTGTAGTCTTGAACGAGCCGGAAAAATGTTTCGTAGCGTTTTTTGAGTAGTGTCTGCCGAGCGACCATATCCTCCCAAGTTCTTGGCCACCATGCTGATTCATTGACATCTGCCTTCGCCATCAGTAGAGCATGAAAATTACCCTCTAGTTTCGGATTCCAGTACCCTTTGATTTCTGTTCAATGAGTCGATCAATGAGAAGTTCGTCCATTTCTTCATTCCACCCATTTTGGTAAAGGAAACTGCTCTGTAGTGGAATATCTGGTGCACTCATGCTGTAAAAAGAGTTTTCAAATGGGGTTGAAGATGTTGAAACAAAAAACCTTTGCGTTTCAATTTTATAGGTAAATTCTAGTGTGGGATGCACTAGTAACTTCAATACTCAAGAACGCACAATTACTGCAATTTGGTAGTTGTTCAACAACCTTAATTAAATACAACCTACATCTAAAATTCTTAAATTAATTGTGCTTACACGGCCTCATCGAAAAGTTCTGACAACATCCCTTTTTAATGCAAGACTCTATACGTGAATTGATAATAAATGAAACCCATTTCTGCAAACAAATCCAAACTTGTCGATCACACCAACAACATTAAAGGCTGAAAATACTAGTCCATAAAAGCAATTGTTCAGCATTTAATTGATTGATACAATTACATTGAATATGATCTCAGAAGCAGATTAATAAAAGCCAACCACTCCAAATTTCAGATTGTGCACAGTTTCAATCTACAAAAAGCTTAATTCAAAAGGTCTAGAAGTGACAGACGATGACTACGGATTAGTCTGTTTGGAAAGGAGCCGTTGAATGAATAGAAACCTCGCCACCTCGGGAACGCCAAGAAACATCTCAAGAAGATCGCTACACTTTGCCAATATCATAGATGCATCTAATTTCTGTTCCATCGAGAGCCCAGGGACACTACCAACAAGTTCAAAAAGATTCTTCCGCTTTTCACCCAATCCATGTTCATACCCAATCATTCCAGCCAGCCTGTCTAATTTCTCCTCGGATGAACGACAGATTTGCCCAACAAGCTCATAAAGCCCATCAGGCCCGTCGGAATGCTTTCGTTTCTGCCCAACCGCCTTCACACTAGCCCCCCCTTTGTCGTTTTGGCAAACACTATTGCCCTCCTCTTCATAAAACACGCCCAAGCTGATATTACAGTCATTCTTAGAACCAGTCTGAGCAACTTTCTCCTTTCCACGATTGTCTGAATTAGGTTCGGTAGCTTGCATATCTTCATTAATTAATTCATTAACTGCTTCCATAACATCTTCGGCTGCCTCCCCGGTTGCTTTGTCCTTTCCAAAAATTTCGATCCAAGTTGGGTATAACGGAAATGGAATATTCCGTTTACCTTTAGCATTAGAGTCATTCTGCATACAAAAAGAAAACAAGTAAACAATAAAAAAATCACATGGCCTGTGATCACATCCCACCTTTTTATGCCCTTGGCAGCCTACCAATTTTTATGGTACAGCGGGATTTAGGTACAATATCATTGGGCAATTCATACTATTCATAATCCACTTAGATTGGTCTACAATTATGAACCAACTGCAATTATTGTTTTGAAAGCTGATAATGCAACATCTTTACGGTGGCTTACTTGGAGCACTAGTTCATTTCCCACCCCCTAAACTCCAATTTAGAGTCAACACACTAAAAATAAGTAGCAAAGATACCAGAAATTTAATAACTTATACGCGAATAAAAAGAGTCAGAAGCGAACCTATAATTAATTAAGAGACTTCGTATAGTAAACTAACTCCACAATACGCGCCCATTGCTCATCCGTGCACTCAATTAATCCGCTAGTGTGGTTGAACCCAACACCCGTTAGTGATAACGCACCCGAAATAATTGCGTGGTGCCGCTTCCAACCAACTATTTTGGAATTAATATGGGGCTGCCCTTTCAGATCGGTCGTGGGAAATACCTTCCTTATAGCCGTCTCCAACTTTCCCAGATATCCACCCCGAAAGCCGTTATCTGTCTTTCAGCCATCGGCAATTAAGTCTTTAAGTGCATTGACTAGCACCTCCTCCTCACGAGGGCTCCACACTCTTCGGCCCTTATCAGATTGTCGGCCATTTCCTCGCGCGATGCTGCTTGCTCCACTCTCCATGACCTAAACTGGCAAACAAACGAAAGAAAGAGCAAATAACTGAAAATTCCAATGAATATAGAGACAATACAACAGCAACACATCCATTCTCTCCCATCAAAATTCATTAACCAATTAAACCCATGTTATGAACATATCAAAAGCCAACTAAACACATCGATTTACGACATACAATGAAAACAAACAAATAATAATTACAGGGGAATCACGTATCACAACTGAACTAAAGTTCTCAACATAACAAGTAATGAAACATTGCTAACACCAGCAAACAAAAAATGTTAACAATACATTAAAATTGCTAACATCATAAAAATTGCTATCTACTAAAGCGCCAGTCCGACCACATTTGTTGCGCAAGATTGTCACGCCACGCATTGGACTCTGGTGAAGAGTCAGTGTTTTCTACATTGTCCTCTATTTCTTCGTTAGGTTCGGGTGCCTGGTTATCTAAGAGGGCCTCTAGTGGATCATTGGGCATCTCATTACGGATAAAGTTGTGAAGTAGGAATGAGGCCATTATCAATCTTGTTTGGACTTTGATTGGGTAGTAAGTACAGCTGCGAAATATTCCCCACCGCATTTCCATGACACCAAAAGCACGTTCTATCACATTCCTTGCCCTAGTATGACGCATATTAAAGTGCTCTTGGTAATTTTGAGGTTGAACGGACGACTGACCCCAGTCGTTCAAGTGATAACGGAATCCCCGATATGGAGTTAAAAACCCCTCGCTGTTTGCATATCCGTTATCACACAGATAATACTGACCTGTCATGTCAAAAACACAGGTCACGCTAAACTCAATTAAAAGGAAAATGGTTTACTAAACCTCCACAAATAGAAAGGGGTAGAAAGTACCCTTCGGGACTCGTAAACCGTGTGGCCTATGGATAGCGTTTCTTAGTATTCTAGCATCTGCAGCTGAGCCCTCCCAGCCCGGTTGAACGTAAGTGAACCGCATATCTGGATCACAGGCTGCTAGTACGTTTGTGCATATTTGACCCTTTCTTGTCCTATATCGACCCTTATCTACTTTCCGAACTCTAACGGGAACGAAAGTACCATCTAGTGCACCTAGACAACCCTAAAAGCCATTACATGAATTCAAAGTGTTAGAGCAAACCCCTCTGGGGCAGTTTGAATATTGTGTAATAGCCTTTGTGTGAATGTGATTATAAACTAATTGCCTTCAATATTCGAAAAATAAAAGCTTTCAAGAACCTTACCTTGAACCACTTCCACCTGGGATTTGTACAATCATCAGGTATTGGCTTGGGAGTGACCAAAAGCAGGGGATACAATTTCAATACGGCCTTCAAGACTAGGTGAATATAATGCGAGACTGTTTGACCGGACCTATTGAAGTCAAATTTCACGACGCAATTTTTTATATGATGACCCAAGGTGTTTAAAAACATTGCCACCTGTTCCTCGACACTAACGTATTTATTATCGGCTAAACCCCCTAATTCTCGTAGCAAAAAACATAGTCTAGCGAAAGTGTTCATGTCAATCCTACAATTTTGAATACACGTTGAATCCCTTAGCTTTATCATCCTGTTTAGGTGGCTTACTTGGTCCGGTATTTTTTCTATCATATTATCGCTCAACGTACACCGACCGTTTTCTCTTCCTACTTAATTTGTTTTCAATTATAGCTAGTAATACTAACAGAGTTAGAATTGTATCCATTAAGTTCTCCCGAACCATACAAAATACAGCTAGCTTCTTTCGAACCATCCGCGACATCACTTCAGCAAAAATAGAAGAATTAACAAATCTGCATTATTAAACCACAATTAGATATATAAAGCAAAATTGGCAAGTGGAAACGAACCGAACGATCAAATGAATTATGTCATTTCGCGTCTTATTACGTGGCCTACACAATTTTTTTCATGTTTCCTAAACCCGGGCAATGTACCAATACATTCTGGTTTAACAGAGAAAAAGATGAAGCAAATTAATCCCAGCTAAGGATCGAACACAACAATGCATTCATTCATAAAATTGGACTGCATAATATTTTGTATCAATATCATAAACCTGATGCAACGCATGACTAGGCATTTTAGCATACCTCCTTAAACAAAATAATTTCAAATTGATAATCTGTACACCAGAATGTAATCTGTGAGGAAGTGATCAATTTCATCAAGTGAGCTATACAATGTAATAGGATGTGTCTAGAATGTGGAACCGGAATCAGAATGTGAAGAACCGGATGAATGAACTGGGTTTTAGCATGAAGAAGTGGATCTGTGCAGGGAAAACCGGGTTCAGGGTTGTTGAGCATAACCGTCAGTTGTGACGAGTTCGTTTCAGATTTGTGACGGAATAAACCGTCACATTTGTCCGGTAGCAGCTGTCACCTTCAATCAGTTAGAACTTCCTGGGTAGTTACATTCGAGCTGCAAGACCTATATCATTGAAAAGCTCTCTTCAAGGAGAAGTTCACCACGTCGAGCAATTTCCAGTTTTCTTAGATTACAGAGAGAATTTGAGAGTGATAGTTATTCTGCCCTAATTTGTTCCAGAATTGGGCATATTCATTTTTTGAGTGTGATTTCTGTAATTGGTTGGATATCTTAGTGAATTGAGGTGTGCCTGGCCTCCGTGGATGTAGTTCATCTTGAACGAACCACGTAAAACGATTGTGTGATTCATTTTGTTTTCAGTTCTGCGCAAAGTACTCTTCGGCCACAACTCTGGCCGAACTGTTGTGTGTTTTTCAAGTTGATTGTCTTCGAACTCATTCCAGATTCTTGGTGTTGTGTGTTTGGGAGTTGATTTGTCTAACAAGTGGCGCCGTCTGTGGGAATCAACTCGCACAAGTCAAAGAAGAGGAGGAATGGCTGGTATGAAGATGGATTTTGAGAAATTTACTGGAAGGAATGATTTCACATTGTGGAAGATCAAGATGAATGCAGTCCTGGTTCACAATGGCCTTGATCTTGCATTGTTACCTCTGGAATCATGGGAAGAAACTGAGAAACCTAAGTTTGCAGCAGTGGATAAGAAGGCCCTAAGTCTTATCTTCTTGTGCTTGGGTGATAAACCATTGAGGGAGGTTTCAAGATGCAGGAGTTCAGTAGAAGCATGGAGGAGATTGGAAGAACTGTATCAATCCAAGTCAGTTTCCAACAAGCTGTTCCTGAAGCAGAAGATGTTGGCCTTCAAAATCACAGAAGACAAGGTAATTTCTGATCAACTTGATGAGTTCATTAAGATGATTGAAGAATTGGAAGATCTGGATGTGAAACTGGAGGAGGATGACAAGGCATTGATGGTGTTAAACATTCTTCCAAAATCCATGGAAAGCTTTAAGGATGCCTTGATGTATGGAAGAGATGAGCAGCTGTCCTATGATGGAATAGTGAAGGCTCTGAGGTAAAAATGCTTTCAGACTCAAGGAGACAAAGGCATGGTGCAACCTGGAGAAGGCTTGAATGTCAAATTCAAGAAACCATGGCAAGGCAAGAAGGGTCAAAATGCTAAGGATCCAAAGTCAGGGGATTCAAATCCTAAGAAAGGAAATGACTGGGTTGAGAAGAGGAAATGCTTCAAGTGTAAACAGCCAGGTCACTTGAAGAAGGATTGTCCTAAGAAGAATAAGAAAGCAGGTAATCAAGGGGCAGAAGCTGCTGCCATTGATCACCAACAAGACCCTCCAGAAGTGTTAAATATTACTGATTCAAGAATGGTGAAGGAATGGGTCCTGGACACAGGGTGCTCTTTTCATATGTGTCCTCATCAGGCCTGGTTTAATGAACTGAAGAAAGAAGATGGTGGAAATGTTCTCCTGGGAAATGACCAATCCTGTAAGGTCAAAGGAGTGGGATCAGTGAGCATTAGAATGTTTGATGGTGTGGTCAGAATCATCTCAAATGTTAGGTATGTTCCTGGCCTTAAAAGGAATCTTCTATCTCTGGGTTCTTTGGTAACCAGTGGATGTCAGTTTAGCTCAGTAGATGGATTCTTGAATATCACAAAACATGGAAAAATGGTGATAAAAGGAAGACAGCATAATGGACTATTCATCCTGATTGGTTCACCTATTGTTGGAAGTATAGATATGGTCTTGAACAATTCTGAGATTGCTAAATGGCATAAGAGGCTTGGACACATAGGAGAAAAAGGACTTAAGGAATTGGCAAAGAGTGGAGTTATTGGGAATCTGGGAAATCAAGAACTGGAGTTCTGTAATCAATGTGCTCTGGGCAAGTCCAAGAAGTTGCCCTATGGAAAGGGAGTTCATACAACTCAAGAACCATTAGATTATGTTCACTCTGACATATGGGGTCCTGCCAGAACAAAATCTCATGGTGGTGCCAGATATTTCATGTCCTTGATTGATGACTACAGCAGAAAAGTATGGATCATGTTACTGAAGAACAAGAGTGATGCCTTTCATAAGTTCAAAACATGGTTGATCCAACTGGAAAATGTCAAAGGGAAGAAGCTGAAGCACCTGAGGACTGATAATGGACTGGAGTATCTCTCTACAGAGTTTACAAATTTCTGTGAAGAAAGAGGAATCAAGAGACACAGGACTGTGCCAATGAATCCTCAACAGAATGGAGTTGCAGAAAGGTTTAACAGGACTCTTCTTGAAAGAGTGAGGTGTATGCTGTTGAATGCTGGGTTGCCAAAGGTGTTTTGGGGAGAAACCATTGCTACAGCATGCTATCTTATTAACAGATCACCCTCATCAGTGATTGGGTTCAAAACACCTGAAGAGGTGTGGAGTGGACAAAAACCAAGCTATGAAGGGTTAAGGGTGTTTGGATGTCTTGCCTTTGCCCACATCAGGCAAGACAAATTAGATGCAAGGGCTCTCAGATGTGTATTTCTTGGATATCCGGATGGAATTAAGGGTTACAGATTGTGGTGCCTAGAACAAGGAAATCAGAAGATAATCACAAGTAGAGATGTGAAGTTTAATGAGAATGTGATGGCCTATACTTCTACAGGCTCTAAGGAAGAATTTGATGCTGCAAAAGAAGCAGAGGAGATATCAATTCAGGTGGAGCAACCTGCAGAAGACAATCACACACCTCAACCACACACAGAAGTACAAGACAGTGATTCATCATCTGAAGAAGAAACACAAACTGGACCAGCTCAAAGCATCAGGGGATACAACATTGGAAGGGATAGGCCTAGAAGAACAATCAACAGGCCTGATTTCTATGGACAAGCTGGAAGTGTTTACTATGCCTTAAGTGTTGCTGAAGACCTGGAATCACAAGAACCTAGCAGCTTTCAAGAAGCACTAGATTGTGGAGAAGGTGAACACTGGATACAGGCAATGACTGAAGAAATGGAGTCCCTGGAAAAGAACAAGACCTGGATATTGGTGGAGAAACCAAAAGGTCAGAAGCTGGTAAGCTCTAAGTGGATATACAAGAAGAAACTAGAAACTGCAGGGTCCAAGCAGGTGAGATTTAAAGCAAGGTTGGTAGCCAGGGGCTTTACACAAAGAGAAGGAATTGATTACAATGAAGTCTTCTCTCCTGTAGTAAAGCATTGCTCAATCAGATTGCTTTTATCAAAGGTCACACAGGAGGACATGGAACTACAACAGCTGGATGTAAAGACAGCATTCTTACATGGAGAACTCAATGAGGAAATCTATATGAAACAGCCAGAAGGTTTTGTTATTCCTGGGAAAGAAGACAAAGTATGTTTGCTGAAGAAGTCACTATATGGACTTAAACAAAGTCCAAGACAGTGGAACAAGAGGTTCAATGACTTCATGATCAGTGCTGGTTTTGTAAGAAGCCTTTATGACAGTTGTGTTTACTTGAACAAAGTTTCAAAGCAAGATAAAGTTTTTCTTCTATTGTATGTGGATGATATGTTAATTGCTAGCAAGAACAAGGAGAGAATACAATGGTTGAAGGATAGACTTAATGCTGAGTTTGACATGAAGGATCTGGGAGAAGCTAAGAAGATTTTGGGAATGAACATTCTAAGAAATAGAGAAGCTGGAGTGCTGTGGTTATCTCAGAGACAATACCTTCAGAAAGTGTTGGAGAGGTTTCATATGCATGAAGCTAAACCTCTCTCTACTCCAGTCAACTTACAGAAGAAACTTTCCAAAGATCAATGCCCAAATACTGAAGATGAGATTATTCAGATGAGCAATATCCCATATGCAAGTGGGGTTGGAAGTCTTATGTATGGAATGATCTGCAGTAGACCTGATTTGGCATATGCTGTATCTTTGGTAAGTAGATTCATGTCAAATCCAGGAGTTGAACACTGGGAAGCTTTGAAACATGTGATGAGGTATCTAAAAGGATCAGTGAACATGTCACTGAAATTTGAGAAGAAAGCAGGTGGAGGTACTGTTGCATTGGAGGGGTTTGCTGATTCTGATTTTGCAGCAAATGTGGACACAAGGAAGTCGATCTCTGGATTTGTGTTTACCTTATATGGGACAGCCATCAGCTGGAGGAGTGCACAACAATCTGTTGTGGCACTATCAACTACAGAAGCAGAATATATCTCTTTAACTGAAGCTATCAAAGAATCAATTTGGCTGAAAGGGGTGTTGAGAGATTTATCAAGCAGAAGTGTGTAGTAATCTACTGTGATAATCAAAGTGCTTTACACCTTGTGAAACATCAAGCATTTCATGAGAGGTCAAAACACATTGATGTGAGGTTACATTTTGCTAGAGATGTCATAGATTCTGGGTCTGTGGAGGTGAAGAAGGTGCATACTTTGCATAATCCTGCGGATTTTCTTACAAAGGGTGTACCAGGTAACAAAGTGGATCATTGCTCGAGCTTGCTGCAGCTTGAGCAGTGTCATGAAGAGCAGTAACTGAAGTGCAGTGATGAGGCAGGGATGAGGCATACTTGATTCATTGAGGTGGAGATTTGTGAGGAAGTGATCAATTTCATCAAGTGAGCTATACAATGTAATAGGATGTGTCTAGAATGTGGAACCGGAATCAGAATGTGAAGAACCGGATGAATGAACCGGGTTTTAGCATGAAGAAGTGGATCTGTGCAGGGAAAACCGGGTTCATGGTTGTTGAGCATAACCGTCAGTTGTGACGAGTTCGTTTCAGATTTGTGACGGAATAAACCGTCACATTTGTCCGGTAGCAGCTGTCACCTTCAATCAGTTAGAACTTCCTGGGTAGTTACATTCGAGCTGCAAGACCTATATCATTGAAAAGCTCTCTTCAAGGAGAAGTTCACCACGTCGAGCAATTTCCAGTTTTCTTAGATTACAGAGAGAATTTGAGAGTGATAGTTATTCTGCCCTAATTTGTTCCAGAATTGGGCATATTCATTTTTTGAGTGTGATTTCTGTAATTGGTTGGATATCTTAGTGAATTGAGGTGTGCCTGGCCTCCGTGGATGTAGTTCATCTTGAACGAACCACGTGAAACGATTGTGTGATTCATTTTGTTTTCAGTTCTGCGCAAAGTACTCTTCGGCCACAACTCTGGCCGAACTGTTGTGTGTTTTTCAAGTTGATTGTCTTCGAACTCATTCCAGATTCTTGGTGTTGTGTGTTTGGGAGTTGATTTGTCTAACATAATCAAATCTCAACATAAGAGGAACAAATCAAAGCAATTTATGACCTCGGAGCAGTGAAATTAAGTCAGAAATTCGATTTCAGTTCAACCCTATCTTCTACAAATCGTCGATTAAGAATCTCAATAAATAGAAAGACGAAAATCCAAGGAAAAAATTTAATAAATCTCCCTGTACCTAGGCCTTCGTATGAAGTCCGGCGTGCCGACTGACGAAACGGAGGGCTGAGTCTGAGATGCAGTTCTTCGTCGAATGTATGGCTGCAATCGAAACCTGGCTTTGAGAGCGGCTGCGCAAAAGTGCTGAACGAGCTTTTCTCTTCTCTCCGCTAGGGTTTCGTTTTTGAACGAGGGTATTAGGTGGATTTTGATTACGTGGACTCAGTATTAGAAAGTCGTATAAGACATCCGTCCAATTTGGGAGGATACCATATACGGGTTCATCCTGGCCAAATACAGGGCCCCTTGTTTAATTCCGTATGAGACATACGGGCTACCAAACAAAAGATTAAGTTGTATAACTCATAATATCTGCCCTAATACGGCCTACCAAACGAGCCGTTAAGTTAGTACCTTAACAAGAGATTAATAAGGTGGATTGGGTTAAGATATGGTAAGGGATGTTGAATAATCATATGGTGGGGTTCAGTAAGGGGATAATTGGACTGGGATGACTCCATTCGGATGTGGCATGATGTCACGTGGCGCACGTAGTGAGAATAATTAACTCGCGCACCGTGTGGCAAGCAATCGACTCCTTCGATTACTCCCGCCTCTCGATCGCACACGTTCGGACAGCTCGGCTGTTGCGACGCAATCACACCCGAAGGTGCTTTAGTGGCACAGCAAATTGGAAAGCTTGAAAGCTTAATTGTATTAATAAACGCAACAGCGATTACAGTATGAGCTTGTGGAGAGGGGGGCCTCCGACAACACTCGATCTCACGACAGCTTCAAATTTTCTCTTCCCCCCTATAATAGCGAAAAATAAAAATAGCCTACTGACAGTAGTAGACATTAAAAAGCCGAACACGCTGGCGAAAATTGAAAAGGGACCCTACAACATATATTTACAAATATTACAAAAGCCCTACACCTAAAGACTTGCATCCGTTGGTGAAGGTTGCGAGACAATTTGCCGACGGCCCAAAGTATGATAAGTTATCCTGGCGGCCCGGGCATAACAAGGGGCATCACGTGACAGCTCTCCCCCACCTGAGATGGCGACGTCCCCGGCGCCACTGAGGCCAGATAAGCATCAATGAGCGATTGGAACTCCTTAAGGTTCGTCGCCCGCTCCCAAGTAGCTTCTTCAGAACTGCAACCAAGCCACTTCACCAAGTACTCCCTGTGGATCTTCTTCCTCTTACCTGTATCTCGGTGACAAAGAATGGCTTCAGCCGCCCGTTTCTCTGTGTTGCGCGATAGGGTCATTTTTGGGCGGCGCAGTAGGTTGCGGGTGACATCCTCCGTGTCAGCCTAATATGGCTTCAGCTGGCTGACATGAAGAATATTGTGGATTCGCCACCAGGGAGGCAACGCTAGCCGGTAGGCTACCTTCCCTATCCTTTGAAGGATCAGCACAGGTCCGATATATTTCTGCATCAACCAAGGATCGCCGGTGCACGAAGATTTGCACAACCTTTGATCAGGGACCTTAACCAATACCTTATCCCCAACACGATACTCAACAAAGCGGCGTTTAAGATCCGCATACTTCTTCATCCGCTTCTGAGCTTTTTCGAGGCAACCACGGGCCAGATCAAGATTCTGCTTCTATTCAATAGAGAAATGCTGCGCAGGAGAAACTCTGGCACCACGCGGGGCGTCAATCGTGTGTGGGAGTAGCGGCTGTTGCCCGGTACAAATCTCGAAAGGGCTACTATTTGTGGTAGAGAACTTTTGAGCATGGAAGCACAACTGAGCAGCATCCAAGAGCTTCACCCAGTCCTTCTGATTAGCGCTTACGAAGTGTCGAAGATATTTCTCCAGCATCGAATTGAAGCACTCCGTCTGCCCGTCGGACTGTGGGTGGTAGCTTCAGCTCATGTTCAGTTTGGAGCCGAGTAGTTTGAAGAGCTCGGTCCAAAAGTTGCCAGTGAATCGGGAGTCCCGATCACTGACGATATCCCTTGCACCATTATAGGCCCTCGGAGAGCGTGACCCTTTTTCACTAGCAGTGGGGATGTTGCTCACCGCCCGCTGCAGCATCACAATCTGAAGTTGTGATTCCTCCCACTTCCAATTCGCATCCTCCAACTGGCGATGCACATCAACCGCATTGGATGCCCTCACGGCCTCCGCCAATGCGTTGCATGCCTGGCGACACTCATTGAGTTCGGCCTTTTGTTCCGACGCAAACCCTTCGAGTTCCACAACCTGTTCCTTGAGGATAGCATTTTCCTCCCTAAAATCAGCACACATTTCCTCCAACGATTTCAACCGCTGGTTAGCTTTGGGGCCTCGCCCCGTTTGGGATTCTTCCGTCATCCCGCCTCGGTCCCGGTCGTCAGGTCGAGGCTCTGATACCACCTGTCACGGGGCGCACGTAGTGAGAATAATTAACTCGCGCACCGTGTGGCAAGCAATCGACTCCTTCGATTACTCCCGCCTCTCGATCGCACACGTCGGACAGCTCGGTTGTTGCGACGCAATCACACCCGAAGGTGCTTTTGTGGCACAGCAAATTGGAAAGCTTGAAAGCTTGATTGTATTAATAAACGCAAAAACGATTACAGTATGAGCTTGTGGAGAGGGGGGCCTCCGACAACACTCGATCTCACGACAGCTTCAAATTTTCTCTTCCTCCCTATAATAGCGAAAAATAAAAATAGCCTACTGACAGTAGTAGACTTGAAAAGCCGAACACGCTGGCGAAAATTGAAAAGGGATCCTACAAAATATATTTACAAATATTACAAAAGCCCTACACCTAAAGACTTGCATCCGTTGGTGAAGGTTGCGGGACAATCTGCCGATGGCCCAAAGTATGATAAGTTATCCTGGAGTTATCCCGGCGGCCCGGGCATAACAAGGGGCATCCCGTGACACATGGGCCATCCTCAAGCGTATTTCATTTTACACCGGATGGCCCATTCCTCCATATCCACACCTTATTACCTACCTCACATTTTACAATTTCCAACACACCTTTTACAAATTCCAATACACCTTTTACAATTTCAGATGCACATCCTAACCTACTATACCCTTAAACTAAACTATCTTTTTGAATGTCCTGTCCATGAATGTGCCCCATCAAACGTGGTACAAACCACTACTTCCCAATCCAATTATCCCCTAAGCTATTGCACCAAAGAACATTTTTATGCCGTATGGTCAAGTCTCAAGATAATTAATATGGAATATAATTTATTTATTTTAAAGAAATTAGTACCATGTCCAATAGTTGTCTAGTCTGAAGTTCCTAATTTCTTGTATTTCAAAGCCTTAGTAGTGTGACTCGTGGTAAAAAATAATGTTTTATTGAAGCTTCACTGTTTTGCAATATGTATCACTAGTGATACAATTTTCCGATTAATAGAAATGTAATTAAAGAGCTACTAGTATTTTTCATCTGAAAACATTACAGGTTATTTGGCCATGATATGGTATGATTTGGTCAGAAAATTGTTTTGTCTTGACAAACACCAGAATTATTTATTTTGTTAATTGTGTTGTAATACAATCGACTATACTCGGAAAAAAATTATTCGATTATGAAGTGCTATGTTTTTTTAAAGAAGGCAGCTTTACCAATTTCTTTTCCACAATCATCGGATTAGTTTTTTTATTAAGTTTCAAAAATTCAGTTTTATACTACATTATTATTTGGAAATTGATAAAGCGCAATCCGGTATCCAGGAAACCTTAACGGAAAATTACGTAAACAATATGAAAACACACAAGATTTACGTGGTTCGATCCGGAGATCTACGTCCACGGGCAGAAAATCACTCTTGCCGAGGTGTTTCTTTCACTAGAACTTTTAGTTTACACGCAGTAATTCAGAATACAAAAGTGCGAACCCTAATTCAGAGTTCTTTTCACGTATTTATACTTAGCTTTCCTAAACCCTAACTGAACCCTAACAAACTTCCCATTTTTTCGCCCACTTCCCACTGCATGGCGGTTATGAACCGATCTTTAGCCTTGATTCGCGGAACAAACTACCCGCTGGGCCAACGCGCGTTCCTGGGCCTGCTGGGCCTACGCGTGGTGGGCCTTCACGTGCTTGCTGGGCCGATCAGTGGGCTTTAGTATTAGCCCGACCCGAGCTGATCGGGTTATCCCTATCAGATGCCCCCCCTAGCCGAAGCGAGGTAGGAGCTTCGGTTGTCACCGGGGTGGAACCGTAAGCAAGAAGGACCGGGGTCGCTGGCGGGCCGAAGTGTTTATGGAGGACTGAACATATCCGCGTCCCTGGGACTCTGCGGAGTCGTCAGCGGACGCGATGCCGAGCTAGGCCGAAGTGCATGGGGCATATAGCGAGATACCGAATTTCCCAGAAGCCAGAAACGCGTTGGAAGGATATGACAGCCCAGCCGAGGTGGAGGGTACACCGGAGCGAGTAGTCCGGCCAAAATGGAGGGAACACCGGAGTGTGGTAGTATAACCGAAGCGGAGAGTACGCCGGGGTGTAATTTGAATCTTCCTGACGAAGGGTGAGGCTGATGTGATTGGCGGCGCCATCATGAGAGAGAGGGATGTGAAGTGACGCTCTCTGCGAGTTCCAAGAAATCTGTTCCCCACGCGCCTCGGTAACTGTAAAGCGCGTGAAGAGCACGCATGAATTTCCATCATTGAATTTGAACAGGCTGCATCAGAGCCGTCGGTTTTTTGCATTTATATTGGGAATAACTGCACAGTAACTTTTCATCTTCTCCATTGCGATTCATCAGTTTAGAAAGCGGGAAAAAGAGGAAATCTGCATTCGTGATTCATCTCAGATCAAAATCTTCTCAAATCCACCTTTTCAAATTCCACCCAAGTAAGTATGTCTTCCTCTTCATCTTCTTCATCTTCTGCCTCATCTTCGGCCTCGATTGAAGAATTAGGGACTTCAAATACCCCATTAGACATCCCCCCCTATCATATCTCATTCCGGAGAGGAATGAGGTCAGGACCATAGACAGGGTCGACGGCCGGGAATGCAACGTTATGATGGTTGCTTTCTATCCGTGCGCGGATGAGGGTTTGGAGGTGTCTTCCGTGGCACTACGGATGTCGCGAGAGCAAATCGAGAGGGAACTCCCGTCGTTTTACCTTCCCTTCGACCTCGAGTACATAATCCCTAACCCCGAGGATAGGGCCTGTTGCCCACCGCAAGGGTTTATTACCGTATATATAGATCCCCTTAGAGTAGGCTTGAGATTGCCGCTGTGGGACATTGTCATCCGATTGTTGAAATACTACGGTATTGCCCTCTGCCAATTAGCGCCGAACGCAGTGAGGCAATTAGTTGGATTCACCGTGGTGTGTAAAAACGCCGGATTAGAACCGACTGTAGAGCTCTTTAGGTTCTTCTACCAACTAAAAAACTTCGGGAAGTCCAAGGGGTGGTATTCTTTTAGTCCCCGAGCCCGAGGAGGGTTCAAGGTTTAGAACCCGAGCAAAGTAGAGGGGTGGAAGGAGAGGTTCATATTCATTAGGAATAAAATAGCTCTCCCGAAGTGGAGGAGTGACGAGGTATAGGATACCGCCCCCGTGGAGAGCCCGGGGGCCGAAGTGAAGCATACATTTCGGACAGTGGGGACTTTCAAAACCCTCTGTTCCGAGGAGGAATTGGAGAAGGCAGGGCTTAGTCTGTATTATTCAGGCAATGGAGCCGGAAGAGGGTAGGAGTTCTTTTTGTTGCTGTTTAAACTTGTCATTTTGCGCAAAACTAACCATAACCCTTGTATGCAGTGGGACGCTTCGGAAAGCAACCAGCAGCAGGAAGCCCCGCTAAGACTGCAGCGGCCAAGAAGAAGGGGAAAGCCGCTGAGGTGTCTCCCCGGGGGAAGATGCCACCCAGTGCGCGACCAGCGGCGGGGTCTGACGAGCGGGGTATGTCGGCGGAGCCATCTCCCGTGATGAAAAGGAGGCCGGAGCCTACCGGCACTCCGCTGGCACCGTCCAAAAGACCTCGAGTAGGGGAGAGTACGGAGGTAATACTCAAAACGCTGATCATTACTTTTACGTACACGAGGTGTATAGCATGAGGTCTGAGCTCGGTGTTGTGTTGTATTCAACTTATCCAGGTAGAACAGGCGACCCCCAGTAGGCTGGGGTTTGACGGCGCGGACGCCGAGAAGATTCTGCAGCTGGCCAGAGGAATCATAGAGGTTGGCCTGAAGAGCGAGGTGGAGGCCAGAGAAGAGCTGGCCGCGGCAGCGCGGGATCTTCGCGCGCAAAACGACAAGCTAGCTCAAGACTTAGCCGAGGCGCGTAAAAGGGCGTCTTTGGTCGAAGACGAAGTGGTGCGCTTGCGCAGTGTGGGGGCCGAGAACGCTGCTCTCCGGGGAGAAAATCTGCAGCTTCGGACGGAGATGGAGGCGCGGGAAGCCGCTGTGATCGAAGGGCAAGGAGCGATGCTGAAAGCGTTCGCCGAAAAATTATTACACACCAGCACGTTCCTTGACTTCCAGACGGAGTTTGTGGCAATAGGGGACAAAGCCACACGAGCCTTGGTGCTGGAGGAGGTGAAGGAGGCGTACCCGAATGTGGACATCAATCGTCCAGAATTCGGGTATGACTCTGAGGCGGTGGCCGAGGTGGAAAAGGCCTATTACGCCGCTCTAGCGAAGCTGCCGGAGTGGCCCCTGGTGAAGGCGCTCGGGGAGAAGAAGCAGCTTCTGACGGCCGCGGAAGTTGAAAACTGCGAGGTGGACCAGGACGAAGAATTCCTGGCATTCTGCCGCGGTGAGCTGGCCACCGCACCCCGGATCATTGAGCCCCCCCTCCCCCCCCCACAGATGGAGGTCGAAGCCCCAGCTGCGATCGAGGCCGTCGCAGCAACTGAAGAGACCGAGGGGTTGCCCGAAGAGACCGAGGCAGCTGAGCAGGAGGTCAGTTGATCTCCGCAAATTTAAAGTTGTACATTTTTAGAAATGTTAGGAATGATGTATTGGAACAACTGTACTCTTGCGATGTGAAATACAATTTCCTTTTTCTTAGACTCTTGCATTCTCGTTTACTTGCGTGGTCAATTTATGTCCGTTGTCGAACTGAATTCAACTTTTACATGCTTGAGAGTAATCGATCTGGTTGACTCTTATTATCGTCTAGAACACCGCGGAGCTATACGAAACTATAAAGGAGCTAATGCAATCACTTGAGTGGTTCCGCGGAGAAAAGAATCATCTGCAAATGCACGTAGTGCCAAAGCTGGAGAAGAAGGTAGCCTCGGCGGAGAGGAAAGTAGTTGAGGCCGAGGAGAAAGCCAAAGACTTCGAGATGAAATACCGAACTACAGCTGCCGAGATGAGCCGCGTCCGTGTTCATCAGAAGGAGTATGAGCGGATACTTTCGGAGTTCGGTCTTCTGACCTTTGAAGAAGTAGAGGAGCGGGTCGTGGAGATCCAAGGTGACATCGCAGCATTGATGTCGAGGAGCTCTGTTGAGTCATCGGAGCTCGTAAGGAAGCGAGAAGTACTCGAGCTGCTTCTGAGCATGTATGAAGGGCTCAAGGGCCGAGGCAGATGGAGGCCCTCTGCCGAGGAGTTTATTGCCAGTACAAGCCAGAGGCAAGGTACCCCGAAAGCGCCTCGGAAGGACAAGAAGACAAAGGGCAAGAAGAAACCCTCCGGACAGAGCAAAGGCATAGTTATCCGAGAGCCAGCTCCGGTGACCATAATTGAAGAAGAACCCCCGGTGGTTGCCGAGGAGGTAGTCGAGGAGCTGGCCCGGGAAATCGAAGTGATGGCTCCGGAGGAGTGGGACCCTGAGCAGTGGGCTCAGACCCCGAGGTCCGCGCCACAATCCAGCAATCGAGCACGGACTAGAGACGAAGTCCCTAGGCAAGCGCCCAGAGCGAGTCCTCGGCGAAGGGAGGCCCGAGGGGATAACAGAGCCGGAGCTCGAGGGTATGACAGAGCCGGAGCCCGGGGCCGAAGAACTTCGGGGTCCCGGAGGACGCAACAAAGATTGAGAAGCAGGCAGCAACGCCGGAGCGCTGAGTATTGGCTCGGAGGCCGGAGATAATGGCTTTCTCCTTTGTGTTGTTGTGTCCTCGTTTTGTTTTGCTGTTTTTTTTTTTTCTTATGTAAAAAAACTTCTTGGTGTTGTAATATTCAAAAGATAATAAAACTGTTGTAGTGTGTACAAACGTGTTAAGGAGAGTAATAGGTTACGAACCATTTTAATTGGGTGTTCGGGAACACGACAGGAAAAATTATGAATTGTGTTAATTGAGTGTTCGGGAACACAGTATGTTAAATCCAATCTCCCCGGACGGATCAGGCGGGAGTAACACCTCCCCGGACGGATCTGGCGGGAGTAAACACTTCTCCGGTTAAACAGACGAGAAAGTGATATGAGTCCAGGGACTAATATGCAAATCTCCTCGGATGGACCGAGAGAGAGAGATTTAATTGTCCGGAGACTAGTAATGATAATATGATTACGTTAGGGCGTCCCCGTAACGTAAAGGATAACACAGCAAGATATGCAAAGAAATAATTTTTATTCAATGATAATTGCCGGAGCAAACGCAAAAGTACAAAGAGAGATAATAACTATAAAAGAAATTAAAGATAAGATAGTACTTGAGATGTGGCCTTCACAGATAGAAACGCCTCAAGTTAGTGACGTGCCAGCCTCGGGGAATCGGGGTCCCGTTGAGATGTTCAAGCTGATAGGATCCAGAGTCGTGTACAACAACGACTCGGTAGGGACCTTCCCAAGAAGCGTGCAATTTCCCTTCGGGGGCAGCTTTGCTGGCTGAGTTGAGCCGAAGAACTAAGTCCCCGACATTGAACTGAGTACCTCGGACCCGGAGGTTATGATACCGGGCTGCTCGTTGTTTACATCTGGCCTGTTGAATGAATGATTGATCCCGGCGATCTTCAAGCTCATCCAAATTTGCCCGTAGAGCCTCGTCATTATCCTCGGGAACCAATGTGAGGAGGCGGGGGCTTGGCACACTGATTTCAGCAGGGATTACGGCTTCAGAACCGTAAGTAAGACTGTAAGGAGTCTCCCCGGTAGATGTATGCGGTGTTGTGCGATAAGCCCATAGGACTTGTGGAAGGTTTTCAGCCCAGAGACCCTTGGCATTATCCAGGCGCTTTTTTATTCCCGTGAGCAGTGTCCGATTGGTTAATTCAACCTGCCCGTTGGCTTGAGGGTGAGCGACCGAAGTGAAAATCTGTTTGATGTGGAGCTCCTCACACCATGACCGGAATGGATCATTGGCAAACTGTTTACCATTGTCTGAGATGATAGTGCTCGGGATGCCGAAGCGACAAACAATATTGCGCCACACAAATTTCAAGATATTCTGACCAGTAATGGCTGTAAGTGGTTCGGCTTCGACCCACTTAGTGAAGTAGTCTACGGCAACGACCAGGAACTTCAATCCTCCCGGAGGAACGGGGAATGGGCCAACAATGTCGATACCCCACTGAATAAACGGCCACGCACTCTGGATTCCAGTGAGCTCGGTCTGTGGCAGATGCTTTACACGGGAGTGCAGCTGGCACTTGTTGCATTTGGTCACTAAGTCGTGAGCATCGTTGAACAGGGTTGGCCAATAGTATCCCCAGCGGAGAACTTTCTTGGCTAATGTCCGGGAGACGATATGGCTGGCACAGGCTCCTTCGTGAACCTCCCGCAGAACTTGAGTAGCTTCGGCAGGAGCAAGACACCGGAGACTCGGTTGTAGGTACGACCGCCGGTATAAGACTCCATCCTGAATGGAGTATTTGGGTGCTTTGAGGACAACTTGCCGAGCTAGTAGCTTGTCAGTGGGCAAGATTCCATCTCGGAGATATTGGATGATAGGAGTCATCCAATTCGGGTCACTGTCGGTCAATACTGAAACTATGGCCTCGTGAATTGCTGGATGGGATAGGTCTTCGACCATGATATCCGGAGATATATTTGTTTGGACCGCGGAGGCCAACTTGCTGAGTGCGTCTGCTCTTGTATTTTGAGCACGCGGTATTTTCTGGATAATAACTGTATCAAAAGTTGACATGAGCTTGAGTGTTAGAGCACGATACCTGACCAGTGTTTCATCTTTGGCGACATAAGTCCCCTGAATTTGTCTGGATACGATCTCGGAGTCCGTGAAGAGATCAAGATGACGAACACCCAAGGATTGAGCGAGCCGGAGCCTGGCGAGAACTGCCTCGTACTCCGCTTCATTATTGGTCACCTTAAACTTAAACCGGATGACGTATTTAACTTCAACCTCCTCGGGGTCGATGAGAAGCAGCCCGGCTCCACTTCCTCGATCCGTGGATGCTCCATCCACGAATAGTTGCCACTTCCGGGGTGAAGGAGCGAGGGTAACGTGGTGATGTGTATCATCGTCTACGGGAGACTCATGATTGTCTCCCGGGGCTTCGGCCAGAAAGTTGGCGAGTGCTTGACCCTTAATTGCTCGGCGGGGGAGAAACTGAATGTCATATTCACCTAACTCAATAGCCCACTTGGCGAGGCGCCCAGACACCTCGGGTTTTACAAGAATCTGGCGTATGGGGTGATTGGTTAGAACTCGTATCTCACGTCCTTGGAAGTATGGCCGAAGACGCCGAGCTGCCATAACAAGGGCCAAAGCGGTTTTCTCTAGCGCGGAATATCGCGTCTCTGCCCCGTGAAGTACTCGGCTTGCGAAGTACACGGGATGCTGAACGCCATCGATTTCTCGTACGAGAGCTGCGCTAATAGCTTCCTCGGCGGAAGCCAAATACAGGTAGAGCGGCTCTCCGGGGAGAGGAACTGACAAAGTGGGCAGCTGCTGTATATGGCGTTTCAAAGCTTCAAAAGCCTCGGTACACTCCGGGGTCCACTCAAAGGACTTCGCCTGTCTTAAGATTTTAAAGAATGGGAGCTGGCGCTCCGCCGCTTTTGACAAGAATCTATTTAAGGCCGCCAAACCACCTGTGAGGCGTTGAACGTCCCTGAATGTTTTTGGTGGCTGCAAATCTAACACATCACGGAGTTTGGCCAGATTGGCCTGCAGGCCGTTTTGCGAAACCATATAACCGAGAAACTTCCCGGAGCCAACACCGAAAGTGCATTTCGCTGGATTGAGTCGCAAGTTATAGCGCCGCAGAGTGTGCAATGTTTCGGCAATGTCTTGCGCACATGAAGGATGGGAGGAGCTTTTGATGACCAGGTCATCGACGTAAACCTCAACGTTACGACCAATCTGGTCGTGAAAAACACAGTCCATGAGACATTGATAGGTGGCTCCAGCGTTCTTGAGCCCGAAGGGCAATTTCTTAAAAGCGTAGCACCCAAAGGCAGTGATAAATGCCGTTTTGAAGGCATCCTGCGGATCCATAAAAATCTGATGATATCCCTTGTATAGATCTAGGAAGCAAAGTGCCACGTACCCCGTAATGGCTTCGGCCTTTTGGTCGATGGAGGGCAGAGGATAATAGTCTTTTGGGCAGTGTTTATTGAGATCGGAGAAGTCGACATACATCCGCCATGCCCCACTGGTTTTTGTCACCATTACCGGATTGGATAGCCAAGAGGGGTAAAATACTTCGAACAAGATGTCCGCATCCAAGAGTTGCTTTACCTCGATTCGAATGGCCTCATTTCGCTCTGGAGCGAACTTCCTCTGCTTTTGCTGGATTGGCTTTACGCTAGGATCAATGTTCAGCTTGTGCGTTATTATATCGGGAGAGACCCCGGGCATATCTAGTGGGGACCATGCGAAAACATCGGAATATTCTCGCAAGGTCCGAATTATAGCCTGATGTAACCATGGCACATCCACGGCTCCTACAGTTACAGTCTGCTCCGGCTTGGACGGATCAAGCGGTACTTGAGTGGTGGCATCCCCCAACAAGGTACATTCTTGGGGTTCCAGAGTTGATGATACTACCTGAAGCTGCTGTTTGGGAGGAGCTTTAGCGGTCTTTTTGAGTGCCACGTACATACACTCCTTTGAAACCCGCTGACTTCCGCGGATAGCCACTTCGCCATGCGAGGTGGGAAACTTTAGCGCGAGGTGATACGTGGAGCAAATGGCTTTGGCGGGGGTGAGCCAGTCCCGGCCCAATATCATGTTGTACGGTGACGGGGAATTCACCACATAAAAGTCCACGAAATAGTTTTTATCTTCGGATATGTACCTAGAGTCGCCGGGAGGGTGATGACACCTTCTGGCTGGACTTCACCCTGAGTGAAAGTTTGCAGGGGCCCGGGGGCCGGCTGAAGTTGTTCCCGAGGAATCCCCATCCTTTGGAAACAGTCGGAAAATATAACACTCACCGCGGCCCCATTATCCACGAAGACCCGCCTTACTGTTATGTTGGCTACAGTCATGTCGATGACAATAGCGTCAGTGTGAGGTGTTATCTCCGGAACCGGGTCTCTGTCCGTGAAGCTGACAGTCTCGGACTGATGGAGGCGTTTATGACGTGGCTCCTCGGGAGGAGGACGTCGAGCCTCTGCTTCAAGGCATGTCGCGAAGCCCCAGTAGGGAGAGCCCCATATATCACGTTTATCACGTGAGGGGGTGCATTGTTTTCGGGTCCTCCCGGAGGAGGTGGTGGCGGAGGGAGACGCGGTTGCTGGCGATTGCCAGAATCTTGCCGTGCGTAGTTATTGGGCCCCGGCCGGTTATTCTGCCACGGTGGTCGATTTTGTTGTGTACCGCGGTCATGATATCCGCGATTATTGGATGACTCCCCATTCTGACCTGTCCGGGGCTTATCATCGGTCCGCGCAATGTATTGGCGCAAGAATCCTTTCCTCAGGCACTCCTCGATTTCTTTGCCAAGTTCTCGGCACTCCTCTGTCTCGTGCCCATGATCTCGGTGGTACGCACACCACTTTCCACGATTCCTCTTCTCGGGAGGCGCAGTCATCCGCGGACAAGGTCGCAGATCGTTTTTGTGGATAGAAAGGATTTCAACTCGTGACTTCGTCAATGGAGTCAATTGTGGAATATCACCTCGGGATTCTGAACGCCCCGGGGTCAGGCGGGAAAATGCACTAGGTCGAGTACTAGGCCCGGTTTGTGCTTTATCGGATTGCCGCTTGCTAGCGTGCTTCTCTCGCTTCTGGCGAGTCTGCTCCTCGGCCTTAGCAAATTTGCACACTGTTTTGAACAGTGCTCGAGTTGTGACCGGTGTGTTCCGAACTAACTCGGTGTAAAGTGCTCCGGGACGGAGTCCATTCATAAATGGGTTGATGACTTCGTCGTCGGGGCAATTTCCCACCTTGAGACTTACCGCTGTGAAGTGGTCCAGAAATTGCGTAACGGTTTCACCTTCCCGCTGTTCCATGTTCATGACATCGGCCAGGGTGGCCATGGGCTTCGCCCGTGCTTCGAACCGTGCCCAAAAGTGCTCGGCGAGTTCTCTGAAGGAGGATACGCTATTGCGTGGGAGAGAATCAAACCAAACCCGAGCTTCATCCTGTAAGTACTCAGGGAAAATCTTACAGTACTGAAGGGATGTAATGTTATCATGGCTAAGCATGCTGTGCCTAAAAGCTCCAAGAAAATTGGCCGGATCTCCGGTGCCATTGTAAGGTGGTATGGCTGGCCGTTTGAACCCTTCGGGAAGGGAGATGGCCATGATTTCCTGGGAGAACGGTGTGATGATATCTCCATTGACATCAAGACCCAGAATTCTGTCCAGTTCAACATTGCGTTGAACTTGCTCATACTCTTGAAGAACTAGAGCATGAGAATTGGCATAGCGAACTCTCTTAGCCGCATTAAGTGGACGGCGGCGATCCACATCAGTAGGTTCCTCATTGCGAGGTCGTGATTCATTAGAACTCCCATGGTCCTCGGAAGAACCAGGTCGTTCCCGTCGTCGAGCCTGACGCCCGCGGTGCCCCGGGTCCTGTTGATCACGTGAGCGGGGTGGAGGCACCACGGGATTAGCATTATGGCCGGCAGGCCCTGCGGCAGGCTCCGCGGGATGTAGGCGATTAACTGCCCAATCTTGAAGAACATGTGCATGCTCTTGTAAGAAAGCCTGGAGCAGTTCTGGGGTAATTTGAATGTTAACCGGGGGTTGAGCAGCAGCAAGATTAGGATTTTGCAGGTCTTGAGGGGGTGGAGGGTTTTGATTGCCCTGATGATTAGATGTACTCCCTGCCGGCAATTGCCTCGGCGGCAAAATTTGATCCACGGGTGGATCCTGAGTAGATTGATCACCGTGGCGAGATTGATTCAAACGTGTTGTCACCATGATTCTTGAATGCGATGTAAACGTCAAAAATTATTGGTTAAAGCTTTCCCACAGACGGCGCCAATTGATAAAGCGCAATCCGGTATCCAGGAAACCTTAACGGAAAATTACGTAAACAATATGAAAACACACAAGATTTACGTGGTTCGATCCGGAGATCTACGTCCACGGGCAGAAAATCACTCTTGCCGAGGTGTTTCTTTCACTAGAACTTTTAGTTTACACGCAGTAATTCAGAATACAAAAGTGCGAACCCTAATTCAGAGTTCTTTTCACGTATTTATACATAGCTTTCCTAAACCCTAACTGAACCCTAACAAACTTCCCATATTTTCGCCCACTTCCCACTGCATGGCGGTTATGAACCGATCTTTAGCCTTGATTCGCGGAACAAACTACCCGCTGGGCCAACGCGCGTTCCTGGGCCTGCTGGGCCTACGCGTGGTGGGCCTTCACGTGCTTGCTGGGCCGATCAGTGGGCTTTAGTATTAGCCCGACCCGAGCTGATCGGGTTATCCCTATCAGAAATTATATGTGCTTTTATTTTTGTAGATAGTTTTAAGAAATTTTTGAAGAGTTTTGATTAACGTTGGCCTATGTAATATTTAGATTCTGAAAATATCGTGTAATAGTATTACAACCGAAAATACAGCTTGGGCCATGGTTTATTTATATAATTAGCGTTTCATATGTTACTTAGATAGACGTAGTACGTCAGATTTTTTTGCAAAGCCTTATTAATTTATAACGTATATGATGTTCCATACTTGACCCCAGTAGTGTGTGTTTCAGCGATAGAGATCTCTTGTTTTTATTTTCAATGTCGAGAATTGGACCCGCAATACCATATATTTGTTATGGTAAAAACTTGGGTGCATGAATGTATAATAGTGGTATTGTACCCTCCAATTGATTTAGATCGGTATTTTTGTTCGAATCGGTTTTTTTTTTTTTTCGGTTCGAACTGGTTTTTTTAATCTTCATCCAAAAAAAATTACTTTCTACTTATATTTTCAATTTTTTTTACTGTGAACTAGGTTTTTTCCAATTTTCGTGCAGTTTCTTCCAGTTTTCTTCAGGCAATTTTGTTCTTCGATTTTTTTTTTTTTTTTTTTTCCGTTTCAGTTGAGATTTCACGATTTACAGTCGAGCTTATTTTATGAGATTGGAGCGATTCACCATTGAATCCCTGTCGCGAATTTCTGAGTTTGAAAGCAAGTCCATCAGTGAAGGCAACAAAATTCCAGTAAGTTAGTTTGAGTATTCTTGTTGAAATTGAATTTCACTGTCTATTTCTTTAATCCTCAAAATATTTATTTTAGTTTGCAGTTCTTAAGAATTTCTATCTTCTTCGATTTTTTAAGAATAAATTGGACAATAATGGTGGATGGGTGTTGTGCTGTATACAGGGGGTTTGTGGTCATTTCCGTGCATTGATATTTTGTATTCTTAGGAGTTTTATTAATAACTGTAGAAAACATCAGTAAATATACTATTGTTGGGTTCTTTGAAGTTGATTTTGACAAGTTAATTAGTGTTGCATTGCATAGTTGAATTTGGAGATACAGTTTTTGTTTTATGTAGAGTTTTCTCATAATTGTGATGATGTGAACTTTAGGAACATGGTTAGTTTCTTTGTATTTAGACATCAGACATGAGAAAGATTGACGATGAGTTGTACGACGAGCTTAAAGGGACTGAGCTTCTTATTTCAGTCTTTGAACGTAGATTAGCCTTCTCTGTTCCTTTTGTTGTTCTTGCATTTCCATCATCAGGAATCTGTCTGCAGATTCTTTGCAATGTTTTATTCTGTAATTTCTTTATGAAAGAAAAGGGTCATTTTGATTAGCAAGTTTTTAAAATTTAACAAAAAAAGCTGCTGAAAGAACTGGAAAAAATAATAAAAAAACTGACCGATGAAGTCTAGATGCATTCTACCATAGATTATAAGGAATATTGATGCCCATAACATGTTTTGATGCAAGTTTTATTGTTAAGATATTTTTGTTTTTAACACCTTTGCAATTGCTTGTCGTGCATAATGCTATATTGATTTAGATTCCTGTACTGTTGGAATTTTATTAAGTTTTCTTAACCTTTATGTGGTCACAAGGATGATATAAGATACAAGGGAATTATTAATACCCATACCCATTAGAGGTATTTATATAGGAGTTGAATAATGATGGAAAATGAATTATATATGTGTAATTTCTCCTATGTGTGCTGTGTCTAAGAAATGAAAAAAACTAAATTGAACTATGTGTGCTGTGTCTAAGAAATGAAAAAAACTAAATTGATGAAATAGTAATCCAGTTATGATCTTTAATTAAGTTGATCCATATTGGAAACTAGAAGTGAATGCTTGAATTGAATCAAATTATTTATAATGAGCAATACAAATCGTAGTAGGAAAACAACGGAATATGTGACAAAAAGAATGCTACATATTAATGCATTGTTTGTTTGAAAGTACAAGTCGTGAAGTTTTTAAGTTGTCCTGCCATTAACTTTCTAGTTAATTTGTGTGGTAATACAAGCTTTTAAGTTGTTCAGTTTATGGGGTGAATGATATTGAAGTGAAAACTGTAGCATTCTTAACTTTTGCGAACGAAAATGAAGTAAATAGGCATAAAGTTTAACAGATTAAATGGAGAAGGTAAAAACATAAAACCAAATTACTTCATATATATTAGAAGTACTTTTGCCCTCCTTTAGGATGTTGAATTTAAGTTCTGTGATTAGCTTTTATTGAACTTCATATATATATATGTGATCTAGAGACTAGTCTTCCGCCTTACGTATTAAATAGTAGTACTTGTGACTTAAAGACCAGCTTGTAAACTACATAGTAAATCGTTGTAGTAGAGAGTTTTCTTGATTTCTTTTCTTCTTCTTTTTGTGGATGTGTGTGTTCCTTATAAATAGAAAAGAAAATTAATATTTGACTCATCCAATCTTCCATATGGCACATCTATGGATACTGGGTATATTTATGTTTAGGGTGTCTTTACTTATCACTTATTTTTTATTTGCAGTATACTTATTTTGTATATGCATTATATTTATTTTGCGTTTGCAGTATATTTTGTGTTGGAAACAAGTTTTAATGTGTTTTAATGTTATTGTTGACAGAAATGGCAGATAATAGTAAAGAATTGCCAAAGAAAAAGGGGCGTGTGAATGTGATGGCTCGCAAGATTTTTCCTCCAATTACAAATGTTACTAGATTCACTATTAAGGAACAATCTTCGAAGAAATCTACTGGTGGAAGTCCTGCGAAGGCCAAAGCTGTTGGCAAGAAAAATGTTGCTAATGAATCTGTTGAAAACAAAAATAAGAGAAATGAACGTTCTGAAGGTGATTTTGTTGAAGATCAAGCAAAAAAGAAAATGAAGGATAAAGAAAAAGTTGTTGAAGTTGAAGTTGGACAGAAAAAGAAAAATCAAGAGAAGGATATGAAGGGTAAAGAAAAAGTTGTTGAAGGAGAAGTTGGACAAAAAAAGAAAACTCAAGAGAAGGATATGAAGGGTAAAGAAAAAGTTGAAGGGGAAGTTGGGCACAAAAAGAAAAATTAAGAGAAGGATATGAAGGGGAAAGAAAAAATTGTTGAAGGGAAAGTTGGAGAAAAAAAGAAAAATCAAGAGAAGGGTAGTAAACCAAGATAATTTATTTTTAAGTAAGTTGGTCAATTTCGGGGTTGTTTACAGTAGTGTTATTGTGTTCTTGCAGTATAGTTATTTTGTGTTTAGAGTATACCTGTTGTGTTCTTATAGTAGACCAAGGTAATTTATTTTTCAGTAAGTTGGCCAATTTCGGGGTTGTGCACGGTCATAAACCGTGCACGACATCAGTAAGTTGGCCAATTTTGGGGTCGTGCACGGTCATGACCGTGCAGGGCTGCATGGTCCGTGCATGACCTGGTACACAATATAATTCTTTTGTGTTTTTTGTAAAATTTTGTGGTTTTACAGTATACTTTTTTGTTTTGTTTATTGTATTCTTATTCTTTGTTTACAGTACAATTATTGTGTGTTTAACAGTAGTGTTATTGTGTTCTTGCAGTATAGTTATCTTATATTTGGATTATACTTATTGTGTGTTTACAGTAGTGCTATTGTATTCTTGCAGTATAGTTATTTTGTGCTTACAGTATATTTGTTGTGTTGTTACAGTAGATTTATTGTATTCTTACAGTAGACTTATCATGTTCTTACAGTATAATTATTTTGTGTTTAGAGTATACTTGTTGTGTTCTTACAGTCGATTTATTGTATTTTGTTATTAACAATTTTATCTTTTTCAAATTTTCAGGCCGTTAAATTTCAGTGCAACACATCGACGATGTATAATATCATAGAGCAATTAAATGATGCCCAAAGAAAAGATGTTGAAAGTATTTATTTTGGGGGGTTATTGCATTTAAAGGTTAATAAGAATCGTGATGGTGGTATGCTGAAGTGGTTGGTATCCAATTTTGATCCTAGTAGTAGGATGCTAAAATTTGATAGTTTTCGTAAATTTCTTATTACCCCCGATGATGTGTATGATGTGTTCATGATCCCTAGAAATGAAGGTGTTGCTGTACCAACTTACTCATGGTCTAATTACAACCCTGATCTCCTAGTTAGGCTTGAAGCTGAGTATGGTATAGTGTCTAGTGCCCCACTTACCGTTTTAGATGATTTGTTTGCTAGTAGGTTAAGAAATGGGAGGATGATTTCAAAAGAATTTTCTTGTTATACATTTTTTGTTATTTCTTAGCCCCCTCACCCAATCGATTATTGATTGTTGGTGTTCTGAAAGCAACTGAGGATGTTAGTGTTATATCGACATTCAATTGGTGCAGTTATGTTCTTCAAAAGTTATGTCAGTTTGTTCATAATTATGTGAACAAACATGGTTCTTATGTAGGTGGTTGTATAGTTTTGTTACAAATCATCTACTTGCATAGGTTGAAGTAGGTAGGTTTGGCTGAGCCATTGAGTTTGCCTCTTATTCGTCATTGGACGGACACGAATTTGTTCAATAGATGTTCTGAAGAGGCAAAAGCGAAAGAATATGGTGTTGGCGAGTTGATTGTGGGTAAATACCCATTTTCTGAAAATGGGCGGGTCGTAGGATGTTCAACTAATGGTGCTTCTGGGAATCATGAGAGTGAAAAGGTTAAAGATTTGGGATACATTAAATTTTTCTTCTCAGACAAATTTTCTATCCCAAGTTCTGAGAAGAAAAATTTCTGAAATACACAATGCAACAACTAATGTAAGTTTATTTTTTGATGTTATGTTATAGTTTTATTAGTAATAATATATGTTATTATGTCTAGTAGTATGATTTTGTTGTTCATACAGTATATATGTTTTTCACAGTAGTGCATGTGTTGTTAATCTTATTGTGTATTTTCAGTATACTTTTTTTGAGTTTACAGTATACTTATTGTATGTTTACAGTATTCTTGTTATGTGTTTGCAGTATACATTTTTTGGGTTTATAATTTACTTACTGTGTGTTTACAGTATACGTATTGTGTGTTTACAATATACATATTTTGTATTTGTATTATACTTGTTAATATAATTATTTTATTGTTGCAGCGTCTTCATGAAGTCCTTCTCTTGTTCAAGAGGGATGTGTCAATAGTTTCCCAACACTAATGACAACATTGTTGGAAATTAAGAGATCTTCTATGCAAGATGCCAGGAATAGTTCAACCCCTGATACGTCAGATTCCCAGAAATTATTTGCTGATGAATAAGTCCATAAAATTATTGATGACGTCGTCAATAATTTTATGAAGTTTAAGACTATAGACTTTGATGCCCCTACGTTTAATATTCTCACCCCATCCCCTGAGGTTGCAAAATCTGCGGAAGATTTAGATGGTGATGATGAGTATGCATTTAGCGAAGAGTTGTGTGAGGCATTGAAGTCCCTTAGCGCCAGAAAAGGCAACCCAGTACCCAACTTAGATCTTGATTCTTTGGAGATTGATGAAACTCTTGGGTATTTGTCGCCGTTGCTGATTTCATACAAAGATTTGTTGACTTCTATGGATTCAAAGTAGAAAGAACTTGTAGACTATTGCTTGTTTATTGAAGATCCTATAATTGATAAGTAAGTGTAAATTTTTTTTACTGTATAATTATTTTTCTTTTATATTGTTATTGACACCGTATATCTTTTTCTTTTATAGGGTTGTTTGTTTTAGGTCTGGAAGCATCCATATGATTCCTAGACAAGATATGATATCTTTGAACCCATGCCAATAGATTTTTATATCTGTTGTTGACACATGGAGTTTAATTATAAATCGGGGAGAAGGTTCTCCAAATCAACGTACCCGATATGTTTTCAAACGAAGCATTCTGTGAGTAAATTGGTGACTGGGATAGGTGAGGCTGAGGACAATCACAAGGAACTTAAAAGGTCTTGGGAGCTGTGGGCAAATGGTGAAATAGACTTTTTAAAATCTGTTGATGTGGTTAGTTTTTGCAGTATCTTATTGTGTTTTTACAGTATATTTATTTTTCGTTTAGAGCATAGTTGTTGTGTTCATACAGTGTATTTATTTTCTGTTTAGAATTTAATAACACTATGCTTAATATTTGTTTAGAGTATACTTATTTTGTGTTTACAGTATATTTATTTTGTTCTTACAGTATATTTATTTGTGTTTTTTTTTTTAATATATTTCTTGTGTTTTATTGTAGATTTTTATGCCTTTTCTTCTTGAGGCTCATTATGCTTGTATTGCCTTTGATTTTGTGGATTCAAAGTTGCATTACTTGGATAACTGGAAGTACGATAGTGATGATAATATTTTTGTTCGAGCTGCTTTGATATTGGTAAGGAATAATTTATTTAATTCTTATAGTACAATATTTTAGACTTTGTAGTATACATGTTTTTAAGTCATCGTACATTTTTTTGTTTTTTTATAGCAACATGAAATGTCGGTATTTCTTGATCAAATTGGACATCCTAAAGCTACGGAAGTCCAGAGATATGAGTTTAATAATATGCCATTTAGATGGCAAACTAGGAAGCATGATCAAGACTGCGTTGTTTATATGATGCATCATATTATGCATTTTGACGATGTTGTATATTCAGAGCCGAATATGTTGAAGGTATACTTATTTTTTTTATAGTATTCTGATTGTGTGTTTCCAGTATTCTTATAATTCTGTGTTTGCAGTATATTTATAGTGTGTTTACAATATTCTTATTTTGTGGTTTTGTAGGCTAATTTTCATCGTGCTTTGCGTGCTGAAATATGCCGTGAAATTGTTCTCTCATCTATTAATGAAGTAAAGCAAGATGTTATTCAAGCTTTAAACATGTTCAATAAGGGGAAGCCCGCATACAGAGCAAGGATTGCAGAAAAAAAAAGAAGCAAGATGCCTCTAAAAGAGGTAAAGATGCTGCAAAGAAAGTTCATCTTCGAAAGTAGAAAACGAAAGTTCGTAAATGAAATTTAAATATTAGTAGTAGAAGGTTTGATGTTTTTTTGTTGATGAATTTGTAAAGACTCCTAACTTTTGTTTTGGGGATTGATGCGTTGGCTGCATACTTCTAGAATGTTTTTAAATGTTTCTAGATGTCAAGATTTGTTTTTGTTATCTTATATGCTTTTTTTTCTTTAATAGCAATGTACTACAAAAAATATATATATATATTCTAAATATTCACTATAAGGCAATATATCGTCTACTACAAGTTAATATTGTATATACTGAAATATTGTAAAAATATATTTATTATAGAAAAATATACTACAACACAATAAGTCTACCGGAGGAATACAATAAGTCTACTCTAACAGAAAATAATAATACTACAAGAATAAAATAAGTTTACTGTAAAAACACAATAGGTCTACTCTAAATGCAAAATAAATATACTGGAAGAACACAGTAAATCTACTGCAAGAACATAAGTTGTCTCGGCCGAGACAGATGATCAGTGAAAGCCATATTTTGGCCGAGACAGATGATCAGTGAACACAATAAGTCTAGTCTAAACACAAAACGATATACTGCAAGAACACAATAAATCTACTGTAAGTGAACATTAAATATACTATAGTTCAACATACTTCTATAAGTGATCATTAGATATATACTGTAAGGTAATATGTGAAATACTATAAGTGAAAATTATATATACTGTAAATGTTGTTTTCAACATTGAATAAAAACTAACATTAAGCATAAACAACATTGTTCTTTTAAACTGAATAACAATGTTATTGATTGAACAATATTCATGAAAAAGATGTATTCACTACATATAACTAAATGAGACGAACATTCGGTGTTTTTGAACCAAATTCATTGTTATTGATTTCAACTGGTTCTCTTGCTTTCTTTTTCTTCATTTTTCAAGTGGATTTTTCGCTCTTCGTGCCTTCCTCCCCTTTGTTGTTGATTGGACTGGATCTTGTATGGTGTCAAATGGCTCGATTGGATCAACTGATTATGAATTCTCGAAGAAAGTATCAATAACTTTCTTATCGCGCACATATGCTTCTTCCATAATTCTTCTTGTTTCTTCATGATCTTGGCTTCTCAATATCAAATTATAGCAGTTCCATACCAACTCATGCCTCCATTGAATTTTGACTTGATGACTTTCTGTGCTTGCATTTGATTTGCTACCTTTCTCCCAGAAACTTGATTTCGCCATTTTTGTCTATCTCTTTTTTATTTAAAATTCTGGAATGTTTTAGACCGAATTTATATGAAATACTCTCAAGTAATGGTAACATAAAATTCCACACTCTTCAATTTTTTTGCAACGGTATGAAATTAAATTCATTTTGTTGTCATATATAAACGTGCTTCTCTTATTATCATCTGTACTTGATGAAACCTGATATATCAATGTACTGTCTTGGCTTCCAAAGGAGAATAACTCGAGATGCATTTTTGGAATTCCTCTTCAAAATCTTTGAAATTTTTTGTGGTATATCTCTGTTAGGAAATATTAAACATACTATAATCAAATATAGAATATACTGTAAGGCAACATATCGCATGCTATAAGTTCAGATTATATATACTGTAAGGCAGTATTCATTATACATGAACATAATAAAAACATACTATCAGGCATCATATCACATACTATAAGTTAAGATTATATATACTGTAAGACAGTATTCATCACACATAAACATACTTTACATATACTGTAAGATTATATATACCTCTGAAGTTTGTTTTATGACCCCCGTCATTGGTAAATTTGAGTCGGGTTTTGATGTCAAACATATGCACTCATCAAATTTTTTCGTGCTTCTCCAACTTTTAACTATTTCTTTGAAGATACAATAGAAATCAGTCAAACTTGTTGTTTTCTTCGCATTGTATGAAATCACTCTATTTGTACTTTCACTTCTTTGGGATGAGCGTATTCCAGCAGAAAATAAATTTTTGCTCAATGCAGTCCACCATTTGTCCTTTAGATTGTACAATCTTGCAAACCACTCATTTTCATTAAGCTTGTATATTGATATCATATTGTTCCAACAATCTTCAAATTCAATTTCATTAACACACCCTGATAAGCACTTGTTGAATATGTCCTTGAATATGGTGTTACCTTGCAAATGTGCAAACCTTGTTATCGCATTTTGATATAGATGCCATTGGCAAAGGCGATGTCTTGAATCAGGGAAAACCTACATTGTATAAAAGTTTCTGTTAACATATTAAAACCTACTAAACACAATAAGTCTGTCTACTCTAAAAACAAAAAAAGTATACTGTAAGAACATAATAAGTCTACTGTAAGAACACAATAAATATACTCCAAACACAAAAAAACTACATTGTGAACCAGTTCGTGCACGGACCGTGCAGCCCTGCACGGTCGTGACCGTGCACGACCCCGAAAATGGCCAACTTACTGATTTCGTGCATGGACCGTGCAGCCTTGCACGGTCATGACCGTGCACAACCCCCCAATTGGCTAACTTATATTGCAAGAACACAATAAGTCTACTTTAAGTGAAATTAAATACACTGTAATCATTACACTACTATAAGTGAACATTAAATATATTGTAAGATATTATATGGTATATTATAAGTGAACATTAAATATATTGTAAGGTAGTACCTTTTCAATTGCTTTTGCAATTGCAAAATCTTTATCTGGAATATTGTGATTGGAGATTTCCCTCTCATTGATTTTTTTGAATGTGGTGAAAAGCCATTCAAATGATTCAACTTTCTCATCTGCTAGGAAGGCACATCCAAACATTACATTTTTTCAATGGTTGTTGATTCCTATAAAAGGAGCACAAACTAAGTTGTACTTGTTTGTTCTATATGTGGTGTAGAATATGAGAACATCACCAAAGACATCATAATCTTCCATCATCATTGAATCTCTCCAAAAGATGTTGCATAATCTGTCATCTTTCATTTTCACTTTGTAGAAAAAGTCTATCCTCTTCAATTTCTTCTTGTATCATGTCTATGGCAGTTTCTGCATCCCCCTCCCCCCTTATTAATTGCATTTTCACACGGTTTATGAAATTCAAATGACCGCTCTTGGTGTGCCCAACACTCTCTTCACCCCCAACCTCATATACCATGTATCGATAAGAATCCATTGGGCTTATTCCAGATTCAACCATATTTGCTATTGTTACTACCTTTTCTTCAGTGATTTTTCTCTCTGAACGATGCAAGTGATTTAGTTCTGGCCTGGTCAACTCATGATTGTGAAACATATTATGTTTCACAACTTCAAACTCCCCCTCTTGATTCTTTGATACTTTCATAAATGCTTCACAATTTGTTCTAATAGTTATTTTTCTCTTCCTCTGTCCCTTTGATTTTCTCATATCTCCAGCCTTAGCACACATAAATTCTTTTCCCACGAGCTCTCCTTTTGTTGAGAATCTATTTGTTGACTTTCTAACACTGAAACCTATGCTACGAGCATGCTTGCAGTATAAACTATACATCTCACAAAGTGTGCTTCTTTTAAATCCAAGTAGTGAACCAGATACATCAATTGTTTCATTGAGAAGATCTGTCAAAAAAAAAAAAAAAAAAAAGACAATAGACTAGGTAACTTAGAATGTACTGATATTGATAAGAAAGTATATTGTATTTTTTTTACCTTCATCATTGTTGTTGTTCAACAAATCATCTTCTGAACTTGATCTTTCAATTTCATGATCATTATCAAGTAGGATTAGATCTGAAACTGAAAATATTTTCAATTAATCATGTTTAATGATTTTTGTAGGTCAACATAATGTATATTGCAAGAACACAATACGTCTACCATAAACATAGAAAAATATATACTGCAAGAACACAATAAATGTACTGTAAGAACATAATAAGTCTACTCCAATCACAAGAAAACTATACTGCAAGAACACAATAAATATATTGTAAGAATACAACAAATATACGGTTCTTATACCTTTGTGGTTTCTTCGACCACTTTCTCATTATACAGTTCAATATCCATTGATTCATTTATTTGTTCTGTCAAAAATAAAGAAAATATTAAACATATACTATCAGGGATCAAATCAAATACTATAAGTGAAGATAATTCATACTATAAGCTAATATTAAACGTATACTATCAGGGATCATATCACGTACTATAATCGAAATTTATATATACTAGAATATTGGAAAAATAAAGCAGAATAAATAACGCATACTGTTGGTCAACATAATGTATACTATAAGCTAAGAATATTCATACTGTAAGTGAATATTAATACTACTGTGTTATGCAAATATATCACACAGTATATGCAAACACTATGGCCCTGTTTGTTTATGGCTGTAGGTGGCTGGAGTACTGTAGGCTGTGGGGAATATAGTGGAATATGGAGGTTGGAGTAAATAAGCGAGTGTTTGTTTATGTTGGTTGCATATTGGGTTGTGGGAGTGATTATAATATAAAAGGTGTTAAAATTGATTTGATGTGTGTAAGAGTTAGTTAGTGAATAATTAATTATTGATTAAAATGTGTATTGGGAATGATATTTGATTGGTGATGTGTGTAAGAGTATGTGAGGCAGTGTTCAATGTCATCAAGTGAGCTATATTTTGAAATAGGATGTGTCTAGAATGTGGAACCGGGTTCAGGGAGTGAAGAACCGGTTGGATAAACCGGGTTTTAACGTGAAGAAGCAAGTCTGTACAGGAAAAACCGGGTTCGGGGTTGTTGAGCATAACCGTCAGTTGTGACGAGGTGGTTTCAGCTTTGTGACGGAATAAACCGTCACATTTGTCCGGTAGCAGCAGTCGTCTTCAATCAGTTAGAACTTCCTGGGTAGTTACATTCGAGCTACAAGACCTATATCATTGGAACGCTCTCTTCCTGAAGAACAACACTACGTCGAGCAATTTCCAGTTTTCTTAGATTACAGAGAGAATTTGAGAGTGATAGTATTTCTGCCCTAATTTGTTCCAGAATTGGGCATATTCATTTCTGAGTGTGATTTCTGTAATTGATTGAATATCTTAGTGAATTGAGGTGTGCCTGGCCTCCGTGGATGTAGTTCATCTTGAACGAACCACGTAAAAAGATTGTGTGATTCATTTTGTTTTCAGTTCTGCGCAAAGTACTCTTCGGCCACAACTCTGGCCGAACTGTTGTGTGTTTTTCAAACGGTTTGTCTTCGAACTCATTCCAGATTCTTGGTGTTGTGTGTTTGGGAGTTGATTTGTCTAACAAGTGGCGCCGTCTGTGGGAATCAACTCGCACAAGTCAAAGAAGAGGAGGAATGGCTGGTATGAAGATGGATTTTGAGAAGTTTACTGGAAGAAATGACTTCACATTGTGGAAGATCAAGATGAATGCAGTCCTGGTTCACAATGGTCTTGATCTTGCATTGTTACCTCTGGAATCATGGGAAGAAACTGAGAAACCTAAGTTTGCAGCAGTGGATAAGAAGGCCCTAAGTCTTATCTTCTTGTGCTTGGGTGATAAACCGTTGAGGGAGGTTTCAAGATGTAAGAGTTCCTTAGAAGCATGGAGGAGATTGGAAGAACTGTATCAATCCAAGTCAGTATCCAACAAGCTGTTCCTGAAGCAGAAGATGTTGGCCTTCAAAATCACAGAAGACAAGGTAATTTCTGATCAACTTGATGAGTTCATTAAGATGATTGAAGAATTGGAGGATCTGGATGTGAAACTGGAGGAAGATGACAAGGCATTGATGGTGTTAAACATTCTTCCAAAGTCCATGGAAAGCTTCAAGGATGCCTTGATGTATGGAAGAGATGAGCAGCTGTCCTATGATGGAATAGTGAAGGCTCTGAGATCAAAATGTTTTCAGACTCAAGGAGACAAAGGCATGGTGCAACCTGGAGAAGGCTTGAATGTAAAATTCAAGAAACCATGGCAAGGCAAGAAGGGTCAAAATGCTAAGGATCCAAAGTCAGGGGACTCAAATTCTAAGAAGGGAAATGACTGGGTTGAGAAGAGGAAATGCTTCAAGTGCAAACAGCCAGGTCACTTGAAGAAGGATTGTCCTAAGAAGAATAAGAAAGCAGGTAATCAAGGGGCAGAAGATGCTGCCATTGATCACCAACAAGACCCTCCAGAAGTGTTAAATGTTACTGATTCAAGAATGGTGAAGGAATGGGTCCTGGACACAGGGTGTTCTTTTCATATGTGTCCTCATCAGTCCTGGTTTAATGAACTGAAGAAAGAAGATGGTGGAAATGTTCTCCTGGGAAATGACCAATCCTGTAAGGTCAAAGGAGTGGGATCAGTGAGCATTAGAATGTTTGATGGTGTGGTCAGAATCATCTCAAATGTTAGGTATGTTCCTGGCCTTAAAAGGAATCTTCTATCTCTGGGTTCTTTGGTAACCAGTGGATGTCAGTTTAGCTCAGTAGAGGGATTCTTGCATATCACAAAACATGGCAAAATGGTGATAAAAGGAAGACAGCATAATGGACTATTTATCCTGATTGGTTCACCTATTGTTGGAAGTGTAGATGTGGTCTTGAACAATACTGAGATTGCTAAATGGCATAAGAGACTGGGGCACATAGGAGTAAAGGGACTGAAAGAATTGGAAAGGAGTGGAGTAATTGGAAATCTGGGAAATCAAGAACTAGAGTTCTGTGATCAGTGTGCTCTGGGCAAGTCCAAGAAGCTGCCCTATGGAAAGGGAGTTCATACAACTCAAGAACCGTTAGATTATGTTCACTCTGACATATGGGGTCCTGCAAGAACAGAATCTCATGGTGGTGCCAAATATTTCATGTCCTTAATTGATGACTACAGCAGAAAGGTATGGATCATGTTGCTGAAGAACAAGAGTGATGCTTTTCATAAGTTCAAAACATGGTTGATCCAACTGGAAAATGTCAAAGGGAAGAAGCTGAAGCACTTGAGGACTGATAATGGACTGGAGTACCTCTCTACAGAGTTTACAAACTTCTGTGAAGCAAGAGGAATCAAGAGACACAGGACTGTGCCAATGAATCCTCAACAGAATGGAGTTGCAGAAAGGTTTAACAGGACTCTTCTTGAAAGAGTAAGGTGTATGCTGTTGGATGCTGGGTTGCCAAAGGTGTTTTGGGGAGAAACTATTGCTACAACATGCTATCTTATTAACAGATCACCCTCATCAGTGATTGGGTTCAAAACACCTGAAGAGGTGTGGAGTGGACAGAAACCAAGTTATGAAGGATTAAGGGTGTTTGGGTGTCTTGCTTATGCCCACATCAAGCAAGACAAATTAGATGCAAGGGCTCTCAGATGTGTGTTTCTTGGATATCCGGATGGGATTAAGGGTTACAGATTGTGGTGCCTAGAACAAGGAAATCAGAAGATAATCACAAGTAGAGATGTGAAGTTTAATGAGAATGTGATGGCCTATACTTCTACAGGCTCTAAGGAAGAATTTGATGCTGCAAAAGAAGCAGAGGAGATATCAATTCAGGTGGAGCAACCTGCAGAAGACAATCACACACCTCAACCACACACAGAAGCACAAGACAGTGATTCATCATCTGAAGAAGAAACACAAACTGGACCAGCTCAAAATATCAGGGAATACAGCATTGGAAGGGATAGGCCTAGAAGACAAATCAACAGACCTGATTTCTATGGCCAAGCAGGGAGTGTATATTATGCCTTAAGTGTTGCTGAAGACCTGGAATCACAAGAGCCTAGCAGCTTTCAAGAAGCATTAGATTGTGAGGAAGGAGAACACTGGATACAGGTAATGACTGAAGAAATGGAGTCTCTGGAAAGGAATAAGACCTGGATACTGGTGGAGAAACCAAAAGGTCAGAAACTTGTGAGCTCCAAGTGGATATACAAGAAGAAACTAGAAACTGCAGGGTCCAAAAAGGTGAGGTTTAAAGCAAGGTTGGTAGCCAGGGGCTTTACACAAAGAGAAGGAATTGATTACAATGAGGTCTTCTCCCCTGTGGTAAAGCATTGCTCAATCAGATTGCTCCTATCAAAGGTCACTCAGGAGGACATGGAACTGCAACAACTGGATGTAAAGACAGCATTCTTACATGGAGAACTCAATGAGGAAATCTATATGAAACAGCCAGAAGGCTTTGTCATTCCTGGGAAGGAAGACAAAGTGTGTTTGTTAAAGAAGTCACTATATGGACTTAAACAAAGTCCTAGACAATGGAACAAGAGGTTCAATGACTTCATGATCAGTGCTGGTTTTGTGAGAAGCCTTTATGACAGCTGTGTTTACTTCAACAAAGTTTCAAAGCAAGATAAAGTTTTCCTTCTATTGTATGTGGATGACATGCTAATTGCTAGCAGAAACAAGGAGAGAGTACAATGGTTGAAGGATAGGCTTAATGCTGAGTTTGATATGAAGGACCTGGGAGAGGCAAAGAAGATATTGGGAATGAACATTCTAAGAGACAGAGAAGCTGGAGTGCTGTGGTTATCTCAGAGACAATACCTTCAGAAAGTGTTGGAGAAGTTTCATATGCATGAAGCTAAACCCCTCTCTACTCCAGTCAACTTACAGAAGAAACTTTCCAAAGATCAATGTCCAAATACTGAAGAGGAGATTATACAGATGAGCAATATCCCATATGCAAGTGGGGTTGGAAGTCTTATGCATGGAATGATCTGCAGCAGACCTGATTTGGCATATGCTGTATCTTTGGTAAGTAGATTCATGTCAAATCCAGGAGCTGAACACTGGGAAGCCTTGAAACATGTGATGAGGTATCTAAAAGGATCAGTGAACTTGTCACTGAAATTTGAGAAGAAAGCAGATGGAGGTACTGTTGCATTGGAGGGGTTTGCTGATTCTGACTTTGCAGCAAACGTGGACACAAGGAAGTCAATCTCTGGATTTGTGTTTACCTTATATGGGACAGCCATTAGCTGGAGGAGTGCACAACAATCTGTTGTGGCACTATCAACTACAGAAGCAGAATATATCTCTTTAACAGAAGCTATCAAAGAGTCAATCTGGTTGAAAGGGGTGTTAAGAGACTTGGACATCAAGCAGAAGTGTGTAGTTATCTACTGTGATAATCAAAGTGCATTACACCTTGTGAAACATCAAGCATTTCATGAAAGGTCAAAACACATTGATGTGAGGTTACATTTTGCTAGAGATGTCATAGATTCTGGGTCTGTGGAGGTGAAGAAGGTGCATACTTTGCATAATCCTGCTGATTTTCTTACAAAGGGTGTACCTGGTAACAAAGTGGAGCATTGCTCGAGCTTGCTGCAGCTTGAGCAGTGTCATGAAGAGCAATAACTGAAGTGCAGTGATGAGGCAGAAAACAGGTGTACTTGATTCATTGAGGTGGAGATTTGTGAGGCAGTGTTCAATGTCATCAAGTGAGCTATATTTTGAAATAGGATGTGTCTAGAATGTGGAACCGGGTTCAGGGAGTGAAGAACCGGTTGGATAAACTGGGTTTTAACGTGAAGAAGCAAGTCTGTACAGGAAAAACCGGGTTCGGGGTTGTTGAGCATAACCGTCAGTTGTGACGAGGTGGTTTCAGCTTTGTGACGGAATAAACCGTCACATTTGTCCGGTAGCAGCAGTCGTCTTCAATCAGTTAGAACTTCCTGGGTAGTTACATTCGAGCTACAAGACCTATATCATTGGAACGCTCTCTTCCTGAAGAACAACACTACGTCGAGCAATTTCCAGTTTTCTTAGATTACAGAGAGAATTTGAGAGTGATAGTATTTCTGCCCTAATTTGTTCCAGAATTGGGCATATTCATTTCTGAGTGTGATTTCTGTAATTGATTGAATATCTTAGTGAATTGAGGTGTGCCTGGCCTCCGTGGATGTAGTTCATCTTGAACGAACCACGTAAAAAGATTGTGTGATTCATTTTGTTTTCAGTTCTGCGCAAAGTACTCTTCGGCCACAACTCTGGCCGAACTGTTGTGTGTTTTTCAAACGGTTTGTCTTCGAACTCATTCCAGATTCTTGGTGTTGTGTGTTTGGGAGTTGATTTGTCTAACAGAGTAAATTAATGATTTGATGATGTGTGAAGATTGTGGGCAATTTATTGCCCACAACCGATGAACAAACACACAATGGGTTGGGCTCAATCCACAACCGATTGACCCAACCCTAAACAAACAGGGCCTATATATACTGCAATATTAGAAATAATAATAACGCAGTATACTGTTAAGCAATAAAAAGTCTATTGTCATGTACCTCTATGATTTTCTTGTACCACTTCAATATCCATAGCTACGAAAATATCAGAGAAAAGTTCTGAAAAGTATGACTAGTACATCTTCAAAGTTCTGAAACGTAAATATGAAAACTGTAAATATTTTTGATGTTATCTTCAATGCTAAATTGCACAAACAATAAAATAAAAAATATGAAAAGGTTACGTTCCTCAATTTTTCGAATCAAGTGAGAAGAACTAGGGTTGATTTTTTGCAGATTTTTTATGAAATCTTCATCTCTGACGACAGAAAATCGACGACTCTTTATCTATGAACTCAGCGCGAGTAGGGGATGAAGATCGCGTATGAAAATCGCCTGGTTTGAGTCGCTTATGAAAGGAAAATTGAACGATTCTAGTTTGCTGCCAACGGATTCGTCATTGCGTCGCGTATTAAAGGGAGAACGAAGGATTCTGGTTTGCTGGTGGTGACGGATTCGTGATCGCATGTGGCGGTTAATTTACTCTAGGATTTTTTTACCTAGTGGGCTTAATTTTACCCAATAGGTTAAAACTAGTATGTGGGCCCCATGTGATGTACATTAGTGTTAATGTGCATCATATGCACATAAGTCCTACTCTTATTAATAACTTATGTAGTTTTCTTTAGTGAATAAACTAGTACAATACCCGTGTAATACACGGGGCTTATATATAAATGTTTTTTTAAGTTCTTTGAAATGTGAAGGTATGGATATTAATTTTCATAAGTATTAACGAAACTAAAATGAATATATGAAAAATAATTTTAATATATGTATATATATAGACCCATTGTATGAAGAAAATGCTTTTATGACGATACAATATATTTGAAACAAAATGTGTAAGAAAAAATCATAAGTGAGTGTGACTTAATATAATCTAAAGTAATTTTTTGGTATATATATAAAATGAAATAAAATGAAGAATTAATAAAAAAATATTAAATAAATAAATAAATAAAATATATATAATGAAGTTAAAATTAAAGTTCTGTATTTATCTCTTTATTAGATGTATGATTAGGGGTGGCAATTTGCGACACGACCCGAACAACCCGACATGACCGAACCTGTATTTTGAGGGTTAGGGTCAACCCGAACTCGAACGAATAAGAAACAGGTCGAACCCGTCTGACCCGAAAAAAAATGTGGGTCGGGTCGGGTCAACCCCGCGGGTTGACCCGCAACCTGTTTAAAAAGGGCAAATTAAAAAGAAATTAAAATTAAACAACATATTTGATAAATAATCATAATAAATGCATAAACCCTATAAAACCTACTAATCACATTGCTGAATATTTGTTGTGGTAACTAATAATCATGTGAATGTATAGTCTAGAACCTATAGAAATCAATATTGTTTTGTCGTAAAGTGTTCTTCCATTCTGTTTTTCTTATAGCTCTTATATAACAAATTCTTACAAATCTAAGCATAATGGTCTATATATTCTTCTACAACTAATGTTTTTTTTTTTTATATAAGAGATGCGAGTATAAAACATTGATCAGTAAACAAAATATGCTTAGAAAAGTGCATGCAACAATTACATTTGGTATTTGTAAGAGTATGATAAATTTTACTAGTAAAAGAAATTCACTGGATGAACTTATAAAGATGAATTATCCAATTAACAAGATATTAGATATGTTCAACAAAATCTTAAAAAATGAGAGTGAGACAATGGGAGAGTGAGATAGTGAGAGTTTTTAGAATATTTTGGAAACTGCGTAATTTTGGCTTTTAGAGTTTTAATATGATAATTTTGTGTTGTATTGTTATTATGTGAGAATGTTGTTATTTTAGAATATTGTTATTGTGAGAGAAGTAGAAAATTAGAAATGATTTTTTTTTTAAAAAAAAAAAAAAAGGGGTTGAAAAATAGGTTGGCGGGTTGACCCGCAACCCGAACAGGTCGGGTTCGGGTTGCAGGTCTCGACCCGAATATGAAAACAGGTCGGGTTCGGGTGGGTAAATTTTTTGCAATAAGCAGGTCTCAACCCGACCCGCGAACCTGCAACCCGACCTGTTTGCCACCCCTATGTATGATACAATGTACTTCCTCCATTCCTTTTAATTGTTCCATTTGATCCAAAATATTGTTTCTTTTTAATTGTCACAATGACATTATATATTGATGTCATTTTACCTTATTTTTCCATCAATAACCCTAATAAATAAATAGAGAATTCTGACAGTGCAGTATTACAATTCTTGTAATTATAAACTCGTTAATTTATTATTTTGACTAAAATCAAAATACAGAGATATGATTGGCTCCTCTAAAATCAAGGAATAATGAATTTAATAAAATCAATGAGTTCTTATAATTAAGGGAGTTAATTATATAAAATGACATATTAATTAATGAAAAATTGATTTATATGAATGAATAAAATGAGACATATAAAAATGAATTGGAGAGAGAATCTCTTAGAATACATATTTAAATAAAAAATCTCTAAAGATAATTATATCTTGGTTATCCAAAATTTTTATAGTTTTCATTTTTGGATGAAATAATTTATAAATGTTGTTGGTTCAGAAGATGTACATGTAATAGTGTTTCAGTAATTATAATCACACTAGTTGTATCGCACTAGGGATGCAAACGAATCGAATCGAAGCGAATATTAAGAGATTCGATTCGAATTTGTGAAATTTGGCTTCGATTCGAATTCGATTCGATTCGTCAATCGAATTTTAAATCTGATTCGAATTCGATTCGAATTCTTTTCCGAATATATTCGATTTGATTCGTGATTCGTAAATTTAAAATTTTCAACAAAAAAAAAAATTGTTATTTAAAAAATATTCGATTCGAATTCGATTCGAAGTGAAATTTGTCTAGATTCGAAAATTAGAAACCATATGTTTTACTAAGAGAATTTGTATATATTTAATATTAAATATATTTTTATTTATTATAATTATATTATATATTTAATATTATATATATATATCGAATCGAATCGAATCGAATCATCGAATTTGACGAATCGAATACAGATATATTCAAATTCGATTCGAAATATTAACGAATATAAAATATGATTTGAATTCGATTTCGAATTCGAATTCTACCGAATCGAATCATCCTAAACGAATTCGAATCACGAATCGAATCAGTATAATTTGATTTGACTTGCATCCCTATATCCCACGGGCAACTTTTTGTCTATTTATTTATTTATCTTTTTGTTAAGTTGTAAAAGAAAAACAATAAAAAAAAAAAATATGAAGATACATGTACGGGGATGTAGTAGTATGTGCCAAGTCTGCTGTGATACATTCTTGGCCAGTCCATTCATTTAAATAGTGTAAAAATATTTTTGTTTAAGGGATTTATAGGGTATGATGTATATTGAAATTTGTAAAAGATGTGTTGGAATTTGTAAAGGTGATGTAAGTAATACGGTGTAGATGTACATGGAGGGATGAACCATCCGACTGTATATTATAATATGTTAGGGGATGGATCATGCTCCATCAGGATGATGATATCCCAAAACAAATATCTCATATGAAATGAGAAGCAATAATAATTGTAAAATAATAGTGTGATAATCATATCAAAAGAAAAAGAAAAAACATTAATAATTATAACATGGAAACAACATAACTAAATATAGTACTAACTTTATGGAATATAAAAAAAAAAAAAAAAAAAATCTATAAAATTCCACTGAATTTGGTGTTCCAATTATTATTTTATTTATTCATTTTATTTTATGTATACTAAAATTGTTGGCACTTATTATCAATTTTTTAAGTTGAAATAATGTTTTTCAATTTAATATATAATAATAATTGAATGTAACAACGACGTTTTCGAATGTAAGGTTCTAAAAAAATTGTTGCAGCTAAAGTCACGTTCATCAGAGCAATTAATTAGTGCGGAAATAAAGGAACACGTAAAAAGAAATCATTCACAATGCGGAACAATAGAAGAAACTGCAGTGTGGCTATTTATTTGAAAATTAAAGGGACCAAATTATTTAAACCAAAATGCTGAAAGACTAACATGTGTCCCTGCGAAAAAGAAGGGTTGTCATTGCGCTGTCCTTGTGACACGTGTAACTGGCGATTATGCTTTAATAGTGATAGGGATAACCCGATCAGCTCGGGTCGGGCTGATACTAAAGCCCACTGATCGGCCCAGCACACACAGGCCCACCACGCACGCGTTGGCCCAAAACGTAACCTGTTCCGCGAGTCAAGTCTGTTCCGCGACTCAAGGCCCATGATTATAGTGATTTAGTTAGGGTTTTGATTTGATAGTATAAATATGAGGAAAAAACTCTGATTTAGGGGTCGAACTCTGTAATCTAAATTACTCCGTGTAAACTCAAAGTTCTAGTAAAAGAAACACCCCGGCGATTGCCGTTTTCTGCCCGTGGACGTAGATCTCCGGATCGAACCACGTAATTCTTGTGTGTTTTTACATTATGTTTGCATAGATTATTGTTATAGTGCTTCGTTACCGGATTGCGCTTTATCAAATGGCGCCGTCTGTGGGAACCGAACTCTCTAGAATTTCTCTCTAGAGACGCCCACAATCTGCTCTTTTCTCTAACGTTCAAAATTCTGAAACTTCTCACAAATTTCATCCGATTTCAATATCGTTTGTGATTCTATGATGGATTTTAATTATATTCACTCTCATTTTCTTGAAATCGGAAGAATACGACCTGTTACAGTCTTCTCTCAAAAGTCCACTTAAAACTTCTCGGTCATTCACTTCTGCGTTGTCTTCTCCCTTGCCCAGTCGGACAGTGTGCTCCACCATTAAAGGAGCCATTTCCAATCCTCTGCAATTTTGGCCATGGGTGCCTGCTGATTCTATGGATCAAGTCTCTCTTAGACCGGCCTGAACCGACCTACCTTTAGTCGACCGGGCAGCAGTAACTGAGAAGTCTCTTCTTCTCTCCTGTTTCTCAATCTGGAACAGAACAAGTAACTTCACCCCGCAAGCTCCTCTTGGACGACGACCCATCTTCCCGAATAAAACAGGGCAGCAACCACAAACCTGAAATTCCTCTTCGACAAAGTACCATTGTAGACCGCAATGTAGCGGTGACGCCTTTCCGAACACACGCCTTTGATGGCTGCTGCGTCCAGCGCCTTTTCTCCTGGACCTCCTCCGTTCTGCCTCGAAATGACACGGACTAGGCATAATCATGATTTTCTCGCATCATATTTGGAGATTCCATCACTCCTACTCTCTTGAAGGATTTCTGAGGTTTCTTTGCAGTTTTAAATCAGTTCGCCACTCAAACAAATCCACAATCCAGGTATTTCTATTTACAACTTCGGAATCGACCTCTACTGTGACAATCATTTCTGTTCGTTTTGAGACAAAGTGTGTTCGATTTTCGATTTCGTTTTTCTAATCGCCACTGCTGGGATTAAGGCCTGTGTGCCATTTCGCTACTGCCGGGATTGAAGGCCTGTGTGCCATTTTTCTGCTGTGTATGCTATCATACTGCTGCTATTTTCTGTACTTTTCGATTTCGTTTTTCTGAATTGATTGATTGTGGAAGGCCTGTGAGCCGTCGCTGAAAGCTACTGCATTCGCTAGTTTCTGGAATTTGCTGCTACTGCTCCCTATTTCACTGATTTTTGTTGAATTAAAGAGGGCCTGTGTGCCGTTATTCTAAGCACAAAAAACTGATTTTATTGGTTACTTAAAGCTGCTACTAATCACTGGAATTTCTGTAATCTCTTGGCCATTTTTGTGGACTGATTTTTATTGCAAAACTCCCGGAGGCTTGTGTGCCAATATTTTGATATCCTGCTGGTGCTCTGATCCTAGCTGGTTTTGCAGCATTTCTATTTGTTTTTGTCCCCCACTAACTTATGGCGCAGAAAAACAAAAGCACCAACTCATTGGAGATTACCAAGCCTAATAATGGGCCCCACCCTAGCCATTCGGAAGAGTCGATCACTCTTGGATCAAAGGACTCATTCGCGGATGAGTCTTTGCTGGATTTGAATGGGCTTCAAGCCCCACCAGGTCGATGGCCTGGACTAGCTAATATCCAAAAACTCCCTACTTTTTGGAAAAAAGATTGCACAATCTCTCCCCCGATCCGTCCGGGGAGATTCGCGTCTCGTCTCCGGACAATTAAACCTCCGTCTTCGGACAATTAAATCTCTCCCCCGATCCTTTCGGGTAGATTCGCGTTTCATCTCCGGACAATTAAACCTTCGTCTCCGGACAATTAAATCTCTCCCCCGATCCGTCCGGGGAGATTCGCGTCTCGTCTCCGGACAATTAAACCTTCGTCTTTGGACAATTAAATCTCTCCCCCGATCCGTCCGGGGAGATTCGCATTTCGTCTCCGGACAATTAAACCTTCGTCTCCGGACAATTAAATCTCTCCCCCGACCCGTCCGGGGAGATTCGCGTCTCGTCTCCGGACAATTAAACCTTCGCCCGGACAATTAAACCTTCGTCTCCGGACAATTAAACCTCCGTCTCCGGACAGTCAAATCTCGCCCCCGATCCGTCCGGGGAGGTCCACATTGACAATGTCCATGTCGTGTTCCCGAACACCCGATAAAGAAGTTCTTATTTCTGGTCAATTATTTACGGCCTCCGAGCCAATATTCGGCGCTCCGGCGTTGAGATTTAGCGAGCCCAACGACTCGGCTGCGGAGTAGACCTCGGCCAGACTATCACACTCCGGTGATCCTTTTACCTCGGCCTCCGGATTCTCCACCGGGGCAGCATCAAGCACATCATCCCCCCTTCACCTCGGCCAGACTACTATCTTCTTCCGTTACACTTTATTGCTTTTGAGGAGATCGCGGTCTCGCTCTCACTTCGGTGGCATTCATTCTAGTTCGATTCAGCCTCCACAGACTCTGAACATCCAAAAACACTGCGGCTCGCCAGCGACCACGACTCATCTTCCCTACAGCTCCACCCCGGTTACAACCGAATCGCCCGAATAATATGGGCTCAGTCCGGTTTATGGCGTCGCCAATCACATCAACCTTACTCTTCGCCAGGAAGATTTAAATCACACTCCGGTGTTCCTTTCATTTTGGCCAGGCTACTGCACTCCGGTGTTCTCTTTACCTCGATCATAATACTACACTCCGGTTTATTCTCCACCTCGGCCAGCTTGCGCCGCGAAGGTCCCGTAGACGTGAATAGACCACGTCATCCACAAACACTTCGGCGCGCTCACAGCCCAACTTGCTTATGGCTCCACCCCGGTGTACCCTCCACCTCGGTCATACTACCACACTCCGGTGCTCCCTCCATTTTGGCCAGAATAATCACCCCGTTGTACCCTCCACCTCGGCCAGGTGGTCACATCCTTCCAACGCATCTTTTGCTTCTGAGAAGTTCGGTATCTCACTATATGCCCCGTGCACCTCGGCCTAGCTCGGCACTGCGTCCGCTAACTACTCGGCAGAGTCCCAGCGACGCGGATAGACTCAGTCCTGCATAAACACTTCGGCCTGCCAGCGACCCCGGTCCTCCTTGCTTACGGTTCCACCCCGGTGACAACCGAAGCTCCTACCTCGCTTCGGCTGGGGGGGGGGGGCATCTGATAGGGATAACCCGATCAGCTCGGGTCGGGCTGATACTAAAGCCCACTGATCGGCCCAGCACACACAGGCCCACCACGCACGCGTTGGCCCAAAACGTAACCTGTTCCGCGAGTCAAGTCTGTTCCGCGACTCAAGGCCCATGATTATAGGGATTTAGTTAGGGTTTTGATTTGATAGTATAAATATGAGGAAAAAACTCTGATTTAGGGGTCGAACTCTGTAATCTAAATTACTCCGTGTAAACTCAAAGTTCTAGTAAAAGAAACACCCCGGCGATTGCCGTTTTCTGCCCGTGGACGTAGATCTCCGGATCGAACCACGTAATTCTTGTGTGTTTTTACATTATGTTTGCATAGATTATTGTTATAGTGCTTCGTTACCGGATTGCGCTTTATCAAATAGTAAGTAGGATTTGTGGAGAATAGGAAGATTCAACGTGATAATTACCAAATTATATTGAAGTAGCGGCAGTTTTCATTTTTCATTAAGTGCCTCCTTAATTTTTTCTAAGCTTGACACATGGCATCAGCGGTCATTCTTTTAGTATACTACCTTCGTTTTTTTTTATGTCTTTTTAGCGTTAGTATTTTGTTTATAAATAAGTGTTATTTTATCTTTTTTTCTACATTTCTTCCAATAGTATTCTTATAATTACTCCTAAAAAACCTCTAATCATCTAATTTACCATATCTATATAATCTAATTAAGGGCTAATTTGTCTATTTTTTAATTCTTGAATTTCCTTATTCAAAGCTAAAAGAACATCGGAAAAGAACGGAGGTAGTATTAAAGATAAAGATGTTTATGTAGTCCACGAAAACCTAAAAATATGGAAATATATACGTATTAAGAGAGAAGAGCTAAATATTGCCAAAATGAAAAACAAAAAAACAAAAAAAAAAAACAAAAAACAAAAAACCTAAAAATTAATGAAAAAAATCCATATATAATACCAGCGAGAAATTGGATTGTCAAATGGGAAAAACAAAGTAGACAAAGTAGGATAGCTCAAGTGGCAGAACATCTACTACCTAGGCCTTTGGTCCTAGGTTCGAGTCACCGTGGGGGGGAGGGGAGGGTTTTTCTTTCTTTCTTAGATTAGGAGAAAAAAATTTAAAAAATGGGAAAAATTCGTTTTTGGTCCACTAATTTAGGGCGAGTCCAAAACTGGTCCACTAACTATGATATTATCAATTTTAGTCCAGTAACTTAAGACCGAGTCCAATTTGAGGACAAATTTCGCCGGAATTGACTAAGTTGGCCGGAATTACTCACGTGCAAGGCACGTGGTCGTTCAATTTGGGGCTTGCCGGCAATTTGTCCTCATATTGGACTCGGCCCTAAGTTACTGGACTAAAATTGATAATATCGTAGTTAGTGGACCAGTTTTGGACTCGTCCTAAGTTAGCGGACCAAAATCGAAAATTTTCCTTGTTTTGCCCCATAATCCAAATTTAATAGAATACGTTGATTCTTTATCATTTTTTTTTACCCAGATTCAAATAGTTCTTGCCTTGATTCAAATACTTGGAGATTTTGTAAGATACTTATATCAAAATTCAATCGTGGCAATCTTTTTTGTTACTCCAACACAAAATAGTGAGGATCCTCTGTTCGATTCTTTAATGGAGATTCAGTCAAACCACACCTCTTCTTGGTTTTGCGTGGTTTGATCTTCTTCAAAATCAGCCTCATCGGAATTTTTTCATCAGACATTTCCTGGATTTTGCGTTGTGACCCACACCACCATATTTTGTACACTTCTCAACACCTGAATCGGAAAGCCCCAAATTAAACGACCACGTACCTTGCACGTGTGTAAGTGTAGAAAACGTGGTGGTGTGGATCACAATGCAAAATCGAGAAAGTGTCCGATGAACAATTTCGATGAGGCTGATTTGGAAGAAGATCAAACTGCGCAAAACCAAGAAGAGGTATGGTTCGAATGAATCTCCAACTTTATATTAACGAATCGAATAGAGGATCCTCACTATTTTGTGTTGGAGTAACAAAAAAGATTGTCACGGTTGAGTTTTGATATAAGTATCTTACAAAATCTCCAACTATTTGAATCAAGGTAAAAAAAATGATAAAGAATCAATGTACTCTGTTAAATTTGGATTATGGGACAAAACAAGGAAAATTTTCGTTTTTGGTCCCTTAATTTAGGGCGAGTCCAAAACTTGTCCACTTACTACGATATTATCAATTTTAGTCCAGTAACTTAGGGCCAAGTTCAATATAAGGACAAATCGCCGGAAAGTCCCAAACTGAACGACCACGTGCCTTGCACGTGAATAATTCTGGCCAACTTAGTCAATTCCAGCGAAATTTGTCCTCAAATTGGACTCGCTCATAAGTTACTGGACTAAAATTGATAATATCATAGTTAGTGCACCAGTTTTAGACTCGCTTTAAGTTAGTGGACCAAAAACAGATTTTTCCCATTGTCAAATGACAAACAAAAAATGAAGAAATACCTAAAAGTAAGTATAAAATAAATAACCTATGCAATTTAATAAACCTATCGGTGTTTATCGTCGCTATATTTCATTTTATTTGAGAATCTATATCTATAGCTATATCTATATATATATATATATATATATATATATATATAAGTAAGGGCGTTAATGTCATTTTAACTTTTCCTCCAAAAATTTTACACCATACAATTGGTAAGTTTTTCTTATTTTTGGTAAATTCATAACTTTTTTTTTTTTTTTAAACACAAATAACTTTTTCATTTTTACTCCGACTTTTGTGCATAATATACCAAATCATTCATCTTTTTTCGATTATCGATTTGACATCCATATCACATATATTATAATAAGATATTTAATTTGAATAAACAGATTATTTGTTGGTTAATTATTTATGCTAGACTGATGTTTCACATGAATTGAGCTATGTTATTTTGGTTTGAGTTGCAACTAAAATTAGTAAAATAATTTCTTTTAAAAAAACATGAGAATTTTTTTTTACAAAAATACAACTAACCAATTTATTTTATTTGACATGAATTTTCAAATATTTGTGTTATTTTAGTTATGTAGGGAGAAGGGCCATTGTTTAAATAATGAAAGTCCTACTTTATTAAATCAAAGGCAAAAAAATCAATATCTATTTTATAATGAACTTATTATGTCATCAAATTTTGCTGATATTATTTTTTTTCACGAAAGTACTGAAGATTTGAGCATATGTATAATTGTGTATTAAATTATTATTAAAATTATTTATAATTACCTATTTATATTTTTAGTAATGCATATTTTGTTAAAATTACTCTTTTAAGGAAATTAATTCTTTGCAGCCTAAATTATGACATTTGTTACATTTTGCAATCTTTTTTAATTTTTAATTTTTACTAAAACTTCATTTATATGTTTTTACACTTTGTAAGCTAAATAATACTTTGTCGCATTAATCAACATCAAATGTTTTTTTACTCTTAACAATCTAAATAACATTGTTCGCACTAATCAGTTTTTAGCTTCAAATAAATAGACTATTTATAAGATAAATATAACATTTATATAAATAATTTACTATACCAAAATAAAATACAAAAATATTCAAATATTATGAAGAACTCACAGAATTTAATTTGTTATTCGAATTATTGAATAACTTTTGAATTTATTTTGCTGAAGTAATAATTTATTAAAAAAATATTAAGTATATTTAAAATCACCAAATGAAATGTTAAAAATTGCAAATGAAAAACTAACCTTAGAAAGAGAAACTTAAATATATATAATTAGAATTTGAAAGTTTAATTAGATCAATTAAAAAATATATATAAAATAAAAGCAGGGACATAAAGAAAAAAAGTATTAAACTTTACATTACATATGAAATATCGAAATAAAATATCATTGTTCCTTTTATTATTAATTTCATGGTTATTTTTAATTATTTATAGTTAGAATTTAAAAATTATTTTATAAATTAAAAAATCTATATATATTTATATATAAAAGTTACAATATGGACATTCTATAAGTAATAGTTTCCACCTAAAAATTTATACTGTGATTGGTAAGTTGTTGTCACATTTGGTTAGAATCAAAATTTATTTTATTTTCTAAAGTTTCAAATATCTTTTTTCATTTCTAATCTATTTATTATGTTTACTATATCAAATTAATCATCCTTTGATGATGTTTGATTTGACATCCATATAATAATAATAATAATAATAATAATAATAATAATAATAATAATAATAATAATAATAATAATAATAATAATAATAATAATAAAAACATTTTATTTAAAATATTATATCATTTGTTCGATGATTATTTGAGTAAGATTACAGTGTTTATTGTGGATTGTATAGTAAATCAATATTGGTTCGGAATAAAATTAAAAATCATTCAAGTAATTCTCTTTTACAAATTATTTTACATAATTATTTCATTAAAATCACAACTAATCAGTTTGTTTTATCCGATATGAATTGTCTCAATTTTTTTTCATTTATTACATTGAGAGAAAAATCAATGTATATATAATTGAATACATACTTTATAGAAGTAAAAACGATAGTTAATATTTGATTTATAATCAACGTATTAAATTATTAAATTTGCTAATATTTATTTGTTTTAATAATTATTTTTGTTGATAAATCACAAAACTATGACTTTTTGCTCATATATATAACCTAAACTCTGATGTTATATAAGTTGCAACTAAAATTTTTTTAAATAAGCAAAATTAATCAACTTGAACTATATTTTTTTAAGACTTTGTAACCTGAACAATAGTTGGTTACATTAACCAATATCAATTGTCTTTTTTTTTTCTTCTTCTTCTTTTTCTTTCCCACATTTTGCAACCTAATTAAGCAATTTCTTTTTTATATTAAACAATTTGTATCTTTAAGTGAATCTACTACTTACAATATAAATTAATTTAATTAAAACTTTTCAACATATATATGAAAGTATTAAGAAATATTGAAAAACTCATATGTTTTATTTTGTTATTTCAACTATTGAATAACTTTTGAATGTTATTTTTTTATTATTTGTATCTCTGAAATATCAAGTAAAGTATTAAAACTTGCAAATAAGATTTTTTAAAAGTAAATAGTTATAGATAAATTTAAACCTTTATTTAGATAAATTTAAATATTTAAAGTAAAATGGAAAAGAAATTAAAGATAAATAATTTTCTTATAACATTATTCATTTTTTCTTTAAAAATATGAATTAATATTTAGATATTGTTGTTTGGTGTATCATTAATAATTAATTAAGCTATATGCATATAGGTGAAGAATGATACATACCCACTAAATGTGTGTTTTGATTTTGTAATATCCCAAAATTTTAGTCTATTATTTAATTCTAAAATATTATTTTACGCGCTTGTATAAATAATTAGATATATAATTTATTACGTCATTTCAAAGTTGTGCATTGATATTTATTTTTACCACTAAAGTGGAATAAAAATATTATTATTTAAATTAAACCTAAAATCTTATAAATATAGATATTTGGGTCCGAACTAGAGAAAATTTTAGGACAGTATAGTCGGTCTGGTAGCTACTAATATTTATTTATTCTTTTGCCCAAATACAAGTAAGGAAGCCCATATAATTATTCGAGAATTTAACTATTCGGCCAAAATTTATTTTTACTTTATATTAAGTTCAGGTCAAACTAATTTCATTTATTTCCAAATCAAAATATTTATTTTGAGAAAATGATAATTGTTTCTTATTGTTATTTATGTTAACACCTGGATTTTTATATATTTATTCAATATTCCAATAAATTCATTTATTCATTTATTTATTAAATTGGGTTAACTCATTATATTTTTAATTCAAGGTTGGGTTACGACCTAACCACAATTTAACCCGTTTAATATTTTCATGCCACATAATATTGGGAATCATTGTTTAACTATTTCCAAACCCATTTGTTTGCAGTTTGATTATATTATTTATTATCCTTTTTTTTAAGCTCAATGTTTCAATAGGAAGATCATTCATTATAGTTTAGTCCATTTTAACAATCTTCCTGCTGTATCTGGTTTTTGTAAGATTTGTTGCAGGGGATAGTTTGTGAGTACCTTTATAGTATGCTCGTAGAAGTAAGGCCTTAATTTTCGCGCGGTGATTACCAATGCGTAAGCTAATTTCTCGACAGTGGTGTAACAGACCTCTTCTTCGTGTAAAGCCTGGCTCACATAGTCGACCAGATATTGTTGTCCTTCCTGACATCGAACGAGGACCGTGCTCACGGTCTCACTTGCTACGGTAAGATACAGATCGAGGGTTTCGCCGTCTAGGGCATTTGACAGAAGATGGGGTGATTGGAGAAACTCTTTTAATTTTTCAAAGGCTTGGACACAACGGTTGTCCCAGACGACCTCCTTTCCTTTCTTTATTGCTTGAAAGAATGGTTTGCACTTTTCAGACGATTTTGAGATGAATCGGGCCAAAGCCGCCACCTTCCCTGCTAAGGATTGTACGTTCGTTATCTTCCGCGGTGGGTGTAGATCTAAAATGCCTTGAATATTTCGCGGATTTGCCTCGATCCCTCTCTCGCTTACTATGAATCCTAAGAATTTGGCGGTAAACACTCCGAACGCGCACTTTTTCGGATTCAGCTTCATCCGAAATTGTTTCAAGATTGCAAAAGCTTCAGCCAGGTGGCTTATGTGATCAACTTTACGTTGACTTTTGACCAACATATCATCAATGTAAACCTCCATCATTTTTCCTATTTGCCTTGCGAACATTTTATTTACTAACCTTTGGTAGGTTGCTCCCGCAGAAAAGCCCACGATCTGTGACGAATGCAGTATTCTCTTGGTCTTCGGGATGCATTAGGATCTGATGATATCCCGAAAATGCGTCCATAAAGCTCATAAGCTCATGTCCAGTGGTCGCGTCTACCAGTTGATCAATGTGACGAAGCGGGAAGCTATCTTTTGGACAAGCCTTATTGAGATCTGTAAAGTCTATACACATTCACCACGTTAAGTTTGGCTTTATCACCAGGACCGGATTGGCTATCCATTCCGGATAGAAGACCTCTCGCACCAGACCGTTCGCCAGCAGCTTTTGCACCTCGCACTCAAGTGCATCATACTTCTCTGGACTAAAACGGCGGCATTTCTACCTTACTGGACGTGCCTTTGGGTTGATGTTTGACCCGTGAGTGATAACTTCTGGGTCCACTCCGATCATGTCTTCGTGAGACCAAGCGAAGACATCTAAATTATTTCGCAGGAATTCGAGCAACAATGTTCGCTTCGGTTCCTGTAGGTCGGCCCCGATAACAACTTTAATTTCTGGTCGATCAGGATCGACGCATTGATCAAATCCTTCGCAGGCTCTGCTCTTTTTTGTTTTGGAGCTTTTCTGGGATCAATGTGCTCCCACTCTAAATCTCCTAAGCCTGGAAAACTCGGCAAAGGATGAGATCTCTCCTTGGTCTGCATGTACTCGGATTCCATCATGTTTAGCTCGTATGGTTGAATGTTGAAGGTGCACTCACGAGCATTAACCTGGTCACCTTTCACGGTGATCTCCCCATCTGAGGTTGGGTATTTCAAGCAGTAATGGTAAATTGATACTGCTACTTTGTATGCCATCAGGCATGGTCTTCCCAATATACAGTTGTAGATCGAAGGTTGATCTACAACTTTAAAAGTTAAGTTGTGGACAATACCTCGACCATTCTCCTTGAGCCGTACTGGCAATGTTATCTGCCCTATGGGGCGAACTACTCCTGCTCCGAATCCTCGGATTACCTCTGGACAGGGCTCTAGGTACGAATGAAGCTGCCCTAGTCTCTTGAACGTGTTAAGGAGCAAGACATTGCCATAACTTCCTGTATCCACCATAGTTCGGTGGACCACGGTCCCATTGATCTTTACAGCGATTACTAAAGTGTCATTGAAAGGTAAGACCAGTCCGCTTGCATCCTCATTCGAAAATGGATATCCTGATTGACGGTCCTGGATTCTTGGACCGCTCTATCATATCCAAATTGCGCCTGTCGCATAATAGTGTTGATGTCTGGCTCTAAGTTTTAATTTTGAGACGGACCTCCGTGACCCTGTTCTGGGTTGGACGATCCCTGGGCTTCTTCTTGTGGGTAAGACGTTGGAGTCGGACTGTCGTAAAGGTATGGATTCTCAGAACGAAATTTGTTTCTCGGGGGGCCATTTTGGTAGCTTTTTCGGACTGCCCGTAGTTGTGACCTTCTGGCCCTTTTACTATATCGATCGTATGGGTCGCCAAGCGGACCCATCATCATGATCTCCTGTGGGGGGTTTCCCTCGGGGTCTACCCCGTTCCATTGGGGAGGCACGACCCTATCAACTGGTGGTCTGATTGCCATTCTTTCTGCTGGTGGCCTTGGGGAAACTGGATCGGCTACCCTCTGCCGTTGATTCCGGACCGCTGGCTTCGGTTTGATGAAACGGTCCAACTTTCCTTCCTCGTATAGGGCATACAGTTGCGAGATCAGATCCTGACATTCGTTAGTATTATGCCCAGCTGATTTGTGGTACTTGCAAAATTTTTGCCTATTTAACTTAGACGGATCGGCTTGGATTTTTCGCTGCTCTTTCAAGAGCCCTTGTCCTTTTATCTGAAGGAAAATCTCCTGCGGACTTATTGAGAGAACTTCGTTGAGCTCGTCTAATTGTTCTTGACTTTCAACTGTTCGGAGACCCCGTCCCTCTCGAGGTGTGGCAATCGTCGCTTTCCTTTTTCTGACAGTGTCATCTTTCTTTAGTGGCACATCCAAACTTTCTTCTGCGCCTATGTATTGGTCTGCTCTCACCATGAAATCAGTAGGTCCTTCAATTTGGGCGGACCACCAGAAACGGGTGTCCGTCCGTAGTCCGTGCATTGCAGCAATCAGCACCGCATCATCGGACATTCTTTCGGTCTGCAACAGTAGTTTGTTGAACCGCTCCAGATACTTGCTCAATTTTTCATCCTTTTCCTGGACGATTGTAGTTAGTCTTTCCTTAGGGGCAGTTCGAGTTTTAAAACTCATGAATTTGCTTTGCATAATTCTGTTAGTTGATCCCATCTAGATATTGAATGTGGGGGCTGGGATAGAAACCAACGTTGTGCCCTATCATCGAGTGTTGCTGGGAACACTCGACACAGGGTCGCATTGGTCGGTGATAAGAGTTCCATACAAGACAGATACGTATTCAAATGAGTGGAGGGATCAGTTGCCCCATTGTATGATATAATATTCGGCGGACTCACCTCACTAGGCAATCTTGCAGACAGAATCGACTGTACAAACGGTGACTTCTGTCGGAATGCCTGTCCTTCGCTTTGTGGTGAGGGATGCGCCCGCGAATGTCCCTCCAACAGACTCAAACAGTCCCTAAGTCGCGCAATCTCATCATGTTCCTCTCCTTGGTGATAATGGGGTCTTTCTTTGCGGTGGTCTTCTGCTCTCCGCTGTCGCCAAAACCCATCATGGGCATGTCGTTCGTCAAAGTTCTGCTCTCGTGGAGACACCGGTAGTTGGGGCCTTTGTTAAGGTTCTCTTTGACCCCCAAGTCTATCAAAGACCGTCCTTTGTGTGGACCTTGACTCGGCCACTGTTGCGGCCCTCCGTGGTAATTCCGCTCCTTTTTTTGTGGTGCCGATCTCTAGTCATTTCCGGGGGACTTGGCTGGCGGTGTGCATCCAGCACCGAAGTAGGAGACCGATAAACCCCCTTCTTCTTCCTGTCCCGATCTGGTGCTACCGGGGGGGAGGGGGAGGGGGGAGGGGGTTCAGGTGTCTTTCTTGTATGGTGGCGTCTTTCCGAATTCGTGACGGTTCGCCGACTCGATCCACCGCCCGTTTCTGTAATTATGCTAGTTGTTCGGTTTTATTGGCAATTTCACAAAGCAGCTCGACTTCCAAAGGGTTGTTTGGTGGTGGAGGAGTATCATTCCGGTGATCTTGCGGTTGTCGTCGTGTGGACGTTACTTCTGGTGAAGTCCTTCTATTTCATCTAGACAACGTGCGTCTGGATGGTGCTTGAGATGACGTTGATTCATTTGCCATTAGTATACCTTTTCGATGATTCGGAGGTTCAGGCCCCTCTCTCTAGCGTCAATTTGTGGATGGGTCCTCTTAAGTTGCTTAGCAGACTGTATTAATTAAGGAATTTAAATGGCTGTTTAGTTCGTAGACCGCTACCACAAAGTGTAGACCAGTTCAGCGGTCGATCGTGCAAAGTTGTAAAGTTGATTATACGAGTTTGTGGGTAAAGCCTGATATTTTTATTGATTATACGTGTTTATACACTGATCCTGCAGTACAATATTTCTTGTATCTATTCTATCTCTCTTCTGCTTTTTCTCCCTCTATTTTCTAATGCCCCATTACAATGGGAGTGTTGAGGTATTTATAGATTTTGAAAGCAGCTCTTGCATGACTGACACATGTCTGCCAAGTGTGGTAGTCGGTGCTAGGTGGTCGTCCTCCACGTGGAGCTTCTTTGCTGAGTTGGAACATCATTTTGGCTTTGTGTTACTCTGACATTGTAATGATGACAACGGTTGACGATCAAGGTCGACGTTATAGGATTTGATTTAATGCTACTCGCGGATTGGGGCGACGATCTGGTAAGTGCGGTCTTAGAGGTGACGATGCCCTAGGTTGGTCGTTGAGCTCGTGTGGTGTACTTTAGTGGTCTCGGCCCGGAACGGTGCAGCCGACAGATAAACCCTGAGTGCATTTGGCTTTAATGTCTCCGTTTTTTGTCTGTAAATTCATTCTCATTTGATGACACCCACAACGTTCAGGTTCCCAATAACTATACCCAGGCTATTCTTGATGTGTAACCGCGAACATTTATCTTCACTATCGTAATCCAATTATTGATGATCGTAAAGGATCTCTTTCTACTTCCCCGCACCAAACCATGCAATCAGTTGTCCGACCTTTAATTATAGACATTCGAAATTCTGTAAAATTTTCCCTTGGAGAATTTTCAGGCAGTCTTGCAATTCGTTGAGGAAATATGATGGCAATAATATTCAGTCACCCGAATTTTTTTTAAACACTAGGTTCTACTAAAGCAGAAATCTTTCTGTAACTCAGTAGGTAAAGAAAATTCTAACCAGGATATTAGTGCCCTAGGAAACATTACTGTGATGATTTATGACTTGAACACATTCAGCAAAAGATTGGAATCAGTATTGAATCAGAATTGGGCTGGAAAAGCAGGATTGGAACTGAAATGGGAAAGGCAGTTAAAAATTTGTTAAATTTGTTTTAACAGAATTTCGCAACGGTTTTAATAAAAACCGTTGTCTTTCAAAGCGCGACAGTTTTTTTCTGTTTTGCTTGTTTCAGCTGTTTCTTTGGATCAGTTTAAATAGATGTTATTCCAATTGTAAACAGACTTTTGAGAGATCATTCTAGAGAGCTATTTCATCGATCTAGAGAGAGAATGAGCGGATTCTAGAGTGAAAAACACAAGAGTGATTAAAGCTTGGTTTTAGCTTGATTCTTGGGTTGGTTTTATCTCAATAGATTTTGGGTGTATCTTTTGTATTGTTGTACAGATTTGATCATAGTGAAGATGACATTCGTTTCTGCTCCGTGGATGTAGACCTATTGGGTCGAACCACGTAAATTCTTTTGTTCAATTATTTTAGGTTTTGCATTTACAGTTTTTGATTGCATTTGGTATTTTATGTTCTTGATTTGATTTCCACAACAATTACTATGTACTCCCACTTCAGCATTATCTGTTACATACTTTCTCATATCGAGAAGCTAACTAAACTGAAAATATTTCAAAGACAATATGAACTCAGTTTTTCCAACTATCAGTATGATTAACTATAACATTTTTCTCATTTCTTTGGACCAACATTATAATTAATCTGAAGCAGACAACTGAAAACAGTAACCTGGGAATTTTCCCACCCAAATCCTTTTTTTCTTTTTGAATGTTATTTTGTATATAAATCATCTGACAGCCGCGCATTTCACGCGTTTTCTTTCTGAAACTTTAATTTCTTGGTATATATTGACATATAGTAGCCGAAAAAACGATTACTCAATTTTCGTTGTTCAGCTGGGCCTTGACCCCGCAACGTATGTGATTCGTGGCCATCACACACGAAGTGATAGAACCACAAACCAGGTACATGCAGAAGTTATTTGTCCTCCAACTGTTGGATCTAATTCCTCAAGGATGTTGTAGCTCTCTCTCAAGGCACTGTTTAAGTTAGACTTTTGTTTTAACAATGTTAGCCCAAAAAGCAGCAGTTAGTTTATGCCCAACGATTTTTTTCATTTATAATAACGTTTTTTTTTTTTTTTTTTACATGCACAATGGAGTACGCATTTGAGGGCGATTTTTTTTTTTTTCCCGGTGAACTTTGTTCCCAGGTATCTGCTTATACGTAGACTAGATGTATGGGGATGTTCAGTATATATGAAGTGGCATATAACCAAAAAAAAAAAAAAAAAAAACAAAATTATTGGTAGTGATAAGGGGAATCACTATGTAGTTTAATTTTAATATGCATATGTTAAAGCGCAATCCGGTTATTACATAAACTCCGAACATAAATCTGCTGGAACGTAAATCAATGCAAGAAACTTAAAGAACACAGGATGTACGTGGTTCGATCCGGAGATCTACGTCCACGGGCTAAGAATGTCACCTGCCGAGGTGTTTCTTCACTATACTCTTTGCGTTTACACGTAATAGTTTCAGAATAAAAAATGCGAACCCTAATTCTGAGTACAATTCTCCTACTTATACTACTCAACTCAAACCCTAACTAACTCCCTACAATCGCGCCTATTATCGTTGCATGGAAGTTGGGAGAAGATCGTGGGGATCTTACTTTCCCCATATACCGCGATTGGGCCGCACCGCGATTGGGCCACTTCAGGCTCACGCGCGCTTCTGGGTCGGTTGTTGGGCTTATCTTCCTGGGCTCAGTTGCTCGGGTCGGGTTGATCTGGTCCGGGGTGTCAATCCGACCCGAAGTTGCTGGGGTATACCTATCAGATGCCCCCCCACCAGCTGGAGCGAGGAAGGAGCTACGGTTATAAGCAGGGTGAGGCGTAACAGGTGCCGAGTTTGAGCAAGGTAGCGAAGAAGCAAGCAGGATGGATTGTTGTCAATGGTGAGCTGAAGTGCCCCTAGGATCCGAGAATAAGCTGGAGCCGAGATAATCCATCCCCGGAGTGATGGGACCCCGAGGTGACGGAGATCACCTGATCCATAGTGAAGCACCCCGGGAGGAGGAAGTCGACCGGAGCCGAACTAGAGTACCCCGAGGGCAATAAAGTGTAGCAAAGACGAACTGTAATGTGGCCGAGGTGAAGGAGACACCAGAGTGCTTTCCAAAACTTCCTGGCCAAGAATGAGGTTGATGTGATTGGCGGCGCCATCATGAGAGAGAGGGATGTGAAGTGACGAGTTTTGAGATTTCCAAGGGACCTGTTCCCCACGCGCCTTGGGAACTGGAAAGCGCGTGAGCTGCACGGTCGAATCTGAGACGCAAAATTTGAAAAGGCCAGATCTAAGCCGTTGATTCAAAAATATATATATGACTATGTGCACAGTATACTTCATCTTCCTCATTTGCGATTGCAAGTTTCAGAAAGCGGGAAAACAAAGAAGATCATCTGTGCACTTTCTATCCATCCCAAACCAAAATCAAGTAAGTATGTCTTCTTCATCGTCTTCTTCTTCGATTAGGGAAGTAGGAACTGAAAAAGCCCCATTAAATGTACCCCCGATACGCTTTATTATTCCAGAAAGACTAGTGAATAGGATGGTGTATAGGGTTGATTTTATGGAAGCCGGCACCCGGGCAGTGGGATTTGGGGAATGTTTGGAGGAGGAATACGAAGTGTCGTTGGTAGCACTGCGGATGACAAGGGTGCAAATAGAAGCCCTGATCCCCTCCTTTTACTTTCCATTTAACTTAGAGTATATAGTGCCGGAGCCTGGTGACAGGGCCTGTTGCCCGCCGAAGGGCTTCATTAGTGTATACATAGATCCTCTGAGGATAGGGTTAAGATTCCCCCTCTGGAACATTGTTATACAGCTGTTGAGATATTACAATATTTCCCTGAGCCAATTAGCACCCAATGCCGTGATGCAAGTAGTGGGGTTTACGGTTGTATGCAAGAATGCCGGGGTAGAACCAAATGTAGAACTGTTCCGGTTTTTCTTCCAACTAAAGGCCTTGGGGAAATCAAAAGGGTGGTACTCCTTCAGCCCCCGGGCCCGGGGTGGTTTCAAAGTACAGAACCCGAGCAAGGTGGAGGGGTGGAAGGAGAAATTTATCTTCGTGAAGACAGACGTGACCCTCCCGAGGTGGAGAAGGGAGGAGGTGTTAGATAATATCCCGGTGGTGAAACCGGAGGCCGAGGTGGTGAGCCCATTCCGTGCGGTGGGGATGTTCAAGACCCTTTGCACCGAGGCGGAGCTGAAGGAGGCAGGATTAAGCCCATACTACTTGGGCGATGCGGAGGGGGTGTCCGTCCGGGGACAGGAGTCGGGAGCTGGGGTTGCCGAGGAGGGTAGGAATTCTTATATCTGTGTAAGATTGGTGTCTTGTGCAGGGCTAACTCCAATTTCTGTATGCAGTGGGACGCTTCGGAAAGGAACCAGCTGGAAGCCCCGCGGTAACTGCGGCAGCAAAGATGAAAGGGAAAGCGGCCGAAGTATCCCCCCGGGGGAGGATGTCGCCCAGTCCAAGACCCTCTGCTGGGTCGGAGGAGCGAGTGGTGGCGGCGGGGTTAACCCCCGGGACAAAAAGGAGGTCGGAACCCTCCGGGACACCACCGGCGGCGGCCAAAAGACTCCGTACGGAGGAAAGCGCCGAGGTAAAGCGGACATACCTAATCTCCGAGGTGTAACTTTTGCTCAAGTTAATTGTAGATTACCAGTATTGACCCCAGTATTTTGTTGTGAAGGGGCAAGGGCCCATAAGTTTGCTGGGATTGGAAGGGGCGGACGCCGAGGAGCTGCTGCACCTGGCACGGGGGATTATGGAGCTCGGCAGGAGGAGCGAGAAGGAGGCCAAAGAAGAGCTGGCCGTGGTGGCTAGGGAGCTGCGCGCACACAACGACAGACTTACTCATGATCTAGCCGAAGCACGCAAGAGGGCGGCCTTGGTTGAGAATGAGATTGCGTGGTTGCGCGAAGTGGAGGCGGAGGCCGGGGCTCTTCGTGGTGAAACGGCTCAACTGCGGGCAGAGATGAATGCCCGAGAAGCGGCTGTTGTTGAAGGTCAAGAGGCAATGTTGAAAGCATTTGCCGAGAAGTTGTTCCAGACGAGCACATTTCTCGACTTCCAGACCAACTTTGTCGCTGTCGGGGATACGGCCACCCGATCGGTGTTGTTGGAGCAAATCAAGGAAATCTACCCTTAACGTGGACGTTTATCGTCCATAGTTCGGGTATGACTTCAATGCTGTGGCCGGGGTGGAGGAGGCCTACTATCAAGCCTTAGTGCGCCTCCCGGAGTGGCCCCTCGTGAAGGCCCTAGCAGAGAAGAAAAAGATTTTAAGTGCCGAGGAGATCTCAAACTGCGAGGTGGACCAAGACCAGGAGTTCTTGGCATTCCGTCGGGGTGAGTTCGCCTCCGAACCCCGAAACAAAGAGCCACCCCCCCACATGGAGATTGCCGCGGAGAGTGCGGGAAATGAGGCCGCAACGGTGGGAGGCCGACAGGAGGTGGAAAGGGAGGGCGATGTGGAGCCCGAGGACACTGAAGGAACCGAAGAGGGGGAGGTCAGTCGTTCCCCACAAATTTGATACCTATCATAATGTAGTGGATGATATGAATAACCGTTAATCTGTTGTACAAAACTATTGATAATGTATACTTGTTTTGTTGCCCGATCAGGACATTGCGGAGCTGCATAACACGATAAAGAAGCTCATGCAATCTTTAGACTGGTTCCGCGGAGAGAAAGATAACTTGCAAAGGCAAGTAGTGCTACGGTTGGAGAGACGGGTAGCCGCAGCGGAGAGAAGAGCAAAAGAGGCCGAGGAGGCAAGAGCTAGGGCCGCGGAGAGGGCTAGAGACCAGGAATTAAAGTACTTGTCGAAGGTGGCCGAACTAGACCGCGTCTTTATCCATCAAAGGGAGTACAACCGGATCCTTACAGAGTACGGCCTGCTGACTTTTGAGGAAGTGGAGGAGCGGATCACCGAGATTCAAGGTGAAATTTCGGCCCTGATGACGACGGGTTCGGCAGAGTCCACGGAGCTGATAAGAAAACGGGAGGTGCTGGAGTTACTGCTAAGTATGTATGAAGGACTGAAAGGCCGCGGCAGGTGGCGGCGCACCGCCGAAGAGTACATCACGAGCTCAAGTCGGGGCCAAGGTACTGCAAAAGCTCCCCGGAAGGGTAAGAAGAAACCGGCGGGAAAAAGTCAAGGGATAGTAATCCAGGAACCAGCCTCGGTAACTGTAGTCGAGGAAGTCCCAGTGGTTGTCGCGGAGGAGGAAGTCGAGAAGCTGGCGGAGGAGATCGAAGTGATGGACCCCGCGGAGTGGGATCCCATGAAATGGGCCCAGACGCCGAGGCCAACACCGCAGCCGAGTCTTCGTGGCAGGACGAGAGGCGAAGCCCGAGGGCAAGTACCGAGAGTGAGTCCTCGACGCCAAGGGAGCCGTAGCAGGGAAAGAGCCGGGGCTCAAAGCCGAGAAGCCGCAGGATCCCGGAGGACACGGAGCAGCTCCCGACATGGGTCGCAACGCCGGAGCGCCGAGTACTGGCTTGGAGGCCAAAAATAGATTTTACTCTTTATCGTTTGTAGTATGTATAGAACCTTTTGGCATGTAATCAAAAAATGTAAAAAACCTTTTTGGCCTGTAAAGTTGTGTACTTTGAAAGGAAAATAATGAACTTTGAACCAGAATGCAATAATAATTGCCTTAATAGGTACTCGGGAGCACCATATGTACAGGGCATAGAATCTCCCTGGACGGATCGGGCGGGAGTGAGAGACCTCTCCGGTTAAACAGGCGAGAGGGAATACAAGTCCGGGGACCAAATGTGAATCTCCCCGGACGGACCGGGCGAGAGATCAAACTGTCCGGAGACGAATAATAATAGTAAGACTACGCTAGGGCGTCCCCGTAATGTAGAAGAAAGTACAGTAAGATTCGCAAGTAAAAAACTTTATTCAAGGTGATTGTCGGAACAATTTAAAAAATACAAAGAGAAAGCACAATCGAAAAAGAAATGTACAATGAATGTAAAGATAGGAACGATACTTGTCACTTGGTGTTCAAAGATAGAAACGCCTTAAGTTGGTAATATGCCAGCTTCGGGGAAGCGGAGCTCCATCAGGATGCGCTAACAGGTAGGACCCGGAGTCGTGCGCAGCGACGATGCGATAAGGACCTTCCCAGGTAGCATGCAATTTCCCCTCGGGGGCAGCCTTGCTGGCTGAGTTGAGCCGGAGTACCAAGTCCCCGACATTAAACCGAGTACCTCGAACCCGGAGGTGGTGATATTGAGCTGCACGTTGCTTACACTTGGCTTGCTGGATGAAAGATTGTTCACGATGATATTCAAGCTCGTCTAAGTTTGTACGGATAGCTTCGTTATTATCCTCGGGATTCAAAGTCACGAGGCGAGGGCTAGGTGCGCTGATTTCTGCCGGAATGACGGCTTCGGAGCCGTAAGTTAGACTGTAGGGGGTCTCTCCAGTGGAGGTATGTGGCGTAGTGCGATAGGCCCAAAGAACCTGCGGAAGATTCTCGGCCCAAGACCTTTAGCGTGATCCAAACGTTTCTTTAAACCCATAAGGAGTGTGCGATTAGTGACTTCAACTTGACCATTGGCTTGAGGATGAGCTACCGAGGTGAAAATTTGCTTAATGTAGAGCTCCTCGCACCATGACCGAAAGGGATCATTGGCGAACTGTTTGCCGTTGTCTGAAATAATGGTGCTCGGGATGCCAAAGCGACATATAATATTACGCCAGACGAACTTCAAGATGTTCTGACCAGTGATGGCAGTAAGAGGTTCGGCTTCTACCCACTTGGTGAAGTAGTCAACAGCGACTACAAGAAATTTAAGTCCCCCCGGAGCGACTGGAAACGGGCCCACAATATCAATTCCCCACTGGATAAATGGCCAGACACTTTGTATTCCAGTGAGCTCGGTTTGTGGCAGATGTTTCACACGGGAGTGACGCTGACACTTGCCGCACTTGGTCACTAATTCGTGGGCATCGTTAAACAAGGTTGGCCAGTAGTACCCCCACCGAAGAATTTTTTTGGCCAACGTCCTTGAGCCGATATGGCTGGCGCAGGCCCCCTCGTGAACCTCCCGAAGAACCTGATCAGCCTGGGCGGGAGCAAGGCACCGAAGATTCGGTTGCAAGTACGACTGTCGGTACAAGATTCCGTCGTGGAGTGTGTACTTAGGTGCCTTGAGAACTATCCGCCGAGCTTGCAACTTGTCAGTCGGCAAAGTTCCATCCCGGAGATAATGGACGATGGGGGTCATCCAATTGGGACCACTTTCGATCAATACGGAGACCGTTGCCTCATGAATTTCCGGATGAAAGACATCTTCGACTATGATATCCGGAGACACATTAGTGAGGACCGCGGAGGCCATTTTACTGAGAGCGTCAGCTTGGACATTCTGTTTACGTGGTACCTTCTGGATATCAACCGAATCAAAAGTTGACATAAGTTTAAGTGTCAAAGCGAGATACCTGATCATCGTTTCATCCTTAGCGGTATAGGTGCCTTTGATCTGATTAGAAACAACCTCGGAGTCCGTGAAGAGCTCAAGATGGCGGATTGCTAAGGATTGAGCGAGCCGGAGCCCAGCGAGAACTACCTCGTATTCCGCTTCATTATTAGTTACCTTAAATTTAAACCGAATGACGTATTTAACTTCAATGCCCTCGGGGCCAATGAGAAGCACCCCAGCACCACTCCCTCGAGCCGTGGAAGCGCCATCCACATATAGTTACCACTTGCGGGGTGGAGATTCAAGGGCAGCAGGGTGAGGACTAGCGTTATCTGCGGAAGATTCATGATTATCCACTGGTGTCTCGGCCAAAAAATCTGCTAGTGCTTGACCCTTGATAGCTCGGCGTGAGAGAAATTGAATATCATACTCTCCTAGCTCGATAGCCCACTTAGCGACGCGCCCTGACACCTCGGGCTTGACAAGAATTTGACGAATGGTGTGATTAGTAAGAACCCTGATCTCACGTCCTTGGAAATAAGGCCGCAAACACCGGGCTGCCATGACGAGAGCGAGCACTGTCTTCTCCATCGTGGAGTACCGAGTTTCTGCCCCGTGAAGTGCTCGGCTTGCAAAATACACCGGATGTTGCACACCATTGGCCTCGCGTACAAGAGCCGCGCTAATGGCTTCTTCGGCGGAGGCTAAGTATATATAAAGCGGCTCTCCGGGGAGAGGAACGGACAGAGTGGGCAGTTGCTTAATATGATGCTTTGGAGCCTCAAAAGCTTCGGTGCACTGCGGGGTCCACTCAAATAGCTTTGCCTGCCGCAAAATTTTGAAGAATGGGAGTTGACGCTCCGCGGTCTTAGACAAAAAATGATTTAAGGCTGCCAAACCGCCAGTGAGGCGTTGAACGTCTTTTACTGTCCTCGGTGGTTGCAGGTCTAATACATCCCGAATCTTGGCCGGATTGGCCTGGAGGCCGCATTGCAAAACCATATAATCGAGAAATTTTCCGGAGCCAACGCCGAAGGTGCATTTTGCTGGATTGAGACGTAAATTATAACGCCGCAAAGTACTCAACGTTTCAACAATATCTTGCACACATGAAGATTGAGAGGTACTTTTTATGACTAGATCATCAACATAAACCTCAACATTACGACCAATTTGACCTCGGAAAACGTGGTCCATAAGACACTGGTATGTGGCTCCCGCGTTCTTTAGCCCGAAGGGCATTTTCTTGAAGGCAAAACATCCAAAGTCAGTGATAAATGCCGTTTTGAGGGCATCCTGACGGTCCATGTGGATTTGATGGTATCCCTTGTATAAGTCCAAGAAGCAAAGTGCCGCGTGCCCAGTAATGGCTTCGGCCTTTTGGTCGATAGAGGGCAAAGGATAACAATCCTTTGGACAGTGTTTATTAAGATCGGAAAAATCGACACACATTCGCCATGCCCCGCTGGACTTTGTTACCATCACCGGATTAGATAGCCAAGAGGGATAATGGACTTCAAATAAGATATCTGCATCTAGGAGCTGTTGTACTTCAATTCGAATGGCTGCGTTCCGCTCCGGAGCGAATTTCCTTTGCTTTTGTTGTATAGGTTTGACATTGGGATCGATGCTCAACTTGTGAGTTATGACATCCGGAGAGACCCCGGGCATGTCCAAGAGAGACCAAGCGAAGACGTCGGAGTATTCCCGCAAGGTCTGAATGATGGCACGGTGTAACCACGACACGTCCACAGCACCGACGGTTACAGTTTGCTCGGGCTTGGATGGATCAAGCGGCACCTGAACAGTGGTGTCCTCCAGCGATGTACATGAATTAGGTATGAGAGCCGAGGTTGTTACCTGAAGCTGCTGCTTAGGAGGAACCTTTGCTGCCTTTTTGAGTGCGACGTACATGCACTCCTTAGAAACTCGAGGACTACTGCGGATAGCCACCTCGCCATGTGATGTAGGGAATTTCAGTGCGAGGTGATATGTGGAGCATATGGCTCTTGCTAGAGTAAGCCAGTCCCGACCCAGAATCATGTTGTATGGGGACGGAGAGTTAACCACGTAAAAATCCACAAAAATGCTTTTTATCGCCGGATAAGTTCCAAGAGATGCCGGGAGATTAATAACTCCGTCAGGTTGGACTTCACCCTGGGTGAAGGTCTGTAACGGCTCGGGGGCCGGTCGAAGCTGCTCACGAGGAATCCCCATTTTTTAAAAACAGTCGGTGAATATGACACTAACGGCGGCTCCATTGTCGATAAAAACCCGCTTTACGGTAACATTGGCTACGGCCATGTCAATGACGATGGCGTCGGCATGGGGGGTAAGCTGGATCTCTGTCTGTAAAACTGACGGTCTCAGATTGGTGGAGGCGTTTGTGACGCGGCTCCTCGGGAGGAGGACGGCGTGCCTCTGCCTTCAAGGCATTCCGAGAAGCCCCGGTGGGAAGGGCTCCGTAAATCACGTTTATGACATGGGTAGGTGGATTGTCTCCGGGTCCTCCCGGGGGAGGCAGTGGTGGCAAAAAGTGAGGCTGCTGACGACTTCCAGGGTCCTGCCGTGCATAGCTGTTTGGCCCCGGCCTGTTATTCTGCCATTGCGGTCTGTTTTGATGTGAACCACGGTCATTATAACTTCCACGGTTTTGTTGCAAACCTCCATTCTGGCTTGACCGAGACCTGTCGTCGGTCCGAGCAATGTATTGTCGCAAGAAACCTTTCTTTAGACAATCTTCAATTTCCTTGCCGAGCTCTCGAGACTCATCTGTTTCATGTCCATGATCATGGTGGTACGCGCACCATTTTTTGCGGTTTCGCTTTTCGGCGGGAGCAGTCATCCGCGGACACGGTCGTAGGTCATTCTTGTGAACAGATAGAATTTCGGTCCGTGATTTTGTAAGCGGGGTAAGTTGCGGAATATCTCCTCGAGAGTCTGGATGTCCCCGGTTTAGACGAGAGAAGGCACTAGGCCACGTACTGGGCCCGGTGGGTGCCCTATCGGGCTGCCGTTTGCTAGCATGCTTCTCACGCTTACGGCAAGTCTGCTCCTTGGCCTTAGCATATCGGCACACAGTGTTAAACAAAGCCCGGGTTGTGACTGGAGGGTTCCGAACCAACTCGGTGTAGAGCGGTCCGGGACGAAGACCATTCATGAAGGCATTGATGATAACATCATCTGACCGGCTTCCCACTTTAAGACTCTCCGCTGTAAATCGATCAAGAAATTAGGTAACGGTTTCTCCATCCCGTTGTTCCATATTCATGAGGTCGGCCAAAGTGGCCATGGGCTTTGCCCGCGTATGAAAACGCGCCCAAAACTGCTCGGCAAGATCGTGAAAAGAAGTAACGCTACCCCGTGGTAGAGAGTCCAACCAAAGTCTAGCCTCGTCCTTGAAGTACTCAGGAAACACCTTGCACAGATGGTGAGGAGTGCAGTTGCGGTTGAACATAGCGTACTTAAAGGCGTTCAGGAAATTACTCGGATCCCCAGTGCCGTTGTATACAGCCACTGGGGGGAGTTTGAAACCATCAGGGAGTGGGGCCGCAAGAATCTCGTCCGAGAATGGGGTGATAATTTCCCCGTTAGCATCAAGGCCCAAGACCTTGTCGAGCTCCGCGGCGAATTGGGCCTGCTCTTGTTCCACAGGATCCAGCACACGAGATGGGTCAAGACGAGGACGCTTCGAAACGTCAGCAGGTCGACGGCGATGTGCACCGTCATATACGTCTCGGGGCCTCGACCCATTAGAGCTGCGATTATCCACCGGAGAAACTGTCCTTTGTCTTCGGCGTTCAAGTCTCGCTCGATGAGGGGGATCCTCATCCAAGTCACGCGATGAGTCCCGAGGCGGATTTCTTACTCGTTCAGCGCCATTGTTGGCACGCTCACCGGAGTGTGCGCGACGGTTACTCCATTCTTGGAAAAAAGCAGCGTGTTCCTGAAGGAAGGCCTACTGCACATGCGACAGCTTGGGAGCTGGCGGGGGATTAACTTGCACTGGGTCATCAGCAGGAGAATGATTCGGAATATTAGTATGCTCCGCTGGCAGATTCTGGTTTCGTTGACGGGGCAGCGGAATCTGGTCCAAAGGGGGATCACGACGGGACCGAGTAGGATTAGTGGACCTACGAGTATTCACCATTGCGACTGTGATGAAAAACTAGGGTTTTCTTGCCTTCGTTTCCCACAGACGGCGCCAATTGTTAAAGTGCAATCCGGTTATTACATAAACTCTGAACATAAATCTGCTGGAACATAAATCAATGCAAGAAACTTAAAGAACACAGGATGTACGTGGTTCGATCCGGAGATCTACGTCCACGGGCTAAGAATGTCACCTGCCGAGGTGTTTCTTCACTATACTCTTTGCGTTTACACGTAATAGTTTCAGAATACAAAATGCGAACCCTAATTCTGAGTACGATTCTCCTACTTATACTACTCAACTCAAACCCTAACTAACTCCCTACAATCGCGCCTATTATCGTTGCATGGAAGTTGGGAGAAGATCGTGGGGATCTTACTTTGCCCATATACCGCGATTGGGCCGCACCGCGATTGGGCCACTTCAGGCTCACGCGCGCTTCTTGGCCGGTTGTTGGGCTTATCTTCCTGGGCTCAGTTGCTCGGGTCGGGTTGATCTGGTCCGGGGTGTCAATCCGACCCGAAGTTGCTGGGGTATACCTATCAGCATACTACCACTTCTTTACATCATAGCATTACTAGTATTGGTTGTCCGTCAGCGAATCAATCCCTCCGAATATAATTATCAAAGTGTTTCCATTTGCATTCCTCACATAATCATAAAAATAGCTCTAACTGGTGCACAAATTGACTTAACTGCGCAGGCGCAGGTTGTAAGTAAAGGCCTTTCAGCGACATATCTGTAAGCAGGAGCAGAACCTACATCGGTACCGTCTATCTTTCGGGTTATAGTGTTATGGATTCCATGGATTTTGGTATTTGTTTTGAGGACTACGACAGAAGCAGCAATTCGGCCCTGATGTAAGACCACTCCACTACAGAGTAATTTTAGATGAAGGGGAGCACTCAAATAGCTAAAGTATACGTGACCACTCGATGGAGGATAAAAAGGAAGCGATTCTACCACGCAGGGTATCAAAGGATGTTAGTAATTGGGTTCGTAACGATTTAATTGGAATGATGTTTGATAGCGTCAGTGAAGTACTTGGTTTTGGTATCCGTCGCTCTAATTTATTACATGACAAAGTGACCGGAGTTGTGCTTCTACGATGATGGGTTTGTAGTCGACAAGGTGAGTGTGCAGCGAAATACATAAAAAGAGTTGAATGGAAGAGGGAGCCTAGACCTTTAACTAGGTGGTCTTGCAAAGCAGTCTTCGCGATTAGATATCAAAAGAGTAAGGGGGCTTATAGAGTAACGACATTTAATCCTAAGCACAACCATCGGACTGCCAACACCAAACATGTTCATTTTTTTAGGTCGAATAGAGTAGTTGGTGATGAACAAGGGGCGGAGATACGAACCCTGAAAAGTGCGAGAATAAAGACTTGTCAGATAATGGATTACATGATTACAACTATGGGCGGATTCGAACACATCGGTTTCACCGGTAGAGACATCTACAATTTTGTCTATGCCGACCAGGAACGCTCAAGAACAATGAATTCCGACGCTGAGGCAACTATTGCATATCTGACTGCTTCGGCTGAAAACGACCCTGGCTTTTTTGTTAGATACGGGGTCGACCAAGAAAAAAAGTTGAAAGTTTATTCTGGGCTGATTTTCGTTCCAGGATAGATTATACTAATTTTGGTGATGTCGTGGTTATTGATTCGACATCCTGGACTAACACGTTTAGGTTGCCTCTAGTGGAATTAGTTGGTCTAAACAATCACTACACCACCATTATTTTTGGATGTGCACTAATTTCCGATGAAACGATAGAGGCGTATACATGGGTGTTCAGGACCTTTATGCAGTCAATGGGCGGTAAGAGTCCAGTGTCAATACTTACGGATGGTGATAGGGCAATTCAAAATTCCATCATAACCGTTATGCCGGAGGCCAGGCATAGACTGTGCACATGGCACTTGAATACTTGATGCGCAATGCCCGTGCAGTATCTCCCCACGAAGGCTTCTTGTAGGATTTTGTGCAAGTGTGTCTTGCACGAGTATTCTCCAGAAGAATTTGAATCCCACTGGAGGTATTTTGTTTAAAAATACCAAATTAGCAACAACTCATGGATTAAGGAAATGTACGAAAATAAGAGGTGGGCAGGAACATTTTTCAAGGAGTTCTTCTTTGCTGGAATGACTACGAGTTCTATATGTGAGAGAATGCATGCGTACATGAATCGATTTGTAAGTGGTGATCTAAGTTTATATAGATTTGTTCAGCAGTTTCACAAGGGTGTGAATCGGCTTCGGCAAACTGAGCTACAACATGAGTTTTTAAACGAGCAATCGAAGCTTGTGTTGCTGACGCATCTCGAGTCATTAGAAAGATATGTTGTGGATTTCTACAACAAAAATATTTTTAGAAAGGCAAGAAACGACATATCCTATCCATATTTATTATTCATTTCTGTTCTGCTTCTATTTTAATTCACTCATTCGGTTTTCCCAGGTTCGAGATGAGATACAGTAGGAGATAAAGTTCGGGCCACGTAGCGTCATAGAAGTGAATAATGCACTGCATTTCTCCATTTTTGAATACGCAACTGATTTCGATCGAGAAATAAAGGTTATGATAAACTCCACCGACCATATTTTGACATGTAGTTGTGGGATGTTTGATTCTCGGTGGTGGCCTTGTCGCCATATGTTTTGTGCTATGAAAGCAGTCGGTATTAAGGCGTTACCAGATGTACTGTTGCGTAAGAGATGGTCGAAGTAGACGACAGAAGTTGTCCAGAAGGATCGTAATAGGCCTGGAGTAAGAAGCCAGAACAAGGGTACGCCGAAAAAAGTTGCCCAGAAAAGAGCATGGCCCCATAGATCAAAAAATTATCCGTGACCCAGATATTGTTAGAACTAAGGGTACTTTGCAACCTAATCCGCCGGGCACTAAGCGAGAGAAGCAGCATTACGGAAAGTGTGGACAAACGGGACATAATAAATCTAGTTGCCCAAAAAACAAAGAGGGGGCGAGAGGGGGTGCGAACGAGGAAGATGTACTGAGTAGCGTGCAGGAACACTTTCCCGAGGAAGACACCGCGATAGGGTAAATTTAATTTTTTTGCTGACTCTCTTACCAATGTCCGAGCTCGCATCCGCTAATACGGTCCGAATGTGTTCGTTAATCAATGAGACGGTGACTGATCTGCGCCCCCGGGTTGTATTTTGTGCTAGTAAGTTTTTATAATCCCCAACGTTTATGCTGATCCTAGAATGTCTTGCTTATTTTGGTTCTCTTTATTCCCATTCATTTGATTTATTTTCCTGGTTTACATCTTTTCTGAAGGGATAATTAACCTGTCTTTCAATTTCTTGTGTACATGTTGGCATTTTTCTTTTTCTTTCTTTTTTTTTTTTCTTTTTTTTTTTTTTTTTTAATGCATAGCACTATGTGCGACCGCTAATTTTCCAAATGGGTGTTGGATGTTAGAAGAATGCGTGACCACCACGAATATTTTTTATCACGAAATTCACTGTTATATGACTCTAATAGGCGCTCTAGCTATGTGATTGGTTTATGTTTATAGTGCCCCGACTTACGCGAACAGAGCTCGTACCTTCATTTGAAAGGGGAAAATCTTTTAGGCAAAATCTACCAGCATGTCCAAATTTTTACTAATGTTTACCTTATTCCCACCTCTCCTAGATGTATAGATCGTTTCTTCGTTGTTGCTTGCCATTTATGAATTACTGAATTAGAGTGAAATACTTCGATCTATTCAAACATTAGAGCAGAAAATATGTTTACAAATCACGTCCCATTATCTTAAAACTCGCAATTAGAGTGGGGCGATAATGTATATGCGTAGCAGTAGACGTTAATGTATATGCGTAGCAATAGGGGGTGAAACAGGAAAATTTTACGGTGTTAGTAAAGTAGAAGTAATGCATGTTTCATCCGCGGAAAAAGTATTAGATCCTGGCAAACCTCCGCGCAGTGCTCGGGTATTACAATGGTAAGGTTACGACTAGTTGGCCCATTATACCGTAATTCGGGCTTTCGACCATCCGTAAGATTATTCACAGTCCTTGTGGACTTTATATATTATTCATATAAGGCATCATCAAAGGTGTGTAGGTAATTGATAAATACCCGAGTTATAACTATGGCACCGTTATTTAAAAGAACATATATTAAAATCAATAGTAGAAAAAACAATTATCCAAAGAGAAAGGAGTCAAAGGAGTTTCTCGTAATGGAGTGTCTCTATAGAAAACATTTTCTTCATAACAGAACACGATTTTTTCGGCAACTAGGAGAGTACAACTACAACCATTGTGAACCAAAAACGACCTATAAGTCCTCGACCTTTTTACTAGTTTTTGTATGGCAAAAGGTATGAACGACAAGGTTCAAGCTGGTGGTATCAGTTGATGATTTCGGGAGAGTTTGGGGGGCTACCTGCTTCGTCATCACTAGAATCTGGCACTTCAACCACTGCAGCTTCTGCCAAAGGTCCGCCGATGTCTTCCATGATCACCCTTCCAGCCACCGTGACGTCGAATAAGTACTTGCAGTCTGGATAGTAGTCGAAGCCGAACGAACGCCAATATCGATTGAGCTTGCTTTCGGTAGTGCCCATATACAAGTCATAAAAACCATTTTCAATTTTTTTATATGACTGGATATGTACACCCAAGCTACAGTACATGAATTAAGACAACATATGAGGATACAAAAATATAATTGCAATAGTGAAATAGACCGAATTAATGCACAACTTGTGCACCTTCTGCAGATGATCCCAGTATTGCTTGTCCGCCGTCACCTCGTCCAGTCCGGTTATGAAGCATACTCCGGGAGTGTTGAAGGCAAAGTCTTTGAAGTGGTAATAATGTTCTCGTTTAGCACAAAGATACATTTTGACGAGACGACTAGTTAGATTTTTGTCATTGAATGTGCTCGCAAATCTCGTGCTACTCTTTCGACGGAAGTGAAAACTTCGGCTGGAGCAAATGTCCACATCTACGCATTCTTCCATCAGCTTCATAAATGTAACGCAAGAATCCCCAAAGAACAGCAAACACAACACAATCAATCAAAACGCACACACGCTTTGAAATGCAAGAATGTAGAGACGCCAAAGTTACGTGGTTCGGCTGTTAACGAAGCCTACATCCACGGGAAAGATCACACACTATGTTACTCTTGAGATTACACCAACAATACAATAACAACGCTCACAGAAATGAGATTCTGAGTTCTCCCAGCTACAACTGATGCACTCACTCTCACAACTCTGTTTTCTGTTAGTTATCACGTGTATCTTCTATCTCTTGAAGCTAGGCATTCTATGCTATATATACAATAGAAGTTACAACAGCAGAAATGGAAGTCAACGTCTAACAGAATAGCTAACAACCTTTCATCAGCAAAACCGTCACAAACCGTCACAACTGATTCAGCATGAGTGATCCCACGTGTTCTGTTATTTCTGAATCTTCCAGCTGAATTAACCAGTTACTTTCTTCACAATCTCTACCTTCACTGTTAATGAAGCTCAACAAGCCACACAATCTTGTAATTTCCAAACCTGCCCCATATGGGCCTATTCCAGATATGATCCAAACTCCTTAATGTTAACTAAACTGAGACAGTACTTAAACTTCTGAACTGGCAACACTTTAGTTAACATATCTGCTGGATTATGTTCTGTTCCAATCTTGCACACTTCAACTGACCCTTTCTCAACAATGTCCCTTATAAAATGATGTCTAACATCAATATGCTTTGAGCGTTCATGAAACACTTGATGCTTGGTAAGATGAATTGCACTTTGGGAATCACAGAATACTTTCACCACATCCTGTGTGATTCCAAGATCTCTCAGTATTCCTTTTAGCCATATAGCCTCTTTAACAGATTCTGAGAGTGCCATGTATTCTGCTTCAGTAGTGGATAATGCCACTACAGATTGTAGCATAGATTTCCAAGAAATTGCAGAACCAAATAGTGTAAAAATGTATCCTGTCTGTGACTTTCTCGAGTCCAAATTTGTAGCATAATCAGAGTCTACATATCCCTTTAGAAACTCATGTTTTCCTTCATTTGATTTCTCAAACATCAAACTGTTATTAGCTGACCCTTTCAAATACCTCATCACCCATTTCAAGGCTTCCCAATGCCCCTTTCCTGGGTTTGCCATGTACCTACTAACAGAGCTTACTGCATATGCTATATCAGGCCTTGAGCACACCATGGTATACATAATACTCCCTACTACATTAGAATATGGAACATGGCTCATCTCCTCAACTTCTGCATCAGTTGCTGGCCTTAAAGCTTCAAATAGCTTGTGATGCTGAGCTAATGGAATTGACACACTCCTAGAGGCATCCATGTTGAATTTTTTCAACACCTTCTTCACATAATCCTTCTGATGCAACCACATGACCCCTTTTTCTCTATCTCTGGTTATATCCATCCCAAGAATTCTCCTTGCTTCCCCCAGTTCCTTCATCTCAAAAACAGCACTCAACTCATACTTTACCTTTGATATTTCATTATGATACTTGCTTGCAATTAGCATATCATCCACATACAGAAGTAAGTAAACCAATACTTCTGTTCTATCCTTTTTCATGAACACACAACTGTCATGTTGGGATTTTACAAACCCAATCTTCTTCATATGTTGATCAAATCTGATATACCACTGTCTTGAGCTCTGCTTTAAACCATATAATGATCTCTTAAGCAGACATGCTTTGTTTGAATTCTTTGGCAATATGAACCCCTCGGGTTGAGTCATGTAAATTGTCTCCTTCAGGCTTCCATGCAGGAATGCAGTCTTTACATCTAACTGTTCCAATTCAAGATCCCACTGATTCACAAGTGCTAACAGGATTCTGATGGAGCAATGCTTAACAACTGGGGAAAATACTTCACTGTAGTCTATACCTTCCTTTTGAGTGAATCCCCTTGCCACAAGCCTTGCTTTGAATCTGATTTTCTCCTTTCCACCTGTTACTTCAGTCTTTCTTTTGAAAATCCATTTGCAGCTGATGAGCTTTTGATTGATGGGTTTATCAACCAATATCCATGTGCCATTTTTGTCAAGCGATTCCAGCTCCTCATTCATAGCAATCATCCATTTATCTCCATCTTTACTATCAATAGCCTCCTGATATGTTTTTTGGTTCATGATGAACCTCTTCTTCAGCTACTGACAAAGCATAAGCAAGCAGAAATTCATCCCCATATCTTGTGGATGGCTTGGGAATCATCCTCTCCCTATCTCTGACCAACTGATATTCATTTTGCTCTTCCACTTGTTCTTCTACTTCTTGATCGAGTTCTTCTGGTTGAGCTTCTCCTTCTTCAAAAGCATGCTCCACCTTCAATGGTAGACTATCTTGGTCTGTTTTTCTTTCAATCTCAAGATCAGTATATTTATCATTCTTGAAAGGCATCTTTGACTCATCAAAAGTCACATCCCTGCTTACTATTATCTTGTTCATTCCAGGCTCTAAACGCCATAGCCTGTAGCCTTTCACACCAGATTGATATCTTAGTAATACACACCTTAATGCTCTCGACTCCAGCTTATCTTGCCTGACATAAGCATATGCCAAGCAACCAAATATTCTTAAGTTTGAGTAATCAGCAATCCTGCCATTCCAAACCTCATCTGGTGTTTTCATTTCAATGGCATATGATGGTGATTTGTTGATTAGAAGAGCAGCTGTTGTAACAGCTTCTGCCCAAAACTTCTTGGGTAAACCATATTCTAACATCATGCACCTCACTCTTTCCAGTATGGTTCTGTTCATTCTTTCTGCAATGCCATTTTGTTGTGGCGTTCCAGGCACAGTTCTATGCCTTTTTATACCCTTTGTTTTGCAGTAGTTCAAGAATTCTTCTGATAGGAATTCCATCCCATTGTTAGTCCTTAGACATTTCAGCTTTGCATCTCTTTCAAGCTCAACTTCAGCACACCATTCTTTAAATTTTCCAAAAACATCTGATTTGTTTTTGAGTATATAGACCCACAATTTTCTGGAGAAGTCATCTATAATGCTTAGAAAGTATCTTCCCCCACCTAAGGAATCCACCTTTGAAGGTCCCCACACATCCGAGTGTGCATAATCCAGTGGTTTTGTTGAGCTTTTCTTCCCTACAGGAAATGGTGCTTTCTTGCTCTTTCCCATTATGCATTTCTCACATTTTTCCAAGATTTTCCATCCCTTTTCCCTTTATGAGATTTCTCTTATAGAGTTCTGCCATGCCTTTTTCATTGAGATGAGCAAGTCTCTTATGCCACATTATGTTGTCATTCAATGCAACATTTCCACTTTCCCCCATAATTGTGATGGCTTGCAAGCAGTACAGGCTGGATCTTCTTATTCCTTTCATTACTACATGCCCCTCTTTCATTACGAGCATATGGCCACCTTGGCTTTTAAAACTGCACCCCTTTGATTCCAAAGTCCCTAGACTTATCAAATTTCTTTTTAGTTTAGGTATGTGTCTGACATCACTCAGAGTTTTGACTGAACCATCCTCCATCTGTAGCTTCACCTGACCTATTCCTTCTACAAGACATATGTGATCATCTCCTAAGAGTACAGATCCCAGGTTTTGTGCATGGTATTGTGTAAACCGTTCTTTGTGAGGTGTCATATGAAATGAACAACCAGAGTCAAGAATCCATGTACCTTCTACTGATTTTTCAGTTATGTTGAGGACCTCTGCATCTTGTGTGTCCACAGCTTTCTCAGTGGAATTTGTTGTTTGGTTCTTTTGGGCTTGTTTCTTTTTCCAAGAGAAACAGTTCTTCTTGATATGTCCAGGCCGCTTACAGAAATAGCATTTTCTGGTTTCCTTTCCATCAGAATTCTTGTTCTGTTCAAGATTGGGTTTCTTTTCATTCCCATAATGCTGTTGCTTCTTATTCTTGAAGAAGTTTCCCTTCTTAACTACCAATCCTTCTCCAGATGTATCAGCTTTATTGTCATTTGTTTTTTGTGCCTCCTTTGCTCTCAAAGCAGTCTGCACTTCTGATAGGGTGATAGCAGTCTCTCTTCCATAGAGCATGGCATCTTTGAGATGTTCAAAGGATTTGGGCAATGCATTGAGCAGCATGATTGCCTTGTCTTCATCTCCCAGCGACACATCTATACTTTCCAGATCATCTAGCAACTTGTTGAATTCATCAAGCTGATCCTCTGTTGGTTTATCTTCTGAGAAACGAAAAGAATACAATCTTTGTTTTGTGTAGAGACGATTTGCCATGGACTTAGTCATGTACAGACTATCCAATTTTTCCCAAACTCCTGCCGCGGTTTGCTCCTTCGCTACCTCCCTCAAGACCTTGTCTATTAGGTATAGAATGATCATGCTATGAGCTTTGCCCATGATTTCATTCTTCGGGGCAACATCCATCTTCTCAGGCAATCCTTCTAGTCCTTTCAGAGCCCCAGCCAGGCCATGTTGTGTTAACAACGCCTTCATCTTCAATTTCCAGAGGTTGTAATCATTCTTGCCGGAGAATTTCTCCGTGTCAAACCTCGCCGCGGACATGGTGGATCTTCAATTAAGAGAACTTGCACCTTCCCACAGACGGCGCCACTTGTAACGCAAGAATCCCCAAATAACAGCAAACACAACACAATCAATCAAAACGCACACACGCTTTGAAATGCAAGAATGTAGAAGACGCCAAAGTTACGTGGTTCGGCTGTTAACGAAGCCTACATCCACGGGAAAGTTCACACACTATGTTACTCTTGAGATTACACCAACAATACAATAACAACGCTCACAGAAATGAGATTCTGAGTTCTCCCAGCTACAACTGCTGCACTCACTCTCACAACTCTGTTTTCTGTTAGTTATCACGTGTATCTTCTATCTCTTGAAGCTAGGCATTCTATGCTATATATACAATAGAAGTTACAACAGCAGAAATGGAAGTCAACGTCTAACAGAATAGCTAACAACCTTTCATCAGCAAAACCGTCACAACTGATTCAGCATGAGTGATCCCACGTGTTCTGTTATTTCTGAATCTTCCAGCTGAATTAACCAGTTACTATCTTCACAGTAAACATTGCTAGCTCTTTGCATCCGCTCATGTAGCATTTGTAACTATTCTTTTTGTGGCATTCCTAGTCGTCGAAGCCATGGCTGCAGACACACGATATCACAGGTAATAAAGGTGAATAGTCGTCGTTATGGCAAAGATTTATAGAATTGTTTTTGAACATTAAAACATTAAAATTACTCAGAATTATTACCCACTGGGCAATTGATAGAAATCATCTCACAACCAAAGTCTAAATCTAAAAAATCGGCTAGTTTTCTTAAACGAGTGCCCTCAAGCCTTGAACCCATTCCGCGTTAGAAAACACGGGCCATGTTAAGAGATAATAAAAAGCAGACGAATCCGAAGTGAATCACTCATAAACTATCTAGTTAGAAGAAAATATGTACAGGACTAAGTTAAGAAAGATATATGTCCATATGAACAGAGCATCCATTATTCGCCATTTAAAATACAAACACTAGATACTTAAATGCAATTACAGAACATACTGAAGCAATAATAATTTTCAGATTTTGATTTCGAGACTGCATTTGGAACGAATTAATCACACATACTATGGTGTAGAGGGATTTGCCTATTTCCGAGTCTAAAATCATTACAAGTAACGTTAGCCTCCTAGACGTGATAGAAAAGGAGAATAAACATGAAAGAAGAAACAAGCCATTAAAGCATTACTGCACACTTTCTAAATCTGTGTTTTCATTTCATTTTTGGATACTGTTACATTGCATTTCTTCCACATATATAGACTAAGATTGTAGCTGCTGACTCAGCCCTACATGGACCACATAATAACCGATTTGTACCTTAATACAGACTGTAAACAATATACACTATGCAGAAACAGAATTCTGCATATTGCAGCTATATGGACCACCTCTTTGCTGGCATTGTTTTGCTGCTGGAATTGAGCTGGCCTAATGGTTTTCTTCAGCTGATGTGGAGTGTGTAGCTGGATGGTTGAGTTGGCTAACATCCCCCCGCAATTCTTGCGAGGCTAAGGAAACAATATTTAATTTCTTCCGTAATCGAGCAAAGAATTGGATACTCAACGGTTTTGTAAAGAGGTCAGCAACTTGATCCATAGAAGGAACATGATGTACTTTGAGCTGGTTGGCAGCAACAACTTCACGTACAAAATGATAATCGAGGTGGACATGTTTGGTTCTGGAGTGAATGATAGGATTCGAGGCCATGGATATAGTGCTCATGTTATCAATCCAGGCAATAGGTGTGTGAGACAGAGGAATGCGAAGTTCATGAAGTAATGAACGGAGCCAAGTCAGTTCAGCAGTGAGATGAGCTAAACTCTTGTATTCAGCTTCTGTGCTGGATCGAGAGACGGAATGCTATTTCTTTGAACTCCATGAAATCAGTGTGTTACCAAAGTAAACACATAAGCCTGGAACGGATTTGCGATCATCAGGATCTCCACCCCAATCTGAATCGGAAAAACCCACCAGTTGAAGTTTAGTATGAGGAGTAATGAGTAGGCCAAAATCTGAAGTACCACTGAGATATCTGAGTATGCGTTTGACAGCTTTCCAATGATTGTCAAGGGGGTTGGACATGAATTGGCTTACTTTGTTGACGGCATATGCGATTTCAGGACGGGTGAGGGTAAGATATTGTAAAGCTCCCACAATACTTCTGTAATGACGGGGGTCAGGGACAGGATTGCCATCAAATTTAGATAAGGGTGGAGAGGTGACCATAGGAGTGGCTATGGGGTTGGCATTGGGCATGTGAGCTTTGGTAAGAAGATCTGTGATGTATTTCTTCTGAGAAAGATGAAGACCATGTTGAGTATAAGCCACTTCAATACCTAGAAAATGATTGAGAGGACCCAAATCCTTAAGAGAGAAAGCTTGACCAAGGTGTAAGATCACTTTCTGTATGACAGCAATATTGTTTCCTGTAATCAGAATGTCATCCACATAAATCAGTAGATAAATAACTGAACCTTTGTGAAACTGAACGAATAATGAAGTATCAGCTTTGGATCCTTGGAAACCGAGAGTGAGTAAAACACTCTTGACTTTGTTGTACCAAGCTCTAGAGGCTTGTTTGAGACCATAGATAGCTTTGGAAAGCTTGCAGACGAGGTTATGACCTGTTTCAAAACCTGGAGGTTGCTTCATGTAAAGGTTTTCAACCACATCCCCATGTAAAAAGGCATTATTGACATCCAATTGTCTGATGGGCCAATGGAATTGAACTGCTATGGTTAGGATCAATCGGATAGTTGTAGGTTTGACCACAGGGCTAAATGTATCTCTGAAATCCAAACCTGCACTCTGGGAGAAACCTTGAGCAACCAATCTTGCTTTATATTTGGAGATAGAGCCATCAGCATGCCTTTTTATTTTGAATATCCACTTACAGCCAATTAGATTTTTGTCAGGAGGGAGAGTAGTGAGCTGCCATGTGTTGTTCTTTTGGAGAGCTGCATATTCTGCTTCCATAGCAGCTTTCCAGTGAGGGTGTTGGAGAGCAATGTGAACGGATGTGGGTTCAGATTCTTCAGCTGTGGCAGTGAGGTGAAGCTTTGGCTTGAATATGCCAAGCTTGCTTCTGGTGGTCATATGATGAGTATTGGTTGTTGGTGGTGGAGAAGAGACTTGAGATCCTGAACCTGCATAATCATCACTCACAACAGGCAATTCTTGAGGTAAAGGGTTAGTTGCATCAGCAGAAATATCAACATTTGTAAGAGATTTGTTGCAGGAAGAGTTTGGAGGAGAAGTGGGTTGGGATGGTGAGAGGGGTGAGATGCCAGATGCAGGTAATGGATTAGACAATATAGGAAGAGGGATGGATATAGTGGAAGGAGTAGAAGATTCTGTAGGTATACTAAAGGGAAAATGTGGGGATTTGTAGGGAAAAATAAGTTCATCAAAGACAACATGTCTGGTGATTATGATGCGGCCAGTAGGGAGTAAGACTTTATATCCTTTATGAGAGTTATGATAACCTAAGAAGATCCCTGGGGAAGATCTGTATTCAAGTTTGTTGTGGTTATATGGACGGATGTGAGGATAACAGAGGCAACCAAAAACTTTAAGCCTTTGATAATCAGGTTTGTGACCATATAGTAGTTCTAGAGGAGTTTTAAACTGAAGAATTTTGGCTGGAATTCTGTTAATGAGGTAGCAGGCAGTGGTAAAAGCATCATCCCAAAAAGATATGGGAAGAGAAGCATTGGACAAGAGAGCCAAACCCATTTCCACTAGATGTCTATGTTTTCTTTCAGCTAATCCGTTTTGCTGAGGAGTGTAAGAACAGGAGATGCGATGGTGAATGCCATTCTCAGAAAAATAATTGGAAAGGGACTGATATTCCTTACCCCCATCAGTTTGAAGCATTTTGATGTCCGTCTGAAACTGAGTTTGTATCATCTTATGAAAATGAATAAAAACAGACTTGACATCAGATTTGTGGGTGAGAAGATATATCCATGTAAATCTGGTGTTATGATCAATGAAGTTGATATAGTAGTGGTAACCATTCCTAGAAGTGATAGGAGCTGGTCCCCAAAGATCAGAGTGAATTAAGGTAAATAGTTGGGTATATGTAGAAGTAGAATCAGGGAAGGGGAGTTTGTGAGATTTGGAAACAGCACATGAAGAACACAAAGTAAGGTCATTCTCATTACTTGAAAAAGAAACATTACAATTTGTCAATGCCCGTTTTACAACATCATAAGCGCAGTGGCCTAGCCTTTGATGCCATAGTCTAATGCTTGGGCCTAAGCTGACTTGATTTATACTAGGAAAAACAGAATTCTGAGAACTGGTTCTAAGACGAGGAACAGAAACAGAGTGTAGTGAAGGGTGGCTGGGATCTGGTGCTGAGATATTCTTGATATTGTGAAGATTGAAATGATAGAGCCCGTCTTTAACCATCCCTTTGAGAAGTACTGCCTGAGTATCCAAATCCTTCACAAGACAAAAACGAGGATGGAATTAAAAAAAAACATGATTATCAAGAGCAAATTGAGAGACACTGAGAAGATTCTTGGTGACAGTAGGAACATGCAACAAATCTTTTAAAATGAAGGTTCTGTGATGAAAGTTATCCTTTAACTTAGAATTTCCAATGTGAGTAATGTTTATACCTGCTCCATTTCCCAAATGCAACTTCATACCTCCATAATTTTCTGTAGCAGTGTTGAGGTTGGCAAAGTCATGAGTGACATGATTAGTAGCACCAGTGTCTGGAAACCAGGAGCTTTCTGAGCCAGCATCAGAGTATTGAAAATTAGAGGACTGCACCATATTGAGATTGGGAGTGTTATTGGAACCTCTCCCATAATTTGGAATCTGTTGAGGGTATGTTGGTGGAGTGTAGTTGGGTTGATTGGCTGGGATTGGGTAAGTTTCGTCAAACCTATGCCAACACTCATAGGCAGCATGTTTTGGCTTCTCACAGAGTTAACAGAACAAATTATTTCTATTTATTCTGCCTCCTCCTCTTCCTCTAGCTGGTGCTGGATTTCCTCTACCTTGAGGCCATCTTCCTCTACCTTGATTTTGAGGTGTCTGTGGTGGTCTTCCTCTTCCTCGTTGAGCATTATTGTTGTAACCTCTCCCAGATCCAGATCTATTTGCAGTAGCAGTGTTAAGACTTGGTTGAGAACCATCAGTGTTTAGGGCAGTATTGGAAGATGCTTCCAATCTTGATTCATAGCTCAACAGAAGAGCTTGAACTTCTGGTACAGACCATGGCTGAGTTCTTGAGGTGATGGAGATCATTACTGCATCATATTCACTGCCCAATCCAGCTATGTTGTGTAGAATCTGATCTTGTTCTTCCAAGACTTGCCCAGCAGAAGCAAGTAAATCAAAACATTCTTTGATTTTATTGAGATATTCTCTCATTGTAGATCCTCCCTTCTTCAGCATCTGAAGTTTATATTTGTACTGCATGAGTTTAGCACTGGATTGACTGGAGTAGCTGAGGGCAAGAGCTCGCCAGATTTCTTTGGATGTATTCAAACCAACCACTTGAACTAACACTCCGGTGGAGAGAGATGACAAGATCCAAGAAGCAAGCAATTGATCTTGCCTTCTCCATAACAGGTATGCAGGATTTGGTATCTGTTTTGAGCCATCCATGATGTGCTCATCTGGTGAATCTTGCTCCTCATCAATGAATTTTTCGAGGTCATAGCCTCTGATGGTGATAAGAACGTGCTGCTTCCAAACTAGATAGTTTGTTTCATCAAGTTTAAAAGAAATGAGCTGGTGTGGTAAAGGTACCATTGTAGTGTTCACAGTTGTGATTAGGTCTGTTGATGTGGACATGACAGCTTAGAGAATCAAAGAAAATGAAGGAAAGGAGGATATCAGACGCAGGAAAGCCTGCTCTGATACCATGATAGAAAAGGAGAATAAACATGAAAGAAGAAACAAGCCATTAAAGCATTACTGCACACTTTCTAAATCTGTGTTTTCATTTCATTTTTGGATACTGTTACATTGCATTTCTTCCACATATATAGACTAAGATTGTAGCTGCTGACTCAGCCCTACATGGACCACATAATAACCGATTTGTACCTTAATACAGACTGTAAACAATATACACTATGCAGAAACAGAATTCTGCATATTGCAGCTATATGGACCACCTCTTTGCTGGAATTGTTTTGCTGCTGGAATTGAGCTGGCCTGATGGTTTTCTTCAGCTGATGTGGAGTGTGTAGCTGGATGGTTGAGTTGGCTAACAAGACGGTTTTGCAGTAGGAGATACTTACCAGTGGAACCAGCTACAATTACGAGCAGACTGCTGCGCTCTCTCTCTGAAGCGTCGTGCGAACGGATGGAACGAGGCAGAGAAAACGTGAAACACGTAATATCTAAACAAATGCGCCGTATTCAGGGAATTCTGGAGGAAGGCGAAGGGGCGGAGAGAGTTCTTATATTAGGATTCTTCTAATTTTTCGGTAATGGGCCTTAGGTATTTTAATTATCTGCGCCATAATGTTTGGTCCACAAGCATATTAGAAGTAGCAATCCGGATTCTCTATAACAATAGGTGTTTCATACTCTATTACACTCAATTTACTACATGACACATATAAATTTGTGACCTCATATCATACACGTGTCGGTTGGTGAATATGGTGAAACACTAAATGTAACAGAGGATCTCATGGGTAGGATTTCCAAAATTGTGAGCGTATTTTATTTTCTCTTTTGTTCTAGGGACGACAATTTCGTCTAGACCCGCCCTGATCAATCCTGACGCGAGACATATTGGTCGTCATCCTCTTTGTCCCGTCCCGTTTCGTCGTCAGCCAATGGGTCATGCCATCGCCCGCATTCCACCCTGTAAAGTAACGTATACAAAAACATTTGGTGTTATTCAAATAAATCACAATTTATATATATTATCTAATAACAGGCAATATTTATATTAAAAACGTGTAACGAATAAACCTAAATGAAAGACTACATACATGACGCAACGTAAAAATTATTAATCACGTTAGGACACATGAATATATATTAATCAAATAAGATGGTAAATGCAGTTAAACACCTGGAGTCTTTTTATAGTTTAGGATGACCCTTTGAAATAATATTTCTTCAAATGATGCCAAGTTCGTACGTTAGTTTGTAATATTGTTAGTAAATTTAATTTATTTTACAAATATAATCGGTAGACCTGCCTCTGTCATGTAACTCGCCAGGGGCCACCCACCACCCCCCTCACCCCCACACCGGGTGAACATATAGAGCGGGCATGTCTACTCAATGACCCTACTATTACTGTGCCATTGTCATTCATAGTTTGTTTGTGGCTTATTGGATGTTTTTAATTCCGATCACTCTATCAGGGGTGAATTTAAACACTCATATAACCCAAAAGTTCTCCCACGAGTAGATTGTGGCTTAGGGGCTGTTTTCCTAATAAACATGTAAAATCTTCGATTAGATAACGTCAACTAACGTCTCTACACCTACCTTCTTCGAGAGGCTAGAATACCACCCTTAATTTTCCATGAATGTTCATTTTATTAGAGCAAAAAGGAACAAAAATATCCCAAATAATACAAAATGGTAATTACATAAGAATGAAAAAACATCAGAAATTATAAAGTACCTTTATCTTTCCAAAAAAAACAAAAAAATCTAGAGAACGGAAAAAACAGAGAATAAAATAAATCTAAGTAAATAGACTGTAGTCTGGTGGGTTGAGTTTGGCAAACGGTGGAGGACTCATTTCTGTAAATCATCCTCAGATTACAATACTCTTGAGTGTGGTGCCCAAAACACGTCGGGACGTATCTCGGTCGAGACGGAGGCCGTGGCCGAGACGTGATTGATGAGAATGTGTGTTTATCATTGGAGAGTCATCTCAGCCGAGACGGGAGAGATCTCGGCCAAGACATGTTTGCCGCGTTAAGAGAGGCTTTTGCACTGGAGGATGGGCGCACGTAGTCTCGGCCGAGAAACTTTTATAGAGTTCTCGGCCGAGAAACTTCTATAGAATTCTCGGCTGAGCCGGGGAGTCTCGGTCAAGACACTTTTATATAGGGGAATCGCCGCGGCCGAGGCTTGTAGTGCGAACAGTTTGCGTGGGCCTCAAGTAGAGGCCGGTTTTGGGGCCCAAGGAGCTATTATAAATAGTGGTTTCCTTCATTGCTTATTGTAATCTGATAATTCATCATCCTAGTGCATATCCTGACTTGGTATCGCCTACAGACGTAGTTACACATCGTAACGAATTGGATAATCAAATTCTTGTGTTCTTTTGTGTTTAATTTATTTGTCTTTTCTTTATTCGATTATTTAGTCGTACCGTGGTTGTGGGTGGGTTAAATTCCCAACAACTGGTATCAAGAGCATCAGGATAGTTTCCTAGGAGTATTCACGATGAACGACGGAAAGATTTCGGTGGAGAAATTCGATGGGACTAACTATGACTTTTGGAAGATGCAAATCGAAGATTACCTCTACGGTAAGGATTTGCACCAACCCCTCAAGGAGAAGCCCGAGAAGATGTCTGCGGAGGAGTGGGAGTTATTGGACAGGAAAGCGATGAGCACGGTGCGTCTGTCGTTGTCCAAGGAAGTGCCTTACCATACCACAGGTGCAAGGTCTACACGGGAGATGTTGAAAACCTTGGAGGAGATGTATCAAAAACCATCGACGGCAAACAAAGTTCATCTGATTAGACGGCTGTTTAATTTGAGGATGATGGAGAGAACACCAGTACAGCAGCACTTGAATAAGTTCAACATGCTAACCTCGCAGTTGGACTCGGTGGACATAAAGTTTGATGATGAGATCCGGGCCCTAATTATGCTATCTTCTCTGCCAGATAGTTGGACTGGTACAGTGACAACCATTAGTGCTACAGACGCTAAGCTGAAGCTTGACAGGGTGAGGGACTTGATGATCGGGGAAGAGATTCGGAGAAACGAATCAGGGTCAGCGCTGAATACTGAGAACAGAGGCAGACCGAAAGGAAGGCAGTTTAGGGGGAGGTCGAAATCCAGAGGGAAGAGTCAGACGAAGAAGGACGGGAGTTCTGTGAAGTGCTGGAACTGTGACGAGATGGGTCACTATAAATACCAGTGCAAGGCGCCAAAGAAGAACAAGAGGGAATAGGCAGACAGGAAGACAGCGAATGCAACCATGGATGAGGATGATGGCGATGCGTTAGTCTTGAGTATGTGCAGTCCCATGGGGTCTTGGGTCTTGAATTCCGGCGCGTCATTCCATTCATGCGGTAATTTTAATATTATGCAAAAATACGTTTCTGGCGATTTTGGACAAGTGTATCTGGCTGATGATGAACCCCTGAAAATCATGGGGAAGGGAAACGTAAAGGTTGAGACATCAAATGGCTCGAAATTGATGTTGAATGGGGTGAGACATATCTCTGGATTGAAGAGGAACTTGCTTTCGGTTGGACAACTTGACAAGGAAGGTTACGTGGTAACGTTTGGTTGTAGCAACTGGAAGATTACCAAGGGAACTATGGTGGTAGCTCGGGGTAAGAAGGAAGGAACGCTATACATGACTAATAATTCGCAGGATTCCCTTGATCTTGCAAATGGTAATGGTGATGTGGATTTGTGGCGCTGTCGATTGGGCCACATGAGCGAGAAAGGGATGAAGCTGATGTGCTCGAAGGGTAGATTGCCTGGTTTACAAACTGTGGAAGTTGGAATATGTGAAGACTGTGTCTTCGGGAAACAAAGGCGCGTGAGTTTCTCGAGGAGTGGCATGGCCCTGAAGAAGCAGAAGCTTGAGTTGGTCCATAGCGATCTATGGGGACCAGCTCCGGTGGTGTCCATTGGAGGATCAATGTATTACATGACATTCATCGACGATTCAACCCGCAAGTTATGGATTTATTTTCTGAAAAATAAGTCTAATGCATTTGATGTTTTTAAAAGGTGGAAAGCCTTGGTTGAGACTGAGACGGGGTTGAAGGTGAAGTGCTTACGCTCCGACAATGGAGGTGAATATGAACTCAAGGAGTTCAAGAATTATTGTGCTGAGCATGAGATTCGTACATAGAGGACTATGTGTGGAATGCTCCAGCAGAATGGTGTGGCCAAGAGGATGAACAAAACACTGAAATGAGCGGGCAAGGTGTATGAGACTGAAGAGCGGCTTGCCTCAGTCGTTTTAGGCGGATGCAGTAAGCACAGCTGCATTCCTGATCAATCGAGGTCCATTGGTTCCCTTGGATAATCGGATACCCGAGGAGGAGTGGCCTGGAAATGAGGTAAACTTATCTTACTTGTGTATTTTCGGTTGTACTGCTTACGCTCTTGTGGATCCTATTGATAGGAATAAGTTAGATGCCAAGTCCATCAAATGCACGTTTATTGGGTATGGAGGTCATGAGTTCGGCTATAGGGTATGGGATGAGCAAAGCGAAAGGTGATTCGCAACTGGGATGTTATATTCAATGAACAATTTATGTACAAGGATACGTTGAAGGATCTGAGCACTAATGCTGCAAAGCCCCGCACTGTCGAGTTAGATGATTTGAACTCGAGTGGGAGTAAAAGGAGTATGGTCGATGAGGAGATTCTTGAGGAAAAAACAAGAACACCACCACCTCAAAGACCTGTTAGAGATCGAAGGCCACCAGATAAGTATTCTCCCTCTAACTTTTACCTATTGTTGACTGATGGTGGTGAACCTGAGAGCTTTGCAGAGGCAGAGCAGGTTAGTGATAGATGAAGATGGATGACTGTCATGGAAGATGAGATGGCGTCTCTTCGTATGAATGGCACTGGGACCTGACTGAGCTTCCCAAGGGCATGAAGGCGTCGCACAACAAGTGGGTCTACCGAATCAAGTATGAGGCGGATGGTAGCAAGCGCTACAAGGCAAGGTTAGTTGTGAAAGGGTTCGAGCAGCGGTATGGTATTGACTATACGGATGTGTTTACTCCTGTTGTGAAGTTGACTACAATTCGCATGGTTTTGAGTATGGTGGTTGCGGCGAACCTATTACTGCATCAGATGGATGTGAAGACGACTTTCCTTCATGGTGATCTAGTGGAGAAGTTGTTCATGGTACAGCCGGAGGGGTTCGTGGTAGACGAAAAGGAAAGTCTTGTGTGCAAATTGAAGAAGAGCTTGTATGGTTTGAAGTAAGCTCCGAAGCAGTGGTATATGAAGTTCGACAATGTCATGATGGAGATTGGTTACCATATATGTCACGCTAATCATTGCTGTTATTATAAAATGTTTGACAATAGCTATCTGATCCTGTTACTTTACGTTGATGATATGTTGATTGTAGGAGTCAATCCAAGGGAGTTGGAAAGGTTAAAAAAGCAATTGTCTGAGAGGTTCTCCATGAAGGATCTTGGAGAAGCGAAGCATATTTTGGGTATGAGAATTGAGAGGAAGGCGAAAAATTTGTTGTATCTTTCGCAGGCGGATTATGTCCAGAAGGTCTTAGAAAGGTTCAACATGGAGGATTCGAAGCCGGTTAATGTGTCATTGGATAGGGGTAACCCGATCACTTCGGGTCGGACTCACACTTTGGCCCAGCACGCGTAGGCCCAGCAGGCCCAGAAACATGCGTCGGCCTAGAAGCATGTCTGTTCCACAATTCAAGGCCCACGATTCTCTCTCAACTGCCATGCAGCGGAAAAAGAGGCGTGAGAATAGGGAGTTAGTTAGAGTCAGTTAGGGTTTAGTATAAATATGAGAAAAGAACTCTGAATGAGGGTTGGCATTCTGATTTCTGAATTATTGCTTGTAAACTCAAAGTTCTAGTAAAAGAAACACCTCGGCAAGAGTGATTTTCTGCCCGTGGACGTAGATCTCCGGATCGAACCACGTAAATCTTGTGTGTTTTCGTACTGTTTACGTAGATTTTAGTTAAAGTTTCTTGGATATCGGACGGCGCCTTATCAATTGGCGCCGTCTGTGGGAACGAAAAGACCGTTTTTTACATTAACAGTGCCTTCAGAAATCATGGTGATGACTCGTCAGAATCAATCTCGCCTGGGAGATCAAGACAATCAAGGTCCACCCGTGGATCCAGTTTTGCCGCCAAGGCAATCGCCGATAAGAGGTGCGTCACCTCATCAGGGCAACCGAGGCCCGGCTGTGAATCCAGACAACCAGTTTTTGTCTCCACCCCCACAAGACATGCAAAACCCTAATCCCGGTGCTGCCCAGCCGCCGGTTAACATTCAAATCACTCCAGAATTGCTTCAGGCCTTTCTACAAGAGCATGCCCATGTTCTTCAAGACTGGGCAGCCAACCGCTTAAATCATGAGGGACCTGCCGAACAGGATGTCGATCCCGCGGTGCCTCCACATCGTCAGCACTCGCGCGATCGACAAGACCCGGCGCATCGCAGACGTCAGGATCGGCGACGGGAACGACCTGGTTCTTCCGAGGACCAGGGGAGTTCTAATGAATCAAGACAGCACCACGACGAACCTGCAGACGTCGATCGCCGCCGTCCACTCAATGCGGCTAAGAGAGTTCGCTATGCCAATCCTCATGCTCTAGATCTTCAAGAGTACGAGCGAGTTCAACGCAATGTTGAACTGGACAGAATCTTGGGCCTTGATGCCAATGGAGATATCATCACACCGTTCTCCCGTGAAATCATGGCCACCTCCCTTCCCAAAGGGTTCAAAAGGCCAGCCATACCTCCATACGATGGCACCGGGGATCCGGCCAATTTTCTTGGAGCTTTCAGGCACAACATGCTAAGCCATGATCATACTACATCCCTCCATTATTGCAAAATTTTCCCTGAGTACCTTCAGGATGAAGCTCGGGTTTGGTTTGATTCGCTTCCTCGCAATAGTGTGTCCTCTTTCAGAGAGCTAGCCGAACATTTTTGGGCACGTTTCGAAGTACGTGCGAAGCCCATGGCTACTTTGGCCGACCTCATGAATATGGAACAGCGGGAAGGCGAAGCTATTACCCAATTCCTTGACCGCTTCACAGCGGAGAGCCTCAAAGTGGGAAATTGCTCAGATGACGTAGTCATCAACGCATTCATGAATGGACTCCGTCCTAGTCCACTTTACACTGAGTTGGTTCGACACCCATCGGTCACAACCCGAGCACTGTTCAACACGGTGAGCAGATATGCTAAAGCCGAGGAGCAGACTCGCCAGAAGCGTGAGAAACACGCTAGCAAGCGGCAGTCCGACAGGGCACAAGCTGGGGCTAGCACACGACCTAGTGCCTTTTCCCGTCTGAACCCGGGGCGTTCGGAATCCCGGGGTGATATTCCACAATTTACTCCGTTAACAAAGTCACGAGCTGAAATTTTTTCTGTTCATCAGAACGATTTACGGCCCTGTCCGCGGATGATTGCTCCGCCGGAAAAGCGAAACCGCGAGAAGTGGTGCGAGTACCACCATGATCACGGACATGAGACAGAGGAATGCCGAGAGCTCGGAAAGGAAATTGAAGTCTGTCTAAAGGAAGGTTTCTTGAGACAATACATTGCTCGGACCGATGACTGAGGTTCGCGACAAAACTGGCCGCCATGGCAGAACAATAGGTCGGGGTCTCCCGGCAGGACCCTGGCAGTTGACAAGTATCATTCTTATCTTTGTGTTCAGTGCACACTTCTTTCTTGCTGCTATTTCTCTTTGTATTTCTTAAGTTGCTCCGGCACTCACCTTGAATATAAGTTTTTTATTTTTTGCATCTTATTGTGTTTTCTTCTGCGTTACGGGGACGCCCTAACGTGCTCGTACTACTATTATTCGTCTCCGGACAATTAGATTTAACTCCCGCCTAATCCGTCCGGGGAGATTCGCATTTTGTCTCCGGACAATTAGATTCTTAACTCCCGCCTGATCCGTCCGGGGAGATTTAACTCCCGCCTGATCCGTCCGGGGAGATTCGCATTTTGTCTCCGGACAATTAGATTTAACTCCCGCCTGATCCGTCCGGGGAGATTCGCATTTTGTCTCCGGACAATTAGATTTTTAACTTCCGCCTGATCCATCCGGGGAGATTTAACTCCCGCCTGATCCGTCCGGGGAGATTTAACTCCCGCCTGATCCGTCCGGGGAGATTCGCATTTTGTCTCCGGACAATTAGATTTAACTCCCGCCTGATCCGTCCGGGGAGATTCGCATTTTGTCTCCGGACAATTAGATTTTTCACTCCCGCCTAATCCGTCCGGGGAGATTTAACTCCCGCCTGATCCGTCCGGGGAGATTTAACTCCCGCCTGATCCGTCCGGGGAGATTCGCATTTTGTCTCCGGACAATTAGATTTTTTTACTCCCGCCTGACCCGTCCGGGGAGATTTTTTACTCCCGCCTGATCCGTCCGGGGAGATTTTCACTCCCGCCTGACCCGTCCGGGGAGATTCAAAGTGGCGCTGTCCATATCGTGTTCCCGAACACCCGTCAAAACAACTATCTGTGGCCCCCGAGCCGGCATTCGGTCATCCGGAGTGGAGACCTATTCCAGGACCTACGCAATGTCCTCCGGGATCTCGTCGTTCCTCGGCCTGGGGCTCCGGCACTTTCTCCTCCGCGGGCTTCCCGACGCCGTGGACTTATTCCTGGCACTTGCCTGGGAGCTTCGTCTCTTGTACAAACACGGCAACTTGGCTGCGGGGTAGACCTCGGGGTTTGGGCCCATTGCACAGGGTCCCATTCCTCAAGGTTTCTTGCATCCCATTCCTCTGGCCAAGCTCCATGATTCCCCGAGCTAGCCGCAGAAGTTCCTCGGCATCCGCGCCCTCCAACCCCTGCCGGATGGACAAAGATTTGGCAGACACTCTGGTGCTTCCATCACCTCGGTCAGACTACCACACTCCGGTGCTCCCTTCATTTTGGCCAGACTACTACACTCCGGTGATTCTTTTATCTTGGCCAGATCATTATGTGCTTCCGCACGTTTCTTGCTTTTGGGAAACTTGACATCTCGTTATCTGCCCCGTGCACTTCGACTCAGTTCGGTTCCGCTTCCGTAGGCTGCGCCACGGGGTCCCTTAGACGCGGACAAACTTGGTCACCCACAAACACTTCGGCTTGCCTGTGACCACGGCCCAACTTGCTTATGGTTCCACCCCGGTGACAACCGAAGCTCCTCCCTCGCTTCGGCTGGGGGGGGGGGGCATTTGATAGGGGTAACCCGATCACTTCGGGTCGGACTCACACTTTGGCCCAGCACGCGTAGGCCCAGCAGGCCCAGAAACATGCGTCGGCCTAGAAGCATGTCTGTTCCACAATTCAAGGCCCACGATTCTCTCTCAACTGCCATGCAGCGGAAAAAGAGGCGTGAGAATAGGGAGTTAGTTAGAGTCAGTTAGGGTTTAGTATAAATATGAGAAAAGAACTCTGAATGAGGGTTGGCATTCTGATTTCTGAATTATTGCTTGTAAACTCAAAGTTCTAGTAAAAGAAACACCTCGGCAAGAGTGATTTTCTGCCCGTGGACGTAGATCTCCGGATCGAACCACGTAAATCTTGTGTGTTTTCGTACTGTTTACGTAGATTTTAGTTAAAGTTTCTTGGATATCGGACGGCGCCTTATCAGGGGGTCACTTTAATCTGTCGAAGAAGGAGTCACCGAGTACTAAGGAGGAGCATACCCAAATGATTAATGTGCCATATGCATCGGCAATTGGGAGTATCATCTATGCCATCGCCAATCTGGATCTGGAATTTTTGCCAATCGAGCACAAAAATGAAAATTCGGCTCTAGAATTTTCACTGATCGAGCACAAAAATGAAAATCAGCACAACTGTTTCTTGTCCGCCTTACACAGGCACATTTCGTCGAGATCTCACTCAAAAGTTGTTCTGCATGTGTCGTTAGAATTTATCTTGTCTGAGTTGGGCTCGGGCTCAGGGCCGGTGGACCAGCCGGGCCTTCATTACAATAAAACTTTCCATGCCCAAATTGAAGCCGACTTATTCAGCTATAAACAAGTTAGGGTACAAAAACGTGTGTTTGCAGACAGTGGCAGATCTAGCTAAGGTACAAGGGGGTACACTTGTACCCCCAATTTAAAATTAAAAAATTAAATATATATGAGGTATATTTCAATAAATTTATATTTTAGATTAGCATTTACTTAACTACCCTTTAGGCCTTCACAAGTAATAAGAAAATCCCCCACCTCTCTTTTACTTCTTTGGGCAACATATTGAAGAAACAGAGTTAGTGGAGTGGTCCTCACCTCCACTACATGTTTGTCTCTTTCTCCCTTTTTTTTTTTCTTTGCATTTTTAATTCATTGTTCTTTATATTGTTTATAATTTTTTCCACTCTATCTTAATTTATTAATACTTTAATATTATTTTGGTTGTTAATAAATTAGGGTTTGTAGTTTATCTTTATATATATAAGTGTGTGAAATTGGTTGATTTTGTGATAATTGTAATTGGTCTCTTGAAGTTATTATTATTTTTATATATGATTGTATTCTTATTATTATCTACTACTATTTCAATTTAGGTAATGGTCGGGGATACACCTCAATTAAAGAAAACCAAGGTTATGGTAAAACAATTCGATCTTCGACAATTTATGTTTGTGAAACCTCAAGGAACTTCTTCTACTTTACCGAGAAATAATGACTCTTCTTCGAATGATAGTGAGTCTCCTTTATCTAAACCTCTTAATGCTCCCCAAAATCAAGAAGACACCATGGAATTAGATGGTTCAAGTGGTTTGCCCATAGACAAGGAAGAACTGATATATGATGTTGAACGTATTCCTCATGATCCGGGTAAAAGAATAAACATAATGGATAATCCTCAAAATGAATGGAATGTTGTGAGGAGTGCATATTGTAACAACAAATTTTGTGTAAAACACAAAATAATTCGTACAAATTAAAAATTTCAAATCAAACAATATTGCGGTACGATCCCTTAAATACCTCTGATTCTTCTCTTCAATTTGTTGATGCCTTCAACTGCGGAGTTGACTTCGATCTTTTCCGGATCTTAAGCTTTGACTTGAATAACGTTGACCGAAAGGCTTGGAAGCTTAATTTTGGATCAAACGATCTTCTTAGATGGATGTTCGAAGAACAGCTTCGAAGATTTTGATGAACGTCAACGAACACCTTCGAATATTTATCTCGGAAACGTTGATTGGAGGAGCTCAGCACCTTGATCTCGAATCAAAAGTCGTTTCTTGGAGAACGCCGAAGAACACTTGGATTTGCTTGAAGAATGCCAAAGAACTCTGCTCTAGAAATCTTCACTTGCTTCTTGACTTGTGTTCTTGATTTGTGTTGTTGAAGATTTTGGTGGAGAATGAGGCCCTATTTACAGTTGTAGGATTGGAAAACCCTAACGGGCTCGGGTCCGAATGGAGTGATATGATTGGTCCTCCATAATATCATTATCCATAAGATAATCATTAAATTAATTGTATTTAATTTAGTAATTACTGCAACAATTTGACACATGGAGCATTGTGATTGGTCCGCCATGACTTGATGGTTATCCTCATCTTTTTGGATAATTACTAAATTTAATTTAATTTAGCAATAAAATTCGCGAAATCTGTATATATGATAACACGTTGAAAAATCCGAAGTTTGAGGAAATCTGTTAGTATTTTAAATGTTATTCTGAAAGATAATCTCATTTCTGTTATAGCAAATCTCATTGTTGAGATATTTACTATACTCTGAATATTTTACAAAATCAATTCAAAATCCGATTTACCGATTTATCTACAAGAATAGTACATAGTATTCGGCAACTTATACATGATGTTAAAAACCGAATATATTTGATTTCCACGAAAATAGGGATATTGATAGCAAAGTTAACCCTAGAATTTTCCATTTAAATACTAGAACAAACACGTAGCAAATCAATCATTTCATCAATCAAAATCAAACTACTCTATCGTCTTTTCAGCATTGCGAATTAATTGCAGAAAATGCTTGACTTCTTCACAAGGCTATGAGAACAGTGTTGAACCTCAGATGAGAACGGTGTTGAAGGTGTTGAACCAACTTTATGGGATGAATCCTCAGAAAATGCTTGACTTCTTCACAAGGCTATGAGAACGGTGTTGAAGGTGTTGAACCAACTTTATGGGATGAATCCTCCGCAATATCGATGGTTTATGATTGAGTTTCTCTAATTTATAACTTTTGTCAATAAGAAGCATCATTGGACATATATATATCATCTCTATTTTCGTCGGGTGTGATTATTGTTATGTGGCGTGCAGTTATATTTCATTAAATGAGCTCGGATATGGAAAAAAGTTCATAGGCAGGTAATATCCGCAAACTACAATTTATATTGAAATAGGTACTAAACTAGCTTTTTCATTTCATTGATGATCTCGATTGCTTTTTTCATCACACTTTGTACCTTTGGTCTTGATCAATTGCATCATATATGACAATTAGGCTTGCACATGGACTACAACTTCATTAATATAATCCCTTAACGGTGTGAGATTTTTTTTGGCGGTAATTAATTGGTGAAAAAATTAGGGTTGTACTGACATTGTCTTCTTATTATAAAAAATGAATTCTTAATTTTTTTTGTTTTTTTTTTTCTGGTAATTAGTTGCTACTATGTGCAGACAGAATCATGGACAAAACCCTTTTGCAGAACAGAGACCCTCTTAGCGGAATAGAAGGTTAGACAAATTCTACACCCTCTTAGCGGATCTTCGATAAAATATAAGATCTTAAGGCTCCGGATATCTCCTTCGTCCGCCAGTCGTCTCAGACAAAGTGAAACCGATCGTGGTCAAGGTTAAGGAGAAAAAAGCGAGAAAAGAATAACAAGACTTTCGGATATCTCCTTCGTCCGCCAGTCGTCTCAGACAAAGTGAAACCGATCGTGGTCAAGGTTAAGGAGAAAAAAGCGAGAAAAGAATAACAAGACTTTTACCGAACAACGCAGCTTCAAGAGCACTCAATCTTACTCAATCTTATTCAATGGACCATAAAAAACGGGCTTCAACTTGAGACTGGTGTTACCTTCAATGGCAAAGTGAAACCGATCGTGGTCAAGGTTAAGGAGAAAAAAGCGAGAAAAGAATAACAAGACTTTTACCGAACAACGCAGCTTCAAGAGCACTCAATCTTACTCAATCTTATTCAATGGACCATAAAAAACGGGCTTCAACTTGAGACTGGTGTTACCTTCAATGGCAGAATTTGCAACTGCCTCCGGTGATTGGCCTTTGCATTTTTATTGAATATTATCATTTCCCTTTTTTTATGATGAATCAATTGGTTTCCGATTATAATTCTATTCTATTTAAATTATTTTATGAAAAACTTTGTGTGGAAGGGAAACGAAATTGAACAAGCTACCCAGTCACTTCGGATTTCAAATTCACAATTTGTTAGAGGTGCAAATATTTTCAAAAGAACATGAAATTACTTTGTATAATAAAAGCAATCATGTTTTGATTTTTTGTTATCAATATTGATGAGTTGTTATCCTGTCTTATTAATAAAAAAAACTATCAGATTATATATTGTGAAATTATTTGCAATCATGTTCTTTTTGTTATTCATTATTTTTGTTTTATTTAATAACAATAAACAATCATATTCTAAATCATAATCCGTCTCAACAGGCTAATATATAATATATAATTGAATAATTGTTTAGAAAGTGCATACATCTATTGGATTTTACAAATAATAAATATAAAAATAAAAAATAAAATCAACTATACTCTTGAACTAATTTATTTATTTAAAGACCTTTTACGTTAACCTTTCAAAAAATATATATATACATATATATATATATATATATATGCATATGTATATACGTATATGTATTTCTGTATGTATGTATTACAATATCAATACATGTTTAAGGTAACACAAATAATTTATTCTGAAGAATATAAATATTAATATGAATTTTTATTTTTTTTTATTTACATAATATAAAAAATCAATAAATATTTTTAATGAGTTTTTATATTAATGGCATCTGCAAAATAATTAGATATAATAAATGTTATATGATATATTTTCAGTTATTAATATCAAAGTTATATATGATATTAATAATTAATATAAATTTATGGGAACTTATAACAAATATAATTTCAATTTTTACAAAATAAAGTATTGCGTGATATGGAAGAATAGATGAGACTTTCAGTGTTGTGGAATAATTGTTATGAGAAGTGTAAAAGAAATTATATATAAGGTGGCTATAATGGAAGAATAGATGAGACTTTTAGTGTTGTGAAATAATTGTTATGAGAAGTGTAAAAGAAATTAGTATATAAGGTGGCTATAAGTTGGAACAGAAGATTTGATTCTGATTCTCATTCTGATCTTTTTAATATACTCCCTCCATTTCATAAAGAATGTTATTTTAGACATTCTGAAAATTTTCATAATAATTGTCACTTTACCAAAAAAAACTACAATTCTTCAAATATTATCTTAAACAACTTACTTAATTTAGTTGATTATTTTCTTATTTCATGAAACATACCAAATAAATATCAATCCTTAATTTCTCCAAAATTAACTAAAATAACATTCTTTATAAAACAGAGAGAGTATATGACATAATATAGTGTTTAATCCCATTAAATATTTATAAATTAATTTTTAATATAGATTATCTAAAAGTTGGTGATAAACGTGTACAATATTATTTGTTGGCGAACTATCATTTGTTTTAGTTGTAGATTTTCTTTTTCGTTTTCTCTTTTAAAGAAGCTTTAATTTAATTTAGATCGATATGGAGAATTTAAAATAATTTTAGCAATAGCCCCAAATCTACATAGTTATTATACTCACTAAAAGTCGGAACTGTTTTGACATTCTAAAGTTAAGCGTAATATTCAATGTAGGAAATACTTTCTATTAAGTATCATAATTTAGTTATTTAGTACTATTAAGGTTTGAAAAAGAAAAAAAGTTGCTTATATTGAGTTTTATTAATATTTTATAAATATAATTTATCATATTTATAATTAAAATGTTGTTATAAAATGTTCTATGAAATAGTAATTTATGAACTTGATAAACGTTAAGGAAAAAATTAACATATTAAAATTTATCACAAGCGAGAAAAACAAAAATAATCAAATAAAAACTTATTTTATTTTAAGAGTTGGCCATATATTTTAATTTATGGCTGGCCCACTGGCCTACCGTTTTTTACTTCGATAAATTAGGAAAAATTATTTCCTTGACTAATCAATATGGTAAATTGAATCAAATTTCAATTTTTTCGAAAGTTAGATATGTCTCCCTAAAAATATGAAATAACATAATCTATTTAATTAACTGAACAATTTGTTCCCTCTGTTTCGAAAAACTCCAGAATGGCTTCTCCTATCAGTTCAGTTTCTTCAACATATCTGGATCTATTCAGTCCAGTTTAGTTCCTTCGACCGATCGGATCTATTCGGTCTGAGCATTCTGTGCTTTTCGTAGTTTTAGTTTAATTTTAAATTTAAAGCAAATATTGATATCTGAAAAAATGCAAGAAATAATTATAGTATTGCAGTATCTAAAATAATACCATATTCTCTATAAAAGATAGTGCAATAGTATGAAGTAACTTATAAGTTATATCTTTCTCCTAAAAAAAACTTATAAGTTATAACTTAAAACAAGTCCTAAACCTAAGCTTATAAAAATAAATTTTATAAGTTAGTCTAGTAGATGCCTCATCTAAAAGGGAATAACATTAATTTATAAAGTTGTTAACTTTAGTTAATAAACCTCTTCTTCATATACCTTTAAGTAAAATTTGCCTCATACACGGATTTTTGTTCTCTTAAGTTCTGAATAGCTGCAAATAATATCACGAAGATGAGCTATGAAAGCGAATAAGTAAACTTACTGCTAATTCTGAGCGCAGTATGTGTTAGAATTCATGTTTATGAATTCTACCTTTATATATGTGAATAATTAAATACTCCCTCCGTCCCCGAATGAAATTGCACATTTTCTATTTTAGTCCGACCCAAGCAATTTGCACACTTTCTTAACAAGGAAACAAATTTCACAAATTCTATCCCATAATACACCTTTATTAATCAAATAAAGCACAAAAATAGGTTTGAAAAGTCAACATAACTCAAAAAACAAAGTTTCTTAATATGTGTATCCACTTACCAGTGCAAATTCATTCGGAACAAAGGGAGTATTAGATTATAATAAATTTATTACTTCATATAAATTACAAACATGTTAACTAATCAATATCTATAAATATTTAATTAAAATATAACTGTACTTTATAGACTTTTTGTATTAAAAAGACATCGTATCTACCTATAGCAAACGAACCTCAATTATAATTTCTCCCAATTTACAAAAAAAATATTGTTAAGTCTACTTTCCACCTTCCATTTTGCATCACATCAATAATCTGAGTATTCACAAAATGCTCTGTCAATATTTCGAACAATGAGTCAAACTTCAACTAAATATTACCATAGTGATCAAAACGTCTATATCAAGATTTCAATCAAAATTAATATACTTGATCAATTGTTTTCTTTATAAAAATCATCATATCTATATATAGATCATGGACATCAAACAATTCAACAATAAACATTATTATTGGTATAAAAATTAAATATAAAGAACAAGACACTTTGTATCTTAAATATATACTACTATATAGAGTTATACTTTAATATTGAAAACAAATAAATCATATTCATAGTAACATAAACATCGCTAACTCGCATAATATAAAATATTTATATTTTTTAATGAATATATGTTTTCAAAGAACAATTCCCAAGGTAGGATGTACTTGAGTTCGGAGACTCCGTGTAGATCAGATTCGAATGTAGATCTTTTGAATGATCTTCGCACTTCAGAATTTCTGAAGTCAATTAAGCTAAACCTAAACATCGGTATACCAATTATGTTGTTGCGAAACATAGATCATTCACTTGATTTATGCAGTGGTACTTGACTGGTGATTACAATACTTGGTGATAACGTGGTTGAGACAAATGTTATATTAGAGTATAATGATGGTGTAAAGATTCTCATCCCTCGACTTTAGGTGACTCCTTCAGATAAGAGAATGCATTTTTCGATTGCAATGAGACAATTTTCCTTTACCGTTTCTTATGCAATCACTATAAACAAAAGTATGGGCAATCACTTAACCATGTTGGTTTATTCTTGAAGAAATGCATCTTTTGTCACGGTAAGTTGTATGATGTTGTTTCCCGCATCACGAATTGAAATTACTTGAAGATTTTAATATATGACGAAAATCCGGAAAGAAAGACTACCAAAAATGTTGTCTATATGGAAAATTTTCAAAATTTGTAAACGTTATGTTTATTTTTGTCTAACATTAAATGTTAATATAGATTGTTGATTTATTTATATTATCTTACTTTTTTCGGACCATCATAGTATATATTATGTGAATAAAGATAACTTTATATATTTTCGGGTCATCGAATATCATATTACTTTTATGTATGTATCCAATATCGATGAAATTTTGTATTATAATTAGATTAAATATTAGTGTGTAAAAATACTTCCCGTGCATCGCACGGGCAAATACTAGTCCTTATTAACATCTAACTGCCAGGTATCCATGCACTAACCAACAACTATGCGGCAGCTTTATCAGACGCTCCATATATTCGCAGATATGAGATTCCTATCAATTCCTTATCCAACAACCATGATATCTTAATCTTGATCAGTTTCGTCTTCGACATAGACCTGCGAAACAAATCTTTATCAGATATCTTTTTATCTTGCTCCTCACACATAAGTTGTTATAAATAGCCTCCTTCATCCAGCTCTTTTCACCACTTCTCATTGATCGAACGAGGACCAACAGCAACGTATCCACCTCAGGAGAAATTGTGTGGGATCCTTCGAAAAACGCTGCCCGAAATCATCTGCCGGTGCCTTGATTCATTGTCGTGAAGGTGCTTCTTGGTCTACGGCGTTCACTCGGTCTTCGACAAGGTCGGCGGCATCTGAAACTTGGTCGTCGGCATCGTTCAGAGCAACTTCTTAATCGTCGGCTTCTTGATTTGTCTCTGCGAAAGTGCTATCAATCGTCTTCTTCCTGAATTCGCTGTGCAGACCTGTTTTCAAAAGCTTCATCTCTGGAAGGTACTCGACGTCAAAATCTCGGTCATACTTCTCGCTTGAATCAGCCACCACAAAAACCGAATTCAGATATGAGCGAAATTTTTCCTCCGGTACAAGCACCAAGTATATTTCCTTCCCTTTTATCTCTCGTTTTTTTTTTCTTTCTTTTCCTGACTTGTGAGATTGTAATGTTTGATAACGCCAGCTTCTATAGGCACGACAATTTTTATTCTTCAATTACTTGGTTTTCAGTTCTGAAATCTTCTTCATCACCTTATGAACAGCGGCAGCGCAGGTAGCTGGCTACCCAACCTCGCACGTAATCACAACCATCGGCCTTTTTCGTCGTGACCGACACAAACCTTCCACTGAACGCGGCACACCGAGGACCAAGAACAACGGCAGCTGTAGGCAAATTGTGGCGTTGTGGCGTCCTAAGTCTTCATTCCAAATCGTCTACGTGAAAGAACCATATTTTTTCATTCAGAATTGTTTCCATGAAGATCGAATTAATCGTAGTCGAATTTTTAAAATTGTTTATGGGCAGTGTGCAGGTACATGTTTTACCTTTACTATTGTTTCTTAGCCTTTTTTTTTTTTTTTTTTTTTTCATTTCACAGGTCTTGCATTAGTGGACTATTGCACCGGGAGTCCGAAACCACGCTCTGATTTCTTCGATTTCATTGTAGAGTTTGGTCCTGGACACATGTATTCATACTAACTCCATCATTAAAATTATCGGCATGGCGATGCATGCCCTATTTTCATCTCATTGAAAAAAACATTGACTCGGAGAAGCAAACTAATTCTGATTTGGAGATGACTTCATCACGGGGACACCAATTCCTCCTAAAGATTTTCAAGGCCTATTCAACTTGGAGAGACACCCTCGACATAATCAACTTGAAGATGCATATTCATCATTAAGCTTTAAGAGACACATCGACTTGGAGAGACACATTCAACGGACTCATCTTCGAGAGACACATCAGACAGACTCGACTTGAGGAGACATATTCATTTTGAAGACTTTAGATACAACATCAACTAGGAGAGACAAATCCAACATACTCATCTTCGAGAGACACATCCGACAGGCTCGACTTCGAGAGGTGGTCTCTTCTGAAACTTTGAGAGACGACGTCGATTTGCAGAGGCACATCCGACAGACTCGACTTGGAGAGGCAGCCTCTTCTTGAAGACTTGAGAGACGACGTCGACTTGCAGAAGCACATACGGTAGACTCGACTTGGAGAGTTGCAGAGTCATATCCGACAGACTCGACTTCGAGAGGTGGTCTCTTCTTGAAGACTTTGAGAGACGACTCCGACTTACAGAGGCACATCCGATAGACTCGACTTGAAGAGGCGGGCTCTTCTTAAAGACTTGAGAGACGACGTCAACTCAGAGCTACACATTCGACATTCCGACTTCAAGAGGTGCATTTAGCAGACTCGACTTCAAGAGACACATCCGACTGACTTGACTTGCACAAGTGGATTCATTTTGAAGATTCGGGAGGCAACTTCAACTTGGAAGAGACGAACTTGGCTTGACATCCGATAGACTCGACTTGAAGCGACACATCCAACATTCCGACTTCAAGAGGTTGCATTCAGCAGACTCGACTTCAAGAGACACATCCGACTGACTCGACTTGTACAAGTGGATTCATCTTGAAGATTCGGGAGGCAAATTCAACTTGGGAGAGACGAACTCGGCTTGACATTTGATGTACTCGACTTGAAGCGACACATCCAAGATTCCGACTTCAAGAGGCGCATTCAGCAGACTCGACTTCAAGAGATACATCCGACTGACTCGACTTGGACAAGTGGATTCATCTTGAAGATTCGGGAGGCAACTTCAACTTGGGAGAGACGAACTCGGCTTGACATCCGATGGACTCGACTTGAAGCGACACATCCAAAGAGGCGCATTCAACATGCTTGACTTCAAGAGACACATCCGACTGACTCGACTTGGACAAGTGGATTCATCTTGAAGATTCGGGAGGCAACTTCAACTTGGGAGAGACGAACTCGGCTTGACATCCGATGGACTCGACTTGAAGCGACACATCCAACGTTCCGACTTCAAGAGGCGCATTCAGCATACTCGACTTCAAGAGATACATCCGACTGACTCGACTTGGACAGGTGGATTCATCTTTAAGATTCGAGAGGCGACCTCAACTCGAGAGAGGCAAACTCGGCTTGAGAAAACACACCCAACATACTCGACTTGAAGAGGAGGTTTCGTCTTGAAGATTCAAGAGATAACCTCTATTTGAGAGAGCCGAACTCATCTTGACTTGAGAGATGGAGTCCACTTGGAGAGACGTACCCGACTTGTCTTGAAGAGACGGGATCATCTCAAAGACTTAGAGAGATGAACTCAACTTAGACAAGTGATCCAGAGAACTCCGACAAACATGATCGAGCTGGCTTGAGTTGCTTGACGATCGGTTTTTAGCGGACTCTCATAGTTGGATGGACTTACTTGATATCCAGACACACTTGAAGTTCGATTAATATCAACTTGAACCTTCTCAACTTGGAGCAACTAAGAAAAGGAAAACACAAGATATGACTAAACTTAGAATATTTCTAAGCTGCCTACGTACCCCGATGAAAGGGATCAAGTCATAACGTAGTTCAAATTGCCACTTTTGTGTTTTTGTTTTTTTTTTGGGGGGGAGGGGGGGAGAGCCGTGCACAGTTTATACTCATGCGGGCCAGGAGTGACTATTCTTTAACCACTTTAGCCAAAGGGGGGTAAGTTAGCATTTTAACCACATGCTTTACCTTTGGTGGTCGCCGTGCACAGTTTATCATCATGCGGGCCAGGAGTTTCTTTTTTTTTTTTTTACTTTTTTTTTTTTGCTTTTTTTTTTTTTTTTTTTTTTTTTTGGTCAGCAGACTCAAGCGTAGTAGCGCTTCAAGAACTTCCCATCTATGGGCCCGACCCGTACGCCATCTTCAGAAATCAACGTGTAAGCACCATTCGTGTAGACTTCCTTTACAACATAAGGGCCATCCCACCTCGATGTGAACTTGTTGCCAACTCAGTGAGTAGTGATGATCGGCCTCCGAACAGCAAGTACCAAATCACCTACTTGAAATGAACGTGTCCGTACCTTTTTGTTGAACGCCTTTGACATGCGAGCTTGGTAACATTCGAGTCTTTGTTGTGCTTCTAATCGCTTTTCATCAAGAGCCTCCAGCTCCTCGAGACGCAACCGTGCATTCTCTTCTTCAGTTAGCCCTTCTTGCATTGCTATCCTCAACGATGGAATTTGCTGCTCAAGAGGAAGAACAACTTCTACACCATAGACCAACGAGTAAGGAGTTGCTTGCGTAGCCGTCCTGTGCTTAGTTCGGTATGCCCATAGAGCTTCTCCCATTCTTTCATGCCAATCACGTTTTGACTTTGCAATCACTTTCTTCAACAAATTACATAAAGTTTTGTTGAATGCCTCGGCAAGACCATTGGCGGCAGCATAATACATGGACAACTTTCTTTGCTTGAATCCAACTTCTGACAGAGATTATCTATCAAGCTATTGCTGAACGGTTTTCCGTTATCGGTGATGATGTATCTTGGTACCCCATAGCGGTAGATTATGTTACGACGGATGAAATCAGCTACTGTTTCCTTCTTTACTTCTTTCAGAGGCACAACTTCGACCCACTTGGAGAAATAATCCGTCGCTGCCAGGATATACAAATGTCCACCAGAAGACTTTGTCATTGGTCCAACTACATCTAAACCCCAAGCGTCGAAGGGCCATGAAGCAACAGTAGGATGTAGGGGCTCGGGTGGTTGATGAATGAGATTTGCATGAAACTGACAAGCTTGACACCTTTGCGCATAATCTATGCAATCCTTCACCATAGTTGGCCAGTAGTAACCCATTCTCTTGATTCGGAAGTGTAGTTTTGGACCCGATTGATGAGCTCCACAAATCCCGGAGTGAGCTTCTTCCATACCTCGGACTGATTCTTCATTACTTAAGCATTGCAAAAAGACTCCATCAAATGACCGTCTATAGAGCGTCCCTTTGAAGTAAATGAAACGTGATGCACGTCGTCGTATATCAACCCTTTGGCGAAGGTCATTCGGTAGCTTCTCATATTTTAAGTAATCCACAAAGGCTTGACGCCAGTCTTTTTCTTCAATCTCAAATACTTCAACGGAGAGACTTTCCTCCTCATCATCATCTTCATCTTCAAAGATTGGTGGAATGACCCAACTTTTACATACCGGTACACGCACCTCGATATCAGACATAGCAATTGTTGAAGCGAGCTTAGCAAGTGCATCTGCTTGTTTATTGTGCTTTCTTGGAACGTGATCAAGTTCTACATCTCCAAGCCACCCAATAAGTTTCCGAGCATAGGTGACATATGGTAGCAATTCAGGCTTCTTAACTTCATACTGTCCGCTTAGCTGGTTGATTACCAACTTGGAATCTCCATACACTTTGAGATGTATTCGTTTTGTGTCCACCGCCATTTCGAGCCCAAGTATGAGTGCCTGATACTCAGCGACATTGTTCGAACAATTCTGAGTTAAAGTGAATGAGTATGGAAGTACTTCACCATATGGTGTCATAAAGACAACCCCAGCACCAACTCCTTCTTTATGAGCTGCTCCGTCAAAGTACATCTTCCAAGGAGGAGAGATTTCAACAGCTAAAGCATCTTCATCTGGCAAATCATCCGATAATTCCCATTCAGCTGGGATAGGATGATCAGCTAAGAAGTCGGCCAACACTTGTCCCTTCACTGCCTTTTGGGGAACATAAACTATCTCGAATTGTTGCAGCTGGAGATACCATCTTGCAAGTCTGCCGGAGAGCACTGGTTTTGACATAACATACTTTAAAGGATTTGCTTTTGAGACAAGGCGGATGGTGTGAGCTTGGAAGTAGTGCTTCAACTTTTGAATTGCAAAGATCAGAGCTAGACATATCTTCTCTATTGCTGAGTAGTTTAGTTCGTTTGGCGTCATCGTCCTGCTTAGATAGTACAAAGCATTTTCCTTGACGTTGTCATTTTCTTGTGCCAATAAAGCTCCAACAGATCGTTCTTGTGCAGCGATGTACAGAATTAAGGGCCGTCCAGACACTGGCGCGACTAGCACTGGTGGCTTCGTCAAGTAGTCCTTGATGCTTTGAAAGCATTGGTGCAGGATTCGTCCTATTCAAATGGAACGCCTTTCTTCATGAGCCTACTAAACGGTTGACATCGTCCAGCTAAGTTTGATATGAACCTTCGAAGGTATGCCAACTTTCCTTGTAGACTTTTGAGCTCGTGAATGTTTCGTGGCTCACGCATCTTCAGAATTGCGTCAATTTTAGCTTGCTCAATTTCTATGCCTCGATGGCGAACGACAAATCAGAGGAATTTTCCAGACGTGACTCCAAATGCGCACTTGAGGTGATTCATCTTAAGTTGGTATCTTCGAAGGCGTTCAAACACTTTCCTTAAGTCCTTCAGATGATCTTCTTGCCTTTTAGACTTCACGACCACATCATCAACATAGCATTCAATATTCTTATGGAGCATGTCATCAAATATCTTCTGCATGGCCCTTTGGTACGTAGCTCCAGCGTTCTTCAATCCAAATGGCATTACCTTGTAGCAGTATATTCCTTTCGGAGTTCGAAAGTCTGTCAACTCTTCGTCCTTGGGTGACATGCGAATTTGATTATATCCTGATGATCCATCCATGAAGGACAAAGCTTCGTGCCCTGTAATCGCATCAATCATGAGCTCGGTGATCGGCAGTGGGAAGTCATCTTTCGGGCATGCCACATTTAGATCTCTGAAGTCAACACAAACTCGGATTTGTCCATTCTTCTTTCTTACTGGGACAATGCTGGATATCCATATTTGACTTCTCGAATGAATCCAACTTCGATCAGTTTGTTTACTTCCGCTTCTATCGGAGGGATCAATTCAGGTCTAAAGCGACGTTGAGTTTGTTTAACGGGTCGAGTGCCTTTCTTTATGGCCAAATGGTGGACAGCTACCTTCGGGTCTAATCCAGGCATCTCTTTGTATGACCATGCGAATACATCTCTAAATTCTCGTAGCAATTCAATGTATGCCTCTTCTTCATTGACCGTCAATAGGGCGCTGATGTAAATTGGTCGTGGATCATTGACATCACCTAATTCAACTTCTTTCAGCTTGTCCATTGTTGATTTCACTCCTTCTTCGAGTTCTAGGGGCCGCAATTTTGGCATCTTCCTCTGCTTCATGGACCTCTTCACTCAAGGTAATATGACTTGTTGAAGCAATGTCCTCATTTACCTCTTCATCTTTCTTAAAGTCCACGCATGCTCTCATTTGCCCGTTCCTTTGCCTTATTTGGATTGTGTGCATAGTACCATTCCCTTCGTTGATGTAGCCACCTCTGACTAGTTGAATGATTTTCCTTCTTAGGTTTCTTGTAATGCTCTGGGGGGCACATTGAGGGACATGCTGGGCGCCACTATTGACAAAGTATGAAGAAGCCACACTTTCTCTATCGTCTTCATCTTATGTTTTGGTGAAGATGATTGTTTGCATTCTAGCCTTCAGCTCTTTATCACATGACACAATTAAAGTGGTGGGCCTCTTCATACGAGAAGGGATTAAGCTTCTAATCCTTTGATTGGATTTTTGCTCATTGCCCCCTTGTAACTTGGCAGCATTTATCCTTTGGCGAATGTTTCTCCCACGTCTTTTCACTGGGCCAAGTCTTTCAAAGACGGAGACCCGACGTACTTTTCTCCAATTTCTATCAAAAATGTCTTCTGTTGATGAGACTTCTCCCTCAATGACATAATTAGTGGTTGCTCTTTTGATGGTGATGCGAACAGGATTTGCTGGCGTATAACCGAGACCTATGTTGGAACTTTTGCCACCATGGTCAGCCTTCTTTACAATCTTCGCGACAACATCTGACTTACTGGAGCTACTTTCTTGTGGGTTATACCCGGCTTGGACAAGAAGTTTAAAGGCTTTAGGGCCGTAATGCTTGTTGTCATCAGGTAATGGAAGTGTTCCATGCTCAGTTCGAGCTCCCAATGTCGGATGGACGAATCCTTCAAGTGGTTGACTTAATGGGATTGTTGCATCAAGCTTGTGTAGTGGCAAGGCCAACTCTTTTAGAGGTTCTTCTTGGGAAAGAAGCATGTTTCCCTTTGAGATCTTTCCGTCGCAATGAGGTGAAGGTTTACATGGGTCGTCTTTAGCAGCTTGACCCTTTTCAGATTTCTTGCTTGAGAGGACTTCTTTAGCTTTTGTTGTTTTTGAGTCTTTGAAGTAGTATTTGGCATCGGCAAAATGTGATTCAGCCTCAGAGAAAGGCTTATCGTTAGCAACTACTCTTCTTACGACATCATTTTCACAATATTTCAAACACTGGTGCCAAGTAGATGGAAGTACCTCATTCTCATGCAACCATGGGCGGCCGAGGAGCATATTATATGATGTTCTAGAATCGATCACATAAAGCAAGGCCGTCGAAGTCATCTCGTCCATCAACAAGTTTAGCCTTATAACTCCAAGAGCTCGTTGTCCCTCTTGGTTAAATCCTTGAATCATCAGTCGACTACTCACGAGCTCATTTGTGGAAATCCCTAACTCTTTCATTGTTCGTAGGGGCATGATGTTCACGGCAGAGCCTCCGTCTATGAGTATTTTGTTCACCTTTTTCTCACGAGTGTATGCAGTCATGAATAACGGCCTATTATGTGGATCAGAGCCGAGTTGCAAATCCTCGTCGGTGAAAGTGATTGCTGAAGTATGATCACTACCAATAGAGCGATCCTCCGTCTCGGATAGGCAGACTTCTTCATTTTGATGACTTGTCGTCGAGCATGTAACAGTGATGAAATTTGTCGTAGCATTTTCCTCTAAAAGGATTTTTCCTTCCCGAGACAACCGCAACACTTTGTCTTTAAATACAAAGCAATCTTGAATTGGGTGGCCCAACAATCGATGGTATTTGCAATACTTTGGGTCGTCGATTCTTCCAGCCTCTTCCGGTCGCTTCATTTCTGGCAACTCGATCAAACCTTCTTTGAGCAGGTCATCAAAAATCCCGGGAACATCCGAATCTAGGAAAGGGTATTGTTTGTTCTGCATTTCCTTCAAGGTTAACTTTCTTTGTCCCGTCTTTCGAGGAATGTTCTGCTTTTCACCTTCTTTATCATCATTCTTGGTTCGGAACTTGATGGATTTAACATTTACCGCCATAGATTCTTTGGTTGATGGTTTGACGAATGACTTGCCCCCTTTCTTGATTTCTTGTCTTTCTTTGGATTTTGGGAAGTCAAGGGTCGGTGGTCCTTCGACTCCACTTGAAGCCATACTTAGCTCCATATCATGCGCTCTAGTTGCTAATTCTTCAAATGTCCTTGGCCGAATTCCTTGGAGGATGTACCGAAGACCCCATTGCATTCCTTGGGTGCACATTTCAATCGTAGAAGCTTCCGACAAACGATCTTTGCAATTGAGGCCTAGATTCCTCCATCGGTTGATGTATTCAACTACGGCCTCCTCTTTCCATTGACGCGTGTTGGTCAATTCAATCATGCTTACGGTTCTCCTAGTGCTGTAAAAGCGGTTGAGGAATTCTTGCTCCATTTGCTCCCAACTATCAATGGAATTGGCTTCTAAGTCTATGTACCAGTCGAATGCATTCCCCTTCAAAGAGCGGACAAATTGCTTCGCCAAATGATCACCATATGTCCCAGCGTCGTTGCATGTCTCGACGAAATGAGCGATATGTTGCTTGGGGCTGCCTTTACCATCGAAGAGTTGGAACTTCGGGGGTTGATAACCGGAAGGCATCTTCAAGTTGTCAATCCTCAGAGAGTATGGTTTGGTGTAAGTTGAAGATGACTTAGATGTCCCGTCAAATTTGTCCTTTAGGGTTCCTAAGATGATCTCTTTTAGTTGATCAACATGGACCATATTATCGGAGGAGACTTGCAGTTTATCCATGGTTCTCTCCTTCTCGTTTGGTTGATATTGATGCCCCGCAGATTCTTGAGCCTCATCTTGATCCTCAACAGGTGCTTTTTCAGGAGCACGACTTGTAGTACCGCTATCAACCTTGCTTATCAGTTTTGCGATCAAGGAGTGCTCTTGTGCATGTTTCGTAAGCCCTTCAATAGCTTTAGTCAAGCTCACGAGTTGTTCTTCAAGAGTTGAAGCATTTGTTGTCATGATCGGAGCTGCTTCTGAGCTTGATGAAGAACGAGGTGTAGAACATGTAGAGTTGTCCTTGCCATCCTTATTGCTATCAGCAATGTCTCGCAAATCCTTCTTTGTAGCCTCGGAAGAAGTATTTCCCTCTGAAGATGCCAACGATCGCGAGTTACTTGACATACTCCTTGTGACGACGCTGACATTTGCAGTTGGAGAGTTTGTTGCAGCGATCTTTGTCAGCGTGATCTTATGAGGCGCCATAACACTATCTTCAGTTGTTGGTTGAGGAGAAGAGATGAGAGGTAGAGATGTCCCACTGGGCGTGGCAAAAATTTGTAACAACAAATTTTGTGTAAAACACAAAATAATTCGTACAAATTAAAAATTTCAAATCAAACAATATTGCGATACGATCCCTAAAATTCCTCTGATTCTTCTTTTCAATTTGTTGATGCCTTCAAATGCGGAGTTGACTTCGATCTTCTCCGGATCTTAAGCTTTGACTTGAATAACGTTGACCCAAAGGCTTGGAAGCTTAATTTTGGATCAAACGGTCTTCTTAGATGGATGTTCGAAGAACAGCTTCGAAGATTTTGATGAACGTCAACGAACACCTTCGAATATTTATCTCGGAAACGTTGATTGGAGGGGCTCAGCACCTTGATCTCGAATCAAAAGTCGTTTCTTGGAGAACGCCGAAGAACACTTGGAGTTGCTTGAAGAATGCCGAAGAACTCTGCTCTAGAAATCTTCACTTGCTTCTTGACTTGTGTTCTTGATTTGTGTTGTTGATGATTTTGGTGGAGAATGAGGCCCTATTTATAGTTGTAGGATTGGAAAACCCTAACGGGCTTGGTTCCGAATGGAGTGATATAATTGGTCCTCCATAATATCATTATCCATAAGATAATTATTAAATTAATTATATTTAATTTAATAATTACTGCAACAATTTGACACATGGAGCATTGTGATTGGTCCGCCATGACTTGATGGTTATCCTCATCTTTTTGGATAATTACTAAATTAATTTAATTTAATTTAGTGATATCTGCATCATCTTGACACGTGGCGGCTTCCGATTGGCCAATAAAATATTTAGTAAATCACCAATTAAATTGATTATTTAACTTAGGAATTTAATTAATTAATTCCTAATATTAAAAGTAATCAATATAAAATTGATTTTCAACTCATATTTTATTACGTGGCGTATTTTAATTGGATACAAATTTTGCGTATCAACACATATATTCTAAAGAAACCTTGTCAACCAAAAAGTCACAACTTTCCTCAAAGAGATATTTGAGGTATGAGCCGATTTAGTGTCTATTGGTTTAAAAACATGATTGGCTAAAATATAGTATTGAGAAAATGCAGCATTTTGTTTTGTATGTTACTTATTCAAGAATGAGGTTTGAACTAGAGTGGGAGGAGATGCATTTTTTAATGGAGGATTTAGATCATAAAATCAACCGTATACATTTGAAAATCATGTTGATGGAGTTAAAAGTGCTCAAAATCTTGCTTATGAAAAATATGTGAATTTAAGAGACTCGAAAACGAAATCTATTATCTATATCTTTTATGATGCAAGCGATATGATCCAAAGTGAATATGAAACTCGCGTGAAAGCTTCACTTACATGTTGGAGGTTTATTTTGCGCCAAGGGTTGGCATGTCGTGGACATGATGAAAGTGAAAAATCAAATAATAAAGGAAACTTTCTTAAGCTCTTAAACTCGCTTGCAGGACATAGTGAGGGTGTTAAAAGAGTAACTTTTGAAAATTCTCCAGGTAATAATCAAATGACGTCTCCCACAATTCAGAAGGACCTCATTAATTGTTGTGCTAAAGAAACAACTAAACGCATTATAGAAGAGCTTGGTGATGACTATTTTGGTATATTGGTTGATGAGTCAAGTGATGTATCCCAGAAGGAACAATTAGCTCTTTGTTTGCGATATGTTGAGGGTAAAAAAAGGAAAGGTCGTTGGAGCAATTTCTTGGACTTGTACATGTAGGTAACACCACTGCAGTGTCACTTAAAAGTGCAATGATATCTTTGCTTATGGAGCATTCATTGAGTCCATCTAAGATTCGAGGGCAAGGGTATGATGGAGCTAGCAACATGAAGGATGAGATAAATGGTCTTAAAACTTTAATAATGAGTGATATTCCAAGTGCCTACTATGTTCATTGTTTAGCTCATCAAGTTCAACTAACACTTGTTGCCGTTGCTAAAAAAACAATGATTGTGGCTTTTTGAGACACTTGCAAACTTTTTGAATGTGGTTGGAAGGAGTTTCTTGTAAGCGAAGATAAATGATCCGAGTAAGTCAAGCTCAAATAGTGTCTCCAGCCTCGGAAGTTGGTGAACTTGAGAGTGGGTCGGGCTTGAATCAAGAGCTTGGTCTAAAAAGGCCTGGTGATATTAGGTGGGGATCTCATTATAGAACTCTTTTGAATGTTATTCACTTGTTTCCTACAATTGTTGAGGTACTCGTGATGATTGGGGAGAACGCTTCATGTTCGGAAGATATGGTAAAAGCCCAAGCTATTTGTTACTCATTAGAGTCGTTTGATTTTGCTTTTATGGCAAACTTGATGTTGACTATTTTTGGGCACACTAATGATTTGTGTCTTGCATTGCAAAGAAGGGATCAACATATTGTTAATGTCATGTCCCTTGTTTCCTTAACTAAGCCAATATTGTTAAAAACAAGAGATTATGGATGGGAAACTCTTTTGAATAAGGTCACTTTGTTTTGCAATAAGTATAAGATTGTTGTTACCAATATTGATGCTCCTTATATGCCACCAGGAAGATCAAGACGTTTTGTTCTAGAGGAGACGAACCTCACGGGTAAATTTATTTCTACAAGTGATTGATTCCCAAAGGGAAGAACTCAATAAACCGATTTGATGAGGTTAGTATGGAGTTGCTCTCACATGCATGACCGACTAAAATCCTAAAGATTGTTTTTCTTCATTTGACAAGGGAAAAGTGCTTCAACTTGCCACATTTTATCAATCTGAGTTTTCCAATATTGATTTGATGGTTCTCGAATGTCAACTTGATGTATTTATTGATGATATGCAAAGAGATGATAAGTTTAGAGATCTGCATGATCTTAGTGCCCTTTAAATGATGCTTGTAGAAACAAAGAAGCACGTGACATATCCAACAATTTAGTTGCTTATCAAGTTGGTGTTGACTCTTCCAGTCGCTACTGCAGGTGTGGAGAGAGTGTTTTCCGAAATGACTTATACAAAGAATAAGTTGAGGGGTAACATGGGTGATCAAATGACATTGTAGATCGCTTCCAAAAAATGAAGCATCGGCGGACTCAGTTGTAACTTATAATTGCAATTTTAAACTTTTATTTGTATATTTGGTCTGTACGACTTTAAATATTACACAATATTTAAATATTAAACTATATATATATGTGCATATTTTTCTGTTATTTATAGTTTTTATCCCCATTTCTAGAATCCCGGATCCGCCATTGTTTGCGGATCTCCGATACTGGGTGGCCGTCAAGAGGGGACGCTGATGAGGCCGGGCCAATGCTAGAAAATGCCCGGAAGTTGGTAATGTTGTTCGCCCAGAAGAAGGGGTGCCAATGAGATTCAGTTCGAATTAAAATGTCCATGTTTTCAACGAGAATGAGAAGCCCCGCTGACATCTGAGAGGAACTTCGGGGTGTTCAAGAGAGATAAGGAGAGAAAAGAGAATGGATGAGGGAGAGGAAATAGAGTGGGATGCGAAGAATGTAAGGAGAAATAGGAGTGCTAAACGTGTTTAATAAGAAATTAGAAGGAAAAAAATAAAGTAAAGAAAAATATGATGTGACATTCATGTGGTAGTAGTTCCTTATTTTGGTGCGGCTCAATCCTTATGAGTTCAGATCATCTGTCCCATATTTACAATATCTCAACTTTATCCCACTCCAAAATCGAGTCATACAACATAAATCGGGTCATACAACTATAAACGCTAAACTATGAACTATTGAATTATATACACTGAACCATTAAATCATGAACTATGAATTATGAATGGTGAAATCACAAATTTAGAATATAATATATAACCTAGTCCAATAAAGTCGAACCTTAGACCTTACATATGAAATTTAAACATAAACCATGAATCCTAAACCTAAATTAAATTCACAATTCACTATTCACTATTCACAATACCACCTTATAAGTTCGTAACCGTCTCGGATTTTGTACTGCCATTTCAACTTAAAACTTGCTGCCCAAGATAATTCAGAAGGATATATTAGTACTGCGCAAGATCGTGCGGAAGAAGAATACGCAGTAATGGCGCAAGAACTCAACGAAGCTGAAGAAGTACGCGTAGAAATGGCTGCGCAAGAACTCAACGAAGCTGAAGAAGTACGCGTAGAAATGGCTGCGCAAGAACTCAACGAAGCTGAAGAAGTACGCGTAGAAATGGCTGCGCAAAGATACATTGAAATCGAGGAGGACAGAGGTCAATTTGACACCATCGGAGACTGGTATCCTGAGTGGTCACAACTCGAGACGTTGCTCCTTGGTCAACTGTCTTCCCCCACGGAAGAATCGCCCTCGCTGTCGGAAAAACAGGGGGCTGACATGGCGCCGTCGCCGCCTAAAAAACAAGCTGGTGAGATTGCTATTCTACTGCCGGGCATCTCCAAACTACCGGAGAATTTATATGACTCAGGCTATACAAACCTCACTAATATTGATTTCGCCCCTACTACAATTCACTACAAGCGGTCGTTGAATGAGATACGACGATCGACGATAAAATGGAAACTCATGGACTTAACCGTACTTAAGGTACTCTTCCAAGCCTCTAAGTTCAATTGTTGTCTCGATGGTTGATTAACGACAAAGTGAGTGCTATGGATGGCTGCAAACTATAGATTGAAATTTAAAACTATCCTTAGCGTGCTAAATTGTTACTTGTTTTCCGTTAGATTAGGTTGTTCGTTAGGGTACAAGATTACAATTATGGTATCGATGATTGTCAGTGGATGACTGCAAATTAATCTAGAAAGTAGGTAAATGGATATGATCACACAAAAACGAAATTGGTCGAAATCTTACATTATGACTTGTACGCCGATTGTATTTGAGTTCTGGCTTTATTCTCATTATCTTTTCACGAACACTTGCATCTCTCTTTGTTGAGGATTTGCTTTCACCACTGCCTTATTTTGTTTGTCTGTTCCTTCTTTTCCAGTTTGATGATAAGACGTTTCATGCCGTTATCGAGAAAGGTGCGTTGGATTCGATGACGCCAGCTAACATTGAGTGGGGAACGGGTTACCGCTACTTATGTCAGGTACATGATATCTTATTTCGTAGAGACCTTTAATCTTTACTCGTGATGAGTTTACAGAATATCCTGTTGTGTTGTGTATTATTTATTATCAGGTAAAAAGGGTCCTGAAAGCCAGAGGGAAATACGTCTGCGTAACCTTCGGAAAACCTCATGTTTTAGGTAGTGTTTCTGCTCTAAGTGCTTATATCATGTACCTGAAATCATGCAAATGAAGTTAAAATGGTAGTCGGTAACTGAGCTTTGTTGTTAATCCTTCATCACGCATGTTAGGGGAGTTATATGTCAATCCCACGTAAGTGATTCTCAAGCATGTCACCTGAAGTCTGTTACTCTTGGATGACAAAGCTTATGAGCTGTTGAACCACTTGACTTTTCTGCACTATTTTTTAACTTCAACTGAGATGTCAAATGCTGTATAATCATAATACATTTTTGGAACCATTTGTTAGTGCACCTTAGGTTGAGTCGTCTGATTCAAACCTTTGCATAACATAACTTTTTACTTATTTATCTATCTTTACCAATGTCATCTTTAGAATACAAACATTATGTCGTTTTCAAATTATTGCTCCATTTAACACACGATGTTATGTTACTAATGAGGCTCCTACATGTTGGTAACGTTTTCAGGTTATCATGTTGAAACTGATATTCTCATTTTATATCCATGCTAATTATGATTGACTTGCTTTGGTAGTTTTACAAGGTACATGCATACTATGTTGGGTTCCCTGGGCAGGAATGACTCTGGAAAAGCTGTTGAGAAACATCTCTTTCAGTTTATTAGGATGTTCCTTATCTACGAAGTTAAATTGCAAGACATTTGAAAGAAATAGCGGCTCAATTTAGCACAGTAATATGGTTGTAAATTACGAGAAAACCAAAATAATGTTTAATAAAAAATTGATAATGATGATGGTGAAGTCATTAGTTAGCCTGGTTGTAGAACGAAGATTCAGCTGTATGGAACACACTATAGATGACTGAGAAGGTAAAATGAATGAACCCACCCCACCCCTGAAGATATGAAATGTCAAGTGAATCTTTTATATTATAATCATCTGAGTTTTGTTGATTTATTTTTCTTGGTTTCGATCACGAAATGTTTGAAAATTTGGTGTACCCAGTAAGCTATTGACTGGTAATTCATTTTGAAAGATGTTGGTGCTGGATTCCTCACCACTTAGTCTAGGCATTGAGCGTTTGTAAAACTAAGAGCTTATTCTATTGACTTAAAAGATGCTGCATAAAGAATATATACATAGTGCCTTTTCTTTCTATCATTGATGTTGTTCCTTTGATGGTTGTTTTTCCACGGCATGTGTCCAGCACATCTCTGTTCCTATGAATAGATTCAGATTCTCATTTCCCCACATCTTTCTCAGATCTACTTTTCGGAGTATTCCGCTTTGGGTGGACCATGGAAGTGCATGAAATTTGTGAAGAAGCATTACTCAGGGAATTAAAACAGCCAGCTTTTATGATTGTTGCCAAGAAGATTCGTTCTGGAGCTGTGGGTGATATAACAGCATGGATCAGTGAGTCTCATAGTACTAAGGTAAACCCACTTTTTTAGTTGGAAAGGTTAAGTTGAAAAGGTTAAGTTGATTAGATCACTTTTTTAGGACGCTATATTTTCACTAATCTCAATTTTATATTGGTTTTGGGTATGACAAAGCATCTTGTTGAGTCCATAGCAAGGGAAAGACGGACGCGTTTGAAATACCGTGACAACTTTAATCTAGTGTACTCGCTTGAGGATGTACTACTTGGAGCACAAGGAGATGTTTCCTTGCTTAAACGGGATCGTTGCTTTAAGCTCTGCTTAGGAAAACCTGGCATCTCATCCATTTTCAGCTATAAATGTATGCTTATGGATTCTGAAAGATTCACCCAAAATATCTTTGTTATATGTCTTGCTGGACAGGTTAGTTTCTCAATGGCTGTTTGTACTTTTTAGTTGAGAGTCCATAAAATAAATTATCATAATGAGGTATATCTTTCATCTTTTTCTCGATCAGCATAAATCAAGATTCCCCAACCAAGTGTATGAAGCTGATTTCTCATCAGAAGATGAAAATGTGTCTTATCTTATGTCGCTAGGGGTTGCGAGATTGTTGATGGTAAGTCTTCATAATAATTTTCAACTAACATAATTATTTTGTTTTCGTCCTCCACGATAATTTTCAGTTATATATTCGTTTGGTTTAACTATAGGTTTTTCTAGATTCTTGCACGTCTGATATATGCAAGCATTGTATACAGGTTAAGATCGAACTTTTCTTTTTCACAGTAGGGAAATCTTAAAGTGAAACTGATAAATTGTCATATATATATTATGTTAGGACGATCTTATACCTTTAATAGAACCATTTGTCCCGGAATATGCTGGTGAGAGATCTCAACTTCGGTATGTATCTCAGATTTGATCACCGTATACGTATCATATTTGTTTTAAACATACTTTTAAGAAATTTTGGAATAACTTCAACTTTCTCAAATCCTGAATTAACTAAAACATTGCTCGAAACCAAATATCAAGTTCTAATAATAAATAAAACATAAAGAACCTTCAAAAAATACAACTAGCTAAGTAAAATTGTATGTAAGTCACCCCAAAAACAAAGACTTGCAAACTTAACAAATTAAAAGATTAATAAAAACAATAAGTAATCTTTCAGGACCAGTTTCGAGATTCTGCCGTCACTATCATTGCACACCACCTTGCTTCCTTCTAACTCATCTTACCCTTGCCTTTATCTGCAATATGAGGTAAAATAGAGGTAAAATAAACTATAAGCATTGCCTAGTAAGTAGCATCATAATCTCACAAAACCTTTCTTTTTATCTCAACATAACTCCTTTGTAAACTTTAATAACTCCACTTATATATATATATAATAATAAAAACTATTTGGGCCCGGACTTGGTACCAATGCGCGCAACTCCATTAAGACCCAGGGTAGCTAGCCACTGAATCCAAATGGAGCAACTCAAACTCATAGGGCGGTCTCGTGCCCTAACTCATAAAATGGGTGATCTCGTACCCATAGCTACTTGTGGGCGGTCTCGTGCCCAGGTACCAGTCCATATATATATATATAAATAATAATATACTTTTCCAAACTTTATCTTTACACAATATAAATAAACTCATATTTGCACACAATACTCATACAACTTCAATACGTAAATTAATAAAACAAGCAAGCCTTGACAAATTAACACGTACAACAATCCAAGTAAACAATCATACCAGTTACTCAACAAATAAATCTGCTTCTCAAATAATACAATTCCTCATATTGCAGGTGAAAGATGTACTTACCTCAAAGTTCAAAGCTCAACAACACAAAATCTTTTAACACGTACTAAGCTTCCTCAGTCTAATTTAAATTATAAAGATTGATAAATAAATTGAAAATGAATTTATTAATCTAACGCTAAAATACATGAAGCACTAATATACTACTGAGGCAATTGCTTATCAATTAATCCAATTTCATTAGACAAGTTATAACTCATATTAAAACACATGTGGACTTATACATTGCTATAATTTAATACATTAAATTTAGAAGTAATCATTACTATTTTCCATGCTTCTGAAATTTACACACAAGAAAGATGATACAACCTGTTGTTATGTTCCAGAAATTAATAACTTAGCATAATTAATAGTATTTTATATGATTCTCTAGTGTAAGCAAATTGCTAGAATTAAAGAAAAGAATTATGCTTGTGATATACAATTCCATAGAAAACTTAACATTGTTTATTCAAAGTGAAAAACAATTAATTCCCATCTACTGTACCATCTCCGATCCACGCGAAATTAAGAAGAATACAAAATTGTGTAACAGATTCTTAATTTTAAAGTCGAACGCACTTAACTCCCTAAAAGTTTTAATTTTTTTCCTAAACATACAATCATGATTACATCACTTATAATCCCTTCATCCATTCCTCTTAAACTTATGAATCAGACTACGCAACTACAAGAATTTAATCAACTACTTCTAATGCTACATCATACCTGTTACTCGTAGGAAATTCCGTTTGTCGTAGGAATTACTCTCTAGGGTTCTTTTTCTCTTCTTTCTCTTTTCTTTTCTTGGCCGTTAGAATTTTGGGAGAACTGCTTTGAAGTATTTATCTTTTGCTTCTCCTTAGAATAAGCAAAATTAAAACACGTTTCCCACTTTTAAAAGGGTTCCTAGTCCACCTCAACTAATATATATATATATATATATATATATATATATATATATATAAGTTATATCTAAAATTTATAAACCAATGATATAAATATTTTTTTTAATATAAATAAAGAAAAGACAAGGTCTTCTATTTTACTAGTGTCCTAAAATTTGTCAAAGTCTAACATGAACAATAAAATCATTATACTCTCCCAATAGCACACAAAACCATATAAATAAATTCAGGTATCACACACTTATTACACCAAAAATCATAATAAAATATGACCACATAGATGCACGTATAACAATCACTTTTGAAAAAAATTGGGATGTTACAAACATTTCTCTAGAATATGGAAATTTCCATCCCTTAGGCTGTCGGGTTTTCCCATGTCTTCGGAGCAAACACGTCAAACAAGTTTTTCTCCTCGAAGTCTTCCATGTGTCTTCCTTGGTTATAACAGTCAGCATAAACGGTTTTGGTGCTACGATCCGACCACCTCCCGCCTCTACATCACGCATCATGCTCGCTTGATGAAGCTCATTTTCCATATTCATCATCTTTTTAGTCCACTTCTCAGCCTTTGTCGGTCTTTCAGTTCTTGGAGCCTACTTTGCTGGCTCCTGTCTTTTCTGACTCGGTTTCGTAGCTCCCTACCTCGACGCTCATCACCCATCCCTGTGTTATATGTGACCAAGCTGACCCTCCTACAGCTCATGGTCTACCACCACCACCAGACCCTTCTACCGGTCCAGCTCCGGCACCTGACCCGGCCAACGCACCAACTGCTGCTCCCTTGCAGCACCATCATCCGATGATAACTCACGCCAATGCAAGAATTTTCCGCCCTTGCCATGTTGCCGACTATGCTCACACTGGTCTTCTCACTGCCCTTCTTTCCACGAAGGATCCTCGCAGTTTCAAGTCCGCTGCCAAAAATCCACTTTGGCTTCAACCCATGCATGATGAACTCGAGGCTCTCCGTTGAAATTCCACATGGGATCTTGTTCTCTGTCCCACCAACACCAATGTTGTAGGGTCTAAGTAGGTCTTCCGGACCAAATATCTCTGTGACGGTACTATTGATCGGCATAAGACCCATCTCGTCGTCCAAGGCTTCACTCAACTTCCAGGTTTTGATTATGATCTCACATTCAGCCCTGTTATGAAGGCCTCTATAGTCCGAATCGTTCTTGCAATTTTTGTCTCCCGTTGTTGGCCTCTTCACCAGTTGGATGTTAAAAACGCCTTTTTAAATGATATTCTTTCCAATCCTACCTATTTGGAACAGCCTCCCGGCTTCGTTGACCCGCGTTTTCCATCTCATGTATGCTACCTTCGGAAGGCGCTCTATGGTCTCAAGCAAGCCCCTCGGGTATGGTTTCAACGTTTCAGTGATTATCTTCTTCGCCTTGGTTTTTGTCAGAGTTGGGCCGCCACATCCCTCTTTACTTTCCAGAATAGTTCCTTTGCTCTTTATTTACTTCTCTATGTTGACGGCATCATTCTCACAGGTAACTCTCCTGCACTACTGTCTCGTTTTATTTCCAGCCTTCACAAGGAATATGTGATTAAAGATTTGGGTCATCTTAGTACAAAGGGTGGTCTTTTTCTTAGTCAGGCGAAGTATGCTCACAACATTTTTTCTAAGGCCCAACTCTTGGAGTCTAAATGTGTTTTTACTCCATTGGCAGCCAGCCATCAGTTTTCCACCGATGATTCTCCATTTGAAGATCCCACTCGTTATATCGTTCTTTGGTTGGTGCCTTACAGTATCTCACTATTTCATTCGCGAACTCGTCTCTTCGGGAAAATTGATCACTCGGTTTATTCGATCTGAGCATCAAATCGCCGATATCCTAACAAAAGAGGTTGTCTCGTCTACTTTTTGAGTTTTTTCGCTCCAAGCTACGCATTGGCATGAATCCCTCTCTCCACTTGTGGAGGGTTGATAATATAGTTACGTAAATATCTCCTATGATTTCTTTCCTTGTATATAGGAGATCTTGTATATCATGTATATTTGTAATTCTTGCATAACTCTGTATATATTGATTAGAGAGAAGACCACAAGATGTGTCAAATATTATCTCTGTCTTTACAAAAACAATAAGCAAAAAATTATATTGCCCTGACTCTTGTCCTTTTCTTCTTAGCTAACCTGGACGTATTTGTTAGTGAAATATCATCTCTATATCCATCTTCTCCATATGGGAATATTAGAGTGTATTCTAACCCAAGATAGGAAACATGTAACTCAGCAATGCTTTTCAGGAAACCACATTTTGACTCAACAGTGATGTCTCTATCTCTGAGTGCTTCATCAAAATCCCTTACAACCAATGCCGTTACTTCAGAAACTGTTGGAGGATTATACGTCCTCGCATCCTTTTCTCTTCTGCCAAGAAGCTTATGTTTTACATTCCCATAAGTACCTTGGTCAATCTTATCTCTTGCCATTCAGAAAGATTGAACTAAAGTGTTGTTAGCGTCAAGAGTATCCTTAAGTTGCTGGACAATTTCGGGATCAAGATTATTTCGAACTATTTCTCGACCTAAATTAATTTTGTTGAAAAAAATTAAAATAAAACAAAATGACATATAGTATATGTTATGTAAAATTGTATGGAGATATATTTAGAACTGCAACCTAACATAATTAACTTTGTTTATTACTTCATTCTTAGTGTCATAGATATATAGTTGAGTAAATTTGGGAGTTGCATCTTCGTTTGGCATCAAACTTTCTATCATGTGATAATTTTGACCATGTAGCTTGAAAATAGGCGGAGAATTACCAGTGTTTGGTGAATTATAGATCTTGCCACTCATTGATGTAAATGAAAACATACTATTGTACGAACGTATGTTCTTTATGAAATGATTGCTCTTTGGAGTTTTACTACTAAGAAGATCAGAAAAAATTTGTGGACGTTTTCTCATTCGAGGCATTTTTATTTTCCCTTGCATGAAGCATAGTGAAAACTTTGGTATATTTCCCTTGTAAAATGATTTAAGTCACTCAGCATACCAAAAAGAAAAAGCTCCACAATACTCACATTTGTGCTCAACATCACCAATATCCCAATATTCTATTAAAATATATTTATACAAATAATTAATAACATTTATAATAAAGTAATTGTTTCTATAATAAACAAATAAAACGATAGCAAAGATATAGAACCTGTTGAAGTATCATTGACCGAAACATGATCTTGATTTGCTCTTTTATCTTCATTTGCAATATAGGTTGCAGATTTATTGCATATTGGTAATATATGGTAAGTTTATTTCAATATACATAAAAAACTATTGATGAAAAAAGAGAAGAAAAGAAATGATCATACCTTGTGCTCGCAAATATATTTACTTGATCATCTTTTTTATCTAAAGGAGATGAAATAATTAATATTAATATTTAAAAAAAATTAATACAATATTTATTACACTGTTTTTTGTAATATAAAGTTACCACGTGGAATACGTGGCAACTAATCCATCAATGGTTGAAGTTGTGAGTCTCCTGTTACGACATGACAAAAAAACATAAAAATTGATTTAAAAATCTATTCAAGTACATAGTACAATGACATTTTATTTTTTAAGAAAAGGTTCGTAGGAAAAGGAAATAGAGGTGTCATTAGGAGTAAATAGGATGATTTTATTAAGTTTTAATAAACATAAAATATTAACAATTTAGTAGTTCAATCTGCGAAGAAACTAGTCTTGTTGCGCTTCACACAACACACACTTTGCACGAAATTAGTTTTACATTCTTATTATTTGCATTCTCGGAAGATCCACAAAAGTTGCGGTTGTTCTTTGTGTTCTTGTGAGGAATCTGTTGTAAGCAACATACCTGAGATTTATCCTGAAAAAAAGGTGCCTAGTTTTTGTGTTTTTAGTTTCCTGTTTCTGTTGAGATGATTGTTGGCTATTTGGATTTTAGGGTTTAAAACACAAACAAGTTCTTTCTGCTCTGTTTGCATGCTGGATAAGTTCAATTTATGTGGATCCCTTGTGTTTGTTAGGTTAACGATTTAGTTGGGTTATGTTATGTATTGGTTTTTATCATTGTCCTGTTGTATTAAATGATTGCCAACTGTACCATTTTAGTAACTTTGATTTTCTAATAGAAGAAATTCTTTCATGTAAAACCGAAATAAAAACTCATAAAATGTAATTAAGATTGTTTATGCCTTAATAAACCCGCTATGTAGAAGAAAAAATTAACTTAAATTGGTATATATTAATTCGTAAAATTAACCACATTGACATTTTTTTTTAAATTGGTATTTATATACGCTAAATTGACAGTTTCCATAGGTTATTATTTAGATAAACCAATAAGGTTTAGGTTTAGGTTTAGATTTATTTTAGTTTAGTTTAGACCAAATTGACGTCTTTTAAACTAAGAATTCAACATAAATTGGTAACTATATACTCTAAATTAACAGTTTCCATAGGGTATTATTTAGATAAACTAATATATTGGACAATGATAAATTTAGATCCCTACATGTGTTAAAGATGTCCCATCCCTTAAATGTAGTCGTCTATTCGCAAGCCTTAAATAACTTTATAAAATATTCACCAAGTTTGTTATACGTTTCGGGGTAAGCCTCACTTTACAAATAAGTATACTCTACTTTATGTAGCTTTGTCCAACTCAATAGTTAAGGATTTTTCAGTGGTATAACGTTACCTTATCGCGTAAACATAGATACCTCCGTTAACGCGCAAACATACAATTCTAAATTTACCAAATATTTAATGCAAACTCTCCCACTTTTTTTAGATGCCTCACAGTGGGGGTTCAGGCGGTCGAGGTAGGGTTAGGTCCGCACGGGCAGCAGTAAGGGCCGTGTGGACCCGGAACTCTGAGAAAGAATTGATCTGTTTGTGCCTCCTAGAGTGGGAAGCGAGCGGCCTTATGTCGGGTCGTTTCTCTGATACCACGCTTACACGCATTATGAATTGTCTCAATGGTCGGTATGAAGGGCTAACGTACACCATCACAAACATAGACAATAAGTTGAAGAATTATGAGCGTTGCTGGCGCATGATGCAGGAGCACAAATACAAATCGGGTAATGAGTGGGACCCCCGTGAAGGAGACAATAGTTGCTGAGAAGGAATATCGGGAAGACCTTTGCAAAGCAATTAACTTTTTCAATCTTTAACAATTAAATTTACTTCATTCGCACTAAATATTTCAAGGAGAACCCTAACATATTAGACATTAACGGGTCTTGAATCTAAATGCATGCAAAAATCCTATGACTATCGTGGATCTATCCAGAATGTTGTCCAAATTGGGAGAAACGCGAGGACATGTGGCAGGGGACAACTGCTCTTGGGGATGAAGCCTTTTCATCCGGAGCGGGTCTTCATGCGGGGAACCGAAATGGTGGTGGGGCACCGAAGAGGGCTAACTACAACGCGTTCAACTTTATGGGTCCCTGGTAGGCTCTAATCCTAACCCTTAATTATCACAAGTGTATGGGTGTAGGTGTATATTTTAGTGGAAGTAAGGTCGATCCACAGAGAATAAGTTTACGTAGTTCGATACCATAATTATCTAGGATTAGCCTAACTAGACACTGGAAATTTGGAAAGATTGATTAGTTACTAAACTATATTGCATAAAAACTATTAAATGAATTAATTAACAAAAAGATATTTCCAATGTATCCTAGGGCGTCGATTTCAGGAATTACTCTAATGAATGATTAATTTCTAACTTATAACCTTTTAAACCAGTTTTAATATCTATTAGGCCGCACTTAATTAACTTAACCCTTCTCTTGAAGCGACTAAATCGTAGATTGAGTACAACAATTACTCTCTCAAGTCAATTAATCCTAACAACTCCTAAAAGCCCCTTAACCCTTGCCTACGCAGTCATAAACAACTACGTTATACGTCATACGTCTATTAACAACTCCCCCTTTCTCAAAGCGGAATTGTTAAACGATTAGACTAAGCTTAATTGATCAGATTATGCTCAATCATAAAACAGGAACAAACACATAGATAGATAACAAAAACTGGACTTTATAAATTAAAAGATTAAATCAAACGTTGTTGTAAAACCCTACTCTCTAACCCTAGGACATGAGTAGTTAGCTTACTCATGCCTAGTATCAAATCAATACAAGAATTTAAAGAAAACTTTTTAATGAAATTAAAAACTAGACAAGAAATAATTAAACGCGAGTAGTCGGCTCTTCGATCTTCGTCTCGTCTTGTTCGTCAATCCTTGCTCTCACGCCTTCTACTGCAATGTATATAAAAGTATGAGATCCTCCTTCAAAACTCGAGCTTGAACCTGTATTTATAAGTTGGGGATTAAATCCTTAAGAGATTAGGATCAAAATCCTATTAAAAATCAGATTCATTTAGGAACATAATTTGGCGCGACCGCGTTCACAGCTTCCAACTCTTTAACCAGGCTTCTTTTGGCGCAGCCGCGTTGCCTTTCGGTGCGGTCGCGTCAACCTTCCATAAACTGCACAATTTAGGCTCTTTTTGACGCGGCCGCGTCCAATCTTGGTGCGGTAGCCTTGATTCTTCAACAGTTTGGGCTTTGACTGTTTGCCCAATGTGGCCCATTTTGTACCTTCTTCGACTTGTTTCTTTATGTAACCTCGTAATATCTTCTTTTTAGCCTAAAAAACATTAAAACTCTACAAAAAATGAATACACGACAAATGACCCAATATATCAAATACAAACAATTCTCGACCATTTAGGCATGCAAATGTTACAAAATAGACACTTAAATCGACCTCAATGCATGCATACACAATGTGTATCAAAATCCCCCAAACTTAAACTGTTGTTTGTCCCCAACAATAAATGAAGTAAATAATTCAAGACCACAAGCAACAAAGTGTAATTGAGCATATGTGATAACGCAAAAATCAACTACTTTCGAGACTTTAAACTTTCGAACTATTCAATCCTCACCGGGTAAGTGTTTCGCTCATCTCTCAAGTGTTTAGGTTAAGACATATTCTCGCTCAAATTAGACTATATACACCGCCTACCATATGCTTGCCAATTGTCTAAACTAGACATCGTACTTGACACGCGTGACAAATAATCAAATAGGTCTTCATTTGGTTGTAATGTGGGCTTAAGGCAAGGTAGGATAATTTTTGGATAAAGGTGACTATTTATTGGACTAATCAAGTTATTTCCTAACCCACCTATCCCTCAATACAATCACTCATTCTCATTCTCCAAATCTCATAATCACTCTGCAAAGTGACTTCTTCACCTTCAAAAGTCCTTACAACTTAAGTGCTTTTCTTTTGTTCGGGTACCACAACTTGGGACTACCCGATTTTTTCAATCAATGAGTCATCAAGCACTTTTCTATTCCTAAGCTCTCCTCAGATAAAAACAGTAAAACCATATATTAGGAGAAGTCGAACTTTCTCAAGTTTTTGCCTATACAGGTATATTCCTTTCACCCTTTTATTTTATCCATGACTTCACCCACTTATTCCCGAAATTTCCCAAACTACTTTACAACCCACCTCCCTCTTACTCAATTAGTCCAAATCAAGGCCAAAGGCTAAAATTGAAGGGTGTTCGACTTGTAATGTATGGCGATCAAATAAAAAGCTAAAAGTTCAAGTGGGCTAACTAAGGATAATTTTTCAAATTTTTGGTAAAAAGGATCATTTTGGAGGCTCAAACATAGGTTAAAATCAAGAATTACCTAAATCATTTTCTAAGTCACGACATGCACTTGACGTATTCTCAGTAAAGTCCCAAGGCAAGTTCTAGACACTAATGCATATATCCAATAAAAAATCACACCAAAAGAATTTATATTACTCCTAAAGTAGGAGTGCAATTAGGCCAAAATCTCACAGGGTTCAAGCTCAATTTCGTCGCAAATTACCTCTCATGCTCTACTATGTGCCAATTTTGAAATATTTTATTCAAAATCACCTCACCATCAACACATCATCATCTATCATTTCCCCTAAATTCCTCTTTTTTTTTCCACGACTTAAACGACTAGTACTCAGGTTTATTACTTCTATACTCCAACAACAAAAATAAATAAAGCCTAAAACAAAACTATGACCAATATGACCACCAATTCAAAGAACACAGATGGGCTCACAGACCCAATGACTCCACTATAGAAATACCGATACGCAGTGAGCAAACAAGCTCATCAAAACACAAATCAAGTAAATAAACAAGCAAAGGAGACAAAGCAAGCAAATAACGTGCAACAAATGTAAATAGCTGCCAAGTCGTCCTACTATTCACCCCCTCCCCCATCCTTGGTCGAAGGCCAAGTTTGTGGGAAAAGAGTGGTGCATCTTGGTGCTCAACTCACAAATCATTGCAGCGGTTGTGGTGGTTGAAAACCATGTTGGCTCGAAAATTGGGCCAACGCATCCCAACGGTCATCTTGTTGTTGTCTCCAAGCTCGAGCTTCATTTCCTTGTGCTATGAACGTGTTCAACAAGGGATTAATTGCTTGCATCGCTCCTCGACTCTCTGTACGATGCCTCTAAAAACTAGTGATAAGGGCAACGACTTCAGCTTGAAAGGAAGTGATCATGCCCTCAACATCTTCATTTCTCTCTGAAGATGATGCAACGGCAGTGGCTGCTCTCTTTTTCCTCGATGGAGGAGGAACGTGACTGCTTCCTTTGGCTATTTTGCCTGGCTGAAATATCGGTGCATCCGGCATTTGGGACCTCTCCATATGTTCTTCGGAAGATATGGCAAGGTTTAGAGTATCTTCAAGGCTCAGAATTGCAGTAGCCTCGAGGTAGGGGAATCGGAAATAGTGCCCCACATTTTGGAACACATATAGGATCTTTCGATCCTCTCCCAGAACAACAACCTGCATACTCTCCGGTAGCTCCCATGTGAAATAGATTTCTCCCTTCACTGGTACCATATTGACAAGTGGAATAGCAAAGTAGTCAGCGATCGATGTGATAATACCTCCGATTGTGATATTGTCCTTTTTCTTTTTGATGACGTTGAAAAATTGCTCCGCCAAAATTACCACATTATCAAGTTTGTGGTTATGGAGTATGTTCCACATCATGAGGAGTTCATTCTGTCGTAATGCACCAATCTCCTTTCTAGCAAACATTGTATGGGCCAACATCTTCTGTAAGTATCTTATCGCTGGGTTCCGGGTCCATTGCATTATTCGAAACATAAGCTTGAGGGGGCACTATCGGAGGAGCTGCTGTCAACCGCCCCCAAAAATTGTTAGGGTTAACAACCTTTGGCGGATCACTTTCGGTTGGTGCCGGGAAGTCGAATATTTAACCAATCTCTGCAAATGTCAACTCCTGCTGATTACCCATCATCTAAAAAATGATTTTGTTCGGTTGCTTTTGCTCGGACTGGCTGGCTACTATGTTTTCAAAAGTGCTTAAGATTTCAATTGTAAGCTCGTATGTATGCTCAACTTTCATAAACTCCTCAAATCCCACAACCGTGAGCAATGCCTGTATTCTCATGTATCCCCATAGCCCTCGTTAGCTTATGACTTGAGAATCAAGTAGGCATTATTGTGCACCGACGAAGTATGTCAAACATTTGTCGATGCTCGACTCTCTCTAGTGCAAAACTGAATAGGATTCGACTATCGTTTGGGTCTATCACCACCCTTTCTGGATCCCAAACAGAGGCTTCTTCAACTACCTTTCGCTTCTCCTTGCCTTTGCTAGTACTAGCCTTTCAAGAAGTCATCTTGGTGAACCTGATGCGGCTATTTTAATCCACTTTGAGAATTGACGTGACCGTGTCGTATGCTGGACGCGACTGCATTTAACCATCCTGACTTGAAGTTTCTGGGTCAAAGACCAATGTTTGTGGGAAAAGATTGGTACGCCTTGGTGCTAACTTACAGACTATGGCTCAAGTGGTAGTTGGAAGCTATGTTTGCTCCAATGTTTGGCCCATCTGGATGATATTGTAAAAAATCTACAGCAGCAACAGCCACCACCACAGCGGCGAAGACAGCTCAGATTGTACAAGATGATGTAGACGAGGACATCACGCCCATGTGATTGTCTTCATCCCATGCCCAATTAGCCGGTTGGAGGAGTGCAACCACCGCCATTAAATGCCAATAGCTTCGAGTTGAAGCCAGCGCTGATAAATATTGTGCAACAGAACTAGTTTAGTGGTACTGCTTTGGAAGACCCGAATGTGCTTCTGACTAAGTTCCGCAGGTTGGCCGAAACAATCAAGATAAATTATATGCCACATGAGCAATTAAAAATGAGATTATTCCCGTTCTCACTAAAGGACAAAGCACTCCAATGGTACAATTCGCTAGATGATGTCACTGAATGGGAGGACTTAAGCACGACAATTCTATTGAAGTACTTCCAGCCGAGCTAAATGTTAGATCTACTTGAAGTTTCTCTCTAGTTGAGCTAATTTTTCATCTTACTTAGTGAACTGTAACTGCACTATCCCCTCTTGTGTTGGCTTCTTGCCATCATGGATCATTTCATTCGTGACAATAAATCTTAGTGGCGGATTGAGTGAATTCTTTGTATTGCTGTAGGAGAAGTTCTGGTGATTTCGAAGTTCCTCTTATTCACGAAGTTAACATCTTCAACATCTTCCTAGCCCGATAACTGCTATAATGAGGTATCAACGTGTTGTGCTAATGTCAGACTAGTTAGCAAACTTACTTGGTTTGTTAGAGCGGACAACTGAGAGGTAAGAGTATCATTCGACTCTTCTTCTGCAATGCTAGCCACTCTTCTTGGCTAATTCCTCTCATTATGTCATTGATAGCTGATTCCGGCCATCGCATCCAAGATAGATAATGCAGATCTCACGTTCTTCTCCATCAAACTACCTCCTGCGGCAGCATCCACATGATCTCGTGCTGAGCAAGCAAACCATTATAGAACTTGCACACTTGTTGTTTCTCTGAAAACCCACGTTGGAGACAACTCTGGATAAGATCCCAGAATCGTTCTCAAGCTTCACCGAATGGTTCTTGATCCATCTGCTTGAATTGATTTATCTTGTTCTGTAGATCTAGCATCTTGCTCGGTGGAAAGTACTTCAAAAGAAATCTTGTGCTCAAGTCTTCCCATTCTGTGATATCAACTAGTGAATTATACCATTGCAATGCTTTGTCTTTCAGTGAGAACGAGAACAACCTCATCTTTACTTTTTCGTGTGGCACATGATTCATCTTGATGGTTTTAGCCAACCAGCGGAACTTATTCAGATGTACATTCCGGTCTTCTAGCGCGCTACCACCAAACTAGTTTTGTTGCACAATATTTATCAGTGCTGGTTTCAACTCGAAGCTATTGGAATTTAATGGCAATGGATGCACTCCTCCGACTGGCTAATTTGGCGTGGGATGAAGACAATCAGTTATGGCTGTGATGTCCTCGTGTACGTCATCTTGTACAACCTGAACTTGTCTCCGCTGCTGTGGTAGCTGATGCTGCTGCAAATTAGTTACTCTGTCATCCATATGGGTTAAGGCCCCTAATATCCTACTCAGCATATCCTCTTGATTCTGATTCTGTGAAGCGCTCTCCATCTCGATTATGGGATTTCTTCTCGTTCGGTGTCTGCAGCCAGTTGCCTCAATCTCAGGATCGAAAGGAACAAGATGTTCTTTCCCTTCTGACCTAGTTTGCATGCGAAATCTGAAAACACCAACAAACGGAATACCACAAAATAAATAAACAAAATTAAATAACACACAAAAAAAATTAAATTGCAGTAAACTAAAATCTAGTATAGTATCCTCCTATTACTCAGGAAAAAAACTAAGACGCTAAACTTATTCCTGGGCAACGATGCCAATAACTTGACAAGCTCTAATCCTAATTTAATTACCGCAAGTGTACGGGTTTAGGTGTATATAGTGGAAGTCAAGGTCGATCCATAAAGAATAAGTTTATGTAGTTCGATACCCTAATAATCTAGGATTATCTTAACTAGATACTGAAAAATTGGAAAGATTGGTTAATTACTAAACTATATTGGATAAAAACTATTGAACGAATTAATTAGAAAAAGGTATTTCCAATCAACGAGAATGTATACTACCTCTATCACAAACCGTATGCTTGCGGTTTGAGAAGGTCGTTCCATTCACATCGATTTGGAGCGATTTTCGCGACAAGTTCAAAAATTAATAAAAGAAATGAAGCAAATTATTATCAGTCCGGAGAGCGGCAAAGAATAATTCCCAAAAATCAACTAATTCATTTTTTGGCCGAAGAACACAAGAATTACTGAAGTGACAATGTTCGAGGAAAAGATTGCAGTTATGATCGGTGCAACAATAGGATAGTAGATTTCTATTCTCATCATTGGCTTCTTATCCCACCCAAAGAAATTCATAAGGAGATTCATTGTCACACTGCCAGTTACACTCACAATTATATGATCATAATCATCCGAACTAAATGTCTTCAGGCATGAAGATCATGAGAATTCATGTAGGAGACATTGAATGGGATGTTATTGCTCATACACAATCCAACGTTGCTGATGATTTTGCATCTTGTATTCATTCACCCGAACAACAAAGATAAAAGTATACACCAAGATCACAAATACTCCTCAATTATTTACCCCAGCGTATTGCATAAATTTAACAATCATTGCGTATGCATCACAAACCAATATACAAGCTTACCTTCTCCTAGTGGAGATAACTGCTCCAAAATCAAGAGTCCATCGAGCCACAATCCAATTTTACAAACATTATCTACTCTCCCCATTCACCATCCGTCGTCCTGCACCAGCAAAAAAATTATCCAACATCTGCTGGAATTAATGTACGAAGGGACCCAGCTAGGCGCCCGCGAAGCTTGGTATTAAAGGATTTAGAGTTTGATGACATTACCTTCAAGGGAACTTGTCGACTGGATCCAACAGCAGATGCTTCGCATGTAACAACATAAGGAGCTAAACTATTCGTACGATAAAATCCCATTCTAGTTCCCAGATCTGTCCAAGATAAGCAGCAATGAATGTATAATGCCTTCAGAGTAGTTTACATCAGCCGACACTTCTAGGAGAAGTCCAAGTTCATCAATATTTAATTGTATAGTTCTTACAAATTCAGGAAGAAAGGGGATCACTAAAACAATATACCCCTCCTCATGTACGTTAGTAGGAGATTATGACTTTGCTCATCCCCGACTAGTTCTAACTAGTCACTGCAAACGCGCTGCGTTCCATCCTATATTTTTGGCAAATTCGTAACGACGTAATTCCGATTATGCCCCATTCACTAACCCCTTCACCCAAACTTCCTACGCCCTTGTATATAGTCTCAATAGAATCTTATCAACTTTTACCACATTAAATCGTTGCAGAAGAAGTATTCAAACACACATTATCAAAATAAACATTTGGCCCCATAAAATCCAAGTAATTAAATTGAGGAAATTGCACTTTTGGTCCCACAGGACACGCCTCTGTTGCATTTTGGTCCCAATGGTTTCACTTTCAGTCCCAAAAAAAATAAACTGAGCACTTTCAGTCCCACCGTTACGTTTACCGTTATCATCGATAGCATTTGTAGTCCTACAGTTTTATTGCACTTTTAGTCCCAAAAAAATAGCACTTTTAGTCCCAAAATACAGATTTTTCCCTCTAAAAATGGCCTTTTGGAGGGAACTTTTGGAGGCAATAATGGCAACCTGTATATCATCGCAACAGCTATATATAACCATATATTGAAAAGAATTTCATAACATCAACTCACAACAAAAATTGGATCCTCAAATAAATACCAACACAATCAAAATGTCTTCTTCATCATCTTCCAGAAGACCCTACCCACCCCCTCGAGCCGGCATTATTTGCCACTTCGGGAAGGGGACTCGTACTTACGTTTCATCTAGGCCTACCAGCCATGGTCGACTGTTTTACTCATGCCCCGATTGGCCTGCCGGGGGGTTGCGAGTTCTTTGTTTGGGCGGACGAGGTTGAAGCTGCTAGAGGAGTTGAAGCTGCTAGGGGTCATTCTTACCAAGCATTGACGAGTAGGATTGAGAGTTTGGTCGAAGAGAACAACAATTTGAGACAGAGGGAGACGACTGCAACTCGGAAGACGGAAGAGCTTGAAAATTTGGTGGGGGATATGGTCGAGAGTTTGAAGAAATTGGCTAATGATGTTGAGCAAATGAAGAAATTAGCTATGTTGATTGTAGTTCTGCTAGTTTTTGCTTGGGCACCTATCATGGTGAAGTTTTTTGCTTTCTAAGTTCTTGAATTAGTGGTTTAGTGTACTACTGGGAGAAATGTCATGGTTTTGTTATGTAATTGACATTCCAAAAAATCAGCTACTATGTAATTTGACTATTTGTTAATGCAAGCTCCCTATTTGTAAGTCCAACCGTAACAGAATACCAAATATGAGAAACATGGAATTAAACAAATGCAACAACCTAAACATAACAAAAAAACAAACACAAGGGAATGACCACATACTGTAATGCGAAAAAACAGTCCACAAAATACACAATAGGTCCATCAAAATGATCATTCCATAACAAAAATTCCAAAAATAATTAGTAGATTAGGGTGGCTAAATACTCAAAAATAAATAGTTTAGCCCTCTAAACATAACCAAATAGCAGCCCAGTTTTTGTTGCAAAAAAACAGAATAATTCCACGAGGATGATAATTACAGTTGCATATTATATAGACCATCGTTTGACAAAATATTGAAGTGCTCAATTTAGCTAGCTATACTTCTTCCATCTTAGCTATCTCAGTGTACGGTGTGAGATTCGAGAGGTTAAGAAATTTCTTACCTCCTTGCTCAAATACTGGCATCGGTTCTTTTCCTTTGTCAACTGGAACGGACGGGTTACCAATAAAAGAAGTCGGTTGGAAACTCATAGGCGGCGGTGCTCGAATCTTGACGCCCATCTGCTTAGGTGGGGGAGGGGGATTCATGGAACTGCTAATCGAGTACGGGGCAGCCTTCGGCAATACAGTTTCGATGCTTGAAGATTTGGTTGGAATCTTTGCAATGCCCTCTTGTGCGCCTGCTGTAATCATTAGCAAACAAGCATTGTACTGTTAATCTAAGTTGCATATTAAACACAAGTCATGCTACACAAAATTAAATCTCACCAGCCTAGTTCTTCCTAGCTTTGTTGTTGGCTTCTTACTAGTTGTTTCAACTACTTGCTTATGTAAATCATCTTCTTCTATTTCTTCTTGTGTGGATGGGGGGTGTCCATCTTCTTGAGTCATCACATCGGGCTGTTCGTCTTGAGCCACAACATCAGGTTCAGTCTGATCATTAACCTAAATTAAAACAAGAAAAATGGATTTGTAACTATCTTATATAAAATTGTTTAAACAATTAGCAGAAAATGAAGCGTACACTTGAGGGAATTGCATCAGTCTCAAGTTGGTCTTTCTTGACTCCCGAGGTTTCTGCTTCATCGTTTGGACATCCTAACTGATTATGGCCTTTCTCGCCACACCGATGACATCTAACTTTGTACTTTTGCTTTCCCATCTTTTGGAGGCTGTTCTTGCCTTTTTTCTTCTCCTTTGGATCCTCCGTTTGAGCATCAAATCGTCGTGCTTTTTGAGGCCTGCCCCTCTTTCTCTTTCTAAAGTCAGGGGGCAGAGGTGGGATGTAACCGGTCTTGTTCCATAACTCTTCACCATTCATTGGCATAATCGCATGCGAATAAACTGCAGTGTATGTCTCAACACCTGTAGCATGTGTGCACGTAGTCTTCTGGGTCTTTCCCGGCTGCATTAATTGCACTGATGGCATGCTTGCAAGGAATTCCGCAAACGTCCCACTTTCGACAATCACGTGTCCTCTGAAACAGGTCAACTGCATATCTTGATCCATCGGAGCATGAAATCTCAAAATTAAACTCGTTCGACCTGATAGGAATGCAGTCAGCTGAGTTTTCTAAATTATGTGACAATATTTTTTTGATTCTTGGACAAATTAGCCTGCCCTCCCATTTTCGTTCACATCTGTCACGATTCTTTTGCAGCCGTGACATCATGTACTCTCTAATCCACTCCAGCATTGTTATAATGCTTTTTTCACGAGCGTCTAGGAGGCAACTGTTCCATTGCTCGCACATGTTGTTCACTAGCGTGTCACATTTCCCAAAACTGTTAAAATGGGACCTTGACCACTGCGACGGGTGTTTGTCGGCTAACCACTCCACACACCTCGGATCCAATTCACCCAATTGAACCATAGCTCTGGTAAAGTCTGGTATGGTTATGGCTTTTGCAGCCTTCCACAGCAGCCGCTTGAAATTGTTGCCCCTGAAGCCGTTTCTCTTCATGTTCCCATGAAGATGGCGAACACAAAACCGATTTTCCACATTAGGTAACACTTTATTAAACGCACCTATCAAACCTTTTTGTTTGTCAGACATGAATGCGTAGACGTCTTCCCTCTCACCCATTAGAGCTTCCTTCAGTAATGTCAAAAACCAGTCCCAACTGTCTTTGTTTTCTACCCCGACCACCGCATATGCAAATGGATATGGGTCATTGTTCGGATCCATTGATACAGCGGTAAGTAAGACTCCTGTTGTGGACCCTCTAAGATGGCAGCCGTCAACCCCTATCCACGGCCTACAACCCGATTTGAAGCCCTTTTTCAAAGCATCCAAACACACGTAGAACCGCTTGAATTTATTGCCTTGCGGTGTCGTGTCAACCTGAAGTATAATGGTCGAACCAACCTGTTTCTCTCTTAGTGTCTCTGCATAGTCCCAAAGCTTCCCATACTGCTTCGTACTATCACCTTCAATCAATTTAAGAGCTTTCTGTTTGGCCCTATACGCCTAGAAAGGTGATACATACACACCCAACTTTTCAATTGCTTCCTTCCTAAAACCTCTAACACTTCTCTTGGGGTCAATTCTGAACTCCTTTTCATATCTCTGCGCAAGCCATCTCGAGTTTGCATTATCGACTACATACTGCCTCGCGCAAGAATGTGCCTAATCAATCTCTCTAATCTGAAAACTACCCTCATCCCTAACTTTAAGGGCATTGATGTGCCACCCACACCCTTCGGTTTTGCCCCTCGCGTAAATACATCTTCCATCATTCTTGGTGAATTTAGTTGAGTGACCGTTTTTTATAGCATAACTGGCCACAACAGTCTTGAATAGCTTCTTGGAGCTGAAAATTTGTTCTAGTCTGTACTCGGGATCCATGGCATTCGACTCTCTAAAGACAATAGTATATCGCACATGGGAGTCACTTTCTTCTTCATCTGAAGCAACGCTCTCGAAATCAGACTCGTTGCTCTGAGGACCATCGTCTTCGTCAGTTGAATCTTGATCTGTCTCGTCGTTAACCTGTGCTCTGATCTTCGCGCCAACCCATTCAACGTCGAGATCAATATTCTCGTCGAATATGATATCATCTTGCAGCTCGTCACAACTGTCATCTTTGCATTCAAAGTCCTCATCTCCAGAATTTGTTTCATCCAAGTCAATTGGATCTGTTTTTTCATTCCCTCTTCCAACATATGGCACAATCTGCAGATCTGTCTCACAAACATCGGTCTTATTACTGTCGATTGTGGCACCAACGTTCATGATCCGTTCATCGACTAACCAATCAGTTGTTACCCCATCAGATTTTACCACATCACTAGCCTTTGCATCATCATCTATCCACACAACCTCACCTTCACACTCTTCATCCAATGCAGATAAGGCTGTTTTTTTGGCATCCAATATCAGGGTAAATTCCCTGTTTTTAGCATCCAACACTAGCGTCCAAATATCAAACTCACAATCGATTCTCTTCAAGCCACCACCATCTTCAACCTGGTAAAACTTTTTCTCCTCTAAATATCCCAATTGTTCACACAACCCCTCAAGATACACCAAGCTCAACTTTCTCTTATTAACAAAATCAAAGGCACTAACAGTCCCCTCAATCTACACTAACTTATCCACATCTTTTACCACCATCCCCCCGTGTTTTAGCCTCATTGTATAGAAATACTCGATACCACCTGCAACGTATAACAGTATATTTCAGCAACATATTTCTACGATTCAGTTTGAAATAGGAAAGAAAAAAAAATGCAGAACCTAAACCCCATATGAACAGAAACAGGGGAACATTTATGGTGGGGACCTAACTCTGACAACTCATAAGAAAAGGAGGGCAAATGGACAAATACATCAACACTTGCCACCCACCCAACAAGAGCATTAGAATATAGCAGTACACGACAAGAACTTTCACGAGGGACCGCTCACTGGCCCATCAGCTACAATAGAAAACACAGCTAAACCCTACATTATGTCTCCTATGTGCAATGACAGCAACACAACCACTAAACAAGAGTAAACAACAATTATAAACAACAAAATAGAGGTATAAAAGGTGCTTACGGTAATTTGGTGGAGGAAAACCTAAATGACATTTCCGTCGCAACATCGTCGCGACTCCTTCTTCACCCTTCGGAACTGCTGCTGGTTTCGCTCAATCGCGTATTGGAAGATTTGGTCGCGATTTGGGGTTCAATTGATTTGGGGAAGATGGTTAAAGTTTAGGGTTCAGTTGATTTGGGGAAGATATCAAAATCTGGTGCGTTTGGGTGAGATGAAATCAGAAAAATATTATTATTACATCATCTAACGGGCACGTGATATGCACGTGTACAATTACGTTAATTATTAACGATTTGGGACTGAATATGCAAAAATGTGGGACTAAAAATGCTTGAATTTTTTTTTTTTTTTTGGGACTGAAAGTGCTCAGTTTATTTTTTTTGGGACTGAAAGTGAAACCATTGGGACCAAAATGCAACAGAGGCGTGTCCTGTTGGACCAAAAGTGCAAATTTCTCTAATTAAATCTAAAAAATCACTGTTTACTGGAAAAGATAAGAAAAACACCCAACTAAAGATTTAAATTAGCAAGATTTTACTCGCTCATAAACCAAATACTATTTTGTTTTCTACCATTCATAAGTTCTTGAGAATTTTCTTTGGGTAACTAGAGCAAAAATTGTTAGGCGGCTTAAGAAAGACACCGAAAACCATAGTTTATTATTTAGTTAGCAGAGAACAGATTCTATGTAAGCAAAATGATCGACTCCATGGGATTTAGTTGTAGTGAACAATCTACTTATAGGGATCCGATCATCTACTTTCTCAAATCCATCTCGCCGAGTAATCTTGAGTCTTGGATTTCGACACCAACTACCCGTAAAAGGACCACTTCAGCCCTATGTATTGTAGATACTATATTACTTTCTTCTTCATCTGAAGCAACGCTCTCGAAATCAGACTCGTTGCTCTGAGGACCATCGTCTTCGTCAGTTGAATCTTGATCTGTCTCGTCATTAACCTGTGCTCTGATCTTCGCGCCAACCCATTCAACGTCGAGATCAATATTCTCGTCGAATATGATATCATCTTGCAGCTCGTCACAACTGTCATCTTTGCACTCAAAGTCCTCATCTCCAGAATTTGTTTCATCCAAGTCAATTGGATCTGTTTTTTCATTCCCTCTTCCAACATATGGCACAATCTGTAGATCTGTCTCACAAACATCGGTCTTATTACTGTCGATTGTGGCACCAACATTCATGATCCGTTCATCGACTAACCAATCAGTTGTTACCCCATCAGATTTTACCACATCACTAGCCTTTGCATCATCATCTATCCACACAACCTCACCTTCACACTCTTCATCCAATGCAGGTAAGGCTGTTTTTTTGGCATCCAATATCAGGGTAAATTCCCTGTTTTGAGCATCCAACACTAGCGTCCAAATATCAAACTCACAATCGATTCTCTTCAAGCCACCACCATCTTCAACCTGGTAAAACTTCTTCTCCTCTAAATATCCCAATTGTTCACACAACCCCTCAAGATACACCAAGCTCAACTTTCTCTTATTAACAAAATCAAAGGCACTAACAGTCCCCTCAATCTACACTAACTTATCCACATCTTTTACCACCATCCCCCCGTGTTTTAGCCTCATTGTATAGAAATACTCGATACCACCTGCAACGTATAACAGTATATTTCAGCAACATATTTCTACGATTCAGTTTGAAATAGGAAAGAAAAAAAAATGCAGAACCTAAACCCCATATGAACAGAAACAGGGGAACATTTATGGTGGGGACCTAACTCTGACAACTCATAAGAAAAGGAGGGCAAATGGACAAATACATCAACACTTGCCACCCACCCAACAAGAGCATTAGAATATAGCAGTACACGACAAGAACTTTCACGAGGGACCGCTCACTGGCCCATCAGCTACAATAGAAAACACAGCTAAACCCTACATTATGTCTCCTATGTGCAATGACAGCAACACAACCACTAAACAAGAGTAAACAACAATTATAAACAACAAAATAGAGGTATAAAAGGTGCTTACGGTAATTTGGTGGAGGAAAACCTAAATGACATTTCCGTCGCAACATCGTCGCGACTCCTTCTTCACCCTTCGGAACTGCTGCTGGTTTCGCTCAATCGCGTATTGGAAGATTTGGTCGCGATTTGGGGTTCAATTGATTTGGGGAAGATGGTTAAAGTTTAGGGTTCAGTTGATTTGGGGAAGATATCAAAATCTGGTGCGTTTGGGTGAGATGAAATTAGAAAAATATTATTATTACATCATCTAACGGGCACGTGATATGCACGTGTACAATTACGTTAATTATTAACGATTTGGGACTGAATATGCAAAAATGTGGGACTAAAAATGCTTGAATTTTTTTTTTTTTTTGGGACTGAAAGTGCTCAGTTTATTTTTTTTGGGACTGAAAGTGAAACCATTGGGACCAAAATGCAACAGAGGCGTGTCCTGTTGGACCAAAAGTGCAAATTTCTCTAATTAAATCTAAAAAATCACTGTTTACTGGAAAAGATAAGAAAAACACCCAACTAAAGATTTAAATTAGCAAGATTTTACTCGCTCATAAACCAAATACTATTTTGTTTTCTACCATTCATAAGTTCTTGAGAATTTTCTTTGGGTAACTAGAGCAAAAATTGTTAGGCGGCTTAAGAAAGACACCGAAAACCATAGTTTATTATTTAGTTAGCAGAGAACAGACTCTATGTAAGCAAAATGATCGACTCCATGGGATTTAGTTGTAGTGAACAATCTACTTATAGGGATCCGATCATCTACTTTCTCAAATCCATCTCGCCGAGTAATCTTGAGTCTTGGATTTCGACACCAACTACCCGTAAAAGGACCACTTCAGCCCTATGTATTGTAGATACTATATTACTCATGGGTCAATAATTCCGCCGAAGGATCTTCTACACTCCGATCCTTCTTTTCTGGGTCATCTTGAGCAGTGTGTTGTTAGTGTGAGGAGAGGTGATTGTAGAGGAATAACCAGGAACATGGATAGTTTAGGAAAGAAAATTTGTCAACCGTATGAGCAAGTGTTGAATAGTACATGAGAACTGAATTATCGGCGTGCAAATTACAAAGTGGATAGACAGATAAAATGAACCCCGAGGAATAACTATGCGCTGGTATTAGCCAAGCAGCGCAATCTTCATTCCACTGTTATAGGTATACTTCTAAATTTTTTGGACGTGTTATTAGAAGGTTAATCAGACGTTGAGTTACTCCATGCACTTCTAAGAATTTGCAGTATATGTAGACAGTTAGACATACATACAGGGAAGGAACCAAAAGTTCGGTTTATTTTTAGTTCCTAACCAATTTCACATATATCTGTATATATAGAATTTTGATATGATGAAATACCTACGGTCAGCACATGTTCATGTGCCCATTATTTAGCATAATTAAAAAGTCGCTGTATGGGCAGGTGCTCACAAGCTTGTATCAACATCTTACATGTTCCTTTGACACCGACACACCCATTAACGACTTATAAACAACATACATCTTACACGCATATTTATCTATTTTTTTGGGAAACAACGTAATTACGGGAAATTCGATACATCGTACACGCAAATTTCATCTATTGCTTCGAAAATAGCACAATTACAAGCAATTTTGGGGAACACACATTACCATCTACGTCAGCTACATATACGTTAGCCTCGAAGGCGTTTTAGTCCTTCTGCCAATTCATGAAGTACAAGCGCAAAGCTGTAACCACCCCCCTTGTAGGCAAGCCACCAATTTACTAGAACTAGACCTTTACTTGTGCGATGCACGGGCTTTTGTGAGATATTGGTTATGACAATATTTTGTGTTTTATACTGGAAATTTCTTTTGGTACTGTTCGAGTTTTCCTAGTTTTATTTAGAGGAAAAAGAAAATGTGAGATTTTTCAATAACCTTAGTTTTTCGAATATGTTATAATTTCGTCTAAGAATGATGTTTTTAATGATAGATAACACTTTTCTATACATTTCTTCCAATAATATTTCATCATTTCTCCCAATAATGTTACATTATCTGTGTATAATAGTGGACAATGAGATAGGTCAAGAGGAACGCTAAGAACAGTTATAATCCAAGCTTGTACAAAAATTACTAGAATAACACTACTTGTTCCTAAAGTACAATTCCCTACTAAAAAAAGACATATCCATAATAAACTTTAGCATATATATATATTTTTTAAACTTCATATTACTATCAACATTTTGAAATGAGTTTTACTTCTGATTACAGAGCCAGGCATGATCCATCTTCCCTTCTTCATTTTGAGTATTGCATAAGCTGGATGTCAATGAAGAGACTTTTTTCTCTTTTTATCACGTCCTTGATACCAAATACTCCCTGTTGTGATGCTAAATAACACCACAAACTCAACAAACGAAACTATTTAGGGCATCGCCATCAAAGAGTTGACTGTTGATGCCTAGAAAATACTTTTCTAAACTAAATATGCATAAAGATGAATTAGCAACATAGAAATTGTAGAAAAAACTCCTCTTAAGTTTCCTTCCAAATTTCAACTACATCATTAGAAAACAAAGCTCCCCTTCTCACATACCATTAAAAAGTGGGACTCAGATCACTTCTGTAATAAGTCCTTATATCTAAGACTCTTCTTAAAACTCACTGCATCTTCAACGCGTCTACATACACGCATACATAATGTCTCTACTTATTTCTTTATGTAACTTGGCTAGACAATACAATTCCATATTCTTCAAGGTATAATCTTCCTTATTTTTAAAAGTAAAATCTTTGAAAAGTCAACTGTTTATGTGTTTTTTTCTCCTTTTTTTGATTTTTTTTAAAATCATCTATTAATATTTATGTGAATATGTGCGTTAGAAAAAAAGAGAAAGGGGAGAAATATGAGGGGAGTTGGTTAAGAGCCAATCAATCACGTTTTTTTTTGGTTTTTTTTTTCTTTTCCCCTTAATATTTAAAAGCTGTATAACTTTTTCGGTTCAACTTCGTTTTTTATGAAAAGTATACTGAATTAATCTTCTTTTCACGATCTTCGATTTGACATCCATTATGCATATATTAAATATTAATTGCTAAGTGTTATTTATTTTTTATGAAATATTTCGATTTTAATTTTTTTGTATATAAAATAAAAATGCTAAATATTATCAAAATAATATTTTATGTGAAAAATTATTTACTCTTTTTTAGAAGATTAATTTCTTTTACTTTAATTTGCATTTTTATAATATTTTTTGTGAATCATTGTTCTAAAGAAATTTGATAAAAAGATGAGCCGATTCGTTAAAGTTAAAATTTACGGTCAAAAGTTTAGATATAATAGTTAAAATGATTTGTTGAATGAATTAGTGTCTCTTTTCTTTTGTGAAAAGACAAATGATGTTAACTACAAGTATAATAGGTTGATTATTATTTTTTTATTTTTTTGCTTTAAATACGTCACAATAATGTCACAATAATATGCTCTAGCGTCATTGCTTAATGAACTAATATCATTGTGGGATCTCATGCTAACATTACTAAATAGAAATATAATATATGTGACATCGCTTCGCCCTATACCAATTTGTAATTGTATTAGTATATTATTCAAATATTACAAATATACAATTATCGCATACATCAGTGTGATGTTATATATTTTATATCAAATTTTTACTTATTATAGTACAACATTACATACAAGTCATTTGTAATATATTTTATTCATTACTTATTTTTAGTTTCATTATTATACATATTTATCTTTATATTTAAATAATAATTTAACAAAAAAATTCTAGCCCGTGCATCGCACGGGTGGCAAACTAGTAAAATATTAAAAAGAGCAGACAAACAATATATTGCAAAAAAAAAAAAAAAAAAACAATATATGAGGTGAAATGAAGTTGTTGGACATGGAAAATTCCAATTTGGAAATCGTCAATCGAATAAATTAAACTTTTCTTTCAATTGCACATACACTGAAAATCTAAGAAAAAAATAATATTCAATATGCTAAAACTTTCCCACCAGCGTAAAATGTTGTGTCAGACGTAGTCACATCAACACAACTCACCCATGTGTAGTTTAGACGGGATATTGATTTAAATTGCAATCATCATAGTAACATATCAAAATCAAAGGTATTAAAGTAGAATTTTCACATTAATATATTCAACTTCACATTCAAGTTAAACATACAAAAGTAAATGATAGGTATGGCCTAGTAACTTCAGGTCGGACCAACCCGACCCAAAGCAGCTGAGCTTAGGAGAACGAGCCCAGCAACCAAGCCGGTCCAGAAGCGCGCACGAGCTTGGAGCAGCCCAGCCCAGTCGCGGCATATTGGGAAAGTGAGATCCCCACGATCTCCTTCCAACTCCCATGCAGATATGGTGGGCGTAATTGTAGGGATTTAGTTAGGATTTGAATTGAGTAGTATAACTAGCAGAATTGTACTCAGAATTAGGGTTCGCACTTTGTACACCTAAATGGCAATGTGTAAGATTGAAAGGAATATAGTGAAAAACACCCCGGCAGGAGATATTCTACGACCGTGGACGTAGCTCTCCGGAACCACGTACATCTTGTGTTCTTTAATTTTCTTGCATTGGATTACGTTACAAATTGAATTTTACTCCGAGTTCATTTGATAACCGGATTGCGCTTTATCAATTGGCGTCGACTGTGGGAACGATTCGTAAGAAAGCCCTAGTATACTTCAACGTCATCGTCGATCTGCTAATCCTATCCGATCCCGTCGTTATCCTCCTGTGGATCAGAATCCACCACCCCGTCAACGGAATCAAGATCCGCCCACGGAACACGCCAACCTGCAGAATCACCCCCCTGCTGATGATCCGGCGCAAGTTAATCCGCCCCTTGCCCCCGAGTTATCGCAGGTGCAACAAGCCTTTCTTCAGGAGCACGCTACTTTATTTCAAGAATGGAATAATCGGCGCGCCCACTCCGTTGAGCGTGCCAACAACGGCGTTGACCAGGGTGTGAGAAATTCGCCTCGCGATTTGTCACGTGAATTGGATGAAGACCTCATCGAGCGAGGCATGATCGTCGTCGATAGAGGACAGCCTCTCCAGCGGATAACCACATCTCTAATGGGTTGAGGCCCCGTTACGCCCACGAAGGCGTGAATCGCCGCAGACCTGTAGACGCTCCAAAGCGTGCTCGCTTAGACAAATCCCGTGCGTTGGATCCCCTGGAACAAGAGCAAGCTCAATTTGCCGCGGAGCTTGACAAAGTGTAGGGTCTCGATGCTGAAGGAGTCATCAACCTCCCTGCTTCGCTCGGAACTTATCCAGCAATGAAAACTATCTTCGTTGACTTTTATGTGGTCAATTCCCCTTCTCCATACAACATGATTTTAGGCCGAGACTGGCTCACCCCGGCAAAGGCCGTTTGCTCCACATACCACCTCGCACTGAAGTTTCCATCACCCCATGGCGAAGTAGCAATCCGTGGCAACCAGCGGGTTTCCAAAGAGTGCATGTACTTGGCACTTAAAAAGACAACACAGGTTCCTCCCAAGTCTCAGTTTCAAGTAGCCACCTCGGCACCCACCTCGGATTCGTCCGCATCACTCGGGGACGACACTGTTAAGGTGCCTCTAGATCCAGCTAAGCCAGAGCAAACTGTTACCGTCGGCGCTGTGGATACACCGTGGTTACATAACGCCATCATCCAGACCTTGCGAGAATATTCTGAAGTTTTCGCGTGGTCCCCTTTGGACATGCCGGGGGTCTCTCCGGACTTCATTACCCACAAATTAAATATTGACCCCAGCGTGAAGCCCGTACGGGAAAAACGGAGGAAATTCGCTCCGGAGCGGAACGCAGCCATCCGCATTGAAGTACAACAACTTCTAGATGCAGACATCCTGTTTGAAGTGCACTATCCTTCCTGGCTTTCTAATCCCGTGATGGTGACTAAGTCCAGTGGGGCATGGAGAATGTGTGTAGATTTCTCTGACCTCAATAAGCACTGCTGACTGCCCAAAGGATTGTTATCCTTTGCCCTCCATTGACCTAAAAGCCGAGGCTATCACTAGGCACAAGGCACTTTGCTTTTTGGATTTATACAAGGGATACCATCAAATTCATATGGATCGCCCCGATGCCCTCAAAACGGCCTTTATCACTGACTTCGGGTGCTTTGCCTTCAAGAAAATGCCTTTTGGGCTCAAGAATGCAGGGGCCACTTACCAGCGCCTTATGGACCACGTCTTCCGAGATCAAATCGGTCAAAATGTTGAGGTATATGTTGACGATCTTGTTATTAAAAGTACCTCTCAAACTACATGTGTACACGATATTGCTGAAACGTTAAGCATGTTGCAACGTTATAATCTACGCCTCAATCCGGCAAAATGCACCTTCGGCGTTGGCTCAGGAAAGTTTTTGGGCTATATGGTCTCACAGCACGGACTCCAGGCCAATCCGGCCAAGATTAGAGATGTATTGGATCTGCAGCCGCCGAAGACGGTAAAGGAAGTTCAGCGCCTTACCGGTAGTCTTGCGGCCTTAAATCGTTTTCTGTCTAAGGCCGCGGAGCGTCAGCTTCCATTCTTCAAAATTTTACGGCAGGCAAAGAAATTTGAGTGGACTCCGCAGTGCACCGAAGCCTTTGAGGCTCTAAAGCAACACATCAAACAGTTGCCCACTATGTCCGCTCCTCTCCCCGGAGAACCCCTCTACGTATATTTAGCATTTGCCGAGGAAGCAATCAGCGCGGATCTCGTACGCGAGGCTCATGGAAGTGAGCACCCCGTATATTTATTGAGCCGAGCACTCCGAGGGGCAAAGACCCGATACTCCGTGATAGAAAAAACAGTGATGGCTCTCGTCATGGCGGCCCGCCGCCTGCGGCCTTATTTCCAAGGGCGTGATCTCAGGGTTCTCACTAATCATCCCGTTCGCTAAATTCTCGTCAAGCCCGAAGTGTCCGGGCGCTTGGTTAAGTGGGCCATCGAATTGGGAGAATATGATATTCAATTTCTACCTCGCCGAGCCATCAAGGGTCAAGCCCTCGCGGATTTTTTGGTCGAGGCACCATTTGTTGACCCCGGTCCGGCTGTGCATGACTTGTAGCGTCGTTTCCGACTACCAAATTAAATTGTGTATGAGAATACACTTAACCTTATCCTACTACTCTAACTAGTAGAGTGGCAAGCAAGGGTCGATCCCACGAGGAACGGTCGAATAATTTTGATTATGATATCAAGCGGTTTATGATTAAGAATACAATAAGTAAATACTTAAGAAAGCAATAGGGGGGGGGGGGGGGTTGATGAGAAACTAACAATCTATTAATGACAATTAAAAGCAAATAGACACAATTAAAAGAAACAAGTACTAAAAAAAAAACACTAGAAGAGGTCTTTTTCAGTTTTAGTTTTCAAATAGTAAAATAAATCACCCTTGATCATGCTTCCCCTTGGTCTTGAACAATGGATGCAACTATTGTTAATGCCCGATTGAATCGTGATTTAAGCCCTTATCTCAAGACTATTAACAAGCTCTAATAGCCTTGTTGTCCCTTAATCTTAGTTAATCAAAATAAGCTCTTCGACTAACCCTATTCAGTTTAACCGAATCCTCGAACAAGCTCTCTTAGATTCGATCACCAAAAGCATTAAACACTAGGACAACGAGATAAATTCAACATAAAACTCGAAAGCTCGGTTTTAGTGGTTGAACTTTGTGTTATCCCCAATAAATAATTATTGTTTGCTACTCGGGAATCGGAAATCCTACAATTACGGATAGTAATCTCCTATTCTAGCAACACATTCACAAATCCCTTAATGGGTGATCAAACCATTAACCAATTCATAAATGTGAATCAACAAGAGCAAATAACACAAAACACTTAAATACACAATAATCTCGGTAACATTAACCGTAATAATCACATCAATGTCTCGACTCAAGGTTCCACAATGATCAAGGATGAACTAAGGGTGCTAGCCACCCATATTAACTAATACAATCAGAAAATAAATGGAAAAATGAAGAAACATGATACTGATTTGGAATAATCCAAAGATGTCAATTGGAGAAGATGATCCTTCAATCCCTTGTCCAATCTCCTTCCTTGGTGGCTGAAATGTGGTCCCCAAGTATCAAAAGCTCTCCAAAAGTTGTCTAAAAGTTAGGTTAAATTCGAATGGGATGATATATATATAAGGAGAGAAAGTGCTAGTCAAAAATAGGCAAAATCACATTCAGGATTTTAAAACAGGGTACTGAATCTCGGCCGAGACGGGAGTGTGTCTCGGGCCGAGACGTGAAAAAGGGTTTTCAGGAGTTTGTGGGTCGAAGGCGATCTCGGCCGAGATTGAATATCATCTCGGCCGAGATACTGATCCTTGAAAAATCTTGAAATCCTCTGGCAACATTTCTCGGCCGAGATCTTTTGCGTGTCTCGGCCGAGATCATCTTTCTGTCCAACTCTTCAAGAATCCTCTGGAAACATTTCTCGGCCGAGATCTTTTGTGTGTCTCGGCCGAGATCATCTTTCTGTCCAACTCTTCAAGAATCCTCTGGAGACTCATCTCGGCCGAGATTTTCCCCTTGTCTCGGCCGAGATCTTCAATTAGTGCTTCCTTTTGTTGCCTCGATCGATCCCTCGACTCCGCGATCGTCTGATGTTCTTTTTCGATCCTTTTTCACCTGTCTTAACACAAAAATAGCACAAACGCATTATTTTGCCCATGAAAGTATAAAAGCACTAAATACACGTGATTATGCACATTATTGACACTAAAATGACACTAAAAGTGCCCTAAAGTGCGTGCACGAAACACGTGTACCAAATCTCCCCAAACTTAAAACTTGTTCGTCCCGAACAATAAAGAGAAAGACAAAGGACACGTGTTTAGGACAAAGTTTAGTGGCATTTGATTTCAGAATTTTCATGAAAAAGAGTAAGAGATCATGATAAAAGTGAGCATGTGTGATAGATTAGATCCACTACTCTCGAGACAAAACACTCTAAACTTAAGATCCTCACATGGTGAGTGTATCTCTCGACTCTCAAGTGTATAAAAAGGGAAGTGTATACGCTCACATTGAAATGCATAAAATGCCTACCATAAGCTTGCCAATCATCTAAACTTCGATGTATACCGGCATGTGTGACAAAGAATCAAAAAGGTCTTTAATAGGTTGTAATGTTGGCTTGGGGTAAGGTGGGATAATTTTGGGTAGAAGTGACTATAAAACGGACTAAATGAGTCGTGCACTACCCATCTACCCCTCTAACAATGGTCACTCAACCTCACTTTTTACTTCCTTAGTAAACCAATCCTAAGAATCGATTTCTTCTCCTTACCACAAAGTCCACAACCTAAATGCTTTCTCAATTCTCCCTTGGAGTGTATTTACTTTTGAATTTCTACAACTTTGAGAACATCTATCAAAAGGCATTTATAATACTAGCCTCTCCAAATCAAAAGCAACAATTGAGTATATACAACTAACTTTTTCTTTTGTTTTTCTAATTTTTCGACTTTTTTCGATTTTCGACTTTTTTTTTTTTTTTTAACACAAACAAAAATTGGAGAGGACTAGTATTCTCGATTCTTTTCCTGTTGTTTCAATTCCTTTCACCCTTCAATATTCCCAATAGTTCACCCTTTTCAATCCCAAATTGCCCAACTACCTTCCAACCACCTCCCTCATACTCAAATAGTCCAATTAGGTTCAAAGGCTAATCGAAAGGGTTTCGGCTTGTAGAATTGGGCTGTCAAACAAGAGGCTAAAAGATCAAGGGGCTCAACTAGAGACAATATCAAATTAGGTAAAAAGGAAGTATTTTCAAGCTTGAAAATAGGCTCAAGTCAAGAATTGCCTAAGATCATTTTCAATGTCACACAATGCACCGACACATGCAAAATAGAGAATCAAGGCAAGTTCTAGAGGCAACTAAATGCACTCAATGAATTTCACACCGAAAGAAAGTTTACGCTACTCCAAAGATGGGAGTGTCTTCTAAAGCTCAAAAACTCACTTGGTTGCAATTTTGATCAAAAGTTTTGAATGTATGTTCAATTTTGTTTCAAAAGTCTATCATGCTCTACCATGTGCTTCTTTCAAAGATATTTGTCAAAAAACTTTCATCATTAATCTATGCCACATTTTCTTGTCCTAAACTTCATCCAATTGCTTTCTCAAGCTGCCAATTTGTACGAATCCCACCCCCTCCCCAAACTTAGTTGCAAACTAAGTTTGTGGAAAAGAGGAGTACAATTTGGTGCTCACCGAATTTAACCATATTATTCACCACTTTACGATTTATTAAAAATGCAACAGACTAATCCATACAAAGATACCAAACCATTTCAAGTCTAATGAGTCCAAAAGACAATAGAGTAGCATATGGAAAGTTAAACTCTTGGGCTGCCAATACGTACACCTACCAAGACTTCCCCAAACTTGGTTAAAAACCAAAGTTTGTCAGGAAGAAAGGGTACGAATTGGTGTCCTACTCACAGTGATTTTTGGGTTTCTTCAATCCCATTTGGTGCTATCTCCTTGAATTTCACGGATTGGTCGGTTCCTCATCATCATAGTCTCTGCACTCTAAAAGAAGATAATAAGACAATATCTAAATAAAAGTAAGCAATCTAAACTACGAAATTGAATAAACGAAAAGCAATAAACGTCGGGTTGCCTCCCGACAAGCGCCTTTGTTTAACGTCGTTGGCTCGACGGATGCTTTTTTTTTTTTAGTTTGGTGGTGAGTCTTCCATGCATCTTTGAGCTCAATGGTTGGTGCCTTGATGGTAGAAGGTAGTAGCTTTTCTTGAGGTTCAGGCAAGGGTAAGAATTTGGGAAAGGATTTGGTTTGGAAAGGCTTGGATGATTTTGATTGTTCCACTATCCCCATAAACCCTTTCTTGGTGTCCATTGGCTCTATCCTCTCTAGATCGGCCGCCAATTCAATTGCTTCTTTGTCCCTGCAATAACACTCAAACACTCCCTCCACAAGGGGATCAATAACATCAAGGACATCAATAGAACAAACACTATGCTCTTCCTCAGGATATTTCATTGAATCAAAGATATTGAATTGCACCACTTGGCCAGCAAATTCCATGCTAAGAGTTCCCTCTCGCACGTCAATCTTTGTTTGGGAGGTATTCAAGAACGGCCTCCCAAGAAAGATTGGAGTGGAATCAGGCGAATTTCCATGCATGTCAAGTACATAGAAATCTGCCGGAAAGATGAGGTTATCCACCTCAACTATCACGTCCTCAATCACCCCATCCGGAAACGAGGTGCTTCGGTCCGCCAGTTGGATGACTACCCTCGTGTCTTTCAGTGGACCCAAGTTCAAGCTATTGAAAATAGAACGGGGCATCACATTGATCGACGCCCCCAAATCAAGCATGGCCTTTTCAATGAGACAATTACCGATTTTACATGGGATGGTGAACATCCCCGGGTCCTTGCATTTCTGTGGCATTTTCTTCTGAAAAACCGCCGAGATGTTTTCTCCCATGAAGACTTTCTCATTCCCATGTAGACGCCTTTTGTTGGTGCATAAATCTTTCAAAAACTTTGCGTACCGCGGAATCTGTTTCACGGCGTCCATCAAAGGAATACTGATTTCCACCTTCCTGAATACCTCCATTATCTCCTTATCTCTATTTTTGTCGGGAATCTTCTTCATTTGACTCGGAAACGGAAGTGGGGGCATTTCAGAATTCTTGCTGGATTTCAGGGAATCTCGGCCGAGATTTTTATGTGTCTCGGCCGAGACAGGTGGGCAGAAAGTTCTGTCTTGACGAGCTGGAACATCTCGGCCGAGATCCTGATGTGTCTCGGCCGAGACAGGTGGGCAGAGAATTCTGTCTTCTGGACAATGTGAGGCATCTCGGCCGAGATCCTGATGTGTCTCGGCCGAGATTTCCTGTTCTGCACCCTCCCTTTCACTTTCAACTCTACTTGCTCCTTCATTTGACTTCCCCTTTTCAAGCACCTTTCCGCTTCTCAAAATCCCCACAATAACATTCTTAATTTCACTTTGTGGAGAGTATTTCATGGTGGGAAAAGGTAATAGGTGGTCGGGAAAGCAAGCAGCTAATGCCTCCTTTTGTTTACGCAACTCCTTGGCAATCTTCCACTTAGGTGTCCAAATTTTACTTTCAACCACATGGGAAGTCTCTTCTTTCCTTGAACCATCATCCACATCCACAGTCTGTCCTTGTGAAGTATACCCGGGCTTTTCAGGCTCTCCAAGTAACTCCTCTTCTATAACAACGATGGCACTCACATTTTTCGGGTTGACTTCCGGTTGAGCCGGTAATCTTCCTCCTTGTGCATTTTCTAAACGAGAAACCGCCGATGCTATTTGACTGACCTGATTTTCGATACTCTGAAACCTAGAGCTTGATTCCTTCTGTAGTTGGAGCGTACTAGTGGCTAGGCTTTTCACTATATCAGACAAAGAAGGATCACAGGGTGCTTGCTCGGGTTGCTGTCTCTGCTGGAACATTCCCCTATTAAAAGGGGGTCGGTTTTGCCCGCTGTGGTCACCCTATTGATTATTGCTCGGATTCTGATTGCCGTACTTGAAGTTCGGATGGTCCCTCCAACCCGGGTTGTACGATTGAGAATACGGATCATACTTCCTCCCGGATGAGTTGGGGTTAAAATTGTGAACCGTGTTGGCATGAGCCTCCATTTCTTCTCCGAGAACCAGGCAAGTATCAGTAGTGTGTTCGGTGACTTGGCAAATTCTGCAAGGCTTGGAAGTGGGTGTGCCACCCAAGATTACCTTCTTCACCAAGTCGGTGAGTTGGTCTAACCTCCCTTCAACAGATGAGTCTATCACATCTTTTACCCGTCTAACCGGCTCTCTGCATCCAAATTGTTGAGTATTAGCAGCTATTTTGGATATCAGTGCTCGAGCCTCAGTAGGCGTCTTATCAGATAAAACCCCTCCACTGGCTGAATCAATCATATTTCGATCTGCTAGGCAAAGTCCTTCATACCAATACTGAATCAGCAGTTGCGGAGTGATCTGATGTGGAGGGCAACTTCCAACGAGTCTTTTGAAACGTTCCCAATATTCATATAATGTTTCACCTTGCATCTGCCTCACCCCACTGATTTCCTTCCGAATAGTGGTGGCTCGAGAAGCTGGGAAGAATTTTTCGAGAAATTGAGTTTCCATCTGCTCCCAGGTGGTGATTGATCCGGATGGAAGATAATATAGCCAATCCCGAGCAAGGTCCTTCAAGGAGAACGGGAATGCTCGAAGTTTAATCTGCTCTTCAGTCACCCTTGATGGCTTCATACTCGAACAAACCACATGGAACTCCTTGAGGTGCTTATGAGGGTCCTCTCCGGACAATCCATGAAAAGAAGGTAGTAGGTGGATGAGTCCGGATTTCAGCTCGAAAGCCGTGCCATGTCCTATGGCTGGAAAGGTGATGCGCAAGGGCTCTTGAGCAACCCTAGTGTTAGCCAACTCCTTCATGGTCCTTTCTTGGCCTTGATCCTCAGCCATTTCTTCCAAATTAATAATTTCTTCACCCCCTAAATTCAGCACTTCAATTCTTTCTCGGACTTGCTCCAAATCTCGAGCTCTCCTTCTCAATTCACGTTCACGTTCCTTAATATCCGGTTCAAATAGCAATCCTTTTTCTCCTTGCGAACGCAAGAACATTCACTACAAGTAAACAAAATAAGGAAACAAAGTGAGAATATGAAATTACTAAGTTAAACACGAAGATAACTATATATATAACTAATCATAATACTTGATCAACAAATCAACTCTATTCTAATCACCGTTCCCCGGCAACGGCGCCAAAATTTGGTAGCGTCGTTTCCGACTACCAAATTAAATTGTGTATGAGAATACACTTAACCTTATCCTACTACTCTAACTAGTAGAGTGGCAAGCAAGGGTCGATCCCACGAGGAACGGTCGAATAATTTTGATTATGATATCAAGCGGTTTATGATTAAGAATACAAAAAGTAAATACTTAAGAAAGCAATAGGGGGGGGGGGGGGGGGTTGATGAGAAACTAACAATCTATTAATGACAATTAAAAGCAAATAGACACAATTAAAAGAAACAAGTACTCAAAAAAAACACTAGAAGAGGTCTTTTTCAGTTTTAGTTTTCAAATAGTAAAATAAATCACCCTTGATCATGCTTCCCCTTGGTCTTGAACAATGGATGCAACTATTGTTAATGCCCGATTGAATCGTGATTTAAGCCCTTATCTCAAGACTATTAACAAGCTCTAATAGCCTTGTTGTCCCTTAATCTTAGTTAATCAAAATAAGCTCTTCGACTAACCCTATTCAGTTTAACCGAATCCTCGAACAAGCTCTCTTAGATTCGATCACCAAAAGCATTAAACACTAGGACAACGAGATAAATTCAACATAAAACTCGAAAGCTCGGTTTTAGTGGTTGAACTTTGTGTTATCCCCAATAAATAATTATTGTTTGCTACTCGGGAATCGGAAATCCTACAATTACGGATAGTAATCTCCTATTCTAGCAACACATTCACAAATCCCTTAATGGGTGATCAAACCATTAATCAATTCATAAATGTGAATCAACAAGAGCAAATAACACAAAACACTTAAATACACAATAATCTCGGTAACATTAACCGTAATAATCACATCAATGTCTCGACTCAAGGTTCCACAATGATCAAGGATGAACTAAGGGTGCTAGCCACCCATATTAACTAATACAATCAGAAAATAAATGGAAAAATGAAGAAACATGATACTGATTTGGAATAATCCAAAGATGTCAATTGGAGAAGATGATCCTTCAATCCCTTGTCCAATCTCCTTCCTTGGTGGCTGAAATGTGCTCCCCAAGTATCAAAAGCTCTCCAAAAGTTGTCTAAAAGTTAGGTTAAATTCGAATGGGATGATATATATATAAGGAGAGAAAGTGCTAGTCAAAAATAGGCAAAATCGCATTCAGGATTTTAAAACAGAGTACTGAATCTCGGCCGAGACGGGAGTGTGTCTCGGCCGAGACGTGAAAAAGGGTTTTCAGGAGTTTGTGGGTCGAAGGCGATCTCGGCCGAGATTGAATATCATCTCGGCCGAGATACTGATCCTTGAAAAATCTTGAAATCCTCTGGCAACATTTCTCGGCCGAGATCTTTTGCGTGTCTCGGCCGAGATCATCTTTCTGTCCAACTCTTCAAGAATCCTCTGGAAACATTTCTCGGCCGAGATCTTTTGTGTGTCTCGGCCGAGATCATCTTTCTGTCCAACTCTTCAAGAATCCTCTGGAGACTCATCTCGGCCGAGATTTTCCCCTTGTCTCGGCCGAGATCTTCAGTTAGTGCTTCCTTTTGTTGCCTCGATCGATCCCTCAACTCCGCGATCGTCTGATGTTCTTTTTCAATCCTTTTTCACCTGTCTTAACACAAAAATAGCACAAACGCATTATTTTGCCCATGAAAGTATAAAAGCACTAAATACACGTGATTATGCACATTATTGACACTAAAATGACACTAAAAGTGCCCTAAAGTGCGTGCACGAAACACGTGTACCAATGACGCTGATTCTAACCACGCCGATCTCGAAGCTAAAGCCCGCAAGTTGCAACTATTCGTGGATGGTGCCTCGACCGCGGCCACTGAAGTTGGCTCCTGGATTACGATTCCTTTGCCCTTCCCCGCTGCCCCCTTTTTACTCCTCTGTGGAGCTTTCGCGATCTCTTGGCGCCGGCTGGAGCTTGCAATATATTCTTCGGTAGTGTGCCGCCACCTGCCGCGTCCTCTAAGGCCCTCGTACATGTTTAGGAGTAATTCCATTACTTCCCGCTTTCTTACAAGCTCGGAGGAGTCCGCAGGACCGGCTGTCATCAGTGATGAAATTTCGCCCTGGATTTCGGTGATCCGCTCCTCGACCTCTTCGAAAGTTAGCAGGCCGTACTCCGTCAGTATTCGCTCATACTCCCTTTGGTGGATGATGACGCGGTCTAGTTCGGCCACCGTCGACAAGTATTTCAGCTCTCGGTATCTCGCCTTCTCCGCGGCCTTGGCCCTTGCTTCTTCGGCCTCTTTGGCCCTTCTCTCCGCTATGGCCACCCTCCTCTCCAACCGAGGAACCACTTGTTTTTGCAGGTTATCCTTCTCTCTGTGGAACCAGTCTAAAGACTGCATGAGTTTCTTTATTGTATTATGAAGCTCCTCGGTATACTCTTGATCGCAACACCCCATCAGTATCACGGAACACACTCAAATCATCGCAAAACAATAACTCAACAGTATGGTCAAACGTCAATATAATATTCACAACAAAAAAGAAGCATACATTGTCTGCGGTCATTACAACAAAATTACAAGTTGCTCCTATCGTCTATCATATATCAAATCATCAAAATTGCAGGGAACGACTGACCTCCCCCTCTTGGCCTCCTTCAGCTTCCTCTGGCACCTCCACCTCGACCTCGTGCTCTCCTTCCGGCAGCTCACGGATCTCACCTGTTTCATCTCTCGCAGCCTCTGCGGCGATCTCCATTCGTGGAGGTGGATCTTGTCTCGGGGCTCTGGGATGAACTCACCACGGTGAAAAGCCAAGAACTCTTGATCTTGGTCCGCATCGCAGGCCGTGATCTCCTCGGCACTTAAGATTTTCTTCTTTTCCGCCAGTGCCTTCACCAGGGGCCACTCCGGGACACGAGCTAGGGCATTGTAATACCCCTCCTCCACCGCTCCCACGGCGTTGAAATCGTATCCAAACTCGGGACGGTAGACATCCACGTTCGGATAGATTTCCTTAACGTTCTCCAGTAGCACTGATCGAGTGGCTGTATTCCCGACCGCGACAAAGTTGGTCTGAAAGTCGAGAAAGGTGCTCGTTTGAAACAACTTTTCGACAAAAGCCTTCAACACCGCCTCCTGACCATCCACCACAGCCGCTTCCCGAGCCTTTATCTCTGCCCACAGTTTGGCTGTTTCGCCATGGAGAGCCCCGGCCTCGGCCTTCACCTCGCGCAATCGCGCCACCTCCTTCTCCACCAAGGCAGCTCTCTTACGTGCCTCGGACAAGTCATGCGTTAACCTATCATTCCGGGCACACAACTCCCTCACTGCCTCGGCCAGCCCTTCCTTGGCCTCTCTCTCACTCCTCCAGCCGAGATCTATGATCCCTTGCGTCAACCGCAGAAGCTCCTCGGCATCCGCCCCCTCCAGGCCCAACACACTTATGGGCCCTTGCCCCTTAACACACAAACATCAAAACCACCATCAGAAACATAAAGAAAATTTAAGCCGCAGTTTTTCACCTCGGCAGAAGGTTATATATGCTTTACCTCGGTGCTCTGCTCCGTGCGGAGTCTTTTGGCCGTTCCCGAAGGAGTCACAGATGGTTCCCACCTCCTCTTTGTTCCTGGGGTTGTCCCTGCCACCACAACACCCTCCTCCGTCCCCGCTGACGGCCTCGGACTGGGCTACGCCCTACTTCTAGGGGTTACTTCGGTCGCCGCTCCCTTCTTCTTTGCCGCCGCAAGCACCGTGGGGCTTCCCGTAGACTCCTTTCCGAAGCGTCCCACTGCAAAAAAGAATTTGTGGTTAATCCTGTGCACATTGCAGTATATTACGCAATTTTAAGAGTTCCTACCCTCCTCGGCTGCCCCAGCTTCTGACTCCTGCCCCTGGGGGGAAACCCCCTCTGCATTGCCCGAGTAATACGGACTTAATCCTGCCTCCTCCAGCTCCTCCTCGATGCAGAGGGTCTTGAACGTACTTACAGTACGGAACTGCCTAACCACCTCCGGCTCCGGCTCCGCCACCGGGGCATAATCCAACACCTCCTCCCTCCTCCACCTCGGGAGGGCCAGCCCCATCTTCACATAAATAAATTTCTCCTTCCACCCCTCCACCTTGCTCGGATTTTGCACCTTAAAACCACCTCGGGCCCGGGGACTAAAGGAGTCGATTTCCCGAAGGCCTTCAGTTGGAAGAAAAACCTAAACAACTCTACATTTGGTTCTACCCCGACATTTTTACATACCACGGTAAACCCAACAACTTGCCTCACGACATTGGGCGCTAATTGACTCAGGGCAATGTTGTAATATCTCAGCAGCTGTACAACGATGTCCCAAAGGGGGAATCTTATTCCTATTCTCAGATGGTCTATGTATACACTAATGAAACCCTTCGGCGGGCAACAGGCTCTGTCACTAGGCTCCAGCACTATGTATTCTAAGTTAAAGGGAAAGTAAAAAGATGGAATCAGGGCTTCTATTTGCACCCGAGTCATCCGCAGTGCCTCCACCGCCACCTCGAAATCCTCCTCCAGACATTCACCAAACCCTATTTACTCGTCTTTCTGGAATAATATAACGCAGAGGACGTACATCTAACGGGGCTTTATCGGCTCCTACCTCCCTAAGTGAAGATGAAGACGATGAAGAAGACATACTTACTTGGTCTTGGTTTGAGATGGTTCACAAATGCACAGATGAATTTCTTTTTTTCCCGCTCTCTGTAACTTGCAAATCGCAAATGAGGAAGATGAAGTTTACTGTGCAAACATTCTATATATATACTCCTGCATCAACGGCTCAGATCCGGCCTTTTCAAATTTCGCGTCTCAGATTCGCGCGTGGTGGTCACGCGCATTACGGTTACCAAGGCGCGTGGGAGCCACGCGTCTTGGAAATCTCAAACGCGTCACTTCACATCCCTCTTTCTAATGATGGCGCCGCCAATCACATCAACCTCATTCTTCCTCAGGAAGTTTTGGGTCTCACTCCGGTGCTCCCTTCACCTCGGGCAAATTCCAGTTCGGCCTAGCTAAACCTTATTACCCCGGAATATCCTACTTCGGCCCTGGTCACCCCATCACCCCGGGAATACTTCAGTACGGCTCAAGTCGACCCCATGGCCTCGGGGTACTTCCGTTCGGACAGGTTTGGTCTTCGCGGGGTGCATCACTCCGGGATGTATCGTCTCGGCTCCGGTCGATTCTCGGACCTTAGGGGTACTTCGGCTCGACAAAGACAGCATCCCTTCTTGCTCGCCACGTCGTTGCATCGCTCAACATCACACCGGTTATACCTAGCCCTACTTGTAACCGCAGCTCCTACCTCGCTCCGGCTGGTGGGGGGGCATCTGATAGGTATGGCCCAGTAACTTCGGGTCGGACCAACCCGACCTAAAGCAGCTGAGCCCAGAAGAACGAGTCCAGCAACCAAGCCGGCTCAGACGCGCGCACGAGCCTGAAGCATCCCAGCGCAGTCGCAGCATATTAGGAAAGTGAGATCCCCACGATCTCCTTCCAACTCCCATGCAGATATGGTGGGCGTAATTGTAGGGATTTAGTTAGGGTTTTAACTGAGTATATAACTAGCAGAATTGTACTCAGAATTAGGGTTCGCACTTTGTACACCTAAACGGCAACGTGTATGATTGAAAGGAATATAGTGAAAAACACCCCGGCAGGAGATATTTTACGCCCGTGGACGTAGATCTCCGGATCGAACCACGTACATCTTGTGTTCTTTAATTTTCTTACATTGGGTTGCGTTACAAATTGAATTTTACTCCGAGTTCATTTGATAATTGGATTGCGCTTTATCAGTAAACAAACAAACACACGAACAAACAAATCCACCTAAAAAAGTTCAACCATTACAAAGTTCTCATACTACAGTTATGTTGCTTTTCTCAAAAAAACACTTTAGTGAGAAAACAAAAACCAAATCTTATAAAATGAAATAAAATGAATGCTGGTTTAACACATTCTCAATTTCAAGCGCAATTAAGATAAGTTTGAAGGATAAAGCTTGGTGTCAAAAGATAACCTTGTCTATTAAGCCAGCGGATCACCAAAAGAAAAAGAAAAAAAAGATAAGAACCTTTTTTGCATTTGAAAATAATATATGATAAATAAAGCGCATATTATCTCCTTCATCCCTTTCTTCAAATGCAAATATGTGGTAAAATTTTCATCAAAAATAAAATATATGATCAAATTCAAATATTGAATAGCTTTTAATTTAATCTGGCCACCTTATCTGTCCTGCTTGTTTATCAAATAATTAACCTTACTCTCGATATCTCTCTTGGCACAACTTACATTGATCAAGCAGCCATATTGTTTTTAGAAATCAGTAAATAAAACTTGTAAATTACTTGGCATAGTATTTATGTTGGAAGGGTAACCTGGCATTAGATACAGACTACATCAGGAGTCTTGCTGATTCAGAGTCCATTAGATAGGGTAAATCTAATTCCTCATAAGGAATAACCAGTTTCAAGGGAATTTTTAGGTGATTCCAAGCAAGTGTTTTTTGCAACCCCTAAAAGCAATCCTAAGACAATTTGCTTGTCCTTGTTGTATATGACGGCAGCCACTGATAAATATTTATTTAAGCAATTCCTACGGTTTCAACAAGTTATACGTAATACCAATGTGGAAATGAGAAGTATTGAAAATTAATAAATTAAAACATCATACATATTCAAGCGATAATATGATCGCGTAGATAATTAGCCATATGAGTTCCGTTGGATCGATCAATCAGAGGATAATAATTATTGATATATTGCTTCAATAATTCCGATTAAATTAAGAGTGAAATTATATTCCTTTAGTGGAATAGAATATAATTAATAAATTAATATGATAAGTTAAGAGTTGACCGGGTCATAATTAATTTATTGGAGCTTGATTTAATTGGGTCCGATCAGGTCCCTTCGTTGGCTCAATATGAACTATAATAATTATAAATATTATAATTTATTATTGCAATACAATAATTATATTGGATATTGATAGATATAGAAGAAGGAGATATCCAGGATCTCCTATATCTATCAGGATATGTTACTTGGAAAGAAAGAATATAATGTGACATTATATATATAAAGTCACGGTTATTATTTCTTCTCCTACGCACAATCACGCATACAATATATACAATGAGGTGTCCACACATCGTGTATTGCAGTGCAGTTCGTGAGAACACCGGAGAAGACTTGGAGGTTTGAGTGTATTGCAGTGTAGTTCGTGAGAACACCGGAGAAGACTTGGAGGTTTGAAGTCACACGCTACAAAGGTATTAAATTTAATCCTTCTAGCGTAAATTAATTAATAGTAGAACATATGATAAATCGGTCGATCCTACAACGATGTATCCGATTTACAATATTATATATTGTTGATCGGATAAGAATCGTGGTTCTAACAATATCTCATGCTATATTGATTTAGTATCACATATATTTGACCCTCAATAATATTGCTCGGATATTCTATAGGAAAACCTTACAATATTTTGATTTAAGTGTATTACCTTTATATTAATAAATTTTAAAACTATCAAGTAATTATGAAATCTATAGGATAAACATAATTAATTGAAATTTAAAATTTACTACCATAATTGGACCCAATCAAGTACCCGAAAACAATGCAGCCCTCATATAGGGAGACCAATTGAATTAGTACGAGGCATACATACATTCTTACTTATGGGCTAATAAAGGAGGTCGTGGATTTATAAATAAATCCTCACACACTTAATATTTTATAAAACAAAATTGGGTGTTATCCAATTAATATTTTTCAAATTATTTTGACTCTCAAAATAATTAAATATTAATTACTTTATTAATTCTCAAATCTAATTCTAAATTAGAAAAGAAAATAAATAAAGAAAATATGCATGATAGTCTAGTACCTAGAGCGGTGTTCATACAATTCTATATGACATGCTATGTGAATAACAATTAATTTCAAGCATAATCAAAACAAATAATAAGCAATAATTAAATAAGAACAAATTTATGGCCATCCTAGACTTAAAATCACAGAAAAATTGAAAAACTAATTGAGCCACAACTCGGCCCAATTTTTCACGGTCCATCTGCAATTTTTCTGGTCCAGACTGAATTTATTGATCAATATAACAATCTCACTCTTCGGTGTTTCAAAGAATGTCTAATTGGTAATAAAGGTACATTATTCACTCAGGATTAAGGTAATGCATACGTTAATCAATGAATTTTAAATTGTATGGTCAAAACACAATTTAAATTTCATGTGGTCCTGTCCAATACACCATACATGTATCCTCAATTTGATTACCAAGTCAAAGACAAATTTTAATGAAATTGAGACGATCTTATCAAAATAAATTGTCCAAAAATTATTTACTGATTGCGAACAAAAATTATTTTCGAATAGAATAATAAATCGAATCTTTCTGTGTTGAACATCTTGAACACTCGATTTAATATATCTACCATCCATGGACACATGCAAGCTCATAAAGAATTAATCAAAAGAACAACTCATAAATTTATTTCAAAATGTCAAAAAACAAACAAGATAAAATTTACTCAAGGGCATCTAAGTAATACAAATAAGGGCACTCATACTATCAAAACATTTTCTTCCACTTGCCATAGAGTAAATGAGACATGTCTAGTATACCCATATTTCTAATATGACCCTCAAATACACCAGCCGGTAAACCCTTTATTGAGGGGTCAGCAAGATTTTCTGCAGAAGCAATCTTACACACCGTCACATCTCCTCTCTGAACAATATCCCTTATGAGGTGATACTTCCGCTCAATGTGTTTTCCGCGTTGATGGTTTCTAGGTTCTTTTGCATTTGCCATAGCTCCACTATTATCGCAAAATAAAGGAATACTTTGTGACGCGGAAGGAACCACCTCTAGGCTCTGCAAAAAATTCTTAAGCCAAACAGCTTCTTGGCTGCTTCACAAGCTGCCACGTACTCAGCTTCCATAGTGGAATCAGCAATACAAGACTGTTTTATGCTCCTCCAAACAACAGCACCGCCACCGAGTGTGAATACTGACCCTGACGTAGACTTTCGAGAGTCTCTATCAGCTTGAAAATCAGAATCAGTATATCCCACATGCACCAAGTCTGATGCTGAATATACCAACATATAATCTTTAGTTCTTCGAAGATACTTGAGAATATGTTTAACAACAATCCAGTGTTTGGGCCCTGGGTCCGACTGATATCTACTAACTATCCCAACAGCATGACAAATATCTGGTCGAGTACATAGCATAGCATACATGAGACTTCCTACTGCTGAAGCGTAAGGAACCCGTTTCATGTATTCCACTTCTTTAGGAGTCTTAGGTGATTGCTCCCGTGATAAGTGAATTACATGTCTGAAAGGCGTTTGGCCTTTCTTGGAATCTTGCATAGCAAATCTTACCAATATCTTGTCGATGTATGAAGCTTGGGACAAAGCAATCCTTCTGTTTTTCCTATCTCGTAAGATCTGGATTCCCAAAACATAGTTTGCTTCACCCAAGTCCTTCATATCAAACTGTTGTGCCAACCAGTGTTTTGCCGAGTTTAACATTCCAACATGATTTCCAATCAAAAGGATGTCATCCACATACAGCACGAGAAAAACTACTCTTTTGTTTTCTTTCTTTTTATAGACACAAGATTCATCAGGATTCTGATCAAAACCATAAGTTTTCACAGCTTGATCGAATCTGATATTCCAAGATCTAGACGCTTGCTTCAGTCCATAAATGGATCTTTTCAACTTGCATATTTTATGCTCTTGATCCTTTTGGATAAAACCATCTAGTTGCATCATATAGATGCTCTCGTCAAGATTTCCATTAAGAAATTCAGTCTTGACATCCATTTGCCACACCTCGTAATCGAAATGTGCCGCAATGGACAGGAGAATCCGAATAGACTTAAGCATAGCTACCTGCGAGAAGGTTTCTTCATAATCGATTCCTTCTCTTTGGGTATAACCCTTGGCAACCAATCTTGCTTTAAAGGTTTCTACCTTTCCATCTATTCCTCTCTTTCTCTTGTAGACCCATTTGCACCCAATAGGTTTTACCCCATCAGGTTTGTCTACAAGATCCCAGACAGAGTTAGTGTACATAGAATTTATTTCTGAATCCATAGCACTTCTCCAATGATCAGCGTCTTTATCTTCCATAGCCTCTCTAAACGATGCAGGATCTTCCTCATGTTCAATAGAGACCGCCTCAAAAGACTCTCCATAAAGAACAAGTCTGGAAGGTGGTCGAATGACCCTCTTCACACGTCTAGTTGCTATAGGTTCGTTTACAATTGGAGATGGTTCTCTTTCCTCATGTTCCTCGATATCCATTTCACCACCTAGGGGTGATTGAACATTAGGGGCATGATTTTCTACCATTTCAGGTATTGATTCTCCCATAGACATTCTTGGCGGAGTCGCCACATATCTCCCACTGGATTCAACACCGGATAATAGAGTTGTGAATTCATGAACAGGTTCAGTGCGGATCTATGGAGCAGATGATCTAGGAAGATTTTCCTTTATCTCCTCCAAAAGAACCTTGTTCTTGGATTCGCGTTCTTCTATATACTTGTCCTCTAAGAAGGTTGCATTTTTGCTTACAAAAACTTTCTTATCCTGAGGACTACAGAAATAGTACCCTCTTGTTCCTTTCGGATATCCTATAAACACACAATATTCTGATCTTGATTCCAACTTTTTCGTCTTACTCTTCAGTACATGTGCTGGACAACCCCATGTCCGAAGGTGTCTTAGATTATGCTTACGCCCATTCCACAACTCCAAGGGTGTCTTAGGTACAGGCTTGGAAGGGACCAAGTTTAGTAAGTATATTGCTGTTTGTAGGGCATATCCCCAAAAGGAAGTTTTGAGAGTTGAGAAGCTTAGCATAGACCTGACCATGTCCAACAAGGTCCTGTTTCTCCTTTCCGAGACACCATTTTGCTGTTGGGTTCTTGGTGCACTCAATTGGGATAAAATCCCATTCTCTGTTAAGTATGTCCTAAAGTCGTTGGATAGATACTCCCCACCTCGATCTGACCGAAGTGTTTTTATGTTCTTACCTAATTGTTTTTCCACTTCCAATCTGAATTCCTTCAATTTCTCAAGTGCCTCAGATTTATGGACCATTAGGTAAACATAACCATATCTTGAGTAATCATCTGTGAACTTGATGAAATACTCATATCCACCTCTAGCTGGAAAGTTTATTGGTCCACATACATCAGAGTGTACTAATTCTAAAACTTCTTTGGCCCTAGATCCCTTAGATTTAAAAGACCTCTTAGTCATTTTACCCTCTAAACAAGATTCACATACAGGCAGGGATTCTACCTTCAAGTTACTTAAAGGACCATCCCTTACTAGTCTATGAATCCTATTAAGATTAACGTGACCAAGTCTTAAGTGCCATAAGTAAGTTTCATTAGAAGGAGACAGTTTTATACGCTTAGCTGTGTGATGCAATGAGCTGTCGGTTGGTTTTAAGATATACAAATCATTATCCACATGGCCCTTACAAACAATGACTTTATTAAAAGAAATATCGACTGCCATTAATGAAAAATGAACACAATATCCTTGTTTGAATAATAAAGCAATAGAAATTAAATTTCTAGTAATATCCGGGACATGATAACAATCACTTAAAACCAAATACTTCCTATTTGAAAAATAAAGATAAATAACTCCGACAGCTTTTGCAGAAACCACAGCTCCTGTGCCAACCCTCAGAGTATGCTCCCCTTCATTAAGTTGTCTGGTTACTTGGAACCCCTGCAAAGAATTGCAAACATGGTTAGTGGCTCCAGAGTCTACTATCCAAGTATCCGTAGAATCAACCAATAAACAAGACTCAATGAAGGATAACTCACCCTTAGCTTGCTTCTTAGCTATGAAAGTCGGGTAATTTCTTTTCCAATAGCCCTTCTCGCTGCATTCAAAGCACTTCCCCTTAGGTTTTCCATCCGTTTTGGCCTTCTTTGCTTGTTTCTGTGGGCCCTTCTTATTGGACTTCTTCCTTTTTCTACCCTTACCTTTCGGCTTGGATGAGGTTTGTCCAACAGAAGCAACAGCAGAAGCATCACCATTTTGAGCCTTAAGAATGCTTTCAGCGTTTTGGAGCTCTTTCATTAGTTCATTCAGAGACATGTTCAACTTATTCATGTTATAGCTGACCTTGAACTGGGAGAACATCTCAGGGAGAGTCTCCAGTGCCATGTCTACCTGAGTTTCCGAACCACTTTCAGCTCCTAAAGCCTCAGCCACATTAAACATTCCGATCAAATTTAGCATATGATCTCTAACGGGCGTCCCTGGCTTCATACGCTCAGTCATAATGGCTCTAATAACAGCCTGACGTGCTTGGCGTCCTTGATGAGCGAACATATCTTTAAGACTCTCCATGATCTCAGCAGATGTCTCCATGCCTCTATTGCAACACATTTGAGATAGAATCCAAAATGTAACAACGAGCCATGTCATTGGCATGAATCCACTTGTCACGAGCCTCATGTTCCTTATCACTGGACTCCATGGTCACTTTGGGACAAGGTTCAGTTAGCACAAATTTCAACTTCTCAGCAGTGATAACAATCATCAAATTACGTTTCCAATCAATGTAGTTTTCTCCCACTAGTTGGTTTTTAGTCAATATCACAGATAGTACGCTAGAAGACATTTTTTCTGAAATAAAACACCATAAGCTTGCATAGAATGAATGAATGCATGTTCTAAACATGAAATAAAACTTTTAATAAGTAGACCAAAAAAAAACTACAGTATTATGTGACTATCTAAAACTCCAAAATCAAGGCATACCCCTCTATAGGAGTGGTAAATGTTGATTTACAGCTAGGTTGGGATCTCCCACTAAATCAAATATCCTCAAGTTCATCAAAGATCAAGCCCAAGGGTTTTCCGAAGGATGAAGAATAAGCATTTTCACCGGCTAGACAATTAGCGATAATATGATCGCCTAAACAATTAGCCAAATGAGTTAATCAAAGATCAAGCACAAGAGTTTTCCGAAGGATGAAGAATAAGCATTTTTATCGGCTAGCATCACCATAATCAGAATGGCACAATAACTAAACCAATTATTAAAAAGGATTTAACAGAAAAACAAACTTCAATGAAGCTAGCGTCAAAATAGGCTTGAAAGAAGAAAGCCTAAGTGCTTGCAGAAATAACTGAGAAAGAAAGGAAAGCCTTTGGGATAACATCATCCTAAACAGTTTCTCCCACGACTTACAAAATCACAGATCCTCCTGTCCAGCAAGTGAACCGTTGGACGGAATAGACATGTACTTTTCCCATGTCCTAAGCGATGTTAGAATGTAAAGAATTAGTAAAACGGACCTCTAAATTCGAGACTGCACTCCAACAAATCTCGTTTAATAAACGAAAAACTTGTTTGATAAGCGCTTCAATTTGTTTTTTGCTTTCTTCGTGGTTAGCCAAAACCGAGAATGACGATTAAGTTATCGGCGTAATTCACAAATTATCTGCCAAGTTCTGCTTCATAAGTATATTTATGAACGCGAATTAAGTAACTTGCTGTAGAATTAAGAGAACATGTGAATTTTGATGGTGTAAATATTAGGAGATATGCTTCATATATAATAATATTAAAGATTTTGTTTTACGTAGAATTAAGAGAACATGTAACTGTTGATGGTGTAAATATTAGGAGATATGCTTCATATATAATAATTATTAAAAATTTTGTTTTACGGATGCCATGCAAGCTTTTGATGGTGTAAATATTAGCAAATATGCTTCATATATAAGAATTGTTAAAGATTTGTTTTACGGATGCCATGCAAACCATATCTAGGAATATAATTTTAGAATAGAATTAGGATACATACAACATGTAGTTACAATATTATAATTTAAAAGGGTAAAACTGGTCAAACCTAAATTGGCTGAAACTTAAGGCACTTTTTAATAGTGTATAGATATAGGAGTCTGGTGTAACAAGGAGATCTCATATCTTCTGATCTTATCTGTGTAGGTTGCTTCTAGCATGTATATAGGAATCTGTTGTAACTATTTCGTTTTCGTTTTGGTGTATATATATACACATTTGATGTACTGCAGAAACTAAGCAATATAATACAATTTCTCACAACTTCTATACTATGTTTTTAGTAATATATATTTAAATTCGTAATTTATTTACCTAAAAACATTTTTTTCTTGGCTACATATTCAACACCCGTTCCACATAAAGACTTACCTATATTCATAAGCTTTCGGATATCTAGTACTCCATCTGTTTCAAAAGCAATATCGCTTTAGCTTTTAAAAAAGAAAAAAAAAGATAGATAAAAATAACAAATATAAATAATTTATTTAATTGATAAATGTTTTGTAAAATAAAAAAATAATCAACTAACTTTGATTCTTTTGCTAAAGCAACATTTTTTTCCGAAATTGTTCATTTTCTCTAGAGTAGCACATTTTGTAGAGCTCTTAAGCTCTGCCAAACAGTGACATGTTAGTTTCTGTGCTTCTCGAGTTTGTTCTTTTTTTCTTTGTTTTTTTTGTCTCGTCTTATAAATCTGTAGCTTCATAATTAAGACAGTACATAAAAGAAAAGCTAAAACTTCATAATTTTATAGAATCCTTAACCTTAATCCATAGAATTAGCAGCCACCGAAATCTAGTTGTAAATGCTTGTTCATAGGAATCTCGTCCCGCGCTTTATGGCAATGGTAGAGAAAGTTGTCATGGGCTCGCCGCTATCACCTGGCCACCTTCTTCAATTTTCAGGTAAAAGACGAAGAATTTCTGATGAATTGGAAGGTGATGTCTTTGAACGGGTTGTGATGACAATTGGGGCTTCGGGCGTTGGGGTCAAAGACAAGCGTCATTTGCTTTATTGAACAAATTCCGGCTATACCCGTCATTGCGCTGACGGAAGACACCGTCAGCCACATCGGCGCCACCTCTGGAGGTCTAGTGCGAAGAAGTGGTCGCAATCGTCGAAGGGTAGGAGAGCACAAATATTTTTTTTTTTTTTTTTTGTTTTTTCCATTATTCAGAAAAGAGAGAAATGATTTTAAAATTAAAGAGTGGGTCCTATTATTTTACCCTGTAAATTTTTACTACTGTTAAAGTGGTGATTGTATTGATACCATGGTTGCATGGTAGCAAAACCCATATATATATATATATAAATATATATAATATAATTGATATTATGAGCTCTAATGATGGGCACCAAAATGAGCACCTACCACATGGATGCCACATCATATTTTTCTTTACTTTTTTTTTTTTTCTAATTTCCTATTAACACATGTTCAGGGCTTTTTTGATTTAGTCTTTCATTCCTCTCCTTTTTTCCTGTGATCATTCCAACAAATTATTGCCGCCATGCTATTGATGCGCTCCTGTACCACTTTCATGACGCTACAATCTCCCGCGAGATAGTCCTTGCAAGCCGACGAAGCTCGTTAGATATTGTCCTCCATCATTGGCGTCTCACACACATTCTCCCTCTCTCTCTCTATTCAAAGATCTCGTCCTGAAAGTATTCTATTTTTTTCTAGTTAAGGATGTTGCCAAGAATCTATAAGAGTGTATGAGCATCAGAACATCATTATGAGAAGAAATGAGAAAATACTATTGAATGGGCATGTATAATACTAGTTTTTGTCTGACAGAGAATTGTTATTTTAGGTTTTATGTTGGATAATTATGATAAGTGCTAGTTTTACATGTATTTTAGGTCAATTAAAGGTCGTAATTTGTGACATATGCATGTGTATTTGGGCGAAAAGTGATTAAAATCCATCTTTTGAGCTAGATGATGTGTTTGGTGTACACAAGAAATGGATGGGGAGAGTTTCAAAGTGAATTGAGTCAAAGTCATGGTTATTATGTGGAACCATCATCCAATGACGCTGAGTTTTCAGTTTACAATGTGAAATTTTTTCAAACTAGCTCTTCCTCGAACCCAAGGTTGATCACACACGAAAAGCAAAGGGATTATATATCATGTATGTAAGAATTTTGAGTTTTAGGGCATTCCATGTAGACATATGTTAGCTTTATTTCGCATCAACCAAGTATACCAATTGTCTGATATACATATTCTCAAACGATGGATGCAAGATGCAAAGATTGGCGCAATATATGTTGCAGGTGATCAAGAGATCAATGGTGATCATAAAAAGTTCTTAATGTCACGTTATTCCAGATTATCATGTAAGGCGTCAGCCTTAATTGATGATGCATCGTTGCCTGATGAAGGGATGAACTTTTTAGTTGAGCAATTAGATTACATCTATAGAAAAATCAAAGAGATGAACAGCAATCAAACATTTTCCCTGGAAGCCAAAGGAAGAAAAGTATAGATGGAGCTCCTACTATTATTGATCCTTCTGAAATAAGAACAAAAAGAAGTGCAAGAAGATTGAAATCTAGAAAAGAGAAGTCAATTTCGAAGAATCAACAATGTCGCGGATGTGGACGTCGTGGAGTCTCACATGACAACGTAATTGTCCACATTTACGTGATGGGTATGTATGATATGGTTGATTTTAGTTGACATTTTGTTTGCTACTTAATTAATTTTACTGAAATAAATGTGTCAACATATTGATTATCAGATCAAACATAGATGATCCTCCGAACATCGATGACAGTACATATGAAGATTTTGCAGATGGAATACATTTCGACTAGTAAAGTTCATTCATATTGGTGAGAACTTTAATATCTTTGGTCACTTATATATAGAGAATATTTGTGGTTTCACTTTGTATCTCAAAAGAGTTAGTTTGGTGGTTAGATAGTGAGGTTTAATTAAATATTTAATTGGCATGACTTTGTTTTGTTCTTTTAGGTTCTGACAGCTTAAATAATTGACCTTTTTCAGGTTCTAGGATGAGTGGAGAGCATAGCTGGGAATTCAAGCACAAAGTCACAGGAAGTTTATTATTTTGTTACTTCTTTTTTAATTTCAGGACAAGAATTCGATGTTATTAATTATGATTTATAGTTATGAATCTTTTGTAAGTTATTTCTTTTAGAAGTAGGTAGAAATATGTGAACAATTTTGAGTTTGGATATAAGAAGGGGAGTCTGATGTTGATGAGTTCAACTTTTAAGAATTCATACCTAGTAGTGTAGTTGATGATTCCAGTGAACCTGCTACTGCTTTAGCCTATAGAATACTGGAAACTTGGAAGACTAAGTGAACTCTCAGTGTAAATTGCCCCTGTTTCTTGTTTGCAGCGTGCGTAGATGAAATTGGATTATTTTTTCTTCAGATAGTTAAATGATTAAATTTATTCGAGAAATGTAGATGGAGATATAAAATTGGCCAAGAGAGAGAAAGAGAGAGTTCTTCTGGATGTTGAATCTGCGGATGCTTAGCAGCAGCCTTGCAGAAATTCCATGGCCGTATTTTGTTATTGATTAATTTCACATAAGAAATTTGATTTGCAATTGTTAGTTATTGATGTTATGGCAAAGATGAGTTAGTAGAAGCAGTAGTGCAGAATGTGATGGTTTTCTTCTTCTTCTTCTTCTTCTTCATCATCATCATCATCATCATCATATTGGTCTATTTTATTTTTATTTAGTATAGTTATTGGTTGGATTAAGAATTTGGTATACGTTTAGAGGTAATTATTTTCATGATCGACTGAATTTATTGTTGATACGTAAGCAAATTTTGTAACAGATCATGAGGGAACTATAATTTTCTTATAAGGGAAAATGTTAATTGTTGACTTATTTCTACCAAAGTAGGCAACAAACACGCCTCAATTTCCCGTCTCACCATTATAACGACAGCATATGTTTAGAAACCATTTTTCTACAAAATGAAAAGAATAGAAAACTGACATCAGACATCCATCGTATTTTCCGGAGGAAACTAAAAGAACATTGCCACTTTATTTCATAAAGTAAAAAGAAGAGAAGGTCTCAAAATCATATCAACCCTCTTCAATTCTAAACTGTGAACTCTAGCTAAACGATGATAAAATCAACCTAATAATGCAAAATAAATAAATGAAAATCATCACAAGTATGAAAATCCGCTCTAGAATTTTCGTCGATCGAACACAAAAATGAAAATCTGGATCTGGAATTTTTGCCAATCGAGCACAAAAATGAAAATTCGGCTCTAGAATTTTCATTGATCGAGCACAAAAATGAAAATCAGCACAACTGTTTCTTGTCCGCCTTCTGCAGGCACATTCCGCGGGATCTCACTGAGAAGTTGTTCTGCATGTGTGGTTAGAATTTATCTTGTTTGAGTTGGGCTCGGGCTTAGGGCCGGCGGACCAGCCGAGCCTTTATTATAATAACACATTCCATGCCCAAATTGAAGTCGACTATTCAGCCAGCTATTGACAAGTTAGGGTACAAAAACGTGTGTTTTCAAACAGTGGCGGATGTAGCTAAGGTACAAGGGGGTACACTTGTACCCCCAATTTATAAAAAATAAAATATATGTATATATATATATATATATATATATATATATATATGAGGTATATTTAAATAAATTTATATTTTAGATTAGCATTTACTTAACTACACTTTAGGCCTTCACAAGTAATAAGAAAATCCCCCACCTCTCTTTTACTTCTTTGGGCAACATATTGAAGAAACAAAGTTAGTGGAGTGGTTCTCACCTCCACTACAGGTTTGGCTCTTCCCCCCCCCCCCCCCCCCTTTTTTTTTTTGCATTTTTAATTCATTATTTTTTTTATATTGTTTATTATTTTTTCCACTCTATCTTAATTTATTAATACTTTAATATTATTTTGGTTGTTAATAAATTAGGTGTTTGTAGTTTATCTTTATATATATAAATGTGTGAAATTGGTTGATTTTGTGATAATTGTAATTGGTCTCTTAAAGTTATTATTATTTTTATATATGATCGTATTCTTATTATTATCTACTACTATTTCAATTTAGGTAATGGTGGGGAATACACCTCAATTAAAGAAAACCAAGGTTATGGTAAAACAATCCGATCTTCGACAATTTATGTTTGTGAAACCTCAAGGAACTTCTTCTACTTTACCGAGAGATAATGACCCTTCTTCGAATGATAGTGAGTCTCCTTTATCTAAACCTCTTAATTCTCCCCAAAATCAAGAAAACACCATGGAATTAGATGTTTCAAGTGGTTTGCCCATAGACAAGGAAGAACTGATATATGATGTTGAACGTATTCCTCATGATCCGGGTAAAAGAATAAACATAATGGATAATCCTCAAAATGAACGGAATGTTGTGAGGATTGCATATATTCTAAAGAAACCTTGTCAACCAAAAAGTCACGACTTTCCTCAAAGAGATATTGGAGGTATGAATCGATTTAGTGTCTATTGGTTTAAAAAACATGATTGGCTAGTATATAGTATTGAGAAAAATGCAGCATTTTGTTTTGTATGTTACTTATTCAAGAATGAGGTTTGTACTAGAGTGGGAGGAGATGCATTTTTTAATGGAGGATTTAGATCATGGAATCAACCGGATAAATTTGAGAAGCATGTTGGTGGAATTAAAAGTTCTCATAATCTTGCTTATGAAAAATATGTGAATTTAAGAGACTTAAAAACGAAATCTATTAACCATATCTTTTATGATGCAAGCGATATGATCCAAAGTGAATATGAAACTCGCTGAAAGCTTCACTTACTTGGTTGAGGTTTATTTTGTTCCAAGGGTTGGCATGTCGTGGGCATGATGAAAGTAAAAAATCAAATAATAAAGAAAACTTTCTTAAGCTCTTGAACTCGCTTGCAGGACACAGTGAGGGTGTTAAAAGAGTAACTTTTGAAAATGCTCCAGATAATAATCAAATGACGTCTCCGACAATTCAGAAGGACCTCATTAATTGTTGTGCTAAAGAAACAACTAAACGCATTATAGAAGAGCTTGGTGATGAATACTTTGGTATATTGGCTGATGAGTCAAGTGATGTATCCCAGAAGGAACAATTAACTCTTTGTTTGCGATATGTTGAGGGTAAAAAAGGAAAGGTCGTTGGAGCAATTTCTTGGACTTGTACATGTAGGTAACTCCACTGCAGTGTCACTTAAAAGTGCAATAATATCTTTGCTTATGGAGCATTCATTGAGTCCATCTAAGATTCGAGGGCACAACATGAAGGGTGAGATAAATGGTCTTAAAACTTAATGAGTGATATTCCAAGTGCCTACTATGTTCATTGTTTAGCTCATCAAGTTCAACTAACACTTGTTGTCGTTGCTAAAAAAATAATGATTGTGGTTGGCTTTTTGAGACACTTGCAAACTTGTTGAATGTGGTTGGAAGGAGTTTCTTGTAAGCGAAGATAAATGATCCGAGTAAGTCAAGCTCAAATAGTGTCTCAAGCCTTGGAAGTTGGTGAACTTGAGAGTGGGTCGGGTTTGAATCAAGAGCTTGTCTAAAAAGGCCTGGTGATATTCGGTGGGGATTTCATTATAGAACTCTTTTGAATGTTATTCACTTGTTTCCTACAATTGTTGAGGTACTCGTGATGATTGGGGAGAACGCTTCATGTTCAGAAGATATGGTAAAAGGCCAAGCTATTTGTTACTCATTAGAGTCGTTTGATTTTGCTTTTATGGCAAACTTGATGTTGACCATTTTTGGGTACACTAATGATTTGTGTCTTGCATCGCAAAGAAGGGATCCAGATTTTGTTAATGCCATGTCCCTTGTTTCCTTAACTAAGCCAATATTGTAAAAAAACAAGAGATTATGGATGGGAAACTCTTTTGAATAAGGTCACTTTATTTTGCAATAAGTATAAGATTGTTGTTACCAATATGGATGCTCCTTATATGCCACCAAGAAGATCAAGATGTTTTGTTCTAGAGGAGACGAACCTCACGGGTAAATTTATTTCTACAAGTGATTGATTCACAAAGGGAAGAACTCAATAACCGATTTGATGAGGTTAGTATGGAGTTGCTCTCACATGCATGACTGACTAAAATCCTAAAGATTGTTTTTCTTCTTTTGACAAGGGAAAAGTGCTTAAACTTGCCACATTTTATCAATCTAAGTTTTCCAATATTGATTTGATGGTTCTCGAATGTCAACTTGATGTATTTATTGATGATATGCAAAGAGATGATAGGTTTAGAGATTTGCATGATCTTAGTGCCCTTTAAATGATGCTTGTATAAACAAAGAAGCACGTGACATATCCAACAATTTAGTTGCTTATCAAGTTGGTGTTGACTCTTCCAGTCGCTACTGCAGGTGTGGAGAGAGTGTTTTCCGAAATGACTTATACAAAGAATAAGTTGAGGGGTAACATGGGTGATAATGAGATTGTAGATCGCTTCCAAAAAATGAAGCATCGGCGGACTCAGTTGTAACTTATAATTGCAATTTTAAACTTTTATTTGTATATTTGGTCTGTACGACTTTAAATATTACACAATATTTAAATATTAAACTATATATATATGTGCATATTTTTCTGTTATTTATAGTTTTTATCCCCATTTCTAGAATCCCGGATCCGCCATTGTTTGCGGATCTCCGATACTGGGTGGCCGTCAAGAGGGGACGCTGATGAGGCCGGGCCAATGCTAGAAAATGCCCAGAAGTTGGTAATGTTGTTCGCCCAGAAGAAGGGGTGCCAATGAGATTCAGTTCGAATTAAAATGTCCATGTTTCCAACGAGAATGAGAAGCCCCGCTGACATCTGAGAGGAACTTCCGGGTGTTCAAGAGAGATAAGGAGAGAAAAGAGAATGGGTGAGGGAGAGGAAATAGAGTGGGATGCGAAGAATGTAAGGAGAAATAGGAGTGCTAAACGTGTTTAATAAGAAATTAGAAGGAAAAAAATAAAGTAAAGAAAAATATGATGTGACATTCATGTGGTAGTAGTTCCTTATTTTGGTGCGGCTCAATCCTTATGAGTTCAGATCATCTGTCCCATATTTACGATATCTCAACTTTATCCCACTCCAAAATCGAGTCATACAACATAAATCGGGTCATACAACATAATTCGTGAATCTCGGATACATAAACTATGAACGCTAAACTATGAACTATTGAATTATATACACTGAACCATTAAAACTATGAACTATTGAATTATATACACTGAACCATTAAATCATGAACTATGAATTATGAATCGTGAAATCACAAATTTAGAATATAATATATAACCTAGTCCAATAAAGTCGAACCTTAGACCTTACATATGAAATTTAAACATAAACCATGAATCCTAAACCTAAATTAAATTCACAATTCACTATTCACCATTCACAATACCACCTTATATGTTCGTAACCGTCTCGGATTTTGTACTGCCATTTCAACTTAAAACTTGCTGCCCAAGATAATTCAGAAGGATATATTAGTACTGCGCAAGATCGTGCGGAAGAAGAATACGCAGTAATGGCGCAAGAACTCAACGAAGCTGAAGAAGTACGCGTAGAAATGGCTGCGCAAGAACTCAACGAAGCTGAAGAAGTACGCGTAGAAATGGCTGCGCAAGAACTCAACGAAGCTGAAGAAGTACGCGTAGAAATGGCTGCGCAAAGATACATTGAAATCGAGGAGGACAGAGGTCAATTTGACACCATCGGAGACTGGTATCCTGAGTGGTCACAACTCGAGACGTTGCTCCTTGGTCAACTTTCTTCCCCCACGGAAGAATCGCCCTCGCTGTCGGAAAAACAGGGGGCTGACATGGCGCCGTCGCCGCCTAAAAAACAAGCTGGTGAGATTGCTATTCTACTGCCGGGCATCTCCAAACTACCGGAGAATTTATATGACTCAGGCTATACAAACCTCACTAATATTGATTTCGCCCCTACTACAATTCACTACAAGCGGTCGTTGAATGAGATACGACGATCGACGATAAAATGGAAACTCATGGACTTAACCGTACTTAAGGTACTCTTCCAAGCCTCTAAGTTCAATTGTTGTCTCGATGGTTGATTAACGACAAAGTGAGTGCTATGGATGGCTGCAAACTATAGATTGAAATTTAAAACTATCCTTAGCGTGCTAAATTGTTACTTGTTTTCCGTTAGATTAGGTTGTTCGTTAGGGTACATGATTACAATTATGGTATCGATGATTGTCAGTGGATGACTGCAAATTAATCTAGAAAGTAGGTAAATGGATATGATCACACAAAAACGAAATTGGTCGAAATCTTACATTATGACTTGTACGCCGATTGTATTTGAGTTCTGGCTTTATTCTCATTATCTTTTCACGAACACTTGTATCTCTCTTTGTTGAGGATTTGCTTTCACCACTGCCTTATTTTGTTTGTCTGTTCCTTCTTTTCCAGTTTGATGATAAGACGTTTCATGCCGTTATCGAGAAAGGTGCGTTGGATTCGATGACGCCAGCTAACATTGAGTGGGGAACGGGTTACCGCTACTTATGTCAGGTACATGATATCTTATTTCGTAGAGACCTTTAATCTTTACTCGTGATGAGTTTACAGAATATCCTGTTGTGTTGTGTATTATTTATTATCAGGTAAAAAGGGTCCTGAAAGCCAGAGGGAAATACGTCTGCGTAACCTTCGGAAAACCTCATGTTTTAGGTAGTGTTTCTGCTCTAAGTGCTTATATCATGTACCTGAAATCATGCAAATGAAGTTAAAATGGTAGTCGGTAACTGAGCTTTGTTGTTAATCCTTCATCACGCATGTTAGGGGAGTTATATGTCAATCCCACGTAAGTGATTCTCAAGCATGTCACCTGAAGTCTGTTACTCTTGGATGACAAAGCTTATGAGCTGTTGAACCACTTGACTTTTCTGCACTATTTTTTAACTTCAACTGAGATGTCAAATGCTGTATAATCATAATACATTTTTGGAACCATTTGTTAGTGCACCTTAGGTTGAGTCGTCTGATTCAAACCTTTGCATAACATAACTTTTTACTTATTTATCTATCTTTACCAATGTCATCTTTAGAATACAAACATTATGTCGTTTTCAAATTATTGCTCCATTTAACACACGATGTTATGTTACTAATGAGGCTCCTACATGTTGGTAACGTTTTCAGGTTATCATGTTGAAACTGATATTCTCATTTTATATCCATGCTAATTATGATTGACTTGCTTTGGTAGTTTTACAAGGTACATGCATACTATGTTGGGTTCCCTGGGCAGGAATGACTCTGGAAAAGCTGTTGAGAAACATCTCTTTCAGTTTATTAGGATGTTCCTTATCTACGAAGTTAAATTGCAAGACATTTGAAAGAAATAGCGGCTCAATTTAGCACAGTAATATGGTTGTAAATTACGAGAAAACCAAAATAATGTTTAATAAAAAATTGATAATGATGATGGTGAAGTCATTAGTTAGCCTGGTTGTAGAACGAAGATTCAGCTGTTTGGAACACACTATAGATGATTGAGAAGGTAAAATGAATGAACCCACCCCACCCCTGAAGATATGAAATGTCAAGTGAATCTTTTATATTATAATAATCTTAGTTTTGTTGATTTATTTTTCTTGGTTTCGATCACCAAATGTTTGAAAATTTGGTGTACCCAGTAAGCTATTGACTGGTAATTCATTTTGAAAGATGTTGGTGCTGGATTCCTCACCACTTAGTCTAGGCATTGAGCGTTTGTAAAACTAAGAGCTTATTCTATTGACTTAAAAGATGCTGCATAAAGAATATATACATAGTGCCTTTTCTTTCTATCATTGATGTTGTTCCTTTGATGGTTGTTTTTCCACGGCATGTGTCCAGCACATCTCTGTTCCTATGAATAGATTCAGATTCTCATTTCCCCACATCTTTCTCAGATCTACTTTTCGGAGTATTCCGCTTTGGGTGGACCATGGAAGTGCATGAAATTTGTTAAGAAGCATTACTCAGGGAATTAAAACAGCCAGCTTTTATGATTGTTGCCAAGAAGATTCGTTCTGGAGCTGTGGGTGATATAACAGCATGGATCAGTGAGTCTCATAGTACTAAGGTAAACCCACTTTTTTAGTTGGAAAGGTTAAGTTGAAAAGGTTAAGTTGATTAGATCACTTTTTTAGGACGCTATATTTTCACTAATCTCAATTTTATATTGGTTTTGGGTATGACAAAGCATCTTGTTGAGTCCATAGCAAGGGAAAGACGGACGCGTTTGAAATACCGTGACAACTTTAATCTAGTGTACTCGCTTGAGGATGTACTACTTGGAGCACAAGGAGATGTTTCCTTGCTTAAACGGGATCGTTGCTTTAAGCTCTGCTTAGGAAAACCTGGCATCTCATCCATTTTCAGCTATAAATGTAGGCTTATGGATTCTGAAAGATTCACCCAAAATATCTTTGTTATATGTCTTGCTGGACAGGTTAGTTTCTCAATGGCTGTTTGTACTTTTTAGTTGAGAGTCCATAAAATAAATTATCATAATGAGGTATATCTTTCATCTTTTTCTCGATCAGCATAAATCAAGATTCCCCAACCAAGTGTATGAAGCTGATTTCTCATCAAAAGATGAAAATGTGTCTTATCTTATGTCGCTAGGGGTTGCGAGATTGTTGATGGTAAGTCTTCATAATAATTTTCAACTAACATAATTATTTTGTTTTCGTCCTCCACGATAATTTTCAGTTATATATTCGTTTGGTTTAACTATAGGTTTTTCTAGATTCTTGCACGTCTGATATATGCAAGCATTGTATACAGGTTAAGATCGAACTTTTCTTTTTCACAGTAGGGAAATCTTAAAGTGAAACTGATAAATTGTCATATATATATTATGTTAGGACGATCTTATACCTTTAATAGAACCATTTGTCCCGGAATATGCTGGTGAGAGATCTCAACTTCGGTATGTATCTCAGATTTGATCACCGTATACGTATCATATTTGTTTTAGGCTCCTTTCTTCTTCTAGCCTTGTTATCATCAACTTACACTGTATTCTACCTTATAAACTTGTTCATCCTTTCAAAACTGCAATTCTTACTCCATTGACAATTATGAAGCACTCACTTTAACTAAAATTGCAGATTCGTCCTTCGGGAGGACAATACACGGAAAACAACCGTGCACAAGGTTAAATGGGTCTCGGCAGGTATAATTGTTTCTGTAAAGGATCTGACGTATGATGACGGGCTCACCCGTCGTCTTATATATCAACGAGATTCAAATACAGTGCAAGCCGAAGTTGGTTTATCTTTGACAGGTAAGTATATGTCTCTATTTATATTTTTCAGTTTTAGTCCTTATCATTCATGCCCCATGATCAGTTTTTCTTTGTCTTTTTCATCTTGGTTGTAGCAAGTGGTGAGGTGGTAGTTGACCACCAAAATTTAGAAAGTCCTTACGATAATGCAGTGATATATATAATACTGTTGTCCTCGATTTTACAAGTGTTTACCTCAGCGGTCAGTCGTCTACTCTCCTTAAAGAAACAGCCTACTATCAATTTTTTTATTGCTTCCGCTTCCAAAAAAAGAAACACATTGAATTGATGATGGTGCATTTTCCTCCTTTCCAGCCCAAATCACTGATAATTGGTCTGCGAGGAGGAATACTTCCCATGCATATGAGGAAGTGCCTACCTGATGTGAAGCTTGTAGAGGTGTGATAAATTCTAAATCTCTATTGTGCTCAATTTTTAGTTGTCTTAATTATTCTTATGCATGTGATAGGTGATTGAGGAAATACCAGAGCTTTTAGATCTGGCTAGAGAATGGTTTGGTTTCACAGACGTCGAGGGCTTAAAGGTAACACTTTCTCTTTTGTATTTTCTAAAGCAACACTTATTCTTTTATGGAAATTTCTATTGTTGTTGTCAATGGCCTAATAAAGGGACTTTTAATTGACTCTAATATCTGCATATCTGTTGGCTTCTCAAAATTGTGTCTCTGCTAGAGTTTGTACTTATTCTATCGAATTCCTCTCCAGGTGCATATTGGTGATGCGCTTGACTTCGTCAATGATAAAGCAGCTTCTGAAGCAGATGACGAAAAAGTCGACATCCTTGTAATTGATGTCGACTCAACAGATACACGGTACTGTCGACTCTAATCATATCATTATTTATCACTTAATTAGTTCTTTTCTTGTTACTTGTCATTTGATTCACTCTCACTCTACTCTTACAGCTGTGGTTTGACCTGTCCTCCCATGCCTTTCATTTTGGAATCTTTTTTTTCGGCTGCAAAAGGTTCGCTCAGTACACGAGGTGGTGTCTTCATTATGAATTTAGTCTCGGGGTCCCAGGCTTTGAGAACGGAGGTTTATACAAGACTAGATAGGGTGAGCTATAGAAAAAAGAAGGATATAAGTTTACAGCTGCTTGAGTTTACCTTAAATTTTGACAAGTTTCATATCATCTTTATATTTATGTGGTTGCAGGTTTTTGGCAAAGGTCACATCTTTATCCTCCAGCTAGAGGAAGACATAAATGATGTCGTGTTTGCTTTCAAGACAGAGTCTCCACTCAACAGGGATCAGATTTTTGAAGCTCAGCGAGAAACTGAGCAAATTATGAAGAGCAGCGTGAAGGATAAGCTATCTCAAAAGAGAAGGAGAATATTCAATCTCACACTTTAGAAAAACTAATGTTTTTGTTTTTCTTTTTATCAGTGACAGCAGCATACAAGCTCCACTTATAGCTCTGTTTTTACATGTTTACAAAATTGAATACTAGATTAGTTGAAGTTTACAGTGTGACCTTATAATGTTGATAGTCGAATGGAGAAAATTTTGGATCTAGCTGGTACGTAGGGTATTCGCTTTGATTACTGATTTACTGCCTTATTCTAGCGGGGAATTTCAAAATAATATTAGTTGAAGATTAGTTGCCTTATCATATTAAGGATATAATTAATCAAAATGAATAAGATTTGACATAATCTCTTGATTTAGTCTTGTGACATTCTGTTCTAATAATTTCCATAAAATATGTAACCATTCAGGGCTGGTTTACTTCTGTCGCCGTGATATCACAAATGGGCCGGATGGTTGATAACCACTGGTCTTTTCAGGTGATTAGCCCAAAAATATCCAACCCATGCTTGGGTTGATTACAACTAATCCTACCCCAAGCCCAATGCAATACTCATGTTTATGAGACGTGATATCAACCAGTAACAGCCGTTGTTGAAGTAAGAAAGACTTATGCCCTCACTAAAAAATTGGCATTCCTCTTCGAGGGTGTAAAAATACGTCACTCTCGTGCCCTATCGCCTCCCCCGAACCCTAATGGCTCCTACCTTCGGCTACTGCAAGGTAACCCCTGAAACTCTCAACTTTTCGTCTTCTGAGTCCTGTAACACCATATCCTTCAATCTAGGAACTAATTTTATTGTGGCTTTCCGATAATATATATGTTATATTTGGAGGTTTATGTTTTGATTTTCTGTGTGCTTTGGGTTTTTTATATCGAAAATGATCTTTGGGCAGGTTGCCAAGACAAAAACAAATAATGGAAAAAAGTGAAAAGTCTGCTACACCCCTACTCATTTTTAATTTTTACTATTGAAGCCACTATTTTAATTTGGTTCTTAATTTCAAAATTTTGGGTTTGAATTTGAACTATTTGTCCACCCGTGTAAAATCTAGATAAATATGTAAAATTAAACATTACTATATGATTATGAAAAAAAAGTAGAAGCTACGTCATACAGCTTCAAATTAACATAGTGAAGGTTTTGAGAGAACTACAAAATAAAAACATAAAAAAATTTTAAAATAGAAAAAAATTGATTCAAAGATAAAAATTACAGATTTCGAAAGACTTATTTGTAAACTACATTTACAGCTGTGTTTATATGTATCTTCTCATCGTCACAAATCATAACTTTCAGGCTGTTATGATTTGTGACTCTGGAGAATGCAACATATAATTGTTCGTGGCTGAACACTGTCTTCTTGAGGAAGAGACCAACATTTGTTAGGGATTGACCTCGACTTTTGTTGATAATCATTGCATAGGAAATCATCAAAGGGAACTGTCTTCGCTGGAATTCAAAAGGTATCTTGTCATTCGATGGCATCTTCGATAATATCGGTGTTAAGGCAACTTGGCCTGCACTTGCTCTAGTCATAATCTTTGCTTGCAAAACATGGATACCCAATCGAGTCAAAATCAATCTCGTTCCATTGCACAATCCGAACATTTTACTGAGTTCCAACTTTCAATTTCAGCTCATGATTTGCTACACCCAAACTTTTTATTGAGTTCAAAAATTCTGGAGTATACACATTGCTCATAACATCCGTAGTTAAAAATGACTTTCTTGCTGAATCTGAGCTAAAATATGACCGTTCTTCTCCATTGTTCTTCTCGATCATGTATTGGTTGATGGAATCAACAACATCAAGAGTTGGTGCTAATATAGCTCGTTATTGAAGATATCCGGGATCATTAATTCTCTCAGACAAATTAGGTTAAGTACTTTGTACAATCGTTGCAATTGGATCTTCTGAAACTTTAAGTAGCATGTCTTCTGGAATTTCAATAGTGGATGAACCTTCTACATCCTCACCTAATGTTCCATCTCCTATTGCTGAAAGCCAATCAGAGAACTCCTTCAATGTGGAGTTTTAAACTTCGGAAGAAACAAACTGTAACCTCATGTTTTTTGTTAGACGTAGTACTTCACATGTATTCCAAATATACGAAGAATTAATGGTGGCATTAACAATATCCTGTCTTCATCCTTTTGGAATAACAAGAAGTATTTGTCTATAATATCCTCCAAAACGATTGTCTTTCCACCAAAAGGTTTTGTTCCATTTGCTCGATCAACATCTTTCATAATGTCCTTTAAACTTTTGTCCAGAGCTTGGAAACAAAATTTGTCCATCATTGGAGCTTCATCCCTAATGATTATCTTTGACTTCACAATCAACTCATCAAGCTCACCACCTAATTTTATGTTGCAGAATGAATCGTGACTTCGCCCCGGTAAAAGCAAAGATGCTCTACCACATGATGCAACATTGAGCACAATATCACCCTTTGATCCAATGGCTGCAGACAAAGTTCTCCAAACAAATGTTTTACCTGTACCACCATATCCATACAGGAAAAAAACTTTACCTTTATTGAAAGTAGACAATTCCATTATTTTATCGTATACAATTCTTTGTTCTTCAGTCAATTTAGGCAGTAGTTGTTGTAGCTCCTCAGCAAAAACTTTCTATCATATTGCAGATCATCGTGTAACAAACTATTTTATGACGTTGAAAGATCATCGGAATCCGGAAGTGGCATTACTTCAAAGTTCTTCAAACTTCTCCCCGATCTTCGCAATAGTTTGTCGATCTCAATGAGTGCAACATTCTTGATTTGTTGTTCAACTAAAGTTAAATCTGAATTTATTAATAAACAAAGATTTGATATTATTATCACAGGAATATATTTTTCCCTATAATACATACTATTTGCAACAATGAAGATAGTAACATAGAAAAACACATACCTTTATGATGGAATAACTTTCGCTGCCTATGTAATATATCGCTAGCATACACTCCCAACATTTCTCCCAACATACTCTGGTCTTCCCATACAATGTTCAATTAGTAAGAGTGGCGAACATTGTACACAGTGCATGTGCATATGCCTAAAAACTTACTTCATTGATGCCATCAATGTACTCACTGTAATCTTCTAAAAGACCATATGCGTAACTCGCATCCCGATATGAATCATATTGTACTTCATGAGAAATTTTCATGTCATCATGACACTTATCTCCACGAATGACATTTATCAAGCATCTTAAATAGTAAGTATCCCCAGCTCCAGGTGGTACATAATATGCTCTTCCTAAAGACAGACCCTTTGTTTGAGGAATCCATTCAGTAGATCTTGCCTCCACACAAAATGTTGAGGAAATTCTGGATAAGTGTTTGTTTCCATGTGGGTAATCAATATTTGCTTGAAACCAAGCTTCAAACTTTGTTCGTTTACATCTGTGATGATTAAAAACTGACATAATTTGACTTGTCTCTTAAAAAATGACATTCTGCTCACCTGGTAAGTGAAAGCTCAAGTGCTCAACCAAAGGATCTCTGTAACAAATCTCAAAACCAAGGATTCTCCACATAGCTTCGAAAAGAGATATGTATCTACAGTCATAGTACATTTGAACCTCGTCGATAATCTTTCCAGATTGTTCATCATTTTTGCTCTTAAAAAATTAAGCAGTTGCACAATCACATCCTTTGTTAATGTTTTTGAACAAAAACTTAATTGACCTCGATTGATTGCACCATTCCATGTTCATATGTGCTCTATATCTAAGTAATAAATACCGATTATGAGGGACAATGAATGTGTTGTCTATATGAACGCCATTCTCAACAATCGTTCTTCCATCATTTCTTCTCCTATACACAAGACATCCTTCGTCACAAAATGTTGTATTTTCTACAAACTCCTTAGGATAGAATTTAGTGCATCATTTCTCAAACATGCTTGGCCAATTCTTATTGGCATTGTCACACAGTCCATGCATCATGTGGCTGACAATTGCTGCGTAATAATTAGGATCAGTATCTATATCGGGTACTTCAGCTGAAATAATCCTGTCTATGTCATTGGGAGTTGGGTATCTATCTTCTGCTGCTAGAAATAGTAGTATGTGTGCATGTGGCCACACTTATGAAATTCAACCTTTTAAACCACTATATAAAATAAAGACGACAAACATATCAAACTAAATATGTACGTATAAACATGTGATGCATGTTGAAAAATATATAAAAAACATGGAATTTAAAATTAATATATAAAAATAGTTTGTTACCTGCTTTAACACGATCGAACACCCTGTTCTCTCTGAAATCCTTTATCAGACCGTCCAACTTCAGTTTAAAACATGATAGACAATATTAGGGCGATCTTCAGGTCTCAAGCCTCTTGAATCCAAGTGGCGTGTAATCTCAGGCCATGTCAATGTGATGAACAAATCTAGGTATCTTGCCCATCCAAAAATCATCATTGCTTCTTAGTAGTTTTGAATCATGTAATGTGGACTCCCAGTATATAAAGATGGCAAGATAAGAATCGAACCATGAAGAGCCAAATCTGTCTCGCCCCTTAAGAAAGCATCTGCTAGTCCTCTGTACATTTCGCATCGTAGAGTCTTTTGATTGTTCTGTACCCATGACAATCGAAAGGATTCTATAATGGTGTACCCATCGACTATTAATCGCTGAGTTAATCTTCTAGAAGACAGTATTAGACAACCTTCAGTTTTAAACAAACTTGGACACTTAACTGTTACATCTTTATTGCCTATACCCGGTTTATGTTCTTCTTGTGAACTTACTAAAAGCGAAAGACTGCCATTTGTGTTTAATTCTAAGCAACCTTCGCATATGTTGGATCTGGTTCACTGCGATTTGTGGTGACCAACCCCTATTTGCTCCATTAGATTATTTATACTATGTGATATTTGTTGATGATTTTTCACGATTTACGTGGCTCTATCCGCTCAAGCGTAAATCTGATTTCTATGATGTGCTAGTCAATTGTTATGCATTTACTCGTACCTAGTTTTCTCGTTCTATAAAGGTATTTCAGAGGATGGTGGAACGGAGTTCACCAATCATTGTATGCATGACGTCTTTGCTACAAATGATATCCATCCATCTTATATCTTGCCCTCACACGCCCTCGCAAAATGGTCGTGCTGAGCTTAAACACGATCATCTTACTGAAACAGGTCTTGCTGTGTTATTTCATTCCAATGTTCCTGCTCATTTATGGTTTGAAGCCTTCAACAATATTACTTATATCATCAATCGTCTTTCACCTCCGTTACTTCAGAATCTGTTGCCTTTTGAGCTTCTCTTTAACATTGAAACACCCCCTACTAGTGGAGTGTCACTTCTGCTAATTCTCTAGTGCTCATCGCAACATAACATAAATTCTCCTTAAATTTTTTTCTTCTTCTTCTTCTTCTTTTTTTTTTTTTAAAAACATACTTTTAAGAAATTTTGGAATAACTTCAACTTTCTCAAATCCTGAATTAACTAAAACATTGCTCGAAACCAAATATCAAGTTCTAATAATAAATAAAACATAAAGAACCTTCAGAAAATACAACTAGCTAAGTAAAATTGTATGTAAGTCACCCCAAAAACAAAGACTTGCAAACTTAACAAATTAAAAGATTAATAAAAACAATAAGTAATCTTTCAGGACCAGTTTCGAGATTCTGCCGTCACTATCATTGCACACCACCTTGCTTCCTTCTAACTCATCTTACCCTTGCCTTTATCTGCAATATGAGGTAAAATAGAGGTAAAATAAACTATAAGCATTGCTTAGTAAGTAGCATCATAATCTCACAAAACCTTTTTTTTTATCTCAACATAACTCCTTTGTAAACTTTAATAACTCCACTTATATATATATATATATATATATATATATATAATAATAATAAAAACTATTTGGGCCCGGACTTGGTACCAATGCGCGCAACTCCATTAAGACCAAGGGTAGCTAGCCACTGAATCCAAATGGAGCAACTCAAACTCATAGGGCGGTCTCGTGCCCTAACTCATAAAATGGGTGATCTCGTACCCATAGCTACTTGTGGGCGGTCTCGTGCCCAGGTACCAGTCCATATATATATATATAAATAATAATATACTTTTCCAAACTTTATCTTTACACAATATAAATAAACTCATATTTGCACACAATACTCATACAGCTTCAATACGTAAATTAATAAAACAAGCAAGCCTTGACAAATTAACACGTACAACAATCCAAGTAAACAATCATACCAGTTGCTCAACAAATAAATCTACTTCTCAAATAATACAATTCCTCATATTGCAGGTGAAAGATGTACTTACCTCAAAGTTCAAAGCTCAACAACACAAAATCTTTTAACACGTACTAAGCTTCCTCAGTCTAATTTAAATTATAAAGATTGATAAATAAATTGAACATGAATTTATTAATCTAACGTTAAAATACATGAAGCACTAATATACTACTGAGGCAATTGCTTATCAATTAATCCAATTTCATTAGACAAGTTATAACTCATATTAAAACACATGTGGACTTATACACTGCTATAATTTAATACATTAAATTTAGAAGTAATCATTACTATTTTCCATGCATCTGAAATTTACACACAAGAAAGATGATACAACCTGTTGTTATGTTCCAGAAATTAATAACTTAGCATAATTAATAGTATTTTATATGATTCTGTAGTGTAAGCAAATTGCTAGAATTAAAGAAAAGAATTATGCTTGTGATATACAATTCCATAGAAAACTTAACATTGTTTATTCAAAGTGAAAAACAATTAATTCCCATCTACTGTACCATCTCCGATCCACGCGAAATTAAGAAGAATACAAAATTGTGTAACAGATTCTTAATTTTAAAGTCGAACGCACTTAACTCCCTAAAAGTTTTAATTTTTTTCCTAAACATACAATCATGATTACATCACTTATAATCCCTTCATCCATTCCTCTTAAACTTATGAATCAGACTACGCAACTACAAGAATTTAATCAACTACTTCTAATGCTACATCATACCTGTTACTCGTAGGAAATTCCGTTTGTCGTAGGAATTATTCTCTAGGGTTCTTTTTCTCTTCTTTCTCTTTTCTTTTCTTGGCCGTTAGAATTTTGGGAGAACTGCTTTGAAGTATTTATCTTTTGCTTCTCCTTAGAATAAGCGAAATTAAAACACGTTTCCCACTTTTAAAAGGGTTCCTAGTCCACCTCAACTAATAAATATATATATATATATATATATATATATAAAAGTTATATCTAAAATTTATAAACCAATGATATAAATATTTTTTTTTAATATAAATAAAGAAAAGACAAGGTCTTCTATTTTACTAGTGTCCTAAAATTTGTCAAAGTCTAACATGAACAATAAAATCATTATACTCTCCCAATAGCACACAAAACCATATAAATAAATTCAGGTATCACACACTTATTACACCAAAAATCATAATAAAATATGACCACATAGATGCACGTATAACAATCACCTTTGAAAAAAATTGGGATGTTACAAACATTTCTCTAGAATATGGAAATTTCCATCCCTTCGGCTGTCGGGTTTTCCCATGTCTTCGGAGCTACACGTCAAACAAGTTTTTCTCCTCGAAGTCTTCCATGTGTCTTCCTTGGTTATAACAGTCAGCATAAACGGTTTTGGTGCTACGATCCGACCACCTCCCGCCTCTACATCACGCATCATGCTCGCTTGATGAAGCTCATTTTCCATATTCATCATCTTTTTAGTCCACTTCTCAGCCTTTGTCGGTCTCTCAGTTCTTGGAGCCTACTTTGCTGGCTCCTGTCTTTTCTGACTCGGTTTCGTAGCCCCCTGCCTCGACGCTCATCACCCATCCCTGTGTTATATGTGACCAAGCTGACCCTCCTACAGCTCATGGTCTACCACCACCACCAGACCCTCCTACCGGTCTAGCTCCGGCACCTGACCCGGCCAACGCACCAACTGCTGCTCCCTTGCAGCACCATCATCCGATGATAACTCACGCCAATGCAAGAATTTTCCGCCCTTGCCATGTTGCCGACTATGCTCACACTGGTCTTCTCACTGCCCTTCTTTCCACGAAGGATCCTCGCAGTTTCAAGTCCGCTGCCAAAAATCCACTTTGGCTTCAACCCATGCATGATGAACTCGATGCTCTCCGTTGAAATTCCACATGGGATCTTGTTCTCTGTCCCTCCAACACCAATGTTGTAGGGTCTAAGTAGGTCTTCCGGACCAAATATCTCTCTGACGGTACTGTTGATCGGCATAAGACCCATCTCGTTGTCCAAGGCTTCACTCAACTTCCTAGTTTTGATTATGATCTCACATTCTGCCCTGTTATGAAGGCCTCTATAGTCCGAATCGTTCTTGCAATTTTTGTCTCCCGTTGTTGGCCTCTTCACCAGTTGGATGTTAAAAACGCCTTTTTAAATGATATTCTTTCCAATCCTACCTATTTGGAACAGCCTCCCGGCTTCGTTGACCCGCGTTTTCCATCTCATGTATGCCGCCTTCGGAAGGCGCTCTATGGTCTCAAGCAAGCCCCTCGGGTATGGTTTCAACGTTTCAGTGATTATCTTCTTCGCCTTGGTTTTTGTCAGAGTTGGGCCGCCACATCCCTCTTTACTTTCCAGAATAGTTCCTCTGCTCTTTATTTACTTCTCTATGTTGACGACATCATTCTCACAGGTAACTCTCCTGCACTACTGTCTCGTTTTATTTCCAGCCTTCACAAGGAATATGTGATTAAAGATTTGGGTCATCTTAGTACAAAGGGTGGTCTTTTTCTTAGTCAGGCGAAGTATGCTCACAACATTTTTTCTAAGGCCGAACTCTTGGAGTCTAAATGTGTTTTTACTCAATTGGCAGCCGGCCATCAGTTTTCCACCGATGATTCTCCATTTGAAGATCCCACTCGTTATATCGTTCTTTGGTTGGTGCCTTACAGTATCTCACTATTTCATTCGCGAACTCGTCTCTTCGGTAAAATTGATCACTCGGTTTATTCGATCTGAGCATCAAATCGCCGATATCTTAACAAAAGAGGTTGTCTCGTCCACTTTTTGAGTTTTTTCGCTCCAAGCTACGCATTGGCATGAATCCCTCTCTCCACTTGTGGAGGGTTGATAATATAGTTACGTAAATATCTCCTATGATTTCTTTCCTTGAATATAGGAGATCTTGTATATCATGTATATTTGTAATTCTTGCATAACTCTGTATATATTGATTAGACAGAAGACCACAAGATGTGTCAAATATTATCTTTGTCTTTACAAAAACAATAAGCAAAAAATTATATTGCCCTGACTCTTGTCCTTTTCTTCTTAGCTAACCTGGACGTATTTGTTAGTGAAATATCATCTCTATATCCATCTTCTCATATGGGAATATTAGAGGGTATTCTAACCCAAGATAGGAAACATGTAACTCAGCAATGCTTTTCAAGAAACCACATTTTGACTCAACAGTGATGTCTCTATCTCTGAGTGCTTCATCAAAATCCCTTACAACCAATGCCGTTACTTCAGAAACTGTTGGAGGATTATACGTCCTCGCATCCTTTTCTCTTCTGCCAAGAAGCTTATGTTTTACATTCCCATAAGTACCTTGGTCAATCTTATCTCTTGCCATTCAGAAAGATTGAACTAAAGTGTTGTTAGCGTCAAGAGTATCCTTAAGTTGCTGGACAATTTCGGGATCAAGATTATTTCGAACTATTTCTCGACCTAAAATAATTTTGTTGAAAAAAATTAAAATAAAACAAAATGACATATAGTATATGTTATGTAAAATTGTATGGAGATATATTTAGAACTGCAACCTAACATAATTAACTTTGTTTATTACTTCATTCTTAGTGTCATAGATATATAGTTGAGTAAATTTGGGAGTTGCATCTTCGTTTGGCATCAAACTTTCTATCATGTGATAATTTTGACCATGTAGCTTGAAAATAGGCGGAGAATTACCAGTGTTTGGTGAATTATAGATCTTGCCACTCATTGATGTAAATGAAAACATACTATTGTACGAACGTATGTTCTTTATGAAATGATTGCTCTTTGGAGTTTTACTACTAAGAAGATCAGAAAAAATTTGTGGACGTTTTCTCATTCGAGGCATTTTTATTTTCCCTTGCATGAAGCATAGTGAAAACTTTGGTATATTTCCCTTGTAAAATGATTTAAGTCAGTCAGCATACCAAAAAGAAAAAGCTCCACAATAATCACATTTGTGCTCAACATCACCAATATCCCAATATTCTATTAAAATATATTTATACAAATAATTAATAACATTTATAATAAAGTAATTGTTTCTATAATAAACAAATAAAACGATAGCAAAGATATAGAACTTGTTGAAGTATCATTGACCGAAACATGATCTTGATTTGCTCTTTTGTCTTCATTTGCAATATAGGTTGCAGATTTATTGCATATTGGTAATATATGGTAAGTTTATTTCAATATACATAAAAAACTATTGATGAAAAAAGAGAAGAAAAGAAATGATCATACCTTGTGCTCGCAAATATATTTACTTGATCATCTTTTTTATCTAAAGGAAATGAAATAATTAATATTAATATTTTAAAAAAATTAATACAATATTTATTACACTGTTTTTTGTAATATAAAGTTACCACGTGGAATACGTGGCAACTAATCCATCAATGGTTGAAGTTGTGAGTCTCCTGTTACGACATGACAAAAAAACATAAAAATTGATTTAAAAATCTATTCAAGTACATAGTACAATGACATTTTATTTTTTAAGAAAAGGTTCGTAGGAAAAGGAAATAGAGGTGTCATTAGGAGTAAATAGGATGATTTTATTAAGTTTTAATAAACATAAAATATTAACAATTTAGTAGTTCAATCTGCGAAGAAACTAGTCTTGTTGCCCTTCACACAACACACACTTTGCACGAAATTAGTTTTACATTCTTATTATTTGCATTCTCGGAAGATCCAAAAAAGTTGCGGCTGTTCTTTGTGTTCTTGTGAGGAATCTGTTGTAAGCAACATACCTGAGATTTATCCTGAAAAAAAGGTGCCTAGTTTTTGTGTTTTTAGTTTCCTGTTTCTGTTGAGATGGTTGTTGGCTATTTGGATTTTAGGGTTTAAAACACAAACAAGTTCTTTCTGCTCTGTTTGCATGCTGGATAAGTTCAATTTATGTGGATCCCTTGTGTTTGTTAGGTTAACGATTCAGTTGGGTTATGTTATGTATTGGTTTTTATCATTGTCCTGTTGTATTAAATGATTGACCATTTTAGTAACTTTGATTTTCTAATAGAAGAAATTCTTTCATGTAAAACCGAAATAAAAACTCATAAAATGTAATTAAGATTGTTTATGCCTTAATAAACCCGCTATGTAGAAGAAAAAATTAACTTAAATTGGTATTTATTAATTCGTAAAATTAACCAAATTGACATTTTTTTTTTTAAATTGGTATTTATATACGCTAAATTGACAGTTTCCATAGGTTATTATTTAGATAAACCAATAAGGTTTAGGTTTAGGTTTAGATTTATTTTAGTTTAGTTTAGACCAAATTGACGTCTTTTAAACTAAGAATTCAACATAAATTGGTAACTATATACTCTAAATTAACAGTTTCCATAGGGTATTATTTAGATAAACTAATATATTGGACAATGATAAATTTAGATCCCTACATGTGTTGAAGATGTCCCATCCCTTAAATCTAGTCGTTTATTCGCAAGCCTTAAATAACTTTATAAAATATTCACCAAGTTTGTTATACGTTTCGGGGTAAGCCTCACTTTACAAATAAGTATACTCTACTTTATGTAGCTTTGTCCAACTCAATAGTTAAGGATTTTTCAGTGGTATAACGTTACCTTATCACGTAAACATAGATACCTCCGTTAACGCGCAAACATACAATTCTAAATTTACCAAATATTTAATGCAAACTCTCCCACTTTTTTTAGATGCCTCACAGTGGGGGTTCAGGCGGTCGAGGTAGGGTTAGGTCCGCACGGGCAGCAGTAAGGGCCGTGTGGACCCGGAACTCTGAGAAAGAATTGATCTGTTTGTGCCTCCTAGAGTGGGAAGCGAGCGGCCTTATGTCGGGTCGGTTCTCTGATACCACGCTTACACGCATTATGAATTGTCTCAATGGTCGGTATGAAGGGCTAACGTACACCATCACAAACATAGACGAAGAATTATGAGCGTTGCTGGCGCATGATGCAGGAGCACAAATACAAATCGGGTAATGAGTGGGACCCCGTGAAGGAGACAATAGTTGCTGAGAAGGAATATCTGGAAGACCTTTGCAAAGCAATTAACTTTTTCAATCTTTAACAATTAAATTTACTTCATTCACACTAAATATTTCAAGGAGAACCCTAACATATTATACATTAACGGGTCTTGAATCTAAATGCATGCAAAAATCCTATGACTATCGTGGATCCATCCAGAATGTTGTCCAAATTGGGAGAAACGCGAGGACATGTGGCAGGGGACAACTGCTCTTGGGGATGAAGCCTTTTCATCCGGAGCAGGTCTTCATGCGGGGAACCGAAATGGTGGTGGGGCACCGAAGAGGGCTAACTACAACGCGTTCAACTTTATGGGTCCCTGATAGGCTCTAATCCTAACCCTTAATTATCACAAGTGTATGGGTGTAGGTGTATATTTTAGTGGAAGTAAGGTCGATCCACAGAGAATAAGTTTACGTAGTTCGATACCATAATTATCTAGGATTAGCCTAACTAGACACTGGAAATTTGGAAAGATTGATTAGTTACTAAACTATATTGCATAAAAACTATTAAATGAATTAATTAACAAAAAGATATTTCCAATCAAAGATAATGTATCCTAGGGCGTCGATTTCAGGAATTACTCTAATGAATGATTAATTTCTAAGTTATAACCTTTTAAGCCAGTTTTAATATCTATTAGGCCGCACTTAATTAACTTAACCCTTCTCTTGAAGCGACTAAATCGTAGATTGAGTACAACAATTACTCTCTCAAGTCAATTAATCCTAACAACTCCTAAAAGCCCCTTAACCCTTGCCTACGCAGTCATAAACAACTACGTTATACGTCGTACGTCTATTAACAACTCCCCCTTTCTCAAAGCGGAATTGTTAAACGATTAGACTAAGCTTAATTGATCAGATTATGCTCAATCATAAAACAGGAACAAACACATAGATAGATAACAAAAACTGGACTTTATAAATTAAAAGATTAAATCAAACGTTGTTGTAAAACCCTACTCTCTAACCCTAGGACATGAGTAGTTAGCTTACCATATGCTTGCCAATTGTCTAAACTAGACATCGTACTTGACACGCGTGACAAATAATCAAATAGGTCTTCATTTGGTTGTAATGTGGGCTTAAGGCAAGGTAGGATAATTTTTGGATAAAGGTGACTATTTATTGGACTAATCAAGTTATTTCCTAACCCACCTATCCCTCAATACAATCACTCATTCTCATTCTCCAAATCTCATAATCACTCTGCAAAGTGACTTCTTCACCTTCAAAAGTCCTTACAACTTAAGTGCTTTTCTTTTGTTCGGGTACCACAACTTGGGACTACCCGATTTTTTCAATCAATGAGTCATCAAGCACTTTTCTATTCCTAAGCTCTCCTCAGATAAAAACAGTAAAACCATATATTAGGAGAAGTCGAACTTTCTCAAGTTTTTGCCTATACACGTATATTCCTTTCACCCTTTTATTTTATCCATGACTTCACCCACTTATTCCCGAAATTTCCCAAACTACTTTACAACCCACCTCCCTCTTACTCAATTAGTCCAAATCAAGGCCAAAGGCTAAAATTGAAGGGTGTTCGACTTGTAATGTATGGCGATCAAATAAAAAGCTAAAAGTTCAAGTGGGCTAACTAAGGATAATTTTTCAAATTTTTGGTAAAAAGGATCATTTTGGAGGCTCAAACATAGGTTAAAATCAAGAATTGCCTAAATCATTTTCTAAGTCACGACATGCACTTGACATATTCTCAGTAAAGTCCCAAGGCAAGTTCTAGGCACTAATGCATATATCCAATAAAAAATCACACCGAAAGAATTTATATTACTCCTAAAGTAGGAGTGCAATTAGGCCAAAATCTCACAGGGTTCAAGCTCAATTTCGTCGCAAATTACCTCTCATGCTCTACTATGTGCCAATTTTGAAATATTTTATTCAAAATCACCTCACCATCAACACATCATCATCTATCATTTCCCCTAAATTCCTCTTTTTTTTCCACGACTTAAACGACTAGTACTCAGGTTTATTACTTCTATACTCCAACAACAAAAATAAATAAAGCCTAAAACAAAACTATGACCAATATGACCACCAATTCAAAGAACACAGATGGGCTCACAGACCCAATGACTCCACTATAGAAATACCGATACGCAGTGAGCAAACAAGCTCATCAAAACACAAATCAAGTAAATAAACAAGCAAAGGAGACAAAGCAAGCAAATAACGTGCAACAAATGTAAATAGCTGCCAAGTCGTCCTACTATTCACCCCCTCCCCCATCCTTGGTCGAAGGCCAAGTTTGTGGGAAAAGAGTGGTGCATCTTGGTGCTCAACTCACAAATCATTGTAGCGGCTGTGGTGGTTGAAAACCATGTTGGCTCGAAAATTGGGCCAACGCATCCCAACTGTCATCTTGCTGTTGTCTCCAAGCTCAAGCTTCATTTCCTTGTGCTATGAACGTGTTCAACAAGGGATTAATTGCTTGCATCGCTCCTCGACTCTCTGTACGATGCCTCTAAAAACTAGTGATAAGGGCAACGACTTCAGCTTGAAAGGAAGTGATCATGCCCTCAACATCTTCATTTCTTTCTGAAGATGATGCAACGGCAGTGGCTGCTCTCTTTTTCCTCGATGGACGAGGAACGTGACTGCTTCCTTCAGCTATTTTGCCTGGCTGAAATATCGGTGCATCCGACATTTGGGACCTCTCCATATGTTCTTCGGAAGATATGTTAAGGTTTAGAGTATCTTCAAGGCTCAGAATTGTAGTAGCCTCGAGATAGGGGAATCGGAAATAGTGCCCCACATTTTGGAACACATATAGGATCTTTCGATCCTCTCCCAGAACAACAACCTGCATACTCTCCGGTAGCTCCCATGTGAAATAGATTTCTCCCTTCACTGGTACCATATTGACAAGTGGAATAGCAAAGTAGTCAGCGATCGATGTGATAATACCTCCGATTGTGATATTGTCCTTTTTCTTTTTGATGAGTTGAAAAATTGCTCCGCCAAAATTACCACATTATCAAGTTTGTGGTTATGGAGTATGTTCCACATCATGAGGAGTTCATTCTGTCGTAATGCACCAATCTCCTTTCTAGCAAACATTGTATGGGCCAACATCTTCTGTAAGTATCTTATCGCTGGGTTCCGGGTCCATTGCATTATTCGAAACATAAGCTTGAGGGGGCACTATCGGAGGAGCTGCTGTCAACCGCCCCCAAAAATTGTTAGGGTTAACAACCTTTGGCGGATCACTTTCGGTTGGTGCCGGGAAGTCGAATATTTCACCAATCTCCGCAAATGTCAACTCCTGCTGATTACCCATCATCTAAAAAATGATTTTGTTCGGTTGCTTTTGCTCGGACTGGCTGGCTACTATGTTTTCAAAAGTGCTTAAGATTTCAATTGTAAGCTCGTATGTATGCTCAACTTTCATAAACTCCTCAAATCCCACAACCGTGAGCAATGCTTGTATTCTCATGTATCCCCATAGCCCTCGTTAGCTTATGACTTGAGAATCGAGTAGGCATTATTGTGCACCGACGAAGTATGTCAAACATTTGTCGATGCTCGACTCTCTCTAGTGCAAACCCGAATAGGATTCGACTATCGTTTGGGTCTATCACCACCCTTTCTGGATCCCAAACAAAGGCTTCTTCAACTACCTTTCGCTTCTCCTTGCCTTTGCTAGTACTAGCCTTTCAAGAAGTCATCTTGGTGAACCTGATGCGGCTATTTTAATCCACTTTGAGAATTGACGTGACTGTGTCGTATGCTGGACGCGACTGCATTTAACCATCCTGACTTGAAGTTTCTGGGTCAAAGACCAATGTTTGTGGGAAAAGATTGGTACGCCTTGGTGCTAATTTTTCATCTTACTTAGTGAACTGTAACTGCACTATCTCCTCTTGTGTTGGCTTCTTGCCATCATGGATCATTTCATTCGTGACAATAAATCTTAGTGGCGGATTGAGTGAATTCTTTGTATTGCTGTAGGAGAAGTTCTGGTGATTCCGAAGTTCCTCTTATTCACGAAGTTAACATCTTCAATATCTTCCTAGCCCGATGACTGCTATAATGAGGTATCAACGTGTTGTGCTAATGTCAGACTAGTTAGCAAACTTACTTGGTTTGTTAGAGCGGACAACTGAGAGGTAAGAGTATCATTCGACTCTTCTTCTGCAATGCTAGCCACTCTTCTTGGCTAATTCCTCTCATTATGTCATTGATAGCTGATTCCAGCCATCGCATCCAAGATAGATAATGCAGATCTCACGTTCTTCTCCATCAAACTACCTCCTGCGGCAGCATCCACATGATCTCGTGCTGAGCAAGCAAACCATTATAGAACTTGCACACTTGTTGTTTCTCTGAAAACCCATGTTGGAGACAACCCTGGATAAGATCCCGGAATCGTTCTCAAGCTTCACCGAATGGTTCTTGATCCATCTGCTTGAATTGATTTATCTTGTTCTGTAGATCTAGCATCTTGCTCGGTGGAAAGTACTTCAGAAGAAATCTTGTGCTCAAGTCTTCCCATTCTGTGATATCAACTAGTGAATTATACCATTGCAATGCTTTGTCTTTCAGTGAGAACGAGAACAACCTCATCTTTACTTTTTCGTGTGGCACATGATTCATCTTGATGGTTTTAGCCAACCAGCGGAACTTATTCAGATGCACATTCCGGTCTTCTAGCGCGCTACCACCAAACTAGTTTTGTTGCACAATATTTATCAGTGCTGGTTTCAACTCGAAGCTATTGGAATTTAATGGCAATGGATGCACTCCTCCGACTGGATGATTTGGCGTGGGATGAAGACAATCAGTTATGGCTGTGATGTCCTCGTGTATGTCATCTTGTACAACCTGAACTTGTCTCCGCTGCTGTGGTAGCTGATGCTGCTGCAAATTAGTTACTCTGTCATCTAGATGGGTTAAGGCCCCTAATATCCTACTCAGCATATCCTCTTGATTCTGATTCTGTGAAGCGCTCTCCATCTCGATTATGGGATTTCTTCTCGTTCGGTGTCTGCAGCCAGTTGCCTCAATCTCAGGATCGAAAGGAACAAGATGTTCTTTCCCTTTTGACCTAGTTTGCATGCGAAATCTGAAAACACCAACAAAAGGAATACCACGAAATAAATAAACAAAATTAAATAACACACAAAAAAAATTAAATTGCAGTAAAATAGAATCTAGTCTAGTATCCTCCTATTACTCAGGATAAAAACTAAGACGCTAAACTTATTCCTGGGCAACGATGCCAATAACTTGACAAGCTCTAATCCTAATTTAATTACCGCAAGTGTACGGGTTTAGGTGTATATAGTGGAAGTCAAGGCCGATCCATAAAGAATAAGTTTATGTAGTTCGATACCCTAATAATCTAGGATTATCTTAACTAGATACTGAAGAATTGGAAAGATTGGTTAATTACTAAACTATATTGGATAAAAACTATTGAACGAATTAATTAGAAAAAGGTATTTCCAATCAACGAGAATGTATACTACCTCTATCGCAAACCGTATGCTTGCGGTTTGAGAAGGTCGTTCCATTCACATCGATTTGGAGCGATTTTCGCGACAAGTTCAAAAAGTAATAAAAGAAATGAAGCAAATTATTATCAGTCCGGAGAGCGGAAAAGAATAATTCCCAAAAATCAACTAATTCATTTTTTGGCCGAAGAACACAAGAATTACTGAAGTGACAATGTTGGAGGAAAAGATTGCATTTATGATCGGTGCAACAATAGGATAATAGATTTCTATTCTCATCATCGGCTTCTTATCCCACCCAAAGAAATTCCTAAGGAGATTCATTGTCACACTGCCAGTTACACTCACAATTATATGATCATAATCATCCGAACCAAATGTCTTCAGGCATGAAGATCAGGAGAATTCATGTAGGAGACGTTGAATGGGATGTTATTGCTCATACACAATCCAACGTTGCCGATGATTTTGCATCTTGTATTCATTCACCCGAACAACAAAGATAAAAGTATACACCAAGATCACAAATACTCCTCAATTATTTACCCCAGCGTATTGCATAAATTTAACAATCATTGCGTATGCATCACAAACCAATATACAGGCTTACCTTCTCCTAGTGGATATAACTGCTCCAAAATCAAGAGTCCATCGAGCCACAATCCAATTTTACAAACATTATCTACTCTCCCCATTCACCATCCGTCGTCCTGCACCAGCAAAAAAATTATCCAACATCTGCTGGAATTATTGTACGAAGGGACCCAGCTAGGCGCCCGCGAAGCTTGGTATTAAAGGATTTAGAGTTTGATGACATTACCTTCAAGGGAACTTGTCGACTGGATCCAACAGCAGATGCTTCGCATGTAACAACATAAGGAACTAAACTATTCGTACGATAAAATCCCATTCTAGTTCCCAGATCTGTCCAAGATAAGCAGCAATGAATGTATAATGCCTTCAGAGTAGTTTACATCAGCCGACACTTCTAGGAGAAGTCCAAGTTCATCAATATTTAATTGTATAGTTCTTACAAATTCAGGAAGAAAGGGGATCACTAAAACAATATACCCCTCCTCATGTATGTTAGTAGGAGATTATGACTTTGCTCATCCCCGACTAGTTCTAACTAGTCACCGCAAACGCGCTGCGTTCCATCCTATATTTTTGGCAAATTCGTAACGACGTAATTCCGATTATGCCCCATTCACTAACCCCTTCACCCAAACTTTCTACGCCCTTGTATATAGTCTCAATAGAATCTTATCAACTTTTACCACATTAAATCGATGCAGAAGAAGTATTCAAACACACATTATCAAAATAAACATTTGGCCCCATAAAATCCAAGTAATTAAATCGAGGAAATTGCACTTTTGGTCCCACAGGACACGCCTCTGTTGCATTTTGGTCCCAATGGTTTCACTTTCAGTCCCAAAAAAAATAAACTGAGCACTTTCAGTCCCACCGTTACGTTTACCGTTATCATCGATAGCATTTGTAGTCCTACAGTTTTATTGCACTTTTAGTCCCAAAAAAATAGCACTTTTAGTCCCAAAATACAGATTTTTCCCTCTAAAAATGGCCTTTTGGAGGGAACTTTTGGAGGCAATAATGGCAACCTGTATATCATCACAACAGCTATATATAACCATATATTGAAAAGAATTTCATAACATCAACTCACAACAAAAATTGGATCCTCAAATAAATACCAACACAATCAAAATGTCTTCTTCATCATCTTCCAGAAGACCCTACCCACCCCCTCGAGCCGGCATTATTTGCCACTTCGGGAAGGGGACTCGTACTTACGTTTCATCTAGGCCTACCAGCCATGGTCGACTGTTTTACTCATGCCCCGATTGGCCTGCCGGGGGGTTGCGAGTTCTTTGTTTGGGCGGACGAGGTTGAAGTTGCTAGAGGAGTTGAAGCTGCTAGGGGTCATTCTTACCAAGCATTGACGAGTAGGATTGAGAGTTTGGTCGAAGAGAACAACAATTTGAGACAGAGGGAGACGACTGCAACTCGGAAGACGGAAGAGCTTGAAAATTTGGTGGGGGATATGGTCGAGAGTTTGAAGAAATTGGCTAATGATGTTGAGCAAATGAAGAAATTAGCTATGTTGATTGTAGTTCTGCTAGTTTTTGCTTGGGCACCTATCATGGTGAAGTTTTTTGCTTTCTAAGTTCTTGAATTAGTGGTTTAGTGTACTACTGGGAGAAATGTCATGGTTTTGTTATGTAATTGACATTCCAAAAAATCAGCTACTATGTAATTTGACTATTTGTTAATGCAAGCTCCCTATTTGTAAGTCCAACCGTAACAGAATACCAAATATGAGAAACATGGAATTAAACAAATGCAACAACCTAAACATAACAAAAAAACAAACACGAGGGAATGACCACATATTGTAATGCGAAAAAACAGTCCACAAAATACACAATAGGTCCATCAAAATGATCATTCCATAAAAAAAATTCCAAAAAAAATTAGTTGATTAGGGTGGCTAAATACTCAAAAATAAATAGTTTAGCCCTCTAAACATAACCAAATAGCAGCCCAGTTTTTGTTGCAAAAAAACAAAATAATTCCACGAGGATGCTAATTACAGTTGCATATTATATAGACCATCGTTTGACAAAATATTGAAGTGCTCAATTTAGCTAGCTATACTTCTTCTTCGTATCTTTCACCATCTTAGCTAGCTCAGTGTACGGTGTGAGATTCGAGAGGTTAAGAAATTTCTTACCTCCTTGCTCAAATACTGGCATCGGTTCTTTTCCTTTGTCAACTGGAACGGACGGGTTACCAATAAAAGAAGTCGGTTGGAAACTCATAGGCGGCGGTGCTCGAATCTTGACGCCCATCTGCTTAGGTGGGGGAGGGGGATTCATGGAACTGCTAATCGAGTACGGGGCAGCCTTCGGCAATACAGTTTCGATGCTTGAAGATTTGGTTGGAATCTTTGCAATCCTAGCCCTCTTGTGCGCCTGCTGTAATCATTAGCAAACAAGCATTGTACTGTTAATCTAAGTTGCATATTAAACACAAGTCATGCTACACAAAATTAAATCTCACCAGCCTAGTTCTTCCTAGCTTTGTTGTTGGCTTCTTACTAGTTGTTTCAACTACTTGCTTATGTAAATCATCTTCTTCTATTTCTTCTTGTGTGGATGGGGGGTGTCCATCTTCTTGAGTCATCACATCGGGCTGTTCGTCTTGAGCCACAACATCAGGTTCAGTCTGATCATTAACCTAAATTAAAACAAGAAAAATGGATTTGTAACTATCTTATATAAAATTGTTTAAACAATTAGCAGAAAATGAAGCGTACACTTGAGGGTATTGCATCAGTCTCAAGTTGGTCTTTCTTGACTCCCGAGGTTTCTGCTTCATCGTTTGGACATCCTAACTGATTATGGCCTTTCTCGCCACACCGATGACATCTAACTTTGTACTTTTGCTTTCCCATCTTTTGGAGGCTGTTCTTGCCTTTTTTCTTCTCCTTTGGATCCTCCGTTTGAGCATCAAATCGTCGTGCTTTTTGAGGCCTGCCCCTCTTTCTCTTTCTAAAGTCAGGTGGCAGAGGTGGGATGTAACCGGTCTTGTTCCATAACTCTTCACCATTCATTGGCATAATCGCATGCGAATAAACTGCAGTGTATGTCTGAACACCTGTAGCATGTGTGCACGTAGTCTTCTGGGTCTTTCCCGGCTGCATTAATTGCACTGATGGCATGCTTGCAAGGAATTCCGCAAACGTCCCACTTTCGACAATCACATGTCCTCTGAAACAGGTCAACTGCATATCTTGATCCATCGGAGCATGAAATCTCAAAATTGAACTCGTTCGACCTGATAGGAATGCAGTCAGCTGAGTTTTCTAAATTATGTGACAATATTTTTCTGATTCTTGGACAAATCAGCCTGCCCTCCCATTTTCGTTCACATCTGTCACGATTCTTTTGCAGCCGTGACATCATGTACTCTCTAATCCACTCCAGCATTGTTATAATGCTTTTTTCACGAGCATCTAGGAGGCAACTGTTCCATTGCTCGCACATGTTGTTCACTAGCGTGTCACATTTCCCAAAACTGTTAAAATGGGACCTTGACCACTGCGACGGGTGTTTGTCGGCTAACCACTCCACACACCTCGGATCCAATTCACCCAATTGAGCCATAGCTCTGGTAAAGCCTGGTATGGTTGTGGCTTTTGCAGCCTTCCACAGCAGCCGCTTGAAATTGTTGCCCCTGAAGCCGTTTCTCTTCATGTTCCCATGAAGATGGCGAACACAAAACCGATTTTCCACATTAGGTAACACTTTATTAAACGCACCTATCAAACCTTTTTGTTTGTCAGACATGAATGCGTAGACGTCTTCCCTCTCACCCATTAGAGCTTCCTTCAGTAATGTCAAAAACCACTCCCAACTGTCTTTGTTTTCTACCCCGACCACCGCATATGCAAATGGATATGGGTCATTGTTCGGATCCATTGATACAGCGGTAAGTAAGACTCCTGTTGTGGACCCTCTAAGATGGCAGCCGTCAACCCCTATCCACGGCTTACAACCCGATTTGAAGCCCTTTTTCAAAGCATCCAAACACACGTAGAACCGCTTGAATTTATTGCCTTGCGGTGTCGTGTCAACCTGAAGTATAATGGTCGAACCAACCTGTTTCTCTCTTAGTGTCTCTGCATAGTCCCAAAGCTTCCCATACTGCTCCGTACTATCACCTTCAATCAATTTAAGAGCTTTCTGTTTGGCCCTATACGCCTAGAAAGGTGATACATACACACCCAACTTTTCAATTGCTTCCTTCCTAAAACCTCTAACACTTCTCTTGGGGTCAATTCTGAACTCCTTTTCATATCTCTGCGCAAGCCATCTCGAGTTTGCATTATCAACTACATACTGCCTCGCGCAAGAATGTGCCTAATCAATCTCTCTAATCTGAAAACTGCCCTCATCCCTAACTTTAAGGGCATTGATGTGCCACCCACACCCTTTGGTTTTGCCCCTCGCGTAAATACGTCTTCCATCATTCTTGGTGAATTTAGTTGAGTGACCGTTTTTTATAGCATAACTGGCCACAACAGTCTTGAATAGCTTCTTGGAGCTGAAAATTTGTTCTAGTCTGAACTCGGGATCCATGGCATTCGACTCTCTAAAGACAATAGTATCTCGCACATGGGAGTCACTTTCTTCTTCATCTGAAGCAACGCTCTCGAAATCAGACTCGTTTCTCTGAGGACCATCGTCTTCGTCAGCTGAATCTTGATCTGTCTCGTCATTAACCTGTGCTCTGATCTTCGCGCCTACCCATTCAACGTCGAGATCAATATTCTCGTCGAATATGATATCATCTTGCAGCTCGTCACAACTGTCATCTTTGCACTCAAAGTCCTCATCTCCAGAATTTGTTTCATCCAAGTTAATTGGATCTGTTTTTTCATTCCCTCTTCCAACATATGGCACAATCTGCAGATCTGTCTCACAAACATCGGTCTTATTACTGTCGATTGTGGCACCAACGTTCATGATCCGTTCATCGACTAACCAATCAGTTGTTACCCCATCAGATTTTACCACATCACTAGCCTTCGCATCATCATCTATCCACACAACCTCACCTTCACACTCTTCATCCAATGCAGGTAAGGCTGTTTTTTTGGCATCCAATATCAGGGTAAATTCCCTGTTTTTAGCATCCAACACTAGCGTCCAAATATCAAACTCACAATCGATTCTCTTCAAGCCACCACCATCTGCAACCTGGTAAAACTTCTTCTCCTCTAAATATCCCAATTGTTCACACAACCCCTCAAGATACACCAAGCTCAACTTTCTCTTATTAACAAAATCAAAGGCACTAACAGTCCCCTCAATCTACACTAACTTATCCACATCTTTTACCACCATCCCCCCGTGTTTCAGCCTCATTGTATAGAAATACTCGATACCACCTGCAACGTATAACAGTATATTTCAGCAACATATTTCTACGATTCAGTTTGAAATAGGAAAGAAAAAAAATGCAGAACCTAAACCCCATATGAACAGAAACAAGGGAACATTTATGGTGGGGACCTAACTTTGACAACTCATAAGAAAAGGAGGGCAAATGGACAAATACATCAACACTTGCCACCCACCCAACAAGAGCATTAGAATATAGCAGTACACGACAAGAACTTTCACGAGGGACCGCTCACTGGCCCATCAGCTACAATAAAAAACACAGCTAAACCCTACATTATGTCTCCTATGTGCAATGACAGCAACACAACCACTAAACAAGAGTAAACAACAATTATAAACAACAAAATAGAGGTATAAAAGGTGCTTACGGTAATTTGGTGGAGGAAAACCTAAATGACATTTCCGTCGCAACATCGCCGCGACTCCTTCTTCACCCTTCGGAACTGCTGCTGGTTTCGCTCAATCGCGTATTGGAAGATTTGATCGCGATTTGGGGTTCAATTGATTTGGGGAAGATGGTTAAAGTTTAGGGTTCAGTTGATTTGGGGAAGATATCAAAATCTGGTGCGTTTGGGTGAGATGAAATCAGAAAAATATTATTATTACATCATCTAACGGGCACGTGATATGCACGTGTACAATTACGTTAATTATTAACGATTTGGGACTGAATATGCAAAAATGTGGGACTAAAAATGCTTGAATTTTTTTTTTTTTTTTTGGGACTGAAAGTGCTCAGTTTATTTTTTTTTGGACTGAAAGTGAAACCATTGGGACCAAAATGCAACAGAGGCGTGTCCTGTGGGACCAAAAGTGCAAATTTCTCTAATTAAATCTAAAAAATCACTGTTTACTGGAAAAGATAGGAAAAACACCCAACTAAAGATTTAAATTAGCAAGATTTTACTCACTCATAAACCAAATACTATTTTGTTTTCTACCATTCATAAGTTCTTGAGAATTTTCTTTGGGTAACTAGAGCAAAAATTGTTAGGCGGCTTAAGAAAGACACCGAAAACCATAGTTTATTATTTAGTTAGCAGAGAACAGACTCTATGTAAGCAAAATGATCGACTCCATGGGATTTAGTTGTAGTGAACAATCTACTTATAGGGATCTGATCATCTACTTTCTCAAATCCACCTCGCCGAGTAATCTTGAGTCTTGGATTTCGACACCAACTACCCGTAAAAGGACCACTTCAGCCCTATGTATTGTAGATACTATATTACTCATGTGTCAATAATTCCGCCGAAGGATCTTCTACACTCCGATCCTTCTTTTCTGGGTCATCTTGAGCAGTGTGTTGTTAGTGTGAGGAGAGGTGATTGTAGAGGAATAACCTGGAACATGGATAGTTTAGGAAAGAAAATTTGTCAACCGTATGAGCAAGTGTTGAATAGTACATGAGAACTGAATTATCGGCGTCAAATTACAAAGTGGATAGACAGATAAAATGAACCCCGAGGAATAACTATGCGCTGGTATTAGCCAAGCAGCGCAATCTTCATTCCACTGTTATAGGTATACTTCTAAATTTTTTGGACGTGTTATTAGAAGGTTAATCAGACGTTGAGTTACTCCATGCACTTCTAAGAATTTGCTGTATATGTAGACAGTTAGACATACATACAGAGAAGGAACCAAAAGTTCGGTTTATTTGTAGTTCCTAACCAATTTCACATATATCTGTATATATAGAATTTTGATATGATGAAATACCTACGGTCAGCACATGTTCATGTGCCCATTATTTAGCACAATTAAAAAGTCGCTGTATGGGCAGGTGCTCACAAGCTTGTATCAACATCTTACATGTTCCTTTGACACCGACACACCCATTAACGACTTATAAACAACATACATCTTACACGCAAATTTATCTATTTTTTTGGGAAACAACGTAATTACGGGAAATTCGATACATCGTACACGTAAATTTCATCTATTGCTTCGAAAATAGCACAATTACAAGCAATTTTCAGAAACACACATTACCATCTACGTCAGCTACATATACGTTAGCCTCGAAGGCGTTTTAGTCCTTCTGCCAATTCATGAAGTACAAGCGCAAAGCTGTAACCACCCCCCTTGTAGGCAAGCCACCAATTTACTAGAACTAGACCTTTACTTGTGCGATGCACGGGCTTTTGTGAGATATTGGTTATGACAATATTTTGTGTTTTATACTGGAAATTTCTTTTGGTACTGTTCGAGTTTTCCTAGTTTTATTTAGAGGAAAAAGAAAATGTGAGATTTTTCAATAACCTTAGTTTTTCGAATATATTATAATTTCGTCTAAGAATGATGTTTTTAATGATAGATAACACTTTTCTATACATTTCTTCCAATAATATTTCATCATTTCTCCCAATAATGTTACATTATCTGTGTATAATAGTGGACAATGAGATAGGTCAAGAGGAACGCTAAGAACAGTTATAATCCAAGCTTGTACAAAAATTACTAGAATAACACTACTTGTTCCTAAAGTACAATTCCCTACTAAAAAAAGACATATCCATAATAAACTTTAGCATATATATATTTTTTTAAACTTCATATTACTATCAACATTTTGAAATGAGTTTTACTTCTGATTACAGAGCCAGGCATGATCCATCTTCCCTTCTTCATTTTGAGTATTGCATAAGCTGGATGTCAATGAAGAGACTTTTTTCTCTTTTTATCACGTCCTTGATACCAAATACTCCCTGTTGTGATGCTAAATAACACCACAAACTCAACAAACGAAACTATTTAGGGCATCGCCATCAAAGAGTTGACTGTTGATGCCTAGAAAATACTTTTCTAAACTAAATATGCATAAAGATGAATTAGCAACATAGAAATTGTAGAAAAAACTCCTCTTAAGTTTCCTTCCAAATTTCAACTACATCATTAGAAAACAAAGCTCCCCTTCTCCCATACCATTAAGCCAACAAAGTGGGACTCAGATCACTTCTGTAATAAGTCCTTATATCTAAGACTCTACTTAAAACTCACTGCATCTTCAACGCGTCTACATACACGCATACATAATGTCTCTACTTATTTCTTTATGTAACTTGGCTAGACAATACAATTCCATATTCTTCAAGGTATAATCTTCCTTATTTTTAAAAGTAAAATCTTTGAAAAGTCAACTGTTTATGTGTTTTTTCTCCTTTTTTTGATTTTTTTTTAAAATCATCTATTAATATTTATGTGAATATGTGCGTTAGAAAAAAAGAGAAAGGGGAGAAATATGAGGGGAGTTGGTTAAGAGCCAATCAATCACGTTTTTTTTTGTTTTTTTTTTCTTTTCCCCTTAATATTTAAAAGCTGTATAACTTTTTCGGTTCAACTTCATTTTTTATGAAAAGTATACTGAATTAATCTTCTTTTCACGATCTTCGATTTGACATCCATTATGCATATATTAAATATTAATTTCTAAGTGTTATTTATTTTTTATGATATATTTCGATTTTAATTTTTTTGTATATAAAATAAAAATGCTAAATATTATCAAAATAATATTTTTTGTGAAAAATTATTTACTCTTTTTTAGAAGATTAATTTCTTTTACTTTAATTTGCATTTTTATAATATTTTTTGTGAATCATTGTTCTAAAGAAATTTGATAAAAAGATGAGCCGATTCGTTAAAGTTAAAATTTACGATCAAAAGTTTAGATATAATAGTTAAAATGATTTGTTGAATGAATTAGTGTCTCTTTTCTTTTGTGAAAAGATAAATGATGTTAACTACAAGTATAATAGGTTGATTATTATTTTTTTATTTTTTTGCTTTAAATACGTCACAATAATGTCACAATAATATGCTCTAGCGTCATTGCTTAATGAACTAATATCATTGTGGGATCTCATGCTAACATTAGTAAATAGAAATATAATATATGTGACATCGCTTCGCCCTATACCAATTTGTAATTGTATTATAGTATATTATTCAAATATTACAAATATACAATTATCGCATACATCAGTGTGATGTTATATATTTTATATCAAATTTTTACTTATTATAGTACAACATTACATACAAGTCATTTGTAATATATTTTATTCATTACTTATTTTTAGTTTCATTATTATACATATTTATCTTTATATTTAAATAATAATTTAACAAAAAAAATTCTAGCCCGTGCATCGCACGGGTGGCAAACTAGTAAAATATTAAAAAGAGCAGACAAACAATATATTGCAAAAAAAACAAAAACAATATATGAGGTGAAATGAAGTTGTTGGACATGGAAAATTCCAATTTGGAAATCGTCAATCGAATAAATTAAACTTTTCTTTCAATTGCACATACACTGAAAATCTAAGAAAAAAATAATATTCAATATGCTAAAACTTTCCCACCAGCGTAAAATGTTGTGTCAGACGCAGTCACACCAACACAACTCACCCATGTGTAGTTTAGACGGGGTATTTATTTAAATTGCAATCATCATAGTAACATATCAAAATCAAAGGTATTAAAGAAGAAGTTTCACATTAATATATTCAGCTTCACATTCAAGTTAAACATACAAAAGTAAATGATAGGTATGGCCCAGTAACTTTAGGTCGGACCAACCCGACCCAAAGCAGCTGAGCATAGAAGAACGAGCCCAGCAACCAAGCCGGTCCAGAAGCGCGCACGAGCCTGGAGCAGCCCAGCCCAGTCGCGGCATATTGGGAAAGTGAGATCCCCACGATCTCCTTCCAACTCCCATGCAGATATGGTGGGCGTAATTGTAGGGATTTAGTTAGGGTTTGAATTTAGTATAACTAGCAGAATTGTACTCAGAATTAGAGTTCGCACTTTGTACACCTAAATGGCAATGTGTAAGATTGAAAGGAATATAGTGAAAAACACCCCGGTAGGAGATATTCTACGACCGTGGACGTAGCTCTCCGGATCGAACCACGTACATCTCGTGTTCTTTAATTTTCTTGCATTGGATTACGTTACAAATTGAATTTTACTCCGAGTTCATTTGATAACCGGATTGCGTTTTATCAATTCGCAAGAAAGCCCTAGTATACTTCAACGTCATCGTCGATCTGCTAATCCTATCCGATCCCGTCGTTATCCTCCTGTGGATCAGAATCCACCACCCCATCAACGAAATCAAGATCCGCCCACGGAACACGCCAACCTGCAGAATCACCCCCTGCTGATGATCCGGCGCAAGTTAATCCGCCCCTTGCCCCCGAGTTATCGCAGGTGCAACAAGCCTTTCTTCAGGAGCACGCTGCTTTATTTCAAGAATGGAATAATCGGCGCGCCCACTCCGGTGAGCGTGCCAACAACGGCGTTGACCAGGGTGTGAGAAATTCGCCTCGCGATTTGTCACGTGAATTGGATGAAGATCCACCTCATCGAGCGAGGCATGATCGTCGTCGATAGAGGACAGCCTCTCCAGCGGATAACCACAGCTCTAATGGGTTGAGGCCCCGTTACGCCCACGAAGGCGTGAATCGCCGCAGACCTGTAGACGCTCCAAAGCGTGCTTGCTTAGACAAATCCCGTGCGTTAGATCCCCTGGAACAAGAGCAAGCTCAATTTTTCGCGGAGCTTGACAAAGTGTAGGGTCTCGATGCTGACGGAGAGATTATCACCCCGTTCTCGGAGGAGATTCTTACTACCCCACTCCCCAAGGGGTTGAAGCTTCCCCCCGTGTCCGTCTACACCGGCACCGGAGATCCCAGTAATTTTCTGAACGCCTTCAAATATGCTATGTTCAACCGCAATTGTACACCTCACCACTTGTGTAAGGTGTTTCTTGAGTATCTCCAGGATGAAGCTAGACTTTGGTTCGATTCTTTGCCCCGGGGTAGCGTTACCTCTTTTCGCGATCTCGTCGAACAATTTTGGGCTCGTTTTCATACGCGAGCAAAACCTATGGCCACCTTGGCCGATCTCATGAATATGGAGCAACGGGATGGGGAAACTGTCACCCAATTTCTCGATCGCTTCACGGCAGAGAGCCTTAAGGTGGGAAGCCGGTCTGACGATATTATCATCAATGCTTTTATGAATGGCCTTCGCCCCGGGCCGCTTTACACCGAGCTAGTCCGAAACCTTCCTACTACGACCCGGGCTCTGTTCAGCATTGTATGCAGGTACGCCAAGGCTGAGGAGCAAACCCGTCGTAAACGCGAGAAGCATGCCAGCAAGCGGCAATCGGATAAATCGCAAGCCAGGACCAGTACCCGGCCTAGTGCCTTCTCTCGTCTAAGCCAAGGACGTTTGGAACCTCGCAGGGATATCCCCCAACTTACTCCGCTTACAAAATCAAGAGCAGACATTCTTTCCGTTCACAAGAACGATCTGCGACCGTGCCCGCGGATGACTGCTCCGGCAGAAAAGCGTAACCGCGGCAAGTGGTGTGCGTACCACCATGATCATGGAAATGAAACCGAAGAATGTCGAGAGCTTGGAAAAGAAATCGAAGACTGTATAAAGAGGGGTTTCTTACGGCAGTATGTCGCTCGGACCAAGGACAGGCCTTGGTCAAACCAAAATGGAGGTTCGCAACAAAGCCGCGGAGGCTACAATGACCGAGGTCCACGACAAAACAAGCCTCAGTGGCAGAATAACAGGCCTGGATACAACAACTATGCTAGGCAAGACCAGGGAAGCCGTCAACAACCCCAGTTGCTGCCGCAACCGCCTCCACATGGAGGACCTGGAGACGATCCGCCCACTCACGTCATAAATGTGATCTATGGGGCCATACCCACCGGGGCTTCCCGAAGTGCCTTGAAGGCGGAAGTGCGTAGGCCTCCTCCCGAGGAGCCGCGCCACAAACGCTTCCACCAATCTGAAACCGTAAGTTTCACCGATGAAGATCCTGTTCACGAGCTCACCCCACATACTGATGCCATCGTAATCGACATGGCCGTAGCTAATGTTACGGTAAATTGGGTTTTTGTCGACAACGGAGCCGCAGTTAGCGTCATATTCGCCGACTGTTTTCAGAAAATGGGCATTCCTCGTGAACAACTCCGACCGGTCCCCGGGCCTTTACAGACCTTCACCCAGGGTGAGGTTCGACCTGAAGGAGTCATCAACCTCCCTGCTTCGCGCGGAACTTATCCAGCAATGAAAACTATCTTCGTTGACTTTTATGTGGTCAATTCCCCTTCTCCATACAACATGATTTTAGGCCGAGACTGGCTCACCCCGGCAAAGGCCGTTTGCTCCACATACCACCTCGCACTGAAATTTCCATCACCCCATGGCGAAGTAGCAATTCGTGGCAACCAGCGGGTTTCCAAAGAGTGCATGTACTTGGCACTTAAAAAGACAACACAGGTTCCTCCCAAGTCTCAGTTTCAAGTAGCCACCTCGGCACCCACCTCGGATTCGTCCGCATCACTCGGGGACGACACTGTTAAGGTGCCTCTAGATCCAGCTAAGCCAGAGCAAACTGTTACCATCGGCGCTGTGGATACACCGTGGTTACATAACGCCATCATCCAGACCTTGCGAGAATATTCTGAAGTTTTCGCGTGGTCCCCTTTGGACATGCCGGGGGTCTCTCCGGACTTCATTACCCACAAATTAAATATTGACCCCAGCGTGAAGCCCGTACGTGAAAAACGGAGAAAATTCGCTCCGGAGTGGAACGCAGCCATCCGCATTGAAGTACAACAACTTCTAGATGCAGACATCCTGTTTGAAGTGCACTATCCTTCCTGGCTTTCTAATCCCGTGATGGTGACTAAGTCCAGTGGGGCATGGAGAATGTGTGTAGATTTCTCTGACCTCAATAAGCACTGCTGACTGCCCAAAGGATTGTTATCCTTTGCCCTCCATTGACCTAAAAGCCGAGGCTATCACTAGGCACAAGGCACTTTGCTTTTTGGATTTATACAAGGGATACCATCAAATTGATATGGATCGCCGCGATGCCCTCAAAACGGCCTTTATCACTGACTTCGGGTGCTTTGCCTTCAAGAAAATGCCTTTTGGGCTCAAGAATGCAGGGGCCACTTACCAGCGCCTTATGGACCACGTCTTCCGAGATCAAATCGGTCAAAATGTTGAGGTATATGTTGACGATCTTGTTATTAAAAGTACCTCTCAAACTACATGTGTACACGATATTGCTGAAACGTTAAGCACGTTGCAACGTTATAATCTACGCCTCAATCCGGCAAAATGCACCTTCGGCGTTGGCTCAGGAAAGTTTTTGGGCTATATGGTCTCACAGCACGGACTCCAGGCCAATCCGGCCAAGATTAGAGATGTATTGGATCTGCAGCCGCCGAAGACGGTAAAGGAAGTTCAGCGCCTTACCGGTAGTCTTGCGGCCTTAAATCATTTTCTGTCTAAGGCCGCGGAGCGTCAGCTTCCATTCTTCAAAATTTTGCGGCAGGCAAAGAAATTTGAGTGGACTCCGCAGTGCACCGAAGCCTTTGAGGCTCTAAAGCAACACATCAAACAGTTGCCCACTATGTCCGCTCCTCTCCCCGGATCTCGTACGCGAGGCTCATGGAAGTGAGCACCCCGTATATTTTGTGAGCCGAGCACTCCAAGGGGCAGAGACCCGATACTCCGTGATAGAAAAAACAGTGCTGGCTCTCGTCATGGCGGCCCGCCGCCTGCGGCCTTATTTCCAAGGGCGTGATCTCAGGGTTCTCACTAATCATCCCGTTCGCCAAATTCTCGTCAAGCCCGAAGTGTCCGGGCGCTTGGTTAAGTAGGCCATCGAACTGGGAGAATATGATATTCAATTTCTACCTCGCCGAGCCATCAAGGGTCAAGCCCTCGCGGATTTTTTGGTCGAGGCACCATTTGTTGACCCCGGTCCGGCTGTGCATGACGCTGATTCTAACCACGCCGATCTCGAAGCTAAAGCCCGCAAGTGGCAACTATACGTGGATGGTGCCTCTGCAACACGAGGCAGTGGCGCCGGGGTCCTTCTCATTGGCCCCGAGGGCGTTGAAATCAAATATGTCATGCGGTTTAAGTTCAAGGTGACTAACAATGAAGCGGAATATGAGGCAGTCCTTGCTGGGCTCCGGCTCGCTCAATCCTTTGCAGCCTCCCATATCCAGCTTTTCACGGACTCCGAGGTGGTTTCTAGTCAAATTAAGGGCACCTACACCGCCAAGGATGATACATTGAAAAGGTACCTCGCTTTGACACTCAAACTTTTGTCCACTTTTGCTTCGGTTGATATCCAGCAGGTGCCTCGCAAAGAAAATGTTCAAGTTGATGCTCTCAGCAAAATGGCCTCCGCGGTCTCTACTAACATGTGTCCGGACATCATCGTCGAAGATGCAGTTCATCCTTCCATTCATGAGGCCACAGTCTCCGTATTGACTGAGAGCAGTCCCAATTGGATGACCCCGATCATCCATTATCTCTGGGATGGTACGTTGCCGGATGATAAATTACAAGCTCGGCGGATAATTCTTAAGGCACCTAAGTATGGACTCCATGATGGGATCTTGTACCGCCAGTCATATTTACAACTGAGTGTTCGTTGCGTTGCCTCTGCCCAGGCTGATCATGTTCTCCGCGAATTTCACAAGGGGGCCTGTGCCAGCCATATTGGCTCGCGGACGTTGGCCAAGAAAGTTATTCGGTGGGAGTACTACTGGCCCACGTTGTTTAATGATGCCCATGACTTAGTGGCCAAGTGTGACAAGTGTCAGCGACACTCTCTAGTGAAGCATTTACCACAAACCGAGCTCACTGGTATACAAAGTGCCTGGCCATTTATCCAGTGGGGAATTGATATTGTGGGCCCGTTTCCAGTCGCTCCGGGGGGACTAAAATTTCTTGTGGTCGCCGTTGATTACTTAACCAAATGGGTTGAAGCCGAACCCCTCACTGCCATCACTGTTCAGAACATTTTGAAGTTTGTCTGGCGAAATATCATATGCCGCTTCGGCATCCCAAACGCTATTATCTCAGACAATGGCAAACAGTTTACCAATGACCCCTTCCGGTCATGGTGCGAAGAGCTGCACATTAAACAAATTTTCACCTCGGTCGCTCATCCTCAAGCCAACGGTCAAGTCGAAGTCACCAATCGCACACTGCTTACGGGTCTGAAGAAACGCTTGGATCAAGCTAAAGGTCTCTGGGCCGAGAATCTTCCGCAGGTTCTTTGGGCCTATCGCACCACGCCACACACCTCAACCGGAGAAACTCCCTACAACCTCACTTATGGTTCCGAGGCTGTCATTCCTGCGGAAATCGGGGTACCTAGTCCCCGCCTTGTTACTCTGGATCCCGAAGCTAACAATGATGCCCTCCGTGCTAACTTAGACGAGCTCGAAAATCGTCGCGATCAATCTTTCATTCAGCAAGCTAAATGTAAGCAACGCGCAGCTCAGTATCACAACCTCCGGGTTAGGGGTACTCAGTTTAACGTCGGAGACCTAGTACTCCGGCTCAACTCTGCCAGCAAGGCTGCCCCCGAGGGTAAACTGCATGCCGTCTGGGAAGGGCCTTACCGTGTCATTGCCGCGCATGACTCCGGGTGCTATCAGTTAGCACATCTAGATGGTACTCCGATTCCCCGAACATGACATGTTACCAATCTGAGGCGCTTTTATCTATGAGTGTTGATGGCGAAGTATATTTTCTACCTTTACATTTCTTGTAAGCTATTTCGTTTCCGTACTATAACGTCTTCTTGTTTAAGAATCTCCTTGTATTTTTCAAATTGTTCCGGCAATTACTTTGAGTAAAGTTTTCACTTTACGAATCTCACTGTACTTTTTTCTACGCTGCGGGGACGCCCTAGCTTAGACTTATTATTATCTGTCTCCGGACACATTGATCTCTCGCTCGATCCGTCCGGAGAGATCAACATTTAGTCCCCGGACTTATATTTCCTCTCGTCCGTTTAACCGGAGAGGTCCTTAACTCCCGCCCGATCCGTCCGGGGAGATTTTGCCTTGTTTCTTTACCAGGAATTATTTACATATTGTGCTCCCGAGTACAAATTAAAATAATTACATTTGCATCATGATCAAAAGTTAATCACTTTTCTTTCAACATACTTATCAAACGTATCACAATATTTCTACGGCTTTACTCCCCACAAGGGGTTCTTTACATATCCGCATACATTGTTACAACAAGATAACATTATTTTCTGCGCTCCGGCGTTGAGACCCGTTCTGGGGGTTACTCCACGTCCTCCGGGATCTAGAGGTTCCTCGGCTTTGAGCTCTTGCCTTTTCCCTGCTCTGATTTCCTCTCCGCCGAGGACTTACTCTCGACACTGACCTCGGCGCGTCGTTCCTCACTCTGCCACGAGGATTCGGTTGAGGCGCTGGTCTCGGAGTATTAGCTCGTCCCGTGGGGTCCCATTCTGCAGGATCCATCACTTCGATCTCTTCGGCCAGCTGCTCCACCACCTCCTCCGCAACGGCAACGGGGGCCTCCTCGACCGCGGCCACTGAAGTTGGCTCCTGGATTACGATTCCTTTGCCCTTCCTCGCGGCCCCCTTTTTACTCCTCCGTGGAGCTTTCGCGATCTCTTGGCGCCGGCTGGAGCTTGCAATATATTCTTCGGTAGTGTGCCGCTACCTGCCGCGTCCTCTAAGGCCCTCGTACATGTTTAGGAGTAATTCCATTACTTCCCGCTTTCTTACAAGCTCGGAGGAGTCCGCAGGACCGGCCGTCATCAGTGACGAAATTTCGCCCTGGATTTCGGTGATCCGCTCCTCGACCTCTTCGAAAGTTAGCAGGCCGTACTCCGTCAGTATTCGCTCATACTCCCTTTGGTGGATGATGACGCGGTCTAGTTCGGCCACCGTCGACAAGTATTTCAGCTCCCGGTATCTCGCCTTCTCCGCGGCCTTGGCCCTTGCTTCTTCGGCCTCTTTGGCCCTTCTCTCCGCTATGGTCACCCTCCTCTCCAACCGAGGAACCACTTGTTTTTGCAGGTTATCCTTCTCTCTGTGGAACCAGTCTAAAGACTGCATGAGTTTCTTTATTGTATTATGAAGCTCCTCGGTATCCTCTTGATCGCAGCACCCCATCAGTATCACGGAACACACTCAAATCATCGCAAAACAATAACTCAACAGTATGGTCAAACGTCAATATAATATTCACAACAAAAAAGAAGCATACATTGCCTGCGGTCATTACAACAAAATTACAAGTTGCTCCTATCGTCTATCATATATCAAATCATCAAAATTGCAGGGAACGACTGACCTCCCCCTCTTGGCCTCCTTCAACTTCCTCTGGCACCTCCACCTCGACCTCGTGCTCTCCTTCCGGCAGCTCGCGGATCTCACCTGCTTCATCTCTCGCAGCCTCTGCGGCGATCTCCATTCGTGGAGGTGGATCTTGTCTCGGGGCTCTGGGATGAACTCACCACGGCGAAAGGCCAAGAACTCTTGATCTTGGTCCGCATCGCAGGCCGTGATCTCCTCGGCACTTAAGATTTTCTTCTTTTTCGCCAGTGCCTTCACCAGGGGCCACTCCGGGACACGAGCCAGGGCATTGTAATACCCCTCCTCCACCGCTCCCACGGCGTTGAAATCGTATCCAAACTCGGGACGGTAGACATCCACGTTCGGATAGATTTCCTTAACATTCTCCAGTAGCACTGATCGAGTGGCTGTATTCCCGACCGCGACAAAGTTGGTCTGAAAGTCGAGAAAAGTGCTCGTTTGAAACAACTTTTCGACAAAAGCCTTCAACACCGCCTCCTGACCATCCACCACAGCCGCTTCCTGAGCCTTTATCTCCGCCCACAGTTTGGCTGTTTCGCCATGGAGAGCCCCGGCCTCGGCCTTCACCTCGCGCAATCGCGCCACCTCCTTCTCCACCAAGGCAGCTCTCTTACGTGCCTCGGACAAGTCATGCGTTAACCTGTCATTCCGGGCACACAACTCCCTCACTGCCTCGGCCAGCCCTTCCTTGGCCTCTCTCTCACTCCTCCAGCCGAGATCCATGATCCCTTGCGCCAACCGCAGAAGCTCCTCGGCATCCGCCCCCTCCAGGCCCAACACACTTATGGGCCCTTGCCCCTTAACACACAAACATCAAAACCACCATCAGAAACATAAAGAAAATTTAAGCCGCAGTTTTTCACCTCGGCAAAAGGTTATATATGCTTTACCTCGGTGCTCTGCTCCGTGCGGAGTCTTTTGGCCGTTCCCGAAGGAGTCACAGATGGTTCCCACCTCCTCTTTGTTCCTGGGGTTGTCCCTGCCACCACAACACCCTCCTCCGTCCCCGCTGACGGCCTCGGACTGGGCGACGCCCTACTTCTAGGGGTTACTTCGGTCGCCGCTCCCTTCTTCTTTGCCGCCACAAGCACCGCGGGGCTTCCCGTAGACTCCTTTCCGAAGCGTCCACTGCAAAAAAGAATTTGTGGTTAATCCTGTGCACATTGCAGTATATTACACAATTTTAAGAGTTCCTACCCTCCTCGGCTGCCCCAGCTTCCGACTCCTACCCCTGGGGGGAAACCCCCTCTGCATCGCCCGAGTAATACGGACTTAATCCTGCCTCCTCCAGCTCCTCCTCGATGCAGAGGGTCTTGAACGTACTTACAGTACGGAACTGCCTAACCACCTCCGGCTCCGGCTCCGCCACCGGGGCATTATCCAACACCTCCTCCCTCCTCCACCTCGGGAGGGCCAGCCCCGTCTTCACATAAATAAATTTCTCCTTCCATCCCTCCACCTTGCTCGGATTTTGCACCTTAAAACCACCTCTGGCCCGGGGACTAAAGGAGTACCAACCTTTCGATTTCCCGAAGGCCTTCAGTTGGAAGAAAAACCTAAACAACTCTACATTTGGTTCTACCCCGGCATTTTTACATACCACGGTAAACCCAACAACTTGCCTCAAGACATTGGGCGCTAATTGACTCAGGGCAATGTTGTAATATCTCAGCAGCTGTACAACGATGTCCCAAAGGGGGAATCTTATTCCTATTCTCAGATGGTCTATGTATACACTAATGAAACCCTTCGGCGGGCAACAGGCTCTGTCACTAGGCTCCAGCACTATGTATTCTAAGTTAAAGGGAAAGTAAAAAGATGGAATCAGGGCTTCTATTTGCACCCGAGTCATCCGCAGTGCCTTCACCGCCACCTCGAAATCCTCCTCCAGACATTCACCAAACCCTACTGCCCGAGTGCCGGATTCCCCAAAATCTGCCCTATATACCATCCTATTTACTCGTCTTTCTAGAATAATAAAACGCAGAGGACGTACATCTAACGGGGCTTTATCGGTTCCTACCTCCCTAAGTGAAGATGAAGACGATGAAGAAGACATACTTACTTGGTCTTGGTTTGAGATGGTTCACAAATGCACAGATGAATCTCCTTTTTTCCCGCTCTCTGTAACTTGCAAATCGCAAATGAGGAAGATGAAGTTTACTGTGCAAACATTCTATATATATACTCCTGCATCAACGGCTCAGATCTGGCCTTTTCAAATTTCGCGTCTCAGATTCGCGCGTGGTGGTCACGCGCGTTACAGTTACCAAGGCGCGTGGGAGCCACGCGTCTTGGAAATCTCAAACGCGTCACTTCACATCCCTCTTTCTAATGATGGCGCCGCCAATCACATCAACCTCATTCTTCCTCAGGAAGTTTTGGGTCTCACTCCGGTGCTCCCTTCACCTCGGGCAAATTCCAGTTCGGCCTAGCTAAACCTTATTACCCTGGAATATCCTACTTCGGCCCTGGTCACCCCATCACCCCGGGAATACTTCAGTACAGCTCAAGTCGACCCCATGGCCTCGGGGTACTTCGGTTCGGACAAGTTTGGTCTTCGCGGGGTGCATCACTCCGGGATGTATCGTCTCGGCTCCGGTCGATTCTCGGACCCTAGGGGTACTTCGGCTCGACAAAGACAGCATCCCTCCTTGCTCGCCACGTCGTTGCATCGCTCAACATCACACCGGTTATACCTAGCCCTACTTGTAACCGCAGCTCCTACCTCGCTCCGGCTGGTGGGGGGGCATCTGATAGGTATGGCCCAGTAACTTCGGGTCGGACCAACCCGACCCAAAGCAGCTGAGCCCAGAAGAACGAGTCCAGCAACCAAGCCGGCCCAGACGCGCGCACGAGCCTGAAGCAGCCCAGCCCAGTCGCAGCATATTAGGAAAGTGAGATCCCCACGATCTCCTTCCAACTCCCATGCAGATATGGTGGGCGTAATTGTAGGGATTTTGTTAGGGTTTTAATTGAGTATATAACTAGCAGAATTGTACTCAGAATTAGGATTCGCACTTTGTACACCTATACGGCAACGTGTAAGATTGAAAGGAATATAGTGAAAAACACCCCTGCAGGAGATATTTTACGCCCGTGGACGTAGATCTCCGGATCGAACCACGTACATCTTGTGTTCTTTAATTTTCTTACATTGGGTTGCGTTACAAATTGAATTTTACTCCGAGTTCATTTGATAATTGGATTGCGCTTTATCAGTAAACAAACAAACACACGAACAAACAAATCCACCTAAAAAAGTTCAACCATTACAAAGTTCTCATACTACAGTTATGTTGCTTTTCTCAAAAAAACACTTTAGTGAGAAAACAAAAACCAAATCTTATAAAATGAAATAAAATGAATGCTGGTTTAACACATTCTCAATTTCAAGCGCAATTAAGATAAGTTTGAAGGATAAAGCTTGGTGTCAAAAGATAACCTTGTCTATTAAGCCAGCGGATCACCAAAAGAAAAAGAAAAAAAAGATAAGAACCTTTTTTGCATTTGAAAATAATATATGATAAATAAAGCGCATATTATCTCCTTCATCCCTTTCTTCAAATGCAAATATGTGGTAAAATTTTCATCAAAAATAAAATATATGATCAAATTCAAATATTGAATAGCTTTTAATTTAATCTGGCCACCTTATATGTCCTGCTTGTTATCAAATAATTAACCTTACTCTCGATATCTCTCTTGGCACAACTTACATTGATCAAGCAGCCATATTGTTTTTAGAAATCAGTAAATAAAACTTGTAAATTACTTGGCATAGTATTTATGTTGGAAGGGTAACCTGGCATTAGATACAGACTACATCAGGAGTCTTGCTGATTCAGAGTCCATTAGATAGGGTAAATCTAATTCCTCATAAGGAAGAACCAGTTTCAAGGGAATTTTTAGGTGATTCCAAGCAAGTGTTTTTTGGAACCCCTAAAAGCAATCCTAAGACAATTTGCTTGTCCTTGTTGTATATGACGGCAGCCACTGATAAATATTTATTTAAGCAATTCCTACGGTTTCAACAAGTTATACGTAATACCAATGTGGAAATGAGAAGTATTGAAAATTAATAAATTAAAACATCATACATATTCAAGCGATAATATGATCGCGTAGATAATTAGCCATATGAGTTCCGTTGGATCGATCAATCAGAGGATAATAATTATTGATATATTGCTTCAATAATTCCGATTAAATTAAGAGTGAAATTATATTCCTTTAGCGGAATAGAATATAATTAATAAATTAATATGATAAGTTAAGAGTTGACCGGGTCATAATTAATTTATTGGAGCTTGATTTAATTGGGTCCGATCGGGTCCCTTCGTTGGCTCAATATGAACTATAATAAATTATAAATATTATAATTTATTATTGCAATACAATAATTATATTGGATATTGATAGATATAGAAGAAGGAGATATCCAAGATCTCCTATATCTATCAGGATATGTTACTTGGAAAGAAAGAATATAATGTGACATTATATATATAAAGTCACGGTTATTATTTCTTCTCCTACACACAATCACGCATACAATATATCCTATGAGGTGTCCACACATCGTGTATTGCAGTGCAGTTCGTGAGAACACCGGAGAAGACTTGGAGGTTTGAGTGTATTGCAGTGCAGTTCGTGAGAACACCGGAGAAGACTTGGAGGTTTGAAGTCACACGCTACAAAGGTATTAAATTTAATCCTTCTAGCGTAAATTAATTAATAGTAGAACATATGATAAATCGGTCGATCCTACAACGATGTATCCGATTTACAATATTATATATTGTGGATCGGATAAGAATCGTGGTTCTAACAATATCTCATGCTATATTGATTTATATCACATATATTTGACCCTCAATAATATTGCTCGGATATTCTATAGGAAAACCATACAATATTTTGATTTAAGTGTATTACCTTTATATTAATAAATTTTAAAACTATCAAGTAATTATGAAATCTATAGGATAAACATAATTAATTGAAATTTAAAATTTACTACCATAATTGGGCCCAATCAAGTAACCGAAAACAATGCAGCCCTCATATAGGGAGACCAATTGAATTAGTACGAGGCATACATACATTCTTACTTATGGGCTAATAAAGGAGGTCGTGGATTTATAAATAAACCCTCACACACTTAATATTTTATAAAACAAAATTGGGTTTTATCCAATTAATATTTTTCAAATTATTTTGCTCTCAAAATAATTAAATATTAATTAATTTATTAATTCTCAAATCTAATTCTAAATTAGAAAAGAAAATAAATAAAGAAAATATGCATGATAGTCTAGTACCTAGAGCGGTGTTCATACAATTCTATATGACATGCTATGTGAGTAACAATTAATTTCAAGCATAATCAAAACAAATAATAAGCAATGATTAAATAAGAACAAATTTATGGCCATCCTAGACTTAAAATCACAGAAAAATTGAAAAACTAATTGAGCCACAACTCGGCCCAATTTTTCACGGTCCATCTGCAATTTTTCTGGTCCAGACTGAATTTATTGATCAATATAACAATCTCACTCTTTGGTGTTTCAAAGAATGTCTAATTGGTAATAAAGGTACATTATTCACTCAGGATTAAGGTAATACATACGTCAATCAATGAATTTTAAATTGTATTGTCAAAACACAATTTAAATTTCATGTGGTCCTGTCCAATACACCATACATGTATCCTCAATTTCATTACCAAGTCAAAGACAAATTTCAATGAAATTGAGACGATCTTATCAAAATAAATTGTCCAAAAATTATTTACTGATCGCGAACAAAAATTATTTTCGAATAGAATAATAAATCGAATCTTTCTGTGTTGAACATCTTAAACACTCGATTTAATATATCTACCATCCATGGACACATGCAAGCTCATAAAGAATTAATCAAAAGAACAACTCATAAATTTATTTCAAAATGTCAAAAAACAAACAAGATAAAATTTACTCAAGGGCATCTAAGTAATACAAATAAGGGCACTCATACTATCAAAACATTTTCTTCCACTTGCCATAGAGTAAATGAGACATGTCTAGTATACCCATATTTCTAATATGACCCTCAAATACACCAGCCGGTAAACCCTTTATGAAGGGGTCAGCAAGATTTTCTGCAGAAGCAATCTTACACACCGTCACATCTCCTCTCTGAACAATATCCCTTATGAGGTGATACTTCCGCTCAATGTGTTTTCCGCGTTGATGGTTTCTAGGTTCTTTTGCATTTGCCATAGCTCCACTATTATCGCAAAATAAAGGAATACTTTGTGACGCGGAAGGAACCACCTCTAGGCTCTGCAAAAAATTCTTAAGCCAAACAGCTTCTTTGGCTGCTTCACAAGCTGCCACGTACTCAGCTTCCATAGTGGAATCAGCAATACAAGACTGTTTTATGCTCCTCCAAACAACAGCACCGCCACCGAGTGTGAATACTGACCCTGACGTAGAGTTTCGAGAGTCTCTATCAGCTTGAAAATCAGAATCAGTATATCCCACATGCACCAAGTCTGATGCTGAATATACCAACATATAATCTTTAGTTCTTCGAAGATACTTGAGAATATGTTTAACAACAATCCAGTGTTCGGGCCCTGGGTCCGACTGATATCTACTAACTATCCCAACAGCATGACAAATATCTGGTCGAGTACATAGCATAGCATACATGAGACTTCCTACTGCTGAAGCGTAAGGAACCCGTTTCATGTATTCCACTTCTTTAGGAGTCTTAGGTGATTGCTCCCGTGATAAGTGAATACATGTCTGAAAGGCGTTTGGCCTTTCTTGGAATCTTGCATAGCAAATCTTACCAATATCTTGTCGATGTATGAAGCTTGGGACAAAGCAATCCTTCTGTTTTTCCTATCTCGTAAGATCTGGATTCCCAAAACATAGTTTGCTTCACCCAAGTCCTTCATATCAAACTGTTGTGCCAACCAGTGTTTTGCCGAGTTTAACATTCCAACATGATTTCCAATCAAAAGGATGTCATCCACATACAGCACGAGAAAAACTACTCTTTTGTTTTCTTTCTTTTTATAGACACAAGATTCATCAGGATTCTGATCAAAACCATAAGTTTTCACAGCTTGATCGAATCTGATATTCCAAGATCTAGACGCTTGCTTCAGTCCATAAATGGACCTTTTCAACTTGCATACTTTATGCTCTTGATCCTTTTGGATAAAACCATCTAGTTGCATCATATAGATGCTCTCGTCAAGATTTCCATTAAGAAATTCAGTCTTGACATCCATTTGCCACACCTCGTAATCGAAATGTGCCGCAATGGACAGGAGAATCCGAATAGACTTAAGCATAGCTACCTGCGAGAAGGTTTCTTCATAATCGATTCCTTCTCTTTGGGTATAACCCTTGGCAACCAATCTTGCTTTAAAGGTTTCTACCTTTCCATCTATTCCTCTCTTTCTCTTGTAGACCCATTTGCACCCAATAGGTTTTATCCCATCAGGTTTGTCTACAAGATCCCAGACAGAGTTAGTGTACATAGAATTTATTTCTGAATCCATAGCACTTCTCCAATGATCAGCGTCTTTATCTTCCATAGCCTCTCTAAACGATGCAAGATCTTCCTCATGTTCAATAGAGACCGCCTCAAGAGACTCTCCATAAAGAACAAGTCTGGAAGGTGGTCGAATGACCCTCTTCGCACGTCTAGTTGCTATAGGTTCGTTTACAATTGGAGACGGTTCTCTTTCCTCATGTTCCTCGATATCCATTTCACCACCTAGGGGTGATTGAACATTAGGGGCATGATTTTCTACCATTTCAGGTATGGATTCTCCCATAGACATTCTTGGCGGAGTCGCCATATATCTCCCACTGGATTCAACACCGGATGATAGAGTTGTGAATTCATGAACAGGTTCAGTGCGGATCTCTGGAGCAGATGATCTAGGAAGATTTTCCTTTATCTCCTCCAAAAGAACCTTGTTCTTGGATTCGCGTTCCTCTATATACTTGTCCTCTAAGAAGGTTGCATTTTTGCTTACAAAAACTTTCTTATCCTGAGGACTACAGAAATAGTACCCTCTTGTTCCTTTCGGATATCCTATAAACACACAATATTCTGATCTTGATTCCAACTTTTTCGTCTTACTCTTCAGTACATGTGCTGGACAACCCCATGTCCGAAGGTGTCTTAGATTATGCTTACGCCCATTCCACAACTCCAAGGGTGTCTTAGGTACAGGCTTGGAAGGGACCAAGTTTAGTAAGTATATTGCTGTTTGTAGGGCATATCCCCAAAAGGAAGTTTTGAGAGTTGAGAAGCTTAGCATAGACCTGACCATGTCCAACAAGGTCCTGTTTCTCCTTTCCGAGACACCATTTTGCTGTGGGGTTCTTGGTGCACTCAATTGGGATAAAATCCCATTCTCTGTTAAGTATGTCCTAAAGTCGTTGGATAGATACTCCCCACCTCGATCTGATCGAAGTGTTTTTATATTCTTACCTAATTGTTTTTCCACTTCCAATCTGAATTCCTTCAATTTCTCAAGTGCCTCAAATTTATGGACCATTAGGTAAACATAACCATATCTTGAGTAATCATCTGTGAACTTGATGAAATACTCATATCCACCTCTAGCTGGAAAGTTTATTGGTCCACATACATCAGAGTGTACTAATTCTAAAACTTCTTTGGCCCTAGATCCCTTAGATTTAAAAGACCTCTTAGTCATTTTACCCTCTAAACAAGATTCACATACAGGCAGGGATTCTACCTTCAAGTTACTTAAAGGACCATCCCTTACTAGTCTATGAATCCTATTAAGATTAACGTGACCAAGTCTTAAGTGCCATAAGTAAGTTTCATTAGAAGGAGACAGTTTTATACGCTTAGCTGTGTGATGCAATGAGTTGTCGGTTGGTTTTAAGATATACAAATCATTATCCACATGCCCCTTACAAACAATGACTTTATTAAAAGAAATATGACTGCCATTAATGAAAAATGAACACAATATCCTTGTTTGAATAATAAAGCAATAGAAATTAAATTTCTAGTAATATCCGGGACATGATAACAATCACTTAAAACCAAATACTTCCTATTTGAAAAATAAAGATAAATAACTCCGACAGCTTTTGCAGAAACCACAGCTCTTGTGCCAACCCTCAGAGTATGCTCCCCTTCATTAAGTTGTCTGGTTACTTGGAACCCCTGCAAAGAATTGCAAACATGGTTAGTGGCTCCAGAGTCTACTATCCAAGTATCCGTAGAATCAACCAATAAACAAGACTCAATGAAGGATAACTCACCCTTAGCTTGCTTCTTAGCTATGAAAGTCGGGTAATTTCTTTTCCAATAGCCCTTCTCGCTGCATTCAAAGCACTTCCCCTTAGGTTTTCCATCCGTTTTGGCCTTCTTTGCTTGTTTCTGTGGGCCCTTATTATTGGACTTCTTCCTTTTTCCACCCTTACCTTTCAGCTTGGATGAGGTTTGTCCAACAGAAGCAACAGCAGAAGCATCACCATTTTGAGCCTTAAGAATGCGTTCAGCGTTTTGGAGCTCTTTCATTAGTTCATTCAGAGACATGTTCAACTTATTCATGTTATAGCTGACCTTGAACTGGGAGAACATCTCAGGGAGAGTCTCCAGTGCCATGTCTACCTGAGTTTCCGAACCAATGTCAGCTCCTAAAGCCTCAGCCACATTAGACATTCCGATCAAATTTAGCATATGATCTCTAACGGGCGTCCCTGGCTTCATACGCTCAGTCATAATGGCTCTAATAACAGCCTGACGTGCTTGGCGTCCTTGATGAGCGAACATATCTTTAAGACTCTCCATGATCTCAGCAGATGTCTCCATGCCTCTATTGCAACACATTTGAGATAGAACCCAAAATATAACAACAAGCCATGTCATTGGCATGAATCCACTTGTCACGAGCCTCATGTTCCTTATCACTGGACTCCATGGTCACTTTGGGACAAGGTTCAGTTAGCACAAATTTCAACTTCTCAGCAGTGATAACAATCATCAAATTACGTTTCCAATCAATGTAGTTTTCTCCCACTAGTTGGTTTTTAGTCAATTTCACAGATAGTGCGCTAGAAGACATTTTTTCTAAAATAAAACACCATAAGCTTGCATAGAATGAATGAATGCATGTTCTAAACATGAAATAAAACTTTTAATAAGTAGACCAAAAAAAAACTACAGTATTATGTGACTATCTAAAACTCCAAAATCAAGGCATACCCCTCTATAGGAGTGGTAAATGTTGATTTACAGCTAGGTTGGGATCTCCCACTAAATCAAATATCCTCAAGTTCATCAAAGATCAAGCCCAAGGGTTTTCCGAAGGATGAAGAATAAGCATTTTCACCGGCTAGACAATTAGCGATAATATGATCGCCTAAACAATTAGCCAAATGAGTTAATCAAAGATCAAGCACAAGAGTTTTCCGAAGGATGAAGAATAAGCATTTTTATCGGCTAGCATCACCATAAGCAGAATGGCACAATAACTAAACCAATTATTAAAAAGGATTTAACAGAAAAACAAACTTCAATGAAGCTAGCGTCAAAATAGGCTTGAAAGAAGAAAGCCTAAGTGCTTGCAGAAAGAACTGAGAAAGAAAGGAAAGCCTTTGGGATAACATCATCCTAAACAGTTTCTCCCACGACTTACAAAATCACAGATCCTCCTGTCCAGCAAGTGAACCGTTGGACGGAATAGACATGTACTTTTCCCATGTCCTAAGCGATGTTTTCTACCCTGGGTTTGTATTTTATGATTGACAACGGGGAGGCAATGAATAGGAAAGGTGGATTTTTTTGAAAATGAAACAAGAACAATTAAAATGCAGTAATGTACCCAATCAACCCAATTGCAACAACAAAAATTAAGACAGTACATAAAAGAAAAGCTAAAACTTCATAATTTTATAGAATCCTTAAACTTAATCCATAGAATTAGCAGCCACCGAAATCTAGTTGTAAATGCTTGTTCATAGGAATCTCGTCCCGCGCTTTATGGCAATGGTAGAGAAAGTTGTCATGGGCTCGCCGCTATCACCTGGCCACCTTCTTCAATTTTCAGGTAAAAGACGAAGAATTTCTGATGAATTGGAAGGTGATGTCTTTGAACGGGTTGTGATGACAATTGGGGCTTCGGGCGTTGGGGACAAAGACAAGCGTCATTTGCTTTATTGAACAAATTCCGGCTATACCCGCCATTGCGCTGACGGAAGACACCATCAGCCACATCGGCGCCACCTCTGGAGGTCTAGTGCGAAGAAGTGGTCGCAATCGTCGAAGGGTAGGAGAGCACAAATTTTTTTTTTTTGTTTTTTCCATTATTCAGAAAAGAGAGAAATGATTTTAAAATTAAAGAGTGGGTCCTATTATTTTACCCTGTAAATTTTTACTACTGTTAAAGTGGTGATTGTATTGATACCATGGTTGCATGGTAGCAAAACCCATATATATATGTATATAAATATATATAATATAATTGATATTATGAGCTCTAATGATGGGCACCAAAATGAGCACCTACCACATGGATGCCACATCATATTTTTCTTTACTTTTTTTTTTTTTTCTAATTTCCTATTAACACATGTTCAGGGGTTTTTTGATTTAGTCTTTCATTCCTCTCATTTTTTCCTGTAATCATTCCAACAAATTATTGCCGCCATGCTATTGATGCGCTCTTGTACCGCTTTCATGACGCTACATCTCCCACGAGATAGTCCTTGCAAGCCGACGAAGCTCGTTAGATATTGTCCTCCATCATTGGCGTCTCACACACATTCTCCCTCTCTCTCTCTATTCAAAGATCTCGTCCTGAAAGTATTCTATTTTTTTCTAGTTAAGGATGTTGCCAACAATCTATAAGAGTGTATGAGCATCAGAACATCATTATGAGAAGAAATGAGAAATACTATTGAATGGGCATGTATAATACTAGTTTTTGTCTGACAGAGAATTGTTATTTTAGGTTTTATGTTGGATAATTATGATAAGTGCTAGTTTTACATGTATTTTAGGTCAATTAAAGGTCGTAATTTGTGACATATGCATGTGTATTTGGGCGAAAAGTGATTAAAATCCATCTTTTGAGTTAGATGATGTGTTTGGTGTACACAAGAAAGAAATGGGGAGAGTTTCAAAGTGAATTGAGTCAAAGTCATGGTTATTATGTGGAACCATCATCCAATGACGCTGAGTTTTCAGTTTACAATGTGAATTTTTTTCAAACTAGCTCTTCCTCGAACCCAAGGTTGATCACACACGAAAAGCAAAGGGATTATATATTGTAATACCCGAACCTCTCACAACTCACTGGCCAATATAAGTTTTGCATTTCATGCATTCCATATTGTTATGTGCTATTTGCGTGATAGTTTGATAGTAATTAATTTGTTATATTTATTACGTCATTTTATATTTTGCGACTGATTTGGACATGTTTACCTTGGTAGTCAAGAACCCCCTAGTCTAAAATATTGAGACATGCTACAAAATTTAAGACTATGCGTGACAAGTTTAAAATGTGGAACATTATTTGGTACGTAGAAGTATTAGATATGTAAAAGATTATATCGTCAGAATAATAATAACAACAACAGCAACAACAACAACAATAACAACAGCAACAACAATAATAATAATAATAATCATAATAATCCACCGGATTAAGGAAAACAAAAGGCGGTGGAAAGGCGGTGTATAAAGGGGAGGTCGTTATCATGCTATTTGGGGAAAATCCTTACAAATCACATATTAAGAAAACACGTCAAGTTCACAATTAACCTGGTAAGCAATTGTGTTTGTTTCAATTAATACTTCCTTCCTAAGATCATGATTGTAAAATTCAGCTAATTCAAGCTAAATCCATGTGGGTATTGAAAATAGATAACTACTTCTCCAATAACATGTAATCAAATGAAAAGTCTGATTATGAAAACAATCATGAATTCCACTTTTGTAACCTCATGATTATTCTTATCTTTACTCATACATATATATCAGATTCTTAGGTTGAGTATATTTTTATATGATAGTGTTCGTATGTTATTTGATAACCAAAATAACTTAGATTAAATTTGTGTTAAATCTGTCCAGATTTTAGAATTGAATGTCAGCTAATTAGCCAATTTCGACCATTGTGCTAACTGAATTTGGAAAAATGCAAAACATAAAAGTTGTAGTACGATATGTTAGCTTTATAACCCAACTTGAATCATACAAATATCAATTTTGTAGGAAAAGTAATAGCCTTATTACCAAAATGCGACGAAGCTGAAACTATCGGAGTAAAAGTACGTAACAATCTAGAATTTAATAAATAGTGCATTGATTTGGTTTAAACTTTGTCGTAGATTGATTACCACTGTGGAATAAGAAATTTCAAAAGCTACTCCGGAGGAGAGGTAAGTAGAAATCCATCTCCAACTACAATGCTCGAACATAGTATTTGTGTTTATTATTTGTGATAATTGATTGTTATATGTGTTGTTGTATACTTTTGTATGAAGTGTTTTCTTCCGTTGCTAAAAACAAATTGATGTGCATCAATCATGAGCATTAGCATCTACAAGAATTACATGTGTACATATAAGAATTCAAAATAGCATAATTTCATAAGTTGATAATGTTTTGGGGTTGGTCACCACTGGCACATTGAGAATTATATATTATATATAGTGTCTCTCGGGATGCTTCCGGTGATCGGTGTGCACGCGGAAGAGGTTCCCACTTCAGCACCTTTGTGATGAGGGGTACGGGAAGAGGTAGACTTCTCGGTGGACTGCGGGGGCAGGTAGGAGGCGGACCCCTGGTAGTCTCGGGAGGATAGCCGCTTGGTCGTACCAACCATCACGGATATCTCGGGTGGACTATAAGGGGGGAGGAGGGACCCTTCGTAGTCACGAGTAGGGCCAATGAGTGATATTTTGGTGAGGTTGTGCTAGTGAAGGGAGCCATTTCCCACCAAAAAAAAAGGGGTTTCCTTTTTGAGAAAGAGTTGAAAGAAATGGCTTTGTGAAATGCATCTCATCATTCACGCATTGGTCATGCATGATTTCTGCTTACTGAGCTTTAGCTCACATAGTTCTTGCATTGTAGGTGAGTTTAACTGCGCATAAGCTCGTGAGCTGATCTGGCATGCTGTTGGAGCTGATGCAAGTTTTGAAGCCTCGTGTATATAAATGACGATCTGTGGGGCTAAACCTTGGATTCACTATGTTTTTGCTAGTGTTTTAATAATCTTTTTGGACATGTCCAAACTAAGGAACTTTAATATGTATATTTCTGTAAATATGGTGTTGAATGGAGCGTGACACCTTTGTACTCGACCTGAATCTAAGTAAATATATGCAGGTAAAATATTGATCTTGAAGAAGTATTCTAAATTTCTAATTTTTATAAAAAAAAAAATATACAGGTTTTGTAAGGCTAAAAATTAGTACAAAATAAGTTTTTACAATGGTGGGTGTGACATATATCATGTATGTAAGAATTTTGAGTTTTAGGGCATTCCATGTAGACATATGTTAGCTTTATTTCGCATCAACCAAGTATACCAATTGTCTGATATACATATTCTCAAACGATGGATGCAAGATGCAAAGATTGGTGCAATATATGTTGCAGGTGATCAAGAGATCAATGGTGATCATAAAAAGTTCTTAATGTCACGTTATTCCAGATTATCATGTAAGGCGTCAGCCTTAATTGATGATGCATCGTTGCCTGATGAAGGGATGAACTTTTTAGTTGAGCAATTAGATTACATCTATAGAAAAATCAAAGAGATGAACAGCAATCAAACATTTTCCCTGGAAGCCAAAGGAAGAAAAGTATAGATGGAGCTCCTACTATTATTGATCCTTCTGAAATAAGAACAAAAAGAAGTGCAAGAAGATTGAAATCTAGAAAAGAGAAGTCAATTTCGAAGAATCAACAATGTCGCGGATGTGGACGTCGTGGAGTCTCACATGACAACGTAATTGTCCACATTTACGTGATGGGTATGTATGATATGGTTGATTTTAGTTGACATTTTGTTTGCTACTTAATTAATTTTACTGAAATAAATGTGTCAACATATTGATTATCAGATCAAACATAGATGATCCTCCGAACATCGATGACAGTACATATGAAGATTTTGCAGATGGAATACATTTCGACTAGTAAAGTTCATTCATATTGGTGAGAACTTTAATATCTTTGGTCACTTATATATAGAGAATATTTGTGGTTTCACTTTGTATCTCAAAAGAGTTAGTTTGGTGGTTAGATAGTGAGGTTTAATTAAATATTTAATTGGCATGACTTTGTTTTGTTCTTTTAGGTTCTGACAGCTTAAATAATTGACCTTTTTCAGGTTCTAGGATGAGTGGAGAGCATAGCTGGGAATTCAAGCACAAAGTCACAGGAAGTTTATTATTTTGTTACTTCTTTTTTAATTTCAGGACAAGAATTCGATGTTATTAATTATGATTTATAGTTATGAATCTTTTGTAAGTTATTTCTTTTAGAAGTAGGTAGAAATATGTGAACAATTTTGAGTTTGGATACAAGAAGGGGAGTCTGATGTTGATGACTTCAACTTTTAAGAATTCATACCTAGTAGTGTAGTTGATGATTCCAGTGAACCTGCTACTGCTTTAGCCTATAGAATACTGGAAACTTGGAAGACTAAGTGAACTCTCAGTGTAAATTGCCCCTGTTTCTTGTTTGCAGCGTGCGTAGATGAAATTGGATTATTTTTTCTTCAGATAGTTAAATGATTAAATTTATTCGAGAAATGTAGATGGAGATATAAAATTGGCCAAGAGAGAGAAAGAGAGAGTTCATCTGGATGTTGACTCTGCGGATGCTTAGCAGCAGCCTTGCAGAAATTCCATGGCCGTATTTTGTTATTGATTAATTTCACATAAGAAATTTGATTTGCAATTGTTAGTTATTGATGATATGGCAAAGATGAGTTAGTAGAAGCAGTAGTGCAGAATGTGATGGTTTTCTTCTTCTTCTTCTTCTTCTTCATCATCATCATCATCATCATCATCATCATCATCATCATCATCATCATCATATTGGTCTGTTTTATTTTTATTTAGTATAGTTATTGGTTGGATTAAGAATTTGGTATACGTTTAGAGGTAATTATTTTCATGATCGACTGAATTTATTGCTGATACGTAAGCAAATTTTGTAACAGATCATGAGGGAACTATAATTTTCTTATAAGGGAAAATGTTAATTGTTGACTTATTTCTACCAAAGTAGGCAACAAACACGCCTCAATTTCCCGTCTCACCATTATAACGACAGCATATGTTTAGAAACCATTTTTCTACAAAATGAAAAGAATAGAAAACTGACATCAGACATCCATCGTATTTTCTGGAGGAAACTAAAAGAACATTGCCAGTTTATTTCATAAAGTAAAAAGAAGAGAAGGTCTCAAAATCATATCAACCCTCTTCAATTCTAAACTGTGAACTCTAGCTAAACGATGATAAAATCAACCTAATAATGCAAAATAAATAAATGAAAATCATCACAAGTATGAAAATCCGCTCTAGAATTTTCCTCGATCGAACACAAAAATGAAAATCTGGATCTGGAATTTTTGCCAATCGAGCACAAAAATGAAAATTCGGCTCTAGAATTTTCATTGATCGAGCACAAAAATGAAAATCAGCACAACTGTTTCTTGTCCGCCTTCTGCAGGCACATTCCGCGGGATCTCACTGAGAAGTTGTTCTGCATGTGTGGTTAGAATTTATCTTGTTTGAGTTGGGCTCGGGCTCAGGGCCGGCGGACCAGCCGAGCCTTTATTATAATAACACATTCCATGCCCAAATTGAAGTCGACTATTCAGCCAGCTATTGACAAGTTAGGGTACAAAAACGTGTGTTTCAAATAGTGGCGGATGTAGCTAAGGTACAAGGGGGTACACTTGTACCCCCAATTTATAAAAAATAAAATATATGTATATATATATATATATGAGGTATATTTAAATAAATTTATATTTTAGATTAGCATTTACTTAACTACACTTTAGGCCTTCACAAGTAATAAGAAAATCCCCCACCTCTCTTTTACTTCTTTGGGCAACATATTGAAGAAACAAAGTTAGTGGAGTGGTTCTCACCTCCACTACAGGTTTGGCTCTTCCCCCCCCCCCCCCCCTTTTTTTTGCATTTTTAATTCATTATTTTTTTTATATTGTTTATTATTTTTTCCACTCTATCTTAATTTATTAATACTTTAATATTATTTTGGTTGTTAATAAATTAGGTGTTTGTAGTTTATCTTTATATATATAAATGGGTGAAATTGGTTGATTTTGTGATAATTGTAATTGGTCTCTTAAAGTTATTATTATTTTTATATATGATCGTATTCTTATTATTATCTACTACTATTTCAATTTAGGTAATGGTGGGGAATACACCTCAATTAAAGAAAACCAAGGTTATGGTAAAACAATCCGATCTTCGACAATTTATGTTTGTGAAACCTCAAGGAACTTCTTCTACTTTACCGAGAGATAATGACCCTTCTTCGAATGATAGTGAGTCTCCTTTATCTAAACCTCTTAATTCTCCCCAAAATCAAGAAGACACCATGGAATTAGATGTTTCAAGTGGTTTGCCCATAGACAAGGAAGAACTGATATATGATGTTGGACGTATTCCTCATGATCCGGGTAAAAGAATAAACATAATGGATAATCCTCAAAATGAACGGAATGTTGTGAGGATTGCATATATTCTAAAGAAACCTTGTCAACCAAAAAGTCACGACTTTCCTCAAAGAGATATTGGAGGTATGAGCCGATTTAGTGTCTATTGGTTTAAAAAACATGATTGGCTAGAATATAGTATTGAGAAAAATGCAGCATTTTGTTTTGTATGTTACTTATTCAAGAATGAGGTTTGTACTAGAGTGGGAGGAGATGCATTTTTTAATGGAGGATTTAGATCATGGAATCAACCGGATAAATTTGAGAAGCATGTTGGTGGAGTTAAAAGTTCTCATAATCTTGCTTATGAAAAATATGTGAATTTAAGAGACTTAAAAACGAAATTTATTAACCATATCTTTTATGATGCAAGCGATATGATCCAAAGTGAATATGAAACTCGCTGAAAGCTTCACTTACTTGTTTGAGGTTTATTTTGTTCCAAGGGTTGGCATGTCGTGGGCATGATGAAAGTGAAAAATCAAATAATAAAGGAAACTTTCTTAAGCTCTTGAACTCGCTTGCAGGACACAGTGAGGGTGTTAAAAGAGTAACTTTTGAAAATGCTCCAGATAATAATCAAATGACGTCTCCCACAATTCAGAAGGACCTCATTAATTGTTGTGCTAAAGAAACAACTAAACGCATTATAGAAGAGCTTGGTGATGAATACTTTGGTATATTGGCTGATGAGTCAAGTGATGTATCCCAGAAGGAACAATTAACTCTTTGTTTGCGATATATTGAGGGTAAAAAAAAGGAAAGGTCGTTGGAGCAATTTCTTGGACTTGTACATGTAGGTAACTCCACTGCAGTGTCACTTAAAAGTGCAATAATATCTTTGCTTATGGAGCATTCATTGAGTCCATCTAAGATTCGAGGGCACAACATGAAGGGTGAGATAAATGGTCTTAAAACTTAATGAGTGATATTCCAAGTGCCTACTATGTTCATTGTTTAGCTCATCAAGTTCAACTAACACTTGTTCCCGTTGCTAAAAAAACAATGATTGTGGTTGGCTTTTTGAGACACTTGCAAACTTGTTGAATGTGGTTGGAAGGAGTTTCTTGTAAGCGAAGATAAATGATCCGAGTAAGTCAAGCTCAAATAGTGTCTCAAGCCTTGGAAGTTGGTGAACTTGAGAGTGGGTCGGGTTTGAATCAAGAGCTTGGTCTAAAAAGGCCTGGTGATATTCGGTGGGGGTTTCATTATAGAACTCTTTTGAATGTTATTCACTTGTTTCCTACAATTGTTGAGGTACTCGTGATGATTGGGGAGAACGCTTCATGTTCAGAAGATATGGTAAAAGCCCAAGCTATTTGTTACTCATTAGAGTCGTTTGATTTTGCTTTTATGGCAAACTTGATGTTGACCATTTTTGGGTACACTAATGATTTGTGTCTTGCATCGCAAAGAAGGGATCTAGATATTGTTAATGCCATGTCCCTTGTTTCCTTAACTAAGCCAATATTGTAAAAAAACAAGAGATTATGGATGGGAAACTCTTTTGAATAAGGTCACTTTATTTTGCAATAAGTATAAGATTGTTGTTACCAATATGGATGCTCCTTATATGCCACCAAGAAGATCAAGATGTTTTGTTCTAGAGGAGACGAACCTCACGGGTAAATTTATTTCTACAAGTGATTGATTCCCAAAGGGAAGAACTCAATAACCGATTTGATGAGGTTAGTATGGAGTTGCTCTCACATGCATGACTGACTAAAATCCTAAAGATTGTTTTTCTTCTTTTGACAAGGGAAAAGTGCTTAAACTTGCCACATTTTATCAATCTAAGTTTTCCAATATTGATTTGATGGTTCTCGAATGTCAACTTGATGTATTTATTGATGATATGCAAAGAGATGATAGGTTTAGAGATTTGCATGATCTTAGTGCCCTTTAAATGATGCTTGTAGAAACAAAGAAGCACGTGACATATCCAACAATTTAGTTGCTTATCAAGTTGGTGTTGACTCTTCCAGTCGCTACTGCAGGTGTGGAGAGAGTGTTTTCCGAAATGACTTATACAAAGAATAAGTTGAGGGGTAACATGGGTGATCAAATGACATTGTAGATCGCTTCCAAAAAATGAAGCATCGGCGGACTCAGTTGTAACTTATAATTGCAATTTTAAACTTTTATTTGTATATTTGGTCTGTACGACTTTAAATATTACACAATATTTAAATATTAAACTATCTATATATGTGCATATTTTTCTGTTATTTATAGTTTTTATCCCCATTTCTAGAATCCCGGATCCACCATTGTTTGCGGATCTCCGATACTGGGTGGCCGTCAAGAGGGGACGCTGATGAGGCCGGGCCAATGCTAGAAAATGCCCGGAAGTTGGTAATGTTGTTCGCCCAGAAGAAGGGGTGCCAATGAGATTCAGTTCGAATTAAAATGTCCATGTTTTCAACGAGAATGAGAAGCCCCGCTGACATCTGAGAGGAACTTCGGGGTGTTCAAGAGAGATAAGGAGAGAAAAGAGAATGGGTGAGGGAGAGGAAATAGAGTGGGATGCGAAGAATGTAAGGAGAAATAGGAGTGCTAAACGTGTTTAATAAGAAATTAGAAGGAAAAAAATAAAGTAAAGAAAAATATGATGTGACATTCATGTGGTAGTAGTTCCTTATTTTGGTGCGGCTCAATCCTTGTGAGTTCAGATCATCTGTCCCATATTTACGATATCTCAACTTTATCCCACTCCAAAATCGAGTCATACAACATAAATCGGGTCATACAACATAATTCGTGAATCTCGATTACATAAACTATGAACGCTAAACTATGAACTATTGAATTATATACACTGAACCATTAAAACTATGAACTATTGAATTATATACACTGAACCATTAAATCATGAACTATGAATTATGAATCGTGAAATCACAAATTTGGAATATAATATATAACCTAGTCCAATAAAGTCGAACCTTAGACCTTACATATGAAATTTAAACATAAACCATGAATCCTAAACCTAAATTAAATTCACAATTCACTATTCACTATTCACAATACCACCTTATAAGTTCGTAACCGTCTCGGATTTTGTACTGCCATTTCAACTTAAAACTTGCTGCCCAAGATAATTCAGAAGGATATATTAGTACTGCGCAAGATCGTGCGGAAGAAGAATACGCAGTAATGGCGCAAGAACTCAACGAAGCTGAAGAAGTACGCGTAGAAATGGCTGCGCAAGAACTCAACGAAGCTGAAGAAGTACGCGTAGAAATGGCTGCGCAAGAACTCAACGAAGCTGAAGAAGTACGCGTAGAAATGGCTGCGCAAAGATACATTGAAATCGAGGAAGACAGAGGTCAATTTGACACCATCGGAGACTGGTATCCTGAGTGGTCACAACTCGAGACGTTGCTCCTTGGTCAACTTTCTTCCCCCACGGAAGAATCGCCCTCGCTGTCGGAAAAACAGGGGGCTGACATGGCGCCGTCGCCGCCTAAAAAACAAGCTGGTGAGATTGCTATTCTACTGCCGGGCATCTCCAAACTACCGGAGAATTTATATGACTCAGGCTATACAAACCTCACTAATATTGATTTCGCCCCTACTACAATTCACTACAAGCGGTCGTTGAATGAGATACGACGATCGACGATAAAATGGAAACTCATGGACTTAACCGTACTTAAGGTACTCTTCCAAGCCTCTAAGTTCAATTGTTGTCTCGATGGTTGATTAACGACAAAGTGAGTGCTATGGATGGCTGCAAACTACAGATTGAAATTTAAAACTATCCTTAGCGTGCTAAATTGTTACTTGTTTTCCGTTAGATTAGGTTGTTCGTTAGGGTACAAGATTACAATTATGGTATCGATGATTGTCAGTGGATGACTGCAAATTAATCTAGAAAGTAGGTAAATGGATATGATCACACAAAAATGAAATTGGTCGAAATCTTACATTATGACTTGTACGCCGATTGTATTTGAGTTCTGGCTTTATTCTCATTATCTTTTCACGAACACTTGTATCTCTCTTTGTTGAGGATTTGCTTTCACCACTGCCTTATTTTGTTTGTCTGTTCCTTCTTTTCCAGTTTGATGATAAGACGTTTCATGCCGTTATCGAGAAAGGTGCGTTGGATTCGATGACGCCAGCTAACATTGAGTGGGGAACGGGTTACCGCTACTTATGTCAGGTACATGATATCTTATTTCGTAGAGACCTTTAATCTTTACTCGTGATGAGTTTACAGAATATCCTGTTGTGTTGTGTATTATTTATTATCAGGTAAAAAGGGTCCTGAAAGCCAGAGGGAAATACGTCTGCGTAACCTTCGGAAAACCTCATGTTTTAGGTAGTGTTTCTGCTCTAAGTGCTTATATCATGTACCTGAAATCATGCAAATGAAGTTAAAATGGTAGTCGGTAACTGAGCTTTGTTGTTAATCCTTTATCACGCATGTTAGGGGAGTTATATGTCAATCCCACGTAAGTGATTCTCAAGCATGTCACCTGAAGTCTGTTACTCTTGGATGACAAAGCTTATGAGCTGTTGAACCACTTGACTTTTTCTGCACTATTTTTTAACTTCAATTGAGATGTCAAATGCTGTATAATCATAATACATTTTTGGAACCATTTGTTAGTGCACCTTAGGTTGAGTCGTCTGATTCAAACCTTTGCATAACATAACTTTTTACTTATTTATCTATCTTTACCAATGTCATCTTTAGAATACAAACATTATGTCGTTTTCAAATTATTGCTCCATTTAACACACGATGTTATGTTACTAATGAGGCTCCTACATGTTGGTAACGTTTTCAGGTTATCATGTTGAAACTGATATTCTCATTTTATATCCATGCTAATTATGATTGACTTGCTTTGGTAGTTTTACAAGGTACATGCATACTATGTTGGGTTCCCTGAGCAGGAATGACTCTGGAAAAGCTGTTGAGAAACATCTCTTTCAGTTTATTAGGATGTTCCTTATCTACGAAGTTAAATTGCAAGACATTTGAAAGAAATAGCGGCTCAATTTAGCACAGTAATATGGTTGTAAATTACGAGAAAACCAAAATAATGTTTAATAAAAAATTGATAATGATGATGGTGAAGTCATTAGTTAGCCTGGTTGTAGAACGAAGATTCAGCTGTTTGGAACACACTATAGATGATTGAGAAGGTAAAATGAATGAACCCACCCCACCCCTGAAGATATGAAATGTCAAGTGAATCTTTTATATTATAATAATCTTAGTTTTGTTGATTTATTTTTCTTGGTTTCGATCACCAAATGTTTGAAAATTTGGTGTACCCAGTAAGCTATTGACTGGTAATTCATTTTGAAAGATGTTGGTGCTGGATTCCTCACCACTTAGTCTAGGCATTGAGCGTTTGTAAAACTAAGAGCTTATTCTATTGACTTAAAAGATGCTGCATAAAGAATATATACATAGTGCCTTTTCTTTCTATCATTGATGTTGTTCCTTTGATGGTTGTTTTTCCACGGCATGTGTCCAGCACATCTCTGTTCCTATGAATAGATTCAGATTCTCATTTCCCCACATCTTTCTCAGATCTACTTTTCGGAGTATTCCGCTTTGGGTGGACCATGGAAGTGCATGAAATTTGTTAAGAAGCATTACTCAGGGAATTAAAACAGCCAGCTTTTATGATTGTTGCCAAGAAGATTCGTTCTGGAGCTGTGGGTGATATAACAGCATGGATCAGTGAGTCTCATAGTACTAAGGTAAACCCACTTTTTTAGTTGGAAAGGTTAAGTTGAAAAGGTTAAGTTGATTAGATCACTTTTTTAGGACGCTATATTTTCACTAATCTCAATTTTATATTGGTTTTGGGTATGACAAAGCATCTTGTTGAGTCCATAGCAAGGGAAAGACGGACGCGTTTGAAATACCGTGACAACTTTAATCTAGTGTACTCGCTTGAGGATGTACTACTTGGAGCACAAGGAGATGTTTCCTTGCTTAAACGGGATCGTTGCTTTAAGCTCTGCTTAGGAAAACCTGGCATCTCATCCATTTTCAGCTATAAATGTAGGCTTATGGATTCTGAAAGATTCACCCAAAATATCTTTGTTATATGTCTTGCTGGACAGGTTAGTTTCTCAATGGCTGTTTGTACTTTTTAGTTGAGAGTCCATAAAATAAATTATCATAATGAGGTATATCTTTCATCCTTTTCTCGATCAGCATAAATCAAGATTCCCCAACCAAGTGTATGAAGCTGATTTCTCATCAGAAGATGAAAATGTGTCTTATCTTATGTCGCTAGGGGTTGCGAGATTGTTGATGGTAAGTCTTCATAATAATTTTCAACTAACATAATTATTTTGTTTTCGTCCTCCACGATAATTTTCAGTTATATATTCGTTTGGTTTAACTATAGGTTTTTCTAGATTCTTGCACGTCTGATATATGCAAGCATTGTATACAGGTTAAGATCGAACTTTTCTTTTTCACAGTAGGGAAATCTTAAAGTGAAACTGATAAATTGTCATATATATATTATGTTAGGACGATCTTATACCTTTAATAGAACCATTTGTCCCGGAATATGCTGGTGAGAGATCTCAACTGCGGTATGTATCTCAGATTTGATCACCGTATACGTATCATATTTGTTTTAGGCTCCTTTCTTCTTCTAGCCTTGTTATCATCAACTTACACTGTATTCTACCTTATAAACTTGTTCATCCTTTCAAAACTGCAATTCTTACTCCATTGACAATTATGAAGCACTCACTTTAACTAAAATTGCAGATTCGTGCTTCGGGAGGACAATACACGGAAAACAACCGTGCACAAGGTTAAATGGGTCTCGGCAGGTATAATTGTTTCTGTAAAGGATCTGACGTATGATGATGGGCTCACCCGTCGTCTTATATATCAACGAAATTCAAATACAGTGCAAGCCGAAGTTGGTTTATCTTTGACAGGTAAGTATATGTCTCTATTTATATTTTTCAGTTTTAGTCCTTATCATTCATGCCCCATGATCAGTTTTTCTTTGTCTTTTTCATCTTGGTTGTAGCAAGTGGTGAGGTGGTAGTTAACCACCAAAATTTAGAAAGTCCTTACGATAATGCAGTGATATATATAATACTGCTGTCCTCGATTTTACAAGTGTTTACCTCAGCGGTCAGTCGTCTACTCTCCTTAAAGAAACAGCCTACTATCAATTTTTTTATTGCTTGCGCTTCCAAAAAAAGAAACACATTGAATTGATGATGGTGCATTTTCCTCCTTTCCAGCCCAAATCACTGATAATTGGTTTGCGAGGAGGAATACTTCCCATGCATATGAGGAAGTGCCTACCTGATGTGAAGCTTGTAGAGGTGTGATAAATTCTAAATCTCTATTGTGCTCAATTTTTAGTTGTCTTAATTATTCTTATGCATGTGATAGGTGATTGAGGAAATACCAGAGCTTTTAGATCTGGCTAAAGAATGGTTTGGTTTCACAGACGTCGAGGGCTTAAAGGTAACACTTTCTCTTTTGTATTTTCTAAAGCAACACTTATTCTTTTAGGCCTCGTTTACTTCGGGGGATAAAGGAGGATAACCCAGGATAATATAATTTTATCCTGACTTATCCGACGTTTACTTTGGCAGATTTTTTATCCCGGGTTATCCACTTTACCCGGGATAACCCGGGAAATCCAGGATAAAACATGGGATAACTATCCCACCATCCCCCTTGGATAACTTATCCTTAGTTGTAGGATAAGAATTTTAATTCTAATTCTCATTATGTTTTCTTCTTTCTATTAATTTTTTTAATCATATACAAATATAGAAATTAAATTATTTAGTAAATATTTTGTAGTTTCAGTTTATAATTTAAATATTTTATTTTATTTTTCAAAAAAAAAAATTTGAAATAGATTTTTTTTTTTTTCATTTATAATGTGATTTGCCTGTATAATAAATTAAATTAGTTATCTATAGTTTGACAGCATATTGTATAAAAAACTTAAATTAAAGATAAATAATTATTTGTTGGTTGTTTATGTGGATTAATTATTAGTGTATTTGTGCTACAAATTAAAGTTAATAAACTTAGAATGTAGTGCTATTGTTACTCACTAAAAACTTTTGAAAATTTCTTGACTATTATTTTTGAAATAAAAATTTAGATACTTTGGATAAATATAAACGTTTCTCATAAAATAATAAATATAAATATATATACACTCATCCTTTGTACAAGATGATCAACATGACCTACATACATGGATACTAGAGATATTCTTACATTAAGAAAAAAAAATGATATTATGTAACTTACCCAATTTTTTTTAATATTTTTCATTGACTCTTCTTTTATTAATATACAACTTTTCATCTCTTATTATATATTAATTGTAATATTTTATTATATTAAAATTCTTATTATTTATTAATTTAAATTTACAAACCGTGCATCGCATGGGGGATACTGCTAGTTTTATTGAAGATTCGAACACTTCTTTCGCATTCTTCGTCCCCCTTTTAAGAAATCACTGATTTATCAATTCGGGAAAATAAGAAGGGAATGGTAGAAAACCCATCTTTTCTATCTTTGTTAATCAGTTATTACAAATATACCCCCACTACCCTAATTGATATTCACTAAAGTAAACATAGGAAAAAGATAAAAGTTATCCTTATCCATCCTTTACGCGGAGAAGTAAACGTGGGATGATTTCTCCAGATTATCCTTATCCTACTAAATTATCCAAGGCAAGAGGATAAGGATGTTATCCTTATACGCCGAAGTAAACGAGCCCTTATGGAAATTTCTATTGTTGTTGTCACTGGCCTAATAAAGGGACTTTTAATTGACTCTAATATCTGCATATCTGTTGGCTTCTCAAAATTGTGTCTCTGCTAGAGTTTGTACTTATTCTATCGAATTCCTCTCCAGGTGCATATTGGTGATGCGCTTGACTTCGTCAATGATAAAGCAGCTTCTGAAGCAGATGACGAAAAAGTCGACATCCTTGTAATTGATGTCGACTCAACAGATACACGGTACTGTCGACTCTAATCATATCATTATTTATCACTTAATTAGTTCTTTTCTTGTTACTTGTCATTTGATTCACTCTCACTCTACTCTTACAGCTGTGGTTTGACCTGTCCTCCCATGCCTTTCATTTTGGAATCTTTTTTTTCGGCTGCAAAAGGTTCGCTCAGTACACGAGGTGGTGTCTTCATTATGAATTTAGTCTCGGGGTCCCAGGCTTTGAGAACGGAGGTTTATACAAGACTAGATAGGGTGAGCTATAGAAAAAAGAAGGATATAAGTTTACAGCTGCTTGAGTTTACCTTAAATTTTGACAAGTTTCATATCATCTTTATATTTATGTGGTTGCAGGTTTTTGGCAAAGGTCACATCTTTATCCTCCAGCTAGAGGAAGACATAAATGATGTCGTGTTTGCTTTCAAGACAGAGTCTCCACTCAACAGGGATCAGATTTTTGAAGCTCAGCGAGAAACTGAGCAAATTATGAAGAGCAGCGTGAAGGATAAGTTGTCTCAAAAGAGAAGGAGAATATTCAATCTCACACTTTAGAAAAACTAATGTTTTTGTTTTTCTTTTTATCAGTGACAGCAGCATACAAGCTCCACTTATAGCTCTGTTTTTACATGTTTACAAAATTGAAAACTAGATTAGTTGAAGTTTACAGCGTGACCTTATAATGTTGATAGTCGAATGAAGAAAATTTTGGATCTAGCTGGTACGTAGGGTATTCGCTTTGATTACTGATTTACTGCCTTATTCTAGTGGGGAATTTCAAAATAATATTAGTTGAAGATTAGTTGCCTTATCATATTAAGGATATAATTAATCAAAATGAATAAGATTTGACATAATCTCTTGATTTAGTCTTGTGACATTCTGTTCTAATAATTTCCATAAAATATGTAACCATTCAGGGCTGGTTTACTTCTGTCGCCGTGATATCACAAATGGGCCGGATGGTTGATAACCACTGGTCTTTTCAGGTGATTAGCCCAAAAATATCCAACCCATGCTTGGGTTGATTACAACTAATCCTACCCCAAGCCCAATGCAATACTCATGTTTATGAGACGTGATATCAACCGGTAACAGCCGTTGTTGAAGTAAGAAAGACTTATGCCCTCACTAAAAAATTGGCATTCCTCTTCGAGGGTGTAAAAATACGTCACTCTCGTGCCCTATCGCCTCCCCCGAACCCTAATGGCTCCTACCTTCGGCTACTGCAAGGTAACCCCTGAAACTCTCAACTTTTCGTCTTCTGAGTCCTGTAACACCATATCCTTCAATCTAGGAACTAATTTTATTGTGGCTTTCCTATAATATATATGTTATATTTGGAGGTTTATGTTTTGATTTTCTGTGTGCTTTGGGTTTTTTATATCGAAAATGATCTTTGGGCAGGTTGCCAAGACAAAAACAAATAATGGAAAAAAGTGAAAAGTCTGCTACACCCCTACTCATTTTTAATTTTTACTATTGAAGCCACTATTTTAATTTGGTTCTTAATTTCAAAATTTTGGGTTTGAATTTGAACTATTTGTCCACCCGTTTAAAATCTAGATAAATATGTAAAATTAAACATTACTATATGATTATGGAAAAAAAGTAGAAGCTACGTCATACAGCTTCAAATTAACATAGTGAAGGTTTTGAGAGAACTACAAAATAAAAACATAAAAAAATTGATTCGAAGATAAAAATTACAGATTTCGAAAGACTTCTTTGTAAACTACATTTACAGCTGTGTTTATATGTATCTTCTCATCATCACAAATCATAACTTTCAGGCTGTTATGATTTGTGACTCTGGAGAATGCAACATATAATTGTTCGTGGCTGAACACTGTCTTCTTGAGGAAGAGACCAATATTTGTTAGGGATTGACCTCGACTTTTGTTGATAATCATTGCATAGGAAATCCTCAAAGGGAACTGTCTTCGCTGGAATTCAAAAGGTATCTTGTCATTCGATGGCATCTTCGATAATATCGGTGTTAAGGCAACTTGGCCTGCACTTGCTCTAGTCATAATCTTTGCTTGCAAAACATGGATACCCAATCGAGTCAAAATCAATCTCGTTCCATTGCACAATCTGAACATTTTACTGAGTTCCAACTTTCAATTTCAGCTCATGATTTGCTACACCCAAACTTTTTATTGAGTTCAAAAATTCTGGAGTATACACATTGCTCATAACATCCGTAGTTAAAAATGACTTTCTTGCTGAATCTGAGCTAAAATATGACCGTTCTTCTCCATTGTTCTTCTCGATCATGTATTGGTTGATGGAATCAACAACATCAAGAGTTGGTGCTAATATAGCTCGTTATTGAAGATATCCGGGATCATTAATTCTCTCAGACAAATTAGGATAAGTACTTTGTACAATCGTTGCAATTGGATCTTCTGAAACTTTAAGTAGCATGTCTTCTGGAATTTCAATAGTGGATGAACCTTCTACATCCTCACCTAATGTTCCATCTCCTATTGCTGAAAGCCAATCCGAGAACTCCTTCAATGTGGAGTTTTAAACTTCGGAAGAAACAAACTGTAACCTCATGTTTTTTGTTAGACGTAGTACTTCACATGTATTCCAAATATACGAAGAATTAATGGTGGCATTAACAATATCCTGTCTTCATCCTTTTGGAATAACAAGAAGTATTTGTCTATAATATCCTCCAAAACGATTGTCTTTCCACCAAAAGGTTTTGTTCCATTTGCTCGATCAACATCTTTCATAATGTCCTTTAAACTTTTGTCCATAGCTTGGAAACAAAATTTGTCCATCATTGGAGCTTCATCCCTAATGATTATCTTTGACTTCACAATCAACTCATCAAGCTCACCACCTAATTTTATGTTGCAGAATGAATCGTGATGTGGCTTCAGTGGAATCTTGAAACGGGAATGTGCAGTTCTTCGCCCCGGTAAAAACAAAGATGCTCTACCACATGATGCAACATTGAGCACAATATCACCCTTCGATCCAATGGCTGCAGACAAAGTTTTCCAAACAAATGTTTTACCTGTACCACCATATCCATACAGGAAAAAAACTTTACCTTTGTTGAAAGTAGACAATTCCATTATTTTATCGTATACAATTCTTTGTTCTTCAGTCAATTTAGGCAGTAGTTGTTGTAGCTCCTCAACAAAAACTTTCTATCATATTGCAGATCATCGTGTAACAAACTATTTTATGACGTTGAAAGATCATCGGAATCCGGAAGTGGCATTACTTCAAAGTTCTTCAAACTTCTCCCCGATCTTCGCAATAGTTTGTCGATCTCAATGAGTGCAACATTCTTGATTTGTTGTTCAACTAAAGTTAAATCTGAATTTATTAATAAACAAAGATTTGATATTATTATCACAGGAATATATTTTTCCCTATAATACATACTATTTGCAACAATGAAGATAGTAACATAAAAAAAACGCATACCTTTATGATGGAATAACTTTCGCTGCCTATGTAATATATCGCTAGCATACACTCCCAACATTTCTCCCAAACATACTCTGGTCTTCCCATACAATGTTCAATTAGTAAGAGTGGCGAACATTGTACACAGTGCATGTGCATATGCCTAAAAACTTACTTCATTGATGCCATCAATGTACTCACTGTAATCTTCTAAAAGACCATATGCGTAACTCGCATCCCGATATGAATCATATTGTACTTCATGAGAAATTTTCATGTCATCATGACACTTATCTCCACGAATGACATTTATCAAGCATCTTAAATAGTAAGTATCTCCAACTCCAGGTGGTACATAATATGCTCTTCCTAGAGACAGACCCTTTGTTTGAGGAATCCATTCAGTAGATCTTGCCTCCACACAAAATGTTGAGGAAATTCTGGATAAGTGTTTGTTTCCATGTGGGTAATCAATATTTGCTTGAAACCAAGCTTCAAACTTTGTTCGTTTACATCTGTGATGATTAAAAACTGACATAATTTGACTTGTCTCTTAAAAAATGACATTCTGCTCACCTGGTAAGTGAAAGCTCAAGTGCTCAACCAAAGGATCTCTGTAACAAATCTCAAAACCAAGGATTCTCCACATAGCTTCGAAAAGAGATATGTATCTACAGTCATAGTACATTTGAACCTCGTCGATAATCTTTCCAGATTGTTCATCATTTTTGCTCTTAAAAAATTAAGCAGTTGCACAACCACATCCTTTGTTAATGTTTTTGAACAAAAACTTAATTGACCTCGATTGATTGCACCATTCCATGTTCATATGTGCTCTATATCTAAGTAATAAATACCGATTATGAGGGACAATGAATGTGTTGTCTATATGAACGCCATTCTCAACAATCGTTCTTCCATCATTTCTTCTCCTATACACAAGACATCCTTAGTCACAAAATGTTGTATTTTCTACAAACTCCTTAGGATAGAATTTAGTGCATCATTTCTCAAACATGCTTGGCCAATTCTTATTGGCATTGTCACACGGTCCATGCATCATGTGGCTGACAATTGCTGCGTAATAATTAGGATCAATATCTATATCGGGTACTTCAGCTGAAATAATCCTGTCTATGTCATTGGGAGTTGGGTATCTATCTTCTGCTGCTAGAAATAGTAGTATGTGTGCATGTGGCCACACTTTTGAAATTCAACCTTTTAAACCACTATATAAAATAAAGACGACAAACATATCAAACTAAATATGTACGTATAAACATGTGATGCATGTTGAAAAATATATAAAAAACATGGAATTTAAAATTAATATATAAAAATAGTTTGTTACCTGCTTTAACACGATCGAACACCCTGTTCTCTCTGAAATCCTTTATCAGACCGTCCAACTTCAGTTTAAAACATGATAGACAATATTAGGGCGATCTTCAGGTCTCAAGCCTCTTGAATCCAAGTGGCGTGTAATCTCAGGCCATGTCAATGTGATGAACAAATCTAGGTATCTTGCCCATCCAAAAATCATCATTGCTTCTTAGTAGTTTTGAATCATGTAATGTGGACTCCTAGTATATAAAGATGGCAAGATAAGAATCGAACCATGAAGAGCCAAATCTGTCTCGCCCCTTAAGAAAGCATCTGCTAGTCCTCTGTACATTTCGCATCGTAGAGTCTTTTGATTGTTCTGTACCCATGACAATCGAAAGGATTCTATAATGGTGTACCCATCGACTATTAATTGCTGAGTTAATCTTCTAGAAGACAGTATTAGACAACCTTCAGTTTTAAACAAACTTGGACACTTAACTGTTACATCTTTATTGCCTATACCTGGTTTATGTTCTTCTTGTGAACTTACTAAAAGCGAAAGACTGCCATTTGTGTTTAATTCTAAGCAACCTTCGCATATGTTGGATCTGGTTCACTGCGATTTGTGGTGACCAACCCCTATTTGCTCCATTAGATTATTTATACTATGTGATATTTGTTGATGATTTTTCACGATTTACGTGGCTCTATCCGCTCAAGCGTAAATCTGATTTCTATGATGTGCTAGTCAATTGTTATGCATTTACTCGTACCTTGTTTTCTCGTTCTATAAAGGTATTTCAGAGGATGGTGGAACGGAGTTCACCAATCATTGTATGCATGACGTCTTTGCTACAAATGATATCCATCCATCTTATATCTTGCCCTCACACGCCCTCGCAAAATGGTCGTGCTGAGCTTAAACACGATCATCTTACTGAAACAGGTCTTGCTGTGTTATTTTATTCCAATGTTCCTGCTCATTTATGGGTTGAAGCCTTCAACAATATTACTTATATCATCAATCGTCTTTCATCTCCGTTACTTCAGAATCTGTTGCCTTTTGAGCTTCTCTTTAACATTGAAACACCCCCTACTAGTGGAGTGTCACTTCTGCTAATTCTCTAGTGCTCATCGCAACATAACATAAATTCTCCTTAAATTTTTTCCTTCTTCTTCTTCTTCTTTTTTTTTTTTTTTAAAACATACTTTTAAGAAATTTTGGAATAACTTCAACTTTCTCAAATCCTGAATTAACTAAAACATTGCTCGAAACCAAATATCAAGTTCTAATAATAAATAAAACATAAAGAACCTTCAGAAAATACAACTAGCTAAGTAAAATTGTATGTAAGTCACCCCAAAAACAAAGACTTGCAAACTTAACAAATTAAAAGATTAATAAAAACAATAAGTAATCTTTCAGGACCAGTTTCGAGATTCTGTCGTCACTATCATTGCACACCACCTTGCTTCCTTCTAACTCATCTTACCCTTGCCTTTATCTGCAATATGAGGTAAAATAGAGGTAAAATAAACTATAAGCATTGCTTAGTAAGTAGCATCATAATCTCACAAAACCTTTCTTTTTATCTCAACATAACTCCTTTGTAAACTTTAATAACTCCACTTATATATATATATATAATAATAAAAACTATTTGGGCCCGGACTTGGTACCAATGCGCGCAACTCCATTAAGACCCAGGGTAGCTAGCCACTGAATCCAAATGGAGCAACTCAAACTCATAGGGCGGTCTCGTGCCCTAACTCATAAAATGGGTGATCTCGTACCCATAGCTACTTGTGGGCGGTCTCGTGCCCAGGTACCAGTCCATATATATATATATATAAATAATAATATACTTTTCCAAACTTTATCTTTACACAATATAAATAAACTCATATTTGCACACAATACTCATACAGCTTCAATACGTAAATTAATAAAACAAGCAAGCCTTGACAAATTAACACGTACAACAATCCAAGTAAACAATCATACCAGTTACTCAACAAATAAATCTACTTCTCAAATAATACAATTCCTCATATTGCAGGTAAAAGATGTACTTACCTCAAAGTTCAAAGCTCAACAACACAAAATCTTTTAACACGTACTAAGCTTCCTCAGTCTAATTTAAATTATAAAGATTGATAAATAAATTGAACATGAATTTATTAATCTAACGCTAAAATACATGAAGCACTAATATACTACTGAGGCAATTGCTTATCAATTAATCCAATTTCATTAGACAAGTTATAACTCATATTAAAACACATGTGGACTTATACACTGCTATAATTTAATACATTAAATTTAGAAGTAATCATTACTATTTTCCATGCTTCTGAAATTTACACACAAGAAAGATGATACAACCTGTTGTTATGTTCCAGAAATTAATAACTTAGCATAATTAATAGTATTTTATATGATTCTCTAGTGTAAGCAAATTGCTAGAATTAAAGAAAAGAATTATGCTTGTGATATACAATTCCATAGAAAACTTAACATTGTTTATTCAAAGTGAAAAACAATTAATTCCCATCTACTGTACCATCTCCGATCCACGCGAAATTAAGAAGAATACAAAATTGTGTAACAGATTCTTAATTTTAAAGTCGAACGCACTTAACTCCCTAAAAGTTTTAATTTTTTTCCTAAACATACAATCATGATTACGTCACTTATAATCCCTTCATCCATTCCTCTTAAACTTATGAATCAGACTACGCAACTACAAGAATTTAATCAACTACTTCTAATGCTACATCATACCTGTTACTCGTAGGAAATTCCGTTTGTCGTAGGAATTACTCTCTAGGGTTCTTTTTCTCTTCTTTCTCTTTTCTTTTCTTGGCCGTTAGAATTTTGGGAGAACTGCTTTGAAGTATTTATCTTTTGCTTCTCCTTAGAATAAGCGAAATTAAAACACGTTTCCCACTTTTAAAAGGGTTCCTAGTCCACCTCAACTAATAAATATATATATATATATATATATATATATAAGTTATATCTAAAATTTATAAACCAATGATATAAATATTTTTTTTAATATAAATAAAGAAAAGACAAGGTCTTCTATTTTACTAGTGTCCTAAAATTTGTCAAAGTCTAACATGAACAATAAAATCATTATACTCTCCCAATAGCACACAAAACCATATAAATAAATTCAGGTATCACACACTTATTACACCAAAAATCATAATAAAATATGACCACATAGATGCACGTATAACAATCACCTTTGAAAAAAATTGGGATGTTACAAACATTTCTCTAGAATATGGAAATTTCCATCCCTTCGGCTGTCGGGTTTTCCCATGTCTTCGGAGCTACACGTCAAACAAGTTTTTCTCCTCGAAGTCTTCCATGTGTCTTCCTTGGTTATAACAGTCAGCATAAACGGTTTTGGTGCTACGATCCGACCACCTCCCGCCTCTACATCACGCATCATGCTCGCTTGATGAAGCTCATTTTCCATATTCATCATCTTTTTAGTCCACTTCTCAGCCTTTGTCGGTCTTTCAGTTCTTGGAGCCTACTTTGCTGGCTCCTGTCTTTTCTGACTCGGTTTCGTAGCTCCCTGCCTCGACGCTCATCACCCATCCCTGTGTTATATGTGACCAAGCTGACCCTCCTACAGCTCATGGTTTACCACCACCACCAGACCCTTCTACCGGTCCAGCTCCGGCACCTGACCCGGCCAACGCACCAACTGCTGCTCCCTTGCAGCACCATCATCCGATGATAACTCACGCCAATGCAAGAATTTTCCGCCCTTGCCATGTTGCCGACTATGCTCACACTGGTCTTCTCACTGCCCTTCTTTCCACGAAGGATCCTCGCAGTTTCAAGTCCGCTGCCAAAAATCCACTTTGGCTTCAACCTATGCATGATGAACTCGATGCTCTCCGTTGAAATTCCACATGGGATCTTGTTCTCTGTCCCACCAACACCAATGTTGTAGGGTCTAAGTAGGTCTTCCGGACCAAATATCTCTGTGACGGTACTGTTGATCGGCATAAGACCCATCTCGTCGTCCAAGGCTTCACTCAACTTCCAGGTTTTGATTATGATCTCACATTCAGCCCTGTTATGAAGGCCTCTATAGTCCGAATCGTTCTTGCAATTTTTGTCTCCCGTTGTTGGCCTCTTCACCAGTTGGATGTTAAAAACGCCTTTTTAAATGATATTCTTTCCAATCCTACCTATTTGGAACAGCCTCCCGGCTTCGTTGACCCGCGTTTTCCATCTCATGTATGATGCCTTCGGAAGGCGCTCTATGGTCTCAAGCAAGCCCCTCGGGTATGGTTTCAACGTTTCAGTGATTATCTTCTTCGCCTTGGTTTTTGTCAGAGTTGGGCCGCCACATCCCTCTTTACTTTCCAGAATAGTTCCTCTGCTCTTTATTTACTTCTCTATGTTGACGACATCATTCTCACAGGTAACTCTCCTGCACTACTGTCTCGTTTTATTTCCAGCCTTCACAAGGAATATGTGATTAAAGATTTGGGTCATCTTAGTACAAAGGGTGGTCTTTTTCTTAGTCAGGCGAAGTATGCTCACAACATTTTTTCTAAGGCCCAACTCTTGGAGTCTAAATGTGTTTTTACTCCATTGGCAGCCGGCCATCAGTTTTCCACCGATGATTCTCCATTTGAAGATTCCACTCGTTATATCGTTCTTTGGTTTGTGCCTTATAGTATCTCACTATTTCATTCGCGAACTCGTCTCTTCGGGAAAATTGATCACTCGGTTTATTCGATCTGAGCATCAAATCGCCGATATCTTAACAAAAGAGGTTGTCTCGTCCACTTTTTGAGTTTTTTTCGCTCCAAGCTACGCATTGGCATGAATCCCTCTCTCCACTTGTGGAGGGTTGATAATATAGTTACATAAATATCTCCTATGATTTCTTTCCTTGTATATAGGAGATCTTGTATATCATGTATATTTGTAATTCTTGCATAACTCTGTATATATTGATTAGACAGAAGACCACAAGATGTGTCAAATATTATCTCTGTCTTTACAAAAACAATAAGCAAAAAATTATATTGCCCTGACTCTTGTCCTTTTCTTCTTAGCTAACCTGGACGTATTTGTTAGTGAAATATCATCTCTATATCCATCTTCTCATATGGGAATATTAGAGGGTATTCTAACCCAAGATAGGAAACATGTAACTCAGCAATGCTTTTCAAGAAACCACATTTTGACTCAACAGTGATGTCTCTATCTCTGAGTGCTTCATCAAAATCCCTTACAACCAATGCCGTTACTTCAGAAACTGTTGGAGGATTATACGTCCTCGCATCCTTTTCTCTTCTGCCAAGAAGCTTATGTTTTACATTCCCATAAGTACCTTGGTCAATCTTATCTCTTGCCATTCAGAAAGATTGAACTAAAGTGTTGTTAGTGTCAAGAGTATCCTTAAGTTGCTGGACAATTTCGGGATCAAGATTATTTCGAACTATTTCTCGACCTAAATTAATTTTGTTGAAAAAAATTAAAATAAAACAAAATGACATATAGTATATGTTATGTAAAATTGTATGGAGATATATTTAGAACTGCAACCTAACATAATTAACTTTGTTTATTACTTCATTCTCAGTGTCATAGATATATAGTTGAGTAAATTTGGGAGTTGCATCTTCGTTTGGCATCAAACTTTCTATCATGTGATAATTTTGACCATGTAGCTTGAAAATAGGCGGAGAATTACCAGTGTTTGGTGAATTATAGATCTTGCCACTCATTGATGTAAATGAAAACATACTATTGTACGAACGTATGTTCTTTATGAAATGATTGCTCTTTGGAGTTTTACTACTAAGAAGATCAGAAAAAATTTGTGGACGTTTTCTCATTCGAGGCATTTTTATTTTCCCTTGCATGAAGCATAGTGAAAACTTTGGTATATTTCCCTTGTAAAATGATTTAAGTCACTCAGCATACCAAAAACAAAAAGCTCCACAATACTCACATTTGTGCTCAACATCACCAATATCCCAATATTCTATTAAAATATATTTATACAAATAATTAATAACATTTATAATAAAGTAATTGTTTCTATAATAAACAAATAAAACGATAGCAAAGATATAGAACCTGTTGAAGTATCATTGACCGAAACATGATCTTGATTTGCTCTTTTATCTTCATTTGCAATATAGGTTGCAGATTTATTGCATATTGGTAATATATGGTAAGTTTATTTCAATATACATAAAAAACTATTGATGAAAAAAGAGAAGAAAAGAAATGATCATACCTTGTGCTCGCAAATATATTTACTTGATCATCTTTTTTATCTAAAGGAGATGAAATAATTAATATTAATATTTAAAAAAAATTAATACAATATTTATTACACTGTTTTTTGTAATATAAAGTTACCACGTGGAATACGTTGCAACTAATCCATCAATGGTTGAAGTTGTGAGTCTCCTGTTACGACATGACAAAAAAACATAAAAATTGATTTAAAAATCTATTCAAGTACATAGTACAATGACATTTTATTTTTTAAGAAAAGGTTCGTAGGAAAAGGAAATAGAGGTGTCATTAGGAGTAAATAGGATGATTTTATTAAGTTTTAATAAACATAAAATATTAACAATTTAGTAGTTCAATCTGCGAAGAAACTAGTCTTGTTGCCCTTCACACAACACACACTTTGCACGAAATTAGTTTTACATTCTTATTATTTGCATTCTCGGAAGATCTACAAAAGTTGCGGTTGTTCTTTGTGTTCTTGTGAGGAATCTGTTGTAAGCAACATACCTGAGATTTATCCTGAAAAAAAGGTGCCTAGTTTTTGTGTTTTTAGTTTCCTGATTCTGTTGAGATGATTGTTGGCTATTTGGATTTTAGGGTTTAAAACACAAACAAGTTCTTTCTGCTCTGTTTGCATGCTGGATAAGTTCAATTTATGTGGATCCCTTGTGTTTGTTAGGTTAACGATTTAGTTGGGTTATGTTATGTATTGGTTTTTATCATTGTCCTGTTGTATTAAATGATTGCCAACTGTACCATTTTAGTAACTTTGATTTTCTAATAGAAGAAATTCTTTCATGTAAAACCGAAATAAAAACTCATAAAATGTAATTAAGATTGTTTATGCCTTAATAAACCCGCTATGTAGAAGAAAAAATTAACTTAAATTGGTATATATTAATTCGTAAAATTAACCAAATTGACATTTTTTTTTTTAAATTGGTATTTATATACGCTAAATTGACAGTTTCCATAGGTTATTATTTAGATAAACCAATAAGGTTTAGGTTTAGGTTCAGATTTATTTTAGTTTAGTTTAGACCAAATTGACGTCTTTTAAACTAAGAATTCAACATAAATTGGTAACTATATACTCTAAATTAACAGTTTCCATAGGGTATTATTTAGATAAACTAATATATTGGACAATGATAAATTTAGATCCCTACATGTGTTAAAGATGTCCCATCCCTTAAATGTAGTCGTCTATTCGCAAGCCTTAAATAACTTTATAAAATATTCACCAAGTTTGTTATACGTTTCGGGGTAAGCCTCACTTTACAAATAAGTATACTCTACTTTATGTAGCTTTGTCCAACTCAATAGTTAAGGATTTTTCAGTGGTATAACGTTACCTTATCGCGTAAACATAGATACCTCCGTTAACGCGCAAACATACAATTCTAAATTTACCAAATATTTAATGCAAACTCTCCCACTTTTTTTAGATGCCTCACAGTGGGGGTTCAGGCGGTCAAGGTAGGGTTAGGTCCGCACGGGCAGCAATAAGGGCCGTGTGGACCCGGAACTCTGAGAAAGAATTGATCTGTTTGTGCCTCCTAGAGTGGGAAGCGAGCGGCCTTATGTCGGGTCGGTTCTCTGATACCACGCTTACACGCATTATGAATTGTCTCAATGGTCGGTATGAAGGGCTAACGTACAACATCACAAACATAGACAATAAGTTGAAGAATTATGAGCGTTGCTGGCGCATGATGCAGGAGCACAAATACAAATCGGGTAATGAGTGGGACCCCCGTGAAGGAGACAATAGTTGCTGAGAAGGAATATCTGGAAGACCTTTGCAAAGCAATTAACTTTTTCAATCTTTAACAATTAAATTTACTTCATTCGCACTAAATATTTCAAGGAGAACCCTAACATATTAGACATTAACGGGTCTTGAATCTAAATGCATGCAAAAATCCTATGACTATCGTGGATCTATCCAGAATGTTGTCCAAATTGGGAGAAACGCGAGGACATGTGGCAGGGGACAACTGCTCTTGGGGATGAAGCCTTTTCATCCGGAGCGGGTCTTCATGCGGGGAACCGAAATGGTGGTGGGGCACCGAAGAGGGCTAACTACAACGCGTTCAACTTTATGGGTCCCTGATAGGCTCTAATCCTAACCCTTAATTATCACAAGTGTATGGGTGTAGGTGTATATTTTAGTGGAAGTAAGGTCGATCCACAGAGAATAAGTTTACGTAGTTCGATACCATAATTATCTAGGATTAGCCTAACTAGACACTGGAAATTTGGAAAGATTGATTAGTTACTAAACTATATTGCATAAAAACTATTAAATGAATTAATTAACAAAAAGATATTTCCAATGTATCCTAGGGCGTCGATTTCAGGAATTACTCTAATGAATGATTAATTTCTAACTTATAACCTTTTAAACCAGTTTTAATATCTATTAGGCCGCACTTAATTAACTTAACCCTTCTCTTGAAGCGACTAAATCGTAGATTGAGTACAACAATTACTCTCTCAAGTCAATTAATCCTAACAACTCCTAAAAGCCCCTTAACCCTTGCCTACGCAGTCATAAACAACTACGTTATACGTCGTACGTCTATTAACAACTCCCCCTTTCTCAAAGCGGAATTGTTAAACGATTAGACTAAGCTTAATTGATCAGATTATGCTCAATCATAAAACAGGAACAAACACATAGATAGATAACAAAAACTGGACTTTATAAATTAAAAGATTACATCAAACGTTGTTGTAAAACCCTACTCTCTAACCCTAGGACATGAGTAGTTAGCTTACTCATGCCTAGTATCAAATCAATACAAGAATTTAAAGAAAACTTTTTAATGAAATTAAAAACTAGACAAGAAATAATTAAACGCGAGTAGTCGGCTCTTCGATCTTCGTCTCGTCTTGCTCGTCAATCCTTGCTCTCACGCCTTCTACTGCAATGTATATAAAAGTATGAGATCCTCCTTCAAAACTCGAGCTTGAACCTGTATTTATAAGTTGGGGATGAAATCCTTAAGAGATTAGGATCAAAATCCTATTAAAAATCAGATTCATTTAGGAACATAATTTGGCGCGACCGCGTTCACAGCTTCCAACTCTTTAACCAGGCTTCTTTTGGCGCAGCCGCGTTGCCTTTCGGTGCGGTCGCGTCAACCTTCCATAAACTGCACAATTTAGGCCCTTTTTGACGCGGCCGCGTCCAATCTTGGTGCGGTAGCCTTGATTCTTCAACAGTTTGGGCTTTGATTGTTTGCCCAATGTGGCCCATTTTGTACCTTCTTCGACTTGTTTCTTTATGTAACCTCGTAATATCTTCTTTTTAGCCTAAAAAACATTAAAACTCTACAAAAAATGAATACACGACAAATGACTCAATATATCAAATACAAACAATTCTCGACCATTTAGGCATGCAAATGTTACAAAATAGACACTTAAATCGACCTCAATGCATGCATACACAATGTGTATCAAAATCCCCCAAACTTAAACTGTTGTTCGTCCCCAACAATAAATGAAGTAAATAATTCAAGACCACAAGCAACAAAGTGTAATTGAGCATATGTGATAACGCAAAAATCAACTACTTTCGAGACTTTAAACTTTCGAACTATTCAATCCTCACCGGGTAAGTGTTTCGCTCATCTCTCAAGTGTTTAGGTTAAGACATATTCTCGCTCAAATTAGACTATATGCACCGCCTACCATATGCTTGCCAATTGTCTAAACTAGACATCGTACTTGACACGCGTGACAAATAATCAAATAGGTCTTACATTTGGTTGTAATGTGGGCTTAAGGCAAGGTAGGATAATTTTTGGATAAAGGTGACTATTTATTGGACTAATCAAGTTATTTCCTAACCCACCTATCCCTCAATACAATCACTCATTCTCATTCTCCAAATCTCATAATCACTCTGCAAAGTGACTTCTTCACCTTCAAAAGTCCTTACAACTTAAGTGCTTTTCTTTTGTTCGGGTACCACAACTTGGGACTACCCGATTTTTTCAATCAATGAGTCATCAAGCACTTTTCTATTCCTAAGCTCTCCTCAGATAAAAACAGTAAAACCATATATTAGGAGAAGTCGAACTTTCTCAAGTTTTTGCCTATACACGTATATTCCTTTCACCCTTTTATTTTATCCATGACTTCACCCACTTATTCCCGAAATTTCCCAAACTACTTTACAACCCACCTCCCTCTTACTCAATTAGTCCAAATCAAGGCCAAAGGCTAAAATTGAAGGGTGTTCGACTTGTAATGTATGGCGATCAAATAAAAAGCTAAAAGTTCAAGTGGGCTAACTAAGGATAATTTTTCAAATTTTTGGTAAAAAGGATCATTTTGGAGGCTCAAACATAGGTTAAAATCAAGAATTACCTAAATCATTTTCTAAGTCACGACATGCACTTGACATATTCTCAGTAAAGTCCCAAGGCAAGTTCTAGACACTAATGCATATATCCAATAAAAAATCACACCAAAAGAATTTATATTACTCCTAAAGTAGGAGTGCAATTAGGCCAAAATCTCACAGGGTTCAAGCTCAATTTCGTCGCAAATTACCTCTCATGCTCTACTATGTGCCAATTTTGAAATATTTTATTCAAAATCACCTCACCATCAACACATCATCATCTATCATTTCCCCTAAATTCCTCTTTTTTTTTCCACGACTTAAACGACTAGTACTCAGGTTTATTACTTCTATACTCCAACAACAAAAATAAATAAAGCCTAAAACAAAACTATGACCAATATGACCACCAATTCAAAGAACACAGATGGGCTCACAGACCTAATGACTCCACTATAGAAATACCGATACGCAGTGAGCAAACAAGCTCATCAAAACACAAATCAAGTAAATAAACAAGCAAAGGAGACAAAGCAAGCAAATAACGTGCAACAAATGTAAATAGCTGCCAAGTCGTCCTACTATTCACCCCCTCCCCCATCCTTGGTCGAAGGCCAAGTTTGTGGGAAAAGAGTGGTGCATCTTGGTGCTCAACTCACAAATCATTGCAGCGGCTGTGGTGGTTGAAAACCATGTTGGCTCGAAAATTGGGCCAACGCATCCCAACGGTCATCTTGCTGTTGTCTCCAAGCTCGAGCTTCATTTCCTTGTGCTATGAACGTGTTCAACAAGGGATTAATTGCTTGCATCGCTCCTTGACTCTCTGTACGATGCCTCTAAAAACTAGTGATAAGGGCAACGACTTCAGCTTGAAAGGAAGTGATCATGCCCTCAACATCTTCATTTCTCTCTAAAGATGATGCAACGGCAGTGGCTGCTCTCTTTTTCCTCGATGGAGGAGGAACGTGACTGCTTCCTTTGGCTATTTTGCCTGGCTGAAATATCGGTGCATCCGGCATTTGGGACCTCTCCATATGTTCTTCGGAAGATATGGCAAGGTTTAGAGTATCTTCAAGGCTCAGAATTGCAGTAGCCTCGAGATAGGGGAATCGGAAATAGTGCCCCACATTTTGGAACACATATAGGATCTTTCGATCCTCTCCCAGAACAACAACCTGCATACTCTCCGGTAGCTCCCATGTGAAATAATTTCTGCCTTCACTGGTACCATATTGACAAGTGGAATAGCAAAGTAGTCAGCGATCGATGTGATAATACCTCCGATTGTGATATTGTCCTTTTTCTTTTTGATGACATTGAAAAATTGCTCCGCCAAAATTACCACATTATCAAGTTTGTGGTTATGGAGTATGTTCCACATCATGAGGAGTTCATTCTGTCGTAATGCACCAATCTCCTTTCTAGCAAACATTGTATGGGCCAACATCTTCTGTAAGTATCTTATCGCTGGGTTCCGGGTCCATTGCATTATTCGAAACATAAGCTTGAGGGGGCACTATCGGAAGAGCTGCTGTCAACCGCCCCCAAAAATTGTTAGGGTTAACAACCTTTGGCGGATCACTTTCGGTTGGTGCCGGGAAGTCGAATATTTCACCAATCTCTGCAAATGTCAACTCCTGCTGATTACCCATCATCTAAAAAATGATTTTGTTCGGTTGCTTTTGCTCGGACTGGCTGGCTACTATGTTTTCAAAAGTGCTTAAGATTTCAATTGTAAGCTCGTATGTATGCTCAACTTTCATAAACTCCTCAAATCCCACAACCGTGAGCAATGCCTGTATTCTCATGTATCCCCATAGCCCTCGTTAGCTTATGACTTGAGAATCGAGTAGGCATTATTGTGCACCGACGAAGTATGTCAAACATTTGTCGATGCTCGACTCTCTCTAGTGCAAAACTGAATAGGATTCGACTATCGTTTGGGTCTATCACCACCCTTTCTGGATCCCAAACAGAGGCTTCTTCAACTACCTTTCGCTTCTCCTTGCCTTTGCTAGTACTAGCCTTTCAAGAAGTCATCTTGGTGAACCTGATGCGGCTATTTTAATCCACTTTGAGAATTGACGTGACCGTGTCATATGCTGGACGCGACTGCATTTAACCATCCTGACTTGAAGTTTCTGGGTCAAAGACCAATGTTTGTGGGAAAAGATTGGTACGTCTTGGTGCTAACTTACAGACTATGGCTCAAGTGGTAGTTGGAAGTTATGTTTGCTCCAATGTTTGGCCCATCTGGATGATAGAGTAAAAAATCTACAGCAGCAACAGCCACCACCACAGCGGCGAAGACAGCTCAGATTGTACAAGATGATGTAGACGAGGACATCACGCCCATGTGATTGTCTTCATCCCATGCCCAATTAGCCGGTTGGAGGAGTGCAACCACCGCCATTAAATGCCAATAGCTTCGAGTTGAAGCCAGCGCTGATAAATATTGTGCAACAGAACTAGTTTAGTGGTACTGCTCTGGAAGACCCGAATGTGCATCTGACTAAGTTCCGCAGGTTGGCCGAAACAATCAAGATAAATTATGTGCCACATGAGCAAGTAAAAATGAGATTATTCCCGTTCTCACTGAAGGACAAAGCACTCCAATGGTACAATTCGCTAGATGATGTCACTGAATGGGAGGACTTAAGCACGACAATTCTATTGAAGTACTTCCAGCCGAGCTAAATGTTAGATCTACTTGAAGTTTCTCTCTAGTTGAGCTAATTTTTCATCTTACTTAGTGAACTGTAACTGCACTATCCCCTCTTGTGTTGGCTTCTTGCCATCATGGATCATTTCATTCGTGACAATAAATCTTAGTGGCGGATTGAGTGAATTCTTTGTATTGCTGTAGGAGAAGTTCTGGTGATTTCGAAGTTCCTCTTATTCACGAAGTTAACATCTTCAACATCTTCCTAGCCCGATGACTGCTATAATGAGGTATCAACGTGTTGTGCTAATGTCAGACTAGTTAGCAAACTTACTTGGTTTGTTAGAGCGGACAACTGAGAGGTAAGAGTATCATTCGACTCTTCTTCTGCAATGCTAGCCACTCTTCTTGGCTAATTCCTCTCATTATGTCATTGATAGCTGATTCCGGCCATCGCATCCAGGATAGATAATGCAGATCTCACGTTCTTCTCCATCAAACTACCTCCTGCGGCAGCATCCACATGATCTCGTGCTGAGCAAGCAAACCATTATAGAACTTGCACACTTGTTGTTTCTCTGAAAACCCACGTTGGAGACAACTCTGGATAAGATCCCGGAATCGTTCTCAAGCTTCACTGAATGGTTCTTGATCCATCTGCTTGAATTGATTTATCTTGTTCTGTAGATCTAGCATCTTGCTCGGTGGAAAGTACTTCAAAAGAAATCTTGTGCTCAAGTCTTCCCATTCTGTGATATCAACTAGTGAATTATACCATTGCAATGCTTTGTCTTTCAGTGAGAACGAGAACAACCTCATCTTTACTTTTTCGTGTGGCACATGATTCATCCTGATGGTTTTAGCCAACCAGCGGAACTTATTCAGATGTACATTCCGGTCTTCTAGCGCGCTACCACCAAACTAGTTTTGTTGCACAATATTTATCAGTGCTGGTTTCAACTCGAAGCTATTGGAATTTAATGGCAATGGATGCACTCCTCCGACTGGCTAATTTGGCGTGGGATGAAGACAATCAGTTATGGCTGTGATGTCCTCGTGTACGTCATCTTGTACAACCTGAACTTGTCTCCGCTGATGTGGTAGCTGATGCTGCTGCAAATTAGTTACTCTGTCATCCATATGGGTTAAGGCCCCTAATATCCTACTCAGCATATCCTCTTGATTCTGATTCTGTGAAGCGCTCTCCATCTCGATTATGGGATTTCTTCTCGTTCGGTGTCTGCAGCCAGTTGCCTCAATCTCAGGATCGAAAGGAACAAGATGTTCTTTCCCTTTTGACCTAGTTTGCATGCGAAATCTGAAAACACCAACAAAAGGAATACCACGAAATAAATAAACAAAATTAAATAACACACAAAAAAAATTAAATTGCAGTAAACTAAAATCTAGTCTAGTATCCTCCTATTACTCAGGATAAAAACTAAGACGCTAAACTTATTCCTGGGCAACGATGCCAATAACTTGACAAGCTCTAATCCTAATTTAATTACCGCAAGTGTACGGGTTTAGGTGTATATAGTGGAAGTCAAGGTCGATCCATAAAGAATAAGTTTATGTAGTTCGATACCCTAATAATCTAGGATTATCTTAACTAGATACTGAATAATTGGAAAGATTGGTTAATTACTAAACTATATTGGATAAAAACTATTGAACGAATTAATTAGAAAAAGGTATTTCCAATCAACGAGAATGTATACTACCTCTATCACAAACCGTATGCTTGCGGTTTGAGAAGGTCGTTCCATTCACATCGATTTGGAGCGATTTTCGCGACAAGTTCAAAAAGTAATAAAAGAAATGAAGCAAATTATTATCAGTCCGGAGAGCGGCAAAGAATAATTCCAAAAAATCAACTAATTCATTTTTTGGCCGAAGAACACAAGAATTACTGAAGTGACAATGTTCGAGGAAAAGATTGCAGTTATGATCGGTGCAACAATAGGATAGTAGATTTCTATTCTCATCATTGGCTTCTTATCCCACCCAAAGAAATTCATAAGGAGATTCATTGTCACACTGCCAGTTACACTCACAATTATATGATCATAATCATCCGAACCAAATGTCTTCAGGCATGAAGATCAGGAGAATTCATGTAGGAGACATTGAATGGGATGTTATTGCTCATACACAATCCAACGTTGCTGATGATTTTGCATCTTGTATTCATTCACCCGAACAACAAAGATAAAAGTATACACCAAGATCACAAATACTCCTCAATTATTTACCCCAGCGTATTGCATAAATTTAACAATCATTGCGTATGCATCACAAACCAATATACAAGCTTACCTTCTCCTAGTGGAGATAACTGCTCCAAAATCAAGAGTCCATCGAGCCACAATCCAATTTTACAAACATTATCTACTCTCCCCATTCACCATCCGTCGTCCTGCACCAGCAAAAAAATTATCCAACATCTGCTGGAATTAATGTACGAAGGGACCCAGCTAGGCGCCCGCGAAGCTTGGTATTAAAGGATTTAGAGTTTGATGACATTACCTTCAAGGGAACTTGTCGACTGGATCCAACAGCAGATGCTTCGCATGTAACAACATAAGGAACTAAACTATTCGTACGATAAAATCCCATTCTAGTTCCCAGATCTGTCCAAGATAAGCAGCAATGAATGTATAATGCCTTCAGAGTAGTTTACATCAGCCGACACTTCTAGGAGAAGTCCAAGTTCATCAATATTTAATTGTATAGTTCTTACAAATTCAGGAAGAAAGGGGATCACTAAAACAATATACCCCTCCTCATGTACGTTAGTAGGAGATTATGACTTTGCTCATCCCCGACTAGTTCTAACTAGTCACCGCAAACGCGCTGCGTTCCATCCTATATTTTTGGCAAATTCGTAACGACGTAATTCCGATTATGCCCCATTCACTAACCCCTTCACCCAAACTTCCTACGCCCTTGTATATAGTCTCAATAGAATCTTATCAACTTTTACCACATTAAATCGATGCAGAAGAAGTATTCAAACACACATTATCAAAATAAACATTTGGCCCCATAAAATCCAAGTAATTAAATTGAGGAAATTGCACTTTTGGTCCCACAGGACACGCCTCTGTTGCATTTTGGTCCCAATGGTTTCACTTTCAGTCCCAAAAAAAATAAACTGAGCACTTTCAGTCCCACCGTTACGTTTACCGTTATCATCGATAGCATTTGTAGTCCTACAGTTTTATTGCACTTTTAGTCCAAAAAAAATAGCACTTTTAGTCCCAAAATACAGATTTTTCCCTCTAAAAATGGCCTTTTGGAGGGAACTTTTGGAGGCAATAATGGCAACCTGTATATCATCACAACAGCTATATATAACCATATATTGAAAAGAATTTCATAACATCAACTCACAACAAAAATTGGATCCTCAAATAAATACCAACACAATCAAAATGTCTTCTTCATCATCTTCCAGAAGACCCTACCCACCCCCTCGAGCCGGCATTATTTGCCACTTCGGGAAGGGGACTCGTACTTACGTTTCATCTAGGCCTACCAGCCATGGTCGACTGTTTTACTCATGCCCCGATTGGCCTGCCGGGGGGTTGCGAGTTCTTTGTTTGGGCGGACGAGGTTGAAGCTGCTAGAGGAGTTGAAGCTGCTAGGGGTCATTCTTACCAAGCATTGACGAGTAGGATTGAGAGTTTGGTCGAAGAGAACAACAATTTGAGACAGAGGGAGACGACTGCAACTCGGAAGACGGAAGAGCTTGAAAATTTGGTGGGGGATATGGTCGAGAGTTTGAAGAAATTGGCTAATGATGTTGAGCAAATGAAGAAATTAGCTATGTTGATTGTAGTTCTGCTGGTTTTTGCTTGGGCACCTATCATGGTGAAGTTTTTTGCTTTCTAAGTTCTTGAATTAGTGGTTTAGTGTACTACTGGGAGAAATGTCATGGTTTTGTTATGTAATTGACATTCCAAAAAATCAGCTACTATGTAATTTGACTATTTGTTAATGCAAGCTCCCTATTTGTAAGTCCAACCGTAAAAGAATACCAAATATGAGAAACATGGAATTAAACAAATGCAACAACCTAAACATAGCAAAAAAACAAACACAAGGGAATGACCACATACTGTAATGCGAAAAAACAGTCCACAAAATACACAATAGGTCCATCAAAATGATCATTCCATAACAAAAATTCCAAAAAAAATTAGTAGATTAGGGTGGCTAAATACTCAAAAATAAATAGTTTAGCCCTCTAAACATAACCAAATAGCAGCCCAGTTTTTGTTGCAAAAAAACAGAATAATTCCACGAGGATGCTAATTACAGTTGCATATTATATAGACCATCGTTTGACAAAATATTGAAGTGCTCAATTTAGCTAGCTATACTTCTTCCATCTTAGCTAGCTCAGTGTACGGTGTGAGATTCGAGAGGTTAAGAAATTTCTTACCTCCTTGCTCAAATACTAGCATCGGTTCTTTTCCTTTGTCAACTGGAACGGACGGGTTACCAATAAAAGAAGTCGGTTGGAAACTCATAGGCGGCAGTGCTCGAATCTTGACGCCCATCTGCTTAGGTGGGGGAGGGGGATTCATGGAACTGCTAATCGAGTACGGGGCAGCCTTCGGCAATACAGTTTCGATGCTTGAAGATTTGGTTGGAATCTTTGCAATGCCCTCTTGTGCGCCTGCTGTAATCATTAGCAAACAAGCATTGTACTGTTAATCTAAGTTGCATATTAAACACAAGTCATGCTACACAAAATTAAATCTCACCAGCCTAGTTCTTCCTAGCTTTGTTGTTGGCTTCTTACTAGTTGTTTCAACTACTTGCTTATGTAAATCATCTTCTTCTATTTCTTCTTGTATGGATGGGGGGTGTCCATCTTCTTGAGTCATCACATCGGGCTGTTCGTCTTGAGCCACAACATCAGGTTCAGTCTGATCATTAACCTAAATTAAAACAAGAAAAATGGATTTGTAACTATCTTATATAAAATTGTTTAAACAATTAGCAGAAAATGAAGCGTACACTTGAGGGAATTGCATCAGTCTCAAGTTGGTCTTTCTTGACTCCCGAGGTTTCTGCTTCATCGTTTGGACATCCTAACTGATTATGGTCTTTCTCGCCACACCGATGACATCTAACTTTGTACTTTTGCTTTCCCATCTTTTGGAGGTTGTTCTTGCCTTTTTTCTTCTCCTTTGGATCCTCCGTTTGAGCATCAAATCGTCGTGCTTTTTGAGGCCTGCCCCTCTTTCTCTTTCTAAAGTCAGGGGGCAGAGGTGGGATGTAACCGGTCTTGTTCCATAACTCTTCACCATTCATTGGCATAATCGCATGCGAATAAACTGCAGTGTATGTCTCAACACCTGTAGCATGTGTGCACGTAGTCTTCTGGGTCTTTCCCGGCTGCATTAATTGCACTGATGGCATGCTTGCAAGGAATTCCGCAAACGTCCCACTTTCGACAATCACATGTCCTCTGAAACAGGTCAACTGCATATCTTGATCCATCGGAGCATGAAATCTCAAAATTAAACTTGTTCGACCTGATAGGAATGCAGTCAGCTGAGTTTTCTAAATTATGTGACAATATTTTTCTGATTCTTGGACAAATCAGCCTGCCCTCCCATTTTCGTTCACATCTGTCACGATTCTTTTGCAGCCGTGACATCATGTACTCTCTAATCCACTCCAGCATTGTTATAATGCTTTTTTCACGAGCGTCTAGGAGGCAACTGTTCCATTGCTCGCACATGTTGTTCACTAGCGTGTCATATTTCCCAAAACTGTTAAAATGGGACCTTGACCACTGCGACGGGTGTTTGTCGGCTAACCACTCCACACACCTCGGATCCAATTCACCCAATTGAACCATAGCTTTGGTAAAGTCTGGTATGGTTGTGGCTTTTGCAGCCTTCCACAGCAGCCGCTTGAAATTGTTGCCCCTGAAGCCGTTTCTCTTCATGTTCCCATGAAGATGGCGAACACAAAACCGATTTTCCACATTAGGTAACAGTTTATTAAACGCACCTATCAAACCTTTTTGTTTGTCAGACATGAATGCGTAGACGTCTTCCCTCTCACCCATTAGAGCTTCCTTCAGTAATGTCAAAAACCACTCCCAACTGTCTTTGTTTTCTACCCCGACCACCGCATATGCAAATGGATATGGGTCATTGTTCGGATCCATTGATACAGCGGTAAGTAAGACTCCTGTTGTGGACCCTCTAAGATGGCAGCCGTCAACCCCTATCCACGGCCTACAACCCGATTTGAAGCCCTTTTTCAAAGCATCCAAACACACGTAGAACCGCTTGAATTTATTGCCTTGCGGTGTCGTGTCAACCTGAAGTATAATGGTCGAACCAACCTGTTTCTCTCTTAGTGTCTCTGCATAGTCCCAAAGCTTCCCATACTGCTTCGTACTATCACCTTCAATCAATTTAAGAGCTTTCTGTTTGGCCCTATACGCCTAGAAAGGTGATACATACACACCCAACTTTTCAATTGCTTCTTTCCTAAAACCTCTAACACTTCTCTTGGGGTCAATTCTGAACTCCTTTTCATATCTCTGCGCAAGCCATCTCGAGTTTGCATTATCGACTACATACTGCCTCGCGCAAGAATGTGCCTAATCAATCTCTCTAATCTGAAAACTACCCTCATCCCTAACTTTAAGGGCATTGATGTGCCACCCACACCCTTCGGTTTTGCCCCTCGCGTAAATACGTCTTCCATTATTCTTGGTGAATTTAGTTGAGTGACCGTTTTTTATAGCATAACTGGCCACAACAGTCTTGAATAGCTTCTTGGAGCTGAAAATTTGTTCTAGTCTGAACTCGGGATCCATGGCATTCGACTCTCTAAAGACAATAGTATATCGCACATGGGAGTCACTTTCTTCTTCATCTGAAGCAACGCTCTCGAAATCAGACTCGTTGCTCTGAGGACCATCGTCTTCGTCAGTTGAATCTTGATCTGTCTCGTCGTTAACCTGTGCTCTGATCTTCGCGCCAACCCATTCAACGTCGAGATCAATATTCTCGTCGAATATGATATCATCTTGCAGCTCGTCACAACTGTCATCTTTGCACTCAAAGTCCTCATCTCCAGAATTTGTTTCATCCAAGTCAATTGGATCTGTTTTTTCATTCCCTCTTCCAACATATGGCACAATCTACAGATCTGTCTCACAAACATCGGTCTTATTACTGTCGATTGTGGCACCAACGTTCATGATCCGTTCATCGACTAACCAATCAGTTGTTACCCCATCAGATTTTACCACATCACTAGCCTTTGCATCATCATCTATCCACACAACCTCACCTTCACACTCTTCATCCAATGCAGGTAAGGCTATTTTTTTGGCATCCAATATCAGGGTAAATTCCCTGTTTTTAGCATCCAACACTAGCGTCCAAATATCAAACTCACAATCGATTCTCTTCAAGCCACCACCATCTTCAACCTGGTAAAACTTCTTCTCCTCTAAATATCCCAATTGTTCACACAACCCCTCAAGATACACCAAGCTCAACTTTCTCTTATTAACAAAATCAAAGGCACTAACAGTCCCCTCAATCTACACTAACTTATCCACATCTTTTACCACCATCCCCCCGTGTTTCAGCTAGGCATGTCAAAATCGATCCGCCCCGCCCCGATCCGCTCCGATCCGAGGTCCTTGGGGCATGCCCCGCCCCGCCCCGATGAAGAACGGGGCACGCCCCGCCCCGCCCCGTGGAATGCGGGTCATGACCCCTGACCCGCCCCGCCCCGCCCCGCTCCCTCCCTTATATATATAATTATTTTAATTTTAAATATATATTATGTAATATTATATAGATATATATATATACACACACATAAATATTAAATATGTGTATATATGTATTTATAATATCAAATTTTATATATGATATGTTATATATATGTCATCCTAATACATTAAATTATGATTAGAATAAATTTAAATAATCAAATTTCATTTGCTAATAATTAATTTTACAAAATATAAAAAATGTTAAAACAAAACTAATGTAAACCTAAAAATTAAAACCCTATTAATTTCAATTATAAAAAAAACAAGGTTTTTAATTAAAAAAAATAGTTTTTATTTTTAAAGAAAAAAGAAAAAAAAAAGATAAAGGCGGGTCGGGGCGGGGCGGGGCAGATCAGCCCCGTGCGGGGCAGACCCGCCCCGTGCGGGGCAGATCACGGGGCAGATATTTTTGCCCCGTGACGGGGCGCGGGGCGGGGCGGGGCAGGGCGGGGCGCGGGGCGGGGCAGGTCAAAAAATCCAATAATCCGCCCCGCCCCGCCCCGTTGACATGCCTAGTTTCAGCCTCATTGTATAGAAATACTCGATACCACCTGCAACGTATAACAGTATATTTCAGCAACATATTTCTACGATTCAGTTTGAAATAGGAAAGAAAAAAAAATGCAGAACCTAAACCCCATATGAACAGAAACAGGGGAACATTTATGGTGGGGACCTAACTCTGACAACTCATAAGAAAAGGAGGGCAAATGGACAAATACATCAACACTTGCCACCCACCCAACAAGAGCATTAGAATATAGCAGTACACGACAAGAACTTTCACGAGGGACCGCTCACTGGCCCATCAGCTACAATAGAAAACACAGCTAAACCCTACATTATGTCTCCTATGTGCAATGACAGCAACACAACCACTAAACAAGAGTAAACAACAATTATAAACAACAAAATAGAGGTATAAAAGGTGCTTACGGTAATTTGGTGGAGGAAAACCTAAATGACATTTCCGTCGCAACATCGTCGCGACTCCTTCTTCACCCTTCGGAACTGCTGCTGGTTTCGCGCAATCGCGTATTGGAAGATTTGGTCGCGATTTGGGGATTTGGGGAAGATGGTTAAAGTTTAGGGTTCAATTGATTTGGGGAAGATATCAAAATCTGGTGCGTTTGGGTGAGATGAAATCAGAAAAATATTATTATTACATCATCTAACGGGCACATGATATGCACGTGTACAATTACGTTAATTATTAACGATTTGGGACTGAATATGCAAAAATGTGGGACTAAAAATGCTTGAATTTTTTTTTTTTTTGGGACTGAAAGTGCTCAGTTTATTTTTTTTGGGACTGAAAGTGAAACCATTGGGACCAAAATGCAACAGAGGCGTGTCCTGTTGGACTAAAAGTGCAAATTTCTCTAATGAAATCTAAAAATCACTGTTTACTGGAAAAGATAGGAAAAACACCCAACTAAAGATTTAAATTAGCAAGATTTTACTCGCTCATAAACCAAATACTATTTTGTTTTCTACCATTCATAAGTTCTTGAGAATTTTCTTTGGGTAACTAGAGCAAAAATTGTTAGGCGGCTTAAGAAAGACACCGAAAACCATAGTTTATTATTTAGTTAGCAGAGAACAGACTCTATGTAAGAAAAATGATCGACTCCATGGGATTTAGTTGTAGTGAACAATCTACTTATAGGGATCCGATCATCTACTTTCTCAAATCCATCTCGCCGAGTAATCTTGAGTCTTGGATTTCGACACCAACTACCCGTAAAAGGACCACTTCAGCCCTATGTATTGTAGATACTATATTACTCATGGGTCAATAATTCCGCCGAAGGATCTTCTACACTCTGATCCTTCTTTTCTGGGTCATCTTGAGCAGTGTGTTGTTAGTGTGAGGAGAGGTGATTGTAGAGGAATAACCAGGAACATGGATAGTTTAGGAAAGAAAATTTGTCAACCGTATGAGCAAGTGTTGAATAGTACATGAGAACTGAATTATCGGCGTGCAAATTACAAAGTGGATAGACAGATAAAATGAACCCCGAGGAATAACTATGCGCTGGTATTAGCCAAGCAGCGCAATCTTCATTCCACTGTTATAGGTATACTTCTAAATTTTTTGGACGTGTTATTAGAAGGTTAATCAGACGTTGAGTTACTCCATGCACTTCTAAGAATTTGCAGTATATGTAGACAGTTAGACATACATACAGGGAAGGAACCAAAAGTTCGGTTTATTTTTAGTTCCTAACCAATTTCACATATAACTGTATATATAGAATTTTGATATGATGAAATACCTACGGTCAGCACATGTTCATGTGCCCATTATTTAGCATAATTAAGAAGTCGCTGTATGGGCAGGTGCTCACAAGCTTGTATCAACATCTTACATGTTCCTTTGACACCGACACACCCATTAACGACTTATAAACAACATACATCTTACACGCATATTTATCTATTTTTTTGGGAAACAACGTAATTACGGGAAATTCGATACATCGTACACGCAAATTTCATCTATTGCTTCGAAAATAGCACAATTACAAGCAATTTTGGGGAACACACATTACCATCTACGTCAGCTACATATACGTTAGCCTCGAAGGCGTTTTAGTCCTTCTGCCAATTCATGAAGTACAAGCGCAAAGTTGTAACCACCCCCTTTGTAGGCAAGCCACCAATTTACTAGAACTAGACCTTTACTTGTGCGATGCACGGGCTTTTGTGAGATATTGGTTATGACAATATTTTGTGTTTTATACTGGAAATTTCTTTTGGTACTGTTCGAGTTTTCCTAGTTTTATTTAGAGGAAAAAAAAAATGTGAGATTTTTCAATAACCTTAGTTTTTCGAATATGTTATAATTTCGTCTAAGAATGATGTTTTTAATGATAGATAACACTTTTCTATACATTTCTTCCAATAATATTTCATCATTTCTCCCAATAATGTTACATTATCTGTGTATAATAGTGGACAATGAGATAGGTCAAGAGGAACGCTAAGAACAGTTATAATCCAAGCTTGTACAAAAATTACTAGAATAACACTACTTGTTCCTAAAGTACAATTCCCTACTAAAAAAAGACATATCCATAATAAATTTTAGCATATATATATTTTTTTAAACTTCATATTACTATCAACATTTTGAAATGAGTTTTACTTCTGATTACAGAGCCAGGCATGATCCATCTTCCCTTCTTCATTTTGAGTATTGCATAAGCTGGATGTCAATGAAGAGACTTTTTTCTCTTTTTATCACGTCCTTGATACCAAATACACCCTGTTGTGATGCTAAATAACACCACAAACTCAACAAACGAAACTATTTAGGGCATCGCCATCAAAGAGTTGACTGTTGATGCCTAGAAAATACTTTTCTAAACTAAATATGCATAAAGATGAATTAGCAACATAGAAATTGTAGAAAAAACTCCTCTTAAGTTTCCTTCCAAATTTCAACTACATCATTAGAAAACAAAGCTCCCCTTCTCCCATACCATTAAAAAGTGGGACTCAGATCACTTCTGTAATAAGTCCTTATATCTAAGACTCTACTTAAAACTCACTGCATCTTCAACGCGCCTACATACACGCATACATAATGTCTCTACTTATTTCTTTATGTAACTTGGCTAGACAATACAATTCCATATTCTTCAAGGTATAATCTTCCTTATTTTTAAAAGTAAAATCTTTGAAAAGTCAACTGTTTATGTATTTTTTTCTCCTTTTTTTGATTTTTTTTAAAATCATCTATTAATATTTATGTGAATATGTGCGTTAGAAAAAAAGAGAAAGGGGAGAAATATGAGGGGAGTTGGTTAAGAGCCAATCAATCACGTTTTTTTTTGTTTTTTTTTTCTTTTCCCCTTAATATTTAAAAGCTGTATAACTTTTTCGGTTCAACTTCGTTTTTTTATGAAAAGTATACTGAATTAATCTTCTTTTCACGATCTTCGATTTGATATCCATTATGCATATATTAAATATTAATTTCTAAGTGTTATTTATTTTTTATGAAATATTTCGATTTTAATTTTTTTGTATATAAAATAAAAATGCTAAATATTATCAAAATAATATTTTATGAGAAAAATTATTTACTCTTTTTTAGAAGATTAATTTCTTTTACTTTAATTTGCATTTTTATAATATTTTTTGTGAATCATTGTTCTAAAGAAATTTGATAAAAAGATGAGCCGATTCGTTAAAGTTAAAATTGACGGTCAAAAGTTTAGATATAATAGTTAAAATGATTTGTTGAATGAATTAGTGTCTCTTTTCTTTTGTGAAAAGACAAATGATGTTAACTACAAGTATAATAGGTTGATTATTATTTTTTTATTTTTTTGCTTTAAATACGTCACAATAATGTCACAATAATATGCTCTAGCGTCATTGCTTAATGAACTAATATCATTGTGGGATCTCATGCTAACATTACTAAATAGAAATATAATATATGTGACATCGCTTCGCCCTATACCAATTTGTAATTGTATTAGTATATTATTCAAATATTACAAATATACAATTATCGCATACATCAGTGTGATGTTATATATTTTATATCAAATTTTTACTTATTATAGTACAACATTACATACAAGTCATTTGTAATATATTTTATTCATTACTTATTTTTAGTTTCATTATTATACATATTTATCTTTATATTTAAATAATAATTTAACAAAAAAATTCTAGCCCGTGCATCGCACGGGTGGCAAACTAGTAAAATATTAAAAAGAGCAGACAAACAATATATTGCAAAAAAAAAAAAAGAAAAAAACAATATATGAGGTGAAATGAAGTTGTTGGACATGGAAAATTCCAATTTGGAAATCGTCAATCGAATAAATTAAACTTTTCTTTCAATTGCACATACACTGAAAATCTAAGAAAAAAATAATATTCAATATGCTAAAACTTTCCCACCAGCGTAAAATGTTGTGTCAGACGTAGTCACATCAACACAACTCACCCATGTGTAGTTTAGACGGGATATTGATTTAAATTGCAATCATCATAGTAACATATCAAAATCAAAGGTATTAAAGTAGAATTTTCACATTAATATATTCAACTTCACATTCAAGTTAAACATACAAAAGTAAATGATAGGTATGGCCCAGTAACTTCAGGTCGGACCAACCCGACCCAAAGCAGCTGAGCTTAGGAGAACGAGCCCAGCAACCAAGCCGGTCCAGAAGCACGCACGAGCCTGGAGCAGCCCAGCCCAGTCGCGGCATATTGGGAAAGTGAGATCCCCACGATCTCCTTCCAACTCCCATGCAGATATGGTGGGCGTAATTGTAGGGATTTAGTTAGGATTTGAATTGAGTAGTATAACTAGCAGAATTGTACTCAGAATTAGGGTTCACACTTTGTACACCTAAATGGCAATGTGTAAGATTGAAAGGAATATAGTGAAAAACACCCCGGCAGGAGATATTCTACGACCGTGGACGTAGCTCTCCGGAACCACGTACATCTTGTGTTCTTTAATTTTCTTGCATTGGATTACGTTACAAATTGAATTTTACTCCGAGTTCATTTGATAACCGGATTGCGCTTTATCAATTGGCGTCGACTGTGGGAACGATTCGTAAGAAAGCCCTAGTATACTTCAACGTCATCGTCGATCTGCTAATCCTATCCGATCCCGTCGTTATCCTCCTGTGGATCAGAATCCACCACCCCGTCAACGGAATCAAGATCCGCCCACGGAACACGCCAACCTGCAGAATCACCCCCCTGCTGATGATCCGGCACAAGTTAATCCGCCCCTTGCCCCCGAGTTATCGCAGGTGCAACAAGCCTTTCTTCAGGAGCACGCTACTTTATTTCAAGAATGGAATAATCGGCGCGCCCACTCTGTTGAGCGTGCCAACAACGGCGTTGACCAGGGTGTGAGAAATTCGCCTCGCGATTTGTCACGTGAATTGGATGAAGATCCACCTCATCGAGCGAGGCATGATCGTCGTCGATAGAGGACAGCCTCTCCAGCGGATAACCACATCTCTAATGGGTTGAGGCCCCGTTACGCCCACGAAGGCGTGAATCGCCGCAGACCTGTAGACGCTCCAAAGCGTGCTCGCTTAGACAAATCCCGTGCGTTGGATCCCCTGGAACAAGAGCAAGCTCAATTTGCCGCGGAGCTTGACAAAGTGTAGGGTCTCGATGCTGAAGGAGTCATCAACCTCCCTGCTTCGCTCGGAACTTATCCAGCAATGAAAACTATCTTCGTTGACTTTTATGTGGTCAATTCCCCTTCTCCATACAACATGATTTTAGGCCGAGACTGGCTCACCCCGGCAAAGGCCGTTTGCTCCACATACCACCTCGCACTGAAGTTTCCATCACCCCATGGCGAAGTAGCAATCCGTGGCAACCAGCGGGTTTCCAAAGAGTGCATGTACTTGGCACTTAAAAAGACAACACAGGTTCCTCCCAAGTCTCAGTTTCAAGTAGCCACCTCGGCACCCACCTCGGATTCGTCCGCATCACTCGGGGACGACACTGTTAAGGTGCCTCTAGATCCAGCTAAGCCAGAGCAAACTGTTACCGTCGGCGCTGTGGATACACCGTGGTTACATAACGCCATCATCCAGACCTTGCGAGAATATTCTGAAGTTTTCGCGTGGTCCCCTTTGGACATGCCGGGGGTCTCTCCGGACTTCATTACCCACAAATTAAATATTGACCCCAGCGTGAAGCCCGTACGGAAAAAACGGAGGAAATTCGCTCCGGAGCGGAACGCAGCCATCCGCATTGAAGTACAACAACTTCTAGATGCAGACATCCTGTTTGAAGTGCACTATCCTTCCTGGCTTTCTAATCCCCTGATGGTGACTAAGTCCAGTGGGGCATGGAGAATGTGTGTAGATTTCTCTGACCTCAATAAGCACTGCTGACTGCCCAAAGGATTGTTATCCTTTGCCCTCCATTGACCTAAAAGCCGAGGCTATCACTAGGCACAAGGCACTTTGCTTTTTGGATTTATACAAGGGATACCATCAAATTCATATGGATCGCCGCGATGCCCTCAAAACGGCCTTTATCACTGACTTCGGGTGCTTTGCCTTCAAGAAAATGCCTTTTGGGCTCAAGAATGCAGGGGCCACTTACCAGCGCCTTATGGACCACGTCTTCCGAGATCAAATCGGTCAAAATGTTGAGGTATATATTGACGATCTTGTTATTAAAAGTACCTCTCAAACTACATGTGTACACGATATTGCTGAAACGTTAAGCACGTTGCAACGTTATAATCTACGCCTCAATCCGGCAAAATGCACCTTCGGCGTTGGCTCAGGAAAGTTTTTGGGCTATATGGTCTCACAGCACGGACTCCAGGCCAATCCGGCCAAGATTAGAGATGTATTGGATCTGCAGCCGCCGAAGACGGTAAAGGAAGTTCAGCGCCTTACCGGTAGTCTTGCGGCCTTAAATCGTTTTCTGTCTAAGGCCACGGAGCGTCAGCTTCCATTCTTCAAAATTTTGCGGCAGGCATCCCGGCCCAGAAAAGTGACCAACCAGGAGTGGACTCCGCAGTGCACCGAAGCCTTTGAGGCTCTAAAGCAACACATCAAACAGTTGCCCACTATGTCCGCTCCTCTCCCCGGAGAACCCCTCTACGTATATTTAGCATTTACCGAGGAAGCAATCAGCGCGGATCTCGTACGCGAGGCTCATGGAAGTGAGCACCCCGTATATTTATTGAGCCGAGCACTCCAAGGGGCAGAGACCCGATACTCCGTGATAGAAAAAACAGTGATGGCTCTCGTCATGGCGGCCCGCCGCCTGCGGCCTTATTTCCAAGGGCGTGATCTCAGGGTTCTCACTAATCATCCCGTTCGCCAAATTCTCGTCAAGCCCGAGGTGTCCAGGCGCTTGGTTAAGTGGGCCATCGAATTGGGAGAATATGATATTCAATTTCTACCTCGCCGAGCCATCAAGGGTCAAGCCCTCGCGGATTTTTTGGTCGAGGCACCATTTGTTGACCCCGGTCCGGCTGTGCATGACTGGTAGCGTCGTTTCCGACTACCAAATTAAATTGTGTATGAGAATACACTTAACCTTATCCTACTACTCTAACTAGTAGAGTGGCAAGCAAGGGTCGATCCCACGAGGAACGGTCGAATAATTTTGATTATGATATCAAACGGTTTATGATTAAGAATACAATAAGTAAATACTTAAGAAAGCAATAAGGGGGGGGGGGGGGTTGATGAGAAACTAACAATCTATTAATGACAATTAAAAGCAAATAGACACAATTAAAAGAAACAAGTACTCAAAAAAAACACTAGAAGAGGTCTTTTTCAGTTTTAGTTTTCAAATAGTAAAATAAATCACCCTTGATCATGCTTCCCCTTGGTCTTGAACAATGGATGCAACTATTGTTAATGCCCGATTGAATCGTGATTTAAGCCCTTATCTCAAGACTATTAACAAGCTCTAATAGCCTTGTTGTCCCTTAATCTTAGTTAATCAAAATAAGCTCTTCGACTAACCCTATTCAGTTTAACCGAATCCTCGAACAAGCTCTCTTAGATTCGATCACCAAAAGCATTAAACACTAGGACAACGAGATAAATTCAACATAAAACTCGAAAGCTCGGTTTTAGTGGTTGAACTTTGTGTTATCCCCAATAAATAATTATTGTTTGCTACTCGGGAATCGGAAATCCTACAATTACGGATAGTAATCTCCTATTCTAGCAACACATTCACAAATCCCTTAATGGGTGATCAAACCATTAATCAATTCATAAATGTGAATCAACAAGAGCAAATAACACAAAACACTTAAATACACAATAATCTCGGTAACATTAACCGTAATAATCACATCAATGTCTCGACTCAAGGTTCCACAATGATCAAGGATGAACTAAGGGTGCTAGCCACCCATATTATCCAATACAATCAAAAAATAAATGGAAAAATGAAGAAACATGATACTGATTTGGAATAATCCAAAGATGTCAATTGGAGAAGATGATCCTTCAATCCCTTGTCCAATCTCCTTCCTTGGTGGCTGAAATGTGCTCCCCAAGTATCAAAAGCTCTCCAAAAGTTGTCTAAAAGTTAGGTTAAATTCGAATGGGATGATATATATATAAGGAGAGAAAGTGCTAGTCAAAAATAGGCAAAATCGCATTCAGGATTTTAAAACAGGGTACTGAATCTCGGCCGAGACGGGAGTGTGTCTCGGCCGAGACGTGAAAAAGGGTTTTCAGGAGTTTGTGGGTCGAAGGCGATCTCGGCCGAGATTGAATATCATCTCGGCCGAGATACTGATCCTTGAAAAATCTTGAAATCCTCTGGCAACATTTCTCGGCCGAGATCTTTTGCGTGTCTCGGCCGAGATCATCTTTCTGTCCAACTCTTCAAGAATCCTCTGGAAACATTTCTCGGCCGAGATCTTTTGTGTGTCTCGGCCGAGATCATCTTTCTGTCCAACTCTTCAAGAATCCTCTGGAGACTCATCTCAGCCGAGATTTTCCCCTTGTCTCGGCCGAGATCTTCAGTTAGTGCTTCCTTTTGTTGCCTCGATCGATCCCTCGACTCCGCGATCGTCTGATGTTCTTTTTCGATCCTTTTTCACCTGTCTTAACACAAAAATAGCACAAACGCATTATTTTGCCCATGAAAGTATAAAAGCACTAAATACACGTGATTATGCACATTATTGACACTAAAATGACACTAAAAGTGCCCTAAAGTGCGTGCACGAAACACGTGTACCAATGACGCTGATTCTAACCACGCCGATCTCGAAGCTAAAGCCCGCAAGTGGCAACTATACGTGGATGGTGCCTCTGCAACACGAGGCAGTGGCGCCGGGGTCCTTCTCATTGGCCCTGAGGGCGTTGAAATCAAATATGTCATGCGGTTTAAGTTCAAGGTGACTAACAATGAAGCGGAATATGAGGCAGTCCTTGCTGGGCTCCGGCTCGCTCAATCCTTTCCAGCCTCCCATATCCAGCTTTTCACGGACTCCGAGGTGGTTTCTAGTCAAATTAAGGGCACCTACACCGCCAAGGATGATACATTGAAAAGGTACCTCGCTTTGACACTCAAACTTTTGTCCACTTTTGCTTCGGTTGATATCCAGCAGGTGCCTCGCAAAGAAAATGTTCAAGTTGATGGTCTCAGCAAAATGGCCTCCGCGGTCTCTACTAACATGTGTCCGGACATCATCGTCGAAGATGCAGTTCATCCTTCCATTCATGAGGCCACAGTCTCCGTATTGACTGAGAGCAGTCCCAATTGGATGACCCCGATCATCCATTATCTCCGGGATGGTACGTTGCCGGATGATAAATTACAAGCTCGGCGGATAATTCTTAAGGCACCTAAGTATGGACTCCATGATGGGATCTTGTACCACCAGTCATATTTACAACCGAGTGTTCGTTGCCTTGCCTCTGCCCAGGCTGATCATGTTCTCCGTGAATTTCACAAGGGGGCCTGTGCCAGCCATATTGGCTCGCGGACGTTGGCCAAGAAAGTTATTCGGTGGGAGTACTACTGGCCCACGTTGTTTAATGATGCCCATGACTTAGTGGCCAAGTGTGACAAGTGTCAGCGACACTCTCTAGTGAAGCATTTACCACAAACCGAGCTCACTGGCATACAAAGTGCCTGGCCATTTATCCAGTGGGGAATTGATATTGTGGGCCCGTTTCCAGTCGCTCCGGGGGGACTAAAATTTCTTGTGGTCGCCGTTGATTACTTCACCAAATGGGTTGAAGCCGAACCCCTCACTGCCATCACTGTTCAGAACATTTTGAAGTTTGTCTGGCGAAATATCATATGCCGCTTCGGCATCCCAAACGCTATTATCTCCGCCGAGGACTTACTCTCGGCACTGACCTCGGCGCGTCGTTCCTCACTCTGCCACGAGGATTCGGTTGAGGTGCTGGTCTCGGAGTATTAGCTCGTCCCGTGGGGTCCCATTCCGCAGGATCCATCACTTCGATCTCTTCGGCCAGCTGCTCCACCATCTCCTCCGCAACGACAACGGGGGCCTCCTCGACCGCGGCCACTGAAGTTGGCTCCTGGATTACGATTCCTTTGCCCTTCCCCGCTGCCCCCTTTTTACTCCTCCGTGGAGCTTTCGCGATCTCTTGGCGCCGGCTGGAGCTTGCAATATATTCTTCGGTAGTGTGCCGCCACCTGCCGCGTCCTCTAAGGCCCTCGTACATGTTTAGGAGTAATTCCATTACTTCCCGCTTTCTTACAAGCTCGGAGGAGTCCGCAGGACCGGCCGTCATCAGTGATGAAATTTCGCCCTGGATTTCGGTGATCCGCTCCTCGACCTCTTCGAAAGTTAGCAGGCCGTAGTCCGTCAGTATTCGCTCATACTCCCTTTGGTGGATGATGACGCGGTCTAGTTCGGCCACCGTCGACAAGTATTTCAGCTCTCGATATCTCGCCTTCTCCGCGGCCTTGGCCCTTGCTTCTTCGGCCTCTTTGGCCCTTCTCTCCGCTATGGCCACCCTCCTCTCCAACCGAGGAACCACTTGTTTTTGCAGGTTATCCTTCTCTCTGTGGAACCAGTCTAAAGACTGCATGAGTTTCTTTATTGTATTATGAAGCTCCTCGGTATCCTCTTGATCGCAACACCCCATCAGTATCACGGAGCACACTCAAATCATCGCAAAACAATAACTCAACAGTATGGTCAAACGTCAATATAATATTCACAACAAAAAAGAAGCATACATTGTCTGCGGTCATTACAACAAAATTACAAGTTGCTCCTATCGTCTATCATATATCAAATCATCAAAATTGCAGGGAACGACTGACCTCCCCCTCTTGGCCTCCTTCAGCTTCCTCTGGCACCTCCACCTCGACCTCGTGCTCTCCTTCCGGCAGCTCACGGATCTCACCTGTTTCATCTCTCGCAGCCTCTGCGGCGATCTCCATTCGTGGAGGTGGATCTTGTCTCGGGGCTCTGGGATGAACTCACCTGTTTCAGCTTCCTCTGGCACCTCCACCTCGACCTCGTGCTCTCCTTCCGGCAGCTCACGGATCTCACCTGTTTCATCTCTCGCAGCCTCTGCGGCGATCTCCATTCGTGGAGGTGGATCTTGTCTCGGGGCTCTGGGATGAACTCACCACGGCGAAAGGCCAAGAACTCTTGATCTTGGTCCGCATCGCAGGCCGTGATCTCCTCGGCACTTAAGATTTTCTTCTTTTCCGCCAGTGCCTTCACCAGGGGCCACTCCGGGACACGAGCTAGGGCATTGTAATACCCCTCCTCCACCGCTCCCACGGCGTTGAAATCGTATCCAAACTCGGGATGGTAGACATCCACGTTCGGATAGATTTCCTTAACGTTCTCCAGTAGCACTGATCGAGTGGCTGTATTCCCGACCGCGACAAAGTTGGTCTGAAAGTCGAGAAAGGTGCTCGTTTGAAACAACTTTTCGACAAAAGCCTTCAACATCGCCTCCTGACCATCCACCACAGCCGCTTCCCGAGCCTTTATCTCCGCCCACAGTTTGGCTGTTTCGCCATGGAGAGCCCCGGCCTCGGCTTTTCTCTCGCGCAATCGCGCCACCTCCTTCTCCACCAAGGCAGCTCTCTTACGTGCCTCGGACAAGTCATGCGTTAACTTGTCATTCCGGGCACACAACTCCCTCACTGCCTCGGCCAGCCCTTCCTTGGCCTCTCTCTCACTCCTCCAGCCGAGATCTATGATCCCTTGCGTCAACCGCAGAAGCTCCTCGGCATCCGCCCCCTCCAGGCCCAACACACTTATGGGCCCTTGCCCCTTAACACACAAACATCAAAACCACCATCAGAAACATAAAGAAAATTTAAGCCGCAGTTTTTCACCTCGGCAGAAGGTTATATATGCTTTACCTCGGTGCTCTGCTCCGTGCGGAGTCTTTTGGCCGTTCCCGAAGGAGTCACAGATGGTTCCCACCTCCTCTTTGTTCCTGGGGTTGTCCCTGCCACCACAACACCCTCCTCCGTCCCCGCTGACGGCCTCGGACTGGGCGACGCCCTACTTCTAGGGGTTACTTCGGTCGCCGCTCCCTTCTTCTTTGCCGCCGCAAGCACCGCGGGGCTTCCCGTAGACTCCTTTCCGAAGCGTCCCACTGCAAAAAAGAATTTGTGGTTAATCCTGTGCACATTGCAGTATATTACGCAATTTTAAGAGTTCCTACCCTCCTCGGCTGCCCCAGCTTCCGACTCCTGCCCCTGGGGGGAAACCCCCTCTGCATTGCCCGAGTAATACGGACTTAATCCTGCCTCCTCCAGCTCCTCCTCGATGCAGAGGGTCTTGAACGTACTTACAGTACGGAACTGCCTAACCACCTCCGGCTCCGGCTCCGCCACCGGGGCATAATCCAACACCTCCTCCCTCCTCCACCTCGGGAGGGCCAGCCCCATCTTCACATAAATAAATTTCTCCTTCCACCCCTCCACCTTGCTCGGATTTTGCACCTTAAAACCACCTCGGGCCCGGGGACTAAAGGAGTCGATTTCCCGAAGGCCTTCAGTTGGAAGAAAAACCTAAACAACTCTACATTTGGTTCTACCCCGGCATTTTTACATACCACGGTAAACCCAACAACTTGCCTCACGACATTGGGCACTAATTGACTCAGGGCAATGTTGTAATATCTCAGCAGCTGTACAACGATGTCCCAAAGGGGAATCTTATTCCTATTCTCAGATGGTCTATGTATACACTAATGAAACCCTTCGGCGGGCAACAGGCTCTGTCACTAGGCTCCAGCACTATGTATTCTAAGTTAAAGGGAAAGTAAAAAGATGGAATCAGGGCTTCTATTTGCACCCGAGTCATCCGCAGTGCCTCCACCGCCACCTCGAAATCCTCCTCCAGACATTCACCAAACCCTATTTACTCGTCTTTCTGGAATAATATAACGCAGAGGACGTACATCTAACGGGGCTTCATCGGTTCCTACCTCCCTAAGTGAAGATGAAGACGATGAAGAAGACATACTTACTTGGTCTTGGTTTGAGATGGTTCACAAATGCACAGATGAATCTCTTTTTTTCCCGCTCTCTGTAACTTGCAAATCGCAAATGAGGAAGATGAAGTTTACTGTGCAAACATTCTATATATATACTCCTGCATCAACGGCTCAGATCTGGCCTTTTCAAATTTCGCGTCTCAGATTCGCGCGTGGTGGTCACGCGCGTTACGGTTACCAAGGCGCATGGGAGCCACGCATCTTGGAAATCTCAAACGCGTCACTTCACATCCCTCTTTCTAATGATGGCGCCGCCAATCACATCAACCTCATTCTTCCTCAGGAAGTTTTGGGTCTCACTCCGGTGCTCCCTTCACCTCGGGCAAATTCCAGTTCAGCCTAGCTAAACCTTATTACCCCGGAATATCCTACTTCGGCCCTGGTCACCCCATCACCCCGGGAATACTTCAGTACGGCTCAAGTCGACCCCATGGCCTCGGGGTACTTCCGTTCGGACAGGTTTGGTCTTCGCGGGGTGCATCACTCCGGGATGTATCGTCTCGGCTCCGGTCGATTCTCGGACCTTAGGGGTACTTCGGCTCGACAAAGACAGCATCCCTTCTTGCTCGCCACGTCGTTGCATCGCTCAACATCACACCGGTTATACCTAGCCCTACTTGTAACCGCAGCTCCTACCTCGCTTCGGCTGGTGGGGGGGCATCTGATAGGTATGGCCCAGTAACATCGGGTCGGACCAACCCGACCCAAAGCAGCTGAGCCCAGAAGAACGAGTCCAGCAACCAAGCCGGCCCAGACGCGCGCACGAGCCTGAAGCATCCCAGCGCAGTCGCAGCATATTAGGAAAGTGAGATCCCCACGATCTCCTTCCAACTCCCATGCAGATATGGTGGGCGTACTTGTAGGGATTTAGTTAGGGTTTTAACTGAGTATATAACTAGCAGAATTGTACTCAGAATTAGGGTTCGCACTTTGTACACCTATACGGCAACGTGTAAGATTGAAAGGAATATAGTGAAAAACACCCCGGCAGGAGATATTTTACGCCCGTGGACGTAGATCTCTGGATCGAACCACGTACATCTTGTGTTCTTTAATTTTCTTACATTGGGTTGCGTTACAAATTGAATTTTACTCCGAGTTCATTTGATAATTGGATTGCGCTTTATCAGTAAACAAACAAACACACGAACAAACAAATCCACCTAAAAAAGTTCAACCATTACAAAGTTCTCATACTACAGTTATGTTGCTTTTCTCAAAAAAACACTTTAGTGAGAAAACAAAAACCAAATCTTATAAAATGAAATAAAATGAATGCTGGTTTAACACATTCTCAATTTCAAGCGCAATTAAGATAAGTTTGAAGGATAAAGCTTGGTGTCAAAAGATAACCTTGTCTATTAAGCCAGCGGATCACCAAAAGAAAAAGAAAAAAAAGATAAGAACCTTTTTTGCATTTGAAAATAATATATGATAAATAAAGCGCATATTATCTCCTTCATCCCTTTCTTCAAATGCAAATATGTGGTAAAATTTTCATCAAAAATAAAATATATGATCAAATTCAAATATTGAATAGCTTTTAATTTAATCTGGCCACCTTATCTGTCCTGCTTGTTTATCAAATAATTAACCTTACTCTCGATATCTCTCTTGGCACAACTTACATTGATCAAGCAGCCATATTGTTTTTAGAAATCAGTAAATAAAACTTGTAAATTACTTGGCATAGTATTTATGTTGGAAGGGTAACCTGGCATTAGATACAGACTACATCAGGAGTCTTGCTGATTCAGAGTCCATTAGATAGGGTAAATCTAATTCCTCATAAGGAATAACCAGTTTCAAGGGAATTTTTAGGTGATTCCAAGCAAGTGTTTTTTGCAACCCCTAAAAGCAATCCTAAGACAATTTGCTTGTCCTTGTTGTATATGACGGCAGCCACTGATAAATATTTATTTAAGCAATTCCTACAGTTTCAACAAGTTATACGTAATACCAATGTGGAAATGAGAAGTATTGAAAATTAATAAATTAAAACATCATACATATTCAAGCGATAATATGATCGCGTAGATAATTAGCCATATGAGTTCCGTTGGATCGATCAATCAGAGGATAATAATTATTGATATATTGCTTCAATAATTTCGATTAAATTAAGAGTGAAATTATATTCCTTTAGCGGAATAGAATATAATTAATAAATTAATATGATAAGTTAAGAGTTGACCGGGTCATAATTAATTTATTGGAGCTTGATTTAATTGGGTCCGATCGGGTCCCTTCGTTGGCTCAATATGAACTATAATAAATTATAAATATTATAATTTATTATTGCAATACAATAATTATATTGGATATTGATAGATATAGAAGAAGGAGATATCCAGGATCTCCTATATCTATCAGGATATGTTACTTGGAAAGAAAGAATATAATGTGACATTATATATATAAAGTCACGGTTATTATTTCTTCTCCTACACACAATCACGCATACAATATATCCAATGAGGTGTCCACACATCGTGTATTGCAGTGCAGTTCGTGAGAACACCGGAGAAGACTTGGAGGTTTGAGTGTATTGCAGTGTAGTTCGTGAGAACACCGGAGAAGACTTGGAGGTTTGAAGTCACACGCTACAAAGGTATTAAATTTAATCCTTCTAGCGTAAATTAATTAATAGTAGAACATATGATAAATCGGTCGATCCTACAACGATGTATCCGATTTACAATATTATATATTGTGGATCAGATAAGAATCGTGGTTCTAACAATATCTCATGCTATATTGATTTAGTATCACATATATTTGACCCTCAATAATATTGCTCGGATATTCTATAGGAAAACCTTACAATATTTTGATTTAAGTGTATTACCTTTATATTAATAAATTTTAAAACTATCAAGTAATTATGAAATCTATAGGATAAACATAATTAATTGAAATTTAAAATTTACTACCATAATTGGGCCCAATCAAGTAACCGAAAACAATGCAGCCCTCATATAGGGAGACCAATTGAATTAGTACGAGACATACATACATTCTTACTTATGGGCTAATAAAGGAGGTCGTGGATTTATAAATAAATCCTCACACACTTAATATTTTATAAAACAAAATTGGGTGTTATCCAATTAATATTTTTCAAATTATTTTGACTCTCAAAATAATTAAATATTAATTACTTTATTAATTCTCAAATCTAATTCTAAATTAGAAAAGAAAATAAATAAAGAAAATATGCATGATAGTCTAGTACCTAGAGCGGTGTTCATACAATTCTATATGACATGCTATGTGAATAACAATTAATTTCAAGCATAATCAAAACAAATAATAAGCAATAATTAAATAAGAACAAATTTATGGCCATCCTAGACTTAAAATCACAGTAAAATTGAAAAACTAATTGAGCCACAACTCGGCCCAATTTTTCACGGTCCATCTGCAATTTTTCTGGTCCAGACTGAATTTATTGATCAATATAACAATCTCACTCTTCGGTGTTTCAAAGAATGTCTAATTGGTAATAAAGGTACATTATTCACTCAGGATTAAGGTAATGCATACGTCAATCAATGAATTTTAAATTGTATGGTCAAAACACAATTTAAATTTCATGTGGTCCTGTCCAATACACCATACATGTATCCTCAATTTCATTACCAAGTCAAAGACAAATTTTAATGAAATTGAGACGATCTTATCAAAATAAATTGTCCAAAAATTATTTACTGATTGCGAACAAAAATTATTTTCGAATAGAATAATAAATCGAATCTTTCTGTGTTGAACATCTTGAACACTCGATTTAATATATCTACCATCCATGGACACATGCAAGCTCATAAAGAATTAATCAAAAGAACAACTCATAAATTTATTTCAAAATGTCAAAAGACAAACAAGATAAAATTTACTCAAGGGCATCTAAGTAATACAAATAAGGGCACTCATACTATCAAAACATTTTCTTCCACTTGCCATAGAGTAAATGAGACATGTCTAGTATACCCATATTTCTAATATGACCCTCAAATACACCAGCCGGTAAACCCTTTATTGAGGGGTCAGCAAGATTTTCTGCAGAAGCAATCTTACACACCGTCACATCTCCTCTCTGAACAATATCCCTTATGAGGTGATACTTCCGCTCAATGTGTTTTCCGCGTTGATGGTTTCTAGGTTCTTTTGCATTTGCCATAGCTCCACTATTATCGCAAAATAAAGGAATACTTTGTGACGCGGAAGGAACCACCTCTAGGCTCTGCAAAAAATTCTTAAGCCAAACAGCTTCTTGGCTGCTTCACAAGCTGCCACGTACTCAGCTTCCATAGTGGAATCAGCAATACAAGACTTTTTTATGCTCCTCCAAACAACAGCACCGCCACCGAGTGTGAATACTGACCCTGACGTAGACTTTCGAGAGTCTCTATCAGCTTGAAAATCAGAATCAGTATATCCCACATGCACCAAGTCTGATGCTAAATATACCAACATATAATCTTTAGTTCTTCGAAGATACTTGAGAATATGTTTAACAACAATCCAGTGTTTGGGCCCTGGGTCCGACTGATATCTACTAACTATCCCAACAGCATGACAAATATCTGGTCGAGTACATAGCATAGCATACATGAGACTTCCTACTGCTGAAGCGTAAGGAACCCGTTTCATGTATTCCACTTCTTTAGGAGTCTTAGGTGATTGCTCCCGTGATAAGTGAATTACATGTCTGAAAGGCGTTTGGCCTTTCTTGGAATCTTGCATAGCAAATCTTACCAATATCTTGTCGATGTATGAAGCTTGGGACAAAGCAATCCTTCTTTTTTTCCTATCTCGTAAGATCTGGATTCCCAAAACATAGTAGGTTTTACCCCATCAGGTTTGTCTACAAGATCCCAGACAGAGTTAGTGTACATAGAATTTATTTCTGAATCCATAGCACTTCTCCAATGATCAGCGTCTTTATCTTCCATAGCCTCTCTAAACGATGCAGGATCTTCCTCATGTTCAATAGAGACCGCCTCAAGAGACTCTCCATAAAGAACAAGTCTGGAAGGTGGTCGAATGACCCTCTTCGCACGTCTAGTTGCTATAGGTTCGTTTACAATTGGAGATGGTTCTCTTTCCTCATGTTCCTCGATATCCATTTCACCACCTAGGGGTGATTGAACATTAGGGGCATGATTTTCTACCATTTCAGGTATTGATTCTCCCATAGACATTCTTGGCGGAGTCGCCACATATCTCCCACTGGATTCAACACCGGATAATATAGTTGTGAATTCATGAACAGGTTCAGTGCGGATCTCTGGAGCAGATGATCTAGGAAGATTTTCCTTTATCTCCTCCAAAAGAACCTTGTTCTTGGATTCACGTTCTTCTATATACTTGTCCTCTAAGAAGGTTGCATTTTTGCTTACAAAAACTTTCTTATCCTGAGGACTACAGAAATAGTACCCTCTTGTTCCTTTCGGATATCCTATAAACACACAATATTCTGATCTTGATTCCAACTTTTTCGTCTTACTCTTCAGTACATGTGCTGGACAACCCCATGTCCGAAGGTGTCTTAGATTATGCTTACGCCCATTCCACAACTCCAAGGGTGTCTTAGGTATAGGCTTGGAAGGGACCAAGTTTAGTAAGTATATTGCTGTTTGTAGGGCATATCCCCAAAAGGAAGTTTTGAGAGTTGAGAAGCTTAGCATAGACCTGACCATGTCCAACAAGGTCCTGTTTCTCCTTTCCGAGACACCATTTTGCTGTGGGGTTCTTGGTGCACTCAATTGGGATAAAATCCCATTCTCTGTTAAGTATGTCCTAAAGTCGTTGGATAGATACTCCCCACCTCGATCTGACCGAAGTGTTTTTATGTTCTTACCTAATTGTTTTTCCACTTCCAATCTGAATTCCTTCAATTTCTCAAGTGCCTCAGATTTATGGACCATTAGGTAAACATAACCATATCTTGAGTAATCATCTGTGAACTTGATGAAATACTCATATCCACCTCTAGCTGGAAAGTTTATTGGTCCACATACATCAGAGTGTACTAATTCTAAAACTTCTTTGGCCCTAGATCCCTTAGATTTAAAAGACCTCTTAGTCATTTTACCCTCTAAACAAGATTCACATACAGGCAGGGATTCTACCTTCAAGTTACTTAAAGGACCATCCCTTACTAGTCTATGAATCCTATTAAGATTAACGTGACCAAGTCTTAAGTGCCATAAGTAAGTTTCATTAGAAGGAGACAGTTTTATACGCTTAGCTGTGTGATGCAATGAGCTGTCGGTTGGTTTTAAGATATACAAATCATTATCCACATGGCCCTTACAAACAATGACTTTATTAAAAGAAATATCGACTGCCATTAATGAAAAATGAACACAATATCCTTGTTTGAATAATAAAGCAATAGAAATTAAATTTCTAGTAATATCCGGGACATGATAACAATCACTTAAAACCAAATACTTCCTATTTGAAAAATAAAGATAAATAACTCCGACAGCTTTTGCAGAAACCACAGCTCCTGTGCCAACCCTCAGAGTATGCTCCCCTTCATTAAGTTGTCTAGTTACTTGGAACCCCTGCAAAGAATTGCAAACATGGTTAGTGGCTCCAGAGTCTACTATCCAAGTATCCGTAGAATCAACCAATAAACAAGACTCAATGAAGGATAACTCACCCTTAGCTTGCTTCTTAGCTATGAAAGTCGGGTAATTTCTTTTCAAATAGCCCTTCTCGCTGCATTCAAAGCACTTCCCCTTAGGTTTTCCATCCGTTTTGGCCTTCTTTGCTTGTTTCTGTGGGCCCTTCTTATTGGACTTCTTCCTTTTTCTACCCTTACCTTTCGGCTTGGATGAGGTTTGTCCAACAGAAGCAACAGCAGAAGCATCACCATTTTGAGCCTTAAGAATGCTTTCAGCGTTTTGGAGCTCTTTCATTAGTTCATTCAGAGACATGTTCAACTTATTCATGTTATAGCTGACCTTGAACTGGGAGAACATCTCAGGGAGAGTCTCCAGTGCCATGTCTACCTGAGTTTCCGAACCAATTTCAGCTCCTAAAGCCTCAGCCACATTAAACATTCCGATCAAATTTAGCATATGATCTCTAACGGGCGTTCCTGGCTTCATACGCTCAGTCATAATGGCTCTAATAACAGCCTGACGTGCTTGGCGTCCTTGATGAGCGAACATATCTTTAAGACTCTCCATGATCTCAGCAGATGTCTCCATGCCTCTATTGCAACACATTTGAGATAGAACCCAAAATGTAACAACGAGCCATGTCATTGGCATGAATCCACTTGTCACGAGCCTCATGTTCCTTATCACTGGACTCCATGGTCACTTTGGGACAAGGTTCAGTTAGCACAAATTTCAACTTCTCAGCAGTGATAACAATCATCAAATTACGTTTCCAATCAATGTAGTTTTCTCCCACTAGTTGGTTTTTAGTCAATATCACAGATAGTGCGCTAGAAGACATTTTTTCTGAAATAAAACACCATAAGCTTGCATAGAATGAATGAATGCATGTTCTAAACATGAAATAAAACTTTTAATAAGTAGACCAAAAAAAAACTACAGTATTATGTGACTATCTAAAACTCCAAAATCAAGGCATACCCCTCTATAGGAGTGGTAAATGTTGATTTACAACTAGGTTGGGATCTCCCACTAAATCAAATATCCTCAAGTTCATCAAAGATCAAGCCCAAGGGTTTTCCGAAGGATGAAGAATAAGCATTTTCACCGGCTAGACAATTAGCGATAATATGATCGCCTAAACAATTAGCCAAATGAGTTAATCAAAGATCAAGCACAAGAGTTTTCCGAAGGATGAAGAATAAGCATTTTTATCGGCTAGCATCACCATAATCAGAATGGCACAATAACTAAACCAATTATTAAAAAGGATTTAACAGAAAAACAAACTTCAATGAAGCTAGCGTCAAAATAGGCTTGAAAGAAGAAAGCCTAAGTGCTTGCAGAAATAACTGAGAAAGAAAGGAAAGCCTTTGGGATAACATCATCCTAAACAGTTTCTCCCACGACTTACAAAATCACAGATCCTTCTGTCCAGCAAGTGAACCGTTGGACGGAATAGACATGTACTTTTCCCATGTCCTAAGCGATGTTAGAATGTAAAGAATTAGTAAAACGGACCTCTAAATTCGAGACTGCACTCCAACAAATCTCGTTTAATAAACGAAAAACTCGTTTAATAAGCGCTTCAATTTGTTTTTTGCTTTCTTCGTGGTTAGCCAAAACCGAGAATGACGATTAAGTTATCGGCGTAATTGACAAATTATCTGCCAAGTTCTGCTTCATAAGTATATTTATGAACGCGAATTAAGTAACTTGCTGTAGAATTAAGAGAACATGTAAATTTTGATGGTGTAAATATTAGGAGATATGCTTCATATATAATAATATTAAAGATTTTGTTTTACGTAGAATTAAGAGACATGTAACTGTTGATGGTGTAAATATTAGGAGATATGCTTCATATATAATAATTATTAAAAATTTTGTTTTACGGATGCCATGCAAGCTTTTGATGGTGTAAATATTAGCAAATATGCTTCATATATAAGAATTGTTAAAGATTTGTTTTACGGATGCCATGCAAACCATATCTAGGAATATAATTTTAGAATAGAATTAGGATACATACAACATGTAGTTACAATATTATAATTTAAAAGGGTAAAACTGGTCAAACCTAAATTGGCTTTTAATAGTGTATAGATATAGGAGTCTGGTGTAACAAGGAGATCTCATATCTTCTGATCTTATCTGTGTAGGTTGCTTCTAGCATGTATATAGGAATCTGTTGTAACTATTTCGTTTTCGTTTTGGTGTATATATATACACATTTGATGTACTGCAGAAACTAAGCAATATAATACAGTTTCTCACAACTTCTATACTATGTTTTTAGTAATATATATTTAAATTCGTAATTTATTTACCTAAAAACATTTTTTTCTTGGCTACATATTCAACACCCGTTCCACATAAAGACTTACCTATATTCATAAGCTTTCGGATATCTAGTACTCCATCTGTTTCAAAAGCAATATCGCTTTAGCTTTTAAAAAAGAAAAAAAAAGATAGATAAAAATAACAAATATAAATAATTTATTTAATTGATAAATGTTTTGTAAATAAAAAAATAATCAACTAACTTTGATTCTTTTGCTAAAGCAACATTTTTTTCCGAAATTGTTCATTTTCTCTAGAGTAGCACATTTTGTAGAGCTCTTAAGCTCTGCCAAACAGTGACATGTTAGTTTCTGTGCTTCTCGAGTTTGTTCTTTTTTTCTTTGTTTTTTTGTCTCGTCTTATAAATCTGCAGCTTCATAATTAAGACAGTACATAAAAGAAAAGCTAAAACTTCATAATTTTATAGAATCCTTAACCTTAATCCATAGAATTAGCAGCCACCGAAATCTAGTTGTAAATGCTTGTTCATAGGAATCTCGTCCCGCGCTTTATGGCAATGGTAGAGAAAGTTGTCATGGGCTCGCCGCTATCACCTGGCCACCTTCTTCAATTTTCAGGTAAAAGACGAAGAATTTCTGATGAATTGGAAGGTGATGTCTTTGAACGGGTTGTGATGACAATTGGGGCTTCGGGCGTTGGGGTCAAAGACAAGCGTCATTTGCTTTATTGAACAAATTCCGGCTATACCCGCCATTGCGCTGACGGAAGACACCGTCAGCCACATCGGCGCCACCTCTGGAGGTCTAGTGCGAAGAAGTGGTCGCAATCGTCGAAGGGTAGGAGAGCACAAATATTTTTTTTTTTTTTTTGTTTTTTCCATTATTCAGAAAAGAGATAAATGATTTTAAAATTAAAGAGTGGGTCCTATTATTTTACCCTGTAAATTTTTACTACTGTTAAAGTGGTGATTGTATTGATACCATGGTTGCATAGTAGCAAAACCCATATATATATATATAAAAATATATATAATATAATTGATATTATGAGCTCTAATGATGGGCACCAAAATGAGCACCTACCACATGGATGCCACATCATATTTTTCTTTACTTTTTTTTTTTTTTTTTTCTAATTTCCTATTAACACATGTTCAGGGCTTTTTTGATTTAGTCTTTCATTCCTCTCCTTTTTTCCTGTGATCATTCCAACAAATTATTGCCGCCATGCTATTGATGCGCTCCTGTACCACTTTCATGACGCTACAATCTCCCGCGAGATAGTCCTTGCAAGCCGACGAAGCTCGTTAGATATTGTCCTCCATCATTGGCGTCTCACACACATTCTCCCTCTCTCTCTCTATTCAAAGATCTCGTCCTGAAAGTATTCTATTTTTTTCTAGTTAAGGATGTTGCCAAGAATCTATAAGAGTGTATGAGCATCAGAACATCATTATGAGAAGAAATGAGAAAATACTATTGAATGGGCATGTATAATACTAGTTTTTGTCTGACAGAGAATTGTTATTTTAGGTTTTATGTTGGATAATTATGATAAGTGCTAGTTTTACATGTATTTTAGGTCAATTAAAGGTCGTAATTTGTGACATATGCATGTGTATTTGGGCGAAAAGTGATTAAAATCCATCTTTTGAGCTAGATGATGTGTTTGGTGTACACAAGAAATGGATGGGGAGAGTTTCAAAGTGAATTGAGTCAAAGTCATGGTTATTATGTGGAACCATCATCCAATGACGCTGAGTTTTCAGTTTACAATGTGAAATTTTTTCAAACTAGCTCTTCCTCGAACCCAAGGTTGATCACACACGAAAAGCAAAGGGATTATATATCATGTATGTAAGAATTTTGAGTTTTAGGGCATTCCATGTAGACATATGTTAGCTTTATTTCGCATCAACCAAGTATACCAATTGTCTGATATACATATTCTCAAACGATGGATGCAAGATGCAAAGATTGGCGCAATATATGTTGCAGGTGATCAAGAGATCAATGGTGATCATAAAAAGTTCTTAATGTCACGTTATTCCAGATTATCATGTAAGGCGTCAACCTTAATTGATGATGCATCGTTGCCTGATGAAGGGATGAACTTTTTAGTTGAGCAATTAGATTACATCTATAGAAAAATCAAAGAGATGAACAGCAATCAAACATTTTCCCTGGAAGCCAAAGGAAGAAAAGTATAGATGGAGCTCCTACTATTATTGATCCTTCTGAAATAAGAACAAAAAGAAGTGCAAGAAGATTGAAATCTAGAAAAGAGAAGTCAATTTCGAAGAATCAACAATGTCGCAGATGTGGACGTCGTGGAGTCTCACATGACAACGTAATTGTCCACATTTACGTGATGGGTATGTATGATATGGTTGATTTTAGTTGACATTTTGTTTGCTACTTAATTAATTTTACTGAAATAAATGTGTCAACATATTGATTATCAGATCAAACATAGATGATCCTCCGAACATCGATGACAGTACATATGAAGATTTTGCAGATGGAATACATTTCGACTAGTAAAGTTCATTCATATTGGTGAGAACTTTAATATCTTTGGTCACTTATATAAAGAGAATATTTGTGGTTTCACTTTGTATCTCAAAAGAGTTAGTTTGGTGGTTAGATAGTGAGGTTTAATTAAATATTTAATTGGCATGACTTTGTTTTGTTCTTTTAGGTTCTGACAGCTTAAATAATTGACCTTTTTCAGGTTCTAGGATGAGTGGAGAGCATAGCTAGGAATTCAAGCACAAAGTCACAGGAAGTTTATTATTTTGTTACTTCTTTTTTAATTTCAGGACAAGAATTCGATGTTATTAATTATGATTTATAGTTATGAATCTTTTGTAAGTTATTTCTTTTAGAAGTAGGTAGAAATATGTGAACAATTTTGAGTTTGGATATAAGAAGGGGAGTCTGATGTTGATGAGTTCAACTTTTAAGAATTCATACCTAGTAGTGTAGTTGATGATTCCAGTGAACCTGCTACTGCTTTAGGCTATAGAATACTGGAAACTTGGAAGACTAAGTGAACTCTCAGTGTAAATTGCCCCTGTTTCTTGTTTGCAGCGTGCGTAGATGAAATTGGATTATTTTTTCTTCAGATAGTTAAATGATTAAATTTATTCGAGAAATGTAGATGGAGATATAAAATTGGCCAAGAGAGAGAAAGAGAGAGTTCTTCTGGATGTTGAATCTGCGGATGCTTAGCAGCAGCCTTGCAGAAATTCCATGGCCGTATTTTGTTATTGATTAATTTCACATAAGAAATTTGATTTGCAATTGTTAGTTATTGATGATATGGCAAAGATGAGTTAGTAGAAGCAGTAGTGCAGAATGTGATGGTTTTCTTCTTCTTCTTCTTCTTCATCATCATCATCATCATCATCATCATCATATTGGTCTATTTTATTTTTATTTAGTATAGTTATTGGTTGGATTAAGAATTTGGTATACGTTTAGAGGTAATTATTTTCATGATCGACTGAATTTATTGTTGATACGTAAGCAAATTTTGTAACAGATCATGAGGGAACTATAATTTTCTTATAAGGGAAAATGTTAATTGTTGACTTATTTCTACCAAAGTAGGCAACAAACACGCCTCAATTTCCCGTCTCACCATTATAACGACAGCATATGTTTAGAAACCATTTTTCTACAAAATGAAAAGAATAGAAAACTGACATCAGACATCCATCGTATTTTCCGGAGGAAACTAAAAGAACATTGCCACTTTATTTCATAAAGTAAAAAGAAGAGAAGGTCTCAAAATCATATCAACCCTCTTCAATTCTAAACTATGAACTCTAGCTAAACGATGATAAAATCAACCTAATAATGCAAAATAAATAAATGAAAATCATCACAAGTATGAAAATCCGCTCTAGAATTTTCGTCGATCGAACACAAAAATGAAAATCTGGATCTGGAATTTTTGCCAATCGAGCACAAAAATGAAAATTCGGCTCTAGAATTTTCATTGATCGAGCACAAAAATGAAAATCAGCACAACTGTTTCTTGTCCGCCTTCTGCAGGCACATTCCGCGGGATCTCACTGAGAAGTTGTTCTGCATGTGTGGTTAGAATTTATCTTGTTTGAGTTGGGCTCGGGCTCAGGGCCGGCGGACCAGCCGAGCCTTTATTATAATAACACATTCCATGCCCAAATTGAAGTCGACTATTCAGCCAGCTATTGACAAGTAAGGGTACAAAAACGTGTGTTTTCAAACAGTGGCGGATGTAGCTAAGGTACAAGGGGGTACACTTGTACCCCCAATTTATAAAAAATAAAATATATGTATATATATATATATATATATATATATATATGAGGTATATTTAAATAAATTTATATTTTAGATTAGCATTTACTTAACTACACTTTAGGCCTTCACAAGTAATAAGAAAATCCCCCACCTCTCTTTTACTTCTTTGGGCAACATATTGAAGAAACAAAGTTAGTGGAGTGGTTCTCACCTCCACTACAGGTTTGGCTCTTCCCCTCCCCCCCCCCCCCCCCCCTTTTTTTTGCATTTTTAATTCATTATTTTTTTTATATTGTTTATTATTTTTTCCACTCTGTCTTAATTTATTAATACTTTAATATTATTTTGGTTGTTAATAAATTAGGTGTTTGTAGTTTATCTTTATATATATAAATGTGTGAAATTGGTTGATTTTGTGATAATTGTAATTGGTCTCTTAAAGTTATTATTATTTTTATATATGATCGTATTCTTATTATTATCTACTACTATTTCAATTTAGGTAATGGTGGGGAATACACCTCAATTAAAGAAAACCAAGGTTATGGTAAAACAATCCGATCTTCGACAATTTATGTTTGTGAAACCTCAAGGAACTTCTTCTACTTTACCGAGAGATAATGACCCTTCTTCGAATGATAGTGAGTCTCCTTTATCTAAACCTCTTAATTCTCCCCAAAATCAAGAAAACACCATGGAATTAGATGTTTCAAGTGGTTTGCCCATAGACAAGGAAGAACTGATATGTGATGTTGAACGTATTCCTCATGATCCGGGTAAAAGAATAAACATAATGGATAATCCTCAAAATGAACGGAATGTTGTGAGGATTGCATATATTCTAAAGAAACCTTGTCAACCAAAAAGTCACGACTTTCCTCAAAGAGATATTGGAGGTATGAGTCGATTTAGTGTCTATTGGTTTAAAAAACATGATTGGCTAGAATATAGTATTGAGAAAAATGCAGCATTTTGTTTTGTATGTTACTTATTCAAGAATGAGGTTTGTACTAGAGTGGGAGGAGATGCATTTTTTAATGGAGGATTTAGATCATGGAATCAACCGGATAAATTTGAGAAGCATGTTGGTGGAGTTAAAAGTTCTCATAATCTTGCTTATGAAAAATATGTGAATTTAAGAGACTTAAAAACGAAATCTATTAACCATATCTTTTATGATGCAAGCGATATGATCCAAAGTGAATATGAAACTCGCTGAAAGCTTCACTTACTTGGTTGAGGTTTATTTTGTTCCAAGGGTTGGCATGTCGTGGGCATGATGAAAGTGAAAAATCAAATAATAAAGGAAACTTTCTTAAGCTCTTGAACTCGCTTGCAGGACACAGTGAGGGTGTTAAAAGAGTAACTTTTGAAAATGCTCCAGATAATAATCAAATGACGTCTCCCACAATTCAGAAGGACCTCATTAATTGTTGTGCTAAAGAAACAACTAAACGCATTATAGAAGAGCTTGGTGATGAATACTTTGGTATATTGGCTGATGAGTCAAGTGATGTATCCCAGAAGGAACAATTAACTCTTTGTTTGCGATATGTTGAGGGTAAAAAAGGAAAGGTCGTTGGAGCAATTTCTTGGACTTGTACATGTAGGTAACTCCACTGCAGTGTCACTTAAAAGTGCAATAATATCTTTGCTTATGGAGCATTCATTGAGTCCATCTAAGATTCGAGGGCACAACATGAAGGGTGAGATAAATGGTCTTAAAACTTAATGAGTGATATTCCAAGTGCCTACTATGTTCATTGTTTAGCTCATCAAGTTCAACTAACACTTGTTGCCGTTGCTAAAAAAACAATGATTGTGGTTGGCTTTTTGAGACACTTGCAAACTTGTTGAATGTGGTTGGAAGGAGTTTCTTGTAAGCGAAGATAAATGATCCGAGTAAGTCAAGCTCAAATAGTGTCTCAAGCCTTGGAAGTTGGTGAACTTGAGAGTGGGTCGGGTTTGAATCAAGAGCTTGTCTAAAAAGGCCTGGTGATATTCGGTGGGGATTTCATTATAGAACTCTTTTGAATGTTATTCACTTGTTTCCTAAAGGGAAGAACTCAATAACCGATTTGATGAGGTTAGTATGGAGTTGCTCTCACATGCATGACTGACTAAAATCCTAAAGATTGTTTTTCTTCTTTTGACAAGGGAAAAGTGCTTAAACTTGCCACATTTTATCAATCTAAGTTTTCCAATATTGATTTGATGGTTCTCGAATGTAAACTTGATGTATTTATTGATGATATGCAAAGAGATGATAGGTTTAGAGATTTGCATGATCTTAGTGCCCTTTAAATGATGCTTGTAGAAACAAAGAAGCACGTGACATATCCAACAATTTAGTTGCTTATCAAGTTGGTGTTGACTCTTCCAGTCGCTACTGCAGGTGTGGAGAGAGTGCTTTCCGAAATGACTTATACAAAGAATAAGTTGAGGGGTAACATGGGTGATAATGAGATTGTAGATCGCTTCCAAAAAATGAAGCATCGGCGGACTCAGTTGTAACTTATAATTGCAATTTTAAACTTTTATTTGTATATTTGGTCTGTACGACTTTAAATATTACACAATATTTAAATATTAAACTATATATATATGTGCATATTTTTCTGTTATTTATAGTTTTTATCCCCATTTCTAGAATCCCGGATCCGCCATTGTTTGCGGATCTCCGATACTGGGTGGCCGTCAAGAGGGGACGCTGATGAGGCCGGGCCAATGCTAGAAAATGCCCGGAAGTTGGTAATGTTGTTCGCCCAGAAGAAGGGGTGCCAATGAGATTCAGTTCGAATTAAAATGTCCATGTTTTCAACGAGAATGAGAAGCCCCGCTGACATCTGAGAGGAACTTCGGGGTGTTCAAGAGAGATAAGGAGAGAAAAGAGAATGGGTGAGGGAGAGGAAATAGAGTGGGATGCAAAGAATGTAAGGAGAAATAGGAGTGCTAAACGTGTTTAATAAGAAATTAGAAGGAAAAAAATAAAGTAAAGAAAAATATGATGTGACATTCATGTGGTAGTAGTTCCTTATTTTGGTGCGGCTCAATCCTTATGAGTTCAGATCATCTGTCCCATATTTACGATATCTCAACTTTATCCCACTCCAAAATCGAGTCATACAACATAAATCGGGTCATACAACTATAAACGCTAAACTATGAACTATTGAATTATATACACTGAACCATTAAATCATGAACTATGAATTATGAATGGTGAAATCACAAATTTAGAATATAATATATAACCTAGTCCAATAAAGTCGAACCTTAGACCTTACATATGAAATTTAAACATAAACCATGAATCCTAAACCTAAATTAAATTCACAATTCACTATTCACTATTCACAATACCACCTTATAAGTTCGTAACCGTCTCGGATTTTGTACTGCCATTTCAACTTAAAACTTGCTGCCCAAGATAATTCAGAAGGATATATTAGTACTGCGCAAGATCGTGCGGAAGAAGAATACGCAGTAATGGCGCAAGAACTCAACGAAGCTGAAGAAGTACGCGTAGAAATGGCTGCGCAAGAACTCAACGAAGCTGAAGAAGTACGCGTAGAAATGGCTGGCAAGAACTCAACGAAGCTGAAGAAGTACGCGTAGAAATGGCTGCGCAAAGATACATTGAAATCGAGGAGGACAGAGGTCAATTTGACACCATCGGAGACTGGTATCCTGAGTGGTCACAACTCGAGACGTTGCTCCTTGGTCAACTTTCTTCCCCCACGGAAGAATCGCCCTCGCTGTCGGAAAAACAGGGGGCTGACATGGCGCCGTCGCCGCCTAAAAAACAAGCTGGTGAGATTGCTATTCTACTGCCGGGCATCTCCAAACTACCGGAGAATTTATATGACTCAGGCTATACAAACCTCACTAATATTGATTTCGCCCCTACTACAATTCACTACAAGCGGTCTTTGAATGAGATACGACGATCGACGATAAAATGGAAACTCATGGACTTAACCGTACTTAAGGTACTCTTCCAAGCCTCTAAGTTCAATTGTTGTCTCGATGGTTGATTAACGACAAAGTGAGTGCTATGGATGGCTGCAAACTATAGATTGAAATTTAAAACTATCCTTAGCGTGCTAAATTGTTACTTGTTTTCCGTTAGATTAGGTTGTTCGTTAGGGTACAAGATTACAATTATGTTATCGATGATTGTCAGTGGGTGACTGCAAATTAATCTAGAAAGTAGGTAAATGGATATGATCACACAAAAACGAAATTGGTCGAAATCTTACATTATGACTTGTACGCCGATTGTATTTGAGTTCTGGCTTTATTCTCATTATCTTTTCACGAACACTTGTATCTCTCTTTGTTGAGGATTTGCTTTCACCACTGCCTTATTTTGTTTGTCTGTTCCTTCTTTTCCAGTTTGATGATAAGACGTTTCATGCCGTTATCGAGAAAGGTGCGTTGGATTCGATGACGCCAGCTAACATTGAGTGGGGAACGGGTTACCGCTACTTATGTCAGGTACATGATATCTTATTTCGTAGAGACCTTTAATCTTTACTCGTGATGAGTTTACAGAATATCATGTTGTGTTGTGTATTATTTATTATCAGGTAAAAAGGGTCCTGAAAGCCAGAGGGAAATACGTCTGCGTAACCTTCGGAAAACCTCATGTTTTAGGTAGTGTTTCTGCTCTAAGTGCTTATATCATGTACCTGAAATCATGCAAATGAAGTTAAAATGGTAGTCGGTAACTGAGCTTTGTTGTTGATCCTTTATCACGCATGTTAGGGGAGTTATATGTCAATCCCACGTAAGTGATTCTCAAGCATGTCACCTGAAGTCTGTTACTCTTGGATGACAAAGCTTATGAGCTGTTGAACCACTTGACTTTTTCTGCACTATTTTTTAACTTCAACTGAGATGTCAAATGCTGTATAATCATAATATATTTTTGGAACCATTTGTTAGTGCACCTTAGGTTGAGTCGTCTGATTCAAACCTTTGCATAACATAACTTTTTACTTATTTATCTATCTTTACCAATGTCATCTTTAGAATACAAACATTATGTCGTTTTCAAATTATTGCTCCATTTAACACACGATGTTATGTTACTAATGAGGCTCCTACATGTTGGTAACGTTTTCAGGTTATCATGTTGAAACTGATATTCTCATTTTATATCCATGTTAATTATGATTGACTTGCTTTGGTAGTTTTACAAGGTACATGCATACTATGTTGGGTTCCCTGGGCAGGAATGACTCTGGAAAAGCTGTTGAGAAACATCTCTTTCAGTTTATTAGGATGTTCCTTATCTACGAAGTTAAATTGCAAGACATTTGAAAGAAATAGCGGCTCAATTTAGCACAGTAATATGGTTGTAAATTACGAGAAAACCAAAATAATGTTTAATAAAAAATTGATAATGATGATGGTGAAGTCATTAGTTAGCCTGGTTGTAGAACGAAGATTCAGTTGTTTGGAACACACTATAGATGATTGAGAAGGTAAAATGAATGAACCCACCCCACCCCTGAAGATATGAAATGTCAAGTGAATCTTTTATATTATAATAATCTTAGTTTTGTTAATTTATTTTTCTTGGTTTCGATCACGAAATGTTTGAAAATTTGGTGTACCCAGTAAGCTATTGACTGGTAATTCATTTTGAAAGATGTTGGTGCTGGATTCCTCACCACTTAGTCTAGGCATTGAGCGTTTGTAAAACTAAGAGCTTATTCTATTGACTTAAAAGATGCTGCATAAAGAATATATACATAGTGCCTTTTCTTTCTATCATTGATGTTGTTCCTTTGATGGTTGTTTTTCCACGGCATGTGTCCAGCACATCTCTGTTCCTATGAATAGATTCAGATTCTCATTTCCCCACATCTTTCTCAGATCTACTTTTCGGAGTATTCCGCTTTGGGTGGACCATGGAAGTGCATGAAATTTGTGAAGAAGCATTACTCAGGGAATTAAAACAGCCAGCTTTTATGATTGTTGCCAAGAAGATTCGTTCTGGAGCTGTGGGTGATATAACAGCATGGATCAGTGAGTCTCATAGTACTAAGGTAAACCCACTTTTTTAGTTGGAAAGGTTAAGTTGAAAAGGTTAAGTTGATTAGATCACTTTTTTAGGACGCTATATTTTCACTAATCTCAATTTTATATTGGTTTTGGGTATGACAAAGCATCTTGTTGAGTCCATAGCAAGGGAAAGACGGACGCGTTTGAAATACCGTGACAACTTTAATCTAGTGTACTCGCTTGAGGATGTACTACTTGGAGCACAAGGAGATGTTTCCTTGCTTAAACGGGATCGTTGCTTTAAGCTCTGCTTAGGAAAACCTGGCATCTCATCCATTTTCAGCTATAAATGTAGGCTTATGGATTCTGAAAGATTCACCCAAAATATCTTTGTTATATGTCTTGCTGGACAGGTTAGTTTCTCAATGGCTGTTTGTACTTTTTAGTTGAGAGTCCATAAAATAAATTATCATAATGAGGTATATCTTTCATCTTTTTCTCGATCAGCATAAATCAAGATTCCCCAACCAAGTGTATGAAGCTGATTTCTCATCAGAAGATGAAAATGTGTCTTATCTTATGTCGCTAGGGGTTGCGAGATTGTTGATGGTAAGTCTTCATAATAATTTTCAACTAACATAATTATTTTGTTTTCGTCCTCCACGATAATTTTCAGTTATATATTCGTTTGGTTTAACTATAGGTTTTTCTAGATTCTTGCACGTCTGATATATGCAAGCATTGTATACAGGTTAAGATCGAACTTTTCTTTTTCACAGTAGGGAAATCTTAAAGTGAAACTGATAAATTGTCATATATATATATTATGTTAGGACGATCTTATACCTTTAATAGAACCATTTGTCCCGGAATATGCTGGTGAGAGATCTCAACTTCGGTATGTATCTCAGATTTGATCACCGTATACGTATCATATTTGTTTTAGGCTCCTTTCTTCTTCTAGCCTTGTTATCATCAACTTACACTGTATTCTACCTTGTAAACTTGTTCATCCTTTCAAAACTGCAATTCTTACTCCATTGACAATTATGAAGCACTCACTTTAACTAAAATTGCAGATTCGTGCTTCGGGAGGACAATACACGGAAAACAACCGTGCACAAGGTTAAATGGGTCTCGGCAGGTATAATTGTTTCTGTAAAGGATCTGACGTATGATGACGGGCTCACCCGTCGTCTTATATATCAACGAAATTCAAATACAGTGCAAGCCGAAGTTGGTTTATCTTTGACAGGTAAGTATATGTCTCTATTTATATTTTTCAGTTTTAGTCCTTATCATTCATGCCCCATGATCAGTTTTTCTTTGTCTTTTTCATCTTGGTTGTAGCAAGTGGTGAGGTGGTAGTTGACCACCAAAATTTAGAAAGTCCTTACGATAATGCAGTGATATATATAATACTGCTGTCCTCGATTTTACAAGTGTTTACCTCAGCGGTCAGTCGTCTACTCTCCTTAAAGAAACAGCCTACTATCAATTTTTTTATTGCTTCCGCTTCCAAAAAAAGAAACACATTGAATTGATGATGGTGCATTTTCCTCCTTTCCAGCCCAAATCACTGATAATTGGTTTGCGAGGAGGAATACTTCCCATGCATATGAGGAAGTGCCTACCTGATGTGAAGCTTGTAGAGGTGTGATAAATTCTAAATCTCTATTGTGCTCAATTTTTAGTTGTCTTAATTATTCTTATGCATGTGATAGGTGATTGAGGAAATACCAGAGCTTTTAGATCTGGCTAGAGAATGGTTTGGTTTCACAGACGTCGAGGGCTTAAAGGTAACACTTTCTCTTTTGTATTTTCTAAAGCAACACTTATTCTTTTATGGAAATTTCTATTGTTGTTGTCACTGGCCTAATAAAGGGACTTTTAATTGACTCTAATATCTGCATATCTGTTGGCTTCTCAAAATTGTGTCTCTGCTAGAGTTTGTACTTATTCTATCGAATTCCTCTCCAGGTGCATATTGGTGATGCGCTTGACTTCGTCAATGATAAAGCAGCTTCTGAAGCAGATGACGAAAAAGTCGACATCCTTGTAATTGATGTCGACTCAACAGATACACGGTACTGTCGACTCTAATCATATCATTATTTATCACTTAATTAGTTCTTTTCTTGTTACTTGTCATTTGATTCACTCTCACTCTACTCTTACAGCTGTGGTTTGACCTGTCCTCCCATGCCTTTCATTTTGGAATCTTTTTTTTCGGTTGCAAAAGGTTCGCTCAGTACACGAGGTGGTGTCTTCATTATGAATTTAGTCTCGGGGTCCCAGGCTTTGAGAACGGAGGTTTATACAAGACTAGATAGGGTGAGCTATAGAAAAAAGAAGGATATAAGTTTACAGCTGCTTGAGTTTACCTTAAATTTTGACAAGTTTTATATCATCTTTATATTTATGTGGTTGCAGGTTTTTGGCAAAGGTCACATCTTTATCCTCCAGCTAGAGGAAGACATAAATGATGTCGTGTTTGCTTTCAAGACAGAGTCTCCACTCAACAGGGATCAGATTTTTGAAGCTCAGCGAGAAACTGAGCAAATTATGAAGAGCAGCGTGAAGGATAAGCTGTCTCAAAAGAGAAGGAGAATATTCAATCTCACACTTTAGAAAAACTAATGTTTTTGTTTTTCTTTTTATCAGTGACAGCAGCATACAAGCTCCACTTATAGCTCTGTTTTTACATGTTTACAAAATTGAAAACTAGATTAGTTGAAGTTTACAGTGTGACCTTATAATGTTGATAGTCGAATGGAGAAAATTTTGGATCTAGCTGGTACGTAGGGTATTCGCTTTGATTACTGATTTACTGCCTTATTCTAGTGGGGAATTTCAAAATAATATTAGTTGAAGATTAGTTGCCTTATCATATTAAGGATATAATTAATCAAAATGAATAAGATTTGACATAATCTCTTGATTTAGTCTTGTGACATTCTGTTCTAATAATTTCCATAAAATATGTAACCATTCAGGGCTGGTTTACTTCTGTCGCCGTGATATCACAAATGGGCCGGATGGTTGATAACCACTGGTCTTTTCAGGTGATTAGCCCAAAAATATCCAACCCATGCTTGGGTTGATTACAACTAATCCTACCCCAAGCCCAATGCAATAATACTCATGTTTATGAGACGTGATATCAACCGGTAACAGCCGTTGTTGAAGTAAGAAAGACTTATGCCCTCACTAAAAAATTGGCATTCCTCTTCGAGGGTGTAAAAATACGTCACTCTTGTGCCCTATGGCCTCCCCCGAACCCTAACGGCTCCTACCTTCGGCTACTGCAAGGTAACCCCTGAAAGTCTCAACTTTTCGTCTTCTGAGTCCTGTAACACCATATCCTTCAATCTAGGAACTAATTTTATTGTGGCTTTCCTATAATATATATGTTATATTTGGAGGTTTATGTTTTGATTTTCTGTGTGCTTTGGGTTTTTTATATCGAAAATGATCTTTGGGCAGGTTGCCAAGACAAAAACAAATAATGGAAAAAAGTGAAAAGTCTGCTACACCCCTACTCATTTTTAATTTTTACTGTTGAAGCCACTATTTTAATTTGGTTATGAATTTCAAAATTTTGGTTTTGAATTTGAACTATTTGTCCACCCGTGTAAAATCTAGATAAATATGTAAAATTAAACATTACTATATGATTATGAAAAAAAAGTAGAAGCTACGTCATACAGCTTCAAAATAACATAGTGAAGGTTTTGAGAGAACTACAAAATAAAAACATAAAAAAATGTTAAAACAGAAAAAAATTGATTCAAAGATAAAAATTACAGATTTCGAAAGACTTCTTTGTAAACTACATTTACAGCTGTGTTTATATGTATCTTCTCATCGTCACAAATCATAACTTTCAGGCTGTTATGATTTGTGACTATGGAGAATGCAACATATAATTGTTCGTGGCTGAACACTGTCTTCTTGAGGAAGAGACCAACATTTGTTAGGGATTGACCTCGACTTTTGTTGATAATCATTGCATAGGAAATCATCAAAGGGAACTGTCTTCGCTGGAATTCAAAAGGTATCTTGTCATTCGATGGCATCTTCGATAATATTGGTGTTAAGGCAACTTGGCTTGCACTTGCTCTAGTCATAATCTTTGCTTGCAAAACATGGATACCCAATCGAGTCAAAATCAATCTCGTTCCATTGCACAATCTGAACATTTTACTGAGTTCCAACTTTCAATTTCAGCTCATGATTTGCTACACCCAAACTTTTTATTGAGTTCAAAAATTCTGGAGTATACACATTGCTCATAACATCCGTAGTTAAAAATGACTTTCTTGCTGAATCTGAGCTAAAATATGACCGTTCTTCTCCATTGTTCTTCTCGATCATGTATTGGTTGATGGAATCAACAACATCAAGAGTTGGTGCTAATATAGCTCGTTATTGAAGATATCCGGGATCATTAATTCTCTCAGACAAATTAGGATAAGTACTTTGTACAATCGTTGCAATTGGATCTTCTGAAACTTTAAGTAGCATGTCTTCTGGAATTTCAATAGTGGATGAACCTTCTACATCCTCACCTAATGTTCCATCTCCTATTGCTGAAAGCCAATCAGAGAACTCCTTCAATGTGGAGTTTTAAACTTCGGAAGAAACAAACTGTAACCTCATGTTTTTTGTTAGACGTAGTACTTCACATGTATTCCAAATATACGAAGAATTAATGGTGGCATTAACAATATCCTGTCTTCATCCTTTTGGAATAACAAGAAGTATTTGTCTATAATATCCTCCAAAACGATTGTCTTTCCACCAAAAGGTTTTGTTCCATTTGCTCGATCAACATCTTTCATAATGTCCTTTAAACTTTTGTCCAGAGCTTAGAAACAAAATTTGTCCATCATTGGAGCTTCATCCCTAATGATTATCTTTGACTTCACAATCAACTCATCAAGCTCACCACCTAATTTTATGTTGCAGAATGAATCGTGATGTGGCTTCAGTGGAATCTTGAAACGGGAATGTGCAGTTCTTCGCCCCGGTAAAAGCAAAGATGCTCTACCACATGATGCAACATTGAGCACAATATCACCCTTTGATCCAATGGCTGCAGACAAAGTTTTCCAAACAAATGTTTTACCTGTACCACCATATCCATACAGGAAAAAAACTTTACCTTTGTTGAAAGTAGACAATTCCATTATTTTATCGTATACAATTCTTTGTTCTTCAGTCAATTTAGGCAGTAGTTGTTGTAGCTCCTCAGCAAAAACTTTCTATCATATTGCAGATCATCGTGTAACAAACTATTTTATGACGTTGAAAGATCATCGGAATCCGGAAGTGGCATTACTTCAAAGTTCTTCATACTTCTCCCCGATCTTTGCAATAGTTTGTCGATCTCAATGAGTGCAACAATCTTGATTTGTTGTTCAACTAAAGTTAAATCTGAATTTATTAATAAACAAAGATTTGATATTATTATCACAGGAATATATTTTTCCCTATAATACATACTATTTGCAACAATGAAGATAGTAACATAGAAAAACACATACCTTTATGATGGAATAACTTTCGCTGCCTATGTAATATATCGCTAGCATACACTCCCAACATTTCTCCCAACATACTCTGGTCTTCCCATACAATGTTCAATTAGTAAGAGTGGCGAACATTGTACACAGTGCATGTGCATATGCCTAAAAACTTACTTCATTGATGCCATCAATGTACTCACTGTAATCTTCTAAAAGACCATATGCGTAACTCGCATCCCGATATGAATCATATTGTACTTCATGAGAAATTTTCATGTCATCATGACACTTATCTCCACGAATGACATTTATCAAGCATCTTAAATAGTAAGTATCCCCAGCTCCAGGTGGTACATAATATGCTCTTCCTAAAGACAGACCCTTTGTTTGAGGAATCCATTCAGTAGATCTTGCCTCCACACAAAATGTTGAGGAAATTCTGGATAAGTGTTTGTTTCCATGTGGGTAATCAATATTTGCTTGAAACCAAGCTTCAAACTTTGTTCGTTTACATCTGTGATGATTAAAAACTGACATAATTTGACTTGTCTCTTAAAAAATGACATTCTGCTCACCTGGTAAGTGAAAGCTCAAGTGCTCAACCAAAGGATCTCTGTAACAAATCTCAAAACCAAGGATTCTCCACATAGCTTCGAAAAGAGATATGTATCTACAGTCATAGTACATTTGAACCTCGTCGATAATCTTTCCAGATTGTTCATCATTTTTGCTCTTAAAAAATTAAGCAGTTGCACAATCACATCCTTTGTTAATGTTTTTGAACAAAAACTTAATTGACCTCGATTGATTGCACCATTCCATGTTCATATGTGCTCTATATCTAAGTAATAAATACCGATTATGAGGGACAATGAATGTGTTGTCTATATGAACGCCATTCTCAACAATCGTTCTTCCATCATTTCTTCTCCTATACACAAGACATCCTTCGTCACAAAATGTTGTATTTTCTACAAACTCCTTAGGATAGAATTTAGTGCATCATTTCTCAAACATGCTTGGCCAATTCTTATTGGCATTGTCACGCAGTCCATGCATCATGTGGCTGACAATTGCTGCGTAATAATTAGGATCAGTATCTATATCGGGTACTTCAGCTGAAATAATCTTGTCTATGTCATTGGGAGTTGGGTATCTATCTTCTGCTGCTAGAAATAGTAGTATGTGTGCATGTGGCCACACTTTTGAAATTCAACCTTTTAAACCACTATATAAAATAAAGACGACAAACATATCAAACTAAATATGTACGTATAAACATGTGATGCATGTTGAAAAATATATAAAAAACATGGAATTTAAAATTAATATATAAAAATAGTTTGTTACCTGCTTTAACACGATCGAACACCCTGTTCTCTCTGAAATCCTTTATCAGACTGTCCAACTTCAGTTTAAAACATGATAGACAATATTAGGGCGATCTTCAGGTCCCAAGCCTCTTGAATCCAAGTGGCGTGTAATCTCAGGCCATGTCAATGTGATGAACAAATCTAGGTATCTTGCCCATCCAAAAATCATCATTGCTTCTTAGTAGTTTTGAATCATGTAATGTGGACTCCCAGTATATAAAGATGGCAAGATAAGAATCGAACCATGAAGAGCCAAATCTGTCTCGCCCCTTAAGAAAGCATCTGCTAGTCCTCTGTACATTTCGCATCGTAGAGTCTTTTGATTGTTCTGTACCCATGACAATCGAAAGGATTCTATAATGGTGTACCCATCGACTATTAATTGCTGAGTTAATCTTCTAGAAGACAGTATTAGACAACCTTCAGTTTTAAACAAACTTGGACACTTAACTGTTACATCTTTATTGCCTATACCCGGTTTATGTTCTTCTTGTGAACTTACTAAAAGCGAAAGACTGCCATTTGTGTTTAATTCTAAGCAACCTTCGCATATGTTGGATCTGGTTCACTGCGATTTGTGGTGACCAACCCCTATTTGCTCCATTAGATTATTTATACTATGTGATATTTGTTGATGATTTTTCATGATTTACGTGGCTCTATCCGCTCAAGCGTAAATCTGATTTCTATGATGTGCTAGTCAATTGTTATGCATTTACTCGTACCTAGTTTTCTCGTTCTATAAAGGTATTTCAGAGGATGGTGGAACGGAGTTCACCAATCATTGTATGCATGACGTCTTTGCTACAAATGATATCCATCCATCTTATATCTTGCCCTCACACACCCTCGCAAAATGGTCGTGCTGAGCTTAAACACGATCATCTTACTAAAACAGGTCTTGCTGTGTTATTTCATTCCAATGTTCCTGCTCATTTATGGTTTGAAGCCTTCAACAATATTACTTATATCATCAATCGTCTTTCACCTCCGTTACTTCAGAATCTGTTGCCTTTTGAGCTTCTCTTTAACATTGAAACACCCCCTACTAGTGGAGTGTCACTTCTGCTAATTCTCTAGTGCTCATCGCAACATAACATAAATTCTCCTTAAATTTTTTTCTTCTTCTTCTTCTTCTTCTTTTTTTTTTTAAACATACTTTTAAGAAATTTTGGAATAACTTCAACTTTCTCAAATCCTGAATTAACTAAAACATTGCTCGAAACCAAATATCAAGTTCTAATAATAAATAAAACATAAAGAACCTTCAGAAAATACAACTAGCTAAGTAAAATTGTATGTAAGTCACCCCAAAAACAAAGACTTGCAAACTTAACAAATTAAAAGATTAATAAAAACAATAAGTAATCTTTCAGGACCAGTTTCGAGATTCTGCCGTCACTATCATTGCACACCACCTTGCTTCCTTCTAACTCATCTTACCCTTGCCTTTATCTGCAATATGAGGTAAAATAGAGGTAAAATAAACTATAAGCATTGCTTAGTAAGTAGCATCATAATCTCACAAAACCTTTTTTTTTTATCTCAACATAACTCCTTTGTAAACTTTAATAACTCCACTTATATATATATATATATATATATATAATAATAAAAACTATTTGAGCCCGGACTTGGTACCAATGCGCGCAACTCCATTAAGACCAAGGGTAGCTAGCCACTGAATCCAAATGGAGCAACTCAAACTCATAGGGCGGTCTCGTGCCCTAACTCATAAAACGGGTGATCTTATACCCATAGCTACTTGTGGGCGGTCTCGTGCCCAGGTACCAGTCCATATATATATATAAATAATAATATACTTTTCCAAACTTTATCTTTACACAATACAAAAAAACTCATATTTGCACACAATACTCATACAGCTTCAATACGTAAATTAATAAAACAAGCAAGCCTTGACAAATTAACACGTACAACAATCCAAGTAAACAATCATACCAGTTGCTCAACAAATAAATCTACTTCTCAAATAATACAATTCCTCATATTGCAGGTGAAAGATGTACTTACCTCAAAGTTCAAAGCTCAACAACACAAAATCTTTTAACACGTACTAAGCTTCCTCAGTCTAATTTAAATTATAAAGATTGATAAATAAATTGAACATGAATTTATTAATCTAACGCTAAAATACATGAAGTACTAATATACTACTGAGGCAATTGCTTATCAATTAATCCAATTTCATTAGACAAGTTATAACTCATATTAAAACACATGTGGACTTATACACTGCTATAATTTAATACATTAAAGTTAGAAGTAATCATTACTATTTTCCATGCATCTGAAATTTACACACAAGAAAGATGATACAACCTGTTGTTATGTTCCAGAAATTAATAACTTAGCATAATTAATAGTATTTTATATGATTCTGTAGTGTAAGCAAATTGCTAGAATTAAAGAAAAGAATTATGCTTGTGATATACAATTCCATAGAAAACTTAACATTGTTTATTCAAAGTGAAAAACAATTAATTCCCATCTACTGTACCATCTCCGATCCACGTGAAATTAAGAAGAATACAAAATTGTGTAACAGATTCTTAATTTTAAAGTCGAACGCACTTAACTCCCTAAAAGTTTTAATTTTTTTCCTAAACATACAATCATGATTACATCACTTATAATCCCTTCATCCATTCCTCTTAAACTTATGAATCAGACTACGCAACTACAAGAATTTAATCAACTACTTCTAATGCTACATCATACATGTTACTCGTAGGAAATTCCGTTTGTCGTAGGAATTATTCTCTAGGGTTCTTTTTCTCTTCTTTCTCTTTTCTTTTCTTGGCCGTTAGAATTTTGGGAGAACTGCTTTGAAGTATTTATCTTTTGCTTCTCCTTAGAATAAGCGAAATTAAAACACGTTTCCCACTTTTAAAAGGGTTCCTAGTCCACCTCAACTAATATATATATATATATATATATAAGTTATATCTAAAATTTATAAACCAATGATATAAATATTTTTTTTAATATAAATAAAGAAAAGACAAGGTCTTCTATTTTACTAGTGTCCTAAAATTTGTCAAAGTCTAACATGAACAATAAAATCATTATACTCTCCCAATAGCACACAAAACCATATAAATAAATTCAGGTATCACACACTTATTACACCAAAAATCATAATAAAATATGACCACATAGATGCACGTATAACAATCACCTTTGAAAAAAATTGGGATGTTACAAACATTTCTCTAGAATATGGAAATTTCCATCCCTTCGGCTGTCGGGTTTTCCCATGTCTTCGGAGCTACACGTCAAACAAGTTTTTCTCCTCGAAGTCTTCCATGTGTCTTCCTTGGTTATAACAGTCAGCATAAACGGTTTTGGTGCTACGATCCGACCACCTCCCGCCTCTACATCACGCATCATGCTCGCTTGATGAAGCTCATTTTCCATATTCATCATCTTTTTAGTCCACTTCTCAGCCTTTGTCGGTCTCTCAGTTCTTGGAGCCTACTTTGCTGGCTCCTGTCTTTTCTGACTCGGTTTCGTAGCCCCCTGCCTCGACGCTCATCACCCATCCTTGTGTTATATGTGACCAAGCTGACCCTCCTACAGCTCATGGTCTACCACCACCACCAGACCCTCCTACCGGTCTAGCTCCGGCACCTGACCCGGCCAACGCACCAACTGCTGCTCCCTTGCAGCACCATCATCCGATGATAACTCACGCCAATGCAAGAATTTTCCGCCCTTGCCATGTTGCCGACTATGCTCACACTGGTCTTCTCACTGCCCTTCTTTCCATGAAGGATCCTCGCAGTTTCAAGTCCGCTCCCAAAAATCCACTTTGGCTTCAACCCATGCATGATGAACTCGATGCTCTCCGTTGAAATTCCACATGGGATCTTGTTCTCTGTCCCTCCAACACCAATGTTGTAGGGTCTAAGTAGGTCTTCCGGACCAAATATCTCTCTGACGGTACTGTTGATCGGCATAAGACCCATCTCGTCGTCCAAGGCTTCACTCAACTTCCTAGTTTTGATTATGATCTCACATTCTGCCCTGTTATGAAGGCCTCTATAGTCCGAATCGTTCTTGCAATTTTTGTCTCCCGTTGTTGGCCTCTTCACCAGTTGGATGTTAAAAACGCCTTTTTAAATGATATTTTTTCCAATCCTACCTATTTGGAACAGCCTCCCGGCTTCGTTGACCCGCGTTTTCCATCTCATGTATGCCGCCTTCGGAAGGCGCTCTATGGTCTCAAGCAAGCCCCTCGGGTATGGTTTCAACGTTTCAGTGATTATCTTCTTCGCCTTGGTTTTTGTCAGAGTTGGGCCGCCACATCCCTCTTTACTTTCCAGAATAGTTCCTCTGCTCTTTATTTACTTCTCTATGTTGACGACATCATTCTCACAGGTAACTCTCCTGCACTACTGTCTCGTTTTATTTCCAGCCTTCACAAGGAATATGTGATTAAAGATTTGGGTCATCTTAGTACAAAGGGTGGTCTTTTTCTTAGTCAGGCGAAGTATGCTCACAACATTTTTTCTAAGGCCCAACTCTTGGAGTCTAAATGTGTTTTTACTCAATTGGCAGCCGGCCATCAGTTTTCCACCGATGATTCTCCATTTGAAGATCCCACTCGTTATATCGTTCTTTGGTTGGTGCCTTACAGTATCTCACTATTTCATTCGCGAACTCGTCTCTTCGGGAAAATTGATCACTCGGTTTATTCGATCTGAGCATCAAATCGCCGATATCTTAACAAAAGAGGTTGTCTCGTCCACTTTTTGAGTTTTTTCGCTCCAAGCTACGCATTGGCATGAATCCCTCTCTCCACTTGTGGAGGGTTGATAATATAGTTACGTAAATATCTCCTATGATTTCTTTCCTTGTATATAGGAGATCTTGTATATCATGTATATTTGTAATTCTTGCATAACTCTGTATATATTGATTAGACAGAAGACCACAAGATGTGTCAAATATTATCTTTGTCTTTACAAAAACAATAAGCAAAAAATTATATTGCCCTGACTCTTGTCCTTTTCTTCTTAGCTAACCTGGACGTATTTGTTAGTGAAATATCATCTCTATATCCAACTTCTCATATGGGAATATTAGAGGGTATTCTAACCCAAGATAGGAAACATGTAACTCAGCAATGCTTTTCAAGAAACCACATTTTGACTCAACAGTGATGTCTCTATCTCTGAGTGCTTCATCAAAATCCCTTACAACCAATGCCGTTACTTCAGAAACTGTTGGAGGATTATACGTCCTCGCATCCTTTTCTCTTCTGCCAAGAAGCTTATGTTTTACATTCCCATAAGTACCTTGGTCAATCTTATCTCTTGCCATTCAGAAAGATTGAACTAAAGTGTTGTTAGCGTCAAGAGTATCCTTAAGTTGCTGGACAATTTCGGGATCAAGATTATTTCGAACTATTTCTCGACCAAAAATAATTTTGTTGAAAAAAATTAAAATAAAACAAAATGACATATAGTATATGTTATGTAAAATTGTATGGAGATATATTTAGAACTGCAACCTAACATAATTAACTTTGTTTATTACTTCATTCTTAGTGTCATAGATATATAGTTGAGTAAATTTGGGAGTTGCATCTTCGTTTGGCATCAAACTTTCTATCATGTGATAATTTTGACCATGTAGCTTGAAAATAGGCGGAGAATTACCAGTGTTTGGTGAATTATAGATCTTGCCACTCATTGATGTAAATGAAAACATACTATTGTACGAACGTATGTTCTTTATGAAATGATTGCTCTTTGGAGTTTTACTACTAAGAAGATCAGAAAAAATTTGTGGACGTTTTCTCATTCGAGGCATTTTTATTTTCCCTTGCATGAAGCATAGTGAAAACTTTGGTATATTTCCCTTGTAAAATGATTTAAGTCACTCAGCATACCAAAAAGAAAAAGCTCCACAATACTCACATTTGTGCTCAACATCACCAATATCCCAATATTCTATTAAAATATATTTATACAAATAATTAATAACATTTATAATAAAGTAATTGTTTCTATAATAAACAAATAAAACGATAGCAAAGATATAGAACCTGTTGAAGTATCATTGACCGAAACATGATCTTGATTTGCTCTTTTGTCTTCATTTGCAATATAGGTTGCAGATTTATTGCATATTGGTAATATATGGTAAGTTTATTTCAATATACATAAAAAACTATTGATGAAAAAAGAGAAGAAAAGAAATGATCATACCTTGTGCTCGCAAATATATTTACTTGATCATCTTTTTTATCTAAAGGAAATGAAATAATTAATATTAATATTTAAAAAAAATTAATACAATATTTATTACACTGTTTTTTGTAATATAAAGTTACCACGTGGAATACGTGGCAACTAATCCATCAATGGTTGAAGTTGTGAGTCTCCTGTTACGACATGACAAAAAAACATAAAAATTGATTTAAAAATCTATTCAAGTACATAGTACAATGACATTTTATTTTTTAAGAAAAGGTTCGTAGGAAAAGGAAATAGAGGTGTCATTAGGAGTAAATAAGTTTTAATAAACATAAAATATTAACAATTTAGTAGTTCAATCTGCGAAGAAACTAGTCTTGTTGCCCTTCACACAACACACACTTTGCACGAAATTAGTTTTACATTCTTATTATTTGCATTCTCGGAAGATCCAAAAAAGGTGCGGCTGTTCTTTGTGTTCTTGTGAGGAATCTGTTGTAAGCAACATACCTGAGATTTATCCTGAAAAAAAGGTGCCTAGTTTTTGTGTTTTTAGTTTCCTGTTTCTGTTGAGATGGTTGTTGGCTATTTGGATTTTAGGGTTTAAAACACAAACAAGTTCTTTCTGCTCTGTTTGCATGCTGGATAAGTTCAATTTATGTGGATCCCTTGTGTTTGTTAGGTTAACGATTCAGTTGGGTTATGTTATGTATTGGTTTTTATCATTGTCCTGTTGTATTAAATGATTGCCAACTGTACCATTTTAGTAACTTTGATTTTCTAATAGAAGAAATTCTTTCATGTAAAACCGAAATAAAAACTCATAAAATGTAATTAAGATTGTTTATGCCTTATAAACCCGCTATGTAGAAGAAAAAATTAACTTAAATTGGTATATATTAATTCGTAAAATTAGCCAAATTGACATTTTTTTTTTAAATTGGTATTTATATACGCTAAATTGACAGTTTCCATAGGTTATTATTTAGATAAACCAATAAGGTTTAGGTTTAGGTTTAGATTTATTTTAGTTTAGTTTAGACCAAATTGGCGTCTTTTAAACTAAGAATTCAACATAAATTGGTAACTATATACTCTAAATTACTTTATGTAGCTTTGTCCAACTCAATAGTTAAGGATTTTTCAGTGGTATAACGTTACCTTATCACGTAAACATAGATACCTCCGTTAACGCGCAAACATACAATTCTAAATTTACCAAATATTTAATGCAAACTCTCCCACTTTTTTTAGATGCCTCACAGTGGGGGTTCAGGCGGTCGAGGTAGGGTTAGGTCCGCACAGGCAGCAGTAAGGGCCGTGTGGACCCGGAACTCTGAGAAAGAATTGATCTGTTTGTGCCTCCTAGAGTGGGAAGCGAGCGGCCTTATGTCGGGTCGGTTCTCTGATACCACGCTTACACGCATTATGAATTGTCTCAATGGTCGGTATGAAGGGCTAACGTACACCATCACAAACATAGACAATAAGTTGAAGAATTATGAGCGTTGCTGGCGCATGATGCAGGAGCACAAATACAAATCGGGTAATGAGTGGGACCCCATGAAGGAGACAATAGTTGCTGAGAAGGAATATCTGGAAGACCTTTGCAAAGCAATTAACTTTTTCAATCTTTAACAATTAAATTTACTTCATTCACACTAAATATTTCAAGGAGAACCCTAACATATTATACATTAACGGGTCTTGAATCTAAATGCATGCAAAAATCCTATGACTATCGTGGATCCATCCAGAATGTTGTCCAAATTGGGAGAAACGCGAGGACATGTGGCAGGGGACAACTGCTCTTGGGGATGAAGCCTTTTCATCCGGAGCGGGTCTTCATGCGGGGAACCGAAATGGTGGTGGGGCACCGAAGAGGGCTAACTACAATGCGTTCAACTTTATGGGTCCCTTATAGGCTCTAATTCTAACCCTTAATTATCACAAGTGTATGAGTGTAGGTGTATATTTTAGTGGAAGTAAGGTCGATCCACAGAGAATAAGTTTACGTAGTTCGATACCATAATTATCTAGGATTAGCCTAACTAGACACTGGAAATTTGGAAAGATTGATTAGTTACTAAACTATATTGCATAAAAACTATTAAATGAATTAATTAACAAAAAGATATTTCCAATCAAAGATAATGTATCCTAGGGCGTCGATTTCAGGAATTACTCTAATGAATGATTAATTTCTAAGTTATAACCTTTTAAGCCAGTTTTAATATCTATTAGGCCGCACTTAATTAACTTAACCCTTCTCTTGAAGTGACTAAATCGTAGATTGAGTACAACAATTACTCTCTCAAGTCAATTAATCCTAACAACTCCTAAAAGCCCCTTAACCCTTGCCTACGCAGTCATAAACAACTACGTTATACGTCGTACGTCTATTAACAACTCCCCCTTTCTCAAAGCGGAATTGTTAAACGATTGGACTAAGCTTAATTGATCAGATTATGCTCAATCATAAAATAGGAACAAACACATAGATAGATAACAAAAACTGGACTTTATAAATTAAAAGATTAAATCAAACGTTGTTGTAAAACCCTACTCTCTAACCCTAGGACATGAGTAGTTAGCTTACTCATGCCTAGTATCAAATCAATACAAGAATTTAAAGAAAACTTTTTAATGAAATTAAAAACTAGACAAGAAATAATTAAACGCGAGTAGTCGGCTCTTCGATCTTCGTCTCGTCTTGCTCGTCAATCCTTGCTCTCACGCCTTCTACTGCAATGTATATAAAAGTATGAGATCCTCCTTCAAAACTCGAGCTTGAACCTGTATTTATAAGTTGGGGATGAAATCCTTAAGAGATTAGGATCAAAATCCTATTAAAAATCAGATTCATTTAGGAACATAATTTGGCGCGACCGCGTTCACAGCTTCCAACTCTTTAACCAGGCTTCTTTTGGCGCGGCCGCGTTGCCTTTCGGTGCGGTCGCGTCAACCTTCCATAAACTGCACAATTTAGGCCCATTTTGACGCGGCCGCGTCCAATCTTGGTGCGGTAGCCTTGATTCTTCAACAGTTTGGGCTTTGACTGTTTGCCCAATGTGGCCCATTTTGTACCTTCTTCGACTTGTTTCTTTATGTAACCTCGTAATATCTTCTTTTTAGCCAAAAAAACATTAAAACTCTACAAAAATGAATACACGACAAATGACCCAATATATCAAATACAAACAATTCTCGACCATTTAGGCATGCAAATGTTACAAAATAGACACTTAAATCGACCTCAATGCATGCATACACAATGTGTATCAAAATCCCCCAAACTTAAACTGTTGTTCGTCCCCAACAATAAATGAAGTAAATAATTCAAGACCACAAGCAACAAAGTGTAATTGAGCATATGTGATAACGCAAAAATCAACTACTTTCGAGACTTTAAACTTTCGAACTATTCAATCCTCACCGGGTAAGTGTTTCACTCATCTCTCAAGTGTTTAGGTTAAGACATATTCTCGCTCAAATTAGACTATATACACCGCCTACCATATGCTTGCCAATTGTCTAAACTAGACATCGTACTTGACACGCGTGACAAATAATCAAATAGGTCTTCATTTGGTTGTAATGTGGGCTTAAGGCAAGGTAGGATAATTTTTGGATAAAGGTGACTATTTATTGGACTAATCAAGTTATTTCCTAACCCACCTATCCCTCAATACAATCACTCATTCTCATTCTCCAAATCTCATAATCACTCTGCAAAGTAACTTCTTCACCTTCAAAAGTCCTTACAACTTAAGTGCTTTTCTTTTGTTCGGGTACCACAACTTGGGACTACCCGATTTTTTCAATCAATGAGTCATCAAGTACTTTTCTATTCCTAAGCTCTCCTCAGATAAAAACAGTAAACCATATATTAGGAGAAGTCGAACTTTCTCAAGTTTTTGCCCATACACATATATTCCTTTCACCCATTTATTTTATCCATGACTTCACCCACTTATTCCCGAAATTTCCCAAACTACTTTACAACCCACCTCCCTCTTACTCAATTAGTCCAAATCAAGGCCAAAGGCTAAAATTGAAGGGTGTTCGACTTGTAATGTATAGCGATCAAATAAAAAGCTAAAAGTTCAAGTGGGCTAACTAAGGATAATTTTTCAAATTTTTTGTAAAAAGGATCATTTTGGAGGCTCAAACATAGGTTAAAATCAAGAATTGCCTAAATCATTTTCTAAGTCACGACATGCACTTGACATATTCTCAGTAAAGTCCCAAGGCAAGTTCTAGGCACTAATGCATATATCCAATAAAAAATCACACCGAAAGAATTTATATTACTCCTAAAGTAGGAGTGCAATTAGGCCAAAATCTCACAGGGTTCAAGCTCAATTTCGTCGCAAATTACCTCTCATGCTCTACTATGTGCCAATTTTGAAATATTTTATTCAAAATCACCTCACCATCAACACATCATCATCTATCATTTCCCCTAAATTCCTCTTTTTTTTTCCACGACTTAAACGACTAGTACTCAGGTTTATTACTTCTATACTCCAACAACAAAAATAAATAAAGCCTAAAACAAAACTATGACCAATATGACCACCAATTCAAAGAACACAGATGGGCTCACAGACCCAATGACTCCACTATAGAAATACCGATACGCAGTGAGCAAACAAGCTCATCAAAACACAAATCAAGTAAATAAACAAGCAAAGGAGACAAAGCAAGCAAATAACGTGCAACAAATGTAAATAGCTGCCAAGTCGTCCTACTATTCACCCCCTCCCCCATCCTTGGTCGAAGGCCAAGTTTGTGGGAAAAGAGTGGTGCATCTTGGTGCTCAACTCACAAATCATTGCAGCGGCTGTGGTGGTTGAAAACCATGTTGGCTCGAAAATTGGGCCAACGCATCCCAACTGTCATCTTGCTGTTGTCTCCAAGCTCAAGCTTCATTTCCTTGTGCTATGAACGTGTTCAACAAGGGATTAATTGCTTGCATCGCTCCTCGACTCTCTGTACGATGCCTCTAAAAACTAGTGATAAGGGCAACGACTTCAGCTTGAAAGGAAGTGATCATGCCCTCAACATCTTCATTTCTCTCTGAAGATGATGCAACGGCAGTAGCTGCTCTCTTTTTCCTCGATGGACGAGGAACGTGACTGCTTCCCTTAGCTATTTTGCCTGGCTGAAATATCAGTGCATCCGACATTTGGGACCTCTCCATATGTTCTTCGGAAGATATGGCAAGGTTTAGAGTATCTTCAAGGCTCAGAATTGCAGTAGCCTCGAGATAGGGGAATCGAAAATAGTGCCCCACATTTTGGAACACATATAGGATCTTTCGATCCTCTCCCAGAACAACAACCTGCATACTCTCCGGTAGCTCCCATGTGAAATAGATTTCTCCCTTCACTGGTACCATATTGACAAGTGGAATAGCAAAGTAGTCAGCGATCGATGTGATAATACCTCCGATTGTGATATTGTCCTTTTTCTTTTTGATGACGTTGAAAAATTGCTCCGCCAAAATTACCACATTATCAAGTTTGTGGTTATGGAGTATGTTCCACATCATGAGGAGTTCATTCTGTCGTAATGCACCAATCTCCTTTCTAGCAAACATTGTATGGGCCAACATCTTCTGTAAGTATCTTATCGCTGGGTTCCGGGTCCATTGCATTATTCGAAACATAAGCTTGAGGGGGCACTATCGGAGGAGCTGCTGTCAACCGCCCCCAAAAATTGTTAGGGTTAACAACCTTTGGCGGATCACTTTCGGTTGGTGCCGGGAAGTCGAATATTTCACCAATCTCCGCAAATGTCAACTCCTGCTGATTACCCATCATCTAAAAAATGATTTTGTTCGGTTGCTTTTGCTCGGACTGGCTGGCTACTATGTTTTCAAAAGTGCTTAAGATTTCAATTGTAAGCTCGTATGTATGCTCAACTTTCATAAACTCCTCAAATCCCACAACCGTGAGCAATGCCTGTATTCTCATGTATCCCCATAGCCCTCGTTAGCTTATGACTTGAGAATCGAGTAGGCATTATTGTGCACCGACGAAGTATGTCAAACATTTGTCGATGCTCGACTCTCTCTAGTGCAAAACCGAATAGGATTCGACTATCGTTTGGGTCTATCACCACCCTTTCTGGATCCCAAACAGAGGCTTCTTCAACTACCTTTCGCTTCTCCTTGCCTTTGCTAGTACTAGCCTTTCAAGAAGTCATCTTGGTGAACCTGATGCGGCTATTTTAATCCACTTTGAGAATTGACGTGATTGTGTCGTATGCTGGACGCGACTGCATTTAACCATCCTGACTTGAAGTTTCTGGGTCAAAGACCAATGTTTGTGGGAAAAGATTGGTACGCCTTGGTGCTAATTTTTCATCTTACTTAGTGAACTGTAACTGCACTATCCCCTCTTGTGTTGGCTTCTTGCCATCATGGATCATTTCATTCGTGACAATAAATCTTAGTGGCAGATTGAGTGAATTCTTTGTATTGCTGTAGGAGAAGTTCTGGTGATTCCGAAGTTCCTCTTATTCACGAAGTTAACATCTTCAACATCTTCCTAGCCCGATGACTGCTATAATGAGGTATCAACGTGTTGTGCTAATGTCAGACTAGTTAGCAAACTTACTTGGTTTGTTAGAGCGGACAACTGAGAGGTAAGAGTATCATTCGACTCTTCTTCTGCAATGCTAGCCACTCTTCTTTGCTAATTCCTCTCATTATGTCATTGATAGCTGATTCCGGCCATCGCATCCAAGATAGATAATGCAGATCTCACGTTCTTCTCCATCAAACTACCTTCTGCGGCAGCATCCACATGATCTCGTGCTGAGCAAGCAAACCATTATAGAACTTGCACACTTGTTGTTTCTCTGAAAACTCATGTTGGAGACAACTCTGGATAAGATCCCGGAATCGTTCTCAAGCTTCACCGAATGGTTCTTGATCCATCTGCTTGAATTGATTTATCTTGTTCTGTAGATCTAGCATCTTGCTCGGTGGAAAGTACTTCAGAAGAAATCTTGTGCTCAAGTCTTCCCATTCTGTGATATCAACTAGTGAATTATACCATTGCAATGCTTTGTCTTTCAGTGAGAACGAGAACAACCTCATCTTTACTTTTTCGTGTGGCACATGATTCATCTTGATGGTTTTAGCCAACCAGCGGAACTTATTCAGATGCACATTCCGGTCTTCTAGCGCGCTACCACCAAACTAGTTTTGTTGCACAATATTTATCAGTGCTGGTTTCAACTCGAAGCTATTGGAATTTAATGGCAATGGATGCACTCCTCCGACTGGCTGATTTGGCGTGGGATGAAGACAATCAGTTATGGCTGTGATGTCCTCGTGTATGTCATCTTGTACAACCTGAACTTGTCTCCGCTGCTGTGGTAGCTGATGCTGCTGCAAATTAGTTACTCTGTCATCCAGATGGGTTAAGGCCCCTAATATCCTACTCAGCATATCCTCTTGATTCTGATTCTGTGAAGCGCTCTCCATCTCGATTATGGGATTTCTTCTCGTTCGGTGTCTGCAGCCAGTTGCCTCAATCTCAGGATCGAAAGGAACAAGATGTTCTTTCCCTTTTGACCTAGTTTGCATGCGAAATCTGAAAACACCAACAAAAGGAATACCACGAAATAAATAAACAAAATTAAATAACACACAAAAAAAATTAAATTGCAGTAAAATAAAATCTAGTCTAGTATCCTCCTATTACTCAGGATAAAAACTAAGACGCTAAACTTATTCCTGGGCAACGATGCCAATAACTTGACAAGCTCTAATCCTAATTTAATTACCGCAAGTGTACGGGTTTAGGTGTATATAGTGGAAGTCAAGGTCGATCCATAAAGAATAAGTTTATGTAGTTCGATACCCTAATAATCTAGGATTATCTTAACTAGATACTGAAGAATTGGAAAGATTGGTTAATTACTAAACTATATTGGATAAAAACTATTGAACGAATTAATTAGAAAAAGGTATTTCCAATCAACGAGAATGTATACTACCTCTATCACAAACCGTATGCTTGCGGTTTGAGAAGGTCGTTCCATTCACATCGATTTGGAGCGATTTTCGCGACAAGTTCAAAAAGTAATAAAAGAAATGAAGCAAATTATTATCAGTCCGGAGAGCGGCAAAGAATAATTCCCAAAAATCAACTAATTCATTTTTTGGCCGAAGAACACAAGAATTACTGAAGTGACAATGTTGGAGGAAAAGATTGCAGTTATGATCGGTGCAACAATAGGATAGTAGATTTCTATTCTCATCATCGGCTTCTTATCCCACCCAAAGAAATTCATAAGGAGATTCATTGGCACACTGCCAGTTACACTCACAATTAGATGATCATAACCATCCGAACCAAATGTCTTCAGGCATGAAGATCAGGAGAATTCATGTAGGAGACATTGAATGGGATGTTATTGCTCATACACAATCCAACGTTGCCGATGATTTTGCATCTTGTATTCATTCACCCGAACAACAAAGATAAAAGTATACACCAAGATCACAAATACTCCTCAATTATTTACCCCAGCGTATTGCATAAATTTAACAATCATTGCGTATGCATCACAAACCAATATACAAGCTTACCTTCTCCTAGTGGAGATAACTGCTCCAAAATCAAGAGTCCATCGAGCCACAATCCAATTTTACAAACATTATCTACTCTCCCCATTCACCATCCGTCGTCCTGCACCAACAAAAAAATTATCCAACATCTGCTGGAATTAATGTACGAAGGGACCCAGCTAGGCGCCCGCGAAGCTTGGTATTAAAGGATTTAGAGTTTGATGACATTACCTTCAAGGGAACTTGTCGATTGGATCCAACAGCAGATGCTTCGCATGTAACAACATAAGGAACTAAACTATTCGTACGATAAAATCCCATTCTAGTTCCCAGATCTGTCCAAGATAAGCAGCAATGAATGTATAATGCCTTCAGAGTAGTTTACATCAGCCGACACTTCTAGGAGAAGTCCAAGTTCATCAATATTTAATTGTATAGTTCTTACAAATTCAGGAAGAAAGGGGATCACTAAAACAATATACCCCTCCTCATGTACGTTAGTAGGAGATTATGACTTTGCTCATCCCCGACTAGTTCTAACTAGTCACCGCAAACGCGCTGCGTTCCATCCTATGTTTTTGGCAAATTCGTAACGACGTAATTCCGATTATGCCCCATTCACTAACCCCTTCACCCAAACTTTCTACGCCCTTGTATATAGTCTCAATAGAATCTTATCAACTTTTACCACATTAAATCGATGCAGAAGAAGTATTCAAACACACATTATCAAAATAAACATTTGGCCCCATAAAATCCAAGTAATTAAATCGAGGAAATTGCACTTTTGGTCCCGCAGGACACGCCTCTGTTGCATTTTGGTCCCAATGGTTTCACTTTCAGTCCCAAAAAACATAAACTGAGCACTTTCAGTCCCACCGTTACGTTTACCGTTATCATCGATAGCATTTGTAGTCCTACAGTTTTATTGCACTTTTAGTCCCAAAAAAATAGCACTTTTAGTCCCAAAATACAGATTTTTCCCTCTAAAAATGGCCTTTTGGAGGCAATAATGGCAACCTGTATATCATCACAACAGCTATATATAACCATATATTGAAAAGAATTTCATAACATCAACTCACAACAAAAATTGGATCCTCAAATAAATACCAACACAATCAAAATGTCTTCTTCATCATCTTCCAGAAGACCCTACCCACCCCCTCGAGCCGGCATAATTTGCCACTTCGGGAAGGGGACTCGTACTTACGTTTCATCTAGGCCTACCAGCCATGGTCGACTGTTTTACTCATGCCCCGATTGGCCTGCCGGGGGGTTGCGAGTTCTTTGTTTGGGCGGACGAGGTTGAAGCTGCTAGAGGAGTTGAAGCTGCTAGGGGTCATTCTTACCAAGCATTGACGAGTAAGATTGAGAGTTTGGTCGAAGAGAACAACAATTTGAGACAGAGGGAGACGACTGCAACTCGGAAGACGGAAGAGCTTGAAAATTTGGTGGGGGATATGGTCGAGAGTTTAAAGAAAATGGCTAATGATGTTGAGCAAATGAAGAAATTAGCTATGTTGATTGTAGTTCTGCTAGTTTTTGCTTGGGCACCTATCATGGTGAAGTTTTTTGCTTTCTAAGTTCTTGAATTAGTGGTTTAGTGTACTACTGGGAGAAATGTCATGGTTTTGTTATGTAATTGACATTCCAAAAAATCAGCTACTATGTAATTTGACTATTTGTTAATGCAAGCTCCCTATTTGTAAGTCCAACCGTAACAGAATACCAAATATGAGAAACATGGAATTAAACAAATGCAACAACCTAAACATAACAAAAAAACAAACACGAGGGAACGACCACATACTGTAATGCGAAAAAACAGTCCACAAAATACACAATAGATCCATCAAAATGATCATTCCATAAAAAAAATTCCAAAAAAAATTAGTTGATTAGGGTGGCTAAATACTCAAAAATAAATAGTTTAGCCCTCTAAACATAACCAAATAGCAGCCCAGTTTTTGTTGCAAAAAAACAGAATAATTCCACGAGGATGCTAATTACAGTTGCATATTATATAGACCATCGTTTGACAAAATATTGAAGTGCTCAATTTAGCTAGCTATACTTCTTCTTCGTATCTTTCACCATCTTAGCTAGCTCAGTGTACGGTGTGAGATTCGAGAGGTTAAGAAATTTCTTACCTCCTTGCTCAAATACTGGCATCGGTTCTTTTCCTTTGTCAACTGGAACGGACGGGTTACCAATAAAAGAAGTCGGTTGGAAACTCATAGGCGGCGGTGCTCGAATCTTGACGTCCATCTGCTTAGGTGGGGGAGGGGGATTCATGGAACTGCTAATCGAGTACGGGGCAGCCTTCGGCAATACAGTTTCGATGCTTGAAGATTTGGTTGGAATCTTTGCAATGCCCTCTTGTGCGCCTGCTGTAATCATTAGCAAACAAGCATTGTACTGTTAATCTAAGTTGCATATTAAACACAAGTCATGCTACACAAAATTAAATCTCACCAGCCTAGTTCTTCCTAGCTTTGTTGTTGGCTTCTTACTAGTTGTTTCAACTACTTGCTTATGTAAATCATCTTCTTTTATTTCTTCTTGTGTGGATGGGGGGTGTCCATCTTCTTGAGTCATCACATCGGGCTGTTCGTCTTGAGCCACAACATCAGGTTCAGTCAGATCATTAACCTAAATTAAAACAAGAAAAATGGATTTGTAACTATCTTATATAAAATTGTTTAAACAATTAGCAGAAAATGAAGCGTACACTTGAGGGAATTGCATCAGTCTCAAGTTGGTCTTTCTTGACTCCCGAGGTTTCTGCTTCATCGTTTGGACATCCTAACTGATTATGGCCTTTCTCGCCACACCGATGACATCTAACTTTGTACTTTTGCTTTCCCATCTTTTGGAGGCTGTTCTTGCCTTTTTTCTTCTCCTTTGGATCCTCCGTTTGAGCATCAAATCGTCGTGCTTTTTGAGGCCTGCCCCTCTTTCTCTTTCTAAAGTCAGGTGGCAGAGGTGGGATGTAACCGGTCTTGTTCCATAACTCTTCACCATTCATTGGCATAATCACATGCGAATAAACTGCAGTGTATGTCTCAACACCTGTAGCATGTGTGCACGTAGTCTTCTGGGTCTTTCCCGGCTGCATTAATTGCACTGATGGCATGCTTGCAAGGAATTCCGCAAACGTCCCACTTTCGACAATCACATGTCCTCTGAAACAGGTCAACTGCATATCTTGATCCATCGGAGCATGAAATCTCAAAATTAAACTCGTTCGACCTGATAGGAATGCAGTCAGCTGAGTTTTCTAAATTATGTGACAATATTTTTCTGATTCTTGGACAAATTAGCCTACCCTCCCATTTTCGTTCACATCTGTCACGATTCTTTTGCAGCCGTGACATCATGTACTCTCTAATCCACTCCAGCATTGTTATAATGCTTTTTTCACGAGCGTCTAGGAGGCAACTGTTCCATTGCTCGCACATGTTGTTCACTAGCGTGTCACATTTCCCAAAACTGTTAAAATGGGACCTTAACCACTGCGACGGGTGTTTGTCGGCTAACCACTCCACACACCTCGGATCCAATTCACCCAATTGAGCCATAGCTCTGGTAAAGTCTGGTATGGTTGTGGCTTTTGCAGCCTTCCACAGCAGCCGCTTGAAATTGTTGCCCCTGAAGTCGTTTCTCTTCATGTTCCCATGAAGATGGCGAACACAAAACCGATTTTCCACATTAGGTAACACTTTATTAAACGCACCTATAAAACCTTTTTGTTTGTCTGACATGAATGCGTAGACGTCTTCCCTCTCACCCACTAGAGCTTCCTTCAGTAATGTCAAAAACCACTCCCAACTGTCTTTGTTTTCTACCCCGACCACCGCATATGCAAATGGATATGGGTCATTGTTCGGATCCATTGATACAGCGGTAAGTAAGACTCCTGTTGTGGACCCTCTAAGATGGCAGCCGTCAACCCCTATCCACGGCCTACAACCCGATTTGAAGCCCTTTTTCAAAGCATCCAAACACACGTAGAACCGCTTGAATTTATTGCCTTGCGGTGTCGTGTCAACCTGAAGTATAATGGTCGAACCAACCTGTTTCTCTCTTAGTGTCTCTGCATAGTCCCAAAGCTTCCCATACTGCTCCGTACTATCACCTTCAATCAATTTAAGAGCTTTCTGTTTGGCCCTATACGCCTAGAAAGGTGATACATACACACCCAACTTTTCAATTGCTTCCTTCCTAAAACCTCTAACACTTCTCTTGGGGTCAATTCTGAACTCATTTTCATATCTCTGCGCAAGCCATCTCGAGTTTGCATTATCGACTACATACTGCCTCGCGCAAGAATGTGCCTAATCAATCTCTCTAATCTGAAAACTGCCCTCATCCCTAACTTTAAGGGCATTGATGTGCCACCCACACCCTTCGGTTTTGCCCCTCGCGTAAATACGTCTTCCATCATTCTTGGTGAATTTAGTTGAGTGACCGTTTTTTATAGCATAACTGGCCACAACAGTCTTGAATAGCTTCTTGGAGCTGAAAATTTGTTCTAGTCTGAACTCGAGATCCATGGCATTCGACTCTCTAAAGACAATAGTATCTCACACATGGGAGTCACTTTCTTCTTCATCTGAAGCAACGCTCTCGAAATCAGACTCGTTGCTCTGAGGACCATCGTCTTCGTCAGTTGAATCTTGATCTGTCTCGTCGTTAACCTGTGCTTTGATCTTCGCGCCAACCCATTCAACGTCGAGATCAATATTCTCGTCGAATATGATATCATCTTGCAGCTCGTCACAACTGTCATCTTTGCACTCAAAGTCCTCATCTCCAGAATTTGTTTCATCCAAGTCAATTGGATCTGTTTTTTCATTCCCTCTTCCAACATATGGCACAATCTACAGATCTGTCTCACAAACATCGGTCTTATTACTGTCGATTGTGGCACCAACGTTCATGATCCGTTCATCGACTAACCAATCAGTTGTTACCCCATCAGATTTTACCACATCACTAGCCTTTGCATCATCATCTATCCACACAACCTCACCTTCACACTCTTCATCCAATGCAGGTAAGGCTGTTTTTTTGGCATCCAATATCAGGGTAAATTCCCTGTTTTTAGCATCCAACACTAGCGTCCAAATATCAAACTCACAATCGATTCTCTTCAAGCCACCACCATCTTCAACCTGGTAAAACTTCTTCTCCTCTAAATATCCCAATTGTTCACACAACCCCTCAAGATACACCAAGCTCAACTTTCTCTTATTAACAAAATCAAAGGCACTAACAGTCCCCTCAATCTACACTAACTTATCCACATCTTTTACCACCATCCCCCCGTGTTTCAGCCTCATTGTTTAGAAATACTCGATACCACCTGTAACATATAACAGTATATTTCAGCAACATATTTCTACGATTCAGTTTGAAATAGGAAAGAAAAAAAAATGCAGAACCTAAACCCCATATGAACAGAAACAGGGGAACATTTATGGTGGGGACCTAACTTTGACAACTCATAAGAAAAGGAGGGCAAATGGACAAATACATCAACACTTGCCACCCACCCAACAAGAGCATTAGAATATAGCAGTACACGACAAGAACTTTCACGAGGGACCGCTCACTGGCCCATCAGCTACAATAAAAAACACAGCTAAACCCTACATTATGTCTCCTATGTGCAATGACAGCAACACAACCACTAAACAAGAGTAAACAACAATTATAAACAACAAAATAGAGGTATAAAAGGTGCTTACGGTAATTTGGTGGAGGAAAACCTAAATGACATTTCCGTCACAACTATTTTGTTTTCTACCATTCATAAGTTCTTGAGAATTGTCTTTGGGTAACTAGAGCAAAAATTGTTAGGCGGCTTAAGAAAGACACCGAAAACCATAGTTTATTATTTAGTTAGCAGAGAACAGACTCTATGTAAGCAAAATGATCGACTCCATGGGATTTAGTTGTAGTGAACAATCTACTTATAGGGATCCGATCATCTACTTTCTCAAATCCATCTCGCCGAGTAATCTTGAGTCTTGGATTTCGACACCAACTACCCGTAAAAGGACCACTTCAGCCCTATGTATTGTAGATACTATATTACTCATGGGTCAATAATTTCGCCGAAGGATCTTCTACACTCCGATCCTTCTTTTCTGGGTCATCTTGAGCAGTGTGTTGTTAGTGTGAGGAGAGGTGATTGTAGAGGAATAACCTGGAACATGGATAGTTTAGGAAAGAAAATTTGTCAACCGTATGAGCAAGTGTTGAATAGTACATGAGAACTGAATTATCGGCGTGCAAATTACAAAGTGGATAGACAGATAAAATGAACCCCGAGGAATAACTATGCGCTGGTATTAGCCAAGCAGCGCAATCTTCATTCCACTGTTATAGGTATACTTCTAAATTTTTTGGACGTGTTATTAGAAGGTTAATCAGACGTTGAGTTACTCCATGCACTTCTAAGAATTTGCAGTATATGTAGACAGTTAGACATACATACAGAGAAGGAACCAAAAGTTCGGTTTATTTGTAGTTCCTAACCAATTTCACATATATCTGTATATATAGAATTTTGATATGATGAAATACCTACGGTCAGCACATGTTCATGTGCCCATTATTTAGCATAATTAAAAAGTCGTTGTATGGGCAGGTGCTCACAAGCTTGTATCAACATCTTACATGTTCCTTTGACACCGACACACCCATTAACGACTTATAAACAACATACATCTTACGCAAATTTATCTATTTTTTTGGGAAACAACGTAATTACGGGAAATTCGATACATCGTACACGCAAATTTCATCTATTGCTTCGAAAATAGCACAATTACAAGCAATTTTCAGGAACACACATTACCATCTACGTCAGCTACATATACGTTAGCCTAGAAGACGTTTTAGTCCTTCTGCCAATTCATGAAGTACAAGCGCAAAGCTGTAACCACCCCCCTTGTAGGCAAGCCACCAATTTACTAGAACTAGACCTTTACTTGTGCGATGCACGGGCTTTTGTGAGATATTGGTTATGACAATATTTTGTGTTTTATACTGGAAATTTCTTTTGGTACTGTTCGAGTTTTCCTAGTTTTATTTAGAGGAAAAAGAAAATGTGAGATTTTTCAATAACCTTAGTTTTTCGAATATGTTATAATTTCGTCTAAGAATGATGTTTTTAATGATAGATAACACTTTTCTATACATTTCTTCCAATAATATTTCATCATTTCTCCCAATAATGTTACATTATCTGTGTATAATAGTGGACAATGAGATAGGTCAAGAGGAACGCTAAGAACAGTTGTAATCCAAGCTTGTACAAAAATTACTAGAATAACACTACTTGTTCCTAAAGTACAATTCCCTACTAAAAAAAGACATATCCATAATAAACTTTAGCATATATATATTTTTTTAAACTTCATATTACTATCAACATTTTGAAATGAGTTTTACTTCTGATTACAGAGCCAGGCATGATCCATCTTCCCTTCTTCATTTTGAGTATTGCATAAGCTGGATGTCAATGAAGAGACTTTTTTCTCTTTTTATCACGTCCTTGATACCAAATACTCCCTGTTGTGATGCTAAATAACACCACAAACTCAACAAAAGAAACTATTTAGGGCATCGCCATCAAAGAGTTGATTGTTGATGCCTAGAAAATACTTTTCTAAACTAAATATGCATAAAGATGAATTAGCAACATAGAAATTGTAGAAAAAACTCCTCTTAAGAATTTCAACTACATCATTAGAAAACAAAGCTCCCCTTCTCCCATACCATTAAGCCAACAAAGTGGGACTCAGATCACTTCTGTAATAAGTCCTTATATCTAAGACTCTACTTAAAACTCACTGCATCTTCAACGCGTCTACATACACGCATACATAATGTCTCTACTTATTTCTTTATGTAACTTGGCTAGACAATACAATTCCATATTCTTCAAGGTATAATCTTCCTTATTTTTAAAAGTAAAATCTTTGAAAAGTCAACTGTTTATGTGTTTTTTTCTCCTTTTTTTGATTTTTTTTTAAAATCATCTATTAATATTTATGTGAATATGTGCGTTAGAAAAAAAGAGAAAGGGGAGAAATATGAGGGGAGTTGGTTAAGAGCCAATCAATCACGTTTTTTTTTGTTTTTTTTTTCTTTTCCCCTTAATATTTAAAAGCTGTATAACTTTTTCGGTTCAACTTCGTTTTTTATGAAAAGTATACTGAATTAATCTTCTTTTCACGATCTTCGATTTGACATCCATTATACGTATATTAAATATTAATTTCTAAGTGTTATTTATTTTTTATGATATATTTCGATTTTAATTTTTTTGTATATAAAATAAAAATGCTAAATATTATCAAAATAATATTTTATGTGAAAAATTATTTACTCTTTTTTAGAAGATTAATTTCTTTTACTTTAATTTGCATTTTTATAATATTTTTTGTGAATCATTGTTCTAAAGAAATTTGATAACAAGATGAGCCGATTCGTTAAAGTTAAAATTTACGGTCAAAAGTTTAGATATAATAGTTAAAATGATTTGTTGAATGAATTAGTGTCTCTTTTCTTTTGTGAAAAGACAAATGATGTTAACTACAAGTATAATAGGTTGATTATTATTTTTTTATTTTTTTGCTTTAAATACGTCACAATAATGTCACAATAATATGCTCTAGCGTCATTGCTTAATGAACTAATATCATTGTGGGATCTCATGCTAACATTACTAAATAGAAATATAATATATGTGACATCGCTTCGCCCTATACCAATTTGTAATTGTATTAGTATATTATTCAAATATTACAAATATACAATTATCGCATACATCAGTGTGATGTTATATATTTTATATCAAATTTTTACTTATTATAGTACAACATTACATACAAGTCATTTGTAATATATTTTATTCATTACTTATTTTTAGTTTCATTATTATACATATTTATCTTTATATTTAAATAATAATTTAACAAAAAAATTCTAGCCCGTGCATCGCACGGGTGGCAAACTAGTAAAATATTAAAAAGAGCAGACAAACAATATATTGCAAAAAAACAAAAAAGAAAAAAACAATATATGAGGTGAAATGAAGTTGTTGGACATGGAAAATTCCAATTTGGAAATCGTCAATCGAATAAATTAAACTTTTCTTTCAATTGCACATACACTGAAAATCTAACAAAAAAATAATATTCAATATGCTAAAACTTTCCCACCAGCGTAAAATGTTGTGTCAGACGCAGTCACATCAACATAACTCACCCATGTGTAGTTTAGACGGGGTATTGATTTAAATTGCAATCATCATAGTAACATATCAAAATCAAAGGTATTAAAGTAGAAGTTTCACATTAATATATTCCGCTTCACATTCAAGTTAAACATACAAAAGTAAATGATAGGTATGGCCCAGTAACTTCAGGTCGGACCAACCCGACCCAAAGCAGCTGAGCTTAGAAGAACGAGCCCAGCAACCAAGCCGGTCCAGAAGCGCGCACGAGCCTGGAGCAGCCCAGCCCAGTCGCGGCATATTGGGAAAGTGAGATCCCCACGATCTCCTTCCAACTCCCATGCAGATATGGTGGGCGTAATTGTAGGGATTTAGTTAGGGTTTGAATTGAGTAGTATAACTAGCAGAATTGTACTCAGAATTAGGGTTCGCACTTTGTACACCTAAATGGCAATGTGTAAGATTGAAAGGAATATAGTGAAAAATACCCCGGCAGGAGATATTCTACGACCGTGGACGTAGCTCTCTGGATCGAACCACGTACATCTTGTGTTCTTTAATTTTCTTGCATTGGATTACGTTACAAATTGAATTTTACTCCGAGTTCATTTGATAACCGGATTGCGCTTTCTCAATTGACGTCGTCTGTGGGAACGATTCGCAAGAAAGCCCTAGTATACTTCAACGTCATCGTCGATCTGCTAATCCTACCCGGTCCCGTCGTTATCCTCCTGTGGATCAGAATCCACCACCCCGTCAACGGAATCAAGATCCGCCCGCGGAACACGCCAACCTGCAGAATCACCCCCCTGCTGATGATCCGCCGCAAGTTAATCCGCCCCTTGCCCCCGAGTTATCGCAGGTGCAACAAGCCTTTCTTCAGGAGCACACTGCTTTATTTCAAGAATGGAATAATCGGCGCGCCCACTCCGGTGAGCGTGCCAACAACGGCGTTGACCAGGGTGTGAGAAATTCGCCTCGCGATTTGTCACGTGAATTGGATGAAGATCCACCTCATCGAGCGAGGCATGATCGTCGTCGATAGAGGACAGCCTCTCCAGCGGATAACCGCAGCTCTAATGGGTTGAGGCCCCGTTACGCCCACGAAGGCGTGAATCGCCGCAGACCTGTAGACGCTCCAAAGCGTGCTCGCTTAGACAAATCCCGTGCGTTGGATCCCCTGGAACAAGAGCAAGCTCAATTTGCCGCGGAGCTTGACAAAGTGTAGGGTCTCATGCTGACGGAGAGATTATCACCCCGTTCTCGGAGGAGATTCTTACTACCCCACTCCCCAAGGGGTTCAAGCTTCCCCCCGTGTCCGTCTACACCAGCACCGGAGATCCCAGTAATTTTCTGAACGCCTTCAAATATGCTATGTTCAACCGCAATTGTACACCTCACCACTTGTGTAAGGTGTTTCTTGAGTATCTCCAGGATGAAGCTAGACTTTGGTTCGATTCTTTGCCCCGAGGTAGCGTTACCTCTTTTCGGGATCTCGTCGAACAATTTTGGGCTCGTTTTCATACGCGAGCAAAACCTATGGACACCTTGGCCGATCTCATGAATATGGAGCAACGGGATGGGGAAACTGTCACCCAATTTCTCGATCGCTTCACGGCAGAGAGCCTTAAGGTGGGAAGCCGGTCTGACGATGTTATCATCAATGCTTTTATGAATGGCCTTCGCCCCGGGCCGCTTTGCACCGAGCTAGTCTGAACCCCTCCTACTACGACCCGGGCTCTATTCAGCATTGTATGCAGGTTCGCCAAGGCTGAGGAGCAAACCCGTCGTAAACGCGAGAAGCATGCCAGCAAGTGGCAATCGGATAAATCGCAAGCCAGGACCAGTACCCGGCCTAGTGCCTTCTCTCGTCTAAGCCAAGGACGTTTGGAACCTCGCAGGGATATCCCCCAACTTACTCCGCTTACAAAATCAAGAGCAGACATTCTTTCCGTTCACAAGAACGATCTGCGACCGTGCCCGCGGATGACTGCTCCGGCAGAAAAGCGTAACCGCGGCAAGTGGTGTGCGTACCACCATGATCATGGAAATGAAACCGAAGAAGGTCGAGAGCTTGGAAAAGAAATCGAAGACTGTATAAAGAGGGGTTTCTTACGGCAGTATGTCGCTCGGACCGAGGACAGGCCTTGGTCAAACCAAAATGGAGGTTCGCAACAAAGCCGCGGAGGATACAATGACCGAGGTCCACGACTAAACAAGCCTCAGTGGCAGAATAACAGGCCTGGATACAACAACTATGCTAGGCAAGACCAGGGAAGCCGTCAACAACCCCAGTTGCTGCCGCAACCGCCTCCACATGGAGGACCTGGACACGATCCGCCCACTCACGTCATAAATGTGATCTATGGGGCCATTCCCACCGGGGCTTCCCGAAGTGCCTTGAAGGCGGAAGTGCGTAGGCCTCCTCCCGAGGAGCCGCGCCACAAACGCTTCCACCAATCTGAAACCGTAAGTTTCACCGATGAAGATCCTGTTCCCGAGCTCACCCCACATACTGATGCCATCGTAATCGACATGGCCATAGCTAATGTTACGGTAAATTGGGTTTTTGTCGACAACGGAGCCGCAGTTAGCGTCATATTCGCCGACTGTTTTCAGAAAATGGGCATTCCTCGTGAACAACTCCGACCGGTCCCCGGGCCTTTACAGACCTTCACCCAGGGTGAGGTTCGACCTGAAGGAGTCATCAACCTCCCTGCTTCGCTCGGAACTTATCCAGCAATGAAAACTATCTTCGTTGACTTTTATGTGGTCAATTCCCCTTCTCCATACAACATGATTTTAGGCCGAGACTGGCTCACCCCGGCAAAGGCCGTTTGCTCCACATACCACCTCGCACTGAAGTTTCCATCACCCCATGGCGAAGTAGCAATCCGTGGCAACCAGCGGGTTTCCAAAGAGTGCATGTACTTGGCACTTAAAAAGACAACACAGGTTCCTCCCAAGTCTCAGTTTCAAGTAGCCACCTCGGTACCCACCTCGGATTCGTCCGCGTCACTCGGGGACGACACTGTTAAGGTGCCTCTAGATCCAGCTAAGCCAGAGCAAACTGTTACCGTCGGCGCTGTGGATACACCGTGGTTACATAACGCCATCATCCAGACCTTGCGAGAATATTCTGAAGTTTTCGCGTGGTCCCCTTTGGACATGCCGGGGGTCTCTCCGGACTTCATTACCCAGAAATTAAATATTGACCCCAGTGTGAAGCCCGTACGGCAAAAACGGAGGAAATTCACTCCGGAGCGGAACGCAGCCATCCGCATTGAAGTACAACAACTTCTAGATGCAGACATCCTGTTTGAAGTGCACTATCCTTCCTGGCTTTCTAATCCCGTGATGGTGACTAAGTCCAGTGGGGCATGGAGAATGTGTGTAGATTTCTCTGACCTCAATAAGCACTGCTGACTGCCCAAAGGACTGTTATCCTTTGCCCTCCATTGACCTAAAAGCCGAGGCTATCACTAGGCACAAGGCACTTTGCTTTTTGGATTTATACAAGGGATACCATCAAATTCATATGGATCGCCGCGATGCCCTCAAAACGGCCTTTATCACTGACTTCGGGTGCTTTGCCTTCAAGAAAATGCCTTTTGGGCTCAAGAATGCAGGGGCCACTTACCAGCGCCTTATGGACCACGTCTTCCGAGATCAAATCGGTCAAAATGTTGAGGTATATGTTGACGATCTTGTTATTAAAAGTACCTCTCAAACTACATGTGTACACGATATTGCTGAAACGTTAAGCACGTTGCAACGTTATAATCTACGCCTCAATCCGGCAAAATGCACCTTCGGCGTTGGCTCAGGAAAGTTTTTGGGCTATATGGTCTCACAGCACGGACTCCAGGCCAATCCGGCCAAGATTAGAGATGTATTGGATCTGCAGCCACCGAAGACGGTAAAGGAAGTTCAGCGCCTTACCGGTAGTCTTGCGGCCTTAAATCGTTTTCTGTCTAAGGCCGCGGAGCGTCAGCTTCCATTCTTCAAAATTTTGCGGTAGGCAAAGAAATTTGAGTGGACTCCGCAGTGCACCGAAGCCTTTGAGGCTCTAAAGCAACACATCAAACAGTTGCCCACTATGTCCGCTCCTCTCCCCGGAGAACCCCTCTACGTATATTTAGCATTTGCCGAGGAAGCAATCAGCGCGGATCTCGTACGCGAGGCTCATGGAAGTGAGCACCCCGTATATTTTGTGAGCCGAGCACTCCAAGGGGCAGAGACCCGATACTCCGTGATAGAAAAAACAGTGATGGCTCTCGTCATGGCGGCCCGCCGCCTGCGGCCTTATTTCCAAGGGCGTGATCTCAGGGTTCTCACTAATCATCCCGTTCGCCAAATTCTCGTCAAGACCGAAGTGTCCGGGCGCTTGGTTAAGTGGGCCATCGAACTGGGAGAATATGATGTTCAATTTCTACCTCGCCGAGCCATCAAGGGTCAAGCCCTCGCGGATTTTTTGGTCGAGGCACCATTTGTTGTCCCCGGTCCGGCTGTGCATGACGCTGATTCTAACCACGCCGATCTCGAAGCTAAAGCCCGCAAGTGGCAACTATACGTGGATGGTGCCTCTGCAACACGAGGCAGTGGCGCCGGGGTCCTTCTCATTGGCCCCGAGGGCGTTGAAATCAAATATATCATGCGGTTTAAGTTCAAGGTGACTAACAATGAAGCGGAATATGAGGCAGTCCTTGCTGGGCTCCGGCTCGCTCAATCCTTTGCAGCCTCCCATATCCAGCTTTTCACGAACTCCGAGGTGGTTTCTAGTCAAATTAAGGGCACCTACACCGCCAAGGATGATACATTGAAAAGGTACCTCGCTTTGACACTCAAACTTTTGTCCACTTTTGCTTCGGTTGATATCCAGCAAGTGCCTCGCAAAGAAAATGTTCAAGTTGATGCTCTCAGCAAAATGGCCTCCGCGGTCTCTACTAACATGTGTCCGGACATCATCGTCGAAGATGCAGTTCATCCTTCCATTCATGAGGCCACAGTCTCCGTATTGACTGAGAGCAGTCCCAATTGGATGACCCCGATCATCCATTATCTCCGGGATGGTACGTTGCCGGATGATAAATTACAAGCTCGGCGGATAATTCTTAAGGCACCTAAGTATGGACTCCATGATGGGATCTTGTACCGCCAGTCATATTTACAACCGAGTGTTCGTTGCCTTGCCTCTGCCCAGGCTGATCATGTTCTCCGCGAATTTCACAAGGGGGCCTGTGCCAGCCATATTGGCTCGCGGACGTTGGCCAAGAAAGTTATTCGGTGGGAGTACTACTGGCCCACGTTGTTTAATGATGCCCATGACTTAGTGGCCAAGTGTGACAAGTGTCAGCGACACTCTCTAGTGAAGCATTTACCACAAACCGAGCTCACTGGCATACAAAGTGCCTGGCCATTTATCCAGTGGGGAATTGATATTGTGGGCCCGTTTCCAGTCGCTCCGGGGGGAGTAAAATTTCTTGTGGTCGCCGTTGATTACTTCACCAAATGGGTTGAAGCCGAACCCCTCACTGCCATCACTGTTCAGAACATTTTGAAGTTTGTCTGGCGAAATATCATATGCCGCTTCGGCATCCCAAACGCTATTATCTCAGACAATGGCAAACAGTTTGCCAATGACCCCTTCCGGTCATGGTGCGAAGAGCTGCACATTAAACAAATTTTCACCTCGGTCGCTCATCCTCAAGCCAACGGTCAAGTCGAAGTCACCAATCGCACACTGCTTACGGGTCTGAAGAAACGCTTGGATCAAGCTAAAGGTCTCTGGGCCGAGAATCTTCCGCAGGTTCTTTGGGCCTATCGCACCACGCCACACACCTCAACCGGAGAAACTCCCTACAACCTCACTTATGGTTCCGAGGCTGTCATTCCTGCGGAAATCGGGGTACCTAGTCCCCGCCTTGTTACTCTAGATCCCGAAGCTAACAATGATGCCCTCCGTGCTAACTTAGACGAGCTCGAATATCGTCGCGATCAATCTTTCATTCAGCAAGCTAAATGTAAGCAACGCGCAGCTCAGTATCACAACCTCCGGGTTAGGGGTACTCAGTTTAACGTCGGAGACCTAGTACTCCGGCTCAACTCTGCTAGCAAGGCTACCCCCGAGGGTAAACTGCATGCCGCCTGGGAAGGGCCTTACCGTGTCATTGCCGCGCATGACTCCGGGTGCTATCAGTTAGCACATCTAGATGGTACTCCGATTCCCCGAACATGACATGTTACCAATCTGAGGCGCTTTTATCTATGAGTGTTGATGGCCAACTATATTTTCTACCTTTACATTTCTTGTAAGCTATTTCGTTTCCGTACTATAACGTCTTCTTGTTTAAGAATCTCCTTGTATTTTTCAAATTGTTCCGGCAATTACTTTGAGTAAAGTTTTCACTTTACGAATCTCACTGTACTTTTTTTCTACGCTGCGGGGACGCCCTAGCTTAGACTTATTATTATCTGTCTCCGGACACATTGATCTCTCGCCCGATCCGTCCGGAGAGATCAACATTTAGTCCCCGGACTTATATTTCCTCTCGTCCGTTTAACCGGAGAGGTCCTTAACTCCCGCCCGATCCGTCTGGGGAGATTTTGCCTTGTTTCTTTACCAGGAATTATTTACATATTGTGCTCCCGAGTACAAATTAGAATAACTACATTTGCATCATGATCAAAAGTTAATCACTTTTCTTTTAACATACTTATCAAACTTATCACAATATTTCTACGGCTTTACTCCCCATAAGGGGTTCTTTACATATCTGCATACATTGTTACAACAAGATAACATTATTTTCTGCGCTCCGGCGTTGAGACCCGTTCTGGGGGTTACTCCGCGTCCTCCGGGATCTAGAGGTTCCTCGGCTTTGAGCTCTTGCTATTTCCCTGCTCTGATTTCCTCTCCGCCGAGGACTTACTCTCGGCACTGACCTCGGCGCGTCGTTCCTCACTCTGCCACGAGGATTCGGTTGAGGCGCTGGTCTCGGAGTATTAGCTCGTCCCGTGGGGTCCCATTCCGCAGGATCCATCACTTCGATCTCTTCGGCCAGCTGCTCCACCACCTCCTCCGTAACGGCAATGGGGGCCTCCTCGACCACGGCCACTGAAGTTGGCTCCTGGATTACGATTCCTTTGCCCTTCCCCGCTGCCCCCTTTTTACTCCTCCGTGGAGCTTTCGCGATCTCTTGGCGGCGGCTGGAGCTTGCAATATATTCTTCGGTAGTGTGCCGCCACCTGCCGCGTCCTCTAAGGCCCTCGTACATGTTTAGGAGTAATTCCATTACTTCCCGCTTTCTTACAAGCTCGGAGGAGTCCGCAGGACCGGCCGTCATCAGTGACGAAATTTCGTTCCATTGCACAATCCGAACATTTTGCTGAGTTCCAACTTTCAATTTCAGCTCATGATTTGCTACACCCAAACTTTTTATTGAGTTCAAAAATTCTGGAGTATGCACATTGCTCATAACATCCGTAGTTAAAAATGACTTTCTTGCTGAATCTGAGCTAAAATATGACCGTTCTTCTCCATTGTTCTTCTCGATCATGTATTGGTTGATGGAATCAACAACATCAAGAGTTGGTGCTAATATAGCTCGTTATTGAAGATATCCAGGATCATTAATTCTCTCAGACAAATTAGGATAAGTACTTTAAGTAGCATGTCTTCTGGAATTTCAATAGTGGATGAACCTTCTACATCCTCACCTAATGTTCCATCTCCTATTGCTGAAAGCCAATCCGAGAACTCCTTCAATGTGGAGTTTTAAACTTCGGAAGAAACAAACTGTGACCTCATGTTTTTTGTTAGACGTAGTACTTCACATGTATTCCAAATATACGAAGAATTAATGGTGGCATTAACAATATCCTGTCTTCATCCTTTTGGAATAACAGGAAGTATTTGTCTATAATATCCTCCAAAATGATTGTCTTTCCACCAAAAGGTTTTGTTCCATTTGCTCGATCAACATCTTTCATAATGTCCTTTAAACTTTTGTCCAGAGCTTGGAAACAAAATTTGTCCATCATTGGAGCTTCATCCCTAATGATTATCTTTGACTTCACAATCAACTCATCAAGCTCACCATCTAATTTTATGTTGCAGAATGAATCGTGATGTGGCTTCAGTGGAATCTTGAAACGGGAATGTGCAGTTCTTCGCCCCGGTAAAAGCAAAGATGCTCTACCACATGATGCAACATTGAGCACAATATCACCCTTTGATCCAATGGCTGCAGACAAAGTTTTCCAAACAAATGTTTTACCTGTACCACCATATCCATACAGGAAAAAAACTTTACCTTTGTTGAAAGTAGACAATTCCATTATTTTATTGTGAGGTGATGTTCAATTTCATCAAGTGAGCCTATACTTTTTAATATGGTGTGTTGGGAATGAGGAACCGGAGTTAGGGAGTGGAGAACCGGTGGTTTAGACCGGGTTTTATTATCAAGAAGACAAACTGGTCATGAGCAAATCGGGTTTGAATTAGGTAAATAACAACCGTTTGTGACGAAGCAGTTGCAGTTAGTGACGAAGCAAAACCGTCACATTTGTCCTGTAGCTTAGCGTAACTTCTTGCAGTTATAACTTCCTATCCAGTTGCATTCGAGCTTCAAGCCATATATCATTGTAAAGCTCTCATTGAGGAGAAGATAACCCTGTAGCATTATCTCCTGTACTTTAGATTAGAGAGAGAATTTAAAGATAGAGTGTGCGTGCCCTAATTCATATTTAGAATTGGGCATTTCAGTTCTTGAGCTATTTCTCTGTAATTGGTTGAAGTTCTTAGTGGATTGAGGTGTGCCTTGCCTCCGTGGATGTAGTTCATCTTGAACGAACCACGTTAAAACTGTGTTTGATTCATTTCTATTTCCTGTTCTACGTAAGTTCAATTCGGCCACAACTCTGGCCGAACTGCGAGTGTGAATTCGGAGTGTTTTCTTCGTACAATTTCCAGGTTCTTTGGTGTTGTGTGTTCTTGAGTTGTTTGCACTAACAAGTGGCGCCGTCTGTGGGAATCAACTCGCACAGCTTGAAGAAGGGAAGGAATGGCTGGTATGAAGATGGATTTTGAGAAGTTTACAGGGAGAAATGACTTCACATTATGGAAGATCAAGATGAATGCAGTTTTGGTTCACAATGGCCTTGATCTTGCTTTGATACCTCTTGATTCCTGGGAAGACAGTGAGAAAACCAAGTTTGTATCCGTGGATAAGAAGGCCCTCAGTCTTATCTTTCTGTGTTTGGGTGATAAACCGCTAAGAGAGGTCTCAAGATGCAAGAGTTCCTTAGAAGCATGGAAGAGGTTGGAAGATTTGTATCAATCTAAGTCAGTTTCCAACAAGCTGTTCTTAAAGCAGAAGATGTTGGCCTTCAAGATCACTGAAGATAAGGTAATTTCTGACCAAATTGATGAGTTTATTAAGATGGTTGAGGAATTGGAAGACCTGGATTTGAAAGTGGAGGAGGATGATAAAGTATTGATGGTGTTAAACATTCTTCCAAAATCCATGGAAAGCTTTAAGGATGCCTTGATGTATGGGAAAGATGAGCAGCTATCTTATGATGGGATAGTGAAGGCTCTGAGGTCTAAATGCTTCCAGACTCAAGGTGATAAAGGCATGGTGCAATCTGGAGAAGGTTTGAATGTTAAATTCAAGAAACCTTGGCAAGGGAAGAAGGGACAGAATTCTAAGGACTTCAAAGTGGGAGATTCTAATCCAAAGAAGGGAAATGAATGGGTTGAGAAGAGGAAATGCTTCAAGTGCAAGCAGCCTGGTCACTTGAAGAAGGATTGTCCTAATAAAAAAAAAAAGAAAGGTGGAAACCAAGGGGCAGAAGCTGCTGCCATTGACCTTTAAGAAGATCCTCCAGAGGTATTGAATGTTACTGAATCAAGAATGGTGAAAGAATGGGTCCTGGACACAGGCTGTTCCTTTCATATGTGTCCACATCAGTCATGGTTTGATGAATTGAAGAGAGAAGATGGTGGAAATGTCCTCCTGGGCAATGACCAATCATGCAAGGTCAAAGGGATTGGATCAGTGAGCATAAGAATGTTTGATGATGTGGTAAGAATCATCTCTAATGTAAGGTATGTTCCTGGCCTTAAAAGAAATCTTCTATCTCTTGGTTATTTGGTAACTAGTGGTTGTCAGTTTAGCTCAGTGGATGGCTTCTTGCATATCACTAAACATGGTAAAGTGGTGATTAAAGGTAGACAACACAATGGGTTGTTTATCTTGATTGGTTCACCTGTTGTTGGGAGTGTTGATATGGTCTTGAGCAGTTCTGAGCTTGTTAAATGGCACAAGAGGCTTGGACACATAGGAGAGAAAGGATTGAAGGAATTGTCAAGATGTGGTGTAATTGGAAACATGGGAAACCAAAACCTGGAGTTTTGTGATCAGTGTGCTTTGGGCAAGTCCAAGAAGCTGCCCTATGGAAAGGGTGTTCACACAACTCAAGAGCCATTAGATTATGTCCACTCTGACATATGGGGTCCTGCAAGGACAGAGACTCATGGTGGAGCAAGGTATTTCATGTCTTTGATTGATACAGTAGAAAGGTGTGGATCATGTTGATGAAGAATAAGAGTGATGCTTTTCATAAGTTTAAAACATGGTTGATTCAACTGGAAAATGTCAAAGGGAAGAAGCTGAAGCACCTTAGGACTGATAATGGATTGGAATACCTCTCTACTGAGTTCACAAACTTCTGCGAAGAAAGAGGAATCAAGAGACATAGGACTGTCCCAATGAATCCTCAACAGAATGGGGTTGCTGAGAGGTTTAATAGGACTCTTCTTGAACGAGTAAGGTGTATGCTATTGGACGCTGGGTTGCCAAAGATATTTTGGGGAGAAACCATTGCTACAGTATGTTATCTCATTAACAGGTCACCCTCATCAGTGATTGGATTCAAAACACCTGAAGAGGTGTGGAGTGGACAGAAACCAAGTTATGAAGGTTTAAGGGTATTTTGGTGTCTTGCTTTTGTCCATGTCAAGCAAGACAAGTTAGATGCAAGAGCTCTAAGATGTGTATTTCTTGGATATCCAGATGGAATAAAGGGCTACAGATTGTGGTGTCTAGAGAAAGGAAATCAGAAGATAATCACAAGTAGAGATGTAAAGTTTAATGAGAATGTGATGGCTTATACTTCAACAGGTTCTAAGGAAGAACTTGATGGTGCTAAAGAGATTGAAGAGATATCAATTCAGGTGGAGCATCCTGCTGAAGATGATCACACATCTCAACAACAAGAGAATCTACAAGATAGTGATTCATCATCTGAAGAAGAAGAACAAGCTGGACCTTCACAAAATGTGAGAGAATATAGCATTGGAAGGGACAGACCTAGAAGAACAATCAATAGACCTGACTTCTATGGTCAAGCAGGGAGTGTTTATTATGCCTTGAATGTTGCTGAAGACCTGGAATCACAAGAGCCTAGTAGTTTTAAAGAAGCACTAGAATGTGAAGATAGAGAACACTGGATTCAGGCAATGATTAAAGAAATGGAATCCCTGGAAAAGAATGAGACCTGGACATTGGTGGATAAACCAAAAGGTCAGAAACTTGTAAGTTCTAAATGGATATACAAAAAGAAGTTAGAGACTGCAGGATCCAAACAAGTGAGATTTAAAGCAAGATTGGTGGCTAGGGGCTTTACACAAAGGGAAGGGATTGATTTTAATGAAGTTTTCTCTCCAGTAGTAAAGCACTGCTCAATCAGGTTGCTTTTATCAAAGGTTACTCAAGAGGACATGGAACTACAACAACTAGATGTAAAGACAGCATTCTTACATGGAGAACTCATTGAGAAAATATATATGAAACAACGAGAAGGCTTTGTCATTCCTGAACAAGAAGACAAAGTTTGTTTGCTGAAGAAGTCTCTTTATGGACTCAAACAAAGTCCAAGACAGTGGAATAAGAGGTTCAATGACTTCATGATCAGTGTTGGCTTTGTAAGAAGTCTTTATGATAGTTGTGTTTACTTCAACAAGTGTTCAAAGCAAGATAAAGTCTTCCTTCTTTTGTATGTGGATGATATGCTGATTGCCAGCAAGAACAAGAAGAGTGTACAATGGTTGAAGGACAGACTTAACACTGAATTTGACATGAAAGATCTTGGAGATGCCAAGAAGATTTTGGGCATGGATATTCTGAGGAAAAGAGAAGCTGGAGTTCTTTGGTTATCTCAAAGGCAATATCTACAGAAGGTTTTGGAGAGGTTCCACATGCATGAATCTAACCTCTCTCCACTCCAGTTAATCTGCAGAAGAAACTCACCAAAGAACAATGCCCAAAGACTGAAGAGGAGGTCATACATATGAGCAATATTCCTTATGCTAGTGGAGTGGGCAGTCTCATGTATGGTATGATTTGTAGTAGGCCTGACTTGGCCTATGCTGTTTCTTTAGTGAGCAGGTTCATGTCAAACCCAGGTGTTGAACATTGGGAAGCTTTGAAGCATGTGATGAGGTATTTGAAGGGTTCAGTGAACTTGTCACTGAAGTTTGAGAAGAAAGTGAATGGAAGCACTGTTTCATTGGAGGGGTTTGCTGATTCTGATTTTGCAGCAAACATAGACACTAGGAAATCTATTTCTGGATTTTTGTTCACCTTATTTGGAACAGCCATCAGCTGGAGAAGTGTACAACAATCAGTTGTAGCACTTTCAACCACAAAAGCAGAATATATCTCTCTCACTGAAGCCATCAAAGAAGCAATCTGGCTTAAAAGAATTTTGAGGGATTTGGACATCAAGCAAAAGTGTGTGGCGATTTACTGTGATAATCAAAGTGCTCTACACCTTGTGAAACACCAAGCATTTCATGAAAGGTCAAAGCACATTGATGTTAGGTTGCATTTTGCTAGGGATATCATTGATTCTGGTTCTGTGGAAGTGAAGAAGGTACACACATTGCATAACCCTGCTGATTTTCTTACTAAGGGTGTACCTGGGAACAAAGTGGAGCATTGCTCAAGCCTGCTGCAGCTTGAGCAATGCTATGAAGAGCATTGACAGACAAGGCAGTGGTGAGGCAGTAAGAGGCACACATGATTCATTGAGGTGGAGATTTGTGAGGTGATGTTCAATTTCATCAAGTGAGCCTATACTTTGTAATATGGTGTGTTGGGAATGAGGAACCGGAGTTAGGAAGTGGAGAACCGGTGGTTTAGACCGGGTTTTATTATCAAGAAGACAAACTGGTCATGAGCAAACCGGGTTAGAGTTAGGTAAATAACAACCGTTTGTGACGAAGCAGTTGCAGTTAGTGACGAAGCAAAACCGTCACATTTGTCCTGTAGCTCAGCGTAACTTCTTGCAGTTATAACTTCCCATCCAGTTGCATTCGAGCTTCAAGCCATATATCATTGTAAAGCTCTCATTGAGGAGAAGATAACCCTGTAGCATTATCTCCTGTACTTTAGATTAGAGAGAGAATTTAAAGATAGAGTGTGCGTGCCCTAATTCATATTCAGAATTGGGCATTTCAGTTCTTGAGCTATTTCTCTGTAATTGGTTGAAGTTCTTAGTGGATTGAGGTGTGCCTTGCCTCCGTGGATGTAGTTCATCTTGAACGAACCACGTTAAAACTGTGTTTGATTCATTTCTATTTCCTGTTTAGCGTAAGTTCAATTCGGCCACAACTCTGGCCGAACTGCGAGTGTGAATTCGGAGTGTTTTCTTCGTACAATTTCCAGGTTCTTTGGTGTTGTGTGTTCTTGAGTTGTTTGCACTAACATTTATCGTATACACTTCTTTGTTCTTCAGTCAATTTAGGCAGTAGTTGTTGTAGCTCCTCAGCAAAAACTTTCTATCATATTGCAGATCATCGTGTAACAAACTATTCTATGACGTTGAAAGATCATCGGAATCCGGAAGTGGCATTACTTCAAAGTTCTTCAAACTTCTCCCCGATCTTCGCAACAGTTTGTCGATCTCAATGAGTGCAACATTCTTGATTTGTTGCTCAACTAAAGTTAAATCTGAATTTATTAATAAAGAAAGATTTGATATTATTATCACAGGAATATATTTTTCCCTATAATACATACTATTTGCAACAATGAAGATAGTAACATAAAAAAACACATACCTTTATGATGGAATAACTTTCGTTGCCTATGTAATATATCGCTAGACATACACTCCCAACATTTCTCCCAAACATACTCTGGTCTTCCCATACAATGTTCAATTAGTAAGAGTGGCGAACATTGTACACAGTGCATGTGCATATGCCTAAAAACTTACTTCATTGATGCCATCAATGTACTCACTGTAATCTTCTAAAAGACCATATGCGTAACTCGCATCCCGATATGAATCATATTGTACTTCATGAGAAATTTTCATGTCATCATGACACTTATCTCCACGAATGACATTTATCAAGCATCTTAAATAGTAAGTATCCCCAGCTCCAGGTGGTACATAATATGCTCTTCCTAAAGACAGACCCTTTCTTTGAGGAATCCATTCAGTAGATCTTGCCTCCACACAAAATGTTGAGGATATTCTGGATAAGTGTTTGTTTCCATGTGGGTAATCAATATTTGCTTGAAACCAAGCTTCAAACTTTGTTCGTTTACATCTGTGATGATTAAAAACTGACATAATTTGACTTATCTCTTAAAAAATGACATTCTGCTCACCTGGTAAGTGAAAGCTCAAGTGCTCAACCAAAGGATCTCTGTAACAAATCTCAAAACCAAGGATTCTCCACATAGCTTCAAAAAGAGATATGTATCTACAGTCATAGTACATTTGAACCTCGTCGATAATCTTTCCAGATTGTTCATCATTTTTGCTCTTAAAAAATTAAGCAGTTGCACAATCACATCCTTTGTTAATGTTTTTGAACAAAAACTTAATTGACCTCGATTGATTGCACCATTCCATGTTCATATGTGCTCTATATCTAAGTAATAAATACCGATTATGAGGGACAATGAATGTGTTGTCTATATGAACGCCATTCTCAACAATCGTTCTTCCATCATTTCTTCTCCTATACACAAGACATCCTTCGTCACAAAATGTTGTATTTTCTACAAACTCCTTAGGATAGAATTTAGTGCATCATTTCTCAAACATGCTTGGCCAATTCTTATTGGCATTGTCACACGGTCCATGCATCATGTGGCTGACAATTGCTGCGTAATAATTAGGATCAGTATCTATATCGGGTACTTCAGCTGAAATAATCCTGTCTATGTCATTGGGAGTTGGGTATCTATCTTCTGCTGCTAGAAATAGTAGTATGTGTGCATGTGGCCACACTTTTGAAATTCAACCTTTTAAACCACTATATAAAATAAAGACGACAAACATATCAAACTAAATATGTACGTATAAACATGTGATGCATGTTGAAAAAAATATAAAAAACATGGAATTTAAAATTAATATATAAAAATAGTTTGTTACCTGCTTTAACACGATCGAACACCCTGTTCTCTCTGAAATCCTTTATCAGACCGTCCAACTTCAGTTTGAAAACATGATAGACAATATTAGGGCGATCTTCAGGTCTCAAGCTTCTTGAATCCAAGTGGCGTGTAATCTCAGGCCATGTCAATGTGATGAACAAATCTAGGTATCTTGCCCATCCAAAAATCATCATTGCTTCTTGGTAGTTTTGAATCATGTAATGTGGACTCCCAGTATATAAAGATGGCAAGATAAGAATCGAACCATGAAGAGCCAAATCTGTCTCGCCCCTTAAGAAAGCATCTGCTAGTCCTCTGTACATTTCGCATCGTAGAGTCTTTTGATTGTTCTGTACCCATGACAATCGAAAGGATTCTATAATGGTGTACCCATCGACTATTAATTGCCGAGTTAATCTTCTAGAAGACAGTATTAGACAACCTTCAGTTTTAAACAAACTTGGACACTTAACTGTTACATCTTTATTGCCTATACCCGGTTTATGTTCTTCTTGTGAACTTGCTAAAAGCGAAAGACTGCCATTTGTGTTTAATTCTAAGCAACCTTCGTATGTTGGATCTGGTTCACTGCGATTTGTGGTGACCAACCCCTATTTGTTGTCCATTAGATTATTTATACTATGTGATATTTGTTGATGATTTTTCACGATTTACGTGGCTCTATCCGCTCAAGCGTAAATCTGATTTCTATGATGTGCTAGTCAATTGTTATGCATTTACTCGTACCTAGTTTTCTCGTTCTATAAAGGCATTTCAAAGTGATGGTGGAACGGAGTTCACCAATCATTGTATGCATGATGTCTTTGCTACAAATGATGTCCATCCATCTTATATCTTGCCCTCACATGCTCTCGCAAAATGGTCGTGCTGAGCTTAAACACGATCATGTTACTGAAACAGGTCTTGCTGTGTTATTTCATTCCAATGTTCCTGCTCATTTATGGGTTGAAGCCTTCAACAGTGTTACTTATATCATCAATCGTCTTTCATCTCCGTTACTTCAGAATCTGTTGCCTTTTGAGCTTCTCTTTAACATTGAAACACCCCCTACTAGTGGAGTGTCACTTCTGCTAATTCTCTAGTGCTCATCGCAACATAACATAAATTCTCCTTAAATTTTTTTCTTCTTCTTCTTCTTCTTTTTTTTTTTTAAAACATACTTTTAAGAAATTTTGGAATAACTTCAACTTTCTCAAATCCTAAATTAACTAAAACATTGCTCGAAACCAAATATCAAGTTCGAATAATAAATAAAACATAAAGAACCTTCAGAAAATCCAACTAGCTAAGTAAAATTGTAAGTAAGTCACCCCAAAAACAAAGACTTGCAAACTTAACAAATTAAAAGATTAATAAAAACAATAAGTAATCTTTCAGGACCAGTTTCGAGATTCTGCCGTCACTATCATTGCACACCACCTTGCTTCCTTCTAACTCATCTTACCCTTTCCTTTATCTGCAATATGAGGTAAAATAAACTATAAGCATTGCTTAGTAAGTAGCATCATAATCTCACAAACCTTTCTTTTTATCTCAACATAACTCCTTTGTAAACTTTAATAACTCCACTTATATATATATATATATATATATAATAAAAACTATTTGGGCCCGGACTTGGTACCAATGCGCGCAACTCCATTAAGACCCAGGGTAGCTAGCCACTGAATCCAAATGGAGCAACTCAAACTCATAGGGCGGTCTCGTGCCCTAACTCATAAAATGGGTGATCTCGTACCCATAGCTACTTGTGGGCGGTCTCGTGCCCAGGTACCAGTCCATATATATATATAAATAATAATATACTTTTCCAAACTTTATCTTTACACAATATAAATAAACTCATATTTGCACACAATACTCATACAACTTCAATACGTAAATTAATAAAACAAGCAAGCCTTGACAAATTAACACGTACAACAATCCAAGTAGACAATCATACCAGTTGCTCAACAAATAAATCTACTTCTCAAATAATACAATTCCTCATATTGCAGGTGAAAGATGTACTTACCTCAAAGTTCAAAGCTCAACAACACAAAATCTTTTAACACGTACTAAGCTTCCTCAGTCTAATTTAAATTATAAAGATTGATAAATAAATTGAACATGAATTTATTAATCTAACGCTAAAATACATGAAGCACTAATATACTACTGAGGCAATTGCTTATCAATTAATCCAATTTCATTAGACAAGTTATAACTCATATTAAAACACATGTGGACTTATACACTGCTATAATTTAATACATTAAATTTAGAAGTAATCATTACTATTTTTCATGCTTCTGAAATTTACACACAAGAAAGATGATACAACCTGGTGTTATGTTCCAGAAATTAATAACTTAGCATAATTAATAGTATTTTATATGATTCTGTAGTGTAAGCAAATTGCTAGAATTAAAGAAAAGAATTATGCTTGTGATATACAATTCCATAGAAAACTTAACATTGTTTATTCAAAGTGAAAAACAATTAATTCCCATCTACTGTACCATCTCCGATCCACGCGAAATTAAGAAGAATACAAAATTGTGTAACAGATTCTTAATTTTAAAGTCGAACCCAGTTAACTCCCTAAAAGTTTTAATTTTTTTCCTAAACATACAATCATGATTAGATCACTTATAATCCCTTCATCCATTCCTCTTAAACTTTTGAATCAGACTAACGCAACTACATGAATTTAATCAACTAATTCTAATGCTACATCATACTTGTTACTCGTAGGAAATTCCGTTTGTCGTAGGAATTATTCTCTAGGGTTCTTTTTCTCTTCTTTCTCTTTTCTTTTCTTGGCCATTAGAATTTTGGGAGAACTGCTTTGAAGTATTTATCTTTGGCTTCTCCTTAGAATAAGCGAAAATAAAACACGTTTCCCTTTTTTAAAAGGGTTCCTAGTCCACCTCAACTAATATATATATATATATATATAAAAGTTATATCTAAAATTTATAAACCAATGATATAAATATTTTTTTTAATATAAATAAAGAAAAGACAAGGTCTTCTATTTTACTAGTGTCCTAAAATTTGCCAAAGTCTAACATGAACAATAAAATCATTATACTCTCCCAATAGCACACAAAACCATATAAATAAATTCAGGTATCACACACTTATTACACCAAAAATCATAATAGAATATGACCACATAGATGCACGTATAACAATCACCTTTGACAAAAATTGGGATGTTACAAACATTTCTCTAGAATATGGAAATTTCCATCCCTTCGGCTGTCGGGTTTTCCCATGTCTTCGTAGCTACACGTCAAACAAGTTTTTCTCCTCGAAGTCTTCCATGTGTCTTCCTTGGTTATAACAGTCAGCATAAACAGTTTTGGTGCTACGATCCGACCACCTCCCGCCTCTACATCACGCATCATGCTCGCTTGATGAAGCTCATTTTCCATATTCATCATCTTCGTAGTCCACCTCTCAGCCTTTGTCGGTCTCTCAGTTCTTGGAGCCTACTTTGCTGGCTCCTGTCTTTTCTGACTCGGTTTCGTAGCCCCCTGCCTCGACGCTCATCACCCGTCCCTGTGCTATATGTGACCAAGCTGGCCCTCCTACAGCTCATGGTCTACCACCACCACCAGACCCTCCTTCCGGTCCAGCTCCGGCACCTGACCCGGCCAACGCTGCTCCCTTGCAGCACCGTCATCCGATGGTAACTCACGCCAAGGTGAGAATTTTCCGCCCTTGCCATGTTGCCGACTATGCTCACACTGGTCTTCTCACTGCCCTTCTTTCCACGAAGGATCCTCGCAGTTTCAAGTCCACTGCCAAAAATCCACTTTGGCTTCAACCCATGCATGATGAACTCGATGCTCTCCGTTGAAATTCCACATGGGATCTTGTTCTCCGTCCCTCCAACACCAATGTTGTAGGGTCTAAGTAGGTCTTCAAATATCTCTCTGATGGTACTGTTGATCGGCATAAGACCCATCTCGTCGTCCAAGGCTTCACTCAACTTCCGGGTTTTTATTATGATCTCACATTCAGCCCTGTTATGAAGGCCTCTACAGTCCGAATCGTTCTTGCAATTGTTATCTCTCGTTGTTGGCCTCTTCACCAGTTGGATGTTAAAAACACCTTTTTAAATGATATTCTTTCCAATCCTAACTATTTGGAACAGCTTCACGGCTTCGTTGACCCGCGTTTTCCATCTCATGTATGCCGCCTTCGGAAGGCGCTCTATGGTCTCAAGCAAGCCCCTCGGGTATGGTTTCAACGTTTCAGTGATTATCTTCTTCGCCTTGGTTTTTGTCAGAGTTGGGCCGCCACATCCCTCTTTACTTTCCAGAATAGTTCCTCTGCTCTTTATTTACATCTCTATGTTGACGACATCATTCTCACAGGTAACTCTCCTGCACTACTGTCTCGTTTTATTTCCAGCCTTCACAAGGAATATGTGATTAAAGATTTGGGTCATCTTAGTGCAAAGGGTGGTCTTTTTCTTAGTCAGGCGAAGTATGCTCACAATATTTTTTCTAAGGCCCAACTCTTGGAGTCTAAATATGTTTTTACTCCATTGGCAGCCGGCCATCAGTTTTCCACCGATGATTCTCCATTTGAAGATCCCACTCGTTATATCGTTCTTTGGTTGGTGCCTTACAGTATCTCACTATTTCATTCGCAAACTCGTCTCTTCGGGAAAATTGATCACTCGATTTATTCGATCTGAGCATCAAATCGCCGATATCCTAACAAAAGAGGTTGTCTCGTCCACTTTTTGAGTTTTTTCGCTCCAAGCTACGCATTGGCATGAATCCCTCTCTCCACTTGTGGAGGGTTGATAATATAGTTACGTAAATATCTCCTATGATTTCTTTCCTTGTATATAGGAGATCTTGTATATCATGTATATTTGTAATTCTTGCATAACTCTGTATATATTGATTAGACAGAAGACCACAAGATGTGTCAAATATTATCTCTGTCTTTACAAAAACAGTAAGCAAAAAATTATATTGCCCTGACTCTTGTCCTTTTCTTCTTAGCTAACCTGGACGTATTTGTTAGTGAAATATCATCTCTATATCCATCTTCACCATATGGGAATATTAGAGGGTATTCTAACCCAAGATAGGAAACATGTAACTCAGCAATGCTTTTCAGGAAACCACATTTTGACTCAACAGTGATGTCTCTATCTCTGAGTGCTTCATCAAAATCCCTTACAACCAATGTCGTTACTTCAGAAACTGTTGGAGGATTATACGTCCTCGCATCCTTTTCTCTTCTGCCAAGAAGCTTATGTTTTAAATTCCCATAAGTACCTTGGTCAATCTTATCTCTTGCCATTCAAAAAGATTGAACTAAAGTTTTGTTAGCGTCAAGAGTATCCTTAAGTTGCTGGACAATTTCGGGATCAAGATTATTTCGAACTATTTCTCGACCTAAAATAATTTTGTTGAAAAAAATTAAAATAAAACAAAATGACATATAGTATATGTTATGTAAAATTGTATGGAGATATATTTAGAACTGCAACCTAACATAATTAACTTTGTTTATTACTTCATTCTCAGTGTCATAGATATATAGTTGAGTAAATTTGGGAGTTGCATCTTCGTTTGGCATCAAACTTTCTATCATGTGATAATTTTGACCATGTAGCTTGAAAATAGGCGGAGAATTACCAGTGTTTGGTGAATTATAGATCTTGCCACTCATTGATGTAAATGAAAACATACTATTGTACGAATGTATGTTCTTTATGAAATGGTTGCTCTTTGGAGTTTTACTACTAAGAAGATCAGAAAAAATTTGTGGACGTTTTCTCATTCGAGGCATTTTTATTTTCCCTTGCATGAAGCATAGTGAAAACTTTGGTATATTTCCCTTGTAAAATGGTTTAAGTCACTCAGCATACCAAAAAGAAAAAGCTCCACAATACTCACATTTGTGCTCAACATCACCAATATCCCAATATTCTATTAAAATATATTTATACAAATAATTAATAACATTTATAATAAAGTAATTGTTTCTATAATAAACAAATAAAACGATAGCAAAGATATAGAACCTGTTGAAGTATCATTGACCGAAACATGATCTTGATTTGCTCTTTTGTCTTCATTTGCAATATAGGTTGCAGATTTATTGCATATTGGTAATATATGGTAAGTTTATTTCAATATACATAAAAAACTATTGATGAAAAAAGAGAAGAAAAGAAATGATCATACCTTGTGCTCGCAAATATATTTACTTGATCATCTTTTTTATCTAAAGGAGATGAAATAATTAATATTAATATTTAAAAAAAATTAATACAATATTTATTACACTGTTTTTTGTAATATAAAGTTACCACGTAGAATACGTGGCAACTAATCCATCAATGGTTGAAGTTGTGAGTCTCCTGTTACGACATGACAAAAAAACATAAAAATTGATTTAAAAATCTATTCAAGTACATAGTACAATGACATTTTATTTTTTAAGAAAAGGTTCGTAGGAAAAGGAAATAGAGGTGTCATTAGGAGTAAATAGGATGATTTTATTAAGTTTTAATAAACATAAAATATTAACAATTTAGTAGTTCAATCTGCGAAGAAACTAGTCTTGTTGCCCTTCACACAACACACACTTTGCACGAAATTAGTTTTACATTCTTATTATTTGCATTCTCGGAAGATCCAAAAAAGTTGCGGCTGTTCTTTGTGTTCTTGTGAGGAATCTGTTGTAAGCAACATACCTGAGATTTATCCTGAAAAAAAGGTGCCTAGTTTTTGTGTTTTTAGTTTCCTGTTTCTGTTGAGATGATTGTTGGCTATTTGGATTTTAGGGTTTAAAACACAAACAAGTTCTTTCTGCTCTGTTTGCATGCTGGATAAGTTCAATTTATGTGGATCCCTTGGGTTTGTTAGGTTAACGATTCAGTTGGGTTATGTTATGTATTGGTTTTTATCATTGTCCTGTTGTATTAAATGATTGCCAACTGTACCATTTTAGTAACTTTGATTTTCTAATAGAAGAAATTCTTTCATGTAAAACCGAAATAAAAACTCATAAAATGTAATTAAGATTGTTTATGCCTTAATAAACCCGCTATGTAGAAGAAAAAATTAACTTAAATTAGTATATATATTTCGTAAAATTAACCAAATTGACTTTTTTTTTTTTTTTTTTAAATTGGTAAAAATTCAACATAAATTGGTATTTATATACTCTAAATTGATAGTTTCCATAGGTTATTATTTAGATAAACCAATAAGGTTTAGGTTTAGGTTTAGATTTATTTTAGTTTAGTTTAGACCAAATTGACGTCTTTTAAACTAAGAATTCAACATAAATTGGTAGCTATATACTCTAAATTAACAGTTTCCATAGGGTATTATTTAGATAAACTAATATATTGGACAATGATAAATTTAGATCCCTACATGTGTTAAAGATGTCCCATCCCTTAAATGTAGTCGTCTATTCGCAAGCCATAAATAACTTTATAAAATATTCACCAAGTTTGTTATACGTTTCGGGGTAAGCCTCACTTTACAAATAAGTATACTCTACTTTATGTAGCTTTGTCCAAATCAATAGTTAAGGATTTTTCAGTGGTATAACGTTACCTTATCGCGTAAACATAGATATCCTCCGTTAACGCGCAAACATACAATTCTAAATTTACCAAATATTTAATGCAAACTCTCCCACTTTTTTTAGATGCCTCACAGTGGGGGTTCAGGCGGTCGAGGTAGGGTTAGGTCCACACCGGCAGCAGTAAGGGCCGTGTGGACCCGGAACTCTGAGAAAGAATTGATCTGTTTGTGCCTCCTAGAGTGGGAAGCGAGCGGCCTTATGTCGGGTCGGTTCTCTGATACCACGCTTACACGCATTATGAATTGTCTCAATGGTCGGTATGAAGGGCTAACGTACACCATCACAAACATAGACAATAAGTTGAAGAATTATGAGCGTTGCTGGCGCATGATGCAGGAGCACAAATACAAATCGGGTAATGAGTGGGACCCCATGAAGGAGACAATAGTTGCTGAGAAGGAATATCTGGAAGACCTTTGCAAAGCAATTAACTTTTTCAATCTTTAACTATTAAATTTACTTCATTCACACTAAATATTTCAAGGAGAACCCTAACATATTAGACATTAACGGGTCTTGAATCTAAATGCATGCAAAATCGTGGATCTATCCAGAATGTTGTCCAAATTAGGAGAAACGCGAGGACATGTGGCAGGGGACAACTGCTCTTGGGGATGAAGCCTTTTCATCCGGAGCGGGTCTTCATGCGGGGAACCGAAATGGTGGTGGGGCACCGAAGAGGGCTAACTACAACGCGTTCAACTTTATGGGTCCCTGATAGGCTCTAATCCTAACCCTTAATTATCACAAGTGTATGGGTGTAGGTGTATATTTTAGTGGAAGTAAGGTCGATCCACAGAGAATAAGTTTACGTAGTTCGATACCATAATTATCTAGGATTAGCCTAACTAGACACTGGAAATTTGGAAAGATTGATTAGTTACTAAACTATATTGCATAAAAACTATTAAATGAATTAATTAACAAAAAGATATTTCCAATCAAAGATAATGTATCCTAGGGCGTCGATTTCAGGAATTACTCTAATGAATGATTAATTTCTAACTTATAACCTTTTAAACCAGTTTTAATATCTATTAGGCCGCACTTAATTAACTTAACCCTTCTCTTGAAGCGACTAAATCATAGATTGAGTACAACAATTACTCTCTCAAGTCAATTAATCCTAACAACTCCTAAAAGCCCCTTAACCCTTGCCTACGCAGTCATAAACAACTATGTTATACGTCGTACGTCTATTAACAACTCCCCCTTTCTCAAAGCGAAATTGTTAAACGATTAGACTAAGCTTAATTGATCAGATTATGCTCAATCATAAAATAGGAACAAACACATAGATAGATAACAAAAACTGGACTTTATAAATTAAAAGATTAAATCAAACGTTGTTGTAAAACCCTACTCTCTAACCCTAGGACATGAGTAGTTAGCTTACTCATGCCTAGTATCAAATCAATACAAGAATTTAAAGAAAACATTTTAATGAAATTAAAAACTAGACAAGAAATAATTAAACGCGAGTAGTCGGCTCTTCGATCTTCGTCTCGTCTTGCTCGTCAATCCTTGCTCTCACGCCTTCTACTGCAATGTATATAAAAGTATGAGATCCTCCTTCAAAACTCGAGCTTGAACCTGTATTTATAAGTTGGGGATGAAATCCTCAAGAGATTAGGATCAAAATCCTATTAAAAATCAGATTCATTTAGGAACATAATTTGGCGCGACCGCGTTCACAACTTCCAACTCTTTAACCAAGCTTCTTTTGGCGCGGACGCGTTGCCTTCCGGCGCGGTCGCGTCAACCTTCCATAAACTGCACAATTTAGGCCCATTTTGACGCGGCTGCGTCCAATCTTGGTGCGGTAGCGTTGATTCTTCAACAGTTTGGGCTTTGACTGTTTGCCCAATGTGGCCCATTTTGTACCTTCTTCGACTTGTTTCTTTATGTAACCTCGTAATATCATCTTTTTAGCCTAAAAAACATTAAAACTCTACAAAAAATGAATACACGTCAAATGACCCAATATATCAAATACGAACAATTCTCGACCATTTATGCATACAAATGTAACAAAATAGACACTTAAATCGACCTCAATGCATGCATACACAATCTGTATCAAAATCCCCCAAACTTAAACTGTTGTTCGTCCCCAACAATAAATGAAGTAAATAATTCAAGACCACAAGCAACAAAGTGTAATTGAGCATATGTGATAACGCAAAAATCAACTACTTTCGAGACTTTAAACTTTCGAACTATTCAATCCTCACCGGGTAAGTGTTTCGCTCATCTCTCAAGTGTTTAGGTTAAGACATATTCTCGCTCAAATTAGACTATATACACTGCCTACCATATGCTTGCCAATTGTCTAAACTAGACATCGTACTTGACACGCGTGACAAATAATCAAATAGGTCTTCATTTGGTTGTAATGTGGGCTTAAGGCAAGGTAGGATAATTTTTGGATAAAGGTGACTATTTATTGGACTAATCAAGTTATTTCCTAACCCACCTATCCCTCAATACAATCACTCATTCTCATTCTCCAAATCTCATAATCACTCTGCAAAGTGACTTCTTCACCTTCAAAAGTCTTTACAACTTAAGTGCTTTTCTTTTGTTTGGGTACCACAACTTGGGACTACCCGATTTTTTCAATCAATGAGTCATCAAGCACTTTTCTATTCCTAAGCTCTCCTCAGATAAAAACAGTAAACCATATATTAGGAGAAGTCGAACTTTCTCAAGTTTTTGCCCATACACATGTATTCCTTTCACCCTTTTATTTTATCCATGACTTCACCCACTTATTCCCGAAATTTCCCAAACTACTTTACAACCCACCTCCCTCTTACTCAATTAGTCCAAATCAAGGCCAAAGGCTAAAATTGAAGGGTGCTCGACTTGTAATGTATGGCAATCAAATAAAAAGCTAAAAGTTCAAGTGGGCTAACTAAGGATAATTTTTCAAATTTTTGGTAAAAAGGATCATTTTGGAGGCTCAAACATAGGTTAAAATCAAGAATTGCCTAAATCATTTTCTAAGTCACGACATGCACTTGACATATTCTCAGTAAAGTCCCAAGGCAAGTTCTAGGCACTAATGCATATATCCAATAAAAAATCACACCGAAAGAATTTATATTACTCCTAAAGTAGGAGTGCAATTAGGCCAAAATCTCACAGGGTTCAAGCTCAATTTCGTCGCAAATTACCTCTCATGCTCTACTATGTGCCAATTTTGAAATATTTTATTCAAAATCACCTCACCATCAACACATCATCATCTATCATTTCCCCTAAATTCCTCTTTTTTTTCCACGACTTAAACGACTAGTACTCAGGTTTATTACTTCTATACTCCAACAACAAAAATAAATAAACCCTAAAACAAAACTCTGACCAATATGACCACCAATTCAAAGAACACAGATGGGCTCACAGACCCAATGACTCCACTATAGAAATACCGATACGCAGTGAGCAAACAAGCTCATCAAACCAAAAATCAAGTAAATAAACAAGCAAAGGAGACAAAGCAAGCAAATAACGTGCAACAAATGTAAATAGCTACCAAGTCGTCCTACTATTCACCCCCTCCCCCATCCTTGGTCGAAGGCCAAGTTTGTGGGAAAAGAGTGGTGCATCTTGGTGCTCAACTCACAAATCATTGCAGCGGCTGTGGTGGTTGAAAACCATGTTGGCTCGAAAATTGGGCCAACGCATCCCAACGGTCATCTTGCTGTTGTCTCCAAGCTCGAGCTTCATTTCCTTGTGCTATGAACGTGTTCAACAAGGGATTAATTGCTTGCATCGCTCCTCGACTCTCTGTACGATGCCTCTCAAAACTAGTGATAAGGGCAACGCCTTCAGCTTGAAAGGAAGTGATCATGCCCTCAACATCTTCATTTCTCTCTGAAGATGATGCAACGGCAGTGGCTGCTCTCTTTTTCCTCGATGGACGAGGAACGTGACTGCTTCCTTTGGCTATTTTGCCTGGCTGAAATATCGGTGCATCCGGCATTTGGGAGCTCTCCATATGTTCTTCGGAAGATATGGCAAGGTTTAGAGTATCTTCAAGGCTCAGAATTGCAATAGCCTCGAGATAGGGGAATCGGAAATAGTGCCCCACATTTTGGAACACATATAGGATCTTTCGATCCTCTCCCAGAACAACAACCTGCATACTCTCCGGTAGCTCCCATGTGAAATAGATTTCTCCCTTCACTGGTACCATATTGACAAGTGGAATAGCAAAGTAGTCAGCGATCGATGTGATAATACCTCCGATTGTGATATTGTCCTTTTTCTTTTTGATGACGTTGAAAAATTGCTCCGCCAAAATTACCACATTATCAAGTTTGTGGTTATGGAGTGTGTTCCACATCATGAGGAGTTCATTCTGTCGTAATGCACCAATCTCCTTTCTAGCAAACATTGTATGGGCCAACATCTTCTGTAAGTATCTTATTGCTGGGTTCCGGGTCCATTGCATTATTCGAAACATAAGCTTGAGGGGGCACTATCGGAGGAGCTGCTGTCAACCGCCCCCAAAAATTGTTAGGGTTAACAACCTTTGGCGGATCACTTTCGGTTGGTGCCGGGAAGTCGAATATTTCACCAATCTCCGCAAATGTCAACTCCTGCTGATTACCCATCATCTGAAAAATGATTTTGTTCGGTTGCTTTTGCTCGGACTGGCTGGCTACTATGTTTTCAAAAGTGCTTAAGATTTCAATTGTAAGCTCGTATGTATGCTCAACTTTTATAAACTCCTCAAATCCCACAACCGTGAGCAATGCCTGTATTCTCATGTATCCCCATAGCCCTCGTTAGCTTATGACTTGAGAATCGAGTAGGCATTATTGTGCACCGACGAAGTATGTCAAATATTTGTCGATGCTCGACTCTCTCTAGTGCAAAACCGTATAGGATTCGACTATCGTTTGGGTCTATCACCACCCTTTCTGGATCCCAAACAGAGGCTTCTTCAACTACCTTTCGCTTCTCCTTGCCTTTGCTAGTACTAGCCTTTCAAGAAGTCATCTTGGTGAACCTGATGCGGCTATTTTAATCCACTTTGAGAATTGACGTGACCGTGTCGTATGCTGGATGCGACTGCATTTAACCATCCTGACTTGAAGTTTCTGGGTCAAAGACCAATGTTCGTGGGAAAAGATTGGTACGCCTTGGTGCTAACTTACAGACTATGGCTCAAGTGGTAGTTGGAAGCTATGTTTGCTCCAATGTTTGGCCCATCTGGATGATAGAGTAAAAAATCTACAGCAGCAACAGCCACCACCACAGCGGCGGAGACAGCTCAGATTGTACAAGATGATGTAGACGAGGACATCACGCCCATGTGATTGTCTTCATCCCATGCCCAATTAGCCGGTTGGAGGAGTGCAACCACCACCATTAAATGCCAATAGCTTCGAGTTGAAGCCAGCGCTGATAAATATTGTGCAACAGAACTAGTTTAGTGGTACTGCTCTGGAAGACCCGAATGTGCATCTGAATAAGTTCCGCAGGTTGGCCGAAACAATCAAGATAAATTATGTGCCACATGAGCAAGTAAAAATGAGATTATTCCCGTTCTCACTGAAGGACAAAGCATTCCAATGGTACAATTCGCTAGATGATGTGACTGAATGGGAGGACTTAAGCACGACAATTCTATTGAAGTACTTCCAGCCGAGCTAAATGTTAGATCTACTTGAAGTTTCTCTCTAGTTGAGCTAATTTTTCATCTTACTTAGTGAACTGTAACTGCACTATCCCCTCTTGTGTTGGCTTCTTGCCATCATGGATCATTTCATTCGTGACAATAAATCTTAGTGGCGGATTGAGTGAATTCTTTGTATTGCTGTAGGAGAAGTTCTGGTGATTTTGGTTAGGTTGGTACTAATTGTACCTCGGCTGATTATTCTGGAAGTTATTGAAGTTCCTCTTATTCACGAAGTTAACATCTTCAACATCTTCCTAGCCCGATGACTGCTGTAATGAGGTATCAACGTGTTGTGCTAATGTCAGACTAGTTAGCAAACTTACTTGGTTTGTTAGAGCGGACAACTGAGAGGTAAGAGTATCATTCGGCTCTTCTTCTGCAACTCTAGCCACTCTTCTTGGCTAATTCCTCTCATTATGTCATTGATAGCTGATTCCGGCCATCGCATCCAAGATAGATAATGCAGATCTCATGTTCTTCTCCATCAAACTACCTCCTGCGGCAGCATTCACATGATCTCGTGCTGAGCAAGCAAACCATTATAGAACTTGCACACTTGTTGTTTCTCTGAAAACCCATGTTGGAGACAACTCTGGATAAGATCCCGGAATCGTACTCAAGCTTCACCGAATGGTTCTTGATCCATCTGCTTGAATTGATTTATCTTGTTCTGTAGATCTAGCATCTTGCTCAGTGGAAAGTACTTCAGAAGAAATCTTGTGCTCAAGTCTTCCCATTCTGTGATATCAACTAGTGAATTATACCATTGCAATGCTTTGTCTTTCAGTGAGAACGAGAACAACCTCATCTTTACTTTTTCGTTTGGCACATGATTCATCTTGATGGTTTTAGCCAACCAGCGGAACTTATTCAGATGCACATTCCGGTCTTCTAGCGCGCTACCACCAAACTAGTTCTGTTGCACAATATTTATCAGTGTTGGTTTCAACTCGAAGCTATTGGAATTTAATGGCAATGGCTGCACTCCTCCGACTGGTTGATTTGGCGTGGGATGAAGACAATCAGTTATGGCTGTGATGTCCTCGTGTACGTCATCTTGTACAACCTGAACTTGTCTCCGCTGCTGTGGTAGCTGATGCTGCTGCAAATTAGTTACTCTGTCATCCAGATGGGTTAAGGCCCCTAATATCCTACTCAGCATATCCTTTTGATTCTGATTCTGTGAAGCGCTCTCCATCTCGATTGTGGGATTTCTTCTCGTTCGGTGTCTGCAGCCAGTTGCCTCAATCTCAGGATCGAAAGGAACAAGATGTTCTTTCCCTTTTGACCTAGTTTGCATGCGAAATCTGAAAACACCAACAAAAGGAATACTACGAAATAAATAAACGAAATTAAATAACACACAAAAAAAAATTAATTTGCAGTAAAATAAAATCTAGTCTAGTATCCTCCTATTACTCAGGATAAAAACTAAGACGCTAAACTTATTCCTGGGCAACGATGCCAATAACTTGACAGGCTCTAATCCTAACTTAATTACCGCAAGTGTACGGGTTTAGGTGTATATAGTGGAAGTCAAGGTCGATCCATAAAGAATAAGTTTATGTAGTTCGATACCCTAATTATCTAGGATTATCTTAACTAGATACTGAAAAATTGGAAAGATTGATTAATTACTAAACTATATTGGATAAAAACTATTGAATGAATTAATTAGAAAAAGGTATTTCCAATCAACGAGAATGTATACTACCTCTATCACAAACCGTATGCTTGCGGTTTGAGAAGGTCGTTCCATTCACATCGATTTGGAGCGATTTTCGTGACAAGTTCAAAAAGTAATAAAAGAAATGAAGTAAATTATTATCAGTCTGGAGAGCGGCAAAGAATAATTCCCAAAAATCAACTAATTCATTTTTTGGCCGAAGAACACAAGAATTACTGAAGTGACAATGTTGGAGGAAAAGATTGCAGTTATGATCGGTGCAACAATAGGATAGTAGATTTCTATTCTCATCATCGGCTTCTGATCCCACCCAAAGAAATTCATAAGGAGATTCATTGTCACACTGCCAGTTACACTCACAATTATATGATCATAATCATCCGAACCAAATGTCTTCAGGCATGAAGATCAGGAGAATTCATGTAGGAGACATTGAATGGGATGTTGTTGCTCATACACAATCCAACGTTGCCGATGATTTTGCATCTTGTAATCATTCACCCGAACAACAAAGATAAAAGTATACACCAAGATCACAAATACTCCTCAATTATTTACCCCAGCGTATTGCATAAATTTAACAATCATTGCGTATGCATCACAAACCAATATACAAGCTTACCTTCTCCTAGTGGAGATAACTGCTCCAAAATCACGAGTCCATCGAGCCACAGTCCAATTTTGCAAACATTATCTACTCTCCCCATTCACCGTCCGTCGTCCTGCACCAGTAAAAAAATTATCCAACATCTGCTGGAATTAATGTACGAAGGGACCCAGCTAGGCGCCCGCGAAGCTTGGTATTAAAGGATTTAGAGTTTGATGACATTACCTTCAAGGGAACTTGTCGACTGGATCCAACAGCAGTGCTTCGAATGTAACCACATAAGGAACTAAACTATTAGTACGATAAAATCCCATTCTAGTTCCCAGATCTGTCCAAGATAAGCAGCAATGAATGTATAATGCCTTCAGAGTAGTTTACATCCGCCGACACTTCTAGGAGAAGTCCAAGTTCATCAATATTTAATTGTATAGTTCTTACAAATTCAGGAAGAAAGGGGATCACTAAAACAATATACCCCTCCTCATGTACGTTAGTAGGAGATTATGACTTTGCTCATCCCCGACTAGTTCTAACTAGTCACCGCAAACGCGCTGCGTTCCATCCTATATTTTTGGCAAATTCGTAACGACGTAATTCCGATTATGCCCCATTCACTAACCCCTTCACCCAAACTTCCTACGCCCTTGTATATAGTCTCAATAGAATCTTATCAACTTTTACCACATTAAATCGATGCAGAAGAAGTATTCAAACACACATTATCAAAATAAACATTTGGCCCCATAAAATCCAAGTAATTAAATCGAGGAAATTGCACTTTTGGTCCCACAGGACACGCCTCTGTTGCATTTTGGTCCCAATGGTTTCACTTTCAGTCCCAAAAAAAATAAACTGAGCACTTTCAGTCCCACCGTTACGTTTACTGTTATCATCGATAGCATTTGTAGTCCTACAGTTTTATTGCACTTTTAGTCTAAAAAAAATAGCACTTTTAGTCCCAAAATACAGATTTTTCCCTCTAAAAATGGCCTTTTGGAGGGAACTTTTGGAGGTAATAATGGCAACCTGTATATCATCACAACAGCTATATATAACCATATATTGAAAAGAATTTCATAACATCAACTCACAACAAAAATTGGATCCTCAAATAAATACCAACACAATCAAAATGTCTTCTTCATCATCTTCCAGAAGACCCTACCCACCCCCTCGAGCCGGCATTATTTGCCACTTCGGGAAGGGGACTCGTACTTACGTTTCATCTAAGCCTACCAGCCATGGTCGACTGTTTTACTCATGCCCCGATTGGCCTGCCGGGGGGTTGCGAGTTCTTTGTTTGGGCGGACGAGGTTGAAGCTGCTAGAGGAGTTTAAGCTGCTAGGGGAGTTGAAGCTGCTAGGGGTCATTCTTACCAAGCATTGACGAGTAGGATTAAGAGTTTGGTCGAAGAGAACAATAATTTGAGACAGAGGGAGACGACTGCAACTCGGAAGGCGGAAGAGCTTGAAAATTTGGTGGGGGATATGGTCGAGAGTTTGAAGAAATTGGCTAATGATGTTGAGCAAATGAAGAAATTAGCTATGTTGATTGTAGTTCTGCTAGTTTTTGCTTGGGCACCTATCATGGTGAAGTTTTTTGCTTTCTAAGTTCTTGAATTAGTGGTTTAGTGTACTACTGGGAGAAATGTCATGGTTTTGTTATGTAATTGACATTCCAAAAAATCAGCTACTGTATAATTTGACTATTTGTTAATGCAAGCTCCCTAATTGTAAGTCCAACCGTAACAGAATACCAAATATGAGAAACATGGAATTAAACAAATGCAACAACCTAAACATAACAAAAAAACAAACACGAGGGAATGACAACATACTGTAACGCGAAAAAACAGTCCACAAAATACACAATAGGTCCATCAAAATGATCATTCCATAAAAAAAATTCCAAAAAAAATTAGTTGATTAGGGTGGCTAAATACTAAAAAATAAATAGTTTAGCCCTCTAAACATAAACAAATAGCAGCCCAGTTTTTGTTGCAAAAAAACAGAATAATTCCACGAGGATGCTAATTACAGTTGCATATTATATAGACCATCGTTTGACAAAATATTGAAGTGCTCAATTTAGCTAGCTATACTTCTTCTTCGTATCTTTCACCATCTTAGCTAGCTCAGTATACGGTGTGAGATTCGAGAGGTTAAGAAATTTCTTACCTCCTTGCTCAAATACTGGCATCGGTTCTTTTCCTTTGTCAACTGGAACGGACGGGTTACCAATAAAAGAAGCTAGCTGGAAACTCATAGGCGGCGGTGCTCGAATCTTGACGCCCATCTGCTTAGGTGCGGGAGGGGGATTCATGGAACTGCTAATCGAGTACGGGGCAGCCTTCGGCAATACAGTTTCGATGCTTGAAGATTTGGTTGGAATCTTTGCAATCCTAGCCCTCTTGTGCGCCTGTTGTAATCATTAGCAAACAAGCATTGTACTGTTAATCTAAGTTGCATATTAAACACAAGTCATGCTACACAAAATTAAATCTCACCAGCCTAGTTCTTCCTAGCTTTGTTGTTGGCTTCTTACTAGTTGTTTCAACTACTTGCTTATGTAAATAATCTTCTTCTATTTCTTCTTGTGTGGATGGGGGGTGTCCATCTTCTTGAGTCATCACATTGGGCTGTTCGTCTTGAGCCACAACATCAGGTTCAGTCTGATCATTAACCTAAATTAAAATAAGAAAAATGGATTTGTAACTATCTTATATAAAATTGTTTAAACAATTAGCAGAAAATGAAGCGTACACGTGAGGGAATTGCATCAGTCTCAAGTTGGTCTTTCTTGACTCCCGAGGTTTCTGCTTCATCGTTTGGACATCCTAACTGATTATGGCATTTCTCGCCACACCGATGAAATCTAACTTTGTACTTTTGCTTTCCCATCTTTTGGAGGCTGTTCTTGCCTTTTTTCTTCTCCTTTGGATCCTCCGTTTGAGCATCAAATCGTCGTGCTTTTTGAGGCCTGCCCCTCTTTCTCTTTCCAAAGTCAGGTGGCAGGGGTGGGATGTAACCGGTCTTGTTCCATAACTCTTCACCATTCATTGGCATAAACGCATGCGAATAAACTGCAATGTATGTCTCAACACCTGTAGCATGTGTGCAAGTAGTCTTCTGGGTCTTTCCCGGCTGCATTAATTGCACTAATGGCATGCTTGCAAGGAATTCCGCAAACGTCCCACTTTCGACAATCACATGTCCTCTGAAACAGGTCAACTGCATATCTTGATCCATCGGAGCATGAAATCTCAAAATTAAACTTGTTCGACCTGATAGGAATGCAGTCAGCTGAGTTTTCTAAATTATGTGACAATATTTGATTCTTGGACAAATCAGCCTGCCCTCCCATTTTCGTTCACATCTGTCACGATTCTTTTGCAGCCGTGACATCATGTACTCTCTAATCCACTCCAGCATTGTTATAATGCTTTTTTCACGAGCGTCTGGAGGCAACTCTTCCAAAGCTCGCACATGTTGTTCACTAGCGTGTCACATTTCCCAAAACTGTTAAAATGGGACCTTGACCACTGCGACGGGTGTTTGTCGGCTAACCACTCCACACACCTCGGATCCAATTCACCCAATTGAGCCATAGCTCTGGTAAAGTCTGGTATGGTTGTGGCTTTTGCAGCCTTCCACAGCAGCCGCTTGAAATTGTTGCCCCTGAAGCCGTTTCTCTTCATGTTCCTATGAAGATGGCGAACACAAAACCGATTTTCCACATTAGGTAACACTTTATTAAACGCACCTATTAAACCTTTTTGTTTGTCAGACATGAATGCGTAGACGTCTTCCCTCTCACCCATTAGATCTTCCTTTAGTAATGTCAAAAACCACTCCCAACTGTCTTTGTTTTCTACCCCGACCACCGCATATGCCAATGGATGTGGGTCATTGTTCGGATCCATTGATACAGCGGTAAGTAAGACTCCTGTTGTGGACCCTCTAAGATGGCAGCCGCCAACCCCTATCCACGGCCTACAACCCGATTTGAATCCCTTTTTCAAAGCATCCAAACACACGTAGAACCGCTTGAATTTATTGCCTTGCGGTGTCGTGTCAACCTGAAGTATAATGGTCGAACCAACTTGTTTCTCTCTTAGTGTCTCTGCATAGTCCCAAAGCTTCCGTACTGCTCCGTACTATCACCTTCAATGAATTTAAGAGCTTTCTGTATGGCCCTATACGCCTAGAAAGGTGATACATACACACCCAACTTTTCAATTGCTTCCTTCCTAAAACCTCTAACACTTCTCTTGGGGTCAATTCTGAACTCCTGTTCATATCTCTGCACAAGCCATCTCGAGTTTGCATTATCGACTACATACTGCCTCTCGCAAGAATGTGCCAAATCAATCTCTCTAATCTGAAAACTGCCCTCATCCCTAACTTTAAGGGCATTGATGTGCCACCCACACCCTTCGGTTTTGCACCTCGCGTAAATACGTCTTCCATCATTCTTGGTGAATTTAGTTGAGTGACCGTTTTTTACAGCATAACTGGCCACAACAGTCTTGAATAGCTTCTTGGAGCTGAAAATTTGTTCTAGTCTGAACTCGGGATCCATGGCATTCGACTCTCTAAAGATAATAGTATCTCGCACATGGGAGTCACTTTCTTCTTCATCTGAAGCAACGCTCTCGAAATCAGACTCGTTGCTCTGAGGACCATCGTCTCCGTCAGTTGAATCTTGATCTGTCTCGTCGTTAACCTGTGCTCTGATCTTCGCGCCAACCCATTCAACGTCGAGATCAATATTCTCGTCGAATATGATATCATCTAGCAGCTCGTCACAACTGTCATCTTTGCACTCAAAGTCCTCATCTCCAGAATCTGTTTCATCCAAGTCAATTGGATCTGTTTTTTCATTCCCTCTTCCAACATATGGCACAATCTGCAGATCTGTCTCACAAACATCGGTCTTATTACTGTCGATTGTGGCACCAACGTTCATGATCCGTTCATCGACTAACCTATCAGTTGTTACCCCATCAGATTTTACCACATCACTAGCCTTCGCATCATCATCTATCCACACAACCTCACCTTCACACTCTTCATCCAATGCAGGTAAGGTTGTTTTTTTGGCATCCAATATCAGGGTAAATTCCCTGTTTTTAGCATCCAACACTAGCATCCAAATATCAAACTCACAATCGATTCTCTTCAAGCCACCACCATCTTCAACCTTGTAAAACTTCTTCTCCTCTAAATATCCCAATTGTTCACATAACCCCTCAAGATACACCAAGCTCAACTTTCTCTTATTAACAAAATCAAAGGCACTAACAGTCCCCTCAATCTACACTAACTTATCCACATCGTTTACCACCATCCCCCCGTGTTTCAGCCTCATTGTATAGAAATACTCGATACCACCTGCAACGTATAACAGTCTATTTCAGCAACATATTTCTACGATTCAGTTTGAAATAGGAAAGAAAAAAAAACGCAGAACCTAAACCCCATATGAACAGAAACAGGGGAACATTTATGGTGGGGGCCTAACTTTGACAACTCATAAGAAAAGGAGGGCAAATGGACAAATACATCAACACTTGCCACCCACCCAACAAGAGCATTAGAATATAACAGTACACGACAAGAACTTTCACGAGGGATCGCTCACTGGCCCATCAGCTACAATAAAAAACACAGCTAAACCCTACATTATGTCTCCCATGTGCAATGACAGCAACACAACCACTAAACAAGAGTAAACAACAATTATAAACAACAAAATAGAGGTATAAAAGGTGCTTACGGTAATTTGGTGGAGGAAAACCCAAATGACATTTCCGTCGCAACATCATCGCGACTCCTTCTTCACCCTTCGGAACTGCTGCTGGTTTCGTTCAATCGCGTATTAGAAGATTTGGTCGCGATTTGGGGTTCAATTGATTTGGGGAAGATGGTTAAAGTTTAGGGTTCAGTTGATTTGGGGAAGATATCAAAATCTGGTGCATTTGGGTGAGATGAAATCAGAAAAATATTATTATTACATCATCTAACGGTCACGTGATATGCACGTGTACAATTATGATTATTAACGGTTTGGGACTGAATATGCAAAAATGTGGGACTAAAAATGCTTGAATTTTTTTTTTTTGGGACTGAAAGTGCTCAGTTTATTTTTTTTGGGACTGAAAGTGAAACCATTGGGACCAAAATGCAACAGAGGCGTGTCCTGTGGGACCAAAAGTGCAAATTTCTCTAATTAAATCTAAAAAATCACTGTTTACTGGAAAAGATAGGAAAAACACCCAACTAAAGATTTAAATTAGCGAGATTTTACTCGCTCATAAACCAAATACTATTTTGTTTTCTACCATTCATAAGTTCTTGAGAATTTTCTTTGGGTAACTAGAGCAAAAATTGTTAGGCGGCTTAAGAAAGACACCGAAAACCATAGTTTATTATTTAGTTAGCAGAGAACAGACTCTATGTAAGCAAAATGATCGACTCCATGGGATTTAGTTGTAGTGAACAATCTACTTATAGGGATCCGATCATCTACTTTCTCAAATCCATCTCGCTGAGTAATCTTGAGTCTTGGATTTCGACACCAACTACCCATAAAAGGACCCCTTGAGCCCTATGTATTGTAGATACTATATAACTCATGGGTCAGTAATTCCGCCGAAGGACTTCTACACTCCGATCCTTCTTTTCTGGGTCATCTTGAGCAGTGTGTTGTTAGTGTGAGGAGAGGTGATTGTAGAGGAATAACCTGGAACATGAATAGTTTAGGAAAGAAAATTTGTCAACCGTATGAGCAAGTGTTGAATAGTACATGAGAACTGAATTATCGGCGTGCAGATTACAAAGTGGATAGATAGATAAAATAAACCCCGAGGAATAACTATGCGCTGGTATTGGCCTAGCAGCTCAATCTTCATTCCACTGTTATAGGTATACTTCTAAATTTTTTGGACGTGTTATTAGAAGGTTAATCAGACGTTGAGTTACTCCATGCACTTCTAAGAATTTGCAGTATATGTAAACAGTTAGACATACATACAGAGAAGGAACCAAAAGTTCGGTTTATTTGTAGTTCCTAACTAATTTCACATATATCTGTATATATAGAATTTTGATATGATGAAATACCTACGGTCAGCACATGTTCATGTGCCCATTATTTAGCATAATTAAAAAGTCGTTGTATGGGCAGGTGCTCACAAGCTTGTATCAACATCTTACATGTTCCTTTGACACCGACACACCCATTAACGACTTATAAACGACATACATCTTACACGCAAATTTATCTATTTTTTTGGGAAACAACGTAATTACGGGAAATTCGATACATCGTACACGCAAATTTCATCTATTGCTTCGAAAACAGCACAATTACAAGCAATTTTCAAGAACACACATTACCATCTACGTCAGCTACATATACGTTAGCCTCGAAGGCGTTTTAGTCCTTCTGCCAATTCATGAAGTACAAGCGCAAAGTTGTAACCACCCCCCTTGTAGGCAAGCCACCAATTTACTAGAACTAGACCTTTACTTGTGCGATGCACGGGCTTTTGTGAGATATTGGTTATGACAATATTTTGTGTTTTATACTGGAAATTTCTTTTGGTACTGTTCGAGTTTTCCTAGTTTTATTTAGAGGAAAAAGAAAATGTGAGATTTTTCAATAACCTTAGTTTTTCGAATATGTTATAATTTCGTCTAAGAATGATGTTTTTAATGATAGATAACACTTTTCTATACATTTCTTCCAATAATATTTCATCATTTCTCCCAATAATGTTACATTATCTGTGTATAATAGTGGACAATGACATAGGTCAAGAGGAACGCTAAGAACAGTTATAATCCAAGCTTGTACAAAAATTGCTAGAATAACACTACTTGTTCCTAAAGTACAATTCCCTACTAAAAAAGGACATATCCATAATAAACTTTAGCATATATCTATTTTTTTAAACTTCATATTACTATCAACATTTTGAAATGAGTTTTACTTCTGATTACAGAGCCAGACATGATCCATCTTCCCTTCTTCATTTTGAGTATTGCATAAGCTGGATGTCAATGAAGAGACTTTTTTCTCTTTTTATCACGTCCTTGATACCAAATACTCCCTGTTGTGATGCTAAATAACACAACAAACTCAACAAACGAAACTATTTAGGGCATCACCATCAAAGAGTTGACTGTTGATGCCTAGAAAATACTTTTCTAAACTAAATATGCATAAAGATGAATTAGCAACATAGAAATTGTAGAAAAAACTCCTCTTAAGTTTCCTTCCAAATTTCAACTACATCATTAGAAAACAAAGCTCCCCTTCTCCCATACCATTAAGCCAACTAAGTGGGACTCAGATCACTTCTGTAATAAGTCCTTATATCTAAGACTCTACTTAAAACTCACTGCATCTTCAACGCGTCTACATACACGCATACATAATGTCTCTACTTATTTCTTTATGTAACTTGGCTAGACATACAATTCCATATTCTTCAAAGGTATAATCTTCCTTATTTTTAAAAGTAAAATCTTTGAAAAGTCAACTGTTTATGTGTTTTTTTCTCCTATTTTTGATTTTTTTTTAAAATCATCTATTAATATTTATGTGTATATGTGCGTTAGAAAAAAAGAGAAAGGGAGAAATATGAGGGGAGTTGGTTAAGAGCCAATCAATCACGTTTTTTTTGTTTTTTTTTCTTTTCCCCTTAATATTTAAAAGTCGTATAACTTTTTCGGTTCAACTTCGTTTTTTATGAAAGGTATACTGAATTAATCTTCTTTTCACGATCTTCGATTTGACATCCATTATGCATATATTAAATAATAATTTCTAAGTGTTATTTATTTTTTATGATATATTCCGATTTTAATTTTTTTGTATATAAAATAAAAATGATAATATTATCAAAATAATATTTTATGTGAAAAATTATTTACTCTTTTTTAGAAGATTAATTTCTTTTACTTTAATTTGCATTTTTATAATATTTTTTGTGAATCATTGTTCTAAAGAAATTTGATAAAAAGATGAGCCGATTTGTTAAAGTTAAAATTTACGGTCAAAAGTTTAGATATAATAGTTAAAATGATTTGTTGAATGAATTAGTGTCTCTTTTCTTTTGTGAAAAGACAAATGATGTTAACTACAAGTATAATAGGTTGATTATTATTATTTTTATTTTTTTGCTTTAAATACGTCACAATAATGTCACAATAATATGCTCTAGCGTCATTGCTTAATGAACTAATATCATTGTGAGATCTCATGCTAACATTACTAAATAGAAATATAATATATGTGACGTCGCTTCGCCCTATACCAATTTGTAATTGTATTAGTATATTATTCAAATATTACAAATATACAATTATCGCATATATCAGTGTGATGTTATATATTTTATATCAAATTTTTACTTATTATAGTACAACATTGCATACAAGTCATTTGGAATATATTTTATTCATTACTTATTTTTAGTTTCATTATTATAAATATTTATCTTTATATTTAAATAATAATTTAACAAAAAAATTCTAGCCCGTGCATCGCACGGGTGGCAAACTAGTAAAATATTAAAAAGAGCAGACAAACAATATATTTCAAAAAAAAAAAAAACATTATATGAGGTGAAATGAAGCTGTTGGACATGGAAAATTCCAATTTGGAAATCGTCAATCGAATAAATTAAACTTTTCTTTCAATTGCACATACACTAAAAATCTAAGAAAAAAATAATATTCAATATTCTAAAACTTTCCCACCATCGTAAAATGTTGTGTCAGACGCAGTCACATCAACACAACTCACCCATGTGTAGTTTAGACGGGGTATTGATTTAAATTGCAATCATCATAATAACATATCAAAATCAAAGGTATTAAAGTAGAAGTTTCACATTAATATATTCAGCTTCACATTCAAGTTAAACATACAAAAAGTAAATGATAGGTATGGCCCAGTAACTTCAGGTCGGACCAACCCGACCCAAAGCAGCTGAGCTTAGAAGAACGAGCCCAGCAACCAAGCCGGTCCAGAAGCGCGCACGAGCCTGGAGCAGCCCAGCCCAGTCGCGGCATATTGGGAAAGTGAGATCCCCACGATCTCCTTCCAACTCCCATGCAAATATGGTGGGCGTAATTGTAGGGATTTAGTTAGGGTTTGAATTGAGTAGTATAACCAGCAGAATTGTACTCAGAATTAGGGTTCGCACTTTGTACACCTAAATGGCAATGTGTAAGATTGAAAGGAATATAGTGAAAAACACCCCGGCAGGAGATATTCTACGACCGTGGACGTAGATCTTCAAATCGAACCATGTACATCTTGTGTTCTTTAATTTTCTTGCATTGGATTACGTTACAAATTGAATTTTACTCCGAGTTCATTTGATAACCGGATTGCGCTTTATCAATTGGCGTCGTATGTGGGAACGATTCGCAAGAAAGCCCTAGTATACTTCAACGTCATCGTCGATCTGCTAATCCTACCCGGTCCCATCGTTATCCTCTTGTGGATCAGAATCCACCACCCCGTCAACGGAATCAAGATCCGCCCGCGGAACACGCCAACCTGCAGAATCACCCCCTGCTGATGATCCGGCGCAAGTTAATCCGCCCCTTGCCCCCGAGTTATCGCAGGTGCAACAAGCCTTTCTTCAGGAGCACGCTGCTTTATTTCAAGAATGGAATAATCGGCGCGCCCACTCCGGTGAGCGTGCCAACAACGGCGTTGACCAGGGTGTGAGAAATTCGCCTCGCGATTTGTCACGTGAATTGGATGAAGATCTACCTCATCGAGCGAGGCATGATCGTCGTCGATAGAGGACAGCCTCTCCAGCGGATAACCGCAGCTCTAATAGGTCGAGGCCCCATTACGCCCACGAAGGCGTGAATCGCCGCAGACCTGTAGACGCTCCAAAGCGTGCTCGCTTAGAAAAATCCTGTGCGTTGGATCCCCTGGAACAAGAGCAAGCTCAATTTGCCCCGGAGCTTGACAAAGTGTAGGGTCTCGATGCTGACGGAGAGATCATCACCCCGTTCTCCGAGGAGATTCTTACTACCCCACTCCCCAAGGGGTTCAAGCTTCCCCCCGTGTCCGTCTACACCGACACCGGAGATCCCAGTAATTTTCTGAACGCCTTCAAATACGCTATGTTCAACCGCAATTGTACACCTCACCACTTGTGTAAGGTGTTTCTTGAGTATCTCCAGGATGAAGCTAGACTTTGGTTCGATTCTTTGCCCCGGAGCAGCGTTACCTCTTTTCGGGATCTCGTCGAACAATTTTGGGCACGTTTTCATACGCGAGCAAAACCTATGGCCACCTTGGCCGATCTCATGAATATGGAGCAACGGGATGGAGAAACTGTCACCCAATTTCTCGATCGCTTCACGGCAGAGAGCCTTAAGGTGGGAAGCCGGTCTGACGATGTTATCATCAACGCTTTTATGAATGGCCTTCGCCCCGGGCCGCTTTACACCGAGCTAGTCCGAAACCCTCCTACTATGACCCGGGCTCTGTTCAGCATTATATGCAGGTTCGCCAAGGCTGAGGAGCAAACCCGTCGTAAACGCGAGAAGCATGCCAGCAAGCGGCAATCGGATAATCGCAAGCCAGGACCAGTACCCGGCCTAGTGCCTTCTCTCGTCTAAGCCAAGGACGTTTGGAACCTCGCGGGGATATCCCCCAACTTACTCCGCTTACAAAATCAAGAGCAGACATTCTTTCCGTTCATAAGAACGATCTGCGATCGTGCCCGCGGATGACTGCTCCAGCAGAAAAGCGTAACCGCGACAAGTGGTGTGCGTACCACCATGATCATGGAAATGAAACCGAAGAATGTCGAGAGCTTGGAAAAGAAATCGAAGACTGTATAAAGAGGGGTTTCTTACGGCAGTATGTCGCTCGGACCGAGGACAGGCCTCGGTCAAACCAAAATGGAGGTTCGCAACAAAGCCGCGGAGGCTACAATGACCAAGGTCCACGACAAAATAAACCTCAGTGGCAGAATAACAGGCCTGGATACAACAACTATGCTAGGCAGGACCAGGGAAGCCGTCAACAACCCCAGTTGCTGCCGCAACCGCCTCCACATGGAAGACCTGGAGACGATCCGCCCACTCAAGTCATAAATGTGATCTATGGGGCCATTCCCACCGGGGCTTCCCGAAGTGCCTTGAAGGCGGAAGCGCGTAGGCCTCCTCCCGAGGAGCCGCGCCACAAACGCTTCCACCAATCTGAAACCGTAAGTTTCACCGATGAAGATCCTGTTCCCGAGCTCACCCCATATACTGATGCCATCGTAATCGACATGGCCGTAGCTAATGTTATGGTAAATTGGGTTTTTGTCGACAGCGGAGCCGCAGTTAGCGTCATATTCCCCGACTGTTTTCAGAAAATGGGCATTCCTCGTGAACAACTCCGACTAGTCCCCGGGCCTTTACAGACCTTCACCCAGGGTGAGGTTCGACCTGAAGGAGTCATCAACCTCCCTGCTTCGCTCGGAACTTGTCCAGCAATAAAAACTATCTTCGTTGACTTTTATGTGGTCAATTCCCCTTCTCCATACAACGTGATTTTAAGCCGAGACTGGCTCACCCCGGCGAAGGCCGTTTGCTCCACATACCACCTCGCACTGAAGTTTCCATCAGCCCATGGCGAAGTAGCAATCCGTGGCAACCAGCGGGTTGCCAAAGAGTGCATGTACTTGGCACTTAAAAAGACAACACAGGTTCCTCCCAAGTCTCAGTTTCAAGTAGCCACCTCGGCACCCACCTCGGATTCGTCCGCATCACTCGGGGACGACACTGTTAAGGTGCCTCTAGATCCAGCTAAGCCAGAGCAAAATGTTACCGTCGGCGCTGTGGATACACCGTGGTTACATAACGCCATCATCCAGACCTTGCGAGAATATTCTGAAGTTTTCGCGTGGTCCCCTTTGGACATGCCGGGGGTCTCTCCGGACTTCATTACCCACAAATTAAATATTGACCCCTGCGGGAAGCCCGTACGGCAAAAACGGAGGAAATTCGCTCCGGAGCGGAACGCAGCCATCCGCATTGAAGTACAACAACTTCTAGATGCAGACATCCTCTTTGAAGTGCACTATCCTTCCTGGCTTTCTAATCCCGTGATGGTGACTAAGTCCAGTGGGGCATGGAGAATGTGTGTAGATTTCTCTGACCTCAATAAGCACTGCCCAAAGGATTGTTATCCTTTGCCCTCCATTGACCTAAAAGCCGAGGCTATCACTAGGCACAAGGCACTTTGCTTTTTGAATTTATACAAGGGATACCATCAAATTCATATGGATCGCCGCGATGCCCTCAAAACGGCCTTTATCACTGACTTCGGGTGCTTTGCCTTCAAGAAAATGCCTTTTGGGCTCAAGAATGCAGGGGCCACTTACCAGCGCCTTATGGACCACGACTTCCGAGATCAAATCGGTCGAAATGTTGAGGTATATGTTGACGATCTTGTTATTAAAAGTACCTCTCAAACTACATGTGTACAAGATATTGTTGAAACGTTAAGCACGTTGCAACGTTATAATCTACGCCTCAATCCGGCAAAATGCACCTTCGGCGTTGGCTCAGGAAAGTTTTTGGGCTATATGGTCTCACAGCACGGACTCCAGGCCAATCCGGCCAAGATTAGAGATGTATTGGATCTGCAGCCGCCGAAGACGGTAAAGGAAGTTCAGCGCCTTACCGGTAGTCTTGCGGCCTTAAATCATTTTCTGTCTAAGGCCGCGGAGCGTCAGCTTCCACTCTTCAAAATTTTGCGGCAGGCAAAGAAATTTGAGTGGACTCCGCAGTGCACCGAAGCCTTTGAGGCTCTAAAGCAACACATCAAACAGTTGCCCACTATGTCCGCTCCTCTCCCCGGAGAACCCCTCTACTTATATTTAGCATGTGCCGAGGAAGCAATCAGCGTGGCTCTCGTACGCGAGGCTCATGGAAGTGAGCACCCCGTATATTTTGTGAGCCGAGCACTCCAAGGGGCAGAGACCCGGTACTCCGTGATAGAAAAAACAGTGCTGGCTCTCGTCATGGCGGCCCGCCGCCTGCGGCCTTATTTCCAAGGGCATGATATCAGGGTTCTCACTAATCATCCCGTTCGCCAAATTCTCGTCAAGCCCGAAGTGTCCGGGCGCTTGGTTAAGTGGGCCATCAAACTGGGAGAATATGATATTCAATTTCTACCTCGCCGAGCCATCAAGGGTCATGCCCTCGCGGATTTTTTGGTCGAGGCACCATTTGTTGACCCCGGTCCGGCTGTGCATGACGCTGATTCTAACCACGCCGATCTCGAAGCTAAAGCCCGCAAGTGGGAACTATACGTGGATGGTGCCTCTGCAACACGAGGCAGTGGCGCCGGGGTCCTTCTCATTGGCCCCGAGGGCGTTGAAATCAAATATGTCCTGCGGTTTAAGTTCAAGGTGACTAACAATGAAGCGGAATATGAGGCAGTCCTTGCTGGGCTCCGGCTCGCTCAATCCTTTGCAGCCTCCCATATCCAGCTTTTCACGGACTCCGAGGTGGTTTCTAGTCAAATTAAGGGCACCTACACCGCCAAGGATGATACGTTGAAAAGGTACCTCGCTTTGACACTCAAACTTTTGTCCACTTTTGCTTCGGTTGATATCCAGCAGGTGCCTCGCAAAGAAAATGTTCAAGCTGATGCTCTCAGCAAAATGGCCTCCACGGTCTCTACTAACATATATCCGGACATCATCGTCGAAGATGTAGTTCATCCTTCCATTCATGAGGCCACAGTCTCCGTATTGACTGAGAGCAGTCCCAATTGGATGACCCCGATCATCCATTATCTCCGGGATGGTACGTTGCCGGATGATAAATCACAAGCTCGGCGGATAGTTCTTAAGGCACCTAAGTATGGACTCCATGATGGGATCTTGTACCGCCAGTCATATTTACAACCGAGTGTTCGTTGCCTTGCCTCTGCCCAGGCTGATCATGTTCTCCGCGAATTTCACAAGGGGGCCTGTGCCAGCCATATTGGCTCACGGACGTTGGCCAAGAAAGTTATTCGGTGGGAGTACTACTGGCCCACGTTGTTTAATGATGCCCATGACTTAGTGGCCAAGTGCGACAAGTGTCAGCGACACTCTCGAGTGAAGCATTTACCACAAACTGAGCTCACTGGCATACAAAGTGCCTTGCCATTTATCCAGTGGGGAATTGATATTGTGGGCCCGTTTCCAGTCGCTCCGGGGGGACTAAAATTTCTTGTGGTTGTTGTTGATTACTTCACCAAATGGGTTGAAGCCGAACCCCTCACTGCCATCACTGTTCAGAACATTTTGAAGTTTGTCTGGCGAAATATCATATGCCGCTTCGGCATCCAAACACTATTATCTCAGACAATGGCAAACAGTTTGCCAATGACCTCTTCCGGTCATGGTGCGAAGAGCTGCACATTAAACAAATTTTCACCTTGGTCGCTCATCCTCAAGCCAACGGTCAAGTCGAAGTCACCAATCGCACACTGCTTACGGGTCTGAAGAAATGCTTGGATCAAGTTAAAGGTCTCTGGGCCGAGAATCTTCCGCAGGTTCTTTGGGCCTATCGCACCACGCCGCACACCTCAACCGGAGAAACCCCCTAGAACCTCACTTATGGTTCCGAGGCTGTCATTCCTGCGGAGATCGGGGTACCTAGTCCCCGCCTTGTTACTCTGGATCCCGAAGCTAACAATGATGCCCTCCGTGCTAACTTAGACGAGCTCGAATATCGTCGCGATCAATCTTTCATTCAGCAAGCTAAATGTAAGCAACGCGCAGCTCAGTATCACAACCTCCGGGTTAGGGGTACTCAGTTTAACGTCGGAGACCTAGTACTCCGGCTCAACTCTGCCAGCAAGGCTGCCCCCGAGGGTAAACTGCATGCCGCCTCGGAAGGGCCTTACCGTGTCATTGCCGCGCATGACTCCGGGTGCTATCAGTTACCACATCTAGATGGTACTTCGATTCCCCGAACATGACATGTTACCAATCTGAGGCGCTTTTATCTATGAGTGCCGATGGCCAAGTATATTTTCTACGCTGCGGGGACGCCCTAGCTTAGACTTATTATTATCTGTCTCCGGACACATTGATCTCTCACCCGATCCGTCCGGAGAGATCAACATTTAGTCCCTGGACTTATATTTCCTCTCGTCCGTTTAACCGGAGAGGTCCTTAACTCCCGCCCGATCCGTCCGGGGAGATTTTACCTTGTTTCTTTACCAGGCATTATTTACATATTGTGCTCCCGAGGACAAATTAAAATAATTACATATGCATCATGATCAAAAGTTAATCACTTTTCTTTTAACATACTTATCAAACGTATCACAATATTTCTACGGCTTTACTCCCCACAAGGGGTTCTTTACATATCTGCATACATTGTTACAACAAGATAACATTATTTTCGGCCTCCGAGCCAATATTCTACGCTCCGGCGTTGAGACCCGTTTTGGGGGTTACTCCGCATCCTCCTGGATCTAGAGGTTCCTCGACTTTGAGCTCTTGCTCTTTCCCTGTGAGGAAGTGTTCAATTTCATCAAGTGAGCTATACATTGTAATAGGATGAGTTGGGAATGTGGAACCGGGATCAGAAAGTGAAGAACCGGGTGGATAGACCGAGTTTTAGCATGAAGAAGTGAGTCTGTGCAGAATAAACCGGGTTCAGGGTTGTTGAGGGATAACCGTCAGTTGTGACGAGTTTGTTACAGGTTTGTGACGGAATAAACCGTCACATTTGTCCGGTAGCAGCAGTCGTCTTCAATCAGTTAGAACTTCTTGGTCAGTTACATTCGAGCTACAAGACCTATATCATTGGAAAGCTCTCTTCTTGAAGAACAACACTACGTCGAGCAATTTCCTTCTTTCATAGATTACAGAGAGAATTTGAGAGTGATTGTTTTCTGCCCTAATTTTGTTCCAGAATTGGGCGTTTTCATTTCTGAGTGTAATTTCTGTAATTGATTGGATATCTTAGTGAATTGAGGTGTGCCTTGCCTCCGTGGATGTAGTTCATCTTGAACGAACCACGTAAAACGAGTGTGTGATTCATTTATCTTTCAGTTCTGCGCAAAGTTCATTTCGGCCACAACTCTGGCCGAACAGTTGTGTGTTTTTCAAACTGATAATCTTCGAACTCATTCCAGATTCTTAGTGTTGTGTGATTAGGAGTTGATTTGTCTAACAAGTGGCGCCGTCTGTGGGAATCAACTCGCACAGTTTAAAGAAGAGGAGGAATGGCTGGTATGAAGATGGATTTTGAGAAGTTCACTGGAAGGAATGACTTCACATTGTGGAAGATCAAGATGAACGCAGTCCTGGTTCACAATGGCCTTGATCTTGCATTGATACCTCTGGAGTCATGGGAAGAAACTGAGAAACCTAAGTTTGCATCAGTGGATAAGAAGGCCCTAAGTCTTATCTTCTTGTGTTTAGGTGATAAACCGTTGAGGGAGGTTTCAAGATGCAAGAGTTCCTTAGAAGCATGGAGGAGATTGGAAGAACTGTATCAATCAAAGTCAGTATCAAACAAGCTGTTCCTGAAGCAGAAGATGTTGGCCTTCAAGATCACAGAAGATAAGGTAATTTCTGATCAACTTGATGAGTTCATTAAGATGATTGAAGAATTGGAAGATCTGGATGTGAAATTGGAGGAGGATGACAAGGCATTGATGGTGTTAAACATTCTTCCAAAATCCATGGAAAGCTTTAAGGATGCCTTGATGTATGGGAGAGATGAGCAGCTGTCCTATGATGGAATAGTGAAGGCTCTGAGGTCAAAATGCTTCCAGACTCAAGGAGACAAAGGCGTGGTGCAATCTGGAGAAGGTTTGAATGTCAAATTCAAGAAACCATGGCAAGGCAAGAAGGGTCAGAATGCTAAGGATCCAAAGTCTGGGGATTCAAATCCTAAGAAGAGGAATGACTGGGTTGAAAAGAGGAAATGCTTCAAGTGTAAACAACCAGGTCACTTGAAGAAGGATTGTCCTAAGAAGAATAAGAAAGCTGGAAATCAAGGGGCAGAAGCTGCTGCCATTGATCATCAACAAGACCCTCCAGAAGTGTTAAATGTCACTGACTCAAGAATGGTAAAGGAATGGGTTCTGGACACAGGGTGTTCCTTTCATATGTGCCCTCATCAGTCATGGTTTAATGAACTAAAGAAAGAAGATGGTGGAAATGTTCTCCTAGGAAATGACCAATCATGCAGGGTCAAAGGGGTTGGATCAGTGAGCATAAGAATGTTAGATGGTGTGATCAGAATCATCTCAAATGTTAGGTATGTTCCTGGCCTTAAAAGGAATCTTCTATCTCTTGGTTCTTTGGTAACCAGTGGATGTCAGTTTAGCTCAGTAGATGGATTCTTGCATATCACAAAACATGGAAAAATGGTGATAAAAGGAAGACAGCATAATGGACTATTTATCCTTATTGGTTCACCAGTTGTTGGAAGTGTAGATATGGTCTTGAACAATTCTGAGATTGCTAAATGGCATAAGAGACTTGGACACATAGGAGTGAAGGGATTGAAGGAATTGTCAAGGAGTGGAGTAATTGGAAATCTGGGAAATCAAGAACTTGAGTTCTGTGATCAGTGTGCTCTGGGCAAATCCAAGAAGTTGCCCTATGGAAAGGGAGTTCATACAACTCAAGAACCATTAGATTATGTTCACTCTGACATATGGGGTCCTGCAAGAACAGAATCTCATGGTGGTGCAAGGTATTTCATGTCCTTGATTGATGATTACAGCAGAAAGGTGTGGATCATGTTACTGAAGAACAAGAGTGATGCCTTTCATAAGTTCAAAACATGGTTGATCCAACTGGAAAATGTCAAAGGGAAGAAGCTGAAGCATCTGAGGACTGATAATGGACTGGAGTACCTCTCTACAGAGTTTACAAACTTCTGTGAAGAAAGAGGAATCAAGAGACACAGGACTGTGCCAATGAATCCTCAACAGAATGGAGTTGCAGAAAGGTTTAACAGGACTCTTCTGGAAAGAGTAAGGTGTATGCTGTTGGATGCTGGGTTGCCAAAGGTGTTTTGGGGTGAAACCATTGCTACAGCATGCTATCTTATTAACAGGTCACCCTCATCAGTGATTGGGTTCAAAACACCTGAAGAGGTGTGGAGTGGACAGAAACCAAGTTATGAAGGGTTAAGGGTGTTTGGGTGTCTTGCTTTTGCCCACATCAAGCAAGACAAATTAGATGCAAGGGCTCTCAGATGTGTGTTTCTTGGATATCCGGATGGAATTAAGGGTTACAGATTGTGGTGCCTAGAACAAGGAAATCAGAAGATAATCACAAGTAGAGATGTGAAGTTTAATGAGAATGTGATGGCTTATACTTCTACAGGATCTAAGGAAGAATTTGATGGTGCTAAAGAAACAGAGGAGATATCAATTCAGGTGGAGCAACCTGCAGAAGATGATCACACACCTCAACCACAAGCAGATTTACAAGATAGTGATTCATCATCTGAAGAAGAGGCACAAACTGGACCTTCACAAAATATCAGGGAATACAGCATAGGAAGAGATAGGCCAAGAAGAAAAATCAACAGACCTGATTTCTATGGCCAAGCAGGGAGTGTATATTATGCCTTAAGTGTTGCTGAGGACCTGGAATCACAAGAGCCTAGCAGTTTTCAAGAAGCACTAGACTGTGAAGAAGGTGAACACTGGATACAGGCAATGACTGAGGAAATGGAGTCTCTGGAAAAGAATAAGACCTGGATATTGGTGGACAAACCAAAAGGTCAGAAACTTGTAAGCTCCAAGTGGATATACAAGAAGAAACTAGAAACTGCAGGGTCCAAACAGGTGAGGTTTAAAGCAAGGTTGGTAGCTAGGGGCTTTACACAAAGACAAGGAATTGATTACAATGAGGTCTTCTCTCCTGTAGTAAAGCACTGCTCAATCAGGTTGCTTCTATCGAAAGTCACACAGGAAGACATGGAACTACAACAACTGGATGTAAAGACAGCATTCTTACATGGAGAACTCAATGAGAAAATATATATGAAACAGCCAGAAGGCTTTGTTGTTCCTGGGAAAGAAGACAAAGTATGTTTGCTGAAGAAGTCACTATATGGACTTAAACAAAGCCCTAGACAGTGGAACAAGAGGTTCAATGACTTCATGATCAGTGCTGGCTTTGTAAGAAGCCTTTATGACAGTTGTGTTTACTTCAACAAAGTTTCAAAGCAAGATAAAGTTTTTCTCCTATTGTATGTGGATGACATGCTAATTGCCAGCAGAACAAGGAGAGGGTACAATGGTTAAAGGATAGACTTAATGCTGAATTTGACATGAAGGATCTGGGAGAAGCTAAGAAGATATTGGGAATGAACATTCTAAGAAACAGAGAAGCTGGAGTACTTTGGTTATCTCAGAAGCAATACCTACAGAAAGTATTGGAGAGGTTTCATATGCATGAAGCCAAACCTCTCTCCACTCCAGTTAATCTACAGAAGAAACTTTCCAAAGAACAATGCCCAAATACTGAAGAGGAGATCATACAGATGAGCAATATCCCCTATGCAAGTGGAGTTGGAAGTCTTATGTATGGAATGATCTGTAGCAGGCCTGATTTGGCATATGTTGTATCTTTAGTAAGCAGGTTCATGTCAAATCCAGGAGTTGAACACTGGGAAGCTTTGAAACATGTGATGAGGTATCTAAAAGGATCAGTGAACATGTCACTGAAATTTGAGAAGAAAGCAGATGGAAGTACTGTTGCATTGGAGGGGTTTGCTGATTCTGATTTTGCAGCAAATGTGGACACAAGGAAGTCAATTTCTGGATTTGTGTTTACCTTATATGGGACAGCCATCAGCTGGAGGAGTGCACAACAATCTGTTGTGGCACTTTCAACTACAGAAGCAGAATATATCTCTTTAACTGAAGCTATCAAAGAGTCAATCTGGTTGAAAGGGGTGTTGAGAGATTTGGATATCAAGCAGAAGTGTGTGGTAATCTACTGTGATAATCAAAGTGCTTTACACCTTGTGAAACATCAAGCATTTCATGAAAGGTCAAAACACATTGATGTGAGGTTACACTTTGCTAGAGATATCATAGATTCTGGGTCTGTGGAGGTGAAGAAGGTACATACTTTGCATAATCCTGCTGATTTTCTTACAAAAGGTGTACCTGGAAACAAAGTGGAGCATTGCTCGAGCTTGCTGCAGCTTGAGCAGTGTCATGAAGAGCAATAATAGACAAGCAGTGAAGAGGCAGGAAGAGGCATACTTGATTCATTGAGGTGGAGATTTGTGAGGAAGTGTTCAATTTCATCAAGTGAGCTATACATTGTAATAGGATGAGTTGGGAATGTGGAACCGGGATCAGAAAGTGAAGAACCGGGTGGATAGACCGAGTTTTAGCATGAAGAAGTGAGTCTGTGCAGAATAAACCGGGTTCAGGGTTGTTGAGGGATAACCGTCAGTTGTGACGAGTTTGTTACAGGTTTGTGACGGAATAAACCGTCACATTTGTCCGGTAGCAGCAGTCGTCTTCAATCAGTTAGAACTTCTTGGTCAGTTACATTCGAGCTACAAGACCTATATCATTGGAAAGCTCTCTTCTTGAAGAACAACACTACGTCGAGCAATTTCCTTCTTTCATAGATTACAGAGAGAATTTGAGAGTGATTGTTTTCTGCCCTAATTTTGTTCCAGAATTGGGCGTTTTCATTTCTGAGTGTAATTTCTGTAATTGATTGGATATCTTAGTGAATTGAGGTGTGCCTTGCCTCCGTGGATGTAGTTCATCTTGAACGAACCACGTAAAACGAGTGTGTGATTCATTTATCTTTCAGTTCTGCGCAAAGTTCATTTCGGCCACAACTCTGGCCGAACAGTTGTGTGTTTTTCAAACTGATAATCTTCGAACTCATTCCAGATTCTTAGTGTTGTGTGATTAGGAGTTGATTTGTCTAACATTCCCTGATCTGATTTCCTCTCCGCCGAGGACTTACTCTCGGCACTGACCTCGGCGCGTCGTTCCTCACTCTGCCACGAGGATTCGGTTGAGGCGCTGGTCTCGGAGTATTAGCTCATCCCGTGGGTCCCATTCCGCAGGATCCATCACTTCGATCTCTTCGGCCAGCTGCTCCACCACCTCCGCCGCAACGGCAACGGGGGCCTCCTCGACCGCGGCCACTGAAGTTGGCTCCTGGATTACGATTCCTTTGCCCTTCCCTGCTGCCCCCTTTTTACTCCTCCTTGGAGCTTTCGCGATCTCTTGGCCCCGGCTGGAGCTTGCAATATATTCTTCGGCAGTGTGTCGCCACCTGCCGCGTCCTCTAAGGCCCTCGTACATGTTTAGGAGTAATTCCAGTACTTCCCGCTTTCTTACAAGCTCGGAGGAGTCCGCAGGACCGGCGGTCATCAGTGACGAAATTTCGCCCTGGATTTCGGTGATCCGCTCCTCGACCTCTTCGAAAGTTAGCAGGCCGTACTCCGTCAGTATTCGCTCATACTCCCTTTGGTGGATGATGACGCGGTCTAGTTCGGCCACCGTCGACAAGTATTTCAGCTCCCGGTATCTCGCCTTCTCCGCGGCCGTGGCCCTTGCTTCTTCGGCCTCTTTGGCCCTTCTCTCCACTATGGCCACCCTCCTCTCCAACCAAGGAACCACTTGTTTTTGCAGGTTATCCTTCTCTCTGTGGAACCACTCTAAAGACTGCATGAGTTTCTTTATTGTATTATGAAGCTCCTCGGTATCCTCCTGATCGCAGCACCCCATCAGTATCACGGAACACACTCAAATCATCGCAAAACAATAACTCAACAGTATGGTCAAACGTCAATATCATATTCACAACAAAAAAGAAGCATACATTGTCTGCGGTCATTACAACAAAATTAGAAGTTGCTCCTATCGTCTATCATATATCAAATCATCAAAATTGCGGGGAACGACTGACCTCCCCCTCTTGGCCTCCTTCAGCTTCCTCTGGCACCTCCACCTCGACCTCGTGCTCTCCTTCCGGCAGCTCACGGATCTCACCTGTTTCATCTCTCGCTGCCTCTGCGGCGATCTCCATTCGCGGAGGTGGATCCTTGTCTCGGGGCTCAGGGATGAACACACCACGGCGAAAGGCCAAGAACTCTTGATCTTGGTCCGCATCGTAGGCCGTGATCTCCTCGGCACTTAAGATTTTCATCTTTTCCGCCAGTGCCTTCACCAGGGGCCACTCCGGGACACGAACCAGGGCATTGTAATACCCCTCCTCCACCGCTCCCACGGCGTTGAAATCGTATCCAAACTCGGGACGGTAGACATCCACGTTTGGATAGATTTCCTTAACCTTCTCCAGTAGCACTGATCGAGTGGCTGTATTCCCGACCGCGATAAAGTTGGTCTGAAAGTCGAGAAAGGTGCTCGTTTGAAACAACTTTTCGACGAAAGCCTTCAACACCGCCTCCTGACCATCCACCACAGCCGCTTCCTGAGCCTTTATCTCCGCCCGCAGTTTGGCTGTTTCGCCATGGAGAGCCCCGGCCTCGGCCTCCACCTCGCGCAATCGCGCCACCTCCTTCTCCACTAAGGCAGCTCTCTTACGCGCCTCGGACAAGTCATGCGTTAACCTGTCATTCCGGGCACGCAACTCCCTCACTGCCTCGGCCAGCCCTTCCTTGGCCTCTCTCTCACTCCTCCGGCCGAGATCCATGATCCCTTGCGCCAACCGCAGAAGCTCCTCGGCATCCGCCCCCTCCAGGCCCAGCACACTTATGGGCCCTTGCCCCTTAACACACAAACATCAAAACCACCATCAGAAACATAAAGAAAATTTAAGCCGCAGTTTTTCACCTCGGCAGAAGGTTATATATGCTTTACCTCGGCGCTCTGCTCCGTGCGGAGTCTTTTGGCCGTTCCCGAAGGAGTCACAGATGGTTTCGACCTCCTCTTTGTTCCTGGGGTTGTCCCTGCCACCACAACACCCTCCTCCGGCCCCGCTAACGGCCTCAGACTGGGCGACGCCCTACTTCTAGGGGTTACTTCGTTCGCCGCTCCCTTCTTCTTTGCCACCACGAGCACCGCGGGGATTCCCGTAGACTCCTTTCCGAAGCGTCCCACTGCAAAAAAGAATTTGTGGTTAATCCTGTGCACATTGCAGTATATTACGCAATTTTAAGAGTTCCTACCCTCCTCGGCTGCCCCAGCTTCCGACTCCTGCCCCTGGGGGGAAACCCCCTCTGCATCGCCCGAGTAATACGGGCTTCATCCTGCCTCCTCCAGCTCCTCCTCGATGTAGAGGGTCTTGAATGTGCCTACAGTACGGAACTGCCTAACCACCTCCGGCTCCGGCTCCGCCACCGGGGCATTATCCAACACCTCCTCCCTCCTCCACCTCGTGAGGGCCAGCCCCGTCTTCACATAAATAAATTTCTCCTTCCACCCCTCCACCTTGCTCGGATTTTGCACCTTAAAACCACCTCGGGCCCGGGGACTAAAGGAGTACCAACCTTTCGATTTCCCGAAGGCCTTCAGTTGGAAGAAAAACCTAAACAACTCTACATTTGGTTCTACCCCGGCATTTTTACATACCACGGTAAACCCAACAACTTGCCTCACGGCATTGGGCGCTAATTGACTCAGAGCAATGTTGTAATATCTCAGCAGCTGTACAACGATGTCCCAAAGGGGGAATCTTATTCCTATTCTCAGATGGTCTATGTATACACTAATGAAACCCTTCGGCGGGCAACAGACTCTGTCACTAGGCTCCGGCACTATGTATTCTAAGTTAAAGGGAAAGTAAAAAGATGGAACCAGGGCTTCTATTTGCACCCGAGTCATCCGCAGTGCCTCCACCACCACCTCGAAATCCTCCTCCATACATTCACCAAACCCTACTGCCCGAGTGCCGGATTCCCTAAAATCTTCCCTATATACCATCCTATTTACTCGTCTTTCTGGAATAATATAACGCAGAGGACGTACATCTAACGGGGCTTTATCGGTTCCTACCTCCCTAAGTGAAGATGAAGACGATGAAGAAGACATACTTACTTGGTCTTGGTTTGAGATGGTTCACAAATGCACAGATGAATCTCCTTTTTTCCCGCTCTCTGTAACATGCAAATCGCAAATGAGGAAGATGAAGTTTACTGTGCAAACATTCTATATATATACTCCTGCATCAACGGCTCAGATCTGGCCTTTTCAAATTTTGCGTCTCAGATTCGCGCGTGGTCGTCACGCGCGTTACAGTTACCAAGGTGCGTGGGAGCCACGCGTCTTGGAAATCTCAAACGCGTCACTTCACATCCCTCTTTCTAATGATGGCGCCGCCAATCACATCAACCTCATTCTTCCTCAGGAAGTTTTGGGTCTCACTCCGGTGCTCCCTTCACCTCGGGCAAATTCCAGTTCCGCCTAGCTAAACCTTATTACCCCAGAATATCCTACTTCGGCCCTGGTCACCCCATCACCCCGAGAATACTTCAGTACGGCTCAAGTTGACCCCATGGCCTCGGGGTACTTCCGTTCGGACAGTTTTGGTCTTCGCGGGGTCCATCACTCCGGGATATATCGTCTCGGCTCCGGTCGATTCTCGGACCCTAGGGGTACTTCGGCTCGACAAAGACAGCATTCCTTCTTGCTTGCCACGTCGTTGCATCGCTCAACATCACACTGGTTATACCTAGCCCTACTTGTAACCGCAGCTCCTACCTCGCTCCGGCTGGTGGGGGGGCATCTGATAGGTATGGCCCAGTAACTTTGGGTCGGACCAACCCGATCCAAAGCAGCTGAGCCCAGAAGAACGAGTCCAGCAACCAAGCCGGCCCAGAAGCGCGCACGAGCCTGGAGCAGCCCAGCCCAGTCGCGGCATATTGGGAAAGTGAGATCCCCACGATCTCCTTCCAACTCCCATGCAGATATGGTGGGCGTAATTGTAGGGATTTAGTTAGGGTTTTAATTGAGTATATAACTAGCAGAATTGTACTCAGAATTAGGGTTCGCACTTTGTACACCTAAACGGCAACGTGTAAGATTGAAAGGAATATAGTGAAAAACACCCCGGCAGGAGATATTTTACGCCCGTGGACGTAGATCTCCGGATCGAACCACGTACATCTTGTGTTCTTTAATTTTCTTACATTGGGTTGCGTTACAAATTGAATTTTACTCCGAGTTCATTTGATAATTGGATTGCGCTTTATCAGTAAACAAACAAACACACGAACAAACAAATCCACCTAAAAAAGTTCAACCATTACAAAGTTCTCATACTACAGTTATGTTGCTTTTCTAAAAAAAACACTTTAGTGAGAAAAAAAAATCAAATCTTATAAAATGAAATAAAATGAATGCTGGTTTGACACATTCTCAATTTCAAGCGCAATTAAGATAAGTTTGAAGGATAAAGCTTGGTGTCAAAAGATAACCTTGTCTATTAAGCCAGCGGATCACCAAAAGAAAAAGAAAAAAAAAAAATAAGAACCTTTTTTGCATTTGAAAATAATATATGATAAATAAAGCGCATATTATCTCCTTCATCCCTTTCTTCAAATGCAAATATGTGGTAAAAGTTTCATCAAAAATAAAATATATGATCAAATTCAAATATTGAATAGCTTTTAATTTAATCTGGCCACCTTATCTGTCATGCTTGTTTATCAAATAATTAACCTTACTCTCGATATCTTTCTTGGCACAACTTACATTGATCAAGCAGCCATATTGTTTTTAGAAATCAGTAAATAAAACTTGTAAATTACTTGGCATAGTATTTATGTTGGAAGGGTAACCTGGCATTAGATACAGACTACATCAGGAGTCTTGCTGATTCAGAGTCCATTAGATAGGGTAAATCTAATTCCTCATAGGGAAGAACCAGTTTCAAGGGAATTTTTAGGTGATTCCAAGCAAGTGTTTTTTGCAACCCCTAAAAGCAATCCTAAGACAATTTGCTTGTCCTTGTTGTTTATGACGGCAGCCACTGATAAATATTTATTTAAGCAATTCCTACGGTTTCAACAAGTTATACGTAATACCATTGTGGAAATGAGAAGTATTGAAAATTAATAAATTAAAACATCATACATATTCAAGCGATAATATGATCGCGTAGATAATTAGTCATATGAGTTCCGTTGGATCGATCAATCAGAGGATAATAATTATTGATATATTGCTTCAATAATTCCGATTAAATTAAGAGTGAAATTATAATCTTTTAGTGGAATAGAATATAATTAATAAATTAATATGATAAGTCAAGAGTTGACCGGGTCATAATTAATTTATTGGAGCTTGATTTAATTGGGTCCGATCGGGTCCCTTCGTTGGCTCAATATGAACTATAATAAATTATAAATATTATAATTTATTATTGCAATACAATAGTTATATTGGATATTGATAGATATAGAAGAAGGAGATATCCAGGATCTCCTATGTCTATCAGGATATGTTACTTGGAAAGAAAGAATATAATGTGACATTATATATATAAAGTCACGGTTATTATTTCTTCTCCTACACACAATCACGCATACAATATATCCAAGGAGGTGTCCACACATCGTGTATTGCAGTGCAGTTCATGAGAATACTGGAGAAGACTTGGAGGTTTGAGTGTATTGCAGTGCAGTTCGTGAGAACACCGGAGAAGACTTGGAGGTTTGAAGTCACAAGCTACAAAGGTATTAAGTTTAATCCTTCTAGCGTAAATTAATTAATAGTAGAACATATGATAAATCGGTCGATCCTACAACGATGTATCCGATTTACAATATTATATATTGTCGATCGGATAAGAATCGTGGTTCTAACAATATCTCATGCTATATTGATTTAGTATCACATATATTTGACCCTCAATAATATTGCTCGGATATTCTATAGGAAAACCTTACAATATTTTGATTTAAGTGTATTACCTTTATATTAATAAATTTTAAAACTATCAAGTAATTATGAAATCTATAGGATAAACATAATTAATTGAAATTTAAAATTTACTACCATAATTGGGCCCAATCAAGTAACCGAAAACAATGCAGCCCTCCTATAGGGAGACCAATTGAATTAGTACGAGGCATACATACATTCTTACTTATGGGCTAATAAAGGAGGTCGTGGATTTATAAATAAACCCTCACACACTTAATATTTTATAAAACAAATTTGGGTTTTATCCAATTAATACTTTTCAAATTATTTTGACTCTCAAAATAATTAAATATTAATTACTTTATTAATTCTCAAATCTAATTCTAAATTAGAAAAGAAAATAAATAAAGAAAATATGCATGATAGTCTAGTACCTAGAGCGGTGTTCATACAATTCTATATGACATGCTATGTGAATAACAATTAATTTCAAGCATAATCAAAACAAATAATAAGCAATAATTAAATAAGAACAAATTTATGGCCATCCTAGACTTAAGATCACAGAAAAATTGAAAAACTAATTGAGCCACAACTCGGCCCAATTTTTCACGGTCCATCTGCAATTTTTCTGGTCCAGACTGAAATTATTGATAAATTTCCAGCAGCCCAAGTGAGGCCCAACAGCTTATTAATTTAGTCAGCCCATTATTCAATTAAAACAGGCCCAAATTTAAAAAAAATAAGCCCATATCCAATTGAATACCAATGAGCCCACTTAATTAACCCAACTGGCCAAGGGTCCAACCCACGACCCGAGCCGGAACAACCCGACCCGGGTCGCGACCCGATTCTATTGAACCCTAGCAGTAGGGCCTGCCACCGCCGCCGAAAAATTGCGTCGCGCCGCCATCTACTGCTCATCCATTTCTTTGAAGTTCTGAATTCTTCAGTTTTTACCCCAGAAAATTCGAGGAATAATACAGAATACCCCAAATCCGAAAATTACAACAAAAATTACATATTTTGTACCCTATTTCAAAATCTAACAAGGGGAAAACATGGAGTCGTAATCCACCCCCTTGTGTACAACTCGAAAAATACAAAATACAATTTTACCAATAAAACTAGGCCATAAATTGTTCAATAAAAATTAAAACATTCATCCGTAACAACAATAAAATTGTAAAACTAAAACACCGCTCAAAACTATATGCATAATTAAATCAATTAAAAGAGAACATATAATAATATCAAAACCTACGCTCTGATACCAATTGTTAGAACCACGATTCTTATCCGATCCACAATATATAATATTGTAAATCGGATACATCGTTGTAGGATCGACCGATTTATCATATGTCCTACTATTAATTAATTTACGCTAGAAGGATTAAATTTAATACCTTTGTAGCGTGTGGCTTCAAACCTCCAAGTCTTCTCCGGTGTTCTCACGAACTGCACTGCAATACACGATGTGTAGACACCTCCTTGGATATATTGTATGTGTGATTGTGTGTAGGAGAAGAAATAATAACCGTGACTTTATATATATAATGTCATATTATATTCTTTCTTTCCAAGTAACATATCCTGATAGATATCGGAGGTCCTGGATATCTCCATCTTCTATATATCCAATATATTTATTGTATTGCAATAATAAATTATAATATTTATAATTTATTATAGTTCATATTGAGCACCGAAGGGACCCGATCGGACCCAATTAAATCAAGCTTCAATAAATTAATTATGACCCGGTCAACTCTTGACTTATCATATTAATTTATTAATTATATTCTATTCCACTAAAAGAATATAATTTCACTCTTAATTTAATCGAAATTATTGAAGCAATATATCAACAATTATTATCCTCTGGTTGATCGATCCAACATATTGCCCCCCTCGATCAACTAAAGTATTTGTTATAGGCTACCATGACCAATAAGCCTATGTTCAAACACTTGTCAATCTCAACATTCTTCTTCTATCTAACAGTCATGTGTGACTACATCACACAAAGTGATTTGACAACAAATGTCGAATACTGAGCTCAGATTTACTGTTCATAGAAGAACTCGTGAGATCCTGATCATGCCTATTAAATAGGTGAAGGATTCCAATATTGTAAATATATGTCCTTTATCACTTCACTTTAACTCCCAAAACACCGAAGTATTGATCAATATAACAATCTCACTCTTCGGTGTTTCAAAGAATGTCTAATTGGTAATAAATGTACATTATTCACTCAGGATTAAGGTAATACATACGTCAATCAATGAATTTTAAATTGTATGGTCAAAACACAATTTAAATTTCATGTGGTCCTGTCCAATACACCATACATGTATCCTCAATTTCATTACCAAGTCAAAGACAAATTTCAATGAAATTGAGACGATCTTATCAAAATAAATTGTCCAAAAATTATTTACTGATCGCGAACAAAAATTATTTTCGAATTGAATAATAAATCGAATCTTTTTGTGTTGAACATCTTAAACACTCGATTTAATATATCTACCATCCATGGACACATGCAAGCTCATAAAGAATTAATCAAAAGAACAACTCATAAATTTATTTCAAAATGTCAAAAAACAAACAAGATAAAATTTACTCAAGGGCATCTAAGTAATACAAATAAGGGCACTCATACTATCAAAACATTTTCTTCCACTTGCCATAGAGTAAATGAGACATGTCTAGTATACCCATATTTCTAATATGACCCTCAAATACACTAGCCGGTAAACCCTTTGTGAAGGGGTCAGCAAGATTTTCTGCAGAAGCAATCTTACACATCGTCACATCTCCTCTCTGAACAATATCCCTTATGAGGTGATACTTCCGCTCAATGTGTTTTCCGTGTTGATGGTTTCTAGGTTCTTTTGCATTTGCCACAGCTCCACTATTGTCGCAAAATAAAGGAATACTTTGTGACGCGGAAGGAACCACCTCTAGGCTCTGCAAAAAATTCTTAAGCCAAACAGCTTCTTTGGCTGCTTCACAAGCTGCCACGTACTCAACTTCCATAGTGGAATTAGCAATACAAGACTGTTTTATGCTCCTCCAAACAACAGCACCGCCACCAAGTGTGAATACTAACCCTGACGTAGACTTTCGAGAGTCTCTATCAGCTTGAAAATCAGAATCAGTATATCCCACAGGCACCAAGTCTGATGCTGAATATACCAACATATAATCTTTAGTTCTTCGAAGATACTTGAGAATATGTTTAACAGCAATCCAGTGTTCGGGCCCTGGGTCCGACTGATATCTACTAACTATCCCAACAGCATGACAAATATCTGGTCGAGTACATAGCATAGCATACATGAGACTTCCTACTGCTGAAGCGTAAGGAACCCATTTCATGTATTCCACTTCTTTAGGAGTCTAAGGTGATTGCTCCCGTGATAAGTGAATTCCATGTCTGAAAGACGTTTGGCCTTTCTTGGAATCTTGCATAGCAAATCTTACCAATATCTTGTCGATGTATGAAGCTTGGGACAAAGCAATCCTTCTGTTTTTCCTATCTCGTAAGATCTGGATTCCCAAAACATAGTTTGCTTCACCCAAGTCCTTCATATCAAACTGTTGTGCCAACCAGTGTTTTGCCGAGTTTAACATTCCAACATGATTTCCAATCAAAAGGATGTCATCCACATACAGCACGAGAAAAACTACTCTTTTGTTTTCTTTCTTTTTATAGACACAAGATTCATCATGATTCTAATCAAAACCATAAGTTTTCACAGCTTGATCGAATCTAATATTCCAAGATCTAGACGCTTGCTTCAGTCCATAAATGGACCTTTTCAACTTGCATACTTTATGCTCTTGATCCTTTTGGATAAAACCATCTAGTTGCATCATATAGATGCTCTCTTCAAGATTTCCATTAAGAAATGCAGTCTTGACATCCATTTGCCACACCTCGTAATCGAAATGTGCCGCAATGGACAGGAGAATCCGAATAGACTTAAGCATAGCTACCTGCGAGAAGGTTTCTTCATAATCGATTCCTTCTCTTTGGGTATAACCCTTGGCAACCAATCTTGCTTTAAAGGTTTCTACCTGTCCATCTATTCCTCTCCTTCTCTTGTAGACCCATTTGCACCCAATAGGTTTTACCCCATCGGGTTTGTCTACAAGATCCCAGACAGAGTTAGTGTACATAGAATTTATTTCTGAATCCATAGCATTTCTCCAATGATCAGCGTCTTTATCTTCCATAGCCTCTCTAAACGCTGCAGGATCTTCCTCTTGTTCAATAGAGACCGCCTCAAGAGACTCTCCATAAAGAACAAGTCTGGAAGGTGGTCGAATGACCCTCTTCGCACGTCTAGTTGCTATAGGTTCGTTTACAATTGGAGACGGTTCTCTTTCCTCATGTTCCTCGATATCCATTTCACCACCTAGGGGTGATTGAACATTAGGGGCATGATTTTCTACCATTTCAGGTGTTGATTCTCCCATAGACATTCTTGGCGAAGTCGCCATATATCTCCCACTGGATTCAACACCGGATGATAGAGTTGCGAATTCATGAACAGGTTCAGTGCAGATCTCTGGAGCAGATGATCTAGGAAGATTTTCCTTTATCTCCTCCAAACGAACCTTGTTCTTGGATTCGCGTTCTTCTATATACTTGTCCTCTAAGAAGGTTGCATTTGTGCTTACAAAAACTTTCTTATACTGAGGACTACAGAAATAGTACCCTCTTGTTCCTTTCGGATATCCTATAAACACACAATATTCTGATCTTGATTCCAACTTTTCCGTCTTACTCTTCAGTACATGTGCTGGACAACCCCATGTCCGAAGGTATCTTAGATTATGCTTACGCCCATTCCACAACTCCAAGGGTGTCTTAGGTACAGGCTTGGAAGGGACCAAGTTTAGTAAGTATATTGCTGTTTGTAGGGCATATCCCCAAAAGGAAGTTTTGAGAGTTGAGAAGCTTAGCATAGACCTGACCATGTCCAACAAGGTCCTGTTTCTCCTTTCCGAGACACCATTTTGCTGTGGGGTTCTTGGTGCACTCAATTGGGATAAAATCCCATTCTCTGTTAAGTATGTCCTAAAGTCGTTGGATAGATACTCCCCACCTCGATCTGATCGAAGTATTTTTATGTTCTTACCTAATTGTTTTTCCACTTCCAATCTGAATTCCTTGAATTTCTCAAGTGCCTCAGATTTATGGACCATTAGGTAAACATAACCATATCTTGAGTAATCATCTATGAACTTGATGAAATACTCATATCCACCTCTAGCTGGAACGTTTATTGGTCCACATACATCAGAGTGTACTAATTCTAAAACTTCTTTGGCCCTAGATCCCTTAGATTTAAAAGACCTCTTAGTCATTTTACCCTCTAAACAAGATTCACATACAGGCAGGGATTCTACCTTCAAGTTACTTAAAGGACCATCCCTTACTAGTCTATGAATCCTATTAAGATTAACGTGACCAAGTCTTAAGTGCCATAAGTAAGTTTCATTAGAAGGAGACAGTTTTATACGCTTAGTTGTGTGATGCAATGAGCTGTCGGTTGGTTTTAAGATATACAAATCATTATCCGCATGCCCCTTACAAACAATAACTTTATTAAAAGAAATATCGACTGCCATTACTGAAAAATGAACACAATATCCTTGTTTGAATAATAAAGCAACATAAATTAAATTTCTAGTAATATCCGGGACATAATAACAATCACTTAAAACCAAATACTTCCTATTTGAAAAATAAAGATAAATAACTCCGACAGCTTTTGTAGAAACCACAGCTCCTGTGCCAACCCTCAGAGTATGCTCCCCTTCATTAAGTTGTCTGGTTAGTTGGAACCCCTACAAAGAATTGCAAACATGGTTAGTGGCTCCAGAGTCTACTATCCAAGTATCCGTAGAATCAACCAATAAACAAGACTCAATGAAGGATAACTCACCCTTAGATTGGTTCTTAGCTATGAAAGTCGGGTAATTTCTTTTCCAATAGCCCTTCCCGCTGCATTCAAAGCACTTCCCCTTAGGTTTTCCATCCGTTTTGGCCTTCTTTGCTTGTTGCTGTGGGCCCTTCTTATTGGACTTCTTCCTTTTTCCACCCTTACCTTTCGGCTTGGATGAGGTTTGTCCAACAGAAGTAACAGCAAAAGCATCACCATTTTGAGCCTTAAGAATGCTTTCAGCGTTTTGGAGCTCTTTCATTAGTTCATTCAGAGACATGTTCAGCTTATTCATGTTATAGTTGACCTTGAACTGGGAGAACATCTCAGGGAGAGTCTCCAGTGCCATGTCTACCTGAGTTTCCGAACCAATGTCAGCTCCTAAAGCCTCAGCCACATTAAACATTCCGATCAAATTTAGCATATGATCTCTAACGGGCGTCCCTGGCTTCATACGCTCAGTCATAATGGCTCTAATAGCAGCCTGACGTGCTTGGCGTCCTTGATGAGCGAACATATCTTTAAGACTCTCCATGATCTCAGCAGATGTCTCCATGCCTCTATTGCAACACATTTGAGATAGAACCCAAAATGTAACAACGAGCCATGTCATTGGCATGAATCCACTTGTCACGAGCCTCATGTTCCTTATCACTGGACTCCATCGTCACTTTGGGACAAGGTTCAGTTAGCACAAATTTTAACTTCTCAGCAGTGAGAACAATCATCAAATTACGTTTCCAATCAATGTAGTTTTCTCCCACTAGTTGGTTTTTAGTCAATATCACAGATAGTGCGCTAGAAGACATTTTTTCTTAAATAAAACACCATAAGCTTGCATAGAATGAATGAATGCATGTTCTAAACATGAAATAAAACTTTTAATAAGTAGACCAAAAAAAACACTACAGTATTATGTGACTATCTAAAACTCCAAAATCAAGGCATACCCCTCTATAGGAGTGGTAAATGTTGATTTACAGCTAGGTTGGGATCTCCCACTAAATCAAATATCCTCAAGTTCATCAAAGATCAAGCCCAAGGGTTTTCCGAAGGATGAAGAATAAGCATTTTCACCGGCTAGACAATTAGCGATAATATGATCGCCTAGACAATTAGCCAAATGAGTTAATCAAAGATCAAGCACAAGAGTTTTCCGAAGGATGAAGAATAAGCATTTTTACCGGCTAGCATCACCATAATCAGAATGGCACAATAACTAAACCAATTATTAAAAAGGATTTAACAGAAAAACAAACTTCAATGAACTAGCGTCAAAATAGGCTTGAAAGAAGAAAGCCTAAGTGGTTGCAGAAATAACTGAGAAAGAAAGGAAAGCCTTTGGGATAACATCATCCTAAACAGTTTTTCCAACAACTTACAAAATCACAGATCCTCCTGTCCAGCAAGTGAACCGTTGGACGAAATAGACATGTACTTTTCCCATGTCCTAAGCGATGTTTTCTACCCTAGGTTTGTATTTTATGATTGAGAACTGGGAGGCGATGAATAGGAAAGGTGGATTTTTTTTAAAATGAAACAAGAACAATTAAAATGCAGTAATGTACCCAATCAACCCAATTGCAACAACAAAAATTAAGACAGTACATAAAAGAAAAGCTAAAACTTCATAATTTTATAGAATCCTTAACCTTAATCCAAGAATTAGCAGCCACCGAAATCTAGTTGTAAATGCTTGTTCATAGGAATCTCGTCCCGAGCTTTATGGCAATGGTAGAGAAAGTTGTCGTGGGCTCGCCGCTATCACCTGGCCACCTTCTTCAATTTTCAGGTAAAAGTCGAAGAATTTCTGATGAATTGGAAGGTGATGTCTTTGAACGGGTTGTGATGACAATTGGGGCTTCGGGCGTTGGGGTCAAAGCCAAGTGTCATTTGCTTTATTGAACAAATTCCGGCTATACCCGCCATTGCGCTGACGGAAGAACACCGTCAGCCGCATCGGCGCCACCTATGGAGGTCTAGTGCGAAGAAGTGGTCGCAATCGTCGAAGGGTAGGAGAGCACAAATATTTTTTTTTTGTTTTTTCCATTATTCAGAAAAGAGAGAAATGATTTTAAAATTAAAGAGTGGGTCCTATTATTTTACCCTGTAAATTTTTACTACTGTTAAAGTGGTGATTGTATTGATACCATGGTTGCATGGTAGCAAAACCCATATATATATATATATATATATATATATATATATATATATATATATAATTGATATTATGAGCCCTAATGATGGGCACCAAAATGAGCACCTACCACATGGATGCCACATCATATTTTTCTTTACTTTTTTTTTTTTTCTAATTTCCTATTAACACACGTTCAGGGCTTTTTTTATTTAGTCTTTCATTCCTCTCATTTTTTCTTGTGATCATTCCAACAAATTATTGCCGCCATGCTATTGATGCGCTCCTGTACAACTTTCATGACGCTACAATCTCCCGCGAGATAGTCCTTGCAAGCCGATGAAGCTCGTTAGATATTGTCCTCCATCATTGGCGTCTCACACACATTCTCCTTCTCTCTCTCTATTCAAAGATCTCGTTCTGAAAGTATTCTATTTTTTTCTAGTTAAGGATGTTGCCAATAATCTATAAGAGTGTATGAGCATCAGAACATCATTATGAGAAGAAATGAGAAAATACTATTGAATGGGCATGTATAATACTAGTTTTTTGTCTGACAGAGAATTGTTATTTTAGGTTTTATGTTGGATAATTATGATAAGTGCTAGTTTTACATGTATTTTAGGTCAATTAAAGGTCGTAATTTGTGACATATGCATGTGTATTTGGGCCAAAAAGTGATTAAAATCCATCTTCTAAGCTAGATGATGTGTTTGGTGTACACAAGAAAGAAATGGGGAGAGTTTCAAAGTGAATTGAGTCAAAGTCATGGTTATTATGTGGAACCATCATCCAATGACGCTGAGTTTTCAGTTTACAATGTGAAATTTTTTCAAACTAGCTCTTCCTCGAACCCAAGGTTGATCACACATGAAAAGCAAAGGGATTATATATCATGTATGTAAGAATTTTGAGTTTTAGGGCATTCCATGTAGACATATGTTAGCTTTATTTCGCATCAACCAAGTATACCAATTGTCTGATATACATATTCTCAAACGATGGATGCAAGATGCAAAGATTGGCGCAATATATGTTGCAGGTGATCAAGAGATTAATGGTGATCATAAAAAGTTCTTAATGTCACGTTATTCCAGATTATCATGTAAGGCGTTAGCCTTAATTGATGATGCATCGTTGGCTGATGAAGGGATGAACTTTTTAGTTGAGCAATTAGATTACATCTATAGAAAAATCAAAGAGATGAACAGCAATCAAACATTTGCCCTGGAAGCCAAAGGAAGAAAAGTATGGATGGAGCTCCTACTATTATTGATCCTTCTGAAATAAGAACAAAAAGAAGTGCAAGAAGATTGAAATCTAGAAAAGAGAAGTCAATTTCGAAGAATCAACAATGTCGCGGATGTGGACGTCGTGGAGTCTCACATGACAACGTAATTGTCCACATTTACGTGATGGGTATGTATGATATGGTTGATTTTAGTTGACATTTTGTTTTCTACTTAATTAATTTTACTGAAATAAATGTGTCAACATATTGATTATCAGATCAAACATAGATGATCCTCCGAACATCGATGACAGTACATATGAAGATTTTGCAGATGGAATACATTTCGACTAGTAAAGTTCATTCATATTGGTGAGAACTTTAATATCTTTGGTCACTTATATATATATTTGTGGTTTCACTTTGCATCTCAAAAGAGTTAGTTTGGTGGTTAGATAGTGAGGTTTAATTAAATATTTAATTGGCATTACTTTGTTTTGTTCTTTTAGGTTCTGACAACTTAAATAATTGACCTTTTTCAGGTTCTAGGATGAGTGGAGAGCATAGCTGGGAATTCAAGCACAAAGTCACAGGAAGTTTATTATTTTGTTACTTCTTTTTTAATTTCAGGACAAGAATTCGATGTTATTGATTATGATTTAGTTATAAATTTTTTGTAAGTTATTTCTTTTAGAAGTAGGTAGAAATATGTGAACAATTTTGAGTTTGGATATAAGAAGGGGAGTCTGATGTTGATGAGTTCAACTTTTAAGAATTCATACCTAGTAGTGTAGTTGATGATTCCAGTGAACCTGCTACTGCTTTAGCCTATAGAATACTGGAAACTCGGAAGACTAAGTGAACTCTCAGTGTAAATTGCCCCTGTTTCTTGTTTGCAGCGTGCGTGGATGAAATTGGATTATTTTTTCTTCAGATAGTTAAATGATTAAATTTATTCGAGAAATGTAGATGGAGATATAAAATTGGCCAAGAGAGAGAAAGAGAGAGTTCTTCTGGATATTGACTCTGCGGATGCTTAGCAGCAGCCTTGCGGAAATTCCATGGCCGTATTTTGTTATTGATTAATTTCACATAAGAAATTTGATTTGCAATTGTTAGTTATTGATGATATGGCAAAGATGAGTTAGTAGAAGCAGTAGTGCAGAATGTGATGGTTTTCTTCTTCATCATCATCATCATCATCATCATCATCATCATATTGGTCTGTTTTATTTTTATTTAGTATAGTTATTGGTTGGATTAAGAATTTGGTATACGTTTAGAGGTAATTATTTTCATGATCGACTGAATTTATTGCTGATACGTAAGCAAATTTTGTAACAGATCATGAGGGAACTATAATTTTCTTATAAGGGAAAATGTTAATTGTTGACTTATTTATTTCTACCAAAGTAGGCAACAAACACGCCTCAATTTCCCGTCTCACCATTATAACGACAACATATGTTTAGAAACCATTTTTCTACAAAATGAAAAGAATAGAAAACTGACATCAGACATCCATCGTATTTTCTGGAGGAAACTAAAAGAACATTGCCACTTTATTTCATAAAGTAAAAAGAAGAGAAGGTCTTAAAATCATATCAACCCTCTTCAATTCTAAACTGTGAACTCTAGCTAAACTATGATAAAATCAACCTAATAATGCAAAATAAATAAATGAAAATCATCACAAGTATGAAAATCCGCTCTAGAATTTTCGTCGATCGAACACAAAAATGAAAATCTGGATCTGGAATTTTTGCCAATCGAGCACAAAAATGAAAATTTGGCTCTAGAATTTTCATTGATCAAGCACAAAAATGAAAATCAGCACAACTGTTTCTTGTCCGCCTTCTGTAGGCACATTCCGCGGGATCTCACTGAGAAGTTGTTCTGCATGTGTTGTTAGAATTTATCTTGTTTGAGTTGGACTCGGGCTCAGGGCTGGCGGACCAGCCGAGCCTTTATTATAATAACATGTTCCATGCCCAAATTGAAGTCGACTATTCGGCCAGCTATTGACAAGTTAGGGTACAAAAACGTGTGTTTTCAGACAGTGGGGGATGTAGCTAAGGTACAAGGGGGTACACTTGTACCCCCAATTTAAAAAAATATAAAATATATGTGTATATATATATATATGAGGTATATTTCAATAAGTTTATATTTTAGATTAGCATTTACTTAACTACACTTTAGGCCTTCACAAGTAATAAGAAAATCCCCCACCTCTCTTTACTTCTTTGGGCAACATATTGAAGAAACAGAGTTAGTGGAGTGGTTCTCACCTCCACCGCAGGTTTGTCTCTTCCCCCCCCCCCCCCCCCCCCTTTTTTTTGCATTTTTAATTCATTATTTTTTTTATATTGTTTATTATTTTTTCCACTCTATCTTAATTTATTAATACTTTAATATTATTTTGGTTGTTAATAAATTAGGTGTTTGTAGTTTATCTTTATATATATAAATGTGTGAAATTGGTTGATTTTGTGATAATTGTAATTGGTCTCTTAAAGTTATTATTATTTTTATATATGATCGTATTCTTATTATTATCTACTACTATTTCAATTTAGGTAATGGTGGGGAATACACCTCAATTAAAGAAAACCAAGGTTATGGTAAAACAATCCGATCTTCGACAATTTATGTTTGTGATACCTCAAGGAACTTCTTCTACTTTACCGAGAGATAATGACCCTTCTTCGAATGATAGTGAGTCTCCTTTATCTAAACCTCTGAGTTCTCCCCAAAATCAAGAAGACACCATGGAATTAGATGGTTCAAGCGGTTTGCCCATAGACAAGGAAGAACTGATATATGATGTTGAACGTATTCCTCATGATCTGGGTAAAAGAATAAACATAATGGATAATCCTCAAAATGAACGGAATGTTGTGAGGATTGCATATATTCTAAAGAAACCTTGTCAACCAAAAAGTCACGACTTTCCTCAAAGAGATATTGGAGGTATGAGCCGATTTAGTGTCTATTGGTTTAAAAAACATGATTGGCTAGAATATAGTATTGAGAAAAATGCAGCATTTTGTTTTGTATGTTACTTATTCAAGAATGAGGTTTGTACTAGAGTGGGAGGAGATGCATTTTTTAATGGAGGATTTAGATCATGGAATCAACCGGATAAATTTGAGAAGCATGTTGGTGGAGTTAAAAGTGCTCATAATCTTGCTTATGAAAAATATGTGAATTTAAGAGACTTAAAAACGAAATCTATTAACCATATCTTTTATGATGCAAGCAATATGATCCAAAGTGAATATGAAACTCGCTGAAAGCTTCACTTACTTGTTTGAGGTTTATTTTGTTCCAAGGGTTGGCATGTCGTGGGCATGATGAAAGTGAAAAATCAAATAATAAAGGAAACTTTCTTAAGCTCTTGAACTCGCTTGCAGGACACAGTGAGGGTGTTAAAAGAGTAACTTTTGAAAATGCTCCAGGTAATAATCAAATGACGTCTCCCACAATTCAGAAGGACCTCATTAATTGTTGTGCTAAAGAAACAACTAGACGCATTATAGAAGAGCTTGGTGATGACTACTTTGGTATATTGGCTGATGAGTCAAGTGATGTATCCCAGAAGGAACAATTAACTCTTTGTTTGCGATATGTTGAGGGTAAAAAAGGAAAGGTCGTTGGAGCAATTTCTTGGACTTGTACATGTAGGTAACTCCACTGCAGTGTCACTTAAAAGTGCAATAATATCTTTGCTTATGGAGCATTCATTGACTCCATCTAAGATTCGAGGGCAAGGGTATGATGGGGCTAGCAACACGAAGGGTGAGATAAATGGTCTTAAAACTTTAATAATGAGTGATATTCCAAGTGCCTACTATGTTCATTGTTTAGCTCATCAAGTTCAACTAACACTTGTTGCCGTTGCTAAAAAACAATGATTGTGGTTGGCTTTTTGAGACACTTGCAAACTTGTTGAATGTGGTTGGAAGGAGTTTCTTGTAAGCGAAGAGAAATGATCCGAGTAAGTCAAGCTCAAATAGTGTCTCCAGCCTTGGAAGTTGGTGAACTTGAGAGTGGGTCGGGCTTGAATCAAGAGCTTGGTCTAAAAAGGCCTGGTGATATTAGGTGGGGATCTCATTATAGAACTCTTTTGAATGTTATTCACTTGTTTCCTACAATTGTTGAGGTACTCGTGATGAATGGGGAGAACGCTTCATGTTCGGAAGATATGGTAAAAGCCCAAGCTATTTGTTACTCATTAGAGTCGTTTGATTTTGCTTTTATGGCAAACTTGATGTTGACTATTTTTGGGCACACTAATGATTTGTGTCTTGCATTGCAAAGAAGGGATCAACATATTGTTAATGTCATGTCCCTTGTTTCCTTAACTAAGCCAATATTGTTAAAAACAAGAGATTATGGATGGGAAACTCTTTTGAATAAGGTCACTTTGTTTTGCAATAAGTATAAGATTGTTGTTACCAATATTGATGCTCCTTATATGCCACCAGGAAGATCAAGACGTTATGTTCTAGAGGAGACGAACCTCACGGGTAAATTTATTTCTACAAGTGATTGATTCCCAAAGGGAAGAACTCAATGAACCGATTTTATGAGGTTAGTATGGAGTTGCTCTCACATGCATGACCGACTAAAATCCTAAAGATTGTTTTTCTTCATTTGACAAGGAAAAAGTGCTTAAACATGCCACATTTTATCAATCTGAGTTTTCCAATATTGATTTGATGGTTCTCGAATGTCACCTTGATGTATTTATTGATGATATGCAAAGAGATGATAAGTTTAGAGATTTGCATGATCTTAGTGCCCTTTAAATGATGCTTGTAGAAACAAAGAAGCACGTGACATATCCAACAATTTAGTTGCTTATCAAGTTGGTGTTGACTCTTCCAGTCGCTACTGCAGGTGTGGAGAGAGTGTTTTCCGAAATGACTTATACAAAGAATAAGTTGAGGGGTAACATGGGTGATCAAATGACATTGTAGATCGCTTCCAAAAAATGAAGTATCGGCGGACTCAGTTGTAACTTATAATTGCAATTTTTAACTTTTATTTGTATATTTGGTCTGTACGACTTTAAATATTACACAATATTTAAATATTAAACTATATATATATGTGCATATTTTTCGTTATTTATAGTTTTTATCCCCATTTCTAGAATCCTGGATCCGCCACTGTTTGCGGATCTCCGATACTGGGTGGCCGTCAAGAGGGGACGCTGATGAGGCCGGGCCAACGCTAGAAAATGCCCAGAAGTTGATAATGTTGTTCGCCCAGAAGAAGGGGCGCCAATGAGATTCAGTTCGAATTAAAATGTCCATGTTTTCAACGAGAATGAGAAGCCCCGCTGACATCCGAGAGGAACTTCGGGGTGTTCAAGAGGGATAAGAAGAGAAAAGAGAATGGGTGAGGGAGAGGAAATAGAGTGGGATGCGAAGAATGTAAGGAGAAATAGGAGTGCTAAACGTGTTTAATAAGAAATTAGAAGGAAAAAAATAAAGTAAAGAAAAATATGATGTGACATTCATGTGGTAGTAGGTCCTTATTTTGGTGCGGCTCAATCCTTATCAGTTCAGATCATCTGTCCCATATTTACGATATCTCAACTTTATCCCACTCCAAAATGGAGCCATACAACATGATTCGTGAATCTCGGATACATAAACTATGAACGTTAAACTATGAACTATTGAATTATATACACTGAACCATTAAATCATGAACTATGAATTATGAATCGTGAAATCACAAGTTTTGAATATAATATATAACCTAGTCCAATAAAGTCGAACCTTAGACCTTACATATGAAATTTAAACATAAACCATGAATCCTAAACCTAAATTAAATTAACAATTCACTATTCACAAAAAAATAGTCATACCACCTTATAAGTTTGTACTGCCATTTCAACTTAAAACTTGCTGCCCAAGATAATTCAGAAGGATATATTAGTACTGCGCAAGATCGTGCGGAAGAAGAATACGCAGTAATGGCGCAAGAACTCAACGGAGCTGAAGAAGTACGCGTAGAAATGGCTGCGCAAGAACTCAACGAAGCTGAAGAAGTACGCGTAGAAATGGCTGCGCAAGAACTCAACGAAGCTGAAGAAGTACGCGTAGAAATGGCTACGCAAAGATACATTGAAATCGAGGAGGACAAAGGTCAATTTGACACCATCGGAGACTGGTATCCTGAGTGGTCACAACTCGAGACGTTGCTCCTTGGTCAACTTTCTTGCCCCACGGAAGAATCGCCCTCGCTGTCGGAAAAACAGGGGGCTGACATGACGCCGTCGCCGCCTAAAAAACAAGCTGGTGAGATTGCTATTCTACTGCCGGGCATCTCCAAACTACCGGAGAATGTATATGACTCAGGCTATACAAACCTCACTAATATTGATTTCGCCCCTACTACAATTCACTACAAGCGGTCGTTGAATGAGATACGACGATCGACGATAAAATGGAAACTCATGGACTTAACCGTACTTAAGGTACTCTTCCAAGCCTCTAAGTTCAATTGTTGTCTCGATGGTTGATTAACGACAAAGTGAGTGCTATTGATGGCTGCAAACTATAGATTGAAATTTAAAAGTATCCTTAGCGTGCTAAATTGTTACTTGTTTTCCGTTAGATTAGGTTGTTCGTTAGGGTACAAGATTACAATTATGGTATCGATGATTGTCAGTGGATGACTGCAAATTAATCTAGAAAGTAGGTAAATGGATATGATCACACAAAAACGAAATTGGTCGAAATCTTACATTATGACTTGTATGCCGATTGTATTTGAGTTCTGGCTTTATTCTCATTATCTTTTCACGAACACTTGTATCTCTCTTTGTTGAGGATTTGCTTTCACCACTGCCTTATTTTGTTTGTCTGTTCCTTCTTTTCCAGTTTGATGATAAGACGTTTCATGCCGTTATCGAGAAAGGTGCGTTGGATTCGATGACGCCAGCTAACATTGAGTGGGGAACGGGTTACCGCTACTTATGTCAGGTACATGATATCTTATTTCGTAGAGACCTTTAATCTTTACTCGTGATGAGTTTACAGAATATCCTGTTGTGTTGTGTATTATTTATTATCAGGTAAAAAGGGTCCTGAAAGCCAGAGGGAAATACGTCTGCGTAACCTTCGGAAAACCTCATGTTTTAGGTAGTGTTTCTGCTCTAAGTGCTTATATCATGTACCTGAAATCATGCAAATGAAGTTAAAATGGTAGTCGGTAACTGAGCTTTGTTGTTGATCCTTTATCACGCATGTTAGGGGAGTTATATGTCAATCCCACGTAAGTGATTCTCAAGCATGTCACCTGAAGTCTGTTACTCTTGGATGACAAAGCTTATGAGCTGTTGAACCACTTGACTTTTTCTGCACTATTTTTTAACTTCAACTGAGATGTCAAATGCTGTATAATCATAATACTACCTCCGTCCCGCTCAGATTTGCACGTAGGGACGAGCACGGAGGTTAAGAAAAAGTTGTTTTTTGCTTTTTGATTGACTTTTTCAAAGGTGGAGATTGAAGATGGAGATTTTGAGGGTGGAGATTATTTGAGAAATTTCCTTTTTAAGGATGTGCAAATCTGAGTGGGACGGATCGAAAAAGAAAGTGTGCAAATCTGAGCGGGACGGAGGGAGTACATTTTTGGAACCATTTGTTAGTGTACCTTAGGTTGAGTCGTCTGATTCAAACCTTTGCATAACATAACTTTTTACTTATTTATCTATCTTTACCAATGTCATCTTTAGAATACAAACATTATGTCGTTTTCAAATTATTGCTCCATTTAACACACGATGTTATGTTACTAATGAGGCTCCTACATGTTGGTAACATTTTCAGGTTATCATGTTGAAACTGATATTCTCATTTTATATCCATGCTAATTATGATTGACTTGCTTTGGTAGTTTTAAAAGGTACATGCATACTATGTTGGGTTCCCTGGGCAGGAATGACTGGAAAAGCTGTTGAGAAACATCTCTTTCAGTTTATTAGGATGTTCCTTATCTACGAAGTTAAATTGCAAGACATTTGAAACAAATAGCGGCTCAATTTAGCACAGTAATATGGTTGTAAATTACGAGAAAACCAAAATAATGTTTAATAAAAAATTGATAATGATGATGGTGAAGTCATTAGTTAATAATGTTTAATAAAAAATTGATAATGATGATGGTGAAGTCATTAGTTAGCCTGGTTGTAGAACGAAGATTCAGCTGTTTGGAACACACTATAGATGACTGAGAAGGTAAAATGAATGAACCCACCCCACCCCTGAAGATATGAAATGTCAAGTGAATCTTTTATATTATAATAATCTGAGTTTTGTTGATTTATTTTTCTTGGTTTCGATCACGAAATGTTTGAAAATTTGGTGTACCCAGTAAGCTATTGACTGGTAATTCATTTTGAAAGATGTTGGTGCTGGATTCCTCACCACTTAGTCTAGGCATTGAGCGTTTGTAAAACTAAGAGCTTATTCTATTGACTTAAAAGATGCTGCATAAAGAATATATGCATAGTGCCTTTTCTTTCTATCATTGATGTTGATCCTTTGATGGTTGTTTTTCCACGGCATGTGTCCAGCACATCTCTGTTCCTATGAATAGATTCAGATTCTCATTTCCCCACATCTTTCTTAGATCTACTTTTCGGAGTATTCCGCTTTGGGTGGACCATGGAAGTGCATGAAATTTGTGAAGAAGCATTACTCAGGGAATTAAAACAGCCAGCTTTTATGATTGTTGCCAAGAAGATTCGTTCTGGAGCTGTGGGTGATATAACAGCATGGATCAGTGAGTCTCATACTACTAAGGTAAACCCACTTTTTTAGTTGGAAAGGTTAAGTTGAAAAGGTTAAGTTGATTAGATCACTTTTTTAGGACGCTATATTTTCACTAATCTCAATTTTATATTGGTTTTGGGTATGACAAAGCATCTTGTTGAGTCCATAGCAAGGGAAAGACGGACGCGTTTGAAATACCGTGACAACTTTAATCTAGTGTACTCGCTTGAGGATGTACTACTTGGAGCACAAGGAGATGTTTCCTTGCTTAAACGGGATCGTTGCTTTAAGCTCTGCTTAGGAAAACCTGGCATCTCATCCATTTTCAGCTATAAATGTAGGCTTATGGATTCTGAAAGATTCACCCAAAATATCTTTGTTATATGTCTTGCTGGACAGGTTAGTTTCTCAATGGCTGTTTGTACTTTTTAGTTGAGAGTCCATAAAATAAATTATCATAATGAGGTATATCTTTCATCTTTTTCTCGATCAGCATAAATCAAGATTCCCCAACCAAGTGTATGAAGCTGATTTCTCATCAGAAGATGAAAATGTGTCTTATCTTATGTCGCTAGGGGTTGCGAGATTGTTGATGGTAAGTCTTCATAATAATTTTCAACTAACATAATTATTTTGTTTTCGTCCTCCACGATAATTTTCAGTTATATATTCGTTTGGTTTAACTATAGGTTTTTCTAGATTCTTGCACGTCTGATATATGCAAGCATTGTATACAGGTTAAGATCGAACTTTTCTTTTTCACAGTAGGGAAATCTTAAAGTGAAACTGATAAATTGTCATATATATATTATGTTAGGACGATCTTATACCTTTAATAGAACCATTTGTCCCGGAATATGCTGGTGAGAGATCTCACCTTCGGTATGTATCTCAGATTTGATCACCGTATACGTATCATATTTGTTTTAGGCTCCTTTCTTCTTCTAGCCTTGTTATCATCAACTTACACTGTATTCTACCTTATAAACTTGTTCATCCTTTCAAAACTGCAATTCTTACTCCATTGACAATTATGAAGCACTCACTTTAACTAAAATTGCAGATTCGTGCTTCGGGAGGACAATACACGGAAAACAACCGTGCACAAGGTTAAATGGGTCTCGGCAGGTATAATTGTTTCTGTAAAGGATCTGACGTATGATGACGGGCTCACCCGTCATCTTATATATCAACGAAATTCAAATACAGTGCAAGCCGAAGTTGGTTTATCTTTGACAGGTAAGTATATGTCTCTATTTATATTTTTCAGTTTTAGTCCTTATCATTCATGCCCCATGATCAGTTTTTCTTTGTCTTTTTCATCTTGGTTGTAGCAAGTGGTGAGGTGGTAGTTGACCACCAAAATTTAGAAAGTCCTTACGATAATGCAGTGATATATATAATACTGCTGTCCTCGATTTTACAAGTGTTTACCTCAGCGGTCAGTCGTCTACTCTCCTTAAAGAAACATCCTACTATCAATTTTTTTATTGCTTCCGCTTCCAAAAAAAGAAACACATTGAATTGATGATGGTGCATTTTCCTCCTTTCCAGCCCAAATCACTGATAATTGGTCTGCGAGGAGGAATACTTCCCATGCATATGAGGAAGTGCCTACCTGATGTGAAGCTTGTAGAGGTGTGATAAATTCTAAATCTCTATTGTGCTCAATTTTTAGTTGTCTTAATTATTCTTATGCATGTGATAGGTGATTGAGGAAATACCAGAGCTTTTAGATCTGGCTAGAGAATGGTTTGGTTTCACAGACGTCGAGGGCTTAAAGGTAACACTTTCTCTTTTGTATTTTCTAAAGCAACACTTATTCTTTTATGGAAATTTCTATTGTTGTTGTCACTGGCCTAATAAAGGGACTTTTAATTGACTCTAATATCTGCATATCTGTTGGCTTCTCAAAATTGTGTCTCTGCTAGAGTTTGTACTTATTCTATCGAATTCCTCTCCAGGTGCATATTGGTGATGCGCTTGACTTCGTCAATGATAAAGCAGCTTCTGAAGCAGATGACGAAAAAGTCGACATCCTTGTAATTGATGTCGACTCAACGGATACACGGTACTGTCGACTCTAATCATATCATTATTTATCACTTAATTAGTTCTTTTCTTGTTACTTGTCATTTGATTCACTCTCACTCTACTCTTACAGCTGTGGTTTGACCTGTCCTCCCATGCCTTTCATTTTGGAATCTTTTTTTTCGGCTGCAAAAGGTTCGCTCAGTACACGAGGTGGTGTCTTCATTATGAATTCAGTCTCGGGGTCCCAGGCTTTGAGAACGGAGGTTTATACAAGACTAGATAGGGTGAGCTATAGAAAAAACAAGGATATAAGTTTACAGCTGCTTGAGTTTACCTTAAATTTTGACAAGTTTCATATCATCTTTATATATATGTGGTTGCATGTTTTTGGCAAAGGTCACATCTTTATCCTCCAGCTAGAGGAAGACATAAATGATGTCGTGTTTGCTTTCAAGACAGAGTCTCCACTCAACAGGGATCAGATTTTTGAAGCTCAGCCAGAAACTGAGCAAATTATGAAGAGCAGCGTGAAGGATAAGTTGTCTCAAAAGAGAAGGAGAATATTCAATCTCACACTTTAGAAAAACTAATGTTTTTGTTTTTCTTTTTATCAGTGACAGCAGCATACAAGCTCCACTTATAGCTCTGTTTTTACATGTTTACAAAATTGAAAACTAGATTAGTTGAAGTTTACAGTGTGACCTTATAATGTTGATAGTCGAATGGAGAAAATTTTGGATCTAGCTGGTACGTAGGGTATTCGCTTTGATTACTGATTTACTGCCTTATTCTAGTGGGGAATTTCAAAATAATATTAGTTGAAGATTAGTTGCCTTATCATATTAAGGATATAATTAATCAAAATGAATAAGATTTGACATAATCTCTTGATTTAGTCTTGTGACATTCTGTTCTAATAATTTCCATAAAATATGTAACCATTCAGGGCTGGTTTACTTCTGTCGCCGTGATATCACAAATGGGCCGGATGGTTGATAACCACTGGTCTTTTCAGGTGATTAGCCCAAAAATATCCAACCCATGCTTGGGTTGATTACAACTAATCCTACCCCAAGCCCAATGCAATAATACTCATGTTTATGAGACGTGATATCAACCGGTAACAGCCGTTGTTGAAGTAAGAAAGACTTATGCCCTCACTAAAAAATTGGCATTCCTCTTCGAGGGTGTAAAAATACGTCACTCTCGTGCCCTATCGCCTCCCCCGAACCCTAATGGCTCCTACCTTCGGCTACTGCAAGGTAACCCCTGAAACTCTCAACTTTTCGTCTTCTGAGTCCTGTAACACCATATCCTTCAATCTAGGAACTAATTTTATTGTGGCTTTCCGATAATATATACTCCCTCCGTCCCGGCTTATTTTGCACAGGTGACCGGGCACGGATGTTAAGAAAAAGTAAATTTGGCTTTTTCTTTGACTTTTTTAAAGGTGGAGATTGAGTGGTGAAATTTTGAGGGTGGAGATTGCGGAAGAAGTTTCCTTTTCTGGAGTATGCAAAATAAGGTGGGACGGCCAAAAAGGGAAAGTGTGCAAAATAAGCCGGGACGGAGGTAGTATGTTATATTTGGAGGTTTATGTTTTGATTTTCTGTGTGCTTTGGGTTTTTTATATCGAAAATGATCTTTGGGCAGGTTGCCAAGACAAAAACAAATAATGGAAAAAAGTGAAAAGTCTGCTACACCCCTACTCATTTTTAATTTTTACTATTGAAGCCACTATTTTAATTTGGTTCTTAATTTCAAAATTTTGGGTTTGAATTTGAACTATTTGTCCACCCGTGTAAAATCTAGATAAATATGTAAAATTAAACATTACTATATGATTATGAAAAAAAAGTAGAAGCTACGTCATACAGCTTCAAATTAACATAGTGAAGGTTTTGAGAGAACTACAAAATAAAAACATAAAAAAATTTTAAAACAGAAAAAAATTGATTCAAAGATAAAAATTACAGATTTCGAAAGACTTCTTTGTAAACTACATTTACAGCTGTGTTTATATGTATATTCTCATCGTCACAAATCATAACTTTCAGGTTGTTATGATTTGTGACTCTGGAGAATGCAACATATAATTGTTCGTGGCTGAACACTGTCTTCTTGAGGAAGAGACCAACATTTGTTAGGGATTGACCTCGACTTTTGTTGATAATCATTGCATAGGAAATCATCAAAGGGAACTGTCTTCGCTGGAATTCAAAAGGTATCTTGTCATTCGATGGCATCTTCGATAATATCGGTGTTAAGGCAACTTGGCCTGCACTTGCTCTAGTCATAATCTTTGCTTGCAAAACATGGATACCCAATCGAGTCAAAATCAATCTCGTTCCATTGCACAATCTGAACATTTTACTGAGTTCCAACTTTCAATTTCAGCTCATGATTTGCTACACCCAAACTTTTTATTGAGTTCAAAAATTCTGGAGTATACACATTGCTCATAACATCCGTAGTTAAAAATGACTTTCTTGCTGAATCTGAGCTAAAATATGACCGTTCTTCTCCACTGTTCTTCTCGATCATGTATTGGTTGATGGAATCAACAACATCAAGAGTTGGTGCTAATATAGCTCGTTATTGAAGATATCCGGGATCATTAATTCTATCAGACAAATTAGGATAAGTACTTTGTACAATCGTTGCAATTGGATCTTCTGAAACTTTAAGTAGCATGTCTTCTGGAATTTCAATAGTGGATGAACCTTCTACATCCTCACCTAATGTTCCATCTCCTATTGCTGAAAGCCAATCAGAGAACTCCTTCAATGTGGAGTTTTAAACTTCGGAAGAAACAAACTGTAACCTCATGTTTTTTGTTAGACGTAGTACTTCACATGTATTCCAAATATACGAAGAATTAATGGTGGCATTAACAATATCCTGTCTTCATCCTTTTGGAATAACAAGAAGTATTTGTCTATAATATCCTCCAAAACGATTGTCTTTCCACTAAAAGGTTTTGTTCCATTTGCTCGATCAACATCTTTCATAATGTCCTTTAAACTTTTGTCCAGAGCTTGGAAACAAAATTTGTCCATCATTGGAGCTTCATCCCTAATGATTATCTTTGACTTCACAATCAACTCATCAAGCTCACCACCTAATTTTATGTTGCAGAATGAATCGTGATGTGGCTTCAGTGGAATCTTGAAACGGGAATGTGCAGTTCTTCGCCCCGGTAAAAGCAAAGATGCTCTACCACATGATGCAACATTGAGCACAATATCACCCTTTGATCCAATGGCTGCAGACAAAGTTTCCCAAACAAATGTTTTACCTGTACCACCATATCCATACAGGAAAAAAACTTTACCTTTGTTGAAAGTAGACAATTCCATTATTTTATCGTATACAATTCTTTGTTCTTCAGTCAATTTAGGCAGTAGTTGTTGTAGCTCCTCAGCAAAAACTTTCTATCATATTGCAGATCATCGTGTAACAAACTATTTTATGACGTTGAAAGATCATCGGAATCCGGAAGTGGCATTACTTCAAAGTTCTTCAAACTTCTCCCCGATCTTCGCAATAGTTTGTCGATCTCAATGAGTGCAACATTCTTGATTTGTTGTTCAACTAAAGTTAAATCTGAATTTATTAATAAACAAAGATTTGATATTATTATCACAGGAATATATTTTTCCCTATAATACATACTATTTGCAACAATGAAGATAGTAACATAGAAAAACACATACCTTTATGATGGAATAACTTTCGCTGCCTATGTAATATATCGCTAGCATACACTCCCAACATTTCTCCCAACATACTCTGGTCTTCCCATACAATGTTCAATTAGTAAGAGTGGCGAACATTGTACACAGTGCATGTGCATATGCCTAAAAACTTACTTCATTGATGCCATCAATGTACTCACTGTAATCTTCTAAAAGACCATATGCGTAACTCGCATCCCGATATGAATCATATTGTACTTCATGAGAAATTTTCATGTCATCATGACACTTATCTCCACGAATGACATTTATCAAGCATCTTAAACAGTAAGTATCCCCAGCTCCAGGTGGTACATAATATGCTCTTCCTAAAGACAGACCCTTTGTTTGAGGAATCCATTCAGTAGATCTTGCCTCCACACAAAATGTTGAGGAAATTCTGGATAAGTGTTTGTTTCCATGTGGGTAATCAATATTTGCTTGAAACCAAGCTTCAAACTTTGTTCGTTTACATCTGTGATGATTAAAAACTGACATAATTTGACTTGTCTCTTAAAAAATGACATTCTGCTCACCTGGTAAGTGAAAGCTCAAGTGCTCAACCAAAGGATCTCTGTAACAAATCTCAAAACCAAGGATTCTCCACATAGCTTCGAAAAGAGATATGTATCTACAGTCATAGTACATTTGAACCTCGTCGATAATCTTTCCAGATTGTTCATCATTTTTGCTCTTAAAAAATTAAGCAGTTGCACAATCACATCCTTTGTTAATGTTTTTGAACAAAAACTTAATTGACCTCGATTGATTGCACCATTCCATGTTCATATGTGCTCTATATCTAAGTAATAAATACCGATTATGAGGGACAATGAATATGTTTTCTATATGAACGCCATTCTCAACAATCGTTCTTCCATCATTTCTTCTCCTATACACAAGACATCCTTCGTCACAAAATGTTGTATTTTCTACAAACTCCTTAGGATAGAATTTAGTGCATCATTTCTCAAACATGCTTGGCCAATTCTTATTGGCATTGTCACACGGTCCATGCATCATGTGGCTGACAATTGCTGCGTAATAATTAGGATCAGTATCTATATCGGGTACTTCAGCTGAAATAATCCTGTCTATGTCATTGGGAGTTGGGTATCTATCTTCTGCTGCTAGAAATAGTAGTATGTGTGCATGTGGCCACACTTTTGAAATTCAACCTTTTAAACCACTATATAAAATAAAGACGACAAACATATCAAACTAAATATGTACGTATAAACATGTGATGCATGTTGAAAAAAATATAAAAAACATGGAATTTAAAATTAATATATAAAAATAGTTTGTTACCTGCTTTAACATGATCGAACACCCTGTTCTCTCTGAAATCCTTTATCAGACCGTCCAACTTCAGTTTGAAAACATGATAGACAATATTAGGGCGATCTTCAGGTCTCAAGCCTCTTGAATCCAAGTGGCGTGTAATCTCAGGCCATGTCAATGTGATGAACAAATTTAGGTATCTTGCCCATCCAAAAATCATCATTGCTTCTTGGTAGTTTTGAATCATGTAATGTGGACTCCCAGTATATAAAGATGGCAAGATAAGAATCGAACCATGAAGAGCCAAATCTGTCTCGCCCCTTAAGAAAGCATCTGCTAGTCCTCTGTACATTTCGCATCGTAGAGTCTTTTGATTGTTCTGTACCCATGACAATCGAAAGGATTCTATAATGGTGTACCCATCGACTATTAATTGCCGAGTTAATCTTCTAGAAGACAGTATTAGACAACCTTCAGTTTTAAACAAACTTGGACACTTAACTGTTACATCTTTATTGCCTATACCCGGTTTATGTTCTTCTTGTGAACTTGCTAAAAGCGAAAGACTGCCATTTGTGTTTAATTCTAAGCAACCTTCGCATATGTTGGATCTGGTTCACTGCGATTTGTGGTGACCAACCCCTATTTGCTGTCCATTAGATTATTTATACTATGTGATATTTGTTGATGATTTTTCACGATTTACGTGGCTCTATCCGCTCAAGCGTAAATCTGATTTCTATGATGTGCTAGTCAATTGTTATGCATTTACTCGTACCTAGTTTTCTCGTTCTATAAAGGTATTTCAGAGTGATGGTGGAACGGAGTTCACCAATCATTGTATGCATGATGTCTTTGCTACAAATGATGTCCATCCATCTTATATCTTGCCCTCACACGCCCTCGCAAAATGGCCGTGCTGAGCTTAAACACGATCATCTTACTGAAACAGGTCTTGCTGTGTTATTTCATTCCAATATTCCTGCTCATTTATGGGTTGAAGCCTTCAACAATGTTACTTATATCATCAATTGTCTTTCATCTCCGTTACTTCAGAATCTGTTGCCTTTTGAGCTTCTCTTTAACATTGAAACACCCCCTACTAGTGGAGTGTCACTTCTGCTAATTCTCTAGTGCTCATCGCAACATAACATAAATTCTCCTTAAATTTTTTTCTTCTTCTTCTTCTTTTTTTTTTTTTTTTTTAAAACATACTTTTAAGAAATTTTGGAATAACTTCAACTTTCTCAAATCCTGAATTAACTAAAACATTGCTCGAAACCAAATATCAAGTTCTAATAATAAATAAAACATAAAGAACCTTCAGAAAATACAACTAGCTAAGTAAAATTGTAAGTAAGTCACCCAAAAAACAAAGACTTGCAAACATAACAAATTAAACGATTAATAACTCCTTTGTAAACTTTAATAACTCCACTTATATATATATATATATATATATATATATATATATATATATATATATATAATAAAAACTATTTGGGCCCGGACTTGGTACCAATGCGCGCAACTCCATTAAGACCCAGGGTAGCTAGTCACTGTATCCAAATGGAGCAACTCAGACTCATAGGGCGGTCTCGTGCCCTAACTCATAAAATGGGTGATCTCGTACCCATAGCTACTTGTGGGCGGTCTCGTGCCCAGGTACCAGTCCACATATATATATATAAATAATAATATACTTTTCCAAACTTTATCTTTACACAATATAAATAAACTCATATTTGCACACAATACTCATACGGCTTCAATACGTAAATTAATAAAACAAGCAAGCCTTGACAAATTAACACGTACAACAATCCAAGTAAACAATCATACCAGTTGCTCAACAAATAAATCTACTTCTCAAATAATACAATTCCTCATATTGCAGGTGAAAGATGTACTTACCTCAAAGTTCAAAGCTCAACAACACAAAATCTTTTAACACGTACTAAGCTTCCTCAGTCTAATCTAAATTATAAAGATTGATAAATAAATTGAACATGAATTTATTAATCTAATGCTAAAATACATGAAGCACTAATATACTACTGAGGCAATTGCTTATCAATTAATCCAATTTCATTAGACAAGTTATAATTCATATTAAAACACATGTGGACTTATACACTGCTATAATTTAATACATTAAATTTAGAAGTAATCATTACTATTTTCCATGCTTCTGAAATTTACACACAAGAAAGATGATACAACCAGTTGTTATGTTCCAGAAATTAATAACTTAGCATAATTAATAGTATTTTATATGATTCTGTAGTGTAAGCAAATTGCTATAATTAAAGAAAAGAATTATGCTTGTGATATACAATTCCATAGAAAACTTAACATTGTTTTTTCAAAGTGAAAAACAATTAATTCGCATCTACTGTACCATCTCCGATCCACGCGAAATTAAGAAGAATACAAAATTGTGTAACAGATTCTTAATTTTAAAGTCGAACCCACTTAACTCCCTAAAAGTTTTAATTTTTTTTCCTAAACATACAATCATGATTAGATCACTTATAATCCCTTCACCCATTCCTCTTAAACTTATGAATTAGACTACGCAACTACAAGAATTTAATCAACTAATTCTAATGCTACATCATACCTGTTACTCGTAGGAAATTCCGTTTGTCGTAGGAATTATTCTCTAGGGTTATTTTTCTCTTCTTTCTCTTTTCTTTTCTTGGCCGTTAGAATTTTGGGAGAACTGCTTTGAAGTATTTATCTTTTTCTTCTCCCTAGAATAAGCGAAAATAAAACACGTTTCCCACTTTTAAAAGGGTTCCTAGTCCACCTCAACTAATATATATATATATATATATATATAAGTTATATCTAAAATTTATAAACCAATGATATAAATATTTTTTTTAATATAAATAAAGAAAAGACAAGGTCTTCTATTTTACTAGTGTCCTAAAATTTGCCAAAGTCTAACATGAACACTAAAATCATTATACTCTCCCAATAGCACACAAAACCATATAAATAAATTCAGGTATCACACACTTATTACACCAAAAATCATAATAAAATATGACCACATAGATGCACGTATAGCAATCACCTTTGACAAAAATTGGGATGTTACAAACATTTGTCTAGAATATGGAAATTTCCATCCCTTCGACTGTCGGGTTTTCCCATGTCTTCGGAGCTACACGTCAAACAAGTTTTTCTCCTCGAAGTCTTCCATGTGTCTTCCTTGGTTATAACAGTCAGCATAAACGGTTTTGGTGCTACGATCCGACCACCTCCCGCCTCTACATCACGTATCATGCTCGCTTGATGAAGCTCATTTTCCATATTCATCATCTTCGTAGTCCACCTCTCAGCCTTTGTCGGTCTCTCAGTTCTTGGAGCCTACTTTGCTGGCTCCTGTCTTTTCTGACTCGGTTTCGTAGCCCCCTGCCTCGACGCTCATCACCCGTCCCGGTGCTATATGTGACCAAGCTGACCCTCCTACAGCTCATGGTCTACCACCACCACCAGACCCTCCTACCGGTCCAGCTCCGGCACCTGACTCGGCCAACGCACCAACTGCTGCTCCCTTGCAGCACCGTCATCCGATGGTAACTCACGCCAAGGCGAGAATTTTCCGCCCTTGTCATGTTGCCGACTATGCTCACACTGGTCTTCTCACTGCCCTTCTTTCCACGAAGGATCCTCGCAGTTTCAAGTCCAATGCCAAAAATCCACTTTGGCTTCAACCCATGCATGATAAACTCGATGCTTGAAATTCCACATGGGATCTTGTTCTCCGTCCCTCCAACACCAATGTTGTAGGGTCTAAGTAGGTCTTCCGGACCAAATATCTCTCTGACGGTACTGTTGATCGGCATAAGACCCATCTCATCGTCCAAGGCTTCACTCAACTTCCGGGTTTTGATTATGATCTCACATTCAGCCCTGTTATGAAGGCCTCTACAGTCCGAATCGTTCTTGCAATTGTTGTCTCCCGTTGTTGGCCTCTTCACCAGTTGGATGTTAAAAACGCCTTTTTAAATGATATTCTTTCCAATCCTAACTATTTGGAACAGCCTCCCGGCTTCGTTGACCCGCGTTTTCCATCTCATGTATGCCGCCTTCGGAAGGCGCTCTATGGTCTCAAGCAAGCCCCTCGGGTATGGTTTCAACGTTTCAGTGATTATCTTCTTCGCCTTGGTTTTTGTCAGAGTTGGGCCGCCACATCCCTCTTTACTTTCCAGAATAGTGCTCTGCTCTTTATTTACTTCTTTATGTTGACGACATCATTCTCACAGGTAACTCTCCTGCACTACTTTCTCGTTTTATTTCCAGCCTTCACAAGGAATTTGTGATTAAAGATTTGGGTCATCTTGGTGCAAAGGGTGGTCTTTTTCTTAGTCAGGCGAAGTATGCTCACAACATTTTTCTAAGGCCCAACTCTTGGAGTCTAAATGTGTTTTTACTCCATTGGCAGCCGGCCATCAGTTTTCCACCGATGATTCTCCATTTGAAGATCCCACTCGTTATATCGTTCTTTGGTTGGTGCCTTACAGTATCTCACTATTTCATTCGCGAACTCGTCTCTTCGGGAAAATTGATCACTCGGTTTATTCGATCTGAGCATCAAATCGCCGATATCCTAACAAAAGAGGTTGTCTCGTCTACTTTTTGAGTTTTTTCGCTCCAAGCTACGCATTGGCATGAATCCCTCTCTCCACTTGTGGAGGGTTGATAATATAGTTACGTAAATATCTCCTATGATTTCTTTCCTTGTATATAGGAGATCTTGTATATCATGTATATTTGTAATTCTTGCATAACTCTGTATATATTGATTAGAGAGAAGACCACAAGATGTGTCAAATATTATCTCTGTCTTTACAAAAACAATAAGCAAAAAATTATATTGCCCTGACTCTTGTCCTTTTCTTCTTAGCTAACCTGGACGTATTTGTTAGTGAAATATCATCTCTATATCCATCTTCTCCATATGGGAATATTAGAGGGTATTCTAACCCAAGATAGGAAACATGTAACTCAGCAATGCTTTTCAGGAAACCACATTTTGACTCAATAGTGATGTCTCTATCTCTGAGTGCTTCATCAAAATCCCTTACAACCAATGCCGTTACTTCAGAAACTGTTGGAGGATTATACGTCCTCGCATCCTTTTCTCTTCTGCCAAGAAGCTTATGTTTTACATTCCCATAAGTACCTTGGTCAATCTTATCTCTTGCCATTCAGAAAGATTGAACTAAAGTGTTGTTAGCGTCAAGAGTATCCTTAAGTTGCTGGACAATTTCGGGATCAAGATTATTTCGAACTATTTCTCGACCTAAATTAATTTTGTTGAAAAAAATTAAAATAAAACAAAATGACATATAGTATATGTTATGTAAAATTGTATGGAGATATATTTAGAACTGCAACCTAACATAATTAACTTTGTTTATTACTTCATTCTTAGTGTCATAGATATATAGTTGAGTAAATTTGGGACTTGCATCTTCGTTTGGCATCAAACTTTCTATCATGTGATAATTTTGACCATGTAGCTTGAAAATAGGCGGAGAATTACCAGTGTTTGGTGAATTATAGATCTTGCCACTCATTGATGTAAATGAAAACATACTATTGTACGAACGTATGTTCTTTATGAAATGATTGCTCTTTGGAGTTTTACTACTAAGAAGATCAGAAAAAATTTGTGGACGTTTTCTCATTCGAGGCATTTTTATTTTCCCTTGCATGAAGCATAGTGAAAACTTTGGTATATTTCCCTTGTAAAATGATTTAAGTCACTCAGCATACCAAAAAGAAAAAGCTCCACAATACTCACATTTTTGCTCAACATCACCAATATCCCAATATTCTATTAAAATATATTTATACAAATAATTAATAACATTTATAATAAAGTAATTGTTTCTATAATAAACAAATAAAACGATAGCAAAGATATAGAACCTGTTGAAGTATCATTGACCGAAACATGATCTTGATTTGCTCTTTTATCTTCATTTGCAATATAGGTTGCAGATTTATTGCATATTGGTAATATATGGTAAGTTTATTTCAATATACATAAAAAACTATTGATGAAAAAAGAGAAGAAAAGAAATGATCATACCTTGTACTCGCAAATATATTTACTTGATCATCTTTTTTATCTAAAGGAGATGAAATAATTAATATTAATATTTAAAAAAAATTAATACAATATTTATTACACTGTTTTTTGTAATATAAAGTTACCACGTGGAATACGTGGCAACTAATCCATCAATGGTTGAAGTTGTGAGTCTCCTGTTATGACATGACAAAAAAACATAAAAATTGATTTAAAAATCTATTCAAGTACATAGTACAATGACATTTTATTTTTTAAGAAAAGGTTCGTAGGAAAAGGAAATAGAGGTGTCATTAGGAGTAAATAGGATGATTTTATTAAGTTTTAATAAACATAAAATATTAACAATTTAGTAGTTCAATCTGCGAAGAAACTAGTCTTGTTGCCCTTCACACAACACACACTTTGCACGAAATTAGTTTTACATTCTTATTATTTGCATTCTCGGAAGATCCAAAAAAGTTGCGGCTGTTCTTTGTGTTCTTGTGAGGAATCTGTTGTAAGCAACATACCTGAGATTTATCCTGAAAAAAAGGTGCCTAGTTTTTGTGTTTTTAGTTTCCTGTTTCTGTTGAGATGATTGTTGGCTATTTGGATTTTAGGGTTTAAAACACAAACGAGTTCTTTCTGCTCTGTTTGCATGCTGGATAAGTTCAATTTATGTGGATCCCTTGTGTTTGTTAGGTTAACAATTCAGTTGGGTTATGTTATGTATTAGTTTTTATCATTGTCCTATTGTATTAAATGATTGCCAACTGTTCCATTTTAGTAACTTTGATTTTCTAATAGAAGAAATTCTTTCATGTAAAACCGAAATAAAAACTCATAAAATATAATTAAGATTGTTTATGCCTTAATAAACCCGCTATGTAGAAGAAAAAATTAACTTAAATTGGTATATATTAATTCGTAAAATTAACCAAATTGACTTTTTTTTTTTTTTTAAATTGGTAAAAATTCAACATAAATTGGTATTTATATACTCTAAATTGACAGTTTCCATAGGTTATTATTTAGATAAACCAATAAGGTTTAGGTTTAGGTTTAAATTTATTTTAGTTTTGTTTAGACCAAATTGACGTCTTTTAAACTAAGAATTCAACATAAATTGGTAACTATATACTCTAAATTAACAGTTTCCATAGGGTATTCTTTAGATAAACTAATATATTGGACAATGATAAATTTAGATCCCTACATGTGTTAAAGATGTCCCATCCCTTAAATGTAGTCGTCTATTCGCAAGCCTTAAATAACTTTATAAAATATTCACCAAGTTTGTTATACGTTTCGGGGTAAGCCTCACTTTACAAATAAGTATACTCTACTTTATGTAGCTTTCTCCAACTCAATAGTTAAGGATTTTTCAGTGGTATAACGTTACCTTATCGTGTAAACATAGATACCCTCCGTTAACGCGCAAACATACAATTCTAAATTTACCCAATATTTAATGCAAACTCTCCCACTTTTTTTAGATGCCTCACAGTGGGGGTTCAGGCGGTCGAGGTAGGGTTAGGTCCACACCGGCAGCAGTAAGGGCCGTGTGGACCCGGAACTCTGAGAAAGAATTGATCCGTTTGTGCCTCCTAGAGTGGAAAGCGAGCGGCCATATGTCGGGTCGGTTCTCTGATACCACGCTTACACGCATTATGAATCGTCTCAATGGTCGGTATGAAGGGCTAACGTACACCATCACAAACATAGACAATAAGTTGAAGAATTATGAGCGTTGCTGGCGCATGATGCAGGAGCACAAATACAAATCGGGTAATGAGTGGGACCCCGTGAAGGAGACAATAGTTGCTGAGAAGGAATATCTGGAAGACCTTTGCAAAGTGACACGTCGGTTTCTAACCTAGTGTTCCGCAAGTGTACGGATGTAGGTGTAGTACTTTTGTCAAGGTCGATCCCACAAGGAATAGGGTCTTTAGGTAGTTTGATACCTCACTATTCTAGGATTATCCTAACTAGACACTAATTCAGAGAAGATTAATTTTACTAACTAAAATACTTAATTAACTCTAAATGCGAACTTGAATAAATACGAATAATTAACAATCAAAGGAAAACAGCATCCTAGGGTATCGATTTCAGAATATTTATTCCAATGATGATTAAGATTAACTTATTGATTTTAACCGATCTAATGTTTATTAAGCGGCGCAATATTAACCTAACCCTCCTCTCGAAGTAATTAGATCGTCGATTAACTAAGACAATTACCCTCTCGAGTCAATTAATCCTAGCAACTCCAAACAGCTCATAAACCTATGCCTACACAGTCATAGACAATTGCGCTCTATATCGTACGTCTAATAACAAACCCCTTCTCTCGAAGCGGATTTGTTAAACGAATTTACTAAACCTAGATGGCCAGTCCAAATTTAGTTGTTAAAATAGATATAAGGATAAACATATCAAAGAACGGAATTCAATAAGTAAAACCATAAATCAAAACATTGTTATAAATAATTCCTACTTTCTAACCCTAGGACACGAATAGCTTAGCTACTCATGCCTAGGCTCAATTCAATACAATGATTAAGACAAAACATTCTAAAGAATTAAACTAGGAAAAATTGCTAAACCCGAGTATCTCGTCCCGTTGCTCGAATCTCCGTCGTCGTCCAAGTCGTCTCGTGCCTCAAACTCGAATAATATGTGTCTATCTTTCTTTTGAGAGCACTTGAATCCTTTTTATATGATTAGATAATCCCTCTTGAATTAAGAAATCAAATCTTCACTTAAAACCGGATATTAACAATCGACAGCCCTTTTGACACGGCCGTGTTGCTTAAAATGACACGGCCGTGTTGCTTGCAATTTTCACTTTTCCAGCAACAATTTGACACGGCCGTGTTGCTTTGTGACACGGCCGTGTTCTATTCCAGAACCAACAGCGTGTTTCAAGACACTTTTGACACGGCCGTGTTGCTTTGTGACACGGCCGTGTTCCATTCCAGAATCAACAGGACGTTGCAGGACACTTTTGACACGGCCGTGTTGCTTTGTGACGCGGCCGTGTCGGTTCTGGCCTCCTTTTGCTCCTGGACCGGTTCAACCCGGTTTGGACCGGTTCTTGGACAATTCGGACCGGTTTGGACCGGTTCTTGGATGGTTCGGACCGGTTCTCACTGATTTTTACTTCTTTGGGCCGATTTTTACTCTGTTTCAACTTGTTTTCTTGTCCGGTAGTCGTAAATCACAACTTTTTAGCCTGAAAATGCTCAAAATACCTTAAAACAAGTCAAGCACGTCAATTGATCACTTATATCATATTTCATACAATTTCCAACCATTTATGCATATAATTCCTATCAAATAATACCATACATCGACCTAATTACATGCAAAATCAACGTGCATCAAAATCCCCCAAACTTAAACTGTTGTTCGTCCCGAACACATTATCCATGTACTTAGGGCGATTGGATGATAAATTAGTTTCAGAATGATTTTTTTCAAAAGCCTAGACACCATAGTATAAACGAGCATGTGTGATAGTGCAAAAATCTACTACTTTCGAGACTTAACCTTACAAAACTTTGGATCCTCACCAGGTAAGTGTTTCTCTCATCTCTCAAGTGTTTATGGCGAGAATTTGAAATTTCACTCAAATTGAACTATACGCTCGGTTTTACCATAAGCTTGCCAATTGTCTACATCAAATTCAGTATATTAATATAAGTGACAAAGAATCAATTAGGACTTGTATTTGGTTGTAGTGTTGGCTTAAGGTAAGGTGGGACATATTTGGATACAAGTGACTGTGTATTGGACTAATCAAGTTATATAAATATAACCCCACTACCCCTCAATACAAAACACTCAATCTCACTCTTCCCGTCTCAGCAATTCACCCCTTAAGGTGATTTCTTCACCTTACAAAATACCGTACAACTTAAGTGATTTCCATTTCTGCCGGTACCACATCTTGGGACTACCCGATTTTCTTTTTCACCTTCACATTCAGTTATTTATATCCTAGCCTCTCCTCAAGAATAACAAGCTTTTTCTTTTCTTTTTCTCTTTTTTTTTCTTTTTTTTTTTTTTACATTTTTTTTTTTTTTTTTTTTTTTTTGAAGAGGCTATTTTTCCTTGGATTTTTCCTATCACTTTTCTCGTATTTCCTGCATTTTCCGAAAACATCCCTACTTCCCATTCCTTCTCACACGTTGTTCACCCAATTTTCTTCCAATTCTCCTCCCTCTAACTTGATTAATCCAATTAGGCCAAAAGAGTTAAATCGAAAGAGTTCGGCTGACAGTGTTAGGTTATGAATAAAGAAAGCTTCTCAGGTTCAAGTGGGCTAACTAGGGACACTTTTACACAAAAATTTCGGGTAAAAAGGTTAGTTCAAAGCTCAATAATTGGGTATGAAACAAAAACTGCCTATATCACTTTCTAAGTCACATTACACTTTCGACCTATTCTTAATGCAGTCTCAAGGCAAGTTCTAGAAACCAAGACATATATCCAATCAAACTCACACCGAAAGAAAATATAGCACTTCATAAATAGAAGTCACTTTTTAGCCTCAATTTCTCACACGGGTCATTTTGATCAAAGTTCTTAGTTTACTCAATTTCGTTTCAAATTGCCTATCATGCTCAACTCTTGTGTCAATTTTCAAATTTATGCATAAAATCGTATCATCATTAACACTTTATCATCCATCTTTTCCCTAAATTTTCAACGATTACTCCTTGAGTTTGCATACTTTTCCTTTCGACTCTAACAAACAAAACTAACTCTAAACTCAATTATGGACAAATTAAAACAAAGAATTGGAGTGCACACATCCATCAACATTAACTTTAACAAATATTTGGGCACACAGACCCAATACTCAAAATAAATTAAAAATCATAACACAGTTTTGCTAGCAATGGGCACACAGACCCCAAAATAAAGGTAACCAATCATAGCAAAGGGCTCACAGACCCAACAACTCACTTAACTACCAGTTCAACTCAACGCGTCACTACATCATTCAAAATTTTCAATTACACAACCAACTGACTAATAAGACCGTAAAGCAGAAGCGATAAACAGCAAAGAAAAACAGCAAAGCGATAAACATAGCGGCCAAGACGTCCATAGTTCACCCCCTCCCCCAAACTTGGCTAGAAGCCAATGTTTGGAGGGAAAACTGGTACGCCTTGGTGCTAACTTACAACTCACTGAGGCGGAGGCGGAGGGTGAAACCCATATTGGCTCCAAAACTGTTGCATGGCCTCCCACTGACTCTGCTGCTGCTGTCTCCACAACCGGTCTTCATCACTTCTTTGCAGCAATGTGTTGAGTACTCCCCGTTGAGCGTGTAATTCCGAGTGGAGAGTCTGAAGTGATCCCCGGACCTCCGTGCGGTGCCTCTCCATCGAAGTTTGGAACGTCTGCATTGACTCTGTATGGAGACGAACATCTTCCCGTAAGGAGTTGATGATGCCAACCATATCGTCATTGAGCTCCGCTGGGGAAGCAACTGCCGTAGATGCTCGTTTCTTCCGGGACTGTCTCGGAGTTTGGCTACTTTGCTCAACTGGTAGCCTGGATTGGAACACCTCGGAGTTCGGTGGTTGGGAGTGCTGGAGATGGTCTTCAGTGGATAGCGACAAATTCGCTGTATCCTGGACTCCGGTAACTGCTGTCCCTAACTCATATGGTAGACGAAGGTAGGGCCCCACATTTTGGTAAACATACGGGACAGTTCCATCCTCACCGAGGACCACCACTTGCATCAACTCAAGCAAGTCCCATGTAAATTGGACTTCCCCTCTTACCGGCTCCATCTCAGTTAAGTCTATGTCATCAAATGCAGCGGCAATGGGAGTGATCAATCCTCCAATCATAATGCTGTCCTTTTGTTTCCGGATGACATTTTCCAGGTGCTCCATCAATATCCGGGTGTAGTCCACCTTATACCCATGCAATATGTTCCACAACATATGCAATTCACTCTGTCGCACAGCTCCCACTTCACGCCGAGCAAAAAGCGTGTAGGCCAGCAACTTCTGTATATACCGGATGACTGGACTCCGAATCCAAGAAGCTTTAGCAGCCTTGGAGATATACGGTTGGGCTTCTACAATTGGTGGTGCAGCCGTCAACAGTGCCCAAAACGAATGTGGGTCAAATATCTCCGGTGGGGTCACTCTTGCAAAAGTCGGGAAACCATATATCTTGTCCAGCTCATCGTAAGTCAATTTTCGAACTTTTCCCATCAATTGGAACGTGATGCCGTCCGGACGGGTGGAGCGAAAAGAGCTGGCTGCGATAATGTGGAACGTGCTCAAGAACTCGAGGGTGATCCGTCTGTATGTCTGTTGCGTCCTCATGAGCTGAAGTAGTCCAACTCGGTTGAGCAAAACACGGACATTGTCATGAATGCCCATGGCCCGAGTCAAGTTATCACTGCCAAACCGTGTGGGAATGACAGTGCGATGTCTAAGCTCCTCAAACCGAGTCTTGTGTTCCATCTCCGTCAAAGAGAACCCGAAGAGGGTCTGACTGTCATTTGGGTTGACAGCCTGGGTGTCTTCAACCATGACCTGCTTGCCTCTGCTACGACTAGATTGTCCTTTTGGTGCTGCCATTTTCTAGAATCCTGTTCACATACTCAACAACACACAAATCAATAGGGCCATAATCCTTAGTTTAGCCCAAACATAGACGAAAATGGAGTATGCTAACATATGTAACAAGATATTCATAGGCTAGTGATACCCGAGCCATGTATGCGTTTTATACCCCCTATCCTATGCCCAACTCCTACCCACTTCACTTGGGAGGTCGTGAAATAATGGAACCTCGAATTTTTAGCAACTGGAGTATGCATCATAATTCCATTAAATCGTACAATATGTAGGAATGTTAAAAGGAGTAGGAATCAAGTGACATAACATCAATGAAAACCATGCACATAACATGTTTGCTAATATGCCTCAATGAGTCCAACACATAAATTTCAATCTCGGGGTGCTCGTTCCATGTTAACCTCAACAATTTCATCTAATTCTAGCAACAATCACAGCATTTTATACTCATTACGTAACCCCATTCACTATTCGCACAAGTTCATACCCAAATTACATTATTTAACACATAGGTATTACAATACTCAATTGAATCATGAAATTAATTCATCCCCAATACTACTTATGCATCAAAATTGATTGGGAAACAAACTATTAAGGGTTAGCGTCACTTACCGGAGAAATTTAGTCGGAGACAACCCAATTCGGAATGTGCCCTAGGTCCTTGGAAGTGGGTCGAAATTTCCGACTTTTGTGGAGATAGTGAGTGAGATGGAGTGTGTGATTGTGTTTGAATTGGATTATGGGTGAATTTGAGTGTGTTTGTGTGTGAATTGGTGAAGTGTGAGTGAATGTGTGTGTTCTTCGTGCGTGTAGTGAAAGAGAAGAGAAGGGGGAATTTTTAAACCTGAATTCGCGTTTTTGAAGGCTGTGGAAGGGTGACACGGCCGTGTTGTATTGTGACACGGCCGTGTTGAGTTGGAATCGAATCTGTATTTCTGGGGCACTTTTGACACGGCCGTATTCAGTATGTAACACGGCCGTGTTGCATTTCAGTGTGTTTTGACTGTCTGAGCCCTCTTTTGATACGGCCGTGTTGAGAATGTGACACGGCCGTGTTGGTCTTGAACCAAAATTGGTTTTCTGTGATGTTTTTGACACGGCCGTGTTGCGTATGTGACACGGCCGTGTTGCATTCCAGCTTGTTTTACCTTGTGGGTTGGTCTTTTGACACGGCCGTGTCATTTGTGAGACGCGGCCGTGTTGTGTTTGAGCTGAGATTGACGCGGCCGTGTCATCTTGTGACGCGGCCGTGTTGATTTCCAGTAGATTCTTCTCTTTTCACGCTAGTTTTGACACGGCCGTGTTGAACAAGTAACACGGCCGTGTTGCTCTTTTTCCTTCCACACGCCATTTTTCGTCCTTTCGACCCCCGGTTCTTGCACTACTCGTCCGTCTTGAGTCCTAATATCGAACATGAAACAAAAAACATAAAATTACCTTAAAACTAAAAAAAATTTAAAAACAATGCCAAAAATACTAAATATCGGGTTGCCTCCCGACCAGCGCTTGTTTTACGTCTCAAGCTTGACGACCTTTGACTCTACTATGCTTCTTTCAACCGCACTTCATGGACGGTGTGAATTTGGTCGGGCTTGTAGTATTTCTTTATGCGTTGTCCATTTACGAGAAATGTGCTCCCGTCTTGATTCAACAGCTCCACTACACCCGATACTCGGACAGTTTTGATTGTGAATGGCCCGGACCATCGAGATTTCAGCTTGCCCGGAAAAAGTCATAGACGAGAGTTGAACAAGAGAACCTGTTCCCCAGCTTTAAATACGCGATTCGTGATCATTCGGTCGTGGAACTTCTTGACACGTTCTTTGTACAAGCTAGAGTTTTCGAAAGCTTGTTGTCTAAACTCCTCCAATTCGTTGAGCTTTAAGAGTCGCTCTTTTCCAGCAGCTTCAAAATCGAAATTCAGCTTCTTGACTGCCCAATACGCTCTATGCTCTAATTCAACCGGTAGATGACATGCCTTCCTAAACACCAATTGATACGGCGACATCCCCAATGGAGTTTTATATGCCGTCCTATATGCCCACAGCGCATCATCTAACTTCATCGCCCAATCTTTCCGGTTCCCATTTACCGACTTCTCCAGTATCTGCTTGATTTCTCGGTTCGCTAGTTCCACTTGGCCATTGGCCTGAGGATGATACGGAGTGGTCACCCGATGTTTGACCCCATACTTAGCCAATAATGTAGCCATCCATCTATTACAAAAGTGGGATCCCCCATCACTAATTAAGGCTCTTGGAGTGCCATACCTTGTCAAGATGTTCTTTTGGAGGAATTTGAGCACCACCTTGGCGTCGTTTGTTTGGGTCGGAACAGCTTCCACCCATCTCGAAACATACTCCACAGCTACCAAGATGTATTGGAACCCACTTGAAGATGGAAAAGGTCCCATAAAATCTATTCCCCATACATCGAACAACTCAACTTCAAGGATTGAGGTAAGAGGCATCTCGTGCTTCCGTGTGATTCCTCCGGTCCTTTGACACTTATCACATTGCAGAATGAAGGCATGACAGTCTTTGTGGATTGTTGGCCAATAGAAGCCACTTTGAAGCACCTTCGCTGCTGTTCGTGCTGATGCAAAATGTCCCCCAGTTGGGGATGAGTGACAATGTGTTATGATCTCTTTCACTTCCTCTTGAGGAACACACCGTCTAATGATTGTATCCGCACACCTCCTATAGAGATAGGGATCATCCCATATGTAGAACTTCACATCATGGAAAAATTTCTTCTTCTTATGATGAGGGAAGTCCGGAACGATCCCACTCGCTATAAAATTGGCGATGTCACTATACCATGGCCCATTCTCCACAACCATCACGTGCTCGTCTGGAAAGATATGCTAATGGCCGTTTGTTGACCCTTTGCATCTGCTTCATTCTCAATGCGAGACAAGTGATCAGCTACCACGTTTTCGCAGCCCTTCCTGTCTTTGATCTCCAAGTCGAATTCTTGTAGAAGTAGTATCCATCTGATTAGCTGGTAGGCGTCGTTTCCGACAACCAAATTAATGTGTATGAAGATACACGTAGCCTTATCTTACTACTCTAACTTGTAGAGTGGCAAGCAAGGGTCGATCCCACGAGGAACGGCCGAAAAGTTTTGATTATGATATCAAGCGGTTTATGATTAAGAATGCAATAAATAATTACTTAAGAACGCAATAAGGGGGGGTTGATGAGAAACTAACAATCTATTAATGACAATTAAAAGCAAATAGACACAATTGAAAGAAACAAGTACTCAAAAACACTAGAAGAGGTCTTTTTCAGTTTTAGTTTTCAAATAGTAAAATAAGTCACCCTTGATCATGCTTCCCCTTGGTCTTGAACAATTGATGCAACTATTGTTAATGCCCGATTGAATCGTGATTTAAGCCCTTACCTCAAGACTATTAACAAGCTCTAATAGCCTTGTTGTCCCTTAATTTTAGTTAATCAAAATAAGCTCTTCGACTAACCCTATTCAGTTTAACCGAATCCTCGAACAAGCTCTCTTAGATTCAATCACCAAAAGCATTAAACACTAGGACAACGAGATAAATTCAACATAAAACTCGAAAGCTCGGTTTTAGTGGTTGAACTTTGTGTTATCCCCAATAAATAATTATTGTTTGCTACTCGGGAATCGAAAATCCTACAATTACGGATAGTAATCTCCTATTCTAGCAACATATTCACAAATCCCTTAAAGGGTGATCAAACCAATAATTAATTCATAAATGTGAATCAACAAGAGCAAATAACACAAAACACTTAAATACACAATAATCTCGGTAACATTAACCGTAATAATCACATCAATGTCTCGACTCAAGGTTCCACAATGATCAAGGATGAACTAAGGGTGCTACCCACCCATATTAACTAATACAATCAGAAAATAAATGGAAAAATGAAGAAACATGATACTGATTTGGATAAATCCAAAGATGGCAATTGGAGAAGATGATCCTTCAATCCCTTGTCCAATCTCCTTCCTTGGTGGCTGAAATGTGCTCTTCAAGTATCAAAATCTCTCCAAAAGTTGTCTAAAAGTTAGGTTAAATTCGAATGGGATGATATATATATAAAGGGAGAAAGTGCTAGACAAAAATAGGCAAAAACGTATTCAGGATTTTAAAACAGGGTAGTGAATCTCGGCCGAGATGGGAGTGTGTCTCGGCCAAGACGTGAAAAAAGGGCTTTCAAGAATTTTGGGTCGAAGGACAGTCTCGGCCGAGATTGGGTTGTATCTCGGCCGAGACGTGAAACAGGGGAAACTAGGGCTTTTTGCGTTTTGACTCATCTCGGCCGAGATGAGATTGAATCTCGGCCGAGACCTCCATCTTTGACTTTCTTCAGAAATTCCCTGGAGCTTTATCTCGGCCGAGATGAGATTGGATCTCGGCCGAGATCTTCAGTCTTGGAAAACTTCAGTATTTCCCTGGAGCCTCATCTCGGCCGAGATGAGATTGAATCTCGGCCGAGATCTTCAATTTTGCAAAACTATCCCTGGAGGCTCATCTCGGCCGAGATTAACATGCTGTCTCGGCCGAGATCTTCAGTTGGCTCTTCCTTTCTTGCCTCGATCGATCCCTCGACTCCTCGGTCGTTTAATCTTCGATTTTCGACCCTTTTTACACCTGTCTTAATACAAAAATAGCTCAAACGCATTATTTTGCCCATTAGAATATAAAAGCACTAAATACACATAATTATGCACGTTATTGACACTAAAATGACACTAAAAGTGCCCTAAAGTGCGTGCACGGAACACGTGTACCAAATCTCCCCAAACTTAAAACTTGTTCGTCCCGAACAATAAAGAGAAAGACAAAAGAACACGTGTTTAGTGCAAAGTTTAGTGGCATTTGATTTCAGAATTTTCATGAAAAAGAGTAAGAGATCATGATAAAAGTGAGCATGTGTGATAGACTAGATTCACTACTCTCGAGACAAAGCACTCTAAACTTAAGATCCTCACATGGTAAGTGTATCTCTCGACTCTCAAGTGTATCAAAAGGGAAGTGTATACGCTCACATTGAAATGCATAAAATGCCTACCATAAGCTTGCCAATCATCTAAACTTCGATGTATACCGGCATGTGTGACAAAGAATCAAAAAGGTCTTTAATAGGTTGTAATGTTGGCTTGGGGTAAGGTGGGATAATTTTGGGTAGAAGTGACTATAAAACGGACTAAATGAGTCGTGCACTACCCATCTATCCCTCAAACGATGGTCACTCTACCTCACTCTTTACTTCCTTAGTAAACCAATCCCAAAAATTGATTTCTTCACCTTACCACAAAGTCTGCAACCTAAATACTTTCTCAATTCTCCCTTTAAGTGTATTTTCTTTTGAATTTCTACAACTTTGAGAACATCTATCAAAAGGCATTTGCATTACTAGCCTCTCCAAATCAAAAGTAACAAATGAGTATATACAACTAACTTTTTCTTTTGTTTTTCTGATTTTTCGACTTTTTCCGATTTTCGACTTTTTTTTTTTTCTTTTTTTTTTTTTTTTTTTTTTTTTTACACAAACAAAAATTTGAGAGGACTAGTATTCTCAATTCTTTTCCTATTGTTACAATTCCTTTCACCCTTCAATATTTCCAATAGTTCACCCTTTTCAATCCCAAATTACCCGACTACCTTCCAACCACCTCCCTCATACTCAAATAGTCCAATTAGGTTCAAAGGCTAATCGAAAGGGTTTCGGCTTGTAGAATTGGGTTGTCAAACAAAAGGCTAAAAGCTCAAGGGGCTCAACTAGAGACAATATCAAATTAGGTAAAAAGGATGTGTTTTCAAGCTTGAAAGTAGGCTCAAATCAAGGATTGCCTAAGATCATTTTCAATGTCACACAATGTACCGACTCATGCAAAATAGAGAATCAAGGCGAGTTCTAGAGACAACTAAATGCACTCAATGAATTTCACACTGAAAGAAAGTTTACGTTACTCCAAAGGCGGGAGTATCTTCTAAAGCTCAAAAACTCACTCGGTTGCAATTTTCGATCAAAAGTTTTGAGTGTATGTTCAATTTTGTTTCAAAAGTCTATCATGCTCTACCATGTGCTTCTTTCAAAGATATTTGTCAAAAACTTTCATCATTAATCAATGCCACATTTTCTCGTCCTAAACTTCATCCAATTGCTTTCCCGAGCTGCCAATTTGTACGAATCCCACCCCCTCCCCAAACTTAGTTGCAAACTTAGTTTGTGGAAAAAGAGGAGTACAATTTGGTGGCTCGCCGAACTTAACCATTTTATTATACGTTTATTCACAAACATTAACTAGATGAACTATTTTACTAAGAATCCTACTCCTACAACAATAAAGGGAAAATGTGTGTGTACTTATCAACACAAACAAAAAAATTTGACTTTAAGGCACCCAATGATTATTCAAAAATCCGAAATAGCCAAATGCATATGTAATAATATTACCAACCAAGGCTAATAATAAAAAATGACAATGGCTCACAGGCCGGCAATATTACCAACAATACAAATGGACAATATCACAAAAGCAATCAATATATAAATCAAATTGGCACACAGGCCATCACAACAAATCCAACAAGCAAGTCATGTCAAATGGCGCACAGGCCAACAGTATAGATAATGAAAGAAGAAAAACGGGGGGTAGGGGATTTCGAGCAACCGAAATGGTCTTATCTTTTTGTTTTCCCTCAAACTTAGTTTTGCAACTAAGTTTGGGACAAAAAGGTAAGACTTCTCGGTCGCTCCACTCACAGCGAGCGGGAAGGTCGGGAACTCGAGCCGGTGAAACATCCTTTTATTGACTTGAAAAGGTCGAGAATCTTGGTCTGATTTTCTTGGATAGTGTCCTTGATTCCTCTCAGCTCAGCTCCAATCGATGCTCGTAGCTCCACCAATTCGGCTCTGACGCCTTTGATCTCGTCCCCCATGGCCGCCATTAAGCCCTCCTGCCGTTCCTGGAACTCAGATTGAGTTAGAATGGCAGTTGATGATCGTTTTCTTGACGGCTGCGCTGGGTGGCTACTTCCTTCCCCTTCAACCCCTACGCTCCGAACCCGTGCCACCGGACGTGGCTGTTTGGCACGCTTGAATTTGGTCAGTTCTTCCCGGTTTGGCTCCAAGGAGGCATTGAGGTGTGCCTCGGAGCTCAATTCCAAATTCAGCTTGCTGGCCAGGTGAGTGATGTAAGTCAATCCGGGGTTGGGTAAGCGGAGGTAAGGCCCCTCGTTTTGGAGCACGTATGGGACAGCCGGACCCGATATGCCTTCTTTGTACCCGAGCATGGCAATGCGCATGTTCTCCATCTCCTCCCAATCCAAATAATAATCAGTGGTGATCGGTGTATACTATGGGAGGGGAAAATTGTAGTGCTCGAGTATAGGGGTTATCAACGCCCCACAATAGATCGGGTCGGGCATTTTCGTTTCTCTTTTTCTCTCCGTCCTCAATTCTTTCACTATCTTCTGAAAACATGATGCCAAATCCTTTTGGAAGTCCCTCTTTCTCCGATCCACGATAGCCCAAAGAATTTCCATCTCGTATAGGCGGGGCAAGCTGATCTCTTTCCGGCCACATATGGTGGAGCTCAACAGCTTCTGTAAATACTTCACGACGGGGTTTCGAATGGCGGTGAGCCTGGAACCCCTTGGATCATACGCTTGAGGTGCAACTATTCCGGGGGCGGCAGTGATTTGCTCCCAAAATTGTTGCACATTGAACTCTCTCAACGCATTATTATCACCGTAAGCTCTAGGCTTGAAGCCATATATCTTTCCCAAGTTGTCGTGGCTTAGTGTCTTCTGTTCGTTAAGAAGCTGGAACTTGAAATGATGAACTGTAGAGCCGGAAAGGACTTCCTCCTCGATCTCGAGTGTGCTGAAAAACTCCAACACAAATTTGAGGAAGGTTGGGCGGGGGGCGAGGCACTGAACTAGACCTGCTGCGTCTAGCAGTTCTAGAACGTTTTGCCGGATGCCCATGGCGTCTAAAATCTTGGGATCGCCATATCGGGTTGCTGACACCCCCCTCTTCATCAATTTATCAAAACATTTTTGTTGCTCCTCTGTTCCCAGCACAATATCAAAATCTATGGGCTTCGTGGATTTGTTAGTGGAAGTTGGTGAGACTTCCGGTGGAGGAACTTCCGGAGTAGGCTCCACAGCCTTCTCCTTGCCTTTAGCTTGGCTTCTTCGGATTTTTTGCGTGACTTTTCGGCCAGAGGTGCCTTCTTGGGTATTGCCTTTTGTGGGTTTCGGAGGTGCCATGGGTACCTAAAGTCAACAATTCAATAATCAAAACCTTATGGCAAAATAACTAGTTCAAGTGCAAGTAAGAAGTGCCTAGGTGCATTTGAATCCAACCATATCTCTAACAAAAACAGGGCAAAATGTATCAATCATGCAATGACAAACAAATCATATTCAAATAAGGTCACTCATTACAATAATATCAACAAGTAGTCTAAAAAAAACAGATAATATAGTCGAATTTAACGCCTAGCACGTGCTTGATAATATGCCATAACGAATTTAGCCTCTTCAAAAACGCACAAGAGTATACTCAACAATCCACCCACTCCATCATCAGTCAAACATACGAACTATCAATCAATTTTATCATTTAAATGCATAACACTTATCACATGGCAAAAAATTCAATACAAGTACTTGTATGTATAACCAAGTTCAACGAATATGCATATAAACGTAAAATTAACTTTCAATCTCAACAATGTATACACTAATACGCAACAATGAATCGAAAGGAGGAGATAGCCGTACTTACCAGTTGAGTTTAACCGAAATTTTTTTGAATTTGGGTTGCTCGCGCCCTTTTTGAATCGACCTCAAATGTGCTCCAAATCCAAATATTTTCGAGGAAGAGTTGGTGTGGTGATGTGAGTGAGGTGTGGTGTGAATTTTAGAGGTGGAAATCGAGTGCAAAGGTGATTATTGGAGTAGTGTGTGCGTGAGTGTGTGAAAATCGCGAATTTGGGGAAGAACTGACCTAATTTTCGCGCAGGGGGTATTTATACCTGTTTTTCGTCTCGGCCGAGATTTGTGTTTGGGCTCTCTGTCTCGGCCGAGATCCGTTCTTTGCTTTCAGGAAAATTTGACCCGGTAAGAAATCTCGGCCGAGATTATGTAGTGTCTCGGCCGAGATTGTTCTTCAGCAAATTTGACTCCAATCTGGACAACCCCGTCTCGACCGAGATTTGGGCCTGTCTCGGCCGAGATTCTCTTCCAGCGAAATTGGCTCAATTCCCATTCAAACCCGTCTCGGCCGAGATCCATGTATGTCTCGGCCGAGATTTGCTTCCAGAGAAATTTCTCCATTTTGGGCACTTCTGAATCTCGGCCGAGATGTTGTAGTGTCTCGGCCGAGACCTTCTTCCACCAAATTTTTCAAGTTTTGGCATCTTGTATCTCGGCCGAGATGGATCGTGTGTCTCGGCCGAGATAGGCTTCCAGGAAAAATTGGCCTTTTCACTCACTTGGGGTCTCGGCCGAGATTTCTTCTGTGTCTCGGCCGAGATGGTTCTCCCCTGCATTTTTCCACCTTTTTGGTGTTCTTCACCCCCATTCTACACCATGTCTTGGCTTGAATTTGCTTGTTTAGTACCTGCATACATTTTAACCATCATAATTCAAAATATGTAAATAATAGTAAAACTACTAAGCTATGAATTTAAAATACGAGAAAACGAATAAACGCCGGGTTACCTACCGACAAGCGCCTTTGTTTAACGTCGTTGGCTCGACGGACGCTTTTTTTTTTTTTTTTAGTTTGGTGGTGAGTCTTCCACTCTTTCTTCTGCACCGGGGCTTTCTTGAATATGCTCTAGATAAGGCTTGAGAAGATGCCCATTGACCTTGAAGATTTTTCCGGTTTTACCACTTTCAATTTCAATGGCTCCATGATCGAACACCTTAGTGACAACAAAGGGTCCTACCCATCTCGAACGGAGCTTGCCCGAAAATAACTTCAACCGAGAGTGATATAGTAGCACTTTCTCCCCAACCGCAAACGTTTTCCGGGTAATCCTCGAGTCATGAAAAGCCTTCGTTTTCTCCTTGTAGATCATGGCGTTTTCAAAGGCTTCATTCCGAATTTCTTCGAGCTCTTGTAATTGGAGCTTTCGGTGTACACCGGCTTCATCAAGGTTCATGTTGCATCTTCGAATAGCCCAGTAGGCTCTATGTTCAAGTTCCACCGGGAGATGACATTACTTTCCATAAATGAGTCGAAATGGAGACATACCAATTGGAGTTTTATAGGCAGTCCTATACGCCCATAATGCATCATTTAGCCTCAAACTCCAATCCTTGCGATTTGGTTGCACAGTCTTCTCCAATATCGACTTGATTTCCCGATTCGAAGTTTCGGCTTGCCCATTGGTTTGTGGATGATAAGGCGTCGAAACTTTGTGCAATACAGCGTATTTCTTCAGCAATGCGTCGATTGTTCGGTTGCAAAAGTGCGTGCCTCTATCACTTATAATGGCTTTTGGTATCCCAAATCGAGCAAAAATGTTGGATTGGACGAACTCGGCCACAACTTTAGAGTCATTGGTTCGGGTTGCTTTCGCCTCCACCCACTTGGACACATAGTCAACAGCCAATAATATGTACAAATTCCCATAAGACAAGGGAAACGGTCCCATGAAGTCCATACCCCAAACATCAAAAATTTCACAGACTACAATCGGGTTTTGGGGCATTTGATTTCTTTGAGAGACATTTCCCGTCTTTTGACAGTTGTCACAGGACTTGCAAAAAACAAGGGCATCTCTAAATATGGTGGGCCAAAACAATCCACTCTCAACCACTTTGTATGCCGTCCTCTTCGGCCCGAAGTGGCCTCCACAAGCATGTGAGTGGCAAAAATTCAACACCGACTGCACTTCGTCTTCGGGAATGCATCTCCTGATTACTTGATCTGACCCATATTTCCACAGGTATGGATCATCCCAAACAAAATGCTTCGACTCAGTCTTCAACCTATCCTTCTGCGGCTTACTCATCCCAATAGGAAATCTTTTGGACACCAAATAATTTACCATGTTGGCATACCAAGGGACTTTTGTGCTTGTCATGGCTAGCAATTGCTCATCTGGAAAGCTCTCCTTCAAGGGCATTTCGTCCTCCTCTTGTATCAAACGGCTTAAATGATCTGCCACCCAATTCTCCTTTCCTTTCTTGTCTCTGATTTCCAAATCAAATTCCTGAAGTAGCAAAATCCATCTGATGAGTCTTGGTTTAGCTTCCTTCTTTGATAGTAGAAACCGAAGAGCTGCATGATCAGAAAAAACGATAATCTTAGTACCAAGCAGATATGACCTAAACTTTTCTAAAGCAAAAACTATGGCCAAGAGTTCTTTTTCTGTGGTGGTGTAGTTTGCTTGTGCCGGATTTAGGGTCCTTGAGGCGTAGTAGATCACATGTGCTGCTTTTTCCTTCCGTTGCCCCAATACAGCTCCCACTGCATAGTTGCTTGCATCACACATTATCTCGAACGGCAGTGTCCAGTCTGGAGGTTGGATGATGGGGGGCGATGTAAGGGCCTCCTTGAGCTGATCAAAGGCCGTCTTGCATTCGGTTGACATCTCAAATTCAACGTCCTTTTGCAATAGCCGACACAGAGGGGCAGAGATCTTGGAAAAATCCTTAATGAAGCGCCTATAGAAACCTGCATGGCCAAGAAACGATCGAACTTCCCGCACAGTTGCTGGGTAAGGCAAGGCAACAATCAAATCAACTTTAGACTTATCAACCTCAATCCCTTTTGATGAAATTATATGCCCAAGAACGATGCCTTGCTCAACCATAAAATGACATTTCTCCCAATTCAAAACAAGATTTGTTTCTATGCACCTTTTCAGAATTTTAGCAAGATTATCAAGGCATTTTTCGAAAGACTCACCATACACACTAAAATCATCCATGAAAACTTCAATAATTTTCCCAACATATTCGGAAAAAATACTTACCATGCACCTTTGAAAGGTGGCTGGGGCATTGCATAGCCCAAATGGCATCCTCCTCCATGCAAAAGTACCGAAAGGGCATGTGAAAGTGGTCTTCTCTTGATCTTCTGGAGAGATGGCTATTTGAAAGTATCCGGAGTATCCATCCAAGAAGCAATAGAAGGAATGCCCGGCCAATCTCTCAAGCATTTGGTCAATGAATGGCAAAGGAAAATGATCTTTGCGGGTCATGGCATTTAGCTTGCGGTAATCGATGCACACTCGCCATCCGATTTGCAAGCGGGTGGGAACCAAGTCCCCGTCTTTGTTCTCAACCACCGTCACTCCCGACTTTTTGGGCACGACCTGTGTTGGGCTCACATATTTGCTATCCGATATTGGGTAGATAATCCCAACATCGAGTAGCTTGATGATCTCCGTCTTTACCACCTCCATCATAGGTGGGTTAAGCCGCCTCTGGGGTTCCCGACTTGGTTTGGCATTATCCTCCAACAATATCCGGTGCATGCATAGGGATGGACTAATGCCTTTGATATCAGCGATAGTCCACCCTATAGCTTCTTTGTTAACCTTGAGGACCCCGATCAATGCTTGTTCTTGAGTGGATGTGAGCTTTGATGAGATAATCACCGGTAAGGTTTCATCCTCCCCAAGATATGCGTATTTGAGATGGGGGGGAAGCGCTTTGAGCTCAATGGTTGGTGCCTTGATGGTAGAAGGTAGCAGCTTTTCTTGAGGGTCAGGCAAAGGTAAGAATTTGGGAAAGGACTTGGTTCGGAAAGGCTTGGATGATTTCGATTGTTCCACTGTCCCCACAAACTCTTTCTTGGTGTCCATCGGCTCTATCCTCTCTAGATCGGCCGCCAATTCAATTGCTTCTTCGTCCCTACAATAACACTCAAACACTTCCTCCACAAGGGGATCAATAACATCAATGACATCAATAGAATAAACACTATGCAAATCCTCAGGATATTTCATTGAATCAAAAATATTGAATTGCACTACTTGGCCAGCAAATTCCATGCTAAGAGTTCCCTCTCGCACGTCAATCTTTGTTTGGGAGGTATTCAAGAACGGCCTCCCAAGCAAGATTGGAGTGGAATCGGGTGAATTTCCATGCATGTCAAGTACATAGAAATCTGCTGGAAAGATGAGGCTATCCACCTCAACTATCACGTCCTCAATCACCCCGTTCGGAAACGAGGTGCTTCGGTCCGCCAGTTGGATGACTACCCTCGTGTCTTTCAGTGGACCCAAGTTCAAGCTATTGAAAATAGAACGGGGCATCACATTGATCGATGCCCCCAAATCAAGCATGGCCTTTTCAATCAGACAATTACCGATTTTAATTGGGATGGTGAACATCCCCGGGTCCTTGCATTTCTGTGGCATCTTCTTCTGAAAAACCGCCGAGATGTTTTCTCCCATGAAGACTTTCTCATTCCCATGTAGACGCCTTTTGTTGGTGCATAAATCTTTCAAAAACTTTGCGTACCGCGGAATCTGTTTTACGGCGTCCATCAAAGGAATACTGATTTCCACCTTCTTGAATACCTCCATTATCTCCTTGTCTCTATTCTTGTCAGGAATCTTCTTCATTTGACTCGGAAACGGAAGTGGGGGCATTTCAGAATTTTTGCTGGATTTTAGAGAATCTCGGCCGAGATTTTTATGTGTCTCGGCCGAGACAGATGGGCAGAGATTTTCTTCTGGACGTGGTGGCATATCTCGGCCGAGATTCCGATGTGTCTCGGCCGAGACAGGTTGGCAGAGAATTCTGCCTGCTGTGCCAGTTGAGACATCTCGGCCGAGATCCTGATATGTCTCGGCCGAGATTTCCTGTTTTGCACCCTCCCCCTCACTTTCAACTCTACTTGCTCCTTCATTTGACTTCCCCTTTTCAAGGACCTTCCCGCTTCTCAAAATCCCCACACTGACATTCTCAATTTCACTTTGTGGAGAGTATTTCATGGTAGGAAAAGGCAATAGGTGGTCGGGGAAGCAAGCAGCTAATGCCTCCTTTTGCTTACGCAACTCCTTGGCAATCTTCCACTTAGGTGTCCAAACTTTACTTTCAACCACATGGGAAGTCTCTTCTTTCCTCGAACCATCATTCACGTCCACAGTCCGTCCTTGTGAAGTATACCCGGGCTTTTCAGGCTCTCCAAGTAACTCCTCACCCATAATAGCAATGGCACTCACATTTTTCGGGTTGACTTCCGGTTGAGCCGGTAATCTTCCTCCTTGTGCATTTTCTAAACGAGAAACCGCCGATGCTATTTGACTGACCTGATTTTCGATACTCTGAAACCTAGAGCTTGATTCCTTCTGTAATCGGAGCGTACTAGTGGCTAGACTTTTCACTATATCAGACAAGGAAGGATCACAAGGTACCTGCTCGGGTTGTTGTCTCTGCTGGAACATTCCCCTAGTAAAAGGGGGTCGGTTTTGCCCACTGTGGTCACCCTGTTGATTATTGCTCGGATTCTGATTGCCGTATTTGAAGTTCGGATGGTCCCTCCAACCCGGGTTGTACGATTGAGAATACGGATCATACTTCCTCCCGGATGAGTTGGGATTAAAATTGTGAACCGCGTTAGCATGAGCCTCCATTTCTTCTCCGAGAACCGGGCAAGTATCAGTAGTGTGTTCAGTGACTTGGCAAATCCTGCAAGGTTTGGAAATAGGTGCGCCGCCCGAGATCACCTTCTTCACCAAGTCGGTGAGTTGGTCTAATCTCTCTTCAACAGACGAGTCTATCACGTCCTTGACCCGTCTCACCGGCTCTCTGCATCCAAATTGTTGTGTGTTAGCGGCTATTTTGGATATCAGTGCTCGAGCTTCGGTGGGCGTTTTGTCAGATAAAACCCCTCCACTTGCTGAATCAATCATGTTTCTGTCTGCCAAGCACAGTCCTTCATACCAATACTGAATCAGCAGTTGCGGAGTGATCTGATGTGGAGGGCAACTTCCAACCAACCTTTTGAAACGTTCCCAATATTCATACAACGTTTCACCTTGCATCTGCCTCACCCCACTGATTTCCTTTCGAATGGTGGTGGCTCGAGAAGCTGGGAAGAATTTCTCCAGGAACTGGGTTTCCATCTACTCCCAGGTGGTAATTGATCCGGATGGGAGATAATATAGCCAATCCCGAGCAAGGTCCTTCAGGGAGAACGGGAATGCTCGAAGTTTTATCTGTTCTTCCGTCACCCTTGACGGCTTCATACTCGAACAGACCACATGGAACTCCTTGAGGTGCTTATGAGGGTCTTCTCCGGACAATCCATGAAAAGAAGGTAGGAGGTGGATGAGTCCGGATTTTAACTCGAAGGCCGTGCCGTTTCCTATGGCGGGGAAGGTGATGCACAAGGGCTCTTGAGCGACCCTAGTGTTAGCCAACTCCTTCATCGTTCTTTCTTGACCTTGATCCTCAGCCATTTCTTCCAAATTAATAATATCTTCACCCCCTAAATTCAGCACTTCAATTCTTTCTCGGACTTGCTCCAAATCTCGAGCTCTCCTTCTCAATTCACGTTCACGTTCCTTAATATCCGGTTCAAATAGCAATCCTTTTTCTCCTTGTGAACGCAAGAACATTCACTACAAACAAACAAAAGTAAGGAAACAAAGTGAGATTATAAAATTACTAATCTAAACAAGAAGATAACTATATATGTAACTAATCATAATGCTTGATCAACAAATCAACTCTATTCTAATCACCGTTCCCCGGCAACGGCACCAAAACTTGGTAGGCGTCGTTTCCGACTACCAAATTAATGTGTATGAAGATACACGTAGCCTTATCTTACTACTCTACCTAGTAGAGTGGCAAGCAAGGGTCGATCCCACGAGGAACGGCCGAAAAGTTTTGATTATGATATCAAGCGGTTTATGATTAAGAATGCAACAAATAAATACTTAAGAACGCAATAAGGGGGGGTTGATGAGAAACTAACAATCTATTAATGACAATTAAAAGCAAATAGACACAATTGAAAGAAACAAGTACTCAAAAACACTAGAAGAGGTCTTTTTCAGTTTTAGTTTTCAAATAGTAAAATAAGTCACCCTTGATCATGCTTCCCCTTGGTCTTGAACAATTGATGCAACTATTGTTAATGCCCGATTGAATCGTGATTTAAGCCCTTACCTCAAGACTATTAACAAGCTCTAATAGCCTTGTTGTCCCTTAATTTTAGTTAATCAAAATAAGCTCTTCGACTAACCCTATTCAGTTTAACCGAATCCTCGAACAAGCTCTCTTAGATTCAATCACCAAAAGCATTAAACACTAGGACAACGAGATAAATTCAACATAAAACTCGAAAGCTCGGTTTTAGTGGTTGAACTTTGTGTTATCCCCAATAAATAATTATTGTTTGCTACTCGGGAATCGGAAATCCTACAATTACGGATAGTAATCTCCTATTCTAGCAACACATTCACAAATCCCTTAAAGGGTGATCAAACCAATAATTAATTCATAAATGTGAATCAACAAGAGCAAATAACACAAAACACTTAAATACACAATAATCTCGGTAACATTAACCGTAATAATCACATCAATGTCTCGACTCAAGGTTCCACAATGATCAAGGATGAACTAAGGGTGCTAGCCACCCATATTAACTAATACAATCAGAAAATAAATGGAAAAATGAAGAAACATGATACTGATTTGGATAAATCCAAAGATGGCAATTGGAGAAGATGATCCTTCAATCCCTTGTCCAATCTCCTTCCTTGGTGGCTGAAATGTGCTCTTCAAGTATCAAAATCTCTCCAAAAGTTGTCAAAAAGTTAGGTTAAATTCGAATGGGATGATATATATATAAAGGGAGAAAGTGCTAGACAAAAATAGGCAAAAACGTATTCAGGATTTTAAAACAGGGTAGTGAATCTCGGCCGAGATGGGAGTGTGTCTCGGCCGAGACGTGAAAAAAGGGCTTTCAAGAATTTTTGGTCGAAGGACAGTCTCGGCCGAGATTGGGTTGTATCTCGGCCGAGACGTGAAACAGGGGAAACTAGGGCTTTTTGCGTTTTTACTCATCTCGGCCGAGATGAGATTGAATCTCGGCCGAGACCTTCATCTTTGACTTTCTTCAGAAATTCCCTGGAGCTTTATCTCGGCCGAGATGAGATTGGATCTCGGCCGAGATCTTCAGTCTTGGAAAACTTCAGTATTTCCCTGGAGCCTCATCTCGGCCGAGATGAGATTGAATCTCGGCCGAGATCTTCAATTTTGCAAAACTATCCCTGGAGGCTCATCTCGGCCGAGATTAACATGCTGTCTCGGCCGAGATCTTCAGTTGGCTCTTCCTTTCTTGCCTCGATCGATCCCTCGACTCCTCGGTAGTTTAATCTTCGATTTTCGACCCTTTTTACACCTGTCTTAATACAAAAATAGCTCAAACGCATTATTTTGCCCATTAGAATATTAAAGCACTAAATACACATAATTATGCACGTTATTGACACTAAAATGACACTAAAAGTGCCCTAAAGTGCGTGCACGGAACACGTGTACCATTAGCCTTGGCTTGGAGTCCTGTTTGGCAAACAAATACTTAAGAGCAGTATGATCAGTATAAACTATTGTTTTAGCTTGAACAAGATATGAACGAAATTTATCACAAGCATAAACAACAGCTAACAGTTCCTTTTCCGTGGTGGTATAATTTGCTTGAGCGGGGTCGAGAGTTTTGCTGGCATAGTATATGACCCGAAAAATCTTCTCCCGCTTTTGGCCCAATGCAGCTCCCACCGCCATGTTGCTCGCATCACACATAACCTCGAATGGTTGTGACCAGTCAGGTGTAATCAGTATTGGAGCCGTGATCAATGCCTTCTTCAGAGTCTCAAAAGCCTGTATGCATGCATCATCGAAAACAAAGGAAGTCTCTTTTTCTAACAAACGAGATAAAGGTTTAGCTATCTTAGAGAAATCTTTTATGAACCTTCTATAAAACCCCGCATGTCCTAAAAAGCTTCTAACCCCTTTTTCATTCATAGGAGACGGTAATCTCTCTATTGCCACTACCTTAGCCCTATCGACTTCTAATCCTTGTGCGGAAATTTTATGTCCTAAGACTATCCCATCTTTTACCATGAAATGACACTTTTCCCAGTTAAGGACTAGATTGGTTTCTTCACACCTGTTAAGCACCTGAGCTAAGTTATCTAGACAATTATCGAAAGACAAACCAAATACAGAGAAATCATCCATAAAAACCTCCATAATATTTTCTATCAAACCCCCAAAGATTGCCATCATACACCTTTGAAACGTAGCAGGGGCATTACAGAGCCCAAATGGCATTCTACGAAAAGCAAAGACACCATAAGGACACACAAAAGCAGTTTTTTCTTGGTCCTCCGGGGCAATTACAATCTGATTGTACCCAGAATAACCATCAAGAAAACAATAATACTCATATCCTGCTAACCTATCAAGCATTTGATCTAGAAAGGGAAGGGGAAAATGGTCTTTACGAGTGGCTGCATTAAGTTTCCTATAGTCTATACATACACGCCAGCCCGTGATTACCCTAGGGGCTATGACCTCATCAAGATCACCCTTAACTACAGTCATCCCCCCCTTCTTTGGCACAACCTGCGTTGGACTTACCCACTTACTATCAGAAATAGGAAAAACGATCCCAGCGTCTAATCACTTAAGTACTTCTTTCCTAACTACTTCTTGCATCATTGGGTTAAGCCTACGTTGGTTTTGAACAGAGGGTTTATACTCATCTTCCATCAAAATCTTATGCATGCAAATCGTAGGACTAATTCCTTTCAAGTCAGCTATTGACCATCCTATAGCAGATTTATACTTCCTCAATACACGCAACAGCTTATCAGTTTCAACATCAGTAAGGGAAGAGGAGATTATTACCGGATATTTGAGCTCATTATCTAGAAATTCATACCGCAGATGATCAGGCAATGGTTTTAGCTCCGGACATCCATCGCCCCCTTTTTGCTCTTCTTCAACCGCCTTCTTGTTTATGTTTCCTTGAGTCGAACTCCCTTTAGGGGCATCCTGCAAGGCATTCAATGCACTAACACTTTCGGCAAGATCAAGGTCAGTAGGGTCATGGAGATTAACATTATAAATAGAATTTGTAATGCATGTTTCAAGGGGATCACTATCACTTGGGGAGGTTAGTTTCCTATAAAATGCAGCTTCAATTGTACGAACAACACTACATGTTTCTATTTGAGATTCATCCTCCCTATCATGATGTTGTAGAGCTTTATAGATTGAAAAAGTAACTTGCTCTTTATCTACCCTTAATGTTAACTCTCCTTGTTGGACATCTATCAACGCTTTTCCCGTTGCTAGAAACGGGCGACCTAAAATCAAAGGGACATCTTTATCTTCTACCATATCTAAAACCACAAAATCCACAGGTATTATAAATTTCCCAACTTTTAACAACACATCCTCTACAATCCCTTTTGGCCAAGTCATAGGCCGATCAGCCATTTGTAAAGAAATTGTAGTGGCTTTCAAAGTACCTGGACTCAATTTTTCAAAAATAGATAATGGCATCAAGTTAATACTAGCCCCCAAATCACACAGTGCCTTATCAAATGTAATAGTACCTATTTGACATGCAATAGCAAAACTACCTGGATCTTTTCGCTTGAGCGGTAGCTTCCTTTGGATCACAGCACTGCATTCTTCAGTCAGGTTGACTGTCTCGTATTCTTCCCACTTCTTCTTCTTTGAGATCACTTCCTTCAGAAATTTAGCGTAGTTCGGCATCTGCTGCAGTGCTTCAACGAAAGGGATGTTAATTTGGATCCTCTTCAGCACATCCAAGAACTTCGCGAACTGCTCATCGATCTTCTTCTTCCTTAAGGCTTGTGGGAATGGGACAGCCGGGACATAAGATGGGATGTCTGCTTTGATTTCCTGGCCTTCGCTTTGCTTTACTGCTTTCTTCTTGCCCGATTGCTCGTGTTTCTCTTCCATTTGTTCTTTCTCCACCACTTTATCTGCATCAACCGGCAGCTGGGGTCCCTCGTACTCAGTACCACTCCTCAACTGAATGGCTTGGCATTGCTCTCTTGGGTTCACCACCATATCACTCGGAAATTGGCCCTGCTTGTGTTGGGCCTCGACAATCTTGATCAACTGGCTCATATTGGAAGACAGCTCCCCAATACTTACTTGAGTTTGCACCATCGTATTTTCTAACCTCTTGATGTCTGCCCCTTGCCCAGTTATATGTTTGTTTAGCTCAATAAATTTTCCTTCTACTTTCTTCTTCAATTGAGCTAACTTCTCATCATACTTGTCAAACTGTGATTGGGCAATCTCTTCTTGTGATGGCTTCTTACCGTCATGTATCATACCGTTTGTAACAGCAAACCCAGGTGGTGGATTGAGTGTGTTCTTCGAATTCCCATATGAGAAGTTTTGTTGATTCCGATTTTGTGGGTACTGATTGTACCTAGGCTGGTTGTTTTGGAAGTTGTTGAAGTTCCTTTGGTTTAGAAAATTAACTTCTTCAACTTCTTCTTGACCCCCTGTTTGTTGTGCTAACGTCAGACTAGTTAGCATATTGACTTGACTCGTCAGGGCTGTCAGCTGTGATGTGAGTTTGTCCAGCGGCTCATTGCTGACCGTCTCCACTTCCATAACATTCACCACGCTCCGTGGCTGGTTTCTCTCGTTTGGCCACTGATAACTTGTTCTAGCCATAGCATCCAAAATCGAGAATGCTATCTTTACCGATGCCTCCATCAAGCTACCACCTGCAGCTGCGTCCACTTGGTTTCTGGTCGGAGCGAGTAACTTACATATTTGCTGCTTTTTCGTAAACCCATGTTGAGGGCAACTCCGGATAAGATCCCGGAATCGCTCCCAAGCTTCTCCAAACGGTTCTTGATCCAGCTGTTTGAACTGATTAATTTGATTCTGCAAGTCGAGCATCTTGCTCGGTGGAAAGTACTTCAATAGGAACGAAGTGCTCAACTCTTCCCAGCTGATGATATCCTCCAAGGAGTTGAACCATTGGAGGGCTCTATCCTTCAACGAAAAAGGAAACAATCGCAACTTAACCTGCTCGTGTGGCACATGGTTTATTTTGATTGTGTCCGCCAATCTGCGGAACTTTATCAGGTGAGCGTTCGGATCCTCCATTGCACTTCCTCCATATTGGTTCTGCTGCACTATGTTGATCAGTGCAGGCTTCAGCTCGAAACTATTGGCATTCAGAGGCGGGGGTCGTACTCCTCCTGACTGTTGATTAGGATTCGGCCTTAAACAGTCACTAATAGGTGTATTGTCTTCTTCTCCCGCATCTGGCTCTATTGGAATCTGTCCGTGCTGTTGTGGCAACTGTTGCTGCTGTACAGGTATCTGCTGCTGTATAGTAGTGACGCGATCGTCCAATCGTGTTAAGGCTGTTAGCACTCTATTTAATGCTTCATCATTCGGTTGCTGCGGTGGGTTCTCCATCTCAGACCTTCTATTGCGGTGTCTACGAGCTGTCGCTTCAATCTCTGGATCGAAAGGAAGAAGAGTCTCTTTTCCTTTTGATCTGGTGTGCATGCGATGCCTGATAACACCAAAAACAACAAATACCGTGTAATACAAAAATTAACAAAAATTAAAAAAACGAAAATTAAAATTAAAATTACGAAAAACAAATAAAATCTAGTCTAGTTTCCTCCTATTTTTCAAGGTAAAAACTAAGCGCTAAATCCTATTCCCTGGCAACGACGCCAAAAACTTGACACGTCGGTTTCTAACCTAGTGTTCCGCAAGTGTACGGATGTAGGTGTAGTACTTTTGTCAAGGTCGATCCCACAAGGAATAGGGTCTTTAGGTAGTTTGATACCTCACTATTCTAGGATTATCCTAACTAGACACTAATTCAGAGAAGATTAATTTTACTAACTAAAATACTTAATTAACTCTAAATGCGAACTTGAATAAATACGAATAATTAACAATCAAAGGAAAACAGCATCCTAGGGTATCGATTTCAGAATATTTATTCCAATGATGATTAAGATTAACTTATTGATTTTAACCGATCTAATGTTTATTAAGCGGCGCAATATTAACCTAACCCTCCTCTCGAAGTAATTAGATCGTTGATTAACTAAGACAATTACCCTCTCGAGTCAATTAATCCTAGCAACTCCAAACAGCTCATAAACCTATGCCTACACAGTCATAGACAACTGCGCTCTATATCGTACGTCTAATAACAAACCCCTTCTCTCGAAGCGGATTTGTTAAACGAATTTACTAAACCTAGATGGCCAGTCCAAATTTAGTTGTTAAAACAGATATAAACATAAACATATCAAAGAACGGAATTCAATAAGTAAAACCATAAATCAAAACATTGTTATAAATAATTCCTACTTTCTAACCCTAGGACACGAATAGCTTAGCTACTCATGCCTAGGCTCAATTCAATACAATGATTAAGATAAAACATTCTAAAGAATTAAACTAGGAAAAATTGCTAAACCCGAGTATCTCGTCCCGTTGCTCGAATCTCCGTCGTCGTCCAAGTCGTCTCGTGCCTCAAACTCGAATAATATGTGTCTATCTTTCTTTTGAGAGCACTTGAATCCTTTTTATATGATTAGATAATCCCTCTTGAATTAAGAAATTAAATCTTCACTTAAAACCGGATATTAACAATCGACAGCCCTTTTGACACGACCGTGTTGCTTAAAATGACACGGCCGTGTTGCTTGCAATTTTCACTTTTCCAGCAACAATTTGACACGGCCGTGTTGCTTTGTGACACGGCCGGGTTCCATTCCAGAACCAACAGCGTGTTTCAAGACACTTTTGACACGGCCGTGTTGCTTTGTGACACGGCCGTGTTCCATTCCAGAATCAACAGGACGTTGCAGGACACTTTTGACACGGCCTTGTTGCTTTGTGACGCGGCCGTGTCGGTTCTGGCCTCCTTTTGCTCCTGGACCGGTTCAACCCGGTTTGGACCGGTTCTTGGACAATTCGGACCGGTTTGGATCGGTTCTTAGACGGTTCAGACCGGTTCTCACTGATTTTCACTTCTTTGGGTCGATTTTTACTCTGTTTCAACTTGTTTTCTTGTCCGGTAGTCGTAAATCACAACTTTTTAGCCTGAAAATGCCCAAAATACATTAAAACAAGTCAAGCACGTCAATTGATCACTTATATCATATTTCATACAATTTCCAACCATTTATGCATATAATTCCTATCAAATAATACCATACATCGACCTAATTACATGCAAAATCAACGTGCATCACAAAGCAATTAACTTTTTCAATCTTTAACTATTAAATTTACTTCATTCACACTAAATATTTCAAGGAGAACCCTAACATATTAGACATTAACGGGTCTTGAATCTAAATGCATGCAAAAATCCTATGACTATCGTGGATCTATCCAGAATGTTGTCCAAATTGGGAGAAACGCGAGGACATGTGGCAGGGGACAACTGCTCTTGGGGATGAAGCCTTTTCATCCGGAGCGGGTCTTCATGCAGGGAACCAAAATGGTGGTGGGGCACCGAAGAGGGCTAACTACAACGCGTTCAACTTTATGGGTCCCTGATAGGCTCTAATCCTAACCCTTAATTATCACAAGTGTATGGGTGTAGGTGTATATTTTAGCGGAAGTAAGGTCGATCCACAGAGAATAAGTTTACGTAGTTTGATACCATAATTATCTAGGATTAGCCTAACTAGACACTGGAAATTTGGAAAGATTGATTAGTTACTAAACTATATTGCATAAAAACTATTAAATGAATTAATTAACAAAAAGATATTTCCAATCAAAGATAATGTATCCTAGGGCGTCGATTTCAGGAATTACTCTAATGAATGATTAATTTCTAACTTATAACCTTTTAAACCAGTTTTAATATCTATTAGGCCGCACTTAATTAACTTAACTCTTCTCTTGAAGCGACTAAATCGTAGATTGAGTACAACAATTACTCTCTCAAGTCAATTAATCCTAACAACTCCTAAAAGCCCCTTAACCCTTGCCTACACAGTCATAAACAACTACGTTATACGTCGTACGTCTATTAACAACTCCCCCTTTCTCAAAGAGGAATTGTTAAACGATTAGACTAAGCTTAATTGACCAGATTATGCTCAATCATAAAATAGGAACAAACACATAGATAGATAACAAAAACTGGACTTTACAAATTAAAAGATTAAATCAAACGTTGTTGTAAAACCCTACTCTCTAACCCTAGGACATGAGTAGTTAGCTTACTCATGCCTAGTATCAAATCAATACAAGAATTTAAAGAAAACATTTTAATGAAATTAAAAACTAGACAAGAAATAATTAAACGCGAGTAGTCGGCTCTTCGATCTTCGTCTCGTCTTGCTCGTCAATCCTTGCTCTCACGGCTTCTACTGCAATCTCCCTAACTTAAAAAGTATGGGTGTTTCTTACAAAATAATGTAGTGTCCAAAATACCCTTCTATTATACATTATTTATGAGGAAATGTGCAAGGACAACTACGTAATTTACTATATTTTTAATATGTATTTATTGCAAAAATTTAATAATATCACCCCCTAAGTTTTATGTTGCTTATTTGTATTGTTTTTAAATCTAAACCTTCTAATCAAATGCAGTAAGTTTATATTTTATTTTTTAGATATGGAATTAATTAAACTTGTGTAATGTAGTATAAAATTTATAATTTATTAAATTTTCATAATATATATTTAGCTTTAATGCATTGTCTGACATGAATTTTTTTAAAAAAAATTATATGTAAATTCTATATATCATGTGGAGTAAATTGGAAGAAAACTACAATAAGATCATGGATATAACTTTTAGGATATATTACAAGGTACTTCTAATATAATATTTCCTGACGGAAAAACATATGCTTACGATGCAAAGAAAAAATATCATGCATTATGTTTTTATGCTAAATAATAAAAATTAGTTTTAAGATAAGCAGCTGGTCAAACATTCGTAAAAATTAGAATAAGAGAATTATTATCTAAAATTTGTATTCCTATCAAATGACCATTTTATCCAATGACATTTCACGCCGTATATTTTAGTATTATTTCAATTTTAATTTTTAGCATATCTTTTTTTATCACATATATAATATATCGGTAAAAAATGTGAATATGAATAATCATGTAGAAAAAAATTAAAAAGGTTGTACGTGATTTACAAACTAATTTAAAATCACATAATATCTTTTACAAAGTAATGAGAATAAATTATAGAGTTATCTTAGAAAGTAAATATTTTATATATATATACATATATATATATATATAAGAGTACTCTTCAGCCCGTTATTCATAACTATATTTCATTACTAATTTAAATAATTTTTTGTAACATATTCCCTGGATCAAAATATATTATTTATCTGTGCAAATAATGCATGACTTATTTACATACCCAATCTTTGTTTATATTTCTAAAAGTGAAATTTCAAACTCAAGTGAGAATATTCTTGATGTATATTTTTTTATAATAAGTACTCCCTCCGTCCCAGTTAACTTGTCACAGTTGATCGGAAATGGATGTTAAGAAAAAAACAAATTTTGCTTTTTCTTTGACTCTTTTAAAGGTGGAGATTGAGCGTGGAGATTTTGAGGGTGGAGATTGTGAGAGAAATTTCATTTTTAAGGGCGTGCAAAGTTAAGTGGGACTGATCGAAATGAAAAGTGTAACAAGTTAGCTGGGACGGAGGGAGTAATATATATTGGTAACTAAGTTCTACTTATCTACTTCCTCTTAACATGTGAATAGGAATTGTTAACAATAAATTAGTCAAAAGTTAGTTCAAATGACTAGCTAACTCTTGTTAACATAATTGGTTTTACTTAGAGAGGAAGTTAGAAGTTCTAAATCTTCCCTAATTATACCTTTTTAATTTCTACAAAGCTCAAAATTTAGAAGAGATAATAAATTTAGAAAATAAAGTAATTTAGCTCGATCTTTATGAAGCTTCTTTATTGACTCATGATAAAGCAATGCGTACATATATTTTCATTTGATATACAACTCAATAATAAAGTTAACTAACACTATCTATAATTATTAATATATAATTACTTGAAAAGTATTAGTTCACGATTTCAAGTAACATATATTTGAAAAAAGAAAGAGATATAATTCACATTCTCACGTATAAATATTTGGTAATATATATTTTGCATTACAAGAATGAGATAATTTGAAATATATATATATATATATTTGATATATATTTTGCATTTACATTAAATAACCTTCAGTTTAAAGGTGATGTGGTACAACTTATATGATTGTTAATGAGATAATTTGAAATATATATATATATATATATATATATATATATATATATAAATTTATGGCTCTTCAAAATTATATTTTTTTATTTTTCTTATTCAAAATCATTGAAAGAAACAATGATTGTATACATGAAGTAAGCATATGTGCGATCATTTTATCCTTATACATATCAAAATATATACTTTTAACAAAAGTAAAACAAAACAAAACAAAAAAATAAAGCAAAAAAGACTAACATATACTCCTCCATCCCCCAAAAAGGGTTATTTTTGAGAGAAGTATAACTTTTTAATATTTTTGTCAATTAGATGAATGTACTACTTTCTATAACTGTGAACTTTGATTAGTTCGAATTTATATTCTTTTACCAACTCATTCAATAATATTGACTTATTTATAAAATTATAATTTTAATATATACATTGACTAATAGAACAATACATGGACATCTTGAAAACTGGACTGTTTTTTCAAGACACTCCACAAATTTTAATATTTTTTAAAAAAAAATTATGGAACAAATGAGGTTATTATAAACAATATCATTGTTGTTTCACTTTTGTTAAAAAAATCTCTTTGAATTTAATTTTCACTTACTGTATTTCTGTTTATTAAAATCAAGCATTTAAAGTATTCAATCATATTATACAACACATTGGTACAAGATCCATATATATTAAGGAGTATATATTTTTAATCATTAGAAACCTATGGAATAAAAAGTATTTTTTATCCTGACATATATACTATATAATTTTATAAAATTATTTAAAGTAAAAAAATTATTAATAATTTTGAATTAATTATATATACACGTGCAACACACGTGTCTCTAACTAGTGTATATAAAAGTATGAGATCCTCCTTCAAAACTCGAGCTTGAACCTGTATTTATAAGTTGGGGATGAAATCCTCAAGAGATTAGGATCAAAATCCTATTAAAAATCAGATTCATTTAGGAACATAATTTGGCGCGACCACGTTCACAGCTTCCAACTCTTTAACCAGGCTTCTTTTGGCGCGGCCGCGTTACCTTTCAGCGCGGTCGCGTCAACCTTCCATAAACTGCACAATTTAGGCCCATTTTGACGCGGCCGCGTCCAATCTTGGTGCTGTAGCGTTGATTCTTCAACAGTTTGGGCTTTGACTGTTTGCCTAATGTGGCTCATTTTGTACTTTCTTCGACTTGTTTCTTTATGTAACCTCGTAATATCATCTTTTTAGCCTAAAAAATATTAAAACTCTACAAAAAATGAATAGACGTCAAATGACCCAATATATCAAATACGAACAATTCTCGACCATTTATGCATACAAATGTTACAAAATAGACACTTAAATCGACCTCAATGCATGCATACACAATCTGTATCAAAATCCCCCAAACTTAAATTGTTGTTCGTCCCCAACAATAAATGAAGTAAATAATTCAAGACCACAAGCAACAAAGTGTAATTGAGCATATGTGATAACGCAAAAATCAACTACTTTCGAGACTTTAAACTTTCGAACTATTCAATCCTCACCGGGTAAGTGTTTCGCTCATCTCTCAAGTGTTTAGGTTAAGACATATTCTCGCTCAAATTAGACTATATACACCGCCTACCATATGCTTGCCAATTGTCTAAACTAGACATCGTACTTGACACGCGTGACAAATAATCAAATAGGTCTTCATTTGGTTGTAATGTGGGCTTAAGGCAAGGTAGGATAATTTTTGGATAAAGGTGACTATTTATTGGACTAATCAAGTTATTTCCTAACCCACCTATCCCTCAATACAATCACTCATTCCCATTCTCCAAATCTCATAATCACTCTGCAAAGTGACTTCTTCACCTTCAAAAGTCCTTACAACTTAAGTGCTTTTCTTTTGTTCGGGTACCACAACTTGGGACTACCCGATTTTTTCAATCAATGAGTCATCAAGCACTTTTCTATTCCTAAGCTCTCCTCAGATAAAAACAGTAAACCATATATTAGGAGAAGTCGAACTTTCTCAAGTTTTTGCCTATACACGTATATTCCTTTCACCCTTTTATTTTATCCATGACTTCACCCACTTATTCCCGAAATTTCCCAAACTACTTTACAACCCACCTCCCTCTTACTCAATTAGTCCAAATCAAGGCCAAAGGCTAAAATTGAAGGGTGTTCGACTTGTAATGTATGGCGATCAAATAAAAAGCTAAAAGTTCAAGTGGGCTAACTAAGGATAATTTTTCAAATTTTTGGTAAAAAGGATCATTTTGGAGGCTCAAACATAGGTTAAAATCAAGAATTGCCTAAATCATTTTCTAAGTCACGACATGCACTTGACATATTCTCAGTAAAGTCCCAAGGCAAGTTCTAGACACTAATGCATATATCAATAAAAAATCACACCGAAAGAATTTATATTACTCCTAAAGTAGGAGTGCAATTAGGCCAAAATCTCACAGGGTTCAAGCTCAATTTCGTCGCAAATTACCTCTCATGCTCTACTATGTGCCAATTTTGAAATATTTTATTCAAAATCACCTCACCATCAACACATCATCATCTATCATTTCCCCTAAATTCCTCTTTTTTTTCCACGACTTAAATGACTAGTACTCAGGTTTATTACTTCTATACTCCAACAACAAAAATAAATAAAGCCTAAAACAAAACTATGACCAATATGACCACCAATTCAAAGAACACAGATGGGCTCACAGACCCAATGACTCCACTATAGAAATACCGATACGCAGTGAGCAAACAAGCTCATCAAAACACAAATCAAGTAAATAAACAAGCAAAGGAGACAAAGCAAGCAAATAACATGCAACAAATGTAAATAGCTGCCAAGTCGTCCTACTATTCACCCCCTCCCCCATCCTTGGTCGAAGGCCAAGTTTGTGGGAAAAGAGTGGTGCATCTTGGTGCTCAACTCACAAATCATTGCAGCGGCTGTGGTGGTTGAAAACCATGTTGGCTCGAAAATTGGGCCAACGCATCCCAACGGTCATCTTGCTGTTGTCTCCAAGCTCGAGCTTCATTTCCTTGTGCTATGAACGTGTTCAACAAGGGATTAATTGCTTGCATCGCTTCTCGACTCTCTGTACGATGCCTCTCAAAACTAGTGATAAGGGCAATGACTTCAGCTTGAAAGGAAGTGATCATGCCCTCAACATCTTCATTTCTCTCTGAAGATGATGCAACGGCAGTGGCTGCTCTCTTTTTCCTCGATGGACGAGGAACGTGACTGCTTCCTTTGGCTATTTTGCCTGGCTGAAATATCGGTGCATCCGGCATTTGGGACCTCTCCATATGTTCTTCGGAAGATATGGCAAGGTTTAGAGTATCTTCAAGGCTCAGAATTGCAGTAGCCTCGAGATAGGGGAATCGGAAATAGTGCCCCACATTTTGGAACACATATAGGATCTTTCGATCCTCTCCCAGAACAACAACTTGCATACTCTCCGGTAGCTCCCATGTGAAATAGATTTCTCCCTTCACTGGTACCATATTGACAAGTGGAATAGCAAAGTAGTCAGCGATCGATGTGATAATACCTCCGATTGTGATATTGTCCTTTTTCTTTTTGATGACGTTGAAAAATTGCTCCGCCAAAATTACCACATTATCAAGTTTGTGGTTATGGAGTATGTTCCACATCATGAGGAGTTCATTCTGTCGTAATGCACCAATCTCCTTTCTAGCAAACATTGTATGGGCCAACATCTTCTGTAAGTATCTTATCGCTAGGTTCCGGGTCCATTGCATTATTCGAAACATAAGCTTGAGGGGGCACTATCGGAGGAGCTGCTGTCAACCGCCCCCAAAAATTGTTAGGGTTAACAACCTTTGGCGGATCACTTTCGGTTGGTGTCGGGAAGTCGAATATTTCACCAATCTCCGCAAATGTCAACTCCTGCTGATTACCCATCATCTGAAAAATGATTTTGTTCGGTTGCTTTTGCTCGGACTGGCTGGCTACTATGTTTTCAAAAGTGCTTAAGATTTCAATTGTAAGCTCGTATGTATGCTCAACTTTCATAAACTCCTCAAATCCTACAACCGTGAGCAATGCCTGTATTCTCATGTATCCCCATAGCCCTCGTTAGCTTATGACTTGAGAATCGAGTAGGCATTATTGTGCACCGACAAAGTATGTCAAACATTTGTCGATGCTTGACTCTCTCTAGTGCAAAACCGAATAGGATTCGACTATCGTTTGGGTCTATCACCACCCTTTATGGGTCCCAAACAGAGGCTTCTTCAACTACCTTTCGCTTCTCCTTGCCTTTGCTAGTACTAGCCTTTCAAGAAGTCATCTTGGTGAACCTGATGCGGCTATTTTAATCCACTTTGAGAATTGACGTGACCGTGTCGTATGCTGGACGCGACTGCATTTAACCATCCTGACTTGAAGTTTCTGGGTCAAAGACCAATGTTTGTGGGAAAAGATTGGTACGCCTTGGTGCTAACTTACAGACTATGGCTCAAGTGGTAGTTGGAAGCTATGTTTGCTCCAATGTTTGGCCCATCTGGATGATAGAGTAAAAAATCTACAGCAGCAACAGCCACCACCACAGCGGCGGAGACACCTCAGATTGTACAAGATGATGTAGACGAGGACATCACGCCCATGTGATTGTCTTCATCCCATGCCCAATTAGCCGGTTGGAGGAGTGCAACCACCGCCATTAAATGCCAATAGCTTCGAGTTGAAGCTAGCGCTGATAAATATTGTGCAACAGAACTAGTTTAGTGGTACTGCTCTGGAAGACCCGAATGTGCATCTGAATAAGTTCCGCAAGTTGGCCGAAACAATCAAGATAAATTATGTGCCACATGAGCAAGTAAAAATGAGATTATTCCCGTTCTCACTGAAGGACAAAGCACTCCAATGGTACAATTCGCTAGATGATGTCACTGAATGGGAGGACTTAAGCACGACAATTCTATTGAAGTACTTTTGCTTTCCCATCTTTTGGAGGCTGTTATTGCATTTTTTCTTCTCCTTTGGATCCTCCGTTTGAGCATCAAATCGTCGTGCTTTTTGAGTCCTACCCCTCTTTCTCTTTCCAAAGTTAGGTGGCAGGGGTGGGATGTAACCGGTCTTGTTCCATAACTCTTCACCATTCATTGGCATAATCGCATGCGAATAAACTGCAATGTATGTCTCAACACCTGTAGTATGTGTGCACGTAGTCTTCTGGGTCTTTCCCGGCTGCATTAATTGCACTGATGGCATGCTTGCAAGGAATTCCGCAAACGTCCCACTTTCGACAATCACATGTCCTCTGAAACAGGTCAACTGCATATCTTGATCCATCGGAGCATGAAATCTCAAAATTAAACTCGTTCGACCTGATAGGAATGCAGTCAGCTGAGTTTTCTAAATTATGTGACAATATTTGATTCTTGGACAAATCAGCCTGCCCTCCCATTTTCGTTCACATCTGTCACGATTCTTTTGCAACCGTGACATCATGTACTCTCTAATCCACTCCAGCATTGTTATAATGCTTTTTTCACCAGCGTCTAGGAGGCAACTGTTCCATTGCTCGCACATGTTGTTCACTAGCGTGTCACATTTCCCAAAACTGTTAAAATGGGACCTTGACCACTGCGACGGGTGTCTGTCGGCTAACCACTCCACACACCTCGGATCTAATTCACCCAATTGAGCCATAGCTCTGGTAAAGTCTGGTATGGTTGTGGCTTTTGCAGCCTTCCACAACAGCCGCTTGAAATTGTTGCCCCAGAAGCCATTTCTCTTCATGTTCCTATGAAGATGGCGAACACAAAACCGATTTTCCACATTAGGTAACACTTTATTAAATGCACCTATCAAACCTTTTTGTTTGTCAGACATGAATGCGTAGACGTCTTCCCTCTCACCCATTAGATCTTCCTTCAGTAATGTTAAAAACCACTCCCAACTGTCTTTGTTTTCTACCCCGACCACCGCATATGCCAATGGATATGGGTTATTGTTCGGATCCATTGATACAGCGGTAAGTAAGACTCCTGTTGTGGACCCTCTAAGATGGCAGCCGTCAACCCCTATCCATGGCCTACAACCCGATTTGAATCCCTTTTTCAAAGCATCCAAACACACGTAGAACCGCTTGAATTTATTGCCTTGCGGTGTCGTGTCAACCTGAAGTATAATGGTCGAACCAACTTGTTTCTTTCTTAATGTCTCTGCATAGTCCCAAAGCTTCCCATACTGCTCCGTACTATCACCTTCAATCAATTTAAGAGCTTTCTGTTTGGCCCTATACGCCTAGAAAGGTGATACATACACACCCAACTTCTCAATTGCTTCCTTCCTAAAACCTCTAACACTTCTCTTAGGGTCAATTCTGAACTCCTTTTCATATCTCTGCACAAGCCATCTCGAGTTTGCGTTATCGACTACATACTGCCTCACGCAAGAATGTGCCAAATCAATCTCTCTAATCTGAAAACCGCCCTCATCCCTAACTTTAAGGGCATTGATATGCCACCCACACCCTTCGGTTTTGCATCTCGCGTAAATACGTCTTCCATCATTCTTGGTGAATTTAGTTGAGTGACCGTTTTCTACAGCATAACTGGCCACAACAGTCTTGAATAGCTTCTTGGAGCTGAAAATTTGTTCTAGTCTGAACTCGGGATCCATGGCATTCGACTCTCTAAAGATAATAGTATCTCGCACATGGGAGTCACTTTCTTCTTCATCTGAAGCAACGCTCTCGAAATCAGACTCGTTGCTCTGAGGACCATCGTCTCCGTCAGTTGAATCTTGATCTGTCTCGTCGTTAACCTGTGCTCTAATCTTCGCGCCAACCCATTCAACGTCGAGATCAATATTCTCGTCGAATATGATATCATCTAGCAGCTCGTCACAACTGTCATCTTTGCACTCAAAGTCCTCATCTCCAGAATCTGTTTCATCCAAGTCAATTGGATCTGTTTTTTCATTCCCTCTTCCAACATATGGCACAATCTGCAGATCTGTCTCACAAACATCGGTCTTATTACTGTCGATTGTGGCACCAACGTTCATGATTCGTTCATCGACTAACCTATCAGTTGTTACCCCATCAGATTTTACCACATCACTAGCCTTCGCATCATCATCTATCCACACAACCTCACCTTCACACTCTTCATCCAATGCAGGTAAGGCTGTTTTTTTGGCATCCAATATCAGGGTAAATTCCCTGTTTTTAGCATCCAACACTAGCATCCAAATATCAAACTCACAATCGATTCTCTTCAAGCCACCACCATCTTCAACCTTGTAAAACTTCTTCTCCTCTAAATATCCCAATTGTTCACATAACCCCTCAAGATACACCAAGCTCAACTTTCTCTTATTAACAAAATCAAAGGCACTGACAGTCCCCTCAATCTACACTAACTTATCCACATCGTTACCACCATCCCCCCGTGTTTCAGCCTCATTGTATAGAAATACTCGATACCACCTGCAACGTATAACAGTCTATTTCAGCAACATATTTCTACGATTCAGTTTGAAATAGGAAAGAAAAAAAAATGCAGAACCTAAACCCCATATGAACAGAAACAGGGGAACATTTATGGTGGGGACCTAACTTTGACAACTCATAAGAAAAGGAGGGCAAATGGACAAATACATCAACACTTGCCACCACCCAACAAGAGCATTAGAATATAGCAGTACACGACAAGAACTTTCACGAGGGACCACTCACTGGCCCATCAACTCCAATAAAAAACACAGCTAAACCCTACATTATGTCTCCCATGTGCAATGACAGCAACACAACCACTAAACAAGAGTAAACAACAATTATAAACAACAAAATAGAGGTATAAAAGGTGCTTACGGTAATTTGGTGGAGGAAAACCCAAATGACATTTCCGTCGCAACATCATCGCGACTCCTTCTTCACCCTTCGGAACTGCTTGTGGTTTCGCTCAATCGCGTATTGGAAGATTTGGTCGCGATTTGGGGTTCAATTGATTTGGGGGAAGATGGTTAAAGTTTAGGGTTCAGTTGATTTGGGGAAGATATCAAAATCTGGTGCGTTTGGGTGAGATGAAATCAGAAAAATATTATTATTACATCATCTAACGGGCACGTGATATGCACGTGTACAATTATGTTAATTATTAACGGTTTGGGACTGAATATGCAAAAATGTGGGACTAAAAATGCTTGAATTTTTTTTTTGGGACTGAAAGTGAAACCATTGGGACCAAAATGCAACAGAGGCGTGTCCTGTGGGACCAAAAGTGCAAATTTCTCTAGTTAAATCTAAAAAATCACTGTTTACTGGAAAAGATAGGAAAAACACCCAACTAAAGATTTAAATTAGCGAGATTTTACTCGCTCATAAACCAAATACTATTTTGTTTTCTACCATTCATAAGTTCTTGAGAATTTTCTTTGGGTAACTAGAGCAAAAATTGTTAGGCGGCTTAAGAAAGACACCGAAAACCATAGTTTATTATTTAGTTAGCAGAGAACAGACTCTATGTAAGCAAAATGATCGACTCCATGGGATTTAGTTTTAGTGAAGAATCTATTTATAGGGATCCGATCATCTACTTTCTCAAATCCATCTCGCCGAGTAATCTTGAGTCTTGGATTTCGACACCAACTACCCGTAAAAGGACCCCTTGAGCCCTATGTATTGTAGATACTATATAACTCATGGGTCAGTAATTCCGCCGAAGGATCTTCTACACTCCGATCCTTCTTTTCTGGGTCATCTTGAGCAGTGTGTTGTTAGTGTGAGGAGAGGTGATTGTAGAGGAATAACCTGGAACATGGATAGTTTAGGAAAGAAAATTTGTCAACCGTATGAGCAAGTGTTGAATAGTACATGAGAACTGAATTATCGGCGTGCAGATTACAAAGTGGATAGACAGATAAAATGAACCCTGAGGAATAACTATGCGCTGGTATTGGCCAAGCAGCGCAATCTTCATTCCACTGTTATAGGTATACTTCTAAATTTTTTGGACGTGTTATTAGAAGGTTAATCAGACGTTGAGTTACTCCATGCACTTCTAAGAATTTGCAGTATATGTAGATAGTTAGACATACATACAGAGAAGGAACCAAAAGTTCGGTTTATTTGTAGTTCCTAACCAATTTCACATATATCTGTATATATAGAATTTTGATATGATGAAATACCTACGGTCAGCACATGTTCATGTGCCCATTATTTAGCATAATTAAAAAGTCGCTGTATGGGCAGGTGCTCACAAGCTTGTATCAACATCTTACATGTTCCTTTGACACCGACACACCCATTAACGACTTATAAACGACATACATCTTACGCGTAATTTATCTATTTTTTTGGGAAACAACGTAATTACGGGAAATTCGAAAACAGCACAATTATAAGCAATTTTCAAGAACACACATTACCATCTACGTCAGCTACATATACGTTAGCCTCGAAGGCGTTTTAGTCCTTCTGCCAATTCATGAAGTACAAGCGCAAAGCTGTAACCACCCCCCTTGTAGGCAAGCCACCAATTTACTAGAACTAGACCTTTACTTGTGCGATGCACGAGCTTTTGTGAGATATTGGTTATGACAATATTTTGTGTTTTATACTGGAAATTTCTTTTGGTAATGTTCGAGTTTTCCTAGTTTTATTTAGAGGAAAAAGAAAATGTGAGATTTTTCAATAACCTTAGTTTTTCGAATATGTTATAATTTCGTCTAAGAATGATGTTCTTAATGATAGATAACACTTTTCTATAAATTTCTTCCAATAATATTTCATCATTTCTCCCAATAATGTTACATTATCTGTGTATAATAGTGGACAATGACATAGGTCAAGAGGAATGCTAAGAACAGTTATAATCCAAGCTTGTACAAAAATTGCTAGAATAACACTACTTGTTCCTAAAGTACAATTCCCTACTAAAAAAGGACATATCCATAATAAACTTTAGCATATATCTATTTTTTTAAACTTCATATTACTATCAACATTTTGAAATGAGTTTTACTTCTGATTCCAGAGCCAGACATGATCCATCTTCCCTTCTTCATTTTGAGTATTGCATAAGCTGGATGTCAATGAAGAGACTTTTTTCTCTTTTTATCACGTCCTTGATACCAAATACTCCCTGTTGTGATGCTAAATAACACCACAAACTCAACAAACGAAACTATTTAGGGCATCGCCATCAAAGAGTTGATTGTTGATGCCTAGAAAATACTTTTCTAAACTAAATATGCATAAAGATGAATTAGCAACATAGAAATTGTAGAAAAAACTCCTCTTAAGTTTCCTTCCAAATTTCAACTACATCATTAGAAAACAAAGCTCCCCTTCTCCCATACCATTAAGCCAACTAAGTGCGACTCAGATCACTTCTGCAATAAGTCCTTATATCTAAGACTCTACTTAAAACTCACTGTATCTTCAACGCGTCTACATACACGCATACATAATGTCTCTACTTATTTCTTTATGTAACTTGGCTATACAATACAATTCCATATTCTTCAAGGTATAATCTTCCTTATTTTTAAAAGTAAAATCTTTGAAAAGTCAACTGTTTATGTGTTTTTTTCTCCTTTTTTTGATTTTTTTTAATCATCTATTAATATTTATGTGTATATGTGCGTTAGAAAAAAAAGAGAAAGGGGAGAAATATGAGGGGAGTTGGTTAAGAGCCAATCAATCATGTTTTTTTTGTTTTTTTTTTTCTTTTCCCCTTAATATTTAAAAGTCGTATAACTTTTTTCGGTTCAACTTCGTTTTTTATGAAAAGTATACTGAATTAATCTTCTTTTCACGATCTTCGATTTGACATCCATTATGCATATATTAAATATTAATTTCGAAGTGTTATTTATTTTTTATGATATATTTCGATTTTAATTTTTTTGTATATAAAATAAAAATGCTAAATATTATCAAAATAATATTTTATGTGAAAAATTATTTACTCTTTTTTAGAAGATTAATTTCTTTTACTTTAATTTGCATTTTTATAATATTTTTGGTGAATCATTGTTCTAAAGAAATTTGATAAAAAGATGAGCCGATTCGTTAAAGTTCAAATTTACGGTCAAAAGTTTAGATATAATAGTTAAAATGATTTGTTGAATGAATTAGTGTTTCTTTTCTTTTGTGAAAAGACAAATGATGTTAACTACAAGTATAATAGGTTGATTATTTTTTTTTTATTTTTTTGCTTTAAATACGTCACAATAATGTCACAATAATATGCTCTAGCGTCATTGCTTAATGAACTAATATCATTGTGGGATCTCATGCTAACATTACTAAATAGAAATATAATATATGTGACATCGCTTCGCCCTATACCAATTTGTAATTGTATTAGTATATTATTCAAATATTACAAATATACAATTATCGCATACATCAGTGTGATGTTATATATTTTATATCAAATTTTTACTTATTATAGTACAACATTACATACAAGTCATTTGTAATGTATTTTATTCATTACTTATTTTTAGTTTCATTATTATACATATTTATCTTTATATTTAAATAATAATTTAACAAAAAAATTCTAGCCCGTGCATCGCACGGGTGGCAAACTAGTAAAATATTAAAAAGAGCAGACAAACAATATTTTTCAAAAAAAAAAAAAAAAAAACAATATATGAGGTGAAATGAAGTTGTTGGACATGGAAAATTCCAATTTGGAAATCGTCAATCGAATAAATTAAACTTTTCTCTCAATTGCACATACACTGAAAATCTAAGAAAAAAATAATATTCAATATTCTAAAACTTTCCTACCATCGTAAAATGTTGTGTCAGGCGCAGTCACATCAACACAACTCACCCATGTGTAGTTTAGACGGGGTATTGATTTAAATTGCAATCATCATAATAACATATCAAAATCAAAGGTATTAAAGTAGAAGTTTCACATTAATATATTCAGCTTCACATTCAAGTTAAACATACAAAAGTAAATGATAGGTATGGCCCAGTAACTTCAGGTCGGACCAACCCGACCCAAAGCAGCTGAGCTTAGAAGAACGAGCCCAACAATCAAGCCGGTCCAAAAGCGCGCACGAGCCTGGAGCAGCCCAGCCCAGTCGCGGCATATTGGGAAAGTGAGATCCCCACGATCTCCTTCCAACTCCCATGCAGATATGGTGGGCGTAATTGTAGGGATTTAGTTAGGGTTTGAATTGAGTAGTATAACTAGCAGAATTGTACTCAGAATTAGGGTTCGCACTTTGTACACCTAAATGGCAATGTGTAAGATTGAAAGGAATATAGTGAAAAACACCCCGGCAGGAGATATTCTACGACCGTGGACGTAGATCTCCGGATCGAACCATGTACATCTTGTGTTCTTTAATTTTCTTGCATTGGATTACGTTACAAATTGAATTTTACTCCGAGTTCATTTGATAATCGGATTGCGCTTTATCAATTGGCGTCGTCTGTGGGAACGATTCGCAAGAAAGCCCTAGTATACTTCAACGTCATCGTCGATCTGCTAATCCTACCCGGTCCCGTCGTTATCCTCTTGTGGATCAGAATCCACCACCCCGTCAACGGAATCAAGATCCGCCCGCGGAACACGCCAACCTGCAGAATCACCCCCCTGCTAATGATCCGGCGCAAGTTAATCCGCCCCTTGCCCCCGAGTTATCGCAGGTGCAACAAGCCTTTCTTCAGGAGCACGCTGCTTCATTTCAAGAATGGAATACTCGGCGCGCCCACACCGGTGAGCGTGCCAACAACGGCGTTGACCAGGGTGTGAGAAATTCGCCTCGCGATTTGTCACGTGAATTGGATGAAGATCTACCTCATCGAGCGAGGCATGATCGTCGTCGATAGAGGACACGCCTCTCCAGCTGATAACCGCAGCTCTAATAGGTCGAGGCCCCATTACGCCCACGAAGGCGTGAATCGCCGCAGACCTGTAGACACTCCAAAGCGTGCTCGCTTAGACAAATCCCGTGCGTTGGATCCCCTGGAACAAGAGCAAGCTCAATTTTCTGCGGAGCTTGACAAAGTGTAGGGTCTCGATGCTGACGGAGAGATCATCACCCCGTTCTCCGAGGAGATTCTTACTACCCCACTCCCCAAGGGGTTCAAGCTTCCCCCCGTGTCCGTCTACACCAACACCGGAGATCCCAGTAATTTTCTGAACGCCTTCAAATACGCTATGTTCAACCGCAATTGTACACCTCACCACTTGTGTAAGGTGTTTCTTGAGTATCTCCAAGATGAAGCTAGACTTTGGTTCGATTCTTTGCCCCGGAGCAGCGTTACCTCTTTTCGGGATCTCGTCGAACAATTTTGGGCTCATTTTCATACGCGAGCAAAACCTATGGCCACCTTGGCCGATCTCATGAATATGGAGCAACGGGATGGGGAAACTGTCACCCAATTTCTCGATCGCTTCACGGCAGAGAGCCTTAAGGTGGAAAGCCGGTCTGACGATGTTATCATCAACGCTTTTATGAATGGCCTTCGCCCGGGGCCGCTTTACATCGAGCTAGTCCGAAACCCTCCTACTACGACCCGGGCTCTGTTCAGCATTGTATGCAGGTTCGCCAAGGCTGAGCAGCAAACCCGTCGTAAACGCGAGAAGCATGCCAACAAGCGGCAATCAGATAAATTGCAAGCCAGGACCAGTACCCGGCCTAGTGCCTTCTCTCGTCTAAGCCAAGGACGTTTGGAACCTCACGAGGATATCCCCCAACGTACTCCGCTTACAAAATCAAGAGCAGACATTCTTTCCGTTCACAAGAACGATCTGCGACCGTGCCCGCGGATGACTGCTCCAGCAGAAAAGCGTAACCGCGACAAGTGGTGTGCGTACCACCATGATCATGGAAATGAAACCGAAGAATGTCGAGAGCTTGGAAAAGAAATCGAAGACTGTATAAAGAGGGGTTTCTTACGGCAGTATGTCGCTCGGACCGAGGACAGGCCTCGGTCAAACCAAAATGGAGGTTCGCAACAAAGCCGCGGAGGCTACAATGATACAACAACTATGCTAGGCAAGACCAGGGAAGCCGTCAACAACCCCAATTGCTGCCGCAACCGCCTCCACATGGAGGACCTGGAGACGATCCGCCCACTCACGTCATAAATGTGATCTATGGGGCCATTCCCACCGGGGCTTCCCGAAGTGCCTTGAAGGCGGAAGCGCGTAGGCCTCCTCCCGAGGAGCCACAAACGCTTCCACCAATCTGAAACCGTAAGTTTCACCGATGAAGATCCTATTCCCGAGCTCACCCCACATACTGATGCCATCGTAATCGACATGGCCGTAGCTAATGTTACGGTAAATTGGGTTTTTGTCGACAACGGAGCCGCAGTTAGCGTCATATTCGCCGACTATTTTCAGAAAATGGGCATTCCTCGTGAACAACTCCGACCGGTCCCCGGGCCTTTACAGACCTTCACCCAGGGTGAGGCTCGACCTGAAGGAGTCATCAACCTCCCTGCTTCGCTCGGAACTTATCCAGCAATAAAAACTATCTTCGTTGACTTTTATGTCGTCAATTCCCCTTCTCCATACAACATGATTTTAGGCCGAGACTGGCTCACCCCGGCGAAGGCCGTTTGCTCCACATACCACCTCGCACTGAAGTTTCCATCACCCCATGGCGAAGTAGCAATCCGTGGCAACCAGCGGGTTTCCAAAGAGTGCATGTACTTGGCACTTAAAAAGACAACACAGGTTCCTCCCAAGTCTTAGTTTCAAGTTGCCACCTCGGCACCCACCTCGGATTCGTCCGCATCACTCGGGGACGACACTGTTAAGGTGTCTCTAGATCCAGCTAAGCCAGAGCAAACTATTACCGTCGGCGCTGTGGATACACCGTGGTTACATAACGCCATCATCCAGACCTTGCGAGAATATTCTGAAGTTTTCGCGTGGTCCCCTTTGGACATGCCGGGGGTCTCTCCGGACTTCATTACCCACAAATTAAATATTGACCCCAGCGTGAAGCCCGTACGGCAAAAACAGAGGAAATTCGCTCCGGAGCGGAACGCAGCCATCCGCATTGAAGTACAACAACTTCTAGATGCAGACATCCTGTTTGAAGTGCACTATCCTTCCTGGCTTTCTAATCCCGTGATGGTGACTAAGTCCAGTGGGGCATGGAGAATGTGTGTAGATTTCTCTGACCTCAATAAGCACTGCCCAAAGGATTGTTATCCTTTGCCCTCCATTGACCTAAAAGCCGAGGCTATCACTAGGCACAAGGCACTTTGCTTTTTGGATTTATACAAGGGATACCATCAAATTCATATAGATCGTCGCGATGCCCTCAAAACGGCTTTTATCACTGACTTCGGGTGCTTTGTCTTCAAGAAAATGCCTTTTGGGCTCAAGAATGCAGGGGCCACTTACCAGCGCCTTATGGACCACGACTTCCGAGATCAAATCGGTCAAAATGTTGAGGTATATGTTGACGATCTTGTTATTAAAAGTACCTCTCAAACTACATGTGTACAAGATATTGCTGAAACGTTAAGCACGTTGCAACGTTATAATCTACGCCTCAATCGGGCAAAATGCACCTTCGGCGTTGGCTCAGGAAATTTTTTGGGCTATATGGTCTCACAGCACGGACTCCAGGCCAATCCGGCCAAGATTAGAGATGTATTGGATCTGTAGCCGCCGAAGACGGTAAAGGAAGTTCAGCGCCTTACCGGTAGTCTTGCGGCCTTAAATCGTTTTCTGTCTAAGGCCGCGGAGCGTCAGCTTCCATTCTTCAAAATTTTGCGGCAGACAAAGAAATTTGAGTGGGCTCCGCAGTGCACCGAAGCCTTTGAGGCTCTAAAGCAACACATCAAACAGTTGCCCACTATGTCCGCTCCTCTCCCTGGAGAACCCCTCTACGTATATTTAGCATTTGCCGAGGAAGCAATCAGCGCGGCTCTCGTACGCGAGGCTCATGGAAGTGAGCACCCCGTATATTTTGTGAGCCGAGCACTCCAAGGGGCAGAGACCCGGTACTCCGTGATAGAAAAAACAGTGCTGGCTCTCGTCATGGCGGCCCGCCGCCTGCGGCCTTATTTCCAAGGGCGTGATATCAGGGTTCTCACTAATCATCCCGTTCGCCAAATTCTCGTCAAGCCCGAAGTGTCCGGGCGCTTGGTTAAGTGGGCCATCAAACTGGGAGAATATGATATTCAATTTCTACCTCGCCGAGCCATCAAGGGTCAAGCCCTCGCGGATTTTTTGGTCGAGGCACCATTTGTTGACCCCGGTCCGGCTGTGCATGACGCTGATTCTAACCACGCCGATCTCGAAGCTAAAGCCCGCAAGTGGCAACGATACGTGGATGGTGCCTCTGCAACACGAGGCAGTGGCGCCGGGGTCCTTCTCATTGGCCCCGAGGGCGTTGAAATCAAATATGTCCAGCGATTTAAGTTCAAGGTAACTAACAATGAAGCGGAATATGAGGCAGTCCTTGCTGGGCTCCGGCTCGCTCAATCCTTTGCAGCCTCCCATATCCAGCTTTTCACGGACTCCGAGGTGGTTTCTAGTCAAATTAAGGGCACCTACACCGCCAAGGATGATACGTTGAAAAGGTACCTCGCTTTGACACTCAAACTATTGTCCACTTTTGCTTCGGTTGATATCCAGCAGGTGCCTCGCAAAGAAAATGTTCAAGCTGATGCTCTCAGCAAAATGGCCTCCGCGGTCTCTACTAACATGTCTCCGGACATCATCGTCGAAGATGCAGTTCATCCTTCCATTCATGAGGCCACAGTCTCCGTATTGACTGAGAGCAGTCCCAATTGGATGACCCCGATCATCCATTATCTCCGGGATGGTACGTTGCCGGATGATAAATTACAAGCTCGGCGGATAGTTCTTAAGGCACCTAAGTATGGACTCCATGATGGGATCTTGTACCGCCAGTCATATTTACAACCGAGTGTTCGTTGCCTTGCCTCTGCCCAGGCTGATCATGTTCTCCGCGAATTTCACAAGGGGGCTTGTGCTAGCCATATTGGCTCGCGGACGTTGGCCAAGAAAGTTATTCGGTGGGAGTACTACTGGTCCACGTTGTTTAATGATGCCCATGACTTAGTGGCCAAGTGCGACAAGTGTCAGCGACACTCTCGAGTGAAGCATTTACCACAAACCGAGCTCACTGGCATACAAAGTGCCTGGCCATTTATCCAGTGGGGAATTGATACTGTGGGCCCGTTTCCAGTCGCTCCGGGGGGACTAAAATTTCTTGTGGTCGTCGTTGATTACTTTACCAAATGGGTTGAAGCCGAACCCCTCACTGCCATCACTGTTCAGAACATTTTGAAGTTTGTCTGGCGAAATATCATATGCCGCTTCGGCATCCCAAACACTATTATCTCAGACAATGGCAAACAGTTTTCCAATGACCCCTTCTGGTCATGGTGCGAAGAGCTGCACATTAAACAAATTTTCACCTCGGTCGCTCATCCTCAAGCCAACGGTCAAGTCGAAGTCACCAATCGTACACTGCTTACGGGTCTGAAGAAACGCTTGGATCAAGCTAAAGGTCTCTGGGCCGAGAATCTTCCGCAGGTTCTTTGGGCCTATCGCACCACGCCGCACACCTCAACCGGAGAAACCCCCTACAGCCTCATTTATGGTTCCGAGGCTGTCATTCCTGCGGAAATCGGGGTACCTAGTCCCCGCCTTGTTACTCTGGATCCCGAAGCTAACAATGATGCCCTCCGTGCTAACTTAGACGAGCTCGAATATCGTCGCGATCAATCTTTCATTCAGCAAGCTAAATGTAAGCAACGCGCAGCTCAGTATCACAACCTCCGGGTTAGGGGTACTCAGTTTAACGTCGGAGACCTAGTACTCCGGCTCAACTCTGCCAGCAAGGCTGCCCCCGAGGGTAAACTGCATGCCGCCTGGGAAGGGCCTTACCGTGTCATTGCCACGCATGACTCCGGGTGCTATCAGTTAGCACATCTAGATGGTACTCCGATTCCCCGAACATGACATGTTACCAATCTGAGGCGCTTTTATCTATGAGTGCCGATGGCCAAGTATATTTTCTACCTTTACATTTCTTGTAAGCTATTTCGTTTCCGTACTATAACGTCTTCTTGTTTAAGAATCTCCTTGTATTTTTCAAATTGTTCCGGCAATTACTTTGAATAAAGTTTTCACTTTACGAATCTCACTGTACTTTTTTCTACGTTGCGGGGACGCCCTAGCTTAGACTTATTATTATCTGTCTCCGGACACATTGATCTCTCACCCGATCCGTCCGGAGAGATCAACATTTAGTCCCTGGACTTATATTTCCTATCGTCCGTTTAACCGGAGAGGTCCTTAACTCCCGCCCGATCCGTCCGGGGAGATTTTACCTTGTTTATTTACCAGGCATTATTTACATATTGTGCTCCCGAGTACAAATTAAAATAATTACATTTGCATCATGATCAAAAGTTAATCACTTTTCTTTTAACATACTTATCAAACGTATCACAATATTTCTACGGCTTTACTCCCCACAAGGGGTTCTTTACATATCTGCATACATTGTTACAACAAGATAGCATTATTTTCGGCCTCCGAGCCAATATTCTGCGCTCCGGCGTTGAGACCCGTTCTGGGGGTTACTCCGCGTCCTCCGGGATCTAGAGGTTCCTCGACTTTGAGCTCTTGCTCTTTCCCTGATCTGATTTCCTCTCCGCCGAGGACTTACTCTCGGCACTGACCTCGGCGCGTCATTCCTCACTCTGCCACGAGGATTCGGTTGAGGCGCTGGTCTCGGAGTATTAGCTCGTCCCGTGGGTCCCATTCCGCAGGATCCATCACTTCGATCTCTTCGGCCAGCTGCTCCACCACCTCCTCCGCAACGGCAACGGGGACCTCCTCGAACACGGCCACTGAAGTTGGCTCCTGGATTACGATTCCTTTGCCCTTCCCCGCTGCCCCCTTTTTACTCCTCCGTGGAGCTTTCGCGATCTCTTGGCCCCGGCTGGAGCTTGCAATATATTCTTCGGCAGTGTGTCGCCACCTGCCGCGTCCTCTAAGGCCCTCGTACATGTTTAGGAGTAATTCCAGTACTTCCCGCTTTCTTACAAGCTCGGAGGAGTCCGTAGGACCGGCCGTCATCAGTGACGAAATTTCGCCCTGGATTTCGGTGATCCGCTCCTCGACCTCTTCGAAAGTTAGCAGGCCGTACTCCGTCAGTATTCGCTCATACTCCCTTTGGTGGATGATGACGCGGTCTAGTTCGGCCACCGTCGACAAGTATTTCAGCTCCCGGTATCTCGCCTTCTCCGCGGCCTTGGCCCTTCTCTCCACTATGGCCACCCTCCTCTCCAACCAAGGAACCACTTGTTTTTGCAGGTTATCCTTCTCTCTGTGGAACCAGTCTAAAGACTGCATGAGTTTCTTTATTGTATTATGAAGCTCCTCGGTATCCTCCTGATCGCAGCACCCCATCAGTATCACGGAACACACTCAAATCATCGCAAAACAATAACTCAACAGTATGGTCAAACGTCAATATCATATTCACAACAAAAAAGAAGCATACATTGTCTGCTGTCATTACAACAAAATTACAAGTTGCTCATATCGTCTATCATATATCAAATCATCAAAATTGCGGGGAACGACTGACCTCCCCCTCGTGGCCTCCTTCAGCTTCCTCTGGCACCTCCACCTCGACATCGTGCTCTCCTTCCGGCAGCTCGCGGATCTCACCTGTTTCATCTCTCGCTGCCTCTGCGGCGATCTCCATTCGCGGAGGTGGATCCTTGTCTCGGGGCTCTGGGATGAACACACCACGGTGAAAGGCCAAGAACTCTTGATCTTGGTCCGCATCGCAGGCCGTGATCTCCTCGGCACTTAAGATTTTCTTATTTTCCGCCAGTGCCTTCACCAGGGGCCACTCCGGGACACAAGCCAGGGCATTGTAATACCCCTCCTCCACCGCTCGCACGGCGTTGAAATCGTATCCAAACTCAGGACGGTAGACATCCACGTTCGGATAGATTTCCTTAACCTTCTCCAGTAGCACTGATCGAGTGGTTGTATTCCCGACCGCGATAAAGTTGGTCTGAAAGTCGAGAAAGGTGCTTGTTTGAAACAACTTTTTGACAAAAGCCTTCAACACCGCCTCCTGACCATCCACCACAACCGCTTCCTGAGCCTTTATCTCCGCCCGCAGTTCGGCTGTTTCGCCATGGAGAGCCCCGGCCTCGGCCTCCACCTCGCGCAATCGCGCCACCTCCTTCTCCACCAAGGCAGCTCTCTTACGCGCCTCGGACAAGTCATGCGTTAACCTGTCATTCCGGGCACGCAACTCCCTCACTGCCTCGGCCAGCCCTTCCTTGGCCTCTCTCTCACTCCTCCGGCCGAGATCCATGATCCCTTGCGCCAACCGCAGAAGCTCCTCGGCATCCGCCTCCTCCAGGCCCAACACACTTATGGGCCCTTGCCCCTTAACACACAAACATCAAAACCACCATCAGAAACATAAAGAAAATTTAAGCCGCAGTTTTTTCACCTCGGCAGAAGGTTATATATGCTTTACCTCGGCGCTCTGCTCCGTGCGGAGTCTTTTGGCCGTTCCCGGAGGAGTCACAGATGGTTCCGACCTCCTCTTTGTTCCTGGGGTTGTCCCTGCCACCACAACACCCTCCTCCGGCCCCGCTGACGGCCTCGGACTGGGCGACGCCCTACTTCTAGGGGTTACTTCGATCGCCGCTCCCTTCTTCTTTGCCACCGCGAGCACCGCGGGGCTTCCTGTAGACTCCTTTCTGAAGCGTCCCACTGCAAAAAAGAATTTGTGGTTAATCCTGTGCACATTGCAGTATATTACGCAATTTTAAGAGTTCCTACCCTCCTCGGCTGCCCCAGCTTCCGACTCCTGCCCCTGGGGGGAAACCCCCTCTGCATCGCCCGAGTAATACGGGCTTAATCCTGCCTCCTCCAGCTCCTCCTCGATGTAGAGGGTCTTGAACGTACCTACAGTACGGAACTGCCTAACCACCTCCGGCTCCAGCTCCGCCACCGGGGCATTATCCAACACCTCCTCCCTCCTCCACCTCGGGAGGGCCAGCCCCGTCTTCACATAAATAAATTTCTCCTTCCACCCCTCCACCTTGCTCGGATTTTGCACCTTAAAACCACCTCGGGCCCGGGGACTAAAGGAGTACCAACCTTTCGATTTCCCGAAGGCCTTCAGTTGGAAGAAAAACCTAAACAACTCTACATTTGGTTCTACCCCGGCATTTTTACATACCACGGTAAACCCAACAACTTGCCTCACGGCATTGGGTGCTAATTGACTCAGGGCAATGTTGTAATATCTCAGCAGCTGTACAACGATGTCCCAAAGGGGGAATCTTATTCCTATTCTCAGATGGTCTATGTATACACTAATGAAACCCTTCGGCGGGCAACAGACTCTGTCACTAGGCTCCGGCACTATGTATTCTAAGTTAAAGGGAAAGTAAAAAGATGGAATCAGGGCTTCTATTTGCACCCGAGTCATCCGCAGTGCCTCCACCGCCACCTCGAAATCCTCCTCCAGACATTCACCAAACCCTACTGCCCGAGTGCCGGATTCCCTAAAATCTGCCCTATATACCATCCTATTTACTCGTCTTTCTGGAATAATATAACGCAGAGGACGTACATCTAACGGGGCTTTATCGGTTCCTACCTCCCTAAGTGAAGATGAAGACGATGAAGAAGACATACTTACTTGGTCTTGGTTTGAGATGGTTCACAAATGCACAGATGAATCTCCTTTTTTCCCGCTCTCTGTAACATGCAAATCGCAAATGAGGAAGATGAAGTTTACTGTGCAAACATTCTATATATATACTCCTGCATCATCGGCTTAGATCTGGCCTTTTCAAATTTCGCGTCTCAGATTCGCGCGTGGTGGTCACGCGCATTACAGTTACCAAGGCGCGTGGGAGCCACGCGTCTTGGAAATCTCAAACGCGTCACTTCACATCCCTCTTTCTAATGATGGCGCCGCCAATCACATCAACCTCATTCTTCCTCAGGAAGTTTTGGGTCTCACTCCGGTGCTCCCTTCACCTCGGGCAAATTCCAGTTCGGCCTAGCTAAACCTTATTACCCCGGAATATCCTACTTCGGCCCTGGTCACCCCATGACCCCGAGAATACTTCAGTACGGCTCAAGTCGACCCCATGGCCTCGGGGTACTTCCGTTCGGACAGGTTTGGTCTTCGCGGGGTCCATCACTCCGGGATGTATCGTCTCGGCTCCGGTCGATTCTCGGACCCTAGGGGTACTTCGGCTCGACAAAGACAGCATCCCTTCTTGCTTGCCACGTCGTTGCATCGCTCAACATCACACTGGTTAGACCTAGCCCTACTTGTAACCGCAGCTCCTTCCTCGCTCCGGCTGGTGGGGGGACATCTGATAGGTATGGCCCAGTAACTTTGGGTCGGACCAACCTGACCCAAAGCAGCTGAGCCCAGAAGAACGAGTCCAGCAACCAAGCCGGCCCAGAAGCGCCCACGAGCCTGGAGCAGCCCAGCCCAGTCGCGGCATATTGGGAAAGTGAGATCCTCACGATCTCCTTCCAACTCCCATGTAGATATGGTGGGTGTAATTGTAGGGATTTAGTTAGGGTTTTAATTGAGTATATAACTAGCAGAATTGTACTCAGAATTAGGGTTCACACTTTGTACACCTAAACGGCAACGTGTAAGATTGAAAGGAATATAGTGAAAAACACCCCGGCAGGAGATATTTTACTCCCGTGGACGTAGATCTCCGGATTGAACCACGTACATCTTGTGTTCTTTAATTTTCTTACATTGGGTTGCGTTACAAATTGAATTTTACTCCGAGTTCATTTGATAATTGGATTGCGCTTTATCAGTAAACAAACAAACACACGAACAAACAAATCCACCTAAAAAAGTTCAACCATTACAAAGTTCTCATACTATTGCTTTTCTCAAAACAACACTTTAGTGAGAAAAAAAAAAAAAAACCAAATCTTATAAAATGAAATAAAATGAATGCTGGTTTGACACATTCTCAATTTCAAGCGCAATTAAGATAAGTTTGAAGTATAAAGCTTGGTGTCAAAAGATAACCTTGTCTATTAAGCCAGCGGATCACCAAAAGAAAAGGAAAAAAAAAGATAAGAACCTTTTTTGCATTTGAAAATAATATATGATAAATAAAGCGCATATTATCTCCTTCATCCCTTTCTTCTAATGCAAATATGTGGTAAAATTTTCATCAAAAATAAAATATATGATCAAATTCAAATATTGAATAGCTTTTAATTTAATCTGGCCACCTTATTTGTCATGCTTGTTTATCAAATAATTAACCTTACTCTCGATATCTTTCTTGGCACAACTTACATTGATCAAGCAGCCATATTGTTTTTAGAAATCAGTAAATAAAACTTGTAAATTACTTGGCATAGTATTTATGTTGGAAGGGTAACCTGGCATTAGATACAGACTACATCAGGAGTCTTGCTGATTCAGAGTCCATTAGATAGGGTAAATCTAATTCCTCATAAGGAAGAACCAGTTTCAAGGGAATTTTTAGGTGATTCCAAGCAAGTGTTTTTTGCAACCTCTAAAAGCAATCCTAAGACAATTTGCTTGTCCTTGTTGTTTATGACGGCAGCCACTGATAAATATTTATTTAAGCAATTCCTACGGTTTCAACAAGTTATACGTAATACCATTGTGGAAATGAGAAGTATTGAAAATTAATAAATTAAAACATCATACATATTCAAGCGATAATATGATCGCGTAGATAATTAGCCATATGAGTTCCGTTGGATCGATCAATCAGAGGATAATAATTATTGATATATTGCTTCAATAATTCCGATTAAATTAAGAGTGAAATTATATTCTTTTAGTGGAATAGAATATAATTAATAAATTAATATGATAAGTCAAGAGTTGACCGGGTCATAATTAATTTATTGGAGCTTGATTTAATTGGGTCCGATCGGATTTCTTCGTTGGCTCAATATGAACTATAATAAATTATAAATATTATAATTTATTATTGCAATACAATAGTTATATTGGATATTGATAGATATAGAAGAAGGAGATATCCAGGATCTCCTATATCTATCAGGATATGTTACTTGGAAAGAAAGAATATAATGTGACATTATATATATAAAGTCACGGTTATTATTTCTTCTCCTACACACAATCACGCGTACAATATATCCAAGGAGGTGTCCACACATCGTGTATTGCAGTGCAGTTCGTGAGAACACCGGAGAAGACTTGGAGGTTTGAGTGTATTGCAGTGCAGTTCGTGAGAACATCGGAGAAGACTTGGAGGTTTGAAGTCACACGCTACAAAGGTATTAAATTTAATCCTTCTAGCGTAAATTAATTAATAGTAGAACATATGATAAATCGGTCGATCCTACAACGATGTATCCGATTTACAATATTATATATTGTGGATCGGATAAGAATCGTGGTTCTAACAATATCTCATGCTATATTGATTTAGTATCACATATATTTGACCCTCAATAATATTGCTCGGATATTCTATAGGAAAACCTTACAATATTTTGATTTAAGTGTATTACCTTTATATTAATAAATTTTAAAACTATCAAGTAATTATGAAATCTATAGGATAAACATAATTAATTAAAATTTAAAATTACTACCATAATTGGGCCCAATCAAGTAACCGAAAACAATGCAGCCCTCCTATAGGGAGACCAATAAAACATGGAGTCGTAACAAGGGGAAAACATGGAGTCGTAATCCACCACCTTGTGTACAACTCGAAAAATACAAAATACAATTTTACCAATAAAACTAGGCCATAAATTGTTCAATAAAAATTAAAACATTCATCCGTAACAACAATAAAATTGTAAACCTAAAACACCGCTCAAAACTATATGCATAATTAAATCAATTAAAAGTGAACATATAATAATATCAAAACCTACGCTCTGATACCAATTGTTAGAACCACGATTCTTATCCGATCCACAATATATAATATTGTAAATCGGATACATCGTTGTAGGATCGACTGATTTATCATATGTTCTACTATTAATTAATTTACGCTAGAAGGATTAAATTTAATACCTTTGTAGCGTGTGGCTTCAAACCTCCAAGTCTTCTCCGGTGTTCTCACGAACTGCACTGCAATACACGATGTGTAGACACCTCCTTGGATATATTGTATGTGTGATTATGTGTAGGAGAAGAAATAATAACCGTGACTTTATATATATAATGTCACATTATATTCTTTCTTTCCAAGTAACATATCCTGATAGATATAGGAGATCCTGGATATCTCCATCTTCTATATATCCAATATATTTATTGTATTGCAATAATAAATTATAATATTTATAATTTATTATAGTTCATATTGAGCCACCGAAGGGACCCGATCGGACCCAATTAAATCAAGCTTCAATAAATTAATTATGACCCGGTCAACTCTTGACTTATCATATTAATTTATTAATTATATTCTATTCCACTAAAAGAATATAATTTCACTCTTAATTTAATCGGAATTATTGAAGCAATATCAACAATTATTATCCTCTGGTTGATCGATCCAACATATTGCCCCCCTCGATCAACTAAAGTATTTGCTATAGGCTACCATGACCAATAAGCCTATGTTCAAACACTTGTCAATCTCAACATTCTTCTTCTATCTAACAGTCATGTGTGACTACATCACACAAAGTGATTCGACAACAAATGTCGAATACTGAGCTCAGATTTACTGTTCATAGAAGAACTCAAGAGATCCTGATCATGCCTATTAAATAGGTGAAGGATTCCAATATTGTAAATATATGTCCTTTATCACTTCACTTTAACTCCCAAAACACCGAAGTATTGATCAATATAACAATCTCACTCTTCGGTGTTTCAAAGAATGTCTAATTGGTAATAAAGGTACATTATTCACTCAGGACTAAGGTAATACATACGTCAATCAATGAATTTTAAATTGTATGGTCAAAACACAATTTAAATTTCATGTGGTCCTGTCCAATACACCATACATGTATCCTCAATTTCATTACCAAGTCAAAGACAAATTTCAATGAAATTGAGACGATCTTATCAAAATAAATTGTCCAAAAATTATTTACTGATCGCGAACAAAAATTATTTTCGAATAGAATAATAAATCGAATCTTTCTGTGTTGAACATCTTAAACACTCGATTTAATATATCTACCATCCATGGACACATGCAAGCTCATAAAGAATTAATCAAAAGAACAACTCATAAATTTATTTCAAAATGATAAAAAACAAACAAGATAAAATTTACTCAAGGGCATCTAAGTAATACAAATAAGGGCACTCATACTATCAAAACATTTTCTTCCACTTGCCATAGAGTAAATGAGACATGTCTAGTATACCCATATTTCTAATATGACCCTCAAATACACCAGCCGGTAAACCCTTTGTGAAGGGGTCAGCAAGATTTTCTGCAGAAGCAATCTTACACACCGTCACATCTCCTCTCTGAACAATATCCCTTATGAGGTGATACTTCCGCTCAATGTGTTTTCTGCGTTGATGGTTTCTAGGTTCTTTTGCATTTGCCACAGCTCCACTATTGTCGCAAAATAAAGGAATACTTTGTGACGCGGAAGGAACCACCTCTAGGCTCTGCAAAAAATTCTTAAGCCAAACAGCTTCTTTGGCTGCTTCACAAGCTGCCACGTACTCAGCTTCCATAGTGGAATTAGCAATACAAGACTGTTTTATGCTCCTCCAAACAACAGCACCGCCACCAAGTGTGAATACTGACCCTGACGTAGACTTTCGAGAGTCTCTATCAGCTTGAAAATCAGAATCAGTATATCCCACAGGCACCAAGTCTGATGCTGAATATACCAACATATAATCTTTAGTTCTTCGAAGATACTTGAGAATATGTTTAACAGCAATCCAGTGTTCGGGCCCTGGGTCCGACTGATATCTACTAACTATCCCAACAGCATGACAAATATCTGGTCGAGTACATAGCATAGCATACATGAGACTTCCTACTGCTGAAGCGTAAGGAACCCGTTTCATGTATTCCACTTCTTTAGGAGTCTTAGGTGATTGCTCCCGTGATAAGTGAATTCCATGTCTGAAAGACGTTTGGCCTTTCTTGGAATCTTAGCAAATCTTACCAATATCTTGTCGATGTATGAAGCTTGGGACAAAGCAATCCTTCTGTTTTTCCTATCTCGTAAGATCTGGATTCCCAAAACATAGTTTGCTTCACCCAAGTCCTTCATATCAAACTGTTGTGCCAACCAGTGTTTTGCCGAGTTTAACATTCCAACATGATTTCCAATCAAAAGGATGTCCTCCACATACAGCACGAGAAAAACTACTCTTTTGTTTTCTTTCTTTTTATAGACACAACATTCATCAGGTATCTAATCAAAACCATAAGTTTTCACAGCTTGATCGAATCTAATATTCCAAGATCTAGACGCTTGCTTCAGTCCATAAATGGACCTTTTCAACTTGCATACTTTATGCTCTTGATCCTTTTGGATAAAACCATCTAGTTACATCATATAGATGCTCTCGTCAAGATTTCCATTAAGAAATGCAGTCTTGACATCCATTTGCCACACCTCGTAATCGAAATGTGCCGCAATGGACAGGAGAATCCGAATAGACTTAAGCATAGCTACCTGCGAGAAGGTTTCTTCATAATCGATTCCTTCTCTTTGGGTATAACCCTTGGCAACCAATCTTGCTTTAAAGGTTTCTACCTTTCCATCTATTCCTCTCCTTCTCTTGTAGACCCATTTGCACCCAATAGGTTTTACCCCATCGGGTTTGTCTACAAGATCCCAGACAGAGTTAGTGTACATAGAATTTATTTCTGAATCCATAGCACTTCTCCAATGATCAGCGTCTTTATCTTCCATAGCCTCTCTAAACACTGCAGGATCTTCCTCTTGTTCAATAGAGACCGCCTCAAGAGACTCTCCATAAAGAACAAGTCTGGAAGGTGGTCGAATGACCCTCTTCGCACGTCTAGTTGCTATAGGTTCGTTTACAATTGGAGACGGTTCTCTTTCCTCATGTTCCTCGATATCCATTTCACCACCTAGGGGTGATTGAACATTAGGGGCATGATTTTCTACCATGTCAGGTGTTGATTCTCCCATAGACATTCTTGGCGGAGTCGCCATATATCTCCCACTGGATTCAACACCGGATGATAGAGTTGCGAATTCATGAACAGGTTCAGTGCAGATCTCTGGAGCAGATGATCTAGGAAGATTTTCCTTTATCTCCTCCAAAAGAACCTTGTTCTTGGATTCGCGTTCTTCTATATACTTGTCCTCTAAGAAGGTTGCATTTGTGCTTACAAAAACTTTCTTATACTGAGGACTACAGAAATAGTACCCTCTTGTTCCTTTCGGATATCCTATAAACACACAATATTCTGATCTTAATTCCAACTTTTCCGTCTTACTCTTCAGTACATGTGCTGGACAACCCCATGTCCGAAGGTGTCTTAGATTATGCTTACGCCCATTCCACAACTCCAAGGGTGTCTTAGGTACAGGCTTGGAAGGGACCAAGTTTAGTAAGTATATTGCTGTTTGTAGGGCATATCCCCAAAAGGAAGTTTTGAGAGTTGAGAAGCTTAGCATAGACCTGACCATGTCCAACAAGGTCCTGTTTCTCCTTTCCGAGACACCATTTTGCTGTGGGGTTCTTGGTGCACTCAATTGGGATAAAATCCCATTCTCTGTTAAGTATGTCCTAAAGTCGTTGGATAGATACTCCCCACCTCGATCTGATCGAAGTGTTTTTATATTCTTACCTAATTGTTTTTCCACTTCCAATCTGAATTCCTTGAATTTCTCAAGTGCCTCAGATTTATGGACCATTAGGTAAACATAACCATATCTGGAGTAATCATCTGTGAACTTGATGAAATACTCATATCCACCTCTAACTGGAACGTTTATTGGTCCACATACATCAGAGTGTACTAATTCTAAAACTTCTTTGGCCCTAGATCCCTTAGATTTAAAAGAACTCTTAGTCATTTTACCCTCTAAACAAGATTCACATACAGGCAGGGATTCTACCTTCAAGTTACTTAAAGGACCATCCCTTACTAGTCTATGAATCCTGTTAAGACTAACGTGACCAAGTCTTAAGTGCCATAAGTAAGTTTCATTAGAAGGAGACAGTTTTATACGCTTAGTTGTGTGATGCAATGAGCTGTCGGTTGGTTTTAAGATATACAAATCATTATCCGCATGCCCCTTACAAACAATTACTTTATTAAAAGAAATGTCGACTGCCATTACTGAAAAATGAACACAATATCCTTGTTTGAATAATAAAGCAACGGAAATTAAATTTCTAGTAATATCCGGGACATAATAACAATCACTTAAAACCAAATACTTCCTAGTTGAAAAATAAAGATAAATAACTCCGACAGCTTTTGCAGAAACCACAGCTCCTGTGCCAACCCTCAGAGTATGTTCCCCTTCATTAAGTTGTCTAGTTACTTAGAACCCCTGCAAAGAATTGCAAACATGGTTAGTGGCTCCAGAGTCTACTATCCAAGTATCCGTAGAATCAACCAATAAACAAGACTCAATGAAGGATAACTCACCCTTAGCTTGCTTCTTAGCTATGAAAGTCGGGTAATTACTTTTCCAATAGCCCTTCTCGCTGCATTCAAAGCACTTCCCCTTAGGTTTTCCATCCGTTTTGGCCTTCTTTGCTTGTTGCTGTGGGCCCTTCTTATTGGACTTCTTCCTTTTTCCACCCTTACCTTTCGGCTTGGATGAGGTTTGTCCAACAGAAGCAACAGCAAAAGCATCACCATTTTGAGCCTTAAGAATGCTTTCAGCATTTTGGAGCTCTTTCATTAGTTCATTCAGAGACATGTTCAGCTTATTCATGTTATAGCTGACCTTGAACTGGGAGAACATCTCAGGGAGAGTCTCCAGTGCCATGTCTACCTGAGTTTCCGAACCAATGTCAGCTCCTAAAGCCTCAGCCACATTAAACATTCCGATCAAATTTAGCATATGATCTCTAACGGGCGTCCCTGGCTTCATACGCTCAGTCATAATGGCTCTAATAGCAACCTGGCGTGCTTGGCATCCTTGATGAGCGAACATATCTTTAAGACTCTCCATGATCTCAGCAGATGTCTCCATGTCTCCATGCCTCTGTTGCAACACATTTGAGATAGAACCCAAAATATAACAACGAGCCATGTCATTGGCATGAATCCACTTGTCACGAGCCTCATGTTCCTTATCACTAGACTCCATGGTCACTTTGGGACAAGGTTCAGTTAGCACAAATTTTAACTTCTCAGCAGTGAGAACAATCATCAAATTACGTTTCCAATCAATGTAGTTTTCTCCCACTAGTTGGTTTTTAGTCAATATCACAGATAGTGCGCTAGAAGACATTTTTTCTGAAATAAAACACCATAAGCTTGCATAGAATGAATGAATGCATGTTCTAAACATGAAATAAAACTTTTAATAAGTAGACCAAAAAAAAACTACAGTATTATGTGACTATCTAAAACTCCAAAATCAAGGCATAGCCCTGTATAGGAGTGGTAAATGTTGATTTACAGCTAGGTTGGGATCTCCCACTAAATCAAATATCCTCAAGTTCATCAAAGATCAAGCCCAAGGGTTTTCCGAAGGATGAAGAATAAGCATTTTCACCGGCTAGACAATTAGCGATAATATGATCGCCTAGACAATTAGCCAAATGAGTTAATCAAAGATCAAGCACAAGAGTTTTCCGAAGGATGAAGAATAAGCATTTTTACCGGCTAGCATCACCATAATCAGAATGGCACAATAACTAAACCAATTATTAAAAAGGATTTAACAGAAAAACAAACTTCAATGAAGCTAGCGTCAAAATAGGCTTGAAAGAAGAAAGCCTAAGTGGTTGCAGAAATAACTGAGAAAGAAAGGAAAGCCTTTGGGATAACATCATCCTAAACAGTTTCTCCCACAACTTACAAAATCACAGATCCTCCTGTCCAGCAAGTGAACCGTTGGACGGAATAGACATGTACTTTTCCCATGTCCTAAGCGATGTTTTCTACCCTAGGTTTGTATTTTATGATTGAGAACTGGGAGGCGATGAATAAGAAAGGTGGATTTTTTTGAAAATGAAACAAGAACAATTAAAATGCAGTAATGTACCCAATCAACCCAATTGCAACAACAAAAATTAAGATAGTACATAAAAGAAAAGCTAAAACTTCATAATTTTATAGAATCCTTAACCTTAATCCATAGAATTAGCAGCCACCGAAATCTAGTTGTAAATGCTTGTTCATAGGAATCTCGTCCCGCGCTTTATGGCAATGGTAGAGAAAGTTGTCGTGGGCTCGCCGCTATCACCTGGCCACCTTCTTCAATTTTCAGTTAAAAGACGAAGAATTTCTGATGAATTGGAAGGTGATGTCTTTGAACGGGTTGTGATGACAATTGGGGCTTCGGGCGTTGGGGTCAAAGCCAAGTGTCATTTGCTTTATTGAACAAATTCCAGCTATACCCTCCATTGCGCTGACGGAAGACACCGTCAGCCGCATCGGCGCCACCTCTGGAGGTCTAGTGCGAAGAAGTGGTCGCAATCGTCGAAGGGTAGGAGAGCACAAATATTTTTTTTTTTAATTTTTTCCATTATTCAGAAAAGAGAGAAATGATTTTAAAATTAAAGAGTGGGTCCTATTATTTTACCCTGTAAATTTTTACTACTATTAAAGTGGTGATTGTATTGATACCATGGTTGCATGGTAGCAAAACCCATATATATATATATCTATATATATATATCTATATATATATATATATATATATATATAATTGATATTATGAGCCCCAATGATGGGCACCAAAATGAGCACCTACCACATGGATGCCACATCATATTTTTCTTTACTTTTTTTTTTCTAATTTCCTATTAACACACGTTCAGGGCTTTTTTGATTTAGTCTTTCATTCCTCTCATTTTTTCCTATGATCATTCCAACAAATTATTGCCGCCATGCTATTGATGCGCTCCTGTACCACTTTCATGACGCTACAATCTCCCGCGAGATAGTCCTTGCAAGCCGATGAAGCTCGTTAGATATTGTCCTCCATCATTGGCGTCTCACACACATTCTCCTTCTCTCTCTCTATTCAAAGATCTCGTTCTGAAAGTATTCTATTTTTTTCTAGTTAAGGATGTTGCCAACAATCTATAAGAGTGTATGAGCATCAGAACATCATTATGAGAAGAAATGAGAAAATACTATTGAATGGGCATGTATAATACTAGTTTTTGTCTGACAGAGAATTGTTATTTTAGGTTTTATGTTGGATAATTATGATAAGTGCTAGTTTTACATGTATTTTAGGTCAATTAAAGGTCGTAATTTGTGACACATGCATGTGTATTTGGGCGAAAAGTGATTAAAATCCATCTTCTGAGCTAGATGATGTGTTTGGTGTACACAAGAAAGAAATGGGGAGAGTTTCAAAGTGAATTGAGTCAAAGTCATGGTTATTATGTGGAACCATCATCCAATGACGCTGAGTTTTCAGTTTACAATGTGAATTTTTTTCAAACTAGCTCTTCCTCGAACCCAAGGTTGATCACACATGAAAAGCAAAGGGATTATATATCATATATGTAAGAATTTTGAGTTTTAGGGCATTCCATGTAGACATATGTTAGCTTTATTTCGCATCAACCAAGTATACCAATTGTCTGATATACATATTCTCAAACGATAGATGCAAGATGCAAAGATTGGCGCAATATATGTTGCAGGTGATCAAGAGATCAATGGTGATCATAAAAAGTTCTTAATGTCACGTTATTCCAGATTATCATGTAAGGCGTTAGCCTTAATTGATGATGCATCGTTGGCTGATGAAGGGATGAACTTTTTAGTTGAGCAATTAGATTACATCTATAGAAAAATCAAAGAGATGAACAGCAATCAAACATTTGCCCTGGAAGCCAAAGGAAGAAAAGTATGGATGGAGCTCCTACTATAATTGATCCTTCTGAAATAAGAACAAAAAGAAGTGCAAGAAGATTGAAATCTAGAAAAGAGAAGTCAATTTCGAAGAATCAACAATGTCGCGGATGTGGACGTCGTGGAGTCTCACATGACAACGTAATTGTCCACATTTACGTGATGGGTATGTATGATATGGTTGATTTTAGTTGACATTTTGTTTGCTACTTAATTAATTTTACTGAAATAAATGTGTCAACATATTGATTATCAGATCAAACATAGATGATCCTCTGAACATCGATGACAGTACATATGAAGATTTTGCAGATGGAATACATTTCGACTAGTAAAGTTCATTCATATTGGTGAGAACTTTAATATCTTTGGTCACTTATATATAGAGAATATTTCTGGTTTCACTTTGCATCTCAAAAGAGTTAGTTTGGTGGTTAGATAGTGAGGTTTAATTAAATATTTAATTGGCATGACTTTGTTTTGTTCTTTTAGGTTCTGACAACTTAAATAATTGACCTTTTTCAGGTTCTAGGATGAGTGGAGAGCATAGCTGGGAATTCAAGCACAAAGTCACAGGAAGTTTATTATTTTGTTACTTCTTTTTTAATTTCAGGACAAGAATTCGATGTTATTGATTATGATTTATAGTTATGAATCTTTTGTAAGTTATTTCTTTTAGAAGTAGGTAGAAATATGTGAACAATTTTGAGTTTGGATATAAGAAGGGGAGTCTGATGTTGATGAGTTCAACTTTTAAGAATTCATACCTAGTAGTGTAGTTGATGATTCTAGTGAACTTGCTACTGCTTTAGCCTATAGAATACTGGAAACTCGGAAGACTAAGTGAACTCTCAGTGTAAATTGCCCCTGTTTCTTGTTTGCAGCGTGCGTGGATGAAATTGGATTATTTTTTCTTCAGATAGTTAAATGATTAAATTTATTCGAGAAATGTAGATGGAGATATAAAATTGGCCAAGAGAGAGAAAGAGAGAGTTCTTCTGGATGTTGACTCTGCGGATGCTTAGCAGCAGCCTTGCAGAAATTCCATGGCCATATTTTGTTATTGATTAATTTCACATAAGAAATTTGATTTGCAATTGTTAGTTATTGATGATATGGCAAAGATGAGTTAGTAGAAGCAGTAGTGCAGAATGTGATGGTTTTCTTCTTCTTCTTCTTCATCATCATCATCATCATCATCATCATCATCATCATCATCATCATATTGGTCTGTTTTATTTTTATTTAGTATAGTTATTGGTTGGATTAAGAATTTGGTATACGTTTAGAGGTAATTATTTTCATGATCGACTGAATTTATTGCAAACAATGGCGGATCCGGGATTCTAGAAATGAGGATAAAAACTATAAATAACATAAAAATATGCACATATATATATAGTTTAATATTTAAATATTGTGTAATATTTAAAGTCGTACAGACCAAATATACAAATAAAAGTTTAAAATTGCAATTATAAGTTACAACTGAGTCCGCCGATGCTTCATTTTTTGGAAGCGATCTACAATGTCATTTGATCACCCATGTTACCCCTCAACTTATTCTTTGTATATGTCATTTCGGAAAACACTCTCTCCACACCTGCAGTAGCGACTGGAAGAGTCAACACCAACTTGATAAGCAACTAAATTGTTGGATATGTCACGTGCTTCTTTGTTTCTACAAGCATCATTTAAAGGGCACTAAGATCATGCAAATCTCTAAACCTATCATCTTTTTGCATATCATCAATAAATACATCAAGTTGACATTTGAGAACCATCAAATCAATATTGGAAAACTTAGATTGATAAAATGTGGCAAGTTTAAGCACTTTTCCCTTGTCAAAAGAAGAAAAACAATCTTTAGGATTTTAGTCAGTCATGCATGTGAGAGCAACTCCATACTAACCTCATCAAATCGGTTATTGAGTTCTTCCCTTTGGGAATCAATCACTTGTAGAAATAAATTTACCCGTGAGGTTCGTCTCCTCTAGAACAAAACATCTTGATCTTCTTGGTGGCATATAAGGAGCATCCATATTGGTAACAACAATCTTATACTTATTGCAAAATAAAGTGACCTTATTCAAAAGAGTTTCCCATCCATAATCTCTTGTTTTTTTACAATATTGGCTTAGTTAAGGAAACAAGAGACATGACATTAACAATATCTTGATCCCTTCTTTGCGATGCAAGACACAAATCATTAGTGTACCCAAAAATGGTCAACATCAAGTTTGCCATAAAAGCAAAATCAAACGACTCTAATGAGTAACAAATAGCTTGGGCTTTTACCATATCTTCCGAACATGAAGCGTTCTCCCCAATCATCACGAGTACCTCAACAATTGTAGGAAACAAGTGAATAACATTCAAAAGAGTTCTATAATGAGATCCCCACCTAATATCACCAGGCCTTTTTAGACCAAGCTCTTGATTCAAGCTCGACCCACTCTCAAGTTCACCAACTTCCAAGGCTGGAGACACTATTTGAGCTTGACTACTCGGATCATTTCTCTTCGCTTTCAAGAAACTCCTTCCAACCACATTCAACAAGTTTGCAAGTGTCTCAAAAAGCCACAATCATTGTTTTTTTAGCAATGGCAACAAGTGTTAGTTGAACTTGATGAGCTAAACAATGAACATAGTAGGCACTTGGAATATCACTCATTATTAAAGTTTTAAGACCATTTATCTCACCCTTCATGTTGCTAGCCCCATCATACCCTTGCCCTCGAATCTTAGATGGACTCAATGAATGCTCCATAAGAAAAGATATTATTGCACTTTTAAGTGACACTGCAGTGGAGTTACCTACATGTACAAGTCCAAGAAATTGCTCCAACGACCTTTCCTTTTTTACCCTCAACATATCGCAAACAAAGAGTTAATTGTTCCTTCTGGGATATATCACTTGACTCATCAGCCAATATACCAAAGTAGTCATCACCAAGCTCTTCTATAATGCGTTTAGTTGTTTCTTTAGCACAACAATTAATGAGGTCCTTCTGAATTGTGGGAGACGTCATTTGATTATTACCTGGAGCATTTTCAAAAGTTACTCTTTTAACACCCTCACTGTGTCCTGCAAGCGAGTTCAAGAGCTTAAGAAAGTTTCCTTTATTATTTGATTTTTCACTTTCATCATGCCCACGACATGCCAACCCTTGGAACAAAATAAACCTCAAACAAGTAAATGAAGCTTTCAGCGAGTTTCATATTCACTTTGGATCATATCGCTTGCATCATAAAAGATATGGTTAATAGATTTCGTTTTTAAGTCTCTTAAATTCACATAATTTTCATAAGCAAGATTATGAGCACTTTTAACTCCATCAACATGCTTCTCAAATTTATCCGGTTGATTCCATGATCTAAATCCTCCATTAAAAAATGCATCTCCTCCCACTCTAGTACAAACCTCATTCTTGAATAAGTAACATACAAAACAAAATATATGTGCATATTTTTCTGTTATTGCAGTATTTCGAGTATATGGATTCTAAATAGATAACCCATACCACTTTATTCGTCAAAACATGTTCTTCATTAACTTGCACAGTAAACGACGGCTTTTCATCATCAGTTATCACTATGATCGAATCGGGTGAACTATCGTAAATAAGAAAAAAGAGGGATGAAAAAATTATGTTTTTTCATTCTATCATAACGTGTAATAGCAAGTTATGTAAACATCAACTATAAACTGTTAATACTTACTCTCCTTCCAAATTCTCGAGTCAATATGCACGCTGTTCAAGTTTATTCTTTTTCAGAAACTCTCGTGTTTTTAAATTCTCATGTCCCAATCTGTAGTCCCGAAGCATGTATAAATAGTGAGATTGGATCATGGTTATATGGGACGAATATATCTGTAAAATTATGAATTCTGAAATATCTGGCATTATCTATATCTAAAACTAATAACTTTTTAATTAAATATTTGCCATATCAATAAAGATATCTATATATATATATAGATATCTACATATATATATATATATATATCTTATATCCAGTCGATATCTATATATCTTATATAACAGTAATTCAGACTTAATTTTTAAAGGTTTTATAAATTAAGTTTTTAAATAAATTTTAACTAAAGATTTTTTAGGTATATGTTTTGTGTATGTTTATTTTTGTCAACATCTCATGCTTGCTCTAATCTGTATCCTATACTAATAATGATTATTGTATAAATCGTTGCCATATCAATATAGATATATATACATACATAAAGCCCTACATGATATATATATATATATATATGTATGTATGTATTATTTGTAGATTATGTTTTTCTTAGTTTAATATATATATGTATGTATTAATTCTGAGATTACATAATTTTCCAGTTTTACTATTTGAGGATTTTTTAACACGATGAAGTTAAAGATATTTTTTGTTTTTTAATATATATATGTATGTATTATTTGGAGATTACGTTTTTTCTTAGTTTAATATATATATGTATGTATTAATTCTGAGATTATATAATTTTCCAGTTTTACTATTTGAGGGTTTTTAACACGATGAAGTTAAAGATAATTTTTGTTTTTTAATTATTATTATTAATTTGTATAGCCCGCGGATCTAGTGAACATGATATAGTAACAACTATTATCAACAACTTTCTTTTAAGATTGTTTATTTTGTGTACCATGATAAAACTATATAAGGTTCAGGGTTTATGTATTATTGTATTAGTTGCTAGTTGTTATTGATATTATTAAACTCTACAGCTTGTTCAGATTATTTACTATGTGTCATCATTTAGTATAACTATATATACACATTTTATGTGCTTAGCAATAAACATCATTTCATTAATATAAATTTCTTAAATAATAACTGCATCTACAGGTTAGGCCTCATCATTTCCCATTTTGTAAATGATTCTGAAAACTAACTTTTAACGTGTTAAAACCGGACATGTTTCAGCATAGTGTTTTTCAACCTAGACATTAATCAAACATAACACAAATAGATAGGAGATTCATTTATCAATAGAAAATTCAGAATCATACAGTAATCAAAGATAATTCAAAAGTATTTCAACAAAACTCAAAATGTAACAAAATAAAACTGAAACATAAATAACTTAGGAATCATAAAGAGGATTGTCTCAAATCTTAAACTAAGTAGAATGCATAAGATACTTCATTTCGTCTCCTGTTTTATCGCCTTGCGATTGATTGAACTCTTATCAAGATCTTCTATGAGCTTGCTCTTAACCTTCAAATCTGCACCATAATCGAGCTCTTCAGTAAGGCAGTTGTCCACCAGAGACTTTTCACTCGACCCTTCATTAGTCTCACAGCCCGTCAGCTTCTCATCAGGGCTCTTAATCTCATTGCCAACCGTATCAGTGCATGTCACATTCTTTTCCTGTTTGATCACCTTGCGATTGCTTGAACTCTTATCAAGATCGTCTATGAGCTTCCGTTTAACCTTCAACTCTGCACCATAATCGAGCTCTTCATTAATACGGTTATCCACCAGTGACTTCCCACTCGACCCTTCATCAGTCGCGCTTCCATTCAGATTTTCGCCAAGCGTCTTAATCTCATTATCAATCACATCATGGCATTTCACTTTCTTATCCGGGGTGGTGACTTCGTCTTCGGACGAAGCATCATCTTTCTCATTCACTTTACGTCCCAATTTAGATATAAGATCAGATTCCTGTTGTAAGTGTTAAAACATCATGTTAAATATTGTTTGTAACATATGTAAATGGTTTGGATGTAAAGTTTTATATTAACGATACTTGGCTCGCAACATATGACCTACAAAACCTCGCTAATATTTCAGGATCGTCAGTGATTTTGGTCACAACATAAGTCACCCTTGCACCCCTAGAGTGATCGGTCTTTCTAGAACCTTAAATAGGACAGTGCGATCAACCAATCTCCCAACGTAGTATTCAAGTACGCCTGGTTCAGCCTCCTAAAATTCCATTTTTTTTTTAAATATAACAATCAGATTATAAAATATGGAACAAAATCAACGTAGTTTATTTTTATAAATATATACTTACATCCGCAGTTTTTAGCTCATAAGCTGTCTTCCCGAATATAACTTGACCTTCAGGATCCCATACTATGAATAGTGCGTTATAAGTTTCATCAATGACTCTTACTTCAAGTTTGTACCTACATGAACCAAATTTATTATTTTACAAAAGTTTAATAAATGTTGTAACTGGGTATTTTTTAATATCATCATTAACTTGCCTGAAATTAGTGTTAGCTTCAACATTGCCGCACTGCCTGCAGTTCCATTTTCCATCAACAGAATGTAGTTTTCTATTGCACGTGACACATGCCATATACCATACATTTGTTGGGTTTTCAAGTTCTGCAATGGTGCAGTAAACCCAAAATGCTCCATCCTAATTAATTGCACCAAAAATCATATCACGAGTTTATATTGCATCAATTAAGAAGTTGTTGCTAGAAATTTTGATATATTATGGGGTTTAATAAAGTTTATTTTTTGCTAATATTTACCTCCCCTTCACATAACTCTTGAAGATTCCGTACGACAGCTCGGCCTGATGCAAACTCACTTTCAGCTGATGCTCCAGATCCCGACGACTGAGTGATAGTAATCGGCCTCGACACTTTAGACGGCGCATTCATCCTTAAAATCAGGTAACATGTGCACAATTAGAATCATAATTTGTTTCAAATAATAATTTAGGGGAAACAAAAAATATTATAAAGCATAAATCAGTTAACTTACAGCTTATGAAACTCTTTAATTTCCCAAACATTTTCATTGACAAACATCTGTGTGCAGTTGTAGGTATTCGAAACCTTCACATTGTCTGTTTTCATAAAACATCAAAGTAATAAATTAAATGTAGTCTGGATATTTTACATTTTTTAATTTCTCTACAACTGAAATATAAACGTACCTCTGAAAACCTTAGGCCTACAAAACTGCATCACTACCATAACGATTTCGGTTGTCGGCCGATTATAGAAAAGCAGTACCTTATCTACAAATTCTTCCCATAGAGTTATAGTTATCCTACGTCCACTTTTTACCAAAGAAAAGAAACCGTATTAGATCTTATAAACTTTATTGACGGAATTCAAAATTACTGCGGTATCATTAAATTTAATGCTTACCTCATGTCTTCAATTTCGATCTCTATAAGAAGTTTATTGCCCGAGTTTGTAGGCATGCTTCTAGCAGCATGCATCTCTACCAATCTTCCAATCACATCTTGTGTTGAAAAAGAAATTTTTTAATATATATCACAAATAAATATAATTAAAAACAAAATATGAAAAAATATTTACCGAAAAGCAGAGTCTCATCTTCTTTGGTCAATACAGCAATCTGTTCAAAAGACTTAAAAATAAACCTATTATTTGGGAATGCTGGATCACGAATCTGTCGTATCACGGTTTTTCAGTAAAAAGAGAACTTTTGAGTATGTGTAGCTGTCTTGTAGCGTAATTCATCCTTTGACACCATGAAGTTATGTATAATGTACAGATTTTCCTCACGCAATTTAGCACGTACATTATCCATATGGGGTGCTCGGGCCGAACCTCGTATGGTGGAACCCTAATCATTACATCAGTAGTTATGCACATAGAATAAATCAAGATGTGTGAATATTTAACTTCTCTATATCTCATATGCAGTATTTATTTAAATAGCGACAAACATATATACTGATAATTGTTTGATTAAGAATGACAAAATTATGGTATGATTAAAAGTTTTGGAACATATAGCATTTTGACTTTGTATGAGTAAGTAAAATGATTACCTCAACATCTCTGAACACACATTCGAAACTTTGAATTTGTTCAGGATTCGTAAACACCGGTACATTGTAAGCCCGCACTAATCTCAGTTTAAGTGCCCAGTCAGATCTGGTGGCGTTGACTTCACTGATTTTGGCGAAAACGGGAGCCATCTGAATAAAATGTTTGGCAGAAAACAATAAAAAAGGATGAAGGACGTAACCTTCAAATCAACATCAACATTGAATCAAGTATATGTAAAACACGAAATATGTTATTCTTATAGCTGTTACGGATCTGTATAATATGATTATGAAAAATATTATGATAGATAAACTGAAAAAAAACATAAGGCGGCTACTCACAATGCTGGAAGCAGGGATAAAAGAAAAAATGACTGAATCGCTGGAATGAGTGGTTTGATGCATGTTTGTTCTAATTCTTATATAGCAGATTTTAGGGTTTAATGATTCTGTTAGTATCCCAACTATAGTGGAAACCAAATGTATTCTGATATTTTCTGTGATCCTGTGCCGCACAAAAATATGTTTTCTCTTATTAAAATTAAAAAATCTGAAGTTATTGATTATGAGGAGAATTAAAAAATCGGTACATATAAAAAATAATTATATCATCAACTTAACAGATTGGAGTTTATTTTGCTGAACACGATTTTTAAGTTAACGGTTCTCCTAAAATCCAGATTCTCCACAATTTTCTCAACGATTTATCACAACAAAAAAACGCATATGATATTTCCCAGTTTAGTATGTGTAAATGGGCGGGAAAATGCTTTGTTTCCAATTGTGGAAACAATACATTTTGTTATTATATATATATAGATTTCTAGAATCCTGGATCCGCCACTGTTTGCGGATCTCCGATACTGGGTGGCCGTCAAGAGGGGACGCTGATGAGGCCGGGCCAACGCTAGAAAATGCCCGGAAGTTGATAATGTTATTCGCCCAGAAGAAGGGGCGCCAATGAGATTCAGTTCGAATTAAAATGTCCATGTTTTCAACGAGAATGAGAAGCCCCGCTGACATCTGAGAGAAACTTCGGGGTGTTCAAGAGAGATAAGGAGAGAAAAGAGAATGGGTGAGGGAGAGGAAATAGAGTTGGATGCGAAGAATGTAAGGAGAAATAGGAGCGCTAAACGTGTTTAATAAGAAATTAGAAGGAAAAAAATAAAGTAAAGAAAAATATGATGTGACATTCATGTGGTAGTAGTTCCTTATTTTGGTGCGGCTCAATCCTTATGAGTTCAGATCATCTGTCCCATATTTACGATATCTCAACTTTATCCCACTCCAAAATCGAGTCATACAACATAAATCGAGTCATACAACATAATTCGTGAATCTCGGATACATAAACTATGAACGCTAAACTATGAACTATTGAATTATATACATTGAACCATTAAATCATGAACTATGAATTATGAATCATGAAATCACAAGTTTAGAATATAATATATAACCTAGTCCAATAAAGTCGAACCTTAGACCTTACATATGAAATTTAAACATAAACCATGAATCCTAAACCTAAATTAAATTCACAATTCACTATTCACAATACCACCTTATAAGTTCGTAACCGTCTCGGATTTTGTACTGCCATTTCAACTTAAAACTTGCTGCCCAAGATAATTCAGAAGGATATATTAGTACTGCGCAAGATTGTGCGGAAGAAGAATACGCAGTAATGGCGCAAGAACTCAACGAAGCTGAAGAAGTACGCATAGAAATGGCTGCGCAAGAACTCAACGAAGCTGAAGAAGTACGCGTAGAAATGGCTGCGCAAGAACTCAACGAAGCTGAAGAAGTACGCGTAGAAATGGCTGCGCAAAGATACATTGAAATCGAGGAGGACAGAGGTCAATTTGACACCATCGGAGACTGGTATCCTGAGTGGTCACAACTCGAGATGTTGCTCCTTGGTCAACTTTCTTCCCCCACGGAAGAATCGCCCTCGCTGTCGGAAAAACAGGGGGCTGACATGGCGCCGTCGCCGCCTAAAAAACAAGCTGGTGAGATTGCTATTCTACTGCCGGGCATCTCCAAACTACCGGAGAATTTATATGACTCAGGCTATACAAACCTCACTAATATTGATTTCGCCCCTACTACAATTCACTACAAGCGGTCGTTGAATGAGATACGACGATCGACGATAAAATGGAAACTCATGGACTTAACCGTACTTAAGGTACTCTTCCAAGCCTCTAAGTTCAATTGTTGTCTCGATGGTTGATTAACGACAAAGTGAGTGCTATGGATGGCTGCAAACTATAGATTGAAATTTAAAACTATCCTTAGCGTGCTAAATTGTTACTTGTTTTCCGTTAGATTAGGTTGTTCGTTAGGGTACAAGATTACAATTATGGTATCGATGATTGTCAGTGGATGACTGCAAATTAATCTAGAAAGTAGGTAAATGGATATGATCACACAAAAACGAAATTGGTCGAAATCTTACATTATGACTTGTACGCCGATTGTATTTGAGTTCTGGCTTTATTCTCATTATCTTTTCACGAACACTTGTATCTCTCTTTGTTGAGGATTTGCTTTCACCACTGCCTTATTTTGTTTGTCTGTTCCTTCTTTTCCAGTTTGATGATAAGACGTTTCATGCCGTTATCGAGAAAGGTGCGTTGGATTCGATGACGCCAGCTAACATTGAGTGGGGAACGGGTTACCGCTACTTATGTCAGGTACATGATATCTTATTTCGTAGAGACCTTTAATCTTTACTCGTGATGAGTTTACAGAATATCCTGTTGTGTTGTGTATTATTTATTATCAGGTAAAAAGGGTCCTGAAAGCCAGAGGGAAATACGTCTGCGTAACCTTCGGAAAACCTCATGTTTTAGGTAGTGTTTCTGCTCTAAGTGCTTATATCATGTACCTGAAATCATGCAAATGAAGTTAAAATGGTAGTCGGTAACTGAGCTTTGTTGTTGATCCTTTATCACGCATGTTAGGGGAGTTATATGTCAATCCCACGTAAGTGATTCTCAAGCATGTCACCTGAAGTCTGTTACTCTTGGATGACAAAGCTTATGAGCTGTTGAACCACTTGACTTTTTCTGCACTATTTTTTAACTTCAACTGAGATGTCAAATGCTGTATAATCATAATATATTTTTGGAACCATTTGTTAGTGCACCTTAGGTTGAGTCGTCTGATTCAAACCTTTGCATAACATAACTTTTTACTTATTTATCTATCTTTACCAATGTCATCTTTAGAATACAAACATTATGTCGTTTTCAAATTATTGCTCCATTTAACACACGATGTTATGTTACTAATGAGGCTCCTACATGTTGGTAACGTTTTCAGGTTATCATGTTGAAACTGATATTCTCATTTTATATCCATGCTAATTATGATTGACTTGCTTTGGTAGTTTTACAAGGTACATGCATACTATGTTGGGTTCCCTGGGCAGGAATGACTCTGGAAAAGCTGTTGAGAAACATCTCTTTCAGTTTATTAGGATGTTCCTTATCTACGAAGTTAAATTGCAAGACATTTGAAAGAAATAGCGGCTCAATTTAGCACAGTAATATGGTTGTAAATTACGAGAAAACCAAAATAATGTTTAATAAAAAATTGATAATGATGATGGTGAAGTCATTAGTTAGCCTGGTTGTAGAACGAAGATTCAGCTGTTTGGAACACACTATAGATGACTGAGAAGGTAAAATGAATGAACCTACCCCACCCCTGAAGATATGAAATGTCAAGTGAATCTTTTATATTATAATAATCTGAGTTTTGTTGATTTATTTTTCTTGGTTTCGATCACGAAATGTTTGAAAATTTGGTGTACCCAGTAAGCTATTGACTGGTAATTCATTTTGAAAGATGTTGGTGCTGGATTCCTCACCACTTAGTCTAGGCATTGAGCGTTTGTAAAACTAAGAGCTTATTCTATTGACTTAAAAGATGCTGCATAAAGAATATATGCATAGTGCCTTTTCTTTCTATCATTGATGTTGATCCTTTGATGGTTGTTTTTCCACGGCATGTGTCCAGCACATCTCTGTTCCTATGAATAGATTCAGATTCTCATTTCCCCACATCTTTCTCAGATCTACTTTTCGGAGTATTCCGCTTTGGGTGGACCATGGAAGTGCATGAAATTTGTGAAGAAGCATTACTCAGGGAATTAAAACAGCCAGCTTTTATGATTGTTGCCAAGAAGATTCGTTCTGGAGCTGTGGGTGATATAACAGCATGGATCAGTGAGTCTCATAGTACTAAGGTAAACCCATTTTTTTAGTTGGAAAGGTTAAGTTGAAAAGGTTAAGTTGATTAGATCACTTTTTTAGGACGCTATATTTTCACTAATCTCAATTTTATATTGGTTTTGGGTATGACAAAGCATCTTGTTGAGTCCATAGCAAGGGAAAGACGGACGCGTTTGAAATACCGTGACAACTTTAATCTAGTGTACTCGCTTGAGGATGTACTACTTGGAGCACAAGGAGATGTTTCCTTGCTTAAACGGGATCGTTGCTTTAAGCTCTGCTTAGGAAAACCTGGCATCTCATCCATTTTCAGCTATAAATGTAGGCTTATGGATTCTGAAAGATTCACCCAAAATATCTTTGTTATATGTCTTGCTGGACAGGTTAGTTTCTCAATGGCTGTTTGTACTTTTTAGTTGAGAGTCCATAAAATAAATTATCATAATGAGGTATATCTTTCATCTTTTTCTCGATCAGCATAAATCAAGATTCCCCAACCAAGTGTATGAAGCTGATTTCTCATCAGAAGATGAAAATGTGTCTTATCTTATGTCGCTAGGGGTTGCGAGATTGTTGATGGTAAGTCTTCATAATAATTTTCAACTAACATAATTATTTTGTTTTCGTCCTCCACGATAATTTTCAGTTATATATTCGTTTGGTTTAACTATAGGTTTTTCTAGATTCTTGCACGTCTGATATATGCAAGCATTGTATACAGGTTAAGATCGAACTTTTCTTTTTCACAGTAGGGAAATCTTAAAGTGAAACTGATAAATTGTCATATATATATTATGTTAGGACGATCTTATACCTTTAATAGAACCATTTGTCCCGGAATATGCTGGTGAGAGATCTCAACTTCGGTATGTATCTCAGATTTGATCACCGTATACGTATCATATTTGTTTTAGGCTCCTTTCTTCTTCTAGCCTTGTTATCATCAACTTACACTGTATTCTACCTTATAAACTTGTTCATCCTTTCAAAACTGCAATTCTTACTCCATTGACAATTATGAAGCACTCACTTTAACTAAAATTGCAGATTCGTGCTTCGGGAGGACAATACACGGAAAACAACCGTGCACAAGGTTAAATGGGTCTCGGCAGGTATAATTGTTTCTGTAAAGGATCTGACGTATGATGACGGGCTCACCCGTCGTCTTATATATCAACGAAATTCAAATACAGTGCAAGCCGAAGTTGGTTTATCTTTGACAGGTAAGTATATGTCTCTATTTATATTTTTCAGTTTTAGTCCTTATCATTCATGCCCCATGATCAGTTTTTCTTTGTCTTTTTCATCTTGGTTGTAGCAAGTGGTGAGGTGGTAGTTGACCACCAAAATTTAGAAAGTCCTTACGATAATGCAGTGATATATATAATACTGCTGTCCTCGATTTTACAAGTGTTTACCTCAGCGGTCAGTCGTCTACTCTCCTTAAAGAAACAGCCTACTATCAATTTTTTTATTGCTTCCGCTTCCAAAAAAAGAAACACATTGAATTGATGATGGTGCATTTTCCTCCTTTCCAGCCCAAATCACTGATAATTGGTCTGCGAGGAGGAATACTTCCCATGCATATGAGGAAGTGCCTACCTGATGTGAAGCTTGTAGAGGTGTGATAAATTCTAAATCTCTATTGTGCTCAATTTTTAGTTGTCTTAATTATTCTTATGCATGTGATAGGTGATTGAGGAAATACCAGAGCTTTTAGATCTGGCTAGAGAATGGTTTGGTTTCACAGACGTCGAGGGCTTAAAGGTAACACTTTCTCTTTTGTATTTTCTAAAGCAACACTTATTCTTTTATGGAAATTTCTATTGTTGTTGTCACTGGCCTAATAAAGGGACTTTTAATTGACTCTAATATCTGCATATCTGTTGGCTTCTCAAAATTGTGTCTCTGCTAGAGTTTGTACTTATTCTATCGAATTCCTCTCCAGGTGCATATTGGTGATGCGCTTGACTTCGTCAATGATAAAGCAGCTTCTGAAGCAGATGACGAAAAAGTCGACATCCTTGTAATTGATGTCGACTCAACAGATACACGGTACTTTCGACTCTAATCATATCATTATTTATCACTTAATTAGTTCTTTTCTTGTTACTTGTCATTTGATTCACTCTCACTCTACTCTTACAGCTGTGGTTTGACCTGTCCTCCCATGCCTTTCATTTTGGAATCTTTTTTTTCGGCTGCAAAAGGTTCGCTCAGTACACGAGGTGGTGTCTTCATTATGAATTTAGTCTCGGGGTCCCAGGCTTTGAGAACGGAGGTTTATACAAGACTAGATAGGGTGAGCTATAGAAAAAAGAAGGATATAAGTTTACAGCTGCTTGAGTTTACCTTAAATTTTGACAAGTTTCATATCATCTTTATATTTATGTGGTTGCAGGTTTTTGGCAAAGGTCACATCTTTATCCTCCAGCTAGAGGAAGACATAAATGATGTCGTGTTTGCTTTCAAGACAGAGTCTCCACTCAACAGGGATCAGATTTTTGAAGCTCAGCGAGAAACTGAGCAAATTATGAAGAGCAGCGTGAAGGATAAGCTGTCTCAAAAGAGAAGGAGAATATTCAATCTCACACTTTAGAAAAACTAATGTTTTTGTTTTTCTTTTTATCAGTGACAGCAGCATACAAGCTCCACTTATAGCTCTGTTTTTACATGTTTACAAAATTGAAAACTAGATTAGTTGAAGTTTACAGTGTGACCTTATAATGTTGATAGTCGAATGGAGAAAATTTTGGATCTAGCTGGTACGTAGGGTATTCGCTTTGATTACTGATTTACTGCCTTATTCTAGTGGGGAATTTCAAAATAATATTAGTTGAAGATTAGTTGCCTTATCATATTAAGGATATAATTAATCAAAATGAATAAGATTTGACATAATCTCTTGATTTAGTCTTGTGACATTCTGTTCTAATAATTTCCATAAAATATGTAACCATTCAGGGCTGGTTTACTTCTGTCGCCGTGATATCACAAATGGGCCGGATGGTTGATAACCACTGGTCTTTTCAGGTGATTAGCCCAAAAATATCCAACCCATGCTTGGGTTGATTACAACTAATCCTACCCCAAGCCCAATGCAATACTCATGTTTATGAGACGTGATATCAACCGGTAACAGCCGTTGTTGAAGTAAGAAAGAGTTATGCCCTCACTAAAAAATTGGCATTCCTCTTCGAGGGTGTAAAAATACGTCACTCTCGTGCCCTATCGCCTCCCCCGAACCCTAATGGCTCCTACCTTCGGCTACTGCAAGGTAACCCCTGAAACTCTCAACTTTTCGTCTTCTGAGTCCTGTAACACCATATCCTTCAATCTAGGAACTAATTTTATTGTGGCTTTCCGATAATATATATGTTATATTTGGAGGTTTATGTTTTGATTTTCTGTGTGCTTTGGGTGTTTTATATCGAAAATGATCATTGGGCAGGTTGCCAAGACAAAAACAAATAATGGAAAAAAGTGAAAAGTCTACTACACCCCTACTCATTTTTAATTTTTACTATTGAAGCCACTATTTTAATTTTGTTCTTAATTTCAAAATTTTGGGTTTGAATTTGAACTATTTGTCCACCCGTGTAAAATCTAGATAAATATGTAAAATTAAACATTACTATATGATTATGAAAAAAAAGTAGAAGCTACGTCATACAGCTTCAAATTAACATAGTGAAGGTTTTGAGAGAACTACAAAATAAAAACATAAAAAAATTTTAAAACAGAAAAAAATTGATTCAAAGATAAAAATTACAGATTTCGAAAGACTTCTTTGTAAACTACATTTACAGCTGTGTTTATATGTATATTCTCATCGTCACAAATCATAACTTTCAGGTTGTTATGATTTGTGACTCTGGAGAATGCAACATATAATTGTTCGTGGCTGAACACTGTCTTCTTGAGGAAGAGACCAACATTTGTTAGGGATTGACCTCGACTTTTGTTGATAATCATTGCATAGGAAATCATCAAAGGGAACTGTCTTCGCTGGAATTCAAAAGGTATCTTGTCATTCGATGGCATCTTCGATAATATCGGTGTTAAGGCAACTTGGCCTGCATTGCTCATAACATCCGTAGTTAAAAATGACTTTCTTGCTGAATCTGAGCTAAAATATGACCGTTCTTCTCCATTGTTCTTCTCGATCATGTATTGGTTGATGGAATCAACAACATCAAGAGTTGGTGCTAATATAGCTCGTTATTGAAGATATCCGGGATCATTAATTCTCTCAGACAAATTAGGATAAGCACTTTGTACAATCGTTGCAATTGGATCTTCTGAAACTTTAAGTAGCATGTCTTCTGGAATTTCATTAGTGGATGAACCTTCTACATCCTCACCTAATGTTCCATCTCCTATTGCTGAAAGCCAATCCGAGAACTCCTTCAATGTGGAGTTTTAAACTTCGGAAGCAACAAACTGTAACCTCATGTTTTTTGTTAGACGTAGTACTTCACATGTATCCCAAATATACGAAGAATTAATGGTGGCATTAACAATATACTGTCTTCATCCTTTTGGAATAACAGGAAGTATTTGTCTATAATATCCTCCAAAACGATTGTCTTTCCACCAAAAGGTTTTGTTCCATTTGCTCGATCAACATCTTTCATAATGTCCTTTAAACTTTTGTCCAGAGCTTGAAAACAAAATTTGTCCATTATTGGAGCTTCATCCCTAATGATTATCTTTGACTTCACAATCAACTCATCAAGCTCACCATCTAATTTTATGTTGCAGAATGAATCGTGATGTGGCTTCAGTGGAATCTTGAAACGGGAATGTGCAGTTCTTCGCCCCGGTAAAAGCAAAGATGCTCTACCACATGATGCAACATTGAGCACAATATCACCCTTTGATCCAATGGCTGCAGACAAAGTTTTCCAAACAAATGTTTTACCTGTACCACCATATCTATACAGGAAAAAAACTTTACCTTTGTTGAAAGTAGACAATTCCATTATTTTATCGTATACAATTCTTTGTTCTTCAGTCAATTTAGGCAGTAGTTGTTGTAGCTCCTCAGCAAAAACTTTCTATCATATTGCAGATCATCGTGTAACAAACTATTCTATGACGTTGAAAGATCATCGGAATCCGGAAGTGGCATTACTTCAAAGATCTTCAAACTTCTCCCCGATCTTCGCAACAGTTTGTCGATCTCAATGAGTGCAACATTCTTGATTTGTTGCTCAACTAAAGTTAAATCTGAATTTATTAATAAAGAAAGATTTGATATTATTATCACAGGAATATATTTTTCCCTATAATACATACTATTTGCAACAATGAAGATATTAACATAAAAAAACACATACCTTTATGATGGAATAACTTTCGCTGCCTATGTAATATATCGCTAGACATACACTCCCAACATTTCTCCCAAACATACTCTGGTCTTCCCATACAATGTTCAATTAGTAAGAGTGGCGAACATTGTACACAGTGCATGTGCCTATGCCTAAAAACTTACTTCATTGATGCCATCAATGTACTCACTGTAATCTTCTAAAAGACCATATGCGTAACTCGCATCCCGATATGAATCATATTGTACTTCATGAGAAATTTTCATGTCATCATGACACTTATCTCCACGAATGACATTTATCAAGCATCTTAAATAGTAAGTATCCCCAGCTCCAGGTGGTACATAATATGCTCTTCCTAAAGACAGACCCTTTGTTTGAGGAATCCATTCAGTAGATCTTGCCTCCACACAAAATGTTGAGGAAATTCAAGATAAGTGTTTGTTTCCATGTGGGTAATCAATATTTGCTTGAAACCAAGCTTCAAACTTTGTTCGTTTACATCTGTGATGATTAAAAACTGACATAATTTGACTTGTCTCTTAAAAAATGACATTCTGCTCACCTGGTAACTGAAAGCTCAAGTGCTCAACCAAAGGATCTCTGTAACAAATCTCAAAACCAAGGATTCTCCACATAGCTTCGAAAAGAGATATGTATCTACAGTCATAGTACATTTGAACCTCGTCGATAATCTTTCCAGATTGTTCATCATTTTTGCTCTTAAAAAATTAAGCAGTTGCACAATCACATCCTTTGTTAATGTTTTTGAACAAAAACTTAATTGACCTCGATTGATTGCACCATTCCATGTTCATATGTGCTCTATATCTAAGTAATAAATACCGATTATGAGGGACAATGAATATGTTGTCTATATGAACGCCATTCTCAACAATCGTTCTTCCATCATTTCTTCTCCTATACACAAGACATCCTTCGTCACAATTACAAGATAAGTGTTTGTTTCCATGTGGGTAATCAATATTTGCTTGAAACCAAGCTTCAAACATTGTTCGTTTACATCTGTGATGATTAAAAACTGACATAATTTGACTTGTCTCTTAAAAAATGACATTCTGCTCACCTGGTAACTGAAAGCTCAAGTGCTCAACCAAAGGATCTCTGTAACAAATCTCAAAACCAAGGATTCTCCACATAGCTTCGAAAAGAGATATGTATCTACAGTCATAGTACATTTGAACCTCGTCGATAATCTTTCCAGATTGTTCATCATTTTTGCTCTTAAAAAATTAAGCAGTTGCACAATCACATCCTTTGTTAATGTTTTTGAACAAAAACTTAATTGACCTCGATTGATTGCACCATTCCATGTTCATATGTGCTCTATATCTAAGTAATAAATACCGATTATGAGGGACAATGAATATGTTGTCTATATGAACGCCATTCTCAACAATCGTTCTTCCATCATTTCTTCTCCTATACACAAGACATCCTTCGTCACAAAATGTTGTATTTTCTACAAACTCCTTAGGATAGAATTTAGTGCGTCATTTCTCAAACATGCTTGGCCAATTCTATATCTAAGTAATAATTAGGATCAATATCTATATCGGGTACTTCAGCTGAAATAATCCTGTCTATGTCATTGGGAGTTGGGTATCTATCTTCTGCTGCTAGAAATAGTAGTATGTGTGCATGTGGCCACACTTTTGAAATTCAACCTTTTAAACCACTATATAAAATAAAGACGACAAACATATCAAACTAAATATGTACGTATAAACATGTGATGCATGTTGAAAAAAATATAAAAAACATGGAATTTAAAATTAATATATAAAAATAGTTTGTTACCTGCTTTAACACGATCGAACACCCTGTTCTCTCTGAAATCCTTTATCAGACCGTCCAACTTCAGTTTGAAAACATGATAGACAATATTAGGGCGATCTTCAGGTCTCAAGCCTCTTGAATCCAAGTGGCGTGTAATCTCAGGCCATGTCAATGTGATGAACAAATCTAGGTATCTTGCCCATCCAAAAATCATCATTGCTTCTTGGTAGTTTTGAATCATGTAATGAGGACTCCCAGTATATAAAGATGGCAAGATAAGAATCGAACCATGAAGAGCCAAATCTGTCTCGCCCCTTAAGAAAGCATCTGCTAGTCCTCTGTACATTTCGCATCGTAGAGTCTTTTGATTGTTCTGTACCCATGACAATCGAAAGGATTCTATAATGGTGTATCCATCGACTATTAATTGCTGAGTTAATCTTCTAGAAGACAGTATTAGACAACCTTCAGTTTTAAACAAACTTGGACACTTAACTGTTACATCTTTATTGCCTATACCCGGTTTATGTTCTTCTTGTGAACTTGCTAAAAGCGAAAGACTGCCATTTGTGTTTAATTCTAAGCAACCTTCGCATATGTTGGATCTGGTTCACTGCGATTTGTGGTGACCAACCCCTATTTGCTGTCCATTAGATTATTTATACTATGTGATATTTGTTGATGATTTTTCACGATTTACGTGGCTCTATCCGCTCAAGCGTAAATCTGATTTCTATGATGTGCTAGTCAATTGTTATGCATTTACTCGTACCTAGTTTTCTCGTTCTATAAAGGTATTTCAGAGTGATGGTGGAACGGAGTTCACCAATCATTGTATGCATGACGTCTTTGCTACAAATGATGTCCATCCATCTTATATCTTGCCCTCCCACGCCCTCACAAAATGGTCGTGTTGAGCTTAAACACGATCATCTTACTGAAACAGGTCTTGCTGTGTTATTTCATTCCAATGTTCCTGCTCATTTATGGGTTGAAGCCTTCAACAATGTTACTTATATCATCAATCGTCTTTCATCTCCGTTACTTCAGAATCTGTTGCCTTTTGAGCTTCTCTTTAACATTGAAACACCCCCTACTAGTGGAGTGTCACTTCTGCTAATTCTCTAGTGCTCATCGCAACATAACATAAATTCTCCTTAAATTTTTTTCTTCTTCTTCTTCTTTTTTTTTTTATAAAACATACTTTTAAGAAATTTTGGAATAACTTCAACTTTCTCAAATCCTGAATTAACTAAAACATTGCTCGAAACCAAATATCAAGTTCGAATAATAAATAAAACATAAAGAACCTTCAGAAAATCCAACTAGCTAAGTAAAATTGTAAGTAAGTCACCCCAAAAACAAAGACTTGCAAACTTAACAAATTAAAAGATTAATAAAAACAATAAGTAATCTTTCAGGACCAGTTTCGAGATTCTGCCGTCACTATCATTGCACACCACCTTGCTTCCTTCTAACTCATCTTACCCTTGCCTTTATCTGCAATATGGGGTAAAATAGAGGTAAAATAAACTATAAGCATTGCTTAGTAAGTAGCATCATAATCTCACAAAACCTTTCTTTTTATCTCAACATAACTCCTTTGTAAACTTTAATAACTCCACTTATATATATATATATATATATATATATATATATATATATATATATATATAATAAAAACTATTTGGGCCTGGACTTGGTACCAATGCGCGCAACTCCATTAAGACCCAGGGTAGCTAGCCACTGAATCCAAATGGAGCAACTCAAACTCATAGGGCGGTCTCGTGCCCTAACTCAAAAAATGGGTGATCTCGTACCCATAGCTACTTGTGGGCGGTCTCGTGCCCAGGTACCAGTCCATATATATATATAAATAATAGGGTTAATTTCCAAAAGCAACCTGTACTTTGCGGGTTTTTACACTTTGCAACCTAAAGAATTTATTTTTTCCGATTGGAACCTGTATTATGCGTTTTTCTTCACTTTGCAACTTCCGACTATATTTTCCGGCATGTATAGGCCATGTGCCCAGCACATGCCATAGACACCAACAAAGTGCTGACATGTGGCCACCAATAAAAAAAAAAAATAATAACAGATATATATATATATATATATATATATTTTTTTTTTTTTCTAAAAATTCGAAATATAAAAAATCCAAAACATAGCATGACATATATTTTTAAAAATTCATAAAATTTATTTTAAATTAAAAAATTTATTTCAGAAAAATAATTTTAAAATTCTAAAAATGTATTTGAAATTTAAAAAATTATGTTAAAAATTCTAAATATTCAGAAAATTTAAAGAGTAAAATTCTGAAAATTATTGTAAAAATTCTAATATAAATATATATTTCTAAAAATTCGAAAAAAAAAATCAAGAAATAGCATGACATATATTTTAAAGAATTTAGAAAAATTATTTGAAATTAAAAAATTTATTTCAAAATTTTTAAATTTTTTATTTCTGAAATAATTTTTTTAATTTCAAATAATTTTTCTGAATTTTTAAAAATATATGTCATGCTATTTCTTGGATTTTTTATTTTTTGAATTTTTTGAAATATATATTTATATTAGAATTTTTACAATAATTTTCAGAATTTTACTCTTTAAATTTTCTGAATATTTAGAATTTTTACATAATTTTTAAAATTTTAAATACATTTTTAGAATTTTAAAATTATTTTTCTGAAATAACTTTTTTAATTTAAAATAAATTTTATGAATTTTTAAAAATATATGTCATGCTATTTCGAATTTTTTTTTCCAATTTTTAGAAAGAAAAAAAATATGTATATATGTTATTTTCTTTTTTATTTTTATTTTTAATTGGCGGCCACATGTCAGCACAGGTCTCTTTGGCATGTGCTGGTCACATGGCCTATACGTGCCGGAAAATATAGTCGGAAGTTGCAAAGTGAAGAAAAACGCATAATACAGGTTCCAATCGGAAAAAATAAATTCTTTAGGTTGCAAAGCGTAAAAACCCGCAAAGTACAGATTGTTTTTGGAAATTAACCCTAAATAATAATATATTTTTCCAAACTTTATCTTTACACAATATAAATAAACTCATATTTGCACACAATACTCATACAGCTTCAATACGTAAATTAATAAAACAAGCAAGCCTTGACAAATTAACACGTACAACAATCCAAGTAAACAATCATACCAGTTGCTCAACAAATAAATCTACTTCTCAAATAATACAATTCCTCATATTGCAGGTGAAAGACGTACTTACCTCAAAGTTCAAAGCTCAACAACACAAAATCTTTTAACATGTACTAAGCTTCCTCAGTCTAATCTAAATTATAAAGATTGATAAATAAATTGAACATGAATTTATTAATCTAACGGTAAAATACATGAAGCACTAATATACTACTGACGCAATTATTTATCAATTAATCCAATTTCATTTGACAAGTTATAACTCATATTAAAACACATGTGGGCTTATACACTGCTATAATTTAGTACATTAAATTTAGAAGTAATCATTACTATTTTCCATGCTTCTGAAATTTACACACAAGAAAGATTATACAACCTGTTGTTATGTTCCAGAAATTAATAACTTAGCATAATTAATAGTATTTTATATGATTCTGTAGTGTAAGCAAATTGCTAGAATTAAAGAAAAGAATTATGCTTGTGATATACAATTCCATAGAAAACTTAACATTGTTTATTCAAAGTGAAAAACAATTAATTCCCATCTACTGTACCATCTCCGATCCACGCGAAATTAAGAAGAATACAAAATTGTGTAACAGATTCTTAATTTTAAAGTCGAACCCACTTAACTCCCTAAAAGTTTTAATTTTTTTCCTAAACATACAATCATGATTACATCACTTATAATCCCTTCATCCATTCATCTTAAACTTATGAATAAGACTACGCAACTACAAGAATTTAATCAACTAATTCTAATGCTACATCATACCTGTTACTCGTAGGAAATTTCGTTTGTCGTAGGAATTATTCTCTAGGGTTCTTTTTCTCTTCTTTCTCTTTTCTTTTCTTGGCCATTAGAATTTTGGGAGAACTGCTTTGAAGTATTTATCTTTTGCTTCTCCTTAGAATAAGCAAAAATAAAACACGTTTCCCACTTTTAAAAGGGTTCCTAGTCCACCTCAACTAATATATATATATATATATATATATATAACTAAAATTTATAAACCAATGATATAAATATTTTTTTTAATATAAATAAAGAAAAGACAAGGTCTTCTATTTTATTAGTGTCCTAAAATTTGCCAAAGTCTAACATGAACAATAAAATCATTATACTCTCCCAATAGCACACAAAACCATATAAATAAATTCAGGTATCACACACTTATTACACCAAAAATCATAATAAAATATGACCACATAGATGCACGTATAACAATCACCTTTGACAAAAATTGGGATGTTACAAACATTTCTCTAGAATATGGAAATTTCCATCCCTTCGGCTGTCGGGTTTTCCCATGTCTTCGGAGCTACACGTCAAACAAGTTTTTCTCCTCGAAGTCTTCCATGTGTCTTCCTTGGTTATAACAGTCAGCATAAACGGTTTTAGTGCTACGATCCCGCCTCTACATCGCTCATCATGCTCGCTTGATGAAGCTCATTTTCCATATTCATCATCTTCGTAGTCCACCTCTCAGCCTTTGTCGGTCTCTCAGTTCTTGGAGCCTACTTTGCTGGCTCCTGTCTTTTCTGACTCGGTTTCGTAGCCCGTCCCTGTGCTATATGTGACCAAGCTGACCCTCCTACAGCTCATGGTCTACCACCACCACCAGACCCTCCTACCGGTCCAACTCCGGCATCTGACCTGGCCAACGCACCAACTGCTGCTCCCTTGCAGCACCGTCATCCGATGGTAACTCACGCCAAGGCAAGAATTTTCTGCCCTTGCCATGTTGCCGACTATGCTCACACTGGTCTTCTCACTGCCCTTCTTTCCACGAAGGATCCTCGCAGTTTCAAGTCCACTGCCAAAAATCCACTTTGGCTTCAACCCATGCATGATGAACTCGATGCTTGAAATTCCACATGGGATCTTGTTCTCCGTCCCTCCAACACCAATGTTGTAGGGTCTAAGTAGGTCTTCCGGACCAAATATCTCTCTGACGGTACTGTTGATCGGCATAAGACCCATCTCGTCGTCCAAGGCTTCACTCAACTTCCGGGTTTTGATTATGATCTCACATTCAGCCCTGTTATGAAGGCCTCTACAGTCCGAATCGTTCTTGCAATTGTTGTCTCCCGTTGTTGGCCTCTTCACCAGTTGGATGTTAAAAACGCCTTTTTAAATGATATTATTTCCAATCCTAACTATTTGGAACAGCCTCCCAGCTTCGTTGACCCGCGTTTTCCATCTCATGTATGCCGCCTTCGGAAGGCGCTCTATGGTCTCAAGCAAGCCCCTCGGGTATGGTTTTAACATTTCAGTGATTATCTTCTTCGCCTTGGTTTTTGTCAGAGTTGGGCCGCCACATCCCTCTTTACTTTCTAGAATAGTTCCTCTGCTCTTTATTTACTTCTCTATGTTGACGACATCATTCTCACAGGTAACTCTCCTGCACTACTGTCTCGTTTTATTTCCAGCCTTCACAAGGAATATGTGATTAAAGATTTGGGTCATCTTAGTACAAAGGGTGGTCTTTTTCTTAGTCAGGCGAAGTATGCTCACAACATTTTTTCTAAGGCCCAACTCTTGGAGTCTAAATGTGTTTTTACTCCATTGGCAGCCGGCCATCAGTTTTCCACCGATGATTCTCCATTTAAAGATCCCACTCGTTATATCGTTCTTTGGTTGGTGCCTTACAGTATCTCACTATTTCATTCGCGAACTCGTCTCTTCGGGAAAATTGATCACTCGATTTATTCGATCTGAGCATCAAATCGCCGATATCTGAACAAAAGAGGTTGTCTCGTCCACTTTTTGAGTTTTTCCGCTCCAAGCTACGCATTGGCATGAATCCCTCTCTCCACTTGTGGAGGGTTGATAATATAGTTACGTAAATATCTCCTATGATTTCTTTCCTTGTATATAGGAGATCTTGTATATCATGTATATTTGTAATTCTTGCATAACTCTGTATATATTGATTAGACAGAAGACCACAAGATGTGTCAAATATTATCTCTGTCTTTACAAAAACAATAAGCAAAAAATTATATTGCCCTGACTCTTGTCCTTTTCTTCTTAGCTAACCTGGACGTATTTGTTAGTGAAATATCATGTCTATATCCATCTTCTCCATATGGGAATATTAGAGGGTATTCTAACCCAAGATAGGAAACATGTAACTCAGCAATGCTTTTCAAGAAACCACATTTTGACTCAACAGTGATGTCTCTATCTCTGAGTGCTTCATCAAAATCCCTTACAACCAATGCCGTTACTTCAGAAACTGTTGGAGGATTATACGTCCTCGCATCCTTTTCTCTTCTGCCAAGAAGCTTATGTTTTACATTCCCATAAGTACCTTGGTCAATCTTATCTCTTGCCATTTAGAAAGATTGAACTAAAGTGTTGTTAGCGTCCAGAGTATCCTCAAGTTGCTGGACAATTTCGGGATCAAGATTATTTCGAACTATTTCTCGACCTAAAATAATTTTGTTGAAAAAAATTAAAATAAAACAAAATGACATATAGTATATGTTATGTAAAATTGTATGGAGATATATTTAGAACTGCAACCTAACATAATTAACTTTGTTTATTACTTCATTCTCAGTGTCATAGATATATAGTTGAGTAAATTTGGGAGTTGCATCTTCGTTTGGCATCAAACTTTCTATCATGTGATAATTTTGACCATGTAGCTTGAAAATAGGCGGAGAATTACCAGTGTTTGGTGAATTGTAGATCTTGCCACTCATTGATGTAAATGAAAACATACTATTTTACTAACGTATGTTCTTTATGAAATGATTGCTCTTTGGAGTTTTACTACTAAGAAGATCAGAAAAAATTTGTGGACGTTTTCTCATTCGAGGAATTTTTATTTTCCCTTGCATGAAGCATAGTGAAAACTTTGGTATATTACCCTTGTAAAATGATTTAAGTCACTCAGCATACCAAAAAGAAAAAGCTCCACAATACTCACATTTGTGCTCAACATACCAATATCCTAATATTCTATTAAAATATATTTATACAAATAATTAATAACATTTATAATAAAGTAATTGTTTCTATAATAAACAAATAAAATGATAGCAAAGATATAGAACCTGTTGAAGTATCATTGACCGAAACATGATCTTGATTTGCTCTTTTGTCTTCATTTGCAATATAGGTTGCAGATTTATTGCATAATGGTAATATATGGTAAGTTTATTTCAATATACATAAAAAACTATTGATGAAAAAAGAGAAGAAAAGAAATGATCATACCTTGTGCTCGCAACTATATTTACTTGATCATCTTTTTTATCTAAAGGAGATGAAATAATTAATATTAATATTTAAAAAAAATTAATACAATATTTATTACACTGTTTTTTGTAATATAAAGTTACCACGTGGAATACGTGGCAACTAATCCATCAATGGTTGAAGTTGTGAGTCTCCTGTTACGACATGACAAAAAAACATAAAAATTGATTTAAAAATCTATTCAAGTACATAGTACAATGACATTTTATTTTTTAAGAAAAGGTTCGTAGGAAAAGGAAATAGAGGTGTCATTAGGAGTAAATAGGATGATTTTATTAAGTTTTAATAAACATAAAATATTAACAATTTAATAGTTCAATCTGCGAAGAAACTAGTCTTGTTACCCTTCACACAACACACACTTTGCACGAAATTAGTTTTACATTCTTATTATTTGCATTCTCGGAAGATCCAAAAAAGTTGCGGCTGTTCTTTGTGTTCTTGTGAGGAATCTGTTGTAAGCAACATACCTGAGATTTATCCTGAAAAAAATGTGCCTAGTTTTTGTGTTTTTAGTTTCCTGTTTCTGTTGAGATGATTGTTGGCTATTTGGATTTTAGGGTTTAAAACACAAACAAGTTCTTTCTGCTCTGTTTGCATGCTGGATAAGTCCAATTTATGTGGATCCCTTGTGTTTGTTAGGTTAACGATTCAGTTGGGTTATGTTATGTATTAGTTTTTATCATTGTCCTGTTGTATTAAATGATTGCCAACTGTACCATTTTAGTAACTTTGATTTTCTAATAGAAGAAATTCTTTCATGTAAAACCGAAATAAAAACTCATAAAATGTAATTAAGATTGTTTATGCCTTAATAAACCCGCTATGTAGAAGAAAAAATTAACTTAAATTGGTATATATTAATTCGTAAAATTAACAAAATTGACTTTTTTTTTTTTTTTAAATTGGTAAAAATTCAACATAAATTGGTATTTATATACTCTAAATTGACAGTTTCCATATGTTATTATTTAGATAAACCAATAAGGTTTAGGTTTAGGTTTAGATTTATTTTAGTTTAGTTTAGACCAAATTGACGTCTTTTAAACTAAGAATTCAACATAAATTGGTAACTATATACTCTAAATTAACAGTTTCCATAGGGTATTATTTAGATAAACTAATATATTGGATAATGATAAATTTAGATCCCTACATGTGTTAAAGATGTCCCATCCCTTAAATGTAGTCGTCTATTCGCAAGCCTTAAATAACTTTATAAAATATTCACCAAGTTTGTTATACGTTTCGGGGTAAGCCTCACTTTACAAATAAGTATACTCTACTTTATGTAGCTTTGTCCAACTCAATAGTTAAGGATTTTTCAGTGGTATAATGTTACCTTATCGCGTAAACATAGATACCCTCCGTTAACGCGCAAACATACAATTCTAAATTTACCAAATATTTAATGCAAACTCTCCCACTTTTTTTAGATGCCTCACAGTGGGGATTCAGGTGGTCGAGGTAGGGTTAGGTCCGCACCGGCAACAGTAAGGGCCGTGTGGACCCGAAACTCTGAGAAAGAATTGATCCGTTTGTGCCTCCTAGAGTGGGAAGCGAGCGGCCTTATGTCGGGTCGGTTCTCTGATACCACGCTTACACGCATTATGAATCGTCTCAATGGTCGGTATGAAGGGCTAACGTACACCATCACAAACATAGACAATAAGTTGAAGAATTATGAGCGTTGCTGGCGCATGATGCAGGAGCACAAATACAAATCGGGTAATGAGTGGGACCCCGTGAAGGAGACAATAGTTGCTGAGAAGGAATATCTGGAAGACCTTTGCAAAGCAATTAACTTTTTCAATCTTTAACAATTAAATTTACTTCATTCACACTAAATATTTCAAGGAGAACCCTAACATATTAGACATTAACGGGTCTTGAATCTAAATGCATGCAAAAATCCTATGACTATCGTGGATCTATCCAGAATGTTGTCCAAATTAGGAGAAACGCGAGGACATGTGGCAGGGGACAACTGCTCTTGGGGATGAAGCCTTTTCATCCGGAGCGGGTCTTCAGCGGGGAACCGAAATGGTGATGGGGCACCGAAGAGGGCTAACTACAACGCGTTCAACTTTATGGGTCCCTGATAGGCTCTAATCCTAACCCTTAATTATCACAAGTGTATGGGTGTAGGTGTATATTTTAGTGGACGTAAGGTCGATCCACAGAGAATAAGTTTACGAAGTTCGATACCATAATTATCTAGGATTAGCCTAACTAGACACTGGAAATTTGGAAAGATTGATTAGTTACTAAACTATATTGCATAAAAACTATTAAATGAATTAATTAACAAAAAGATATTTCCAATCAAAGATAATGTATCCTAGGGCGTCGATTTCAGGAATTACTCTAATGAATGATTAATTTCTAACTTATAACCTTTTAAACCAGTTTTAATATCTATTAGGCCGGACTTAATTAACTTAACCCTTCTCTTGAAGCGACTAAATCGTAGATTGAGTTCAACAATTACTCTCTCAAGTCAATTAATCCTAACAACTCCTAAAAGCCCCTTAGCCCTTGCCTACGCAGTCATAAACAACTACATTATACGTCGTACGTCTATTAACAACTCACCCTTTCTCAAAGCGGAATTGTTAAACGATTAGACTAAGCTTAATTGATCAGATTATGCTCAATCATAAAATAGGAACAAACATATAGATAGATAACAAAAACTGGACTTTATAAATTAAAAGATTAAATCAAATGTTGTTGTAAAACCCTACTCTCTAACCCTAGGACATGAGTAGTTAGCTTACTCATGCCTAGTATCAAATCAATACAAGAATTTAAAGAAAACATTTTAATGAAATTAAAAACTAGACAAGAAATAATTAAACGCGAGTAGTCGGCTCTTCGATATTCGTCTCGTCTTGCTCGTCAATTCTTGCTCTCACGTCTTCTACTGCAATGTATATAAAAGTATGAGATCCTCCTTCAAAACTCGAGCTTGAACCTGTATTTATAAGTTGGGGATGAAATCCTCAAGAGATTAGGATCAAAATCCTATTAAAAATCAGATTCATTTAGGAACATAATTTGGCGCGACCGCGTTCACAGCTTCCAACTCTTTAACCAGGCTTCTTTTGGCGCGGTCGCATCAACCTTCCATAAACTGCACGATTTAGGCCCATTTTGACGCGGCCACGTCCAATCTTGGTGCGGTAGCCTTGATTCTTCAACAGTTTGGGCTTTGACTGTTTGCCCAATGTGGCCCATTTTGTACCTTATTCGACTTGTTTCTTTATGTAACCTCGTAATATCTTCTTTTTAGCCTAAAAAACATTAAAACTCTACAAAAAATGAATACACGACAAATGACCCAATATATCAAATACAAACAATTCTCGACCATTTATGCATGCAAATGTTACAAAATAGACACTTAAATCGACCTCAATGCATGCATACACAATGTGTATCAAAATCCCCCAAACTTAAACTGTTGTTCGTCCCCAACAATAAATGAAGTAAATAATTCAAGACCACAAGCAACAAAGTGTAATTGAGCATATGTGATAACGCAAAAATCAACTACTTTCGAGACTTTAAACTTTCGAACTATTCAATCCTCACCGGGTAAGTGTTTCGCTCATCTCTCAAGTGTTTAGGTTAAGACATATTCTCGCTCAAATTAGACTATATACACCGCCTACCATATGCTTGCCAATTGTCTAAACTAGACATCGTACTTGACACGCGTGGCAAATAATCAAATAGGTCTTCATTTGGTTGTAATGTGGGCTTAAGGCAAGATGGGATAATTTTTGGATAAAGGTGACTATTTATTGGACTAATCAAGTTATTTCCTAACCCACCTATCCCTCAATACAATCACTCATTCTCATTCTCCAAATCTCATAATCACTCTGCAAAGTGACTTCTTCACCTTCAAAAGTCCTTACTACTTAAGTGCTTTTCTTTTGTTCGGGTACCACAACTTGGGACTACCCGATTTTTTCAATCAATGAGTCATCAAGCACTTTTCTATTCCTAAGCTCTCCTCAGATAAAAACAGTAAACCATATATTAGGAGAAGTCGAACTTTCTCAAGTTTTTGCCTATACACGTATATTCCTTTCACCCTTTTATTTTATCCATGACTTCACCCACTTATTCCCGAAATTTCCCAAACTACTTTACAACCCACCTCCCTCTTACTCAATTAGTCCAAATCAAGGCTAAAGGCTAAAATTGAAGGGTGTTCGACTTGTAATGTATGGCGATCAAATAAAAAGCTAAAAGTTCAAGTGGGCTAACTAAGGATAATTTTTCAAATTTTTGGTAAAAAGGATCATTTTGGAGGCTCAAACATAGGTTAAAATCAAGAATTGCCTAAATCATTTTCTAAGTCACGACATGCACTTGACATATTCTCAGTAAAGTCCCAAGGCAAGTTCTAGACACTAATGCATATATCCAATAAAAAATCACACCGAAAGAATTTATATTACTCCTAAAGTAGGAGTGCAATTAGGCCAAAATCTCACAGGGTTCAAGCTCAATTTCGTCGCAAATTACCTCTCATGCTCTACTATGTGCCAATTTTGAAATATTTTATTCAAAATCACCTCACCATCAAATTCCTCTTATTTTTCCACGACTTAAACGACTAGTACTCAGGTTTATTACTTCTATACTCCAACAACAAAAATAAATAAAGCCTAAAACAAAACTATGACCAATATGACCACCAATTCAAAGAACACAGATGGGCTCACAGACCCAATGACTCCACTATAGAAATACCGATACGCAGTGAGCAAACAAGCTCATCAAAACACAAATCAAGTAAACAAACAAGCTCATCAAGACAAAGCAAGCAAATAACGTGCAACAAATGTAAATAGCTACCAAGTCGTCCTACTATTCACCCCCTCCCCCATCCTTGGTCGAAGGCCAAGTTTGTGGGAAAAGAGTGGTGCATCTTGGTGCTCAACTCACAAATCATTGCAGCGGCTGTGGTGGTTGAAAACCATGTTGGCTCGAAAATTGGGCCAACGCATCCCAACGGTCATCTTGCTGTTGTCTCCAAGCTCGAGCTTTATTTCATTGTGCTATGAACGTGTTCAACAAGGGATTAATTGCTTGCATCGCTCCTCGACTCTCTGTACGATGCCTCTCAAAACTAGTGATAAGGGCAACGACTTCAGCTTGAAAGGAAGTGATCATGCCCTCAACATCTTCATTTCTCTCTGAAGATGATGCAACGGCAGTGGCTGCTCTCTTTTTCCTCGATGGACGAGGAACGTGACTGCTTCCTTCGGCTATTTTGCCTGGCAAAAATATCGGTGCATCCGGCATTTGGGACCTCTCCATATGTTCTTCGGAAGATATGGCAAGGTTTAGAGTATCTTCAAGGCTCAGAATTGCAGTTGCCTCGAGATAGGGGAATCGGAAATAGTGCCCCACATTTTGGAACACATATAGGATCTTTCGATCCTCTCCCAGAACAACAACCTGCATACTCTCCGGTAGCTCCCATGTGAAATAGATTTCTCCCTTCACTGGTGCCATATTGACAAGTGGAATAGCAAAGTAGTCAGCGATCGATGTGATAATACCTCCGATTGTGATATTGTCCTTTTTCTTTTTTATGACGTTGAAAAATTGCTCCTCCAAAATTACCACATTATCAAGTTTGTGGTTATGGAGTATGTTCCACATCATGAGGAGTTCATTCTGTCGTAATGCACCAATCTCCTTTCTAGCAAACATTGTATGGGCCAACATCTTCTGTAAGTATCTTATCGCTGGGTTCCGGGTCCATTGCATTATTCGAAACATAAGCTTGAGGGGGCACTATCAGAGGAGCTGCTGTCAACCACCCCCAAAAATTGTTAGGGTTAAAAACCTTTGGCGGATCAATTTGGGTTGGTGCCGGGAAGTCGAATATTTCACCAATCTCCGCAAATGTCAACTCCTGCTGATTACCCATCATGTGAAAAATGATTTTGTCCGGTTGCTTTTGTTCGGTCTGGCTGGCTACTATGTTTTGAAAAGTGCTTAAGATTTCAATTGTAAGCTCGTATGTATGCTCAACTTTCATAAACTCCTCAAATCCCACAACCGTGAGCAATGCCTGTATTCTCATGTATCCCCATAGCCCTCGTTAGCTTATGACTTGAGAATCGAGTAGGCATTATTGTGCACCGACGAAGTATGTCAAACATTTGTCGATGCTCGACTCTCTCTAGTGCAAAACCGAATAGGATTCGACTATCGTTTGGGTCTATCACCACCCTTTCTGGATCCCAAACAGAGGCTTCTTCAACTACCTTTCGCTTCTCCTTGCCTTTGCTAGTACTAGCCTTTCAAGAAGTCATCTTGGTGAACCTGATGCGGCTATTTTAATCCACTTTGAGAATTGACGTGACCGTGTCGTATGCTGGACGCGACTGCATTTAACCATCCTGACTTGAAGTTTCTGGGTCAAAGACCAATGTTTGTGGGAAAAGATTGGTACGCCTTGGTGCTAACTTACAGACTATGGCTCAAGTGGTAGTTGGAAGCTATGTTTGCTCCAATGTTTGGCCCATCTGGATGATAGAGTAAAAAATATGTAGCAGCAACAACCACCACCACAGCAGCGAAGACAGCTCAGATTGTACAAGATGATGTAGACGAGGACATCACGCCCATGTGATTGTCTTCATCCCATGCCCAATTAGCCGGTTGGAGGAGTGCAACCACCGCCATTAAATGCCAATAGCTTCGAGTTGAAGCAGCGCTGATAAATATTGTGCAACAGAACTAGTTTAGTGGTACTGCTCTGGAAGACCCGAATGTGCATCTGAATAAGTTCCGCAGGTTGACCGAAACAATCAAGATAAATTATGTGCCACATGAGCAAGTAAAAATGAGATTATTCCCGTTCTCACTGAAGGACAAAGCACTCCAATGGTACAATTCGCTAGATGATGTCACTGAATGGGAGGACTTAAGCACGACAATTCTATTGAAGTACTTCCAGCCGAGCTAAATGTTAGATCTGCTTGAAGTTTCTCTCTAGTTGAGCTAATTTTTCATCTTACTTAGTGAACTGTAACTGCACTATCCCCTCTTGTGTTGGCTTCTTGCCATCATGGATCATTTCATTCGTGATAATAAATCTTAGTGGGGGATTGAGTGAATTCTTTGTATTGCTGTAGGAGAAGTTCTGGTGATTTCGGTTAGGTTGGTACTAATTGTACCTCGGATGATTATTCTGGAAGTTATTAAAGTTCCTCTGATTCACGAAGTTAACATCTTCAACATCTTCCTAGCCCGATGACTGCTGTAATGAGGTATCAACGTGTTGTGCTAATGTCAGACTAGTTAGCAAACTTACTTGGTTTGTTAGAGCGGACAACTGAGAGGTAAGAGTATCATTCGGCTCTTCTTCTGCAACGCTAGCCACTCTTCTTGGCTAATTCCTCTCATTATGTCATTGATAGCTGATTCCGGCCATCGCATCCAAGATAGATAATGCAGATCTCACGTTCTTCTCCATCAAACTACCTCCTGCGGCAGCATCCACATGATCTCGTGCTGAGCAAGCAAACCATTATAGAACTTGCACACTTGTTGTTTCTCTGAAAACCCATGTTGGAGACAACTCTGGATAAGATCCCGGAATCGTTCTCAAGCTTCACCGAATGGTTCTTGATCCATCTGCTTGAATTGATTTATCTTGTTCTGTAGATCTAGCATCTTGCTCGGTGGAAAGTACTTCAGAAGAAATCTTGTGCTCAAGTCTTCCCATTCTGTGATATCAACTAGTGAATTATACCATTGCAATGCTTTGTCTTTCAGTGAGAACGAGAACAACCTCATCTTTACTTTTTGTGTGGCACATGATTCATCTTGATGGTTTTAGCCAACCAGCGGAACTTATTCAGATGCACATTCCGGTCTTCTAGCGCGCTACCACCAAACTAGTTCTGTTGCACAATATTTGTCAGTGCTGGTTTCAACTCGAATGGAATTTAATGGCAATGGATGCACTCCTCCGACTGGCTGATTTGGCGTGGGATGAAGACAATCAGTTATGGATGTGATGTCCTCGTGTACGTCATCTTGTGCAACCTGAACTTGTCTCCGCTGCTGTGGTAGCTGATGCTGCTGCAAATTAGTTACTCTGTCATCCAGATGGGTTAAGGCCCCTAATATCCTACTCAGCATATCCTCTTGATTCTGATTCTGTGAAGCGCTCTCCATCTCGATTGTGGGATTTCTTCTCGTTTGGTGTCTGCAGCCAGTTGCCTCAATCTCAGGATCGAAAGGAACAAGATGTTCTTTCCCTTTTGACCTAGTTTGCATGCGAAATCTGAAAACACCAACAAAAGGAATACCACGAAATAAATAAACGAAATTAAATAACACACAAAAAAAATTAAATTGCAGTAAAATAAAATCTAGTCTAGTATCCTCCTATTACTCAGGATAAAAACTAAGACGCTAAACTTATTCCTGGGCAACGAGTGTACGGGTTTAGGTGTATATAGTGGAAGTCAAGGTCGATCCATAAAGAATAAGTTTATGTAGTTCGATACCTTAATTATCTAGGATTATCTTAACTAGATACTGAAAAATTGGAAAGATTGATTAATTACTAAACTATATTGGATAAAAACTATTGAACGAATTAATTAGAAAAAGGTATTTCCAATCAACGAGAATGTATACTACCTCTATCACAAACCGTATGCTTGCGGTTTGAGAAGGTCGTTCCATTCACATCGATTTGGAGCGATTTTCGCAACAAGTTCAAAAAGTAATAAAAGAAATGAAGCAAATTATTATCAGTCCGGAGAGCGGCAAAGAATAATTCCCAAAAATTAACTAATTCATTTTTTGGCCGAAGAACACAAGAATTACTGAAGTGACAATGTTGGAGGAAAAGATTGCAGTTATGATCGGTGCAACAATAGGATAGTAGATTTCTATTCTCATCATCGGCTTCTTATCCCACCCAAAGAAATTCATAAGGAGATCCATTGTCACACTGCCAGTTACACTCACAATTATATGATCATAATCATCCGAACCAAATGTCTTCAGGCATGAAGATCAGGAGAATTCATGTAGGAGACATTGAATGGGATGTTATTGCTCATACACAATCCAACGTTGCCGATGATTTTGCATCTTGTATTCATTCACCCGAATAACAAAGATAAAAGTATACACCAAGATCACAAATACTCCTCAATTATTTACCTCAGCGTATTGCATAAATTTAACAATCATTGCGTATGCATCACAAACCAATATACAAGCTTACCTTCTCCTAGTGGAGATAACTGCTCCAAAATCACGAGTCCATCGAGCCACAGTCCAATTTTTGCAAACATTATCTACTCTCCCCATTCACCGTCCGTCGTCCTGCACCAGCAAAAAAATTATTCAACATCTGCTGGAATTAATGTACGAAGGGACCCAGCTAGGCGCCCGCGAAGCTTGGTATTAAAGGATTTAGAGTTTGATGACATTACCTTCAAGGGAACTTGTTGACTGGATCCAACAGCAGATGCTTCGAATGTAACAACATAAGGAACTAAACTATTAGTACGATAAAATCCCATTCTAGTTCCCAGATCTGTCCAAGATAAGCAGCAATGAATGTATAATGCCTTCAGAGTAGTTTACATCAGCCGACACTTCTAGGAGAAGTCCAAGTTCATCAATATTTAATTGTATAGTTCTTACAAATTCAGGAAGAAAGGGGATCACTAAAACAATATACCCCTCCTCATGTACGTTAGTAGGAGATTATGACTTTGCTCATCCCCGACTAGTTCTAACTAGTCACCGCAAACGCACTGCGTTCCATCCTATATTTTTGGCAATTCGTAACGACGTAATTCCGATTATGCCCCATTCACTAACCCCTTCACCCAAACTTCCTACGCCCTTGTATATAGTCTCAATAGAATCTTATCAACTTTTACCACAATAAATCGATGCAGAAGAAGTATTCAAACACACATTATCAAAATAAACATTTGGCCCCATAAAATCCAAGTAATTAAATCGAGGAAATTGCACTTTTGGTCCCACAGGACACGCCTCTGTTGCATTTTGGTCCCAATGGTTTCACTTTCAGTCCCAAAAAAAATAAACTGAGCACTTTCAGTCCCACCGTTACGTTTACCGTTATCATCGATACAATTTGTAGTCCTACAGTTTTATTGCACTTTTAGTCCCAAAAAAATAGCACTTTTAGTCCCAAAATACAGATTTTTCCCTCTAAAAATGGCCTTTTGGAAGGAACTTTTGGAGGCAATAATGGCAACCTGTATATCATCACAACAGCTATATATAACCATATATTGAAAAGAATTTCATAACATCAACTCACAACAAAAATTGGATCCTCAAATAAATACCAACGCAATCAAAATGTCTTCTTCATCATCTTCCAGAAGACCCTACCCACCCCCTCGAGCCGGCATTATTTGCCACTTCGGGAAGGGGACTCGTACTTACGTTTCATCTAGGCCTACCAGCCATGGTCGACTGTTTTACTCATGCCCCGATTGGCCTGCCGGGGGTTGCGAGTTCTTTGTTTGGGCGGACGAGGTTGAAGCTGCTAGAGGAGTTGAAGCTGCTAGGGGTCATTCTTACCAAGCATTGACGAGTAGGATTGAGAGTTTGGTCGAAGAGAACAACAATTTGAGACAGAGGGAGACGACTGCAACTCGGAAGGCGGAAGAGCTTGAAAATTTGGTGGGGGGTAGGGTCGAGAGTTTGAAGAAATTAGCTAATGATGTTGAGCAAATAAAGAAATTAGCTATGTTGATTGTAGTTCTGCTAGTTTTTGCTTGGGCACCTATCATGGTGAAGTTTTTTGCTTTCTAAGTTCTTGAATTAGTGGTTTAGTGTACTACTAGGAGAAATGTCATGGTTTTGTTATGTAATTGACATTCCAAAAAATCAGCTACGTACTATGTAATTTGACTATTTGTTAATGCAAGCTCCCTATTTGTTAGTCCAACCGTAACAGAATACCAAATATGAGAAACATGGAATTAAACAAATGCAATAACCTAAACATAACAAAAAAACAAACACGAGGGAATGACCACATACTGTAATGCGAAAAACCAGTCCACAAAATACACAATAGGTCCATCAAAATGATCATTCCATAAAAAAAATTCCAAAAAAAATTAGTTGATTAGGGTGGCTAAATACTCAAAAATAAATAGTTTAGCCCTCTAAACATAACCAAATAGCAGCCCAGTTTTTATTGCAAAAAAACAGAATAATTCCACGAGGATGCTAATTACAGTTGCATATTATATAGACCATCGTTTGACAAAATATTGAAGTGCTCAATTTAGCTAGCTATACTTCTTCTTCGTATCTTTCACCATCTTAGCTAGCTCAGTGTACGGTGTGAGATTCGAGAGGTTAAGAAATTTCTTACCTCCTTGCTCAAATACTGGCATCGGTTCTTTTCCTTTGTCAACTGGAACGGACGGGTTACCAATAAAAGAAGCCGGCTGGAAACTCATAGGCGGCGGTGCTCGAATCTTGACGCCCATCTGCTTAGGTGGGGGAGGGGGATTCATGGAACTGCTAATCGAGTACGGGGCAGCCTTCGACAATACAGTTTCGATGCTTGAAGATTTGGTTGGAATCTTTGCAATCCTAGCCCTCTTGTGCGCCTGTTGTAATCATTAGCAAACAAGCATTGTACTGTTAATCTAAGTTGCATATTAAACACAAGTCATGCTACACAAAATTAAATCTCACCAGCCTAGTTCTTCCTAGCTTTGTTGTTGGCTTCTTACTAGTTGTTTCAACTACTTGCTTATGTAAATCATCTTCTTCTATTTCTTCTTGTGTGGATGGGGGGTGTCCATCTTCTTGAGTCATCACATCGGGCTGTTCGTCTTGAGCCACAACATCAGGTTCAGTCTGATCATTAACCTAAATTAAAACAAGAAAAATGGATTTGTAACTATCTTATATAAAATTGTTTAAACAATTAGCAGAAAATGAAGCGTACACTTGAGGGAATTGCATCAGTCTCAAGTTGGTCTTTCTTGACTCCCGAGGTTTTTGCTTCATCGTTTGGACATCCTAACTGATTATGGCCTTTCTCGCCACACCGATGACATCTAACTTTGTACTTTTGCTTTCCCATCTTTTGGAGGTTGTTCTTGCCTTTTTTCTTCTCCTTTGGATCCTCCGTTTGAGCATCAAATCGTCGTGCTTTTTGAGGCCTGCCCCTCTTTCTCTTTCCAAAGTCAGGTGACAGGGGTGGGATGTAACCGGTCTTGTTCCATAACTCTTCACCATTCATAGGCATAATTGCATGCGAATAAACTGCAGTGTATGTCTCAACACCTGTAGCATGTGTGCACGTAGTCTTCTGGGTCTTTCCATGCTTGCAAGGAATTCCGCAAACGTCCCACTTTCGACAATCACATGTCTTCTGAAACAGGTCAACTGCATATCTTGATCCATCGGAGCATGAAATCTCAAAATTAAACTCGTTCGACCTGATAGGAATGCAGTCAGCTGAGTTTTCTAAATTATGTGACAATATTTTTCTGATTCTTGGACAAATCAGCCTGCCCTCCCATTTTCGTTCACATCTGTCACGATTCTTTTGCAGCCGTGACATCATATACTCTCTAATCCACTCCAGCATTGTTATAATGCTTTTTTCATGAGCGTCTAGGAGGCAACTGTTCCATTGCTCGCACATGTTGTTCACTAGCGTGTCACATTTCCCAAAACTGTTAAAATGGGACCTTGACCACTGCGACGGGTGTTTGTCGGCTAACCACTCCACACACCTCGGATCCAATTCACCCAATTGAGCCATAGCTCTGGTAAAGTCTGGTATGGTTGTGGCTTTTGCAGCCTTCCACAGCAGCCGCTTGAAATTGTTGCCCCTGAAGCCGTTTCTCTTCATGTTCCCATGAAGATGGCGAACACAAAACCGATTTTCCACATTAGGTAACACTTTATTAAACGCACCTATCAAACCTTTTTGTTTTTCAGACATGAATGCGTAGACGTCTTCCCTCTCACCCATTAGATCTTCCTTCAGTAATGTCAAAAACCACTCCCAACTGTCTTTGTTTTCTACCCCGACCACCGCATATGCCAATGGATATGGGTCATTGTTCGGATCCATTGATACAGCGGTAAGTAAGACTCCTGTTGTGGACCCTCTAAGATGGCAGCCCTCAACCACTATCCACGGCCTACAACCCGATTTGAATCCCTTTTTCAAAGCATCCAAACACACGTAGAACCGCTTGAATTTATTGCCTTGCGGTGTCGTGTCAACCTGAAGTATAATGGTCGAACCAACCTGTTTCTCTCTTAGTGTCTCTGCATAGTCCCAAAGCTTCCCATACTGCTCCGTACTATCACCTTCAATCAATTTAAGAGCTTTCTGTTTGGCCCTATACGCCTAGAAAGGTGATACATACACACCCAACTTTTCAATTGCTTCCTTCCTAAAACCTCTAACACTTCTCTTGGGGTCAATTCTGAACTCCTTTTCATATCTCTGCGCAAGCCATCTCGAGTTTGCATTATCGACTACATACTGCCTCGTGCAAGAATGTGCCAAATCAATCTCTCTAATCTGAAAACTGCCCTCTTCCCTAACTTTAAGGGCATTGATGTGCCACCCACACCCTTCGGTTTTGCACCTCGCGTAAATACGTCTTCCATCATTCTTGGTGAATTTAGTTGAGTGACCGTTTTTTACAGCATAACTGGCCACAACAGTCTTGAATAGCTTCTTGGAGCTGAAAATTTGTTCTAGTCTGAACTCGGGATCCATGGCATTCGACTCTCTAAAGACAATAGTATCTCGCACATGGGAGTCACTTTCTTCTTCATCTGAAGCAACGCTCTCGAAATCAGACTCGTTGCTCTGAGGACCATCGTCTCCGTCAGTTGAATCTTGATCTGTCTCGTCGTTAACCTGTGCTCTGATCTTTGCGCCAACCCATTCAACGCCGAGATCAATATTCTCGTCGAATATGATATCATCTAGCAGCTCGTCACAACTGTCATCTTTGCACTCAAAGTCCTCATCTCCAGAATCTGTTTCATCCAAGTCAATTGGATCTGTTTTTTCATTCCCTCTTCCAACATATGGCACAATTTGCAGATCTATCTCACAAACATCGGTCTTATTAATGTCGATTGTGGCACCAACGTTCATGATCCGTTCATCGACTAACCTATCAGTTGTTACCCCATCATATTTTACCACATCACTAGCCTTCGCATCATCATCTATCCACACAACCTCACCTTCACACTCTTCATCCAATGCAGGTAAGGCTGTTTTTTTGGCATCCAATATCAGGGTAAATTCCCTTTTTTTAGCATCCAACACTAGCATCCAAATATCAAACTCACAATCGATTCTCTTCAAGCCACCACCATCTTCAACCTTGTAAAACTTCTTCTCCTCTAAATATCCCAATTGTTCACACAACCCCTCAAGATACACCAAGCTCAACTTTCTCTTATTAACAAAATCAAAGGCACTAACAGTCCCCTCAATCTACACTAACTTATCCACATTGTTTACCACCATCCCCCCGTGTTTCAGCCTCATTGTATAGAAATACTCGATACCACCTGCAACGTATAACAGTCTATTTCAGCAACATATTTCTACGATTCAGTTTGAAATAGGAAAGAAAAAAAAATGCAGAACCTAAACCCCATATGAACAGAAACAGGGGAACATTTATGGTGGGGACCTAACTTTGACAACTCATAAGAAAAGGAGGGAAAATGGACAAATACATCAACACTTGCCACCCACCCAACAAGAGCATTAGAATATAGCAGTACACGATAAGAACTTTCACGAGGGACCGCTCACTGGCCCATCAGCTACAATAAAAAACACAGCTAAACCCTACATTATGTCTCCCATGTGCAATGACAGCAACACAACCACTAAACAAGAGTAAACAACAATTATAAACAACAAAATAGAGGTATAAAAGGTGCTTACGGTAATTTGGTGGAGGAAAACCCAAATGACATTTCCGTCGCAACATCGTCGCGACTCCTTCTTCACCCTTCGGAACTGCTGCTGGTTTCGCTCAATCGCGTATTGGAAGATTTGGTCGCGATTTGGGGTTCAATTGATTTGGGGAAGATGGTTAAAGTTTAGGGTTCAGTTGATTTGGGGAAGATATCAAAATCTGGTGCGTTTGGGTGAGATGAAATCAGAAAAATATTATTATTACATCATCTAACGGGCACGTGATATGCACGTGTACAATTACGTTAATTATTAACGGGTTGGGACTGAATATGCAAAAATGTGGGACTAAAAATGCTTGAATTTTTTTTTTTTTGGGACTGAAAGTGCTCAGTTTATTTTTTTTGGGACTGAAAGTGAAACCATTGGGACCAAAATGCAACAGAGGCGTGTCCTGTGGGACCAAAAGTGCAAATTTCTCTAATTCAATCTAAAAAATCACTGTTTACTGGAAAAGATAGGGAAAACACCCAACTAAATATTTAAATTAGCAAGATTTTACTCGCTCATAAACCAAATACTATTTTGTTTTCTACCATTCATAAGTTCTTGAGAATTTTCTTTGGGTAACTAGAGCAAAAATTGTTAGGCGGCTTAAGAAAGACACCGAAAACCATAGTTTATTATTTAGTTAGCAGAGAACAGACTCTATGTAAGCAAAATGATCGACTCCATGGGATTTAGTTGTAGTGAACAATCTACTTATAGGGATCCGATCATCTACTTTCTCAAATCCATCTCGCCGAGTAATCTTGAGTCTTAGATTTCGACACCAACTACCCGTAAAAGGACCCCTTGAGCCCTATGTATTGTTGATACTATATAACTCATAGGTCAGTAATTCCGCCGAAGGATCTTCTACACTCCGATCCTTCTTTTCTGGGTCATCTTGAGCAGTGTGTTGTTAGTGTGAGGAGAGGTGATTGTAGAGGAATAACCTGGAACATGGATAGTTTAGGAAAGAAAATTTGTCAACCGTATGAGCAAGTGTTGAATAGTACATGAGAACTGAATTATTGGCGTGCAGATTACAAAGTGGATAGACAGATAAAATGAACCCCGAGGAATAACTATGCGCTGGTATTGGCCAAGCAGCGCAATCTTCATTCCACTGTTATAGGTATACTTCTAAATTTTTTGGACGTGTTATTAGAAGGTTAATCAGACGTTGAGTTACTCCATGCACTTCTAAGAATTTGCAGTATATGTAGACAGTTAGACATACATACAGAGAAGGAACCAAAAGTTCGGTTTATTTGTAGTTCCTAACCAATTTCACATATATCTGTATATATAGAATTTTGATATGATGAAATACCTACGGTCAGCACATGTTCATGTGCCCATTATTTAGCATAATTAAAAAGTCGATGTATGGGAAGGTGCTCACAAGCTTGTATCAACATCTTACATGTTCCTTTGACACCGACACACCCATTAGCGACTTATAAACGACATACATCTTACACACAAATTTATCTATTTTTTTGGGAAACAACGTAATTACGGGAAATTCGATACATCGTACACGCAAATTTCATCTATTGCTTCGAAAACAGCACAATTACAAGCAATTTTCAAGAACACACATTACCATCTACGTCAGCTACATATACGTTAGCCTCGAAGGCGTTTTAGTCCTTCTGCCAATTCATGAAGTACAAGCGCAAAGCTGTAACCACCCCCCTTGTAGGCAAGCCACCAATTTACTAGAACTAGACCTTTACTTGTGCGATGCACGGGCTTTTGTGAGATATTGGTTATGACAATATTTTGTGTTTTACACTGGAAATTTCTTTTGGTACTGTTCGAGTTTTCCTAGTTTTATTTAGAGGAAAAAGAAAATGTGAGATTTTTCAATAACCTTAGTTTTTCGAATATGTTATAATTTCGTCTAAGAATGATGTTTTTAATGATAGATAACACTTTTCTATACATTTCTTCCAATAATATTTCATCATTTCTCCCAACAATGTTACATTATCTGTGTATAATAGTGGACAATGACATAGGTCAAGAGGAACGCTAAGAACAGTTATAATCCAAGCTTGTACAAAAATTGCTAGAATAACACTACTTGTTCCTAAAGTACAAGTCCCTACTAAAAAAAGACATATCCATAATAAACTTTAGCATATATCTATTTTTTTAAACTTCATATTACTATCAACATTTTGAAATGAGTTTTACTTCTGATTACAGAGCCAGACATGATCCATCGTCCCTTCTTCATTTTGAGTATTGCATAAGCTGGATGTCAATGAAGAGACTTTTTTTCTCTTTTTATCACGTCCTTGATACCAAATACTCCCTGTTGTGATGCTAAATAACATTACAAACTCAACAAACGAAACTATTTAGGGCATCGCCATCAAAGAGTTGACTGTTGATGCCTAGAAAATACTTTTCTAAACTAAATATGCATAAAGATGAATTAGCAACATAGAAATTGTAGAAAAAACTCCTCTTAAGTTTCCTTCCAAATTTCAACTACATCATTAGAAAACAAAGCTCCCCTTCTCCCATACCATTAAGCCAACTAAGTGGGACTCAGATCACTTCTGTAATAAGTCCTTATATCTAAGACTCTACTTAAAACTCACTGCATCTTCAACGCGTCTACAAACACACATACATAATGTCTCTATTTATTTCTTTATGTAACTTGGCTAGACAATACAATTCCAGATTCTTCAAGGTATAATCTTCCTTATTTTTAAAAGTAAAATCTTTGAAAAGTCAACTGTTTATGTGTTTTTTTCTCCTTTTTTTGATTTTTTTCTTAAATCATCTATTAATATTTATGTGTATATGTGCGTTAGAAAAAAATAGAAAGGGGAGAAATATGAGGGGAGTTGGTTAAGAGCCAACCAATCACGTTTTTTTTTTTTTTGTTTTTTTTTCTTTTCCCCTTAATATTTAAAAGTCGTATAACTTTTTCGGTTCAACTTGGTTTTTTATGAAAGTATACTGAATTAATCTTCTTTTCACGATCTTCGATTTGACATCCATTATGCATATATTAAATATTAATTTCTAAGTGTTATTTATTTTTTATGATATATTCCGATTTTAATTTTTTTGTATATAAAATAAAAATGCTAAATATTATCAAAATAATATTTTAAGTGAAAAATTATTTACTCTTTTTTAGAAGATTAATTTCTTTTACTTTAATTTGTATTTTTATAATATTTTTTGTAAGTCATTGTTCTAAAGAAATTTGATAAAAAGATGAGCCGATTCGTTAAAGTTAAAATTTACGATCGAAAGTTTAGATATAATAGTTAAAATGATTTGTTGAATGAATTAGTGTCTCTTTTCTTTTGTGAAAAGACAAATGATGTTAACTACAAGTATAATAGGTTGATTATTATTTTTTTATTTTTTTGCTTTAAATACGTCACAATAATGTCACAATAATATGCTCTAGCGCCATTGCTTAATGAACTAATATCATTGTGGGATCTCATGCTAACATTACTAAATAGAAATATAATATATGTGACATCGCTTCGCCCTATACCAATTTGTAATTGTATTAGTATTTTATTCAAATATTACAAATATACAATTATCGCATACATCAGTGTGATGTTATATATTTTATATCAAATTTTTACTTATTATAGTACAATATTGCATACAAGTCATTTGTAATATATTTTATTCATTACTTATTTTTAGTTTCATTATTATACATATTTATCTTTATATTTAAATAATAATTCAACAAAAAAATTCTAGCCCGTGCATCGCATGGGTGGCAAACTAGTAAAATATTAAAAAGAGCAGACAAACAATATATTGCAAAAAAAAAAAAAAAAACAAAAAATAATATATGAGGTGAAATGAAGTTGTTGGACATGGAAAATTCCAATTTGGAAATCGTCAATCGAATAAATTAAACTTTTCTTTCAATTGCACATACACTTGAAATCTAAGAAAAAGATAATATTCAATATGCTAAAACTTTCCAACCATCGTAAAATATTGTCTCAGACGCAGTCACATCAACTCACCCATGTGTAGTTTAGACGGGGTATTGATTTAAATTGCAATCATCATAATAACATATCAAAATCAAAGGTACTAAAGTAGAAGTTTCACATTAATATATTCAGCTTCACATTCAAGTTAAACATACAAAACTAAATGATAGGTATGGCCCAGTAACTTCAGGTCGGACCAACCCGACCCAAAGCAGCTGAGCTTAGAAGAACGAGCCCAGCAACCAAGCCGGTGCAGAAGCGCGCACGAGCCTGGAGCAGCCCAGCCCAGTTGTGGCATATTGGGAAAGTGAGATCCCCACGATCTCCTTCCAACTCCCATGCAGATATGGTGGGCGTAATTGTAGGGATTTAGTTAGGGTTTGAATTGAGTAGTATAACTAGCAGAATTGTACTCAGAATTAGGGTTCGCACTTTGTACACCTAAATGGCAATGTGTAAGATTGAAAGGAATATAGTGAAAAACACCCCGGCAGGAGATATTCTACGACCGTGGACGTAGATCTTCGGATCGAACCACGTACATCTTGTGTTCTTTAATTTTCTTGCATTGGATTACGTTACAAATTGAATTTTACTCCGAGTTCATTTGATAACCGGATTGCGCTTTCTCAATTGACGTCGTCTGTGGGAACGATTCGCAAGAAAGCCCTAGTATACTTCAACGTCATCGTCGATCTGCTAATCCTACCCGGTCCCGTCGTTATCCTCCTGTGGATCAGAATCCACCACCCCGTCAACGGAATCAAGATCCGCCCGCGGAACACGCCAACCTGCAGAATCACCCCCCTGCTGATGATCCGCCGCAAGTTTATCCGCCCCTTGCCCCCGAGTTATCGCAGGTGCAACAAGCCTTTCTTCAGGAGCACGCTTGACAAAGTGTAGGGTCTCGATGCTGACGGAGAGATCATCACCCCGTTCTCCGAGGATATTCTTACTACCCCACTCCCCAAGGGGTTCATGCTTCCCCCCGTGTCCGTCTACACCGGCACCGGAGATCCCAGTAATTTTCTGAACGCCTTCAAATACGCTATGTTCAACCGCAATTGTACACCTCACCACTTGTGTAAGGTGTTTCTTGAGTATCTCCAGGATGAAGCTAGACTTTGGTTCGATTCTTTGCCCCGGGGCAGCGTTACCTCTTTTCGGGATCTCGTCGAACAATTTTAGGCTCGTTTTCATACGCGAGCAAAACATATGGCCACCTTGGCCGATCTCATGAATATGGAGCAACGGGATGGGGAAATTGTCACCCAATTTCTCGATCGCTTCACGGCAGAGAGCCTTAAGGTGGGAAGCCGGTCTGACGATGTTATCATCAACGCTTTTATGAATGGCCTTTGCCCTGGGCCGCTTTACACCGAGCTAGTCCGAAACCCCCCTACTACGACCCGGGCTCTGTTCAGCATTGTATGCAGGTTCGCCAAGGCTGAGGAGGAAACCCGTCATAAACGCGAGAAGCACGTCAGCAAGCGGCAATCAGATAAATCGCAAGCCAGGACCAGTACCCGGCCTAGTGCCTTCTCTCGTCTAAGCCAAGGACGTTTGGAACCTCGCGGGGATATCCCCCAACTTACTCCGCTTACAAAATCAAGAGCAGACATTCTTTCCGTTCACAAGAACGATCTGCGACCGTGCCCGCGGATGACTGCTCCGGCAGAAAAGCGTAACCGCGACAAGTGGTGTGCATACCACCATGATCATGGAAATGAAACCGAAGAATGTCGAGAGCTTGGAAAAGAAATCGAAGACTGTATAAAGAGGGATTTCTTACGGCATTATGTCGCTCGGACCGAGGACAGGCCTCGGTCAAACCAAAATGGAGGTTCGCAACAAAGCCGCGGAGGCTACAATGATCGAGGTCCACGATAAAACAAGCCTCAGTGGCAGAATAACAGGCCTGGATACAACAACTATGCTAGGCAAGACCAGGGAAGCCGTCAACAACCCCAGTTGCTGCCGCAACTGCCTCCACATGGAGGACCTGGAGACGATCCGCCCACTCACGTCATAAATGTGATCTATGGGGCCATTCCCACCAGGGCTTCCCGAAGTTCCTTGAAGGCGGAAGCGCGTAGGCCTCCTCCCGAGGAGCCGCGCCACAAACGCTTCCACCAATCTGAAACCGTAAGTTTCACCGATGAAGATCCTGTTCCCGAGCTCACCCTACATACTGATGCCATCGTAATCGACATGGCCGTAGCTAATGTCACGGTAAATTGGGTTTTTGTCGACAACGGAGCCGCAGTTAGCGTCATATTCGCCGACTGTTTTCAGAAAATGGGCATTCCTCGTGAACAACTCCGACAGGCCCCCGGGCCTTTACAGACCTTCACCCAGGGTGAGGTTCGACCTGAAGGAGTCGTCAACCTCCCTGCTTCGCTCGGAACTTATCCAGCAATAAAAACTATCTTCGTTGATTTTTATGTGGTCAATTCCCCTTCTCCATACAACATGATTTTAGGCCGAGACTGGCTCACCCCAGCGAAGGCCGTTTGCTCCACATACCACCTCGCACTGAAGTTTCCATCACCCTATGGCGAAGTAGCAATCCGTGGCAACCAGCGGGTTTCCAAAGAGTGCATGTACGTGGCACTTAAAAAGACAACACAGGTTCCTCCCAAGTCTCAGTTTCAAGTAGCCACCTCGGCACCCACCTCGGATTCATCCGCATCACTCGGGGACGACACTGTTAAGGTGCCTCTAGATCCAGCTAAGCCAGAGCAAACTGTTACCGTCGGCGCTGTGGATACACCGTGGTTACATAACGCCATCATCCAGACCTTCCGAGAATATTCTGAAGTTTTCGCGTGGTCTCCTTTGGACATGCCGGGGGTCTCTCCGGACTTCATTACCCACAAATTAAATATTGACCCCAGCGTGAAGCCCGTATGGCAAAAACGGAGGAAATTCGCTCCGGAGCAGAACGCAGCCATCCGCATTGAAGTACAACAACTTCTAGATGCAGACATCCTGTTTGAAGTGCACTATCCTTCCTGGCTTTCTAATCCCGTGATGGTGACTAAGTGTAGTGGGGCATGGAGAATGTGTGTAGATTTCTCTGACCTCAATAAGCACTGCCCAAAGGATTGTTATCCTTTGCCCTCCATTGACCTAAAAGCCAAGGCTATCACTAGGCACAAGGCACTTTGCTTTTTGGATTTATACAAGGGATACCATCAAATTCATATGGATCGCCGCGATGCCCTCAAAACGGCCTTTATCACTGACTTCGGGTGCTTTGCCTTCAAGAAAATGCCTTTTGGGCTCAAGAATGCAGGAGCCACTTACCAGCGCCTTATGGACCACGTCTTCCGAGATCAAATCGGTCGAAATGTTGAGGTATATGTTGACGATCTTGTTATTAAAAGTACCTCTCAAACTACATGTGTACAAGATATTGCTGAAACGTTAAGCACGTTGCAACGTTATAATCTACGCCTCAATCCGGCAAAATGCACCTTCGGCGTTGGCTCAGGAAAGTTTTTGGGCTATATGGTCTCACAGCACGGACTCCAGGCCAATCCAGCCAAGATTAGAGATGTATTGGATATGCAGCCGCCGAAGATGGTAAAGGAAGTTCAGCGTCTTACCGGTAGTCTTGCGGCCTTAAATCGTTTTCTGTCTAAGGCCGCGGAGCGTCAGCTTCCATTCTTCAAAATTTTGCGGCAGGCAAAGAAATTTGAGTGGACTCCGCAGTGCACCGAAGCCTTTGAGGCTCTAAAGCAACACATCAAACAATTGCCCACTATGTCCGCTCCTCTCCCCGGAGAACCCCTCTACGTATATTTAGCATTTGCCGAGGAAGCAATCAGCGCGACTCTCGTACGCGAGGCTCATGGAAGTGAGCACCCCGTATATTTTGTGAGCCAAGCACTCCAAGCGGCAGAGACCCGGTACTCCGTGATAGAAAAAATAGTGCTGGCTCTCGTCATGGCGGCCCGCCGCCTGCGGCCTTATTTCCAAGGGGGTGATATCAGGGTTCTCACTAATCATCCCGTTCGCCAAATTCTCGTCAAGCCCGAAGTGTCCGGGCGCTTGGTTAAGTGGGCCATCGAACTGGGAGAATATGATATTCAATTTCTACCTCGCCGAGCCATCAAGGGTCAAGCCCTCGCGGATTTTTTGGTCGAGGCACCATTTGTTGACCCCGGTCCGGCTGTGCATGACGCTGATTCTAACCACGCCGATCTCGAAGCTAAAGCCCGCAAGTGGCAACTATACGTGGATGGTGCCTATGCAACATGAGGCAGTGGCGCCGGGGTCCTTCTCATTGGCCCCGAGGGCGTTGAAATCAAATATGCCCTGCGGTTTAAGTTCAAGGTGACTAACAATGAAGCGGAATATGAGGCAGTCCTTGCTGGGCTCCGGCTCGCTCAATCCTTTGCAGCCTCCCATATCCAGCTTTTCACGGACTCCGAGGTGGTTTCTAGTCAAATTAAGGGCACCTACACCGCCAAGGATGATAAGTTGAAAAGGTACCTCGCTTTGACACTCAAACTTTTGTCCACTTTTGCTTCGGTTGATATCCAGCAGGTGCCTCGCAAAGAAAATGTTCAAGCTGATGCTCTCAGCAAAATGGCCTCCGCGGTCTCTACTAACATGTCTCCGGACATCATCGTCGAAGATGCAGTTCATCCTTCCATTCATGAGGCCACAGTCTCCGTATTGACTGAGAGCAGTCCCAATTGGATGACCCCGATCATCCATTATCTCCAGGATGGTATGTTGCCGGATGATAAATTACAAGCTCGGCGGATAGTTCTTAAGGCACCTAAGTATGGACTCCATGATGGGATCTTGTACCGCCAGTCATATTTACAACCGAGTGTTCGTTGCCTTGCCTCTGCCCAGGCTGATCATGTTCTCCGCGAATATCACAAGGGGAACTGTGCCAGCCATATTGGCTCGCGGACATTGGCCAAGGAAGTTATTCGGTGGGAGTACTACTGGCCCACGTTGTTTAATGATGCCCATGACTTAGTGGCCAAGTGCGACAAGTGTCAGCGACACTCTCGAGTGAAGCATTTACCACAAACCGAGCTCACTGGCATACAAAGTGCCTGGCCATTTATCCAGTGGGGAATTGATATTGTGGGCCCGTTTCCAGTCGCTCCTGGGGGACTAAAATTTCTTGTGGTCGTCATTGATTACTTCACCAAATGGGTTGAAGCCGAACCCCTCACTGCCATCACTGTTCAGAACATTTTGAAGTTTGTCTGGCGAAATATCATATGCCGCTTCGACATCCCAAACGCTATTATCTTAGACAATGGCAAAAAGTTTGCCAATGACCCCTTCCGGTCATGGTGCGAAGAGCTGCACATTAAACAAATTTTCACCTCTGTCGCTCATCCTCAAGCCAACGGTCAAGTCGAAGTCACCAATCGCACACTGCTTACGGGTCTGAAGAAACGTTTGGATCAAGCTAAAGGTCTCCGGGCCGAGAATCTTCCGCAGGTTCTTTGGGCCTATCGCACCACGCCACACACCTCAACCGGAGAAACCCCCTACAGCCTCACTTATGGTTCCGAGGCTGTCATTCCTGCGGAAATCGGGGTACCTAGTCCCCGCCTTGTTACTCTGGATCCCGAAGCTAACAATGATGCCCTCCGTGCTAACTTAGACGAGCTCGAATATCGTCGCGATCAATCTTTCATTCAGCAAGCTAAATGTAAGTAACGCGCAGCTCAGTATCACAACCTCTGGGTTAGGGGTACTCAGTTTAACGTCGGAGACCTAGTACTCCGGCTCAACTCTGCCAGCAAGGCTGCCCCCGAGGGTAAAGTGCATGCCGCCTGGGAAGGGCCTTACCGTGTCATTGCCGCGCATGACTCCGGGTGCTATCAGTTAGCACATCTAGATGGTACTCCGATTCCCCGAACATGACATGTTACCAATCTGAGGCGCTTTTATCTATGAGCGCCGATGGCCAAGTATATTTTCTACCTTTACATTTCTTGTAAGCTATTTCGTTTCCGTACTATAACGTCTTCTTGTTTAAGAATCTCCTTGTATTTTTCAAATTGTTTCGGCAATGACTTTGAATAAAGTTTTCACTCTACGAATCTCACTGTACTTTTTTCTACGCTGCGGGGACGCCCTAGCTTAGACTTATTATTATCTGTCTCCGGACACATTGATCTCTCGCCCGATCCGTCCGGAGAGATCAACATTTAGTCCCCGGACTTATATTTCCTCTCGTCCGTTTAACCGGAGAGGTCCTTAACTCCCGCCCGATCCATCCGGGGAGATTTTGCCTTGTTTCTTTACCAGGCATTATTTACATATTGTGCTCCCGAGTACAAATTAAAATAATTACATTTGCATCATGATCAAAAGTTAATCACTTTTCTTTTAACATACTTATCAAACGTATCACAATATTTCTACGGCTTTACTCCCCACAAGGGGTTCTTTACATATCTGCATACATTGTTACAACAAGATAACATTATTTTCGGCCTCCGAGCCAATATTCTGCGCTTCGGCGTTGAGACCCGTTCTGGGGGTTACTCCGCGTCCTCCGAGATCTAGAGGTTCCTCGGCTTTGAGCTCTTGCTCTTTCCCTGATCTGATTTCCTCTCCGCCGAGGACTTACTCTCGGCACTGACCTCGGCGCGTCGTTCCTCACTCTGCCACGAGGATTCGGTTGAGGCGCTGGTCTCGGAGTATTAGCTCGTCCCGTGGGTCCCATTACGCAGCATCCATCACTTCGATCTCTTCGGCCAGCTGCTCCACCACCTCCTCCACAACGGCAACGGGGGCCTCCTCGACCACGGCCACTGAAGTTGGCTCCTGGATTACGATTCCTTTGCCCTTCCCCGCTGCCCCCTTTTTACTCCTCCGTGGAGCTTTCGTGATCTCTTGGCCTCGGCTGGAGCTTGCAATATATTCTTCGGCAGTGTGCCGCCACCTGCCGCGTCCTCTAAGGCCCTCGTACATGTTTAGGAGTAATTCCAGTACTTCCCGCTTTCTTACAAGCTCGGAGGAGTCCGCAGGACCGGTCGTCATCAATGACGAAATTTCGCCCTGGATTTCGGTGATCCGCTCCTCGACCTCTTCGAAAGTTAGCAGGCCGTACTCCGTCAGTATTCGCTCATACTCCCTTTGGTGGATGATGACGCGGTCTAGTTCGGCCACCGTCGACAAGTATTTCAGCTCCCGGTATCTCGCCTTCTCCGCGGCCTTGGCCCTTGCTTCTTCGGCCTCTTTGGCCCTTCTCTCCGCTATGGCCACCCTCCTCTCCAACCGAGGAACCACTTGTTTTTGCAGGTTATCCTTCTCTCTGTGGAACCAGTCTAAACACTACAAGAAATTTGATCTTTCGCGACGATAAAATTCATCATATAAAAGTCATAATTCTTCACCAATAGCATTTGGTGATGAAATTTTAGCGTCAAAACGATTGTCGTGGTATTAGGTATGTATGACAATATTTGAATTCGTCACCAAAAGTATGACTTTTAATGATGGTAAATGTCATTGTCGCCATATTTTATAATATATATTGACGCATAATTCGTCACCTATATCATCCGAAATTCGTCATCTAATATTGTATTTCGTCATTGAAAGTGAACATGTAATATGACGGTAGCATTTTTTGTCATCAAAATATCAAATTTTGGTGACGAAAATCATTGAAATACTCAACTCATCAAACTTTGGTGACGCTTTCATCGTCACAACTATATTTATTATTGTCATGTTTATAACAATTCGTCACAAAAGAGTTAGTTTGTAGTTACAAAATTTCTTTCGTTATTTTATAAATATATTTAATGACAACAAATTCTGTCAGCAACAATTAGCATTTAGTGACGAACTTTCACTGTCATCAATACTTACAATTGGTTACGAGATGTCTTGTCATAATAAACTTACATTAAGTAACGAAAATTATTTGTCTCTGTAAACTTGGATTAGCCGACGTTATATTTTATCATTGTATAGTGACATTTTGTGACGAAACAGGTTGATGTCACTGCATGAGCACATGGAGTGACAACTGAATTGTGCCATCATTTAATTGTATTAGTAACGATAATATAAATCGTCACCGATGCCATACATACGATGTTTTTTGTCATTATTAAGCGATATTTGGCGACGAGCTACATTTCATGCCAATAAAAATATCTACTCACTAGTTCACAACAAGAAAACTTCATAATAGGACAATTGTAAGTGTCTTATTAAGTAGTGTAATAGGACACTTCCTACTGGAGTCCTTTATCCAGTGGTCACAATAGCATTAATAGGACACTTCATCTAATAGGACCCTTAAAAGAGTCCTAGAATGTGGCAAGTCAAATTTAATATTAGGATGCTAAAAACTGTCCCAGTAAATCACGATAGGACTCTTAATGATTTGGATTTGGGACTCTCAACAGCGTCCTAATAAGTAATTTTTGGCAGAAAATAATATATGGAAATTGCAAATATGAATCTTATTTGAAAAATTTGGTAGGATACTACATCTACCCCAAATCTAAATGTAATTCGAGAGATGAGAAATTATTTAATTTCATAAATTTGATAATCCATAACAATTGCATTCTCCAACATATATAATGTTATAAATAATGTTCAAAATCCAATCCAAAGTGTAGATCAAGATATAAATATTTCAAATGTAACAACTTAAAACTTCACGGCCATGTGCATGAAAATCAACCACCATTTGTCTTCTAAAAGACTGAATCTCAAAATCTGCGAGGGGGAGAGATTTCTTAGTCCTCACCAAAATTAAGCAACTCTCAACCATTAGCAGTAATCACCTATATTCAAAAGAATGTGAATAAACTTCCATTCTCAAAACATTAGAAAAACATTCAATAGGCATATATTTCATGTAATCAAACTTCTTTAATGATTAATCTAAGCATTGGTTGTTCCTACATTGAAAAAGGACACTGAAAATGAGAAATAAGATATAAGAAAAAAAATAGCAACTTACCTGCAAAAGCACCAATAAATGCATTTTCTGGATCATTTAGATCTCTTATTGCCTGTAATATAGGAAAATTACAGAAGTGTCGGACCCAAAAATTCGGAGAACACGATTGAGGTAGTAATTTATTTTGAAGCAATATAATTCAAATTTTTACTGTTAAACCTTACAACTAACTTGTACCTAATTCAAAGCTGCTCATAAATGCAAAATTGAAATGCATCAAAAGACAAATCTCGAAGTAAAAAAGACCCATCCTAGAAAACTCAAAATAAATCAAAAGGCAAATCTCAAAGTAGAAGGGAGTAATGGTATGTTAACAGAAATTGTATCTCATACTACATAAAGGGCTTTTTATCCCTCCTCAGCAACTATAAGACGAACAATCTCAGGTGGGGAAACAAATTGATCCATCTGGATCCTTTGCTTTATAACCTGATAAAGATATGCATTATCAGCCAACATTTAATTATAACTGCACACGTTATACACATATAGAGTACAATAAACGTATATACATGTCTAAAATTCTGAGTGTGTCAGTGAATTATTCAAGAAGTTATGCAGCAACTCAGATATATTATGTAATCGAGAGAATTTTATGATTATTCCAATTAATGATTATGCACATCATAGCATGGCTATTTTTCTATCTGTACAATTATTACCAGATGTGTTTTGGTAGATAAATTCTCAGGAAGATACCGAGCAACCTCCTGCTTTATAGGTGCATAAACGCCAATAAATAGTGTTGATGCCCTGTGAACAAGTGCGATTCATGTAGTTAATGAAGTTGGTCATTGTAAGCCACTTCTGAACATATCCATTGGAGAGGATAAAAAATTAATGACATTCAATAAAGTAGTTTTTTTTTTTTTATATACATAACCTTATAATGGGAGACATGTAAGAAAAATTGAGTAGTAAACATAGAATCATGGGAATCATCTTTTCTTTCCTATAAAAAAAAAAAAATCATTTTCTAAACAATCATAATTTATTGGCCTTTCGCATTATTATCGAGCTTGGTTTGCATTTAGCATTAATTGGGACTTAAAACATCTCCTGTTTTGCACATCCCCCCCCCCCCCCCTCTCTCAAGTTAAACACAAAGTCCGGGCAAATCAATGTCTATATTCAATAGGTAGCATGAAAAATAATTTATGAAACATTCTACATCGGGGCAGTATAACTATTTCGAGTTATTACCCTATTGAAATTTTTAGAATGTTCACTTTTGAAGTCTTGAAGCAGAGATAGAATAAGTCGGAGGAAGGAGATTGTGTACATCTCCTAAATATAGGAAGTAGATATAGGTAGCATATAATAAATTGTTTCAACTAAAGAGACCCCAGCATTAGGGGCAGGCGAATATCATACCCGAACCATGAAAAAGCTCTGGATTTCAGGTGGTTGTGGTATACCATAAATATGTTCTCATAATTAGCTCCACGGAAGAAGCTAACTATGTCATCAACACTGTAAGAAAAGATACAAAAGAATATCTTCTTTGAACAAGTTCTTAGCTCTGAATACCACTAGTTGCATAGTTTTATGCAAGATACTTATTACCTAATAATAATAATAAGAATATCTAAGTCAGACTATATTTTCTAGAAGTTCACATTTTCTCAAGAATTCAGACTACAAAAAGTAGTTAAGTTTTCTAGTTAAATCAACAATACTATATATTTTTTTGAAATGGAAACTCTCATTAACAATCAAAGGAAATTAGTGTCCAACTCCAACAAGATGAACTTAGTCAGCATGTACCAAGCATTATTGACTATAAAAACCATGAATGAATTACTAAATTTGCTTACACATGGGCATCCATAATTTGAATGAAACATGTTGAGATGGCCCACCATTTCATTATGGATAGGGATGTAAAAGGGTTGGGTAGGGTACGGGTATGCCTCCCCCATACCCTACCCTATTTGGTTCGGGTAGGGTTCGGGTAATACCCGTCGAATAATCGGGTTGCCCGCGGGTAATCGGGTAACCCGGTTAGTACCTAAGAAATAAATAAATAATATATACTATTTATAAATATGATATGAAAAATCATATATAGCACATATAATAGAAAAATGTAATATTTTATAGCATTTTCTATGTTAAATAACATGTTATATATAAAGTATATTGTTTATATTACTAATTATATAATACATAATATATATATAAAAAGATATATTTATAGAATCGGGTAGGCGGGTAGGGTAATCGGGTAGGGTAAACGGGTAATATGCAATACCCGTACCCTACCCTACCCGGTCTCTAAATAATCGAGTTCGGGTTATACCCGATCCTCTTGCCCGATTACCCGTCGGGTAGGGTTACTCGCTGGTAAAATTGACATCCCTAATTATGGATAACTTGACAATGGAATAACAGGGAGTGTATTGTAGCCATTAACTAAGTTGCACATGTCACCACAAAGGATTTCCCAGAAAGCAAGTCAAAAGCTTAGTACGCTTGCCATGGATAAATCTTTATGCCAGCTAGAGGGGAGTATGGAGAATGAAGCAAAGAATACTGATCCTTAGGCACAAATCAATCAAGTAAGAAAGGTTACTCAGACACCTATAGTTATTTGGATTAACATCAATAGATGTTATTCTATTATGTTATTTCCGTTTTTCCATTCTCAGGAGTCGGGAGTGAAACCTGGCTTTAAATTGCAGCTTTCATATTCCATATGTGACTAACTAAGATGCTATATTTTCTCCTTGGAATTTCTCTTCTTCTTTGTAATCTTTAGTTTTTTTTTCTTTGGCACTTCTATTGATGCTAAATATTATGATCACCGAGCACCACAAATTATAATAAAGAAAATATAATATCCCCATTCCTAATGTGATTCCGTCAAAACAAGAGATACTAATTGCCAGCAATGTGTTTTAGAAAATAACTGCATTTCACTAGTTCTGAAAAAATAACATCAATAGGATTGACATCTCCAGAACCCCAATCTTCACATACAGATAAAATATAACCTTCTCATGGTTAGGTCAATTGCATAGAGTAAAGTATGACATCAATTGCGTAGCGTAAAGCATAAGCAGAATCCTAAATTTTGATCTCTGAAATTCTCTAATTCTCCAATCAAATAAGAACTAAAAGCACCACAATTGCATTGAAATTACCAGCTGCAGCGCTGCCTAGTTTTCTTCTGCCAAAGCTTGCAGCGCTGATTCTTTATCCTTCTTCCTCTAAAGAGCTTCGACAAGGGCAACTTCACACTCTTATTTCTGCAGCTAAATAAAACAAAATCAAGCTAAAACGTACAAAATATGCAAAATACTCTTGTACGTAGAATCAGTGGACCAAGCACTAGGTGGTTCATCTTCTAATGACGGTCAATTTTACCCTTTACCTAGACTTATTATATAGACGAATAAGATGATAAATAGTTTAAAACACCAAATCATTGACTAGAGCTAAAAGTTGAAGAAAAATAGCATTAGCAAAATTAAAGAAAAATAGCATTAGCAACATTAGCAAAATTTATTAATACACGTGTAAAAGTATCAAACTATTCGAGCTTGGCAAGTGTTTGGCTCGATGAAAACTCGACTCCACAAATAATTAAACGAGCTCAAACATAATATTAAACATTCAATAGCATTTCCAACAAGCTCAAACATTACCCTTCACAAAACACCTAGATTCATCAGTCATATACATTCCAGTATGGCAGATCATCATTTCCGATTGATAAATTTTTTTAAAAGAATCTTATTTTCCAATCATTCTAAGAAAATCAATATATACTTGCCACAAAGATTATATTCACATGACAATGAACTCTGCAAAAATAGCATGTAATATGGAAAATCAGGTATGCAAAACTCACCTAGATTCATCAGTTGGAAACAAATTCCTATACCGCCCATTGGCAATTCCAGTTATAGTCAAAGCCTTGGAAGAAATTTCCAAACAAACCCTTTCGGTTCTCTTGTCTATCCAAGCTCCTATTAGACACAACAAAAGCAAAATTTCAGAAACTGCATCTCTCGTAGCACAAAATTTATTAAAACAAAACACAATTAACAAAATTTCCCCAAAAAGCACACCTTTGTGCCGCCATCAAATGAATTAGGCTTCCTGACATAAATGTTCTTTTAATAGACTTCAATAATTTTGACGAAATTAGGGTTTGGTGAAATTCAAAACATCATCTAAAAGTGAAACTAGGGCTTGGTGTTGCTGATAATAGTAGCGAAATTAGGGCTTTGTGTCAATGACATCACCTTGGAAGTATTTCAGCATCGACGGCCGATTCACCAGCTTCACCATCTGACTGGCTGATTGCCACCTTCATCATCAACAACCATTGACAACTCCACCAATTATCTCATATATGAGGAGCGAGGGAGAAACATATTTGAAACATTTGAAGTATTTCACCACTGACGAGCGATTTGCCATTTACCATCGACGACATCACCAATTGTTATGTGGGGGGAGAGAGAGATTTATATCTGCAGAGGGATGGATTTATTATTTAATTAGATTACACTTATCTTTATAATCATGATGTATGTATGATGTCTTAAATAATATGAATCAGTGGTTATAAAATTTATAATCAATTTTTATTATATCGGTTGGACCAACGATTGAACCGATCCAACCGATTGGACTATGAATCAGTGGTTAATCCGATTCGTTGTCCGATTTGATTATAACAACACTGATTAAGATAATATTAAATTTTCTAGTAAAATTGCATTGCTTTAATAAAATATATATTTATTCATAGAATAAATATAATATTTTACGAAATAAAAAATATATATATACCTACAATTTTTTTTTTAAAAAACTAATTGAAGTGTATCTATAGAAAAATATAAGGTTCAATTGGACTCACTAATATCTGATAACATGTACTTGACCTGAAGGACTAAAGTTTCTATTAGTTGTAGGTCAGCTCTAAAAACTTAATATATTTTAATAGGACAAGTCCCGAAGGACTAGTGATTTTACTGGTTCCAGTTTAGCCCAAAAAACTTACAATTTTGTAGAATGATAGTCTATTTATTTATTTTATTTACTATAAAATAATTAATTTTAATAATTTCTTTAACTTATTTATGGTGTGTGAAACTTATATTTATCATATTAATTTTTTTTTCACAATATAAATATTGATTTTCATATTTAATGAATTAAATTTAACTTTAATTTTTAATATATCCTAATACAAATTACTTTAGAGTGTACACAACTAATTGAAAATCTGAATCATATTTTAAGTAATAATCCAATGATTTTAAATAAAAATCCTACGACATTATAATATCATATTTTGGACAAATTGTGTAATCATGTGCAACGCAGTTAACGGCTACAACACATAAAATTAATAAATGTTATAGATCCTTACACTATATGCACACATAAAAACCATAAAATTTAATGTAACACTATATACGAGTACTTACCGTAGGATAATAAAATTAAGGTAAAGTGCATGTTTATAACTTTGAATTATCGACAAAGGTATCTACCCATCGCTGAACTATTAAAATATTAGTTTAGATTCAGATTTGATGTAGACAGTGGATTTGACGATGGGGGTTGATTTGGATCTGGAGATAAACCGGATTTGAATTGCCCCCTCAAAACTAGGGATCAAGAAGATTAATTTTCACTATTAATTAATTGTTATCTTCTGTAAATTTATCGGGGATTAAATATCTGAGTGTTTATAAGATTACATATTTGAATGTTTAACAATCTTCAAATGAATTTTAATTAAATTCTTTTTTTTTTTTGTATGTCCAAAATATAACTTTTTTTAGTATTTTTTAATTTTGTTTTTTGTTTTCTAGTTTAAGATTTGTATTTTAATTTCTTGCATTTTCTATTTCAATATGTTACTTTTAAAAAATTTAATTGGTGCCACCTGTTACCATTTTATGAGCATTTTAGCATGTGATGAGCACATGGCCTATACATGTAGAAATATAAAGTCGGAGGTTTCACAGTGTAAAAAAAAATTATTTTATAGTTTAATAAATCATAACCTTCAATATAAAAGGCACAAATTTGTTTTATAGTTGATGGCCACCTATAGCTACATTTTTAGTAGAGTTGTCAAAATGAACCTGGTCCGATGAGTCAGCTCGTTCAACTCGAAAAGAAATTGGGTTAGCCCGAATTTGTATTGGCACGAAAAAAATTGAGCCCATCTGGCCCGACCCGAGGAGCTCGACGGGCTAAATGGGCTTAGTCAGATTTGGCCCGACAATCCGATTGGCCCCAAACTGGCCCAACTTTATTTTTTATTGTTTTAAATAGAAGGCTCAACGTTCACATTAGCACTATCTATTAATTACATGACTTATTTGAAATGGCAAGATATATTTTGCTCCAATTAATTTTTAGAGGAAAAAGTCCCTAAATATTTTTTAAAATTTTAATATATATAAATAAATAAAAGTGAATTTTAAAAGTTTGAATTGTATAAGTCCCTCGTTTTATTTCCTTATTATATAAGCATATTTTATTATAAGTTTGTATTTTTAATAGTTTTAATTTGTGTTTGTATGGAATTTGGTATTGAATAAAAGAATTTAGTAAAACATTCATTAGGCCGAAATCGGCCGGATAACCCGATGGTTCGAAGATGGGCTGGGCTGGACTAGCATGTTTGTTGCCCAAAAAAATCTGATTCGACCCGATCTGTCCTGATTTTATCTACTGGCCGAACTGAACTGAGCTGGACTGACCCAACTGACCATTATGACAACTCTAATTTTTAATAATACAGTCACGACACTAAAAATTAAGTGCCTCAATATACTTTGGCATAACTACACTACTTTTTTCTTTTCTTACGGAAACGGAATGTAAACTACATTTGTATTCATATTATTTTTTACACTATAAAATGAATTCTCGAAGTGACGCCTTATACAACTCTAATCATTTAAAATATTTTTTCTATTTTATTTTTAATTTAGCTAAGAAATATATATACATATATATAAACAATAAATTGAAGTCAGTGGGTTTTCTCTAGGTTGCAATCCATAGCCTGATTCGGTGGACCCAACTAACCCAATCCAACCAAACTCGTATTTACTGAGAGAAACTCGAAACCAACCGACACGAACTCGATTAACCTGATTTTAATTTAAAAGAGCTAGAAATTACTAATTAATCTTAGGAATATAATAATTATATATTTCAAATATTTTTTATATATGACCCGAATTTACCTGAAATTATACACGAATCTAACCAGATTATCCGAATTACTTCCCTAGTTTTCTCCACATAATTACTGAGTAGTGGTGGCAATCTCTAACCTGGCCCGAGGGACTCGACAGACCCGACCTGATACAAATTTACTAAGAAAAAACGAAATTAACCCGACACAAACTGATTAACATGATTTTGACCCAAAGATATCCGAAATTTAAAATTGATCTTAAAGTGTAATAATTATATGTTTCAAATTAATTTTAATATGTAACTCGAAACGACCCGAAATCAAACACGAACCCTACCCGAACATTCCAAGTCCCTCTTGTTAGTGAGCCAGCTGAATTTATATTTATTAATTAATTAATTAGTCACTCATTTGAATTCTGAACACAAAAAAGAAAATAAATAAAAAAAAAAATCAAAGAAAGAAAAGGAGAAAAGACTCGGCTCTGTACAATACAATGAAATAAATCCTTCAATTTACTTCTACATTTATGATCTATTAAACTTTGTCAGGGATTCGTGTCACAACTAAGTAGTAGCTGAGTTGGTAGAATGTTTGTGTGAATTACAGGAGGTCTTGTATACTATTTTTATTTTAACAAAATATGTTAAATTTATTGAGTATGTAGTCATTAACATAAGAATTTAAGTACTTATTGGTAAAAGCTTGGAACTTTTCATTCAAGGTCTTGAGTTCGAATCAACATAATGATTTTTTTTTAATTTTCTAGTTCAAATCTCTGATAGACAAATTAATGGACATTATTAACAAATTTAAAAATCTTAGATGATAAATTATCGTCATGTTTTAATTACTATAATGTAACAAGAAATTAAATTATCAAAAATAAAAAATATATTAGTGATGATATTCGTATTCGTCCCCATAGCATACAAAAATATTAAATTGTGACGAAATAACTTATATTGTCACCAAATATAGCAATTGTGACAAAATAATTTTGTTGTCCTTTCGAAAAATAATAACGGTGATGAATTGGTACTCATCGTCACTGAATATGAACATTCACGATGTAATAATTTTGTTCCTTCATGTTTTAAAATATTTATGACAAAATTTAATGTTGTCACATATTAAAATATGACAAACTAATTGCTCTTCGTCAGCAAATTTAATTAAATATGACGAACTAATTTCGTCACATATTCGCCCGAGTATTAATAATGAAATATTTTTTTGTCAAAGAAAAAAACTGATTGTGACGCTACACATCGTCATAAATTAATGATTTTTTTTGTCTTTAAAATAAGTGGTGACAAATTTATTCATATCGTCACTAAATATAAGAATATGTGACAATTAAGAATTAGTCATTAATTTCTTTCAACAATTAGTGACAACATATGACATTGTAACGAATGAATAAAATTGGTGACACTAAATATCGTCGCTAGTTATTTTGAAGTTGTCGTCAAAAGGTTACCCTCTAAAATTTTAGTACGGATTTCTATCTCTAAAAATGATTGTGACGCATTTTCAGTAATCGTCATGATATATGCTAATTAGCGACGAAATTTATTTTACATAATCACAAATACAAAAGTTGTCACAATAATGAATATTATTACGACGAAAATTAAATTCCGTCACCATTAGGCAACAAAAGGTGACAAAAATTTGTCCGTCAAGAAAAAAAACGTCACAAAATGTATGATTTCTTGTAGTGAAAGACTGCATGAGTTTCTTTATTGTATTATGAAGCTCCTCGGTATCCTCCTGATCGCAACACCCCATCAGTATCACGGAACACCCTCAAATCATCGCAAAACAATAACTCAACAGTATGGTCAAACGTCAATATCATATTCACAACAAAAAAGAAGCATACATTGTCTACGGTCATTACAACAAAATTACAAGTTGCTCCTATCGTCTATCATATATCAAATCATCAAAATTGCGGGGAACGACTGACCTCCCCCTCTTGGCCTCCTTCAGCTTCCTCTGGCACCTCCACCTCGACCTCGTGCTCTCCTTCCGGCAGCTCGCGGATCTCACCTGTTTCATCTCTCGCTGCCTCTGCGGCGATCTCCATTCGCGGAGGTGGATCCTTGTCTCGGGGCTCTAGGATGAACTCACCACGGCGAAAGGCCAAGAACTCTTGATTTTTGCCCGCATCGCAGGCCGTGATCTCCTCGGCACTTAAGATTTTCTTCTTTTCCGCCAGTGCCTTTACCAGGGGCCACTCTGGGACACGCGCCAGGGCATTGTAATACCCCTCCTCCACCGCTCCCACGGCGTTGAAATCGTATCCAAACTCGGGACGGCAGACATCCATGTTCGGAAAGATTTCCTTAACCTTCTCTAGTAGCACTGATCGAGTGGCTGTATTCCCGACCGCGACAAAGTTGGTCTGAAAGTCGAGAAAGGTGCTCGTTTGAAACAACTTTTCGACAAAAGCCTTCAACACTGCCTCCTGACCATCCGCCAAAGCCGCTTCCTGAGCCTTTATCTCCGCCCGCAGTTCGGTTGTTTCGCCATGGAGAGCCCCGGCCTCGGCCTCCACCTCGCGCAATCGCGCCACCTCCTTCTCCACCAAGGCAGCTCTCTTACGCGCCTCGGACAAGTCATGCGTTAACCTGTCATTCCGGGCACGCAACTCCCTCACTGTCTCGGCCAGCCCTTCCTTGGCCTCTCTCTCACTCCTCCGGCCGAGATCCATGATCCCTTGCGCCAACCGCAGAAGCTCCTCGGCATCCGCCCCCTCCAGGCCCAACACACTTATGGGCCCTTGCCCCTTAACACACAAACATCAAAACCACCATCAGAAACATAAAGAAAATCTAAGTCGCAGTTTTTCACCTCGGCAGAAGGTTATATATGCTTTACCTCGGCGCTCTGCTCCGTGCGGAGTCTTTTGGCCGTTCCCGGAGGAGTCACAGATGGTTTCGACGTCCTCTTTGTTCCTGGGGTTGTCCTTGCCACCACAACACCCTCCTCCGTCCCCGCTGACGGCCTCGGACTGGGCGACGCCCTACTTCTAGGGGTTACTTCGGTCACCGCTCCCTTCTTATTTGCAATCGCGAGCACCGTGGGGCTTCCCGTAGACTCCTTTCCGAAGCGTCCCACTGCAAAAAAGAATTTGTGGTTAATCCTGTGCACATTGCAGTATATTACGCAATTTTAAGAGTTCCTACCCTCCTCGGCTGCCCCAGCTTCCGACTCCTGCCCCTGGGGGAAAACCCCCTCTGCATCGCCCGAGTAATACGGGCTTAATCCTGCCTCCTCCAGATCCTCCTCGATGCAGAGGGTCTTGAACGTAACTACAGTACCGAACTGCCTAACCACCTCCGGCTCCATCTCCGCCACCGGGGCATTATCCAACACCTCCTCCCTCCTCCACCTCGGGAGGGCCAGCCCCGTCTTCACATAAATAAATTTCTCCTTCCACCCCTCCACCTTGCTCGGATTTTGCACCTTAAAACCGCCTCGGGCCCGGGGACTAAAGGAGTACCAACCTTTCGATTTCCCGAAGGCCTTCAGTTGGAAGAAAAACCTAAACAACTCTACATTTGGTTCTACCCCGGCATTTTTACATACCACGGTAAACCCAACAACTTGCCTCACGGCATTGGGCGCTAATTGACTCAGGGCAATGTTGTAATATCTCAGCAGCTGTACAACGATGTCCCAAAGGGGGAATCTTATTCCTATTCTCAGATGGTCTATGTATACACTAATGAAACCCTTCGGCGGGCAACCGGCTCTGTCACTAGGCTCCGGCACTATGTATTCTAAGTTAAAGGGAAAGTAGAAAGATGGAATCAGAGCTTCTATTTGCACCCGAGTCATCTACAGTGCCTCCACCGCCACCTCGAAATCCTCCTCCAAACATTCACCAAACCCTACTGCCCGAGTGCCGGATTCCCTAAAATCTGCCCTATATACCATCCTATTTACTCGTCTTTCTGGAATAATATAACGCAGAGGACGTACATCTAACGGGGCTTTATCGGTTCCTACCTCCCTAAGTGAAGATGAAGACGATGAAGAAGACATACTTACTTGGTCTTGGTTTGAGATGGTTCACAAATGCACAGATGAATCTCTTTTTTCCCGCTCTCTGTAACTTGCAAATCGCAAATGAGGAAGATGAAGTTTACTGTGCAAACATTCTATATATATACTCCTGCATCAACGGCTCAGATTTGGCCTTTTCAAATTTCGCGTCTCAGATTCGCGCGTGGTGGTCACGCGCGTTATAGCTACCAAGGCGCGTGGGAGCCACGTGTCTTGGAAATCTCAAACGCGTCACTTCGCATCCCTCTTTCTAATGATGGCGCCGCCAATCACATCAACCTCATTGTTCCTCAGGAAGTTTTGGGTCTCACTCCGGTGCTCCCTTCACCTCGGGCAAATTCCAGTTCGGCCTAGCTAAACCTTATTACCCCGGAATATCCTACTTCGGCCCTGGTCACCCCATCACCCCGGGAATACTTCAGTACGGCTCAAGTCGACCCCATGGCCTCGGGGTACTTCGGTTCGGACAGGTTTGGTCTTCGCGGGGTCCATCACTCCGGGATGTATCGTCTCGGCTCCGGTCGATTCTCGGACCCTAGGGGTACTTCGGCTCGACAAAGACAGCATCCCTTCTTGCTCGCCACGTCGTTGCATCGCTCAACATCATACCGATTATATCTAGCCCTACTTGTAACCGCAGCTCCTACCTCGCTCCGGCTGGTGGGGGGGCATCTGATAGGTATGGCCCAGTAACTTCGGGTCGGACCAACCCGACCCAAAGCAGCTGAGCCCAGAAGAACGAGTCCAGCAACCAAACCGGCCCAGAAGCGCGCACGAGCCTGAAGCAGCCTAGCCCAGTCGCGGCATATTGGGAAAGTGAGATCCCCACGATCTCCTTCCAACTCCCATGCAGATATGGTGGGCGTAATTGTAGGGATTTAGTTAGGGTTTTAATTGAGTATATGACTAGCAGAATTGTACTCAGTATTAGGGTTCGCACTTTGTACACCTAAACGGCAACGTGTAACATTGAAAGGAATATAGTGAAAAACACCCCGGCAGGAGATATTTTACGCCCGTGGACGTAGATCTCCGGATCGAACCACGTACATCTTGTGTTCTTTAATTTTCTTACATTGGGTTGCGTTACAAATTGAATTTTACTCCGAGTTCATTTGATAATTGGATTGCGCTTTATCAGTAAACAAACAAACACACGAACAAACAAATCCACCTAAAAAAGTTCAACCATTACAAAGTTCTCATACTACAGTTATGTTGCTTTTCTCAAAAAAACACTTTAGTGAGAGAAAAAAAAATCAAATCTGATAAAATGAAATAAAATGAATGCTTGTTTGACACATTCTCAATTTCAAGCGCAATTAAGATAAGTTTGAAGGATAAAGCTTGGTGTCAAAAGATAACCTTGTCTATTAAGCCAGCGGATCACCAAAAGAAAAAGAAAAAAAAAAGATAAGAACCTTTTTTGCATTTGAAAATAATATATGATAAATAAAGCGCATATTATCTCCTTCATCCCTTTCTTCAAATGCAAATATGTGGTAAAATTTTCATCAAAAATAAAATATATGATCAAATTCAAATATTGAATAGCTTTTAATTTAATCTGGCCACCTTATCTGTCATGCTTGTTTATTAAATAATTAACCTTACTCTCGATATCTTTCTTGGCACAACTTACATTGATCAAGCAGCCATATTGTTTTTAGAAATCAGTAAATAAAACTTGTAAATTACTTGGCATAGTATTTATGTTGGAAGGGTAACCTGGCATTAGATACAGACTACATCAGGAGTCTTGCTGATTCAGAGTCCATTAGATAGGGTAAATCTAATTCCTCATAAGGAAGAACCAGTTTCAAGGGAATTTTTAGGTGATTCCAAGCAAGTGTTTTTTGCAACCCCTAAAAGCAATCCTAAGACAATTTGCTTGTCCTTGTTGTATATGACGGCAACCACTGATAAATATTTATTTAAGCAATTCCTACGGTTTCAACATGTTATACGTAATACCATTGTGGAAATGAGAAGTATTGAAAATTAATAAATTAAAACATCATACATATTCAAGCGATAATATGATCGCGTAGATAATTAGCCATATGAGTTCCGTTGGATCGATCAATCAGAGGATAATAATTATTGATATATTGCTTCAATAATTCCGATTAAATTAAGAGTGAAACTATATTCTTTTAGTGGAATAGAATATAATTAATAAATTAATATGATAAGTCAAGAGTTGACCATGTCATAATTAATTTATTGGAGCTTGATTTAATTGGGTCCGATCGGGTCCCTTCTTTGGCTCAATATATTATAAATATTATAATTTATTATTGCAATACAATAATTATATTGGATATTGATAGATATAGAAGAAGGAGATATCCAGGATCTCCTATATTTATCAGGATATGTTACTTGGAAAGAAAGAATATAATGTGACATTATATATATAAAGTCACGGTTATTATTTCTTCTCCTACACACAATCATGCATACAATATATCCAAGGAGATGTCCACACATAGTGTATTGCAGTGCAGTGCGTGAGAACACCGGAGAAGACTTGGAGGTTTGAAGTCACACGCTACAAAGGTATTAAATTTAATCCTTCTAGCGTAAATTAATTAATAGTAGAACATATGATAAATCGGTCAATCCTACAACGATGTATCCGATTTACAATATTATATATTGTGGATCGGATAAGAATCGTGGTTCTAACAATATCTCATGCTATATTGATTTAGTATCACATATATTTGACCCTCAATAGTATTGCTCGGATATTCTATAGGAAAACCTTACAATATTTTGATTTAAGTGTATTACCTTTATATTAATAAATTTTAAAACTATCAAGTAATTATGAAATCTATAGGATAAACATAATTAATTGAAATTTAAAATTTACTACCATAATTGGGCCCAATCAAGTAACCAAAAACAATGCAGCCCTCCTATAGGGAGACCAATTGAATTAGTACGAGGCATACATACATTCTTGTTTATGGGCTAATAAAGGAGGTCGTGGATTTATAAATAAACCCTCACACACTTAATATTTTATAAAACAAATTTGGGTTTTATCCAATTAATATTTTTCAAATTATTTTGACTCTCAAAATAATTAAATATTAATTACTTTATTAATTCTCAAATCTAATTCTAAATTAGAAAAGAAAATAAATAAAGAAAATATGCATGATAGTCTAGTACCTAGAGCGGTGTTCATACAATTCTATATGACATGCTATGTGAATAACAATTAATTTCAAGCATAATCAAAACAAATAATAAGCAATAATTAAATAAGAACAAATTTATGGCCATCCTAGACTTAAAATCACAGAAAAATTGAAAAACTAATTGAGCCACAACTCGGCCCAATTTTTCACGGTCCATCTGCAATTTTTCTGGTCCAGACTGAATTTATTGATAAATTTCCAGTAGCCCAAGGGAGGCCCAACAGCTTATTAATTTAGTCAGCCCATTATTCAATTAAAACAGGCCTAAATTTTAAAAAAAAAAGCCCATATCCAATTGAATACCAATGAGCCCACTTAATTAACCCAACTGGCCAAGGGTCCAACCCACGATTCGAGCCGGAACAACCCGACCCGGGTCGCGACCCGGTTCTATTGAACCCTAGCAGTAAGGCCTGCCACCGCCGCCGAAAAATTGCGTCGCGCCACCATCTGCTGCTCATCCATTTCTTTGAACTTCTGAATTCTTCAGTTTTTACCCCAAAAAATTCGAGGAATAATACAGAATACCCCAAATCCGAAAATTACAACAAAAATTACATATTTTGTACCCTATTTCAAAATCTAACAAGGGTAAAACATGGAGTCGTAATCCACCCCCTTGTGTACAACTCGAAAAATACAAAATACAATTTTACCAATAAAACTAGGCCATAAATTGTTCAATAAAAATTAAAACATTCATCCGTAACAACAATAAAATTGTAAACCTAAAACACCGCTCAAAACTATATGCATAATTAAATCAATTAAAAGAGAACCTATAATAATATCAAAACCTACGCTCTGATACCAATTGTTAGAACCACGATTCTTATCCGATCCACAATATATAATATTGTGAATCGGATAAATCGTTGTAGGATCGACCAATTTATCATATGTTCTACTATTAATTAATTTACGCTAGAAGGATTAAATTTAATACCTTTGTAGCGTGTGGCTTCAAACCTCCAAGTCTTCTCCGGTGTTCTCACGAACTACACTGCAATACACGATGTGTAGACACCTCCTTGGATATATTGTATGTGTGATTGTGTGTAGGAGAAGAAATAATAACCGTGACTTTATATATATAATGTCACATTATATTCTTTCTTTCCAAGTAACATATCCTGATAGATATAGGAGATCCTGGATATCTCCATCTTCTATATATCCAATATATTTATTATATTGCAATAATAAATTATAATATTTATAATTTATTATAGTTCATATTGAGCCACCGAAGGGACCCGATCGGACCCAATTAAATCAAGCTTCAATAAATTAATTATGACCCGGTCAACTCTTGACTTATCATATTAATTTATTAATTATATTCTATTCCACTAAAAGAATATAATTTCACTCTTAATTTAATCGGAATTATTGAAGCAATATATCAACAATTATTATCCTCTGGTTGATCGATCCAACATATTGCCCCCCTCGATCAACTAAAGTATTTGCTATAGGCTACCATGACCAATAAGCCTATGTTCAAACACTTGTCAATCTCAACATTCTTCTTCTATCTAACAGTCATGTGTGACTACATCACACAAAGTGATTCGACAACAAATGTCGAATACTGAGCTCAGATTTACTGTTCATAGAAGAACTCGTGAGATCCTGATCATGCCTATTAAATAGGTGAAGGATTCCAATATTGTAAATATATGTCCTTTATCACTTCACTTTAACTCCCATAACACCGAAGTATTGATCAATATAACAATCTCACTCTTCGGTGTTTCAAAGAATGTCTAATTGGTAATAAAGGTACATTATTCACTCAGGATTAAGGTAATACATACGTCAATCAATGAATTTTAAATTGTATGGTCAAAACACAATTTAAATTTCATGTGGTCCTGTCCAATACACCATACATGTATCCTCAATTTCATTACCAAGTCAAAGACAAATTTCAATGAAATTGAGATGATCTTATCAAAATAAATTGTCCAAAATTATTTACTGATCGCGAACAAAAATTATTTGCGAATAGAATAATAAATCGAATCTTTCTGTGTTGAACATCTTAAACACTCGATTTAATATATCTACCGTCCATGGACACATGCAAGCTCATAAAGAATTAATCAAAAGAACAACTCATAAATTTATTTCAAAATGTCAAAAAACAAACAAGATAAAATTTACTCAAGGGCATCTAAGTAATACAAATAAGGGTACTCATACTATCAAAACATTTTCTTCCACTTGCCATAGAGTAAATGAGACATGTCTAGTATACCCATATTTCTAATATGACCCTCAAATACACCAGCCGGTAAATCCTTTGTGAAGGGGTTAGCAAGATTTTCTGCAGAAGCAATCTTACATACCGTCACATCTCCTCTCTGAACAATATCCCTTATGAGGTGATACTTCTGCTCAATGTGTTTTCCGCGTTGATGGTTTCTAGGTTCTTTTGCATTTGCCACAGCTCCACTATTGTCGCAAAATAAAGGAATACTTTGTGACGCGGAAGGAACCACCTCTAGGCTCTGCAAAAAATTCTTAAGCCAAACAGCTTCTTTGGCTGCTTCACAAGCTGCCACGTACTCAGCTTCCATAGTGGAATCAGCAATACAAGACTGTTTTATGCTCCTCCAAACAACAGCACCGCCACCAAGTGTGAATACTGATCCTGACGTAGACTTTCGAGAGTCTCTATCAGCTTGAAAATCAGAATCAGTATATCCCACAGGCACCAAGTCTGATGCTGAATATACCAACATATAATCTTTAGTTCTTCGAAGATACTTGAGAATATGTTTAACAGCAATTCAGTGTTCGGGCCCTGGGTCTGACTGATATCTACTAACTACCCCAAGAGCATGACAAATATCTGGTCGAGTACATAGCATAGCATACATGAGACTTCCTACTGCTGAAGCGTAAGGAACCCGTTTCATGTATTCCACTTCTTTAGGAGTCTTAGGTGATTGTTCCCGTGATAAGTGAATTCCATGTCTGAAAGACGTTTGGCCTTTCTTGGAATCTTGCATAGCAAATCTTACCAATATCTTGTCGATGTATGAAGCTTGGGACAAAGCAATCCTTCTGTTTTTCCTATCTCGTAAGATCTGGATTCCCAAAACATAGTTTGCTTCACCCAATTCCTTCATATCAAACTGTTGTGCCAACCAGTGTTTTGCCGAGTTTAACATTCCAACATGATTTCCAATCAAAAGGATGTCATCCACATACAGCACGAGAAAAACTACTCTTTTGTTTTCTTTCTTTTTATAGACACAAGATTCATCAGGATTCTGATAAAAAACATAAGTTTTCACAGCTTGATCGAATCTGATATTCCAAGATCTAGACGCTTGCTTCAGTCCATAAATGGACCTTTTCAACTTGCAAACTTTATGCTCTTGATCCTTTTGGATAAAACCATCTAGTTGCATCATATAGATGCTCTCGTCAAGATTTCCATTAAGAAATTCAGTCTTGACATCCATTTGCCACACCTCGTAATCGAAATGTGCCGCAATGGACAGGAGAATCCGAATAGACTTAAGCATAGCTACCTGCGAGAAGGTTTCTTCATAATCGATTCCTTCTCTTTGGGTATAACCCTTGGCAACCAATCTTGCTTTAAAGGTTTCTACCTTTCCATCTATTCCTCTCTTTCTCTTGTAGACCCATTTGCACCCAATAGGTTTTACCCCATCGGGTTTGTCTACAAGATCCCAGACAGAGTTAGTGTACATAGAATTTATTTCTGAATCCATAGCACTTCTCCAATGATCAGTGTCTTTATCTTCCATAGCCTCTCTAAACGATGCAGGATCTTCCTCTTGTTCAATAGAGATCGCCTCAAGAGACTCTCCATAAAGAACAAGTCTGGAAGGTGGTCGAATGACCCTCTTCGCACGTCTAGTTGCTATAGCTTCGTTTACAATTGGAGACGGTTCTCTTTCCTCATGTTCCTCGATATCCATTTCACCACCTAGGGGTGATTGAACATTAGGGGCATGATTTTCTACCATTTCAGGTGTTGATTCTCCCATAGACATTCTTGGCGGAGTCGCAAATTCATGAACAGGTTCAGTGCGGATCTCTGGAGCAGATGATCTAGGAAGATTTTCCTTTATCTCCTCCAAAAGAACCTTGTTCTTGGATTCGCGTTCTTCTATATACTTGTCCTCTAAGAAGGTTGAATTTGTGCTTACAAGAACTTTCTTATCCTGAGGAGTACAGAAATAGTACCCTCTTGTTCCTTTCGGATATCCTATAAACACACAATATTCTGATCTTGATTCCAACTTTTCCGTCTTACTCTTCAGTACATGTGCTGGACAACCCCATGTCCGAAGGTGTCTTAGATTATGCTTACGCCCATTCCACAACTCCAAGGGTGTCTTAGGTACAGGCTTGGAAGGGACCAAGTTTAGTAATATTGCTGTTTGTAGGGCATATCCCCAAAAGGAAGTTTTGAGAGTTGAGAAGCTTTGCATAGACCTGACCATGTCCAACAAGGTCCTGTTTCTCCTTTCCGAGACACCATTTTGCTGTGGGGTTCTTGGTGCACTCAATTGGGATAAAATCCCATTCTCTGTTAAGTATGTCCTGAAGTCGTTGGATAGATAGTCCCCACCTCGATCTGATCGAAGTGTTTTTATGTTCTTACCTAATTGTTTTTCCACTTCCAATCTGAATTCCTTGAATTTCTCAAGTGCCTCAGATTTATGGACCATTAGGTAAACATAACCATATGTTGAGTAATCATCTGTGAACTTGATGAAATACTCATATCCACCTCTAGCTGGAACGTTTATTGGTCCACATACATCAGAGTGTACTAATTCTAAAACTTCTTTGGCCCTAGATCCCTTAGATTTAAAAGACCTCTTAGTCATTTTACCCTCTAAACAAGATTCATATACAGGCAGGGATTCTACATTCAAGTTACTTAAAGGACCATCCCTTACTAGTCTATGGATCCTATTAAGATTAACGTGACCAAGTCTTAAGTGCCATAAGTAAGTTTCATTAGAAGGAGACAGTTTTATACGCTTAGCTGTGTGATGCAATGAGCTGTCGGTTGGTTTTAAGATATACAAATCATTATCCACATGCCCCTTATAAACAATTACTTTATTAAAAGAAATATCGACTGCCATTAATGAAAAATGAACACAATATCCTTGTTTGAATAATAAAGCAACATAAATTAAATTTCTAGTAATATCCGGGACATAATAACAATCACTTAAAACCAAATACTTCCTATTTGAAAAATAAAGATAAATAACTCCGACAGCTTTTGCAGAAACCACAGCTCCTGTGCCAACCCTCAGAGTATGCTCCCCTTCATTAAGTTGTCTGGTTACTTGGAACCCCTGCAAAGAATTGCAAACATGGTTAGTGGCTCCAGAGTCTACTATCCAAGTATCCGTAGAATCAACCAATAAACAAGACTCAATGAAGGATAACTCACCCTGAGCTTGCTTCTTAGCTAAGAAAGTCGGGTAATTTCTTTTCCAATAGCCCTTCTCGCTGCATTCAAAGCACTTCCCCTTAGGTTTTCCATCCGTTTTGGCCTTCTTTGCTTGTTGCTGTGGGCCCTTCTTATTGGACTTCTTCCTTTTTCCACCCTTACCTTTCGGCTTGGATGAGGTTTGTCCAACAGAAGCAACAACAAAAGCATCACCATTTTGAGCCTTAAGAATGCTTTCAGCGTTTTGGAGCTCTATCATTAGTTCATTCAGAGACATGTTCAGCTTATTCATGTTATAGCTGACCTTGAACTGGGAGAACATCTCAAGGAGAGTCTCCAGTGCCATGTCTACCTGAGTTTCCGAACCACTGTCAGCTCCTAAAGCCTCAGCCACATTAAACATTCCGATCAAATTTAGCATATGATCTCTAACGGGCGTCCCTGGCTTCATACGCTCAGTCATAATGGCTCTAATAGCAGCCTGATGCTTGGCGTCCTTGATGAGCGAACATATCTTTAAGACTCTCCATGATCTCAGCAGATGTCTCCATGCCTCTATTGCAACACATTTGAGATAGAACCCAAAATGTAACAACGAGCCATGTCATTGGCATGAATCCACTTGTCACGAGCCTCATGTTCCTTATCACTGGACTCCATGGTCACTTTGGGACAAGGTTCAGTTAGCACAAATTTTAACTTCTAAGCAGTGAGAACAATCATCAAATTACGTTTTCAATCAATGTAGTTTTCTCCCACTAGTTGGTTTTTAGTCAATATCACAAACAGTGCGCTAGAAGACATTTTTTCTGAAATAAAACACCATAAGCTTGCATAAAATGAATGAATGCATGTTCTAAACATGAAATAAAACTTTTAATAAGTAGACCAAAAAAAAACTACAGTATTATGTGACTATCTAAAACTCCAAAATCAAGGCATACCCCTCTATAGGAGTGGTAAATGTTGATTTACAGCTAGGTTGGGATCTCCCACTAAATCAAATATCCTCAAGTTCATCAAAGATCAAGCCCAATGGTTTTCCGAAGGATGAAGAATAAGCATTTTCACCGGCTAGACAATTAGCGATAATATGATCGCCTAGACAATTAGCCAAATGAGTTAATCAAAGATCAAGCACAAGAGTTTTCCGAAGGATGAAGAATAAGCAATTTTACTGGCTAGCATCACCATAATCAGAATGGCACAATAACTAAACTAATTATTAAAAAGGATTTAACAGAAAAACAAACTTTAATGAAGCTAGCGTCAAAATAGGCTTGAAAGAAGAAAGCCTAAGTGGTTGCAGAAATAACCGAGAAAGAAAGGAAAGCCTTTGGGATAACATCATCCTAAACAGTTTCTCCCGCACCTTACAAAATCACAGATCCTCCTGTCCAGCAAGTGAACCGTTGGACGGAATAGACATGTACTTTTCCCATGTCCTAAGCGATGTTTTCTACCCTGGGTTTGTATTTTATGATTGAGAACGGGGAGGCGATGAATAGGAAAGGTGGATTTTTTTGAAAATGAAACAAGAACAATTAAAATGCAGTAATGTACCCAATCAACCCAATTGCAACAACAAAAATTAAGACAGTACATAAAAGAAAAGCTAAAACTTCATAATTTTATAGAATCCTTAACCTTAATCCATAGAATTAGCAGCCACCGAAATCTAGTTGTAAATGCTTGTTCATAGGAATCTCGTCCCGCAACTTACAAAATCACAGATCCTCCTGTCCAGCAAGTGAACCGTTGGACGGAATAGACATGTACTTTTCCCATGTCCTAAGCGATGTTTTCTACCCTGGGTTTGTATTTTATGATTGAGAACGGGGAGGCGATGAATAGGAAAGGTGGATTTTTTTTGAAAATGAAACAAGAACAATTAAAATGCAGTAATGTACCCAATCAACCCAATTGCAACAACAAAAATTAAGACAGTACATAAAAGAAAAGCTAAAACTTCATAATTTTATAGAATCCTTAACCTTAATCCATAGAATTAGCAGCCACCGAAATCTAGTTGTAAATGCTTGTTCATAGGAATCTCGTCCCGCGCTTTATGGCAATAGTAGAGAAAGTTGTCGTGGGCTCGCCGCTATCACCTGGCCACCTTCTTCAATTTTCATGTAAAAGACGAAGAATTTCTGATGAATTGGAAGGTGATGTCTTTGAACGGGTTGTGATGACAATTGGGGCTTCGGGCGTTGGGGTCAAAGCCAAGCGTCATTTGCTTTATTGGACAAATTCTGCCTATACCCGCCATTGCGCTGACGGAAGACACCGTCAGCCGCATCGGCGCCACCTCTGGAGGTCTAGTGCGAAGAAGTGGTCGCAATCGTCGAAGGGTAGGAGAGCACAAATATTTTTTTTTTTTGTTTTTTCCATTATTCAGAAAAGAGAGAATGATTTTAAAATTAAAGAGTGGGTCCTATTATTTTACCCTGTAAATTTTTACTACTGCTAAAGTGGTGATTGTATTGATACCATGGTTGCATGGTAGCAAAACCCATATATAATATAATTGATATTATGAGCTCTAATGATGGGCACCAAAATGAGCACCTACCACATAGATGCCACATCATATTTTTCTTTACTTTTTTTTTTTCTAATTTCCTATTAACACACGTTCAGGGCTTTTTTGATTTAGTCTTTCATTCCTCTCATTTTTTCCTGTGATCATTCCAACAAATTATTGCCGCCATGCTATTGATGCGCTCCTGTACCACTTTCATGACGCTACAATCTCCCGCGAGATAGTCCTTGCAAGCCGACGAAGCTCGTTAGATATTGTCCTCCATCATTGGCGTCTCACACACATTCTCCTTCTCTCTCTCTATTCAAAGATCTCGTTCTGAAAGTATTCTATTTTTTTCTAGTTAAGGATGTTGCCAACAATCTATAAGTGTGTATGAGCATCAGAACATCATTATGAGAAGAAATGAGAAAATACTATTGAATGGGCATGTATAATACTAGTTTTTGTCTGACAGAGAATTGTTATTTTAGGTTTTATGTTGGATAATTATGATAAGTGCTAGTTTTACATGTATTTTAGGTCAATTAAAGGTCGTAATTTGTGACATATGCATGTGTAATTGGGCGAAAAGTGATTAAAATCCATCTTTTGAGCTAGATGATGTGTTTGGTGTACACAAGAAAGAAATGGGGAGAGTTTCAAAGTGAATTGAGTCAAAGTCATGGTTATTATGTGGAACCATCATCCAATGATGCTGAGTTTTCAGTTTACAATGTGAAATTTTTTCAAACTAGCTCTTCCTCGAACCCAAGGTTGATCACACATGAAAAGCAAAGGGATTATATATCATGAATGTAAGAATTTTGAGTTTTAGGGCATTCCATGTAGACATATGTTAGCTTTATTTCGCATCAACCAAGTATACCAATTGTCTGATATACATATTCTCAAACGATGGATTCAAGATGCAAAGACTGGCGCAATATATGTTGCAGGTGATCAAGAGATCAATGGTGATCATAAAAAGTTCTTAATGTCTCGTTATTCCAGATTATCATGTAAGGCGTCAGCCTTAATTGATGATGCATCGTTGCCTGATGAAGGGATGAAGTTTTTAGTTGAGCAATTAGATTACATCTATAGAAAAATCAAAGAGATGAACAGCAACCAAACATTTGCCCTGGAAGCCAAAGGAAGAAAAGTATAGATGGAGCTCCTACTATTATTGATCCTTCTGAAATAAGAACAAAAAGAAGTGCAAGAAGATTGAAACTAGAAAAGAGAAGTCAATTTCGAAGAATCAACAATGTCGCGGATGTGGACATCGTGGAGTCTCACATGACAACGTAATTGTCCACATTTACGTGATGGGTATGTATGATATGGTTGATTTTAGTTGACATTTTGTTTGCTACTTAATTAATTTTACTGAAATAAATGTGTCAACATATTGATTATCAGATCAAACATAGATGATCCTCTGAACATCGATGACAGTACATATGAAGATTTTGCAGATGGAATACATTTCGACTAGTAAAGTTCATTCATATTGGTGAGAACTTTAATATCTTTGGTCACTTATATATAGAGAATATTTGTGGTTTCACTTTGCATCTCAAAAGAGTTAGTTTGGTGGTTAGATAGTGAGGTTTAATTAAATATTTAATTGGCATGACTTTGTTTTGTTCTTTTAGGTTCTGACAGCTTAAATAATTGACCTAATTCAGGTTCTAGGATGAGTGGAGAGCATAGCTGGGAATTCAAGCACAAAGTCACAGGAAGTTTATTATTTTGTTACTTCTTTTTTAATTTCAGGACAAGAATTCGATGTTATTGATTATGATTTATAGTTATGAATCTTTAGTAAGTTATTTCTTTTAGAAGTAGGTAGAAATATGTGAACAATTTTGAGTTTGGATATAGAAGGGGAGTCTGATGTTGATGAGTTCAACTTTTAAGAATTCATACCTAGTAGTGTAGTTGATGATTCCAGTGAACCTGCTACTGCTTTAGCCTATAGAATACTGGAAACTTGGAAGACTAAGTGAACTCTCAGTGTAAATTGCCCCTGTTTCTTGTTTGCAGCGTGCGTGGATGAAATTGGATTATTTTTTCTTCAGATAGTTAAATGATTAAATTTATTCGAGAAATGTAGATGGAGATATAAAATTGGCCAAGAGAGAGAAAGAGAGAGTTCTTCTGGATGTTGACTCTGCGGATGCTTAGCAGCAGCCTTGCAGAAATTCCATGGCCGTATTTTGTTATTGATTAATTTCACATAAGAAATTTGATTTGCAATTGTTAGTTATTGATGATATGGCAAAGATGAGTTAGTAGAAGCAGTAGTGCAGAATGTGATGGGTTTCTTCTTCTTCTTCTTCATCATCATCATCATCATCATCATCATCATCATCATCATCATCATCATCATCATCATCATCATCATCATCATTATATTGGTCTGTTTTATTTTTATTTAGTATAGTTATTGGTTGGATTAAGAATTTGGTATACGTTTAGAGGTAATTATTTTCATGATCGACAGAATTTATTGCTGATACGTAAGCAAATTTTGTAACAGATCATGAGGGAACTATAATTTTCTTATAAGGGAAAATGTTAATTGTTGACTTATGTATTTCTACCAAAGTAGGCAACAAACACGCCTCAATTTCCCGTCTCACCATTATAACGACAACATATGTTTAGAAACCATTTTTCTACAAAATGAAAAGAATAGAAAACTGACATCAGACATCCATCGTATTTTCCGGAGGAAACTAAAAGAACATTGCCACTTTATTTCACAAAGTAAAAAGAAGAGAAGGTCTCAAAATCATATCAACCTCTTCAATTCTAAACTGTGAACTCTAGCTAAACTATGATAAAATCAACCTAATAATGCAAAATAAATAAATGAAAATCATCACAAGTATGAAAATCCGCTCTAGAATTTTCGTCGATCGAACAAAAAAATGAAAATCTGGATCTGGAATTTTTGCCAATCGAGCACAAAAATGAAAATTCGGCTCTAGAATTTTCATTAATCGAGCACAAAAATGAAAATCAGCACAACGGTTTCTTGTCCGCCTTCTGCAGGCACATTCCGCGGGATCTCACTGAGAAGTTGTTCTGCATGTGTGGTTAGAATTTATCTTGTTTGAGTTGGGCTCGGGCTCAAGGCCGACGGACCAGCCGAGCCTTTATTATAATAACACGTTCCATGCCCAAATTGAAGTCGACTATTCAGCCAGCTATTGACAAGTTAGGGTACAAAAACGTGTGTTTTCAGACAGTGGCGGATGTAGCTAAGGTACAAGGGGGTACACTTGTACCCCCAATTTAAAAAAAATAAAATATATGTATATATATATATATATGAGGTATATTTCAATAATTTTATATTTTAGATTAGCATTTACTTAACTACACTTTAGGCCTTCACAAGTAATAAGAAAATCCCCCACCTCTCTTTTACTTCTTTGGGCAACATATTAAAGAAACAGAGTTAGTAGAGTGGTTCTCACCTCCACTACAGGTTTGTCTCTTTCCCTCCCCCCCCCCCCCCTTTTTTTTTTGCATTTTTAATTCATTATTTTTTTATATTGTTTATTATTTTTTCCACTCTATCTTAATTTATTAATACTTTAATATTATTTTGGTTGTTAATAAATTAGGTGTTTGTAGTTTATCTTTACATATATAAATGTGTGAAATTGGTTGATTTTGTGATAATTGTAATTGGTCTCTTAAAGTTATTATTATTTTTATATATGATCGTATTCTTTTTATTATCTACTACTATTTCAATTTAGGTAATGATGGGGAATACACCTCAATTAAAGAAAACCAAGGTTATGGTAAAACAATCCGATCTTTGACAATTTATGTTTGTGAAACCTCAAGGAACTTCTTCTACTTTACCGAGAGATAATGACCCTTCTTCGAATGATAGTGAGTCTCCTTTATCTAAACCTCTTAATTCTCCCCAAAATCAAGAAGACACCATGGAATTAGATGGTTCAAGTGGTTTGCCCATAGACAAGGAAGAACTGATATATGATGTTGAACGTATTCCTCATGATCCGGGTAAAAGAATAAACATAATGGATAATCCTCAAAATGAACGGAATGTTGTGAGGATTGCATATATTCTAAAGAAACCTTGTCAACCAAAAAGTCACGACTTTCCTCAAAGAGATATTGGAGGTATGAGCCGATTTAGTGTCTATTGGTTTAAAAAACATGATTGGCTAGAATATAGTATTGAGAAAAATGCAGCATTTTGTTTTGTATGTTACTTATTCAAGAATGAGGTTTGTACTAGAGTGGGAGGAGATGCATTTTTTAATGGAGGATTTAGATCATGGACAACCGGATAAATTTGAGAAGCATGTTGGTGGAGCTAAAAGTGCTCATAATCTTGCTTATGAAAAATATGTGAATTTAAGAGACTTAAAACCGAAATCTATTAACAATATCTTTTATGATGCAAGCGATATGAACCAAAGTGAATATGAAACTCGCTGAAAGCTTCACTTACTTGTTTGAGGTTTATTTTGTTCCAAGGGTTGGCATGTCGTGGGCATGATGAAAGTGAAAAATCAAATAATAAAGGAAACTTTCTTATGCTCTTGAACTCGCTTGCAGGACATAGTGAGGGTGTTAAAAGAGTAACTTTTGAAAATGCTCCAGGTAATAATCAAATGACGTCTCCCACAATTCAGAAGGACCTCATTAATTGTTGTGCTAAAGAAACAACTAAACGCATTATAGAAGAGCTTGGTGATGACTACTTTGGTATATTGGCTGATGAGTCAAGTGATGTATCCCAGAAGGAACAATTAACTCTTTGTTTGCGATATGTTGAGGGTAAAAAAGGAAAGGTCGTTGGAGTAATTTCTTGGACTTGTACATGTAGGTAACTCCACTGCAGTGTCACTTAAAAGTGCAATAATATCTTTGCTTATGGAGCATTCATTGAGTCCATCTAAGATTCGAGGGCAAGGGTATGATGGGGCTAGCAACATGAAGGGTGAGATAAATGGTCTTAAAACTTAATGAGTGATATTCCAAGTGCCTACTATGTTCATTGTTTAGCTCATCAAGTTCAACTAACACTTGTTGCCGTTGCTAAAAAAACAATGATTGTGGTTGGCTTTTTGAGACACTTGCAAACTTGTTGAATGTGGTTGGAAGGAGTTTCTTGTAAGCATGATCCGAGTAAGTCAAGCTCAAATAGTGTCTCAAGCCTTGGAAGTTGGTGAACTTGAGAGTGGGTCGGGTTTGAATCAAGAGCTTGGTCTAAAAAGGCCTGGTGATATTCGGTGGGGATTTCATTATAGAACTCTTTTGAATGTTATTCACTTGTTTCCTACAATTGTTGAGGTACTCGTGATGATTGGGGAGAACGCTTCATGTTCGGAAGATATGGTAAAAGCCCAAGCTATTTGTTACTCATTAGAGTCGTTTGATTTTGCTTTTATGGCAAACTTGATGTTGACCATTTTTGGGTACACTAATGATTTGTGTCTTGCATCGCAAAGAAGGGATCAAGATATTGTTAATGTCATGTCCCTTGTTTCCTTAACTAAGCCAATATTGTAAAAAAACAAGAGATTATGGATGGGAAACTCTTTTGAATAAGGTCACTTTATTTTGCAATAAGTATAAGATTGTTGTTACCAATATGGATGCTCCTTATATGCCACCAAGAAGATCAAGATGTTTTGTTCTAGGGAGACTAACCTCACGGGTAAATTTATTTCTACAAGTGATTGATTCCCAAAGGGAAGAACTCAATAACCGATTTGATGAGGTTAGTATGGAGTTGCTCTCACATGCATAACTGACTAAAATCCTAAAGATTGTTTTTCTTCTTTTGACAAGGGAAAAGTGCTTAAACTTGCCACATTTTATCAATCTAAGTTTTCCAATATTGATTTGATGGTTCTCGAATGTCAACTTGATGTATTTATTGATGATATGCAAAGAGATGATAGGTTTAGAGATTTGCATGATCTTAATGCCCTTTAAATGATGCTTGTAGAAACAAAGAAGCACGTGACATATCCAACAATTTAGTTGCTTATCAAGTTGGAGTTGACTCTTCCAGTCGCTACTGCAGGTGTGGAGAGAGTGTTTTCCGAAATGACTTATACAAAGAATAAGTTGAGGGGTAACATGGGTGATCAAATGACATTGTAGATCGCTTCCAAAAAATAAAGCATCGGCGGACTCAGTTGTAACTTATAATTGCAATTTTTAACTTGTATCTGTATATTTGGTCTGTACGACTTTAAATATTACACAATATTTAAATATTAAACTATATATATATGTGCATATTTTTCTGTTATTTATAGTTTTTATCCCCACTAGTGTCGTACCCGTGCGATGCACGGGAAGATCTTTCACACGCTGCTAAATGTTTTTTGTGTTACTACGTATTTTTTTAATCTTCGAAATATAGGATGCTATTGTAAAAAATATATATAATTTGATTACATCATATAAAAACTTATGTTTGCTAACGTAACATATAATACGATGATCAAAATAGTAACACGAAAATAACAAATATCAATATTTCAACTATCGATATTATCATGAAATGTCTAACGTAAAACAACCAAATCTTAATAAAAAAAACATAACGATTACAAACTTTGAAAAACTTCCTTGTACACAACATTTGTCGTAGTCCTTCTTTCTGGATCTTCGTCATCACATATTAAGATTTTCAAGCCCTTCCGATTCGTAACTCGAGAAACAGCAACATGTCCATGACAAAAAACAGGCTTCTTCAAGAACAAACCGACATGGTTCAATGATTGTTCTTGACTTTTGTTTATCGTCATCGCATAAGAAATGATAAACGGAAATTGTCTACGCTGAAATCTAAAGGGCATCCTCTTATCTGAAGGAGTCACGGACAACCGAGGTATGAGAACCTTTATACCAGCATTATCCCCCGATATAACCTTTGCCTCAACCACGTGATCACCAAGCTTTGTAATAACCAATCGGGTACCATTGCATAATCCAAGAGAGTGATCGATGTTTCGCAACAGCATAACTGGTGTACCGATTTTTACCTCTATCTTATGATTAGGCACTCCAGAACATTGATTGTATTCAGAAATTCCGGAGTGTGAAGATCATTCAAAAGATCTACATTTGCATCAGATTTGCACGGAGTGTCCGAACTCAAGTAAGTCCTACCCTGGGAAGTATTTTTGGAAGTCATATACTCATTAATAGAATCCACAACATTTAACGTTGGAGCTAAAATAGCTCTACCACGTAGATATGCAGTGTCATCTCCAATTGTACCAAAATCAGGATACGTACTCTCAACAATTGTTTTTATTGCATTGTCACCCACTTTTAGCAATATGTCATCAGGGATGTCGATCTCCACTTCTCCATCATTGGGTCCACCGATAACACCATCACCAATACTTGCTATCCATTCTGAAAATAATCTCAGTTCATGGCCTTCTGCATCATTAGCAACGTTCTGCAATTGCATGTTCTTTGTCAATCGTAGCACCTTGAAATGAGGCCACAAATAAGAAGAATTAATTGTTGCATGCACAATATCTTGGCGTGTTCCCTTTGGGACTACAGGTAAAATTTGTCTGAAATCTCCACCTAACACAATGCTCTTGCCGCCAAAAGGAATTTCCTTCTTTGCTATATCACGAAGTAACCTGTCCAAAGTTTCGAAGCAGTTTTTGTGCATCATTGGTGCTTCATCCCAAATGATCAGTCTAGATTTTCCAATCATATCAGCCAAAGGACTCCCGAGCGTTATACTGGATCCTGAATCCTCATGGACATTAAGTGGAATTTTGAAACGTGAATGTGATGTCCTCCCACCCGGTAGTAATAGTGAAGCAATACCGCTCGATGCAACATTTAAGACTATTTCACCTCTAGATCGTAGTGCGGCTGACAATGTCCTCCAAATAAAGGTCTTCCCAGTTCCTTCGTATCCATATACAAAGAGTGCCCCTCCATCACAAGATTCCAATGAGTTCATGACAGTGGAATAAACAACCCTTTGTTCATCATTCATATCGGCCACCAGTTTAGCATGCTCAACAGCTAAAGCTTCCCGATCATACAACAATTCATCAGCAATGAAACGATTTCCAAAACTTGCATCAGTAGTGAAGTCCGCCATTGGCATGGGATCATAATCAGAAAGACTTTTCCCACGACTCCTTAACATTTTCTCGATCTCCACAAGAGTGAGATTCTTTATCTCTTCTTCTTTCAAAGTCAAGTCTACTACACATTTACAGGTTCTAGTTAGAAAATAACTAATAATAAGATCAAGTTTTATATAATTTTAATATGATTACATATAATTTAACTATTATTATACCTGGTTTCTTTCTCTGAATACGTTGCTTGTACAGAATGTCATCTGATAAGTATGTCCAACATTGTTCCCACACGTGCTCAGGACGTTCAATAGAATTGGAGAATAATAGCGTAACAAACAGCCCTCTCAAATGTTGAGCAGATGCCCAGTGGCTAGCCTCTTCAATGCCATCAATGTATTCTTTGTCATCCTCAAGTAACCCTCTGGCATAGCAAGCGTCGCGATAGGTATTGTATTGCACTATACCTACCTTTCTAATGTCAGTGTAGCATTTGCATCCTTTTACAACATTCAAAAGACACCTAGCATAGTAAGGATCGCCACATCCAGGTGGGACATAATGTAGCCTACCTATTACTTTGCCCTTTTTCCTTTTCACCTACTCTCTTGTCTTCTGCTTCCACACAAATTTTTGAGGAAACTCAGCATAAGTTAAGCTATTTGCCTCAGGATATTTCTTATTTGCCTCAAACCATCCCAAAAACATACTTTGGCAGACACTCTGACGTTCTAAAATATTCTCCAAAGGCTCATTTTCCGAGAAAACTACTGATTGTTGATTCTCAAGATGAAAGCTCAAACGCTCCACAGGAGGAAACTTATATTGTATTTCAAAACCAAAAATCCTCCAAGAAGCTTCACACGGAGATATGTATCGACAATCATAATACATATTTATCTCATCTACAGTATTACCGGACGTATTGTTTGCACTTGCTTTGTAAAAACCAGCCGTAACACGATCGTGACCTTTGTTTATGTACTTAAATAGATACTTTATAGATCGAGACTGATTGCACCATTCAAAGTTTATGTGAGCTCCATATTTGAGAATGAGATATTTATTGTGAGGGACTACATAAGCATTGTTTAACGGAATCCCACTTTTCATAATTGTCCTTCCATCGTCTCTCCGCCTGTAGACTGGATATCCATCGTCATCAATATTAGTACAATCAACAAATCTCTTCAGAAAATGCTTCGTACATTTACCATCATCATCCATACATGGAGAATTTGGACGGGCCAGCCCACACGGTCCATGTATCATGAACTCTTGCACTGCTAAGTAGTACTTTGGATCAGAGGACTCGTCCGGAATTTCAGCAGAGATAATACGATCAATGTCAGGACCGGTTGGATATTTATCTTCCTTTGCAAGAAAAAGTAGAATGTGCGCATGAGGCAGCCCACGTTTTTTAAATTCAATTGTATACACGACTGCATATCATTAAAGATAATTAACACAATTGATGAAATATGAAGTACAGAAAATATTGTTTACTTTAATTGAATTAATAATACTATTAAATAGAGTACCTGCCATAACATTTCCAAAGATTTTCTTACAGCGGACATCATTAATAAGTGCATCTAGTTTAAGTTTGAACATTCTAACAACGATATCAGGACAATCTTCAGGTTTCAGGTTCCGCGGTTCTAGAAATCGTACAATCTCTGGCCACTTCGGGTTGCAAGTAAATGTAATAAAAAGATCAGGGTAATCCGCCCATCTACAAATAGCCATTGCATCTTGATAGCTCTGTATCATGTATCGTGGTCCACCACTGTAAGAGGATGGTAGCACAATCCTCAAACCCATAAAACTAATGTCCGTTTCGCCGCGTAACAAAGCATCACTTAGACCACTGTAAAGCTCTACACGCAAAACTTTTTGGTTCAATCTAATAAATAACAGTTTGATTGACTCAATAATCGTATAAATGTCAACAACAACTTGCTGAGTCAACCGTCTACTGTTTAAAATAGTCGATCTCTCCGAGGTCCTTTCTTGTAAACGAAATGAAGCGAATTCTCGCATGCTCACCTTTTTTCTGCCACCAGCAACAGATTCTCTGCCGCTAGCAAAAGGATGTTTTCATTGTACCCGTCCTCACCATATGGAAACAACAGGGGATACTGAAGACCTAAGTAGGATGAATGAAGTTCATTTATCCGCTTCAATGTTCCACTCTATGTTTCAACAATAATATCTCGATCTCCAAGAGCCCGATCAAGATCACCCACTACCAATGCCGCAACTTCAGACACAGCCGGTAAATTATACCTTCTACGATCAGTTGTTCTTTCGCTCACCAGCTTTATTCTAACATCAGCACGACCTTCTTCCGCTATTTTTTGTGCAGCCATCCTGAATGTTTTTACCAGGACATTATGTTCATCTAACATGTTCTTCAGATCTCTTACCAAGTCAGAATGCAAATTATCTTTGTCCCTATTCTTTCTGAACAACAATTAAAACAACGACGAAACTAAGCACCACTACAATAACATTCTATGCTCCATATATAAAGATAGTTATAATAAAATAAATGTAAGGTCGGAATAATTACCTGACAGCATTTATTCTGTTATTAATCTCATTATTAGTGTCGTATATATACAACTGGGCAAATTTTGGTGTTGACCCCTCAGTAGGAAGTAAACTTTCAATAAGATGATAGTTCTGACCGTGCAATTGAAAGACAGGTGGTCCACCACCTGTGTTCATCGACGAATCAATCTTCCCGCCCATCGATGTGAAAGAAAACATATTATTATAAGACCTTATATTCTCCAAGTAATGTTTACTCCTTGCAGTTTGACCTCTTAGAAGTTCTTGGAATAATGGTGGAGGCGGTGTGAGTAATGGTAGTTCAATTTTCCCTTTCATACAACATAAGCTGTAGATTGGATATTGATTTTTCGGATAAGAAGCCAATCTTTCGTCGTACCAAAACATCGCAGAACAATGTTTGCAAAAGTATGTTGTGTCACCGAAATCACAATAATCTAATGAACAAACAAATCGAATAAAACAAAAAGCTGTTAAAACATGTATATATATAAGTGGACATTTAATTATATGAAAGCAATCAACAAAAAAAAATTGTTATACCTATTGGAGATGGAGAGTTGTTGTGCGCCTTTTTTATACTTGCTGAATATTAAACAATCAAAACACATGAAAAACATAATCAGAACACAAATTTAATTATACATAAGTGAGTATTAATTAGAATAAACATTAGTATAAAAACAACTACTAAAATGTCTCACACTTTCTTGAAGCCCTTATAGACTTAGGTCGTTGATGATTTAATAAGGGTATAGGAGGTTCATCACACGTCAAATCAATAACCAAAGATGCATTTGTTGAAGATTCAGTAATGGTACCAAGATTGTTTGAACATCCTGTTCATTAAATATAAACATAAATATGCACTTACATTTAAAGAATAATATTTAAATCTAAATATATCATAATTAATTTATGAATACCCAAACTGAACTTTAATTCGTAACATATTAAAATTCATGAATACCTGCACTCGCATTTATAACTGCATTTCGATCCCATCTTTCAATATCAATAACTTCACTACTTCTTGGATTTGACGTAGTGTGACTCCGTTGCGTGACATAAATATTAGGAACATCACCAACTGTACAAACCAACAACAATTTATCGATTTTTGATACTTGAGAAATGAAGTTTTTATCATTAGAATCTATATAATAAAATAAATTCTTTCAACATAAAATCAATATAACATCTATAATAATAATAATTTTTACAATAACGAAAAGTAATAAACACAATAATAATGTTACATGAATTTTGTTGTAAGTACCATTGGTGATATCAGTGAATGGTGTCTTTGAGAAGGGATATGTAACAGTACTCAGCTCCACATCGTCACCGAATTTTGTGCTCCTACTACTTTTGGAAGATGATCCATTACGATCCCGCACTACCAGAGGAGAGTTCTCTAAAAAAAAGACAAAGAACTAAAAATATATAATTTAAACATGCAGAAAGTAATTACAATAAAAAACCTATAATAATATTTAAATCATATATAATTTGGTATGTGCATGTATAATTTGGTAATGTGTGTTGTTTCTTACATTATTAAAATACAATAATTTAAGTCAGGTAAAGTATATTTTTAAAATTGACATATTAACATGAACCCTGACAAACCTTCTAATTAGTAGTTATAATATTTTACAATTTTGTATAATGCACCCCAGTAAGTAAGCCAAAATCAAGAAGTAAAATATTTCTAACCATAACTCAATATATAACTTTTTGGTCTTATAAATATATTAATCAAACTGGTGTTAAACCATTGTGCTACATAGTCTATAAATAAAATATTTTACATTTTCACATTTAAATGGAATCATTAACACAAGATTTAATTACTAAATTAGCTTACTACAAATTAAGAAGTATAAAATCTATATATAAAAAACATATAAACGTAGCCCAAGCAATGCCTGAGTCAAATTAATAAGGTAACTAAAATTTACAAAAAAAAAAACAAAAAACAACAACAAAAATTAATTGTTCGACCGTAATCATGTTTATTATCTATTAGTGGGTCATATTTTAAAGGGTTAATTACCAAAAGCAACCTGTATTATGAGCCTTTTTTAGTTTTGCAACATAAACTTTTTATTTTTTCCGATGACAACCTGTATTAATTATTATTTTTGAATTTGCAAAAAACGGCGATATTTCCGGCTATATAGGCCATGTGACATGCACGTGTTCCTTTTTGGACTAATAAAATGGCGACACGTGGCGACTAATAAAATATTTAAAAATAAAATAATAATTTAAAAATTTCAGAAATTTCATAAATAAATCTAGAAAATTTCAAAAAAAATCTGAAATTCTTTTAGAATTTATAAAAATTTATTTAAAATTTAAAAAAAATATTTATAATCGAAAAAATAAAATAAAATAATTTTGTAATTAATTAAAAAATTCTAAAAATTCAGAAATTTCATTATAAATTCTGAAAATAAAAAAAAATTATTTCTAAAATTAATTTGAAATTTCTAAAAGTTTATTTAAAATTTGAAAATTATTTTTCTTAATTTTAAATAATTTTTTAGAATTTTCAAATTAATTTTAGAAATAAATTTTTTTTATTTTCAGAATTTATAATGAAATTTCTGAATTTTTAGAATTTTTTAATTAATTACAAAATTATTTTATTATATTATTTCGATTATAAATATTTTTTTTAAATTTTAAATAAATTTTTATAAATTCTAAAAGAATTTCAGATTTTTTTTTTTAATTTTCTAGAGTTATTCATGTTCATTTTTAAATTTTTTATTAATATTTGTTTAAATAATTTATTATTCGCCACGTGTCGCCATCTTATTGGTCCAAAAAGGAATATGTGCAAGTCACATGGCCTATATAGGCGGAAATATCCCCGAAGTTTGCAAATTGTAAAAAAACAATTAATACAGGTTGTCATCGGAAAAAATAAAAAGTTTAGGTTGCAAAACTAAAAAAGGCTCATAATACAGGTTGATTTTGGTAATTGACCCTATTTTAAATTATTGAAATAACTAAACAGCTTCTAGTTTATTTAGATATGTTTCATTTATTTAAATTAGTAACACTACTTAACATTTTTTGTTACCGGGCCATAATAATCAAATCTTGTAATATAAGAGGCCCATTTGATTATGGGTCTGATTCAACCAAAATGATGGCCTTATTTAGTGGGCTAGTAAGTTATCAGGTGGGCCTAAATTGAGGGATTAAATTTTGGGCCTAATAAAAATCATTTGCCGACTCTTGATATTTAACAAAGGCCTTAAACTTCATCCACATCAGTTTCATTTTCTTCCTAATTTTAAACATCACCCACATCAGTATCCCTGTCTTCTTCTGGAAGCTTCAGTTGGTGGGGAGACTCCAACAGTCACACGGTGCTCATTCGACAAACGCCACCAAACCTCCGTCTCGGTTTTTCCCCTTCACCCTCAACAAAACATCATCTATTCCCCTTCATCATCACATTAAACATCATCTTGACCCACACCTAAAGTTCGAAAGCCCTAAACAGCTCAAATCTTGTTTTTTTTTTATGAAGAACGATCCGGTTTCGTCAGATCTATATCAACCAAGGGCGAATCAAAAGATCCAATGACCAGGTTATGAATACTTGCATTTTTTGTTTAATTTGTTGAGAGATTAGACTATAATCTACAGAAAATGTCAACTTTTGATCGATTAAGTAGGAATAACTATTAATCGTTTCAGATCTGTTCATTTTTGTTACTTTCAGACTATTGCATGCCGGGGTTTTACCTTCACCCTAAAACAAAATCGTCTATTCCCCTTTTTAACAATGTCAAACATCATCTTGACCTACACCTAAATAAAGAATGCCCTAAAGAGCTTAAATCTGGGTTTTTCTGATGAAGAAAGATCCGGTTTCGTGAGAGCTATATCAACTAAGGGTGAATCAAAAGATCTTCAGAAAATGTCAACTTTTGATCGATTAAGTAGAAATAACTATTAATCGTTTCAGATCTGTTCATTTAACTTACTTTCAGACTATTGCATGTTGGTTTTTTAGCATTGTTGGGTAGATTAAGCCCAAAATTTCTGAAAATGTAAAATTTTGCCTATTTAAGTAACAATAACAAAAAGTCGTTATAGATTTCAATGTTATTTTTGAACATATAGACATTTGCATGTGGGTTTGTACAAATTTGTATTTATGACAATCGCGCTTGATTAGTAATTGTTTAATAATATAGGCTTCACAATGTTTCATAATATGGCCGATTCTGTTTACATATAATCAGTAATTGCACAAAGATTTAAGATCTGCTTGATGTTCATTAATATAAGTATTTTTTTCATATACACATCAAATTTAAAATAGGAATTTATTAATCGCATCTTTTTCCCCATGTTATCTGCAGCATTACATCGGTCAACTTTATGTTTTACAGCCGGCTGAACTAAAAGGAGTGCGAAAAAGGTTCTATTCCGAGGTATGAAATTACTTTTATTATTTGTATGCATAAATCAGTGTTTATTTGTATGCATAAATCAGTGTTTATTTGTTCAAGTATTACTTAATAATTTGAATCGATATAAATAATTGCATTTTTATCATATTGTTATATATTTTTTAAGGGTTTCTAATTGATGCTTCTACAAAATACTTGAAATGGCCATTGAAAGACTGATTTGCATGTTGGATTTAGTCAATCAGTAGGCCATATGTTAAGAAAGTATACTATTAAGGGTTACCTTTACGAAACATGAGTACTTTTTTTTTCGGAATAAAATAGATACTTGCCTGCTGGTAAAGTGTTTTAATTTTATTTTTTTGATAAAATTTGTAAGATATTAATATTATTATTTAAGCAAATAACGTTTTCAATATGTCAACATGTGTAGTTGTTTTATGATATTTCTTAATTTAAAAATATACTTTCTTCAGTGTTACAACATTTAGACATATTGAGCAGGTCAATTCATCAAGAAGACATAATTGTGTTCAAATTCAGTATGAAATAATCCTCTATCTTATCATATGTTTTAAAAGTTTCACCTTTACTAACTATTTAATAATCCTAATAGTTTTATGTGCGAGAATGTGTTATGATTATATTGACTTGTTGTATTCAATTATTCATTTCAGTCTTCAAACGTAAAGAAAATTAAGATAAACACGGCCTGTAAATATTATTTATTTCAATACGTAATCAGATTACAGTGTATTTGCAGATTTTTGCATTCTAATTCCGAGTTTCAGAACATTAATTGATGCAGTTGAGGGAATGACAATAAAGGAATGCTCTTCAACACAGATAAGTTGCCATCCACTAAGATTTACCTTCTAAAAGCATACATGTGTTAACTATGATATCTAAAAATAGAACCCTAAATAGGTAAAATAATAAGATTAGGGATGTCTAGATTGTCCTATTTTTTATGCTGTGTTGAACATGTTACAACAGTGCAAGTAAATATTGTTTAATAATAAACAATTAAACAATTTGCAATGTATTTGCAGGTTTTTGCATAAAAACTCGGAATTTCAGAATAATGATTGGAGTATTTGAGTGAATGGCAATAAAGGAATGCTTACACAACACAGATAAGTTCATATCCGAGATGCTTTATATTCTTAAATCAATACTTACAAATATTAGGAAAACTGAAAAAATTAAAAACTTACCATCTCTTGAATGTTTGAAACCAATTGTGGTTGATCCAGTGAGTTTCACCATAGTCTTGTCACTTCCCGTGCAATATCTTGTGTTATATTGATGATTTGCTGTTATATTGTCGAGTCTGAGCGTTCCCAGTACGATTTCATGAGGGTTCTCTGATTCCTAAAAGTTATGCGACCTTATACTTTTGTTGTTGTTATGTTGTTGTAGAAAAAAATTACTGTGTGTTAACCTTTTATAGTTATTTATTGGGCCTAGAGATATTATATATAGGGTTTTGATTTTGAGGTTGTAGATAAACTTATTTTCCTGAAATATTTCTGATGGAAAATTTTAGGAGATTTTTTTAGAGATTCTATGTAATCTAAATATATAAACTGTTAATGTGTTTAGATTCAGATTCATGACATAGCAAAGCATATTTATCCTAAATTCAATATTTAACGTTTATCATTGTTTTTTTAATAAATTCCATATATATATTTAATTTTTATAACTTAGTTTATTATTATATTACTATTTTAACATACACATATATATTTTACTAATTATTCTCCTATATTTTAGAGTATAACAATAATATAAAGTTTCACATTTTTTATATTATATTTCTAATTATTGTATATACCGGAAAAAAATTCCAAATAACAGATTTTCATAAATTATGTTATGCAAATCTATCAAGTATTTATATACACATCCAAAATAACCTTTGAATATATATACACTTTATCTTCAAATTATATACACATTATTATTTTCGATAATATGAGGAATACTACAATTACGGTTAATATAAATTGCTTATATAGTTATTTTATGATTTTGAAGATATATACAATTTGTAATGACATGACGTGATATGGGAAGTAATATTTATTGAATACAAAGTAATATTATATAATACATTAGTGTTATATATTTTTATTTGTGTGACTTTTACGAATAACAAACTTCATATAAACCTTATACATTTTATTTGTATATCCGTCTTTTTGTTATCCATATTTTATTTTACAATATTTGTGTTATTAATATCTTCTAGAAATACATCATCCATAAGTTTCGTGACACAAAAATAAAATAATAAAAAAAACTATATATATTTTCGGAAAGCGACCACGACTCAATTCATTGCTAGGAAATAAAAACAAAATCATAAATTGAATAATCAGAAAGTGATGCAGTAAATCATAAATTGAATAGTAGGAAAAAAATTTAAATATTTAAACTCAATAGACATAAACTCGAAAAGTTAGCTTCTCATCAGGTTCCATCTCCAACACAAAAGTCCTTCCCACCGTTAGATTGTTATCACGTAGAAACTTATAACAATCCGTTAGCTCAGCCACGTAACCTCCGTCTCTAGCAACACCGACTGATCAATATTGAATACCCCGAAATATGTTTGCAGTTTCTCCATTTGAATCACCCCACTTGCTAAATTCAGGTTTAAAATCATCAGGTATGACCTACATAAAATTAGTTGCAATAAATCAAGTCCCATATTTATTGCAATATTTCGAGTATATGGATTCTAAATAGATAACCCATACCACTTTATTCGTCAAAACATGTTCTTCATTAACTTGCACAGTAAACGACGGCTTTTCATCATCAGTTATCACTATGACCGAATCGGGTGAACTATCGTAAATAAGAAAAAAGAGGGATGAAAAAATTATGTTTTTTCATTCTATCATAACGTGTAATAGCAAGTTATGTAAACATCAACTATAAACTGTTAATACTTACTCTCCTTCCATATTCTCGAGTCAATATGCACGCTGTTCAAGTTTATTCTTTTTCAGAAACTCTCGTGTTTTTAAATTCTCATGTCCCAATATGTAGTCCCGAAGCATGTATAAATAGTGAGATTGGATCATGGTTATATGGGACGAATATATCTGTAAAATTATAAATTCTGAAATATCTGGCATTATCTATATCTAAAACTAATAACTTTTTAATTAAATATTTGCCATATCAATAAAGATATCTATATATATATATATAGATATCTACATATATATATATATATATATATCTTATATCCACTCGATATCTATATATCTTATATAACAGTAATTCAGACTTAATTTTTAAAGGTTTTATAAATTAAGTTTTTAAATAAATTTTAACTAAAGATTTTTTAGGTATATGTTTTGTGTATGTTTATTTTTGTCAACATCTCATGCTTGCTCTAATCTGTATCCTATACTAATAATGATTATTGTATAAATCGTTGCCATATCAATATAGATATATATACATACATAAAGCCCTACATAATATATATATATATATATATATATATGTATGTATTATTTGTAGATTATGTTTTTCTTAGTTTAATATATATATGTATGTATTAATTCTGAGATTACATAATTTTCCAGTTTTACTATTTGAGGATTTTTTAACACGATGAAGTTAAAGATAATTTTTATTTTTTAATATATATATGTATGTATTATTTGGAGATTACGTTTTTTCTTAGTTTAATATATATATGTATGTATTAATTCTGAGATTATATAATTTTTCAGTTTTACTATTTGAGGGTTTTTAACACGATGAAGTTAAAGATAATTTTTGTTTTTTAATTATTATTATTAATTTGTATAGCCCGCGGATCTAGTGAACATGATATAGTAACAACTATTATCAACAACTTTCTTTTAAGATTGTTTATTTTGTGTACCATGATAAAACTATATAAGGTTCAGGGTTTATGTATTATTGTATTAGTTGCTAGTTGTTATTGATATTATTAAACTCTACAGCTTGTTCAGATTATTTACTATGTGTCATTATTTAGTATAACTATATATACACATTTTATGTGCTTAGCAATAAACATCATTTCATTAATATAAATTTCTTAAACAATAACTGCATCTACAGGTTAGGCCTCATCATTTCCCATTTTGTAAATGATTCTGAAAACTAACTTTTAACGTGTTAAAACCGGACATGTTTCAGCATAGTGTTTTTCAACCTAGACATTAATCAAACATAACACAAATAGATAGGAGATTCATTTATCAATAGAAAATTCAGAATCATACAGTAATCAAAGATAATTCAAAAGTATTTCAACAAAACTCAAAATGTAACAAAATAAAACTGAAACATAAATAACTTAGGAATCATAAAGAGGATTGTCTCAAATCTTAAACTAAGTAGAATGCATAAGATACTTCATTTCGTCTCCTGTTTTATCGCCTTGCGATTGATTGAACTCTTATCAAGATCTTCTATGAGCTTGCGCTTAACCTTCAAATCTGCACCATAATCGAGCTCTTCAGTAAGGCAGTTGTCCACCAGAGACTTTTCACTCGACCCTTCATTAGTCTCACAGCCCGTCAGCTTCTCATCAGGGCTCTTAATCTCATTGCCAACCGTATCAGTGCATGTCACATTCTTTTCCTGTTTGATCACCTTGCGATTGCTTGAACTCTTATCAAGATCGTCTATGAGCTTCCGTTTAACCTTCAACTCTGCACCATAATCGAGCTCTTCATTAATACAGTTATCCACCAGTGACTTCCCACTCGACCCTTCATCAGTCGCGCTTCCATTCAGATTTTCGCCAAGCGTCTTAATCTCATTATCAATCACATCATGGCATTTCACTTTCTTATCCGGGGTGGTGACTTCGTCTTCGGACGAAGCATCATCTTTCTCATTCACTTTACGTCCCAATTTAGATATAAGATCAGATTCCTGTTGTAAGTGTTAAAACATCATGTTAAATATTGTTTGTAACATATGTAAATGGTTTGGATGTAAAGTTTTATATTAACGATACCTGGCTCGCAACATATGACCTACAAAACCTCGCTAATATTTCAGGATCGTCAGTGATTTTGGTCACAACATAAGTCACCCTTGCACCCCTAGAGTGATCGGTCTTTCTAGAACCTTAAATAGGACAGTGCGATCAACCAATCTCCCAACGTAGTATTCAAGTACGCCTGGTTCAGCCTCCTAAAATTCCATTTTTTTTTTTTAAAATATAACAATCAGATTATAAAATATGGAACAAAATCAACGTAGTTTATTTTTATAAATTTATACTTACATCCGCAGTTTTTAGCTCATAAGCTGTCTTCCCGAATATAACTTGACCTTCAGGATCCCATACTATGAATAGTGCGTTATAAGTTTCATCAATGACTCTTACTTCAAGTTTGTATCTACATGAACCAAATTTATTATTTTACAAAAGTTTAATAAATGTTGTAACTGGGTATTTTTTAATATCATCATTAACTTGCCTGAAATTAGTGTTAGCTTCAACATTGCCGCACTGCCTGCAGTTCCATTTTCCATCAACAGAATGTAGTTTTCTATTGCACGTGACACATGCCATATACCATACATTTGTTGGGTTTTCAAGTTCTGCAATGGTGCAGTAAACCCAAAATGCTCCATCCTAATTAATTGCACCAAAAATCATATCACGAGTTTATATTGCATCAATTAAGAAGTTGTTGCTAGAAATTTTGATATATTATGGGGTTTAATAAAGTTTATTTTTTGCTAATATTTACCTCCCCTTCACATAACTCTTGAAGATTCCGTACGACAGCTCGGCCTGATGCAAACTCACTTTCAGCTGATGCTCCAGATCCCGACGACTGAGTGATAGTAATCGGCCTCGACACTTTAGACGGCGCATTCATCCTTAAAATCAGGTAACATGTGCACAATTAGAATCATAATTTGTTTCAAATAATAATTTAGGGGAAACAAAAAATATTATAAAGCATAAATCAGTTAACTTACAGCTTATGAAACTCTTTAATTTCCCAAACATTTTCATTGACAAACATCTGTGTGCAGTTGTAGGTATTCGAAACCTTCACATTGTCTGTTTTCATAAAACATCAAAGTAATAAATTAAATGTAGTCTGGATATTTTACATTTTTTAATTTCTCTACAACTGAAATATAAACGTACCTCTGAAAACCTTAGGCCTACAAAACTGCATCACTACCATAACGATTTCGGTTGTCGGCCGATTATAGAAAAGCAGTACCTTATCTACAAATTCTTCCCATAGAGTTATAGTTATCCTACGTCCACTTTTTACCAAAGAAAAGAAACCGTATTAGATCTTATAAACTTTATTGACGGAATTCAAAATTACTGCGGTATCATTAAATTTAATGCTTACCTCATGTCTTCAATTTCGATCTCTATAAGAAGTTTATTGCCCGAGTTTGTAGGCATGCTTCTAGCAGCATGCATCTCTACCAATCTTCCAATCACATCTTGTGTTGAAAAAGAAATTTTTTAATATATATCACAAATAAATATAATTAAAAACAAAATATGAAAAAATATTTACCGAAAAGCAGAGTCTCATCTTCTTTGGTCAATACAGCAATCTGTTCAAAAGACTTAAAAATAAACCTATTATTTGGGAATGCTGGATCACGAATCTGTCGTATCACGGTTTTTCAGTAAAAAGAGAACTTTTGAGTATGTGTAGCTGTCTTGTAGCGTAATTCATCCTTTGACACCATGAAGTTATGTATAATGTACAGATTTTCCTCACGCAATTTAGCACGTACATTATCCATATGGGGTGCTCGGGCCGAACCTCGTATGGTGGAACCCTAATCATTACATCAGTAGTTATGCACATAGAATAAATCAAGATGTGTGAATATTTAACTTCTCTATATCTCATATGCAGTATTTATTTAAATAGCGACAAACATATATACTGATAATTGTTTGATTAAGAATGACAAAATTATGGTATGATTAAAAGTTTTGGAACATATAGCATTTTGACTTTGTATGAGTAAGTAAAATGATTACCTCAACATCTCTGAACACACATTCGAAACTTTGAATTTGTTCAGGATTCGTAAACACCGGTACATTGTAATCCCGCACTAATCTCAGTTTAAGTGCCCAGTCAGATCTGGTGGCGTTGACTTCACTGATTTTGGCGAAAACGGGAGCCATCTGAATAAAATGTTTGGCAGAAAACAATAAAAAAGGATGAAGGACGTAACCTTCAAATCAACATCAACATTGAATCAAGTATATGTAAAACACGAAATATGTTATTCTTATAGCTGTTACGGATCTGTATAATATGATTATGAAAAATATTATGATAGATAAACTGAAAAAAAACATAAGGCGGCTACTCACAATGCTGGAAGCAGGGATAAAAGAAAAAATGACTGAATCGCTGGAATGAGTGGTTTGATGCATGTTTGTTCTAATTCTTATATAGCAGATTTTAGGGTTTAATGATTCTGTTAGTATCCCAACTATAGTGGAAACCAAATGTATTCTGATATTTTCTGTGATCCTGTGCCGCACAAAAATATGTTTTCTCTAATTAAAATTAAAAAATCTGAAGTTATTGATTATGAGGAGAATTAAAAAATCGGTACATATAAAAAATAATTATATCATCAACTTAACAGATTGGAGTTTATTTTGCTGAACACGATTTTTAAGTTAACGGTTCTCCTAAAATCCAGATTCTCCACAATTTTCTCAACGATTTATCACAACAAAAAAACGCATATGATATTTCCCAGTTTAGTATGTGTAAATGGGCGGGAAAATGCTTTGTTTCCAATTGTGGAAACAATACATTTTGTTATTATATATATATAGATTTCTAGAATCCTGGATCCGCCACTGTTTGCGGATCTCCGATACTGGGTGGCCGTCAAGAGGGGACGCTGATGAGGCCGGGCCAACGCTAGAAAATGCCCGGAAGTTGATAATGTTATTCGCCCAGAAGAAGGGGCGCCAATGAGATTCAGTTCGAATTAAAATGTCCATGTTTTCAACGAGAATGAGAAGCCCCGCTGACATCTGAGAGGAACTTCGGGGTGTTCAAGAGAGATAAGGAGAGAAAAGAGAATGGGTGAGGGAGAGGAAATAGAGTTGGATGCGAAGAATGTAAGGAGAAATAGGAGCGCTAAACGTGTTTAATAAGAAATTAGAAGGAAAAAAATAAAGTAAAGAAAAATATGATGTGACATTCATGTGGTAGTAGTTCCTTATTTTGGTGCGGCTCAATCCTTATGAGTTCAGATCATCTGTCCCATATTTACGATATCTCAACTTTATCCCACTCCAAAATCGAGTCATACAACATAAATCGAGTCATACAACATAATTCGTGAATCTCGGATACATAAACTATGAACGCTAAACTATGAACTATTGAATTATATACATTGAACCATTAAATCATGAACTATGAATTATGAATCATGAAATCACAAGTTTAGAATATAATATATAACCTAGTCCAATAAAGTCGAACCTTAGACCTTACTTATGAAATTTAAACATAAACCATGAATCCTAAACCTAAATTAAATTCACAATTCACTATTCACAATACCACCTTATAAGTTCGTAACCGTCTCGGATTTTGTACTGCCATTTCAACTTAAAACTTGCTGCCCAAGATAATTCAGAAGGATATATTAGTACTGCGCAAGATTGTGCGGAAGAAGAATACGCAGTAATGGCGCAAGAACTCAACGAAGCTGAAGAAGTACGCGTAGAAATGGCTGCGCAAGAACTCAACGAAGCTGAAGAAGTACGCGTAGAAATGGCTGCGCAAGAACTCAACGAAGCTGAAGAAGTACGCGTAGAAATGGCTGCGCAAAGATACATTGAAATCGAGGAGGACAGAGGTCAATTTGACACCATCGGAGACTGGTATCCTGAGTGGTCACAACTCGAGACGTTGCTCCTTGGTCAACTTTCTTCCCCCACGGAAGAATCGCCCTCGCTGTCGGAAAAACAGGGGGCTGACATGGCGCCGTCGCCGCCTAAAAAACAAGCTGGTGAGATTGCTATTCTACTGCCGGGCATCTCCAAACTACCGGAGAATTTATATGACTCAGGCTATACAAACCTCACTATTGATTTCGCCCCTACTACAATTCACTACAAGCGGTCGTTGAATGAGATACGACGATCGACGATAAAATGGAAACTCATGGACTTAACCGTACTTAAGGTACTCTTCCAAGCCTCTAAGTTCAATTGTTGTCTCGATGGTTGATTAACGACAAAGTGAGTGCTATGGATGGCTGCAAACTATAGATTGAAATTTAAAACTATCCTTAGCGTGCTAAATTGTTACTTGTTTTCCGTTAGATTAGGTTGTTCGTTAGGGTACAAGATTACAATTATGGTATCGATGATTGTCAGTGGATGACTGCAAATTAATCTAGAAAGTAGGTAAATGGATATGATCACACAAAAACGAAATTGGTCGAAATCTTACATTATGACTTGTACGCCGATTGTATTTGAGTTCTGGCTTTATTCTCATTATCTTTTCACGAACACTTGTATCTCTCTTTGTTGAGGATTTGCTTTCACCACTGCCTTATTTTGTTTGTCTGTTCCTTCTTTTCCAGTTTGATGATAAGACGTTTCATGCCGTTATCGAGAAAGGTGCGTTGGATTCGATGACGCCAGCTAACATTGAGTGGGGAACGGGTTACCGCTACTTATGTCAGGTACATGATATCTTATTTCGTAGAGACCTTTAATCTTTACTCGTGATGAGTTTACAGAATATCCTGTTGTGTTGTGTATTATTTATTATCAGGTAAAAAGGGTCCTGAAAGCCAGAGGGAAATACGTCTGCGTAACCTTCGGAAAACCTCATGTTTTAGGTAGTGTTTCTGCTCTAAGTGCTTATATCATGTACCTGAAATCATGCAAATGAAGTTAAAATGGTAGTCGGTAACTGACCTTTGTTGTTAATCCTTTATCACGCATGTTAGGGGAGTTATATGTCAATCCCACGTAAGTGATTCTCAAGCATGTCACCTGAAGTCTGTTACTCTTGGATGACAAAGCTTATGAGCTGTTGAACCACTTGACTTTTTCTGCACTATTTTTTAACTTCAACTGAGATGTCAAATGCTGTATAATCATAATACATTTTTGGAACCATTTGTTAGTGTACCTTAGGTTGAGTCGTCTAATTCAAACCTTTGCATAACATAACTTTTTACTTATTTATCTATCTTTACCAATGTCATCTTTAGAATACAAACGTTATGTCGTTTTCAAATTATTGCTCCATTTAACACACGATGTTATGTTACTAATGAGGCTCCTACATGTTGGTAACGTTTTCAGGTTATCATGTTGAAACTGATATTCTCATTTTATATCCATGCTAATTATGATTGACTTGCTTTGGTAGTTTTACAAGGTACATGCATACTATGTTGGGTTCCCTGGGCAGGAATGACTCTGGAAAAGCTGTTGAGAAACATCTCTTTCAGTTTATTAGGATGTTCCTTATCTACGAAGTTAAATTGCAAGACATTTGAAAGAAATAGCGGCTCAATTTAGCACAGTAATATGGTTGTAAATTACGAGAAAACCAAAATAATGTTTAATAAAAAATTGATAATGATGATGGTGAAGTCATTAGTTAGCCTGGTTGTAGAACGAAGATTCAGCTGTTTGGAACACACTATAGATGACTGAGAAGGTAAAATGAATGAACCTACCCCACCCCTGAAGATATGAAATGTCAAGTGAATCTTTTATATTATAATAATCTGAGTTTTGTTGATTTATTTTTCTTGGTTTCGATCACGAAATGTTTGAAAATTTGGTGTACCCAGTAAGCTATTGACTGGTAATTCATTTTGAAAGATGTTGGTGCTGGATTCCTCACCACTTAGTCTAGGCATTGAGCGTTTGTAAAACTAAGAGCTTATTCTATTGACTTAAAAGATGCTGCATAAAGAATATATGCATAGTGCCTTTTCTTTCTATCATTGATGTTGATCCTTTGATGGTTGTTTTTCCACGGCATGTGTCCAGCACATCTCTGTTCCTATGAATAGATTCAGATTCTCATTTCCCCACATCTTTCTCAGATCTACTTTTCGGAGTATTCCGCTTTGGGTGGACCATGGAAGTGCATGAAATTTGTGAAGAAGCATTACTCAGGGAATTAAAACAGCCAGCTTTTATGATTGTTGCCAAGAAGATTCGTTCTGGAGCTGTGGGTGATATAACAGCATGGATCAGTGAGTCTCATAGTACTAAGGTAAACCCATTTTTTTAGTTGGAAAGGTTAAGTTGAAAAGGTTAAGTTGATTAGATCACTTTTTTAGGACGCTATATTTTCACTAATCTCAATTTTATATTGGTTTTGGGTATGACAAAGCATCTTGTTGAGTCCATAGCAAGGGAAAGACGGACGCGTTTGAAATACCGTGACAACTTTAATCTAGTGTACTCGCTTGAGGATGTACTACTTGGAGCACAAGGAGATGTTTCCTTGCTTAAACGGGATCGTTGCTTTAAGCTCTGCTTAGGAAAACCTGGCATCTCATCCATTTTCAGCTATAAATGTAGGCTTATGGATTCTGAAAGATTCACCCAAAATATCTTTGTTATATGTCTTGCTGGACAGGTTAGTTTCTCAATGGCTGTTTGTACTTTTTAGTTGAGAGTCCATAAAATAAATTATCATAATGAGGTATATCTTTCATCTTTTTCTCGATCAGCATAAATCAAGATTCCCCAACCAAGTGTATGAAGCTGATTTCTCATCAGAAGATGAAAATGTGTCTTATCTTATGTCGCTAGGGGTTGCGAGATTGTTGATGGTAAGTCTTCATAATAATTTTCAACTAACATAATTATTTTGTTTTCGTCCTCCACGATAATTTTCAGTTATATATTCGTTTGGTTTAACTATAGGTTTTTCTAGATTCTTGCACGTCTGATATATGCAAGCATTGTATACAGGTTAAGATCGAACTTTTCTTTTTCACAGTAGGGAAATCTTAAAGTGAAACTGATAAATTGTCATATATATATTATGTTAGGACGATCTTATACCTTTAATAGAACCATTTGTCCCGGAATATGCTGGTGAGAGATCTCAACTTCGGTATGTATCTCAGATTTGATCACCGTATACGTATCATATTTGTTTTAGGCTCCTTTCTTCTTCTAGCCTTGTTATCATCAACTTACACTGTATTCTACCTTATAAACTTGTTCATCCTTTCAAAACTGCAATTCTTACTCCATTGACAATTATGAAGCACTCACTTTAACTAAAATTGCAGATTCGTGCTTCGGGAGGACAATACACGGAAAACAACCGTGCACAAGGTTAAATGGGTCTCGGCAGGTATAATTGTTTCTGTAAAGGATCTGACGTATGATGACGGGCTCACCCGTCGTCTTATATATCAACGAAATTCAAATACAGTGCAAGCCGAAGTTGGTTTATCTATGACAGGTAAGTATATGTCTCTATTTATATTTTTCAGTTTTAGTCCTTATCATTCATGCCCCATGATCAGTTTTTCTTTGTCTTTTTCATCTTGGTTGTAGCAAGTGGTGAGGTGGTAGTTGACCACCAAAATTTATAAAGTCCTTACGATAATGCAGTGATATATATAATACTGCTGTCCTCGATTTTACAAGTGTTTACCTCAGCGGTCAGTCGTCTACTCTCCTTAAAGAAACAGCCTACTATCAATTTTTTTATTGCTTCCGCTTCCAAAAAAAGAAACACATTGAATTGATGATGGTGCATTTTCCTCCTTTCCAGCCCAAATCACTGATAATTGGTCTGCGAGGAGGAATACTTCCCATGCATATGAGGAAGTGCCTACCTGATGTGAAGCTTGTAGAGGTGTGATAAATTCTAAATCTCTATTGTGCTCAATTTTTAGTTGTCTTAATTATTCTTATGCATGTGATAGGTGATTGAGGAAATACCAGAGCTTTTAGATCTGGCTAGAGAATGGTTTGGTTTCACAGACGTCGAGGGCTTAAAGGTAACACTTTCTCTTTTGTATTTTCTAAAGCAACACTTATTCTTTTATGGAAATTTCTATTGTTGTTGTCACTGGCCTAATAAAGGGACTTTTAATTGACTCTAATATCTGCATATCTGTTGGCTTCTCAAAATTGTGTCTCTGCTAGAGTTTGTACTTATTCTATCGAATTCCTCTCCAGGTGCATATTGGTGATGCGCTTGACTTCGTCAATGATAAAGCAGCTTCTGAAGCAGATGACGAAAAAGTCGACATCCTTGTAATTGATGTCGACTCAACAGATACACGGTACTGTCGACTCTAATCATATCATTATTTATCACTTAATTAGTTCTTTTCTTGTTACTTGTCATTTGATTCACTCTCACTCTACTCTTACAGCTGTGGTTTGACCTGTCCTCCCATGCCTTTCATTTTGGAATCTTTTTTTTCGGCTGCAAAAGGTTCGCTCAGTACACGAGGTGGTGTCTTCATTATGAATTTAGTCTCGGGGTCCCAGGCTTTGAGAACGGAGGTTTATACAAGACTAGATAGGGTGAGCTATAGAAAAAAGAAGGATATAAGTTTACAGCTGCTTGAGTTTACCTTAAATTTTGACAAGTTTCATATCATCTTTATATTTATGTGGTTGCAGGTTTTTGGCAAAGGTCACATCTTTATCCTCCAGCTAGAGGAAGACATAAATGATGTCGTGTTTGCTTTCAAGACAGAGTCTCCACTCAACAGGGATCAGATTTTTGAAGCTCAGCGAGAAACTGAGCAAATTATGAAGAGCAGCGTGAAGGATAAGCTGTCTCAAAAGAGAAGGAGAATATTCAATCTCACACTTTAGAAAAACTAATGTTTTTGTTTTTCTTTTTATCAGTGACAGCAGCATACAAGCTCCACTTATAGCTCTGTTTTTACATGTTTACAAAATTGAAAACTAGATTAGTTGAAGTTTACAGTGTGACCTTATAATGTTGATAGTCGAATGGAGAAAATTTTGGATCTAGCTGGTACGTAGGGTATTCGCTTTGATTACTGATTTACTGCCTTATTCTAGTGGGGAATTTCAAAATAATATTAGTTGAAGATTAGTTGCCTTATCATATTAAGGATATAATTAATCAAAATGAATAAGATTTGACATAATCTCTTGATTTAGTCTTGTGACATTCTGTTCTAATAATTTCCATAAAATATGTAACCATTCAGGGCTGGTTTACTTCTGTCGCCGTGATATCACAAATGGGCCGGATGGTTGATAACCACTGGTCTTTTCAGGTGATTAGCCCAAAAATATCCAACCCATGCTTGGGTTGATTACAACTAATCCTACCTCAAGCCCAATGCAATACTCATGTTTATGAGACGTGATATCAACCGGTAACAGCCGTTGTTGAAGTAAGAAAGACTTATGCCCTCACTAAAAAATTGGCATTCCTCTTCGAGGGTGTAAAAATACGTCACTCTCGTGCCCTATCGCCTCCCCCGAACCCTAATGGCTCCTACCTTCGGCTACTGCAAGGTAACCCCTGAAACTCTCAATTTTTCGTCTTATGAGTCCTGTAACTCCATATCCTTCAATCTAGGAACTAATTTTATTGTGGCTTTCCTATAATATATATGTTATATTTGGAGGTTTATGTTTTGATTTTCTGTGTGCTTTGGGTTTTTTATATCGAAAATGATTTTTGGGCAGGTTGCCAAGACAAAAACAAATAATGGAAAAAAGTGAAAAGTCTGCTACACCCCTACTCATTTTTAATTTTTACTCTTGAAGCCACTATTTTAATTTGGTTCTGAATTTCAAAATTTTGGGTTTGAATTTGAACTATTTGTCCACCCGTGTAAAATCTAGATAAATATGTAAAATTAAACATTACTATATGGTTATGAAAAAAAAGTAGAAGCTACGTCATACAGCTTCAAATTAACATAGTGAAGGTTTTGAGAGAACTACAAAATAAAAACATAAAAAAATGTTAAAACAGAAAAAAATTGATTCAAAGATAAAAATTACAGATTTCGAAAGACTTCTTTGTAAACTACATTTACAGCTGTGTTTATATGTATCTTCTCATCGTCACAAATCATAACTTTCAGGCTGTTATGATTTGTGACTCTGGAGAATGCAACATATAATTGTTCGTAGCTGAACACTGTCTTCTTGAGGAAGAGACCAACATTTGTTAGGGATTGACCTCGACTTTTGTTGATAATCATTGCATAGGAAATCGTCAAAGGGAACTGTCTTCGCTGGAATTCAAAAGGTATCTTGTCATTCGATGGCATCTTCGATAATATCGGTGTTAAGGCAACTTGGCCTGCACTTGCTCTAGTCATAATCTTTGCTTGCAAAACATGGATACCCAATCGAGTCAAAATCAATCTCGTTCCATTGCACAATCCGAACATTTTACTGAGTTCCAACTTTCAATTTCAGCTCATGATTTGCTACACCCAAACTTTTTATTGAGTTCAAAAATTCTGGAGTATGCACATTGCTCATGACATCCGTAGTTAAAAATGACTTTCTTGCTGAATCTGAGCTAAAATATGACCGTTCTTCTCCATTGTTCTTCTCGATCATGTATTGGTTGATGGAATCAACAACATCAAGAGTTGGTGCTAATATAGCTCGTTATTGAAGATATCCGGGATCATTAATTCTCTCAGACAAATTAGGATAAGTACTTTGTACAATCGTTGCAATTGGATCTTCTGAAACTTTAAGTAGCATGTCTTCTGGAATTTCAATAGTGGATGAACCTTCTACATCCTCACCTAATGTTCCATCACCTATTGTTGAAAGCCAATCCGAGAACTCCTTCAATGTGGAGTTTTAAACTTCGGAAGAAACAAACTGTAACCTCATGTTTTTTGTTAGACGTAGTACTTCACATGTATTCCAAATATACGAAGAATTAATGGTGGCATTAACAATATCCTGTCTTCATCCTTTTGGAATAACAGGAAGTATTTGTCTATAATATCCTCCAAAACGATTGTCTTTCCACCAAAAGGTTTTGTTCCATTTGCTCGATCAACATCTTTCATAATGTCCTTTAAACTTTTGTCCAGAGCTTGGAAACAAAATTTGTCCATCATTGGAGCTTCATCCCTAATGATTATCTTTGACTTCACAATCAACTCATCAAGCTCACCACCTAATTTTATGTTGCAGAATGAATCGTGATGTGGCTTCAGTGGAATCTTGAAACGGGAATGTGCAGTTCTTCGCCCCGGTAAAAGCAAAGATGCTCTACCACATGATGCAACATTGAGCACAATATCACCCTTTGATCCAATGGCTACAGAAAAAGTTTTCCAAACAAATATTTTACCTGTACCACCATATCCATACAGGAAAAAAACTTTACCTTTGTTGAAAGTAGACAATTCCATTATTTTATCGTATACAATTCTTTGTTCTTCAGTCAATTTAGGCAGTAGTTGTTGTAGCTCCTCAGCAAAAACTTTCTATCATATTGCAGATCATCGTGTAACAAACTATTCTATGACGTTGAAAGATTATCGGAATCCGGAAGTGGCATTACTTCAAAGTTCTTCAAACTTCTCCCCGATCTTCGCAACAGTTTGTCGATCTCAATGAGTGCAACATTCTTGATTTGTTGCTCAACTAAAGTTAAATCTGAATTTACTAATAAAGAAAGATTTGATATTATTATCACATGAATATATTTTTCCCTATAATACATACTATTTGCAACAATGAAGATAGTAACATAAAAAAACACATACCTTTATGATGGAATAACTTTCGTTGCCTATGTAATATATCGCTAGACTCCCAACATTTCTCCCAAACATACTCTGGTCTTCCCATACAATGTTCAATTAGTAAGAGTGGCGAACATTGTACACAGTGCATGTGCATATGCCTAAAAACTTACTTCATTGATGCCATCAATGTACTCACTGTAATCTTCTAAAAGACCATATGCGTAACTCGCATCCCGATATGAATCATATTATACTTCATGAGAAATTTTCATGTCATCATGACACTTATCTCCACGAATGACATTTATCAAGCATCTTAAATAGTAAGTATCCCCAGCTCCAGGTGGTACATAATATGCTCTTCCTAAAGACAGACCCTTTGTTTGAGGAATCCATTCAGTAGATCTTGCCTCCACACAAAATATTGAGGAAATTCAGGATAAGTGTTTGTTTCCATGTGGGTAATCAATATTTGCTTGAAACCAAGCTTCAAACTTTGTTCGTTTACATCTGTGATGATTAAAAACTGACATAATTTGACTTGTCTCTTAAAAAATGACATTCTGCTCACCTGGTAAGTGAAAGCTCAAGTGCTCAACCAAAGGATCTCTGTAACAAATCTCAAAACCAAGGATTCTCCACATAGCTTCGAAAAGAGATATGTATCTACAGTCATAGTACATTTGAACCTCGTCGATAATCTTTCCAGATTGTTCATCATTTTTGCTCTTAACAAATTAAGCAGTTGCACAATCACATCCTTTGTTAATGTTTTTGAACAAAAACTTAATTGACCTCGATTGATTGCACCATTCCATGTTCATATGTGCTCTATATCTAAGTAATAAATACCGATTATGAGGGACAATGAATATGTTGTCTATATGAACGCCATTCTCAACAATCGTTCTTCCATCATTTCTTCTCCTATACACAAGACATCCTTCGTCACAAAATGTTGTATTTTCTACAAACTCCTTAGGATAGAATTTAGTGCGTCATTTCTCAAACATGCTTGGCCAATTCTTATTGGCATTGTCACACGGTCCATGCATCATGTGGCTGACAATTGCTGCGTAATAATTAGGATCAGTATCTATATCGGGTACTTCAGCTGAAATAATCTTGTCTATGTCATTGGGAGTTGGGTATCTATCTTCTGCTGCTAGAAATAGTAGTATGTGTGCATGTGGCCACACTTTTGAAATTCAACCTTTTAAACCACTATATAAAATAAAGCCGACAAACATATCAAACTAAATATGTACGTATAAACATGTGATGCATGTTGAAAAAAATATAAAAACATGGAATTTAAAATTAATATATAAAAATAGTTTGTTACCTGCTTTAACACGATCGAACACCCTGTTCTCTCTGAAATCCTTTATCAGACCGTCCAACTTCAGTTTGGAAACATGATAGACAATATTAGGGCGATCTTCAGGTCTCAAGCCTCTTGAATCCAAGTGGCGTGTAATCTCAGGCCATGTCAATGTGATGAACAAATCTAGTTATCTTGCCCATCCAAAAATCATCATTGCTTCTTGGTAGTTTTGAATCATGTAATGAGGACTCCCAGTATATAAAGATGGCAAGATAAGAATCGAACCATGAAGAGCCAAATCTGTCTCGCCCCTTAAGAAAGCATCTGCTAGTCCTCTGTACATTTCGCATCGTAGAGTCTTTTGATTGTTCTGTACCCATGACAATCGAAAGGATTCTATAATGGTGTATCCATCGACTATTAATTGCTGAGTTAATCTTCTAGAAGACAGTATTAGACAACCTTCAGTTTTAAACAAACTTGGACACTTAATTGTTACATCTTTATTGCCTATACCCGGTTTATGTTCTTCTTGTGAACTTGCTAAAAGCGAAAGACTGCCATTTGTGTTTAATTCTAAGCAACCTTCGCATATGTTGGATCTGGTTCACTGCGATTTGTGGTGACCAACCCCTATTTGCTGTCCATTAGATTATTTATACTATGTGATATTTGTTGATGATTTTTCACGATTTACGTGGCTCTATCCTCAAGCGTAAATCTGATTTCTATGATGTGCTAGTCAATTGTTATGCATTTACTCGTACCTAGTTTTCTCGTTCTATAAAGGTATTTCAGAGTGATGGTGGAACGGAGTTCACCAATCATTGTATGCATGACGTCTTTGCTACAAATGATGTCCATCCATCTTATATCTTGCCCTCACACGCCCTCGCAAAATGGTCGTGCTGAGCTTAAACACGATCATCTTACTGAAACAGGTCTTGCTGTGTTATTTCATTCCAATGTTCCTGCTCATTTATGGGTTGAAGCCTTCAACAATGTTACTTATATCATCAATCGTCTTTCATCTCCGTTACTTCAGAATCTGTTGCCTTTTGAGCTTCTCTTTAACATTGAAACACCCCCTACTAGTGGAGTGTCACTTCTGCTAATTCTCTAGTGCTCATCGCAACATAACATAAATTCTTCTTAAATTTTTTTCTTCTTCTTCTTCTTTTTTTTTTTATAAAACATACTTTTAAGAAATTTTGGAATAACTTCAACTTTCTCAAATCCTGAATTAATTAAAACATTGCTCGAAACCAAATATCAAGTTCGAATAATAAATAAAACATAAAGAACCTTCAGAAAATCCAACTAGCTAAGTAAAATTGTAAGTAAGTCACCCCAAAAACAAAGACTTGCAAACTTAACAAATTAAAAGATTAATAAAAACAATAAGTAATCTTTCAGGACCAGTTTCAAGATTCTGCCGTCACTATCATTGCACACCACCTTGCTTCCTTCTAACTCATCTTACCCTTGCCTTTATCTGCAATATGAGGTAAAATAGAGGTAAAATAAACTATAAGCATTGCTTAGTAAGTAGCATCATAATCTCACAAAACCTTTTTTTTTATCTCAACATAACTCCTTTGTAAACTTTAATAACTCCACTTATATATATATATATATATATATATATATATATATATATATAATAAAAACTATTTGGGCCCGGACTTGGTACCAATGCGCGCAACTCCATTAAGACCCAGGGTAGCTAGCCACTGAATCCAAATGGAGCAACTCAAACTCATAGGGCGGTCTCGTGCCCTAACTCATAAAATGGGTGATCTCGTACCCATAGCTACTTGTGGGCGGTCTCGTGCCCAGGTACCAGTCCATATATATATATATAAATAATAATATATTTTTTCAAACTTTATCTTTACACAATATAAATAAACTCATATTTGCACACAATACTCATACAGCTTCAATACGTAAATTAATAAAACAAGCAAGCCTTGACAAATTAACACGTACAACAATCCAAGTAAACAATCATACCAGTTGCTCAACAAATAAATCTACTTCTCAAATAATACAATTCCTCATATTGCAGGTGAAAGATGTACTTATCTCAAAGTTCAAAGCTCAACAACACAAAATCTTTTAACACGTACTAAGCTTCCTCAGTCTAATCTAAATTATAAAGATTGATAAATAAATTGAACATGAATTTATTAATCTAACGGTAAAATACATGAAGCACTAATATACTACTAACGCAATTGCTTATCAATTAATCTAATTTCATTAGACAAGTTATAACTCATATTAAAACACATGTGGACTTATACACTGCTATAATTTAGTACATTAAATTTAGAAGTAATCATTACTATTTTCCATGCTTCTGAAATTTACACACAAGAAAGATGATACAACCTGTTGTTATGTTCCAGAAATTAATAACTTAGCATAATTAATAGTATTTTATATGATTATGTAGTGTAAGCAAATTGCTAGAATTAAAGAAAAGAATTATGCTTGTGATATACAATTCCATAGAAAACTTAACATTGTTTATTCAAAGTGAAAAACAATTAATTCCCATCTACTGTACCATCTCTGATCCACGCGAAATTAAGAAGAATACAAAATTGTGTAACAGATTCTTAATTTTAAAGTCGAACCCACTTAACTCCCTAAAAGTTTTAATTTTTTTCCTAAACATACAATCATGATTACATCACTTATAATCCCTTCATCCATTCATCTTAAACTTATGAATCAGACTACGCAACTACAAGAATTTAATCAACTAATTCTAGTGCTACATCATACCTGTTACTCGTAGGAAATTTCGTTTGTCGTAGGAATTATTCTCTAGGGTTCTTTTTCTCTTCTTTCTCTTTTCTTTTCTTGGCCATTAGAATTTTGGGAGAACTGCTTTGAAGTATTTATCTTTTGCTTCTCCTTAGAATAAGCGAAAATAAAACACGTTTCCCACTTTTAAAAGGGTTCCTAGTCCACCTCAACTAATATATATATATATATATATATATATATATATATATATATATATAAAACTAAAATTTATAAACCAATGATATAATTTTTTTTTTAATATAAATAAAGAAAAGACAAGGTCTTCTATTTTATTAGTGTCCTAAAATTTGCCAAAGTCTAACATGAACAATAAAATCATTATACTCTCCCAATAGCACACAAAACCATATAAATAAATTCAGGTATCACACACTTATTACACCAAAAATCATAATAAAATATGACCACATAGATGCACGTATAACAATCACCTTTGACAAAAATTGGGATGTTACAAACATTTCTCTAGAATATGGAAATTTCCATCCCTTCGGCTGTCGGGTTTTCCCATGTCTTCGGAGCTACACGTCAAACAAGTTTTTCTCCTCGAAGTCTTCCATGTGTCTTCCTTGGTTATAACAGTCAGCATAAACGGTTTTGGTGCTACGATCTGACCACCTCCCGCCTCTACATCACGCATCATGCTCGCTTGATGAAGCTCATTTTCCATATTCATCATCTTCGTAGTCCACCTCTCAGCCTTTGTCGGTCTCTCAGTTCTTGGAGCCTACTTTGCTGGCTCCTGTCTTTTCTGACTCGGTTTCGTAGCCCCCTGCCTCGACGCTCATCACCCGTCCCTGTGCTATATGTGACCAAGCTGACCCTCCTACAGCTCATGGTCTACCACCACCACCAGACCCGCCTACCGGTCCAGCTCCGGCACCTGACCCGGCCAACGCACCAACTGCTGCTCCCTTGCAGCACCGTCTTCCGATGGTAACTCACGCCAAGGCGAGAATTTTCCGCCCTTGCCATGTTGCCGACTATGCTCACACTGGTCTTCTCACTGCCCTTCTTTCCACGAAGGATCCTCGCAGTTTCAAGTCCGCTGCCAAAAATCCACTTTGGCTTCAACCCATGCATGATGAACTCGATGCTCTCCATTGAAATTCCACATGGGATCTTGTTCTCCGTCTCTCCAACACCAATGTTGTAGGGTCTAAGTAGGTCTTCCGGACCAAATATCTCTCTAACGGTACTGTTGATCGGCATAAGACCCATCTCATCGTCCAAGGCTTCACTCAACTTCCGGGTTTTGATTATGATCTCACATTCAGCCCTGTTATGAAGGCCTCTACAGTCCGAATCGTTCTTGCAATTGTTGTCTCCCGTTGTTGGCCTCTTCACCAGTTGGATGTTAAAAACGCCTTTTTAAATGATATTCTTTCCAATCCCAACTATTTGGAACAGCCTCCCGGCTTCGTTGACCCGTATTTTCCATCTCATGTATGCCGCCTTCGGAAGGCACTCTATGGTCTCAAGCAAGCCCCTCGGGTATGGTTTTAACGTTTCAGTGATTATCTTCTTCTCCTTGGTTTTTGTCAGAGTTGGGCCGCCACATCCCTCTTTACTTTCTAGAATAGTTCCTCTGCTCTTTATTTACTTCTCTATGTTGACGACATCATTCTCACAGGTAACTCTCCTGCACTACTGTCTCGTTTTATTTCCAGCCTTCACAAGGAATATGTGATTAAAGATTTGGGTCATCATAGTACAAAGGGTGGTCTTTTTCTTAGTCAGGCGAAGTATGCTCACAACATTTTTTCTAAGGCCCAACTCTTGGAGTCTAAATGTGTTTTTACTCCATTGGCAGCCGGCCATCAGTTTTCCACCGATGATTCTCCATTTGAAGATCCCACTCGGTTTATTCGATCTGAGCATCAAATCGCCGATATCCAAACAAAAGAGGTTGTCTCGTCCACTTTTTGAGTTTTTTCGCTCCAAGCTACGCATTGGCATGAATCCCTCTCTCCACTTGTGGAGGGTTGATAATATAGTTACGTAAATATCTCCTATGATTTCTTTCCTTGTATATAGGAGATCTTGTATATCATGTATATTTGTAATTCTTGCATGACTCTGTATATATTGATTAGACAGAAGACCACAAGATGTGTCAAATATTATCTCTGTCTTTACAAAAATAATAAGCAAAAAATTATATTGCCCTGACTCTTGTCCTTTTCTTCTTAGCTAACCTGGACGTATTTGTTAGTGAAATATCATCTCTATATCCATCTTCTCCATATGGGAATATTAGAGGGTATTCTAACCCAAGATAGGAAACATGTAACTCAGCAATGCTTTTCAAGAAACCACATTTTGACTCAACATTGATGTCTCTATCTCTAAGTACTTCATCAAAATCCCTTACAACCAATGACGTTACTTCAGAAACTGTTGGAGGATTATACGTCCTCGCATCCTTTTCTCTTCTGCCAAGAAGCTTATGTTTTACATTCCCATAAGTACCTTGGTCAATCTTATCTCTTGCCATTCAGAAAGATTGAACTAAAGTGTTGTTAGCGTCAAGAGTATCCTTAAGTTGCTGGACAATTTCGGGATCAAGGTTATTTCGAACTATTTCTCGACCTAAAATAATTTTGTTGAAAAAAATTAAAATAAAACAAAATGACATATAGTATATGTTATGTAAAATTGTATGGAGATATATTTAGAACTGCAACCTAACATAATTAACTTTGTTTATTACTTCATTCTTAGTGTCATAGATATATAGTTGAGTAAATTTGGGAGTTGCATCTTCGTTTGGCATCAAACTTTCTATCATGTGATAATTTTGACCATGTAGCTTGAAAATAGGCGGAGAATTACCAGTGTTTGGTGAATTATAGATCTTGCCACTCATTGATGTAAATGAAAACATACTATTGTACGAACGTATGTTCTTTATGAAATGATTGCTCTTTGGAGTTTTACTACTAAGAAGATCAGAAAAAATTTGTGGACGTTTTCTCATTCGAGGCATTTTTATTTTCCCTTGCATGAAGCATAGTGAAAACTTTGGTATATTTCCCTTGTAAAATGTTTTAAGTCACTCAGCATACCAAAAAGAAAAAGCTCCACAATACTCACATTTGTGCTCAACATCACCAATATCCCAATATTCTATTAAAATATATTTATACAAATAATTAATAACATTTATAATAAAGTAATTGTTTCTATAATAAACAAATAAAACGATAGCAAAGATATAGAACCTGTTGAAGTATCATTGACCGAAACATGATCTTGATTTGCTCTTTTGTCTTCATTTGCAATATAGGTTGCAGATTTATTGCATATTGGTAATATATGGTAAGTTTATTTCAATATACATAAAAAACTATTGATGAAAAAAGAGAAGAAAATAAATGATCATACCTTGTGCTCGCAAATATATTTACTTGATCATCTTTTTTATCTAAAGGAGATGAAATAATTAATATTAATATTTAAAAAAAATTAATACAATATTTATTACACTTGTTTTTGTAATATAAAGTTACCACGTGGAATACGTGGCTACTAATCCATCAATGGTTGAAGTTGTGAGTCTCCTGTTACGACATGATAAAAAAACATAAAAATTGATTTAAAAATCTATTCAAGTACATAGTACAATGACATTTTATTTTTTAAGAAAAGGTTCGTAGGAAAAGGAAATAGAGGTGTCATTAGGAGTAAATAGGATGATTTTATTAAGTTTTAATAAACATAAAATATTAACAATTTAGTAGTTCAATCTGCGAAGAAACTAGTCTTGTTGCCCTTCACACAACACACACTTTGCACGAAATTAGTTTTACATTCTTATTATTTGCATTCTCGGAAGATCCAAAAAAGTTGCTGCTGTTCTTTGTGTTCTTGTGAGGAATCTGTTGTAAGCAACATACCTGAGATTTATCCTGTAAAAAAGGTGCCTAGTTTTTGTGTTTTTAGTTTCCTGTTTCTGTTGAGATGATTGTTGGCTATTTGGATTTTAGGGTTTAAAACACAAACAAGTTCTTTCTGCTCTGTTTGCATGCTGGATAAGTTCAATTTATGTGGATCCCTTGTGTTTGTTAGGTTAACGATTCAGTTAGGTTATGTTATGTATTGGTTTTTATCATTGTCCTGTTGTATTAAATGATTGCCAACTGTACCATTTTAGTAACTTTGATTTTCTAATATAAGAAATTCTTTCATGTAAAACCGAAATAAAAACTCATAAAATGTAATTAAGATTGTTTATGCCTTAATAAACCCGCTATGTAGAAGAAAAAATTAACTTAAGTTGGTATATATTAATTCGTAAAATTAACCAAATTGACATTTTTTTTTTTTAAATTGGTAAAAATTCAACATAAATTGGTATTTATATACTCTAAATTGACAGTTTCCATAGGTTATTATTTAGATAAACCAATAAGGTTTAGGTTTAGGTTTAGATTTATTTTAGTTTAGTTTAGACCAAATTGATGTCTTTTAAACTAAGAGTTCAACATAAATTGGTAACTATATACTCTAAATTAACAGTTTCCATAGGGTATTATTTAGATAAACTAATATATTGGACAATGATAAATTTAGATCCCTACATGTGTTAAAGATGTCCCATCCCTTAAATGTAGTCGTCTATTCGCAAGCCTTAAATAACTTTATAAAATATTCACCAAGTTTGTTATACGTTTCGGGGTAAGCCTCACTTTACAAATAAGTATACTCTACTTTATGCAGCTTTGTCCAACTTAATAGTTAAGGATTTTTCAGTGGTATAACGTTACCTTATCGCGTAAACATAGATACCCTCCATTAACGTGCAAACATACAATTCTAAATTTACCAAATATTTAATGCAAACTCTTCCACTTTTTTTAGATGCCTCACAGTGGGGGTTCAGGAGGTCGAGGTAGGGTTAGGTCCGCACCAGCAGCAGTAAGGGCCGTGTGGACCCGGAACTCTGAGAAAGAATTGATCCGTTTGTGCCTCCTAGAGTGGGAAGCGAGCGGCCTTATGTCGGGTCGGTTCTCTGATACCACGCTTACACGCATTATGAATCGTCTCAATGGTCGGTATGAAGGGCTAACGTACACCATCACAAACATAGACAATAAGTTGAAGAATTATGAGCGTTGCTGGCGCATGATGCAGGAGCACAAATACAAATCGGGTAATGAGTGGGACCCCGTGAAGGAGACAATAGTTGCTGAGAAGGAATATCTGGAAGACCTTTGCAAAGCAATTAACCTTTTCAATCTTTAACAATTAAATTTACTTCATTCACACTAAATATTTCAAGGAGAACCCTAACATATTAGACATTAACGGGTCTTGAATCTAAATGCATGCAAAAATCCTATGACTATCGTGGATCTATCCAGAATGTTGTCCAAATTGGGAGAAACGCGAGGACATGTGGCAGGGGACAACTGCTCTTGGGGATGAAGCCTTTTCATCCGGAGCGGGTCTTCATGCGGGGAGCCGAAATGGTGGTGGGGCACCGAAGAGGGCTAACTACAACGCGTTCAACTTTATGGGTCCCTGATAGGCTCTAATCCTAACCCTTAATTATCACAAGTGTATGGGTGTAGGTGTATATTTTAGTGGAAGTAAGGTCGATCCACAGAGAATAAGTTTACGTAGTTCGATACCATAATTATCTAGGATTAACCTAATTAGACACTGGAAATTTGGAAAGATTGATTAGTTACTAAACTATATTGCATAAAAACTATTAAATGAATTAATTAACAAAAAGATATTTCCAATCAAAGATAATGTATCCTAGGGCGTCGATTTCAGGAATTACTCTAATGAATGATTAATTTCTAACTTATAACCTTTTAAACCAGTTTTAATATCTATTAGGCCGCACTTAATTAACTTAATCCTTCTCTTGAAGCGACTAAATCATAGATTGAGTACAACAATTACTCTCTCAAGTCAATTAATCCTGACAACTCCTAAAAGCCCCTTAACCCTTGCCTACGCAGTCATAAACAACTACGTTATACGTCGTACGTCTATTAACAACTCCCCCTTTCTCAAAGCGGAATTGTTAAGCGATTAGACTAAGCTTAATTGATCAGATTATGCTCAATCATAAAATAGGAACAAACACATAGATAGATAACAAAAATTGGACTTTATAAATTAAAAGATTAAATCAAACGTTGTTGTAAAACCCTACTCTCTAACCCTAGGACATGAGTAGTTAGCTTACTCATGCCTAGTATCAAATCAATACAAGAATTCAAAGAAAACATTTTAATGAAATTAAAAACTAGACAAGAAATAATTAAACGCGAGTAGTCGGCTCTTAGATCTTCGTCTCGTCTTGCTCGTCAATCCTTGCTCTCACGCCTTCTACTGCAATGTATATAAAAGTATGAGATCCTCCTTCAAAACTCGAGCTTGAACTTGTATTTATAAGTTGGGGATGAAATCCTCAAGAGATTAGGATCAAAATCCTATTAAAAATCAGATTCATTTAGGAACATAATTTGGCGCGACCGCGTTCACAGCTTCCAACTCTTTAACCAGGCTTCTTTTGGCGCGGCCGCGTTGCCATTCGGCGCGGTCGCGTCAACCTTCCATAAACTGCACAATTTATGCCCATTTTAACGCGGCCGCGTCCAATCTTGGTGCGGTAACGTTGATTCTTCAACAGTTTGGGCTTTGACTGTTTGCCCAATGTGGCCCATTTTGTACCTTCTTCGACTTGTTTCTTTATGTAACCTCGTAATATCTTCTTTTTAGCCTAAAAAATATTAAAACTCTACAAAAAATGAATACACGTCAAATAACCCAATATATCAAATACGAACAATTCTCGACCATTTATGCATGCAAATGTTACAAAATAGACACTTAAATCGACCTCAATGCATGCATACACAATGTATATCAAAATCCCCCAAACTTAAACTATTGTTCGTCCCCAACAATAAATGAAGTAAATAATTCAAGACCACAAGCAACAAAGTGTAATTGAGCATATGTGATAACGCAAAAATCAACTACTTTCGAGACTTTAAACTTTCGAACTATTCAATCCTCACCGGGTAAGTGTTTTGCTCATCTCTCAAGTGTTTAGGTTAAGACATATTCTCACTCAAATTAGACTATATACACCGTCTACCATATGCTTGCCAATTGTCTAAACTAGACATCGTACTTGACACGCGTGACAAATAATCAAATAGGTCTTCATTTGGTTGTAATGTGGGCTTAAGGCAAGGTAGGATAATTTTTGGATAAAGGTGACTATTTATTGGACTAATCAAGTTATTTCCTAACCCACCTATCCCTCAATACAATCACTCATTCTCATTCTCCAAATCTCAGAATCACTCTGCAAAGTGACTTCTTCACCTTCAAAAGTCCTTACAACTTAAGTGCTTTTCTTTTGTTTGGGTACCACAACTTGGGACTACCCGATTTTTTCAATCAATGAGTCATCAAGCACTTTTCTATTCCTAAGCTCTCCTCAGATAAAAATAGTAAACCATATATTAGGAGAAGTTGAACTTTCTCAAGTTTTTGCATATACACGTATATTCCTTTCACCCTTTTATTTTATCCATGACTTCACCCACTTATTCCCGAAATTTCCCAAACTACTTTACAACCCACCTCCCTCTTACTCAATTAGTCCAAATCAAGGCCAAAGGCTAAAATTGAAGGGTGTTCGACTTGTAATGTATGGCGATCAAATAAAAAGCTAAAAGTTCAAGTGGGCTAACTAAGGATAATTTTTCAAATTTTTGGTAAAAAGGACCATTTTGGAGGCTCAAACATAGGTTAAAATCAAGAATTGCCTAAATCATTTTCTAAGTCACGACATGCACTTGACATATTCTCAGTAAAGTACCAAGGCAAGTTCTAGACACTAATGCATATATCCAATAAAAAATCACACCGAAAGAATTTATATTACTCCTAAAGTAGGAGTGCAATTAGGCCAAAATCTCACAGGGTTCAAGCTCAATTTCGTCGCAAATTACCTCTCATGCTCTACTATGTGCCAATTTTGAAATATTTTATTCAAAATCACCTCACCATCAACACATCATCGTCTATCATTTCCCCTAAATTCCTCTTTTTTTTCCACGACTTAAACGACTAGTACTCAGGTTTATTACTTCTATACTCCAACAACAAAAATAAATAAAGCCTAAAACAAAACTATGACCAATATGACCACCAATTCAAAGAACACAGATGGGCTCACAGACCCAATGACTCCACTATAGAAATACCGATATGCAGTGAGCAAACAAGCTCATCAAAACACAAATCAAGTAAATAAACAAGCAAAGGAGACAAAGCAAGCAAATAACGTGCAACAAATGTAAATAGCTGCCAAGTCGTCCTACTATTCACCCCCTCCCCCATCCTTGGTCGAAGGCCAAGTTTGTGGGAAAAGAGTGGTGCATCTTGGTGCTCAACTCACAAATCATTGCAGCGGCTGTGGTGGTTGAAAACCATGTTGGCTCGAAAATTGGGCCAACGCATCCCAACGGTCATCTTGCTGTTGTCTCCAAGCTCGAGCTTCATTTCCTTGTGCTATGAACGTGTTCAACAAGGGATTAATTGCTTGCATCGCTCCTCGACTCTCTGTACGATGCCTCTCAAAACTAGTGATAAGGGCAACGACTTCAGCTTGAAAGGAAGTGATCATGCCCTCAACATCTTCATTTCTCTCTGAAGATGATGCAACGGCAGTGACTGCTCTCTTTTTCCTCGATGGACGAGGAACGTGACTGCTTCCTTCGGCTATTTTGCCTGGCTGAAATATAGGTGCATCCGGCATTTGGGACCTCTCCATATGTTCTCGGAAGATATGGCAAGGTTTAGAGTATCTTCAAGGCTCAGAATTGCAGTAGCCTCGAGATAGGGGAATCGGAAATAGTGCCCCACATTTTGGAACACATATAGGATCTTTTGATCCTCTCCCAGAACAACAACCTGCATATACTCCGGTAGCTCCCATGTGAAATAGATTTCTCCCTTCACTGGTACCATATTGACAAGTGGAATTGCAAAGTAGTCAGCGATCGATGTGATAATACCTCCGATTGTGATATTGTCCTTTTTTTTTTTGATGACGTTTAAAAATTGCTCCGCCAAAATTACCACATTATCAAGTTTATGGTTATGGAGTATGTTCCACATCATGAGGAGTTCATTCTGTCGTAATGCACCAATCTCCTTTCTAGCAAACATTGTATGGGCCAACATCTTCTGTAAGTATCTTATCGCTGGGTTCCGGGTCCATTGCATTATTCGAAACATAAGCTTGAGGGGGCACTATCGGAGGAGCTGCTGTCAACCGCCCCCAAAAATTGTTAGGGTTAAAAACCTTTGGCGGATCACTTTCGGTTGGTGTCGGGAAGTCGAATATTTCACCAATCTCCGCAAATGTCAACTCCTGTTGATTACCCATCATCTGAAAAATGATTTTGTTCGGTTGCTTTTGCTCGGACTGGCTGGCTACTATGTTTTCAAAAGTGCTTAAGATTTCAATTGTAAGCTCGTATGTATGCTCAACTTTCATAAACTCCTCAAATCCTACAACCGTGAGCAATGCCTGTATTCTCATGTATCCCCATAGCCCTTGTTAGGTTATGAGTTGAGAATCGAGTAGGCATTATTGTGCACCGACGAAGTATGTCAAACATTTGTTGATGCTCGACTCTCTCTAGTGCAAAACCGAATAGGATTCGACTATCGTTTGGGTCTATCACCACCCTTTCTGGATCCCAAACAGAGGCTTCTTCAACTACCTTTCGCTTCTCCTTGCCTTTGTTAGTACTAGCCTTTCAAGAAGTCATCTTGGTGAACCTGATGCGGCTATTTTAATCCACTTTGAGAATTGACATGACCGTGTCGTATGCTGGACGTGACTGCATTTAACCATCCTGACTTGAAGTTTCTGGGTTAAAGACCAATGTTTGTGGGAAAAGATTGGTACGCCTTGGTGCTAACTTACAGACTATGGCTCAAGTGGTAGTTGGAAGCTATGTTTGCTCCAATGTTTGGCCCATCTGGATGATAGAGTAAAAAATCTGCAGCAGCAATAGCCGCCACCACAGCAGCGAAGACAGCTCAGATTGTACAAGATGATGTAGACGAGGACATCACGCCCATGTGATTGTCTTCATCCCATGCCCAGTTAGCCGGTTGGAGGAGTGCAACCACCGCCATTAAATGCCAATAGCTTCGAGTTGAAGCCAGCGCTGATAAATATTGTGCAACAGAACTAGTTTAGTGGTACTGCTCTGGAAGACCCGAATGTGCATCTGAATAGGTTCCGCAGGTTGGCCGAAACAATCAAGATAAATTATGTGCCACATGAGCAAGTAAAAATGAGATTATTCCCGTTCTCACTGAAGGACAAAGCACTCCAATGGTACAATTCGCTAGATGATGTCCCTGAATGGGAGGACTTAAGCACGACAATTCTATTGAAGTACTTCCAGCCGAACTAAATGTTAGATCTGCTTGAAGTTTCTCTCTAGTTGAGCAAATTTTTCATCTTACTTAGTGAACTGTAACTGCACTATCCCCTCTTGTGTTGGCTTCTTGCCATCATGGATCATTTCATTCGTGACAATAAATCTTAGTGGCGGATTGAGTGAATTCTTTGTATTGTTGTAGGAGAAGTTCTGGTGATTTCGATTAGGTTGGTACTAATTGTACCTCGGCTGATTATTCTGGAAGTTGATTAAAAGTTTTGGAACATATAGCATTTTGACTTTGTATGAGTAAGTAAAATGATTACCTCAACATCTCTGAACACACATTCGAAACTTTGAATTTGTTCAGGATTCGTAAACACCGGTACATTGTAAGCCCGCACTAATCTCAGTTTAAGTGCCCAGTCAGATCTGGTGGCGTTGACTTCACTGATTTTGGCGAAAACGGGAGCCATCTGAATAAAATTTTTGGCAGAAAACAATAAAAAAGGATGAAGGACGTAACCTTCAAATCAACATCAACATTGAATCAAGTATATGTAAAACACGAAATATGTTATTCTTATAGCTGTTACGGATCTGTATAATATGATTATGAAAAATATTATGATAGATAAACTGAAAAAAAACATAAGGCGGCGTACTCACAATGCTGGAAGCAGGGATAAAAGAAAAAATGACTGAATCGCTGGAATGAGTGGTTTGATGCATGTTTGTTCTAATTCTTATATAGCAGATTTTAGGGTTTAATGATTCTGTTAGTATCCCAACTATAGTGGAAACCAAATGTATTCTGATATTTTCTGTGATCCTGTGCCGCACAAAAATATGTTTTCTCTTATTAAAATTAAAAAATCTGAAGTTATTGATTATGAGGAGAATTAAAAAATCGGTACATATAAAAAATAATTATATCATCAACTTAACAGATTGGAGTTTATTTTGCTGAACACGATTTTTAAGTTAACGGTTCTCCTAAAATCCAGATTCTCCACAATTTTCTCAACGATTTATCACAACAAAAAAACGCATATGATATTTCCCAGTTTAGTATGTGTAAATGGGCGGGAAAATGCTTTGTTTCCAATTGTGGAAACAATACATTTTGTTATTATATATATATAGATTTCTAGAATCCTGGATCCGCCACTGTTTGCGGATCTCCGATACTGGGTGGCCGTCAAGAGGGGACGCTGATGAGGCCGGGCCAACGCTAGAAAATACCCGGAAGTTGATAATGTTATTCGCCCAGAAGAAGGGGCGCTAATGAGATTCAGTTCGAATTAAAATGTCCATGTTTTCAACGAGAATGAGAAGCCCCGCTGACATCTGAGAGGAACTTCGGGGTGTTCAAGAGAGATAAGGAGAGAGAAGAGAATGGGTGAGGGAGAGGAAATAGAGTTGGATGCGAAGAATGTAAGGAGAAATAGGAGCGCTAAACGTGTTTAATAAGAAATTAGAAGGAAAAAAATAAAGTAAAGAAAAATATGATGTGACATTCATGTGGTAGTAGTTCCTTATTTTGGTGCGGCTCAATCCTTATGAGTTCAGATCATCTGTCCCATATTTACGATATCTCAACTTTATCCCACTCCAAAATCGAGTCATACAACATAAATCGAGTCATACAACATAATTCGTGAATCTCGGATACATAAACTATGAACGCTAAACTATGAACTATTGAATTATATACATTGAACCATTAAATCATGAACTATGAATTATGAATCATGAAATCACAAGTTTAGAATATAATATATAACCTAGTCCAATAAAGTCGAACCTTAGACCTTACATATGAAATTTAAACATAAACCATGAATCCTAAACCTAAATTAAATTCACAATTCACTATTCACAATACCACCTTATAAGTTCGTAACCGTCTCGGATTTTGTACTGCCATTTCAACTTAAAACTTGCTGCCCAAGATAATTCAGAAGGATATATTAGTACTGCGCAAGATTGTGCGGAAGAAGAATACGCAGTAATGGCGCAAGAACTCAACGAAGCTGAAGAAGTACGCGTAGAAATGGCTGCGCAAGAACTCAACGAAGCTGAAGAAGTACGCGTAGAAATGGCTGCGCAAAGATACATTGAAATCGAGGAGGACAGAGGTCAATTTGACACCATCGGAGACTGGTATCCTGAGTGGTCACAACTCGAGACGTTGCTCCTTGGTCAACTTTCTTCCCCGACGGAAGAATCGCCCTCGCTGTCGGAAAAACAGGGGGCTGACATGGCGCCGTCGCCGCCTAAAAAACAAGCTGGTGAGATTGCTATTCTACTGCCGGGCATCTCCAAACTACCGGAGAATTTATATGACTCAGGCTATACAAACCTCACTAATATTGATTTCGCCCCTACTACAATTCACTACAAGCGGTCGTTGAATGAGATACGACGATCGACGATAAAATGGAAACTCATGGACTTAACCGTACTTAAGGTGCTCTTCCAAGCCTCTAAGTTCAATTGTTGTCTCGATGGTTGATTAACGACAAAGTGAGTGCTATGGATGGCTGCAAACTATAGATTGAAATTTAAAACTATCCTTAGCGTGCTAAATTGTTACTTGTTTTCCGTTAGATTAGGTTGTTCGTTAGGGTACAAGATTACAATTATGGTATCGATGATTGTCAGTGGATGACTGCAAATTAATCTAGAAAGTAGGTAAATGGATATGATCACACAAAAACGAAATTGGTCGAAATCTTACATTATGACTTGTACGCCGATTGTATTTGAGTTCTGGCTTTATTCTCATTATCTTTTCACGAACACTTGTATCTCTCTTTGTTGAGGATTTGCTTTCACCACTGCCTTATTTTGTTTGTCTGTTCCTTCTTTTCCAGTTTGATGATAAGACGTTTCATGCCGTTATCGAGAAAGGTGCGTTGGATTCGATGACGCCAGCTAACATTGAGTGGGGAACGGGTTACCGCTACTTATGTCAGGTACATGATATCTTATTTCGTAGAGACCTTTAATCTTTACTCGTGATGAGTTTATAGAATATCCTGTTGTGTTGTGTATTATTTATTATCAGGTAAAAAGGGTCCTGAAAGCCAGAGGGAAATACGTCTGCGTAACCTTCGGAAAACCTCATGTTTTAGGTAGTGTTTCTGCTCTAAGTGCTTATATCATGTACCTGAAATCATGCAAATGAAGTTAAAATGGTAGTCGGTAACTGACGTTTGTTGTTAATCCTTTATCACGCATGTTAGGGGAGTTATATGTCAATCCCACGTAAGTGATTCTCAAGCATGTCACCTGAAGTCTGTTACTCTTGGATGACAAAGCTTATGAGCTGTTGAACCACTTGACTTTTTCTGCACTATTTTTTAACTTCAACTGAGATGTCAAATGCTGTATAATCATAATACATTTTTGGAACCATTTGTTAGTGTACCTTAGGTTGAGTCGTCTAATTCAAACCTTTGCATAACATAACTTTTTACTTATTTATCTATCTTTACCAATGTCATCTTTAGAATACAAACGTTATGTCGTTTTCAAATTATTGCTCCATTTAACACACGATGTTATGTTACTAATGAGGCTCCTACATGTTGGTAACGTTTTCAGGTTATCATGTTGAAACTGATATTCTCATTTTATATCCATGCTAATTATGATTGACTTGCTTTGGTAGTTTTACAAGGTACATGCATACTATGTTGGGTTCCCTGGGCAGGAATGACTCTGGAAAAGCTGTTGAGAAACATCTCTTTCAGTTTATTAGGATGTTCCTTATCTACGAAGTTAAATTGCAAGACATTTGAAAGAAATAGCGGCTCAATTTAGCACAGTAATATGGTTGTAAATTACGAGAAAACCAAAATAATGTTTAATAAAAAATTGATAATGATGATGGTGAAGTCATTAGTTAGCCTGGTTGTAGAACGAAGATTCAGCTGTTTGGAACACACTATAGATGACTGAGAAGGTAAAATGAATGAACCTACCCCACCCCTGAAGATATGAAATGTCAAGTGAATCTTTTATATTATAATAATCTGAGTTTTGTTGATTTATTTTTCTTGGTTTCGATCACGAAATGTTTGAAAATTTGGTGTACCCAGTAAGCTATTGACTGGTAATTCATTTTGAAAGATGTTGGTGCTGGATTCCTCACCACTTAGTCTAGGCATTGAGCGTTTGTAAAACTAAGAGCTTATTCTATTGACTTAAAAGATGCTGCATAAAGAATATATGCATAGTGCCTTTTCTTTCTATCATTGATGTTGATCCTTTGATGGTTGTTTTTCCACGGCATGTGTCCAGCACATCTCTGTTCCTATGAATAGATTCAGATTCTCATTTCCCCACATCTTTCTCAGATCTACTTTTCGGAGTATTCCGCTTTGGGTGGACCATGGAAGTGCATGAAATTTGTGAAGAAGCATTACTCAGGGAATTAAAACAGCTAGCTTTTATGATTGTTGCCAAGAAGATTCGTTCTGGAGCTGTGGGTGATATAACAGCATGGATCAGTGAGTCTCATAGTACTAAGGTAAACCCATTTTTTTAGTTGGAAAGGTTAAGTTGAAAAGGTTAAGTTGATTAGATCACTTTTTTAGGACGCTATATTTTCACTAATCTCAATTTTATATTGGTTTTGGGTATGACAAAGCATCTTGTTGAGTCCATAGCAAGGGAAAGACGGACGCGTTTGAAATACCGTGACAACTTTAATCTAGTGTACTCGCTTGAGGATGTACTACTTGGAGCACAAGGAGATGTTTCCTTGCTTAAACGGGATCGTTGCTTTAAGCTCTGCTTAGGAAAACCTGGCATCTCATCCATTTTCAGCTATAAATGTAGGCTTATGGATTCTGAAAGATTCACCCAAAATATCTTTGTTATATGTCTTGCTGGACAGGTTAGTTTCTCAATGGCTGTTTGTACTTTTTAGTTGAGAGTCCATAAAATAAATTATCATAATGAGGTATATCTTTCATCTTTTTCTCGATCAGCATAAATCAAGATTCCCCAACCAAGTGTATGAAGCTGATTTCTCATCAGAAGATGAAAATGTGTCTTATCTTATGTCGCTAGGGGTTGCGAGATTGTTGATGGTAAGTCTTCATAATAATTTTCAACTAACATAATTATTTTGTTTTCGTCCTCCACGATAATTTTCAGTTATATATTCGTTTGGTTTAACTATAGGTTTTTCTAGATTCTTGCACGTCTGATATATGCAAGCATTGTATACAGGTTAAGATCGAACTTTTCTTTTTCACAGTAGGGAAATCTTAAAGTGAAACTGATAAATTGTCATATATATATTATGTTAGGACGATCTTATACCTTTAATAGAACCATTTGTCCCGGAATATGCTGGTGAGAGATCTCAACTTCGGTATGTATCTCAGATTTGATCACCGTATACGTATCATATTTGTTTTAGGCTCCTTTCTTCTTCTAGCCTTGTTATCATCAACTTACACTGTATTCTACCTTATAAACTTGTTCATCCTTTCAAAACTGCAATTCTTACTCCATTGACAATTATGAAGCACTCACTTTAACTAAAATTGCAGATTCGTGCTTCGGGAGGACAATACACGGAAAACAACCGTGCACAAGGTTAAATGGGTCTCGGCAGGTATAATTGTTTCTGTAAAGGATCTGACGTATGATGACGGGCTCACCCGTCGTCTTATATATCAACGAAATTCAAATACTGTGCAAGCCGAAGTTGGTTTATCTTTGACAGGTAAGTATATGTCTCTATTTATATTTTTCAGTTTTAGTCCTTATCATTCATGCCCCATGATCAGTTTTTCTTTGTCTTTTTCATCTTGGTTGTAGCAAGTGGTGAGGTGGTAGTTGACCACCAAAATTTAGAAAGTCCTTACGATAATGCAGTGATATATATAATACTGCTGTCCTCGATTTTACAAGTGTTTACCTCAGCGGTCAGTCGTCTACTCTCCTTAAAGAAACAGCCTACTATCAATTTTTTTATTGCTTCCGCTTCCAAAAAAAGAAACACATTGAATTGATGATGGTGCATTTTCCTCCTTTCCAGCCCAAATCACTGATAATTGGTCTGCGAGGAGGAATACTTCCCATGCATATGAGGAAGTGCCTACCTGATGTGAAGCTTGTAGAGGTGTGATAAATTCTAAATCTCTATTGTGCTCAATTTTTAGTTGTCTTAATTATTCTTATGCATGTAATAGGTGATTGAGGAAATACCAGAGCTTTTAGATCTGGCTAGAGAATGGTTTGGTTTCACAAACGTCGAGGGCTTAAAGGTAACACTTTCTCTTTTGTATTTTCTAAAGCAACACTTATTCTTTTATGGAAATTTCTATTGTTGTTGTCACTGGCCTAATAAAGGGACTTTTAATTGACTCTAATATCTGCATATCTGTTGGCTTCTCAAAATTGTGTCTCTGCTAGAGTTTGTACTTATTCTATCGAATTCCTCTCCAGGTGCATATTGGTGATGCGCTTGACTTCGTCAATGATAAAGCAGCTTCTGAAGCAGATGACGAAAAAGTCGACATCCTTGTAATTGATGTCGACTCAACAGATACACGGTACTGTCGACTCTAATCATATCATTATTTATCACTTAATTAGTTCTTTTCTTGTTACTTGTCATTTGATTCACTCTCACTCTACTCTTACAGCTGTGGTTTGACCTGTCCTCCCATGCCTTTCATTTTGGAATCTTTTTTTTCGGCTGCAAAAGGTTCGCTCAGTACACGAGGTGGTGTCTTCATTATGAATTTAGTCTCGGGGTCCCAGGCTTTGAGAACGGAGGTTTATACAAGACTAGATAGGGTGAGCTATAGAAAAAACAAGGATATAAGTTTACAGCTGCTTGAGTTTACCTTAAATTTTGACAAGTTTCATATCATCTTTATATTTATGTGGTTGCAGGTTTTTGGCAAAGGTCACATCTTTATCCTCCAGCTAGAGGAAGACATAAATGATGTCGTGTTTGCTTTCAAGACAGAGTCTCCACTCAACAGGGATCAGATTTTTGAAGCTCAGCGAGAAACTGAGCAAATTATGAAGAGCAGCGTGAAGGATAAGCTGTCTCAAAAGAGAAGGAGAATATTCAATCTCACACTTTAGAAAAACTAATGTTTTTGTTTTTCTTTTTATCAGTGACAGCAGCATACAAGCTCCACTTATAGCTCTGTTTTTACATGTTTACAAAATTGAAAACTAGATTAGTTGAAGTTTACAGTGTGACCTTATAATGTTGATAGTCGAATGGAGAAAATTTTGGATCTAGCTGGTACGTAGGGTATTCGCTTTGATTACTGATTTACTGCCTTATTCTAGTGGGGAATTTCAAAATAATATTAGTTGAAGATTAGTTGCCTTATCATATTAAGGATATAATTAATCAAAATGAATAAGATTTGACATAATCTCTTGATTTAGTCTTGTGACATTCTGTTCTAATAATTTCCATAAAATATGTAACCATTCAGGGCTGGTTTACTTCTGTCGCCGTGATATCACAAATGGGCCGGATGGTTGATAACCACTGGTCTTTTCAGGTGATTAGCCCAAAAATATCCAACCCATGCTTGGGTTGATTACAACTAATCCTACCCCAAGCCCAATGCAATACTCATGTTTATGAGACGTGATATCAACCGGTAACAGCCGTTGTTGAAGTAAGAAAGACTTATGCCCTCACTAAAAAATTGGCATTCCTCTTCGAGGGTGTAAAAATACGTCACTCTCGTGCCCTATCGCCTCCCCCGAACCCTAATGGCTCCTACCTTCGGCTACTGCAAGGTAACCCCTGAAACTCTCAATTTTTCGTCTTATGAGTCCTGTAACTCCATATCCTTCAATCTAGGAACTAATTTTATTGTGGCTTTCCTATAATATATATGTTATATTTGGAGGTTTATGTTTTGATTTTCTGTGTGCTTTGGGTTTTTTATATCGAAAATGATCTTTGGGCAGGTTGCCAAGACAAAAACAAATAATGGAAAAAAGTGAAAAGTCTGCTACACCCCTACTCATTTTTAATTTTTACTCTTGAAGCCACTATTTTAATTTGGTTCTGAATTTCAAAATTTTGGGTTTGAATTTGAACTATTTGTCCACCCGTGTAAAATCTAGATAAATATGTAAAATTAAACATTACTATATGGTTATGAAAAAAAAGTAGAAGCTACGTCATACAGCTTCAAATTAACATAGTGAAGGTTTTGAGAGAACTACAAAATAAAAACATAAAAAAATGTTAAAACAGAAAAAAATTGATTCAAAGATAAAAATTACAGATTTCGAAAGACTTCTTTGTAAACTACATTTACAGCTGTGTTTATATGTATCTTCTCATCGTCACAAATCATAACTTTCAGGCTGTTATGATTTGTGACTCTGGAGAATGCAACATATAATTGTTCGTAGCTGAACACTGTCTTCTTGAGGAAGAGACCAACATTTGTTAGGGATTGACCTCGACTTTTGTTGATAATCATTGCATAGGAAATCGTCAAAGGGAACTGTCTTCGCTGGAATTCAAAAGGTATCTTGTCATTCGATGGCATCTTCGATAATATCGGTGTTAAGGCAACTTGGCCTGCACTTGCTCTAGTCATAATCTTTGCTTGCAAAACATGGATACCCAATCGAGTCAAAATCAATCTCGTTCCATTGCACAATCCGAACATTTTACTGAGTTCCAACTTTCAATTTCAGCTCATGATTTGCTACACCCAAACTTTTTATTGAGTTCAAAAATTCTGGAGTATGCACATTGCTCATGACATCCGTAGTTAAAAATGACTTTCTTGCTGAATCTGAGCTAAAATATGACCGTTCTTCTCCATTGTTCTTCTCGATCATGTATTGGTTGATGGAATCAACAACATCAAGAGTTGGTGCTAATATAGCTCGTTATTGAAGATATCCGGGATCATTAATTCTCTCAGACAAATTAGGATAAGTACTTTAAGTAGCATGTCTTCTGGAATTTTAATAGTGGATGAACCTTCTACATCCTCACCTAATGTTCCATCTCCTATTGCTGAAAGCCAATCCGAGAACTCCTTCAATGTGGAGTTTTAAACTTCGGAAGAAACAAACTGTAACCTCATGTTTTTTGTTAGACGTAGTACTTCACATGTATTCCAAATATACGAAGAATTAATGGTGGCATTAACAATATCCTGTCTTCATCCTTTTGGAATAACATGAAGTATTTGTCTATAATATCCTCCAAAACGATTGTCTTTCCACCAAAAGGTTTTGTTCCATTTGCTCGATCAACATCTTTCATAATGTCCTTTAACCTTTTGTCCAGAGCTTGGAAACAAAATTTGTCCATCATTGGAGCTTCATCCCTAATGATTATCTTTGACTTCACAATAAACTCATCAAGCTCACCACCTAATTTTATGTTGCAGAATGAATCGTGATGTGGCTTCAGTGGAATCTTGAAATGGGAATGTGCAGTTCTTCGCCCCGGTAAAAGCAAAGATGCTCTACCACCTGATGCAACATTGAGCACAATATCACCCATTGATCCAATGGTTGCAAACAAATGTTTTACCTGTACCACCATATCCATACAGGAAAAAAAACTTTACCTTTGTTGAAAGTAGACAATTCCATTATTTTATCGTATACAATTCTTTGTTCTTCAGTCAATTTAGGCAGTAGTTGTTGTAGCTCCTCAGCAAAAACTTTCTATCATATTGCAGATCATCGTGTAACAAACTATTCTATGACGTTGAAAGATCATCGGAATCCGGAAGTGGCATTACTTCAAAGTTCTTCAAACTTCTCCCGGATCTTCGCAACAGTTTGTCAATCTCAATGAGTGCAACATTCTTGACAACTAAAGTTAAATCTGAATTTATTAATAAAGAAAGATTTGATATTATTATCACAGGAATATATTTTTCCCTATAACACATACTATTTTCAATAATGAAGATAGTAACATAAAAAAACACATACCTTTATGATGGAATAACTTTCGCTGCCTATGTAATATATCGCTAGACATACACTTCCAACATTTCTCCCAAACATACTCTGGTCTTCCCATACAATGTTCAATTAGTAAGAGTGGCGAACATTGTACACAGTGCATGTGCAGATGCCTAAAAACTTGCTTCATTGATGCCATCAATGTACCCACTATCATCTTCTAAAAGATCATATGCGTAACACGCATCCCGATATGAATCATATTGTACTTCATGAGAAATTTTCATGTCATCATGACACTTATCTCCACGAATGACATTTATCAAGCATCTTAAATAATAAGTATCCCCAGCTCCCGGTGGTATATAATATGCTCTTCCTAAAGACAGACCCTTTGTTTGAGGAACCCATTCAGTAGATCTTGCCTCCACACAAAATGTTGAGGAAATTCTGGATAAGAGTACTTGTTTCCATGTGGGTAATCAATATTTTCTTGAAACCAAGCTTCAAACTTTGTTCGTTTACATCTGTGATGATTAACAACTGACATAATTTGACTTGTCTCTTAAAAACCGACATTCTACTCACCTGGTAAGTGAAAGCTCAAGTGCTCAACCGAAGGATCTCTGTAACAAATCTCAAAACCAAGGATTCTCCGCATAGCTTTGAAAAGAGATATGTATCTACAGTCATAGTACATTTGAACCTCGTCGATAATCTTTCCATATTGTTCATCATTTTTGCTCTTAAAAAATTAAGCAGTTGCACAATCACATCCTTTGTTAATGTTTTTGAACAAAAACTTAATTGACCTCGATTGATTGCACCATTCCATGTTCTTATGTGCTCTATATCTAAGTAATAATAACGATTATGAGGGACAATGAATGTCTTGTCTATATCAACGCCATTCTCAACAATCGTTCTTCCATCATTTCTTCTCCTATACACAAGACATCCTTCGTCACAAAATGTTGTATTTTCTACAAACTCCTTAGGATAGAATTTAGTGCATCCTTTCTCAAACATGCATGGCCAATTCTTATTGGCATTGTCACACGGTCCATGCATCATGTGGCTGACAATTATTGCGTAATAATTAGGATCAGTACCTATATCGGGTACTTCAGCTGAAATAATCCTGTCTATGTCACTGGGAGTTGGGTATCTATCTTCTGCTGCTAGAAATAGTAGTATGTGTGCATGTGGTCACACTTTTGAAATTCAACCGTTTAAACCATTATATAAAATAAAGATGACAAACATATCAAACTAAATATGTACGTATAAACATGTGATGCATGTTGAAATTAATATAAAAAACATGGAATTTAAAATTAATATATAAAAATAGTTTGTTACCTGCTTTAACATGATCGAACACCTTGTTCTCTCTGAAATCCTTTATCAGACCGTCCAATTTCATTTTGAAAACATGATAGACAATATTAGGGCGATCTTCAGGTCTCAAGCTTGAATCCAAGTGGCGTGTAATCTCAGGCCACTTAGGATTATATGTCGATGTGATGAACAAATCTAGGTATCTTGCCCATCCAAAAATCATCATTACTTCTTGGTAGTTTTGAATCATGTAACGTGGACTCCCAGTATATGAAGATGGCAAGATAAGAATCGAACCATGGAGAGCCAAATCTGTCTCGCCCCTCAAGAAAGCATCTGCTAGTCATCTGTACATTTCGCATCGTAGAGTATTTTGATTGTTCTGAAAGGATTCTATAATGGTGTACCCATAGACTATTAATTGCTGAGTTAATCTTCTAGAAGACAGTATTAGACAATCTTCAGTTTTAAACAAACTTGGACACTTAACTGTTACATCTTTATTGCCTATACCCGTTTTATGTTCTTCTTGTGAACTTGCTAAAAGCGAAAGACTGCCATTTGTGTTTAATTCTAAGCAACCTTCGCATATGTTGGATCTGGTTCACTGCGATTTGCGATGACCAACCCCTATTTGCTGTCCATTAGGTTATTTATACTATGTGATATTTGTTGATGGTTTTCCACGATTTACGTGGCTCTATCCGCTCAAGCGTAAATCTGATTTCTATGGTGTGCTAGTCATTTTTTATGCATTTACTCGTACCCAGTTTTCTCGTTCTATAAAGGTATTTCAGAGTGATGGTGGAATGGAGTTCACCAATCATCGTATGGATGATCTCTTTGCTGCAAATGATGTCCATCCATCTTATATCTTGCCCTCACACGCCCTCACAAAATGGTCGTGCTGACACCATCATCTTACTGAAACAGGTCTTGCTATGTTATTTCATTCCAATGTTCTTGCTCATTTCTGGGTTGAAGCCTTCAGCAATGCTACTTATATCATCAACCGTCTTTCATCTCCGTTACTTTAGAATCGGTCGCCTTTTGAGCTTCTCTTTAACGTTTCTCCAGAATATGGAAAATCCCTTTGGCTGTCGGGTTTTCCCATGTCTTCGGAGCTACATGTTAAACAAGTTTTCTCCTCGAAGTCTTCCATGTGTCGTCCTTGGTTATAACAGTCAGCATAAAGGGTTTTGTCAAGATAGAAAACCATGCAGCTCATGTAGTTCCATGTTATACACCAACAACTTATGTGGCATCCTGTCACACTGCTCATCCACATCAGATTCCAAGTGGCAAGATGAGTCAGCATTCTTGTGCCTCAAGACATATAATGGAACAGTTGGTCAACTCAACTGATGCAACATTAATTGGAAGCCAAGTGTAGTCTGAGGAGTGTCTCCCAACTTCCAGGAAGAAGACAGTTCATGCAGCAGACTTCATTAATGAGCTGCAAAAGCAGCTGTACACAAAAACCAATCCAACGGCTATTAGTGTGTTGATCAAGTTTGTTTTGTTGTTTCTTGTTGTAGTTAGCCACCATGTTGTTAACCTAGATGTTAGAGTTTTCACTTGTATAAATAGATGATAGACTACTGTTGTAAAGATCAGAAAAACACATCAATACACAAGCAAAATATTTGAGCTGCAATCCTTTTCTTCACTATGCCTTTCTTTGCAAGGATAATAGTTTTTCTGATAGGTTTTGGTGCTACGATCCGACCACCTCCCGCCTCTACATCACGCATCATGCTCACTTTGATGAAGCCCATTTTCTATATTCATCATCTTCGCAGTCCACCTCTCAGCCTTTGTCGGTCTCTCAGTTCTTGGAGCCTACTTTGCTGTCTCCTTTCTTTTCTGACTCAGTTTCACAGCCCCCTACCTAAAAGCTCATCACCCGTCCCTGTGCTATATGTGACCAAGCTGACCCTCCTACAGCTCATGGTCTGCCACCACCACCAGACCCTCCTACCGGTCCAGCTCCGGCGCCTCACCCGGCCGACGTACCGACTGCTGCTCCCTTGCAGCATCGTCATCTGATGGTAACTCGCGCCAAGGTGAGAATTTTCTGCCCTCGCCATGTTGCCGACTATACTCACACTGGTCTTCTCATTGCCGTTCTTTCCACGAAGGATCCTCGCAGTTTCAAGTCCGCTGCCAAAAATCAACTTTGGCTTCAATCCATGCATGATGAACTCGATGGTCTTCGTTGATATTCCACATGGGATCTTGTTCTCCGTCCCTCCAACACCAATGTTGTACAATCTAAGTGGGTCTTCCGGACCAATTATCTCTCTGATGGTACTGTTGATCGGCATAAGACCCATCTCGTCACTCAAGGCTTCACTCAACTTCCGGGTTTTGATTATGATCTCACATTCAGACCTATTATGAAGGCCTCTACAGTCCAAATCGTTCTTGCAATTGATGTCTCCCGTTGTTGGCCTCTTCACCAGTTGGATGTTAAAAACGCCTTTCTAAATGATATTATTTCCAATCCTAACTATTTGGAACAGCCTCCCAGCTTCGTTGACTTGCATTTTCCATCTCATGTATGCCGCCTTCGGAAGGCGCTCTATGGTCTCAAGCAAGCCCCTCGCGTATGGTTTCAACGTTTCAGTGATTATCTTCTTCGCCTTAGTTTTTGTTGGATTCGAGCCGCCACATCCCTCTTTACTTTCCAGAATGGTTCCTCTGCTCTTTATTTACTTCTCTATGTTGACGACATCATTCTCACAGGTAACTCTCCTGCACTACTGTCTCGTTTTTTTGGTACCTTACAGTATCTTACCATTTCATTCGCGAACTCGTCTCTTCGGGAAAATTGATCACTCGGTTCATTCGATCTGAGCATCAAATCGTTGATATCTTAACAAAAGAGGTTGTCTCGTCCACTTTTTGAGTTTTTTTGCTCCAAGCTATGCATTGGCATGAATCCAAGCGGAGGGTTGATAATATAGTTACGTAAATATCTCCTATGATTTCTTTCCTTGTATATAAGAGATCTTGTATATTTTTAATTCTTGCATAACTCTATATATATTGAATAGACGAAGACCACAAGGTGTGGCAGATATTATTGCTATCTTTACAAAAACAACAAGCAAAAAATTATATTGCCCCGACTCTTGTCCTTTTCTTCTTAGCTAACCTGGACGTATTTGTTAGTGAAATATCCTCTCTATATCCATCTTAGAGGGTATTCTAACCTAAGATAGGAAACATGTAACTCCGTAATGCTTTTCAAGAAACCACATTTTGACTCAACAATGATGTCTCTATCTCCGAGTGCTACATCAAAATCCCTTACAACCATGTCGTTACTTCAGAAACTGTTGGAAGATTATACGTCCTCGCCTCCTTTTCTCTTCTGCCAAGAAGCTTATGTTTTACATTCCCATAAGTACCTTGGTCAATCTTTTTTCTTGCCATTCAGAAAGATCGAACTAAAGTGTTGTTAGCGTTAAGAGTATCCTTAAGTTGCTGGACAATTTCGGGATCAAGATTATTTCGAACTATTTCTCGACTTAAAATAATTTTATTGAAAAACATTAAAATAAAACAAAATGACATATAGTATGTTTTCTGTAAAATTGTATGGAGATATATTTAGAACTGCAACCTAACATAATTATCTTTGTTTGTTACTTCATTCTCAGTGTCATAGATATATAGTTGGGTAAATTTGGGAGTTGAACCTTCGTTTGGCATCAAACTTTCTATCATGTGATAATTTTAACCACGTAGCTTCAAAATCGGCAGAGAATTTCCAGTGTTTGGTGAATTATCGATCTTGCCACTCATTGATGTTAATGAAAACATATTATTGTACGAACGTATGTTCTTTGTTAAATGATTGCTATTTGGAGTTTTACTACTAAGAAGATCAGAAAAAATTTATGGAGGTTTTCTCATTCGAGGCATTTTTATTTTCCCTTGCATGAAGCATAGTGAAAACTTTGGTATATTTCCCTTGTAAAATGATTTAAGTCACTCAGCATACCAAAAAAAAAAAAAAAAAGCCTCCACAGTACTCACGTTTGTGCTCAACATCACCAATATCCCATTATTCTATTAAAATATATTATACAAATAATTAATAACATTTATAATAAAGTAATTGTTTCTAATAATAAACAAATAAAATGATAGCAAAGATATAGAACCTGTTGAAGTATCATTGACCGAAACATGATCTTGATTTGCTCTTTTGTCTTCATTTGCAATGTAGGTTGCAGATTTACTGCATAATGGTAATAATATATGGTAAGTTTATTACAATATACATAAAGAACTATTGATGTAAAAAGAGAAGAAAAGAAATGATCATACCTTCTGCTCGCAAATACATCTTTTTTATCTAAAAGAGATGAAATAATTAATATAAATATTCTAAAAAAAAATAATACAATATTTATTACACTATTTTTTGTAATATAAAGTTACCATGTGGAATAAGTGGCAACTAATCCATCAGTGCTTAAAGTTGTGAGTCTCCTGTTACGACATGACAAAAGAACATAAAAATTGATTTAAAAATCTATTCAAGTACACAGTACAATGACATTTATTTTTTAACAAAAGGTTCATAGGAAAAGGAAATAGAGGTGTCATTAGGAGTAAATAGGATGATTCTATTGAGTTTTAATAAACATAAAATATTAACAATTAGTAGTTCAATCTGCGAAGAAACTAGTCCTGTTGCCCTTCACACAGCACGCACTTTGCACGAAATCAATTTTACATTCTTATTATTTGCGTTCTCGGAAGATCCAAAAAATTTGCGACTGCTCTTTGTGTTCTTGTGAGGAATCTGTTGGAAGCAACATACCTGAGATTTATCCTGAAAAAAGGTGCCCAGTTTTTGTGTTTTTAGTTTGCTGTTTCTGTTGAGATGATTGTTGGTTGTTTCGATTTTAGGGTTTAAAATACAAACAAGTTCTTCCCACTCTATTTGCATGCTGGATAAGTTCAATTTATGTGGATCCCTTGTGTTTGTAAGGTTAACCATTCAGTTGGGTTGTGATATGTATTGCTTTGTATCATTGTTCTGTTGTATTAAATGATTGCCAACTGTACCATTTTAGTAACTTTGATTTTCTAATAGAAGAAATTCTTTCATGTAAAACCGAAATAAAAACTCATAAGATGTAATTAGATTGTTTATGCCTTAATAAACCCGCTATGTAGAAGAAAAATTTAACTTAAATTGGTATATATTAATTCGTAAAATTAACCAAATTGAATTTTTATTAAATTGGTAAAAATTCAACATAAATTGGTATTTATATACTCTACATAGACAGTTTCCATAGGGTATTATTTAGATAAACTAATAAGGTTTAGGTTTAGGTTTAGTTAGTTTACTTTAATTTAGTTTAGTTTAGACCAAATTGACTCTTTTAAACTAAGAATTCAACATAAATTGATATTTATATACTCTAAATAAACAGTTTCCATAGGGTATTATTTAGATAAACTAATATATTGGACAGTGATAAATTTAGATCCCTACATGTGTTAAAGATGTCCCATCCCTTAAAAAGTAGTCGTCTATTCGCAAGCCTTAAATAATTTTATAAAATATTCACCAAGTTTGTTATACGTTTCGGGGTAAGCCTCACTTTACAAATAAGTATACTGTACTTTATGTAGCTTTGTCCAACTCAATTGTTAAGGATTTTTCAGATTGGTATAACGTTACCTTATCGCGTAAACATAGATACCCTCAATTAACGCGTAAACATACAATTCTAAGTTTACCAAATATTTAATGCAAACTATCCCACTTTTTTTAGATGACTCACAGTGGGGATTCTGGCCATCGATAGCTGATTCGTGCCATCGCATCCAAGATAGATAATGCAAATCTCACGTTCTTCTCCATCAAACTACCTCCTGCGGCAGCATCCACATGATCTCATGTTAGGAGCAAGCAAACAATTATAGAACTTGCACACTTGTTGTTTCTCTGAAAACCCATGTTGGAGGCAACTCCGGATAAGATCCCAGAATCGTTCCCAAGCTTCACCGAATGGTTCTTGATCCATTTGCTTGAACTGATTTATCTTATTTTGTAGATCTAGCATCTTGCTCGGTGGAAAGTACTTCAGAAGAAATCTTGTGCCCAAGTCTTCCCATTCTGTGACATCATCTACTGAATTATACCATTGCAATGCTTTGTCTTTCAGTGAGAACGGGAACAACCTCATCTTTACTTTCTCGTGTGTCACATGATTCATCTTGATCGTTTTAGCCAACCAGTGGAACTTATTTAGATGCACATTCCGGTCTTCTAGCGTGCTACCACCAAACTGGCTCTGTTGCACAATATTTATCAGTGTTGGTTCAACTCGAAGCTGTTGGCATTTGATGGTAGTGGCTGCACTCCTCCGACTGGCTGATTTGGCATGGGATGAACACAATCAGTTATGGGTGTGATGTCCTCGTCTACGTCATCTTATACAACCTGAACTTGTCTCCGATGCTGTGGTGGCTGATGTTGCTGCAGATTAGTTACTCTGTCATCCAGATGGGTTAAGGCCCCTAATATCCTATTCATCACATCCTCTTGATTCTGATTCTGTAGAGCGTTCTCCATCTCGACTGTGGGATTTTTTCTCGTTCGGTGTCTGCAGACAGTTGCCTCAATCTCAGGATCGAAAGGAACAAGATCTTATCTCCCTTTTGACCTAGTTTTCATGCGAAACCTGAAAATACCAACAAAAGGAATACCACGAAATAAATAAAACCAAATTAAATAACACACAAAAAAATTAAATTGCAGTAAAATAAAATCTAGTCTAGTATCTTTCTATTACTCAGGATAAAAACTAAGACGCTAAACCTATTCCTGGGCAACAATGCCAATAACTTGACAGGCTCTAATCCTAACTTAATTACCATAAGTGTACCGGTGTAGGTGTATATAGTGGAAGTCAAGGTCGATCCACAAAGATTAAGTTTACGTAGTTCGATACCCTAATTATCTAGGATTATCCTAACTAGACACTAAAAATTTGGAAAGATTGATTAATTACTAAACTATATTGGATAAAAACTATTAAAAAAATTAATTAGAAAAAAGGTATTTCCAATCAAAGAGAATGTATCCTAGGGCGTCGATTTCAGAAATTACTCTAATGAATGTTTAATCTCTAACTTATAACCTTTTAAAACAGTTTTAATATCTATTAGACGGCACTTAATTAACATAACCCTTCTCTCGAAGCGACTATATCGTAGATTGAGTAGAACAATTACTCTCTCGAGTCAATTAATCCTAACAACTCCTAAAAGCCCCTTAACTCTTGCATACGCACTCATAGAGAACTACGCTATATGTCGTACGTCTATTAATGACTCTCTTCTCTCGAAGCTGAATTGTTAAATGATTAGACTAAGCTTAATTGATCAGATTATGCTCAATCATAAAATAGGAACAAACACATAGATAGATAACAAAATCTGGAGTTTATAAATTAAACGATTAAATCAAACATTGTTGTAAAACCCTACTCTCTAACCCTAGGACACGAGTAGTTTAGCTTACTCTTGCCTAGTATCAAATTAATAAAAGAATTCAAAGGAAACATTGTCATGAAATTAAAAACTAGACAAGAAATAATTAAACCCGAGTAGTCGGCTCTTCGATCTTCGTCTCATCTTGCTCGTCAATCCTTGCTGTCACGCCTTCTACTCCAACGTATGTAAAAGTATGAGATCCTCCTTCAAAACTCGAGCTTGAACCTCTATTTATAAGTTGGGGATGAAATCCTCAAGAGATTAGGATCAATTCCTATTAAAAATTGGATTCATTTAGGAACACAATTTGGTGCGACCACATGAGAAATGACACGGTCGCGTTGGCCTTCAGAGCTTCCAACTCTTTAACCAGGCTTCTTTTTGCGCAACCGCGTTGCCTTTCCCCGCGGTCACGTCATCCTTCCATAAGCTGCAAAATCTAGCCCTATTTTGACGCGGCAGCGTCCAATCTTGGCGTGGTCGCGTTGATTGTTTAACGGTTTGGGCTTTGAGTGCTGGCCTAATGTGGCCCATTTTGTCCCTTTTTCGACTTATTTCTTAATGTAACCTCGTAAAATCTTATTTTTAGCCTGAAAAACATTAAAATTCTACAAAACAAGCCAATACACATCAAATGACCCAATATATCAAATATGAACAACTCTCGACCATTTATGCATGCAAATGTTACAAAATAGACACTTAAGTCGACCTAAATGCATGCATACACAACGTGTATCAGTCCCCAGGGCCCGACTGATGAAGTCGGTCCTTCACATGGACGTGGCCGAACACCTACAAAGATAGATGGCCGCGTCGCACATGTCAAAGCGTGTGCTAGCTTCTCATCGTGGTCATTAGGAAAGCGAGATTCCTCCGGGAGAAAGAAAGATATCCGCGCATGCATAGAAGAGATCAAGAAGATATCCGGGATGATTCCACTCATCATTTGTGGATGAATATGGACGACGATGAGAAGATGTTTTTCTTAGCGACCCTTGAGGCACCTGTTGTCTAGGACTTACGTGAGCTTGCATGTGACCCTTTAACTGTTTAGGACAAATTTTTTTTTTTTTTAATTTCTGTAAGAAACACGATTCAACATTGGATGTTATTTGAGATACGAAATGCATTGTAGTTAAGGCTTTATTTGTGTACCCTTAAACCCTTGTTATTACTCAAACATGCGCGTTCTAACCTGGTAATTTATTTTAATTATTCTTAATGTCAATCTCATCTCTGTTACACAGCATGTCCGACTCAAGCTCGGATGCTTCATACGCAAAATCAAAAGATTCCGGTTCATACTCTGATAATTCCGAAGACGAAATGGTTTCACACTTCGCGTTAAATGTCCTCATACCAAATCCACCCCTTGTTCATCAACCCAAAAACACTTCAGTTCTTCAAGGGCCCGATTGAGTGGAAATGTCATTATATGGGCACCCTAGGAGGTTCTACGACCAAGCCCGCATGGCCAAGGATTACTTTTTTGCCCTAGTTAATACTCTAGTCAACCGGGGCTTTTACCAAACTCAAATCGGGTACATGTGTTGCCTATTGAATCGGTAATGATTTTTTTGCAAATAGTTTGTATGAATCACAACCATCGGGACGAGGAGGATTGTGTGTTGCATCCCACACAAACAATTAACGTACACTTTCATTGCATCTTGGAAGCAACAGTTGTGTTAGGTGGTGATTGGATCAAAGAGCCTGAATACACATGAGTTCCGCACAAGATTTTGGTTGATGATCCATTTTTTCCATTCTTCGAGGTACTTCGCTTGTTTTTAATAAAGAACCCATAGCTTGAAAAACCAATGACACCCTAAATTCCACATTCTACACATATTGAAATTTGTGACCTCTTTGCTGTTTGTTATAGGGTGCAGTTGGTGCTATTATGGCACTCTCATTCCTACAAGAGTGCCATCAGATCGAGACATGAAAAGGGACAAAGTGTCAAAACATATGTGAAATAGTAGACTTTGATATGTTTTTTACATACGTATATGTCGGGTGAGAAGGAATCATACACGATGCACGAGTATTGATGAAAGCCCTCAAATTGGATGACTCCTTAAACTGGCCACCAGATGGTAAATCTGACCTTTATAACTTTCATCACAATTCCTTAAGTTCCCGATATAAATAAGTACATGTTGATACACTTGTTGACCATAAATTTATTCAACATTTAGGTAGGTATTACTTGGCTGATGCCGGCTACACAAACTATAAGGCATTCCTGTCGTCATACAGACAAATGCGCAATAATCTTCCCAAGTTTCACGGTAACCCGAACCCTCTGAATAGAAAGGAGTTACTTAACCACAGACACTCGCAATTGAGAAATGTGATTGAGCATGCATTTGGTTCCTTGAAGAGCCGATGTCTGATCTTGGCACATGGAATGCCATGTTACCGAATCGGCAACCAACCAAGGATTGTTGTCGCTTGTTGTGTTCTCCACAATTTCATCCAGGCATCTAGCCTACCAGACCTAATATTGGATCTTGATTGCAGAATTATCATCCAGATGAACTAATATTCTCAGGGCCTTCTTACCCCACTCCCGCAGCGATTCACGCATAAATGAGACAAAGGACGAAATAACCAAAGCCATATGACAAAAGCACATTAACCCGAACTGAAGTACCGGTTGATAAATCATCCGATTTATTTGTATTTTATTAACTTCTGCCACTACCTTTTAGATTTGCTGCTCTTGACTAGTGATATTCTCGAACAATTATCAGAAGTACTATTTTCAAATTAGAGTCTTAAACAATTGTAACTTTACTTTGTGTAGTTGTTTTCTAAACGCTAGTAACTCTTTCCAATTATATAGATTGGGAAAAAATGCCACAATAACTAATCACTTGTTTTGATAATTACCTAAAATCATACTACACAGATCGAATTGTCTTATATTGATCGTTTATTTAATCCTTATTAAAAAGATGAATTGGACAAGACCGGTTGGTCCGGCCTACTGGTCGATTGACAACGAGAAAAACTTCATATATTTGTGCTACTCTGAGTACTTGGACGAAAACGTAATGCAAAGTTTAGAATTCACAACAGATGCTCTACTTACTCCGTGGGATAGGCTAAATGCCTTAACCAACATCCAACTCATATATCAGGTGGTCAAACTGAGACACAAAATCAAAATTATAAGAAGAGTGTGGCGTTTATTGACCGAACTTCGACGCCATGTTATGGTAATGTGGGATGTTGAGCGAGAGCCTATAATCGGTAGGCCTGAATACTTGCACTCGCTATACGCGATAAAATTAATACTATCTTTTAATTGATTGGTTAGTAAAAAATATTGAGTAGTATCCTAAAGATAACATATCATGCATTTTTAGGTGAATCCCATGGCTGAGGATATCATTCGGTGCGGACAACCTTTCTTCAATTCATACACGGACATGTTAAGTCATTCCGTTGAGAACATTATATCCCCGACTTTCATAGAGAGCGTGGCCATAGTCAAGTCAATGGAGGGAATTTCGATTGTGAATAAGGTAAAGACGGTGGTGGGATTACGCGAACCGACAGTTCCTTTTGGACCTCACGCCTGCCGAAAACAAGGAATGGGTCCTTTCATGGAGTAGGACATATCATCAAAGTGAATTGTACATTTGCACAACACATGATGATTGAGGTGTTTGAACCTATTTATAAACCGGGCTACATCCACTAAACACATTCCGGTTATGTATTGTTGGTTCAACCACTTTTGACATTATTTCTATTGAATGCTACTTTATATTTTTTTCCAATTAAATGGAACTTCGTATTTTGTGTTTGGATTGTTACTTGTTTTTAGTTTTTAGAAGAAGTCGTAGTTATATTAATCATTTACTCTATTCTTTGACAGATGAATAGGCCAAGACTAGTTGGTCCCATTCACTGGTTGATCGAAAACGGGAATTTTTTTTATACTTGTGCTACTGTGAGTATGTGGACGGTGTCTATAACTTCACAGAAGCGAGTCTTATCCCCTTGGGAGGGGGGAGGTTAAATGCGTAAGCCAACATCCACAACCCTATCAGGTGATCCACTTGAGCCACAAAATCAAAGCTATTAGAAGAGCTTGGCATTTACTATCCGATCTTCGCTGCCTCAGTATGGTCATGTGGGACACCGAGCGAGAGACTGTTTGCGTGACGATTTCATGCATTCCCTATCCTCGGTATAATTAACATTGCCCTTCTGTAAATCCATTAAAATTTAGATTGAATACGAAACGAGGCGGAGGGGATCATTAGGCGCGGACAACCCTTTTTCGATTTGTGCACGGACATGATGAGTGCATTCGATGGAAACATTATCACCCCACGTGTTCGTACAGAGCATCGATATAGTGAGGGCAATGGAGGGAATTCTTATAGAATTACGCGACCCGTCCATTACCCATTGATTTTTGAAACTCACACCTGCCGAGAATGAGGCCTAGGTCCTTTTCGTGGATTAGGGCGTATACCCCCTACAAGAACTGAAATTGTACTGAGAAATTATCTTATACTATTTAATTAATCGAGATAAAGCCCGTAAACAAGTTCCAGTTAGTGATGTTAACGGTGTACAACTATTGACATTATTTGTTTATTTATATTATTATAATTTTTTGCTAGACAGGTTGGTAATGATATTTATTGAGTATTAAAATAAGTTATTGCCATCAACAGTCACTCATTCTTTCATCTAGCATATGATATCGAGACGAACCTGCATTAGCGCAGCGTATATGGGCTTACCAATTTTTATTATTTTTTCTAAAATATAATTTATACTTTTTAAGTTTTTGCAAAATAACAAGTTAGCAAGATTTAATTTGACAATTACTTGGATGGAGGACTAACTTTTGGTAAATAAAGGTATACAAATTAATATTTTAATAATTTTTTTTAAATTAATTTTAAAATTATTTATTCAAATTAGATTAATAAAATTATTTTAACCAACAAACAACAAAGCATCATTCATCAAACCACTAACTAACTCTTACACACATCATCAATCAAACACAGTTCTCAATACGCACTTTAATCAATAGTCAATCATTCACTAACTAACTATTACACACATCAAATCAACTTTAACATCGTTTATATTATAATCACCCATAACCCAATCTTCAACTAACATAAACAAATACTCATTTATATACCTCAACCTCCATATTTTACTTTATTCCTCACAGTCTACAGTACTTCAGCCACCCACAACCATAAACAAACACCCCCTTAATTTTTTTTTTAATAAGAGAATCATATTACTTAAAATTCTTTATGTACTCTGAACCCAAATACGGGATATCTGGCCCAACTCAAATAGACGGATTGACAACAGTAAAAGAAAAATGTGTCAAACAATATGCAACACCATTACAAACTCTAGACATGAGAAATTATGTAAAACTCATGCTCATACACGTGCCTCTTAATCTAATCTACAATAATTCAAAGAACCCACTTGCTTTATGACTGCATGCACAACAAGCAAGGGATCCATAAACCGCGCATCTTCATAGCCGGAAAATCCATAGAAAATTAGATCGGAGGCCGCTTGGAAGACCAGGAAGATCATATAAATAGAGATCGAATGGCGCACAAGGCGTGGAAAGATGCACAAAGCTAGGGAAAAATCTCACAAAGGCAACCCTGACGAGAGAAAAACAAGACAAAACAAAACAAAACCACTTATTAGAAAGTATTCCCCCCACCCTCCAACAATTGGAGGATGATGTAAGAAGGTGGAAGAGAATTAAACTTTCAGGCGATGGAGACTAAGGTTTTATTATGAAAGATAAAATCCTGTAATCTTGGGGTATGTTTGGTTGGGGTTGGCTCAAACCTAAATTGGTTGGGCCAACCCCATAGTATGTTTGCCTCATTGCACCAACCCCTTCATATTCTACGGTTGGACCATACTCCCCCACTCACCACATATAGTGGCTCAAGAAAATAAATTAATGTCCTTTCATCTATCTCTCCTCCCTCTTTCTCCCTCTCTCTCTTATGTCCTTTTTTCTTTTCTCCCCCTCTCTCTCTCTCTCACATACACACACACACAAATACAAAGGTTACTGGAAAAGTTATTTCCAGTCAAATCGAGGAGGTACTTCAAGTTGGGGGGATCAGCATCCTCGTCGGAAGCTCACCAGTTAAGTAATTCTGCCCTAAATCAAGGTGCTCTAGCGACTGGCACAATGCGATATCGTCTTCCATAAAAGTGGAGTCGATGAATTTATCATAGAACGAAATGGAGGATAAGTTTTTAAGGCGGAAAAGGATTGTCGGAAATGGACCGAAGAGGTTGGAGCTAGAGAGGTCCACCGAGACGAGGGAGCCGGTGCCAGAATCACAAACAACGTCATTCCATTTGTAGGGAGTATCGCTGCGAGGAGCCCAACTGATGAGGATGGAGTTTGGGTCGTTGAAGCTGAGTTTGGCTTGTTGGAGGTACATACCTTCTTGGTTCAGGCAGAGAATGAGGGACGGGGATGTGAGAAAAATGAGTAGGAGGAAGAGGTGGTGGCAACGATGGTGGTGTGACAATTTTTATTTGATGTATACTACTGTATCTACAAGAAGTGGGGTTCCTATGTGTGCCAAATTGCAAATATAGAAGACTGTGGACTTTTTTTTATAGTAATATGAACAACTAAAATAAAATAAAATAAAATAAAAAGATTAAATAAATTAAAAGAAAAACAAAGACACGGAGGTGGGTGAAAGAAAAATGCATTTTTTTGTAATTTTTTATAAGTTGAAAATTTAATATTCCTTAATACAAAAAATAAAGTAAATAACAGTATATTATTTATCAACACTCAATAATACTTTAATCATTAAAACAATCATCAATGACAACCTCTTACACATATCATATCATCTTTTACAATTAAATAATGTATCTTACACTACAACCACTTCCCCAACCACCTAAACAAACATCACATTTTTACTTCCTCAGCCACTTGCCTGACAGGCCTAATTTTAGTATACGGGTGTAGATGTGTATAGAGAAAGTCAAGGTCGATCCTCAAAGAACAGGTAACGCAGTTCGATACCCTAATTATCTAGGATTATCCTAACTAGACACTCGAATTGTGTAAGAATGATTTTTCAATAAATTAAATTACTTAAGCTAATTAACTTACTTAACAAACGAGGAAATTCCAATGAACGAGAATGTATCCTAGGGCATCGATTTCATGAATTACTCAAATAATGATTAAGTTTAACTTATAGAATTCTAAATCAATTTTAGTATCTATTAGACGGCACTTAAATAACTTAACCCTTCTCTCGAAGTGACTAAGTCGTGGATTGATTAGAACAACTACTCTCTCAAGTCAATTAATCCTAACAAATCTAAAAAGACCCTTAACCCTTGCATACGCAGTCATAGACAACTACGTTATATGTTGTACGTCTATTAACAATTCCCTCCTCTCGAAACGAAATTGCTAAACGGGTAAACTAAGCTTAAGTGATAAATTTATGCTCAGTTATGGAATAAAACAAACATATAGATAGATAACTAAAATAGGAGTCTATAAATCAAAACATAAATCAAAATTATCATAAATCACTACTCCTAGGACACAAGTAATTTACTGACCGCACTGTCGTAGTGCGGTAAAATTAGTTTTACCTAGCTACCCTTCTAGCTTGTAGAAATGATAAGTAGGGTCGATCCCACAGGAAGCAGGAAGACTTATAGTGTTAATATAAAACCTAATACTACTTATATATATATATATATATATATATATATAAGTAATGGAGGGTTTGTAGTTGATTTTAATTAACTAACAAGCTAAACCAGAAATTAAACAATTACTTATGAAAATGTTCTACTTATGAATTAACGAATCCCAACCCTTAATCTTATCTCCCCATCGTTTATACTACCCTGTGATAGATGCAATTATTAACAAATTTTAACCTTAAAACTCCTACCCCGTGATTGGCAACAAGCTCTGCTAACCTCGTTATCTCTTATGTTAAACTAACCAAAACAAACTCTTTGGTTACTCTATTCGGGGTTACCTAGCGTTACTTATGCAATTATAATTCGAGGTGATCAATCTAGCACATAAATGCATAAGCATTGAAAGATAATCAAATAGCATAACAACGTTTCAAGGTATTCAATTGTTTAACAATCACTGTAAATATCACAAGATAATAAAACTAGGGTTCGACTCGACTAAGGACTTAAATAACCTGCTAGGCGCTCATGGTGGTGACAAAAGACAAATTAAAATGAAAGTACATAATCGAAATAACTAAAAGGAATGAAAAACCTGAATACTGTCGATCTTGATTGCTCGTCTCCTTCGGAATCCTCTCAATGTTGCTCTCTTGTAAGGTAAAAAGTGTGTAATTTTCGAACATAAGGATCGCTTTATATAGAAGAGGTCAAGTTGGGTTAATTTTGGGCTCCAAATCAGAAGTCTTGTGGCCCAAGGATTAAGTGGCCGCCTTAATAGGCCACGACCGCTTCTAATCAGGTAACACGCTGCGGCCACGCTCATGTGCCACAGCCGCGCCACTTCTACAGTGTTTTGGCTTGTTTTACTTCAGTTTGGCCGCAGTCGCACACTTAGGTCGCGGTCGCGGTGGTTTTTTTCCTTGTTTCCACGTATTTTTCCTTCATTTGACTTCCCGGACTTCGTTTCTCCGTCGTACATCCGGCCGAGTATAAATACTTGGCCTTAAATCGCCCATTTAGCTCAAAATGAAACCACAAGCATCAAACGATTCAAGGATATAAAAACAAGCTAAACATGATCAATTGTACATGCAAACATTACAATTCAACACTTAAACATACTTAAAGTGCATAAATAAAAGCATGTACCAAAATCCCCCAAACTTAAACTTTTGTTCGTCCCGAACAAATCTAAACCAAACAAACAATCAAGACACGGGTTTAAGGCACTTTAAGTGGCAATTACGAGTTTCAGAAAAGTTTTTTTTTCAAAAGCACAGCAGCATGATATAAACGAGCATATTCGACAAAGCAAATTCAACTACTTTCAAGACTTACGACTTTCAACAATTGATCCTCACCGGAAATGTGTATCACTCGTCTCTCAAGTGTTTAAGGTATGCAAAGTATTTCATTCACACTGACTTATATGCAACAACCACCATATGCTTGCCAATTATTTAACTCGGATCTAGCACTCGACATGCGTGGCAAAGAATAAAAATGGTCTTTAATTTGGTTGTAATGTAGGCTTAGGTAGGTGGGATAAATTTTGGATGAAAGTGACTAACAAGTGGACTAATCGAGTTATTCCTAACTGAACCACCCCTCAAAACAATCACTCACACTTAACTCTCCAAATTTCAGTAAATCACTCCAAGGAATGACTTCTTCTCCCCCACGAAAGTTCTTTTACAACCAATTGCTTTTCTTTTCTCACTATTTTTTCTCTTTTGGGTACCACATGTTTTTGGGACTACCCGGATTTCTTCTTTCTTTCTTTCTCTCTCTTTTTTTTCTTTTAACTAAGCACTTTTCTTAATCCCCTCCTCAACTCATGCTTCATGTGTACTTGACTCATTTCTTCCTTACTTTTGCATTGTACAAATCAACGAGTCTAAAATTTTTGCACATAGAAGGGTAAACCTTCTTTATTTTATTTTTTCTGTCATCCATCCTTTTTTCATTTTTTATTTTATCCCCATTTTCAGCCCAAAGTAATCTCGAAAAAAATCCCCGACTACCTCTCCTTTCGCTTCCCTCTTAACTAGATTAGTCCAATAAGGTCAAAGGCCAATTTGAACTAAAAAGATGTTCGGCTTGTAACATTTGGCTAACAAATAACAGGCTCACGGCTCAAACGGGCTAACTAAAGGAATTTTTGTTTTTTTTTTCAAAATTTTGGTCAAAAAGGGTAATTATTTTGAGGCTTTGAAATTGGCTAAAATCAAAAGACTTGCCTAAGATTATCGTCTAAGCCACAACACATACCGACTTATTCACGATAGAGATGCAAGGCAAGTTCTAGAGTCTATTTGCACATAACCAATGAAAATCACACCGAAAGAATTCATACAAGTTACTCCAAAAATGGGAGTACAAATATAGGTTTCAAATTCCTCACAGGGTAATTTATGATCAATGTTTTAATTCAAAGCTCAATTTCATCTCCATTACTCGTCATGGTCTATCATCTGCTATTTTATAACAAGGTTTCCACAAGATCTCATCATTAACTCATTGCCAACTTATTATCACCTTAATGTGTAAATTTTATTTTCTCAACAACATATTTCGGTTTTTGTTTCCTATCCTAGACTCAATCTAGACTAAACAAAATAAAACAATAAAACATAACCAAGAATGTCAACTATGGCTCACAGGCCCAACACACTAACAATGGAACACGGGCCCAATCACAAAAGTAATGACTCACAGGCCCAACACAAATGCATAATAAAATCAAGAACGGACAGCAGAAGAGGACAATATAATTAAAGCACAAAAATTGAAGACAATAAAATGCTAACGCTGCCAAGTCGTCCCACTTCGCACCCCACTCCCCCAAACTTGGTTGAAAACCAAAGTTTGAGGGAAAAAGAGTGGTGCGGCTTGGTGCGTACTTACAGTGCTCTACTGAGGCGGCGGCGGAGGTGGATGACCCCCTTGTCCCCAATAGGACCGCCATGTTTGTTGTTGTTGCTGCCACGTTTGCACTTGTGTCTAACCAGTATCCTCCAGTGCCCAACGCATTTCCATGGTTTGGTGCCAAGCATTCTCACACTCATGCCCCATCCTAGAGGGCCGCCATGATCTCCTGATGGCCCGATTGGGCCTCTCTTCTGTAAAGGGCCAAGTCGTCCTGGAGTAAGGTAATGAGTCCTTCCACATGCTCCTGAAATTCTCACTGTGACTGTATGGTGATAGCGGGCCTCTTCTTCTTAGGCTAGCGGTGGTGACTGCTTCCTTCAGGGGGTCCTCATGACCCTGACTAGTGTCATCGTCCGGCCCAGGTATAGCTTGGACTCGACCCCTTTGGTACCGTTGCAGGTCAGTGTCGTTGGGCTATTGAGTTTCGGCCAAGTGAGCGGGTGAAGCCAAGGATAAATTCCAGGTACTGTAGATGTTCGTCACCTCGGTGAGCCGAGGGTTGGGTAGGCGGAGGAATGGTCCCACATTTTGTATGACATATGGGACTGTCTTGTTTGACGGCGTTCGGGCCAACCCCTCTTTGTAGCCCAAGGTCACCACTCTCATCTTCTCTAAATCCTCCCAAGTGAGGAGGAACTGAGTGGTCACTGCTTCCAAATCAACCAAAGGAATGCCACAGTCGGCAGCTATTGGAGTAATGAGACCTCCCAAGTAAATATAATCCCTCTGTTTTAGCACCACTTGCTCAAAATGTTCAAGCATCAACTCGGCTACTGTCACCTTCTCCTTCATCAGTATATTCCACAACAATTTCAACACATTGTGTCGGGCTGCCCCCGTCTATTTCCTTGCAAAAATAGTAAGGCTGAGCAGCTTCTGAATGTACCGAACCACGGGGCTACGAATCCATGAGTTCTTAGAATTCTTGGCGGAGAAGGGTTGAGCTTCAACAAGGCGTGGGGCAATTGTGAGTTGCCCCCAAAAAGCGTTCACATCAAATATGACGGAGCAATGGGAGACCTCGGCGTATGGCATGTCATAAATCTTTGAGAGTTCTTCCATTGTCTTTGTGAAGGACTGCCCCATTAGTTGAAATGTGATGCTTTCAGGCACATTCCTGCACTTGTTGGGATCCAGGGTGATCTCGAGAGTGCTCAAAAATTCGAGGGTCAGCCTTTTGTATGTCAGCTGGGATCACATTACCCCCCCCCCCGAAGTCCAGCCGAATCTAAGAGGGAATATACATTGTCGTATATCCCCATATCCTTGAGGAGTTAGTCTCGACCGTACTGAGTGGCCATGATCGGGCGATTGTAAAGTTTCTGGAACCGCTCTTTGTGCGATGTCTTTTCCAATACAAAGTCGAGGTGTCCGCTATCAGCGGGGTCGGAAGGTGGAACCGGAACTGAGGCTTCCACAGGTGGCTCTTCGACCATGGGTTGCTTGCCCTTGGCCTGTCTACGACTAGCACGGGGAGGCATTGTAGTTTGCCTACACGAGACACACTGAGTATTCACGGAATAAAAAGAACACCTAAAAAAAATACCCTTACATTCTACAATTTTGAATCAATATGGCATGCAGAAACATGATATAACTAGGAAGAACATACGAAAAATACGATGTAAACGTAGCACATGATGCACTATCCTAATTAATTCATAATTTGGAGTAGGACTTCAAAATTGATGTGTAAGTAGCTATATGAAGTGATGCATATATGGTGTTTGACAACTTGCCACAAACAGAGAACGTTATTAATTTCACTATCTCTACCAAAATCAATCAATCCACAACAATGGCACACTAATTCAACGACTAACCCTATGAATATCTCGTCTATAATCATCAATTGGAGCAAATTAATCAACACAATGCATAAACCTAAATATTGAACTCCAACTAGCAATAAAAATGAAATTCACCCCCTAGCATGCACAATAATTCAAAAATTAAAGGTAAAAAAGAAGGGGAAGGGGTAGCTTCACGTACCGAATGAGTTTAGGTGAGAAGAATTCAAAATTTGAGTTTCGCGCTCGAATCGACTTGCCCCAAAAATTCGCTGGAAATCCAAAATTAATCAGAGTGTTTCGTGTTTATAGGTGTGTGTGTGTGTGAATTAGTGCTGAATTTGAGTGCTAATGGGGTAGGAGAAGTGAGTTTTTTTGTGTGCAATGTGTGTATTTTCTCGACCGACACACCGCGGCCGCGCAAAGTCTACAGCAAAAATCGACTTCCTAGAGTAGTTTTATCGCGGCCGCGAATCTTGGTCACGGCCGCGGGCTTCTATTTCGAGCCTTTGGCTTATTTTCTTCTTTTCTCGACCCCGGTCTCGTATCTATGGTAATCCTGGTTATGTAAACTTCGAAAATACAATAAAAGAAAACATGAAAGAAAGCTAAACTAACATTGAATATAATAACTAACAAAATAAAGAACCGTAAACATCGGGTTGCCTCCCGATGCGCTGTTGTTTTATGTCGTTGGCTCGACGGATGCAGTGCTCAGGTTGGAAGAGGCTCTTCGACATGAGTCAACTCTTCGGGTACTTGCTGGAAATTCTCGAAGTATGGCTTAAGTAAATGTCCGTTAACCTTAAATACTTTTCCCATTTTCTCACTTTTTATTTCGACTGCACCATGGGGAAAAATATTAGAAATAACAAACGGACCGATCCAACGAGAACGTAACTTACCTGGAAACAACTTTAGGCGCGAATGGAATAAGAGCATTTTTTCTCCCACAATGAAATTCTTTCGCGTGATGCGAGAGTCGTGGAAAGCTTTTATCTTTTCTTTGTAAATGAGCGCATTCTCAAACGCTTCATTCTGCATTTCCTCGAGCTCTTGGAGTTGCAATTTCCGGTGAGTGTCGGCAGTGTCAAAATCCATGTTGCACCTTTTTATGGCCCAATAGGGACTATGCTTGAGATCGACCGGCAAGTAACATGGCTTCCCGTAGACTAGTCTGTAGGGGGACATGCCGATGGGGGTTTTGTACGCCGTTCGGTATGCCCACAGTGCATCATCGAGGCGTAAACTCCAACTTTACTGTTGGGTTGCACGGTTTTTGTAATACCCGTGCCTCTCACAACTCACTGGCAAATATAATTTTTGCATTTCATGCATTCCATATTTTATGTGCTATTTACGTGATAGTTTTATAGTAATTAATTTATTACATTTATTGCGTTATTTTATATTTTGCGACTAATTTGGACATGTTTACCTTGGTAGTCAAGAACCCCCTAGTCTAAAATAATGAAACATGCTACAGAATTTAAGACTATGCGTGACAAGTTTATAGTGTGGAGCCAAAAGCAAGGAGAATGAAGTGTTTCTCGCTGGAAAGTAATCTCGGCCGAGACGGGGAAGGATCTCGGCCGAGATGGGTGGTCGAGTCATCTCGGCCGAGACAGAGAAGTGATCTCGGCCGAGACGTGAAGGCAGGGAAAACGGGAAGTTTGCCCTGGAGACGCATCTCGGCCGAGACAGAGAGTGATCTCGGCCGAGACCCTTAGACCGACTTAGTCATCTCGGCCGAGACAGGGTCTAATCTCGGCCGAGATTCAAAGACCGACTTACTTTTCAGCTTTTGTGTCCAAGAAGCTATTAAAACAGTTTTCTTCTTTCATTTTGTAATTGTAACTCCAAGATTCATCTAAAGCAAAATATCTTGGCTTGGTATCGCCCCCAGACGTAGTTACGCTTCGTAACGAACTGGATTGATTACCATTGTGGAATAGGAAATTTCAAAAGCTACTCCGGAGGAGAGGTAAGTAGAAATCCATCGCCAACTACAATGCTTGAACATAGTATTTGTGTTTATTATTTGTGATAATTGATTGATGTATGTGTTGTTGTATGCATGTGTATAAAGTGTATTCTTCTGTTGCTAAAAAACAAATGGATGTGCATCAATCATGAGCATTAGCATCTACAAGGATTACATGTGTACATATAAGAAGTCAAAATAACGTAATTGCATAAATTGATAATGTTTTGGGGTTGGTCACCACTGGTACACTGAGAGTTATACATTGTATATGGTGTCTCTCGGGATGCTTCCGGTGACAGGCGTGCACGCGGAAGAGGTTCCCACTTCAGCACCTTCGTGATGAGGGGTACGGGAAGAGGTAGACTTCCCGGTGGACTGCGGGGGCAGGCAGGAGGTGGACCCCTGGTAGTCTCGGGAGGATAGCCGCTTGGTCGTACCAACCATCACTGATATCTCGGGTGGACTATAAGGGGGGAGGAGGGACCCTTGGTAGTCACGAGTAAGGCCAATAAGTGATATTCTGGTGAGGTTGTGCCAGTGAAGGGAGCCAATACTCACGAAAACGGTTTTCTTTTGAGTAGAGTTGAAAGAAATGGTTTTGTAAATTGCATCTCATCATTCACGCATTTGTCATGCATGATTTCTGCTTACTGAGCTTTAGCTCACGTAGTTCTTGCATTGTAGGTGAGTTTGACTACGTATGAGCTCGTGGACTAATCTGGCATGCTGTTAGAACTTCTGCAAGTCTTGAAGCCTCGTGTATATGAATGACGACCTGTGGGGCTAAACCTTGGACTCACTATGTTTTTGCTAGTGTTCTAATAATCTTTTTGGACATGTTCAAATTAAGAAACTTTAATATATATATTTTTGTAAATGTGGTGTTGAAGATGGAGTCATGCTACTATGCTTGACTTGGATCTATGTGAACACATGTTCATGAGATTTTAACATCGGGAAAGTATTTTAGATTATTAATTTTTAAAAAAAAATATACAGGCTTTGTAAGGCTAAAAATTGGTATAAAATAAGTTTTTTTACAAGGGTGGGTGTGACAGAGTGGTATCAGAGCCCGGTTTGTGCCCTGTAGACAGTTCATATACATGAGCTCGGGACTTCTGAAGCGCAGACATGCCAGTAAGTTTTACTTATTCGTAACTTGCATTCATTATTTCATAAGTCATATTGGCCTGTGACAGAGGGACAATAAAAATTAGAAAGAAATTATGGAGGTCGTTAGAGGAGAAGGTGCTGAAGGAAATAACGATCCAGAACCGAATGCACCAGCAGTAGGTGTTGGCCTCGAAGCGATTGTGGCTCGGTTGACAGGGTTAGTCGAACAACAGTCGCAACAAATTCAACAACTTATCCAACAAAGGGATGTGGGTGAACAACCAGGAAATGGTGTAAATCAACAGCAACCTCGAGCTGAATACTTAGAGGTCATCGGAGAGAGGTTTAGAAAGCTTAACCCGCCAACATTTGAAAGTGCAACGGATCCTACTGATGCAGAGGATTGGCTTAGAACTATGGAGAACATGTTTTTGTATAGTAAAGTTCCTGAGGGGGAAAAGGTATTGTGCGCATCATTCATGTTACGTGGAAGTGCGGGACACTGGTGGGACACAATGAAAACTATAGAGGATGTGGCGACAATGACGTGGGGTAGGTTCAAAGAACTTTTTAGAAACAAGTATTTCACTGCCCCAGTTCGAGTAATGAAGATGAATGAGTTCATACAGTTGAGACAAGGAGCAATGGATGTTACAGACTACATCGCAAAGTTCGAGCAACTCTCTAGGTTTGCGGAGCACATGGTCAGTACGGATGCGCTGAAAGTAGAGAGATTCTTAGAAGGTCTGAGGCCAGAGTTATATAGAGATGTGTGTATGGCTGGAATACATGGAGTAACTTATTCACAAGTTGCTGAACGAGCGTTGATTGCCGAACAAGCAGAAATGAAAATTAGGCGTGCTCAGGAGGTTAGGCGCCAGTTTATACAAAGACAAGGACCTCGTTTTGGAGGAGATGGAAAGAAAAGGCCGTTACAAGTGCAAGGTCCAAGGCCGGGTTCTCAACCAAAACCAGGACAACAACCATGGGATCAGAACAAGCGCCAAAAGAGTGAACAAGGAAAACCACCAGTTACACAACCTACATGTCCGACATGTGGAGGTTCGCATAGTGGAAAATGCTTTGCAGAGTATCGGACTTGTTTTAAATGTGGAAAAGCAGGACACATTTCCACGGTTTGTCCAGAGAACTCAAACCCTGCTACACAAAAGAAGACGCCAGCTAGAGTCTTTACCATGACCACAGAGGAAGCGGAAGCAAATACATCGGTAGTAACAGGTAAAGTTCCCATCTGTGATACTATTGCATTTGCATTATTTGATTCTGGAGCTACACATTCATTTGCATCCACTGAGTATGTGAAGAGGCTGGGTAGGAAACCTGATGTAGCAGACGTTAGTTACAATGTAGTGATCCCCTCCGGAGAGTCAAAACAAACTAACCAAATTCTGCGAGCATGTGTTATCTCTATTGAAGGAAGAGAACTTTATGCCGATCTAATCATATTAGATATGAATGATTATGATGTGATTTTGGGAATGGACTGGCTATCGAAGTATGGTGCTACAATAGATTGTCAGAACAAGATAGTCACATTTCAGCCGCCTGGAGACACATCTTTCGTCTTTATTGGAGTACGAAAAAGGTTCAAATATCACATGATATCAGCGGTGAAAGCGAAAAGGCTATTGGAAAGCGGTTGTGAAGGCTACCTAGTAAGTGTTATGAGTATGGAAGAGAAACATTGTCCGACTATAGAGGAGGTAGCGGTGGTGCAAGAATACCCTGAAGTATTTCCAGAGGAACTCCCAGGATTACCCCCAGATAGAGAGATAGAGTTTGTAATTGACGTATATCCAGGGACTGCTCCTATATCGAAGTCACCATACAGAATGGCGCCAACAGAGTTGAAAGAGTTGAAGATTCAATTGCAAGATTTACTGGACAAAGGCTTCATTAGACCTAGCTTTTCGCCATGGGGTGCACCAGTTTTGTTTGTCAAGAAGAAAGATGGTACTATGCGGATGTGTATAGATTATAGAGAACTAAACAAGGTTACAATTAAGAACAAATACCCCTTACCCAGGATTGATGACTTGTTTGATCAACTCCAAGGAGCTGCCATATTCTCCAAGATTGACCTACGTTCAGGTTATCATCAATTGAAAATTAAAGAGGAAGATATCTCGAAAACGGCATTTAGTACAAGATACGGGCACTATGAGTTTTTGGTAATGCCATTCGGATTGACAAATGCCCCAGCAGCTTTCATGGATATGATGAATCGAGTATTCAAAGACTTTTTGGATAAGTTCGTTATCGTGTTCATTGATGACATTCTGATCTACTCCAAGAATGAAGCAGAGCATGCTGTGCATTTGAGAAAGGTTTTAGACGTTCTAAAGGAGAAACGGTTGTACGCTAAGTTCAAGAAATGTGAGTTCTGGTTAGATCGAGTAATATTTCTGGGGCATGTTGTGTCAGGAGAAGGAATTGCAGTTGATCCAAGTAAGGTTGAAGCAATTAACAATTGGCCACAACCTACAAACCCTTCAGAGGTACGTAGTTTTCTCGGGTTAGCGGGGTACTATCGGAGATTTGTAGAAGGATTCTCGAAAATTTCATCTCCCTTAACACAGTTGACTAGAAAGAGTGTAACATTCAAGTGGACAGAGGCTTGTGAGCAGAGTTTTCGAGAATTGAAGAAAAGGTTAACATCTGCGCCGATCCTTTCAATACCAATGGGGACTGGAGGCTTTGTAGTATACAGTGATGCTTCGAAGAATGGTTTAGGATGTGTGTTAATGCAGAATGGCAAAGTAATAGCATATGCATCCAGACAGTTGAAGGAGTATGAGAAGAACTACCCTACTCACGACTTGGAGCTTGCAGCAGTAGTATTTGCGCTAAAAATTTGGAGACACTATCTATATGGAGAACGATGTGAGATCTACACAGATCACAAAAGTCTGAAGTACTTTTTCACACAGAAAGAGCTGAATATGAGACAAAGAAGATGGTTAGAACTCGTGAAAGATTATGACTGTGTTATCAACTATCATCCTGGTAAAGCAAATGTCGTAGCTGATGCCTTAAGCAGAAAATCGTCCCAAAGTACCACATTGATGGCTTTAATTCAGAAACCGGAGTTACTAGACTTGCAAAGAATGAATGTCGAGATTGTTCAATTGGGAATAGTAGAAGCAAGACTAGCAGCTCTAACCCTTCAGCCTACCCTACTTGATAGAATTAAGCAGGGACAGAATGCAGATGAATATTTAGCTAAAGTAAAGAAGGATGTCGCATCAGGGATGCCATTAGACTTTCAATTGTCAGAGAATGATATCTTAAGATTCAAAAACCGGTTATGTGTGCCAGATGTAGATAACATTCGTAGAGATATTATGGCAGAGGCGCATTCGACACCATATTCAGTACATCCAGGAGCTACCAAAATGTATCGAGATTTAAAAGTACAGTACTGGTGGCCAGGTATGAAGAAAGATGTTGCTCAGTATGTCGAACAGTGTTTGACCTGTCAGCAGGTAAAAGCAGAACATCAAAGACCGGCAGGAACCTTACAACCCTTACTGATTCCAGAATGGAAATGGGAGAACATTACAATGGATTTTATAGTGGGATTGCCGAAAACTGTAAAGAGTCACGATGCTATCTGGGTAATTGTGGACAGACTCACAAAATCTGCTCATTTTCTCCCAGTTTGTACTACTTACTCCATGGATCGTTATGCTCAGATATATATACAAGAAATAGTTAGACTTCATGGAGTGCCATTATCCATTGTTTCAGATAGAGACTCAAGATTCCTGTCTACCTTCTGGAAAAGTTTACACAAGGCACTGGGAACACAGTTGTCTTTTAGTACGGCATATCATCCACAAACTGACGGACAATCGGAAAGGACGATACAGACGTTAGAGGATATGCTTAGAGCTTGCGTGTTAGACTTCCAGGGTCAATGGAGCAAATTCCTACCTTTGATAGAATTTTCCTACAACAATAGTTATCAATCTACTATAGGAATGGCCCCTTATGAAGCACTATATGGTAGGAAGTGTCGATCTCCGATACATTGGGATGAAGTTGGCGAAAGAAGACTTCTAGATTCAAGTATAATACAAGAAATGACAGAAGCTGTGTCACAGATTCGAGAAAGGATGAAAACGGCTCAGAGTCGCCAGAAAAGCTATGCAGATAAAAGAAGAAGAGCACTTGAGTTTGCAGTAGGAGATCTAGTATTCTTGAAAGTTGCACCAATGAAGAGAGTAATGCGGTTTGGTAAGAAAGGAAAACTTAGTCCGAGATACATTGGTCCATTTCCTATTATCGAGAAGATTGGTGATGTTGCCTACAGACTCGATTTGCCAGCATCAATGTCTCAAATACATAATGTGTTCCATGTGTCAGTATTGAGGAAATATATTGCAAATCCATCTCATGTCCTGAACAGTGAACCCGTAGAACTACAAGCAGATTTAGGGTATAAGGAAATACCAGTACAGATTTTATTAAGAGAAGTAAAACGGCTGAGAAAGAAAGAAATCCCCTTAGTCAAAGTCCTATGGAGAAATCAATCAGTCGAAGAAGCCACTTGGGAAAGAGAGGATGAAATGAGAGCCAAATATCCTGAACTCTTCAAGTAAGTAAATTTCGGGGACGAAATTTTTATAAGGGGGGGAGGATGTAATACCCGTGCCTCTCACAACTCACTGGCAAATATAATTTTTGCATTTCATGCATTCCATATTTTATGTGCTATTTACGTGATAGTTTTATAGTAATTAATTTATTACATTTATTGCGTTATTTTATATTTTGCGACTAATTTGGACATGTTTACCTTGGTAGTCAAGAACCCCCTAGTCTAAAATAATGAAACATGCTACAGAATTTAAGACTATGCGTGACAAGTTTATAGTGTGGAGCCAAAAGCAAGGAGAATGAAGTGTTTCTCGCTGGAAAGTAATCTCGGCCGAGACGGGGAAGGATCTCGGCCGAGACGGGTGGTCGAGTCATCTCGGCCGAGACAGAGAAGTGATCTCGGCCGAGACGTGAAGGCAGGGAAAACGGGAAGTTTGCCCTGGAGACGCATCTCGGCCGAGACAGAGAGTGATCTCGGCCGAGACCCTTAGACCGACTTAGTCATCTCGGCCGAGACAGGGTCTAATCTCGGCCGAGATTCAAAGACCGACTTACTTTTCAGCTTTTGTGTCCAAGAAGCTATTAAAACAGTTTTCTTCTTTCATTTTGTAATTGTAACTCCAAGATTCATCTAAAGCAAAATATCTTGGCTTGGTATCGCCCCCAGACGTAGTTACGCTTCGTAACGAACTGGATTGATTACCATTGTGGAATAGGAAATTTCAAAAGCTACTCCGGAGGAGAGGTAAGTAGAAATCCATCGCCAACTACAATGCTTGAACATAGTATTTGTGTTTATTATTTGTGATAATTGATTGATGTATGTGTTGTTGTATGCATGTGTATAAAGTGTATTCTTCTGTTGCTAAAAAACAAATGGATGTGCATCAATCATGAGCATTAGCATCTACAAGGATTACATGTGTACATATAAGAAGTCAAAATAACGTAATTGCATAAATTGATAATGTTTTGGGGTTGGTCACCACTGGTACACTGAGAGTTATACATTGTATATGGTGTCTCTCGGGATGCTTCCGGTGACAGGCGTGCACGCGGAAGAGGTTCCCACTTCAGCACCTTCGTGATGAGGGGTACGGGAAGAGGTAGACTTCCCGGTGGACTGCGGGGGCAGGCAGGAGGTGGACCCCTGGTAGTCTCGGGAGGATAGCCGCTTGGTCGTACCAACCATCACTGATATCTCGGGTGGACTATAAGGGGGGAGGAGGGACCCTTGGTAGTCACGAGTAAGGCCAATAAGTGATATTCTGGTGAGGTTGTGCCAGTGAAGGGAGCCAATACTCACGAAAACGGTTTTCTTTTGAGTAGAGTTGAAAGAAATGGTTTTGTAAATTGCATCTCATCATTCACGCATTTGTCATGCATGATTTCTGCTTACTGAGCTTTAGCTCACGTAGTTCTTGCATTGTAGGTGAGTTTGACTACGTATGAGCTCGTGGACTAATCTGGCATGCTGTTAGAACTTCTGCAAGTCTTGAAGCCTCGTGTATATGAATGACGACCTGTGGGGCTAAACCTTGGACTCACTATGTTTTTGCTAGTGTTCTAATAATCTTTTTGGACATGTTCAAATTAAGAAACTTTAATATATATATTTTTGTAAATGTGGTGTTGAAGATGGAGTCATGCTACTATGCTTGACTTGGATCTATGTGAACACATGTTCATGAGATTTTAACATCGGGAAAGTATTTTAGATTATTAATTTTTAAAAAAAAATATACAGGCTTTGTAAGGCTAAAAATTGGTATAAAATAAGTTTTTTTACAAGGGTGGGTGTGACAGTTTTCTCCAAAATAGTTTTAATTTCGCAGTTGGATTTTTCCGCTTGACCACTCGTCTGGGGGTGATATGCTGTGGAACTTTGTGTATGACACAATATTTCCTTACTAAGACCTCAATTGTTCGATTGCAGAAGTGCGTCCCCCTATCCCTGATTATGGCTTTTGGAACTCAAAACCTAGAAAAAATGTTAGCCTTCACAAAATCTGCGACAACCTTAGAATCGTTAGTCCGGGTGGCTTTAGCCTCTACCCATTTGGAAACATAATCAACAGCTAGTAAGATTTATGTATTTCCAAAAGAAGACGGGAAGGGTCCCATAAAGTCCATGCCCCAAGTGTCAAATACCTCATAGATCATGATTGGGTTTTGGGGCATTTCATTCCTTTTGGAATTGTTCCCGGTTTGTTGACAGTTATCACAGGTTTTATAGAAAAGATATGCATCCCTAAATAGCGAAGGCTAATAAAATCCACTTTCCAAACCTTATGTGCAGTCCTCCTAGACCCAAAATGTCCCCCACATGCATATGTATGACATAAAGATAAAATGGAATGATGTTCTTCTTCGGGCACACATCGTCTAATTACTTGATCCGCACAATGTTTTCATAGATATGGATCATCCCAAACAAAATATTTAGCATCACTTTTAAGTCTTTTCTTGCCTTAGTATAGTCAACGCGCACATAACGAGCTGCAAGAAAATTAACTAAGTCAGCGTACCATAGTGCATTGGGAGTTGTTGTGGGGTAAGTGATATGTGTAACCTCAAGTAATTGCTCATTGGGAAATTCCTCTCGCAGTGGTTGTGCACTTTCTTGTAGGGATAAACGACTCAAGTGGTCAGCTACTAAGTCCTCAGCTCCTTTTTTGTCTCTTATCTCTATATCAAACTCTTACAGGAGGAGGATCCACCGTATCAGCCTCAGCTTTGCCTCCTTCTTTGATAGTAAATATCTAAGAGCTGCATGGTCAGAATAGACAATAATTTTAGTTCCCAATAAATACAAACGAAATTTCTCTAGAGCGAAAATAATCGCTAAAAGTTCTTTCTCCGTCGTAGTGTAGTTCTATTGGCCTGGGTTTAGTGTCCGGGAAGCGTAATAAATCACGTGTAACGCTTTCCCCGTCTTTTGTCCCAACATCGCACCTATCGCGTAGTCGCTCGCATCGCACATGATTTCAAAGGAAAGGTCCCAATTTGGCAGTTGAATGATGGGTGGTGTGCTGAGTGCTTCTTTCAATTGATTGAAGGCAGCCTTACAATCGTTAGTCATCTCGAACTCCACGTCTTTTTGTAACAGCTTGCACAAAGGTGTTGAGATCTTGGAAAAGTCCTTGATGAACCTCCTGTAAAAACCTGCGTGACCAAGAAAAGAGCGAATCTACCACACACTGGCGGGGTAAAGCAAGGAAGTAATAATATCAATCTTAGACTTATCAACTTCTATACCCCTAGATGAGACAATATGACCTAAAACTATCACTTGTTCGACCATAAAGTGATATTTCTCCCAATTTAAAACAAGGTTAGTTCGACACATCTTTTCAAAATAAGTACCAGATTTTCAAGACTTTTATCAAATGATTCCCTGTACACACTAAAGTCATCCATAAAAACTTCTATAATGTGACCCACATACTCAGAAAATATGCTTACCATACAATGTTGGAATGTCGTTGGGGCTTTGCACAACCCGAATGGCATTCTTCTCCAAGCGAATATCCCAAAGGGGCACGTGAAAGTGGTCTTTTCTTGGTCCTCTGGTGCGATGGCGATTTGGAAGTACCCTGGAAAACCATCTAGAAAACAATAAAATGAATGCCCTGCTAATCTCTCTAGCATTTGATCAATAAACAGTAAAGGAAAATGGTCCTTTCGAGTCATTGCATTCAACTTCGCTAGTCTATGCAGACTCACCACCCAGTTTGTTACCGAGTAGGGACCAACTCACCCACCTTGTTTTCTACGACTGTTACCCCTGATTTCTTCGGCATTACCTGTGTGGGGCTGATATACTTACTGTCGAGGATTGGAAAGATGATGCCAACATTTAATAGCTTGATTACCTCCTTCTTTACTACTTCCATCATTGGCGGGTTCAGTCGCCTTTGTGGTTCTCCAATCGGTTTGGAGTCTTCTTCAAGGAGTATCCAGTGCATACATAGTGAGGGGTTGATCCCATGGATGTTGGCTATTGTACATCCAATTGCTCTCTTATGTTCTTTTAGAAATTCTATCAGCGTTGCTTCTTGCTGTGGGGTCAACCTTGATGAAATGATTACAGGAAGTGTTTCACTCTTTCCCAAATAAGCGTATTTCAGATGCTCAAGCAAGGACTTGAGTTCCAATTTAGGTGCTTCAATTGTAGAGGGAAGAAGTTTTTGATCAGTTTCAGGGAGATCAATGAATTTCTACTCATACCTCGGTTTGGCGGTTTGTGGGGTTTGGAGAGCAGCCCAAGTTCAAAGTTATCCTTCTCCAAATTCTATGTGAGCACAATCTCCAAGGGTTCCCTGCATGTCAAAGTAAAAACTTCCTCTACGAGAGGGTCAATTACACTTATAGAAAAAAACATAATTCACATCCTTCGGGTGTCTCATAGCACCGTAAATATTAAACTTAACAAGTTGCCCATAAAATTCCATAGTTAAAGTACCCTCACTGACATCAATTTTTGTTTGGGCGGTGTTCAAGAATGGCCGCCCTAACAAAATTGGAGGAGATGTAGAATCTCCTTGCATGTCTAGAACATAAAAATCAGCCGGAAATACGAGCTCACCTACTTCAACTAAGACATCTTCAATCAAACCATCAGGATATGTGTTACTACGGTCTGCTAACTGTATTACTATTCTGGTTTCTTTTAGTGGTCCTAGGTTTAATGCATGCAATATTGCTCTTGGCATCACATTAATAGAAGCTCCTAGATCTAGCATGACACATTCAATGTTTGTGTTTCCTATTCTACATGGAATGACAAACATACCTGGGTCATTGCATTTAGGTGGAATCCTTTTTTGGAAGATTGTTGAGACGTTTTCCCCCATAAGGACCTTTTCATCCCCCTTTAGTTTACGCTTGTTGGTACAGAGCTCTTTTAAAAATTTAGCGTATCTTGGGATTTGCTTCATAGTATCGATCAAAGGAATGTTTATGTCAACCTTGCGGGAATATATCCACAATTTCTTTCTCCTTGTCTGCTCGTACTGTCCTGATCATGCGACTAGGGAAAGGAACTGGTTGAGACGGATGTGGAACAGAAACAACATTTTTCTGCAGAACAGGGGTCGCGTCCGCAGTGGAAGGCCGCGGTCGCGCCACTTGTACAGGGCTTTCGTCGCGGCTCAGTCTAGCACACTCTCCTCCGGATTTTCATTTTTACCATCTTCCAATGTTTGCCCGAGCTTCTTAAGCTCTCCAAGCTGAGTTCCACTTCTTAATGTGATGGCACTGACATTTCTTGGATTTATTTCCAGTTGTGCGGGCAATTTTCCACTCTGCATATTTTCCACAAGGCTTATAGCAGTTGTCATCTGGCTCATTTTCTTCTCAAGATTCTTAATGCTCGATGTTGCGTCTTTCTGAAATTGCATAGTATTTGTCGCTAGAGTCTTGACAATATCAGCCAAGGATGAGTCAGGTGCTTTTTGCCCGGCCGACTGCTTCTGGTAATACATACCTCTCGGTGGTGGAGGTCGATTTTGCCCACTCGGCTGAGATTGCTGATTACCATAACTGAAATTTGGTTGATCCCTCCATCCAGGGTTGTAGGACTAGGAATAAGGATCATACTTCCATCCTTGGAAATTTCCATCTCCGACGGCATTGGCATGTGCATCGAGCTCACGCCCCAGAACATCGCAGTTATCAGTCGTGTGGTCTATGGTATCCCATATTCGGCAAGGTCAGACAGATAAATTTCCTCCCATAACAGCTTTCTGATCCATTTTAGTGAGCTGGTCAATTTTTTAATCTATGTGGGGATCGGTTACCTCTCTCACTATCCGTGTGGATACATCCCTATTCCCAAACTGTTGTGTCTTAGAAGCCATTTTCGATGTAAGTGCTCTGGTTACTGTCAAAGTCTTATCACATAGGTCGCCCCCACTAGCGGAGTCTAACATATTCCTATTCGACTGAGTCAAACCTTCATAGAAATATTGGATAAGCAGCTGATCAATGATCTGATGTTGCGGGCATCTGGCAACAAGCTTTTCGAACATTCCCAATATTCATATAAGGTTTCTCCAGGCAGTTGCACCACTCCCCTGATTTCTTTCCGGATATTAGTGGCCTTGGATGCGAGAAAGTACTTTTCCAAGAATTGGGCCTCCATTTCCTCCCAAGTTTTTATAGATGCAGAGGGAATGTAATAGAGTTAATCCTTGGCCAAATCCTTTAGAGAAAAAGGAAATGCACGCAGCTTTATCTGTTCTTTTGTGACTTTGGTTGGCTTCATACTCGAACAGATAATATGGAACTCCTTCAAATGCTTGTGCGGGTCTTCTCCTGCTAACCCATGGAAGGAGGGCAACAGATGAATCAACCCTGAGTGGAGTTCGAAATTGGTGTCCTCTCCTAGGTCAGGGAAGGTGATGCAAAGAAGCGGGTGAGTGGCACCAGTGTTAGCCAATTGCTTTATAGTTCTTTCGGCTGCCATTAATTTTAACTCAAATTCAGAATCGGAAGGGTTCTCAGTTGCTAAAGGTAAAGCTTCGAATTTCTCTCGATTTTCTCTCGCTTGCCTTCTCAGAGTACGGTCTCTACGAGTTATCTCTGCGTAAAAAAGAAACTATTTATTTCCATGTGAAACGAGTGATCATTCACTGCTAAAAAGAGAGTAGCTTGGATGAATTTCAAGTTTATAGCAATTATATATGAAAGAGTAAAAATTACTAAACTAATTATAAGACTAATAAAACTAAACACTTACAAATCTTACACTGCTCCCCGGCAACGGCGCCAAAATTTGATCGCAATGTCGTGGTGCGGTAAAATTAGTTACCTAGCTACCCTTCTAGCTTGTAGTAATGATAAGTAGGGTCGATCCCACGGGAAGCAGGAAGACTTATAATGTTAATATAAAACCTAATACTAGCAATTTATGAATATTTATATATATATACATATATATATATATAAAAGTAATTGGGGGTTTGTAGTTTATTTTAATTAACTAACAAGCTAAACCAAAAATTAAACAATTACTTATGAGAATGTTCTACTTATGAATTAACGAATCCCAGCCCTTAATCTTATCTCCCCATAGTTTATACCACCCTGTGACAGATACAATTATTACCAAATTTTAACCTTAAAACTCCTACCTAGAGATTAGCAACAAGCTCTGCTAACCTCGTTATCCCTTATGTTTAACTAACCAAAACAAACTCTTTGGTTAGTCTATCCGGTTGAGTGATCTTAGAACAAGCTCTCTGGATCTCATAAAACGAACGCCTAGAGTACTAGGATATCAGAATAGACACGGTGTGGACCTCGTAACCTCAGACCCATTCAGACCGATCTATATACTACCCTAGTGATATCACTCAGTATTCGCTACTAAATGGCTATAGGTTCGTAACAGTTACAGATTATGATTATAACCTAGCGTTACTTATGCATATATAATTCTAGGTGATCAATCTAGCACAAAAACACATAAGCATTGAAAGATAATCAAATAGCATAATAACGTTTCAAGGTATTCAATTTTTTAACAGTCACTGTAAATATCACAAGATAATAAAACTAGGGTTCGACTCGACTAAGGACTGAAATAACCTACTAGCTGCTCATGGCGGTGACAAAAGATAAATTAAAATGAAAGTACATAATTGAAATAACTAAAAGGAATGAAAAACCCGAAGATTGTCGATCTATATTGCTCGTCTCCTTCAAAATCCTCTCAATGTTGCTCTCTCGTAAGGTAAAAAGTGTGTAATTTCCGAACATAAGGATCCCTTTATATAGAAGAGGTCAAGTTGGGTTGATTTTGGGCTCCAAATCGGAAGTCTTGTGGCCCAAGGATTCAGTGGCCGCCTTAATAGGCAGCGACTGCGGAGATAGGTCGCGCCCGCGCCCGCTTCTCATTAGGTAACACGCCGCAGCCGTGCTCATGTGCCGCGGCCGCGCCACTTCTACAGCATTTTGGCTTGTTTTACTTCAGTTTGGCCGCGGTCGCGGTGGTTTTTTTCCTTGTTTTCATGTGTTTTTCCTTCATTTGACTTCCTGGACTTCGTTCCTTCGTCGTACATCCGACCGAGTATAAATACTTGGCCTTAAATCGCCTATTTAGCTCTAAACGAAACTACAAGCGTCAAACGATTCAAGGATGTAAAAGCAAGGTAAACATGATCAATTGTACATGCAAACATTATTATTCAACACTTAAACAGATTTAAAATGCATAAATAAATGCGTGTACCCTTTAGCTACACATGCCTAGTATCAATTCTATGCAAATATCCATTGAATACATTGTAAAAAAATAAAAACTAGAATAGAAGTAAGTAAACCCAATTATCTCGGCTCGTTGATCTTCATCTTGTCACTCTCACTCTTCTACTCCGATGTAAACGTATGAGAAATTCTGATGTAATGTCATTCTCTCTAATAAACAAGCCTATCTTGCCATTTTATAGTCTTCGGAACAATCCTGGGAAGTTTTGGAGTTCAGTTCCTACTTGGAGCAGGAAAGTCTTAAAAAATGGAGATTTGGACGCGGCCGCTTTGCGTGTTAGACGCGGTCGCATTGGGTTGCGCTTGAAAAAATCATCACAATGAAAGCATTTGATGCAGCCGCTTTGCATGTTAGATGCGGCCGAGTTGCACCATCAGTGTCAATTTTCATTGCACGCTATTTTCGTCGCGGCCGCATCGCTTCATGGGCGCGGTCGCACCAGTTCTACTCCGAGTTGGTTTCTAGATCGGCTCGGACCGGTCTAAGCCGGTCTAGGCTGGTTTTTGCCAGTTTTGTCTTCCCTTCGACTTGTTCTTTCGTCCGTTAGTTGTAAAGTACAAATTTTAACCCTGAAATTGCTCAAAATATCTTAAAGACGAGTTAAACACGTTAAATGGTCCAAATTACATAAATCCATACAACTATTGACCAAATATGCATGTAAATGTTATAAAATACTATCCTAAATCGACCTAAATTAATGCATAATTAACGTGTATCAAAACCCCCCAAACTTAAACTTTTGTTAGTCCCGAACAACAAAACAAAAGACAAGAAATACAAGTGATTATGCAATGGTTTAGGGCGATTGGATGATCATTCAGTTTTAGACTGATTCTTCTTAAAACAACTAGGCAACATAATTTACTTGAGCATATGTGATAACGTGAAAATTAATCAATCTCGTGACTTTGAACTTTTGAATTATTCAATCCTCACCGGTTAAGTACTTCGCTCATCTCTCAAGTGTTTAGGCTAATATAATTTCCGCTCATATTAAATTTCATGCAAACCCTACCATATGCTTGCCAATCGTCTAAACTAGACCTCGTACTAGATGTGTGTGAAAAAGGATCAAAAAGGTCTTTCCATTGGTTGTAATGTTGGCTTAAAGTAAGGTGGGATATATTTGGATAAAAGTGACTACTTTTGGACTAATCAAATTACTCCTAACCCGACTGCTCCTAAATAACATCACTCAATCTCACTCTTCAATTCTCAGCAAACCATCCCAAAAGAAATGACTTCTTCACCTTCGCTAAACCTTATAACTTAAGTGCTTTTCAGATTTCAATCAACTATAAGGGTACCACATTTTTTGGACTACCCGACTTTTCTATTTAATTTCCTAGCCTCTCCTCAAAGATATTAAACAGCTTACAAACTACAGCTTCTTTCTTTTCTTTTTCCAATTTTTTTCGGGTTTATCTCTTCTTACTGACTCTAAAACAAGAAACAATTAAACTCTAGACTCCTACGACCCAACATAGCAACTAAATACTAAACTGGGTTCACAGACCCAACAACACCAAAAAGATAAATAAATGGGCACACAGACCCAGTACTCCAAATCAAAGCAAGTAAAGTAAGCAAATGGGCACATAGACCCGAAAATTATCCCAACATAACGAAACAATAAGATATATCACATCAAACGATCGAACATGAAACAACAAAAGAATCAGCAACAAAAATCTAATGTAGCGGCCAAGACGTCCCCCCTCCCCCAAACTTGGCTGAAAACCAATATTTGGAGGAAAAGAGTGATACTCCTTGGTGCGAACTTACAAATCACTGTGGTGGCGGAGGTGGTAGGAACCCATGCTGGCTCCAAAACTGAGCCAAGGCCTCCCACTGGATCATCTGTTGCTGTCTCCAAACTTGTTCTTCATTACTCCTTTCAAGGAGTGTGTTCAAGATTCCTCGTTAGTCATGTAACTCCGTATGGGTCGTTTGAAGAGGCCCCCGAACTTCCATTCGCTGTCTATCCATTGAGGTGCGAATTGATTGCAACGACTCATTGCAAATATGGATGTCATCTCGGAGGAATGTGATGATTCCTTCCATGTCCTCATTGTGTGATCTCGGGCCCCGGCTACTACCTTCGGCTATTTGCCCAGATTGGAAAACTTTAGAATTCGGCGATTGGGATAGCTCAAGATGCTCTTCAGTGGATAATGAAAGATTGGTTGTATCAGTGAAATCTCTCACGGTTATCCCGAGCTCGAAAGGAAGGCGCAGGTAAGGTCTAACCTTTTGGTAAACATAAGGAACCATCCATTTTCTCCTAGGACCACGACTTGCATGCTCTCAAGTAAGTCCCATGTGAACTGGACCTCGCCCTTTACCGCCACCATGTCAGCTAAGCTTATATCATCAAATGAAGCTGCTATCGGAGTAAGCTATCCTTCTATTTCCGGATGACATTCGCGAAGTGCTCCATCAGAATCTTGGCATAGTCGACTTTGTACCCATGTAGTATGTTCCAGAGCATTTGTAATTCAGTCTGCCTCATAGGCCCTGTTTCACGTCGTTCAAATAAGGTCTGAGCTAGCATTTTATGTATGTATCGGATTACGGGATTTTGAATCCACGAAGCTTTAGTTGTATTCAACACATACTGTTGTGCTGCCACAAGGGGTGGAGCAGCTGTCAACAAACCCCAGAATGCTTGGGGATCGAACAACTCTGGTGGCTCCTCACTAGAAGCTTTTGGAAAGTCATATATCCGGTCTAACTGGCTATAAGTCAAGGATCGAGGTTTGTGCATGAGCTGGAAGGTAATGCTATCCGGTCGGCGTGATTCCAAGGAGCTGGCCACTGTGATGGCAAACATACTCAAGAACTCGAGGGTGATCCTCTTGTAAGTCTGTTGGACACTCATGAACCGGAGTAACCCAACCTGAGTCAATAAAGTGGACATTGTCATGGATGCCCATTGCCCGAGTCAAGTCATCACTGCTGAATTGGGTTCGTAAAATCGGGCGATGACGTAGCTCATCGAACCGAGCTTTGTGTTCGGGCCTTGCCAAGGAAAATCCGTATAGAGCTTGGCTGTCATTTGGATTTATTTCTGGAGTGTCTTCTACCATCACTTGTTTACCCTTGCTTCGAGTGGAACTGCCCTTTCTTGGTGTCATTTTAGTGAACCAGAGAATTTTAATCGGAATTGAAGATGTGCCCTAGATTTGCCCAAATTGGTTTGTAGAACCCAAATTGATTGACTTTTCATGTTTTTAAACTAAACAGTTGCAATGCGGCCGCGCGAGATGTATAACACGGCCGCGTTAGTTTGTGCTCGATTTTGAGTCTTTGGAGCAGCTTTTGGCGTGGCCGCGCGAAGGGAATGGCGCGGTCACGTTGGCCTCACAGTATCGAATCCTTATACCGAAGAGGCCGCCTTAGATGCGTGAAGTGGCCGCTTTGGTTTGAGCTGAAATGTGAGTTTTCAGAACAACTTTTGACGCGGCCGAGCGAAGTGTTTGGCATGGTCGCGTTGGTCCCACAGTGCTGAAACGTGTTCGATTCGGTTTTTAACGCAGCCGCGTTGGATATGTGAAGCTGCCGTATTGCAAGCACAGATTATTTTCTTTGTTTCACATTTTTTTACGTGGCCGCGAAAGGTGGTCCTCGCGGTTGCGTTCACTCTGCTCTTCACCAACTCGATTTTCTTCGTCTTTCGACCCCTGTTTCTTGCAATGCCCGTGCATGTTGGTTCCTAAAACATTAAATACACTAAAAACATATGTAAAAACATAAACTTAATAATAGTAATAAACACAATTAAAATTCAAAAAAACAACATTAAACATCGGGTTGACTCCCGACAAGTGCTTCGTTTAACGTCTCAAGCTGGACGACCTATTTGGCTTAATTGAGTTCTTTCAACTGCACTTCATGAACGGTCTGAAGTTGGTCTGACTTGTAGTATTTCTTAATCCGTTGTCCATTGATGAGAAATGTGATCCCATCTTGGTTTAGCAGTTCTACTACGTTGGATGTTTTACGGTCTTTATAGTGAATGGGCACGACCATTTTGACTTCAGTTTTCCCGGAAATAGTCTCAGTCGAGAGTTGAACAATAAGACTTGTTCACCGGCTTCAAAAGTTCGATTCTTTATCATACTGTCATGAAACCGTTTGACGCGCTCTTTATACAAACTGGAATTCTTGAAAGCTTGATTTCTGAACTCCTCCAATTCGTTGAGCTTAAGAATTCGCTCTTTCCCAGCAGCCTCAAAGTCGAAATTCAACTTCTTGACCGCCCAATAAGCCCGATGCTCTAATTCCACTAGTAGATGACATGCTTTCCCAAAAACTAGCTGATACGGCGAAAGTCCCAAAGGAGTCTTATATGTCGTCATATACGCCCATAGTGTGTCATCTAACTTCATCGACCAATCCTTCATATTCCCATTCACTGATTTCTCAAGGATTTGCTTGATATCTCGATTGGCGAGCTCCACTTGACCATTGGCTTGAGGATAATATGAAGTTGTAACTCGGTGCTTCACCCTATACTACCCCCATCGCTTATGAAAGCTCTTGGAGTATCATACCTTGTAAGAATATTCTTTTGAAGGAATTCCAGCACCACCTTGGCATCGTTTGTTTGGGTCAGAACAACTTTCACCCATCTTGACATATATTCTACAACTACCAAGATATATTGGAACCTATTCGAAGATGGAAAGGGTCCCATGAAGTCTATACCCCGCACGTCAAACAGCGCAACTTCAATGATCGTGGTGAGGGGCATCTCGTGCTTTCATGATATTCTTCCCGTTCTTTGGCATCGGTCACACTGCAAAATGAAATCATGACAATCTTTGTAGATTGTCAGCTAATAAAATCTGCTTTGGAGTACCTTGGCGGCTGTTCTTGCTGATGCAAAATGTCCCTCACTTGGGGAAGAGTGACACTGTGTGATTTTGTCCCTTACTTCAGTATAAGGGACACACCTTCGGATTATAGTGTCTGCACATCTTCTGTAGAGGTAGGGACCATCCCATATGTAAAACTTGGCATCATGAAAAAACTTCCTCTTCTTATGAGGTGATAGGTCCGGTGAAATGCCACTCACTATGTAATTTGCTATGTCGCTATACCACGGGGCATTTTCTACAACCAACACATGCTCATCTGGGAATATGTCATTTATGGCTTTCTGTTGTCCCTTTGCATATGCTTCATTCTCAATTCTTGACAAATGGTCAGCAACTACATTCTCACATCCCCTTCTATCTTGGATCCAAGTCAAACTCTTGCAACAACAATATCCATCTTATCAATCTTGGCTTTGAATCCTGCTTAGCAAACAAATACTTAAGAGCTGCATGGTCAGTATAAACTGTTGTCTTTGCCTATATTAGATATGATCAAAATTTATCATATGCATAAACAACAGCTAATAATTCCTTTTCTGTGGTCATGTAATTCGTTTGGGCTAAGTCAAGGGTTTTGCTCGCATAGTAGATGACTTGAAAAAGCTTTTCTTTATTTTGGCCCAGAACCGCTCCACAATCATATCACTCGCATCACACATTATCTCAAAGGGTTGAGACCAATCCGGTGTGATTAGTACTGGAGCGGTGATCAATGCTTTCTTCAATGTTTCGAATGCTTGTATACACAAATCATCGAAGACAAAAGCAGTATCTTTTTCTAGTAAACAAGATAAAGGTTTAGAAATTTTTTTAAAATCTTTAATGAACCTTCTATAAAATTCCGTGTATCCTAGAAAACTTCTAACTCCTTTTCATTCTTAGGAGGTGGTAATCTCTCTATGGTCACTACCTTAGCTCTATCAACTTATAGCCATGTAGACGAGATCTTATGACCAAGGGCTATACCATCCCTAACCATGAAGTGACATTTCTCCCAATTTAGGACTTGATTGGAGTCTTCACACCTTTTCAACACTTGAGCTAAGTTATCTAAGCAGTGATCAAAAGATTACCCAAAAATAGAAAAGTCGTCCATAAACACCTCAATTATGTTCTCTATCAAGGCCCCAAATATTGCCATCATGCAATGCGAAAAAGTAGCAGAAGCATTACAAAGCCCGAACGGCATTCTACGAAACGCAAACATACCATAAGGACACACAGAAGTTGTCTTCTCTTAATCCTCCGGGGCAATCATAATCTGATTGTAACCCAAATAACCATCAAGAAAGTAGTAATATTCATACCCCCAGCTAACCTATCAAGCATTTTATCTAAGAATAGGAGAGGAAAATGATCTTACGGGTAGCTGCATTAAATTTTCTATAATCTATGCAACTCGCCAACTCGTGATCAACCTAGTAGAAATAACCTCATTTAAATCACCTTTTACTATTGTCATTCCCCCCCCCCCCCCCCCTTTCTTAGGCTCTACTTGGGTTGGACTTACCCATTTACTATCCGAAATTAGAAAGACTTTTCTTACATCTAACCATTTAAGGACCTCTTTCTGAACTACCTCTTGCATCATGGGATTAAGTCTACGTTGATTCTGAACTGCGGGTTTATACTCATCCTCCATTAATATCTTATGCATGTATATCATGGGGCTAATCCCCTTCAGATCAGCAATTGACAAACCTATCGCAGTTTTTTTTTTCAAAACTTGCAGCAGTTTTTCAGTTTCAAACCCAGTTAAAGAGGAAGAAATTATTACCGGATATCTTTGTTCACTATCAAGAAATTCATACCGTAGATGATCTGGTAATGGTTTAAGGTCTGGGCATCCTTCGCCCCCTTTTGGTACTTCATCCACAACTTTTTTACTTATGTCATCTTGAATTGAGCTTCCATTAGGAGCTTCTTGCAAAGCATTAAGAGCACTAACACTTCTACAAAATCAAGGTTAGTAGATTCATGATGATCAATACGAAAGACAAAATCGGTAAGACAAGTTTTAAGGAAATCGCAATCATTCGCTGAGATCAATTTCTTATATAACATGGCATCTAACGATTGTATAGAGCTACATGTTTCTAATTGATTCACTTCCTCACTATCATGTTGCTGAAGGGCTTTATATATGGAAAAGGTAACCTTCTCTTCATCTACCCTTAAAGTTAATTTCCCCTTTTGAATGTCTATTAATGTTTTACCATTGCTAGAAACGGGCAACCTAAGATCAATGGGACTTCCTTGTCTTCTATCATATCTAGGACTAAAAAATTAGCATGAATGATAAATTTACCAACTTTTAATAGAACATCCTCTACAATACCCCTTGGCCAACTCGTGGAACGATCTTCCATTTGTAGGGCAATTGTAGTGGGTTTCATTGTGCCTATGCCTAATTTTTCAAAGATAGATAATGGCATTAAGTTGATACTAGATCTTAGATCACACAGTACTTTATCAAAAGTTACTTTACCTATTCTGCATTCAAGAGTGAAACTACCTGGATCTTTGCGCTTTGATGGTAGCTTCCTTTGGATGACTGCACTGCACTCTTCAGTCAGGTTCACTGTCTCGTATTACCCACTTTCTCTTCTTTGCAATCACCTCCTTTAAGAACTTCGCATAGTTAGGCATATGTTGTAGTGCCTCAACAAAAGGTATATTAATCTAAATATTCTTCAGTACCTCCAAGAACTTTGCGAATTGCTCATTTATTTACTTCTTTCTTAGGACTTGTGGAAACGGAACAGGAGGGGCATATGCTGGTATATCGGCTTTGATTTCTTGCCCCTCACTTGGTTTCAAGGCATCTTTTTTCTTCCTTGCCTTTTCTTGAGTTCCTTTTCCTTCTTCCAACTGCTCTTTCTCCACTACCTTTTCTTCGTCAACTAGCAGTTTTGGTCCTTCATACTCAGTAACATTTCTCAGCTGAATGGATCGGCACTGCTCTCTCGGATTCACCACCGTATCACTCAGGAACTGCCCCTGCTTATGTGGGGCTCCAACAATCTTTATTAGCTGACTCATATCGGTATTCATTTCAGTTATGTTGTTCTCGAGTCGCTTTATGTCTGCTCCATGTCCAGTCATGTTCTTATTTAGCTCAATAAATTTGTCATCCATCTTTCTTTCCAATTGAGCTAACTCATCATCATATTTGGTGAACTGAGACTGCACGACCTCCTCTTGTGTTGGCTTCTTACCATCATGAATCATATCATTCGTGACAGTAAAGTCGGGTGGCAGATTAACTGGATTCTTCGTGTTGCCATAAGAGAAGTTTTGATGATTCCGATTAGGAGGGTATTGATTGTACCTTGGCTGATTATTTTGGAAGTTGCTGAAGTTCCTTTGATTTACAAAATTCACATCTTCAATCTCCTCCTGGCCCTCTATCTGCTGCGATAAAGTGTCATTATGCTAACGTCAAACTAGTTAGCAAACTTACTTAGCTCGTCAAAGCTGTCAACTAAGATGTAAGATTTTCAATCGGCTCATTCTTGACAGGCTCTGCTTCCTTGACACTAGCCACTCTTCTCGACTGATTTCTCTCATTAGGCCACTGATAGCTTGTTCTGGCCATTGCATCTAAAATCGAGAATGTATTTTTTACGGTCTTCTCTATTAGACTTCCACCTGCGGCTACATCTACATGATCTCGTGCCAGAGCAAGCAACCCATTATGGAATTTGCAAACTTGTTGCTTCTTTGAGAATCCATGTTAAAGACAACTCCGGATAAGATCCTGGAATCGTTCCCAAGCCTCACCGAATGCCTCTTGATCCATCTGCATGAACTGATTCATTTTGTTCTGTAGATCTAGCATCTTGCTCGGTGGAAAGTACTTCAGAAGGAATCTCGTGCTCAGGTCCTCCCACTCTGTGACGTTATCAAATGAATTATACCACTGTAATGCCCTATCTTTTAGTGAGAATTGGAACAACCTCATCTTGACTTGTTCATTTGGCACATGATTAATCTTTATAGTCTCTGCCAACCTACGAAATTTATTCAGGTGCATGTTCGGATCGTCCAGAGCACTACCACCAAATTGGTTCTACTGCACTATATTTATTAATGTTGGCCTCAACTTAAAACTGTTAGAAATCAATGGTGGGAGTTGTATTCCTCCGAACTGCTGATTCGGCGTAGGATGAAGACAATCACTTATAGGAGTGATATCCTCGTCTGCATCATCTTGTGCAATATGAATTCATCTTTGCTGTTGTGGTGGTTGCTACTGTTGCAAATTGGTAACTCGATCATCCAGACTAGTGAGAGCCCCTAATATGCGATACAGCACATCCTCTTGATTTTGGTTTGCTGGAGCGTGTTCCATCTCGAAAGTAGGATTTCTTCTCGTTCAGTATCTACAGGCAGTTGCTTCAATTTCAGGATCTAGAGGGACAAGATGTTCTTTCCCTTTTGATCTAGTTTGCATGCAAAACCTGAAAACACCACCGACACGAAATACCACGTAATACTAAAATAATATAAACAAATAAAAACGAAATTTAAATCACCAAATTGAAATTACATAAAAGTAAAATCTAGTCTAGTATCCTCCTATTACTTAGGATAAAAACTAAGACGATATACCTATCCCCCGGGACAAAAACTTAACAAGCCTAATTTCTAACCCTAAAATACCGCAAGTATACGGGTGTAGATGTTTATAGAGAAAGTCAAGGTCGATCCTCAGAGAACAGGTTAACGTAGTTCGATACCCTAATTGTCTAGGATTATTCTAACTAGACACTCGAATTGTGTAAGAATGATTTTTTAATAAATTAAATTACTTAAGCCAATTAACTTACTTAACAAACGAGGAAATTCCAATTAATGAGAATGTATCCTAGGGCATCGATTTCATGAATTACTCCAATAATGATTAAGTTTAACTTATAGACTTTTAAACCAATTTTAGTATCTATTAGACGGCACTTAAATAACTTAACCCTTCTCTCGAAGTGACTACGTCGTGGATTGATTAGAACAACTATTCTCTCGAGTCAATTAATCCTAACAACTCCCAAAAGACCATTAACCCTTGCATACGCAGTCATAGACAACTACGCTATATGTTGTACGTCTATTAACAACTCCCTCCTCTCGAAGCGGAATTGCTAAACGGAAAACTAAGCTTAAGTGATCAATTTATGCTCAGTTATGGAATAAAACAAACATATAGATAGATAACTAAAATAGGAGTCTATAAATCAAAACTTAAATCAAAATTATCATAAATCACTACTTTCTCCCCAAGACACGAGTAGTTTAGCTACTCATGCCTAGTATCAATTATATACAAATACCCATTGATCTTCGTCTTCTCGCTCTCACTCTTCTACTCCGATGTAAAAGTATGATAAATTCTGATGTAATGTCATTCTCTCTGAAAAATGAGCCTCTCTTGCCCTTTTATAGACTTCGAAACAATCCTGGGGAGTTTTGGAGTCCAATTCTTACTTGGAGCAGGAAAGTCTTCAAATACGGACATTTGGACGTGGCCGCTTTGTGTGTTGGATGCGGTCACGTTAGGTTGCACTTGGAAAAATCATCACAATGAAAGCTTTTGGCACGGCCACTTTGCAAGTTGGGCGCGGCCGCGTTGCATCATTAGTGTCGATTTTCATTGCACGTTATTTTCGTCGCGGCCGCGTTGCTTCATGGACGCGGTCGCGTCGATTCTCCTCCGGATTGGTTTTCAGATCGGTTCGGACCGGTCTAAGCCGGTCTAGGCCGGTTTTGGCTGGTTTCGATCGGTTTTTGCCAGTTTTACCTTTCCTTCGACTTGTTATTTCGTCCATTGGTCGTAAAGTACGACTTTTAACCCTATCTTAAAGATAAGTCATACACGTTAAATGGTCTAAATTACATTAATTCATAAAACTCTTGACCAAATATGCATGTAAATATTATAAAATACTATCCTAAATCGACCTAAATACATGCATAATTTACGTGTATCACTACCCCAACCACTTCTCCAGCCAACAGTGCCACAACCATCCCCAACCACCCCCAACCCCAACCAAACATCACCTTATTGTAAAAGAAAAAAGAAGAAAGAGTTGTATATTGCCAATAAAATAATAATTATTATGAATTATAATTATAAATATAATAATACCTAATCATGTTGTTGTATATCTATTCGATTCCAAATCCAAATCATCTCGAAAGATTTCATTTTTTATATAATATACTAGCATTGAGCACATGTGTTGCATGTGGCTTAAGCATGAAATTCATTTGTTTGTTAAATGTCGTAAGATAATATGTGAAGAAAGATCATGACTATGTAAGTTTAAGTTTTTTTTCAAAAAGGACTAAAAAATAAAAAAGATGTAAAACATAAAGTGGTGAAAATAAATAATAAATACAAAAGATAATTTTATAGTTGGAGTACTTATGTGTATCATTTTCAAAATTGTTGTTTCATTGGGTTTTAAAAAAAAAAAAAAATCTGGTGAAACTTCTTGTTTTATAGAAATGTATTACGTAGTAAAGTTGTTTGTAGATCAGTTGTTTATAGAATGGTATTGTAGTGATATATTATGTAGTTGTTTATAGATTTGTTCTATGATCACTCGAAAGATTTCATTTTTTATATAATATACTAGCATTGAGCACATGTGTTGCATGTGGCTTAAGCATGAAATTCATTTGTTTGTTAAATGTCGTAAGATAATATGTGAAGAAAGATCATGACTATGTAAGTTTAAGTTTTTTTTCAAAAAGGACTAAAAAATAAAAAAGATGTAAAACATAAAGTGGTGAAAATAAATAATAAATACAAAAGATAATTTTATAGTTGGAGTACTTATGTGTATCATTTTCAAAATTGTTGTTTCATTGGGTTTTAAAAAAAAAAAAATCTGGTGAAACTTCTTGTTTTATAGAAATGTATTACGTAGTAAAGTTGTTTGTAGATCAGTTGTTTATAGAATGGTATTGTAGTGACATATTATGTAGTTGTTTATAGATTTGTTCTATGATCATTGTGTTTGACCTACATATATTTTTTTTAATGCGTCAGAAAAATAATTTTCCATCATCTTACATGGGTCTTCTAATTTATTGCTTACCATCGGTGCTCCAACTGTTTAAAATTTGGGTTTATTTGTAAGATGCTTGCTGTTGTAGTTTGTAACTTTAATTCAGCTGTTAAGATAATAGAGTGTTAGCTAGTTATTTTAATATATAAGTTAAAACTATTTATTTTTGTTTCTAAATCTTACTCAAGTACCTAGATGTCGTAAACATTCTTGACTACGATTATTGCATTGCGTTTTGCGCTTTTCTACACTTCCCATAAAAGAATTACGCTTATTTTCTTGTTTGATAACATGCAAAACATTTATGTATGCATATATTATTATATTTGTTCAAGAATTTTGCTAGATAAGGATGACGAAGATTACTTGAAAAGAGTTTCGACGAAGATTTTACTTACTATGTGTTCATGATGATTATTTCCCTCACGGTTAATTCTTGTCCCTTATTATTTTTTAATGTTTCTTTATCCACATTTGCAATCATTCCACGAATATCTGGTACATTTAAAATATATGCTTGTTATTTTTTGTCAAATTAAGACGTATTTATATAGAGACTTTGGTTTCAGCATTTTACCGAATCCTTTTTTTATCACCAAGCTTGGCCTCGAGGTAAAAAAAAAAAAAAAAGAAGATTTTAGCACCTTCTTTTGTCATCAAGAATAAGCTCAAATAGTGCCTTTCACCTTCAGATGAATTTTGAGCACGTATACGTCCAATCACTTCTCCTTTGTTCCTTTGTTTCAAACACTTGTTTTTTTTTTTTGTCCCAAACATGCTCTGGGAATTCCTTGTTGCAATATTTCTTTTGCATATCACACATAGAAAAGAACTTCGTGAACATTGTTTATAAATAATAATGAATATCTACTAATTTCTGCAAATTTTGATTCTTCCAATAGGTGATATATTGCTAGTTAGGTAGATGAAGCTGCAACGTTACAACTGCTGGATATATTTCATTTAAATTAAATTAAAAAATTCTTGACGTAGCTTCTTGAGCAGAAACCCACCGTGCATCTGGATATTGTTTAATTTTGTCAATGGTTGTATTGTCATCATTTTGTGCCACATTAACTGCCACTTTATTATGACCTTTATATATGTACTTGTACAAATACTTCACAACTTTTGCTCCAGAACATATTTCTACATTGATATGACTATTATATCTAGACAATAAATATGGGTTGTATGGAACTACCCACTGTTTATCTAATTATGCATTGCGAAATTGAACTAACGGTCCATTTTATCTTCTTATGTAAGTCGAATAATCATATTTTCCTTGTATTGTTATTTCACAATACGATCTTGGGTGGTGACATTTGCACTTATCTTTAACCATGGATGAATTTTTTAGATTTTTTCTTCCACATGGTCCGTGTATCATACATTTCTTTACCAACTCATATAGTTCAGGATACTTTTCTAGATGAGGCATTTCCGCACAAATATACTTATCATACTAATTGACATTATTTATCTTATACTTCGACTTTTAAATAATAAGCATTTGGCAATCCCTTGTTCTTTTTTTTTAAATTTAACAACGTGAACATGTGGTACTATTTTTCCACATATCTCTTTTTTTAATAGTTCATCTTTCAAATCATGCAATTTGTCCAAGAAACTCTTAAAATTAAATCTAGATGATCTCGTGGTAGCTGGTCATCATATAAATTTTCTTGAATTTCCTTCCAATCATGATTGCAAGTCATTGTGATAAACATACCTGTTTTTCCAAATCTATGAACTAATGTCAATGCGTCTAAATATCTGGCCCGCATGCCTCTTGGACCACATATAAATGATTGTAGAAGAATGATTCTCTTTCTAACATCACTGCCTCTAGTTTCTTTTTTGAAGACAATGTATATTGTTGCAACAATCGTCCGGCTAATAAAGGCATGGATCGCCTTTGATTTGGAATATAAAACTCTAACAACTATATTCTTTACCGGAGACTTTCTTATCACTTCCTTTATCAACAACTATTTTAAAAAATAATAACGATAAAATTAAAAGATAAGTAATATAGAAAATAGACTTAACATAAATAACATTATATAGTTAATTTTGTAATTAATATTGATATAGAAATTACTTGTTATTTACATAATAACCTTTTGATATGAATATATTTACCTTCTTACTCTTGAGATATAATATCATCTGGAGTAGAGAATGACATGATTCAAGAAGTGTCATCTACATTTGTTGGATTATCTGTCGTACATGATAAGTATAAGGAAATGTCAGTGTTGTGTTGAATAATTTTATAAGGTGAAAACTGAATAATTTATTCGATGTAGTAGTATATTCATTCGATTATTTTTTTCAAATGTAACGCGTAGCTTGGTGCAAAACAAAGAGAATTGTTAGAGATAAAGTTTAAATTTGAATACTATAAATTTATATTAAAATATGTACCTTTGTCTCTTTTTATGATAATTTCTTTACCATTACTCTTTCAAATACTTTGATGCCAACCAGTCTCGCCTCTTGCAAAAAGCAATGGATATTGCAATGAGTCATAACATCCATAATAAAGCGTGTTGTTTCCCCGAATGAGCATCAACTCTTATGTCTCGAGAAAATGGTATATTACCATTGTTACCCTTCATCCATATAGCTGCAGCTTGATATGATGTTGGAGAATTTATCGACTTGTTGATCCAAGCTCCCATCTTTTGAAATATGACGTTCAACATCTTCTAAAGAAGAATACTCCTTTAATCTTCAAAAGTCTCTAGCACATGGATTTTTCTCCAAAATATTGATTAGTTTCTGGAAAATAACTTATAAAACGTGCAAGTTTTGTCTCATACTATTCTCAACTTCATTCTGAGTTTTCACAAAATACAATTGGAACGAAGAATGAATATCGTCAGTCTTTAATGCTGGAAGATTGTGATACACCATTCCTTGTACACGAAAAGTAAAAATGTCTTTTCTTGCAGAGGCTAGCTTCTTATCCAATTTGACACCAAATGAAGTAAAAGAAAATATAGAATTATATGAACGGATGTTTAATCAAAACTTAATAGCCTCTTCTATGTTAGAGGTTAATAAATTATATAATTCATCTGGTACTTCAACATGAGCAATTTTCGCTTTTCCATTATCACAACAAAAAGTCGGAGATTCGCTTAAATCTTCTAGAACCGCAATGAATGTAGCCAGGTACTTTATTCAATTCTTATAGCTTGTACATTATTGGTTTATCGAATATTGATCCTATATAAAATATGACAAAATTATAATAGGATTTTCCAGGTAACTAAACTACTTCAATTTATAAAATCTAAATTACTCACAAAACGACTCAGATGGATTCACTAATGCTCTTGTATTATTTGTATGCTGCTACTTTTTTTGTCCTTCAAAATATTATTTTTGTATTGATTTTTCTCTGCGAAATTCAAATTTGCATATTTCCACTTTTGGACATCAAACTTCCTTCGCCTTTTTTATTCTTCAACTATGGACAATTTGATTATGTAATAATTGTGGAATCTAAATTTGGTATTGTAAAATTTACTTTAAATTAAGATTATCTGAAGTCCGTTGCACAATTGTTGATTGATATACCATCTGGAATAAAAAAATCAATACAATTAGTAACAAAAAGAAAAAAATATAAAACATATATCTAAGAGGACATCACAGTAATTTATTAGTTAGTGTAGTGACGCAACCCTCTTTTCATTGAAAAACAACACAATATATAAGTCCACATTCTAGAATTTAATCATAAAAAAATGAACTTGTATCGAATTGAGCGGAAAAATAGAAACATTACCATATTTTCTATATTCTATGCTGATTTCTTCAACTTTGATTCTCTACTAGTTTCTTCGACTTTGGATTATGCTTTTCTACATTCTCTACTATTTCTCTAACTTTGGATTTCTGTTAAATTTTCCAACTTCGGATCATGCAAGCTTGTATCAGTGGTTGTTAGGCTAAGTGTATTAAATAGGCTTATAAATTAGGTAGTTTAATTTGGATAAGTGGATTTCTGTATGATATTAAACAGGGTTAGAAATTAGATAGTTTAGATTGTTGGGTTTATGTTGGATAAATGATATTTAATGATAATTTTATTATTTAATGAAAAGATAAAAGTTCATTTTATTTTGTTAAGCTCCTATTTGTTTGATTATTCTGGGTTTATTTGGTTTTGAATTCATATCAAGAAGCTAGCTGCCTACTTTTTATGTGTGCCTGTGTGTTTTCCTCAAAGATTCAGTTTTAGTAAGGTAATGTTTAACTTTGTAATTAGAGGTGTAAATGAGATATTAACATTTTTTTGTAAAGCAAATATTAGTTTTGGAAATCACCTAAATTTGTTGTACGACAAGCTACACATGTGTGTGTGTGTGCTTATGTCTTCGTACTTATATAAGATTCAGTTTTGATAAGAACGTAGTTGTTATCGAGATTCTTCTATGTTAATGTTTGTGTAAGATAAGATTTATCACAATGAATTTGCTCACTATTTCTTTTTCTTTTTTTTCCACTCAAATATTTTAGGCTTTTCACTTTCTAATATGAACTAAAATAAATAAATAGTGTTAGGAATTTTATTTTTTTTATCTATATAACTTTTCTTCTTCTTATTATATTAAAATAATTTTAATATATAATCACATTATATGCAAGCATAAGAGCCTATATTATTTTTACTTGTTAATGGTCAATTAAATAAACTTATCATGTAAAAATAAAAATTGTAGTACAATTTAATTATGAATAGTAAAATCGTATGTATTATAAAAGTTTTAAGGTTATGCCATAAAATTTATCTTTATTTTTCAAAAATAATTAACAGTGTGAAAACTAAAAATGGTAGTTATAAATAAGACTGAAAAATACAATAAATTTGATTTTTTTTTATAATACCATAATGTAATATTATCTAGTACGATTCCTAAAAATAAATGTAAAGAACATATCATTGGAAAACTCTATAAATCTATTTTAATATGAAACTAATTTCATTTCAAAATTCAATGTATTGACAATATAGAAAAATAATAGTTTAATTAAGTAATTGTTTTAGGAGGAGTTTGAAATATGAAGAGTTAATACGTGAAAATTCACGACCTTTACGTCAATTATCATTTACAAGATGATAATTTAAATGTAACGTAGAAATACTCTATCCTTTAATTTTTTTCAATTCAATACATGTGGACTAAATTAAGGCTCTGATTGTTGACGTGGAGCCTGAAATAAGAATTCGAGCTCTACATGGAATATAACAAATTTTATTCCATCACATAGCCTAACATTTGATACCATCGCGCTCCCGCCAAATACAGACTCAAGTTTCTCCTTATCATCATTGTCACCCGCATTGTGGCATCTGCCGTCTCAGTCACCCTCGTCATTGACGTCATCTGTAGCAGAGTTGATGTTTCTGGCGGCGGAGCGGCGCTGCATCATCGGCGCCCATCGCAAGCAATGTCACGAGCTTGTGGTAGGACCAGGTACTCAACTCGTTGTGTCAACTCGTTCCTTGACTCCCCAGCGCCGCTACCATCTACGACAAGGATCTCGTCCACATTTCATTAATATGACTCCAAAATCCGGCCCCGCTCTGTATTCCACCACCGAGATCAGCCATCTTGATATGGATCCTTACGTCAGGTTTGTTGGAACATACATTAATTGCACTGAATGCTTTGCAGAATTAAAATTCTGCGGGAAGACTCAAATAACAGGCTGTTTAAAGGATTTATCGGAACTCGTGAGCAACTATCTCACAATATACGTCATCGGAGGAGGCAACGACGACTTCTCTAGTATTCCAATACAGAACTGCCGGCGGTGATTACTGAGCACTTCAAAGCACAAGCAATTTTCGATGATTAATTAAATAGGTATTTAGTTGTTATATTCCACGTGGAGCTCGATCCTTATTTTGGGCTCCACGGGCCTTAATTTAGCCTGCGTGTATTAAATAGAAAAAAATTAAAAAGTGATGTATTTCTATGTTACATTTAAAAGGCCACGTTGTAAATGATAATTGACCTAAAGGTCGTGAATTTTCACATAATTAACCCAAATATAAAATGACTCTTTTTTATGATCAAGTACGGAAACGTATTTTTTGAAAATTACGTAAGTACCCCTAAATTTAATACCTAGTAAGAATATTATATGTATCAGAAGAAAAGACGAAATAAATTAAGACAAACAAATCCAAACTTTTATATGAAACTAATTTTTATTCCAAAATTCAAAATATTGAAAGTGTAGAAGAAGAATAATTTAAGTAAGTAATTTTTTAGGAGGAGTTTGAATTAAGTAAGGACTCGTACTTTTTATATTCAAGTAATTAAATAATAATATACTTTAAGCTACTTAATACTACTAATGCTTTATACGAAATATTTATATATAGTGTATGACCAAAGTATGTGATTTTTAGAATTCAACTATGAGTAGGAAACATAATTTATTTTTGGTATACTACGTTGATAACGCCGAGACCCGGATATCAAACAAGTCACAACAATAATCCAAAGTAATCAAACATGCAAGAATATAAGTGACACGAGAATTTACGTGGTTCGATCCGGAGATCTACGTCCACTGATGAAGGCAATAACCTTCCGAAGTGTTTCACTATTTTTCTTTCGAATTTTGGAGTACAATCTTTACAAGTAATGATCTTGGAATTCAGAATTCGAACCCCCTACTCAACAACAATTCTCCTATTTATATTATACAATAACAACCCTAACAAAATCTCTACAAATCCGCCAAATCAAATCTGCATGACCGTTGGAAAAGATCATGGGGATCTTTTCCCAACTTCCAAAGACGTCGCGTGTGGGTCTGGCTATGTTGAGCTTGCACTCCGCGTATGGGCCTGGCTATGTTGGGCTTGCGCTCTTGGGCCTAATTGACCCACCTGGCGGGCTAGACTGACCCATGGAGATTGGGCCATACCTATCAGATGCCCCCCCACCAGCCGGAGCGAGGTAGGAGCTTCGGTTTAAAAGATGTGTTGGTTGGACGAGGTGTAAGAGATGTTTCCGAAGTTAATGCGGAGTAGTATCGCAGCTCTGTGAAGTGGCCAGATGATACAGACACGGGTGTGTGAAACATTCCTTGGTGGAGTCAAACTGACATTTCCCCGGGGGGGAAGAATCAACCTGGAGTCGAACTGAGTGATCTTCGAGAGAAAAGAGTCAAACGGAGTTGAACCGAGTTACCTCTGGGGTGAAAAAGTTAACCGGAGTCGATTGTAGTACCCCCGGGGTGTAAGATTCAACCGGAGTCGAGCCGAAGTACCCACGGGGTGAAAGATTCAACCGGAGTCGAACTGAGTGATCTTCGAGAGGAAAGAGTCAAACGGAGTTGAACTGAGTTACCTCTGGGGTGAAAATAACACGCCGAGTTGTACCACAAAGCTTCCTGGGGAAGGAATTAGCTTGATGTGACTGGTCACGTGATCAGCATGTGCGGGGCACGTGTGAGACACGCAGGTGTGCAAACCAAGGGCGCGTGTAAAGCACGCGCTAATGTTAGCCACTGAATTTGAAAAGGCCCGATCGGGGCCGTGATTCTTTGTATTAGAGGAAAATGGAAGTGACAGTTTCACTTTACTTTTCATTTGCAATTTGCGATCAAAAAAATACCAACGGGAAGACGAGAAAGGAATCAGCAAATTTCTGGGAATTGCTCCAAGCTTTGGCATTCTACTTCTTCCAAGTATCAAGTAAGTATATCTTCTACTTCAGAATCTTCTAGTGTTAGGGTGGTGGGAACAGATGAGAGCCCGTGTAATGCCACACCTCTGCGAGTTTTCTTTCTAGAGAGGAGGGAGAGTAGGAAAGTGTATGTGGCTGATTTGAGGGAAATATGGACCCGGGAAGTGAGATTTCCCACCTGCCTAGAGGAGGAGGCGAATCTGGAGGTGGCCTCGGTGGTGCATCGAGTTACCGAGCCCCAAATTGAGGCGATGATCCCATCTTTCTACTTTCCCATAGATTTAGAATACATAATACCCGGACCCAATGATAGGGCGTGCTGTCCGCCACGAGGGTTCATAGCAGTATATATAGATCAGCTTAGGCTAGGTTTAAGATTCCCATTGTGGGATTTTGTGGCTGAGCTATTGGAATATTACGGAATCGCTTTAGGGCAGTTAGTGCCGAATGCCATGAGGCAAATAGTAGGCTTTATGGTAGTATGCAAGACCTCGGGGATAGACCCCTCTATAGAGCTATTTAGGTATTTCTATTAGTTGAAATCAATTAGGAAAGGTAAGGGTTGATGCTCGCTGAACCCGAGGCCGCAGAGAGGGTTCAAGGTGCAGAATCCAAGTAAAGTAGAAAGCTGGAAGGTTAAATTTTTGTACGTAAAGGAGTCGAAACCAATCCCGGGGTGGAGGCGGGAAGAAGTTGGAGACGGGGTGCCAAAGGGAGTACCCGAGTCGGTCGAGGTGTTTGAATAGGCGGGAACGGTGAAACAAGTGTTTACCGAGGAGGAGTTGGAGGAGGCCGGGTTGCCCCTGTATTATACGAAGGGCCCAGAGGCGAGGACTTCGCCACCCCAGAGCGAGGGCTCTAACGCAGGGGCTGAAGCAGAGGTTAGGAACCTCTTTATCATAAGTGATTGTGTAGCTGATAATATTGCTTGCTAATGTGTTGACTGTTTCTTGCAGTGGGACACTTTAAAGCCAGCCTGCAGAAGAAAGCCGCTGGGAGTGCGCAGTAGACCCCGGTGCCGGAGAAAGTCACCACCCCGAAGAGCACAACTCCCGAGGTAGAGAAGGCCTCGGGGAGGGGGCACGGTGAGGACGTCGAAGGGGTTATCGCACAATCGGACACGATGCCGAGGGCGAAGAAGAGGTCGGGCCTATGCTAACGCCGCCCTCTGTGTCAAAGAGGATGCGCACGGATCCCGCCTCAGAGGTATGTCTGATCATGCGTTAAGTTTCTAATGGGTGTGCCAAACCTTATAAAAATTCCTGCAGGGCCAGACAAGAGTAGGGGGCCACGAGGTGTCTGAGATGGAGGAGGTGTGGGCCCTGAACCAAGGGCTTATTGGATTCGGGCGCCGCCTGCAAAGGGAGGAAACGGAAGAGCTGGCCGAAGAGCTGAGGAAGCTGCGCGGGGAGTGCGATAAGATCTGTGCCGAGGCGGCTGAGGCCAAAAGTAGCCAAGTGACAGCTTGGGGCAGAGCGCTTGAAGCTGAAAAGGAAGCTGCCTGCCTCAGAGGTGAAGTCGCGGAGATGGCCCTTCTCCGGGGAGAGTTGGTCGCAGCTCGGGTGGAGCTGAAGAAGAAAGCGGAAGGCAAGGGAGCGATGCTGAGGGCCTTCGTCGAGAAGTTGTCACAAACGGAAACGTTTGTGAATTTTTTTACGAACTTCGTGGCAGTGGGCGACGTGGCCACGCGCTCCGAGGAGCTGGAGGTGGTGAAGGAGTCGTACCCGGAGGTGGATGTATACAAAAAGGAGTTCGGGTACGACTACGCAGCCGTAGGCAATGTGGACGCCACCTATTACAGCACCCTGTCTCGACTGCCGGAGTGGCCACTGGTGGAGGCATTAGCCCAGAAGGGGACCATTTTGACGGCGCAGGACGTCGAAGGTTGTTCAGTAGACCAGGACGAGGAGTTCCTGGGATACCGAATGGGGGTGCACGTGCCAGAGCCACGGCAGAGGGCCCCTCCTCCGAGAATTGAGCCCGAGACTCTGAAACTAGCTCCCGAGGAGGGCGGTGCTCTTCAGCTGGCAGCGAACCCTATCGCAGACCCGGTTGCCACCACCTCGGCCCCAGCGGAGGTCAGTGCTCCTCCTAACTCAGGCAGAGACGTAATATAGGAGCCCATTTTCTTTTTGTTGTACTTTTGAAAATGTGTATCTGTATCAAAAATTGTCCTGTACTTGCGGTTTGTCGATATATAAAGGATGACTTGTTGATGTCTGTTTGTTGGGAATACCAAAATCATGCTCGAGCTATAATAAAATTTGTTTTTGTATTGGTGACGTTATAATTGTGATCTATATATCACATGTGCAGCAGGAGGACACCGAGGACCTTCACGAGGTCATTCAAAAATTGATGCGGTCAATGAACTGGCTGCAGAGGGAGAGAGATGACCTGAGGATGTCGGTGGTCCCTAAGCTGGAAAAAAGACTTGCCGCTGCAGAGAAGAAGGCATTCGAGGCCGAAAAGGCAAGAACTGAGGCCGCAGAAAAAGCTTTGGATCACCACCTGAAGTACTTGTCAAAGTGCGCCGAGGTGGAGCGGCTCTTTGTCCATCAAAGGGAGTATGAGCGGATCTTGTCGGAGTTCGGCCTACTAACCTTCGAGGAGCTCGAGGAGCAAACTGGTGAAATTCAGAAGGAGATAGCAGTATTGATAGAGGTCGGACACACTGACTCCACCGAGTTGGTTAGGAAGCGGGAAGTACTCGAGATACTCCTGAGCATGTATGAAGATGTGAAGGGCCGCAGGAGGTGGCGGCATGTTGCGGAAGAGAACATTGCCAGCGCTAGCCGAGGTAACACCTCGAAAGCTCCTCGGAGGAGGCAAAAGGGCATGGTGAAGAAACCAACCGGAGTGGTGATCCGGGAACCGAGCCCGGTAATAGTCGCAGATGAGGAAGTCCAAAGACTTACCGAGGAGATCAAAGTGATGGGCCCCGCAGAGTGGGACCCTGTGGGATGGGCTAACACTCCAGGACCAGCTCGGCAACCGAGTCCCCGCCGGCGAGGAGACCGAAGGAATAGGGGGACCGGAGTCCAATCTCGGGATACTCCCAGATCCCAGAGGACGCGGAGGAGTTCCCGAGGTGGGCCTCAGCGCCGGAGTGCTGAGTATTGGTTAGGGAGGAATAGATAAATATGTAGACAAGTTTCTTATAGATGTAATGTATTTTTGTAAATAAGATGCACTATGAAAAAATGATCATGTATGTAATAAGTGTTATTGCAAATAATAGAGTAGTGATGTATGTGTAGCATGATGTGATGCTCCCTTTAATTGTATTAATACGTTGTAATGCAAGTAATGCATTTGCTAGTACTCGGAGGTACAGGACGTAGACAAGTCCTTGTTCGGAAACAAGGCATAAAATCTCCCCAGACGGATTAGGCGGGAGTCAACGTTTGCATAATGACAAAGTTGATAACCTCTCCGGATGAATCAGGCGAGAGGGATTTTATGTCCGGGGACAAAGTTTATGGTCTCTCCGGACGGATCAGGCGAGAGGCCAATGTGTTCCGGAGACAATTAACGATTGTCACAACAAATATGTGTGTATTCTAGGCCGGGGCGTCCCCGCGGCATAGAAGAGATGCAGTGTATGCATTGGAAGTAAAAACTTTTGTTCATAGCTATTGTTGGAACAATTGAAGAATACAAAAATAAACTTGAAACATAAAGTACCACGGTACGAAAATAAAAGTATGTTCAAAAAATGTAAAGGAAGAATAAGTACTTGAAAAGGGAAATTATAGATAGAAAGTGCGAGGCACCGGGGTGCCAATCAAGTGTTCTAATTGATAACTCCCGGAGGCGTGAGCAGTGGTGACGCGATAAGGCCCCTCCCAAGTAGCGTGTAATTTGCCCTCGGGGGCAGCTTTGCTGGCAGAATTTAGCCGGAGTACTAGGTCTCCAACCTGGAACTGTGTACCTCGAACCCGATGGTTGTGATACTGAGACGCCTGTTGCTTGCATTTAGCCTGTCGGATGAAGGATTGCTCGCGGTGATGTTCAAGCTCATCAAGGTTCGTACGGAGTGCTTCCTCATTAACCTTGGGATCGAGATGTAGAAGTCTTGGGCTGGGTACTCCCACCTCGGCAGGAATGACAGGCTCGGAGCCGTAGGTGAGGCTATAAGGAGTCTCCCCAGTGGACAAATGCGGCGTTGTGCGATAAGCCCAGAGAACTTGCGGAAGATTCTCCGCCCAGAGACCCTTGGCCTGATCCAGTCGTTTTTTGAGACCGTCGACAAGAGTGCGGTTCGTGACTTCGACCTGACCATTAGCTTGGGGGTGAGCTACCGAGGTGAAAGCATGCTTGATGTGCAACTTCTCGCACCAGGACCGAAAGGGATCATTGGCAAACTGCCGTTGTCGGATACGATTGTACTTGGAATGCCAAAGCGACATATAATGTTACGCCAGACAAATTTTAGAATATTTTGTCCAGTAATGGCAGTGAGGGGCTTCGACCCATTTAGTGAAATAGTCTACAGCAACCACGAGAAATTTAAATCCCCCCGGAGCCACTGGGAACGGTCGCATGATGTCGATACCCCACTATATGAATGGCCAGGCACTTTGTATGCCGATGAGTTCGGTTTGCGGCAGGTGCTTCACTCGGGAGTGTCGCTGACATTTGTCACACTTCGACACCAAATTATGGGCATCATTGAACAAGGTGGGCCAGTAGTATCCCCATCGAAGCACTTTCTTGGCCAACGTACGTGACCCAATATGACTTGCGCAGGCTCCTTCGTGAAATTCCCGAAGAACATAGTCGGCTTGGACCGGGCCAAGACATCAGAGGTTCGGCTGCAAGTATGACTGATGGTATAAGACCTCGTCGTAAAGTGTATACTTTGGTGCTTATCTGCCGAGCGAGTAATTTATCTTCGGGCAAGGTGCCATTCCAAAGATACTGGAGGATTGAGGCCATCCAATTGGGATCGGCCTCAGTCAACATAGAGACTTCCTGCTTATCAATCGAAGGGTGAGTAGCCTCTTCAACGATTATGTCCGGGGACACATTTTACGGGACCGCGGAGGCCATTTTACTGAGAGTATCAGCTTTAACATTTTCTTCGTGGGGTATCTGCTGGACATCAGTCGAAGTAAAAGTTAACAAAAGTTTATGAGTTAAATCCAGATACATTTTCAATGTATCATCTTTTGTCGCATATGTGCTCTTGATCTGGCTTGAAACCACCTCGGAATCAATGTACAGCCGAATATGCGAAGCCCCGAAGGTTTGAGCTAGCCGGAGCCCAGCGATGACGGCCTCGTATTCAGCCTCGTTGTTTGTCACTTTAAACTCAAAGCGCAGGACATATTTGATTTCGATGCCATTTGGACCAATGAGAAGGACCCCGGCACCGCCGCCTCGGGTAGCAGAAGCGTCGTCTACGTATACATGCCACTTGTTGGCTTCGGCTTCGGGGTTAAGCCGAGGTGTAGTCTCAGCACGTGTGACCACCTCGGGGTCATTGAAAGGGACCTCGACTAGGAATCCGCGAGAGCTTGACCCTTGATGACTCGGCGAGGTAGAAATTGTATATCGTGTTCTCCGAGCTCAATTGCCCATTTGGCCAAACGTCCTGATACATCAGGCTTAGTGAGAATATGTCGAATGGGTTGGTTTGTAAGGACCCGGATAGTATGCCTTTGAAAGTAAGGATGCAGGCGGTGGGCCGCCATGAATAGGGCCAAAACTATTTTTTCCGCCACGGAGTAGCGGGTTTCTGCCCCTTGGAGTGCTCGACTAACGAAGTACACGGGTTGTTGACTGCCATGGTCCTCGCGGATGAGGGCCGCACTAATGGCTTCATCGGAGGAGGCCAAATATATATAGAGGGGCTCTCCAGGGAGAGGTGCTGACATAGTGGGTAACTGGCTGATATGTTGTTTCAAAGCTTCAAAGGCTTCGTCACACTGCGAAGTCCATTCAAATTTCTTTGCTTGGCGCAAAATTTTGAAGAAAGGAAGCTGGCGCTCCGCTGCCTTAGATAAAAAACGATTTAGAGCGGCGAGGCCGCCAGTCAAACGTTGGACATCTTTTACAGTCTAAGGCATCTGAAGATCCAATACATCCCGGATTTTTGTTGGGTTGGCCTGGAGGTCATGTTGAGACACCATGTACCCAAGGAATTTTTCCGATTCGACACCGAAAGTACACTTAGCCGGATTGAGTCGAAGATTATAGCGCTGCAATGTGCTCAATGTCTCGGCAATATCCTACACACACGATGTAGGAGAAGGGCTTTTAATAACGAGGTCATCGACATATACCTCAACATTGCGGCTTATCTGATCTCGGAAGACGTGGTCCATAAGACGTTGATAGGTGGCTCCGGCATTTTTGAGTCCGTAGGGCATTTTCTTGAAAGCGAAGCATCCAAAATCAGTGATGAAAGTTGTTTTGAGAGCGTCTCGACGGTCCATATGAACTTGGTGATATCCCTTATACAAATCCAAAAAGCAAAGCGCCTTATACCCTGTAATGGCCTCGGCTTTTTGGTCAATAGGCGGTAGAGGATAGCAGTCCTTTGGGCAGTGTTTGTTGAGATCAGAAAAATCAACACACATCCTCCAAGCCCCACTGGACTTCGTCACCATTACTGGATTAGAGAGTCAGGATGGATAGTGAACCTCGAATAAGATGTCGGCATCCACGAGCTGTTGAACCTCAGTTCGGATAGCTGCTTTTCTCTCCAGGGCAAATTGTCGTCGCTTCTGTTGTACTGGCTTCACATTAGGGTCAATGTCTAGCTTGTGGGTAATGAGGTCGGGAGAGACTCCCGGCATATCTAAGGGAGACCAAGCAAAGACTTCGGGGTACTCCCTTAACGTCTGGATGATGGCATTGTGCAACAGAGGTATGCCCACTGCACCTACTTTAATAGTTTGCTCTGGTTTAGCAGGATCGAGTGGCACTTCGACAGTATCATTTCTAAGTGGCTCAGAAGCACCCAGGGTAGGCGCCGGAGTGGCTATTTGAAATTGAGGCTTAGGAGGAGCCTTGGTTGTCTTTTTGAGTGCGACATACATGCACTCTTTGAAAATTCTCTGATTGCCACGGATGGCGACCTCTCCGTGAGGTGCAGGGAACTTTAATGCTAAGTGATATGTGGAACAAATGGCCTTTGCTGGGGTGAGCCAATCTCGGCCAAGAATCATGTTGTATGGAGATGAAGAAGATACCACATAGAAATCTACGAAAATATCGCTGGATACGTACCAAGCAACGCGGGGAGGGTGATAATTCCCTCAGGTTGGACCTCTCCATGAGTGAAGGTCTGTAATGGCCCAGGAGCAGGCCGGAGCTGCTCACGGTGTATACCCATCTTCTGGAAACAGTCAATGAATATGACACTGACAGTGGCGCCGTTGTCGACAAAAACTCGCTTAATGGTGACATTGGCCACGGCCATGTCAATGACAATGGCATCAGTATGAGGGGGTGAGCTCGAGAACAGGATCGTCCTCAGTAAAGCTCACTGTTTCAGATATATGTAAACGCTTGTGGCATGGCTCCTCGGGAGGAGGCCTGCGTGCTTCGGCTTTAAAGGCACTTTGGGAAGTCCCTGCTGGCATGACGCCATAGATTACATTTATTATTCCTTGGACAACATAATTCGGTGGATTGTCCCTAGGACCTCCATGAGGTGGCGGAGTGGCAACAATTGAGGTTGTTGTGGCTGAGTTTGTTGACGATTACCCTGGTCTTGCCTATGGTAACTGTTATACCCCGACCTGTTGTTTTACCATTGAGGTCTGTTTTGTCTTGGGCCTCAGCCATTGTAACCTCTCCGACCTTGTCGTGTACCTCCATTCTGGTTCGGCTGAGGCCTGTCTTCGGACCCAGCGATGTATTTTCGAAGAAAACCTCGCTTCAAATAGTCCTCGATTTCTTTACAAAGTTCGCGACACTCCTCGGTGTCGTGTCCATGATCGTGATGATATGCACACCACTTCTCACGATTACGCTTTTCTGCCGGAGCAGTCATCCGTGGGCATGGCCGCAAATCATTTTTGTGAACAGAAAATATTTCTGTCCTTGATCGCGTAAGGGGTGTGAGTTGAGGGAGATCACTGCGAGCCTCCCACCTACCTTTGCCCAAACGGCTAAAGGCACTGGGCCGGATACTAGTCCCGGCTTGCCTTTTGTCTAATTATTTCTTGGCGGTATACTTCTCCCGCTTGCACCGGTTCTGCTCTTTAGCTTTGGCAAATCTGTTTTCAATGCCAAACAGAGTCTGGGTAGTGGTCGGAGGATGTCGTGTGAGCTCGGTGCAAAGCGTTCCGGCTCGGAGGCCTTTCATAAAGGCGGTGATGATGACGTCATCAGATCGGCTACCTACTTTTAGGCTTTCCGCAGTGAAGCGTTCAAGAAACTGAGAAACGATCTGCTCGTTTCGTTGCTCAAGATTCATCAGATCGGCCAAGGTGGCCATGGATCTTGTCCGCATGTGGAAACGAGCCCAGAACTGCTCGGCAAGATCCCGGAAAGAAGTAATGCTGCCGCGAGGCAAGGAGTCAAACCAAATTCTGGCCTCATCTTGGAGGTATTCGGGGAACACCTTACATAAGTGATGCGCCGTGCAGCTCCGATTGAACATGGCATATTTAAACGCGCTCAGGAAGTTACCTGGATCCCCGGTACCATTGTAGATAGGCACTGGCAGAAGTTTAAAGCCCTCGGGGAGCGGGGTGGAGAGAATCTTCGCGGAGAACGGGGTGATTATCTCCCCATCAGCGTCAAGGCCTAGAACCTTGTCGAGCTCGGCATCAAATTGAGCATGCTCCTGTTCTAGGGGATCAAGTAGAGGGGAATTCTCCAGGCGAGCCCTCTTCGCGACATCAACAGGTCGACGTCGGCCTGCGTCGGCATGATCAGCACAGCGGGGCCTTGAGCCATTAGAACTGCGATCGTCCCCGGGTGACACTGACCGACGACGGCGGCGGTCATGTCTGGCTCTGCGAGGTGGATCTTCATTGAATACGTGAGATCGGTCTTGGCGGGAATGTCCTGCCACCTGATCGGCACCGTTGTCGGCGCGCATACCGGAGTCGACGCGCCGATGATTCCATTCTTGGAATAGAGCAGCATGTTCCCGTAGAAACGCTTGTTGTGCCTACAATAGTTCAGGGGTTAGTTGAGGGTCACCCTGCGCTGACTCATTGGCAGGCGCGAGATGTTGTGCATCTATTTGTCCCGTGGGTGGATCCTGGACTTGTTGACGCGATAATGGGGGATTTTGATCGACGGGAGGATTCCGACGAGATCGAGTTGGATTGGCTGACTGGCAAGTATTCACCATGACTGAAGTAGTTTGGCTATGGATGATGCTAGGGTTTGCTTCTCTATTCGTTCCCACAGACGGCGCCAATTGATAATGCCGGGACCCGCATATCAAACAAGTCACAGTCACAGCAATAATTCAAAGTAATCAAACATGCAAGAATATAAGTGACACGAGAATTTACGTGGTTCGATCCGGAGATCTACGTCAACGGATGAAGGCAATAACCTTCCGAAGTGTTTCACTATTTTACTTTCGAATTTCGGAGTACAATCTTTACAAGTAATGATCTTGGAATTCAGAATTCGAACCCCCTACTCAACAACAATTCTCCTATTTATACTATACGATAACAACCCTAACAAAATCTCTACAAATCCGTCAAATCAAATCTGCATGGCCGTTGGAAAAGATGATGGGGATCTTTTCCCAACTTCCAAAGACGCCGCATGTGGGCCTGGCTATGTTGAGCTTGCGCTCCGCGTATGGGTCTGGCTATGTTGGGCTTGCGCTCTTGGGCCCAATTGACCCGCCTAGCAGGCTAGACCAACCCATGGAGATTGGGTCAGACCTATCATACGTATCTATTCTATTTTATATGGTTAGGAATCATTAAATTCTAGTAAAAATATCCTTAATATGATTTATGAAAAAGATATTCAAACTGGCAAGGAAAGATATTTGAGAACGACATTATGACAAATTTTAGCAACACATGTGAATTAAATTATTGAAATCGCGATTGGGAGCTTCAACTAATTCATAAAACTAAATTATAAAGTGTAATTTTCATGTTTATAGATATAGAGTCTGTTTGTTTATGGCTGTGGCACTACAAGAAAAAAGGACATTTACCACTAGGTTTTTGCAACTACAAAGTAGTTACTAAAAATAACCCATTTTGTAACTATTAGTAGTTACATAAAATATTTTATACAATTTTAGCCAAATTTGTAACAATCTGACAAATCTTTTGTAACTACTTGTAGTTACAAATATATTAGTAACTACAAAGTAGTTACAAAAAATAGTTACAAATACATTAGCAACTATAAAGTAGTTGCAAAAAAACTTTTTCATCTTATTATAAGTGACTACTCTATAGTAACTACTTTTAGATATTTAGTTACTAAAAATATTTTTGTAACTACTCTTCATTTTTTGTAACTACATTTTGTAGTAACAAAAAACCTTGTTTCTTGTAGTGTGGGTGGCTGGAGTACAGTAGGCTGTAGAGAATAAAGTAGAATTTTTAGGTTAAAGTAAATAAATGAGTGTTTGTTTATGTTGGTTGAGAGATTGGGTTAGAGTTGGTTTATATTATAAAAGGTGGTAAAGGTGATTTGATGTGTGTAAGAGATAGTTAATGAATGATTGGTTATTGATTAAAGTTGTATTAGGAATTGTGTTTGATTGATGATGTGTGTAAGAATTTGTTAAAAAATGATTTGTTATTGAATAAAAGTGTATTGGAAATTGGATTTGATTTATGATGTGGATAAGAGGTAGTTAAAGAATGATGATTATTGATTAAAAGAATTGAGTTTAATTAGTGTGTAAGAGGGTTGGAGACAATATATTGTCTCAAACCGATAAACAAACACATGTTAGGTTGGGCACAATCCACAACGGATTGGCCCAACTATAAACAAACAGACCTATAGTGTTTGAGAAACAGATGGTTCTAAAATAATTAATTAATTAGTTAGACTTATTTTAATATGAAAGAAATTCTATTTTAAAATTCAAAGCATTAAAAGTGTGGAAGAATAATATTTTAAGTATGTAGTTTTTAAGGAGGATTTTGAAATGTAAAGGAACTCTTGTCCCTACTTACTATTAAGCAAAAATCTCCTTACATACGTGGCATTCACATATCTCACCTCAACCCCTCTAAATAGCTAATGTACACGTGGCACACTCTCATCAATTGCGATGTCTTACATCTCGCAACATTTCAATGCACCGCTATTTTCTAAAATAAAAGACGCTACTTACGCGTGTCTCACCATAATTTTCTTAATAAAAATTAATTTATAAAATAACCGTTTAGCAGCAAAGAAAAACTGCTTATATCTATATCTATATTCTAGCAAAAAGCAAAAGGAGAATCTCAACGAGACGGTTTGCGGAAAGCGGCCATGCATATGTTAGAGAAGGCAAGGCGAGGAGTCTCTGACAGGGAGGAGAAGGATCAGCCAAACCTGCGGGAAGGAGATTCAATTGCTGTAATTTTCAAATATCATGGTGCAAAACTATTGTTAAGCCTTCATTCTCGATTATCGTTGCTTTGAAAATCTGAATGTTTGCATCTCTCTCTCGGTTAATATCCAACAAAAGTTAAAGCAATAATCGACCGCTAATAAGTGTTTCTTTCTCTTCTTTTATCGTTCTTCCAATTTTCTTTTCCGTTTATTCAATTTCTGGCAACAGAGGCTGGATCTAATACATATAAGTTAGCGCAGGAACAAACAACATCCTTTGGGGAAATGAAGGTAAGGCTTGATCCTTTCTTTTTACTTCTATACCTATCCCTATTTTAAAGTTTTGCTGTGGTTGGTTAGCATGGCTGTGGCATGGAAGAAAGGCTACCAAGATGGTGTTGATGCGAAGGCAGCATGAGGTGGAGGAAGGATAATTTGGGAGAGGCAGGAAGAGGGAGGTAGTATGTGTGGTGGTGGTGTATATTCTCAATGGAAACATCACCAAATGTTCCTGGGTATTTTCATAGATGAATGTGAGTCAGACATGATGCAATTAATTATAGGGATAATTACAAAATGGTCGCCGAACTATTAGCATTTTTTCACTTCGGCATATAAACTATTAACAGTGACTAAACCGCCGCCAACCTATTTGAATATTACTACTCGAAAGCTGCCGGCCAGAATACCGCCCAAATTCTGTCCCAAAAGGTGGTTTTCCGAAATCGGGTGTGCAATGAATTGGGGCGGTATTCTGGCCGGCAGCTTTCGAGTAGTAATATTCAAATAGGTTGGCGGCGGTTTAGTCACTGTTAATAGTTTATATGCCGAAGTGAAAAAGTGCTAATAGTTCGGCGGCCATTTTGTAATTATCCCTTAATTATATTTATAAGGAATGTGTTAGTTTTGACTTTGACTGAACACGGAGCCTTAATATTGATTCATTAAAGACCCGCTTGGTTGCAAATCATCAATGACAATGATAATAGGTATGAATGAGGGGTCAATCATACTATGGAATGAAATGGGGAGAATTGTTGCTAAAAGTGAGTAATGATTAACTTATTTATTATGTACCAAGCACCATAAATGGAAATGAGTCATCATTCATTCTCATTCCCTACTCCTAAATTTTTCAACCATGCGGGCCCTAAGTGTTATATATTCTCCATTGAGGTTATCCAATTAGTGCTAATCTCTACATTTGTTTCCAGGATCCGTAAAAAAAAAAAACAAAAAAAAGGGAGAGGATGAAGGAGACGCAAGTACAATCTTAAGTGGAACCATTTTGATCAATTCCTCTTTTTAATTTTTTATTCTACTTTAAGATTCGGCTACATGACGAAAAAAACCAATTGCAAGGGTATTTCAGTTACAGAGATTACTGATTAGTGAATTTTTATTTTCGGATTTTAGGGATAGATAAATTTTGTTGATAAATTTGATGTATCGTTCAATTATATTTTTGTTTATTTTGATTCTTGCGTGTTCTCTATTTTGTATCCACTCTTTGGTATTGTTATAAAGTCAATCTTAACACATTGATAAAATATGTTAAATATTGTTGCAATCACAAATTCTTGCTTTTACTCAAGTGTTTCAGGACATGATGTTGGTTTTTATTATTTTTGGGCCTTCACTTTAGTAGGTTACTAGATTTGTTAAATTATTTAAATATTTAATCAATTTGCGAAGGAAAAGAGAGGCGTGAATTACTTGACGAGTCCCTCCAAAATCGGGGATGATATGGTGTCTTTTGCCCATGACATCATCTGTTACACTTTGATGTTATATCTTGTGTTTCACTCATTCACTAATCGATATGTGTATGGTATGATATCACAAATTAACATATGTCACCTAATAAATTGAGTGTAACAGAGGATGAAACACCTACTGTAACAGGGAATTCGAATTGTATTTTTTGTGTTCTTTTTTGCTAAAGTTTTTACTTTTGAATTTTTCTTTTCGTTTGAAAGTTGTTTTTGACACGTGATACATTAAATTATTTAAACTTTTCGTACTTTTTAATTTGATCTCAAGATTGCATTTACTAAAAATATATTTAATCTTAGATAACTAAATAAGCATTTGAGGATTGAATTAGTTATTTTTATTTTGATACATGTTGAGTATTAATAAAAATTGTATTAAACTTTTATCCGGTAAAAATATATTTAATCTTAGATAACTAAATAAGCATTTGAGGGTTGAATTATTTATTTTTATTTTGATACATGTTGAATATTACTCGCTCCGTCCCGAATGAACTTACACTCATCTCCCGGCACACATATTAAAAAAAGTTGCTTTTTGATAAATGTTGACTTAGTTAAATCTGTTTTTACCTGTATGTGACGGCAAATTTGTAATTATGTGATTAATGTGGGATAAAGATGTAAAGTTTTATTTCCTACAATAGAAAATGTGCAGAAAGGATATGACACCTCGATTAAGGAAGTATGCAAGTTTATGGGGCGGGGGGAGTAATAAATATTGTATTGAACTTTTATATGATTTGAGTACTAATGTTAAAATATTAAAAATGTGCTATTTTAAAATATACAATCCATTATTTTACGTTAAATATATTTTGGTGAATTGAAATATTTGTATGGAGATTCAGAATAAGAGTGGGTGGGATAATTCATATTGAATTTGTGCACTAATAATATTTTTACATTTTCCCCATATGACTTTTTATAATATTTTATTATTTATTATAATAATCTAATAAGCACATGTTCGTAAGATGTTATTCATGTTATTGTCCCGTGCATCGCACGGGAGGACATCTAGTTCTTTATAATGAAGTGTGGGAAAACATAATTTATTTTATATTACTTTAACTATCCATAAATTTAATACTTAATAAGAATATTACTAACATCACGAGAAAAGACAAAACAAAATAACAGCAGGGAAACAATTCATACTTTTATATTAGTACTAATAATTAGTAATAATAGATGTATGTATATATTGAGGCCAAAAATCATTTTTGGTCCCGTAGGTATTTGCTTTTTCGATTTTAGTCCCACAAGTATTTACTTTTTCGATTTTAGTCCCGCAAGTATTTAAGGATAATTTTCGTCGGAAAACACTAAATTGACAGAAATAGTCACGTGCAACTCATGTGACCCTAATATTTAGGGGAATCCGACTATACTAAGTGACATGACATAAAATAGTTGAGTAAGACTTAAATTTCTATTAAATTTCAATTCAAATTAAAGAAAATATCCTTATCATTAATTCAAACATAAGGATCGTTTTATTATTTGCAAGAAACAAAACTATTAATAATATTAGAAGTTAAAAGAATATCAAAAGTAAATTTAAGTTTAATCATCAATATTTTGATATCCCAAAAGCCACAACCTTAAGACATAGAACCAAATTTCTTCGAATAACCTGTACAAAAAAAAATCAGAAATTCCCCAAATAAAAACCCGAGAATCAGGTGTTATCTGTGGCGAGGCGAGAGAGCAGCTCCGCCATGGTTTTTGTGCAGAAGAAGGGGTTATGAATCGAAGTCTTCTCAAGTACGGAGATTCTTTTTATTTTGAATTAAAATATTTTTTGACAAAAATATAAGCTCGATTCAGCTATTTAATGCCACGTCACTTCATGTCGCCGAATTTTTTCAAATATTAGGGTTACATGAGTTGCACATGATTATTTCCGACCAATTTACTGTTTTCCTGTGAAAGTTGTACTTAAATTGGACAATTCTAGCACTTACGTGACTAAATTGAAAAAGCAAATATTATGGGATTAAAATCGAAAAAACAAATATTTAAGGGACCAAAAATAATTTTTTGCCATATCATATATAGATATATATATAGTATAAATATAGATATTTATAATTAAATAAATAAATAATTTTGAATTTTAAATTACCTAATTATCCTTAAATTATAATACTACTAAGAACATATTATAGATAGCATAAATTGGACGAAATAAAATAGGCTTAATTGCGAAAACAAACACGAACTTTCATTAAATTGCAAATTTTACACAACTTTTCGAATTTTGCAAAATAAACCACGAACTTAACATAATTTTGCAATTTCAATCATCACTCATTTTTCAAAGATAAATTATCAATGTGTATAGCTATTTAAGCCATGTAATGCGATATATGATGTAATGCTGAGTTGCAAAATAAAACCATAAAAAAATTAATGAAATTACGGATCAAGTTGTTTTTTATTAGACCGGAAATTGTGACGAACTTGTATTCTCAACCTGATATACCTAATTTCTCATACCTTATTGATTATTTGATACAAAAAAATCACTTATCTTAGAGAAAAGAATCACAAATAAAAAATTAATGCTATGTTTGTAATAAAATGAAAATCAATTTTATGACACACAAAACAATTTTCAGTTCATATAATTGGATAATGCTCATTGCATTAGTAAAGATAAAAAATAATTCGAGTTGAGAAGAAAAGTCTATTACGACTTGTTCAATTATGTACCACTTGATCCGGATTCTTATTATTTTTATTTTTAACCAACATAACACCCTACACGGCGTACATAATCAACATAATGAGAATTTATCACTAGAAATTTGTTGATGATTAAAATTGCAAAAGTTTGGTAAGTTCGTGATTTATTTTACAAAATATGAAATATTATGTTAAATTTGCAATCTGGTAAAAATTCGTGTATTTTGCAATTAAGCCAATAAAATATTTATATTTTTATAATAGGATATATATGAATGTACACACCGGTCCCTCTGCGTCCCTTCTATAATATTGAAACTAGAGATAGACCTGCAGATCCCTAATCTATCTCAAGAAGCCGAAAATGGCTACGATCATAAAATCGGGAGCAACAGACACAGAAGACGAAGAGGTGCATGATACTCCTACTGGTTTGTACGAAGATATCCTGGTTTTGCTGCTTCCTAATTCGTGTGAAAATATCCTTGTTTTGCTTCCTACTGATCTGCATGAAGAGATCCTTGTTTTGCTTCCAGCCAAAGATCTGCAGATTTGCAAACGTGTTTGCAAACCTTGGCTGGATCTGATTAGCAGCCCCAGATTCATTCAAAAGCATCTCTGCAGATCTAAGGGCAATGAGATCCGAATCTTGTTCCCGATGGAATCTTATATGATAGAATACAATTACTATTACAATTGTAGCAAGCAAATTCTTTATCCACCTGGATTTTCCGGCACAGACTTAACGATATTGGGCTCCTGCGACGGTCTGATGTGTTTGTTCGTGGTTGGCAACCTGCAATGGTATCATATGTATGTTCGTCAAAGACTAACTGAATCGAAACTTGCATTAATTAATCCATCCACGGGGGAATATGTGAGCGCTAAATTTGGTCCCGATTGTATCAGCTACTCTTGGTTCGGTCGCCACCCCTCCACCGGAAAATATATATTGGTTATAGGAAGAGAATCCAGGTTATCGTCAATTGCTAGAGTTGATGTGTATGGATTTTGTTGCAAGCTGATCAAGCCATTGTCATCTTGCTCTGCACCTTCACATGTTTTAGTTCGTCCGCGGGAGATAGGGATCTTCTTGGACGGCGTTCTACATTGGGCAGCCATGAATCGCAAGGAGGGATACATAATGATTGTTGCATATGATATCCAGAAGAAGGAAATCCTCCAATTTCCATCCCCTGTAAGAAGTCTCGGGATTAGAGGACCACCTATAACATTAGGAGTTGTAGATGGATGCCTTTCTGCGATTAGTAGGGTTGGAGATACATTTGAGATGTGGATAATGAAAGACTACGGGATCGTCGAATCTTGGAGTAAATATAAAACCATCATGGGATGCGCAGATCATTGCTATAACTATTTGCATCCTTTAGGATATTCTGTAGATGGCGATGATCTTATCTTATATGCTCACCGCTGCGGCTTGACCAAGTACAACTTGACGCACAGCCAAACTACACATCTTAACGATAATCCGTGTAAGTGTTATTCTATACCAGTTATGTGCCTCGATAGTTTAGTCTCTCCTGCACTCATTTGGAAATAGAAATCCTTTATAAGTTCAAATTTGTTTTTGGTTTAGTTTGCAGATGAATTCTAGTTTGCTTTATAGTTATTATTTGCAAGTTTACACTTCTTTAGCTTGAACTTGATTCACGAATGCAATTATTGATATTCTTCTTCTTATTTGTTTGAAGAGATCCTCGAAATCCGGATCATCGTGGACGATATGAGATACTCTTTTTTTGTTGAATCATGCATTAGTTTGTTAGTAAATGGCTAAAGACTTCTATCTCATTAGCTCTCTGTCTTATTGAAATTAAAGGCTGTTATATGTCACTGCACGTATTATTTGTCTATGAAACATTCCTTTTTGGCCATTGTTTGAACTATTATTTGTCTATGAAACATTCCTATGAAAACTATTTATGCATTCTACATGTCATTGCTAAGCCCAAATCTTTGAGCTCAATAACGCAACTCTACGGCACTAAACAATCAACCCTATCATCCCAACCCTAGTTATATAATCAAGAACAAGAAAAACCTACACCTAGGTATTCTCTATTTTTATCTTTCCGGCTTGTCTTTCGGTGGAACTCCAGTATCCACCATTCAATCTCGCGGCCTCTACTCCGAGCCGCCTTAAACCACTACCGAACTCTACTATATACTTTCTACCGAAATGTTAATCAAACAAACACCATCACGTCACCACCCTCAATCATTATTCCAACCCTACAAACCAAACAAAGAATCCAATCTCAAGACTCGAGAATCAGATTTACAATCAAATCAACCATCGGTGTCTCGCCTCGTAGGCTGGAACACCAAATGAAGAGATAGTTGCAGAGGTACAACTATTCATTCCCTCTAAAAAAAACAGCTTTACTTCTAGCAATTATGTTGTACCCACATAAATTTCACAGTCTTGTTCAACTGAACCATCACTCTGAAAATGAAAACGAATTTGTTCATACTTCAATTCTATTTTCTCAATCGGCCAATAATGAATTTATCTTTCTCTGTCGAGTCGAACCCAATAAATTTTGGAAATGATAGATGGTGTGTGTTGGAGGATGTTAGTATGTGTTCTTGCGTGATTAATATGTGTCGTCGTGTGTGTGCCAGTGTGTGTGTATATGTGTTTATGTATGACTGTATATTTGTGAGTGTGTGTGTGAGATATAGTGTGTGATACAGTGTGTTTATGCGTATGTATATGGGTGTGTTTATGTGTGTGTGATATAGTGTGTTTTTATGCATGTGTTTGTGTTTATGTGATATAGTGTGTGTTTATGTGTGGTTGTGTTTGTGTGTGATATAGTTGTTAGTTGTCGGTATGTGAATATATAGACGAAGATGTAAAAATGCAGACAAAGTCGAGGCTAGGGTTTGGCCCGATATCCATAAGACGAAATTGCTACGTGCTCAGGTGCAATACGTTTAATAGCAAAATGCCTCCAAGATACAACGACTTTAAAACTTCAGACCGCTGCACTACGAGTCGGAAGTTATCGGGGAACGTACTCGGATATTTGAAACTTTCGGACTCTACTAATGCATAATTTGGAAAACTTTTGAATCTCAAAGAACTTGTGAATTTGAATTAATAAAATGAAATGTGGAGGGGCCTATTTATATATATTGAAGAGTTGTGGTGTCTTTTTGGAAAGGAATCCCTTCACCCCTTGGTTGCACCCTTTGGACTGGACCCACCAGTTCTCTGGGCGGTCGCACCCGCAGGCTTCTTGACCTAATTCGATCTGTGAATTAGGGATTTGCTGGATTTTGTATAATTCTTGTAATTTCTGCTTGAGTGAAGTGAATTAAGGTGTGTAGACCCTCCGTGGATGTAGATCACATTGGATCGAACCACGTAAAACCTCTTGTGTGTTTTGTTTCTTGTGTTATGCGTTTTTTAGTGTTCGGTCATTCTTGAGGGATTTAGTTCAAAAAATTCAACGTCTGTTCGTTCATTCTTATGCATTTTCATCCGAACGTGATCTGGGGTATTTTATGTGAAGTGATTATCACAACAGACATTGTTTGTACTAATTTATTATCTTCTTTATCTACTTTTACCGAAAGATTTCAAGTATGCTCTTAAATCTCTACACTGGCTTTCTGCAATGCGTGACGAAATGTCCGCTCTTCATTCCAATAGCACATGGGATCTTTTTCCACGGCCCTCAACCGAAAACATTGTTGGTTCTAAGCGGGCACAAAATATAATGTTGATGGCTCTGTTGATCGCTACAAGGCCCGTCTTGTCGCTCAAGGTTATACCCAGATTCTCTGTTTTGATTTTTGTCATACCTTCAATCCAGTTGTTCATGCCGCCACTGTTCGTGTCATCTTGACTCTCGTTGTTCAAAACAAATGGCCATTACATAAACTGGATGCAAAAAATGCTTTCCTGCATGGTCACCTCACTAAACCTGTCTACATGTCTCAGCCCCCAGGTTTTGTTGACCCGCGTTACCCAAACCACGTGTGCAAACTAAAAAAGGCTCTTTATGGTCTTCGACAAGCTCCGCGTGTATGGTTTGATCATTTTAGCAATTTCTTACTTTCTTTGGGTTTCTCTCGTAGTCGTCCTGACACTTCTTTATTTTTTATTCATCATTCTCATTTTACTATTTACTTGCTTCTTTATGTTGACGACATCATTGTTACAGGTAGTAATGTTAATGCTCTTCGCACCTTCATATCACGTCTCAACAAGGAATTTGCGGTCAAAGACTTGGGCAAACTCAATTATTTCCTTGGCCTAGAAATTTCTTTTCGGATTCTGGTCTCTTTCTCGGTCAAGCCAAATATGTCCATGATATCTTATCCCGTGCTTTTCTCCTTAACTCCAAACCAGTTTCCACTATGTAGCCCGCAGGAGAGTCTCTCGTGAGCACTAACAGTCCTTTCAAGGATCCTACATTGTATCGCTCACTTGTTGGTGCCCTACAATATCTAACCATTACTCGGCCGGATCTGTCATTTGCTGTCAATCATGTCAGCCAATTTCTACACAACCCCACAGATGATCATTTTCTTGCTGTCAAACGGGTACTTTGTTATGTCAAAGGCACCATTCATTTTGGTTTATCCTTCTCCCCTGCTGCAGAATTTACTATCGTTGGCTATTCTGATGCTGATTGGGCCCGATGTGTTGAAACTCGTCGTTCCACATATGGCTACTCTATTTTTTTCGGTGGCAACCTTGTCTCCTGGAGTGCAAAGAAACAGCCTACAGTTGCTAAATCCAGTTGTGAATCGGAATATCAGGCCCTTGCTCATACTGCTGAAGAAATGATTTGGTTTACTCAACTTCTACAAGAACTTTGTGCTCTCCCTCCTACTTGTCCTTTGCTTCTGTGTGACAACAAAAGCGCCCTATTTTTAAGTCAAAATTCAATCGCCCATAAGCGTGCAAAACATATCGATATTGATTGCCATTTTGTCCGCGAACTTGTTACTAGTCAACGTCTCGAGACACGTTTTGTTCCTTCTCATCTACAGCTTGCTGATGTTTTCACAAAAAGCCTTCCCCATCCCATGTTTGAATTATTACGTTCCAAGCTTCGTATTGCCCAAAATCCTACACTTCGTTTGGGGCCGGGGGAGGGGGGGTGGGGGTGTAATATGGATAACTCTTAGATTAATTCTACTATTCCTTGTAGATAAAGTAAAATCTTACTGTTGTAATCTTTTCCCTGTATTTTCGGATATATCTTTGTATTTATGTTGTAATCTCTATTATTAATAGCAGAAAATACTCTCACTAAATTACGGTGATCAAGGTTGTCAAAATCGCGATTTTACGTAGAATCGGTAGACTGCCTGTAAAATCGGATCGTAAAATCGGATCGTAAAATCGTAAGATTTTACAACCTATACAAATAACCATACATATAGCATATTTTAGATACAGTAAGGTGTACAACTATAAAAATAGTTAAAATTGATAAGTCATTATATTCAGAGATCACACAATTACTCAAATAGTATGCATTGTCTACATAACTTAATCAAACTAAAAATTAGAAATAATAAAAGTAGTTGCAAACTACATCACAAAATTATCAATGATCAAGTTCCAATAAACAAAAAAGTTCAAGTCTCAATCATCAAGTCCCAAATAAACAAAAAAACTAACAAAGTTGGAAGTAATACAACATTAACATGACAACAATCTCGAATTCATATCAAAATAAATCATCAACGGATATATTTATGTCCCCAGTTGTTGCATCATCATCATGATACTCATCATCACCACCCTCACTAACATCTTCAGGCACATTAAGGATATCATTGGAATCTATCTCCAAATCTCTTGAGGTTGAGGGGTCAATTCGAGTAGGACTATTTTCTTCGTCATTTTCATTCTCGAGCTCCATGTTGGTTCCACCTTCATGACCTCCAAAGTCTTCATGATCATCATCTTTCTCATTTTCATATCTTTCATTCTCATCATGTTCCAATGCATCATCAAAGATACCAAACAAATCACTTCCAATAGACTCATCAATAACACAAGATTCATCAACTATCCATTCATCATCCGAGGAGAGTTCTTCAAATTGGCATTGACTGGTATCATTTTTGGGTTGCTTATCCTTCAACTTTATATTGAACATGACAAAGACTAAGGCATTCATCTTCTTTTGGAGCAAACAATTTCTTCTCTTAGTATGTACCTAAAACATATATTATATAAAAATAGATATTAACAAACTCTTAAAACAGCTACTAAACAATTTATACTATACTATAATATGCAAATATAAATTTCATTTCAATTGTTACTTACCCGTTCAAATGCACTCCAATTGCGTTCACATCAGGATGAGCTACAAGTCAAACTTAGTATACGAATAGCAAACTTCTGCAATTCCGGACACTCATCTCTATAAGAGTCCCACCACTTCGCTGGAGCCTTTTTCTCTCTTGCAAGAATAGCAGCCTCAATGCCAAACAACCCTTTTGCATCTTTAAACAATTCAAGTTGCATGTCTATCTTGCTTCGTTCATTTTCATCACGAACCATCCTCTCTAAGCATTTGTATAGTCCAATCTTAATTTCAGCAGTATCTTTGAAGTTTGGGCTATAATGATAGTGAGGATTCAAGTAATAAGCAGCAGAATGCAAGGGCTTGTGGAGTTGAAGCTTCCACCTCTGATCAATGATATTTAGTACAGCCTCATAACTATAAAATCATGAACCAATAAGGAAAATAAGCAAACTTTCCATATAATGCAAGTAAAGTAAAGAAATAGATGATAAAAAATCAAGAACCAATATAATGTACATTATGCAATGAAATTAAGTAAACTTACTCTGTTTTCACTCCATTAAAGTTGGTTTTGATCTTCTCTCTTGCACGTCTCATTTCTTCATATATAAACCCCATGGCCGGTTTCTCATCTGAATCCACCATCCGCAACACCTTAATGAGGGGATAAGCAGCCTTAAGACACGTGACAATGTTCTTCCAAAATCGACTATCCAAGACAACTTCTTGCACTCGCTTTCCATCAAGTGTAGAGGCAAACCTACAAGACTTCCATGATCTCGAAGTGAACATAGTCATCAATGCACCCTTGTTATCACTAAGTGACCCCCAAAGTCAAGTAAGCAGTGGCAAACCGAGTAACAGCAGGTCTAATCAAATCTCTTTCTTTGGTGAAATGCCTCAACATTGAAATCAAAAGGGTTTTTCCGTAGATGTAGGTTGTTATTCTTCTTGCTTTTACAATGGTGGAGCTATGAACTTTTATTTTTTTTTCAAAATCTTCCAACATCAAATCAATACAATGTGCTGCACATGGTGTCCAATAAAGATGTTTCCTCTTTTCCATCAACAACTCACCGGCCGCTTTATAATTGACAGCATTATCAGTGACAACCTGGACAACATTCTCTTCCCCAACTTTCTCTACAACCTCATCTAACATCTCAAAAACCTTCTCTTTTGTCTTAGAGACATCTGATGTATCAAGTGAAGACAAGAAAACAGTTCCCTTTGAACTATTCACCAAGAAATTACACAAAGACCGCCTCTTTCTATCCGTCCATCCGTCTGACATAATTGAACAACCAGTTTTCTTCCATTCAATTTTATGATCCTCAATTGACTCCATAATGCGAGCCACCTCTTTTTTCAAGTATTTCTCCCTTATATCATAATAAGTTGGGGGTTTAAGTCCAACCCTGTACTTGCCAATCAGATCGACCATCTTCCTAAACTCAACATGTTTCACAATATTAAAAGGAATAGAACATGCATAGAAAAATCTAGCAATTTGCTCATAAACTTCCTCCTTCAATTCCCTTTTCAACAACTCATTTATGGTTGTCTGAGTGCTCGCTGTGCTACTAAGCCCTTTTCTTACAAAGGAATCCATAACACCTTTCCCTTTACTCTTTCCTCGATTATTTTGCACCTCCTCCTCCTCCTCATCCTCCGACACATTATCTTTCTTTTTTTTTTCAGCCACCTCAGCATTCTTAGCCAACACTGCTAATACTTCTTTTTTCACCTCATCTGGAACACTCACACAAGGTTCTGCATCCTTTCTAGTACAAGCTAAATGATTTTTAAAGAGAAATATTCCACCACTAAAAATTCGATTGCAAAACTTACATTGGACTTTTTTTGCAGCTCTATTCACGTCAATCTCATACTTCCATCCAATATCAGTCCTACTTCCAGGTGCATTTTTCTTGGAAGGCTTCGATTTTGATGAACTTGAACGGGTCATTCTATAAAAAAAAACCAGGAAGAAAAATATAATTAGCAAGAAGAAAAAATTAAGTTAAGCTTGACTGCTTGACTATACCAAGATAAAGAAGAATGCAATTTAATTGAGAAAAAATTAATTTAAACACTAATATAAATATATGATATCAGAAAGTGATAATTGATAAGTTGATAATTATCAATTCATCAATTGAGTATCTCTAAATCTAATTAACATGTCCATATACAAATATACTAGTAAATTACAAATAAACATCACATATCAAATTATCAATTAAATTTGTCAAATACAACTCTTAATTAGTTAATTTTTAAAAAAAAATTGCCTCAACACTAAGATATTAAATATTAACAAATAACAATTTCAGGTAGCTAATATGTTATATACTTATATTCTTATAAAAATTCACTCCTACATCCTAAATTTGAGAAAAATTGAGCAGCAAAAAAATTCATTTCAATTTAAATTATTCAATTAAGATTATATAAAATTAAGTGGAGACTAGAATTCTTTGGAGCAGAGATCCAAAAACAGTGAAGTAATAAGACTATAAGAGACTAATGTACTGATTTCAATTAAACAATACATTATAAATTATACACCATATATCCGGGAAAAACTTGAGAAGTACATTGTATATCATAATTTCAGATTATCAGGGACTGTGATTCAGTTCAACATGATACATCAGAAAAAACGAAATAATCAACATGATACATCAGAAAAATTATTGGAAAAAAGATAAAAGAAAATGCATAAGATGATAAGAATTTGAAGGTAAATAACTGAGAGGTTTAGTTAGATATGGTGACTGAACTCGTGAAGAGAAGCAGCGTCGGCGAAGAGCAGCAGTTTCCAGAGCAGCAAGTCAGCAACATCAGCGTTCAAGGGCAGCAGCAACGTTCAAGAGCAGCAGCAGGGTTTAGGGTGTAGCAACAACAGCATTCGCGAGCAACAGCAGCAGATTGAGCAGCATGGTTTCGCCAGCAGCAGCAACAGCATACGCAAGCAGTAGCTGAATTTGGGACTGAGTTAATCTTTACCCTAATTCTCTATTTTCATATTTTCTTTTTATTTTTTTATTCCTTTTTGCTGATGGGTTTTCAGTTTTTTTTTAGGATATGGGCTGATATTGATTAATTTAAGGTCCAATCTCCTTTAAAAAATGTTGGGCCCGTAGTTTATGTAGTGCAATTCTGCGAAAATACAAACTCATACGATTTCACAGCGAAATCGCGAGTTTACCGATTCTAACGACCCGGATCGCGATCCGGCCACGATTTCACAAGCCTCCGATTTTGTGAGCGCGTTAACTCGTTTGGTTTTACTGAACTCGTAAAATAGTAAAATCGTGCGAGTCGAATCGCGATTTTGACAACCTTGACGGTGATAAAAAAAAATCCTTTTCTCACACCCTTTATTAGTGATAATCTTCCGTTGCTTAAGTTATAATTTGTGTGAATTTGTGAGGTGGGAGTAGATGTGGTAATTCGAACTGTGCGATTCGGTCGGGTCCAACTTGCAGGGGCAACAATATATATCGGGCTAGATCGAGAACTCGTCGACCTTTTAGTCAATCGGGTCAGACTTGTTAGGACCGCTGGTACTTTGAGTCTATATTTATTTAACAGAGCCCACTTTAAATATCAGTTGGGTCAAGTCGGGCCGAACATCGGGCTGGACAAATTTTATCAGCTGCAGATCTTGGATTAGGTCTATTGATATGAAGAGGAATATTTGTGGGGTGCATATGATACTCCCTCCGTTCCAGTTAACTTGTCCTACTTTTTATTTCGATTCGTCTCACTTAACTTGTCACACCCATAAATGACAATTAAAAGTAACAATCTTCATCCTCAAAATATCCACATTCAATCTCCACCTTTAAAAAACTCAAAGATTCCACAAACTCTATTTTTTTCTTAATATTCGTGCCCGGTCAACTGTGACAAGTTAACCGGGACGGAGGGAATACTTGTTTTGAGAGAAGTGCCCAACTTTAAAGGGATAATTGAATTGGGATGTAGTGGCATGTAGTGGCATGTACCACGTTCGATGGGGCAAATCCACGGACGGGACATCCAAAAAAGTATTTTAGTTTAAGGATATAGTAGGAGATGATATGTATTGGAATTGGAAATTATAAAAGGTGTGTTGAAAATTGTAAAATATGATGTAGGTAATACAATATGGATGTGGAGGAATGAATCATCCGACATAAAATGAAATACGTTGAGGATCACCCATGTGACATCCGAATGGGACATCCCAATCCAATTATCCCTAAGACTTAATTTCAGATTAACCCCTATAAGCCCACCCTCACGTCACCACTCCCCCCCGCCCCCCGATCTCCTCGGCGCACTGAAGAAAGAGAGAAGAGGGGGGAGAAAAGAGAGAGAACTCCATGGAAGACTCAAAACCCTTACACCAAACCAGAAAAAGGCCTCTTCAACAAGCAATTCAGGATTCTCCGCACTTCAAAATGCGTGCTGTTCTTCGAGATCTTCGACCACATTTCATTGAGGTGCGATTCTCTTTTTTGTATTATCCATTAAGTTAATTGAACTGTCGGAGCTTTCATTTCCATCCAATCCTAGTTTCTTGTACTACTAACTCGGATTTCTTGAATTTTAGTATTGTTTGAAGTTCAATCTTTTAATTAAGTTATTAAATTTGATTTTTCGTTTTCTTTTTGGATCGTACATATATGTACAGTCAAAAAGTAACTTCTGTATTTCTTCGTGTGTGTGTTTGATTCATCTCAATTTTTCTGGATTTATGTTCTTTGTTGTACTATATGTTGTTTCTTAATTGTAAATTTCCTGTCTTCTCACTCTGCATGTGCAATGTGTATGTGAAATAAATTCTAGGGTTTCGTAAAGTGGTTTAGAATGTCTGTAGACTTCTCAATGAACTAAGAGGGCGTTTGGCTGAGCTTATAAGCTCCTAAGATGTTTAGGAGCTCATAAGCTCTTGCAAAGTGTTTGGAAAAAAATATGTTTAGGAGCTTATAAGACAAAAAAAATAAGCTTTAAGAGCTTATAAGATCTAAAAAAAATAAGTTGCTATACTCCAACTTATTTCTATCTTATTTATTAAGATCTTAATTATTACACTCAAATTTCACACACAATTCAGACTTACACACATTTTACACACTATACACACTACACACATTTCACACACTAATCAAAATGTGTGTTTAATAATTATTTTAAATTAGACTCCAAATTTATAGCTAAATCACTATACTCAATTGCAAGCTTATAAGCTCTTTTATCCAAACACTTTGTTAACTTATAAGCTCCTTAAAAATTTATAAGCTCTTGAAACGACCTATAAGATGTTGTAGCTTATAAGATGTTTAAAATAAGTTTAGCCAAACACCCTCTTAGTAAATATGTGTAGGTTTTTCATGAGTATTTACTGTGTGAGATTTTTTTCATCAAAATATGCAGAGCTCTTTGCAACTACTGATTTGAACGATGGATGTTGTGAATTTGGTTATTTCATTTCCTATTTTCTGAATTTCTTTCTGTCAATATATTTACTAGACGTAGCTGTTTTAAAAGTTTTGGAATAGGATTGTTCGGTTTAGCTATTTTCTGTTTCAATACTACTACATCCGATGGGGGTACTGTAGCAATCTTTTAAGCCAATCTTTTTATGATCATTATTCACGTCAAACAAATATTCGATACCTATATGATGTTGATGTTAAGTATCATATGCATATGTAAGTTAGTTGTGTGCTAATGAAGCCAGTTGACCAGATTTTTTTTGTCATGCATACGGTTTTTCCTTATAAAATTTGAGTCAGAATGTTCTTGGTCTGATAATTTTATGATCTTTTAGGTGCTCAAGACCCCTGACTTCCGAAATTGCAAGGCTGCTGATGATATTCGTAAAGGTATTGATTATTGTTTTTCAAAAAATATACTCTGTATGTTCAAAGTCGTTTGAAAAGTTTTCTGTGTTTCATGCAATATGTGGCCCTCTTTCACATACCAAATGCTGGGATTTCGGCTCGCTTTGTGTATTAATGCGTGGTTTGCTGAGAGGAACAGCTTGGCCAGTAATAGGGGCAGAAAGGATGAAAGAGATGGTTTTATATTGCTACCTTTGATTCAATTTACTTTCTAAATGGCTGTTAAGATAAAGTACGAACCTGTATCCTTATGTTTCCTAGCTCATATTTGACGTATCGTATTGATTTGACTTAGAGGGTGTCTGCCTAAGCATTTCTAAAACATCTTATAAGTTGTTTCAAGAGCTTATAAGATGCAATTTCTGAAGAATTTATAAGTTAATAATGTGTTTGAATAAGAAGCTTATAAGATTGCAATTTAATGAAGAGATTTAACTATGAATTTGGGAGAAGAATTAGAAATCTTCCATCTAGCACACAATCCGATTCATGTGTGAAGTGTGTGCAGTGTTTTTTGTATTGTTATGAAGTGTGTGTAGTGTGTATAACATGTGTAATTTGAGCTCACCCTCATAATTTTATCGCTTCACATCCTTCTTCTAAATACCTATTCTTGATCTCTGCTTCTTCAACTGAAACGGATATGCTTATAATGTCTTCGAAAAACACTAAGGGTGTGTTTACTTAAGGCTTGGCTCAGTAGATTTAAGGGCCAAAATCTCGAAAAGCACATCATTAACTCTCTCAGCTAGGTTTGGTCCAGCACTCTCCAGCCTTAAGTAAACATATCCTAAGATTTATTGTAACTTTCATATGGGCTATCTGGAGCAGAACTTTTTGATCCAGCAACTGAAAGCTTTAAACAACCTCTGCAGGAATGAAGATATTGATGGAACATTACCAAGAAGTGATAGCAAACTCTGTCAAGTTGGAGAAAAGCAGCAATGGTGACCTTGACAGCGGACAAGATGTGAAACCTTCCGATACTCCTCTGCTGGATGATGTATTGTCTGTTACTCCCCCACAGGCCCAAGGGACGTACGTTGTTGGAGGTTCTGCTTTCGGCTGGAACTTCATCATATACCATGGGAGTGTCTCTGTGTATTATGGAAGAACGAAAGAGGCTTTCCGAGCTGCAAATCCCAAGTCTAGCTGAGTTCAGAACTACACACCCGTTTGTACTGTTTTAGCTTCTTAGTATCGATTCAACTGCATTGAGCGAAAGGATGTATTGTGCGTGAAGTTTTCTTAACATTTTGCTCTCCTCTGTGTGAGTGTGTGTGTTGTATTGGACAATGGAGGGAGCTTAAAAGCTCCAGAGAAATGTTGTAATAGTATAGTATCTCTTACAAGTAGATTTTGCCTTTGGTGGTCGTCGTCTTCTTCCTCCTCCTCCTCGACTTAAAAGATAATAACAATTAAAAGTGCTAGTTCAATCTCTTGTACAAATTGGTAAATTAAGGTAGGAAGGAATTGAACTCTAGACTTCTGTTTAATAGAGTTGGTAGTATTGTTCAAGGGATTCAATATTGTTTATCCATAAAAATGAAAATGAAAATGAAAGTCAATCCCCTTTCAGTTTATTCTTTGTTATGAATACCGGGTGTGTTTGCTTAAGATTGGGGAGTGCTAGGCTAAATCGGAATGAGGAAGTTAATGAGTGTGCTTTATTAGAATTTTGTCTTTTAAATTTACCGAGTCAAACCTTAAGCAAACAAACCCAATGTGGTTATGAATAATAATTAAGGCTTCTTCAATCTCAAACCTTATTTTGGCCCAAGATCAAACCATGCCTCTGCATATGCGACATGCTTGGATATATGGGCATCTTTGTAAGCATCTAAATTCATATAAGTATGCCATACTTCTACCAATTAGCAGTTGCTTACGAGGTGCTCTTTGTAGTTGCACGTGCGTATTATCATTTATCTTCGGGGTTTGAAACCACCCCAAAATTTCTCCTCGTATATATTATGTTCAATAAGTGGGGTTGGAAACCAACTTCTTTTTGGCCAGTATGCATTTATTGGAGGTTCTAAAGAAATATAAATTGATATCAAGCAATTCACATCAAGGGTCCATAGCTCAGTGGTAGAGCAATTGACTGCAGATCAATAGGTCACCGGTTCGAACCCGGTTGGGCCCTTTCAGTTGTTCCTTTTTTTCTTTCAATTAATTTTCATTTTCTCAAGTTTTTTTTCCTTTCAATTAATTTTCACCCTCACAATCCAAATCCAAATTCACTATTTGGATTGGTTTTCGAAATAATAGTTTGGGTTTCATTTTTAATTGTATAATTTTTCGGTTATCAAAAATAAATTACCAATATAACCAAAACGAACCAAGAAATATAATCTTTTCTATTTATATATGTATATATTGTTCCATTTTTTATTTTAGGCTTTAGGTTATCTTAGTTCATCATTTTTATTATTTGACTTAATTCATACCCAATCTTTTTTTATTATATATGTATATATCATTGTTCTTTTTTTTTTAGGCTTTAGGGTATCTTAGTTCATCATGTTTATTATTTGATTTAATGCAAACCCAAATATACTATAGGGTCAATGAGCCCACCAAAGTTCTTTAGATAAATTTGTTTGATCAACATATAAAAATATGAAATTATGTAAGCCTGCCAAAAAAAAAACCAAAAAAAAGGTCAAGCTTTTCTATATTTTGGGAGAGAGGGAGAGAGATCTAGTTAGGCATGTCAAAAGTGATCTGTCCCGCCCCGATCCGCTCCGATCCGAGGTCTTTGAGGCAGGGTAAGATCCGCCTCGATGAAGAATGGGGCACGCCCCGTCCCGCCCCGTCCACGGGGCGGGTCAGATGCGGGTCAGGGATCCTGCCCCGCCTTGCCCTGCCTCGCCCCTATGTATGTATAATTTTTTTTAAATATATATTATATAGATATGAATATATATATACAAAGAAATATAAAATATATATATGTATTTATAATATAAATTTTTATATATAATATGTTATATATATGTCTAGCTAATATATTAGATTATGACTAGATCTAGTAAATTTAAATAATTAAATTCTATTTTTTAATAATTAAATTTAAAAAAAATTAAAAATATTGAAACAAAGCTAATGTAAACCTGAAAATTAAAATCCTATTGATTTCAACAACAAAAAAAAAATCAAGTTTTTTAATAAAAAAAACTAATTTTTTTTGTTAAAAAAAAAAAGATAGGGGCGGGGCAGATCACGGGGCGGATTTTTTTGCCTCGTGGCGGGGGGCGGGACGGGTCAGATCCGACCTGATCCCCCGTTGACATGCCTAGATCTAGTGGACAATAAATGGAGATTAATAACGAAAATCATAATATTTCGGTCCAATCAAATATCAAACTGATCGAATTGAATAAAATTAGTTTCGATTGAAGTTTGGTTTTGATAAATTTTAGTTCAATTTGGTTTCGTTTATTGGTTTTACGGATTCACTCAGTCCGCTCACCCCTAAATTGATTATAATTTTGGAATAATAAAAGAAGTGGAAGAATAGAAAGCAAAGAACAACCCTACTCACTACTAGAATTAAAGTTTTTTGCCACTATAAAATGTAATTACAAGAAAGGGAGAGTGGTCACATAAGTACTTTTAGTAACCACATTTAGCATATGGTTACTAATAGAGCAGCCACTTATAGTAAGATGCAAAAAGTTTTTTTGCAACTATTTTGTACTACCTCCGTCCCAGCTTAACCTGCCTGCTTGTCATTTTAGTTTGTCCCACCTTAACTTGCCTACCCCATAAATAGCAAATTTCTCTCACAATCTCCACCCTCAAAATCTTCATTCTCAATCTCCACTTTTAAAAAAGTCAAATATTCCACAAAATCTGTTTTTTCTTAATCCCCGTGCCCGATCAACCTAGGCAGTTAAGCCGGGACGGAGGGAGTAGTTACTAATATATTTGTAATTATTTTTTGCAGCTACTTTGTAGCTACTAATGTATTTGTAACTACAAATTGTTGCAAAAGAGTTTGTCATAATGTAGCAAATTTGGTTAAAATTATATGAAATATTTTATGTAACTACTAAAAGTTACAAAAGGGTGACTGTTTGTAACTATTTTTGTAGTTGTAAAAGAGTAGCGACAAATACCTTTTTTTCTTGTAGTGACTGTCTATGGAGAATAATAAAAATAATACAAACCCAAAATTATTTCTATTCACATATATATTTCCACTTTTATTAAGCATTCAATTTAACCAAACTATACAAATTTATTTGATAAGAATTTAAAAAAAAAAAAAAAAAAAAAAAAGTATGTACAGAGGAATTGAAATGATTGATGATGAGGCAAACTTAATTGATGAGCACATTGGCCAGTCTGTTCTGCAGTTCTGGAAGATTAATGTATGCCAGTGTGTTAACCTGCGCACCATCACAAAAATTATACTTAATTTACAAACTAAATAATACCCTAAAAATTGCGGTATATGGTGTAATCTTTAATTGTAACATGACTTTTAAAATTTATTAACGTTTTGTCATTAGTTATAAATTTTATTTTTTCGATTGCCACAATTTTTTAACCTATTATCATGCCATTGTTAAATGGTCGAACGAGATAATGATATATGTTACACATTATCTATCGTAAATGTTGCCTTTCATTTTCTCAAAAACACATGTTGCCACCCATTACTACAACTATATATAATGAATCCATAGTTAAAGGTTATGGTTGTAATGACTTTAGTTCTCGATTCACGATGGTGAAGGCATATTGTAAAATATAGGATAGTTAGATATAGGACGATCCCGTTTCAGAAAAAGATATAGGACAGGTTCGTCAAGACGAATCTTATGATGGTGGTGATGACATAATTAAATGTCGAAAGATATAACGTTGATGAATAAATGTTACTTTCTAAAGTTCGTATTGTAATTAAAAATTGGTCGAAAGAAAATAACCTGGGAGTGGATTCTGTAGAGGATCCTTTGATCTGCTTTAGTAGAAACACAGCTGACTACATCAAGCTGAGTCTGCAGTAATTCCATTATCACTCTCGATAATTTACCCTCTTTCACCCCACAGTTAATTAAAATCTCAACACCATCACAGCTAGAATCTACCGTTACACAATTTACTGTGCCAATATTTGATGTTTCAGATGAAGAATTTGTAATCAAATTCTTTAACTCGTCTCTTCTCATTTGCAACTCTTTAATTCTCCTCTCCATTTGTTTGATGTAATTAACCGCCCCCTGCATGTGATCACACACTGCCCGTTTTCCCTACACGAAACGAGCATGTCAAATTAACAAACTCGATTTTTCAATATTTTAAACTTTAACCAAACCAACAAATACTGAAACTATTTAAACCAAAGCAATTTGGTCAGTCGGTTGATTTGCTCGATTTGATTAATAAAACTGAAATAAAAAGAATTACACTATGAAAATTATGCAACTTGTATCATTCAATGTATAAATAAAACAAATATATAGATACTCGAATATATACATTAAGATAAATTTAGTTTTATGTATGTCTATGTAGAATGTTGAAAGTTTATGAATAAAGTTAAGTAGGTCGGATCGAAATAGAAAGTGTGACAAATTAGTTGGGACGAAGGAGTATTTCTTTTATTAAAAAGGAATTCAATCCATAACTATAGATTTCTGTGAATTTCTGGATTGAATTGGATTGATTTGTTTAAGTTTGGTCAAATTGTTAATACTTTGTCCTATCCAAAATACGAGAGATCTCTCCCGTCACTACAAGAAAAATGGTCTTTTGAGACCATAGAAAAGTGGTCTCAAATAATGAGTATTTGCCACAAATTAGGTGAAGTGGTCTCAAATTAATAATGAGTATTTGTCACAACTTATGAACATTTATCACAACTTTATTGTCGTCTTAATAACTTGAACGCAAATAATATATTTCACAAAAGTGGTCTCAAATACATCTCACATATTTTTTGCAACAACTAGTTGTCTCTAAAAGTAGTCTTAAGTGGTCTCTAATATGTATAGAGATTTGTGACAACAAGTGGTCACAAATAACTTATTATTAGTGACCACAATTGTGGTGTACAAAAGACCTCTTCTGTTGTAGTGCGTATCAGTACAAATACGTATATATCAGATATACGTTAGCAAACAAAACACACAGAGAAAAATACAATTTTTCTCTTTTCTCTCTTCTTCTCGTTCTTGGAGTATCACCGAATTCCTCCAAGAGTATGTAAAAATTAGCGGACGTTCTGGTAGTGTCCATTAGAGCAAGCATGTAGACGATCAAAGCAAGATCCAACATTTGGTGAATCCATCATTTTCACTTTCACTGTATCAAATGAGGTATACATCAATTCTCTCTCACGTGTTTATTGGACAATACGTGTCAGATATTCTAACACTTTGTACACCCCTAGCTAAAAGAGTTGAATTAAAACCACAAAAGAAATTGAAAACCCTAGAAATTGAACTCAAAGTTTTCAAATTAAAATGAAGTACGACAATGCTCCTGGTGTAGGATAAAATAAACCGCAAAGTACCTTGATGTATTCAAGTGAAAATAAAATGAAATACGATAATGTTCGTGGTGTAGGATAGAATAAACCGTAAAGTACCTTGATGTATTCAAGTGGAAGGAGATCACGAAGTGAAGCATAAAGACTTGACATTTCTTGCCTTCTTTGTCTCTCTACATCTCTATGAACTATTTTCCTCAATTTGCAGTTTCCATCAATGGCGGATTCTAATTCATTCTCCAGGTTTTTACCTGATTTTGATGATGCTCTTTGCCTTTTTTTGGAAAGGTTGGAGTTAACAGATTGTAAAGGAAACATTTCTGAATCTGGTACAAGATTAATCCAGTTATCAGTGCAGAGTGGACCTTATAATAAGTACTACTAAAATGGAAGAAAATATTTATAAAGAAATGAATCTAGTGAGATCACCATTTAATGAATGACTTCAAATGCAAGATTTGCTACCAAGATTTTGATCAGCATTCAAGAAATGGCCCTACCTTATATACCCTAGTCCCGATTCCTCTAAATACACCTTCAAGAAAAAAAGTTACTTTCTCTGTCCCGGCTTATCTTGTACAGGAGAGTCAACACGGGTATTAAAAGTAGTTGTTTTTTGATTATTTGTTGACTTTTCAAAGGTGAATTGATGGTGGAGATTGAGGGTGGAAATTATGTTATAACTTTCCTTTTTTAGGCTGTGCAAGATAAGGTGGGACGGCCATTTAAGAAAAGTGTACAAGATAAAGTGGAACGGAGGGGGAGTAGTTTTTTTAAATGTGAAAATGAGGTGTTTGGTTATATTAGCCGAACACGTTCTTATGTTTTGTGTTGATGTAATTGTACACAGTTATATTTGTTGGTCCAAAATAATTGAACATTTTTTATAATGCGTATTAAAGAAAATGAGGGTGTTAATAGCTCTTCAGCCCGAACAGGGTGAGGTGGTGGAATGTAATGAAAGAAATGTATTTTTCTTTCAATTATTATTTTATATGATCAGGTGACAGCCACAATTTCTTAAGAAAGTAATAAAAAATTAGAGCAATAATTATCATCAGATTTGTGATAAATCAACATAAATACAGTAAGTCCACCTTTGTGGCAAGCAGGTTTTGCATGATTTTGTCAAAGATTTATGATGGGATGTGTCTCTAGACTTTGAGTTATATATATATACTTATGATGACAGAGTGACAGCTCATTAATTATAGGAATCATTATTTTATCTTTTCAAGTTTATTTTTCATTCATTACCACTAAAAAAGTTGAAATTGTGAAATGTTTAATTTCAATCTGAGAGGATGAATAGTGTCTCTAATAATAAGATATATATGATGACTTATAATTACAAAATTCTCTATAAATTATTTACAAAGAGATCTCTCTTAAACATAATTGAACAAGTTGTTAAGGGGTTATTGAGCTCATACGACTACTATCTTCGGTTTTTTAGTTGTCATTCTAGCTTTTTATATGAAAATTAAGGGATTTAAGGAGTTGACAAATTAACTAATTTTCTTAAATCTCTTGATTTTTTTTAATTATTTTTATATATTATTAATATTTTTCATAATTATAGGGTTATATTATAATAAAAGTGATAAAAAAAATTAGAGTGATAACTATTTACAAACAAAATAAATAAATTAGAATGACAACTAAAAAATTGAAAGATAGTAACAAATAGTGGCAATGTTGTCTTTTATTGGGTGTTAGTGACAAATTATTATTTGAGACAACTCAATATTTGTTATCTTAAAAACCATTTCACTTGTAATATAATTTGCATATATTTTCTTTCCTTGTTAAGATTTAAAATAAAATCATAAATATATATAATTAACCTTTCATTCATACAATATATACTCCATCAATTTCAAAATAAGTATCTTTTTAGTTTTAAGAGAAAACACTACAACAGAAAACGTTTAACACTACGGTAAAAAACCGTAGTTAAAGACATACAGCGATCGTAGTAGTACATACCGTAGTCGTAGACCCTCTACCAACGACTACGGTTCAGAACCGTAGTGGTTAATTATAAAGACTACGGTTGTGAACCGTTGTCGTACTAGTAGCATCTACGACTACGGTATGTATGACCACGGTTGGGAACTTCCATTGACTACGGTCTGAACCGTAGTAATATATACTGACAACTACGGTTATCAACCGTTGTTGTAATAGTGACATCTACGACTACGGTATGTATGACCAGGGTTGTTGATTTTCTTCGACTACGGTCAAAGACCGTTGTCTTTTCTTTTTCATAAACCGTAGTTGTAGATGATACTCTTTTATAGTTTTTTCTATATTTTTTTTGTAATTTATATATAAATGTATATAACATAAAATAATATTTATGTGCAATAATATATCACATAAGAAAGAGTAAAAATTAAATTAAAAAAATTCATTTATTTCTAAATATCAAAGTTACATTACGTCTCAAAGTTAGAAAAGAAAAAAATACAAATTAATTTCTCTATACTTAAATCCTTTACAGAGGCGCTACTTTTCTTTTGAATCATCTTTCGTTATCCTGCAAAAAAAAAAAAAAAAACCCCAAAAAAGATATAATTAAACATAAAAATTTATTTGTTAATCCAGATTTCAACAACACAAAATTGTAAAAAAACATTAAGTATAAGGTCATAATCAGATATATCTAAAGTATAAAACACAAATATAAAAATTAATAAAAAACCAACACTATGTTGAATTATCTTTTTCTTTTTCTTCTAATTTTTTTTGTGGTGTTTAATATTTTAACTAATCAATGTAATCATTGCAGTGAAATGAAACAGTGACTACTTAGTAATACTTAGTGTATAATAACTTAACCTAAATGTTCCAATTCCATAAAATATAATAACAAAGTTTTCTTGGTTTCAGATTAAATTAGAAGTATCAAGGATTTTTCTATAACCTGTATAGCAAACATATTACATGGCATAGATGAATTTTTCCCAAAAATATTATCTTAATTACCGCGATACTGAAAAAAGGCATATTACAAGCGCACTAATATTTAGAATATAATTGGTAATTGGAACAGAAGTTTTAAGTAACCAAAAGGAACACTATACATATTAACACGAATCGGTATGAGTACTAAATTCTCTTTCAAGCACTTCACCTGCATTTATCTTGACTTCAAGGGGGTACTTTACCATGACAAAGAGAAACTGCACAGTAGCGGGGGACTAAATGGAATCTTGTCAATACTTTCTAGTAGGGAAACACTATGGGGATGTTTGCTTGGGGCTGGGGTGGCTGGGCTGGGGAAAGTGGCTGGAGTTAATGGCTTGGGATGTTAAAGAGTGATGTTTGGTTGGGTGGGAAATTTAATTATTAATTGTGAAATGTGATGTAATATGAGTAAGAGGTAGTTATTAATGATTGGGAGAATAATTAAAATAATTTTTTGATTTGTGATTGATGTCCCCCCACCAAACCCTAATATCGTGGCTTGGCCAAACAAACATCACTTGGGGTTGGCCAAACTGATTATGGGTTTGGCAAACCCCAAGCAAACATCCCCTATGTATTGAGTCCAGTATATTGTTTAAAAGGCTTTAGCTTTGGACTACTCATCCTGCATGTGACCACCAACTTGCTCTATATTGTGTCTTTCAAAAGAAAGCAAACAAAAATATTTCTTCCTGATACTAAATGAACAGGTTCCCAATCAATCATCCAAATGATTATCAACACTACATTCTACATGAAAAGATAAATGCAATAAATTGCTACCATAACATGTTGAGAATGAGAATGACAAGAGAGCCAAAGACAGCTAGCAGAGAACAATTTTTTGTAAATAACTTACCCAACAAAAGAGCAACTTGCACTTATCATTCCCTAAGAGAAGATCAAGAGTTGGCTCTATATTACTTCTGCAAAGGTTCATCACAGTTAGTTCTGCACCACATTCATTGAATACTCTATTTAATTGTAGTATATTATAATTACTGAAAGAGAGATAGAGAGATAATTGACTTATATAAGAGCTAGCTTCGGGACAAATTGCTACTTCTGCCACAACATAGAAAGCTAATAAAGTGTAAGAAATTGAGTGGAAATAAACTTACTTGACATACAACAACAAGAGAGCGATATCAGGGTCATAAATATAGTGTTTCTGCTTCACTTGAAGAAGGCCCATAATACCATCATTTGCGGACTCTTCAATGGAGATCAAATGGTATCCATTACCAATTTTCTTTGACAAATCAACTTGAAATATAAATAGGATTGAGAAAGAAACATAAATCTAAGGCAAGAAGATTAACTAACTTTTCTTGATTGACTAACTTTTTAGCATCTTCATAAGCCTGCAGAATGAAGCAAATTAGTTGACTAAATATCAAAGGGGAAGAAAAAGAATAGAATGTGTTATATGTAGATCTAATTGTCGATACGAATGAAGAGCGTAATACATAACAAAAACCTGCTTGTTCACTTGCTTTTTCCCTTAAAACTTCTCTTGAATCAATTCTGAGTAAATTGTGGCCAGGTCTACATCTGATTCATATCTGAACTCTACAGTAGAAGACATCTTACCAAAAAGAACTCTTATAGTCACTCATCCAATATGATGCTTATTGATTAGTGCAAAGCTCCTGAAATCTCATCAAACTAAATGTCATGTAAGTTTCAGCATCATTATTTTCATGCTGCTAACCACAAAATAGATGGAGAAATAATGGGCAAACAAAAAAATGAAGACTTATTTAAAAGATACGCACACTCAATTATGTAATGTATGTTATTAAAGTGTGACATCTTACAATCTCGACTAATAATTTTAAAGAAAGTCAACAAGTAAAAGGTATCAACTACAAACTGAGATCCCTCCTAATTACATCCAATGCAGACGACGTCTATATTGACGATTTCAAGATAAACCACCATTTGGAATTGATAATCTCATGTGAATATTCTCAGACCAAGCAAAATGGTTAAATCAGCAGAACATAACTTCAAGAGCTTTAGATAAAAAGGATCTTACCTAAGATAGGACGACAAATTTGAGACACGTTGTAATATAGTCCTCGAGAAGTTCCCATATGAAGGTCAAATTGTCCAAGTTCAAATGATGCCAAAAACGAGACATGTACAAAGTTAGCATTAAACCACTACCAAGCTCAATCGTGCAAACTCAAAATACGATTTACCAAACCAAACTAAGATTTCCATGTTAGAATCATATTACTACCAGCTGCATATTAGGATTAAGGAAAACTACAGCATCAAAATAGCTAATATATTCAGCGGCAAATGAATATCTTGAACCCCATAACCATGGGAACCTGGAATCTTAAATCCTAGGCTAAGTTTTAAATTTACGTATGGCAATACCACTGTCCTCAGGCTGGAGAGAGAGAGAGAGAGAGAGAGAGAGAGAGAGAGAGAGAGAGAGAGAGAGAGAGAGAGAGAGAGAGAGAGAGAGAATGAATTATCTTACCTGTGGCAGCAACTGAAATATACATGAGTAACACACCAAACCACTTCATGCCAGCTTTGCAGCAGAACAAAAGCAATCAAATTATACTTATTAACTAGTGTTCTAGTTTCCCTATCTAGTCAAGTGAATGGATAGTATTCTTACACTTGAATCGGGTTCTCTTTGCCATCAGTTTTCAACGTAGATATGGGAAGATCTGCTGCAGCTTCATCTTCCTCATCACATCCAGTGTTACTCCCCAACCTTCTCACTTCCTCCTCAGGACTAATCTTGCTCGAACTATCCAAATTCACATATTTCTTGTTCAAAACATCCCTGAAAAACTCCTAGTGTCCCTAATCACATAAAAATTGAACAAATGCAGCCCCATTGTAAGCCTCAACCCCCTCGCAATATCAACCAGTAAGGTCATCGGAGGAATCTCTGTTTTCCCATCTTCCAAGTCCATCATCTTGTAATACGTATCACCACACCTCTACACACTGTTGAGATTCGAAACCTGCGAAAACAGCAGCAGACCCTTGAGGTTTTCTAGATTCTCCTCATTCATATCGGGTAGAGACTTTCTTTTCACACACTTCATATAGTCCCCAACAACATACACCTTGAAGATAACTCCCCCGTGATTCACAAATTCTTGCAGCACAACCGGCAGTTTCAGCTTGCTCAGCCAATCTCTGTTATAAACCAGTGACATTTTGTACGATTTGGCGCTTCCGTCCGCCACCAGAGGCTTCGCAATTACCGGAAACTTGAGCCCTACATCCTCCAAATCCATCACCCGCACCGCCCCAGCGTCGTAAACGGCGGTCTGTTTGGGAATACCAAACGACACCGCATTGCATTCAGCGATTGTGAAGCCGTTCAATTACACCAGGGGAATCGATTATCAAAATGTTAGGGTTGTTAGCGGAGTAGTCGGCCAATTGTTGCCTCCACTCTGCACCGTAGAGTTTGTGGAGGACCAAATCGAAGGGGCCCTGTTCGATTAAGGGCTTTTCCAAATCGATCTTGATAAGATCGATGTTCTTTTCTTTGGCGGCATTTATCAAAGAAACTTGAATGAATTGATGAAAGCGAAAAAAACTCTCATAACCATTGAAATTTAGGTATTTTTAAAATGGGTCGAATTCAATGAGGTTAGGTTCAATTTTCCTAAATCTGATTGAAATTCGATCAGTTCCGTAGGCATACAGAGCTCTGCATCTCCGTGTGCACGAATCTTTCGTGAGAAAGATTAGAGAGAGAAGAGAGAGAGAGAGGAGAGAGAGATGAATATTGTGATGATTTTAACACAATTCCAAAACAATGAACATTGTGATGATTTTAACACAATTTCGAAATAAGGACCCAAATTTTCTGGCCTAAAATTTTGACAGAGAGAAAACTAATTTCGAAACTGATTTCAACACAATTTTAGAATTTTTTTTAAAATTTTCTATCTTAAAATTCAAAATAATTTATAATTTTTCTACCTTAAATTTGAATAGGAGATAGAAATCGTAAAAAACTCAATTCATTAAACCTCAAAAATTCAATTCCGCAGGAAAATCATATTCAGGGGTGATTATCAAGCCACAATTCAATACATACATCATCAACAACAAAAATCAGAAAAATTAAGAATAAACTCACCTCAATCCAACTGAGTGGAGTAAATCCTGAGCAAATTGCGGTGATCAGAAAAAATTTGAGGAATTAACTGCATTGACTTCCAGTTATCATATTATTGTGAGAGTGCGTGAGCAAGAGCGAGGCAAGAGAGAGCGACGAAGAGAGGGAGAGGGAGAGGATAGAGAGAGAGAGAGAGAGAGAGAGAGAGCCCAGGAGATGAAGACAGAGAGAAGGGTTTGGTGCGATTAGAGTTGATTAATTTGAGCAAAGTAAATATAAGCTCCGTTAATTTCATTTCTATAAACAGGTTTAAGTGTCCCAAAAATCACTTCTTAATCACCTAGCAAAATTCTTGTAAAAATAAGTGTCCCAATTACTACTTTTTGTCGTAGTGAGAGACAAGATTGGATGGGAAGGTGAATGAGTAAAGATGTAATTGAAAATAAAGACAAATGTTATGTTTATGTTTATAATTTCCGTGTTTTCTCTCTATAAAAGAACCTTGCATTTTATAAGTGTCCAAAAAATCTAATTTTTTAGACACTTAAAATAAGTGTTCTAAAATTAAGTGTCTCAATATATTGTTTTTGTTGTAGTGATCGCCTAAACGGCTAATAACAAATGCGCTCTAATGCAAAGCTGCAAAATGAAATTAGGGCTGTAATATTCTTAGTTTCTTCCTTTTCTAATGCAACTTCCTTTTTCATATATATGTATGTACCTATGTATATATATATTGTTTATATTCTTTTTACTTATTAAAAGTTCTCTTTAGTAGGATTTTTTTTTATGAATGTACTATTATTATATATATATATATATTGCCGATTGAAAATTCAGTTAGTATTTACTATTTATCGACTAAAATAAATATGACGCTATTTTGTCGTATAGAAATTAACACATACAACTAAATTCCTAGACAGGCCAATAAAAGACATCGAGGAAAGAACATTTAAAAAAAAAATAATAAACATTTTTTAATTGTAAAATATTAACAAATATTTGAATCTTGTAAATACGTATTTAAAAAGGTAAAGAAAATTAAAAAGGGTAATGACAACGCTCGATTAAAAACGATTACCATCACTGTTTTCATTGATCACACAAAATAATTCTTTTAAATTATCCATTAAAAAATATATTGACAACGCCCTTTTAACAACGGACGTATTGACCGTTGTCTTTAAGCGAAAAATAAGTATTCGACTACGATTAAACGACAACGGTTTTTCAAAATCGTAGTCTTTTAGCGAAAAACAAGTATTTGACTATGGTTAAACCACAACGGTTTTGCAAACCGTAGTGTTTTAGCGAAAATAGGTATTCGACTACGGTTAAACCACAACGGTTTTGTGAACCGTAGTCTTTTAGCGAAAATTAGGTATTTCACTACGGTTAAACCACAACGGTTTTTCGTAACCGTAGTCTTTTAGTGAAAAAAAAAATGTAAAACACTACGGTTTGTACAATGACCACGGTTGACCGCTAAAAGACTACGGTTATTGCGTCAAACCGTTGTCTTTTGGGCGTAGTGATTAACACTTTTTGTTGTAGTGAAAAATAAGGATAGATATAAAAGGTAAATATTTTCATACAAAATCTATTTTATTAGATATGTTTCGTGGAATAATGAAATAATCAATAAATTAAGTTTGTTGTTTATGATAAAATTGAAAGAATTATAGCTTTTTATGTTAAACGATAATTATTTAAGAAAAAGTTATTTTATCTAAAGAAACACTTATTTTGAAACGAAGGGAGTATTATAGTACAAGGTTTTATATAAGTGGAAATGGTGTGCAATGATCTGTCAAGGGCATAGTTAAATGTTTTTTGGATAGTTTGACTTTTTATTTGAAAAAATAACCAGCTAGTGTCAGGGATGATAATATTATCGTGTACACGATAATTCACGATGTAAATTTGATGTGTACACGATAATTTTATATCGTGTACACGGAATGAAAACTCTCTTTAACAAGCTTTGGCTACTTTTACATGTAAAAAGTTAAACTATGCAAAAAAACATCTCACTATAACTCTGACAAGCTACCGTATCAATTTTCCCTTTATTTAATTTCTAAACATACGTACGTATAAGATGGAGACATGAACTAATCCTACGATGTAAGTTGAATTACATGAAAGGGGCCGTCAGAGATATCAATCATATAAGTTTGCAGATCTTTGGTGCATTAGAAAACTAGTTTTAGTACTTTTCGTAAAATTATTTTTGGTCATTTATAATGAATATACTTCATTCATTTCAAATAAAAGTCGTTTTCGATTTTAAGGAAGAAATTGAAAATTAATAGAACGGAATATTATATAGGTAATGATAAAATAAGGAGATCTGGAATATATTTAAGGGCAATATTAAAAATATGTGATTATTTTGCTAGGATGATTTATTTTTTAGTACAAAGTTATTTCTCTTTGTTGAAACTGTTAGGAATTAGGGTGCAGTTATAGAGAATTTAATAGGAACGAAAAATAAAAGATACAAATTTGTTAACCCAATTCGTAAAGAATGACTACGTCTAGGGGCACTACCAAGCCAGGAGATAACTAATAATTTCAGTGATTACAAATACAATGAATCAAATGATTATTTATAACTCAAGCTGGATTGTAGCCCTAAAAACCCATTCATCTCGAATACTGCTTTTTAGGTCGAAAAAGTTTTCCTTACTGGCGAGTTGGATCGTCGTGTTGGGGGACCGTGAAATAGTCGCTCAGGCTCCATAACCCCAACAATCTCCCACCTGGATTTTTTTTTTTTTTTTTTTTTTTTAATTTTCCTAATCTATGAACAAAGAAAAACCCTCAATTTTCCCCCAAGGTGACTTGAACCCAGGACCAATGGTCTAGGTAGTGGATGCTCTGTCACTTGAATTATCCAACTTCGTTCATCTCTCGCCTGGAGATTGACTTCAAGTGTAACTTGTCTCCTCCATCTCACTTATACCTTTCACTGGTAGTAGTGTCAAGCCTTCATCTCAATTTTCAAGGGCATGAAGTCATGCATAGCTTCTACTTCTCTAATGTTGCAATCTTAGTCAACATATCAACAGGCTTCTCACTTCCTCGAATCTTCTTAGCTGCAATGTCTTATTCTCCACGAGCTAATGAATGTAGTGATATCTCAACTCAATGTGTTTCGTTCTCAAATGAAAAGATGGATTTTTTGTTTGGTAAATAGCACTCTGACTATCACTTTAGAGAATACTATCCTTCTACTCTTTGCTCAATTCACACAAGATATTCTGCAACCATACCATCTCTTTACTAGCCTCGGTCACCGCTACATACTCTGCTTCTGTAGTGGACTATGTGCTACGATCTTCTGCAACTTAGAACCCACGATATTGGCCTACCACCCAGAGTAAACACATACCCCATTGTACTTCTCCTTTTTATTAAGATCACTTGATGCTAAATTTGCATCAACATACCCTGCCAATTCAACAATTTTGCCTTCAAAACATAAGGCTCTCTCTATAGTACCTCTCAAGTACTTGAGGGTTCCCTTCACTGCCTCCCAATGTTGATTACTCGGATTACCCATAAACCGACTAACTCCTCCCACCGTATGTGAAATGCCATGTCTTGTACACACCATAGCATACATTAGGATGCAAACCGCATATGGAGTTTTCTGTATATGGGCTCGCTCATCTTTACTACTCGGTGAATCCTTGTAGGATAGCTTGAATTGGCTACCCGAACTGACACTAACTGGCGTAGCATCTTCCATACTGAACCTCTTCAGGACCTTCTTAATATACTCAGCCTGCGAAAGATACATTTTTTCTGCCACCTTATCACCCTTAATGTGCATACCTAGAACTTGCTTGGTCTCTCCAAGGTCCTTCATAACAAAACGATTTGACAACTGCTGCTGCAACTTGCTCACCTCTCAAGCATTAGAACCTGCTATCATCATGTCATCAACATATAGTAACAGAATGATATAGTTATCGTCATACCTCCTGAAATAGCAGCAATGACCCGTCTCGCATCTATTGAACTTAATCTCATGCATGAATCTATCAAACTTCCGTACCGTTGTAATGGAGCTTGTTTCAAACCATACAAGCTCTTCTTCAATTTGCAAACAAGCTCACAGTTCCTTCTAACAAGTATCCATCTGGTTGCTTCATGTAAATAGTTTATACTAAGTCACCATGAAGAAAGACTATTTGCACATCCATCTGCTCTGACATCAAGTTCTCTGCAACCACCAAACTCAAAACTAACCACAACAGGAGTACAAATATCAGTACAGTCAATATCATATTTTTTCTCAAACCCTTTCACAACCAGTCTTGCCTTGTATCGCTTGTTTTCATCTGCCTCCTCTTTAATTTTGTAAATCCACTTGTTACGCAGTGCCTTTTTCCCTTTTGGAAGCTCAACTAGTTCCCAAGTTTCGTTTGCCTTTAATAAATTCATCTCATCATCTATTACAAGTTTCCACTTGCTCACCTGTTCACTACCTGTAACTTCTGTGTAACATTGAAAGTCACCAACATCAGTTAACAATAAGTAGTAAAGGGAGGGATAATATCTATCAGGTAATCCACATATTATGGTGGACCTCCGTAGCAAAATTGTTAGTTGTGGTGTATGTGGTTCTTTGTCAACAACCACTTGGTTGTCATGATTCACCTTGCTCCCACCTGAATTCGAAATGTGTAACTCGACGACCTTACTCTCAGAACTAACAAATTCAGATGCACCTAACCTACCTTTGTACAAAATCTGCTATTAAATATGACATCTTGTCTACGAATTACCTTATGATTCTGTTCATCCCAAAACCGGTAGCCAAATTCATCGCAACATATCCAATAAACATACACTTAACAAATTTATCATCCAACTTACTTCTAACATTAATATCAATATGAACATATGAAACACAACCAAGTACTCGAAGGAAAGACAAATTCACCTCATTATCATCCAGGCCTCCTCCGGTATGCAATTATCTAAGGGAGTTGAGGATCCTCTATTTATCAAGTAAATTGCAGTGTTAACCGCATCTGCCCAAAACATCTTTGGCAACCCACACTTCAATCTCATGCTTCTAGCACGTTCACACAAGGTTCTATTCATACGTTCTGCAACATCATTCTATTGAGGGATTCCTCTCACAGTTTTTCTCCATGCAAATTTTATTCGCTGCACAAAATTATTTGATTTCATGGAGCTCTACTCTTCATCATTATCAGATCCCAAACACTTCACTTTGAGACGCATCTTAGTTTCTACAAGAGCCTTCCATTTCCTAAAAGCGTCAAAGGCATCAGACTTATTTTTCAGAAAATAAATCCATACATTTCTCGTAGAGTCATCAATAAAAGTCATGTTATATGATGCTCCACCAAGAGATGTCGTTGGCGTTGGACCCCACAAGTCGCTATGGACCAACTCCATCTTCCGCTTCTTCAAGGTTTTACCTTCTTTCGAAAAACTAACCCATTTCTATTTTCATAATACACAATCCTCACATAACCCTATTTCAACTGCCTTGAGGCATGATAGCTTACCCTTCAAACACAATACTGTCATCCCCTTCTCACTCATGTGGCCAAGACGATAATGCCACAAATCTGCATCTTTCTTTGCACTTGCAAGAGCAATGATATCCTGGGTATTTCCTGTCATATACAGCGTTCCCTCCTTATGTCCTCGAGCCACCACCATGGCTTCTTTAGTTATCTTCCATGTATTATAGCCAAAAGTCATAACATATCCTTCTTCATCAAGCTGCCTTATGGAACGTAAGTTCCTCTTCAATCTAGGGATATGCCGCACATCTGTTAACTACAAAATAGTTTTGTTCGGTGCCTTGATTTGAACATCCCTCTTTCCCACGATTTTAAAAGGCTAATCATCAGCAAGATAAATCTTTCCAAAATTTCCAGAGGTGTAGGGTTCCATTACGTCAACTCTGCTACATGAAGGACATGATGCTCCTGAATCTAACACCCAAGATTTTTCAATGAACTGCTTACACTCAAGATTAATGCATCTGCGATCTTTTTCAGTGGTTGCGTTTGCTGATTTGTTAACCTTCGTTGATGCTTGCACTGATTGTCATAATGACCAAGTTCATGAAAATTGTAGCAGTCAATCTAACTCCTGTCCATCTTGGGCCTATTTATGCCCGACTTTGATCTACTTCTATTTGAGTTTGACTTAGATTATGTTCTGCCTCTGTTTCCTATACTCAAGACTGATCATGTGGCCACACCCAATTCTCTCTTGCGTATATTTCACTAATGATCAGGTCTCTGACTAAACCTAAACTTGAGTTTCACTTGAGTTTAGGTTTAGATTTAGGTTTATGTTTAGGTTTAGGTTTAGGTTTAGTTTGGTTTAGTTTAGTTTAGTCCCACTCCAACTCTCTGGTAAAGAGGATAACAAAATTAGGGCTTGTACCTCATCATCAAAATTATTCTCAACCAAGCTCAATTAGGCTATGATCATATTGAACTCGTTTAGATGAATAACCACTATATTACTCTATATCATCTGTAAATTGAATAACCTCCGCATCAGATGAACCTTGTTCGCAGCTGATGGCTTTTCGTACGTCTCAGTCAGAATGTTGACCATCTCCTTGGTGGTTTTTACCTGTACCATATGGAGAGTGACATTCCTGGACAACGATAGACGAACCAGGCTCATCCTCTTCCTTTCTAGTAACTTCCACTCATCGTCATTTATGGTTTCGGGTTTCGTATCCAAAGGTTGATACAGATCTTTACCGTACAAGTAATCCTCGATCTGCGACTTCCAGAACCAAAAATATGTTCCATGAAACTTCTCAATCGACCATTTACCTTCAACCATCATAATTGCTCCCACCAGACCTTATGAACGCAGTGCTCTAGATACTAGTTGTTAGGAATTAGGGTGCAATTATAGAGAATTTTACTAGGAACAAAAAATAAAAGTCACAAATTTGTTAACCAGTTGGTCAACAATGACTACGTCTGGGAGCACTACCAAGCCAAAAGATAACTAATAATTCTGGTGATTACAAATACAATGAATCAGAGGGTTATTTATAAACCAAATTGGGTCATAGCCCTAAAAGTCCATTCATCTCGAATACTGTTTTTAAGGCCCAATTTATTTTCCTCGGGGGCCGTGAAGCAGTCGCTCAAGCTCCATAACCCCAATAGAAACCAGTGTGATACAAGGTGTTGCAACACCTTGTAAGCAACACTTGGTTTATATTTTCTAAATATTTTCACCTTTCACTGGAATCTAATGAGAATTTCATGTTTTTTATTATTTAATTCTTTATTATGATAATTATATTGCCAATGTAAATTAAAGACATCAGATTAGATCAAGTTTCCAAGAAGCCCAAAAATTATCCACTAACATCAAATCCTATCCTTAATTAACAATCTTCTTGAGAAAGACTCTCTCCTCCCCCCCCCCCCCCAACACACACACACACAAGTAGCCGTCATCAAGGATGCAAAAGTATAAAAGGGAGAGAAGATCATCTTGATGGGTTGCCATTGTTAAAGTGAGGAAAACACGAGTTTCAAACAAGTGTCACGACACTTTTCAACTCTCTAGTTCAAACTTCACTTTCACATACTCACTTTTGTCTTGTGAGAGTTTGGAGAAAAACGTCTAGGATTCTCATTTGATGTGTAATAGTTTGGTTTATATTCTTTAGATTAAAATATTCTATTTGTCTTTTGATCGTAATATTTTGCGTCAAATTGTACTTAAACAAAAACAAATCGTTTTGCTTAATGGAATTTAGACTCAGGTTTTATTTATCTGAGTTTTTTTGTGTAAATTCCCACTCTATTTTGTTAGATAATTTTGTGTACAATTTGTATTTGTTTCATTATTTGTCAACGAAGTGTTGCAACACTTTCAATATCCTGGCATAGATTTTTTCACTTTTAAAATGGCTATTATTTCGAAACGGAGGGAATATTATTTTTGTTGTTGCCTACATATAGTCCCTATTGTATTTTTATGCCTCCAATTTATAGCTAGCTATCTATGTGGATGATTGTATGTATATTTATCAAATTAGTAGGTACCCAAATCCTAACCATATGAAATCATGTTACTCTATACATCTCAATCCCTTAAAAAGATAATTAAACTACTCATACTTATCTAAACCCGCTCATTAATATTTATCGAGTATCATAACTCACTCGGTATCTATTTAAATGTTACAAATAAATTATATGTGTTTTAGATATTTAAATGCATACATATAAGGGTTTTATAAAATCACCCTAATTGGTGCTGAATATTGAACCAATATATAAAGTTAAATAATACAAACTAGATATGATAACAAAATATACAAAAATATCTACAAAATTTGGAGATCACATAGACTCCGCAATATCATCGCTAACATTCTAACACCCCCCTCAAGCGAATCGGGGATGGATTGAGGTGAAGCTTGGACAAAAAATGCTCAAATAAAGGACAAGGGAGATCTTTAATGAAAACATCCGCAAATTAGAGATGAGTTGGGACCCGAAGTGTCATCAGAACGTAAAAATTCAATTTGATAAGCCAAGAGCATGACAGGTTACGAACCGATCCAAAAATTATATCATATTTTAAGAGCATGGATTGAGCTTTGCTCATAAACTGTGTCCAATGCTCAATCCAACCAACAAACAATATTAGTCCAACGAATTGGACCAGTCCGATCTAACAACCCGAATTCCCACCCCTAAGGCCCTAACCCTAGCCCCTAAATAATAATAATGGCTAGGAAAATGACTTGTTATGTGTAGTATGCAAAAGATTAGGCAGCTGGGGTTGACAAGACTACTGGGATTTTCGTTTCCGACAAAGAGCATCACTCAAAGATTTAGCTCTGCAATTATTTCCATTATTTATTCATATACTATAGAATTAGTTGGATCCTAAGCCATAGCCACTAATCATCTGCCTCTAATTTCATATAATAATTTATACTCCATCCGTCGCGAGATAATTTACACACTTTTTTCGAAACGTAGAATAAGGAAATTTTATTTTTTGTTTTTTAGTTGATTTTTTCAAATGTGGAGACTTTAAGAGTGGAGATTGTAAGAGAAAGATCTTTTTTAAGGGTGTGCAAATTATCTCAGAATACCCCGAAAATGAAAGTGTGCAAATTATCTCGGTACGGAAGGAGTACTGCCTTCGATATTTTTTAAATAAATTTTAAGTTTTGTGATTTATTGATAAATAAATGGTTTTTTCTCGTATTTTTTATAATATTATCTATATATATATTCACGGGAAGAGATAATACACGGAAAGAATGTGAGAAAATTAAGGCCCTGTTTGTTTATGGTTGTGGGTGGCTGAAGTACTGTAGGCTGTGGGGAATATAGTGGAATATAGAGGTTGGAGTAAATGAGTGAGTGTTTGTTTATGTTGGTTGGAGATTGGGTTGTGGGGTGATTATAATATAAAATGTGTTAAAATTGATTTGATGTGTGTAAGAGTTACGTTAGTAAGTGATTGATTATTGATTAAAGTGTGTATTGGGAATGATGTTTGATTGATAATGTGTGTAAGAGTGAGTTAGTGGCTTGATGATGTGTTTAGAGATTGTGGGCAATTTATTACTCACAACCGATTAACAAACACGTAATGGGTTGGGCTAAATCCACAACCGATTGGCCCAACCCTAAACAAACAGGGCCTAAGAAATTTGAGGGACGAGAGACTTTAGATGATGATTTCTTTGTCAATTTTTCTGTCACTTAATTTTATTATTCTAAGTTAACATTTAAAAAAAGGTACTATATAATATTACTATAATAACCTGACTGTACGCAAATCATCTGGGCAATTTATTTCAGTTCTAGAGACGCAATCAAACTGTTCGTGAATTATTTGGATTTTTATTGGACATAAATAAACACCTATAAATAATATTTAAATATTATTGTGAGCAATTACATGACATCAAGGGTCCATAGCTCAGTGGTAGAGCAATTGACTGCAGATCAATAGGTCACCGGTTCGAACCCGGTTGGGCCCTTTCAGTTGTTAATTATTTTTCCTTTCAATTAATAATGTTTATTTCATTTTCTTTTTTTGTCTTTTTTTTAAATGTTTGAGAGACATGCATAAATTTGATTTTTTTAAGGTTTTTCATTTTCTTTTCTAATCCTTTTTGTCTTTATTTTAAATGTTTCATATTTCGTCTCTTTTTTTAATATGGGAGCTTTTTTAGAGACATGCATAGATTTATACTTTTTAAATGCTCGTCTTTGATTTGAATCCGCTTAGAGTGACATTACATGGGTTTGTATTTGATATCGGTATTTTCTTTGTTAATCGTTGATAATCATAACATAATCAATAGACGAGTATGTCTGTACTTTTTGTCGGAGAGTTATCATAACATAATCAATAGATGAGTATGTCTATACTATTTGTCGGAGAGTACAGCCACATTCAGGATGTTTGACGTGCTATCAAGAATTTGGAGATCGATACACTGAGTAGTCCATTCTTCTAATCCGATACTAAACAAGAAATAGCAGATGTTACATTGTCACCACCTATTCATTGCATTGGAGAAAATCGAACCCACGAGTATCACCACCAGTACCAATGTTACTTTACGTTTCATTTGGGTAAAGAACTTTCACACTAATACTAATCAAGGACTAAATAGAATCACATTAAGCTTCTAGTGGCGAACCAGAGAGGCGATGAGAAGCAAATTAGAAGCAGCGAATATCTGTGGGTGGCTTAAAGTGAAGGGGATGAGTGTCTGGGGTTGCATTTTCATCCTGTTTCCACATCTTTATTGTCTTGTCTGCCCCACAAGTAATCAGCCTCGACCCTGTGTGATCGTACGTGATAGAGTAGATACCAGCTTCGCTCTCGAGTGAACCTGAGAGAGATTTAATAAACAAAATAATGTTCAGTTTGCTGAATTCCACGGACAAGAAAACCCACAGAGAGCGGGATAGATTTTATACTCATGTACTTCCAATTTTGTTTTAATCGAGTCTCTGTACTTTCATTTCCATTAAATTTAATCCTTGTAACAGACAAGAATTCATATAAAAGTACAGGAACCTAATTCAAACAAAATTAGAAGTATGGTTACGCAATTCAGCAAAATGACAGTAAATGGCTCAACGTTCACATTAACCTAAAGTAAGGACCCAAATATAGAAAATTTCTTAGGCTCCGTTTACTTTGGCAAACAAAGATAGGTTAATTATTTAGGCCAGTGAGATAACTCCACAGGATAAAACATAAAATGTTATTCACTTTCAATGTTTACTGTAACATGTAACATCTTGGATCCACCTTTTACTGTGGGATATATGGAGGTTTGGATAAGGGTAATACATAAATGTCCTTTTTAATAATTAAGTTTGCAAAAGAAAGAAGTAGTAATGGATAGAAATGTAATTCTCCTAATGTTATCTCAAGTATTGGTCAATTATCCTATTGGTGCTCTGGATTATTATCTAAGATATTATCCGGATTTTAGCAATTTACCCTGGGTCGGAAGGATAACTCGATTTTTTATTTCCACCAACGTGAACATTAGATAAAGCTAGATAAAATGTCACTATACTAGATTATTTACCAAAGTAGACGGAGCTTTAAAAGAATATAGCAACAAAGAGTAACAAATGAGATTTGAAATATGTGTACCAGGCTGAACAATAGTCTGGGCTTGCTGAAAATTGTGACCACTAGCCCAGTCCCAGAACCATAAACTTCCATTATCACCTGCGATAAATTAGAGAAGAGCGACTCCGGACATCAGAATCATGTGCTATGTGCTATGTCCACCAAATACCATTTCAAATCCATACAGAAGGAAGAAGCTAAAGCAGCAGTATTTTAGGTGTTTGGTAACACTCACCCGCTGTGGCCAGTACACCCTCCTCGTTGACTGCTGCAGAGTTGATAATTGTTTTCTGTCGAGAGCTGCGAGGATTAGAACACGACATTAGTAAAATCATTCACACAGTGGACGATCAAATTACAACTTTCCATACAGCTTGCACAACAGCTATAGCAAGTCAATGGTAAAGGGAGCATTCCCAGAAACATTATATGGAAAAATTATCTCCTGCATACATCAATTTCAAGGAATGCATAAAAAACAGCTTGTCAAATTCATCTCTACTGCAGTATAAAATACACATGAAGATTCTAACCATCTTGATTTACAGAATTCTCAAGGTAATTTATATATTTCAGAAGACGAGAGGATGAATTGTCCTAAGACGAGATGGTTGACAAACCGGAAAAAACCAAAAAGATAACACTAAACTCTAGTTCTAGTAGTCTGAATCACAAGACAGCTATTGCTTGTAGAAAAAAAATAGTAAGGATGCAGTGCCAAATAACTTTTGAGGGCAAACAAGCAACCATATTATACAGGTCCGGCATTCAAATGGTTAAGTTAAAACAAGCCATGTCCATTCAATAAACTCACAGCATGTTGTGCATGAATTCTCCTCTGGGAAGTTTAAACTTTTTAATATTCTCAGCAGATGCAGAAACGAAAGCATCCCTGCAAAATGGAAAAGTGAAGTTAGGCATTATTAAAAACCAAGGTAAAAATGGAAGTCACGTATCAAATAGTTAGTACATAATATAAGACACAAAGAAGGCGCTTACTCTTTAGGATGAAGAGCCAAAGCTCGTACAGATTTTTTATGGTGCGTGAGAGTCGCCATTGTTTTAACTGCCAGACACAAGCACATCCACATCAGAAAATAGGGGCCAAGATATCAAATATGGTTCCTAGAACATTTTTCCAGAAACAATACCGTATCTGAGGTCCCAGAACTTTATAGTTGAATCATGAGAACCTGTAACAACTTGTGGATCCTGTAAATTCACGTAACGACATGAGATCTGTCTCAACGGAACTTTGTGAGCATAAATTTGAAGTAGGGAAATAGTAGAAATGCCTGTATAGTTCCTCATACCAATGAATTTTATTTAGTCACCTATACCAAGTCAAACCCTTCACTCATTGAAAAAGAACTTGAGGTAGGCAGATACAATAAAAAGAACAAAAGTAGGAAAAAAAACACTAACCGTAGGTCGCGTGAATATTGAACAAACAGTATTATCGTGCCCCGAAAGGGCATGAATTTGCATGTTGCTGCGAATATCCCACAGCTGAAACGATCACATTACCCAAATTAGTACGCACACTACTTATTTTTCATAGAAGCAGAAAACAAATGCATCATGAGAGAATTGAGATCTAAAAACTGATCCATACCCGGCACACAGAATCTCGACCTCCAGTCAGCAAAATATCAATAGTAGGATGAAGAGCCACACAGTAAACACCACTAAGATGACCATGATAAGAATGGATAACCTGAAGATAGAGAAAGTAACATTAGTACAAGTCAATCATGTACACAAGCTGAAGCAATAGTTGGAATTGACAAAATACCTCATTCTGCTCTAGGTCCCAACATTTAACTAATTTGTCATCACCAGCAGAAAACATGTATGTGTGTTTGCTACTAACAGCCAGACCTGCAGGATTTATTTTAATTGTAATACCCATCAAATGATTCATAAATTGAGTGCTATCCGTACAAAAAATGATTTACCTTGTACTTGGCCAACGTGACCAGTAAGAGTGTGTTTCAGCCTGCCACTTGCTAAGTCCCATATCTTGCCACCACAAAAAGAAAAGAACTCATCATGTATAAAAAATAAACACATAGAAGGGGAAAAAAATAAAAAACAATCAAGATATAAGTTTCTAACCTTGATTGTTCGATCAGCAGATCCTGAGCAAAACCAAGTATTACTTGGGTCAACAGCAACAGATTGCACCCATCCCAAATGACCGCTAATGACCTACAGGTATCAAAGCTTGTACTGTAAGACAAACTGGAAGGCAAAAAAGATAATCACCAATGCATCAATGGGCACATGAAGAAGCAAAGAAGTAGCATACATCCAAATGAGATTACACAAAACCATGTAATTGGTAGGTTGCAACTTTTCTTAGAATATCACAAATGCATCATACTGTACTCGTCAATGCTTTCTCTCGCAATATGGAACTAGTTGGATGAGCGTGACGTGGTTTCTCTTAATAGAGCACAAGGTCCTAGGATTTGACAATAGAAGCCCAAAATCCAATGATATGTGAACACAGAAAACTCACCTATCACAGACACATGTTGCGCATGCCAAATATTTCCTCCATGTTTAGGGTGTGCTCTTAACATATTCAAAACTTGTTCTATATCATTTTCATCTACCAGTTACCACTTGAATAAGTGCAGAAGGCTCGATGAATCTTGCAATACATATAACTTGCAAGCCATGCAGTCACTGTTTTTCAATCAATACATATCCAAGAAGTTACTCCTAAAATTCAATTAGTTAACAGAAGATTTAGAAGTCGTGGATGCATTACTGTTACATAGTGCTCTCAAATATAAAATGTAATTTTCATTCTGGCAGATGATATCTTGCAAAGATTCTTCAAATCATAGTACATACAACGTATAGTGTCTATAAAGACAAATGAAGCACTACAAGAACAATGGGCTTTTAGGATACTCTTGTTAGAATGCTTTTAAGATAAGTGTCCTATAAAGAGAAATGAGGGCCAGATTGAACTGAAACAATAAGATTGTAGAAGTGGCAATGCTAACAGGTCAAAACAAGCAAAAGCATCTATTATTATTTCAGCATGCAGATTTACCAGGTTCCGGAAAACCTTGGTAAATAAGTTTTAAGAAGATTCTCACTCTGTAATTCTTCCAGGGTGCATGCCATACTGGACGAGGCGGAATTCTTTCCATAATGGCAGAGGTCGAAAATTCCTGCGCATCACAAAAATCAAATAAGATAAGTTTTTTGTTAGAGACAAGAAGAATGCAGCAAGAACAAACACAAGAACACGAATTACAGTCGGGAAAACGTTGCCTTCTGTTCCTTGATCAATGATAGAATAATCTCCACCCAAAAACCGTAGAAACTGTAGAAATCAAATCCTAATCCTAATAGAAAACAATAAACAATAATAATAAATCTATTATGACTTCTTAATCATAATAGGAAACGAAAGCAAATATTAAAATAACTAATAAACTGATAAATTAGGCCCATCGCGGCCCAACACCGCGCTGAACCCAAAGCCTATCCGTAACATTTTTCTTAATAAAAAAAGGCTAAGATGTCCCTGTTATCTACGCCAGAAAATTCCTGTTGCAACGGAGATGTTCCAAAGCAGTTAAACAACAAAAAACATGCCGCGTTTGCACTGTGCATATGTAGTACATATATATTTTTAGTTCAGACTGATGGCATGACAAAATTATTCTTCATTGATTTTAAACAAAGTCTGTGGATCTATTTCTTCTTGATTACAAATTACCAGAAGAATCGTTGAATGTTTACCCTAGGAAGCTTGGGAAATATGCAAAAACGAGAAGCTTATTATATCCTGTCTTTCAGAAGCTTGTTGTTGTTAGATACTATATCAACTCCATTGTCAGCATCGCAAGTCAAAGTCCAATTGCCGGAAGAAGAAGCCACCAGCACAGGGGAGGAGGCAGTAGATGGCGGTAGAAGACTTGGCTACTACAAGTCTACAATGGCTGCTGGGGTTTTTAGGCGATTGCTTTCTCTCTCGCCGAGGGTAATTTTAATTTAGTTTTTTAGGGAAAGGCATAAGTGGTGAGTTTTAATTACTCCTAATCCCCAAAATTAAAATAACCGACAGGAATTCATATTTTATTAGGATTAGGAGTAATTCCTTTTTCTTTTGGTATGAGATTTAAGAATTTTAAAATTGTATAAATTCTATATCTTTTGTTTATTCGAGAGAAAAAAGTGGTAGAATTTAAAGAATACTGTCAAATTTTTAAATCTATAAAATTTATAAAGTAGTTTTTTTTAGTATAATTCTAGTTGGGAAGAGGTCTGGTGGAATTTGATCCAAATATATAATTTCTGTTACAAAGTGTTTTACCACATTTTTTAATCCGATAATAGACGTGGCACAATCTTGGCTGCTCATCTTTTTAGTTATACTAGTAAGAGACGCGTATGTTACACGTGATAAAAAAAAATTACTAGAAATATACTATTATATTTTTTTAAAAAAATATCTTTAAAATTGTACAGTATGTTAAGATAAAAATAAATACTCCTTAATATATAATTTTATAATTAATAAAATATACTCCTTAATACAATATTATATTGTATTAAAGTCTTATATAATTTGATAGAGTACTTTGAATGCTTAATCTTAACAAATTAAAAGAAATATATTAAGTGTGATTTGTAAATTAAAAGAGACTTCTTACCAAAGTGAAACGATGATATTGTTTATAATTACGCTCATGTGGTCCATAAAAATGTTGGGGTTATGGAACTTAAGCAACTGCTTCATAGCGATCCAACTCGTCGGTGAGTTGGCGGGGTTCGAGATGAATGGACTTTTGGAGCTACAACTCAACTTGAGCTGTAAATATCCATATGATTCATTGTATTTATTATCACCGAAATTATTAGATGGTGCCCCAGACGTAGTCATTTTGAACGAACTAGATTAACAAATACTCCCTCCGTTCCGGCTTAAGTTTCCTACTTTGACCGGACACAGAGGTTAAGAAAAAATAGATTTTGTGGAATCTTTTGACTTTTTTAAAGGTGAGAAATAGATTTTGTGGAATCTTTGACTTTTTTAAAGGTGGAGATTTTGAGGGTGAAGATTGTGAGAGAAATTTGTCATTTATGTGCTGAAAAGTTAAGTTGGGACAAAAAAAAATGAAAGTAGAAAAATTAGAGTGGGACGAAGGCAGTAACTCCCTGGTGAATTTACCTCCCTTGATGCACGATATCCACTAATTGCTTCACCAATTGCATTCTAAACCCCTTTTCTGGATTCCACAGATGGAGAGTTACATCGCTCATCAGCTGGTTTTGCCAAGTCATGTAATCTCTGTATCTGTTGATTGTGATACTCCTCCGTCTTTTATTTGTCAATCTATGCGGGCTGATTCCAGCAATTAATGAAATTTTATCCTTTTCAAAAAAAAGAAGTTATTTTGCGTTCATTTCCGTAATAAACTTTTACAATAAATACTACTCAAGAACTTATAGAATCATATTTTACCATCATTAAGCGACTCAATATTTATAAGTAGAGACAATAAATGTCTCACGTTCACAAGTCCTATTAAAATATCTCAAAGAAAGATAAAAGTCACAAAAAATACATTACATTGGCTATTTAGTGCAAATCTGGCTCTTTGATGAATGTCAAATACATCTTGGCATGCTTTAACTTAATACGGAACCATAACTCAATTGTACAGTTCGCTCGCGCACTAACATAACCCTCCTAATCGAGCTTTCCATTGGCAAACCAGAGAGAAGCTTAGAAGCAAATTAGAAGCGCCGAATATCTCTGGGTGGCTTAAAGTGAAGGGGATGAGTTTCTGGGGTTGCATTCTCGTCCTCTTTCCACATCTTTATTGTCTTGTCTGCCTCACAAGTAATCAACCTTGACCCTGTGTGATCGTACGTGATAGAGTAGATACCAGCTTCGCTCTCGAGTGACCCTGAAGAGAGATTTAATAAACAAAATAATGTTCAGTTTGCTGAATTCCACGGACAAGAAAACCCAGAGGGGGTAGATTTAATAATCATGTACTTCCAATTTTGTTTTAATCGAGTCTCTGTACTTTCAGTTGCATTAAATTTAGGGATAATAACAAAAAGGTCGCCAAACTATTAACACTTTTTCACTTCGGCATATAAACTATTAGCATTGACTAAACCGCCGCCAACCTATTTGAATATTACTACTCGAAAGCTACCGACCAGAATACCGCTCAATTTTTGTCCCAAAAGGTGGTTTTGCAAAACCGGGTGTGCAATAGATTTGGGCGGTATTTTGGCCGACAGCTTTCGAGTAGTAATATTCAAATAGGTTGACGGCGGTTTAGTCAGTGTTAATAGTTTATATGTCGAAGTGAAAAAGTGCTAATAGTTCGGCGGTCATTTTATAATTATCCCTTAAATTTAATCCTTGTAACAAACAAGAACTCAATTTTCTGCAGATATAAGTACAGAAACCTAGTTCAAACAAAATTAGAAGTATGTGTACGCAATTCAGAAAAATGACAATAAATGGCCCAATGTTTACAAAGGGAACACCTGAACCTAAAGTAACAAGGACCTAAATATACAAATTTTCTTAAAAGAATATAGCAACAAATGACATTTGAAATATGCGTACCAGGCTGAACAATAGTCTGGGCTTGCTGAAAATTGTGACCGCTAGTCCAGTCCCAGAACCATAAACTTCCATTATCACCTGCGATAAAGGAGAAGGGCAACTCAGAACATCAGAATCATGTGCAATGTCCACCAAATATCATTGCAAATCCATACAGAATGAAGAAGCTAAAGCAGAGCAGTATTCTAGGTGTTGGTAACACTCACCCGCTGTGGCCAGTACACCCTCCTCGTTGACTGCGGCGGAGTTGATAATTGTTTTCTGTTGAGAGCTGCGCAGATTTGAACATGACATTAGTAAACTCATTCACACAGTGAACAATCAAATTACAACTTAATGCATGTCCATACAGCTTGCACAACAGCTATTGCAAGTTAATAGTAAAGGGAGCATTCCCAAAAACATTATTAATGATTGTGAAAAAAATATCTCCTGCATACATCAATTCCAAGGAATGCATAAAACCAGAGTGTCAAATTCATCTCAAGCCTCAAATATCTACTGCAGTGCGAAATACACATGAAGGATTCTAGCCATCTTGATTTACAGAATTCTCAAGATAATTGTTATATTTCAGAAGACATGAGAAGATGAATTATCCTAAAGATGAGATGGTGTCATCGGAAAAAGCCAAAAACGATGAAACCAAACTATAGTTCAAGTAGTCAGAATCACAAGACAGCTATTGTTTGTAGAAAAAACATTAGTAAAGATGCAGTGCTGAATAACATATGAGGGCATACAAGCAACCGTACTATACAGGTCTGACATTCAAATGGTTAAATTAAAAAAAAGACATGTCCATTAAATAAAACTCACAGCATGTTGTGCATGAATTCTCCTCTTGGAAGTTTGAACTTTTTAATATTCTCAGCAGATGCAGAAACGAAAGCGTCCCTACAAAATAGAAAACTGAAGTTAGGCATTGTTGAAAACCAAGGTAAAATGAAGTCACTTATCAAATAGTTACTACAATACATAAGACACAAAGAAGGCACTTACTCCTTAGGATGAGGAGCCAAAGCTCGTACAGATTTTTTATGGTGCGTGAGAGTTGCCATTGTTTTACCTGCCAGCACAAGCACTTCCACATCAGAAAAGAGGGGCCAAGATATCAGTAGTACCAAGAACAATTTTCCAGAAACAATACCGTATCTGAGGTCCCAGAACTTTATAGTCGAATCATGAGAACCTGTAACAACTTGTGGATCCTGCAAGTTCACGTAAAGGCATGAGATCTGACTCAAAGGAACTTTGTGAACATAGATTTAAAGTAGGCAAATAGTAGAAATGCTTGTACAGTTCTTAATACAGATGAATTCTATTTATTCATCTACACCAAGTAAACCCTTCACTCATGGTAAAATACCTTGAGGAAGGCAAATATGGATAAACAGAAAAATAGTAGGAGAAATTCTGATGTCTCAAAAAAAGCACTAACCGTAGGTCGCGTGAATATTGAACAAACAGTATTATCGTGGCCAGAAAGGGCATGGATTTGCATTTTGCTGCGAATATCCCATACCTAAGACGATCAAAATACCCAAATTAGTACGCACGCTATTTACTTTTTCATAGAAACAGAAAACATATGCATCATGAGGGAAGTGATATCCAAAAATTGATCCATACCCGGCACACAGAATCTCGACCTCCAGTAAGTAAAATGTCAATAGTAGGATGAAGAGCCAAGCTGTAAACACCACTAAGATGACCATGATAAGAACGAATAACCTGAAGATATAGAAAGTAACATTAGCACAAGTCAATTATGTACACAAGCTGAAGCAACAGTTGATATTGACAAAATACCTTATTCTGCTCTAGGTCCCAACATTTAACTAATTTGTCATCACCAGCAGAAAACATGTACGTGTGTTTGCTACTAACAGCCAGACCTGCAAGATTTTTTTATTTTTATTTTTAAATTGTAATACCATCAAATGATTCAAAAAATGAGTGTTATCAAAACAAAAAACTGATTTACCTCGTACTTGGTCAATGTGACCAGTAAGAGTGAGTTTCAATCTGCCACTTGCTAAGTCCCATATCTTGCAACCACAAAAAGAAAAAACTCATCATGTATAAATAAAAATATAGAAGGGGAAATTTATTTTAAAAAAACACCTAGATAAAAAGTTTCTAACCTTGATTGTTCGATCAGCAGATCCTGTGCAAAACCAAGTATTACTTGGGTCAACAGCAACGGATCGTACCCATCCCAAATGACCGCTAATGACCTACAGGTGTCAAAGCTTGTACTGTAAGATAAAGTGGAAGGCAAAAAAGATATCATCAATGCATCACTGGGCACATGCAGAAGCAAAGAAGTAGCATACATCCAAATGAGCTTACACAAAACCATGTAATTAGTAAGTTGCAACATAGAATATTACAAATGCCTCATGCAGTACTCGTCAATGCTTTCTCTCACAATATGGAACTAGTTGAATGAGCATGACGTGGTTTCTCTGAATAGAGCACAAGGTCCTTGGATTGACAATAGAAACCCAGACTCTGATAATACGTGAACATAGAAAACTCAAGTGTCACACAGAGACATGTTGCGTATGCCAAATATTTCCTCCATGTTTAGGGTGTGCTCTTTACATATTCAGAACACATGCACTCTATCATTTTCATCTACCAGTTACTACTTGAATAAGTGCAGAAGGATCGATGAATCTTGCGATACATATAACTTACAAGCAATGCAGTCACTGTTTTTCAATTAATACATATCCAAGAAGTTATTCCTAAAATTTGATTAGCTAACTGTAGATTTAGAAGTCGTGGATGAATTTCTGTCACATAGTGCATCTCAAATATAAAATGAAATTTTCGTTCTGGCAGAGAATATCTTGCAAAGATTCTTCAAATCATAGTACATACAACCCATAGTGTTTGCAAAGACAAATGAAGGCCAGATTGAACTGAAACAACAGGATCGTAGAAGCGGCAATGCTAACAGGTCAAAAAAAACAAAAGCATCTATGATTATTTCAGCGTGCAGATTTATCAGGTTCCGGAAAACATTGGTACATAAATTTAAAGAAGTTTCTCACTCTGTAATTCTTCCAGGGTGCATGCCATACTGGACGAGGCCATCTGCTGGGAATTCTTTCCATAATTGCAGAGGTTGAAAAATTCCTGCGCATCACAAAAATCAAATAAGATAACTTTTTTGCAAGAGATGAGAATAATGCAGCAAGAACAAACACAAGAACACAATTACAGTCGGAAAAACGTTCCCTTCTGTCCCAAGCGCAAGCGCCCATAATTCCTTGATAAAAAATTCAATGATAAAATAATCTCCACAACCACCGCTTAGATAGCCGTGGACTCCTAATCCTAAAAGCTGTAGAAATCAAATCCTAATCCTAATAGAAATGAAAAACAATAATAATAAATCTATTATGATTTTCCAATCCTAGTCCTAATAGAAATGAAAAACAATAATAATAAATCTATTATGATTTCTTAATCATAATAGGAAACAAAAGCAAATAATAACATAACTAATAAACTGATAAACTACGGCCAACCACCGCACTGAACCCAAACCCTATCCGTAACATTTTTCTTAATAAAAAGGGCTAAGATGTCCCTGTTATCCATGCCAGGAAAATCCTATTGCAACGGAGATGTTCCAAAGCAGTTAAACAACAAAAAACATGCCCGGCCTTTGCACTGTGCAGAAGGGTCAAATATATACATATATATTTTTAGTTCCGACTGATGGCATGATAAAATTATTCTTCATTGAGTTTAAACTAAGTCTCTGGAGCTATTCCTTCTTGATTACATGCCAAGAAAAATGTAAAATTTTGGAATAAAAAAAGAGGATCTTATCATATACTGTCTTTTCAGAAGCTTGTGGTTGTTAAAGATACTATATCATCTCTAAGTATAGTCACTAGTCAGCATCGGAAGTCAAAGTTCAATGGATCTGCATACGAAAATTGCCAGAAAAGAAGCAATCATATGTAAAGACAATACCTTTCTGATGAAACATGAGACGAAACAATAGCTGTGCTCCTGCCTTGAGCGCCAACATCATTACTGCACAAAACATTCTCAATTTCAACGTGTTGAAGCAACAGAATGACACATTTTGCAATTAATTCATATTTGATTCACATATTAGATTTATAGTTCCGTGTATTCCAGGTAATGCACGGTTCATGACCGATTCAAATTCATGCCTTTATCATTAACTCCTCACACTAAAGGTCTAATCAACAGTTAATCATGAGCGAACAAAAACAAATTCCCCTAAGAAAAAAAAGTAGAAAAGGGATACATACGAGCCTCTAGGTTGCCCTGAACTAATCATCAAATCCTTCGGTATTCCTGCCTTTTGAATATCATTTGAATGCTCAGGACCTGCACAAATATATTAAAATCAACTAAGGCAGGAAAAACTCTGAGGAAGTCTTGATATGTGTAGACAAGAACTTCAAAAGCACATCTGCGCCTCAGTAATAAAGTTAATATTTCTCAAGGAGCCAGCAATGTCTAGTGTTGTTTACTATGTTTTATCAAACTTCATAATTCTTTTGAAAAGACTTGTCAAAGTTCCATCATTCAAGAATTCTCCATGCCCTCGTTTTCTGATGTGAATAAACATATAATGTTGCACCTCAGCATACTACCGGCAGAAACATTTACAGATTTAGCAAGGATGCAATACCTGGAAGTGCAAGGACATTGGAGGGTGTAGAAGCTTGCTGTGCTTGACTTTTTGTTGTTTGAATAGAAGCTTCTGTTGCCATATTTTTTACTCCTCCATACTCGGTGTTGAGCTAAAAGACGCAAAAATTAAAAATAAAATAAAAAATCGATCATTTGAAGTAACAAATACGTTTATACCTTGCAGGAAACCCCATGATGTACATTACACGTGCTCCTCAAAATTGTGGGCATTTCATTCTCAGTTGCTCTTTAAAAAAGATGTTCTGTATAAAGAATTTATAATTCCCCTTTCCCATTATATTTGGGGAGTGATTTATCACGAAACCTATTTTGGTTTTCAACCACTAATTTCCTAGCAAGCACTTAAACAAGTAAACCAACAATATTTAGCACTAACCTTGTAGCTTACTCGAATCTTCTTGCTGCAATTCAAAAAAAAAATAATAAATATACAGATATATAACAACGAATTATCTCACGAAATTAAAAGTAATTATTTAAATACAGCAGTATAACATATTTCCAGAATACATTAATATTGAGGGTTTCGGAAAACCTTTCAGGGTCAGGAGGCGGAAATTGACCGTGTGTAGGAGAAAATAAATCGAGCGCTCGCTTCAGGGATTTGAAACTCAGCTTCTTCAGCGATTGAGGCTCTACGGGTAGTTCTGAATCCATTGTTGCCCCCGGCATTCGTCCGCGGGTGTCTTTGTCGTGGTGTAGAGTCCGATGGAAACCTAGCCAAGTCAAAGATTAATCCGTGATTGACCACGGCAGCCACCAGCACGACGGAGGAGGCAGTAGATGGCGGTAGAAGCCTTGCCTACAGGCTACGACAATGGCTGCTGGGGTTTTTAGGCGATTGCTTTCTCTCTCACCGAGGGTAATTTTAATTTAGTTTTTTAGGGAAGTGGTGAGCTTTAATTCCTAATCCCCCAAAATTGAATTAACCGAATTCATATTTTATTAGGGGTCCGTTTATTTAAGATTGGGCTCAATAAATTTAGAAAATGGAATCTCAATAAAGCACACTCATTAACTCCTTCAATTAGGTTTAGTCCAGCACTCTCCAATTAAATTTAGAAAATCGAATCTCAATAAAACACACTCATTAACTCCTTCAGCTAGGTTTAATCCAACACTCTCCAATCTTAAACAAACGGATCCTAAGAGTATTTTTTTTCTTTAGGGTATGTTTGTTTATAGGTAGGGTGGAGACTGAAAATTTTAATTGTATAAATTTCAAATTTAATGTTTATTCGAAAATGATAAAATTCATAAAATATTGTCTTTTTTCCCAAATAGTTTTATAGATATCAAACTCAAAAACTGATACAACCCTAGCCAAAGGGCTAATAATCACCTCTTTTCAACCACATGAATCTAAGAGGGGAAATCAGAGCTCCATACCTTAGAGGTTGGGCTCCCAAGAGCTAAACTAGCAAGCATACAAGATGAAGCAATCCTATCACTAGGAATGAAACCAAAGTCACAATTATCAAAGATATTACATAAAAGGCTGATATCCTCGGCTATTGTAATGGAATTGACATCATGCGGGATGATCGGGGATGGGTGAACAATATCCTTAGCATCAAACATTATGTGAATCTTCTTCCAATTGCTTTTGAAAGCAGTAATTTGGGCAAATCGAATCGCATGAAGGTGAATTTCCATGGATTGGAGATGTCATCCCTAGAGACTGACCAAGCGTGGACGATAATGCCCTCTGAATACTGCACTATGCCACCAAATCCTCTCTTTGATTCAGCAGAAAAAATGGCACTGGTGAAAATGAAAAGACACCCTACCACCTGTGACCAAGGAGTTTCAACAACACCAGAGACAGATTCAAAATGGGGAAGCAAACTAGTACCTCTTCGGAGATTAGAGGCCGCAACCAGTGCTCCATTAACAACTTCCAACTCCGAAAGCCCTTTTTTTTCAAAAATCCACAAGTTCCGTGTCTTCCAAAGCCACCAAAGGAGATAAGTTGTTAGCTGGATTCGATCAGAAGCTTTAGGACATTTGTTCGCCGCGCAAACAGAACACCACCAATCTTGAAACGAAGTTTGCCTAGACATGGGGAGGAACCACTTGACCGGCGCGAGCTTCCACACCCTTGAACATGAATGCAATGGAAGAATTAATGAACACTGATGGTTGTAGTTGGAATTCGGATCTCGTCCACTGTCTTTTGGTGCCGCTGATGCAATGACCATCCTTAAGCAGTCTATTAGTCATACAAGAGCCAGAGATAGACTTGTTTGGGATCACACTAAATCAGGCTTCTTCTTCGTCCACTCGGCGTACATTGTTGCCCTTCACCATGGACGCTTGATTGCAGACGAGCCTGAATCCAGCCACCCAACAGATATCCCCAAGATGTGGTCTCTTCTTTGGAGCCTTAAAATCAAGGATAAAGTGAAGTATTTTTTGTGGCGTTGCTTCTTGAATATCCTCCCTACCAACGAGCGACTTCGATCAAAAGGCATTCTTATTGACACAATTTGCAGCTTGTGTGGGGAAAAGGAAGAACCAATCAACCACATCTTCTTTCATAAAATATTGTCAAAATGTATAAATTTATGAAGTGTTAAAAGTATAAAAATATATTAAATAAAGAAATAATAATTAATAGAATTATTTAAAGTAGATTGTATATGAAACTCTATATCCTAGGAGATGGGGCATTGGGAATTGATATTGTCTTAGTATGCATAAAAATCTTAGGATATAGGGTTTATGAATTGATGCCGGACTAAATATTTTTAATTATATATAGTCAAAAACAAAATTTAGTATAAGTCCTCTTACCACTATAAAAAAAATAGTTAATCAATCTAAACATGCAATATGTATACGGTGACATGTGGGACGGATCTAAGATACCTGTGCTATGGTATAGGGACGGAAATTGGGAGGGGGAAGTTTGAAAAACTAAGGGGCAAACTCTTATATATAAATAGTATCAATGAAAATCACATGTAAAACAAATTGGAAGGTCCCCTCCCCCCCCCCCCCCTCCCCCCCCCTCTCCCCAACCCCCCAAAAAAAAAAAAATTATGTGCCTGTTAACATGATTTCACTATCATCTATACACCTAGAAACCGATATCAACAGAAGTCATATAACTATATGCACCGATAGTAAAGGACATGACAAGATCAAAGTCGGTGAATGCATATGGTTCAAGCTTGAAACACATTTGGTCTGGCACTTCAATACCATCATAGCAGGACCACTATAACAAATCTTAATCAATCAAACACACACAAAATATACTAGAATTAAAGGATAAAATAAAATTAGCCAAAAGAAGCTCAATGATGACATTGCCTCACTCATACCCATATTAAAGGCACCAACTGCATCATCTGCTGCATCTGCAAGTGCAGGCCCAAATACAGACGCGACTCCAAGAAGTGTGAATCTAGAACATGTTGTCTGGATGCGTCGCGATCAATTACTTTTCAGCTGGTTAGTGCAGTCACTCACTAAATCCATGGGTTACATCAGTCTGTGTAAGACTTTTTCTGAGGTTTGACATGTTCTTGATTCTTTGTTTCAACCAAATTATAGGGCAAGAGCTATGCATTTGCTTTCTCTTTTTAAAAACACTAAGAAAGGGGGTCCTAGTGTAGATGAGCATATGTTGAAGATGAGGGGGTACTTTTATGGTCTTTTGGCGTCTGGACAAAAGATTACTAGAGACGAATTAGTTTCCTACATTTTAGCTAGGTTAGGATCCGACTTCGAGTATGTTGTTGTCAATTTTTCTCTTAAGAATGAGCCATTGACTCTTCATGAAGTTTTGTATGTCCTTCACGCTCATGAAATGAGACTTCATTAGTTGTCCTCTTCGAATATGCTTGTTGCTCATCTTTGTTGCTATAAGCCTACAAGTAATGCCCCAAGAAGGGTGGTAATAATCAAGGTAGAGAATATGGACCTAATACCAGGGGAGGTTATAATCAAGGAAGGGGCAAGAATAAGCCCATTTGTCAGATTTGTGGTAAGAATAACTACATTGCTTCTAAATGTTTCAAGAGGTGTGATAAGAGTTTCTCAGGGATCAAACTTGGATCTGCTCAAGCACACATTACTTTTCCTAACATCAATACAACTATTCTAAACAACCCACTCACACGTCTCATAGTCAAGACTTTGGGACAACTAGTGCTGGAGAAAATTCTATTGGTTTAACGTCAATGATGCTAACTGGTATGTGGACAGTGGGGCCATAAAGCACATAACCTCTAATCTGCAAAATCTCACTAATCAGAATACCTATAACGACCAAGACAATGTTACAGTAGGTAATGGTTCAAGACTTAAGATCTCTCGTTTTAATACTTCTTATTTGCCATCCTCTGTTTCATCCAAGTGTCTTATCTTGAAATATATATTATGTGTTCTTGATATAACAAAGAATCTTTTGAGTATTTCAAAATTTACTTTAGATAATGAAGTGGGTGGAAAGTTTCATCCATTTGTTAGTTTTGTCAAGGACAAGGCAACCAAAAAGATCCACCTGACAGGTTCACTTAAAGATTGGCTTTATTAGCTGGATCTTGCTCATCTTGTTTGAAAAAACAAACAATATACTGTTGCATCAATTGTTCATTCTGCAAATGCTAGGAGTTTTAATTCTGGAAATGATAGGAATCATAATTCTACTTGTAATGTTTTTGCAGTTGCTTGTAAAGTTGTTTCTCACTCTAATTAAATTGTTTCAAATGTAGTGAGCAATTTTAGTTGTGTTTCAAATGTATTAAGAGATTCTAGTTGTTCACAAGTACTTCTTAGTAGCAAGGGTGATGTTGATTTGTGGCACAATAGATTAGGTCATCCTTGTACTGTTTTGTCCCAAATTTTTAAACAAATCAATAAAAGCTTTTCTACTAAGAATCTTTCCTTTTGCAGTTCATGTCAATATTTCCATTTGTTCAATCTAAGATAACACAACCATTTCAATTGGTTTATTCTGATATTTGGGGTCCTGCATCCAATAAGTTAGTAGATGTTTTAAGTATTACGTTCACTTTATTGATGATTTTACAAGGTTTACATGGATTTTTCCTGTAGTTTCAAAAGATCAAGTGGCAAATGTTTTTCAGCAGTTTAATCAGATAGTTGAAAGACATTTTAAGACTAAAATTTAATCGTTCCAAGCTGACTTTAGGGGAGAATTTAAGACATTTTTTTACGCTACTTCATTCTATAGGTGTTAAAGGGAGGCATCTATGCCCTTACACACATCCTCAAAATGGTTTGCTAGAAAGGAAACATCAGCATATTGCTAAAGCTAGCTTAATTTTACTTGTCAATGCTAAAATGCCTATGTAATTCTGGTGTAATTCATTTACTACTGATGTCTTTCTCATAAATAGTGCTTGAAGGTGTTTCACCATATCTGAAATTATTCGTAGAGCAACATGATTATGCTTTGTTTAGAACTTCTGGTAGTGCTTGCTATCTGTATCTTATACCATACAAAATCATAAACTGATGTTTAGATCTTAAAAGTGCTTATGTCTAGGCTACAACCTTTCTCAGCCTGAAGAACTTAAGCATCTATAGCCTTTGTCAGAAAGGTCGTAGCTTAGAAATAAGCACTTAGAAGAACTAAACATATGTGTCTGTGTGTGTAAGACAATGGTTTTTTATGAACTTGATTTTCCATATGATGAATTGTTCACTAACACATCACCTTCTGCACATAGTCATAAATCTTATTTGCCTTTATTACTGCTTCCTGCACTGTTCAATAACAATGAAAATAGTGGTAATAATCATTCTGGTGGATATTCATTAGTTAATCATCAACATGCTGGTAACTCTGCTCATGCTAGTAGTTCTAATAATGTTGTGAATTCTGTTAATGCTACTGGTTCTAACAATTCTCAGCATACTGATGTGCATAGTCATAACGTAAACTAAAACTCACATACTGCTCAACATGATACTAACAACTCTAGTAAGCAGGGTTTGTCTATTTTTGGTTTTACAGCAACTCAATCACCACCACCCATTCAAAATGCTCTTTCACATCATATGGTTACAAGGTCAAAATCAGGTATCTACAAACCAAAAGCCTACTTATTACAGGTAAATCCTTAGAACCATTGACTGTGAAAAAGGCTCTTAAAATACCGATTGGAAAAAGGCTATGGAAGCTGAATTTACAGCATTTCAAAACAATAAAACTTGGATATTGGTACTAAGAACATAAGATATGAAAGTAGTGCAAAATAAGGGGGTTTTTAGAGTCAAACAAAAAGCAAATGGGTCTATTGAAAGGTTCAAAGCTTGATTAGTAGCTAAGGGTTTTCAACAAAGCTTAGGGTAGATTACTTTGAAACCTATAGTCTTGTTGTAAACCCCTTTACCATTAGAACTGTTTTCTCTCTTGCTATTACCAAAGGTTGGTCCATGCAAGAAATTGACATAAACACCGCCTTCTTGCATGCCACTCTAAAAGAAGCAGTCTATATAACACAACCTGAAGGCTTTATTGACTAAAAATCCATCTCATGTTTGCAAACTTGTTAAGTCACTCTATGGACTTAAACAAGCTCCTAGTTCTTGGACATATACTCTAAAAGACTTCTTGTATTCACTTGGTTTCAGGACTTCTATTTCTAGTAATTCCCTTTTCCTTCAGCACATTAACTCCAAGATTCTCATTCTCCTTGTCTATGTTGATGATATCCTTGTAACCGGAGAGGACATCCATCAAATATGCAAAGTTATAAAAGCTCTTGATAACAAGTTTGGTCTAAAAACTTTGGATGAAGTCCAATTTATTGTGGCTTGGAAGTTCACATAGTTAAGGAGTCTTTACTTTTAAATCAACACATATATGCTATATATTTGCTCAGGGACACTAATATGATAGCTAGCAAGTCCAATCCTACACCATGTAATGCAACGCAAAAGCTATATCTTAATGATAGTGCATTGTTTGATATGCATTCTTTATATAGAAGTATAGTGGGCTCTCTACATTATCTAACCATGACAAGGCCGCTTTTACAAGCTATCACAGTTTTTAAAAGCTTGAACCATCAATCACTGAAATGCTTGTAAAATGGCTCTTAGATAAATAAAAGGAACTGTTGCACTTGGACTAACTTTTAAATATTTTTCTAGTCTATCATTTCTTTCTTTGCAGATGCTGATTATGCTATCTCTTTAGATGATAGAGGATCAACATGAGGCTTCTGTGTTTTCCTTGGTCCTAATCTGATCACGTGGAGTTCAAAGAAGCAAAGTGTTGTGTCAAAGAGAACCACCGAACCCGACTACAGATCACTTGCCACTACTGCCACTGATCTAATATGGCTCAAGTCTGTTTTTCAAGAGTTAGTTTTTCAAGAGTTAGGTTTCGAAGTCAGCATTCCCTCTATAATCTGGTGTGATAACATGGGGCCCATCTCCCTAGCCTCCAACTCGGTGTTCCACAACAAGACAAAACATATAGAAGTAGGCATACACTTTTTAAGGGAAAAAGTGCAACAACAATAGTTAGAGATAAGACATATCTCAACCGAAGATCACGTAGCAGATGTACTAACCAAGCCTCTTGCTAATCAAATATTTGATTATCTATATTCAAAGTTTATGCTCTCAAATCCACTTGGCTACACTCAACTGAATTTTAAAGCAACTTGAAGAAGTACAACATGTTAGTTGTATCTTTCCCTTGTATTCACATGTATTTTCTGTGTTACTTTTGTTAAGCTGTAATCAGTAGTTGTAAAAACAATCAGCTATATTTGACAAGGGTGTTTTGGAGAATAATTAATGTAAACACCTAGCTATATTTGATAAGGGTGTATTTAGAGTATAGTTAGAGAATTAGTTAGAACTGATTGTAATTAGTTATGCAAACTGTTTGAGCTAATTAATTACTCTCTTCCCCTTGCTTAGCTATTAGACTAGTTTGATTTTGTGTAAATACCGTGTCATTAATGAGATAACACATGCAATTTTCATATTCTAATAGACAACGAACTAACAAACTCGAAACAAACAACAACTCAACCAAAACTGTAAAACTAAAATTTAAAAACCTTAATTGTATGAAATAAAAGAAGACTCAAGGGTTCTTTGAACTAGTAAAGAAGATATAGATCAGTTTACAAGTCATGTGTATCCTCACACTAAAAAGTCCGGCTAACTGGTAAGACTAGACAACACCAGTCGTCTTCAAATCAGGCACAAAACTTGAAAGTTGCAAATGAGGACACATTAAAACTTTTGGACAGAATTTTCGCAAAACACCGAATCTAGTGGCAAGAAGACAATATAGAATGCAACAATGGTGATACAACACAATCAACATAGACATAAGCAAATATCAAGACAACATGACGAGCATAAAGACAACATAATAACAGCACAATGACGTGTAGGTAGAAAGTCAAAAATACATGAGTGAAACAGACACACAATGTTAAAGTGAACGTGGGGCATAAATGTGAGGCAGTGCCCAATTAATGATCGACATTTTGGTTGGCGCTATTTGGCCTAATCATAATATCCATTTTTTCATAATAAAAAATGTTGTGCCCCTAGCTGACGTGGAACATCCCCGCCAGCTCAGATGCGCATATCATCAAGTCTGTGCATACCAAACTAACGTGGCACCTCACCATGAGGCCAAGCTGGATTCGGCCTGCCAGATGACTCAGCTATGGCGTGGCTCCCCCACTTGGCCGACCTAGAACTGTCCTACCTGAATATTTTGTGTAGCGACGTCGGGAATATGTCTTACCTGGAACTGTCCTACCTGAATATTTTGTTTGTAGCGACGTGGGGAATATGTCTTACCTGGAATTGTCCTACCTGGACTGTCCGACCTGACTTTTATCCGAAAGTGCCAAGAAGATGACCTACCTGAAGATGGTCAACCTGATTATATTCCCACCTGACCCGGGTACGATCAACCTGAAACTTCTGTCCACGCTAGCAAAGACCAGGAGAACTCTAATGATCCGGCTAAGCCAGGTTCGAGATCCATTCACTACATGGAATCAGCTCAGACATACTCCAGGTGGGATCAAATCAGATCGTACAGACGTGACGTGGCCGACCAGATCCCATGAAATCCTCTCAGAACGCCATTTGTCAAGAATCCCATAAATTCTGGGATCTTGTATCCCAGATAGGAAGAAAAATATGTACCAGATGTAATCATTATCCCTAAGGCCTACCTAGGCGAGCTAGGAGTAGGCCTCTCTAGTATAAATAAGAGCTTTCAATGCTCATAAAAGGATTCATTCTGATTTCTCCCACTACGACTAGAACAATCACTGTAGCAAATGTAACACAGGCGAAACGCCCAACCTGAACTGACACACCAGAAAATAGCAATAAAATGACAAAGCTAATATCACTTAGCTCGTTTCACTTACCTCGTCTTACTTAACTCAAATTCGTTGCCTATTTCATATTTATTTTTTGTGCTTTTGTCAACCGACGTGGCTCAAAATTGTTGATCCGGACACACGTCCGATAAAGGACGTCAACAAAATGGCACTAGAAGAAGGGTGCGGCTTGGTCTTTTGTCGTTGACAGCAACATCATTCTTGCCTGACATTCCACAATGGATGACCAGAATCATTCCCAAGCAGGATCTAGGTCAAGGGTGGGGAGCCAAGTACGAAAAGACACCCCATTGCAACACAATCGAGCACCAGCCGATCAGATCAATCAAGCAGGAACGTCATCTCCCCAGGTCAAGAAAATTGCGGAAAATCTTCGCAAGCTCATGAAGTACCTCCAGTACGAATTAGACGTGTTTGAGGGAGGCGATAAGTTGCCAGCCGAGCAGGAAGGCCCAATAGATGAAGAAGTTCACTCCCAAAGACAAACTAGGGGTGGCCTAAGAGGAAAACGAAAGGTGGCAGATATACAAGGACCTGCACGTAGCCAGGTAGGGGACAGCCCACACCCATCTAGGCGGCCACCTGCGGCAGTCGAGAGGGAGGCAAGTGTTTTTTCTAGGCTGGGAAACAACCGAAGAGCTCGGGAGGGGGTCAACGATGGACATGTCCAGGTCAGGTCAGTACATTCCCGCCTAGGAGGGGGACATACACAGAAAGTTTCCGACCACACGCATAACCCGAACCGAGGTCGGACACATGTTGCCGACCCGACCCGAAATGGGGATGCTGAGATACGGAACTTAAAAAGCGCCTAGCTGAGCTGGAGAAAAGGGATTCTCGGTCGGCTCCGGATGAATACATCTTCAAGAGACCCTCCCCGTTCATCCCAGAAATTCTGCTCGAACCCCAACCACCAAAGTTCAAGGTCCCACAAATCAGCCCTTATAACGGGGATACTGACCCGGCCTCCCACCTTGACAAATACTCTTCCTGGATGGAGTTACAAGGAGCTGGAGAGGCGATCATGTGCAAAGCATTTCCCTTGACCCTTGGGGATCGAGCTCAGAAGTGGTTTCGGTTACTCCCTTAACACTCTATTACTGGTTGGGATGAGTTGACCTCCCAATTTCTCACACACTTCATCGGAGCAAAGGCACGAACCACCCCGAAAGAAAGGCTGGTAACTGTGAAACAAGGGGGTATGGAGTCATTAAAGCAATACCTGGACAGGTTTAATAAGCTGGTGATGGAGATGGAGAGGATATCAGATGACGCAATGCTCATGGCCGTCATGTCAGGTCTGAGACCGCAGACACGTTTCTGGTGGTCCGTTCATGAATCGGGGCCAAGGACCTACCAGGATTTTAGCAGAAAGGTACATCGGAGCAGAGGAGGTGACCGCCAGCTCGAACGACGGACAAAAAGATGAGAAGAAAGAACTTAAGAAACCAGGGGTGGTGAACAACTCTTTCAAGCCACCTGGGAATTTCAGGACCTTCCAAGAACCAGCTCAGGTACTACAAGTCAGGGCTTTGCTAAATACTAGTCCTGAGATTGTTTATGCCCAAATTCAGAACTCTAACATCCTACCTGAACCGAGGCCAATACGGCAAGAGGCGGCCAAACTGAATCAGACAAGGTACTGTCGTTACCACAAGTCAGCTGGTCATGACACAGGTGAGTGTAGGGACCTGATGGTTGAGCTCCTAAAACTGATTGACCAGGGGCACCTGAGGAGATTTGTGAAGAACCAACCTCAACCCGGACAACCCGGTCCGGGTCGGCCAGAAAATCAGCAACCTCAGATGGCCCAGCTACCACCCCCTCCCAATTAGGTCGGTAGAGAAATCCATGCCCTGGTCAATTCAAACGCAAGTGAACCTCGAGTATCGAAGCGAGCCAGGAAGGAGATGATCCGGGCGGCGAACAACAGTTATCAGGTATGCCATGTCATGGATCAAGGACAGCAAGATGTACCAATCATATTCTCTGAGATGGATGCACAAGGAGTAGTCCAGCCTCATACTGATCCGCTGGTCATATCCATGACCGTGTCCGATGTCCTGGTACACCGAATCTTGGTGGATACTGGAAGCTATGCAAATGTTTTATTCTACAACACCTATTCCAGGATGGGAATGAACCGAAGCCTCCTACGTCCTACCAATGATAGAATAGTCGGTTTTGATGGGCAAGCCTCCACACCACTTGGGGAAATAGACCTGAAAGTCAAGTTCGAGTGTGACAATGTCAAGATGGAAGTCATAACGGAGTTCAAGGTGGTCAACAACCCATCCAAGTATAATGCTATCCTAGGCAGACCACTCTTGATGCAACTTAAAGCTGTGACCTCAATGTACCACCTATGTATGAAATTTCCAACACCGGTTGGTGTGATGGTGGTAAGGGGAAATCAGAGAACTGCTAGAGAATGCGATTTGGGCCTCCAACCTCGAGAGTTGAATGTGATCGAAGATGGTGGAGTAGAGGTGGAAAATATATTCGATGATGCCAACCAGGTCGGTCTTTCCGACCAGGATGTTCACGAGAATACTGACCCCAACCAGGTCGGACTTTCAAATCAGAAGAATCATGAGGATCCGAATTCCAACCAGGTCGGACTGCCCGACCTGGATGTTCACATGAACACAAATCTCAACCAGGTCGAACTGCCCGACCTGGATGTTCACATGAATACAAATCTCGACCAGGTCGGACTTCCCGACCAGAATATTCAAGAAGAGGCAAGTATGAACCAGCTCGAACATCTCAACCGAGAAGTTCAGAATGATGTCATCCATGACCAGGGTGATGCTAATATGGGGATTATACCCGATCAGATTGATCATCTCGCACCACAAGCACCTGAGCTAGAGGAGCATATGGATGGAGGTCATGTCCCAGCTGCGGCCGAACCTCAAGAAGAACCAATTGATGAGTGGGAAACTTTGGACCCACGCAAGGAAAACTCAAAGAAAAGAGCTGCACCCGTAGAAGAGGTGGATTTGGTTAAGATGGATGACCACAGACCTGAGATTGAACTTCGGATTGGCAGGGAGTTACAAGAACCGCATTGTTCTGAGTTGATAAACTTCTTGAAAGCAAACCTGGATGTGTTTGCTTGGACCCACGAAGACATGGAAGGAATAGACCCGAAACACGCCTGCCACCATCTCAACATTGAGCCGAGTGCCAAACCCGTAAAGCAGAAACGAAGAAGACTCAGCCCAGAAAGGTACGATGCTCTGGCCTTGGAAGTGACAAAACTGCTTGGGAACAAGTTCATAAGGGAGGCACATTATCCGACCTGGGTCGCTAACCCGGTTCTGGTTCGTAAGAGCAATGGTTCATGGAGGTTATGTGTTGACTTTACCGATCTGAATAAGGCCTGCCCAAAGGATAGTTACCCGCTCCCAAATATTGACCAGCTAGTTGATGCCACAGCCGGACACGAGCTGATGAGCTTCATGGATGCATACTCCGGGTACCACCAAATCCCGATGGATCTAGACGACTAGGATCATACTTCTTTTATGACAAATAGGGGCCTTTATTGTTTCACTATGATGCCTTTCGGGCTGAAAAATGCGGGGGCGACCTACCAAAGATTGGTAAACAAAATGTTCTTTGATCAGATTGGTAAGACGATGGAAGTATATGTTGATGACATGCTTGTCAAGAGCAAAAAAGCATCATGGCATGTTAAACACTTAGCCGAGATGTTTGGCATTTTGAGATCCTACAAGATGAAGCTGAATCCAAAAAAGTGCACGTTTGGGGTCGGCTCGGGCAAGTTCTTGGGCTACATGGTTAGTCAAAGAGGAATTGAAGCCAATCCAGAAAAAATTCAGGCTATAGCCGACCTGAGGTCACCAAGGAGGGTGAAAGAAGTTCAAAGCTTGACCGGAAAGGTGGCCGCCCTGAACAGATTTGTATCCAGGTCAACTGATAAATGCAAGCCATTCTTTGAAGCCATTAAAAAGAATAAGAAGTTTGAGTGGAATGAAAGCTGCCAGAAAGCATTGGAAGAGCTCAAAAAATTCCTGGTAAGCCCGCCCGTACTGTCAAAGCCGATCCCGGGAGAAAAGCTGAACTTATATTTAGCCATCTCGGATAGTGCTGTCAGCGCCGTCCTGGTTAGAACTGAGGACCAGGTCCAACACCCAGTTTACTATGTTAGTCAATCCCTACATGATGCTGAGTTGAGATATCCACCCATGGAGAAACTAGCGTACGCGCTAACTGTGTCGGCTCGGAAACTCCGGTCGTATTTTCTGGCCCATCAAGTAGAAGTCCTGACAAACTTTCCAGTCAGGCAAGCTCTCCAAAGACCAGATGCATCAGGTAGGCTGTTGAAATGGGCGGTCGAGCTAGGCCAATATGACATCTTGTACTCTCCTAGAACATCGATCAAAGGTCAAGCCTTAGCCGACTTTGTTGTTGAGTTCACACCAGGTGTGGAACTAAATGAGCATCAGTCAGACCCGTGGGAGTTGTTTGTTGATGGGTCATCCACCTCGGAATGCTCAGGAGCAGGAGTTGTCCTAATCAGCCCGGAACACCAATATTTCTGCTCGGCGCTAAGGTTCGAGTTCCCAGCCACCAACAACGAGGCGGAGTATGAAGCAGTCCTAGCTGGTTTGGACATGGCAAAACAGATGGGGGTTACCCACCTGATATTGCATAGTGATTCACAGCTGGTCGTAAATCAAATACACGGGGATTACACCGCCAGAGATGAAAAAATGCTAGCCTACTTGAGGTCAGTTGAAGTCGCCTTGAAAGAGTTCAAAGAAGTTAGAGTGAATCAAATTCCGAGAACTAAGAACACCCAGGCAGATGCACTAGCCAGGTTAGCCACTAGCGAAGGGGCAGCTCGCATCGGGTCAGTGAATATTGGGATGGTCAAGCACTCAGCTTTGGAAAATCAACAAATTAACACTATAGAAGAGCTTCAACCGACCTGGATGACCCCTATCATCCAGTACTTAGAAGGGGGAGTAGTGCCCTCGGACCATGCCGAGGCACGCAAGTTAAGAGTCAGGTCGGCTAGGTATACTTTAGTAGATGGTATTCTCTACAAAATGGGATTTTCTGTTCCACTTCTTAGGTGTTTGACCGACCAGGAATCCGAATACACCCTGAGGGAAGTTCATGAAGGCATATGTGGAAACCACACTGGAGGCCAAGCATTAGCCTTTAAGATCATCAGACAAGGTTATTTTTGGCCCAACCTGAAAAAAGATGCCATCAGCTTTGTAAGAAGATGTGATAGGTGCCAAAGGAATGCTCCCCTGATAAAAAACCCACCTGAAGAGCTGACATCAGTCATGAGCCCTTGGCCATCCGCCAAATGGGGGATAGACCTGATTGGACCATTGCCCACCGGGAAAGGAGGAGTGAAATTTGCTGTGGTAGCTGTGGACTACTTTACCAAATGGGCTGAAGCGGAACCTTTAGCCAAGATCACTGAAGGGAAGATAACAGATTTTGTTTGGAAATCCATAATTTGCAGGTTTGGAATCCCACATTCCATCATCACTGATAACGGCAGACAATTTGACAACCAGAGGTTCAGGTCGTTCTGTGACGACCTGAAAATTAAGAAGCATTTCTCCACTCCACATCACCCCCAAGCAAATGGCCAAGTCGAGGGAGTGAACAAAATCATAAAGCGTACCCTAAAAACTCGCTTGGAAGAACTGAAAGGAGCATGGGCAGAAGAGCTGCCAGGTGTGCTCTGGTCATATAGGACCACAACCCGATCTGCCACGGGCGAAACACCGTTCTCCTTGGCATATGGAGCTGAAGCAATGATTCCAGTTGAGGTCGGCATCCCTACCTGGAGAGTGGTGAATTACTCTGAGGAGATGAATGAGAAATCTATCCGAGCCGACCTGGATTTGTTGGACGAAAAACGGAGAGATTCAGAGCTGAAGAATGCAATATACAAACAGAGAAGCGCCCGGTATTTCAATGCTCGGGTGAAGGTTCGAAGGTTTCAGGTTGGGGACTTTGTATTGAAAAAAGTTCTTCAAAACACTAAGGAGTCGAATGCCGGGACACTTGGTCCCACTTGGGAAGGCCCTTACAAAGTAACCAGGTCACTGATTAATGGAGCATATGAGCTGGAGACCGTTCAAGGAAAGATACTACCTCACCCATGGAATGCGGAACATCTGAAGAAGTATTACCAGTAAAGCCGAACAGAAGACATTATTTTGGCATTTTTCCTCCTTTCTACATGTTAATGAGCTCACCTTTTGTATAACGAGCTCTAGTTAGAAATCAGTTTCTGTTCGAACTTCTTCAGATGTAAGTATTTTGCTATTAATCTCATAAGCATAAACCGACTCAAAGCTGGTCTCAAGATGATGAAGTGTTAAACCGACCTGGCCAGGCTAATAAGTCTTAGACCAGGTCGACAAGGGACAAGGCAACACCACGCCCTTGATAAAAATCCAGAGTGCGGGTTTTACCCGAGAGGATAATATAAATGACCGACCTGGCCATGCTAATAAGTCTTAAACCAGGTCGGCAAGGGACAAGGCAACACCACGCCCTTGATAAAAATCCAGAGTGCGGGTTTTACCCGAGAGGATAATATAAATAACCGACCTGACCAGGCTAATAAATCTTAGACCAGGTCGGCAAGGGACAAGGCAACACCACGCCCTTGATAAAAATCCAGAGTGCGGGTTTTACCCGAAAGAATAATATAAATAGCTGACCTGGCCAGACGGGTAGGTCTTAGACCAGGTCAGCAATGGCGAAGAAAATGTAAGTGGTTCATGTAGAAGCATGAATCTAACTTATTTGGATGGAAGTTCCAATGAGGAAATTTCAAATGCATATAAATAGGTACTATTAAGTTAACTGCCTAACCTGAACCAGGCCAACCAATACAAATCTGATTTGGTTGACCTGAATCAAGTCGGTATATACAAATTTCATTTCACATAGGTTGGTTGCCGACCTGGATCGGGTCAGTAATATTTATCAAAGGGTAGAGCCGAGCTGAATAAAGTGCAAACGAAGAAGTAAATCATAAATCCTAGGTGAGAATAAATAACAAAAGCATCCAAGCATAAAGTAAAATATTAAATCCACCCAAAACATAAGTCTGGAGGCATGCCTCATACTCCTACCATAGCAAAAAGTAAATAAAGCAACAATGAAAGACTAGTCTAAACGGAGGTATCTCTGCTGGGGTCAGCTAAATGATCCACCGCCGCCTCATCATCAGACTCATCCATGCCTTCTAACTCGGCTGGGAGGGGGTTGTTCTCCTTATAGTCCTTGAGAGCCGCCTCACAGAAGCTCAAATCCAGGTCAGGTTGAGCGGCTTTGGCCTTCTTGATCAAGTCCTTATAGGCCATGATGTAGATCAGATCAGTTTCACCCTTATACACAGCTGATTTCTTGTAATCCTCGATGACTTGCTGGGTCACAACACCTGAGGGGTTTCGAGCAGCCTCAAGCTCTTTCTCCAGTTCCGCCCTAGCAATCTTCTCCGTGGCCAGTTCAGCAGCGGCTTTCCTAGCTGTTCCCAACTCTAAGGCCAAGTTATCAACTTTCTTCTTCGCCTCATCCAACTCTGTTCTGAGATCTTCGATCACCTCAGCCTGTTTCGCAAGTTCCTTCTTGTTTTCCCTTGCCCTAAATTTCCAACCTGCAAGGTGCTCCTCCTCTTCCACAGCTTTCTCTTTAGAAAGCCAGCTGAAGTTGGAAGACAAGGCCTGAAGAGCACATGATGCCATAGCCAAATCAGAGGCCGACATCTTTTTAGAAACCTCATCATATGATCGGGTCCATGCCCGAGCAGGAGCTTCAGCTGCATTTTGAACGGCTCGAGGAAAGTTCTTCAAGGCATCAAATACGATTTGATTGGTCTTGTGGTACTCGAGTAGAAAATCAGGCAGTTTTCCCACCAGGGATTGAGCAATCCCAACCTGGGAGGCGTCCAAGCCGACAAAGGTATCATCAGCAGTCAGGTCAATTATATCTCGGGAACGATGAGGCTGACTGGCGTTTTGTGCATCGAGTGTCTCAGGTATGACTTCATCGCCTGGCTGACGTGAGATCGTGGCTGCTGGTATAGCCACGGTAGCAGACTCATGTACTTTTCTTTTTCGTCTCATCCCTCCCTGGCTGGACGAGGGAGCCGTGGTCTTCGCTTTCTTTGCAGCCAGCTGGGCTCTTCTCTCAGCCATTCTCTCGGCTGCAGATTTTCCATCTCCAGCCATATCTTCCGACAAAGGCGATGAATGCACTGAAAGATACACAAAAAAATCAAAAATAGGTTGGAGCCAATAAAAATTCGGGTCGGGTTAGACTGACCTTCTTCAACGAAAGGAGTAGACAAATGAGGGTAGATCAACCCGGCCCCTTGGAGGTTCTTCTCGGTCACCAAAGCCTTTGCAGCTCTCTCACTTATATCACTTTCATAGAGCTTTTCAAGTCGGGTCAGAAATTCGTCGCTAACCTCGGGGATGTCGAAATCTGCATATAAAGAATGAGGTATCACTATCAGGAAAATTATAGTTAGATAAATAAGAAAAGATACTCACGTAGGCTTCTAGCAAAGGTGGTGGGACAAGGAGTCCATATTTCCTCATCGCCACCTTGGGCCAAACTCATCCAGTTACCCCCAACCCAAAACCACAATTTTTTCCATTCCTTAACAGAGATACCCGAAATGTCCACTAGGAGCCTCAGGTGGGGTCGAATCATCAGATAGAAATAGGCAGGAACAGTGTTCTTGATAGACCTGGGCTTTGGAGTCCTTCGGAAGTGAAGTAAATAAGTCATCTCTATCGGGGTCGGAGGTGGAAACCCTTTTTTCCATAAGAGAATTAATGTGCCAAGCAAAGATGCCCAACCGTTGGGGTTAATCTGTTGAGGTGCTGCTCCCCAATAATTGAGATAATCAGCTATGATGGGGGGAAGAGGAAACCTGAGACCAGCCTGGAGGGAGCGGAGGTTTATGGCGACACATCTATATACTGGACAATCAGCTCTTTCACAAGGGTCAGGCAGGTAGAATCTAATAGTGGTCAGCACATTGTATTGATTTCGCCATCCCTGCATTCGAGACTCCTTTACTTTACTTGCATACTCGCCTGCCTCCGACGTGGACTGATGTGGAAGGACTGGTGGTCTATAGTATGGAGCAGCCGCTGGCATACCACTAAAAGGCCCTCGATTGGCAGGATCATCCCCGTCTATACGAATGAAGTGAGGAAACCTAATCTCTAACGGAACCGCGTCCAAGATAGCTTCAGTATGCCCAACCCCACCCTCACTATCTTCATCACTCATCTGACCAGAAATAGCCTCATCACTTCCGCTGTCAGTTGACTCGGAGGAGGTCTCAACACTTTCGTATTCGTTCTGTTTAGACCCAACCTCATAATTTGAATTTCCAACCTGATCAGATCCTTCTACATCCATCATATCAGCTTCCATACTCAACTCAATAGAATCCCGATCGCCATTACCACTCATTTTCTCCCCCCCCCCCCCAAAATATGAACTTTCAGAGCTCATCACAAAAGGAATTATTACCTGAGGCGGATTGGAAGTATGGCGGAGCTGGAAATTAGCACACACGAGTAGGATTGTAAACAAATCAAATATTTTTTATTCGATTCGTGATTCGAATTCGATTAGGATGATTCGGATTCGAAAAAATCGAATTCGAATTCGAATACGAATTAATTATAAGATTCGAATAATATTCGAATTCGAATTCGAATATAGTTGTATTCGATTCGAATAATTCGAATATTCGATTCGTTTATATATAATATATTTTAAAAATTAAATAATACATATAATACTAAATATATGTATATAATATATTTATATAGCTATTATTTAAATTAATTTATATATGATATATATTATTAAAATTTATAATTGAAAAAAATAAAAAAAAAAATATTTGAATATTTGAAAAATAAAAAATATTAATATATAAAAATGAACAAGAATTTTTCGAATCTCGAATCGAATCGAATAGTTCGAATATTTCTCACGAATCGAATTCGAATCACCTATTTAAATTCGATTAATATTCGATTCGAATTCGAATTCGAATCGAATTTCTTAATATTCGATTCGATTCGGTTCGTTTACAACCCTACACACGAGTGGAGCACGTCTGCACATCAAGAGGCAAAAATCGGGTTAGAACCCTGAAGTAAATTTTTGCCGGGCCATATACAAGATGAGGTATAGCTGGAGTCAAGTGGGACTGTTCAGGTCCGGTATTTTCAGGTCGGACTATCCAGGTCCGACATGCTCGGATCGAAAAAACTCAGGTCAGGAAATTCGGGTAGGGTGATTCCGAATCTAAAGTCGGGATCAGCCGATTTCGAGTCAGAAAAAAGGGTGCAACAAAAAAAAAAAAAAAAATAATAAGGGGCCAGCAGATAGAGGATGGATCACCAAGGTTCACTACAGATTAAGTACGCAGTACAAAATATGAGGTAAGACATGAATTCTATTTAACAAAAGATATGCTGGAATGGGCATAAAATATGTATTATAAACGTCCAGGCCAAAGATTTCGAAATTCATATACATAAATTCAGGTCAGGCATGTCTAGATATGTACAAGCTGACACAAAGCAACCTATACATGTAAAACAAATCAGCTATACTCAGGCCGGCCTGATGTACATGTCTTGAAATTAAAGCATATGACAGTAATGATACTAACAGAATCGGCCTAAAGTCCTTATTAACAAAGGTAGCTGGAGTAGTAAGTACTTGCTGGAATATTAATTCAGGTCGGCAGGAGTAAATAATTAAATAAACAAATCATCCGATTGATTTTATATCCAGCCGAGCAAAAATCATTTCGGGTCGGTCATATCCGAGTCTAATTCGGGTTGGGATACCCAGGTTGATAGATTCGGGTTAGATCAACGTCAGGTCGAATAAATTCAGGTCCGCAGGAGTAAATAATTAAATAAACAATCCGATTGATTTTATATCCAGCCGAGCAAAAATCAATTCGGGTCGGTCATATCCGAGTCTAATTCGGGTTGAGATGCCCAGGTTGGTAAATTCGGGTTAGATCGATGTCGGGTCGAATAAATTCAGGTTGACATAGAATACGTAAGTATAAAATCAGGTCTGATATATCCAGGTGGGTATATATATACACAAACGAAAATGGATGCAAAAAAAAAAAAATAAATGAATAAAAATAATCAGGTCGGAAGAGGGCGGAAAAAAAAAAAAAAAAATCAGGTTGGGTTTATATCAGCCCGGCGGAAACTCCGACGAGAAAGTTCAACATCGGGTCGGACAAACCCGGGTACGACTAAATCAGGTCGGCCATACCCGTTCGGGTCAAAGAAGCATAACAGATCGAAGCTTGAAAAATAGGCGTACCTGGGGCGAAGTTGTATAATCTCGAACACCGTCGGCTTGATGGATTCGCCTAAGGAAAACCGCCTATGGAGATTCAGGTGGGTAAAATTGAGAGGGTTTCTAGACAACAATTGAAGGATGAAGGATATAAGTGAAGGGGTATATATATAGTAGAAAGGAAAGCTTGTGTAGGAAGGAAAATCTTGGCCCATATTTCAAGGTCGGCAATTGGACCTGACCCAAACGAACGAGTTGGGCTGATATAGGCCCAATTCAAAAAATATTAATAATAATGATAATTTATTATTATTATTATTATTATTATTATTATTATTATTATTATTATTATTATTATTATTATTATTATTATTATTATTATTACTAGAACTACCCCATCGTGCGATGCACGATTTAAAATATATTTATTTATAAGAGAATTGAATAAATTAATATACTAAAATAAATTGAATAATTTAAATGTTTTAAACAAAGAAGACAATAACTTTTTATTTTGTCCAAAATTAATTTATTTAGTTTTATTTGCATCCTAAATACATACAAATGGTTTGACCAACAATAAATATTCAAATTCAACCCCAATGATCAACCAACAAATAATTATTTATTTTAAATTTAATATTTTATACTCCATTCATTTCACAAAGTATTCAAATATAACCATATTATCTATTATCTATTAATTATTATAGATATTGATTTTTATGTTGACTTTGTGTGGACGAATATGGAAGGGATAATGATAATGATATTTGCAAATTATATTAAGCATTTTAAAAATCAATCCATACTTGTATTATGTAATTTTTTTTTTATTATTTTTTACTTTTTATGTGATGGAGTTACGTAATTAAATGTATCAAAATAATATAATTTTATAACAACAGATCTTCCCATAAATCGTTGTAATTACTGGCATTGAAACAAAAACATAAACAAAATTTTATGGCAACAAAATTTTCCCATAAATTAGTGCAATTACCTAAATCAATTAAAACCCAAAATTTATTTTTAGAAACTGAAAATGGGCGGGAAAATGAAAAGTTTTCCTGATTTAGAGGGTTCCACTTTTATATATTATAAGATTATTATTATTATTATAACTACTACTACCTAAGCCGGCTTGGAAATTCGTTGGCTTACCTGGTCTGAAGTCCGTGCGCCAGACATCAGAGATTATGGCACCCGAACTTGGGGGCTATTGTTGTGCCCATAGCTGACGTGGAACATCCCTGCCAGCTCAGATGCGCATATCATCAAGTCTGTGCATACCAAACTAACGTGGCACCTCACCATGAGGCCAAGCTGGATTCGGCCTGCCAGATGACTCAGCTATGGCGTGGCTCCCCCACTTGGCCGACCTAGAACTGTCCTACCTGAATATTTTGTTTGTAGCGACGTCGGGAATATGTCTTACCTGGAATTGTCCTACCTGGACTGTCTGACCTGACTTTTATCCGAAAGTGCCAAGAAGATGACCTACCTGAAGATGGTCAACCTGATTATATTCCCACCTGACCCGGGTACGATCAACCTGAAACTTCTGTCCACGCTAGCAAAGACCAGGAGAACTCTAATGATCCGGCTAAGCCAGGTTCGAGATTCATTCACTACATGGAATCAGCTCAGACATACTCCAGGTGAGATCAAATCAGATCGTACAGACGTGACGTGGCCGACCAGATCCCATGAAATCCTCTCAGAACGCCATTTGTCAAGAATCCCATAAATTCTGGGATCTTGTATCCCAGATAGGAAGAAAAATATGTACCAGATGTAATCATTATCCCTAAGGCCTACCTAGGCGAGCTAGGAGTAGGCCTCTCTAGTATAAATAAGAGCTTTCAATGCTCATAAAAATGATTCATTCTGATTTCTCCCACTACGACTAGAACAATCACTGTAGCAAATGTAACACAGGCGAAACGCCCAACCTGAACTGACACACCAGAAAATAGCAATAAAATGACAAAGCTAATATCACTTAGCTCGTTTCACTTACCTCGTCTTACTTAACTCAAATTCATTGCCTATTTCATATTTATTTTTTGTGCTTTTGTCAACCGACGTGGCTCAAAATTGTTGATCCGGACACACGTCCGATAAAGGACGTCAACAAAAAATATAAAACTAATTATAACATTTGAGATCTTAATATAAATAACTTAAATATAAATACATGTGTAAGTCACCGATTAACTAAACACGACATCATATATGTGAGGATCGTTATAAGTAAAGATGACATACCTTCAAAGCATATAATGAAATAGGCAAAATCTCACGTGCATTCAGCTGCAGGTACAATCCGGGGTGGGTATCACGATTTATACTTAAAAATATCATACATTTACCCATAACAAGTGATATCTTTAAGCATAAAAATTAATATATTTTCAACGTGATACCTTTACGCAGAACATGTAATAGTTTTAGACATAAATAGTACTCCCTCCGTCCTGGTTAAAGCTTCCTACTTGCCTTATCGGTCCGTCCCACTTAAAGTTGCCAGCCCAAAAAAGGAAACTAATCCCCCAATCCTCACCCTCAAAATCTCAACCACTCAATCTCCACCTTTAAAAAAGTCAAATAACTGCTTTTTCTTAACATCCGTGCCCGATCAAAGTGAAAGTTTTAACCGAGACGGAAGAAGTAATACATTTTCTCCCATAATCCATATTACACGGATCTTAGGTGCATAAAAGACCTCCTCAATGAGATAATATGATCATTTATCGCCTACACCTTATAAATAATGTTGCCAAAATTGCTCGTTCTTGCAAGTAAGTATGCATGATTGTTATAATAGAAGCTCATTTTTAAATATGAAATTGTTGGCTTGATTTAATTTAAATAATTTTAAGACTTATTATATAATTATTTAATATATTTTGATATTTTTTTAAAATAATTTTGATAATATCTTATAAATTTTATTGTATTTTACCCCAAAGTAAATAATAGATGAATTCATACAATCAACTTTCAAATTTTCCACACTACATTCCTCTCATAAGCCAACGTACCCAAAAAGATAATTGTACTATCCAATTAAGGTAGGTTTGTTTAAGGCTGGAGAATGCTGAACCAAATTTAACGGTGAGAGTGTGCTTTATTAGGACTTGATCCCCTAAATTCACTGCTTAAATTATAAACAAACATACCTTACTTTATTACTAAAGTAATAAAGGTTTAATTTTATAAAATATAAAAATAATGCAGGGTTTTGATATGATTTAAGTCGAGGGACTGTGTTGGGGCATATGGAATTGGAAAATAGCAACTTGGGCAGCGCCTAAATTGAGCCTCGCTAGGGTTTTGCAATCGTCTCTCTTCACGCCTCATTTGAGTGAGAAGTCAGAGAAAATGTCGAAGAAGAACGATTTAGGTCGAAGAAAAAGGCTACACGACTTCGATTTAAGAAGTAATGCACTCCATCTTTTTCCCGTAATCATGTAGTTGCGATAATTTCAGCTGTGTAGTTCTTCTGGTAATTGTTTATTTACTCATGTTTCTCAAATTATTATGTGAAATTCAGGAGAAAAAGAAGAGAAGGAAAAACGGGAAAAGAAGCTTCAAGCCAAGAAAAACAAGATGAAAGTAATTCACTCTATTATTTTGGGAATTGCGTTTTTATTGATCACTTAAAGAGTGTTTTACTAAGTCTATTTCAAACATCACATCTTATAAGTTGTTTTCCAGAGCTTAAAGGTGAAATTTACTGTAGTTTATAAGTTCATAATATGTTAGGATAATTAAGCTTGCAATTCAATGAAGGAATTCAACTGTAAATGTCGGCGACGAATTTGAAATCCACTACAAAACACACATTTTGATTCTTATGTGAAGCGTTTGTAGTGTGTGTGGTATTTTGTCTAGCGTCTATTGTGTGTGAAATGTGTGAATTGTCTACAGTGTGTGTGAAGGTAGTGTTTGTAGGGTGTGTTCAGTGTGTGTAGTATGTACAATTTAAGAGTGACTTATAATATCTTTAAAAAATAAGATAGACTAGAGGTACTTATATCTTTTTTTGGAGCTTACAAGCTCTAAAAGCTTAATTTTACAATCATCTAAGTCGTTTAGCATCTTATTTTGTCAAATATATTTCAAGAGATTATACGATCCCAAACATCATATAAGATGTTTTGAGTAGCTTATAAGCATAGTCAAACATCCTCTCAGGAAATTAACATGCTTTAACTTCGCTTCAGTTGTGTTTTTTCTGACAACTGTTATGTAGCTAGATTAAACTACGATGAACGGGTTATTTCTCTTTGGAATTTGGTGAGTTTGTTATGGTATATGATGAAGAATTTGATTTGTACGTAGGTTGATGGTAGCAGCAGTAAGAAGAAGAAGGGTGGGAGTGGATTTCAAGTAGGAAAGAAGAAGTTGAAAACTAAGATGACACCATTGGCAAAAGCTAAAGCTGCCCAGGCCATGGAGGTCGACAAATGAGGTTACTGTTACATGGATTAAATGTAATAGATAATGGATATTTTCCTGAATGTCACAGAGTTAGGTCTAATTGTTCTGGTGTAGCTTACACACTTTCAATGCTGATACTTTTGATTTTATGAAATTAGATTGCACATCATGCATCTATTCGTGTTTTTGTGTTCTTAAAGAGTTTTGGTCTTTTTAATGTGCCCCCGAAGTAGAGGCAATAATAGAACTCTAGTGTACCAGTTGTCACATGTGCGACTCTAGGGTATATGTGTAAGATGCAGTAGGATATGGTTAGAGCTGGAAAATTGGTCTGGCTGACCGAGTGGACCGATGTTTTAGGTGGGTCAATGGCACAGGCACGGGGTTTAGTATAATTTAGAGGTGTTGTGCTACATAGGCTCAGTATTTGATTGCTGGTCTGCACTATGGGTCGGCCTAACCGTGATCATTGACCCGAATCCCCAGTTGGTGCCTTTAATTTACATTCGGGGCCATAAAGGTTAGTTCAGTGAGGTCAAGATATCCCATGAGCTTGACTTTGTTGTTCCGTAAGTACTGCCTATGTCAGTGGTCTTCTAACAAGCCAAATACTGATCAAGTAGAGCTTGCGGTAAATCAAGAGTGACTTATTTTGTTGCAAATTTTATTTTTCCCACCTTCTCCATGCACTCTAAATTGAGTTCCGCGATAGCGTATGGGATTTGAGGGCAATAGGTTTGTCTGTGTATCACCATTTTGGCTGAAGTGATGGGTCCCTTCCCAGTTGCATTCTGCATTAGCCTTTTGCTACTGCATGTCTGAGCTATAAGTAATAGTTTGCCTAGCTACTGCATTAGTCTTTTGCAGAAAAGGCTTTTTGTGTCAATTTTAGCGTAGAAATAAGTTGGTGAGGGCTCTGATTCTGTTATTATCCAATTGAACATGTTTGGGAAGTAGTGGCTAGTGAAAGATATCTCATGTGCCATTATGGGATTTGCTAACATTCTCCATTTATGTTTATGTTCAACTCCATACCTGGTTAGGGCAGAACTTGCAATTGTTGAAATTTCGTCACAGTAGATTTACCAATGAAAGGTTTTTGTTTAGAATGATTTACCAATGAAAGATGATAAATCAAGAGTGGATAGAAGCATCTGACAGCTATTTAGTTGGTTTGCCTGATAATTTTAGTTTCTCTACCAAGTGCACTTATTAATCTGCCATGGCTTCATCTTTCCGAGGACATTTATTTATCCGCAATCTATCAAGATTCATTGTTGAGAACTTTGCTGGTTTAGGATCCTTGGATGCATTTTCAAGAAACCGTCGCTGTTGTATAAGCTGTTTCATATTTGAGATTTGACAGGACTGTGTATTGGGTGAAATGTGGATGAAGTGCCTGAATTTCTGATTTTACAGTAGACACCGTTTTTGTTTGACAGAAAGATACACCTATCTTATATTGGCACTCTTCTTTAAAGAAGTATGAATCATTTCACACAGTATTTGAATTTTGCTATACTTCTATCTGTAGGTAGAATTGGTTTATATTTGACAACTTTTGTGTTGTGGGGTGGTAACTCAAGTGGCCTGGCCCGGCCCGGCAGCCAGTTGAGCCAGCTCCATTTATCGTCTTGAGCCTGACCAGCCCAAAATTTTATTAGGACGAGAATTGGTGAGCCTATTCCAGTGCATTACTCTAAAATATATTATGATTCTTGGACCAGCCCTTGGTCCATCAGTACCTGATGGCTGGGCTGGTGGTTCGGGCTGGATCGATTTTACCATCATGGGTTGTGAAGAAATTGTGAGAAATAGCACTGATGAGAACATTGTAGTAGGGAGGTGTTTGTGTGGTGATGAAGTTATCATATCCGGGTATATGGGGCCCCAAACCCGGATTCCCAATGAGGTCACATCAAATGTCTTATGTCCCAACTTGTCATGTTGTGTTGCCCTGATGTCTAAGCGAGTGTATTCAGTCGCGTGTGTAATTGGCGTAATGTAAGATTATTAGTAGGTTTTGTTGATTCTGACGCGTTAGAGGGGCGAGTGGGATAGTGATTGAAGTGTGACAGGCACAGTGGTATATGATATTAAGATGAGAATTATGGACCAAGCACTCTCTCTGCCTTGTCTTGTTTAAGATTTTGACTTCCCTTATCTAATGTCCACTCTCTTAACTCACTTCTACCCCAACGGGTCGGGTTGGTGGGGGTGGGTGGCTGCTGACGACTGTCGACCTGTTTCCTACTTAGTACTACAGTATATAGATATAGATGTGTAAATAAAACGGAAAGCTTAAAGTCCATATTCTACGGGTGACAAAATCAGCGGGCTGAACTACATGAATCTTTGCTTAAAATACTATCAAGCCTAACCAACTTAACTTGATGGCCTGATGAACCGACGGGCTCGATGGGCTGTGAAATTTTTTTTTAACGTTTGACCAAATAGAATTTTGGGATAATGTCAATATAGTTGGATATATGGCATTGGCCGGGCAATCCCAATTGACACATCTGCTGGCAAGAAAATAATTGGCTATATTGGATGTGAGTAGTTGTGATTATATCTAAATATGAAATGTGAATAAGTTAGGCTACATCTGATTTCTTGGGCAACCTAATCAAATAAATCTTGATTTTTGTAAAAGGAAATAAAGAAAAATCTCATTAGATTTGTAACACTACTGTTGCACTGTACACAATAGTTGGGCGGAGTGGCCAAGTCATAGAAACCAAACATGGTGTTGCGTTGAAAACTACAACCGTATTTTTTTATATGTTCAACTAAAAAAGATACGAATGAGTGTGTTTACTCAAGACGTGACTCAACATATTTAGGGATTCAAAATTCGATAAAGCACACTCATTAATTCATCCAGTCAAGTTTGGCTCAGCACTTCTCAGTCTTAAATAAATATACCCAAAGTGTTTTTACATGATCAGTTAAACAGATTATGAAAGTTGTGCATATAAAATGGGCTAATAGGCTCTAAATTAAATTTTGTCTCTTGTTTAATTATAACCACATTATCCCCCTTAATTAAATATGGTACATTGATAATATGTGGTGTGCTTGCTTAAAATTGGAGAGTACTAAGTCAAATTTGACTGAGGAAGTTAATGAGTATGCTTTATTGAGATTTGATCCTCTAAATTTGCAGAGACCAACATTAAACATACACGCCCTGAGATTTTTTTGGGATAGTAATAAGATAATATAAAAGAAGAATATAACACTTTTAGAAAGACTAAGGGGATACTTGGATTGGTACGGTGCCATCCGAATTGGGCATGGCCCGTCCGCAACGTATTTTACTTTACACCGGATGCACCATCCCTCCACATCCACACCCTATTACCTACATCTTCTTTTACAATTTCCAACACACCTTTTACAATTTTCAATACATCTTTTATAATTTTCAATGCACATCCTACCCTACTATATCTTTAAATTAAAATACCTTTTTGGATGTTCCATCCGTGAATGTTCCCCATCGGACGTGGCACATGCCATTACATCTCAAACCAAGTATCCCGTAATACTTTGAAACACTTCATTCATTCTTTTAAAAAAACCAGTGGTTAATAACGGTTTTGAAATCAAAGATTGTGAAACGACTGCTTAAGATTCTCTGGTAAAAAATTTCTATACACCATTTAATTAAAATCCAAGAAAACAATTAGGGAGTCATCAACTTCAAGTGAACCGTTATCCGTTGTTTTTCTCACCTAAGGATGTGGGACGGGATTGGGAGTGGGATTGAAACAGGAAATTTTGGGAGTAGAGAATCTGGTAAAACGACATAAATAATTTTGACGTTTGAAATTGAAACAAGTTAAAATTTATGTTACCGACCAAGAAAGAAGAGTTTTGTGATAAAGATATTCATTTACCACATATTTATATGTCTTTTGGATTGCGGGAAAATATCTATTGGCGTCTGAAGAAGCAGTCTTTTAGTCAGTAAAAAAGGGCACTACGTTTTCCAGATAAGAAGAACAACACTTTCTAAGTTATGGTGGTGAGTTGTGTATCAATGCCTTATTCTTCTTACTGTTTCTATTCATCTTCTGTCAAACCTTTTCTCAGAGTATGTCTCTTTGCATTCATAAACTTTTCATCTTTCTTATTTTTTCTTCACCCATTTTGCATGGACATGGGTTCTCTCTCTCTCTCCTCTGAATGTTCTGCTTAGGTAGATTCTTAGGTTTTGATTTGATAACAGTGGATTAAGATTGTTATGAGTTTTAGTGTGTTTTGCATGATTATATGTCTTCAACCTGAGCTTTGTCTACTGTCTTTTCATGGTTCTGTAAAGAGTAAATTAAGAAGACGAAGCCTTCAACTTGTCTCTGTAAATTCTCTTGAATTTTCCTCTGTTTTTATTCCTTTATGCCTTACCTTTTGCATTATAGTGTTCTTGAATTTGCATAGATCTGAATTTGAACTTTCTTCTGTAACTTCACCCCCTGATTTTGTTGGTAAGTTATTAAATGGTCTGATAGTATCTACTCTGATTCTCTGCAATGTTGTAAGCGCTATTCGGGCGACAAATTACGCGGCACATAAGTGTGGTTAGGCTAGGCGGGGAGGAATCAGGCACTGATGCTGAGTGTAGGAAATCAGTAAATGGGGGGTCATCTGATCTAAATTGAGTTCTAATAGTGTAGAAAACAATTGATATACAGATTTTCCCAAAAGTTTCATGTTTTGCTCAACAATGATGTGTGCAATGATTCAAATTACATATTCGGTTGAATATTTAATATCTGGCATTATTGTAGTGATATCAAGGCAAGGAGTTCCACAGTAAATGCATGGATCAAAGGGATGCTATGTCACTTACAGGCTCGGCTCCGTACTACGTGCACACGGGCGGAGCCGAGTCTGTTACGGGGTTACAAAATTCACCTAGCATGAGCCCGTTATCTAATGCCGCTTTACACTTTCACTCCAACACTGGAGGATCATTGCCTTTAGATTCTTCGTCCGCTATGTCTGGCCATGGAGTCAATGTGGGTCCACACACTATGCAACAAGGTGAACCTGTGCGCAGAAAACGGGGGAGGCCCCGTAAGTATGGACATGATGGTGCAGTTTCGTTGGGATTGTCGTCTTCCTCTATGTCTAGTCCTTCAACGGTAGGTAGGGCGACTCAGAAGTGGAGAGGAAGACCACCTGGGACGGGCCGTAAGCAATCCTCTTCTCTTGGTAGCTTTCTCTGTCTTGGTTATACCAACTTTACTTTTTAAGCAATACAACTTGTGCTCGATTAACTGTTGATGACAAGTCAATTTTGCATTGAGTTGTATATTGACATGAATGATTCAATTCTTGTGTTTAGCTAGCATGTAATTTGACTGTATTATTCCCGCCTTCAAATTTCTTAATATTAACTTTCATGTTATCTCTGATTTCATGAGTCCATGTAAGCATAGAACATTTGTTTTTATCCCGTATAATTATGAGGCTTATATGATCAGTTTTGATATATACATGTGTAAAACGAAGTACTCACTCTTCATCATTTTCTGCGCGTTATCTCTTGCATTTCATAATATAAACATAAGCCGCTGCATTTTTTATATGATGAACAAAACTATCAAAGTCTAATTGAAGAGTTATTCTATGTATTGTGTGTTTATGTCTGGCAGCAAGCTAATAAGAGTAAGCTTTTAAGGATTGTACCATTTGGCACACCAGAAGTCGAGCTATTATTATCGTGTATTACAATCTTGTTTTTCCATAATTCCAAAAAAATATAAAAAAATACACAAGTTTGGTGCTTTTTAAACACGAGTGAATTTTTCCATTCAGCTCAAGTAATTTAAACCGGCACTACAAGGCTTCTCCCATTGTGCGTGAAATCAGTCTGGTTAGAGTTTTTAATTACTTATTTTGGTTGGTTGCTGATTTGCAAGTTTTAAAGTGAAATGTTTACTATTTAGCTGATGTTTGAAGATAAAATTAATTTGTCAGGCGGATCTGTTATCACTGGAGCTGGGACAATTACTCCACATATTGTCAACGTCGCTGCTGGAGAAGTATGTGTACTTTCTTTATAGTTTTATCTTCCAACGATGTCGTTTAAAACGGCTAATTCAGAGAAATTAGTCATATTCAATATGTTTTCTTGATGTATTTTCTGAATTAAGGTCATTTAGGATTTTCAGCCAGTTGTCTGTTTTCAATGCGAGTATAGTGATCAACAGGAGTTTTAGTGATTGAAATGATATCAAAAGATAAACTAACATTGTAATTAGTTTGGGAACTGGTTGAAGGACCAACGTATTTTATATGGAAAAGCAACCGTTTTTCAAGCTATATTTAGCTTGGTATTCTGTGAGGCCAATTTCTCGAATTTAACTGAAATTATTACATACTTCATAGCTCGGTTCTATGGGCCTATCTCTCGTTCTTCACCGAAGAAGTTATATTGTTTGCTTATGTGGCTATGTTTGGATAATTTGATCTCGTTTCAGCCTTTGCTCGTCTGATATTTAGATGTTCTAGTTCCCACCATATTTTGGCACTTGCCCTGCATGCATAACATTGGAGAAGAAAAACACTCTTGATTTGATTTGCATCTAGGTGTTAAATTTGGGAAATCCCGTCGGCTTAAATTATTTTCTTGCAGGATATCAAACGGAAGGTACTGTCACTTTTACAAGGACGACGAGGAGTAGTTGTCTTGTCAGGCATCGGTTCCATCTCAGCAGCAAACATTAAAATTTCAAGTTCAAGTGGGAGTGTCACATATGAGGTGTAAGCTCTGTTCTTGTTCTAATTGCGTTTTCCAATCAAAACACAGGGTTGTTGCTGCTCCCACGGTTTTCGACTAACCTTTACAGTTTAACTTCCTGTCGGACATGAAGTATTTTTTTATCCTGTTTTGTAGGGGCACTTTGATATGGTAAATTTATCAGGCTCTTATGTGAATGATGTTGATGGACCTCATGGGCCAACTGGTGGCCTAAATGTCACGTTTGCTGGGCCTGATGGCCGTCTCATTGGTGGTCCGGTCGAGGGACTTCTCATTGCTGCCAGCCCTGTTCAGGTACTATCAAAAAGCTTAGCATTCAGCATATTGGCTAACCGAATTATATCGTTTCGTTTAATCAGTATCTCTGTTAAGAATCTGTAATTTGCTCAGACATAATTTTACTTTGGTTAGATATGCTATGTACTATGTTTATGTGACTTCCATATTTGGAAAGAATGGATTTCATAACATAAGCCATATGATTGAAAGTCCCTAGGCAATGACATATGTCTGCCCGGCCTGTGGCCATTTGGGTGGGCACGATGATACTTCGAGCTAAGATTCTTGTGGTTCAGCCCGTCTAAAATGTGAGGCGGGCTCGGCCAAGCCGGTTTTTGCTTCCATTGCTATGAAGGTTGCGTTTTGGATTGAAAGTTTGAAATCAAAGAGAGGATTTCAGATGTTCAAAATCTCGAAAAATATTAGCTCAAAGTAAAAGTGATGGATTCACCAATAAATTTGCTACAATGAATTTCACATACTCCTCAAAATCTTCAATCCACTTTTCAGCTCTCTAACGACCTTTATGTTTGTGTATTCAACGATATACTAAGTTGACGAAGACGAAAAAAATCATATCATTTGTGTTATATGTGATTAGGCTGTTAACATTGCCATTCTTGTTTTATGACTCCATTGGTTCAGGTTATTGCTGGAAGCATGATGGCTGTAACTGCAAAACCGAAAAACAAGCCGATGGAAGATCTAGAAGCCTCTGGAGATCCTAACCGCGGTACGCTTGGGAACTCAGCAACTCCGACTAACATGCAGACGAGTCAGAATATGAACCCGATGGGCGGGTGGGCGAGTTCAAGATGATGGATGTGTATGTTGACGCTTAACTGGTTCTGGATGAAACCACATTGATGTTGTTTTGTTAATTATTATTGGCCAAACAGAGGCTCAATGTGTTTGATTTCTTACATGACATGACATAGGTTGTTTGTCCAAATGTACATGTGCTCATTATAAATTTTCATTTCTGCACTATCAATCTCATGATTGTAATTCCTCTTCAAAACAAACACTAATTCCAAATCAGGGATTTCTATTTTTTCCTAGTTTTAGGTTCTGTCAAATATATAGATTTTTTTTTTTTTTTTTTTTTTTTTTTTTTTTTTTTAACATTCACATTTTTTTTCGGTATTACCGTTACATTCCTAAATAATTGGAAATTGAGATAATATGGACTTATGTAGGAAATAATGGAGAAAATTTAGGAATTTAAGGGGAGTAGAAAATCGATTTAGGATGTTGATTATGTCCGGCACACAAGCTTCAACTTCATTTTTCACTATGTACCAAATATATAATGGTAATGTCATATTATACACGTGGTTTTATAGTGAATGAAACATAAATATTAATATGGGACTGTCTATGCCATTTCATATGTTATTGTAATCGGACTCTTGTTTGAGGAACATAGTTCATAGTATTTATTTCCCATTGTTTTAAGTTGGATTAAGTGAATTGACCCGACTCTATGGATCAAGTTATTGGATGGTTCAAGCAGAGACGGAGCCAGCGGTCGTCCCCCTCAAATTTTTCGATAAAATTATTCTGTATATACATATACATTGTAATTGTAGCTAAATAATAGATTTCACCCTCCTTGAATTCTAGAAAAATGGATAAATATTGCAAAAAAATTATTCTGATCCTCTCATTATGAAATTCTGGTTCCGTCCCGGTGAAGTGAACCGGCCCTGTTCAAGACGAAAGTAATTAATGGGTTTGATAAACTTGAGTTTGCGGATGGAGTAATCGGGTGTTGTCCAAGTGGATGTTGGATAAACCTCCCATGTTGGTTGGTGTTGGGCTTTTCAAAATTTCTAGATGGGCCAGGCATATTGGGCTTTTTTGTAACCATTACTTTCCATTCCTCGTCTTGTTTTCAAACAATCCACTGTCATCATGCAGTAGAGTTAGCGATTCGGGCGGTCCGGACCCGTTAAATTAATACTATATTTTGAGTCGGGTTGATTCAATCCATAATTCGATTGGGCCTAATATTCTTCGGCCCGATCTGGAATATTTTTATAAGGGTAATTCTATTTACACCCACTCAATTACTCATCACAGACACCTTAAATGCAGTTCTCCGTATTACCCCTGAAAACTCACTACTCTTTTCTTTCTTTTTTTTCGTCTAAAGCCACCATGGACCATTACCATTGTTTATTTTTCTTAAACACTCGGTGGTCATTATTATTTCATCTATCAAAATCAATATCAAGATCCAACAATGTGCTAAAATAATTAAAAAGTCAAACTTGAACCATAGACGATTTATTTTAACTGATAAATTCGCTTCAATATTATTTCCTAGTTCAAATCAATCATCATAAATTTCTTATGATTTCACAATCTCGTGAAAATTTTCAGGAGAAAAAAAGGAAGAATTTATCCAAGAGAATACACGAGTAAAACGGCCATTTGTAGTTTTGGGTTGTTAATTGGAAACGAGATGTTCAACAAATCAATGTCAAGAATTTTTTGTAATTGCAAACATCATCGGATTCTGAACTAGAAGTATAAAACTGTAAATTTAAAAAAGAAAAATGAAAAAAAAGGCGTGCCGCAGGGGTTGTGAGCAGAACTTGGATTTTTTACTTTTTAAGGGCAATATAGAAAATTATGTGTGTATGTGACTGCAGTGAGTAATTTGATGGTTGTGTATAAAATTATCCTTCTTATCATATACTTAGGTTTCCGGGCTAGCCCAGGCCGTCGGACTTTTGATTCATCGGATCGGCCCGGGGCGTTGGACTTTTGGTCCATCGGATCTGTTCGATTGGATCAAATAGTACTTCAAACCTACATTTTTATGCCCCGAATCATCTAAAATATCGGGCATATTGGACCGAGTCGAACCGATTTTGCCACTTATAATAATAGGATATTCCATTATTTATTTATTATTGATTCACTCCAACTTCACTGAATAGTCTCTTTTGCACCACAGCTTTTGATGACGTGGAGCTAGGGTAGTAGAGGGGTTTATAAAATTATAACAGTGATTATTACATGAATTATAAAGAAGATTACATAATTAAATACAAAATTACTCAAATCTAAAATTATAAGTAAACTAAGAAAAATGATCTCCAAACCCTCTAAAATCCCGAAAAAAAAATCCAAACACATTAAATGTGTTACTGTCCCACCATCTCATAAAAATAATTAATCCTGTCATAACTACGGATGGTAGCCAGACGGGTATCTACAAAATTAAAGACATCCAAACTCTAACTGTTCATACCTTAACATACTCAATATGTATTTAAATTTTAAAAAATATTATATTTCACGGGCATCTTGGTATCCTAACCACCAGTAAAACAATAACCAAGAGAGATAGAAAAATGAGAGATAAAATTTAAAAAAAAACCTATATGTCTACCAATTAAAAATATCAATATGCTATCCTCAAGGCAACATTGTCTGATCAAGGTACTAGTCCATCTCACTCTTTATACAAGAACTGCTAGAAGAACTTGAGAATGCAGATGGAGAATTACAATGTTATGGTGTTTTGTATTGGTAATGAAATCGTATGTTGATGTTGTTATTGTGATGTGAATAATAATTCATTAAAACTCGTCCGACTGTCATCCCTAGTCACCATGCTATTCCATCTGTCAAGCATCGGTCCAACAAAGGTCCATTTCACCCCTATCATTTTCAGACACACGTACAGGAAGTTATCTTTGTTGTGACATGAATTTGTTTCATTAACTAACATAGCTAATTTGACATAAACAAGGAAGCCTATTAACACTCATGAAGTTGGCAGAACATAATCCATGTTGAATCTTTGTTTCCGAAACATAATAAAACAAGAAGAATGATATCTTATTGCATGAATGTCTCTTTCTCAACCCTATGATAATATGATGCACATTGCAGTGGTATCGATCTAACCCGTGAAAAATTAGGAGCCACTAATAAAAAATGATTAATACATGGACATCAATCTACCAAATTAGTAAGTCCAAAAATATTGTTTCACATCGAATAATTATGCAACACTGCCAAATCAAACCTCTTTCTTGTTTTGAGGTAGAGGTAGACTCGCTTTTCCAAGTCTACGCTGTATCATCATCTAAATTAGGTAATAACATATAAAATTTAAAGTGGAAATGGGACGGCAGGTCCTATCAGAGGGTAACAACCCACTTTTTTACCACTTTAACTCTTTTCCTGATAAAATGTCCACAAAGTTGTGTGCTTCCAAATTTACCTCTGCTTTTGAATAAATTGCACCTGTCTGTGCGTGACAGACCAAACCTCGTGATCGTGTATAGGCCAAACAAGTCTCGTGTATATTATATTATTTGGTATCGTGTATAAAATTTCGTGTACAAAAAATGGCAACCTCGTTTACTCTCGTGTATAGGTCAAACAAATTTCGTGTAAATTATATTATCTAATATCGTGTACAAGGTTGGGTCATTTTGTGTACACGAAATGACAACCTCGTGTACATGTCAAACAAATCTTATATAACTCTCGTGTCAAAGAATCTCTTGTAACCTTTTATGTTTTCATGATAATTATAATCACATGAAAAACTCGTGTAACTATTGAGCGTTATATGTGTAACTCTGTAGACAACATATCTCGTGTAACCTGTAATATTTTCATGATAATTACAATCACGTGTAATTCTTGCGTAACTATTGGCATCATACATGCAACTCTCGTGTAGACAACATATCTCATGTAACTTGTTATTCTGAACGCAGAGCTTGTGGAATTAGGCGGGTGAGACTCCTTTAATGCAGGGGTAAGTTAAAAAGTTCACACAACTATGAACATATTATCACTAAATTAATCAAGTTGATTGTTAACTTCTGACAAGCACACTGTAGCCGGGCTCCCAAATTTAAAGTGTCACTCAGCATTAAATAATTCACATCTATGTCAGTTTGCGATCTGTACAAAACATACATTTCAATACAACCATTAACGGTAATCAGTGTGATGGAGACTAATGTTGTCTTTGTTAGTTTCAGGAAATTATTTGTACTCTTCTAATGGATTATTTCTGTTCCAAGTATCTTGAGCCGCCAGCAAAATAACGAAATATAAAGAGATTCCATGTTAATTCTATGCGACCCAGTCGGGTAAAATTGTTCAGGTAATTCAATCGTTCATTTAAAAAATTGACTGAGATCAAATAAAAATGAGTCATTCATTTAAATCCGCTTTTTACGTGAATAATTGCATCACTTAATCAAGTAGTACCGACTCGATAACATAGAATTAGCGAGACTCTGTTAATACCATGGCTTATATACTAGATGGGATGTAAGAAAATTTTGTCCCATAATAACAATTACTCTCCCCGTTCTGGCCCAATTTGCCTATCTTGGCCAGGCACAGAGGTTAATAATCACAGATTTTGTGGAATCTTTAATTTTTTCAAATGTGAAGATTGAATGTGGAGATTTTGAAGGTGAAAATTGTAAGAGAAATTTATCATTTATGAGCTGACAAATTAGATTGGGACAAATCGAAAAGGAAAGTAGGCAAATTAGAGCGGGACGGAGGGAGTACGTTTGCAAAAAAACTATTTCTCAAAATAAGAAGTTAATGTCTTGTTTTATTAGTTCAAACAATAAAAAGTAAAATTTTAAAATAGAGTAAATTATGCAATTGCAAATTGATAATTTTTTAACGATTGGACAGTTATACAATTGAAAAAAAAAGAAGTTGTATCTTTTAAATCGGATTCTCATATGGAACGGAGGAAATACTGTTTCTAGTTATTGAAGAGGTCCTTAATTGTTTATTTAGTATCCATATTCAGATCGTCGTTAGGGCTAGAGAAAATGCAACCTGTCAAATAGTACTAGACCACCTTTATATTACTCCATACGTCCTATAAAAATAGTTCGATATTTCTTTTTTGTCTTTTCCAAATTATAGCCACTTTCCTATTAATTTTAAAAAATGTACAATTTCTTCAATTCTTACTTAATATTTGTTGGGACTATTCCTTAGAAGGAAATTTGAAGATTAAATTTGCTTTTCTTGTACATTAAAAATCTTTTCTTAATTTGTGTTGAAATGAAACATTACTATCTTTGTGAGACGAAAGGTAGTATAATGAGACAGTATTTCCCTTTAGTATTTTGTCACAATATTAACTCAATTAGAAGGAAGTAGAAAAGACAAACTGTGTATATCGCTTAATACTTATTATTACTATAATCATCATCATCATATTCAATCAGATACTGCATATTCTGAATAAACACAGATACATTCAGACAATAAACAGCCACCCTCTTATTACACAATCTTCTGGATTCTGTCATAATGTAGTTGTTGATCATGCATCACCCCACTGAATGTCCATTTCACCCCTGTCCTTTTCCGGCACCCCCAAAGCCTCCCACACCGCCCTCGAAGCATCGACAATGTTGTTATTACACGGCGGCTGGTAGTCATGATCTTCATCACACCCCATCGTCGAATCACACTCGTCTACCACCATAGCTTTCACACTCTTGCCATTACCATAAATAGTGATATAATTGAAGCACCTCTTCATATTGTTGAACCACCCTGTCGACAGCGCCACAATTGGAGTATCGTCAGAGTGGTACTTCCCGTCACACTCTGACGGCCCTCCACCATCCTTCCCTTTCTCAAAACCGTTGAGAGTCAGGACAGCTTTCGTCTTGTCCGAAACGGGAGGTGAGCATTTGTATGTGGTGTACAACTTTCCTTCTTCACAGCATTCCGAGTCGTTGGATCGGTTGCATTGGTCTTTTGGTGGCTTCTTCCCCTTGATCTTGCCACTTGATTTACATGTTTTCGGTTTGGCTTCGGCTGTCAGGGCGAGCGTCGTGAGAAGAATAGAGAAGAGCAGAAAGAGGAAGAAAGAGGGGGACTGATTTTTCATTTTTTCTTGTGTTGTAAGTGATTATCTTGTGGTAGAAACTTACATTTGCTTGGAGGATATATATAGTACTTGGAACAGTGAAGTAAATTTGTTTGTGTTGTATTGCTTTTATCAGCTTAGAGCATAGTTAATTGACATAAACTAAGAGCTCTAGTGAAGAATCAAGTAGCTAGTGAACAAATCCATTGATTCTGATTCACATTAAAACAGGAAATTGCAGAACTCATCCTGTAACTATAGACGGTCTCAGAACTAGTCCTTAATCCTTTTAATCTCTCAATTTGGTCCCTTTTAGATGGAATTCAAAATCCTTGCTAGGATATTGCACGTACATCTCAAATGACTGCGTCAAATCAGGGATTTACATTTTCTGGATAAAGTTATTGTCTCATTATCAATTTTAGCATGTGTTTGATGACATTTTGTTTACTGGGGTAGCATGTTTATGCCATTTCTATGCTGGAGAAACGAAAAAAGAACTTGATTTAACGCGTCTTTATGAGGTGTACGTTGTACCTACAAATATCCAGTGAGCTTTTAAATGTTATCTAGAATATGATCAAATTCGAGCAATTAAAGTGGTAAATGACGGACATCGTAAAAATAAAAAAACAAATACTGGTTTCCCATAAGTTACCTAACCAATTTGCAAATTTGCCCCAACAAAGCAGAAAAAGATCTTCAGGATAACTTATTGCATCTGCATATTGTGTTTCTCTATCCGTTTATCAATCCAATTCATGAAATGAGATAAGTTGTTATCAGAAATCCAAATATTAGATTGTTATCAGAAACTCTATGGAGAATGCTTGAAAGTTGTATAAGAAGTTACTTGTATTGCATTGTCACTGAGCCTATAAAACTGATTTTAAAGTCTTGACAGCATTAAATAAACAAAGAGGGAAAAAACGGTGAAAACTATTAAAGCAGATTGATTATATTATATTATATTCTCAACAAGATTTAACAAGTTCACTATATTTTTACATCATTAAACAAGCACAGCTGTAATAAAAATTCATAACCGATACTACTAAGCATCAGACCAAGTGATGTCCAAACCACCCCAGTTATCTTCAGGAACTCCCAATGCTTTCCAAACCGCCTTCGACGCATCGACAATGTTGTTAGGACAAGGTGGCTGATAATCATGATCCTCGTCACATCCCATCGTCGAATCACACTCGTCAACCACCATAGCCGTCACACTCCGGCCATTTCCACTTATGACAACGTTTTTATGACACCTGCTCCCTCCACTATACCATCCTGTCGACAATGCCACCACCGGTGTGTCGTCAGAGTGGTACTGGTTGTCACATTCCGAGGGGCCACCTCCATCTCCGCCCTCCTCGAAGCTGTTAATGGTGAGAACTGCTTTCGTGTTTCCAGAAACAGGAGGAGAACATTTGTAAGTGGTGTAGAGCTTTCCTACTTTGCAGCAGTCGGAGTTGTTCTCTTGATTGCATTGGCCTGGAGGCGGGTTTTTTCCACGTATTTTGCCACTTGCGTTGCAAGACTGAAGCCTAGCTTCAATGGACTGAGCAGCAAGGATGAGTAGCAGAACAAGAATGACTCCTTTTCTGATGTTCTCCATTTTGGATCTCTATTGCTTATCGAATTTGTATTGGATACAGATATGGTATAACGAAATCTGTATAAATAAGATTTTCGTCAGTAAAATTCCAAGAAAGTAATCAAGGCATTTAACTAGAACCAAATTATACTTCATCAACTATAGGAATTAATTCTTACGTTGCAGTTGATCGTTTCGTAGTCATTGCCAAGACTGATACATTGGCTTATCTGTGGTGCGTTGACTCTTTCCACACTCCGTACGAGAGTTATGTTTGATATTATTTCTTCAAGAGAAATCTGGTTATACTAATTGTATACACTCATGTCATAAATTCATGATATAAAAGAGAAAAAGATATTTCTTAGGAAACAGAAAATAAAGAAACTACAACCCCAATCCTTCTTTTGAAGAACTCCTTTTGATCTTTTTGAATTTAGGCATATAAAATATTAATTTTCAGTAATAGGCTGCCACATTACTGAAAGATTTTGGTAGTTTTTTTGAGTCAAATAAGTCACATGCAAGGTGCACACATGCATGTTTTGTAAGGGTAAATTTATCTTTATTCACTTAAATCCGTACAAAATTCAAAGAAAAAAAAATTGATTAACAAACACCTGGTTTCGCACATGAGACGAAGGCATATTCTTTACTCCAAACATATGCAGATGTAAAAGGGAAGATGAAGAGAGCTTCTAAACGACATAGAAAGAAAGAAGATGCACAATATTTGTTTTTGCAATCCTTTCACCTTAGGTGGAAAGGCTTGTGTACGTTAATCAACATTTTTCTTCTTTTCTGAATTCTGATTTTAGTAGAGAACAGACAAAATTACTCATAGAACACATACGTATGTTTGCAAGGCATGTGACTCTTGTTTGACCGGAACTTGGTCGAACAACTACCAAAGTGCAACTTTTGATAGTTTGGTGCCTATCAGGGGGTGTTTGCAAACTCTTTTTGAGGACTTAAATCACTTAAAACAGATTATCAGAATCACTTACTTCATGTTCCGAGTACTCCAGCAGGACTCTCTAAAATTTGATTTTGAGAAGTTTTTATCACCCTACTTCAAGCAGATTCTAGGCCAAAATCACTTTACTTTCTAACACTATCTAATTCTGATTTTCCTACAAAGATCAATTTAAATCACTTTTTTTAGAAGCACAATTATTTGCATACACACCCCTTAATAAAGCTTGATATGTTATATGTTTAAATCGAAAAGGGCTAATAGTTTAGCTTCAATCCTCAGTCTCGTTGATATTATGAGAACAGAGATTAGCAGAAAGAGCAAAAATGAGTAAGCCTGATTCCTCATTTTCCTCTTTCTTTCTTTGTTTTCATTATTATAATTAATTCCTTTCCAAGCAGATTTATAGTGCTAATTGACACAGTAAAAAATGCTGAATGTTTCGAAATGGATTCAAAATGGCAGTTTTGACAGTTACTATGCGCTCCAAGATTCCTGTTTGGTGGCATAAACAAGAAATCTATCTTGCTAAATGCATTCAAGAATTTTAGGCTGTGAGAAGTACCTTCCATATAAATCTTAAATGGATAGGGAATCTAACTAACTGTTGTTGGGGATCTTTTATCGGATGTTGTTTGATTCCATTTCCAGTTGTGGAATCATGTATTAACCAATGCCACATCAGCAGGGTGTGACAATAACTAAGTAAATTTTCAGTTTTATTAGTAAATCCATGCCAGAATGTAATTTTCTCAAGATTCATACCAGTTATGCTTAGCTTAGGACATCGGAGACAGCTGTCTTGTAGAAGATGAAGAATTATTTTGTACAAGTTAAAAAAAAAAAAATAGTGAATCATATAGCAGATTAAGACATGGGAAAGATAAATTTGTTTCACACCATTTTTTGGATCTTAGTAATCTTTTAAATTTCATAACATAATTTAGTACAATACACCATAATTTATACATGTAATCAGCTGCAACCAGAACTAATTGATACGACTAAGCATCAGACCAAGTGATATCCAAGCCACCCCAGTTATCTTCTGGAACACCCAACGCTTTCCAGACGGCCTTTGAGGCATCGACGATGTTGTTAGGACAAGGTGGCTGATAATCATGATCCTCGTCACACCCCATCGTCGAATCACACTCATCAACCACCATAGCTGTCACACTCTTACCATTACCACTTATCACAACGTTTTTAAGACACCTGCTCCCTCCATTGTACCATCCAGTCGATAACGCCACCACGGGTGTGTCGTCAGAGTGGTACTGATTGTCACATTCCGAAGGGCCGCCTCCATCTCCACCCTTCTCAAAGCTGTTTATGGTGAGAACTGCTTTTGTGCTTCCAGAAACAGGAGGAGAACACTTGTAAGTGGTGTAGAGCTTCCCTACTTTGCAGCAATCCGAGTTGTTTTCCTGATTGCATTCTCCTGGAGGCGGGTTTTTTCCGCGTATTTTGCCGCTTGCATTGCAAGACCGAAGCCTAGCTTCTGAGGACTGAGCAGCAAGGATGAGTAGCAGAACAAGAATGGCTCCTTTCCTGAAGTTCTTCATTTTTGAATCTCGATTACTTTATGATTGTTGTTGGAAGGATGTTGGATGCAGAAATGGTATCAAGAAATCGATTTATATAACTTTTTCCCGGTTAAACTGCCAAGAAAGTACTCAAAGTATTCTGCTTATTCTAAATTATCTGTATATTGTGTTCATAATCCATTCATATATTCCAGAGGGGACTTCAAAATATTTGCACATAATTTATTTCATCAGTCAAAACCACATGCTCAACTAAGCTTGCTTGATGTGGCATCGAAGTTGATCTTTACTGATATTTTGGCCTATCTGCTAATGTCATTGAAGGAAATTTAAGTTTCAAACTAGTTTTATTTATTCTCCACAGACATCATCTGGAGATGTACAACGATAAAACCTTCAAACACTATGCGAAGATTTTTCGTTTTAATTAAGTTAATCTTTCTGTAGCAATTGCCAAGACTGATACATTGGCTTATCTGTGATATATCAGCTCTTTTCGCACTTTGTATAAGAGACCGTAGTTTAATTTGCAGTACTTATTACACTTTTGCTTTCCAATAAAGATTGTGATTTAATCAAAATTTCTGCATGGGTGGGAATCAAGTTAAAGAATTTAAGCTCTAAGTTACGAAAGAAATTACACGATTGACAAGACGAGTTCTTCAACCTCCCAAGCTTAAGCTTGGGCATGGTGATCATGTGAGGAATAATACCAATAATTATTCAAATATGAAAATAAGTTACAATGAACTCAGACTGAGGTAAAATCTTTATTTAACATGTTTACAATATTTGCATCCAGCTTATGAACCATATACGGATAGATTCATAGCCAGATTCTTATTTCTCACACACACAAAAGTAACAATTTTCAGTCACTTATTAATACTGCATCCATCTTTCAAGCATCAGACCAGTGAATGTCCATTAAACCCCTGTCCTTTTCAGGCACACCCAAAGCTTTCCAGACAGCCTTCGAAGCATCAACAATGTTGTTCGGACACGGTGGCTGGTAATCATGCTCGTCATCACACCCCATTGTCGAATCACACTCGTCAACCACTATAGCGTTCACACTCTTCCCATTACCATAAATAGTAATATTATTGAAGCACCTCTTCATATTGTTGAACCACCCTGTCGACAGGGCCACAATCGGAGTATTGTCCGAGTGGAACTTGCCATCGCAAGCTGATGGCCCACCACCGTCTGCACCTTTCTCGAAGCCATTGATAGTTAACACTGCTTTGGTGCGAGATGAAACGGGTGGCGAGCATTTATATGTGGTGTAAGACTTGCCTTGTTCGCAGCACTCGGAGTCGTTTCCTTGGTTGCATTGATCTTTCGGCGGTTTCTTGCCCTTGATTTTGCCACTTGGTTTGCAGGTTTTGGCTTCGACCATTAGGCTCATTGATATGATGAGAAGAGAGAGTAGCAGAAAGAGCAACAATGAGTAAGCCCGATTCCTCATTTTCGTATTAGATTGTTTAAAATATTGCTTTTGAGCTTCTGCAGGGTGAAGCTTATGTTTTTTACGAGCGTATTTATAGTGCTTGATACAGTGGAGAACACTACGTGTTTCAAAATTGATTTAGAACGGCAGTTTTGACAGTTACGATGTGCTCCAAGATTCCTGTTTGCTGGCAAACAAGAAATCTATCTTGGTAAATGCATGCGAGAATTTGACTGTGATAAGTACATTTGATATGAATCTTAAATGGATAGGAAATGTAACTACAAGGTGTTGGGGATCTCTTATCTGATGTTTGATTCCCTTTCCAGCTGTGGAATCTTGAATCCACCAATGCCACTAGATGTTGTAATTCGGGCCGTCGGCCCAGGGCCAATTCCGTACGTTGGACCGGGTCAGGTCAGCTCAAAATTCCATCATGCTAAAAATTGGACAGCTCATCCCAACCTCTCCCTTTAAAATACACTAAGATTTGTTGGGCCGACCTGCTACCTATTGGGCTCGTCGGACATTGGCTCATAGTGTTGTGCTTGTTGTGCCCGATGATACTTCAGACCAAGATTCCTATGACCAATCCACCTAAAATGATAGTTGGGCTGAGATGACCCATTGGCAAGGCAATCTTGATCTCTTTATGATGGTGCGACATCTCCTACAACAATTGCAGCATTGGAGGAGACATAATCGTTGCTGATGTATTAGTGTATGTAATATTATACATGTGTTATTTAATGATGCTAGTATTTTAGGAGATGTTGCATCATATTTAGGAGAGATCTGATTGGCGACTGGGCCGATTTTGCCACCCCTAAATGCCACATCAGCAGGATGTGAGAATAGCTAGGTAAATCTTTAGTTTTATTTGTGAATCCATGCCAGAATGTACTTTTCTCAAGATTCAGACAAGTTATGCTAGCCTTAGGACAACTGAGACAGCTGTCTTGTAGAAGATGAGAGATTATTTTGTACAAAAAGAAAGCAGCAGTGAACCATATGATAGCTTAGGGCATTGGAATGATCAGTTTCACACCATTTTTTGGATCCTACAAATGTTTTCATCTTCCAGGTACAAGAAAAGAAATAAGTAACAAAACCAGGATTTATATTCGTAATATGATTTACTAGAGTTTACACCATGATTCTACAAGTAATCAACTGCAACCAGAACTAGTTGGTACAACTAAGCATCGGACCAAGTGATATCCAAACCGCCCCAGTTATCTTCAGGAACACCCAACGCTTTCCAGACAGCCTTCGAGGCGTCGACAATGTTGTTAGGACAAGGTGGCTGATAATCATGATCCTCGTCACACCCCATCTTCGAATCACACTTGTCAACCACCATAGCTGTCACGCTCCGACCATTACCACTTGCAGTAACGTTGTTAAGGCACCTGCTCCCTCCACTGTACCATCCTGTCGACAATGCCACAACTGGTGTGTCGTCAGAGTGGTACTGATTGTCACATTCCTAAGGGCCGCCTCTATCTCCACCCTTCTAGAAGCTGTTGATGGTGAGAACTGCTTTCGTGCTTCCAGAAATGGGTGGAGAGCATTTGTAAGTGGGGTAAAGCTTCCCTACTTTGCAGCAATCGGAGTTGTTTCCTTGATTGCATTGGCCTGGTGGCGGATTTTCGCCTCATATTTTGCCGCTTGCCTTGCAAAATTGAAGACGGCCTTCTATAGATTGAGCAGCAAGGATGAGGAACACAACAAGAATAGTTGAGGTTCTTCATGCTTTGAGATTGTTATTGCAACTTTGGATATTTGATGTAGAAAATTGAATGATGAAATCAGTTTATATGAATTTTTTTCCCATAAAAGTGCCAAGAAAGTACTCAAATTCTTTTACTTATTCTAAATTATATGTGTATAGCATGATTGAAATCAGTACATATACTCCACTGTAGAACTCAAAAATATATATTTGCACATATTTCGGACTATGTACTATACATTATGTTGGAAATTTTGATCTTTATATTATTTTTAGTTAGGGAATAGATCCTTGGTTGTTTATTACTTGATCTTTACTATTATTGGAAACACTGCAAAACTCGTCCTATAATTTAAAGGTGGTTAACAAATTAGTCATTTATCCTTTCTATTAATCAAATTTGGTCCTTTTTCAGTCGAAAATCGAAATTTCAGTGAGTAAATGCCCCACACACGATCACATCAAATTCATTTTCAGATAAATTTGTGGTCCCAAAAGTCAAGTTTGGTATGTTTTTGTGCCATATAATTTATCAGGGTGACAAGTTCACATCATTTGCAACACCAAACAAATGAAATTTCACTTTGACGTGGTTATACGTAGTGCATGTACAATTATCTAGTGAGAATTTTAAATTCTGGTTTTAATAACAGCCAAATTCTAGCTAAATGTTGTTGGGAATCCAGCAGCATGTGGAATCTTGTATCCACCAATACCACATCAGCAGGGTGTGAAAATAACTAGGTGAATCTTCAGTTTTATCAGGAAATCCATACCAGAATGTTATTTTTCTAAAGATTCAGACCAGTTATGCTAGCTTGGACAACTGATACAGCTGTCGTGTAGAAGGTGAGAGAATATTTTGTACAAGAAGGGAAAAAAGTAAAGAAAACCGGGATTGACAATAGATTCATAACATGATTTACTAGAGAGTACACACCATAATTTTTACAAGTAATCAGCTGCAACTACAGGTAATCGACACTACGCATCTGACCAAGTGATATCCAAACCGCCCCAGTTATCTTCAGGAACACCCAATGCTTTCCAGACAGCCTTCGATGCATCGACAATGTTGTTAGGACAAGGTGGCTGATAATCATGATCCTCGTCACACCCCATCGTCGAATCACACTCATCAACCACCATAGCTGTCACACTCTTCCCATTACCACTTATGACGACGTTTTTAAGACACCTGCTCCCTCCACTGTACCATCCTGTCGACAACGCCACAACTGGTGTGTCGTCAGAGTGGTACTGATTGTCACATTCTGAAGGGCCGCCTCCATCTCCACCCTTCTCGAAGCTGTTGATAGTGAGCACTGCTTTTGTGCTTCCAGAAACGGGAGGAGAACATTTGTAAGTGGTGTAGAGCTTCCCTACTTTGCAGCAGTCAGAGTTGTTTTCCTTATTACATTCGCCTGGAGGCGGGTTTTTCCCTCGTATTTTGCCGCTTGCCTTGCAAGACTGAAGCCTAGCTTCAGAGAACTGAGCAGCTAGGATGACTAGCAGAACAAGAAAGGCTCCTTTTCTAAGGTTCTTCATCTTGAATCTCTATTGCTTTTAGAATTTGTATTTGAATACAGAAATTGATTGAAGAAGACTGTTTATATAAGCTTTTCCTAGTAAAAATGCCAAGAAAGTGCTCAGATCATTTGACCTTTTTTCTAAATTCTGTGACAAATTTGATTGCAATTCATTCATATATTACAATGGAGAGTTCAATATATTTGCACATAGTTTATTTCATCGGTCATAGGAACATACTGAACTAAATGTGCCGCCAAAGTTGATTTTTACTGATATCTTGGACTGGTTTGTAACAAAATTTAAGTTTCATATTATTCATATCAATGGATTCCTTTCTGCTTATTATTTATTTATTACAGACAAATCATCATATGGCAAGAAGAATTTTTTTTTGATGTCTCCTTGAGACCGATTTTCAGCCTTCGGATGGCTTGAAAGAGCCGAACAGAAGTTTGAATGCAAAGGTTGCACAAATATTACCCACAGTTCAATCCCAATCATACATTTAAAACTTGGACATGCTTATAAACTGTTCTGTAAGAGTTGAGTTAAAAATATTCTTTAAAAGATCGCATCATTATATCCAACATTAGACATTGTTGATTTGATAATTCTAGAGTACAATTTTCACTTTGCTGCAGAAGAGCAATATTTCCTCCCACAAAATTAAATATAATATATAAAGAAAACAAAAACACAAGCACAAAGAGCTGTATTCTCCACCAGTATCTCATCCATGTGTGCACTTACCGGAAATTTCAGTTTAAGGTCTCCAAAGAAAGTCCAACATCTAATATGAGATCGACGCAAAATAGTGTTTTGTCTAAAGACCACAATAAGCACCATTCCACTATCCACGTATGCTAATGCACATAATAATGTGCACTAAAAGTACTGGAATATGAAACGAAACACTCGAACATCCATTAAATGTCATTTTATCAATGTCTGGGCAGCAGACAAAGTTCCTACAAGGTCACAGTACATGCAATGAGATTTCTAAATAAACAGAAGTATGAACAAGATTCTACATGTCAATTTAAATACTTGACATATTCAGGCATTTTTACACACACTTACGACAACATCAGAACTTGCAACACTATGGAACACATCTGAGTGAAAGCTTGGTCTTCGGCGCATGAAATTTCTGAAAATTTCAGGCATATGTCACTTTGCAATAATTATCAGATGTCTGTTTTGTTACTTTGATATTGATTTATATTTCCCCTCTTTTCACATTCAGACTACTAGTAGTAATTTGATGGAGACTAATTAGGTGTTTCTTTACATTTTAGGAAATTCTTTGTATTCACCTCTCACTAGAAGAATTTCGCTAATAGTCGTCAGAAAACGAAGGTCGATACTAGATAGTGGTGTGGTAAAAGGTCCCTTTTTAACCTCAGTTAAAAACCGAGGTCTAAACAGAATCACATAGCAGACATAATTGTTAACACACAGTAGACACAATTATATATGTTTGTCAATATATAGTAGTCTACTTATTTATCTACACATAACCTTAGGACTGGTAATTGAGTTTTTTCCAGAACAAATATAGGTTAACAATTATGTGAAGTTAAATAAGTAGACTTCTGTCTTTGTTAGATACTTCCATTTATATTTCACCATTCATTCAAAGTGAAAGCTAACAAACCATAATAAAACCAGTATAATGATTATATAATTTAATTAACACGATTTAATGAATACATTCTTTACATCATTAAACAAGTGATCAACAAACTGCAATTATGCATCAGACCAAGTGATGTCCAAACCGCCCCAGTTATCTTCAGGAACCCCCAATGCTTTCCAGACCGCCTTCGACGCATCAACAATGTTGTTAGGACAAGGTGGCTGATAATCATGATCCTCGTCACACCCCATCGTCGAATCACACTCATCAACCACCATAGCTGTCACACTCCTGCATTACCATTTATGACAACGTTTTTAAGGCACCTGCTCCCTCCACTGTACCATCCAGTTGATAACGCCACTACCGGTGTGTCGTCAGAGTGGTACTTGTTGTCACATTCTGAAGGGCCGCCTCCATCTCCGCCCTTCTCAAAGCTGTTGATGGTGAGGACTGCTTTCGTGTTTCCAGAAACGGGTGGAGAGCATTTGTAAGTGGTGTAGAGCTTCCCTACTTTGCAGCAATCTGAGTCATTTTCCTGATTGCATTGTCCTGGTGGCGGATTCTGGCCTCGTATCTTGCCACTTGGATTACAAGACCGAAGTCTCGCCTCAGAGGAATAAGCAGCAAAAAGGAGCAGCACGAGTAGAGATCCTGCAATGGAGAAGTTCCTCATATCTGGATCTATAATCTTCAAATATTCGATTTCTTTTTTGGTGTGAGAAACTTGGTGGAGTGATGCAAAATTTGAATGACCTAATCTGCTTATATAAGGTTTATTACACTTTGAATATGCCAAGAAAGTGTTCACAGACATTGAATTTACTCTTAGTTTTGGGGAAGTGATACGTTTCTGTCAGATGATCCAACAGAGTGTTCAACTATGCATTGGCAGAGATTTAGAAATTAAGTACTTCGCCGTGTTGGTTAAGCCTCTCACCATGCATCACTCGGAACATGGGCAAATTGCAAAAGTCGTCCTGTACTTTGTGAACGGTCCAAAATCAGTCTTTTTATCCTTTTAAATGCTCGAATTTAGTCTTTTGCCTTACAATTGCTCAAATTTAGGTGTTTTTATATAGGGATGTGAAACTCTTGCCAAATAATTACAGGTGCACAATGCACTGCATATGCCCCCGTCAAATTGAGGTTTTAATTTTCCTGGTGTTGCAAATGACGTGGATTTACTACCCTGATAAACAATATGACACCAAAATTACATTAAAACTGATCATGGATCCAAAAATTCTTTCGGCAAAAGAAATCGCCGATTTGGTGTGGTCATGTGTTATGCACAAGCAATTATTCAACGAATTTTTTTATTTTAGCTAAACAACGACTAAATTAGACTAACTAAAAAAATTAATGACTGATTTTGGAACCGCACATTGATTACATGACGAGTTTTACACTATATATTATCACCTATCATGAATATTATTTTGTTCTTTTGTGTGTTGCCTATGAAAGAAACTGATAAGGCATTATGAACTTCTATTAGACCATCTGTAAGATGCAAGAAACAGAACAAATTTCTCCACTATTAATATCTCTTATTTTGAGTACAAATTTGGCTTTTTCTTAGGTTAAGCTTTACATAAGTGAACCAGTTTAGTGAAAATATCATAATTCTACTCCATATCAACAACTTAATCTGAAAGTCTTGATGACGAATATGATCTTCGGAGCATTTCTTCTTGCTTTAATATTTTCTCCTCATTTCTTACAAGCTCGGCTTCAGACGTGCAAGCCGAGTGGCAGAGTAAAGGGAAAGGAGCCACCTCCGGACTACTGTCATGAGGACGACGACGACATGTGCTGCATAAAGGGAAGGTACTACGAAACTTATAAGTGTTCACCTCTCGTTTCTAGAAAAACGAAAGGAGCTCTCACCATTAACAGCTTCGAGAAGGGTGGAGATGGAGGCGGCCAATCGAAATGTGACAATCACTACCACTCTGACAACACCCCAGTGGTAGCGTTATCAAGTGGATGGTACGATGGAGGGAGCAGGTGCTTGAAGAATATTACTATAAGCGGTAATGGTCGGAGCGTGAATGCCATGGTGGTCGATGAGTGTGACTCGACGATGGGGTGTGATGGAGGCCACGATTATCTACCGCCATGTCCTAACAACATTGTTGATGCTTCTAGAGCTGTCTGGAAAGCCTTGGAGGTGCCTGTGGAAGACTGGGGTCAACTGGATATCACCTGGTCTGATGCCTAATCATGATTATCCACGTGTTGTTGTTGTTGTTATTATTCTTTCGAATGACTATACGTGAGTTCTCTGTTCAGAGAGCTTTAATTTCCATGTGTAGATCCAGTGTTTAAACATTTCAATGTTGTCAAATTACAGAACTCCTTTGTTACTTCAATCTTTCAACAAATAGTCCCATTTTCATGCAAAAAGTTAACGCCGTTAATTTGTTCATATTATTTTCTAGACTATCAATTGTCATAAACAAGGAGCCCTTATTAAAACTCATGAAGTTGCCAGAACATAATCCATGTTTAATCTTTGTTTCTGAATCATAATAATATAAGAAACCATTAATGATATCTTATTGCACGAATGTAGATACTAGATAGTGGTGTGGTAAAAGGTCCCATTGTAACCTCAGCTAAAAACCAAGGTCTAAACAGAATTACGTAGCAGACGTAATTGTTAACATATAGTAGCCACAATTATAATGTTTGTCAACATATAGTAGTCTACTTATTTATCTACACATAACCTTAGGACTGGTAATAGAGTTTTTCAGAGCAAATATAGGTTAACAATTATGTGAAGTTAAATAAGTAGACATCTGTCTTTGTTAGATACTTCCACTTATATTTCACCATTCATTCAAAGTGAAAGCTATCAAACCATAATAAAACCAGTATAATGATTATATTATATAATTAACATGATTTAATGAATACATTCTTTACATCATTAAACAAGTAATCAACAAACTGCAATTATTCATCAGACCAAGTGATGTCCAAACCGCCCCAGTTATCTTCAGGAACTCCCAACGCTTTCCAGACCGCCTTCGACGCATCAACAATGTTGTTAGGACAAGGTGGCTGATAATCATGATCCTCGTCGCACCCCATTGTCGAATCACACTCATCAACCACCATAGCTGTCACGCTGCGGCCATTACCACTTATGACAACGTTTTTAAGACACCTGCTCCCTCCATTGTACCATCCTGTCGACAACGCCACCACCGGTGTGTCGTCAGAGTGATACTGGTTGTCACATTCCGAGGGGCCGCCTCCATCTCCGCCCTCCTCGAAGCTGTTAATGGTGAGAACTGCTTTCGTGCTTGCAGAAACAGGTGGAGAACATTTGTAAGTGGTGTAGAGCATTTGTAAGTGGTGTAGAGCTTCCCTACTTTGCAGCAATCGGAGTTGTTCTCTTGATTGCATTGGCCTGGTGGTGGGTTTTTCCCGCGTATTTTGCCGCTTGCGTTACAAGACTGAAGCCTAGCTTCAATGGACTGAGCAACAAGGATGAGTAGCAGAACAAGAATGGCTCCTTTTCTGAGGTTCTCCATTTTGGATCTCTATTGCTTATCGAATTTGTATTTGGATACAGAATATGGTACGACGAAATCTGTTTATATAAGATTTTGTCAGTAAAAATGCCAAGAAAGAAATCAAGGCATTTAACTGGAACCAAATTATACTTCATCAACAGTAGGAATTAATTCACTTGATTCCGTTGCAGTTGATCTTTTCATAGTCATTGCCAAGACTGATACATTGGCTTATCTGTGGTGTATCGACTCTTTCCACACTATTTTTCTTATATTCATATCACAAACTCATGATATAGAAGAGAAAAAGGTGTCCCTTAGGAAACAGAAAATAAAGAAACTACAACATATCTATCCCCAATACTTCTTTTGAGAACTCCTGTTTGATTAGTAAATTAATTAAGGAAAAATTAGTAATAAATCGTCAAAACTATTGATCTTTTTGAATTTAGGCATATAAAGTACTGAAAATATTTGGTAGTCAATGGCTAATTTTTCAGTCAATGGCTAATTTTTCAGTCAAATAAGTCACATGCAAGGTGAGCACATGTTTTGTAAGGGTAATTTATCTTTATTCACTTTAATCCTTTCAAAATTAAAAGGGAAAAAAAATGATTAACAAACGCCTGGCTTCGCACATGAGACGAAGGCCTATTCTTTACTCCAAACACATGCAGATGAAAAAGGGAAGATTAAGAGAGATTCTAAACGACATAGAATTAGAAAGAAGATGGACAACATTTGTTTTTGCAATTCTTTCACCTTAGGTGGAAAGGCTTGTGTAAGTTAATCAACATTTTTCTTCTTTTCTGAATGCTGATTTTAGTGGAGAAAAAAAAATTACTTTTATAATACATACGTATGTTTGCAATGCACGTGACTGTTATTTGACCGGAACTTGGTCGAACAACTACCAAAGTGCAACTTTTTATAGTTTAGCGCCTATCGGGGGTGCTTGCAAACTCTTTTTGGGGACTTAAAATCACTTAAAATCGATTATCAGAATCACTTAAAATTTGATTTTGAGAAGTTTTTATCACCCTACTTCAAGCAGATTCTAGGTCAAAATAGTATCATAATGTTGTTTTTTATTTTGTCAGTGAAACAATTTAGAGTAGTTCGAGACATGTTTTATTAACGACATGTGACTTATTTCTCTAAAAAAAATTAAACCTTTGTGATTTATTACATTTCTAGCATGTGTATCATGTTATATTTCGATATAACTCATCAAAATCATCTGAATAAATATGTTAGTAAGGTAACTTTTTTCATAAGCCTTTAATTATTTATTGTACTAAAGAAAATAAGTATAATATTATATCTAATAATATCATCAATTTACATAATTGCTTTAATAAAATATATTAATCATGACATGCATATTACTTAAAACATATATTTATTTTTTGGTTAGTTAGTTAAAGTGTAGGAAAAACTAATAGATAAATTCTTTTATGATGATCTTAGCTTATCTTCGTGTTAAATAGTTAAATATAATTCAAAACAATAATAGAATATTTGATATTCAAAACAACTTTCATATGATATTACTATAGCCAATACTAGAAATAAGGCTTTTTGCCACTACAAAATGTAGTTACAAAAAAGGGAGAGTAGTCATAAAAATATTTTTAGTAACTACAAATATAAAAGTAGTTATTATAGGGTAGTCACTTATAATAAGATACAAAATGTTTTTTTGTAACTACTTTGTAGTTACTAATGCATTTGTAACTATTTTTTGCAACTACTTTGTAGTTACTAATGTATTTATAACTAGAAGTAGTTGCAAAATAACTTGGCATATTGTAGCAAATTTGGTTAAAATTATATGAAATATTTTATGTAACTACTAATAGTTACAAAAGGGGTTACTTTTAGTAACCACTCTTGTAGTTACAAAAGACTAGTGACAAATACCTTTTAAAAAAAAAAGACTAGTGACAAATACCTTTTTTTCTTATAGTGAGCTTATGTTTATATGATCGTTTTCGCAAAAACTAATGTTCATTTTTTCTTACGAAAAAGAGTTAAAAGAACTTGAAATTTAAATTCAGTTCTATGCCTAAATTTTTTTAACTTCAAATATCTAGAAATTGAATAAGTATGATTATAAGTTGTTAAAATTTATTGTAGACTAGAGTACTAAAGCACAATCATATAACATCTAATCTATCATACATAAACTCTAGGTGGAAAAATAAGATGCAACATTGAATGCTTTCATTTTTTATGTTTTTTTTTTTTTTTTTTTTTTTCTTGAAAATTAAGACACAAGATAATATATAATAGTGAAAATATATAAAAATGATAAAATAATTTAACTGGTATTAGTTAATTTATTACGATATTCTTAACACATCAAAGATCTATACAATAATTCTATCAAACAAGATAAAAACCTTAGCAGGTTGCAAAGATATTTTTTACTTGATTGATTATAGTTACATACGTAACAATAATTCATAGGACCAACTATTATTACATCATATCATGATTCAGTTCTTAATAAATAATATTGAAGTAAGTAAAATCGTAAGTTACAAATAATAATTAAGTCATTTGAAATATAAAAAAGAAAAACGTAATAATAGACAACTGCATGTTGGTTTTAATAGAACGACACAAAATATTATTTCGATCTAATTTATTTTATGCAAAAACTATAGTAAAATTAATACATCGACCACGTATGATGGACCTACTTGTTACTAGATTTATGTAAAAAATGGACTCTTTTGTGGTCGAAAATTGTATGCAATTTAGTAGAACAATAATTTTTTACATTTTTATCATTAATTATAATTTATTAATCCCTATAAAAATGAATATAAGCACTTATCAATAAGTAAACATTTTTTTTAAATAAGTGATAATTTATGAGTTTACATACTATTGTTTAATTGACAGAACATAAGAAATCACACTATTGACAATTATTATTATTATTATTATTATTATTATTATTATTATTATTATTATTATTATTATTATTATTATTATCACCTGTATGTAGAAAATAGAAATAAAATTTAGAAATTGTTTTATTTATTTAGAAGTTGAAAGAGCATTCGGATTTTCTGGTCGACGGGTTCCAACAATAGTTATAAATCATATACTTATTCCTGTAGGCCGCCATTACTCCTCTTTGCCGAGGATTTAGTGTCAAGTAAGGGGACTTGTTCCAGAAGTATCTATTAGAAGTACAATTACGTCCAATAGGACATGCGCTGAAACCGAAATCCGAATAGTGGGCGAAGAAGGGGGCATTAGTCCAGTTTACACTTCCGGCCCACTTTGCATTCCATATACTTGCTTCAATATGCATCGCCTTATTTGGATAAGCCACTCCATGGACTACGTTGTTCTTGAACTCTCTTATAGGAATTCCATCCACAATGAATCTACAATTATCAAAAAAATCATATCATCAATATATTATAAAGGTGGCAATTCGGGCAGCTGCCTTCATCTATCAGCCAACATCTAGGTCGCGTCATTCTGAAATTTGGTTAGGCAAAAGATTAGTGAGAAAAACGCAACTATACATTTAAATTATACTATGAATTTGGGGGCCATATGTGGTTTGTTGGGCTTTTGGCAAATTGAGTTAGGTATATTGGGCTCAATGCTACTTTGGCTCAAGACTTTTATGGTCCAACCCATCTTAAGTAAAAGACGAGTTTGAACATCCAATTGAACTGGGCAGATTTTATCACCTCTAATATATTGTATCTATATCAAATAAACGTATGAGGATTGTTCATTTATCTACTGGAGCACATATTAATATAGTCACGTAGTTAATATCACATAAAATAATCACGTCACAAATTTTTAAACATGAGCATGAGAGCAATTCTTTAAAAACAAAATTTAACATAAAACTATAAATTATTTTTAAATGGGGAAATAGTAAAAAAAATAAAATAGAAATCCTTACACTATATGGTAGGCATTCCAAAGAAATTCGTAGGTATGAAAATCTTGGGAAGGATTAAACCAAAGGTTGAAACTTTGTTCTCTATGACCAGTATCTCTATCGTAAACATTGGTTTGTACAGTTCCATTGGTTCCCAAGAATTCAAAATCAATCTCAAAATGATTGCCAGGATCTTGGTTGTTATCAGGCGCATTAGTTAACTGCAATTGTTACACATATAAAAAAACTATAATTCAAAACTGCATAATTATAATATGACAAATAACATTAATTTTTTTATGTATTTTGGAAAAAAATATCTTTACGTAGAAGCATGTAACAATTCCACCAGTTTTCTTCTCAGGTATCTTCATCCTTATGTGGAACAACCCGGACTCGTAGTCAAGTTTTGACCTAAATCCAGCACCTATGTCCAAATATTCAAATGACTTGTTTTACGTGATCAACATGATTAAGATCGATATAATATATATATATATATATATATATATATGACATTTTAAAAAAATGTATATATAATTAATAATATACCATAGAACTTGTCCATTTTAAGTTGGACTTCTGTTTGTTGTGGGTTAAGGGAAAAGTGATCAGATCCCCAAAGATATGAATAATATGTAGAAAAACGATTATCTAATCCTTCTGCTTGGATAAAAAATGAACCAACAAGAATTGCTAAAATGGTGAGGAAGGCCATTTTAGAAATAGAAAACTAAGAATTGGACAACTTTTTATGAACGGAAGTTATATTAAGAAGTGCTGAAAACAGCCAGACTCGGAATGAACTATAAACGAAGGTGGGGAAGACCCCTCCTGATAATCCAATCTACAAGAATTGGACGATTGGTCATGTTGTTTTGAACTCCTATTTATACTAAGTTCATCAATCTATTCATGTTATAATATTGGATATTATTTTAATTGATTTTGCAATATTACACCATCAGTTTAAGGTATCAGATTTACTATATAAGAATCCAATTATTTATTATTACTCCCTTCGTACACAAATAAATATCATTTTAGAAAAAATCATCTTTTCACAAAAAAAGTGTCATTTTAGCATTTTTTGCATGTTTCTTTCAATATTATCCTTAGCTAAATTTAAGAAAATTTCCTTACAAAACTTTATAATATTAAATAAAGAAGGTTTGGAGAAATTTATGGTGATAAAAAAAATGATGGAGAAAAAATTGTAGGGGTGTTATTGTCCATTACATAATTTCTTAAATTTCACCTAAAAATCTAAAATGACACTTATTTATGAACGGAGAGAATATTAATATTATAACTTTTTTCGGTTTGCTTATCACACCATCTTAATTAATTATCATTTGTTGATGACTTTTTAAATATAAAACAGAAATATATCACCTTTATAATTTTTGCAGCTCGATGCACTCAATCAAATTCTTGACTCTATATATTGACGTGGGGCCTGAAATTGAGATTTTGACTACTCTAATATAAATAGATATACGATATCTTCTAAAACAAGATTTTATATATTTATTTAGGGGTAAAAAGAATTTGTACAATTAACATAAATCAGTTAGGGATTCGAGGGGAGAGGAAAAATATAAATGATGATTTATTTATCCATTTCACCTACCTCTTGATTTTCTTATTCTAGTCTAGTAACTAAAAAAGAGGTGGTCTGTTACAGTTGAAAATCATGTTGCAAATGATATTGACTAAATATCGTGATTTTTTTTTTTTTTTTTATGTAATTAACCTTGTTTTTTTTTTTTTGGCAACCAAATTATTTTTTTTAAAAGATTTTGGACGCTAAAACAATACTACCTCCGTTTTTTTTAGTTGTCATTTTAGTTTTTTGTATGAAAATTAAGGGACTTAAAGAGTTGAGAAATCAAACATCAATTAATTTACTTAAATCCCTTGATTTTTTAATCATTTCTATATATTATTAACACTTTCCATAATTATAGGGTCATATTTCTAAAAAAAGTGATAAAAAAAGTAAAATGACAGCTATTTACAAACAAAACAAATAAGTTAGAATGACAACTAAAAAAACGGAGGTCGTGATAATGTGAAATTTGATTTCATAGGGCAGTATTATGGATAGTTTCCTATTTCTAAGTAGATTATGATTCATAATGTCCACGTTTTGATTTGGAAAGATTTATGCAATAAGTTTTGTAGGATATTTATCTATCTTTGACTAGATTAATCACGATTCATGATGCATTATTTATTTTTCTTCTTTTATATCTTTGGAATATATTACGGTAAATATTAATATAATTAGTTTTAAAGAGTTTATTTATAAGTAAGATTTATGTACACTATATATATCAAAATTGGGATGTACAACGACTCAACTAATTCTAGAAATATCATTTCTCTGGTAAGAATTATTACTTGATTGATTAAAATTATTATTCTTTTAATAAAATTATCAATGAAGTATCAATTTTACTGATACTTTTATATATAAAGAAAGCAATAAATATTTTTGGTCAATTAAGTGATATTTTTCACCACCTTATTAAGCGGATTTTAAAATAAGACGCTAATAAAAAATATAGAAAATTCAGAGTCTGCGGACTTCAAAAAGGCCCTACATAAAAGTAAAAATTCGGAGTCCATTTATTTAGCATCATTTTCAGCAATTGATACTTTTCCGCGAAAATTAATATTTTTCAAGAAAACTAATACTTTTGAAAGAAAATGCTTGTTTTTGTTTTAAAAAACACATAAATTATCACGTTTTTTTGAGAAAGTATTATATTTTTCTGAAAGAAGTATCATTTTTAATTGCTCGATTTTGGTCCCTTTTTAGTTGAAACTCGAAATCCATGCAGAGATATTGCACATTTGCATGTGTATCTCATATGACTGCGTCAAATTAGATATTTATATTCCAATAAAATAAATTTTGGTATGTGTCTGATGTCATTTTGTTTATCAAGGTAACATGTTTATGTCATTTATGTGCCAAAGAAATGAAATAAAAAGTTAATTTACGATCGAGTCCCTATGAAGTATACGTGCAATTATTCAGTGAAAATTTCAAATGTTATCTAAAAAATATCAAATTTGGGCACACTACTAGAAACACTGTTTTTTGCCACTACAAATGTAGTTACAAAAAATGGAGAGTGATTACAAAAATATTTTTAGTAACTAAATATCTAAAAGAAGTTACTATAGGGTAGTCACTTATAATAAGATGCAAAAGGTTTTTTTGCAACTACTTTGTAGTTACTAATGTATTTGTAACTATTTTTTGCAACTACTTTGTTGTTACTAATATATTTGTAACTACAAGTAGTTGCAAAAGAGTTTGTCATATTATAGCAAAATAGGTTAAAATTATATGAAATATTTTATGTAACTACTAATAGTTACAAAAGAGATTATTTTTAATAACTACTTTGTAGTTACAAAAAATTAATGGCAAATGCCCCGTTTTTTTGTAGTGGCAATTAAAAAGGTAAACGATGAAATCATAAAAATATTATTGGTTTTGGGACCCGCATAAGTTACACGACAAATTTTGCAATTTGCCCCAATTCAAAACAGGAAAAAAGGGATCTTCAGGATAACTTATTGCATGGACATATTGAGTGTGTTTATTTAAGACATTCCTTTACCTATTTAGGGAATCAAATCCCAATAAAGTACACTCATTAATTTCCTTATTCAAGTTTGGCTTAGTATTTCCGAAAGACACATTGTCTTTCTCCATCCATTTATCAAATTAAATCATGAAATGACATATAAATTGTAATCAGAAATTCAAATATTAGATTGTTATCAGAACCTCTGTGGTGAGTGCTTGAAAGTTGTAAAAGTAGTTACTTATATTGCATTGTCACTGAGGCTATAAAACTGAACTTACAATCTTGACAGCATTACATAAACAAAGAAGGAAAAAAGGTGGAAACTATCAAAACAGATTGATTGTATTACATTATATTCTTAACAAGATTTAATAAAGTTCATGGTGTTTTTACATCATTTAACAAGCACAATTGTAATCAAGAATCATAACTGATACAACTAAGCATCAGACCAAGTGATGTCCAAACCACCCCAGTTATCTTCAGGAACCCCTAAGGCTTTCCAGACAGCCTTCGAGGCATCGACGATGTTGTTAGGACAAGGTGGCTGATAATCGTGATCTTCGTCAAATCCCATCGTCGAGTCACACTCATCAACCACCATAGCTGTCACACTCCTGCCATTACCACTTATGACAACGTTTTTAAGACACCTGCTCCCTCCACTGTACCATCCTGTCGACAACGCCACTACTGGTGTGTCGTCAGAGTGGTACTGGTTGTCACATTCTGAGGGGCCGCCTCCATCTCCACCCTTCTCGAAGCTGTTGATGGTGAGAACTGCTTTCGTGCTTCCAGAAACGGGAGGAGAACATTTGTAGGTGGTGTAGAGCTTCCCTACTTTGCAGCAATCGGAGTTGTTTTCTTGATTGCATTGGCCTGGTGGTGGGTTTTTCCCGCGTATTTTGCCGCTTGCGTTGCAAGGCTGAAGTCTAGCTTCAATGGACTGAGCAACAAGGATGAGTAGCAGAACAAGAACCGCTCCTTTTCTGAGGTTCTTCATTTTGAATCTCTATTGCTTTTGAATTAGTATTTAGATATGGAGTATTGGATGACGAAATCCATTTATATAAGATTTTCGTCTGTAAAAATGACAACAATGTAATCAAGGCATTTAACTAGAACCAAATTATCCTTCTTCAACCATAGGAATTAAATGAATTAAATTGATTCCATTGCTGTTGATCTTTTTGTAGGCATTGCCAAGACTGATAAATTGGCTTATCACAGCGTATCGACTGTTTTCGCACCGTGTGAAAGAGTTATGTTTGATATTATTTCTTCAAGAGAAATCTCGTTACTACTTGTAAGTTGTAAGCAGAGTTATATTCCTATCATAAATTAATGATATAAAAGAGAAAATGATGTCCCTTAGAAAACAGAAAATAAAACTTCTTAAGAAATTACAACATATCTAGCCCCAATACTTCTCTTGAGGACTCTTGTTTAGGGAAAATTAGTAGTAAACTGTCAAAACTATTGATCTGTGTGAATTTAGGCATATAAAATATTATTTCTCAGTAATAGGCTGCCAAATTATTGAAAAGTTTTGAAAGTCAATGGTTAATTTTCCAGTGAAATAAGAGTCACATGCAAGGTGCATACATGTTTTGTAAGCGTGAATTTATCTTTCTTCACTTAAATCCGTTCAAAATAAAAAAATTGATTAACAGACACCTGCCTTCCGACATGAGACGAAGGCCTATTCTTCACTCCAAACATATGCAGATGTAAAGGGAAGGCGAAGAGAGATTCTGAATGACATAGAAAGAAAGATGATGAACTACATTTGTCTTCGCAATGCTTTTAACTTATATGGAAAGGCTTGTGTATGATAATCAACATTCTTTTTTCTTTCCTTAATGCTGATTTAAGTGGATAAAAGACAAAATTACTTTTAAATACGTACATGTGCAAGGCACGTGACTCTTGTTTGGCCGGAACTTGGTCAGACAACTGTCAAAGTGCAGCTTTTGATAGTTTGGCGCCTATTAGTAAAAGGTTGATATTTTATATGTTTTAATCCAAAAGGACTAATAGTTTCGCGGACTATTTATAATTTTCCCATTTACTAACGTGTGTTGCCTGCATATGAACTTTTCCATTATGTATTCCGTTTTAGGAGATACAGACTACGTAATGGTTATTCAGTATCTCATCATCGATCTTTCTTGTCAGTTGATATTATGAGAATAGAGATTAGCAGAAAGAGCAAAAATGAGTAAGCCTGATTCCTCATTTTCCTCGTTCTTTGTTTAGATTATTATAATTAATTCTTTTACAAGCATATTTATAGTGCTTAATTGTTTGGGATCTCTTATCAGATGTTGTCTGATTCCATCTCCAGCTGTGGAATCTTGTATCCACCAATGCCACATCAGCAGGGTGTGAAAATCATTAGGTGAATCTTCATTTTAATTTGTAAATCCATGTCAGAAACGTAATTCTCTCCAGATTCGGAACAGTTATGCTTAGCAATAGGACAACTGAGAGCTGTCTTGTAGAAGATGAGAGATTATTTTGTACAAGTTAAAAGAAACAATAGTGAATCATATAGAATTAAGCTTAAGACAGTGGAGTGATAATTAGTTTCGCACCATTTTTTGGATCTTAGTAATCTTTTAAACTTCATAAAATGATTTAGTATAATACACCATAATTTATACAAGTAATCAGCTGCAACCAGAACTAATCGATACGACTAAGCATCGGACCAAGTGATATCCAAGCCACCCCAATTATCTTCAGGAACACCCAACGCTTTCCAGACGGCCTTTGAGGCATCGACAATGTTGTTAGGACAAGGTGGCTGATAATCATGATCCTCGTCACATCCCATCGTGGAATCACACTCATCAACCACCATAGCTGTCACACTCCTGCCATTACCACTTATGACAACGTTTTTAAGACACCTGCTCCCTCCACTGTACCATCCTGTTGACAGCGCCACCACCGGTGTGTCGTCAGAGTGGTACTGATTGTCACATTCCGAAGGGCCGCCTCCATCTCCGCCTTTCTCAAAGCTGTTAATGGTGAGAACTGCTTTGGTGCTTCCCGAAACGGGAGGAGAACATTTGTAAGTGGTGTAGAGTTTCCCTACTTTGCAGCAATCAGAGTTGTTTTCTTGATTACATTGACCAGGTGGCGGATTTTCGCCTCGTATTTTGCCACTTGCCTTGCATGACTGAAGCCTAGCTTCTATAGATTGAGCAGCAAGGATTAGTAGCATAACAAGAATGGCTCCTTCTCGAAGGTTCTTCATTTTTGGATCTCTATTGCTTTGTGAAGTATGGATGTTGAATGCAAAAACGGGATGAAGAAATCAGTTTATATAAACTTTTTTCCAACAAAACTGACAAGAAAGTACTCAAAGTATTTGGCTTATTCTAAATTATCTGTATATAATGTGATCATATTTCCATTCATAATATTCCAGTCGAGAGTTCAAAACATTTGCACATAATTTAGTTCTTCAGCCAAACCAACACGTCCAATTAAGCTTGCTTGATGTGGCGTTGTAGTCGATATTTACTGATATTTTGGCCTATCTGCTGATGCATGCACTTAACTTGGGACAGGAAATACTTTTATTTTGAGACCGAGGGGATAGAATATTAAGAAATTATTAAAAAGAACATAGAGCAAGAGTTTCTGTCATATGATATTTGATTCCTACCTTAAATTTAAGAAATACAAATGATTGGAAAATAAATGTGTCTTTCTTGCGGAAACTAGAATTTAGTAACAATCACTTATAATAAAACAGCAGAGCTCGATTATGTATATTATTTACAGGGAAATATTTCAGATTTTAAGTTGTAATTTATTATATTTTGAATTCATTGCAAAAAAAATCATTATTTTTGGTGAACCTTTTTTTAGTACAATCCCGGTTATGTATATTGACTCTGTAGCATTATGTAGTAGAGCGATGGCCGTGTTGGCCCTGTTGGGTAATACCCTTTATACGTTTGAGTCATGGTATGAAGGACACTTCTAAAAAGTCAGTATACACCCTTGATATGATCATTTAACGACAACGAAATTGAAACTGAGAAAAGAGGCTTATTAGTGAAGATTGCTGATAAATGAAGTTTGGTAAAATGAATACTGTAGCCTCTCCCACATCTGATGGTGAAAAGATTGTGATCTTTGCGTCTGAGTATTGTGACGACGAGATGTGATTTTGAACTGTATGATTATGAGGAAAAGAGGCTGGTGAAACTGCCTTCGTTAGAGACCAGGATGTATGCTTGACTAGTTGAGGCCTAAGTTTTGTCTCCAGGTCTACGTTATTTGTCCAATTACAGTGGGGTGGGATGCATTCCTGATTCGGATAATACGGTTTGTTGGCAACGACAGAATACTGTTATTGGTAATGAAAACTACTGGTGTTTCTCGAAGATTGTGGTGAAAACCAAATGTAGCAAAATCGGGATTGATTATATTACATTCTTAACATGATTAAAAAAGTACATCATATTTTTACATCATTAAACAAGTACAACCATAATCAAGATCGAAATGATACTAATTAGCATCAGACCAAGTGATATCCAATTCGCCCCAATTGTCTTCGGAGACCCCCAACGCTTTCCAGACAGCTTTTGAAGCATCAACAATGTTATTAGGACACGGTGGCTGATAATCATGATCGTCATCGCATCCCATAGTCGAATCACACTCATCAACCACCATGGCTGTCACGCTCCGCCCATTGCCACTTATGACAACGTTGTTAAGGCACCTCGACCCTCCACTGTACCATCCAGTTGATAACGCCACCACAGGTGTGTCGTCATCGTGGTACTTGTTGTCACATGCTGAGGGACCGCCTCCATCTCCGCCCTTCTCGAAGCTGTTGATGGTGAGGACTGCTTTCGTGCTTCCAGAAACGGGTGGAGAACACTTGTAAGTGGTGTAGAGTTTTCCTACTTTGCAGCAATCCGAGTTGTTTTCTTGGTTGCATTGTCCTGGTGGCGGATTCTGGCCTCGTATCTTGCCACTTGGATTGCACGACTGAAGTCTCGCCTCAGAGGAATAAGCTGCAAAAAGAAGCAACACGAGTAGAGATCCTGCAACGGTGAAGCTCCTCATATCTGGATGTATATTACTTCAAATATTCAATTTCTTTTGTGGTGTGGAAAACTTGGTGGTGTGATGCAAAAGTTGGATGAACTAATCTACTTATATAAGGTTGATTACACTTTGAATATGCCAAGAAAGTGTTCACAGACAGGGAATTTATTCTTAGTTTTGGGAAAGTGATGTTTCTATGAGAAGATCCAGAAGAGTGTTCAACTACGGGGCAGTAATTTAGAATTTGAGTACTTTGCCGTGTTTGTTGAGCCTCTGACCATCACTCAGAAGACGGGTAAATTGCAAAAGTCATCATGTATCTTATGGATGGTCCAAAAACCCGTCTTTCATCTTTTTAGATGCTCGAATTTAGTTCTTTACCTTATAATTGCTCAAATTTGGTTGTTATTAAACCGGAATCTAAAACTCTTGCCAAATAATTACTCGTGCACCTTGTACCCGTGTCAAATTGAGTTTTTTCCATTTTCCCAGCGTTGCAACTTGCAAATGACGTGGACATACAACCTTGATAAACGTGACACCAATGTTATACCAAAACTTATCATGGATCCAAAAATTCATTTGTAAATTAAAAGACAAATAACTGATTTTGGAGGCACCCAAATCTATGCATTATCACATACCATGAACATTACTCTGTTCTTTTGTTTGTTACTTATGAAGAAACTGATAAGGCATTATGAACTCCTAATAGACCATATGTAAGATGCAAGAAACAGAACAAATATCTCCACTATTAATCTCTTTTTTGAGTACAAATTTGGCTTTATCTTAGGTTCATCTTTATATAAATGAACTAGTTTAGTGAAAATATCATAACTCCAATCCAATATCAACAACTTAATCTGAGAGTCTCGATGACGAATACGATCTTCGGAGCAGTTCTTCTTGCATTAATACTTTCTCCTCATTTCTTACAAGCTCGGCTTCAAACATGCAAGCCGAGTGGCAGAGTCAAGGGCAAGGAGCCACCTCCGGACTACTGCAATGAGGACGACTACGGCAACATGTGCTGCATAAAAGGGAGGTACTACGAAACTTATAAGTGTTCCCCTCCCGTTTCTAGAAGCACGAAAGGAGCTCTCACCCTTAACAGCTTCGAGAAGGGCGGAGATGGAGGCGGCCCATCAAAATGCGACAACGGCTACCACTCTGATAACACACCAGTGGTGGCGTTATCAAGTGGATGGTACGGTGGAGGGAGCAGGTGCTTGAAGAATGTTACTATAAGCGGTAATGGTCGGAGTGTGAATGCTATGGTGGTTGATGAGTGTGATTCGACGATGGGGTGTGATGGAAGCCATGATTATCTACCGCCGTGTCCTAACAACATTGTTGATGCTTCTAGAGCTGTCTGGAAAGCCTTGGGGGTTCCTTTGGAAGACTGGGGACAACTGGATATCACCTGGTCTGATGCCTAGTCATGATTATGCACGTGTTGTTGTTGTTGTTATTTTTTCGAATGGCTATATGTGAGTTCTCTGTTCAGATAACTTTAATTTCCATGTGTAGATCCAGTGTTTAAACATTTTGATGCTGTCAAATTACAGAACTCCTTTGTTACTTTCAATATTTCAACGAATAGTCCCGTTTTCACCTATTGAATTTGACAAAGATTATTCGAGGCTTTAACTAGAAAACAGAAAAGAATTAACAACATCAACCTTTTTGTTCCATAATTTAGAACTGTTCCAAATGGAATCGGTAATCCACATTACAGAAAGTAGATGTTGCAACTTGGAAATTCAGGGGATAGTCCAGACATGAACAAATTTTGCATCTGTAAAAATGGCATCATATTTACTAAGTTTTTTAAGCGATGACAGCTTAATCACTTATGCTTGAGGTGCTCACGATTCGGTTTTGAGATTTTTTTCTTTAAATTTAAATTGCACCAGCTTTGCGGTGCGATTTATAACTAGCCGCAAGTTATTATGAAAATCTACAAATAACGGTGTGGTGTGACTCAGCTTAGGCGGTTCGAGCAGTTTTTAAAATTTTATACTACTCTAGAATAAATTAGCTCGAAGTTAGTCCTGTGTCCTAATGTGATTCCTGTCAGGAAATCTAGTTTTACTTAGATCATAGTAGTTATCACTAATACTAGCCATGATAACATACAGACAATTAAATGTTTGAAAACAAAAATGTTTTCAATTACTGATAGAGATGTGTTGTCTTTTGCATCTTTAATAAGCATTGGTTTATTCTTAAGAAGTTTAAATGCCAATAATTTGTATTGATTCTTTAGAAGTCCGAATATCTGTTTTTAGGATCTTATCAATCTGATGCAAGGGAATTTGGGGGGAAACGAGCTTAACTCCACTGGAAAACCATGGTCAGGAAGGAGGTTTGCTCTGACCTTTTTGTTATGAACAATGTTGCGTGATAACTCAATGTGAGGCGCCTGCTTCTTGGGATCACCAGCCACCAAACGCCAATGAAGAGGCCTTTCTAACTTCTCGAAAACTAGATCGATGTTCCTAGGTCACTTTAAAAAGTTAGGATCATTTAACTGAGTATCAACTTGCATACAGTACAAACACCGTTGTTTATCAAAACAACTAATGGATAAATTTCAACAAGATATTAGTCCTTGGACAGAATCAACGCGGCAAACTAACAAATTCTTTAATCACTAAAAACTGATATTATCTAGACGAAGTTGGATAGTTCAAGTGGCAGAGCATCTACTACCTAGGCCTTTGATTCTGGGTTCGAATCATCGTGGGGGAGGGGAGGTTTTTTCTTTGTTCTTAGATTACAAAAAAATAAAAAAAAAAAATAATAATAATCTTGTCTATCTATTTATCTATCTATCAAATATCTATCTATCTATAACTATTAACAAAGTATGAGGTTGCATTAGGATGGAAGAATTTGAGAACGAATTTGCAATTCTGTTTGGATTATCATGGATTTCTAAATTCAGGATTTCATTTTGTGCTATTTTTGAAGGATTTGAGTGGATTTCAAATTTCTTCTAACTTGAGTAGATTTGAAATCCGTTAATTTGAAATCCATCCATTTCAAATCCCTTAATCCAAACACAACCTGAATGTTTTGTTTCGTCCAATTTTTATAATACCTATTATATTCTTCTTTTAAAAATCAATAATAAAATCAATATAAATAATAAATAATACTAGTTTAATATCAATATTTGTCCGAATGTCTATACTAATCCAATAAATAATAAAAGCAATAGTTATAATACTTCTAATCTGAAAAGGATATGGAAATCTATCCGTACATCTATGCTAATTCCAATAAATAATAAAATCAGTAATTCTAATACTCCTAATCTCAACCGCATATGTATGCTATTTCCAATAAATAATAAAATCACTATTGTAATCTCAAAGGATTTGGGAATGTTGCAATATTATAAACCTAATAAAATTAAGAATTCTAATCTCAAAATGATTTGGAAAGACCACGGCATTATAAACTAATAAAATTAAAGAATTCTCATTTTTTTTTTTGTTGTTGTTGTTGTTGTTGTTGTTGTTACTACTACTACTACTATGAATTGTTTCGTTTTGTTTTTGATTTCATCTTTACTTGTGACCTCCATAATACCTTTGCAAAGTATTATAATTCAAGGATAGTTAAGTAATTTAATTTTCTTTTGAAAAAAAGAAGTTATTATTATGATTATCATCTTCTTCTTCAGAACCCCATTGACATTAACTAAAACTTTATTGAAGATCAGAGGCTATAAACTCCAATCCTTAAGATCCATCATAAATTGTTGGAGAAATATATTAATAAAAATTAAATCAACAACGATCTTCATAATCTGCAGTTCACAAGAGCTCATGAATCAACAGAAATTTTCGATCATAAAAACACATCCGAATGAAGTGCTGAATAAATGATACTACCTTTTTTTTTATAGTATTTCTTGCATGAGTAATATCTCCCAATTGGAGTTTTAGTCTCCTTTATTGAATTTTTTTGCGGGAGTAATTAATTTTATTGTAGAAAATTTGTTGTACCGTGACTATCCGTTGAAATTTATCTTCTTTTTGCATCATTATTGTTTTTTTAAAACGTTTGGCTTGATTCACCTTAAATATTATTATGGCAAAATGACAACTAGTAAAAATATGTTTATGAATTTTTTCTTATTTCAATAATGAAAGTAATTCCGGTTGTTCCTATAATTTCTTCTATCTTTATAAAATAATTTTATAATTTCGACCTTCCATGATTTCTTTTTATAGATGACAATTGTAATATCAGAACCATGAGAGGAATGTAAAAACAAAGAAATAACATTCAATGATAATATAACAACAAAATTATTCAAGAAAATCTTGAAGGTTAAATTAGTCAAAATTAATAACCACAAAATTGATGAATTTAACTTTATTAATAATGCAGTACCTATTGGGTGTCATGTCCAAAATAAAAATGTATCAAAGCAAATCAAGTTTATACTCTTTTATATATAATTTCGAATTATATAGCTATGATTGGTGAATATGTTAAACGTGATTGGTCTTCTATTTACTTGATTTAAAAAGATTCTCGAGACTTGATGATAATCTGAACAAATGAGTCTTTTTTTTTAATTCTTTTAGAGATATTTTATGCCATAATTTTCGTATATTTCATACATAATTAATTATAAACATTGCAAGTTTACTACTTAACTTATTCCGACCATCACAACCAACCAAAAATATATAGATTCAAATAAGAGATTATTTTGCTCAAAACAAAAAATGAGATTACTAAATAACTAAAACCTGATCACAATGAATATATTGCAAAGATTTTCATCACTATGTTAATCTTTGAAAGCTTCATATGATCCTCTATTCTTATAAACTAAAAGACAATGAACATGTCGTGTTGAGTTTAGGATTAAAATAAACTTTAATTATATAAATATGAAAAATTCAAATTCTACGATTTATGTTTATAATTGTTGCAGTTTTAAATGTTTTCTCTTTTTGACAGATAAAAATATATGCAACCTTTTTCTTATAGATAAAATAAAAATTAAACAGATTCGTGAATAATATTCACGAGTACTATACTACTAGTAAACAGTTGAAGCCTCTTCTGGATCATCTGATAGATAAACATATCTATAAACACATTAATTCTTGTCATTTGCACTATCTAAACCTTTAAACACATCACGTCTTCCCACTTATTATGAGAGGTTTGTAGAAATATATATAAATAAATAAATAAATAAATAAATATTTCGTATTAATTCTTTTGTTATAAATTTCTTTAGAATTTTTTTTTTCTCCTAATCTAAGAATAAAGAAAAAAACTCTCTCCTCCCAGGACCATTTCTCCTATTCTTAAGTGCACAAAATCCCTCGTATGTTTGAAATATTGCATAAAATCCCCTTGTGCTTTTATAATTGCATGAAATTCCCACATGGTTAAATAAATTATGCATGAAATCCAATTCTGTTAAAAATGACAGACGTGTGTAGCACGCGCGTTTGATGCATTTATAATTCATTTCTTCTAGTTTTTGAGTGATAGACTGTCTTTATTGCCCTAATTTAACTCTATCAAAGAGCTTTTATAGATATAAAGAAAATAACCTTAAGAATCTTTCATCGCATTATCTTTTAGATCTCTACGTCCACGTGAAGCACGTATATCTTGTATTTCAGAATTTTGACAATAGTTTCAATAACTTTAAATGACCCAAGACTTGAGAATCAGTTAAATAAAAATATTAGGAAAAAACTTGTGAATGTTTAGTAAAATCATTTAATAAAACTTACAAATTATCAACAATTCCTAAAATTAAAAAAATGAGTCTTTTTTTCAATATTACCAAATGAAATATGAGTTTAGTATCGAAATCAGATACAAGAATCTAAATTAAGATGACAACTAATATAGCATAAAAGTCCTCAACTTTAAAATTATATGACTAAAATTTAGACTACATATATAATGGACTAAAATTATTGGCAAAAACTCGTATGTGACCGTCACACGATGGGACAGGGAAAAATATCATTTTTTGTGGTAAAAGTATTACGTTCATCTGTAAAAGTATTACTTTTTTTAAACAAAAAAAAGTATCACTTTTTGTAGCAAAAATATTATCTTTATCTATAAAAGTATCAATGTAGTAAAAATATCACTTTTTCTTGTAAAAATATCAATATATTCTATAAAAATGTATTATGTTACACGTGTGACCGTTCACACAAGACTCAGTCAAAATTATTTATATCCCTCAAAATAATTATATCAAATAGGAAGAAGTTTTCATCCCCACGATGCCCCACTACCTCCACCTAAGCGACACACACAGACACCAAAAATCAAGACTTAAATTTAATTACTCATGACAAAAACACGTCTATTTAGCAAAATAGAGTTTGTAGATAAAATTAGTTAAAGGAAACTTAGTAGGGAAAATATTTACCGTAGCCCTGCAGAAAGTTGGAAACTCCTTTTTGCCGTTTTAACTTTTAAATTACAAAAATATTTATATTTGAATTGTGATGTTCATTATACTCTTCATTTAATTTATCACCATCATCACCCACTTTGTACATAATATCGTGTATACACGACATATATTTCGTAGATGACATATGTTGTGTATACACAACACATGATACATGACATATGACGTGTATTATATATTTCGTACATGTCGTGTATCATACATGGTGAATAAATTAATGGGATTTGTGAGCTTATGAGTCACAGCCAAAGTCATTTTAACTAATTTTATGGGTAAATTTTGCAATAAAAGAGTTAAAATGACAGGAAAGATTTTCGTACTCCCAGCATGGGCCTGCGGCCACATTACCACAAATTAGTACGCAGTATAAGTTGGAAAAAGCTTTATTCAAGTACAGCCGGAAATTTCGGCTCACATCAAATTAATTACTGAGCCTATTACTAGCTCTATGGATAAATTCTCCGACTAACTCCGACTAATTTCTTTATAGGCGCTAGACTTTCCGATTCCTCTCGTCTGATAACATTTAGGTCGGGTATATATTCTGATTAATTAGACTTCAAGATGATCAAGTAGCCCATTTATTTATGCTTGCATGACTTTAGATCTACCTTTAATAGTCTGATTTATAATATTAGCATATATACAAAAATAATTCTATTAACTTTAGGAGAATGAAAATTTTATTCTTTTTAAAATAAAATTATATATAAAATTCACAACAATATAATACATATGTGAAGATATTAACTACCCTTACTGGTTGGTTTAATTAAACTTAACTAGAGTAACCATAAATGTACACCTCCCCAAACCTAGCTAATGTATACACTATAACAAAAGAGGTATTTTATGTAACATTATTTGGTCACTAATAATAAGTTATTTATAACTACTTATTGTTACAAATCTCTCAACAAATTATTTGAAACCATTTTAAGATTATTTTTAGAAACGACTAGTTGTTGGAAATAATATTTGAGAGCATTTGGGACCACTTTTGTCGTTACAAGAATATTATTTGCATCCCAGGTATTGAGACAAAAATGAAATTGTGACGTATACTCATAAGTTGTGACAATTATAACTCATTATTTGAGATCACTTTTTGTTGTCCCAAAAGACCATTTTTGTTGTAGTGATAGAAAGACATGTTTAGTTATATCATGCCCCTCTTTGTCTCATTATATATACTTAATATAATAACAAAATCCGCCGAAATTAGTAACTTTGAAGTTTTCCCGCCCAAAATCTATTATCAATTCTGGAAATCACAATTTTTTGTATATAAAATTCAACCCAAAACACAATTATTGACAATAATTTGTCATATATTAGCCTAAAATAAATATGATAAAATTAATTTTTTTAAATAAATTTATTGACTAAATTTAATGAAAATTTATTTATGAAGACGGTAACTAAATTTTTAACATTACAAATATGTATATCCCCGTCAACCGCATATTACAATTCTAGGCCCAATCATCAACATGACTTTTATGGAAGGATGCTAGAGATATTCATATATTAAGAGAAATAAATATCCATACTAATATATATTTTAGTCTTTAATACTTTTTACTGCACTCTTTTTTCATTAACATATATTTTTTATATTTTATTACTTATTAATTGTAATAATTTTTTATACTAAAATTATATAAAAATATAAAAAAGATATTAATTTACTCATTTATACTTACAAAGCGCACGGGGATATTACTAGTTTAACATACAATAGTTCCCCTGTATAAGTTAACAACTTCACTCATGCTTTTTTGTGGACAATATCATTAAGGATTTGAATCCCCTTTAGTAACTCCCTGTTGCATTAATTATAGAGAGAAAGATACATGTTATGTGAATCCCAAATGTTTTTTGTGCACGTAATTCATTAGCAACTATTTTGGCATCAAGTTGCAATAGACTGAGACTGTAAATTAGTGTTTATGGAATCGAATCGGTAAACGAATAGATTATGTTATCAGTTCATGATTCAATCGGTAGTTCAATCAGAAATGATAATTAATTAAATTTCAAAAACATATTATACTATATTATATTTTTGTAGTACATAATATATATTGTATTTAGAAAATAACATAAGGGTTTAAATGATCAGAATATATATTTATAATAAACAAATATTTTGAGACTAAACAAAATGTTTTGTTTAAAAAATAAAACTTAAAACAAATTAAGTAGGAAGCGGTTTTTCAGTCTGACAGATTCAATTTTATTCGGTTTGGTCGATTTTTACCGGTTTAATGTCATTCACGATTTTGTACTCATATCGGATCGGATCAGTGACGATTCACGGTGTTCAACCGATCAGATCTTGTTCGACAAATAGTGCATTAAATAAACTATGATTCTAAGATTCGAAAAACAATACTTTCATATAGATCAACACAATGGGACTCTAAGACATGGAAGTTTTGACACAGACGGGAGCCAGGAAAGTAAATTAGGGGTGATAATGGAGTGAGTTTGGCTAAAGTCGTAATCCACTTCGTAAGATAAATTCTAAATCTGCCACCCGCTTCGTCCCACTGGACTTACTCGGGGTTATCTATTCCATCCCAAAATACAACGAAATTAAATTAATCATTAAATATTTTAAAGATAACATTCTTAAATCAAATACCTAATAAACAACTTAATTTATATATAAAGACACAAACAAGTCAAATGACTCAAATAAGTCACATCTATTAACACTCATTCAATAGAACATAAGCATACCTACATAAACATATTAAACACCCAAAAAAATCTTTAAAAAATAGTAATAAACAGAGCATCAGGTGTGGGAAGGGTGTACACTATTTTAAAATAGCTTATTTATTTGTCGTATGTTTATAAAATTATAAAATATTTACATATAATACATACAGGTCGGGTTAGGAGCGGATTAAACAAAATTCTTTTATCCGCTTCAAACTCGCTAAAATTCTTTTGATCGATTTTTTAGCGGATTTGACTGACACGGGTTTCATGCGGATTTGTGTTTAAACCCATCAAGGGAGCCTCAACTTTTTTGGGAATCCTAAGCAAGACAAGAAAATGAGACCTTTTAATTTAAAAGAAAATTAATAAATTATTATTAAATCATAAATTTATTTTTAGCTTTTCTATATGAAAAGTTTTTAAATATTTTTATAATAAAGTTTAGCTAGTAAAAATTTAAATATTTTAATTTATTATAATCTAAATATTTTAATTTCACAAATTCAAACAATATAATATTCCAAAACCCTCACCATATGTTTGTAAATGTTCAAATCTGTCTTTCAAGACAACAATAGAAACATGCACTGCATTATTAATCTTCTTTGAATTGCAATTTATGCTAGAACAAACTTCTGTTCTCTGCAAGTCCTGCCATTAATCCAACCACCGATCTCGACGCCATGCACCGCCACCAATTCCGTCGCCGTCTCGACACTCGTCATCATTCTTCTAAAAATCCCAAAAGAGGAGAATGTTATCAACAATAAACAAGAGGGAGAATTGGTGAAAAAAAAAAAAAAAAAAAAAAAAGAGAATGTAAAAGCCCAGTTGACAATAACTACTGCATTTTTTTCTCATCAAGATTGCTATTGTTTGAGCAAAATTGCAACTCCTCTAAATAATTACTGAAATAGACTTGCAGAGAAAAGAAGTATGATTTGACGTAAATTTCAATTCAAAGAGAAGGCAATTATTTTATAATATTATGCAGTCAAAAATAGGGCTGCCACATGTCAAGAATTTATTTGAAACTCTTTATGTTGCGAACGATCAAGCACCATAAGGTGCGACTGGATCAAAACTTTTAAAATAATCGTTTCTATAACAATCTTCATTATATTATGTATATTTCTTCGCATATATCGTTATTTATGGAAAATATGTTAAATACTCATTTTTAGTACAAGACTTGTAGCAGAAGTCCTAGCAAACCCATTTTATCTGTAATTTTCCAAAAATATGAAATCAAACCCTTTAAGTGTGTTTGAATTGTTCATAGTTGTAATTTATTATTTATGTTACTTATAAATGCATTATTTGTACAAAAAAAAAAAAAACACAAATATAAATATCATCTTAATTAGGATATATTCCTTCCACAATATGTAATTTTCATGCATTTGGTTATGCATATGGAAATTTCATTTTCTTAAAAATTAATATTTTTTAAAAAGTTAATAATGGATTAATGAAAGAAAGGTTCATGAGGATTTAAAGCTTCATATTCAAGTACAAAATAATAGTGGGCCTAAAAGATACTACCTCCGTCCCAACTTAACCTGTCTACGTGCCATTCCACCTTAACCTGTCAGCCCCATAAATGACAAATTTCTCTTACAATCTCCACCCTCAAAATCCCCATTTTCCATCTCTACCTTTGAAAAAGTCAAAAATATCACAAATTCTGTTTTTTCTTAATCTCCGTGTCCGATCAACCTAGGTAGGCTAAGTCAGAACGGAGGGAGTAGGAAAATAGCATAACCTAGTACAAAATAGAGTGCATGCAAAATACTTCTAACAGTGAGATTACAAATCGAGATAAGTATAAGTATTGTTTGATATAACATATAAAATTGGACTTACACTACAAGGAAAAGGGTCTTTGAGACCACAAAAAAATGGTCTCAAATAATGAGTATTTGCCACAACTTAAGTAAAGTGGTCTCAAATAATGAACATTTGTCACAACTTATGAGTATTTGTCACAACTTTATTGTCGTCTCAATAACTCCGTCGCAAATAATATATTTGTGACCACAAAAGTGGTCTCAAATGTGTCTCAAATATTTTTTGCAACAACTAGTTGTCTCTAAAAGTAGTCTTAAAGTTGTCTCAAATAATTTGTAGAGAGATTTGTGACAACAAGTGGTCACAAATAACTTATTATTAGTGACCACAATTATGGTGTCAAAAAGTCTTATGCAAAAGACTTCTTTTGTTGTAGTGTTACCACGTAAGACAAAAAATAAAAATAAAACATTGACCCAAAAACCTAATATTAAGCTACAACACAATACATTGGAAAAATGATTAAAAAAAGAAACGAAATATAGCTACAACCTTTTCAAACTTCTCCAATTTCTTTTTCTTATAGATAAGAGCGGGAGGTGGCAATTCGGGCGGCCGGGGCCGGGGAAAATTCGGGTCGGGTCGGGTTCGATTTATTTCTAGGTCCGATCTGGAGGACCTCGGGCTATTGGGCCAAAAAAGTCCATCAATGAGCATGCTTGGATCCAATTCATTTTCCATCTTTGGCTAATAAAACTGAAGAAGTAGAGTATTAAATTAGTCAAATGTTTTAATTTCTCGGTAAATAGATACATTTATGCTCTGCTAGAAAAAAGAAAAAAGAAAAACATGTTTCAAATAGTACACAAGATATTACTTAATTACTAAATTTTTCTTATTCGATTAGTGAGGAGAAAAAAATTCAATTTTATTGGGCCGGCCCGCGGGCCTTTGGGCCGGGCCGGCTTGGCCTGCCAAAAGAAAAGTCCGTTCGAATCGGGCCAAAAAAGCCCTAATTTTTTTGGGCCTCTAATATTTCGGCCCAGCCAGTTCTATATTTCGGACTGGGCCATTTTTGCCAGCTCTAATAACAACATAGCTGGCCCTGACATTTTTTAAGTCTGGAGCAAATAAAACAAAATGAGCCCTCTGTCAAGTAATCTGACCCCTTGTACATAAATATTTATGCATGTGTAAATAAGTCTTAGGGTCCGTTTGCTTAAAACTGGAGAGTGCTAAGCTAAATCTGATTGAGAGAGTTAATGAGTGTGCTTTATTGGAATTCAGTCCTCTAAATCTACTGAGCCAAGACCCTTACTCTCCGTATTTTTTTTTCTTTATTTTATTATTGAGGTGGGAAAATAGATGGGGAGTTCAAATTTGATAATGAGATACTCTCCTCGTAAAAAAGTTCATGTTTGACGTACAATTTTTTTGACAAATTTGGTGAAGGTACAAGTCTTCAAAAATCATCAACTCTTACTCACATAATTTATGTTGTTTTTAGTTTGACATATATAATCATATAGAATTAATCAATGAAATAAAACAATTAAATTTTTACTTAAATTAAGGAAAATGAGATATTAATTTTTAAATAACTTTTTTTATATAAAAATTGTATGAAACATACTTCCTCCGTCTCAGCTAACTTTTCACAGTTGACCGGCCACGGATGTTAAAAAATCATAGATTTTGCTTTTTTTTTTTTTTTTACTTTTTTAAAGGTGAAGATTGCGTGTGGAGATTTTAAGGGTGAAGATTGTGAGAGATTTTTTTTTTGAAAAGTGTGAAAAGTTAAGTGGGACGGATCGAAATGAGAAGAAGGAAAAGTTAGCTAGAGGGAGGAGTAACTTTTTTTATTGGACGAACACCGGTATGGACAATTTGACATAGGCTAGCCTAGACCTAAAATAGATGGAAACAGAAAAACTTAAAACTTGGAGCTATAAATACAGATCTCCATGGACTCTGCTAACATAACAAAATCATGAACATGGAGACACTACCGCCATTGATCAACTTCACCACTCTCCTGCTAATTATTTCACCTCTCATCTTCCTACTTATCAAGGCATGCACAAAATCATCTTCCCCGCCAAAATACCAAAATCTCCCTCCGAGCCCACCGAAGCTGCCGTTGATCGGCCATCTCCACCACCTGTTCGGAGACGTCTCACACCGTGCACTGGCAAGAGTGTCCCAACGATACGGCGCCGTTCTGTATCTCCAGCTCGGAGAAATTCCGACGGTGGTGATTTCGTCTCCGGATGCGGCGAAGGAGGCGCTGAAGCTCCAGGACCCCGCCTGCGCCGACAGGCCCGACAGCATCGGCTTCAAAATCATGTGGTACGACTATACTGACATAGTCTTCAGTCCGTACAACGAGTACTGGAGGCAAATGCGTAAGATCTGCACTTTGGAGTTTCTCAGCGCAAAAAATGTCAAATCCTTCGGGCATATCAAGCAAGCGGAGGTTCTCCGCCTGGTCGAATCACTCCGATTATCGGCGGGGGAAACTGTCAATTTCACGGAGAAGGTGTTTGCGTATACGAGCTCTGTTGTTTGCAGAGCGGCGTTTGGGAAGGTAGTGAAGGATCGTGATACATTGGTTGCGATGCTGAGGACGGCGGTGACGATGGCGGGGGGTTTTGGATTGGCAGATCTATTTCCGTCTTCGAAATTGCTGAATCTTCTCACCATAAATAAGTACAGATTGCTGAGGATGCGACGTAAGCTCGACGTCATTATGGAAGAAATTGTGGAGGAGCATAAGTTGAAGCAGAGTGGGGAGTTTGGTGGTGAAGATATAGTTGATGTTCTGCTCAGGATGCAGAACAATGGAGAACTCCAGATTCCAATTACCACTAATAACATCAAAGCTGTCATCTTTGTAAGTAAATTACCGAGTCGAGTATTAATGTTTGTTAAATTTTAAAGCAAATCGAGTGCCTTGCAGAAAGTACTGTTTATCTACAGCTCTAAATCTATGGCATCAAAATTTAGGCACTTTCACCACTATTTTGCGGATGAGACTATCTACTTCAAATGATGTTTTATCTCATATTCTAACCTCATTTGTACACGATACGTCTTGTTTGTGATGTCATCATGATGTTATTTTCGCATGCATGTCATGTGTCGATGGAACTAAAATAGAAGATGAAACAACATTTTTGGAATATGCAATCTCATCCGACTATTTTGTACAGCAAGGATCACGCAGTGCCATAAGAAATCTGGAAGGAGATCACTTATTCCAATTGGCGTTTTATTTTCAATTTCAACATTATCAATATGTTTCATGTTTTTATTGGTGATGTCATGATAATGTATAATTGACATATTTTCTTGTATATGTGGCATACAGATGAAATCTTTTATTTCATATGTATTCTATTTTTTATTCCAAAATAACCACTATACATACCGTGTATTTGATGACATCATTAATTAATACATGACGTGTATTAGATGTAATTGAACAAAAGATGGACTACGAATTGAAATAGAGGATCGAAAAAAGTCTAAGTCATTTCACTGTTCTTTTCCAATTTTATCACGAAATCTAAAAGAATTCAATCGGCCAAATAAAAACTTTTAATCCACCCGTTTCATAACAAGAGCCCTATTTAAAAAAAAAAATGTTCTAAAATGAGAACTATGTTTCGAAAATGATATGTCGTCGTATAAGTCCAATTAAAAAATTAATTTTTTTTTTTAATTTGACGAATTTCTCTGATATGCTTAAATAATTACACTAAAAGATAAAAGTTATATATATAGTGCTATTTGATGAATTTTAGAGTTGTATATGATTAAAAATTTGTACCTTTTTAAGTAGGACTTTCATTATAAAGTGGATGAAGTATAAAACTTTCACCATATATCCAAACTGACCATGCTTCAAACGAAAATATTTAATATTTGTTCATATATGTTGCATTATGATTATTTTGGATTATGGTTTTAGGGTTCTCTAACTAGAGATGATCCATAGGACTTGTTCTCTGCTGGAACTGAAACGTCGTCAAATACCTTTAATTGGGCAATGACGGAACTGATGAGGAACCCAAAAGTAATGGCGAAAGCACAAGCAGAAATCCGAGAGGCGTTTAAGGGGAAGACAACTATAGAGGAAGGCGACGTTCACGCATTAAAGTACCTAAAACTAGTGATCAAGGAAACTCTAAGGCTGCACCCTCCAAGCTCGTTACTCCCAAGAGCATGCAGGGATACATGCAAGGTCGGCGGATATTCAATCCCGCTGAAATCTAGAGTGGTAATCAACATTTGGTCCATGGGAAGGGATCCTCTGTATTGGCCCAACCCCGAAATCTTTCAACCTGAAAGATTTGAGGATGGTTCAATTAATTTCTTGGGAGCTAACTTCGAGTACATTCCGTTTGGGGCGGGAAGCAGGATTTGTCCTGCCATCAACTTTGGGTTGGCTAATGTAGGGTTTCCATTAGCGCAAATCCTGTATCATTTTGACTGGAAAATTCCTCACGGAATGAATCAAGAGGATATAGATATGAATGAGGTTGAGGGGTTTGTTGTATCGAAAAAGAGTGGTCTTTTGTTGACTCCTGTGGCCTATAATCTGTCCACTTAGTGTTGATTTTCTAGTAGAATATTTTTCATAAATATATATGTCATTGGATACATGAATTACATGTAAATTTAATTAACATATCGATAATCGAGATTATGAAATTAAACATGGATCTTAGCACTATATGATTTTCACATTTCATTAAGAGATAAAATCAGGACACTGACCTTAATGCGCCACAACTTGATTTCTTGATGGAAGAAATTGACTCCTTGTTGGAAAAAAAAAATGATTTCTCCCTCCTGACCTTTCTCTTAGAACAGAGCACTTTATATCATTAATTAGGTGATAGAAATAATGAAACTTTGTTTTCTTTTGTAGATGGAGAGAGGACCAATTCCTGATAGGATCGGAGTTATAATGCAATTAGGAATGATGTCTATTCACGGTCTATCAACGTGAAAATCATATATTTATCAGATACACACTGGCCAAAACTTATTCAGAATATTGTTTATTTAAACCATAAAAATGTCTAAAATATCTTTATAACTTAATTTGATAGCACGTGGGCCACAAAAAAACTTACATTCTCCCACTTGACCAAAGTGACAGAATTGAGATTTCAGGTTTAAATAATGACATAATTTTTGAAACATAAAGATAAGTTTCGAGTTCATTAGTCATATCATAATGTCGATATTAAGTATAGACTAACACGAGTCAAGGCGGTTCTACATCATTTACTCGACATAGTTCCTTCCATGTACCACAATATTAGTTTTTTTACTTAATATGACTCATAATTTCAATAATTATTCACATTAATGTCTCGATTAGAGGCTAAATCTCGTCAAACTTTATGTCAACATTTATGTATACATCAATGACAAAATATAATATCATTCAGATTCAGAAACAACACATAAGAGAGCTCAAAATGTCAATTGCACGCCATAAGCTCATTAAGATTTTTTTAATAATGGTCATTCTTTCGACAAGTCCAATAAATGTCTTTGGAGACAATCCTTCAGTCAACGGATCCGCAGTCATAAGATCGGTGCTAATATGCTCAATTGACACTTTTATTTCTGAATTTCTTCAATAACGACAAGATACTTTAATTCTATATGTTTGACACCTTTGAAATACTTGTTTTTAAGGAAGAATATTGTTGTGGAATTATCACAATAAATTTTCAGTAGTTTGGCAATTGTCGATGTTATCCAAGTCTTGGAATAATTTTTTGCTACAAATTACCTTGAATTGTAGTCTTACATCATGCCACGAAACTTTCATAATGGAAGCAGCAATTACAGTTTGTTTCACACTCTTTCATGAGATTTCGCCTCTTGCTAATAGGAACAAGTAGGCAACTGTAGACTTTTAAGAATCATCACATCTAGCATAATTTGAATCTGAATATCCATTCGCCTTTAGATGATCAGATTTTTCGATAAGTAAGCATGTGGTCTTTTGTTCCTTATAAGTACATTTCTGCTTTCTTTATAACTTTCCAGTGGTCCATTCTTAGATTGCTTTAGTAACGACCAACCAAGCATTCTGGCGTCACACACAATAACAGGTTCAAACACATGTACGGATTTACACATATACAATGATTGCCATCCAGCCTTCATATGACTTCCAGTACAGTGGCACAAACTTAGCCGAATTTTGGAAAGAGGAGTTTAAATATTAGAGTTATTGTTTATGCCGATTAAGATGAATTTTGAGACTGATTTTGGGGGTTGATTTACCTGTTTAAAAAGTGGAGCTGGATAGATGCCCACACAACGGTGGCGGCGTAGGTGGTGGTTAAGGATTACAAAAATATGGTTTTGGGTCTTGTTTCTCAAAAGAAACGCTTGTTTTGTGTGGAGTTTAGAGGTGGCGGATGGTTCAATTGGACGGCAAAGTCGTTTGGTTCTTTTCCAAGCGAGATGGTGGATGGTTCAATTGGATGGCAAAGTCGTTTGGTTCGTTTCCAAGCGGTGGTGACGGGAAGTAGCGGTGGCTATGATTGAACGGGGAGGAATACAGATTTTACCAATTGTAAATATGGGACGGAATTGATGGCGTACTAGAAAATATTTTAATTATTGTTCTTATAGTTAGGGTTGTAGGAGTCTTCAAGATAGACTTCTAATTAATTTTATTTTTATTTTATTGATGTATTGTATATCTTATTGGTTGCGAAGAATCGGGGTCACTAAGAGACTGTGTTATTCAATTTTTTTGTTGGGATAGTCAAACAAGTCCCACATCGTGGTATGAAGCCTTTTGGGAGTTAGAACAACAAGTGGTATCAGAGCCTAGGTAGGTAGTCTCTAAATTTTGAGTATGCTCTGTGGTTGCAGCCTAGGTTGAGCCTCCACATCATAAAAGTTTTTTGAAACGGGCAATTCATAGGTTAGGGGTGTAAGTAGGTATGGAAAAAAATTCGGCAATGAAGTTTGATGAGGAGAAATTTGATGGGAGGATGAATTTTGGCTTGCGGCAAGTACAAGTCAAAGATCTGCTGATACAAGTCGGGTTACATAAGGACAGGAAACCCGAGTCTGGTTGGAGGTCTGGCAAGGACAAGATTCTGTGAAGCCTAGCATGGATGATGAAGATTGTGAATTAGATTTGAGGGTTGCAAGCACAATACGACTATGTTTGGCCAAGAATGTCCTTGCAAACGTGCATGGAATTCCAAACGCCAAGGAGTTGTGGAAAAAGTTTAAAGCACTATACCAAGCAAAGGGTATCTCAAATCGATTGTACCTGAAAGAGCAATTTCACACATTGCGGACGGTGCAAAAATATCGGATCATCTAAGTGCTCTCAATAGCATCATCTCAGAGCTAGAGGTAATTGGAGTAAAACTTGAAGATGAGGATAAAGCATTGAGGCTCATCTTGCCGCTTCCACATTCATACGAGCACATGAAGTTAATTCCGATGTATGGAAAGGAAACGTTGGCATTTCCTGAAGTCACCTGGACACTTCTATCTGAAGAAAGAAGATTGACGAGTAGCGGCCATACTTCAACGGAAAGCCTAGCAATTGTGGTAGTTAGGAAAGGAATGAATATGGACTTCAAACAGAATGTAGTCTGCTGGAATTGTAGACAAACAGGACATATAAAGTGGTATTGTCCTGGTCAAGGTGGAGTTGATAAAGCAAATAGCTCCGGTGCTAACGTCATAATTGAAAAAAGATGTCCTCTGAGGAGGAAATGTGCATCCTTATGGCATGTCAGCGGTTGCCATGCAAAAATGATGTGATGATATTAATTAGCTGGTCTACATAATTGCACACAAGGCATTGGCTTGGCGTGGATGCAGGGTGTGTGGTGGATGTTATGTCGATGGCTGAAGGACTTTCATGAGAGCCAAGGGTTGGGAGTAGCATCATAAATTTCAGCAAGGTTTTTCGCCATGTGCCTATGAAATTCTTAGAATGGGGATTCTAAGTGATCTACTCATATGGTGGAGTAGGATCATTCTCTAGTTTGAGAGTGCTGATTGTCTGTGAAGACGATGAATCTTCTTTTTATTTTTGTCAAGGTGGAGTTTGTTGGGTTTGGTGAAAAAAATCAAAGAAGAGTGATGTCCCACATTGCTTTGAGTGATGAAGTTAGAAAACTCTTATGAGTATTTAAGAGATGGTTGTCCCACATTGGTTTTGAGTTCAAGGTTGGGGACTTCTTATGGCTATTTAAGAAGACCCTTAGCTTTGGTTTCAAGTGCACCTGTAAAATACACTTTAGTCTTTGTATTTCATTATTTCTAAATTCCTTTTTTGTATTCTCCTTAGAGTTGTTCTCTAGTATAGAGAACTAGAGAATTGGAAGAGAGGTGTGAGTCATTAAAGATTTTTCATAATGTGGTAAGATTGGTGTGGGGAGAGGCAGAGTCTGTGTGATTGTAAAAGTTATGGGACATGCCCTACCCCGGAGCGGGTCGAGGTCGGGTCATGTTCCCCCCATCCCCAATGTATGTATAATTTTTTTTAAATATATATTATGTATTATTATATAGATATATATATACACACACAGAAATATAAAATATATATATGTATTTATAATATAAAATTTTATATGTAATATGTTATATATATGTCTAACCAATATATTAAATTATGATTAGATCGAGTAAATTTAAATAATTAAATTTAAAAAAATTAAAAAAATTGAAATAAAGCTAATGTAAATCTAAAAATTAAAATTCTATTGACTTCAACAAAAAAATCAAATTTTTTAACAAAAAAATAATCTTTTTTATAAAAAAAAAAGGAAAAAGAGAGGGGAGGGGAGGGGAGGGGCGGGGCAGACTTGTGCGGGACAGATAACGGGGTGAAATTTTTTGTCTTGTGGCGAGACACGGGACAGGATGGGGCAGGATGGGACAGGGGCGGGGCGGGACGGATCAGAAAATTCAAAAACCCGACCTGACCTACCCCGTTAACATCCCTACTCCCATTATTGGCCGTCTCAGAATATCACATGTGATTATGTCTTCTTTTGTTACAAATTATGTGCTTCACATGTGAATTATTTCTTCTTTTGTTTATGAAAACGAAAAACAAATTCTATGCTTTCTGTAAAAAGAGAACAAAACAAATTAGATTACAATAGTTCACATATAAATGATTGTTATCTATTTCGATTTTTTTTTTCTTTTTTTTTCCCTCTCCTCCTACTTGAGTTAGTAACAGAAAATGATTCGAGTGAAATATTAAAGCATGTTAATATTTGTAGAGTATATATGCATAACTCAATTTGGGCAATATTGAAAGATTACTCCAAATTATGCTTTCCTACTCAGAGTGAAAATAGTTGTTCGTGTTGTTTTTCTTCCTACTCAGAGTGAAAATAGTTGTTCGTGTTGTTTTTCGATTTGTTGTTTATTGTGCATGCAGTCACAAAACATGAATCATATCTTATGCTATTGTATTTTTTGTGGATGATATTTAACGTATGCTTTTGATGAATTATTTGATGTAGTTGTTTATAGATTTGTACGTTTTTTCTTTTGTTCAGCCGATCTGATTATGTGAATGGGTCCTGATTTTCCTAATTGAATTGAGAATCTTGTAATTGATATTGATTAATGAGATTCTTGATCTTCGAAAAACATATTGATCATATAGTTCACATATAAATGGTGGTCAAGAAAAAATTAGCCATATGGGACCAAAAAAAGATATGTTTCGAAATAAAAATTATACTACACAAATAAATTTAAGGATTAATTATGAAATAATACATGACTATTACAACTTTTTACATTTTAATCATATGTTCATTGAAAATGCAATTATATATAAAAATATTTTAAGATTTGCGATTTTATGCACTATTTCATTTTTCGATGAGATTTTGATGATTTAGCACCCAAAACTCTGCACTCAATTCCTCGGTGAATATTGGCAGCCAAGGGAAAAACTCACCTCAAATCTTTAAATACAACAATATTTGCAAGCTAAATATATAAATCTAATATATTATAAATTATGTATATTTAAATAAAAGCCAAATATTTCGATTTACTGTCCATCAACAATGGGGTGGTATCTTACTACATATGTCACATGAATATCTCATCTGAAAGTCACATTGTGAATTCCATTGTAAAACTAAGGGTCCGTTTGCTTAAAATTGAGGAGTGTTGGGTCAAATCTGACTGAAATAGTTAATAAATGTGCTTTATTAGGATTCGGTTCTTTAAATTTACTGAGTCAAGTCTTAATCAAACGTACCCTAAAAAGTTCCATGCATGACTACTTCCATTTTTCACTTTTTAGCGATTTAAAAAAATAAATGTTTTTTTAACTTTTTCTCCATGTTTTTTTAGAAGTACCCCAATCATTATTATCTCCAAAAAAATCTTTAATTATCTAATCTACTATATCTAATTTATATGTAACAATAACATAAAGGGAGAGATATATTCGAAACAATGACATAAAGGCAGAAACAATTAAGGGTATGTTTATTTTTGGATTCTCACGTTCGGATGGAGAATGTGACAATTTAATTCAAATAATTTTATTAATTATTATTTAATATTTAATATATTTTAATTAATTTTTTATTGATCAATAATAATATTTTGTCACTTTTACCCTATTCTTTGTCAAAACAAACATTAAATTTACGGGTGATTCTATGATATCACTGTTGTATCGGTACTAATGTGAAATAAAAATGACATTCTATAATTTAATGGGTCCCTTATATTTAAATACATATATATTATTCTCTTACAGTGATATGGATGTCACAGTGATACCGAAGTTGAAATCTTAATTTACATGATTTGTCGATCATCCTAGCCCTTATGAATATTATGACGTCATGGAATCTTATTGGAAGAGATTCAGTCCAGTAGCCGTGGAGTATTTAGCATTTTAGCCCATCAGCACTCCTCTTGCTCTTAAAAACCTTCCCCCAAATGTTTATGGTAAAACCGTGTTTGAATTTCTGCCTCCTTGTTTCCAGAAACCCCCTTTGACCTTGTTCGGTACCAAACTCGCTAACAATCATCTGCTTTCCTTCGATTTTTCAACAGCTTTTCTGGAAGCCATCTTTGAAGGTTTCCTTCTCATCATGCCAGGTTTTCACTTGATTCTGTATCTAAACAGTTGTTTTGTGTGTGTATGTTAGGGTTCATTTATGTGCATCTTTTGTGCGTTGAAGAAATAGCGGTCGGAATTTGTGCTTTGTGCGTGGTCATTAGACTCATTACTTTGATTCGTTGTCCTTAAATTGATGTTTGAATAAAAGATATTCTACTTTTACAGTATGATACTCATGTCGCTATGAATTTCTGTGTTATGAACATGAACATCTATTTACTTGTAGTTTCTTTCTAGAAGAATGGTAATCTAGAAACCTTTGAAGCAGGGTAATAACGAGTTAAAGGTATGAGATACATAACATCGAACAATTTAACTTCTAACAAATTTATCGCCGGAAAAAATTGTTCGATTTACTCGTCTGAGAGAACCTTGGATGAACTTCTGTGTTCAAAGCCTTTCTGACTCCAGATTTAAGTGCGCAAGAAAATTTCGCCACTCATTTGATCATGATTGTTGAGCTTGAAAATTTGTCCACAAACTCATTGCTAACTTGTCTATGATTTTCGGCAGCAGAGCAGATCATGACTATTGGACTTTATTCCGATTAACTGATTGTGAACATTTCGTTTTTCTTATTTATCGCTTCTCTTTTTCTTTGTTAAGAAATCGCTTCTGATGTAGGCAAAACCTTCTTACAAACTTGTGGACATTACATTGTTTCATAGGTTTTGGTTTCACCAATCTGTATGTCTGTTATAGATCTGGACTGCTAGTTGTCCACATAATAATAAATACTATAGCTAATGGTTTGTAATGTCATTAATCTTGTGAATCCGTTTTAGACGTAGTATTGGGTTATTGGATAACTTCATTGCTCCAGGATCAATTATCTCTCTTAGAACTTCAAGAATATTGTATAACCACGTATTCTTTATAAATTAGTAGCTATCTTATGCATTCGCAGGTAACGAAGAGCTAACTTTGACGAGGGATCACCACCCACTCCATAAGCTTAAGCGTTCACACTGGTGGATCTTGGTTATTTTGAACATATTTTTTCTGATTGTTGGTCAGGCTGCTGCTGTTCTGTTGGGAAGGTTTTATTACGATAAGGGTGGAAACAGTAAATGGATGGCCACTCTAGTCCAAACGGCTGCGTTTCCCATCCTTTTGATTCCCTACTTTCTCCTTCGTGCTCCAGAAGAGTCTCCTAGTCTCTCTGCCCCACCTTCTGTTCTTCGGCTGTCCACAATCTACGTCATTATTGGGGCCCTCGTTGCCGGAGACAACATGCTCTATTCCATTGCGCTTCTATACCTATCCGCTTCTACTTATTCTCTCATTTGCGCAACTCAGTTAGCATTCAACGCGATTTTCTCTTTCTTGATCAATCAGCAGAAGTTCACTGCTTTAATATTTAACTCGGTGGTAATTCTTTCGTTATCTTCCGCTCTTCTTGGTGCCAACGAGGACTCCGATTCTCCTTCTGGGGTCTCACGAGGGAAATACATTATCGGGATTCTCGCTGCCGTTGCAGCCTCGGCTGTTTACTCTCTCTTGCTCTCTCTAATGCAGCTGACATTCGAAAAGGTTCTAAAGAAGGAGACATTTTCCGTTGTTCTTGAACTGCAGATTTATACAGCTTCTGTAGCAACCTGTGTTATTATTGTGGGTCTCTTTGCAAACGGAGAATGGAAGACTATACACGACGAAATGGACAGTTTCATCCCCGGAAAAGTTTCTTACGTAATGACGCTCGTGTGGACAGCCGTTGCGTGGCAGATCTGTTCTGTTGGGGTTGTAGGGTTGATATTCGTGGTGTCGTCTCTTTTCTCCAATGTGATCAGCACTCTTTCGTTGGCTGTTACTCCAATTGCTTCGCTGATTGTTTTCCACGATAAGATGAATGGGGTGAAGATAATCGCAATGCTAATGGCATTCTGGGGATTTGCTTCTTACATATATCAGAACTATCTTGATGATCTCAAAAATAGGAAGAGCCAACATGATGGTAATGATGCATAAAATGATTGGCGTGCCTAAATGATCATGATTTCGGAACTAACATAATGCATTAGTAGTAGAAGAATTCTAACGATACAGATTCAGTGCAGCAACTGCACATACAGTTACACTTCAGTGCAAAGAAATTCAAGTAAAAAGAAATAAGAAAAGAAAGAAGAGAAAGCTTTATTTTACAACTGCACAAGGTGCAGTACTGCACTGAATTCTTTTCCGAGTTCTAAGGCACACAGGTCACCGGTCCTGTCAATTTTACATATCACAGTGTATTGGGCTTAAAATATGATATGGGATTACTTAAATATAACCATATAAATAATGGTGAGAATTCATTTTTAGTACTGTATGTTAGAATTTGTTTAGAAAAAAATCTGTATGTTTTGAAATTTTAGTTTTAGTCCGTTGTATTTTGAAAAATGTTTAATATAAAGACACTAGACGTCAGCGGTCAGTAATTGTGCAACATGACCCTACAAATTGGAGATTTTCGGCCAAATAGCTAACGTGACAATTATGAATCCAGGTATTTATGCAATTAATTAAATAAACCCAAAACAAGATTATTGTTCTTCAAAAAGTCTAAAGCTAATGTAGATTAGATTTTGTATTTTTTTAATTGATGCGTTTATTTAGTTACTTGGCATATACACCTATGTTTATAATTGTCACTGATGCGGGTGGAGTGTAAAACTTTACTCATCACAACTTATCTTACATTTATGAAGTAAATGAATAAGAATTATCAACCAGATATTTTAGAGAAAGAAATAAATGGAAAGGGATAATGGCGTTTGTGTATCGTGATCTAGCTCCGATTCCATGTCTTGATGATTTACATGAAAAATCACTGAATTTGGTTCCGATGGAAGAATCTCGAAACTTACGTTATTAATTTGTAGCAGAAATGAAAAAACAATGATAAGGATATCTATACTTAATATAATAACAAAATCCGTCCAAATTAGTAACTTTGAAGTTTTCCCGCCCAAAATTTATTACTAATTTTGAAAATCACAATTTTTTATATATTAAATTCAATCCCAATATAAAATATAATTATTGCCAATAACTTGCCATATATTAGCCTAAAATAAATATTATAAAGCTATTTGGGCTGATTCCACCCGGGTCGGATTTTTTTTTTCTTAAAATTAATTTTTTTAAATAAATTTATTGGGTATTATTAATGAAAAATTATTTATGAAGACGGTAACTAAATTTTTAACATTACAAATATATCCCCTATCAACCGCATATTGTAATTTCAGCCCTAATTATCAACATGACTTCTATGGAAGGATGCTGGAGATATTCATATATTACGAAAAATAAATATCCATACTAATATATATTTTAGTTTTTAAAACTTTCACTGCACTCTTTTTTCATTAACATATAATTTTTCATATCGTATTATTTATTGATTATAATATTTTATTATATTAAAAAAATTAATTTATTCATTTACACTTACAAATCGTGCATCGCACGGGGATACTACTAGTTTGCAATGAATAGAACAATTAAAGTAAAGATTTGATCATACCCTACAATTTTTTTTGGGTGGAGGACGGGGGTCTATTTATATTTATTTTCCCCCGAGAACAAAAGGATAATTTCATCTTTCTTTTTAACCCTAGTTGTTGTACCTCTTTTCCGTACAACCCGTCTTTTGGGCGCATTCTCATTGAGTTAGCCTTAAGCGCTTTTTTCGCCTCCTTGGGCCTTTTAATAGAGACTCCCTCTTATTCTTAGGCCCCTATACGCCTGCATCTCGCTGCATCCTTCATTAGCCGTTTTGTGCAGTAATTTCTCGCATGGCTAAACGCGGTTCTCTTTTGGTCACTTAATCCCTGCTTCAGCGTGGTGAACTAGATTCTTGATTCTGCCCCCGGGTAGTGTGGTCCCTTGTCAGAGCTGCGGTTAACATTCACATCAATTATGTTAGTTTTTTTACCTGAAATCCTCAATTTATTGGGCAACGTGCTCATATTTCGACACAATTAGTGACCGCCAGTGTCTAGTGTCTTTAAATTAGACATTCTTCGAAACATAATAGATTATAATTAAAATTTTGAAAAATACATGTTTTTCTCTATTAAGCCTAACATACAAGATTAAAAATTGATTTTTCTCTATATAACTTTTTTCTTTTTTTTTTCTTTTTTTTTTCTTTTTTTTTTCTTTTTGAGGTTAACCTTTTTGCTATTTATAAATATGAAAGATAATGAACAAATTCTTCATCTTGATTAATTTAAAAAATCATTCCAATATTTTTCACATTTTTTTAATTTTTTTCCTTAATATAAGTCTATCAAATTTTGCACATTGATCTATATATATATATATGTATGTATATATTTCGACCAAAAATTATGTTAGGACTCCTAACTTATTGAAAATTTCTTAGTTTAAAGAAGCAATGTTGAAAATTATTTCTTGTCTAGAAAAGGTATACATTTTTAAACGTTAAATTCTTATTTTTATTAGTTAAAATAAAAGTAAAATATTTTGATTTCACAGTACTATCCTACAATATAATAGCAGAGAACCGTCTATAAGAGAATAAGGGTTTTCTACCTATTCCACTTGCTAAAATAAGTTGGTTGAATCATTAACATTAATAATACAATAAGCGACATTTATATGTATAGTGAAATCACCCAAAACATTAGTTCACTTTTTTTTTTAATTTACCAAATAAAATATTATAGGTGATAGCTTATGATTTTCTTAAACACATTAATTATTTCATTTGTTAGCCATTTATTGGGTAAAATATATCAGATTAATCGTTTTTTCTCACATATTTTAATTTGACGCCTATAGTCTATGTTTTAATAAGTTACATAAAAAAAAAAAAATTATTTATCGATTATTTTTGTTATATTTGTATTATGTAATGTGGGTTAGATTATATGTACTGGGTTTGGGCAGAAAAAAAAGAAAAGAAAAAATTAATATATTTTCTCACTTTCTTGATTTAATACCCATATTAAATATATTAAATAAACAATTGTTTATTTATAGACAACTCCCACATAAAAGATTTTTTGTTGCTTGGATGCCATTTCGCTAGCAAAATTTTAATTGCATTAGTTTTTTGTAACTTTAGTTTCAGTCAAGTACACTGTTTGGCTAATATTATAGCCACAGTAAACATTAAGGGAATGGTTGGATCGGGATGTACATGTATCACGTCGATGGGCTATATCTACGGACGGAACATCCAAAAAACTATTTTAGTTTAAGGGTATTAAAAATCAAAGTGACAACTTTAACCGGGATGGAGGGAGTATTATGTACACAATATAATCCATTAACATTACTACATAAATATATATAAACATTTGTAAAATAAGTACTTTCAAAATTTTAGCTTAAAAGAAGTTGAAAATAATGTTTGCTAATCACATCTTCTGCTTATAAATTTAAGTTAATTTGGGTAAAAAATTGCAAGCTAAACATTGTTAGTTTTTTAAATCACTTATTTTAACTATTTTTCTAAAAATAAAAGCAATTTGCAAATTGTTACTTATTAATTGCTTATTTTAATATATATGCTTGTTTGCAATTGCTTTTATTTTTAAAGAAGTGTGTAAAATAAATGATTTTAAAAATAAAATTTTATCTTGCAGCTTTTAGTCAAAATTAAATTAATTCTTCGGTAATTATCATACAGTGGTTAAAACAATTTGCAATAAGCTGAAAATAAAAAAAAGTGATTTAGGGGATGTTTGCAAACACTAGTAATTGTGAAAAAGTGATTTAAATTAATTTTGCGATAAATTAAAATTTGGTAGGGTCCGTTTGCTTAAGATTCGCTCAGTAGATTTAGGGGACCGAATTTCAATAAAACATTCATTAACTTCCTCAGTCAGATTTGACCCAGCACTCTCAGTTAACTTGTCCTACTTTCTATTTCGATTCCTCCCACTTAATTTGTCATACCTATAAATGGCAATTAAAGGCAACAATCTCCACCCTCAAAATATTCACATTCAATCTCCACCCCTAAAAAAGTCAAATATTCCACAAAATCTGTTTTTTCTTAACATCTGTGCCCGTCAGCTGTGACAAGTTAACCGGGACGGAGGGAGTACTAAAGATAAAACAGAAGTTGACTTCAAGTACAAAATCTCTGCTGTGAAATATGAGAATCTGCTAGAATCTGGCTTTAAGCAGATTTTGATAATTTACTTTAATTGCTTTTGAAAAGCTATTTTTGAACCCAAATGTATGATTACAAACACTTTCTTTCTTTTAAGTGAAAATTGATTTTTAAAAGTGATTTTACTTTTTAAATGAGTTTGCAAACACCTACTAATAAATCAGTTTTTTTCTTTTATTAAACACTCAAGCTTCTATCAAAAGCTTAATGCTAGCTTTTTTAATTCTAAGTATCCAACGGTCCGGATTCTCAACACTCTGCTGATAAACTCCTCCATAATCGTATTAAAGACCACTTTTCCTTATTCGCTTGAATCGCACCAGAGCAATGGCAAAGCCGAAGAAGAGAAAGCCTGTTCCAGAGGTGCTGTGGAAGGTTTTCGGAAACCGCGCTAGGACTCTAGCGGATACTGTATTGGCGTTGACACCTCCAGCGTCGGCCGGATGCAGCTGTAAGGGACGTCGCTGCATCTCTTGCAGAGGCGATCAAGCCATGTCGTTCCTCGTCAGGCCGACTGATTCGCTGGAGTATCGCCGGCTTCTGGAAGGATGGTACGTCGTTGTAGCTGAAACTGCGCCCAACATTCCCATCTTCGACCCTCACCGCCGCTGGTCGCAGCTCGAGGTACGTCTACTCAAGCTTTGCGTGTGGATTTGTGCCGGTCACAAATTTGGCGGGAAAATTGTTTTTCTTTTACTTGCTTTAGGCGGGTAAATGAAATTCGAGCAACACTACGATTTTGCTACTGTCTTGTAGGTGTATCTCGGTATCGAAAATGTTGAACCTTAGAAATCTGATGTTTGAGACTACTACGTCTACTTTGCTACAGTGAAGATCTCTTATGTCTATGGTTAGCCTGAGCTAGAAGTGAAGTTTATAAGAATTGGTATTTAACAATGACAAGAACTAGTTAAGTGGCTTTTTTTGGGGTGGGGGAGGGGTGTTCGATTTTCGGATAATGCGACGTGCAACCTTATGAAAAATACATAGATATGGATGTATCAGGTATTGATGTATAACTATAAAATTGTGCATGCATTTGAAAGAGGCTGCTATGTGCACTTCTCCATGTATTTTGCTAATCCAAATATGGACTTCACCATGTCATTTGGGCCGCATAAATATGGATCTTCCATGAAATTTGGAGCAACTGATGAACCTTTAAACTGGGCTTCTAGATATCTATGGACTCGCTGTGTATTCGTACTAGTTATATTACTAGCTTGATGTGGTTTTGAAGAGATGCACTAAGGCTGATTTCATGATGTGATGCACCTTTCTCCTTGTATCACAATGTTCGTTTACGTTGTCATGATGTGGAAGAATTTTGAAGCAATTTTTTTGCTAACTTGAATCCTTTATGTGCTTTCAGCTTGTCAGAAGATCCATTGAAACAATGCTGTCTGAGCAACCTTCCTCTTCAAATCTGCTCTGCTACGGCTATGATAAGGTTGGTGTTTCTGTGAGTTAATTCAATCACATGTCATTTGAAATAGAATTTTATTCAGCTGAAGCTGCAGATCTGTCACCTAGTTTTAAGTTATCGACATAAATACTTTTCTTGCTTTTCTTTTTATAAAAATGTCAAAATTTTGAGTTCTTGCGAACTGTTGCTGAGTAGTCCTTCAATGGTTGTTTCTTGCTTCTGTCAGGATATCCGCTCAAGCGATGTGGTTAATGCACTAACATCCTCAAAGTGGACAGTCCTCTTAAGGAGGGTAAGTAAATAGAATTAGTACTCAAATTATATATTTATATTGGACATGACTGGTGTACAAATGGCATTTAGGTGGGTGATGCTATGATGGTATATTTGTTGAAGTACACTTCACTGTTCCTTCCTCTGCCACGAAAGAAATACCATCAGATTGTTGGTTGTCCCGTTAGCAATTTGCGCCATGAATTCTCCAAGCCCATGCCTGAGCCTAACCCTCAGCATCATCCGCTTGCAACTAATGGTAATATCTAATGAGATCCGGTCATTAAACGAACTCCATACATTCTTAGTATATTTCTAGATTATTGGTTATTTTGAGTGCAAAGTTTAGGCTATTTATTTTGATGTTGCGACCTGAATGTCTGAATTATGAGACTTATCTGGCTTGACTTGGTATTGATCAAATTGCATGATCCGATGGCTACACATATTCTAATCAATAGATGTTTCTCTCCTCTTGCATAGGCTGCTTTACAATAACATCCATAGTATATTGTGAAAAAAAAACTCTGATGACATTTGATGCTAATATAGTTTTCATCGGCTCCTGCAACGTTTACCGGTAGATTACATGACAGACTTCAATTATAAAGGTATCAATGTGAGATGAAGTTGCGATAGTAGTTTACTGTTTCATGATTATTTTTTATTTAAATGGAAAAAGATGTGACAATCTTATTGTATATGTGTATTTAATAAAATTCCTTATTATTTCAATCAGACTAAATAAATGATTTATTCCAATCTTAATAAATTTTAGGTGTTACACTTGAGTTTCCTATTAGAAATTATTCAATAGTTTGTTCCTATTCATTACTGCTTTTGTCGACCATTGTATACCTTGACATTTTTATGAGTATTGGGACCTCTTTAAGCATTGGTTCTCCAATAGTTCTCGTAACGTTTTTAAATTTAACCCTCTCTAACTTTTATTAGTATCCAAGAAGAGAAGAAGAGTCGAAGGAGTTGAGTCCATACCTAGGAAACAACAGCTACGCACATATGATGTGGGTTCCGAGCCTTATTCAAACTCTACTAAGTTTATTGAAGGAAATGGTAAGGATAACTCAGATTGAGGTAAACTGTGCTACTAAGACAATTGCTTAAGAAAAATTATCTTGAGAAAGTCTCGGTGCTTGCAGGATCTAGATGTATTTCTACAAAACTTTCTCAAAAAGAATGTGAAGAAAACTTGAAGGAGAATACCACTGTGTCACAAAAGCGTAAACAACGACATCGTTGGCAGCGCCAAAGAAAACGTAGACAGTTGGTTGTTGAAGAAGACCCTTCTTTGATTTCATGTAGAGGAAATGATTGCAACAGTGATAGATTGAAGGAGAATACCACTGTGTCACAAAAACGTACACGAAGGCATCGCTGGCAGCGCCAAAAAAAACCTAGACAGTTGGTTGTTGAAGACCCTTCTTTGATCCAATGTAGAGGAAATGATTGCAACAGTGATACCTTATTGCTTTGCGCAAGTTCAAGTCGAAGTGATCAGAGTGTAAGTATGGTGCTTTTTGTTTCAATTGAACTGTTATTAAGTTTTGTAGTCTTCATAAAAAATCCCAAAAGAACACATTTTTATTAATTGGTATGGAAAAACATATTTTTAATTAGAAGAGAAGTAGAGTCAAATTTCAGGATATATTGGATCCTGATATTAAGAGATCTCAAAACATTGATATACGATGTGGCCTATGAGTGAAATGTTCATGCTTTCTTGGCTTTTAAACTTAATGTGACGCTCATGGCTTGCTAGAATTGTCAAGTTGCTTAAAACTATACCACGAGTTTCTCGCAGTGGTTAGAAGCAAGATGATTTTTTTTTTATTTTAAAATAATTCTGATATATATGGCCATATATGTAAGGTACTTTTGTATTTTATATATATGTGAATACGTGTCCTATGTATGTTTCATTTGTTTTCTGCTCACATAATTTGTTTTGTTTTATTTTGAGTTTTGCAGAACATTTCTCTTTGCTTTTGTTGTTTAGTACTCCAAAACGAACCAAAGATGGAAAAAAATGCTGAGATTGATAGGCGAAACATGTTCTACAAGTTAGAGAATTCTACATCAATGTTGCCAAGGAAGCGTATCCTTAATATCTAGTTATTTCTATAAAATCTGGTAAGAGTACTCTACTTTATATGATCTCTAGCAGATACAATAATGACGAATGTAATACTCTTAACTCCTTGTTCCTAATAAAAATTCGTGAGGGTATTCCTTTGTTTCTTATTGAAGTTTATTTCTTGTATACATCTTTCTGTACATCTCCCAAAACAAAGATCCCTGTTGTTGACCGTACTATTCACTTTCCTCTGTCATGGACCTTTCCGGTTCTTCTTAAAAATCTTTCTTGCAGCCTTAACTTCGTACAGACATATTGCATAGTTTGAGGCCCAATGGTCCTGGAGCTTCTATGTTGTTCAACAATGTCTTCGGAACGTTCAGCATTAGGAATAATGACGAGGCAATACCATTTTCTCAGTGCAAAAATAGTTCTCACTCCAACTCCAATTGTTTGTAAGGAACAACCTGAATTAATATAATTCTTTGTCACATGGTTTCTTTCAGTTGTATATTTTTCAAATGTCTTATAATCTTTACTCTTAGTATGTCTTTTGCATTTAAATATAACAACTTTGTGTAGAAGCCATGCCATTGTCTTTAACTGAAGCTGTGGTGTACTTGTGTTATGCGTGAATCGGATGTACTACAACTCACTAATTGAATTTTGTAGGTGACTAAACAGATGATATCAAATGAACAATTTTTAACATGCATGCTTAGTACATTTTATTGAGTTTACAGACTCTCATATTATGTTTACATATCTGGGTTCAAATGCTTATTACCTATACTGCACCAAATGTTCCTTACAACTGCTGACTGGTTGTCTTCTAGGTATCACACCCTTACCAAGCTACTCCAACGTCTTATAAGTGAGAGCCAAAGTTGCCAATATCTGAGGCTGTTGCACAAACACTGCTCCATCCGATCCTCATATCAAGATGCAAGTACAGGACGTGGGATTGAACTGAAGGTTTGTATAAATATTAGCAAGTATTGACATGATGATGTTATGGACTGACAAATTTTCAACCCTTTGTCCTAGTATATGTACTACGAAGAGCGTCGGGTAGACCTGATTGATGAGAAAATCAGATATATGCAATTAAAATTTCCGTTTTTTCATGTGCATGCAAGACCTTTAGATGCCTGGTATGGCGGGTCAAAATTAAAATTCATTAACTCAAACTAAATGGGGAAAGAGAAGGGGAAGATCTAATAGAACTTCAAATGAAATTATTAGAAAAGACATAATATGCTTATGTGTTTAAACTGAAAATGAATCCAAGACAAATCCATATAGCCAACCACACGTAGTAGGATACATGTGTTGTTTGTTGTCGTTGTCATCATCCTTAGCTTCTTGTTTCTTTTAATGTTTAACATAGAAAGACACTTTGTAAATTATGAATTCTTTCCTTTTGAACTACACATATTCAAGTACTTCTGAGTTATCTCTCTCTCAAAAGATTAGAGTTCTAGATCACTACTATTGTCGTCATCCTTATCAGTAAATCTTTGCGATTAACCTGGAACTTCAATTGCAGTATATTTCTTTCTTGTGGACGTAATTTATACATTTTGTCTGCCTTCATTTTCCAGTCAGAAACTTATCTCTCTCTCTCTGTGGATATTTCATTCCATAAACCTTTAAATTTTTTGCTTTAGGGAACTGATTCAGGACCAAATTTAGCTACAAGCAAAGAGGAAGTTGCTCAAAGTGACGGAAAATTTTCTCATGCTGCTAAAACCGAAAATTGCAAGATGGCTTCAGAAGCTTCTACTGATCAGATTGAGCCAATCAGGTGTTGCCCCAAGAAAGATGTCGTGTCATTTATCTGGGCGATTTGTAGAAGAATAGTCCCTTCATCATTGCTGGGAGAACCTTTTAATTGGAGAGTTCTTAGGAGAAACATCTCAAAATTCATTCATCTGGGAAGATATGAGAAGTTCTCTCTGAGAGAATGCATTTGTGAATTAAAAATATCAAAATTTCCTTTATTTTCAAATAAGCACACAGGATGTAGGGAACCTGGTGTCACAGATATTGCTAGGCATGCAGTACTTGAATGCTGGATACTTTGGTTTTTTGCACATCTAGTGTCGCCACTGGTTCAAGCCAACTTTTATGTTACAGAAACCGAGCATGAGAAACAAGAGGTACAATATTATCCAAAACTTAGTTGGCTGAAAATGCTGGAAGAAGCCAAGTGTATGAAGGATGACAGGTATCGCTTACTAGATCACGCATCTGCCCTAAAAATATTAGGGAGCAGACCATTCGGTTTCTCAAGAGCAAGACTTCGTCCTAAGCAAAATGGATTTAGAATGCTCACAAATCTTCGAGCACCATCAAGAATGCCTGTGAAGCCGCCTTATTTTAAACTTCCGTCCAATCAAAAGTTGCGTGGAAGATCATCTTGCGTTCACCAATACCAAGGCAAATGTCGGTTTTTCAAGTCTGTGAACAGTGTCCTTAATGATTTACATGTGGTTTTAAAAGGTTTACGGACAAAAGAGCCAGAGAAGTTGGGTTCATCAGTTTTTGATTACAATGATGTTTACAGAAAGCTTGTGCCCTTCTTGTTTCTTCTGAGAAAAAGATCGACCAGCGTGCCTAATACATTCATGGTGGTTGCAGATGTGTCAAAAGCTTTTGACTCTGTTCATCAGAACAAACTTCTCAGTGTTATGAAGGATGTGATAGTTGATAAAGAATTTACTCTGGAAAAGTTAACCCATGTCACCTGCACTAAGTATTTGAAGGTCAATCAACATCACATATTGGCACATCAAGACATTGTTACTGCATCAGCGAGCATCAGATCATGGTCTCATTCCCACTCGTCGAACAGTATTGTTGTTAAGAAGGTAGTATTTGTTAGCTTAAACCAAATTTCGCACAATTTTGGACCAATATATGAGCCACTCCATAATTTATATCAAAACAATTCTCTTTACGTGCTGTATGTGTTATCATTTAATCATCACTGTTGTTTTCAGGAATTTGGCAGAAAACTAATGAAGGAAGATATCAACTCAATCTTGAAAGAGCACATAACGCGAAATGTGGTGCAACTGGGGAACAACTTTTACCTGCAACGTGTTGGTATACCTCAAGGAAGTATTTTGTCATCCTTACTTTGCTCATTTTACTATGGACACATGGAGAAGAATGTACTCCTTCCATTTCTTGAGAAAGCTAATAGGGAGTTTTCTGGAACAACACAAGATCACCCCGGTTGTGACTATCTTCTGCTTAGGTTCATCGATGACTTCCTTTTCATATCAACTTCTGAGAAGCAGGCTTCTATGTTTTTTTCCCGGTTGGAAAGAGGAGTTCGTGATTACAACTGCTGCATGAATGAGGAGAAATACGGTTTGAATTTTATCATGAATAAAGGCCAAGGATGCCGCTCAAACAAGATACATGTTGGCAAAGATGGCATTTCATTTCTTCTTTGGAGTGGCCTGCTTGTTAATTGCACCACATTAGAAATTCAAGCTGACTATACAAGGTTCTTCTTTTTAGTTATCTGCCATAGTTTAGGAGTAGCTTATCTTTTTTATTTTTTATTTTTTTTATATCATAATCTTTTGTGTTTCTTGTCTGAAAATTTACAAATACACACATTATTTTTAGTATAATCATGCAATGCCTTCATTAGTTTCATGATACAAAGAAATAGAAGTGAACCCGTCATACTTGAAAAAAAAAAGGCTTCCATCATAAGCTTCAGGATACGGAGCTCAATTTTTGAACCATAAGCTTCTTGTCCTTCCTAATATATCTTCAAAATCTTGAACCTTAATTAGTAGTCGATAATGGAGGCTTTACTATAAATTTATATGGCATTATGCTGGTTTTGCGTAATGAGCTTTTTCTGCGATGTTACTACAGTTATTATAGGTCTATATATCTTGGTTATATGTTGCTTTCAGGATCATCTTGAAATAAACCTACATGCATGGCTTTTGTGTTGCTTAGTTTGATCCCGATTGCTAACTAGTGACTACCCTCGTAATGCATAAGTTATCGAAAATTTTCCATTCTATATGTTCATGCATATCTCTATGTAACGCTCATATCTCAACAGGTATCTGAACACTCATTTGAGTTCAACATTAACAGTGATCGCTCAAGGTAAAGTGGGTCGGCATTTGAAGGCGAAACTGCGTAACTATCTGAGGCCTAAATGCCATCCTATATTCTACGACTCGAATATCAATTCGCCAGGCGTGGTCAGACTCAACATCTACCAAGTGTTTCTCCTTTGTGCCATGAAATTCATCTCTTATATCTCCAACTTGTCAGTTTTCCCTGCATTCCCTCCCAAGTTCTGTATCAATGCTATCTACTCTTCTCTAAGGTATGAAATCCCCTTTCTTGCAGCTTCCGTCTACTGCATCGCTCTATCTCTTACCTGATAGCCCCATTTTTTGTTTCTAGGTACATGGCCAGACTGATAAAGAGGAAGATGCACAGTTTTAAAATAGAGCCTGCTTTTCGACCAAAATATGATGTGAAAAATAAAGAAATCAGATGGCTTGGTTTATATGCATATAGTAGGGTGGTGAATAAGAAGCAATCGCGATACAGGGATTTGCTTCGTCTGTTGAGGATTAAGCTGAAGGCGTACGGTGACGTAGAGAACATGCCGCGTAACCTGAAGTACGCTGTTGATGATGCGCATTCATCGTTATTGTGGAGCATCAAGTATTGATTAGTTTCACTGTGATGCATGATTCTTGCAGAAATGTGAGGTTTCAGAATTAAAATCTTGTGGTTGTTTTTGTTTGCAAGGTGCATCATGGATCTTTTTTTGGTGTTTGATACTCTACCCAATTGGGTTAAGAAATATTTAATCTAGTATTTTGAGGGGATTCCATCTTTCTGTTGAAAAGTTGAGTTTTTCCAATTTACTGTGTTGTCCCCAACTTGAAAGTCTTGGCAATTTGAGGGAAGAGAATTATTTATCTATTTCACCTTTTTTTATTTTTTGGCTAAGCTAAACTACAATTAAAAGAAAAAAGAGATGTACTATCCTGTAGACAAGGACAAAGCACTTTTTGGGAATGTGAAGTAGTTGTTCCTTAACCAACTAGGCCATCGATCTAATTCATTTAGTTAAGTACTGCTTCCGTCCCGCTCTAATTTTTTTACTTTTTTTTTTTATTGTTCGAACTTAGCTTTTTAGTTCATAAATGATAAATTTTTCTCGTAATTTTCACTCTCAAAATCTCGACCTTTAAAAAAGTTAAAGATTTCACAAAATCTATTTTTCTTAACCTCCGTGCCCGATCAAAGTAGGAAAATTAAGTCGGGACAGATGGAGTATTACTTAATGATTTAATATAATCATATAAATATCTTATCAATTTATCACATTCTATTAAAAAAATAATCACGAGTTATATACTCCATTCGTCCCGAATAAATTTGCACACTTTTCGTTTTCGTTTGTCCCAAGCAAATTTGTACACCTTAAAAAGAAATGTTATAACACAATCTCCACCCTCAATCTCCACTCTCAATCAACCTTTGAAAAGTCAACAAAATCCCGATAAGCAATTTTTTCTTAATATGTGTGCTGATCCCCCTGTGCAAGTTCATTTGGGACGGAGTGAGTAGTATACAATCAAAATTTTCACGTTCAATTTCCATGCACATCCACTATTAGAAAATGGTCTTTTTGTTGTCTTAAATAATAAGTATTAGTCACTACTATATTAGCAGAGATAACTTTTTATCACAAATCTTTCTACAAATTGATTTGAGATCATTTTAAGATTACTTTTAGAGACAGTCAGTTATTGCAAAAAAATATTTGAGACGCATTTGAGATCACTTTTATCATAACAAATATATTATTTGCGTCCGATGTATTTAGACGAATGATTAGTGACATAAAAAGCTGCGGCAAGAGGTAGTGTGGTCTATTCCTGGCGATAGACCTAAGTTAAAACTTAAAACCGAGTTCTATGCCGGAATAGACCACGGTTTCGAGCATAGTAAAAAATCGATGTCTTTTTTATAATAAACATCGATTTTTAACTGCGGACTTTCTTCAACCGTCTATTACATCTTACAACGGAAAAAAAAACTGAGGTCTTTTTCTTCTATGGCAGTGAAAGAAAAGTCATGAATTATAATTTAAAAATAATATAAAAAAACTACACAAAGGCACATCATTAGAGAAGATTTTTCAACAATCTTTCTTTTATGTTTAAGGGAGATTATGCTTGATGGCTTTATATTTACGTGTTAGTGTGGATTTCACGCGTTTGCTTGTTTTGTAGAATATTTTTTTGTACAAAATTAGGTTTATTTGGATTAATTTGTGAACTCCCGTCGGTGAATTGAGTTAAGAAAATGTCCAACAAGAAGAAGTAAAATGATTGAGCTCAAGGTTAATAGATTTGTACCGGTCTAAAATGAGGTTGGACCAGTCCAAAACGAAGAAGGGAGCTCCGAAACGGGACGAAGTGTCGTGCTCGACCGAGCCGCATCCCGTGCTCCGGCACTCGACTAAGCCATGCTCCGGCTCGTGCCCTATGCATTTTTCGTCCCATAACTCCGATTTCCTCCCACTTACCCTAGTCTTTTGAAATGCATGAATATAGTGATTTTTTCTTTTACCTTGTAGTTGCTCAAATTTGGTTATTAAAATCAGCATTTAAAATTCTCCCAAGATAATTGTATGTACACTTCGTATGACCACATCAGATTGAAATTTTCATTGATTTGGTGTTGAAAATGATGTGAACTTGTCACTATGGTAAATAATATGGCACAAAAACATACAAAACTTGACTTTTGGGACCACAAATTTATTTGAAAATGTGAAAATCTCCAATTTGATGCCATCATGTGTGGTGCATTTACTCACCGAAATTTCGATTTTGGACTGAAAAGGGACCAAATTTGATTAATAGAAAAGATAAATGACTAATTTGTTAACCATGAAGCATGAAGAACCTCAGTAAAGGAGCTATTCTTGTTCTGTTCCTCATCCTTGCTGCTCAATCTATAGAAGGCTGTCTTCAATCTTGCGGCAAAATACGAGGCGAAAATCCGCCACCAGACCAATGCAATCAAGACAGATTGCTGCAAAGTAGGGAAACTCTACACCACTTACAAATGCTTTCCTCCCGTTTCTGGAAGCACGAAAGCAGTCCACGCGATCAACAGCTTTGAGAAGGGGGGAGATGGAGGCGGCCCCTCAGAATGTGACAATCAGTACCACTCTGACGACACACCAGTTGTGGCGTTGTCGACAGGATGGTACAGTGGAGGGAGCAGGTGTTTTAAAAACGTTGTCATAAATGGTAATGGCAGGAGTGTGACAGCTATGGTGGTTGATGAGTGTGATTCGTGTGACAGAGGATCATGATTATCAGCCACCTTGTCCTAACAACATGCTCGACGCCTCGAAGGCTGTCTGGAAAGAGTTGGGTGTTTATGAATATATAACATATTGTCAATCCTTGTTTTGTTACTTATTTCTCTTCTTGTACCTGGAAGATCAAAAGGTTTTGTAAGATCCAAAAAATTGTGTGTAACTGATTACCATTCCTATGTCCTAAGCTATATATTATATGATTCACTTCTGCTTTCTTTTTTGTACAATATAACATCTCATCTTCTAGAAGACAGCTGTCTCAGTTGTCCGAATCTTGAGAAAACTACATTATGGCATTGATCTACAAATAAAACTTAAGACTCACCTAGTTATTGTCACATCCTACTGATGTGGCATTTAGGGGTCGCAAAATCGGCCCAACAAATCTTAGTGTATTTTAAAGGAAGGGGTTGGGCTGAGCTGTCCAATTTTTGACGCAAATTGAATTTGAACCAACCTGACCCAGTCTAACGTATGGAACTGGCCTGGGCCGACGTCTAGTGGCATGGTGGATACAAGATTCCACAGCTGGAAAGGGAATCAAACAACATCAGATAAGAGATCTCCAACTCGTTGTAGTTACATTTCCTATCCATTTAAGATTCATATAATGTACTTTATCACAGTCTAAAATTCTTAAATGCAATTACCAAGATAGATTTCCTGGAATCTTGGAGTAACTATCCAAACTGCTGTTCTGAATCCATTTTGAAACACACAGCATTTTTCGCTGTATCAATAGGGCCGACCCTGACACTCTATGGGCTCGGGGAACAAAGAAAATGAGGCCCCCAATATTAAGAAGATAAATTTTAAAAACTTTTGTTTGTATGTGTGTATATTGTATACATAATAACTAGAAAGTAAGAATATAATTATTTCATCATATAAGTTCACACAAAATTTATATCGAATTTAAACAATAGTAAAGTACTTTGCAAAAATTAAATTCTATTAAATTTTCATGGTTATATCAATAAATTAAAACAACCACACAAAGGCAAAACAAATTATAGTAGAATATTTAAAAATAATAAAAGAAATAATTGTCATTAGAATTTATTAAATATCTTGTCACAGTAAAAAGTATAAAAAAATAAGACTACATATATGTTGTTTTGAAGATGGTGGATTTTCGTGGTGGAGAGGTAACAGGGACAGATTAAGCAGCGCCAACAATTGAGTAATATTACTATTTCACATATTTCCCAAATAAAATCTAAGTGGATAATCTTGTTCAATTATTCCTATTATGAATCTATATTCTAAGAAGAAGGGGAAACTCTATGAATTTTAATGTTAATCAACTAGACTTAACAATGGGAGAGTATTGAGAACAAGAATTGTAACCCAAAAACTCTTTGAACTTACTTTATTTTCTGTTTTCTTTTTCTTCCTAAAGCCTATTACTTTTAATTTCGGGTCTAAATAAGTTTAGCTTCATATTTTGACCCTTGTATTTCTCATGAAATAATAAAGATAGGTGTAAATTAGATCTTTCCTAAAAAATCCAAAGGGTGTGTTTACTAAAAACTTCCCTCAGTAGATATGAAAAATCTTCCTTAATGTTTGATGGTTTTACCTCTGTATATCTCCAGAATGCCTGTGGAGAATAAATAAAACTAGTTTGAAACTTAATTTCCTTGAATGAGATTAGCAGATAGACCAAAATATCAGTATAGATCAACTTCGCCGCCACTATCAAGAAAACTTAACTGTGCATGTTGGTTTGACTGATGAAATAAATTATGTGCAAATATTTTGAACTCCCCACTGGAATATATGAATGGATTATGATCACAACATACAGATAATTTAGAATAAGCTGAATACTTTGAGTAATATCTTGGCAGTTTTCCCGGGAAAAAAGTTTATATAAATCGATTTCTTGATCTCATTTCTGCATCCAACATCCATACTTCCAACAACAATCATTAAGAAATAAAGATCCAAAATGAAGAACCTCAGGAAAGGAGCCATTCTTTTTTTGCTACTCATCCTTGCTGCCCAGTCCTTAGAAGCTAGGCTTCAGTCTTGCAAGGCAAGTGGAAAGATACGCGGAAAGAACCCGCCTCCAGGCGAATGCAATCAGGAAAACAACTCGGATTGCTGCAAAGTAGGGAAGCTCTACACCACTTACAAGTGTTCTCCTCCTGTTTCTGGAAGCACAAAAGCAGTTCTCACCATTAACAGCTTTGAGAAGGGTGGAGATGGAGGCGGCCCTTCGGAATGTGACAATCAGTACCACTCTGACGACACACCCGTGGTGGCGTTGTCGACTGGATGGTACAATGGAGGGAGCAGGTGTCTTAAAAACGTTGTGATAAGTGGTAATGGTAAGAGTGTGACAGCTATGGTGGTGGATGAGTGTGATTCGACGATGGGGTGTGACGAGGATCATGATTATCAGCCACCTTGTCCTAACAACATCGTCGATGCCTCAAAAGCCGTCTGGAAAGCGTTGGGTGTTCCAGAAGATAACTGGGGTGGCTTGGATATCACTTGGTCTGATGCTTAGTCGTATCAATTAGTTCTGGTTGCAGCTGATTACTTGTGTAAATTATGGTGTATTATACTAAATCATGTTATGAATTTTAAGAGATTACTAAGATCCAAAAAATGGTGTGAAACTAATTATCATTCCAATGTCATAAGCTGCTATATGATTCACTACTGTTTTTCTTTATTTTGTACAAAATAATCTCTCATCTTCTACAAGACAACTGTCTCAGTTGTCCTAATGCTAAGCATAACTGGTCTGAATTTTGAGAAAATTACATTCTGGCACGGATTTACAAATAAAACTGAAGATTCACCTAGTTATTTTCACATCCTGCTGATGTGGCAGTGATTGATACAGGATTCCATAACTGGAAAGGGAATCAAACATCTGATAAGAGATCCCCGAAAGCATTTAGATGGTGTTTGGCTAAGCTTATTTCAAACGTTTTGTAAACTTCAATATCTTATAAGTTGTTTCAAGAGTTATGAATTAATAAATTGTTAGGATAATGGAGCTTATAAACCATTGTGGTTAATAGGTTGGATAACATTAATATTACTTATGAAGAGCAAAGAAGTGGACCAAAGCCCAAGAGATGAAAATAAACAACAGATGGGTCGTGGCATGAGGAACAACGTGGCATGAAAAACATTCCAAAATTGATCATGAGGGACCACAAACTCATCGGAAAATGTAAAATCTCTGATTTGACGACGTTGTGTGTGGTGCACATGCAATTATTCAATGAGAATTTTGATTTTCGGCTAAAAAAGACCAAATTCGAGAAATTAAAAAGATAAAGGACTCGTTTTGAAACTGCCTATAAGTTATCGGACGAGTTTTGCAATTTATCTATATGAAGTGTGTATGTGTGTCAAATGGGTAATTTGAGTATGAGTTCTAAGATGTTAAGAAAATATGATTAACTAACAAACGTAGTTCTCGACAGTAAAATTCATGAATGCATTTAGCAAGATAGATTTCTTGTTTATGCCACCAAACAGGAATCTTGGAGCGCATAGTAACTGTCAAAACTGCCGTTTTGAATCCATTTAGCATTTTTTACTGTATCAAGCAATATATATATATGCCTGTAAACACATAAGTTTCATCCCGCAGAAGCTCAAAAGTAACATTTTTTAACAATCTAATACGAAAATGAGGAATCGGGCTTGTTCATTCTTGCTCTCTCTGCTAGTCTCTATACTCATCATATCAACGAGCCTGATAATCGAAGCCAAAACCTGCAAACCGAGCGGCAAGATCAAGGGTAAGAAACGGCCTAAAGCATGCAACCAAGGAAAGAACTCTGACTGCTGCGAAGAAGGGAAGTACTACGCCACATACACCTGCTCGCCACCAGTTTCCCCTCGCACCAAAGCAGTACTGATCAATAGCTTCGATAATGGCGAAGATAGCGGTGGGCCGTCAGCGTGCGATGGCAAGTACCACTCGGACGACACGCCGATTGTGGCCCTGTCGACAGGGTGGTTCAACAATATGAAGAGGTGCCTCAACAATATTACCATTTATGGTAATGGGAAGAGTGTGAACGCTGTAGTTATTGACGTTTGTGACTCGACAAGGGGGTGCGATGACAAGCATGATTACCAGCCGCCTTGTGCTAACAACATTGTTGATGCTTCGAGTGCTGTCTGGAAAGCTTTGGGTGTGCCTGATAAGGATAGAGGTTTAATGGACATTTACTGGTCTGATGCTTGATAGATGGGATATTAAGGTGCAGATGTGTGTGTGAGAAATAAGAATATTCTGATGATGCTTCTATCTGTATATGATTGTTTCATAAGCTGGATGCAGGTATTCGAAATGTGTGTCTTATTTTACACAGTTGAATATAGATTGTACCTCAGTTTGAGTTCATTGTAAGTTGTAACTGATTTATTTCATGTTTGAACAGTTACTGGTAGTATGATTCTGAAATCATTGAAAAAATAGTTATTGATTCCGTTATATTTCATCAGATATGACTGAGATATTTCGTTCCATTAAGAATAGCGGCACAAATCGGCTTCTGTTCTTTTCGGCAAAAATCTCAGTAGTTGCACGCCGAAGGGTGTCAACATTGCTGAAACCTCTGAGATTAACGAAATGACCGAGACATTAATCCAAGAATTGGAAATAGAATAAAATGAAAATTACTTTATTATTTTAGAATGAGTACAATCCTAGAACATTCATCAAACTCAAATATATAATTTTTGGTATTTTTAAAGTTTGATGAATGACAAATAACTAGAAGATCTTATTTTCAATGATCAATCTGGAATGACTCCCGAAACAGAATTAATAACTTTGATTGGAAAAGTTGACAAAAAGATCCATGAGATACTGAATAACCAACTACCTATTATTGGAGAATAGATATGTTGGAAGTGTTCTTTTTTGTTTTCTAGGGGAACTTTTCCCTTTTAGATTATTAGTTCATGATATGAACATATCTCTGGTGACAGTAGTAACTAGAATTCGATCTCTTAAAGAAATAGTATCATGGGTTGTATTTTGAGTTCAACAAGACTAAAATGCAAATAAACATTTTCCCAACTATCTGATACAAAGTGCGAAAAGAGTCAATACGTCACAGATAAGCCAATGTACTAGTCTTGGCAATCCCTACAAAAGGATCAACTGCAACGGCATTTTAGCAATGTAATTCCTATGGTGATGAAGTATAATTTGGTTCTCGTTCAATGCCTTGACTTCTTTGTTGTCATTTTAACAGACGAAATATATAAACAGACTTCATCTTCCCACATTCTAAATCCAAATACAAATTCGAAAAGCAATAGAGATCGAAAATGAAGAACCTCAGCGAAGGAGCCATTCTTGTTTTGCTACTCATCCTTGCTGCTCAGTCCATTGAAGCTAGACTTCAGTCTTGCAACGCAAGCGGCAAAATACGTGGAAAAAACCCACCACCAGGCGAATGTAATAAGGAAAACAACTCTGATTGCTGCAAAGTAGGTAAACTCTACACCACTTACAAATGTTCCCCTCCCGTTTCTGGAAGCACCAAAGCAGTTCTTACCATCAACAGCTTCGAGAAGGGCGGAGATGGAGGCGGACCCTCAGAATGTGACAATCAGTACCACTCTGACGACACACCGGTGGTGGCGTTGTCAACAGGATGGTACAGTGGAGGGAGCAGGTGTCTTAAAAACGTTGTCATAAGTGGTAATGGGAAGAGTGTGACAGCTATGGTGGTTGATGAGTGTGATTCAACAATGGGGTGTGATGAGGACCATGATTATCAGCCACCTTGTCCTAACAACATTGTCGATGCCTCGAAGGCTGTCTGGAAAGCGTTGGGTGTTCCTGAAGATAACTGGGGCGGTTTGGACATCACTTGGTCTGATGCTTAATTGCAGTTTGTTACTTACTTGTTTAATGATGTAAAGAATGTACTTATTAAATCATGTTAATTATATATTACAATCATTATACTGGTTATTGTGGTTTGATAGCTTTCGCTTTGAATGAATGGGGAAATATATATGGAAGTATCTAACCAAGACAGAAGTCAACTATATGTTAACAAACATATATAATTGTGTCTACTATACGTTAACAATTATGTCTACTATGTGTTACTGGATAGGTCTCGGTTTTAACCAAGGTTAAAGAAAGGATCTTTTACCAATTACCCCACCAGTATCTAGTATCTACCTTCGTTTTCTGATGATTAACATCCGAGGTCTATAAGCGAAATGCTTCTAGTGAGGGGTGAATACAAAGAATTTCCAGATATTTGGTCTCCATCAAATTATTAGTAGACGAATGTGGAAAACGGGGAAATATACAATCCATATTAAAATAACAAAACAGATGTCCAATTATTGCAAAGTGACATAAATGTGAAATTTTCAGAAATTTCATGGGCCGAAGACCAAGCTTTCACTCAGATGTGTTCCATAGTGTTGCAAGTTCTGATGTTGTAATAAGTGTGCGTAAAAATGCCTGAATATGTCATGTATTTACATTGACATGTAGAATCTTGTCCATACTTCTGTTCATTAAGAAATCCCATTGCATGTAGTGTGACCTTGTAGGAACTTTGTCTACTGACTGAACATTGATAAAATGACATTTAATGGACGTTCGGGTGTTTCATTTCATACTCCAGTACTTCTAGTGCACATTATTATGTGCAATAGCATATGTAGATAGCGGTTATCCTGGTCTTTAGACGAAACACTATTTGAATTGATCTTGTGATAGATGTTGGACTTTCTATGGAGACCTTAAACTGAATTTTCCAGTAAGTGCCCACATGGATATATACTAATGGAGAATACAGTCCTTTGTCCTTGTGTTTTTTTTCTTTAAAGTCTCACGTGCGTTGCACGTGGTACACGTGGATTTATAAAAACAAATATATAATAGTCTAATTAAATTGAATTGGCTAATAAAATTAAGGTGCACCATAAAAAAAAAAAAAAAAGAAATATTGAGATGATTAAATAAACTAAGAATTAGAGAATATATCTATACCCTATTATAAAAGTATGAATGTTTTGTTTCGTCCAATTTATGTTATCCCTAATATATCCTTAGTAATATTATAATTTAAGGGTAATTAAGTAATTTAAAATTTAAAATTATTTATTTGGTTATAAATATCTCTATATGTATCTATATCTAAATCTATTTATCTATTAATATATACATAGATTTATTACTACTAATTATTAGTACTAATATAAAAGTATGGATTATTTCGTCCTGCCATTTTGTTTCGTCTTTTCTGGTGATGCCTATAATATCCTTAGTAAGTATTATTTTTATGGATAGTCAAGGTAATTTAAAATAAATTATGTTTTCCCATACTTCATTATAAAAAACAAGAGTTCCTTATATTTCAAAATCTTTCTTAAAAACTACCTACTTCAATTATTATTCTTCTACACTTTAATACTTTGAATTTTAAAATAAAATTTGTTTCATATTAAAATAGATCTAAAATGCATTTTAAGAAGAGTATATAACTGTGATTGGATTTTTTTTTTTTTTTTTGGAATAAGTATAATTAATTTAGAATCATTCGTTTTTCATACACTATATCTACAAACATGAAAATTACACTTTCTAAAATAGTATAATGAATTAGTTGAAGCTCCCGATTGAGATTTCAATAATTTAATTCATACGTGTTGCAAAAATTGTCACAGCGCCGTTCTCAAATATATTTCCTTGTCAGATTGAATATCTTTTTTATAAATCATACTCCCTCTGTCTCGCTCAGTTTTGTACACCCTTAAAAAAAAAAAAATTCTTACAATCTCCACCCTCAAAATCTCCACACTAAATCTCCACACTCAATCTCCACATTTAAAAAAGTCAACCAAAAACAAAAAAACAGTTTTTTCTTAATATACGTGTCCAATCCTACGTGCAAAATTGAGCGGGATGGTGGAAGTATTAAGGATTCTTTTTTAACAGAATTTAACGATTCTTAACCATAATAGTTGAATTCTATGGCCATACACTACAAATAAATATATTTCAGAAAGCATTAGTAGTATTAAGTAACTTAAAATATATTATTATTTAATTACTTGAACATAAACGTAAGAGTTCTTATTTAATTCAAATTCCTCCCAAAAAATTACATACCTAAATTATTATGCTTCCACACTTTCAATACTTTGAATTTTGGCATATAAAATTAGCTTCATATAAAATTATGGATTTTTTTGTCTTATTTTATGTTTTGTCTTTTCTTGGATGCCTATAATATTCTTACTAGGTATTAAATTTAAGGGTAGTTAAGTAATTTAAAATAATTTATTGTTGCTTACTTGATTATAAAAAAACAGTCATTTTAGATTTCAATCTCCTCCTAAAAAACTACATAGTTAAATTATTCTTCTTCTATACTTTCAATACATTGAATTTTAATTTGAAATTAGTTTCATATTAAAACAGATTTATAGAGTTTTCCAGTGATATGTTCTTTGCATTTATTTTAAGCAATTGTACTAGATAATACTCTCTCCTTTCCATATTAATTGACGTTTTAGGGTGTTCTTCCCTTTTCCAATTTATTGACGTTTTACATATTTTTCACCAATTCTACCAATTTTCACCCTGGACTCAATCCTACAGTATCTCTTCTTTTCAATCTATCAGAGATATTTTGATTTGGTCAAATCTTTAGCTAAGAGTATATGTGTCAAAATAATCAATCCCTAATTCTTTCCTTTTATTCTAAAACGTCAATTAATATGGAACGGAGGGAGTATTACATTATGGAATTATAAAAAAATTATTATATTTTTCAATCTTATCTATAACTACCTTATTTTAATATTAACACTGTCAATTATTTTTTAAAAATAAAAATAAATTTCATGGCATAATCTTAAAACTTTTATAATACATATATTTTTACTATTCAGTTAGATTATACTACAATTTTTACTTTTACATGTTAATTTATTTAATAGACCATTAACAAGTAAACATAATTTAAGCTCTTATGCTTGCATATAATGCGATTATATATTAAAATTATTTTAATATAATAAGAAGAGGAAAAAGGTATATAGATACACAAAATAAAAAAATTGTCTTTTATTAACACTATTTATTTAAGTTAGTTCATATTAGAAGAATGAAAAGCCTAAAATATTTGAATGGAAAAAACAAATAGCGACGAAATTCGTTGTGATAAATCTTATCTTATACAAACCTAGGAAGAGTCGCGATAACAACTATGTTTTTATCAAAACTGAATCTTATATAAGCATGAAGACACATGCTCACACACATGTGTAGCTTGTCGTATGACAAATTTAACGTCATTTTCAAAATTAATATTTGCTTTACAAAAAATATTAATATCTCATTTACACCTCTAATTACAAAGTAGAACGCAATACCTTACTAAAACTGAATCTTTTAGGAAAACACACACGCACGCACAAAAATTAAGCAGCTAGCTCCCTGATATTAATTCAAAAAATCGAATAAACCCTAAATAATCAAACAAATAGGAACTTACCAAAATAAAATGACTTTTTATCTTTTATCTTTTTATTGAATAATAAAAATATCATTAAAAATTATTTATCCAACAGAAATCCAACAATCTGAACAATCTAATTTCTAATTCCATTTAGGATTAATTGAAGCAACCACCAAACTATCAACGTTTTTACACATAAACCACTAAATATTTTTTTGTTGCATCAATACACATAAACTATATGAGTTTTGTAGATAAACCACCAAACTTATTATTTAATTTGCAGATAAACCACCAAACTTATTTTTCGATCATTTTTTTGTCGGTAATCCACACGTGATAAACTTTTAATGATTTTTTTATACAAACAACCTTTTTAATATGCTATAAGTATAAAATTCTTTAACACATTTCTTTTCCATAACAATGTCTTTGAATCATCAATAGTTCTCTCTCCTAATATCTAGAAACTCCATTGTTGAAGATGAACGACTCCCCTACCTACTAAAAAATGTGTTTGGACAAAAAAAACATTTAAAATTTTATTACGCGCAAGTTACATGTGGGATTCCGGCGAAAATGATTGAAAAATAAGTTTGGTGTTGTATGTGCCAAAATCCTTATAGTTTATATGTATGAGTATCACAAAAAAAAATTTGTGATTTATATGCAAAAATATTTGTCTCAATGAAACAGAGAATCTATTGTTGTTTTACCGGAATAGTAGACAATGTGGAGAATATTGTAAACATATGGTGAGGAGCATGTGACAAATAAAATAGAGGAACCTACAAGGAAAATGGAAAGGTTGTTTGCAAGAAGTGTAACGGAAAATCCATTGAAGCTAAACCAATGAAATACGTTCTAAATTTTGCAAAAATAAAAATATAAAAATACAAAACTCAAGATATATTTATAGAGAAAATCATTTGTTTAACCTTATCAATATTCACACTCTTTTGTTTTCAGTGTAGCTCATACAAATATAAAAGTTACCACAATGGATAAAATGATCACTTACCTTACCTATTATAAAATCAGACAAGTACTGAGTGAATCTAAAAGTCATTCAAGGAGATTATAGTGTTTGGTGACACAACAGCTAGCGTGTCGAGTGCTCGATCCAATAATATATCACATCATTAACAATGCTAAGAAAAAAAAACATTATAAGTAAATTACAAATTGAATGCAAGATCACAAACCCAAAAACCCGAACTGAAAAAAAATTAAATTATAAGTAATTGTCAGGGACATAATAATTCCAACTACTACAAATGGCTAATATCACAAGCACACAAAGTGATTTATTTCCTCATACCATTGAACAAGAAAACAAACGATGAACAAGAAAGATTGTGTGCAATTACCGAGGAAATAGAAATAATGGAACCGAAGAACAAGAAGATACGCAATCAAGAGCAGACAATCATCACAACCATGAAAAAGGAACCAAGGAAGAAGAAGAGTGGAGAAAAGAAGATAGCAGAAGAGATATCACATAAGCAAGAAGAGGAACAAAGAAACAAGATTGAAACACAGGGAAAAACTTCAACAAAAAAAGCACTACAAAAAATCCGGTTAAACAAAAGGAAAGAAAAGAAAAGCTAATGCAATTCATCAACAAATAAAGAAATGATGAGAGAAGGAGAACAAAACAACATGAATGAAAGACAATAAAAAAATTCAAAAAACAAAGCACCACAAAAGAAACCAGATAAACAAAAGGGTAGGAAAAGAAAAGTCAAAGACAGTCCACCGCTAAAAAAAGACGCAACAAGAGAATACAGAAGAGGCAAATGAAAAATTAAAAAGAAAATTTATGAAGACTGTATTTCAGATAAAAGTGATGATGATGTGATAATTACACAATACATTAGCAAAACGAAAACGAAAACGAATACTAAGACATTTCCCAAAAAAATTAAGAAAGAGAAGGTCTAAGTTCTCCACCAAAACTCATTATTTTTTTATACGCTTCTATCCTGACTTTTGAGTTTATTATTTTAATTTAGTTTTGCTCTTTTACACCCTTCTATCGTGACTTGTAAGTTTTAAATTTAGATTTATCTTAGTTTGTCTTTTCTTATATTTTTTGTGTGAAACAAAATTGTGAAAATATTACTTAATTGTATTCATTTCATCAGAATTTATTATTATTTAAATTACATTAAAATCAACAATTTAGAACTAAAATTACCAGTACAAAACACCATTTATCACAACAAACAACAACTTTAAAAAATATCACTACAATATCATTCTATAAACAACCGATCTACAAACAACTTTATTACGTAATATATTTTTCCTATAAAGTAAGAAGTTTCACAAAAAAAAGAGAAACCAATGAAACAATAATTTTTTAAAATGATACAAATAAGTACTCCAACTATCAAATTTTCTTTTGTATTTATTATTTATTTTCACCACTTAATCTTATCATGTTTTACATTTTTTTTTCTTTTTTTTTAGTTCTTTTTGAAAAAACTTAAACTTACTTAGTCATCAACTTTCTTCACATGTTATCTTATGACATTTAACATACAAATGAAATTTAATACTTAAGTTTGAACTGTAATTATCGTAGTGCACAAATAATAAAAAACAACGAATCAAAGATAATAATATGCATATTTTCACATATAAAGTTCATGATTATGCTCACAAATTAAGGGACTAAAAGAGAAAGTAAAAAGGAGTGAGATATTGAGAATTTGATTCTATGTTTAAATTAATTTTAATATTTTAAAATATTAATAATTATAAAAAAAATGAGCCAACGTGCAACGCACGTGCTCATTGCTAGTATATATATATATATATATATATATATATATATATATATATATATATAATAAAAAAATTATAAATACTTAAAAAGTCTTTTGCTTGATTTATGATCGTGCAACATGTAAGTTCTTATAATTGTGTTTGCGTAGATTATTATAAATTTTATTTTTTTTATTTTTGTTTTTAATATTGACTTCTAGGTTGTAAAGTTTATTTTGTTGCGTATGGTATACATGAACTTTCATATTATATTTTTAGAACTTTCTAGAACAACTTTTGGCGTTCTATGACTAAAGGATTTAATTAGATGATCAAATATACTTAAAATACTTTCAGTTCTATTTTTTTTGTATCAATACAAAAGAGGTTTTGTTTGATCTATTATCGCATTATATATGTAAGCTCTTATTTTATGTTATCTTGGATTTTCATTATTTTTTTAAACATTTAATTTTATGTAGATATTGTCAATGATTTCTAGTAAAAATGATTATATGCCGAGAATAAAAAAGTTACTGAGCTTTATAGTTAGAGGACTAAATTTGAATTTCACCAAATAATTTTTTTATGTTGGAGCTAATAAGCCAAAAATATACATATTTATCTTCTACATGATTAATTTTTATTACTTAAACTAAGGACGTTCTAATATCTATGAATGATTCTTGGAGATTTACTTATAAACCTACTTATTTCTGTTTTGAAAATTATCACTTTTCTTTAGAGTAATAAAAAATTAATTATTTTTGTTCTTCTTCCTCTATCTTTGCAAATTTAAAAATATTTTTTTAAGTATAATTTTTATCTTAAAGATATATGCTAAAAACCATAGTTAATAATCAAAATAATTTTTGTTCCCAATATTCCTTTATCTTTTAAATTAATTATACTTAATGTTTCATGAAGTTCCTTTAATTTATTATATCTTTATATTCATACGTATTTTGAATATACATACTATATATATATATATATATATACACTCCCTTTGTTCACAAATAAGTGTCATTATAGGAAAAAATAATTTTTTCACAAAAGAGTGTCATTCTAGAATTTTTTGCATATTTATTCCAATATTGTCCTTTGCTAAATCTAAGGAGATTTTCATACAAATATTTATAATAGTAAATAAAGAAAATTTGGTGAAATTTATGGTAATAAAGAAAATGATGGAGAGAAAATTGGAGGTGTGTTGTTGTCTATCCCATAATTTTTTAAATTCCACTTGGAAGTCTAAAATGACACTTATTTGTGAATGGAGGGAGTATATTTCTTTAGTTTATATTGATTTATAATTAGGGTCATTTTCGTTTAAAAAACATCAAAACTAAAGAATTGTTTCGTTGATATATGACCATGCAAGGCCAACACTCCACCGCAGACAGAGAAGGAAGAGAAATCCGGTTTCGTCGGAAATGGTGACATACAGGTTCCATCAGTACCAGGTGGTGGGGAGAGCTCTGCCGACGGAGAATGACGAGCATCCGAAGATCTACCGCATGAAGCTTTGGGCTACCAATGAAGTTCGCGCTAAGTCCAAATTCTGGTACTTTTTGAGGAAACTTAAAAAGGTGAAAAAGAGCAATGGGCAGATTCTTGCTATCAATGAGATTTTCGAGAAGAACCCAACAACCATCAAGAATTACGGAATCTGGTTGAGATACCAAAGTAGAACTGGTTATCACAACATGTACAAGGAGTATCGTGACACCACCCTGAACGGTGGAGTTGAGCAGATGTACACTGAGATGGCTTCTCGTCACAGGGTTCGTCATCATTGCATCCAAATCATCAAGACTGCTACCATCCCAGCCAAGCTTTGCAAGAGGGAGAGCACCAAACAATTCCATGACAGCAAAATTAAGTTCCCGTTGGTATTCAGGAAGGTGAGGCCACCATCAAGAAAGCTCAAAACTACATACAAAGCAACCAGGCCCAACTTGTTTATGTAAACTTTTTGATCTGGAAAATAACCGTCTCTGGCTTCTACTTTCGCGCGGGAAAAAGATTATGAGTGAAGGCTTATCGTTATCGGGTTTTCTGATTTCATACTATGTTAGGTATTGTTTACCTATCGCATTGGGCTTAAAATTTAGAGGATTATTTTCGGGGGTGGAGTTGAATGGTTTTGTTTTTGTTTGTTATAGACTTTTATTACAATCTATTTTATATGACCATGCAATGTAAATGGTCTTTTTTTTGTGTATGCATGACTTTTTTTGTTCTCTTTATTTTTATTTTTTCTTAGACTTCTAGTTTTCTATGTTCACTGTGTTGTCTATTGTACACATGAATTTCAAAATTATATTTTCTTAATACTTTGACTAAATAAGCTAGAAAATTTCATGGAGTTCCATGACTAAAGAATTAATAAGATGATTAAATATACTTAGAATACTTTCGGTATCATTTTCTCCCATCAACACAAAATAGTTATTTGCATGATTTATTATCACACTATATGTATAAGCACTTATTTATGCTTTCTTCAACTTCTTTTTTTTTTAATTCCATCGTAGGTGGATGTCAATGTTTTCTAGTAAAAATGGTCAAATGTACGTAACCAAAAAAAGTTAGTGGACTATATTTGAGTTTCGGCCATTAATTTTAGATATCAAAGCTAATAAGTCACAAAGATACATATTTATGTAATAATTTTAAGTGATTAATTTTGTTTACTCAAACTAAAGACCTTCTAAAATCCTTGAATGGTTCTTAATTAGAGACCTACTTCTAAACCTACTTATTCCTTTTGTGATTTTTTTCACTTTTTCTTTGACTAATAACAAAATTATTTGTGTTGTTTGCAAAAAAAGGAAAAAATATAATTTAGTACGGTAAAATATTTGTCATGTTTGCTTATAATTTTATTAAACACCAATATTAAATAAAATTAATAATACAGTCTCCTCATTAGTGTATAATTTTTCTTTATCTTCCCTAGAGAATTGAAATATATTTTACATACATAGTTAATAAAAAACAATACACACACACACACACACACATATATATATATATGAAGTGTCGATAATCCTTAACTTAAAAATGATGAAAATAATATCAAATAAATTACTACAAATATTTCTTACCACCTCTGTTATTGTAACTCACTTTATTAGCTTGAAGATTCATCAATAAACTTATACGTAATTTTCTCCAAAATTATATAATTTTTACTTGCATTGTTAAAATTGAAAAGGTAAAAATGTTAAATTTTTCATAATCCTTGGCGTAACATAATAAAAATAAATCACATCAGCTAAGTATATGCTTATGATATATATAAGGTTAGCAAGCTCTTATGATATAATTTAATATGGAATTAACTTTATTTAAATTTTGAAAAATATTTAAGTTATAAATCAAAATTATTGAACTCTTGTTTACCCTTCTTAATATATTTCAATTCTTATTCAGGATTGTTATGATAGGCATCTTAACCATCTAGTTTAATTAGTGGTGAAATATCACATTTCTCATTTAATTAATTCCGAGAAAGTTGCATGATTCAAACATAATTTGAAGTGCATAAGTTATTGGTCATGAAGATTACAATACCTGCCTCAATGATTTGGAAAATAATTTCGTCAAAATTGAAAGGTGCTACTCTATAAACTTGATCTAGAAAACAACCAAATAAATTTATATTAAATAAAATTCCACCCACTTAAAATTTCATTTACAAAAATCCAACTTAACTAATACTAATATATATATATATCATATTACGGCATGTAAGAATAATTTAAATATAAATAAATAGGTAATTCCTTTTGTTTTTTTTTTCTTTTTAAGAGAGTTTTATAATAGTAATTGATATAGGTTATCTTTCCACCATTATTATCTTGGAATTGGAATTAATTAGTGCATTTTAATTATATAATAATTTACTTATTTAACCTTAACTTATATTTATTGATATAGGGATATTTTTGTCCATACATTATTTTGTAAGAAACACACACTTTTATAGGTAGGGGGATTTATTATATTTAATTTTTTGGGAAGAAGATTGCTGTTCAGCAGCAAACTCAAAAGGTACTCTAGAAAATCAAATCAACAATGTCTAATGTTGGATATAATGATGTAATCTTTTAAAGAATATTTTTGGTTCAACTCTTACAAAAGACAGTTTATCAGCATGTTCAAGTTTTAAATGAATTATTGGGATTGAACTGTTGGTAATATTTGTGCAGCCTTTGCATTCAAACTTCTGTTCGGCTCTTTCAAGCCATCCGACAGCTGAAAATCAGCCTCAAGGAGAAATCGAGAAATTTTTCTTCTTGCCGGATGATGATATGTCTGTTAGCAGAAAGAAATCCATTGAATAGACATGAATAATATGAAACTTAAATTTTCTTATATACCACATTTAGTAGATAGCCCAAGATATCAGTAAAAATCGACGTCGACAGCACATTTAGTTCAGTATGTATCCTATGACTGATGAAATAAACTATGTGCAAATATATTGAACTCTACGTTGGAATATATGACTGAACTGCAATCACATTTGACACAGAATTTAGAGAAAAAAGTCAAATGATTTTAGCACTATCTTGGCACTTTTTACTAGGAAAAAGCTTATATAAACAGTTCTCCTCAATCAATTTTCTGCATTCAAATACAAATTCTAAAAGCAATAGAGATTCAAGATGAAGAACCTTAGAAAAGGATCCATTCTTGTTCTGCTACTCGTCCTTGCTGTTCAGTCCTTAGAAGCTAGGCTTCAGTCTTGCAACGCAAGTGGCAAAATACGAGGAAAAAACCCACCACCAGGCCAATGCAATCAAGAAAACAACTCCGATTGCTGCAAAGTAGGGAAACTCTACACCACTTACAAATGTTCTCCTCCCGTTTCTGCAAGCACTAAAGCAGTCCTCACCATTAACAGCTTCGAGAAGGGTGGAGATGGAGGCGGCCCTTCAGAATGTGACAATCAGTACCACTCTGACGACACACCGGTGGTGGCGTTGTCGACAGGATGGTACAGTGGAGGGAGCAGGTGTCTTAAAAACGTTGTCATAAGTGGTAATGGCCGAAGCGTGACTGCTATGGTGGTTGATGAGTGTGATTCGACGATGGGGTGTGACGAGGATCATGATTATCAGCCGCCATGTCCTAACAATATTGTCGATGCCTCAAAGGCTGTCTGGAAAGCGTTGGGTGTCCCTGAAGATAACTGGGGTGGACTGGATATCACTTGGTCTGATGCTTAATTGCATTTTGCTAATTACTTTTTTAATGATGTAAAGAATGTACTTATTAAATCATGTTAATTATATAATATAATCAATATATTGGTTTTACTATGGTTTGATAGCTTTTTCTTTGAATGAATGAGGAAGTATCTAACAAAGACAGAAGTCTAATTTGACTTCACATAATTGTTAACAAACGCTTGCTCTAAAAAAACTAATATTAAATTCCATGTCAAATGCACATAATGGGTAATTATTGCAAACTGATATAGATGTGAATGAAAAAATGCAATATCACATAGTATAGCAAGTTCTGATGTTGTAATAAGCATGTGCAAAAATACTTGAACCTCCATTTGGTTGCCCGGTTACCTGCTCTTTTTCTACGAGCTTGGGGGACCCGAACAAACATAAAATTCAAGTATTCAAATTAAACAATCGGATTAATCGCATTTTGGGCCGAAGCAATGAACCTATTTGAAGTGGCTCATTTTGTAGCGGAGAAGAAAAACTTGTTTCAATCACTGACATAACCGAAAGCTCCCCTTCTTTCCAAGAAACGAGGGCGTCGAGCTATTTTTCCGCAGACCTCCCCTACATTTATGAGATGATATAATATGGCAAAAGCTATACCGAAACTGGTTCATGTAGAATTGTACGTATTGGTTCACGTAAAAGTGCACGTGGAATACTAAAGGGAGTTATTCATGTTATTAATTTATATTGATATAGAGACTCTTGTTCATGCTTCTCGTTGTTTACAAAATCTTATTGCATAAACTGTAACCTTGTAGGAACTTTGTCTACTGCCCAAACATTGATAAAACTGCATTTAATAGAACGATAGTCAATTGCACAGTGTTTCATCTCATATACAATATTTTTTTGTATACATTATTATGTGTATTAACATAGCATGGTGGTTATCCTGAAATTTGAGAAAACTCTATTTGGATCGATCTCGTGTTAGATATATGTTAGACTTTCTTCGGAGACCTTAAACTGTTTCCAGTAAGTACATACATGCATGAGATACTAGTAGAGAATGCAGCTCTTTCTCCTTGTGTTTTTTTTTCTTTGTTTACTACATTTAACTTTGTGAGAGGAAATAGATACTCTAGACAAACCAAATCAACAATGTCTAATGTTGGATATAATGATGTAATCTTTTGAAGAATATTTTTGGTTCAACTCTTACAGAAAAAAGTTTATAAGAATGTTCAAGTTTTAAATATGTTATTGGGATTGAACTGTGGGTAATATTTTTCTGCAACCTTTGCATTCAAACTTCTGTTCGGCTCTTTCAAGCCATCCGATGGCTGAAAATCGGTCTCAAGGAAAAATTGAGAATTTCTTCTTCTTGCCGGATGATGATTTGTCTGTTAAAACTAAATAATAAGCAGAAAAAATCCATTGATAATGAACAATATGAAACTTAAATTTTCTTGCACACTACATTGAGTAGATAGTCCAAGATATCAGTAAAAATCGACTTGACGGCATATTTAGTTTGGTATGTTCCTATGAATGATGAAATAAACTATGTGCAAATATTTTGAACTCTCCATTGGAATATATGAATGAATTGCAATCACAGTTGACACAGAATTCAGAGAAAAAAAAAAAGGTCAGATGATTTGAGCACTTTCTTGGCATTTTTACCAGGAAAAAGTTTATATAAACAGTTTTCTTCAATCAATTTCTGCATTCAAATAAAAATTCTAAAAGCAATAGAGATTCAAGATGAACGACCTTAAGAAAGGAGCCATATTTGTTCTGCTTCTCATCCTTGCTGCTCAGTCCATAGAAGCTAGGCTTCAGTCTTGCAATGCAAGTGGCAAAATACGAGGAAAAAACCCACCTCCAGGTGAATGTAATAAAGAAAACAACTCCGATTGCTGTAAAGTAGGGAAGCTCTACACCACTTACAAATGTTCTCCTCCCGTTTCCGGAAGCACCAAAGCAGTTCTCACTATCAACAGCTTTGAGAAGGGTGGAGATGGAGGCGGCCCTTCAGAATGTGACAATCAATACCACTCCGACGACACTCCTGTGGTGGCGTTGTCAACAGGATGGTACAGTGGAGGGAGCAGGTGTCTTAAAAACGTTGTCATAAGTGGTAATGGGAAGAGTGTGACAGCTATGGTGGTTGATGAGTGTGATTCGACGATGGGGTGTGACGAGGACCATGATTATCAGCCACCTTGTCCAAACAACATTGTCGATGCCTCGAAGGCTGTCTGGAAAGCGTTGGGTGTTCCTGAAGATAACTGGGGCGGTTTGGATATCACTTGGTCTGATGCTTAATTGCAGTTTGTTAATTACTTGTTTAATGATGTAAAGAATGTTCTTATCAAATCATGTTAATTATATAATATAATCAATTAATCATTATTCTGGTCTTATTATGGTTTGATAGCTTTCGCTTTGAATGAATGATGAAATATAGATGGAAGTATCTAACAAAGGCAGAAGTCTACTTATTTAACTACACACAATTGTCAAACATATATTTGCTCTGAAATACTCTATTAACAGCCCTAAGGTTGTGTATTAAATAAGTAGATTACTATAAGTTAACAATTATGTCTACTATGTGTTTCTGGATAGACCTCGGTTTTTAACCAAGGTTTAAAAAGGACCTTTTACCACACCAGTATCTAGCATCTACCTTCTTCTTCTGACGATTAACATCCGAGGTCTATCAGCGAAAATCTTCTAGTGAGAGGTGAGAAAACATAATTAGTCTCATCAAATTAAGTAGTAGTAGTCTGAATGCGAAACAATGGGAAAATAAAACCCATATCAAAGTAACAAAACGGACATCCGATATTTATTGCAAAATGACATAGCTGTGAAATTTTCAGTAATATCATGTGCCAAAGACCAAGCTCACTCAGATGTGTTCCATAGTTTTGCAAGTTCAGATGTTGTGATAAGTGTGTAAAAATGCATGAAAATGTGAAAGTATTTACATTGACATGTAGAATCTTGTTCAATTTCTGTTTATTTAGAAATCTCATTGGATATACTGTGACCTTGTAGAAACTTTGTCTACCGCCCAAACATTGATAAAATGACATTTAATGGATGATCGAGTGTTTAATTTCATATTCCAGTAATTCTAGTGCACATTATTATGTGCAGTAGCATATGTGGATAGTGGCGTGGTGCTTATCCTGGTCTTTAGATGAAACACTATTTGCGTCAATCTCGATTTAGAGAATACACACATGGATGGATATATACTAGTAGAGGATACAGCTCTTTCTCATTTATCATATTTAATTTTGTGGGAGGAAATATTGCTCTTCTGCAGCAAAGTGAAATGATACTCTAGAAAAATCAAATTAACAATGACTAATGTTGGACATAATGATGTAGTCTTATAAAGAATATTTTTGGCTTAGTTCAACTTGCAGAAGACAGTTTATAAGCATGTTCAAATTTTAAATGTATTATTGGGATTGAACTGTGGGTAATATTTGTGCAACCTTTGCATTCAAACTTCTGTTCGGCTCTTTCAAGCCAACCGACGCCTGAAAATCGGTCTCAAGGAGAAATCGGTTTTTTTTTTCTTCTTGCCGGATGATGATCTGTCTGTTAGCATAAAGAAATCCATTGAATACTTATGAATAATATGAAACTTAAATTTTCTTACATAGATAGTCCAAGATATCAGTAAAAACCGACTTCAACGGCACACGGCACATTTAGTCCAGGATGTTCCTATGACTGATGAAATGAGTTATGTGCAAATATATTGAACTGTACACTGGAATATACGAATGAACTGCAATCAAAATTGACACAGAATTTAGAAAAAAAGTCAAATGATTTGAGCACTTTCTTGGCGTTTTTACTAGGAAAAAGCTTATAAAAACAGTTCTCCTCAATCAATTTTCTGCATTCAAATACAAATTCTAAAAGCAATAGAGATTCAAGATGAAGAACCTTAGAAAAGGAACCATTCTTGTTCTGCTACTCATCCTTGCTGCTCAGTCCTTAGAAGCTAGGCTTCAGTCTTGCAACGCAAGCGGCAAAATACGAGGCAAAAACCCACCACCAGGCCAATGCAATCAAGAAAACAACTCCGATTGCTGCAAAGTAGGGAAACTCTACACCACTTACAAATGTTCTCCTCCCGTTTCTGGAAGCACAAAAGCAGTCCTCACCATTAACAGCTTTGAGAAGGGTGGAGATGGAGGCGGCCCTTCAGAATGTGACAATCAGTACCACTCTGATGACACACCAGTTGTGGCGTTGTCGACAGGATGGTACAGTGGAGGGAGCAGGTGTCTTAAAAACGTTGTCATAAGTGGTAATGGCCGAAGCGTGACAGCTATGGTGGTTGATGAGTGTGATTCGACGATGGGGTGTGATGAGGATCACGATTATCAGCCGCCTTGTCCTAACAACATCGTCGATGCCTCAAAAGCCGTCTGGAAAGCGTTGGGTGTTCCTGAAGATAACTGGGGTGGCTTGGATATCACTTGGTCTGATGCTTAATAGTATCTTTTAATTATCGGCTGCAGTTAAATGCTTGTTTAAATGATGTAATATTTGTGTGTACTTAGCAAATCATATTATGAATATATTGTTATAAATTCTGGTTTTCACTACCTATTTCATTACTCGTCTAGAACATCAAGATGTCTGGAATCCAAAAGAAAAAAGAAAAATCATTACTGTATATGTTGGATCTGGCCGGGCTGAAACTGCATCGCGTCTTCTGGGCCATTAGCGCATCAGCTCGGACCCCGTGGACTCCATGATACTTAGGACTTGACTTATTTTGCCACCTCCAGTTCTTGTTCATTTGTACAAAAGGCAAATTGTCTCCTCTATCTCAAAGCTACCAACTGGTAGCTTGAGGAAATCATTTTCTGACATGAATTTCCAATTAAAACTGACTATTAACTATCTTGCTTACGTGTGACATTGACATTATCTAAAATATGATTGGCTACAAGATTTCAACCTGGAAAAGGGAATCAAACAAAGTTTTTATCTATGAATCAGAAACAAAGATTATTTATAAACAAATTTCTTGACAGCCAAATATTCATTGAATGAATTTACAAGGATAATTCTTGTTTATGCCTGCAAACATAAAACTGACAAAACTGCCGTTAATTACTACATTTTGACAGATTTTTTTATATTTTTTTACTGTATCAAACACTATAAATAGGCTACACAAACTCAAACCAACCTAGCAATTTAGGCAAAGAAAATGAGGATTCAGGCTTATGTATTCTTGCTCTTTCTGCTTTTCGCGATTCTCATCACGACGACAAGCCTGAAAGTCGAAGCTAAACCCTGCAGAGCTAGCGGCAAGATCAAGGGCAAGAAACCACCAAAGGATCAATGCAACCGATCCAACGGCTCCCAATGCTGCGAAGAAGGCAAGTACTATGACACCTACAAATGCTCGCCCCCCGTTTCAGGTCACACCAAAGCTGTCCTAACCCTCAATGGCTTTGAGAAAGGCGCAGATGGTGGTGGGCCCTCCGAGTGCGACCGCCAGTACCACTCAGACGATACTCTTATTGTGGCACTGTCTACCGGGTGGTTCAACAACTTGAAGAGGTGCTTCAAGAATATCACTATTCATGGTAATGGGAAGCGTGTGAATGCAATGGTGGTGGACGAGTGTGCGTCTGCAGAGGGATGCGATAAAGTTCACGACTATCAGCCCCCGTGCAACAACAACATTGTTGATGCTTCGAGGGCTGTTTGGAAAGCATTAGGAGTGCCTGAAAAGGACAGGGGTGAAATGGAAATTTACTGGTCTGATGCTTGATCAAGAACCTTGTTCTGAATCAATATCTGTTTTTGCAGCAACTGACTGAATTTGGTAATATGTTCGACTGATATACATAAGAAATGAATATTTTTCTTCAATTTGGATTCTTAATAGCTTCAGTCTGTACTATACCTGTATCTATCCTATTACCCTATGATAAGTTAAATACATCACACGCAGGGATGGAGCAAGAGGATGGATGGGCAGCCGCAGTCGGCCAGTCGCCACCCCCAAATTTTCCGCGATTATGTGATATATATATACACATACAATGTAATTATAGTCATATAGGTAGTCTTTGTCCCCCTCAAATTGTAACAAATTTGATAGTTATCCCTGAAAAAACAAATTCCACTTTGCCTAATTGAAAATTCTGGATCCATCTCCAAACATAGAGACAAACATAACAAAATTTCTTGTACAGTTCTACTAAGAATAATATCATATCCAACCTGCACACTATCTACTTATGGATATAGACAGTATAGTCAACATATATGCTGTTCTTTCGCATCTACGTCGCATTCCAAGTCAGTTGCCACTAAAGGAGGCAAAATCGGCCCAGCTTGGCCGACATTTTTAAGCAGGCTGGACCGTAAAAGTTGTACACGCAGTATCATTGGACCCAATAGGCCAGACCCGATTGGTCAATGGTCTGATAAATCTTAGTGTTATTTAGAAATGGGCTGGGATGGACTCACCATTTTTAGCGCAACAGAAATTCGATGCGGCCAGACATACCGGGGTGCACGGCTGGAATTGCTAACTAGAGTGACCAATCGAACCAAAAGAGACGTTGCAATTGTACGAGTGACTGCCTTAGCAGAAACTGTGACGTAATGACACATAACAGCGACGAATTCATCAGAAATATAAGCGTAAACAACACGTGAAACTGTATTTATACAGCTTATCGAGTTTTTAGAATAAAAAAATCGACTTGCAACAGCATACACAACTCTGCATACATACTTCTATACACTTTGGTAATCTACACAAACATAGTCAAACTGTACGAAAATGATGACTTACAGCATACTATCAGTCCTTGCTGGGAGCCTCCGGAAGAAATTGAGTGGGGCCGGTGGTAACTTATGCCGAAACTTCGGATGCCTCATTATGTACAGTCCAGTCATCACAACCAACAATTGGAAAGGCACGGCATACAAAACAGCAGCAGCCACTATGCAAAAGACCATGAATATAACAGTTGCACGTGGATCTCGCCAGCTCAGCAAGGCCTGGACCCTCTCCCCTTGCGACGCTATGTCACCTACCACTGTCTGAATCCGACCAGCAACACTTCTCAACCGATCATACCTCATCCTAACAAGATCCGGACTCCTCGAGGTCGGGAATGTATCAAATTCCTCGTCAAGCTCATCAGGGTGTGCCACATCAGCACAGGAGAGGCGTGTGTTCATGTGAGGTGGATACATTGGCCGATATCGGTAGTTCCAGAGTCCGATCAAGAACATGTAAAGAAACAGCGTCGGAAGAATCAATTCGGGGAAAGAGGTAAGCATGATGAAGAGAACATGGACTAGACCGGTCGTGATAGGATTCCTCCACATGCAAACTTCATTATACCATTTTCCGACTGCGAAGACTCCATTAAAAACAGACATCAGTCGGAAGAAGTTCGCCTTGCTACGCCTCATGCTCCAGAGATGTGAATCAGCATCAGACATATACTCGACTACTTCTTTTCTGAGAGGGGGTTCTGCCCGGCTCAAACGGGCAGCCACTATACCGACAGCTTGGTGGCGTAACATGTCAAGCTGGATCATTGTCAACGGCATCTTATAGTGCATTTTGGGTAAGAGAGGCCTCGAGTATAAGGACATCATGTTCGTCATCGACAGACATGAGAACCGTATAGCCAAATGCAACTCTCCCATTTTCTTTACACCAGAGGGATGAAGAACTAACAATGGATAAGAATGAGTATAAACTCGGCCAGTCTCAAGAGTCGAGACTCGAATTCTAACTTTCCCAATCTTCATGTCTCTATGGCCGTTCGAACCCTTCTCGCCAATTTGACCATTATCAAAAACACCAACAGTAAGAACAGTGGCTGGATCAAAAACTTCCCAAGTATACTGCTCATTGTACTTAGGATTTAAGCTGTCCGTGATTGTTCTTGTCCTAACCCACTTCTGACCGTACTTTGCAACACAGAAAGTGTCCGAAGTGCCCCTGCCGTTTCTTGTCTTCATGGGCGTAAGAGCATCAGCATTCAAAATGCCTAGCTCCAGAGTGCCAATAGGAGGCTTCCAAAGCTGTTTAGCTGATGGTCGAAGATCGCTGCTATAATGTGTGGATTCATCAAGGACATGGTAGCCCCCATCCAGGCAAACACGAAGGTGGACCCTACTAGCAAACCTGTCCTTCTTAGGCTCCTCAATATCTGATGCACTTGGTTTTTGCAGGTTAAACCACCGAGAGTGAACAATTCGATCATCAGCACGTCTTTCAACTGTGGTCAAAGGTATAAACAGTCTCCCTAGAACCTCATCTTTGTTTGGGGCCACACGATCTTCTACTGTAAGTACCAAATGGTCTTCGAACGGTTCAGCAGCAACAAACATTAAATCCTCATTCCACGAAACATTCGTAGTTTGTGATTGCATCGGTTTCGTCTTCAAGATTTGGTTCCCAATCTGAGCTTTAACATGTACATTTGCGAAACGGTTCTTCTCGGACATGACCAAGTCTTGTGCCTCGATCACATTAACCCGTACATACCATAACCTTGGGGCATGGTACACTTTTGAGCGAATGTGTGTCGAAGGGCCTGCGCTGTCGACAGAACCAGCAGCATCAGAGTGCCAAGCATCAGAGAAAGCCTCATCAGCTTGTGTCCCCATCCAGACAGCTAGCATCAATTCACCGTCCTTCTTCTGACCCTTCTTGTTCTCAAGCCGATACCACTCTGGAGCCAACGGGCTATCCGGTGGGACCCGCGTGGGAATCTCACGGAGATCAAACCGGACAAGGCCAATGAAATCATCTTTCAACATATCCTTATCTTTCACAACGACTTCCAAAACAGATGACTGCATCCTGTCCTTTGAGAAGGTGAACACAGTGTTCCACTCTGGATTTTCACTCTTCTCAAAGTGTCGTGTCACTCCTTTATAGTTACCAAGTCTGACCTCAACGTAGGGGTCAAGACCCCCAGTAGCATCCTTGGAAGGAAGGTCATGAGCTCTCACAACCCTAACAAAGAGGAACTGCATTGGCTCAACAAGGTCATAAATAGACGGCCTGTCTGAACGTCTAACTCGTCCTCCAATAACCTGTCCCCCTCCAAGAAAGGGGCTCGTCTCTTTAAGAGAAAAATCAGCAAACTGTGAGGATGAAGACGGATACATGCTGCTGACACCTTGTGGTGGTCCAGACCTCATTTCATTAACTCCATACATCATTTGTTGGTCTGATGATGCCTTATGAGGCTGCTGCCTCTGGCCATTCGTGTTAGGAAGATGGAAAAATGTCCGTCTTGACCCTTTCTTCCCATCAGCCGATGACACTTCCACTTTCTCACCACGGCTAGAATGCAAACTTGAATATGAAGATGAAGAATCTGCCTCATGAAGAGGAACCGAAGGCCTAATAGACGGATCATCAGTTACGTATACTTTCAATCCAAGCTCCCCTCTTGCACGTGAGAACATGCTTCCTTTTTCCAACGGATAGTTAAAAACAACAGCATCGGTATAGGGAACAAACGACGTGCTAGTTAACTTCACCTTTCCAAGGGAAGATTTCGAACTGGTGGTTTTGTTGTTGTTGTAGACGTGCGCCTCGAGGGTAAGGTTGTGCAGGTTGTCAGGATTAGATACATTGAAATAGAACGTCTCGTTCCAGAAGGGATTGAGGTCCTTCTCTTTTACAGTGGTGCGAAATTTTTGGCCATCAAATTGAAGCTCCACATAAGCATTAGATGAGCCCTGACCGTCTTTTGGCATGAGGTTGTGGGCCCTCACAACTTCCACCGCTAGCTTGAGATTGCTCATGAATCTTTTAAGAAAAAAAAAAAATAAAAAATTGCTTAAGGAACTGGTAACAGAGGTCAACTAGAGGATTAAACGTTCATAAAAGATGCAAGTGTTGAAATGGAAGCTATCAAGCACAAAATATCAACAGAAATACAGACATACAAAAAGAAAAAAGAAACGAAAAGTTCTTGGTGAAATTCTGTTGCCAGAATATATATCATGCACTTTCAAATTTCAACAAGCAATAAGCATGCCTCATCTACTCCGATACTTAAAACTAGGGGCAGCAATCATTAACCCAACACGGAAACACAAACTTGATCCGACCCGAATTTAACTGAGACAAACCCGAACCTAAGCTGAATCCGAATCGACATGAGATTGCTAATTTGTCAACATATTTTTCGAAAAACTTTTGAACCACCAGATAAACAGAATTGCCACCGGCCAAATAGGATGTCGAAATCTTATATCAAAAGTCCCAAACTTTACTGAGATGGAGAGTCTCCTAATTGCTTAAATTTTTCATTAGCCACTATATTCTGCACCATACAAAATTTCCCACTTTTCCAAGGCTAGACACTAGTTTATATCATGATTAAATTAAAACAATAATAATAATAATAATACCAAACAAAAAAGTTTCAAGAAGCCCAGACGAACAAGATTCTTGAAATTCAAAAAATAAACCAAAAAGCTGAAGTACTTTTTACTCTACTACACACACAGGAGAACACATACAGCCACCTCCCAGACCAAAGATGGAGTCTTTACACCACAAAAACAGAACCCAACAAACATAATAATATTTCTAAAAAAAGTAAAAGAACCCATAAAAGATAAAAATACAGAAAGCTAAAAACAGGGGGAATGGGGCTACCTGTAATCTGTTTTTCCTAAAATCGAGCTTCAGATATACAGAAGAGAAGCGGTGAAGAAGATTTCACCAGAAAGAGAAAAGAAGAAGAAGAAGAAGAAGAAGAAGAAGGAACTATTAATTTGACGGATTTCTTAATTGGTGGGAAGTTTAATAATAATAATAATAATAGGCTGAAAATGGAAATAAATAGGAGTGAGTCAAAATGAAATAATGAAAGAGAAATAAAAAAAGAAGAGGAGGAAGATAGGTGGGAGGTAGCAATGGTGGAAAAGTCTTGGACGGACTTTGATGTCTGTTTTGGGAGTTACGTGTCTGTGTGTTTTTCATGCTTCGTTTTAAGTTTAAACAAAACGCGGGTGTACTGTATTGTAGGGATATATCAATTTTATTTTTATTTTATTAGTGTTTTACTATTTTAGATGCAGTGTGTTTTTCTTTTTTATTTTGTTTTGTTTTGCAGAAAACAAAGTTGTCATTAGTTGATGGAGAATTTGGGATTGTCATTTTATTGAGGCAGGTGGGTATATTCACCATACAGGCAATTGCAGATGAATTATGCTACTTTAGAGTTTTAAAATAATTATCGTTTTACAAAATTGTATGCAAATTAACCGTATAACACAAATCATATGATTCTAACTTAAAAAATACCATGATTTGTGAGTTCACTTTGGTATCATTGTGAGAGAAGAATACATATATATTTAAATATGAGGGGTCCACTAAATTGTACTCCCTCCTTCTCAGCTAACTTTGCATACTTTCCTTTTCGCTCTGTTCCACTTAACTTTGCACACCCTTAAAAAGGAAATCTCTCTCACAATCTCCACCCTCGAAATCTCCACCCTCAATCTCCACCTTTAAAAAAGTCAAAGATTCCTCAAAATCTGTTTTTTCTTAACATCCGTGTCAGGTCAACCGTGCAAAGTTAGCTGGGACGGAGGTAGTATAATTTTATTTTTATCTTACAGTGGTACTGGTACCACTGTGATATCATAGAATCACCCATGATTTGTTAGGTAACATCGATTAGATCTAGTGATACTTCAAGATAAGAATTCTATGACCGAGTCCAAGTATGTAAGTTCACCGAAGAACTGTCATCCTGATTGTTGGCGTGGGGCCCAAAATTGGGATTTTAATTATCCAGCTACATAAGCGTAATCAAACAGTATTTATAAATCCCTAATTAAATGAAAATAATATTTAGTGACAAGATTATAAAATATTTTCGTTTAATTAGGGGTTAAAAAATTCGCAAAACTACATAAATAGGCTGGTTAAAATTTCAATTTCAGTCTCTGCATCAGCAATGAGAACAAAAAATTTGTTCAGATACATTAAATTGAAAAAAATATAAATGTTGTGCATTGCTACATTATAATTAAAAGGTCATATTACACATGCTAAATGACTAGCAGTTTGTACTTTTTTTTTATGTAAATAACCCAAAATTCAAATAGCATTTTTATCTACATTTCCCTTTCCGAACAACTTATAAAACAATTGCTTAGAATAGGCTATATTAGCCGGGTTGGTTGTCAATAACAATAACTGGGTTGGTATAGGTAAATAGACTTTTGGGATGATTACAAGTATTTAGGTTGAATTATTAATCTGTTCGATTGGTTAGTTTATCAGAGTTGGTTTCGTCAGAATAGCTTATAAACTGTTTCGTTCATATGTTAACATGTGGGTTAAGTTACAGATTTTACAAAATCACCCTCTGGTTGACCAAAAGAAAGAAGCCTTTTAGGAAGTTAGACAAATATGTCTCCTATTCATATAAACTCAATATTTGGGTTTAATTCCAGGTTCATACTATCCACCTCTCTCATGCGTTGCAATTTACCGGGTTTTGCTATTATAGAGGACGGACTTATAATAAAATCGGATTGTCGCATGCACAATCAAACATATTAATGGGTGAGTTAAGATCGAATTAGAACTTGTAATATGATCTTAACCCACCAACCAAATAGCCTCTTGAGAGAGTAGCATCGGGTTTTCAATATATTAATAATATTGGACTTATTTTTAATTTGCTAAAAAAGAAAGAAAAAAGGGCTGCTCTATGGATAGATGCATGATATGATATTTGGTGTCGTATTCGAACCAGACCAAACATAAAAAGCGGTTACCGTATTGCATTAAATTATAATTTAGCGTGTTAGGCTTATTTCTCTCACACTCACACGCTTTTGTTGTTAGGCTATAAAGTGAGGGAAATAGGGCCAACATTACTTGTGAATTTCCTATAAATTTCGATAGACTTTAAAAGTTAAGTATTTATCATTGAATTATAAAATTCAGTTTCAGTGAGATAATAATAACGTTGACTTACAGTGAGATAGTACTTGAATGGAATTTTGGTTGCAAATAAGTTGAAAACATATAAATTAGTATCACCAGGGGGTGCAGATTTTGGTCGATATAATCGATCGAACCGAATCGATAATTAAATTTCGGTTCGGTTATATCGATTTCGGATTTAAGTTTTAAAAATTATCGATTATCGATTTCGGTTCGGTTTTCAGGTTTAAGTTTTAAAAATTATCGGTTATTGGTTTCGGTTCGATTTTTCATTTGAGAAATTCGATATGTAACCGAACCGATAACTAAAAAAATGTTATAAATTTTATTTTATTTTTTAAATGATACCCTTAAACTACCCCAAATTAACCCCCAAATAAAATAAAATAAAATTAGCCCCCAAATTCAAAAAAAATATCGATTATCGATTTTAACCGAAACCGAACCGATATTTTCGGTTCGATTTGAGGTCGGTTTTATTTCTATTCGATCGATTATCGATTGCCAATTTTAACAAGTTATCGATTATCGGTTATGCCTTATCGATTCGGTTCAGTTCAATTCGGTTCTGGATCAATGCATACCCCTTAAGTATCATACTATAATTTTAGTTGAAGTGAAACAAAACATGATTTATTACGTTCTTAATATATTAGTTGAAAATTTAATCATGTTACATAAGCAGGTACTTACAAGATGATCATCGTGTACATGTTTTCATGGGACAAACACATATAATGGCAACCAAAAATATATATGTTCATTTTCCTTCAATTGCAAGTAACAATGTCCAGAGGATGTAAAAGAGACTCAAGTTACATTGGTTCATCTATCAACATCACTCACCTTTACCACACATTCACACACACGAAAAAAGAGATAAAGACATACAATAACCACATCCTGTCCAATTTTTAGTCCATATTTCAGAAAGAAAAAAGAAATTAAGAAAAAAGGAAAAAAAAAAAAGTCTATATCTCAGAAACTCCAGGGAAAAAACTAGACTATATAAAAAAAGTGCAACAAATAAAGAAAAGAAAATGTCATTATTAGACAACACTTACCCCACTTTAGCACTTTAATTGAGCTAGAAATTTCACAGAAGAATTGAAAATGATGATACATACAATAAAATCACACCATTGATGTCATTTGATTTGACTACCCACTATTTCTGCAAGTTGCTAACAAATTTCTCAATGGGTCCCATAAAGAGCATCATAAAACAACAAGTATAACCAAAGACAACGAATTTCTACTTCTTCAACTTAATGATGTTTGCTTTGCTCTAAATGGATAATGTAGGCAAATTAACCTAACGAAACCGTGTACCAAGGGATAGAATTATGATTATGGTTGTTAACTTTCGGCACCATGTACGATCTTTGTCCAAACATGAGTGATGATCACAGTTAAAGATGCTAAGAAAAGTAATGTAGAAGATGAGAATTGATTTTCCCGGTTTATACAGGTAAATACTGGAATACTTCTGGAGTCTTAGTTCCTTACATTATCTACTAGATTTACTCTTGTTAGCCCTAAAACCGGCTGATAAGGCATCATTAACATTCTTACTGCTAAAACTAACTGATTAGTAATGCATTATCTAGTACAAATAATTAAGATGAAATTTATGAACAGTCAGATATTTCACTCACTGCACCAGTGTTCCAACAAAGCGTTCCACATCTTCAGGCATAAACCAGTCTTCTTTCATCTAAAATGCATCGCACAAAGCGCAGAGAGAGAGCAAAAAGTTTACCGTACATGAGATCATGAAACTAGCTATTCTTTAAGAAAATATAAAAAGATGAAGACATAAGAAAACTTACAAAGTGCGGGTAGCCGACGGGAAAGCTAAAATTATCAGGTGCGTTCTCTAGAAATTGATTTATGTAATAGAGAACAAAAAATCCACATTCCTCGCCCTTTTTCTGCTGTGGCACCTGGAAATCATTCATCTAACCAAGTAAGTCGTCAGATTGAATCATGACAATAGTTTGGTAAATCAGTAGTGTAACCTCAGGAATTAAAAGGGGGATTTCTCTGATTAGCTTCTTATCCTCTGGCCGTTCTTCTGTTTCAAATATGTCAAAGACAAATCTGTAAAGAAAATAATGATGAAAGGTCTAAGTGCCTATCCCCAAATAATAATAGTGATAATATCATAAAAATTCTGAACTTTAAACCCAATAAGATGACTGCTCATCTCAGACATACCTTCTAATTCCAGGTTTAAGCTGCTCGGTATTGGCCTTCCTCAGTGAATCTAACAACAACATGCAGCGACCTTCCGTTTTTGACTGTGGATCTTCACTAAAGTTGCAGAAGATTAAAAGAAACCAGTGACTCCTACCAAAATGGAAGCTTATTATTCAATAATCACCAGAAGAAAGGTGGATATATATAATCAAATTAACCTCTTGATGATTGATTCACAACAAAAGCACCACATACCAATAAACAATTGGAACAAAAACATATTTCTTTGAGAATATGTCCTTTTTCTTGATCCAACGCAACACTTTCTCTTTAGAAGGGCCTTTCATGTACAAGGAAAACCACAGAGAGTCAAGATAAGTGCACGCACTCCTTTTCTCTTCCGTAAATCTCCTCCATATGTTCCTACAAATCCGAATCAAATGTTTAAGACGATAATATGTCAGAAGATAAAAATCAGTTCCATAAATGTGAGTGATCTTACTCCATGTAGATTTCAAACGTCTTGGAGTCCAACTTTCCCATCTTTTGACCATCACTGGAGCTACGACACAACCTCCTCGACTGTCTCCTACCATAACCGGGAGGAGGTGCGAATTTAACTTCAGAATCACTTATATCATCTTTTTTATTGCCTCTCATATTCCTATGTTTGAGGGAAGCTAGAATGATGTCGCAGTCACTACTGCTTTCGTTCACAATGCTTCCTTCACGGTTTCCTGCAAGCGAAAGAAATTAAAACCCCTCAAATATTCAGCACAAGCAGCAAAGAAACGATGTAGTCACACACACAGAGACACATGATTGTGTAACATACCAGCATCATGCACTGCTGTTTTGTTTTCTATCCGGTGTCTCTGTTTTGACCTTTCGCGACGAGGATAACCGGTTCTGATAACGGAATCCATATCATAGCAACTTTTCGGTTTAGCTTCCTGGATGGACTTGAAAATAGGATGTACATATAAAAACTCCTTCACTACCTCAAAACCCCCAAGCTGTGCTGCTTAGAATAGTCCAATTTTCACCATCACAATCTGAAATAATGCTACAAAACACACACACACAATCTACAAAAACAATAGGGAATATAATAGTATCATAGAGATGATAGTACTATACTGAAATTTGAAATAAAAAACATGTCATGAATGTCAGCAAACATGAAATAATAATATAATCTGAAAAAACAAAACTAGAATGCACATGTATAGAATGTCAGAACATGAAATAATTATTCAATCTATATAATAAAGAATACCAGAATCAACATTTATAGGAAAGTGAGCAAACGTGGAGACATTGACATAATCTAAACAAACTAACATGTAACAATAACATAATATCAGAACAGTACATTAGAGAAACTCAACAGCAAACAGCTTGACGGACTCCATTGAAACTAAAACAGAAGCATAATCATGAAAAGAGCATAAACTCGATGCTCGCCTGAAGTGTCAGTAACGACGTCGTTGGGGTGATCTGCAGCGAGTTCTAACAGCTTCCGCGTCGTCATTCCACTTAAGCAGGAGCAGTATTTGCTGTAGAGATATATTCAAAGGGAAAATTGTTCAGCCGCGTATAGTACAAATTGGATAGAACCGTATCAAGAATACAAGAAAGCCCTAATCACTCTCAGTTTAGGTTATAGCTTTCGTATTTTTTTTTTTTTTTCAAGGAAAAGGATTTAGGTTGTAGTTTTAACAATTGAAGATTTGAAGGTGAAAAGAAAAATGAATCACAAAAACAATGAAAGCATATTGATGAGGCTTGAAATCTTTTTTGCACTCTCAAGCTCGGAAAATGTAGCGCTAATTCGCACCTGCAAAACCACCGGAGGAATCTGATCGAAGATTCACTGATGCTCAAGTTAGAATTTTGGTAGATAAACCCTTCAAGAAATAATGTTGAATAGGGATGTCAATTTTACCCGCGCGGATAAATGGGTAATAGGTTCGGGTATCGCCCGGACCCGATATTTTTGCCATCGATTAGGATACGGGTTGCCATATTACCTTACCCGCCTATACGTTTACATACTTATGTAGTATTATTTTACTTGTTATATATTATATAATCATCACTATATTTAATATATTATGTTTATAATATATGATTTAATATATAAAATAATATACTACCTCCGTCCCACTTTAACTTTCCTACTTTTCTTTTTGGTTTGTCCCAACTTAACTTTTCAGCCCATAAATGACAAACTTCTCTCACAATCTCCACCCTCAATCTCCACCTTTAAAAAAATCAAAGATTCCACAAAATCTGTTTTTTCTTAACCTCCGTGCCTGGTCAAAGTAGGAAACTTAAGCCGGGACGGAGGGAGTATAATGTAACATTTACATATTATATATGTTATATTTGTTTTATTGTATCACATTATATATGATATATATACAAATTACATATTATTTATAATATTTTTATATAGCAATTGGGTAACCCGATTACCCACAGATAACCCAACGGGTATTATCCGTACTCGTACCCGAATCAAATAGGATAGGGTATGGAGGAAGCATACCCATACCCTACCCGACCCATTTACATCCCTAATGTTGAAGAGGAAGTAAAACTTTTGCTAAAGGTTTTTTCCTGGGCTTTTGATCAATTATTTTTTACAATATTGTTGTAAAAAAATATAAAAGAAGACAGAAAAGAAAGGTGGATAGAGTTATTTATTTACCAAATATTTTATAGAATGTTAAATACAAGAGTATCACTAATACATTACTATAAATAAATACTGATATACACGAAATGTATGTATGCATTCAAGTTGATTTATCATAGTATTTTGATTGCATTTGCATACATGTTCGTTGAAAAATCGGAGGAATTGGTTAGTAGATTTGATCCGACCAGACGGGTTCTCCCAAACCGAGCGGATCATATTTGGCAAGAAAAATTTTCAGAGTCCATAAGACTCGATCTGACCAGACGGGTTAATGCGATCCGGTCGTATCCGTTGGCGAATTACAAAGAAGAGGTTCAGACTGGGCAATCCACCAAATAACTTCCTGCAATCCCACCAGCCTGGTTAGGTCTGTTTACGCGTCTTCACACGTTTTGGACTGTTTTTGGGCCCGTTTCGACCTCAATTCTTCCCAGCATATAAATAGGGGCTCTCCAACTCCGAAAATCATCATCACTTATCATATTAATCATCTTGGAGGCTTGAACCGAATAGCAAGAAGCGCGTAGTAAAGAAGATCAAGATCGAGATCGAAGACTCCGGTTTAGTCGTTTTATTTGTTTGCAATTTATTCTTATGTTTGTCTTTAAACATATGTTAGATTTTGTTATGGATATGAACAACTAAACATTTTTTTGTGTTCTAGGGTCAGAAAGTAGGTTTAGGTTTGATTATGTTTTAATAACGTTTTTATTCTAAACTGCGTTCAATGTTCTTATCGTATGTGTTGGTTTTATTTATGAGTTCGCAAATAGATTACTTGTTTGACTCTACTTGCTTAACAATTCGATGTCCGAGAGTGGAGGGTTGTTAATAGGCGTACAACATATAGAATATGTATCAATAGTCGTCCGAGAGGATTGAGATATTCTTCACGCACAAGTTTTAAAACCGACGTAAGTGTCGTGGCCACGACTTGTCCGTCATTCAGCAAAGATCTTTAACGAACAATTTTATTGTGGCCACGGAGAGTTCACAAGGCTTTTCAGCCCTTTCTAGCACAATTTTGCCGCGGCCGTGCAAGTATGTCGCACCCGTGACTGGCTTCTTCATACTTGGCTCGATTTTTCTTCGTTTTGGACTTTTCGAGAGTCGTTTCTTCGTTCATCCTTAGCCGAATGCAACTATTTGGCCTTAAATCACCTGAATATCTCTAAAACAAGTCCACCAATGTCAAACAACCCAGTAATACAAATATAAGTCAATCACAGTCAATTATGCATGCATATTTCATTAAATAGACACTTAAATCGACCTAATATGCATGCATAAACGCGTTTACCAAAATCCCTCAAACTTAAACATTTGTTCGTCCTGAACAAATCAAAGCAAAGCAAAACAACATGACACATGTTAAGAGCGATTTAGGCGGCAATTCTAGCTTCAGACCGATTTTCACAAAAGTAAGGCAACACGATAAGATGAGCATATACGACATAGCAAAATCAGCTTCTCTCAAGGCTCGAGACTTTCAAACAATTGATCCTCACCAGGTAAGTGTATCACTCATTTCTTAAGTGTATAAAATAGGCTATATTTTCACTCACATTGATTATATGCAACGACTACTATGCTTGTCAATCATCTAAATTAGACCTCGTACTCGATATGTGTGGGCAAAGAATAAAAAATATCTTTATTTTCGGTTCTAATGTAGGCCGGGTAAGGTGGAATAAATTTGGGTAAAAGTGACTGATAATTGGACTAACCAAGTTATTCATAACTCAACTACCACTCAATACAATCTCTCCATCCTTACTCTCCAATTTTCAGTAAATCATCCCGCAAAATAATCTCTTAACTCCACAAAAGTATTTACAACCTAAATGTTTTTCATGCTCTTACTTGGGTACCCGTAACACACCTTTGGGACTACCCGATTTTTCGAAACAACTTAATCAAATAAGCATGTTCTATCTCTAGCCTCTCCTCAACAAGAATAAACACATGCGTACATTCGATTCTAATTTTTTTTTTTTTTTTTTTATATAGCATAATAACTATGAACACAACATAAATTCTAGGAGAAGCTAGTCTTTCTCAATTTCGTCACCTATCAACTCGTATTCCTTCACCCTTCACTATTCCCATCGACTAACCCACTTTATTCCCAAAATGTTACTCGAACTACTTTCCAATCCTCCCCCATCTTATTCAATTATCCAAATAAGGCCAATTGCTAAATTGACGGGTATTTGGCTTGTAATGTAGGGCTATTAAATGAAAGCTAAAAGTTCAAGTAGGTTAACTGAGGGCAATTTTGAATTTTTTGGTCAAAAAGGATAACACTGTTAAAGCTAAAAAATAGGCTAGAAATCAAGAATGTCCAAGATCATCTTCAAAGCCACAACATGAACTAACACATTCATAAAAAAGATTCAAGGCAAGTTTTAGAATCAATTACATATAAATAATGAAATTCACATCGAACGAATTATGCAAATTACTCCAAAGTTGGGAGAACACAAATAGGCTAAAAAATCTTACAGGGTAATATATGATCAAAAGTTTTAAGTCCAAGCTCAATTTCATCTCAATCACTTATCATGTGCCATATTTCACCATTTTAACAGAAATCATCATCATTAACTCATCTCCATCTTATCATTCCCTCTCTTTTTTCTTTTTTTTTTCCTAATAATCCTCAACAATTTCTGTTTCTCTTTTTACGACTCAATCATAGACTCAACAAAATAAAGGACAATGCATAAAAACTTTAAATACTTAACTAAATGCAAAATACAAAACAAACTACTCAAATGAACTAAACATGACTCGAAAACAAATCATGGGCTCACGGGCCGTTCACACAACTAAGCAAACAAGAACAATCAAACAAAACAACTAGCGGCTAGCGTAAAACATAAATATAAGAAAATAAAGCTCAAAAGCGGTCAAGTCATCCTACTTACACCCCCTCCCCCAAACTTGGTTGAAAATCAATGTTTGTGGGAAAAAAATGCTACGTCTTGGTGCTTACTTACAGTGCTACTATTGAGGTGGTGGTGGAGACGGGTGATCCCCATGGCCCCAATAAAACTGCATTTGCTGCCATCTCTACTCTTGCTGTTGTTGATTATTCATTATGCTGCCTTTGCCAGGCTCTAAATTGGTCATGTTAGTCTCTACGTACTAATCAAAACTGATAAGAAAACACATAAACATGAAATAAAAAAGAAAAAGTAAAAAATTGAATGGAAAATATGATAAATGTCAGGTTGCCTCTCGACAAGCGCCTTTGTTTTATGTCGTTGGCTCGACCGATTCTATGCTCAATTGGGTGAAGGGTCCTCGACTTTCTCATGTTCCTCGGAAGATCGTTGAATGTCTTCGAAGTAAGGTTTGAGCAGATACTCATTCACCTTAAATGTTTTCCCTGTCTTTTCGCTCTTAATTTTCATTGTGCCATGAGAACACATTAATCACAACAAACGGACCTTTCCAACGAGAATGCAACTTACCTGGAAATAACTTGAATCGGGAGCGGTGGAGCTGCACTTTTTCACCAAGCACAAATTTTTTCCGTATTATTCGAGCATCATGGACAACTTTCATCTTTTCCTTGTAACTTAATGCATTCTCAGGGAATTTCATTGTATCATAAATGTTAAATTTTACAGTTCATCCATCGAAATCCATTGTGAGAGTACTCTCACGAACATCTATCTTTGTTTGAGAGGTGTTCAAGAATGGTCTCCCTAACAAAACAAGTATGGAATTTGATGAGTCACCATGCATATCAAGCACAAAAAAGTCTGCGGGAAACACCAGTTCTTCTGCCTCAACTAGAACATCTTCTATGACCCCATCAAGGTATGAGTTACTCCGGTCAGCTGACTGTATAACTACCCTTGTTTCTTTTAATGGCCCTAAATTTAAGGAATGAAAAATGGAACGAGACATGGCATTTATGGATGCACCTAAGTCTAACATAGCCCGCTCCATGTTTCGATTACCTATCTTACAAGGAATGACAAACATACCTGGGTCCTTGCATTTTGGAAGGATCTTCTTTTGGAAGATAACTGAGACATTTTCCCCCATGATCACTTTATCCTCCCGCTTCAACTTGCGCTTGTTGGTGCATAGTTCTTTAAGGAACTTGGCGTATCTTGGGATTTGCTTGATTGCGTTGATTAGTGAAATGTTAATCTCTATCTTTGGAAATACCTCCAAGATCTCATTATTGTACTTCACCGTCTTTGTCATTCGACTTGGGAAGGGTATTGGATGATTCAGAACAGAGGCTGAAACCAGATGTTTGGTTGAAACAGGGGCCGCAGCCGCGGAGAGTTCACAGCGGATTTTGGGCTTTCTAGACCACTTTGGTCACGACCGCGAAGGTTGGTACTGGCTGCGTCCTGTTCTCCGAATATCTCTTCCGTTTTCTCTTCTGTTTCATCTTCCAAAAGTTGCCCGGGCTTCTTAGGCTCTCCAAGCTGAGCTCTACTCCTCAATGTAATGGCACTTATGTTCCTCGGATTAATTTTCGATTGAGCTGGTAATTTTTCATTGTTTATGTTCTACAGTCGGTTCATGGCAGTGGCTAACTGGCTTACTTGAGTTTCGAGATTCTTGATGCTCGACCGTGTATCCTTCTGAAATTGGGCAGTGTTGGTTGCCAAGGTTTTGACAATATATTCCAAGGATGGACTGGGTGCTTGCTCGGTCGGTTGCTTTGTGTAGTACATACCTCTTTGTGGTGGAGGTCTATTTTGCTCTTCTGACCGTGTCTGCTGATTTTCATATCTAAAGTTGTGATGATCTCTCAATCCTGAATTGTATGATTGGGAGTAGGGATCATACCTTCTTCCTTGAGAGTTTACCGTGCCAACTGCGTTAGCATATGCTTCAATCTCATTACCCAAAACCTCACAATTATCTGTCGTGTGATCCGTGGTATCACAAATACGACATGACCTGACGGACTGATTACCTCCTATAGCAACCTTTGTAACCAAAGTAGTTGTTTTCAAGCTTCTCTTCAAGAGATGAATCACTCACCTCTCTCGCTGTTCGTCTTGATGAATCCTGACACCTGAATTGCTGCGAGTTCGCAGCCATCTTCGATATGAGTGTCTTAGCTACAGTTGGGGTCTTGTCCACTAATGCACCCCAACTAGCGGAATCAATCATATTTCAATCTGATAGAGATAATCCTTCATAAAAGTATTGGATCAGCAGTTGATCAGTTATCTGGTGCTTCGATCAACTAACCATGAGTTTCTTGAACCATTTCCATTACTCATACAAAGTCTCGTCATGCAGTTGTCTAGCCCCACTTATCTCTTTCCGTATGTTCGTTGCTCTAGACGTTGGAAAGTACTTCTCCAGAAATTGAGTCTCCATTTCCTTCCATGTAGTGATAGATCATGGAGGGAGATAACAGAGCCAATTTTTGGCCAAATCCTTCAAGGAGAAGGGGAAGGCCCGCAGTTTGATTTGCTCTTTAGTGACTCTTGTGGGTCTCATGCTCGAACATACAATGTGAAATCCATTCAAATGCTTATGAGGGTCTTCACCTGAGAGCCTGTGGAATGAAGGCAAGAGATGGATCAGCCCGGATCTAAGCTCGAAAGTAGTGTCCTCTCCCAGTTTGGAAAAGGTGATGTGTAACGCCAGTGTTGGCCAGTTTCTTCGTGGTTCTTTCAGCTGCCATGTCTTCTGGTTCGTTTTCTGATTCAGAGAGATTTTCAGTAGCAAAAGGTAAAGCTTCAAAAATCTCTCGAGTGTCCCTTGCTTTCTTTCTCAAAATTCGATCCCTTCGGGTTATCTCGGGATCAAACAGCAAATCTTTGTTTTCACATGAACGCGTGATCATTCACAGTTGTATCAAGATGAGAGAAAATAGCAAGTGAGTTCCAAATAATATAACGTAAATACGTAACTATAATAGTAGTAAATATGATTAAAACTGCAAACACAATTAATCTTGCACTGCTCTCTGGAAACGGCGCCAAAATTTGACCGCACTGTCGAGGTGCTGTAAAATTAATAATCCTAGTTTTCCTCTTCTAACTTGTAGAAGTGGTAAGTCAGTGTCGAATCCACAGAGAGCAGGAAGATTGACTGTGTTCTATGTAATAACTTATTAATAATAGTAAATATATATATATATATATATAAGGGAGTTTTGATTTTATTTAATTAACTAATTAAACTGAACGCAAGAAATAACAAGTAACAACCAAAAAGTAATTTAACACTCAAATATTATAAAAATCTCAGCCCTTAACCTAGTCTCCCCCTAGTTCGAATTACCGTTGTAATTAATGCAATTGCTCTCCAGTTTAGTTCAGAAACTCGTATCCAAGATTAACAACAAGCTCCGCTAATCTTGTTATCCCTTAAGTTTAACTAACTAAACAAGCTCTTTGATTAGTCTATTCGATTGAGTGATCTTAGAATAAGCTCTCTAGACCTTATTAACCGAACACATAAAGTACTAAGATAATGGGATAAACATGGTGTTGGACTCACAATTTCGGTACAAGTGACCGCGAATTATGCTATCCTAGTGATTAATTCACTATTTGCTACTAGTGGGCATAAATTGGTAACGATTACGTATTACGACAATGACCTAGCGATAATTATGTGATTAATGGTACACGTGGTAGTGCACAAAGTTTTAGGTCAATTTAAGTGTCTTTTTACGGACTTTTGTGTGCATATTCACGTGTGTTTTGTGCGTTTATTTCTCATTGGGCAATTTGACGTGTTTGGTTCATTTCCATGTCAGGTGAATTAAGGCCGAAAAACAGGTTTGAAGATCTCAAGTTGACAATTCGAGCTCAAAAGGAAAAGAAAACAAGGAAAAACAGGGGACCTTGCCCGCGTTGCTAATGCCACGCCCGTGGCTTATGCCACGGCCGAGGCTAACTAGCCCGCGGCTGTGGTAATTTGTCCAGAATATGGCCAAAATTCAGCCTTCAGCGCCTCGGCCGAGGTGAAATCAAGGCCACGGCCGTGGTAAATCGTCCAGAAGATGGCCAAAATTCAACCTTCAGTGCCTCGGCCGAGGCAAAATTCAGGCACGGCCGTGGCGAAGGATCCAGAAAATGGGTGAAATCCAGCCCAACCAGACCTCGGCCGTGGCCCCAAATTGGGTCCAAACCCTTATTTTCACCACGCCCGCGGCCAATTGTGCGCCACGGCCGCGGCGCGACTCCCTGTTTTAATCCTGAAACACGTTTTTGCCCATTTTTCAGCCCAACACTTTCTCCTCTATATATATGGTCATTTTCGATTTTTGACCTAACCTTGAACCCATCCCCCACACATATTCAGCCACTATTTCCCATTGGAAGCAAAGGATTGGAAGGGGATTGAAGATCAAGATCAATCAATCCTATCTTTTGGTTCCTTCTATCTTATTTTCATGTTTTCTTTGATTTTCTCTTGCTTTATCTTTGTAATAGTTGTAATGGGTGGCTAGCACCCTAAAATTCACTCTTGATCATTAGTTGAACCTTGAGTTTAAGATATTTATGTGATTATTGCGGTTAATATTACCGATTGAATTATGCTTTGTGAATGTTCTATGTTATTTGGGATTGTTGACTCACACTTATGAATTGAATTGTGGTTTGATCACCCATTTGGATATTTGTTTGTGTGTTGCTAGAATTGGAAATTACTATCCGTAATTGTAGGATTTCCAATTCCCGTGTAGCAAACAATAGATTTATTTTATTGGGAATAACATAGAAATCGACCACTAGAACCGAACTTCCGTTGTCTTAAATCTTAATGCACTTGACTATTAATTTTTAAAGAGCTTGTTTTAGGATTTGATAAGTTGAGTAGGATTAATTGAAGAGCTTATTTTGATTAATCATACTTAAGAGACAACAAGATTGGTAGAGCTTGTTATCAATCTTGGAGTAGGAGTTCTAAGGCTAACTAATTGGGTATTAACAATAGTTGCATAAATCGTCCAAGACCAAGGTGAAACATGATCAAGGGTGAACCGTTTTATTATTTGGAAACCAAAAATCGAAAAAATATTCTATTTGTCTTTGTTTATTTGAATTGTTAAATTGCTAAGTATTTTTAGAGTAATTGTTATTTAGTTTGCTGTGTTAGTTGTTATTTCATTAAATTCCCCCCCCCCCCAACTTCTTTATTGTTTTTCTAGCTTATTTACATTATATTTCTTGATCATAAATGTTTAATACATTAAAGCAAAATTGTTCGACCGTTCCTCGTGGGATCGACTCCTACTTACCACTCTACTAGTTAGAGTAGTAGGATAAGGATAAGTGTATTTTTATATACAATTAATTTGGTACGGCCCAACGATTCGTACCAAATTTTGAGCCTTTAACTACTTAACTACTTAGGTAATCAATCTAAATAACAATTCATATAAGAATTTAATGGAAAACGAATAGCATAAAACATTTCAAAACATAAACCTTCAAACAATTACTTTAAGGATTAAAAAAGATTCAGACTAGGGTTCAACATAGAATAAAGACTGAAATAAACGACTAGCCGCTCATGGCTATAACAAAGATATAATTGCATCTAAAGATATTAAACTAAAAATAAATTGTAAAGATAAAAAAAAAATGGACGAATCTTGATTTGTTTGTCTTCTCTAATAATCCTCCAACGTCCAAGTTCGAAGTCTCCCAATCTAATTTTCGGACCTAGAAACTCCTATTTATAGTCGGGATCAAGTTGGAGTTGAATTGGGCTTCAAATCAGGTATTCTTCATGACCAAGTTTTAAAACCGACTTAAATGTCGGTCGCGCATGCAAGTCGCGGCCGCGGCCGTCGTTCAGCAAACATCTTTAAACGAACAGTTTTATAGTGGCCGCACAGGTAGGTCGCGGTCGCGACTAACTTTTTCATACTTGGCTCGATTTTCCTTCATTTTAGACTTTTCGAGACTCATTTTTTCGTCCATCCTTAGCCGAATGCAACTATTTGACCTTAAATAACTTGAATATCTCTAAAACCAGTCCACAAATGTTAAACAACCCAATAATATGAATATAGGCCAATCACAATCAATTATGCATGCAAATGTCATTAAATGAACACTTAAATCGATCTAATATACATGCATAAATATGTAACCATAGGGGTACTAAATTAACATAGGTAAACTGTCCTAGGGGTTAGAAAAAAATGTTTTCAAATACCTAAATTACCCCTTGTCAGTTATGTTTGATGAAGGCACACTTATTCTATTTTTCCTTCAACACTCCCCCTTGTGCCAAGTCAAGAGGGGATCTGGTGCATAACTTATTGGCTCCTTAGTGTCAAGTAACAAAAATCAAGTGAAAAAAAATAAACATTCGTCGAAGGAAAAAAGAGTGCAACGCTCCTATATTGGGACTCCCCCTGTAGTCTACACTTCTCTCCTAATACGTGCATCTATCAAGAGGCTTTGTAAATTTCTACATCCTTGATTTTATGGAAATCATGAGGATATTCAGTGGTTGCTGATTATAGAAAAACGTTGGTGGTACATGCTTCGTCTCACACCTTTATTGTATGCTACTTCCATTTATTTGTCGCAAACTACATTGTCGTAATGAATATCAATTTATCTTTAGTGGTAAGACTCAAGTCACAAGTACTTTGATCATAGGTAATCACGAACATCTTCATGTAGGACAATTATCTCTATGTGATTCGATGAGGCAGCTAGAGTAGTTGTCTTGGTTGATCTTTAATATTTTTTCGTGTTCCTTGTGGTACATAATCAGTTTAATAATGACATACACGTTTCAATCAACACCAATAGAACCAGCTAAAATGGTATTTGACGTCTCAGATAAGGGGTAACTTCAACATTTTCTTAAGGAATTACAATTTCATTTGTAGTTCTTCTTGTCTCTATATATGGGAACATTTGACATTTTCCTTTAGAAGTTACAATTTTATTTGTAATGTCTTATGTCTCTAATGTAGTTATCGATCGCCTAATCTAGTCTAGTAAACGTTATTATAAGTCTGTTATTATGAGACCTAAATTACGGGAAATCAAAGGACCGAATCACCTTAAGATTGCTACAAGTTGGATCGCTTCTGTGATCAGACAGTTTCACAATCTACAGACCGCCTAAACACCATCAAAGATCGTCATCGAAGATCGCAACCTCAAAGAAACCTCGACCGCCGACCATGTTTTAGGGTGCCGCCGATCACGTTCTAGGGCGATCACCGATCACGTTCCAGGGCGACCACCGATCACTTGATGATTGCTTCACGAGTCAGACACATGGGAAACTCGAGACGCCACCTCAGCTGAGTCAAGCCAGGTGGCAGACCCGTGGCAGTTGATATGCCACAGGGCATCCACATGTCAAGCATGCAGAAGCAGCTTGAAACCTCTATAAATACCCCCTACGTCTATTTGTAGAAGATATATGAAAACCTGAGAGAAAAAAATAGTAAGAAGCTAGACTAGATAAAGAAAAGAAGTATTATACACAAGTGAAACAACAACCGTAAACATATCTTGGTAGACAGTAATACAGAGCGATCGCACTTGCCAGTCATATTTCTAGATTGTTATTCACCATATTTGAATTATCGTACACCGGACCTACAGTTAGACGTCGATTGCACCTATATTATACTTGGTTGTGGGTTAATGGTTGCACTAAACACAGTCATTTCTCCAAATTTTTCAGCTAAACACGATTCTAAAACACCAATTTTAACCACACGTCCACATCTAATATAGGAAGAACAAATTCATGTCAATGGTTTATTTTAGATATCATTCCATTGGTACTGCGTTGACCTGAGTAAATTATAGCTAATAAGTTCTTTGAGAAAATAATATTTGATTGAGTGCATTGAGATTAGTATAATAACGTGCAAATTTCACTTGATTATTCATCTCGCAATAGCTCTCTGTCATTTCCTTTAGACACAAATGGACCTTTGCTTATGTCAACATTCAACCATCATAGGAGTGCTAACAAATTGCACTTTATCCATGTCAAATCGCTTGATAATCTTTTGCATATATGCAAACTGAGGAATTATATTCTACAAACTCGGTCTTCTAGTTCAAGAGACAATATTTGAGTTTTCCCATGATTCTTTATCTCAAATTCGGATGTCAAATATCTCACGGTTTCTCTTATTTCTTTTCGAGTACCAATTATGTCCATAACATCAACATACCTTGTTATAATTGAGAATTTGGAACTAATTTCCTTTATAGATGCAAAAATGTATAGTTAATTGTTCATTCCATTCCCAATCAAGTAGTCAATCAGACGAGTATACGAATTTCATTCAGATTGTTTAAATTAAGGTGAGTATTTCAATCTAATATTGTAAATACACTCCGTGATTTTGAGTCACTTGAGTTGGACAATACAAGTCCATCAAACACTTTTACATATCTTTAAACAAGACCCCCAAATAGATATGTTGTAGTCACATTACTATGTTGCATTTCCGATAATTTGAAAGCTTATTCGTAGGATGTCGCGACGTCCATTGTGTGAGACTATATCTCATCATAGTCAAATCCAGGGCGTTGTGAGAAACCTCGTACTTCAAGGTAAACTTTGTATCTCAGAACTTTATTTTTCTCACTACGCTTACTGACAAAACCTTTTTTATAAGCTACAGGCTTTACACTTGGTAAGGCTAGTACTACCCAACCAAATACTTGTTGTTTTGTCACTTAGTCAAGTTGTACTTGGATTGATTTCTTCTCATTTAGGCCAATATGATTGTGTTGACATGTTGCAACAGAACGAGGTTCGATATCATTGTGTTATAGAATTCCTTGAGCAATAATATCATCAATGTGGAAAATATTTCCATCATCTCATACGCACTCACATAATCTATTTAGATTTCTATGTTCTCTAGAATCATATCAAACATTGGAGCGTCCTCCAGTAATGATTCATGGACAAAATTAATCAAAGATAATTTCATAAGAGTAATTCTTTTTATTGATGATTCGAGTTGTACAAGACATGCCATCTTTCTTTGCTAGATATGCATCGAACCACGTGGCATCCCTCATTTCCTTTTAGGACCCACGACCTCAACCACACATCCACTAAGTGTGGTTGCAACACCTTTATCGGACGTTCGTACACCGGATCTACAGTTAGACCGCCGATTGCACCTATATTATACTTGGTTGTGGATTAGTGAATGCATTAAACACAACCATTACTCCAAATTTTCCAGCTAAACACGTTTCTAGAACACCAATTATAACCACACGTCCACAATTTGGCGCTAGAAGGAGGGCGTGAAGAATGAATCAATAACATTACATACACCACCGAGGCATGCACTTTCAAGACGCAACCGAAGGACCTCGCCTGAGGTCACATCGACAAGGCGATCGCAACCTGGTCGTGAACTCAATGACCAGCCTCCGAGGGCGGTGCCAATTGAAGCAGAGTTAATCCACGAACTTACAAGCAGGAGTCAACAACTGGCTACAATCTTGTAAAAGCAACAAAGAAGGCAGGTCCTTGTAGGCGAGCCATCCAAAATTCATAAGGAAATAAATTATGCTCCCGCAGGGATTGTATCGAGAGCGGACGGAGAACCTCATGGCCAATAATGACGCACGAGATCTGGAAAAAAGGGGATCTATCGGTCCTCGACACCACCGGTGGATGACGGATGTCGTCGTCTGCAAAGTATCCACAGTGGCCCTTCGGAGAGCCAACGAAGAGACCGCCCACAGGAGGCGAATGAACAAATCCCGGTCCCCAATCGGGGTAGGAGGGCTGCAATCGCGGCAGAATCAAGGTCACCTTAGGGGACTATCTTCGATCGTCTAGGCGAAAGATAAAACCCCAGCTATCAGTAGAAACGTCAGGCCTCCCCTCGAAGGCAGCATTCAGTCGCTAACCTCCAGTATGAAGGTCGTCGACACACTGAGTGCAAACGTAATAGGAATGCCGGAGATCAGCCGCCAATGCATCAACAAGATCAACATGATCATGACCTCGTTGAGATTGCTCGTCTCAAGGACCGCCTGAGCTGGCTTGAAGGGCGGTCTCATACGGATGACTTTCAGATCGAATTCTTCATTTGTGGATTTGATTCTACCCGTAAAGATGCCACTTGATTTGAGGACGCCAAATGTTGCATCCTAAAACGGAGCGAAAGATCTGTCGACCCATCTAAACACGTATCTGTCATGCATGGAGTAGCAGTCCCCTACCGATGCGATGCTTTGTCGCATCTTTCTAGCCATTCTAGGGGACAGAGCATAACGGTGGTTTAAAGCTCAGCCACCTTATTCCATAACAAGCTGGAACCATTTAGCCGAGCTTTTTAAGGCGAACTTCATGAGTAAAATGCGAACGGCCCCAAAGGAACGCCTAACAACGATCGTCCAAGGGAGAGACGAATTACTGAGCAAGTATCTAGAACGCTCCAACAAACTCTTGTTGGAGACCGAGCGAATGTCGGATGATGCGATTTTGTTCGCGGCAATGCACAGACTACTGTGTGAGATGAGGTTCTAGTGAGCGGTCCAAATCGATGGGCCACGGTCATTCGTCGAATTCATGTTGAAGGTCGATCAATAAGTTAGAGCTAAAGAAAGCCTAGCCGATCCACCAAAAAGTAATGATGCCTCGGGAAAAAATAGAGGCAGCAGTTCTGGACCGCCCGATGCAAAGAGTCGTTCGTCATAGATAATGAAAAGCAGTTCAAAAACCAAAGTTTAAGGAGTTTTGTGACAGACTCCACATCAAAGCCCACTTCACCACACCATATCATCCCCAAATCGAACGGTCAAGTGGAAGTGGTCAACAAGGTCCTCAAGCACACGTTAAAGACCCGGCTGACGGAGAAGAAGGTTTACTTGGGCGAAGAATTGCTAGGGGTCCTGTGGTCTTACCTCTTACCAAACGACCTATAGAACCCCAATCGGAGAGACTCTGTTCAGCCTCGTCTATAGAACCATAGCGGTCATACCGGTGGAGATTAGATCACCAGCCTCAAGGGTTGCTTAATATGACGAACGAATGAATGACGGGGCAATATGACCCCAACTGGATCTGCTTGAAGAGTGAAGACTAGAGGCAGAGAACAGGATCATCACCCACAAACAGCGTTTGGAGAGATACCATAACCAACAAGTCAAAATTCGACAATTCCAAGGGAACGATCTTGTGATGCGAAGAGTTTTGCCCTCCATGCAAATATGAGTCTTCGGTCCAAATTGGGATGGACCTTACCGAGTTGTCAAGTGTGTGGCGAACGATGCATATGAGCTTGAAGACTCGTAGGGGAAAAAGTTAACACATCCATGGAATGCACAACACTTGAAATTTTTTATCCTTAGATAGCTGAAGGGAATGATGATCAATGTAATAGTTTGTATAGGTCGTAAATACTTCTGTAAATAAAGAATGAAAATTTCCTTTGTCACATACTTTGTACTAATTACATTAGAAGACTCGTTCATGAACAAGCACGAAAAAGTCTCGCAGGCGAACGAGCAGAAAAGTCTCGTTCATAAACGAGTATGATAAAGTCCCGTCCATGAACGGGCGGAAAAGACTCGTTAAAAAACGAGCACAAAAGTCACATCGACCCATTGGCAGAAGACCTCGTCCGAATGAGCAAAATAAAAGACTTGTATTAAAAAAAAACAAGCAAGAAAAGAACAAACGAATATTTAATGAATGATCAAAATTAACGCAAGAAAATCAAAAGATTTCTTTGATTACGAACGAACAAAATAAGAACTAAAGAGATCGTGATGCAGTTTGCCTTAGGCAAAATAAGAAGAAAAAGCAAGGCAAGTATGAAGATAATTCACTACGATAAAAAAACTAAAGTAATATTTCAGTCAAGGGGATCAAGTCCCTTACAAAATAAAACAACGATCACACATGATCACAGAACAAAAAGAAAATGGAAATTTTTACAAGTATGGAAACTAAGGTTGGGAGGTGGCAACTTCAAGATTGGCGATAACAGACTCCACCCTCGTCGACGGTGGAGTAATTCTTTTTATTGATGATTCGATTTGTAGCAGACATGCCACCTTCCTTGGGCAAATGTTTACCGAACCACGTGGCATCCCCCATTTTCTTTTGGGAGCCACGAGCTCAACGATACCTCCATTAAGTGTGGTTGCAACACCTTTATCTGCGGTGTTGTGCCCCTTATTGGGGACTTTTAACCTTACAGACACATTTGCAATTGGTATATATGATCTTGTCACTTTATCAATTTTAACAAATGCATCAACAATCAAATCTTCCATACTTTGAAGATCGATAATTCAAATTTTACTTCACTTTTACATTATGAAGTGTGGGGATCCTAATGAGACATATTGGGAAACACTTCTTGTCGTTTTCCTAGAAATTTTTTTTTTTCTTATCTCCCGTTAACGATGAGAAGATTGTCTCATTAAAGTGACAATCTATCAATCTTGTGGTAAATATGTCTTGCTCGTCAATGGTTTCAAATAGCGGATAACAGTTGAGAATTCATGTCCAACATAAATACTTAATCGTCTTTAAAGACTCATTTTGGTGCGTTGTGGGGGCGCAGTAGGCACATACACTGCGTTAGCAAATATGCGTAAATATTAAAATATCAGGTTAAATCCAGTTACCAACTGGAACACATGCATTGGGTCTGAGACAAATAAAGTAAGGTTGAAGCGATATTGCATAAGTCTGTGTCAGATAGATATTTTAGTGTACATTTCTAATGACCTGGCCTTCATCTATATTCTTTTGATGATGACTTCTACAAAAATAAATTTGTGTATGCACATGAATTACAGGATGCTCTACACCTGCAGTAGACAGTTTAATATGGTAGTTAAATTGCCCAATTTGTAGATATACCATAGGGTATGATCATTGATATTGATCCATGTTAAGTTTGTACATGTTTATCTTATACTACTATATGTTAATAAAATATATTAAGTTTTAATTGTTTTCTTATACCCATTTTTTTAAAAAGGTAAGTCCTAACAAATTAAAAATACAAAAGTTGTCTACGAACCTTTTACGATGAGACAGTTTATAAAAAATTATATCTTTTGCGTTTTTGCAAAAGTACTTTCTCCGGCCCATAAAGGTGTTCAGCTTCAAAATTCTTTATTATCCTAAAAATTTAGTCCGGCTTGAACACCAATCACTAATTACATATATTTCAATTAGCAGTGAATTTTTGAATCACTTGAGTGTATAAGATTACCTGTTACATTATTATATTTTACAATATTTTTCAAGTGTAATATGTGTTAAATAATGTCACTAATAAATATTTTAACGATATTGTAATAGAGGACCCGAGCCGCTATTTGAGATTATGAATTTGTTGGGTGTGAGCCTAAAAAAGGTAAAATGGGATATGTGCCTTAAATTTTCCTATAAAAACACCTGAAATGTCTCTCATCCTTTGAATATTTCTTCATATCCTAAAAACAAGGATCCTTTTTGCATTCTCTATTCCTCCTTTCTTTCCCCTTTGATCACTTCATTTCTGAAACTCCATTTTCTTCATTAGAGAGAGAAAGCAACATGGTATGATGTTATTCCACTCATGCATTGTAATATTGCATCTCATATTTGATTCATTTACATATTCATGTTGATGAGTAGCCCTAAATAGTTCTTGATTCTTGATTCTTGATTCTTGTTTCCTGTTTTGAATGATTATGCCACTGCAAAACTTCTCTTTAGAATCACAGAAATTGTTGTTCTACATTCTTTGTTTCCTTTAGGTATGTTTAGCCTCAAAGACAATGTTGTGTTATGTGTTTGAAAATAGGCAATGATTGCATTGGGGTGATCAATATTATTAAAAAAAGTCACCGTTTATCGGAATCTTAGCTTGAAGTATCACCGCATCATTCAGGACTGACTTGATGGGTTGTGGCCTAGCCCGACAATCTTAGTGTATCTTAGGAGAATGGACTGACTAGGCTCACGAATTTTCGGCCTGATGGAATTTATGGATGAGCTAACCCGACATATGGAGTTGGCAATGGCGGGAGTTACCACCTTTGAGCTCAGGCCATTTCATTTATGTTATCTTAGATAAATGTTAGAATCTATGAATTAACTTGTATGATATGTCTATCTGTCTTCAATCTTGACCTGTGATCAGAGAATTATTACAACATCATGATCTGCCATTTTTCTCTTGATTCACAATCTAAACCTGGGTGAAACTATTACATGGTTGTTTAAATGGATCACTGACAGGCGAATTCGGCATCTGGAATTGCGGTAAGTGATGAATGCAAGCTAGCATTCCTGGAGCTGAAAGCAAAACGAAACTACAGATTCATCACTTTCAAGATTGATGACAGCGTCCAACAAGTGACGGTAGACAAGACCGGGCAGCATGGCGAAACGTACCAGGATTTCAACAACAGCTTGCCCGCTGATGACTGTCGATACGCTGTCTTTGATTACGACTTCACCACAGACGAGAACTGCCACAAAAGCAAGATCTTTTTCATCGCATGGTAACTAAATCACAAAAGTTCCAGAGAAAAGTCTGTATTATATTATCCAGTGTCGGAAATAATGATTTATGTTTATATGTAGGTCACCTGAGATTGCAAAGGTGAGGACTAAGATGCTGTATGCAAGTTCTAAGGACCGGTTCAAGAGGGAGCTAGACGGGATTCAGGTCGAGTTACAAGCAACTGATCCGAGTGAGATGAGTTGGGATACCCTCAAAGCAAGAGCCTATTGAAGTTGTTTTTTGTTCGAATTTCGAATTTTTAGTGTTGTGGCTCTTTGTCTGAACAGGGCTTGTTTAGGATTGGAAACTAGGGATAAAACTATCTATCTATGTTATTTACTATTTTTTGTATGTTCTATTTGACAGTGTTAATGTAATGTATTAGCTGCATCTTTTCTGTGGCTATCTCTTTGGTGTGGTAAAGAAATATGTGTTTTACATTGAATTTAATTTGCTGTAATCTCAGTACCATAAACAATACAGGAAAGGTGATTTTAAGACAATGTAAAAGTTAACTATCTCTACTTCAACAAAATTATTAAATAATTACTGATAATGAGCAAATCCATGCAATTTTCAAACTAAGATGAGAAAAAACTTGAAAGAATTTTATCTTTCTCAAAAAGAGAAATTTATTCAAAATTTTAATCTCTGATAATGTGTGATCTTCAGTTTCTTAAATCCAAACTTATTCCTGTCGAAACCATAAATATTTTTGCAAGAAACACTATTTTGTGATCCATAAGTGATTACGCAATCATAAAACATTACATTTCATATCGAAAATCCTGGCTCCGTCTCTACATAACAGAATTTTTAATATGCATTTAGCAGCCTAAATCAAACTTCTAACAACATGAAATAATCATATCTCCAAACTATTCTCCATCAGGTGCTGCTGCCTTCACTACTTTGCCAAAAAATCACCTGATTTGTTAGATTCTCTTTCCTCTCAAGAAAATCACGAAGCTCTCCCGGTTCATAAGGCGGAGGCAATACGCACGGAAGTGAATCTGATGGACTTTTCACCATAGAACGCTTCCGGAATCTCTTTCTCTGTCCTTTAACCGAGCAAACGAGCGCCTCTGAGCACGTCTCCTCAGCACCTTCAGGCACACTAGGCTTGTATTTCAGAAGCTTCGAATATTCATTTAAGAGGTGGAACGAATAGTCGTAAACATAATTCATTGCAAGATTTTCTTGAACAAAGTTGCTTCCAGCCTTTCCAATCTCCTGTGCCTGGTACAAGAATACACATAGTTACACTACGTATATGTTGCATATGTTCCGAGTAGAGGTGGCAAAGTCAGCCCGCCCTGATGGGTCAGCCCAACCCGCCCGACATTTTAGGCGAGCTGGCCATAGGAATCTGAGCCTGTCATATGTTTTAGACCCTCACAATTGCCAGACATTACATTAAGCATTTTTTTTGGTAAAATATTATAGTATATTATCCAATATCGACCCGATTGAGCTCACGCTCGGCCAGGCAGGCAGCCCGAATTGACACCTATAGGTTTGAGGCTAGTGGAATATTTGGTATTTCGTCTTCGTTTATTACCTTGTCTGTGTATTTGTTGCCCCATTCAACTGCAAACTTGATAGATTCACACTTGTTGTGGGTAATTGGCCAGTAATGAATTGAGGGCAGCAAACTTCTAGTGAAGAAATCGTGAAAACGCGGTTGTACGACCAAAGTCATTGAGTCACAAGCTAAGATATACTTCTGACTAACAGACCACGAAACTCCTTCGACGTAAATCTTGTATCTGCCTCAACATTAAGCCATGTACATAAGGAGGAGCAACAAAAAAGGAAGTGAATAAAGATTGCAACATGATTATGTGAAGTTGATACATACCTGTGAGTGCACTGACTTGCTAAATCAGAAGTGTTGAACCCTTGCTTTTTCTCTTCAACCCAGTTCTACAATTTGTAAGCATAAATTTTATTCAAAGAAGAAAATTGGCGATGCGGAAGAAGAAGATATATATAATTGTTGAAGAGACATAAGAGAAAATGTGCGTCTGATAGACACAACTTTCCAACGAATAGAACAGGAGAAACTGTAGTTTTTCATACCATATCCAAGATTTGAGCTTTCCAATCATGTTGATCAGAGGAATTGCATTTTACCAAGTCTCGTCTTGCAATACCGAGCTTAGTGTTTCCTCTCCAATAGGCATAAGGTTCTCTGTCCTCCCACTTGATTCTACTGTTACCTTCTTTTATCTCCTCTTTCAATTCGACCCACGGCTTGATATTAACCTCCGGCCTGCACCATTCGCTCCAATACAAATCATGACCTCATCGTATATATAAGGTTAAACAAATCAAACTTGATAATGAGGTGAAATTCAGTAAAGAGAAAATGTTTACCAACCCCAAAAGGACCAATCAGGAAAGACAATATCGTAACTAAATTTATCTCCACAATAGTGAAACAATGGCGGAGGGACTGAAGCATCATATTGGCGTTTCTTGATCACTGGTCTGTCCAAACACTCGAACATCAGATCCACGTCAGGTATCTGGCCAGGGTACAACCTCAGAAGCTGCAATAAGCCCCATATTGTGACAGCATCTCTTGTCTGAAAAGCCTGTTTGTACTTCACTGTGTACAATGTGCCATTCACTATGATGATCCGAATATGCGCTACATGCTTGGCTTTTTCGACCATCTCCCTTGTGATCCCGGTTTCTTTCCAAGGCCTTAAATCTTCATGAATCCATCTGAAGTATTCTGGACATTCCTCAGTTGATAGATTGTCTATGTCTGATGTCAATGGTGCGATTTCCGAACAGTTGAGTGAACAATCGAAATCTTCTGGATATATATTGGATGAATCTTGGAGGTGAAATGTCTTTTGTAATGATCCTGTCATAGACTGAAACACACACACACACACAATGAGAAGAGAGAGATATGGATGAAAATGAAGCTAGAGAAAGTGACATACGACGTCGAGCAATTGACTTAAGGTGATGAGAACGACGATGGCAAGAAGAAAGAAAACGGTTGATTTAGCTCTTCTCGACCGTTGTATATCTGCCATTCTTGATGGTTTGGATTCACTTATGCAAAAAAACACATGTTTGTTTGATTTATGTTTGATCTTTACATCAATAGGTTTATGAACTAAATCTGGAATCTTATGAAATTCCTTATGTTTAGTTTTGGTCACCTTGACAGTGAGATTGTGTGTTGTACACTGACACTTGTCAATTAATTAATCCTACAATTTGCAACTTCGTTTTACTTATGTAGAACATGAATTATCATGCACCTTCACAGCCAATTATTGAAAGAGAATAATCCTGTCATAAAACAAGGGTTGTTAGGAAATTACTTAGAGAGAATAATCTGGTCAGAGAACATGGAGAATTGTAAGGAAAATAAGTGGATCTGGTTTAATGTTTACCAGTTCAAATTGTATAAACTAAATGACTTATAAATCAGATTTAATTTTAAGAAATCTACGTTTTTTTTTTCTCAGATATTCCGTTAATTAGGCTTAAACTGTAAAATAGAAGCTTATGTGGGTTTTTTTAAAAAAAAAAAAAACAGATAATTCTATTAAGGATAAATTGCTCATACCTTTGTATTATACATATAATATATGATCAGGGTTACAGCTAGCAAAACCACCTAGTCCGTTCCTGCCCGCCAGGTCGACGCCATAATTAGGGCCGGGACTGGATGGACCGAAATTTCATCAGCCCAAAATTGATAAGTCCATCCTACCTATCTCAATTCCCTACAATACATAAGAATTATCGGATCAACCCACGGTTTGCCATCAAATTGGAGTTATTGGGCCCAATGTACTTCGGGTTGAGATCCCTGTGGCGCAGCCCGTCTAAAATGTGGCTGGCTGGGCCAGGCAAAGGGGACAATGTCACTAGACCACTAATGGTTGCCCATCTAAAGTCTAAACCATGATAACGTTGTTGGAGGTTTATTGATAATTTAGTTGAAATTAAGACTTGAACTTGTCCAAACTATTTGCTCAAAGGTTATCTATACCATAACACCATAAAAAAACATTCTGTTACATAAGGCTCTAAGAGAGATACATAAAACAAAATAAAAAATTAATTAATTGTTTTTCTTCTCAAAACTAGCTTATGTTTATTGGTGACTCTTATTCTGCTTCTCCCAATACTCATTCTCCCATGCCTCCACATCCGTAGTTGCTTTCAGATTGCCATCAACAAAGGCCTTGAGTTGCTGAGGCTCATAAGGTGGTGGCATTGTGCACGGACCCGAGTCGCTGGGCGACTTCTCCAACGATTCTTCCATGAACTTCCTCCAAATCCCGTCCATGGGGCACGCCAGTGATTCCGGACAAACTTCAGTTGCATTTGCAGGAATACTCGGTTTGTACTTCATCAACTTCCCGTACTCGTTCATCAGATGAAACATGTAATCATAAACATACTCCATCTTCAGATCATTATGGATGAATCTGCTCCCCGCTTCTCCAATTGCCTTCGCCTAGCAACCAAGACAGTTCGATAATCTATTAGTAGAGCTGGTAATGAGTCCGACTCATGGGCCAGTCCAAACAGCATAAAAGTAGAATCGAAACGGGCCTTCTGCTTGCCACCCACAAGAACTCGGGCCTAATTGTCTAGTAGCTAATTATAAGCCACTGTTTGGTCTAATTTTTCAAAATTACACTACATGAAAGTTGGGAGATTATTTTGGGAGTTCTGGATGATACTAAGAGTTTATTTTATTCTAGGATTTGGTGAGTTAATATAGAAGCATGTCTGGAGAAGTGGGTTTGATTGTATTAGTATGGATAGGAAAAATAGAAGACGTACAATTTGTGTTTGCATATGAGAGAGAGAGCCAGGTGGGCGAGTATAGAGAGAGAAATGGGAGAAATGGGAGAAAATTTTACAACAAAGAACTAACATAAATATCTTGTTCAGTTTCAGAACGAGCAGGGGGGTAAAAAAGGGCCTGGCCGAGTTCTGCTCCTTGGGAGTAATATGATTTTCTCATCCAGGACAAATAATATAGTTTAACATGTCAAGTGAGGAATTCGGTAAAAGAGTTCGAAAAATCTTTTCTTGAATGATTTCAAGAATTTAGTGAAATTCTATGAGTAGGATAAGAATAGTTTACCTTATCCATATGATTGTTTCCCCATTCAACTGCATATTTGAGAGACCTGCATTTATCATTGTCCCTAACAGGCCAATAATGGTGCTGAGGAACTAGTCCTCTTATGAAGAAGTCATGCCAACGCAGTGTCATTAGCAACACTGGAGAGTTGCACGCAAAAATATATTTTTCACTCACAGACCATGCCCATCCTTCTATATAAATTTTGTACCTGAAAAGCCCAAAAAACCAAAAGCGTAAAGAATAATAATGTTATAAGAGAATCGATTTTCTTTTGGCATCAAATGTAATAAATCTTGAATAATCTCCACTTGAAAATTCGAGTGCTGAAGCTGAAGCAGCTACTTTCGAAGTGACAGAAAGAAAAGGAAAGTCTGGAGTGGGAGAATCAGAGTCGAAAAGAGATTATTTCACTCATTCAAAACCGTGCATGAGACTTTTATCGCACACAGCTCCTAAGTGATAAAGGAAAGGAGAACCCATCTTCTTTCTATCTTTTATTACCTTCCTCGCGTATGTATAAGACTGAATCCATTTGATTTCTAATAAAAGATTATGAATCCTTAGCTTTTCGAGGAATCCTTCATCAGCGGTTGTGAATGACTGATCTTTTCGACTTTGTTCCGTAGGAGCAAGTCAAAAAGATTGAGAAATAGAAGGCCTGAATGTAGTGTTCTCTATAAGAATATAACAATTTAATATGCTTACACTACCTACAAAATATTATGTTCCTTAAAGTGTATGGATAATTTCTAACCTATATGTGCACTGGTCTCCAAGACCTGATTTCTTGTATCCCTGTTTGGACTCTGCAATCCAATCCTGCAATGTGACCAATATAAGATTTATTTTTCATGAATAACCTCCAAAGAAAATATTATTTAGCATGAAATCATGTCACAATGTGCACGGGAGTTACTTGAACAAACAAGCGAGCGTTCCAGTCTGCCTCTGGAGTGGCATTGCACTTCATAAGGTCAGCCCTCCAAGGGGCAACAGTTGGGTTTCCTTTCCAGTACGCGTATGGCTCTCTGTCCTCCCACTTTACCTTCTTGTTTCCTTCTTTTATGTCCTTCAGCACACTTCTCCACGGCCTTATGTTCGTCTCAGCCCTACACCAAAAAACGTTAAGAAACACAAACTTCATTCTATATAGCAAGAGCACTGTATTTCAAATGTCTATATGCAAGCATTTGGTAATTTATTCTCCTACCATGATCACAATGCACGCTGGGTGGTAGTTTTGATGTTCTATATCGCGGATTGACTAGTAAGGTGAGGTAGAAGTGAGATTGTAAAATATGTACGACATTTTGATATCGCATAATTCACCATAAATGTCGTTAAACTACTGTAAGGTTAAAACATACACTACTGTAATGAGACTTAAGTATAGTATGAAATAGAAACTTTTGTACGATCAAAGTCTACAAAATGACAATAAACAATAATGTTGAAAATTGACTCGATTTAACATCACACTTTAAAACAAAAACAAAAACTGAACATCTCATCAGGCTCCCATAGATGCTACACTCGGTAAGATATATCGAGTATGATATGCATTCTTAATTTGACCCACACCCTCTAATTAATGGTGGATTACACACCCTTGTCCTAGATATTTTATTTTCCTGAATGCAAGGTAAGCGCGACTAAAAAAAAACAGTAAAAGACCCTTCTTAGAGTAACATTTGTGTAAGACCGTCTTATAAAAATATAACTTTTATCACAAAAAAAGTCTTACATTCTGAAAAACTCGTTGCTTTATTTAAAAGTTAACATTTGGATAACCATTTTCACGTTAAAAGTTACATATTTTTGTGATGAAAGTAATTATAGAAAGGCATTTGTAACACCATCTTTTTTAAGTGTTTCAGCATTTGCCATTTTTCTAACAGTATATAGTATATGAGTGTTTGCCATCTCTTACCAGCATATAATATGATACATAGTAGGCAACAATAATTGGTATAGTGGAAATGGTCTTCAAAAATACCTTAATTTTGCTCTCCTTTTTAAATTTTTAACCTTATTTTGTTCTTAATTCTAAATTATTCCTACATGAAACTATCAGCATTTCGCGCCAATTCTCAAAAAAAAAAAAAATGAAATGCATTACCAGCCCCAAAAGGACCAATCGGGGAAGACGATATCCAAGCTCTGCCAATCGGAACAGTATCGGAAGAGCGGCGGCGGCTTGGAATCCGGCTTCCGGAAGCGCTCAGCTGAAACCACAGGTCTATCATTACAGTCAAACATGAGTTCCAAATCCGGCAATTTCCCAGGGTACCACCTCACCAGCTGCGCGATTCCCCAAATCGTGAACAAAGCGCGTGTCTGAATCGAATCCCGAAACTTCTCAACGTAGACCTTCCCGTCCAAAATCGTCAGCTTGAAATGCGCCGTTTCCCGCGCTTTGTGCACCATTTCCTCCGTTATCCCCGTTTGTCTCCAGTGCCGTAGGTCTTCGTGGATCCATCGGAAATATTCCGGGCAGGTTGGCGCCGGCGAAGCATTTGCGGGTTGGTATCTACTCGGGTAGTTTCTCGGGCAGGTGTGGGTGTGATTCCATGCGGCGCAGTCTAGGGGGACCTCGAGGGTATTTGTGGAGTGTTGGGCAAATCTGGCTTGTTGGGAAGAGTCTCCGGTATATTTAGCCTGAAAATAACAATAAAATTGGTTAGTGGAATGAGGTGGTGACTCCGGCCGCTCGATCACGGTGATAACACTATATGTCTGATCGGATTACAGATTAGTTAATTCCATTCAATTATATTAAGATTGTTGAGTCATAGGCCCATCAAGTTGGAATAATTGTATTTGATAGTAATTTGGACTAAGACTCACATAACACAATCTATTTAGAATGTCAAGCAAGCTGGTCAGTCAAATCGATATTACCACATCTAAGTGTCAAGCTAAAATCAAATCTACTTGATATTCGATTCGAAATATTTTGTTAAAAGTTCGTTTAAACAATGTCTAATTAATTTGATCAAATTTAAAACTCGAGCTCGATAAAATTCAACTAATATGTTCCAAAAATGATGGGTTTGGCCAAAATTAGGTACCTAAACTGCGAGACATGTTTGAGCAAAATCCTATATTTGACCAGACTTCTAGAGCAAAATTCTCCCAACACACACAAATGAGAGCCATCATTATGTATATTATGCATTATAATATTAAAATTAAATAATCCACCACAATATGCACATTACTAGTGAGCGGCGATGGGCAGGTGAGGTGGGCTTTGGTATTTTCGTATCCACCACCGTAGGTTTTGTTTATAGATTTAGTGGACGTGAAAAATCTGAACGTAAAATTTTAAATTATGTGAGTTTAAATTTAATGTTTGTTCTGAAAAAGAATGTGACAAATTTAATAAGATAATATTAAATTATCGTTATTATGATCAAAATGTATTAAAAATTTAGATAATACTAGTTGATAAGATTATTTGAATTAAAAGTCACGTTCCCAATCCAAACGTGAAAATTCATAAATAAACATCAAAGAATTGGGACAGATCAAGGCAAAGCTCAATTAGTCGCAAACGGGGGACAATATCGAGTATCCGTTGAATTAATTTACACTTAAAATATTATTTTAATTTATACTTTAACTAATAGTTATATATTTTTATCTTAAGTTCTATATGTTGTACACTAAAAATTGAAATAATTAATTATTAAATAAGATATATTTTAAATAACAATAATTTATATATACGTAATATGTAATGAATATATGCCGGTTATTTTCAAAATCGAATCGAGGTGGGGAATCTTCACCGTCGATCCCCGCCGAATTCGGAAAGGAGACAAATATCTGTTCAAGTACACCATATTTTGTCATCCCTAATATTAATTATACGTTTAGTAGTAAAAAAATTGAATCAAGTATGTGAAAAAAAGTATGAGAAATTATCATTTTAAATAAAAAAAAGTACAAACGATTTACATTTCGAAGATCGAAAGTTGTCGATATTATTCACATGGAAATCTAATTGAACATCTAATTGAAGTCTGGACGAAATTTATTAAGGTCGGTATTACTCCCTTCATTTCATATTAATTATCGTTCTAATTATTTCTTCTTTTTTCAATTAATTGACGTTTTAGATATTTTTCACGATTTTTACCAATTTTCTCCCTTCAATCCCAGAATATCTCTACTTTTCAACCTATCACAACTATTTTATTTGATCAAATCTTTATCTCCTAATATTAACTGGGGGTATATCTGTTAAAATATTTCATCCTTAATTCTTTCATTTTTTATTCTAAAACGACAATTAATATGAAACGGAGGAAGTGAATTTTTATCCCCAAATGATCCCTTGATAATTGTCTAGTACTCAAGATATATTGATGAATTTCCACTCGGGGCATTTAAATAAAAAATCTCCCTTATCTCAACATTCAACTTAACAAGTAAAAATAAAATAGGTATAAAAAATATCTTTATCGATCACTTATATCAGATTAGACATTGGAAAAGAAATTCAAAAATTTCATTATCATAGATAAGACATTGGATAAGAAATTAAAAAAATTCACTATCTCATTCATTTGTCTTAATGAATTGAATAATGGGATTACCTCACCCACTGCGTAACAGTATAAAAGCATTAAGAGCAAAGTCTTTGATTAAAACCCTTTCCGTTTGCATAAAACTGAGAAGTGCTAGGTCAAATCTGACTGAGAGAGTTAATAAGTGTCTTTTATTGGGATTCAGTCCTCTTAATTTACTGAGCCAAGTGTTAAGCAAACAGACCCTTAGATTAGTGAATAAATTAAATCAACAATTAAAAAAAATCGTAATAAATGTTAACAACTCTTGATTATCGGATGGTAAGGACTTCTAATTAATGTGGGGTGATTTCTTATCTTTTTTGTTATAAATATGAGATTCTGGAAGGAATAAAAGGAATATTTTTTTAGTAAAATCGTGTATTTGAGAATTAATTGTTTATTAAATTATCCGTGCTACAATTGCTTTTTGGGGTGATTCTATGGTATCACAGTGATATCGGTATCACTGTAAGATAAAAATGAAATTATATAATTTAGTGAATCCCTCATATTTAAACTCTCTCTCACGGTGGTATTGATAACACAATGGTACCGAAAGTTACACTCTTATTTTTGTCCTAGATGAGCAAGTTACAAAAATATCTAAACATGAAGCCAATTTTAGGAGCAATTATTTGAATCCAATAGACTATTTATAATGTGACATCGAAATGCTAATCCATGTGCAAAATTAAATTCAAGCTTGGACTTTCTATGCCTAAACAAAATTCCAATTGAGACAACCAATGAGGCAGATTTCTGGGTCAAATGGCTTGATTAATTAGTATTTATAATACTAGAAAACAAACATGTACAAATCAAACAGAAACAAAAAGATTTCACTGATATATGCACAGCTAATTAAACAAATTTCTCCCCACATTTATACTAAAATAATACTACCTCCGTTTTTAGTTGTCACCATAACTTAGTATAAGAAAATTACGGAGAATGTGAAATTAACAGATGCCATCAATTAAATCTCCACTCTCCCCTTAAATCCTAAACAAATGTCATTCTTTCCTTTAAAATCTCCTCTTTTCTTTATATTATATATTTGAAGAAAAAAATGGAAAGAAAAATTTAAAGACAAATATTTATAAATATTTCACGAACTTAAAACTACAACTAAAAAAAACATGTTATATACAAGCCTCTTTATGTAAGGAAGACATCAAAATTTATTTCACCACACTGCAAAAAAAGAGATTTCATTCCCTCCTTAATATTTCAATAATCATATGGATTTTCTCTGACTTTTTTCACACACAAACACACACTGACACAGACAGAAGTAACAACTGTTTCATGCAAAAAAAAAAAACTTTTGGTGGGAGATTATAAGGAGAGATTAGAGAAGAAGACTTACAATATCAATCCAGCCGGCGAGAACGATGAGCGAAATCAAGAGGAAGAAGAAAGAGAGAAGTGCAGGCGTCGACAAAGCTGCTTTCTTGAATGATTTCCACCATTGTAATCCTGGAGAAGAGTTTCTCTGAAAAGCTGGTCTAAGCCAAAAATCCTTCATTAAATTCTCTTCGTGCCCTTTCATGCTTCTTATCTATTATACTTTTGCATATATCCAACTCTAATACAATCAAAAAGTTACACCAAGTGAGTGTGTGTCTGCGTGTGTTTTGGTCTGGAAGTTGGTGGTGATGGTGATGGTGATTGTGTGAGAGTTCTAGGGGAGAAGAAGAAAAGTAACTAGTCTTAACCAGAACAGAAACTTAAAGGGGTAGATAATAATAGTAATAGTGTAATAATAATAATATTAATATCATAAATATTTATTGTCAAATTGAAAATTAAAATAAAGTTTCTAAGTTCTACCGGGGAATTCATGTTGAATTTCCATTGGTTATTAAGGTCTTGCTATTGACTCTCCATATACCCCTCCTCTATCCCGTAAAAAGAGTCTTTGTTTAAAAAAATACAATTTTTAATTTTTTTAATTTAATAAAAATACAACTCTTCAAAATCCATCAATGCACACTTAAATGAATTTTTTTTTTTTAATTTGAGTTATTCAGTTATATCTAACAATTTTTTAAAATAATAAAAATTAATTATTATTAAACTAATAAAACAAGACATTGATTTTTAAAATATACTACTCATTTTAAAACAAGAAAATCTTTCGAATATGACTATTTTTTATCAAAGGGAGGAAGTATTAAATATATGCCTAGTATTGCCAGGTGGATTGTATACAAAATAATATTTTATTTATAGTTACTCATTTACGTTATTACTATAAATCACCCCACAATATTGAGGAACTAAAATAAATGGGAAAATAAAATCTTACCACTTAATATCTGTTTCTAGTAGGCTACCACCCTACAAGATTTATAAACAAAAATAAATAGGAAAAAGCTTACAATTAGGGCAACCTCCAACGACTATTATAATCAACCCCTCGTTTATAACTTCCCAAATTTGAAGCTCAAATAATCTATACGATATGCTCCGTTGACATATATAGTAGAAAACAAATAATTAAGAGTGAAAAACACGGCAAATTAAGAAAAAATCAGCACCAAAAAAAGAGAAGAAAAAAAAAAGGAAAAACTGAGTTAAGAGAAACCGATACTTAGTCTCGTAATGAGAGTCATGTTAAAAAATGTTCCTATCCAAAAATAAGACTCCTATTTAAAAGTTAACGTCTTATTTTATTAATTCAAGTAAAATATATATATATATATATATATTTCAGAAATTAGTTACGTATAATTGAATAAGTCAAATAAAAGAAAAAAGTCGGGCAAGTGTAAATTGATACCTTCATCAAATCTATCTAAAATAAAAGGTTGTACATAGGACTGAAAATCAAATTAAGCTACTTGATCATCGATTCGAGATCATTTGTTAGGAGCTCGTTTGAACTATATTCAATTAAAGATATCAAACAGGCTTGAACATACTTTTACGTTTGATAAAATCTAAGCTCGACTTCAAGTCGAGCTCGATAGTCAAAGATGTTAAAACAAGTGTAAAAATATCAAACTACTCGAGTCCGACTTGCGTTCAACTCGATTAAAGCTCGTTCAAGCTCGATTCGATTAACAATCAAATAAGATCAAATATTATCTAAAAGCTCGAAAATATTTCAAATAAGCTTGAACAACAGTACGTTTGGGTCGACACAACTCATTTACAGTTCTAGTTGTACATTTTCAAACATAACTCTTATTGTGCGATAGAGGGAGTATTAGTTTCTCGTGAATGTAAAAAAAATGCGATTGCAATCAAGTGAGAGTGCAGCAAAGTGAAAAAATGTGATACTAGGAGCTAAACATGTGAAGTAGCCCCCTATTTCTGCAGTTGACTATCATTGCTTCATTCTAAAACATATGCAAATTGCTACTATACTATACATTGTACACAAGAAGCAAGAGGCATAACATGGAAAAGTGGCAACCTACCTCACATGATAACCATTTTCCTCTGAGTTAAACCAAATCTCCATCCTTAAAAACCCAGCACAGGACCAAAATTATAAGAAATAAATATAGTTTTAGATAGGGCCAAATTTCACCATGCCCACTACAAATAGTAGGCACTTTGTGACCAGAGTTTTAAGAGTTTATACACATAATTCTCAAATTACTCAAACAATTGTGTAAGCAAATAGCTTTTTCTTTTTTAATTCACTTGGGTAAGCCACAAAATCTTGAAAAATCGTTTTTTTAATCCTTGCGATAGTGTAGGAGAAAGTATAAGAAAATTCCAAAGAAAAAAGTAGCCCGATTTGGAGAGATATAGATAAGGAAGAACAGGAAAAATAAAAAAGAAGCCAGCATTTAAATAAAAGATCATGCAAACAAATATATGTACAAATATATCTGCCACAATCGTGTGAGATAGACTGATAGAGAACGGAAGAAGAAGAAGAAGAAGAAGAAGAAAAGAACTGAATCACAATTTGGGGAAGGAGGAGAAAACTGGGAGAAGAGAGAGAGGGGGAAGGAAAAAAGAACTGAATCACAATTTGGGAGAGAAAAAAGGATGGAAAAAGAGAGGGAAGGAGAAAATGAGGAGAAGGGAGAGAAAAATAAAAGGAAATAGATTTACATACAATGCTGAGAAAAATATGGGAGGGTAAATTTGTCTAGCCACCTGAAAAACGGATGCAAAAATGGTTTACAACTTTTGGTTAAAGACAATATCCTACATCTTTTATGCACACAGTACCACATCACGGATATATATATAGTCGAATTAGGGTGCACCTAGGATATTGGCGCCCTAAGCAACTTAAATCATTGGAAAATAATATTTTCATTATCCATCATTTGATTAAGAAAGTTACCTGGCAAGATATGCAAGGCATCTATCAATTGAAGGTCTCCTTTCAGTTAGTTGCATTCAAATTTTAACGAACATCTTCTAGTCACTTTGTCCATACAATTACCTAATACAGAAGTCAATTGACTGAAAAACAATAATAAATTGAATAAGTACTGGGGAATATGGTTTAGTTTTTTAAAAAATGGAGAATTAGTATAGAATCTAAGAGAAACAGAAAATATTTCATACAGACTGCTTTATATATAAGGTTTAATCCTTGCCTACTCGGTCGGGTAGTACCCAACTAGGACAATCTACCATTCATTTACACAACCATTCATTTGGTGGTGGCACTGGAGCTACATTAATCCCGTCACCCACTACACTAATGGTGGATTGTCCCAATTGATATTACCTGATAGATAAGAATTTCCAATATATAAGCAATAATATTATCATTGTCAGAACAGAAGTGAGTGACCATGAATTACTAGCACCACCCAGTGACTCGGTCTGCTGATGTCTCTAATATGAAAAGGACTCAAAATTTTGGGGTTTCAAAAGCCAGTTTCTAAAATGTGGGCTAGCTTTAAAGGCCTTTGAAGCTGCACAATATTCTTCAGCCTGTCCCTGCAATAGAGAAACCATATACTCCAAAGTCATCTCCTCAATCCCTTTAGATTCAAGAGTAATATATGCCTGATATATTTAAAACAATACGTCTTGGCAATTAGTCTAGGCTTCCAAAAAAGACTCCATAATCTACAACCACGTGATCGGATCTATATTATATGCCTGAAACCTTACCACTGACATGCACAGAGACAACAACATGTGCACTAATTTACCTTGAGTTCGGCATAAGTGAGTTTATTGTTGCAGCATTCTGATAAGCAATCTTGCTTGACTGATGCATATAACTCCAATAAGCGCTTCCTAAGGACAAAACATACACTGGAGTTACAAACAATTGGCTCTATTTTAAAGTATAATCATGAGCACCAGGCATTCTTGTGGAAACTGTAGTCTTTTAACAGAGAGAAAAAATGGTCCTCCATTTCTGCACAGATAGGGCTTGGTTTTGGACAGTGAAGGAAAATGTGTTCCCATAAATTCGTTCAAGGTCTATCCAAAACAGTTATTTGGTGTTTAAGCAAGGCCTTAGATGATGTCAACAGACATGCCATGCAACGTGGTGGTAACTAGCGCATATGTCTTGCTAATAAGTAATGAAGGACTCATCCTTGTTGTCTAACATTAAGCAATACGTTTACTAACACATTTGTTGATGATCTCTAGATTTTGAACTTTCTTACTTGCATAGAGATGACTCTGTAGATGGATACATAGCACCTTTTGCAGAGGTTCCTTGCTTTCTACCAGTTGTTCCAAGAATGACTTCGTGCAGGCCAGATTTATTCCAGCATATCGAATAACTGCAAATTAAGAAGAATATGGCTTCACAAACCACGCATGGAAAGAATAAAATAGCTTTCATAATCACAAATCATGTTTGAGCAAGCCCACCCGCATGTTAAGGTTTCAAGAGCAGTCTCAGAATGTTGGAATTGCTTAGGTGGCACTGGAGCTACATAAAAGAGTGGCTGTCAAAGAAAATAATAAATTGAATCCAAATTCCACTATTAATGAAACCTTATGAAAAGGAAGAAATGATTCACATTATGACCTTATTCACTTGAAAAGGTTTAGCCAGCTTATCATACAATGGAATGATCCGTTCATGTAAAGATCTTCCGAGGTGATTGGCCACAATAATATTTGCAGAGTCAGATTGCGATAGACCAACAGTTATAGAGGAAATATAAACCGGTTCCAGAAAGATGGAAAGTAGAGCTCCTGTAGAAAAATACAGATTTAAGAAAAAGTAGAATTGCCAAAATTTATTTCAATCTTTCAAAGCATATTTTTGCAAGTGCATTGCAATATATAGTTAGTAAGTATCAATAACATTTTCTACCACAGGCTAGAAGAAACAAACACAACTCATAAAATAGAAACTGGACCTATGAGGAACGTTGTTCGAATGGAGAAGTAATTCCTACATCCATGGAAACTTCATACTGGTTTCTACTAGTTAATTGCTCCTAATGACCAGTTAAAGATTTAAGCAACTGCCGATATAAGTCATCTTCTTTGCTCAGTGTCAGAATGCTTTTATGATGCATTGGACACACAACATGACATCCAGAGGTGGCCTCTAAAAGTATCCCACATTAGCAAAGCATAATATCCTAGCATAACTCTTAAAAGAATATCGAAACAAATAATTCATCAGAGACCAAGTGTGTACCTTGAACTCCAACCACATTCCAGCGATCAATCTTGTCAGAACAGCTTACAGACAAAGTTGTATCTCCTCGGCCTGGCTTCCTGTGAACTGTACCAGCAACTTGAAGACTAGCATCTGGAGACAAACATTTGAAATCTAAATTCCACCGATCAAAATCAACTGCCAATCCAAAAGGTATAAAAACAAGGGAAGAATACGTAATGTGTCTCGGTAATTCCAGGAAACTTGTTAACCATTACTTAAGTAAAAAGTCCAGAACCACCCCCCTGAAAAATAAATAAATAAACTTGCTTACCATTTTGTTGTGCATAATATTCCAAGGGAACGCATTGCATGTTCGGTTTTTCTAGAGAAGTACCACTTAACGAAGTGAACATCTGAGAATTGAGCGATGCTTCTCCACCTATTAGAAGAGAGGAAGCATAATATATCAGGTCAATTGAAAACATACACAAAATTATTCATGTGAAATAGCTGCTACCTACATGGCAACTGAGACACGTATAAGTGCAACTGCCAGCCACATTTCAATGTAAGTTTTCCCTGGTCAGATTTATCTGAAGACAACTGGAAAATTGTGTTAACCACTTCCTCACTTTCCAAAACCACATCTCTACCATGGCTATGCTTTCCATACTTTTTTGTGATGCAGTCAATCTCTGTATAGAAGTATCTGTCAAAATTGAAAGAAATTTTTTGCCGAATGTGGTAAATCATTATATCATCAACCACTATAGTGTATCATTTTAAGAATACATATGAACTTCATCCTGAAATGGAATTACCACTTGGAATTCTATATTTCTATCTGAATAATAACTTAGAACTGAAATTCAAACCTAAGAAGAGATCTTCTGGCGATAACTTCAGCATGTGAATCATTCACAACGTCGCCGCTCAAACTCCGCCTCGTTCGCCCAATACACTTCGTCCCCGTTCCCATAGCCACCACTTGTAACTCTAAAATGTTTCACACACGCACACAAACAATAAACATCACTAGAAAATATAAAAGCAGAGTAATCATCGAGAAATTCAACTATTAAACCATGAATTCACGCTAATTAATCAGAAGTTCCCAACCTTCCGAAGGATCGGAGAGGAGAAAAGCGGCTAAAACTGTGACTTCGCAGCCTTGAGGCTTCCCTTTTTTGGGAAGAGAATCGTAAGCTGAAATTACCGCTTCTGAGACTTTCTCCCCCCATGACTTCTCCGGCGAGCACGATAATGTTTCCGACGACGGTGGAGGAATAGCTGCAGAGCGGGAATCCATTGGAATGGAAAATTCATACGGCGTCGTTTTAGTAGTGTTACCTTAAGTGGGCTTTGTATATTGAAAGTAGGATGGGCCTTTCCAAGATGTTACCACGAGGGCTGAAATTGGGCCGGGTTGCTTAGTCCACTTTGGATTCTATAAATTGATCAATCATCCAAGGCCGTTTAATAATGTTAACCTTAATAACCGGGCTTTAGTGGGCTTGTAAAAGGACTCATATTAAGTTATTATTAATAAAAATGACTCCTAAATCAAATATCAAATAAGCAACTTAATTTATAAATGAAGACACAGACAAATCAACTGATTCAAGAAGTCACCTCCATTTCTCATTCAACGGAAAATAAGCATACATAAGGCCTACTTAAGCACATAAATATCTCATGAATAATACAAAATATCATAAAAAAATAGTATTTAAACAAAGTATCATTACTAGAGAGGAAGAGTGTGGAGTATTTGAAAATAGCTTATTTTTCAGTATGTAATTATTTAATTAAAAAATATTTATATATTTACATGAATCGAATTAGGAGCAGATTTTATGTGTTTTTTAGTTTGAATCCGGTTCATTGTTATCCCTAATTCTATGCAAGGTTCCTATGTAAGATGCAGCTTTTTTGGTTTGATCCGACAATAACTGCTTGAACCTGACAAATATAGTAAATAAAATGAATGATCAAAATATGGAATTTAAATTAAAGAGACTTGCCTTGAATAGTCACTCTCTACGTAAATACGTAATATAAAATATTAAAGAGAGAAATCGATTAAATTCCATACAACTTAGGGTACGTTTGATTGGAACTGGGGTGATTCGGGAACTGTTAATTATAGAATGATTGGAATTAGTGGCTGAGAATGTTAAAGAATGATATTTGTTTGAGTTGTTGTAATGTAAGATATAATTTTAAATTGTAAAAGGTGATGTAATGTGTGTAAAAGATTGTTATTAATGATTGGTTTAATGATTAAAGAGAAAAATGAGGGTTTGTGGATGGTTATGGCAAACTATGAAAACAAACATAGGTAGGGGTTGGGTCAATCTCAACCAAACATACACTTAGATAGTACTACGCAAATTATTCATAGGATGGCCAAATTATTCTCTTAGAAAATAAATTGAGATTAAATAAAAATCCTCAATGATTTCGATTTATGGTTGGATAATCCAATTGAATATTCAATTATATAATGCTCATCTCGAATGTTGGGACTATAGGAAAATCGAAATGTATGTCTTATAAAATCACAACTTTGTCCGGGCTATCAATACTTTAATTTCCTCTACTTATGCTCTAGAAAAAAATGTTAGGTTACTTTGTCCGAACAAATATAGTGTTCGATTGAATTTACAAGATATATTTTAATGTATTCGTCTGGTGTGTTTGAATACCTCATTTTCACGTTTTAAAAGTATTCGATCAACGCTAACAGCATACTAAAATTACTAATTTTTTCTAGGGATGTATTTAAAAGAAATTAGAATGTTAATTGCGGCACCCAAATATAAATTCAGATGCTCCATATTAGTCACCGTACGTTTTATCATTTTTATTTGATGCTCTGAGTCTTCGGGAAACTTTCTAAATATTTTATATTTAAGAATCTGATAATTTATATTCTTTTAAGCCAATATTGAGAATAAAATAGTGCACCTTTTATTTCTTTTTTTTTTTTTTTTTTGTTTTTTTGTTTGGAGAACATATATATTAAGCATTTGATGTAAATTTTATTATTTTGTGTTTTTTCTATGTATACTTATTAATTTATTTGAATATGCTTTATGGAGCATTTAACATCTTTTTTAATGTTTCTCTAAACAACATTTTTCTTTAATGTGGAGAACAATGTAAATAAATGATTTTATTTTCAAATATCTCAAAAAAGGAAATGAAGACAAATTTAAGGACCCTAAAAGAGAGTCACATTGTAGAGTTCATAATTTTCGAATACGTGAAGATAAATTTAAGGAGCCTAAAAGAAAGTCACATTGTAGAGTTCATAATTTTCGATTACGTAAAGATGGGACAGTTAAAAGTTGAGCCTGAATCACTTATATAAATTATAAGTTGCTCGACCAATTGAGTTAATCTCTACTTAATTTCGTAGGTACATGATTTAATTGAGGAAATTGTGGTTTTGGTCCCACAGGACACAAGGCAGTTGCATTTTGGTCCCAAGGTTTTCACATTTGATCCCACAAATATAAAATCGAGCACATTTAGTCACACCGTCACGTTTTCTGTTATCTTTGCTAGCACTTTTAGCTCCAAAGTTTTTGTGCAGTTTTGGTCCCAACCAAACAAGCACTATTAGTCCCAAAGGTTTTGTGCAGTTTTGGTCCCAACCAAACAAGCACTTTTAGTACCAAGATTTTTTGCATTTTTCATCCCAAACCAAACAACCATTTTTTCCCTTCATAAATCAATTTTTCACTGATTTGATCTCTTTTCCTCTACTTCCATGCTCCTCTTTACATCAACCAATATAAAGTAACCTAATCTCACCTCTCAGTTTTTGCTTGATATTTGATTTTGCTTCACCAATTCATCCGAGTCACTTAACTAAAAAAATCGTGTAAATATAAATGAGAAATGTCAGTAAACAAAGTTCTTTTTCGGTCCCAGCCAAACAGAATATTGGAACGTAGTTAAAAAAAAATAATGGTTTTCAAATCCATGAACATCGAAACAATAAGAGATTTGCTACTCTATGGATTTCATTTAATGAGAACATTCTAACTAGCTTTTGAAAATCTAGAAAAACTGATTATAAGCTGTAGGATCTGAAAAGGTCTTCATTATTAGTAATTTGTACTTGTATAATTGCGTGAAAAATGGTCTGTAACATCTCATGTCACATTCTCAAATCCAAATTCATTTGGATTCCAACCAAAAAAATACCTCGTACATGGGATCATCAACGATATCCTGTATTTTAATCTACTATACCTTCGCAAATTAATTTTTCTAGATCATGAGGGGCCCACAAATGATCCACGGGGCAAGGCCGCCCTTCATCAAACCTCAACCATGGCTTCCCCTTCCGGCTCCAATGCATGAAACTGACCCGACCCGCATGCAAACCGCGGTAGTTATTCTCTACATTATACCCACCTAGACCATGTTGATTCCACCTATGATCAATTCCCTTCTACCTCCCCTCCAAAAACCAACATGAAGGGGCGAAAAAAATCCAACTTTTATATCCTCCTCTCCCTCTGTATCCATCAATTTCCCAATTTTTTCTGTGTAATCTTTCCTTCTCCATCTCTCCAGATCCATCACCATCACCCCTGTGTTGAAGTAACACGCCTTATTCCCTTTAAACATGCCCAACAAAATCTGGTCGAACTAATATGCAACAAAAAAGAAAAAATGTGACTGAAAATGAAAAAACATGGGACTATAAATGCTTGTGAAATTTCTTATGGGACTAAAAGTGCTCGATTTTGAATTTGTGGGATCAAAAGTGAAACTTTGGGATCAAAATACAACAGCCTCGTGTCCTGTGGGACTAAAAGTGCAATTTTCACGTATTTATTACGTCATTTAACGGACATGTGCTATGCACATGACGAAAAACGTTAATGATAAACGTTGTGGGATTGAAAATGTAAAACCTTGGGACTATAAATGCTTGTGAAATTTCTAATGGGACTAAATGTGCTCGATTTTATATTTATGAGATCAAATGTAAAAAACTTGAAACCAAAATGCAACTGCCCTGTGTCCTATGAGACCAAAACTGCAATTTCCCTAATTTAATTGTTAGGCAAAAGAAGTTTTGTAAATGTTTGGGCCCCCATCTCGAAAGTTAGACCATATAATGATTTACAGCCTGGCTTATTTTATGGCCCCCACTCCCTCCCATTCCGAATTTGTGGATGCTTTATCCAATACATTATATTGAAAAAGTTTTTTTTTTTTAAATATTCTCCCCGATTAAAGTTGTCACTTTAATTGGACACGAATGTTAATAAAAAATAATTAAGTATTTTTTCTATAACTTTTTTAAAAGTGAAGATTGAGGGTTAAAATTTTGAAATTGCAAGTTTAATTGAGACGGGTAAAAAAAGCAAGTACACAGAATTAAGTGGGACGGAGGTACTATCTACTATGATGAATCTTATTAGGACGATTTTACCCTGGAAACAGCCTGTCTATGTGAAACTTCCCAAGAAAACAAATAACAAAATGGGAAAAACGTTCATGGGAAATAACTATTTCAAATTTAAAAAAATATATGCTAGCACACAAAATATGTGCCAATTTAAATTAGGACATATGTAAAATACCTTATTAAATATCTTTAGATTTTTTTTTGAGAATTTAATTCCTGAATTCCAATAGTTGAATAATTGATTTTTAGTATATATATTGATCGATCAAATATTATCGACGCTCTTTGTTCATGGCAATTAATATCAAATTGTGTCGCTATAAAAGTAAATTATCAATATTTTCAAATTAAATCGAGCCACGTGTTTTTATTGAAAGAAAGAAGTGTCATCAAATCAAGATCGGCTTATCAAATGACATCGTCATGTTTGATTCCATCTTCAAAACATGACTAATTATATTCTCTCCATTTTTATATACCAGTCGATTTAGAATTTTAGATTGTTTCAAAATATAAGTTATTATAGAAAAAAAACACATATACATACATATTGCTTCCAAATTTCAATTTTACCCCGAGATATATTTCATCAGATCTCCCTAAAAAATTCTAATTATGATATGAGAGGAGTGAGGAAACAAATTATAGGTAAAGGTAGATCTTTTGGGAGGAGAAAAATGAATTTTAAAAATTAAAATGATAAGAGATAGATTATATACGAATTTATTTGTCAACTTCAGTAATTCTTAATTTATGGTTCGTACCGTGGATTGAGGGGTATGTATCATATTATAGGGTTCGATTTTGAGTCGGAACACACAAAGTAGAAAAAAGTCCACCAGACGTATCAAAACTGCAGAATAGCCATTAATTACCAAGTCTAGGCGTGAGAGCCCATACATCATGTGAGTTTGCAGTTTTTCGTTGCAAATTAATGCATAGGAATTTATTTCCATTATAATGAGCTATCAGTACAATTTTATCAACAGTATTTTAATGAGCCAACGAACCATACAGAGGCGGTAATTCGGCCTCACAGTTTGGTCGGGACTAGTCCGTCAGATCAATAATATCTTCGTTTTTTTTAATTGTCATTCTAGTGATGGATAGAAAACTAAGGATCAAATAAGTCATCAACTAATTTCCTTAAATCTCTTAATTTTTTCCTCTTTTCTTTATTATTATTAACACTTTCCATAACTATAGAGTTAATATTGGAAAAAAATAATAAAAAAACTAGAATGAAACTAAAAAAAAACGGAGATAGTATTATATATCGGATCATGTCAAAAATTTTGGATTGGGTCGTGTTGTTATATATATATAAATATTTAGATATATTTTTATTTAACTCATTTCTGCTGGAAAAGTTATTAAGCAGTTGGAATAGCAACTGCTATCAGTTGAGTACTTTTGGTATTCTGAATATACAGACCCATTCTCTCTCGTCTTTCTCTCACTATTCTCTTTCAGTCTCTCTAAACATAATGATTTCTGGGTTTTAGATCTAGAAGTTTATCAACTTCTTCAAGTCGAGTTATACTTTATCGGGTCCAATAAAATTTCCAGCTAAGAAATGATTCAGTCCATCTAAATAAAGAACTGTTCGATTAGCTGATTTTGCCACCTCGAGGAATATATTCTCCGATTACGAAATATTACGTTGTGTATTCTCCTGTAATAATCAAATTTATTGCAACTGAGGTTACGTGGCTCATAGCTGTAGTTGTAGCCTTTGGAGTTATGTAGAGCTGATTTCAAATCAATATTTAAAAATAATATCAGAGCATGCACTTCGCTTAACGACATTTCAGTTGTGGACCAGTTATCATCAACATGTCACCTTCATAATGCAATCTAAGGTTATAAATAATTTCAATTTTTTTTTTTTGTTTATCCAAGAAAAAATGATAGAGATATATACTTTTATAATTCCTTTTGGTTTTTTGGGGAAAACTTATGTGGCAGAATTATGAATTGCCAACTTGATTGTATGACATTTTAGTAAGATATTTCAAAATAACCACGGCATGTCACGCATAATTAATAATGTATTTCCTCCCTTCCATCTTATTTTGTACATTTTTCGTTTTCGTTCGTTTCAGATAAACTTGCACATTCCTTAAAGAAGAAAGTTACAATTCAATCTCCACCTCCAAAATCTCCATCCTGAATCAACCTTTGAAAAGTCAACAAAATCTCAAAAAGAAAATTTTTTAATACTTGTGTCAACCTCCCCTGTGCAAGATAAGGTGGGACGGATGGAATATATATTATTATTTAATACATAATATTTATTAGAAGCAATGGAAAATATGAGATATATAGTTAAATCTTGATAAAATAAATTTGGGATCGGAGAAAATACTCATTTAGCGAGTTTATTTATTTATGGATAAATGAATAAATTAATTATTCATTTAAGATAAATGAATATTTAGTATTTTAGAGAGAGATTTACATACATAAAACATACATACATTTTACAGTTTGTCATCGGCTTAGTACATATTCGCGTAATTATGAAATAATTTTGATGGTGTTTTAAAAGCATAGTCACCTTGAATAACTACTTGCTACAACACGAGCAAAATATTCCGGAAGTTGTGAATGCTCTACAAAAAGTTAAGGCAAAGGTTTGCTTTTGGCTTAGGTGGGAAGAAAAAACAACAAACTATAAACTCATATTTTCAAAAGAAATTATTATTGTAAAGTATTGTTGATTGATTGAGTACTTGGATTATAAAAATATATATTTTTATGGAATCCAATGATTATGTCTTTACATTTTTGTTGGACCTTAAGGATTTTTTTATTTTTTATTGCTTAATGCATTTAGCGAGATTATTACTGTAGTATACTAGCCTGAGTCAGGATCGAAATAAATTATTATATTATCGAGGTTTAACTGAATTAGAAGCAATGCAACACAAATTGGTCAGAATGACAACTACACGTCAAGTAAAGACATCATTAATTAGTACAGGACAAGTATTATAAAAGTAAAATACAAATTAAGAGAAATCCATTATATATGTACTTCACATCTCGATATTATAATCATAATCATCATTAGTATTGTTGTTGAAAAATTTAATGAGGGCAAGTAAAAAGGTGAAATACATGTATTTTTCATAAGCATGAACGTATATACATTTAGTTCAAATTTTTTGTTACAGTATTTTTAATATACTATACGTATTAGCTAATGACATTCTAATACGTGCAGTGTTCGATAGATTTCATATAACGCAAGATGAAACATAAAAATGTAGTAAGTGATTTATATGATATACAAACCCACATAGATATTTATGTAGCATTATGTGATCAGCCATGTTTTTAATGATTCTATAGTCTGTCTTGATTTATATTCTACACTTTACAACTAATTGTGTAAATGTCTTTTATTTGCATTAAAATATATAAGGTATTTTCAGTTCAACTTTTTATTCTTGAAACCTTTAGTCTAGCTTTTCAAAACTACTTTGCTGGTACTTTTATTTGCATTAAATCTAATCATAACATAAGACCATTAGATGTAAGGAAAGCATAAGCACTAGTTTTGATAAAAGCAAAGTGCAAATATTTTATTATTATTATTATTATTATTATTTTTTTGTAATTAATCCATTTTTCTTTTAAATTATGAAGCACTACACTCAAAAAGGGTTTTTTGTGATTAGTTTTTTAGGCCACAATTTTGGTCAATAATAATAAGTTATTTATGATCACTTGTTGTCGCAAAACTATCTATAAATTACTTGAGACAATTCTAAAACTATTTTTAGAGATCACTAGTTGTCTTAAAATATACTTGTGATGCAGTCCAGCAGTCGTCTCAAATCTCTATGGTTTACGTCCGAGTTATTGAGACGACTAATTAGTGACGACGATATGTTATCTTTAATGATAAGATTATGACAAATACACATAACTTGATACTGCTTTTTATTGTATCAAAAGATATTTTTCTTATAGTGATGTAAGTTGAAATGAAAGTATAGGATCTTAATATTTCTAAACTAACAGAAGAATTCATTTGGAAATAAAAAATTAACCGTTTAATTTATTATAAATAAATATACCAAATGTATGACAAATCAGCAATAAATGTATGACATAGGAAATGCACTACAATCTTCATCGCTATTAGTGGGACAGCCTAAGTTGCCATGTGGAGCCATTAAAGTCACACTGTTACTAATAAAATATCTCAATATATTAAATTTACTTTTTCGTAATAATAATGAGGATAATAATATTTTAATATCAATATTAGTAATAAAGGTGATTGATGCATGCAGATAAAAGTGGTTAAAGTTCTTACAAATTATTCCAGCCCACAATTATTATTCCGACCCAGTTAATTTTAGACAGTTGATTGAATACAAATATTAAAAAGAAAGAATTTGAAATTTTTTTGACTTTTTTAAAATGAAGATTGAGGGTGGAAATTGTGAGACAAATTTTCCTTTTAAAGATGTGCAAAGTTAAGTGGGACGGATCGAAAAGAAAAGTATACAAATTTAAGTGGGACGAAGGGAGTATTAATTATTATTATTATTATTATTATTATTATTATTATTATTATTATTATTATTATTATATTTTTCCAGTATTCTTTTACTTTTCAATCACTCAAAAATTATATGAAATTAAATAAGTATGCGTACAAGAAAAATTGATGGTTTGGAATAATAAAAGTTATCTTAAGTAGTAGATACTAGTATGTTACAACTACATTGTTGAAAATAACATGACTAGAAAATAACATGCCTACCCATTAATCATGTGCAAATAATTTCATCGCAAATGATTTTGAGATGATAAATTGCCTTCAATTTTTAAATTTGTAAAGCTACATGTGGTTATTATTAACAACAATTGTCTCTGAAATAGCCACCATAAGTAATATGTATTTGAGACAATTTTTATTATCGCAAATATTATTATTTACGATCAGTAATTGAGATAATTGATTTGCATCGATATATTATCTCTAACTGTATTTCAAAGAGGGAGCTATTAAAATAACTAATTTGTATTAATATAGTATCTCTAATAATATAATTATAGTAAATACTTTCAAGAACATAGTTAACTTTAATAATATAATTATTTAAAACAATTATTTATTGTTTAAAGGGTCGTTTTTCCAGTGCAGGTGTATATCAAGTTATGTTGTAAAATTTCAAACCATACTATAGTACTCCTATAATATAATAATAAAATATTAGCGCATTGATTTGCACCGTCATCATCATCAAGATTGTAATCTGTCGGGCAGTCGGCAGGTAGGAGTTATAATCTACATCTCACTCGCATATATTTCCATGCACCAACGCTCTCTACGTAATCTCCAACCAATAGGCTGCAAACTATCCGAGCTGAGTCGAGTTTCTAAAGTCGCATTTGATTTATTTATTTTTTGGCCAATTTTATTTGAGAGTGTTCGATTATATTCATGAGCATGCTCATGAACATTTTGCTCGTAACAATTAATTATATTGGTCACGAATATCAAATAACACATATTCTCCTAAATCTCACTACAGATAAAGGTATTTAACCAAATGCTCGGTATAATATGAGGTACTGTAAGAATATTATATGATATATAATATAAATATTGTTATTTTTGTTGTTATTTTTTATTTTTTTATTACTGTTATTATTAATTGGATTTTGAACAATCTTGTCCGCGAGCTTAATCAACGAGTCTATCGTGTTCGACTCTGTTCGTTTATAAATCGAGCTACAAAATTTATTCACTTATTTAGATAAACAAGTTCGTTATTGAGTTGTTCAACGAAAGTTCTGTTCATTTGCAGCCCTACCAACCAACCAATTTAATGAAAGGGAGTACATAATTATTTAGATTGTTTATTTTAAAAGTTATTAGAACTTCCTATAGTTATAAAATTAATTAACTAAACTCATACGAAAATATTACGATTATATTTAATTTTCTTAAAATTCTATATTTTGTGTACTTTCTAATTTGAGGATTTTGTATTATGTGGATGTCTTTTATGAAGTTGTTGTATTTTAGTGGTATTTTAAATTTAAATTTGGTTTATAAAAACTCGCATTTTAATACGCATTGTTTTTTTCTCTATTTTATATTGATGTAATGCAAATTTCACTTATATTAAATTAATATGCTTGTAATTTTTCAATTTGGAGAAAGTTATTTATTTTTCTTTTATTTGTTAATTAATTTAAATACGAAAGGGTATTTAAAAATATATAGATAAAATGTTTCTCTGAAACTAATGTTAATTAAATAAATTTAATCAAAAAATATTTAATAGTAAAATATACTCCCTCCGTCCTGGTCTAATTGGCCTACCTTGGTCAGGCACGAATGCTAAGAAAAAACATATTTTGTTGAATCTTTGACTTTTTCAAAGGTGGAGATTTTGAGGGTGAAGATTGTGATAGAAATTTGTCATTTATAGACTAAATCAATTAAGTTGAGACAAACAAAAAGGAAAAATAGGCCAATTAAACTGAAACGGAGGGAGTAGTAATGTAGTATATATGCTAAAAATGTAGATTTAGTGGTATTTTGGGTGGTTTTACTCAAAAACACAAAAATGTGATAATATGCAGTTCCCTTCAATATATAGAGTAGTATAATCTTCCCAGCAGATGTTTACTTAGGGCATGTTTGGTTTGGGTTGACCCAACCTCTCATTAGTTGGGTAAATCCAATCTCATGTTTCTTTGAGCTGGTTTGGCCAAGCCGGGGTATTAGGATTTAGTGGGGGGACATCAATCACAAATTCAAACACTACTTTAATCATTCTCCCAATCATTAATAACTATCTCTTACACATATCACATTACATTTTACAATTAATAATTAAATATCACACTCCAACCACAAGTTCAACCACTCAACCAAACATCTCCAGCTACTTCCTTCAGCCATTAACTCCAGCTACTTCCTCCAGTCCAGTCATCCCAGCCCCAACCAACACATTGTCTTAGACAAATTTATCCTCCTGAATTATGTAATAACGAAATACATCTAAAATATAATAAATCGATAAAAGAACAAAAAAGCTTAGGATGTGTTTATTTAAAATTGAAAAGTACTAAATTAAATTTAATTAAGAAAATTAATGAGTATGCTTTATCGAAATTTGAATTGCTGTCAAGTTTTAAATATACACACTCTTAAAATTGATAAAACATCCACGGGTCTAATAAAAAAAAAAAAAAAAGGAATTAACGTGTGGATAAAGCGGCCCTCGTACTACCATGCATCGGCAGAGCAGAGAATCACTCCTCTCATCACACGAAATCCATAGTACAAACGGAGACACGCTAGATACACCGTTTGTGTTGTCGTTAAGAGAGCCAGAACCACAGCCACTGACAAATATAGAAGTAATTCGCCATTCTTTTCAATTTCTCTGCCAGTGGAGAATCTTCTTCGATTTCTTTTGACCTGTTTCCGCTTTATTCGCCATTACAGAGAGGAAGAGGACTGTGTATATATATACTGTATAAATGGCAACAGCAGCGGCAGAGGAAGTAATTTCAAGCAAGCCTGAGGAGGAGCCACCACTTGCGGCGGTGATGGGGAAGCCAGACGACGTCGTCAAGGATAAGCCGATTGCTCCACCACCTCACGATGACTCCAAGGCTCTTGCAAGTAAATTAATTGTTCTCTCTTCACTCTCTCTGTGTGTTAATGACTCCAACAGCGAAAATTGAGATTGTTAATGATAATTAGGGTTCTAATGTGGTTTTCTGTGCTGATAGTGATGAAGTGTTAATCCTTAAGTTGTAAAAGAGGTGATGTTGGAATGAATTTCAAGTGGTTGTTTCTTCAATGATATATTAAACTTCTATTACATAAAATCCAATTAAAATGTATTAAAGTATTCAGAGCTGCCGCCATAAGAAAATTTAACCATTATCAATTTCACTATTACCTGTTTATTCAAAATTTCGTTCCGATTGTTTCCGTATGGTGCAGAAGTACCTGAACCTGCTGCCAAGAAGAGCTCAAAAGGATCCCTTGATAGAGGTAGATATTGTATTTGTATATATCGAGTGTTATCATACAATTTAATTTGATAGTTATGATGATCTTCGAAAGAAGGCATTTACTAGTACTTGTTATTAGCCCCGGTGTTGGTGTATGCAGTCTGCTTGTTCTGTTTCTGTTTTGGATAAGGTTTGGCGCGATATAGAATTGGATGATTTGATTACAATATATATTTTACAGATATTGCTCTTGCAAACCTTGACGGCGAGAAGAAGATGTCTTTCATCAAGGCTTGGGAAGAAAACGAAAAATCTAAAGTGGAAAACAAGTAAATTTTGTCTTCTCTCTTCCTTGACTTATTCAGCCACTGGTATGCCATATAAGTTGAACGTATGCGCGCACACACACATGTATAGCACACACATGTGTAGCTAATATATTGTACTTACAAAGGAAATGCTATGTAAGTTGAACGTATGCGTGGACACGCATATGAATAGGTAATGTATTGTAGTTACAAAAGAAATTTTTAAGTTGTTTGATGTGGTTGTGCACCTTGCAAATGAAGTATGAAGTATAGCACTCTGTACAATTCTCAGCAGAATTTTAATTACAACAGTTAAATACTCCTATTTGATCAAAAGCTCGTTTACCTGGCCATTTCCTCGCGAATTTTTTCACTTTGGCTGAAATTCTTGAGATCCATTCTTCAATTTATTCACGGAACTGCCTTCAGCAGATGAAAGCTTTGATCTTGGTCCACTTTTACACATGGGATTTTTATTAATTGGTGGATTCTTGTTAGATTTCTGCTAAAATTCCATTCTAAATTATTGAAGAAAAAAAATTATCGCTTAACATGTTCCAAAAGATGATAAGAGTACTTTTTATCTAATTTGAAACAGGGCCCAAAAGAAGCTCTCAGATGTAACTGCATGGGAGAACAGCAAGCGAGCAGCTCTCGAAAGCCAGCTTAAGAACATCGAGGTAAATCACATCTCAAATACATGAGAGAGAGAGTCAGTTGTTATATTCGTGAAACAATAAACTAAGGGATGATACTTGCAGCAAAAACTGGAGAACAAGAAAGCAGGATACGGAGAGAGAATGAAAAACAAGGTAGCACTACTGCACAAACAGGCAGAAGAGAAAAGAGCCATGGTTGAAGCCAAACGCGGAGAAGAAATTCTCAAAGCCGAGGAAACGGCTGCAAAGTACCGGGCAACAGGCCAAGCTCCTGCGAAGGCTTTCGGATGCTTTGGAGGTTAAACTTTCGCGAATTATTAAATGTTCATTGTAATCTTCGTTTTTTTATTTTTGAATTGGATTGTGGTTATGTATAGTTTCTGCTGTCTGTGTGATATAGTAAGCGAGAATACAATGATGGCTTGAATAAGTCCTCTTGAGACGTTGCTTGCCGTCGATCCAGAAGTAATATAAGGAACTGTGTTTGTGTATTTTCCTACACACTGTTGTTCTATCTTACATCCTTAGGCACATTAATTGGCAGCTTTGGTGATGGATAAAATATGGTGAATAGCTATTATTCATCTATAATATTATTCATTTGTGAAGTAAAACTGCATAATATTATTCATTTGTTAAGTTGTATCTATACAAGTACAATGGATAGCTATGAGATACTCTCCTCACAGCTTGTAACTAACAAGCAGACTAATCATCTACAGTTTTAACTAAGGGTCCGTTTGTTTAAGATTTGGCTTAGTAGATTTAAAGGCCGAATCGCAATAAAGCACACTCATTAACTCCCTCGGTCAGGTTTGGCCCAGCACTTTCCAGTCTTAAACAAACGGATCCTAACTGAACTTCCTAGCTTTACTATTCTAACCGTATGATTAAGTAAAGCTTAATTAATCACTCTAACTACACCTTTGTCAAATATAGCTAGGTATTTACAGACTTCTTACACATACTCTAGTACACCCTTGTGAAACATAAGTAGACAACTTCAGACTATTTGAGAAACACAATCAAAACAAAAGCTATTACAAAGATACATGTTACAACAAGGCTGGATCTTTTAGGTTGACTTGTGGACAATTGAGTATAACCGAGTGGATTTAATAGCAGAAACTAGAAACACAAAACTTCAAATATGTGATTAGCAAGAGGTTATGTTAGCACATCTGCTACTTGATTTATAGTGGATATGTGTCTTACTTCCACCGGTTGTTGTATCTTTTCCCTTGCAAAATGTATGTCAACCCCTATGTGTTTTGTTTTACTATGGAACACACGATTGGAAGCTAAAGGGATACAAATCTAACTCTTGAAAGACCGACTTTAGCCATATTAAATATGTAGCGGCAGTTGCAAGTGACTTATACTCAGGCTCAGTGCTGCTTCTTGAGACAACTCTCTGTTTCGTGGAGCTCCAGGTGATTAAGTTAGGTCCAAGGAAAACACAGGAACCTGCAGTAGAACTTCTATCATCTATAGAACTGACATAATCTGCATCCGCAAAACAGTGTAAAGAAAGACTAGAGAAAGATTTAAAGGTTAGTCCAAGTACAACAGTGTTGTTAACATATTTGAGAACCCTTTTACAAGCATTCCAATGGTTGATAGTTGGAGCTTCTAAAAACTGTGACATTTATTACCAATATAAACCAAATCAGGCCTGATCATCGTAAGATACTGAAGGGAGCCCACTACTATATAAAGAGAAATTTACATTTTTGGTCCCACGAGACACATTTGTTTTAAAATAGTTCCAGCCCTGGCACCTTTGACCTCATTGGTTACAAACGTTGCACATTTGGTCTCAATGGATTTTTTTCTTGCAAAATCAATCCTAAAAATTTGCAGAAATGGTCCCACACGGTATAAGCAACCACTATTTTATATTGAATGATGCATAAATTGCTGTCGAAGGTTGCAAAATTGAGGAAAAGAACATAGTTCAAGTTGTCATCGGTCAAAAAAAAAAAAAAAAAATACCAAAGTGAAAAAACGCACATGGTAAAACTACTTATCCTTTTAGGGCAAATGGATAGAAAGGATAAATAATTTTTTGTTGAAAATAATCCCCCTTCTTCGATATGATTTTATTTCTTGATCAAAATAAAATTTCTTCGATATGCTTTTATTTCTTAATCAAAATAAAATGACTTCCCTATGAAAATAAAATGAAGAGTCATTGAATAATTGTATATTCCTATTTAGTCTTAGTTTAATTTTTCTTTTCATTTCCCAACAAAAGGACGTTAAATTGAAAATTCGGTTCTTATATAGATTTATAATTTTACATTAAATTGAAGATATAACTTTATGTTATTAATATTATTATCTTGTATTAATTCAATTAACAAGAAAAAAATATACACATAATTAGTTTGGATGGCAGCTGGCCTGCTCCCTTTCCTTCATCGATATTTGCCTCCTTTGTTTTTGCCATTCAGTGCTGTTTAATACCAGTTAATCAATGAAAGTATTTTTACCTTAAAGGCCTGTTTGGTTAAATTAATTAGCTGGGATTAGATTATTTGTCCTGCCTAAATTTGTGTTTGGTTTGTGTGTTAAAAGATCGGTTCGGATTAAGAGCCCAGTTCAAAATGCACATTTTCCCCATAGTCTTACTACTATTTGTCCCACCAAATTCAAGTGATAAGTAATACCCCCTATTCCCATCATTTTCGAGCTACAGTAACTTCATTTTAAAAAGATTAAAACTGAAATTATTTTAAAAAAATTTAAAAATTTGTTTAAAATTTAAAACAGTTATTTATAATCCAAAAAATAAAATTAAAAATTCTGTAATTAATATAAAATTCTAAAAATTCATTTAAAATTCAGAAAATTGGTTTATAAATTCAGAAAATTAAAAGAAAATATTTCAAAAATTAATTTGAAAATTCTAAAAATTAATTTAAAATTAAGAAAAATCGTTTAAAATCAGAAAATTAATCTGAAAATTTATATAAAAAAATAGTTTCAAAAAATAATTTTATATTTCTAAAAAATAATTAGAAATTGTATAAAATTAGTATAAAATAGAAGGAAATTTTGAAAATATTATATATATTTTTTCATTTTTTTTTTTTAATTTTCTGGATTTATAAATTCAATTTCTTTTTTTTTTTTCTGATTTTCAAATTATGTTTCTTAATTTTTTTAAAAAATCAGAATTTTTAAATTACTTTTAGATTTTTTTTTATTTATTTTCTGAATTTAGAAATGAATTGTTTGGATTTTTGAATGAATTTTCACAATTTTTAAATTAATTGTGGAATTTTTATTTTATTTTTTGGATTATAAATAATTTTTTTGAATTTCTAAAATAATTTCAGAAATATTTTTTATTTTTCTTGATTTATTTACGAAATTTCTGAAAACTTTAAAATATTTATTAATATTTTTTTTACATTTTATTACACGTGGTGTAATCTTATTGGTCCAAAAAGAAATATGTGCAAATCACATGACAGCCCACCAGAAATATCTCGGAGATTGAAAATGAAAAAAAACAATCAGTACAAGCTGTTGTCAGAAAAATAATGGAGGGTATTTTAGATAAACCAATACAAAACTATTCAATCTCTCCCACAATCCAAATGACCCTATAAGGAATCATTAGACACTTATCCTTCAAACCAAGTAACATTATAAGTAATAGTGAAATAACATCCCGATGTATCCTATTTGTCCTATCTATCCCAACTATCAAATTAAAGACACCGATCATTATAATATATCAAAGAAATACATTAACAGAATGTCAATAGCTAAAAACCTCATCCAAGCAGATTGTCATTTAAGATTATAACTATTATAATATCTCCTACCTTAACAAAACAAAATATGTTTTTTCTCAATGATTACATACATTCTTTCAAGCCCACATCACAAAATGCAGTGCCAAAAAAGCACTTTGGGCACTAACACCTTTTTCTAATAAACTGCATAGAGACACCACACACTATCTAACAAAATCACGGTGATTTTGATAGACGCAGAATAATATATATGGCACACACAGATTATAACGATGTGGATTCAAGATTAGAGTGCGGACACTATCCGAACCTTCTAAACAACTAATCTTACTACTTAAGTGAATCAAATCAATTTCTTTTCTCTTCAGAAATGCAGTCAAATGAGCCCTCATTGCAAAAACCTGGATACAAACTGTAATAAGAGTCAGTATTCTCCAAGAAGCTCATATCATTGTTACTCGGGAAATCCAGAAGCAGCTGCAACGTCGATTCGGATGAATCTTCGACCTCATTCGAGCTACACGAATCCGTTCCTCCACAGCCAATAAAGCCAGTCCAAGATTCTGCTGCTTTAAGCCCAATTTCAGTACTCGTCCCTGATAACGAACAGCACTTCGTCGATGAACACGAAACAGGGCTTTGATCACGAGCTTTTTCACCATTCCTGAAGTTTTCTCCAACCTCGGAGTTCCATAGGCGTAGGAAATGGTCGGCCTCTGATTGTCCGAGCGAGGTTGGTGTTGAGAGCACCGATTCTTTGGAGAGACGAGCTTCGGCTTCCAGCCTGGCGCTCTCCCATTGCGCCATGTGGCGAGTCGAAGGAGAGGAAGAGGCTCTGTTGAGTAGACCGTTGGATGTGGATATTGGCTCGTGAGTCTGTGGATCGATGCCCATGGTGATGAGATGCTTCTTCAGATGTGTGTTCCATAAGTTCTTTATCTCATTGTCTGTTCTTCCCGGGAGTTGGGAGGCTATGGCGGCCCACCTGCAAATAGAGTTGTAAGCAAATCAAATAATTTTTTATACTTTCGTGGTCAAAACTTGGTAAAATAACTCGAATTTGACGACGAAATTAATTTCTATGTACTTATAATTTTAAATTCGAGTACATATATGATTATATTCGATTCGTTTATATTTGAAACAATTCTTTATGTAATATAATTATATAAAATAATATATATATATAAATAGAATACATTCATATATCCTCAGACAAATTGTCGTATATAAATTTTAAATAAATTTACATACATAACATATATACACAAAACTATTATTTAAAAGTTAATTTATTTGTTTGTTATTTTTGGAAAAAAAAAATAGAATAGGGTTTTATGAAGTTTGAATCGAATATGTTGAAATGTTTTTAACAAATCAATTCGAATCACATTTGAATTTAAAACTCGTACAATAACACTTATGCAAGACTCTCACTTGAGACCACATTCCTTAAATTTTACTAAATCTTAGGTATGAAAACTTAACATGAACACACAAGATCATATGTTACATATTGGTATATATTTAATCAAACAAATATGTGTTAAAAAGATGATTAACACAAACATATTTAACTATCCATTTTACTGTAAGACTATTCTACTGGAGTTTTTGGACATGTAAGGAAGTGAAGATGATGAACCTGTTTCCAAGAATGGCGTGCAACTGTATAACAAGCTTCTCTTCGTCGGAGCTAAAGGGGCCGCGTTTTATGTCCGGTCGGAGATAGTTCGTCCACCGCAGACGGCAACTCTTCCCGCATCGGAGAAGTCCTGTAGAATCACCACCATTGAGTTCATTCTGTTTTCGAGATGGAAATTTGTTCTATCTTCAACCACACCCCTAAATAAATAGGGTCTAACTAACATTCATAATATCTTACATTGCTTAATTTAGTCTCTTAAGTATCCAAAAACAGCAATTACAAATATATGTCTCTTCCCCCCTCTCTCAAAAGATTCGAACTCCCGACCTTGTAGTCTACTAGGTTAAAAACTTGACAAAATTTATGTTCGTCCTCGTCTAACTTCAACTAGGCCTCGTCTAGATGTTAGACTGTTCCCTGCCTGCTTTTTTTCGCCTAACTTCACCTAAGCCACCGACTAGGCGACTCCAGTCTCCCGCCTTACTAGCATTTTTTACAACATTGCTTAGGATTACTACCAAACACAACAAAACTCAGTTGCTAACTTGCAAGAACAAAGACACATTGTATAGCTTCTGATCTGGCTAAGTTCATACTCAAATTTTCACACATTACACGAGAGAAAATGCCTCAAAAACTAGGATTATACTCATTTTAATCTCCAAATCCTCATTTAATGAAAACACAAAACTTAACCTGCAAGTTTGGGGAGGGATCGCCAGCTTCCATGACCATGGTTGTTAATATACTCCACCAGCTTGTCGTCTTCCTCAGGGGTCCACGGCCCCTTCTTCAACCCTTTCTTATCACAGCATGGTGCTCTCCCCATTATACACACACAAACAAACACTAACAGAAATCAATGAAATGCCTCTTTTGTTAGAGAAAGTCGGAGAATATGAAGAGTGATTCGGAAAAGGTTTAGAGATGAGACCGGCGAATTGTTCGCCGGCATAACATTGAATGCTTATACTTAGACTGAGATATAGATATGCAGATACTATATACTACCATTTATTGCAGTTTTTTTTAGGGAAATGATGGAATAATATTGAAGAAGATTGATGAGGAGGGTATTGAATGATTGATTTAATGGAATGAACAAGTTCCCTTATTTATTACCTTCCTCCTCTTCTTTAATCACCTATTTTCAAAGGCGTTTGCTTAAAGTCGGGGAGTGCTGAATCAAATTTGATTGAGAAAGTTAATGAGTGTGTTTTATTATGATTCGGCTCTCTAGATCTACTGAGATCAATCTAAAACAAACACATCCATTTGTTTGTTTCAATGTTGTAGAAGTAGTGAGACAATAGTCAATCTGTAGATAGGAGCCTAAGAAGTAGACATGGCATAGGCAATCTTAGGCGGGGAGGAATTTGAAAAAAAAAACATAGGCGACCAATGAGAGTAGCCCCTAGACAGGACTTAATTGGTATTAGTCGAAGATTTTTGCAACAGAAGTTTATTTAGGCTGAAAAATGACTCGATTTGAGATTGTTACTAAAATTATTTTAACTATGTTTGATTAAAGTATCAAATAAGCTCAAACATGCTTTTATGTATGATAAAATTTATAGCTCTGACTTAAACTCGAAGTAAAAGATGTTAAAACATGTTGAAAAAGGCCAAACTGTTCAACCTTGGCTTGTGTTCAGCTTGGTTAAAGCTCAATTTTGTTAATGATCAACATAATATAAGATGTTTGATTATATTGCATACAAAATTGAACAATTGTATAATTCAACTCGACTACACTCATACACAACTCTAAATCAACATGCGCATGGCAGTGTATCGACAGATCACAATGTCACTCAAAATACAAATGAATACTACCAATTTGCAAATTGAAACCACGTTGTTTTGGCTGAATAACTAAGAAAGACAGTATCAACCATCGTCCGAAATGACACTATCCTAATTGATTTGTGTTTCATTTTATGTTTCATCTCATCGATATAAAGTATGTATTTATAAATGGTGTGATGTTTGTTAAGGGGTCAATAATCCCACGTATGAGGTTAAAATAGGGATTCAAATTCATATCATAGTCCCAACATTTATTTCTGGCAGGCCTCTATACTTTCAGACACTCGTATGCACAGAGATATACAGAGTTGGTGAACAATCAAGTCAAACTAAAAAAACGTACAAAAAATAAAATTAATTTTTAATGTAAAATGACGTACAAGTAAATTATTTTGTCATCAAATCTGTTTTGAGCTCAAGTAATTTTCTATGAGTTACTCCCTCCGTCCCACTTAATTTTGCGCGGTTAATCGAATACAGATATTAAGAAAAATTTGTTTTTGTTTTTAAGTGGACTTTATCAAAGATGGAGATTTTGAGGATGAAGATTGTGAATTTTTTTCTTTTTAAAGGTGTACAAAGTTAAGCGGGACGAACGAAAAAAAGTAAAAAATGTGCAAATTTAAGTGGGATGAAAGGAGTATATGAAGTGAAGAATAGAAGATTTTTCCAATACTGTAGTTACATCTCTTTTAATACTCCTAATTATCACCAAATTTCATGAAATCTTAATGTCAATGACAAGGAAAAATTGGTCCAGCCCAATAAGTTTGTTCAGCTTACCCTGTATTTTAGATGGTTGGTTATATAAATCTTCACCCAAAATATCGGTTGGACCTATTGAATCTGATCGAATATACCAATAGTCCAATTGTGGATCGTAGGCAAAATCTTAGTGTGTGAAAAAAGAATAGATAGGGCTCTCTAATTTTCAAATGGTGCAAGTTCCGGACTGATTCGACCTATTCTGACATATGATATTAGTTCGATAGACTTGTGCTCGAACAAAGGAAATGGTGTTAAATGGTTGGGACAGGGAAAGGAAAAGGGTTTTAAAATTTCAAGATTTGTGGCAAGAGAGTAGTGTGTGTGAGTGTGTGTAGGGAGAAGTAAATGCAAGATTACACAAAAACAGGGCAAATGGGAGGAGAGAGAAAGAGGAGAAAGAGAGTTACCTAACAATGAGAGGAAATGCTGCAAAGATGAAAGCATTTACTGCCCTTTCTTCAATAGCGAAATGACATACTCTCTGCATTCAATGAAAACACACCCCCACCTTTTTTTTTTTTTTCTTTTTTTTTTATACCTAAATACGAGACTTGCGTTTGACTAATTACTGGCATTCAGTCTCAGTTCCTTACAAACTGCTCTATATAATCGATCAAATGTGTCTCTCGTGAATCCACAATCTCGTTTCCTTACACACTATGCTATCGTCCACACCATCTGATGTGTTGATTTCTTCTAAAAAATAACACGTTATATCATTCTAAATTTAAAGATAAGACTATTATTACATATTAAAATGTCATCATGATGGATAAAAGAGCATATTTACTTGAATTTTAGTTCCTAACATAGTCGTTACTGTGCACAAGAAATGATGGCTCCGTGCCTCCCATAGGTTTCCACCGAAATATAAACCTCTATATTGTCATCCTCTAACATGCTGTTATTTTAATTGACAGTGCTCTGCCCATGGGCAAATAATTAAAATCTACCACAAGACGAGATTAACTATCATTTTGAAACATACTAGAAAATTGGGTCTTTTTAAAACATTTTTTACTCATAATCGAGTATTAATATTAAAAATTTAATTACAATCTTCACAAATAATTTGTGTGGAAGAATTATAAGGTATGATAAATGTATCCTGATCCTGTTTGGCATTAATGGTGGGGACAGAGATTGATACAGCAAGATAGTTGTACGGATGCAATGAAGAGACATCCTTTTTCCTTGTGAATTGTCTTAAATTAAGAAAATAGTTTATCAGAACATTGGAGTTTGAAACTTTGAAACTCCATTCCTTGTCCAATTACCTCATTTCTTGCTCTGCCTTTTACTAAAATTTCTTGTTATGGATACATCTTCACAACCAAACAAAAAACATTGAATTAATACTATTCAGGTCAAAGGAATTATGTTCAGACAACTTTCTTGTATTGGGCTACGTCAGAACACTTCTATTTCTGCACATGCATCTTCTTCACTTTCATATGCTACTTTGTATTTTTTCCCATCTTTATTTAATACACATTTCAGACTTGTGTTGTGTCCCACTAGCCAATCCCGGTTCTTCGGACTGTATTTGGATAGAAGAATTTGGAAATTAAATGATTTCATTTTTATTTTTTTATAGAAATTCATTCATTTCGAAATTCTTGTTTGAATGTTCAAATTTAAATGTGCGGATTTTAATTGTTTGAACTTTTCTTTTATCCAAATATTACTAATATTTTTTAAATGATGATGATAATAAAGTATGTAATGTGTGTGTGAAGTGTGTGTGGATAGCAGTGGCGTATCCAAAATTTTCGAATAGGGTATGCACAATTATAAATATTACACGTAGCAAAATTTAAAATCATACAATTCAAATAGTAAGAGATTCTTAGAAAAATAATTAAATTATACAAAGTCTAGAGATTAAAAAACATGTATAATCTTAAAAAATGCATTTTACTTTTTCGAATTTTTTTTATTTGAGGAGACCAGTTGAATATAAACTTCAAAAACCTAAAAGATGTAGTATACGATAACAACACATTTTTTAAATAAAATAAAATATATAGTCTGATGAAACCTCACAGCGAGGTATTCTAGAGAACTCAAATGAATGCACTAATTCGTTAGTAATCAGCAGTACGCTGTAACGAGAGAACTCTCAAAGTAACACTTGAATAGTCTTTCACAATCTACAAGCCCCTGGGCCAAAACCAAATCAGAAGTAAATCAAACTAAATCAAATAAAAGAACTAACTAAGATACGTAAATAAGCAAATCAGAAATCGTCTCCAAAACTTCACTCTCTCACCAAGTCTTTCCTTCTCCGATAAATCTGTTTAAATCTCTCATCGTTGGTCACAGCTGGTAAGTTCTCATCACCTCTTCCCCATTCAAAATGAACCTTTTTCTCAAGGTTATGGGCTGGAAATCTCTTTCGTATCTCGTCTACTATTTCCCATGTCGCATCCTCTTGTCCAAAGGATTTCCATTGAATCAGCACCTCTCTTATGTGACCACGACCCTTCTTTACCCATCGGTAGCCCAGATAGTGCTCAATTCCAGAGTTGGTAGTCCATCACTGAATAAGGAGGCATTGTCGTCTGAACGACATCTCCATCCCCAATGCAACGTCTCAACAGAGAGACATGAAACACCGGATAAATTATCACCCTCGGTGGCAAGTCCAGCCAATAAGCCACGCTCCCGATTCGCTCAAGTACCTGGAGAGGCCCATAATACCGACATGTCAACTTCAGATTTATCCGCTTAAAGACGGACCCTTGACGGTGCGGCTGCAGTTTGAGGTATACCCATTTGCCCACTGTAAACTCCTCCAGTCGTCGTTTAGCACCGGCGTAGTGCTTCATCCTATTTTGTGCACTCTCTAGGTTGAAACGCAGTTCGCGCAATAAGGCATCGCGATCCAATAGTTGTACATCTACTTCTAGGATTGTTGTTGACCCCGATTCATGAAAAGAAACCGGTATGGGCTTTCGCCCGTAGACCACTTCGAAAGGTGTCATGGCAATTGATCGTTGATACGTGGCATTGTACCAGTATTTTGCCCATGCCAAGTATTTCCCCCATTCCTTAGGCTTATTAGACGAGAAACACCGTAGATATTGTTCCAAACACCTATTCACTACCTCCGTTTGCCTGTCGGTGTGGGGGTGGTATGCAGAGCTCATCTTCAATTCCGTGCCCTGTAGTTTAAATAGTTCTTGCCAAAACTTACTCACGAAGACCCGATCCCTATCGGACACGATTGATTTGGGAAGCCCATGCAATTTAACTACGTTTCGTAAAAATAAATCAGCAACATCTCGGGCAGAGTACGGGTGACTTAGTGCGATGAAGTGCGCATATTTGGACAATCGGTCCACCACAACCATAATGGTATCTTTCCCTTGTGAACGAGGCAACCCCGTGGTAAAGTCCATCGATATATCCACCCAAACTTGCTCCGGTATGGGCAAGGGAGCTAATAAACATGTCGGTGATTTGTTGTCCGCCTTGTTACGTTGGCAAATGTCACAAGCTTTCACGAAGGCAGTCACTTCGTTCTTCAAATCCGGCCGATAAAATAACTGACATATTCTTTTATTGGTGCGTAATACACCCGAGTGGTCGCCAAAAACTGATGCGTGGAAGTCGTGTACTAGCCTTTTCCTCAGCTCACCCTTCGGTACCCAAATGATACCTTGTTTAGATAAACACCCCTGTCTCATTTCAAACTCAGTAGACGTATCCCCATCCTGATTAAGTAAGCTGGTCATTTGTAGTAGAGTGCCGAGCTCGGCGTCTTCCTTGGTGGCCTGAGCAATTTCGCCCCATATGTTCGACATGGGTGTAGTTAACGCCATCAAACTCGTTGACTGTTCATCACTATACACAATTTCATAACTAAACCTAACCAACTTCGCTATCCACTTTTGTTGTTCCGGAATGGGAATGCGCTGCTCAAGCAAGTACTGTAAACTTTTTTGATCAGTTAGGATTTTGAATTTACGCCCCAATAAATATCGCCTCCAAGTACGGATTGCCTCTAATATTGCCAACAAATCTTTCACGTATACAGACCTCGCTCTCTTTACTACAGCTATTCATATATGCTATGGGTCATTTATTTTGGGTAAGGACAACCCCTATGCCGAATCCTGATGCATCTGTTTCTATCACAAACTCCTCTTCGAAATTTGGCAACACCAAAACAGGTGTAGAACTCATTGCCCTATTGAGGTTGTCAAATACCCTATGTGCTTCATCGGACCAACAGAACTTGTTCTTCTTGGTTAGATTATGTAATGGCCTTGCTATCTCTCCGAATTTTTGCCAGAATTTCCTATAATAACCTACCAGGCCTAGGAAACCCTGCAATCCTGTCAAGTTAGTAGGTACTAACCAATCATGGACTGCCTCGATTTTACGAGGATCTACTCTCACCCCTTCAATCGAAATGAAGTGGCTTGAGTACTCAACTTCGCAAACTCCAAAAAACACACTTAGATTTTTTAATTACAAATTGATTCTCTTTTAAAATACTCAACACTATATGTAAGTGAACCAAATGAGACCCTCAATCGCGGCTATATACGAGAATATTATTAAAAAATATGAGTACGAATCTCCTTAGGCGTGGCCTGAATATATGGTTCAAAATGGCTTGAAACATCGACAGGGCATTGCTCAACCCGAACGGCATGATCACGTACTCATAGTGCCCGCTATGTGCTCTAAAGGTTGTCTTATAGATGTCATCCAGATGCATTCGTATCTGGTGATGTCCAGCCAGTAAATCCAGCTTCGAGAAATAGGATGCCCCGTGTAATTCGTCAAGCATGTCCTCCACGGTTGGTATAGGAAAATGATCCTTGATGGTTGCAGCATTCAAAGCCCGATAATCGGTATAAACCGCCAAGTTTCATCCTTCTTTCACTAACAGTATTGGGGATGAAAACTGGTTCGCACTGTATTGTATTACTCTGTTTTTCATCATCTTTTCTACGTGTCTCTCGATTTCTTCCTTCTGGAAGTGTGCATATTTGTTAGGGGCCATGCTGATAGGTTTTGATTCATCAACCAAGCGAATTCGATGGTCAAACTTGCGCTGGGGTGGTAGCGAGCTCGGTGAGTTGCTAATTTTTGGAAATTCATTCAGCAACTCTTCAATTTTCGGGTTCATGTTCGATCCCTTTGATTCCTCATTCGAACCCATGCCTGAAGAAGTTAGCATGTAACATTCCCCCTCTTTCGCTCTTTTCCTCAGGATCATCTTTTCCCCCATAGATACAAACGGACAGTACCCTATTCCCTTCAACAATACCACATCTTCCCCTAACTAAAACCGAACCGAGAGTTCCTTGCAATCATTCGACAGGGGGCTGATCGCCCGCAGCCACGGCATGCCGAAAACAACATCATGTTGCGTCAGGGGCATGACAAATAATGTTATGAGAAACCGGATACCTTGGATCACCGCCAATACTTTTCCATACTTAGTATCACACTTGTATACATGGCCACTTTTCGAAGATACGTGGTAATATTCGCCATCACGTACAGGTTCTAATCACAGGTATTTGGCTAGGGGGGCATCGATAAAATAAAGTGAGGCTCCGCTATCCACAAGTATTACCATTGGTTGCCTCTCGATGTGCCCCACATACTTCAAACTTGTCGCCCCATGTCTTGCACCCAATTGATTGAAGGATATAATTGGTTCATCTCCTTCTGCCTTTCCTTCAGGTTCTTCATCGAACTTGGGTGGAGTCTCACATTCTTCTTCTGTCACTTCTATACTTTCGATAATTAGACTCATGGTTCTATGATCCGCACACACGTGATTCCATGTGTACTTATTGTTGCACGTGAAGCACAATCCGGCCTGTCTTCTCCGATTAATCTCTTCATTAAACAATTGTACTCGGCCTTTGCCCACTGCTGCTACAGTGTTAGTAGTAGGGGTGTGCATGTAACTCGGGATTTACCGAATTGTACCAAAAATCGAACTAAAAATATACCCAATCGAAAAAGAATCGTTGACTTTTGACTTTTACCGAGAACCGTACCAAACTGTACTAAACTGACCTGAGTTGTCCCGTACCAAAAATCGATATTACAAAAATATATAAATATATTAATAATTTCAGACATCGAGTAGTTTACAAGTTTTGTGCATAATTTTCATATATTACTACTTTTTGACGACCTTACTTGAAAAATTTACTTATATATTGATTTTTTTGCCAACATAAATTTTAATTTTAATTACAACTCTGATGTGAGTATCTTGATTTTTGTTTCCAGCTTTAACTTTGATATTAAAAGTCTTGAAAAATCTCTAGATTACCGAGTATGTCGTACTCAACCAAAGCGCTCAGTAGATCCGTTAGATCCGAAATATTATACCGAACTGTCCCGAATTTTGGGATGGTTCGGTACTGATCCTTATTAGTTTCGGTTCGGTTCCGATTTTTAAATTTTGGAAGAACTGAACTTTGAGACGATACTAAATTTTTCAAATCTACGAACCGTGTTATCCCGTGCACACCCCTAGTTAGTAGAAGGCTTCGTATTTGTGGCTCCGTTGTTTGAAATCTGCCTAGTCATGTTAGGGTGGTTTTGGAACCTATTGCTGCTCAAGAAGGGTTTATTTAAGGGTTGTTTGAAGTGTGTCATGATGTGGCTATGCATATATGAGAGAGGTGAGATGAATTTATAAATGACTAGGTTTTGGGATTTGAAATCCATCCAAAATGAAGTAGAAATTTAGGAGGAATTCAAAATCCCTTGATTTGACTTTATTTGTCAAACAAATTGAATGAGTTTGATGGTGAATAATCCACCACTCAAATTCCTCCATCCAAATGGAACCTCGTATAAATTATGGGATGTGCTTCTTATAGATTTCAAGTTTCCATCAGCACAACTATTGTGCACAAAGGGTCGTAAGATCAATGTCTTAATTGTTTCCTTTGCCACCAAAAATAGTGCTCATTGCCAATCTCTCTTTTTTCTTTCTCCCCTTGCTTTATATATTGTACTAATGCATTGATTTATTCATGGTAATATCACGTACATTTAAATAAGGTCGACAAAGACATTAATTATAGCTGAATTAATTAATTCAGGTACCTAATGAGGGATTCGATTGCATATGAATTATCTAATGTAGTTCACGTTGCATTTTGAATATAGACATCTTATGTGGTTCCCATATTTCCATTTCTATTTATTCACTAAAAATATGTGTCATTCTCTAATCAAAATACACCATAAAGTATTGAAGAAAATTCAAATCCAACAAAATCCCGCAAGTACTTCCAAACTAAAAATATGTGTCACTCTATTCAAATGACACCGCAAAATATTTAAAAATATATATATATTTATATATATATATATATATCAAATGCGATAAAATCCCACAAGTAGTTCCAATCAGAATCTTGCAATTTGGCTAGAGAATTTGGAGAAAATATAATTAGGTAATCATAAAACCACCAGCTGTACATTAGTTATAACCAATTATGATGGTCCCCTGTGATAGTTTTGATTAAAAGACAAATTTTCCTACCAAACCAAATTTTCCAGAGTAGTGAAGAAAAGAATAATGTGAAGAAATGGTAGTCAGACAAAGCTGAGAGTGACTAAACCAAAATTGGATAAACATGTACAAAATCCATCTCATACTGCTCGTTTAACTTCTTAACACAAATTAATTACAAGTACACCTCTATACAACATCAACCCCTAGGGATGTAATCAAACCAAACTGTTCGCGAGCTATTCGAGTTTCGACTCGAAAAAATATTCGTTCGGGATCGTTCGTTGGCCTAAACGAACCGAGCCCGAGTCCAATTTCGAGCTCGACAAAATTTTCGAGTCGAACTCGAACCTGCAAGTATTTGGTTCATAAGCTCGCGAGGCGAGCTTACGAGCTGGCTCGAAAATATATATATATATATATATATATATATATATATATATATTTCAAAAATATATGTGTTCAATGAGGTTTAAACTCTAGACCATTTAAAATAAGGCAAAGGTCTTATACTATCAGGCCAACTATGACTTTTAATAAATGTTTTCATTTAGAAACTGAGCTTAGTCTATAAACGAGCTTTGTTTTAGTGACTCTCGAGCTTTATTACAGGTTTCACAAACCCGACCTCGAACTATGTTATCGAGCTTTTCAGAAATCCGAGCTCAAAATATGTTTTCGAGCTTTTTCGAACCGAGCTCGAACTTAAGTTTGCTTTATTATGTTATCGAGCTTTTGCTGAATCGAACTCGAACTATTCGCGAGCTTGGTAATTATATAACGAAGCGAACTCGAACACACTTTTATAAATCCGAGCCGAACTCGAGCCTGACACTGTTCAGCTTGATTTGACTCGTTTATATCCCTATATGTTGGGATGTAGCACTTTGATGAGTGATGACACTCACAAACAGCATGATAAGATCATGAGATTAGAGGGTTCCGACTTCCATTTACTCTCACGTTCATTCTTTCTACCTGCAATTTCATGCCACATTACCCACCTAAGAATTTATCATTTTCGCCCCTCTTCGTTTATACATAGAATCATATATTCCATAAATAAAATAGTGGAGAAATTCACATTCAATTTACCTCTTAAATATTCATTAATTTGGAGTTCCTAAAGTCTTTTATAATACGTGGCGTGTCGTGATAATGTATCAGTTAAAGCAAGCAACGAAATCTATAATTTTCATTCGTATTTAGTTACTAATTCCTTTTTTATAGTTGTTTTATTTTAGATAAAATAACTAAGATGTATGTAAAATGGATTAAAAAAAAGCCGTAAATTATAGGTATTTTTGTTTATAGATAAGAAAATTAAAATGTTTTAGGTTAGGCTTAAAGGGGTTGATAAAAATTGTCCTTTGAAATCTTTGAATTGAAGTATAAATCTCACAATGAAATTTAATATTTAGTTTGAAATCCTATAAAATAGAATTCCACCATAAATATATCTTTCCCAGATAGAGAGGAACCCAAAATGAAGTAGCCGAGTGGGCAGCATAGAATTAGCCAAAAACAAATACTTTATCTATCTTATTTGAGATTTGTTGACTTTTAAAAGATTAATTAAGGGTGAAGATTACATTATAACTTTCCTTTTTAAGGATGTGTAAGTTCATTCTGGCGGACGAAAATGAAAAATGTGCAAGTTAATTCGAGACAGGAAGTACATAACATGAACTGATTGCAAGATGTCAAAGTGCAACGGAGAGATCTAAGATTACCTAGTTTGAGGAACAAAATGAAAGTAATCAACGCCAATGCTTGGTCAGGGAGCGAATCAACCCAGACCTAGTTCCAACAATCATAATAATTATTATACAACTTTATTACATTTTGAGCACTTCTTAATATGACTTTGACAGTATTTTGCAAATCATATCATACCAACACCAAATTTATAATTTACATAACCCAAATTTTCCACGAAATTTTTACCACACCCACCAGACTATAAAAAGGCACACCCAAGTCACCGTTGCCTAAATGAAGTTGCATTAAAGTAAAGTACCGGACAACAATCGCAGTCAGCCAACATAAGTTTTTATTCATCGTAAGTTTTCACCAAAACTTTGTACTGTCATATATCGAGTAAAGTGAAAACCTACAAATTTTCCACAACAATAGAAAATGTGATTCTCAGCCAAAACCCCCATACTTGGGAACATCATTCAATTATCGAACTCGGATCTCCTTTCCTCTTTAGGTGGTGCAGACTGTCTTGTAAGACGTGATCTCGTCCACGGATCCAATGGTGGCCTCTGTGGAGGCTGTGGTGTCGGCGGCTTAGATTGCCTAAGTTCATTTTCCCTATCTATAAACCTGTTACGGTAAAATGTATAAATAAATACTCTACAAAAGAAAATGCTCAAAATTTAAAAAATGTAGACTGCATATACACAGATTAGAGAGCTACTACGGACCACGATCGCATGAAAGACTTACTCAATATAAGCCATTTCCGCAGCATCACCAACCCGGATTCGAGTTCGGAGCATTCTTGTGTATCCACCAGTTCTATCTCTGTAATAAACAAGTTTGTGCAGAGTATTAATACAATTACATTACAAAAGAGTGTGGAAAAAGTCAAAAGGATAAAGTTTCACTTGTATCGATAGGCCAATTCTGTAAATAATTTGTGAATGACATCATCTCCACGAACAAAAGCAGCAGCACGCCTTGCAGCACATAGGGTACCCTGTAATAATTTGGATGAGTTGCAAACTGGGGGAACTATTTACCACAATATAGTATTACCAAATTATGATCTAACTACTAACACATAACTGATTTTTTTTACCTTTTCCATTTAAATATAATATTCACAGCACGGTATGAAAAAGCTACTTCACCTCTCTTCCTTTCTACATCTCTTTTTGGTATATAACATAAAATAAAACTACTAAATGCTGACATACAAGCACGTACATACGACCTAAGATACAAATAGTCAAGTAATCAGTATTAAGTGTTTTTGTGCAATGCTCTACATTTGAACCCTCTCATGTAATCATTTAAACTAACCACACCCAAAAAATACTATGCTTATTAGGACTCCTCTGCACTTCACATATAAGATTTAATAGAATCAATTTACCCCAAATATGGCTCATTTATTTAGTATGCTATGAAAAAGGTGAAACGCAGCAGCACCCCTTGCAGCACCAGCACCTAGAGTACTAGGTAATAATTTGAACAAGTCCTGAACTAGGAAATAGACATAGATTAGGAAGATGTAGTTTTATCGAATTATGATCGAACTACTAACACAAAAATGTATTATTTAAACTTCTTCATGTATATATTTCTTAGCAGGGGAATGAAAAATACAGCTTTACCTCCGCGTTCTATTGAAACTGTTTTGCTATATACTACAATGTCCATAATTACTGAAAAATGTCGGCACACGTGTATGCACATGACCAATTGACCAAATATAAAATTGGCTCAGTAAGAGATATTTATGTTCAAGTAATACTATTAGAAGTTCTTCAAGTGTGGAGCACCCAAAAATTTGAACCCTCAAGTGAAATATTTTTTATATTCTGACCCCCTCATCCCACCCCCGGGAAATCAAAGATATATAGTCCTTTCAATGATAATAACATTAGAGGAAATTAAATAGAAATGGTATGCTCTTAAAAACACTTCAATTTAAGACTTCTAAGTTGTTAAAATAAAATCCCATGTCTTAAGTTTCTTTTGATATGGCTCAATTATTAGTGCAATTTGAAAAATAGGTGATTGACATATAGTTTCAAACATCAAAGAAGCAAGCATCCACTCATATTTTGTTACTAACATCTCAAATATAAGACACTAAACAACACTAAGTGCTTTAAAATACCAAACAAGTCCCCAAAATAAATAAGTATCCCTGGAAAAGAAATAACTAAGAGGTTGTAGATTCGTCTCGATCATTGCGTTTGCAAAGTCTTTGCTCCCCCCAATACTGAGAACACAACTTTTGCCAGATCATGAAAAAGGATTAAAGAAACTTGAACCAGTTATAGTATGTTATGATAGTATGGCTGACAAAAACATGTGTGCTACTTAGTAAATTTCAGAACAAATGGATTACATGAATCGTTGTTGGCACAAGACTAAAACTCAAACTAGACAACTTTCAATAGAACTAGTAATAAAACCAATCGAGGGATTTAATTTATGTGAGGCATGCAAGAAATAGAACTCATTCCAGATTGTGAACCTCAAGAGCACCAAGCTTTCTGCCAATCTAAAAAGCTACTGGATTTTATATTGATTCAATAAATTGGCAATCTGGCATCTAATCAGATGTCACTAGATCATTGAGTGTTTCAATTGATAAATCAGAGATGCATCCTAGAATCCAATTTTAGCTAAGGTTTATACTGTATCACAATATATTATTTTTCAAAAACAAACTTGATCAGAACAAATTAAACACTCACCTCTTTCCCAAGCTGCACCATGTTATCGGCAAGTCTACGAACTTCCTTGGCCTACAAAAATTAACCAAGAAGAAATCAGATAATAATGATTAAAATCCGTCACAAGGCCTAAACCCTAAACCCTATAACCCGTGAGAGATACTTGTTTTACTGTCCCTCAATCCATAGAGGGAGTTCAGACAAACTTCACTATGCACATAATGTAAACCAATGCCTATTAACATTTGGTTGGGGATACACAAAGTAGACAAAACTTCACTCTCCTTTCAGTCACTCTCAGTTACCTACAACCACTGGTGCGTATATCAGGATCCAGTCACACACAAAATTAAAAGAAAAACGAAAAGTGAAGTTGTACATGTTTGTCCCTGATCTTTTCTTCGAAAAATGAGGTTACAACCCATAACAATTCCATGCCTATGAAAATAATTTCCTTGGGAAACCTCCCATAAAACCCTAAGCCTCTAAAATATGAGAGACAGAGAGAGAACCTTCGCAACTGTGGTCTCGATCCGCTCGTGCTTCACTAGCTGCGACACCATCGTCCTACGCATACATAATCAAAACACTAACTAAAAAATCTGTGAATAAAATCCACGAAAAAAGATAGAAACATAAATTTGGAAATGTACAAGTCGAATAAATCTGTGTTCACCTGAGCATGGACATTCGGTGGCCTGTCGGCCGATTGAGCTTCCTGAATTTCGTCATTTGCGTGTATGGGAGTGTTGCAACGCAGGAGCAGAGTAAACCCAACGAAAGTTGCGAAATGAGGTAGAACAAGTGACAGTCTGTTGATTAAATGGGCTTCAGATAAAACCATTGGACTCAATGGACAATGATCCGGTGCAGTTTTTTAATTAACTGCACCAGGTGCAGTAGGAGGAAACGACACCGTCCTCTTCTCTTTCTCTTTTTATTTGTTTTTACGTCTTTTTCTTTTTCTTTTCTAAATATATACTGTCATAAATACCCTCCGTCCTAGTTAATTTTGCACGGTTGACTGGACACGAATGTTAAAAAAAAAAAATTGAAGAATCTTTGACTTTTTCAAAGATGGAAATTGAGGGTGGAGATTTTGAAGGTGGAGATTGTAAGAGAAATTTCTTTTTTAAGGATGTACCAAGTTAAGTGGGACGGACCGAAAAAGAAAGTACGCAAATTTAAGTGGAACGGAAAGAGTAATATATTTTGCATATTATATGTTATTTTGAATGTTAAATAGTACTACCTCCGTCCAATTCTAATTTATCTACTTTTCTTTTTGATTTGTCCTAACTTAATTTATCAGCCCATAAATAACAAATTTCCCTTACAATCTACATCCTCAAAATAGTTGTATAGGATAAACGTATAATTAGAGGTGGTTTTACTGTACCGAAATACCCATACGATATCGTACAAAATTTTCATACGTCAAAAATTCATATCAACTATACCGAAAATTTTGATATACCGAAATTTCAGTAGGTATACTGTTAAAAATTCGGTATACCGAAATATTGAATTACCAAAATACCAAAAAAAATAGATATAGCGGTATACACGAAATACCGAACTTACAAAATATTGAAAAAGTTTTGGTATATCGATACAGTATCCGTATGGATAAATCATTAATGTAAGAGAATGGTTAGATCATTTAGTCGGGAACTACCCGATTGGGCAGGGTAGAACTAACCCTATTACGGAGAGATTTTTTGGGATATGTCCAATTGGAAGAAATCCATATGTACCTCATCATGTCCCCATTTACATAGAAAATAGAACATAATGTACCTCATCATGTATTTACAACAATCTGAGTCTAGAAAATGCAAACAGGCATACTAGTGGGGAAAAATCTACCATGCTTTCCATGGATTATACTTTACACGAGGTCCATATATTCCAAAATCGTACAAAATTACCACGTGAATTCAATATCATAACACGTGTCAGCATTCCCGTTTTCGATGAAAAAATTTACTCTGTCAAAATCAACTGATGGTGAAAATAATAGCAGGAAGAGCTGTGATTAAGGGAGGAGAGACCCTTCTTTGTAAAATAATAATACTCATTAAAAGAGAAAACGAAGAAAGTTCGAATTAAAACTTCAAACTAGAGAGTCAACACAAAGACGACGCAACATCTTACCATTAAACATACAGAAAAAAAGAAGATTCAACTTAATAGCTCAAACCTTTATTTAACAGAAAATGGAAAATAGGCAAATGAGTCAAACAAGTTAGGCTTAGATCACTGGACGCATCCAAATCTTTTAAACGGGTCGATCATCGGATGCAAAATTATCTCTGAAATTCTTGCATTATCGTCTTCCACAAATACAAGTAGTCTTTCATGACTAGTAACATGACGTGCTTGCTAATACACCCCGGTACTTTCGATGTCCTTAGCCTCCCCCAGGCAGGCGCAACTGTTTCTGTCAACAAAGGTAAGACAAGACGGTCAAAACGGAAGAGTTTCACCCAACACTACGGATAATGCCATGTCTCTGAACCAAAAGATACAACAGTACCCCCCCCCCCCCAACAAAGGCGAATGAACCACATGGAATAAGCATCACAAGAATACCATCTCAAAACCAGAAAACCATGGAAAGAGGTCAAAAGAATGATAATAAAAATAAAAAGGCTTAATTACGTAAAATTTCACGAGATTTTAGTCAATTACCATTTGCAACATGACATTTCAATTGTAACAGAGAAAAGTACCACCTTTGGGGGGGAAAAGTTCCCATTGCTCACGTGGAGTCCCAAATTGGAATTTTAGCCCACTCAGTTGCAGACATGAAATTGTACGAATCATTTTAATCCACAATAAAATGAAAACACAGTTTCATCATTGAATCTAATCATTAACAGCTGTCATTTTCATTTGATTAGGGGGTTAAAAACATCTTACATTTACACGTCTGCAGCTGAGCTAACCAAGATACCAGTTTCAGACTCGTCAGCTAATTAGAGTCGAAGACTTGCTTGGGTGCATCCAATTGAGAAAAATATAAAGGTGATGCAATTCTATCTTATGGTTGAAAAGATATGATGCAGATAATAATTGACCAAAAAGTCATATTATTTTTTATGTAATTAAGCCAAATCGAAAAATAGAAAACTAGGGTCCTTTTCAATATGGCCTCCTAAAAGACCACCATCATGCTGAAACCATGAGCGCGACCAAGAAATAACCATTCAAGTTGCATTTTCCTAAATCATACCATCAACTAATCTCATAGCAAGTTACTACATAAAGTAAACAGACAGGCTACCTAAAGTCGTGAACAACAGAAATACCACAAACATGCCAATAAAACATATATAAGATAGAAAGAATGCCCTGCAACATGGAGAAAACAAAAGCAGGTCCTATACCCACCGGCATTGACACTTCAAACCATCAATTTGGTAGCAATCCCCACCAAATCATAGGCAGTATATAGCTTGATCTATATGAGGAGGGATCTGCTTTATCTCTGTTCCTAATTCTTGTTCAATCCTGTACCTGAAAGATACACGATAAGATGGGAGGTCAAAAACAGTTGAAACGACCCAATATAAACTTTGTACTACGAAACTAGAAAGACTGTCGTACAAATTGAAGCGGTCCTCATATGTGATCAGATTCACGGCTAAACCAAGGTGACCAAACCTTCCAGATCGACCAACCTGCATACAACAATAATAATGATGAGAAACTACAGGAAAACGAATAGTTAATCCAATTGAAAATAGAAGGACCATACCCTGTGCAGATATGTCTCTGAATTCTTAGGAAAGTCAAAATTGATGACAACGTTTACTGCTTGAATATCTATACCTCTTGTGAACAAGTCTGCATATTGTTTCAAAGAAGAAAAGGAAAAAGAATATCAGCTGAGAATAAATTAGATAACTGAAACTTACACCTAAAGAATGTTAATTGTAACCACACATGATATAACAAGTACCATCAACACAAGCAGCATGTTTATTATAACTAACATGTTCAGACAAGTACCATCAACACAAGCAGCCTAATAAGTGATGGCATAATGATTTGCTTTCCCGCAAACCTCACCAAAAGAATTATGCCACAATAAGACCTAGAAAACATACCAGTGCATACAAGATTCCTACAGGCACCATTGCGGAAGTCATGAAATACTCTATTCCGATGATCTTGCAGCATTTTAGCATGAATGTAGAAGCAAGAATAGCCGAGCTCTGTGATTTTCTTGGCAAGAAGTTCCACTCGATTCACGGAATTGCAGAAAATTATTGACTGGTTAATTTGAAGCTGTACATAACAGTAACGAATGTATCAAGATCAAGAAAAAATCATCAAAGATGGGAACATATTCTCAGACACGTGAAAAAGAAGAGTTGGTCAGAAATAGAACCTTGGAAAAGAGTGTGTTGAGGCAGTGAACTTTCTGTCTTTCTTCAACAAAAGCATAAAACTGGGTTATACCCTTGAGGGTGAGTTCATCCATAAGGTTGATGATATAGGGCCTTCGCAGGTATCGTTCTTTGAAATCTTTTACAGTAACAGGAAAAGTAGCCGAGAACATAAGAATTTGGCGAGTTGGAGGCATATAGCTAATTAGCTCCTCAATAGAAGGTTGAAACTCTGGAGACAAAAGCTTATCTGCCTGAAAGATATTTAGCAACAGAAAGAGTAAGATTAACCCACTTTACAAAATGCTCACAATCACATTGTTTAAGAGGCCCACATGAGGCAGCACAGATAGCAAAAACAAAAATCACAAGGGAAGCTTGGATGAGATGAACATGTGGAATTCCAGCCACAAACATAGATTACATAGAAGCTCTACAGGACATATTGAGCGACAATATTGGTTTCTCTAAGTTTAGCCTTTACAACATTCAGCATTTGTGAAAGCCTCATTGTCAATCCAATACAATGCATCAAAACAAAGGATTTGGATATTCTGAAAGCCAATGCCGTCCATTCTGGGTAAGTATAAGTAGATATATTGCAAACAAGAGCTAAAACTAAATATTTTGATAAGATGCTAAAACTGACAACATATGAATAATTCCATCCCAAAATGTATGCTAATAACAGCTCAACGATGTCTAGAACACGTCAATACCTCATCCATTACAAGCATACAACACTCATTTAAGTGGCAGACCCCCTTCCTGGTAAGATCAAGAATTCTCCCAGGTGTCCCAACAAGTAAATGGACTGGTTGATAGAGACGCATTATGTCATCCTTTAAGCTAGTACCACCAGTTGTAGCCATGACTTCAATTTTTAAGTGCTTCCCAAGTTCTTTACAAACTTGTGATGTTTGAAGAGCCAATTCTCTTGTAGGGACGAGAATAACAACTGCAAAGAGCAAAAAACAGGAAACCAAGATGAGGATTGAAAATTCAGAAAAAGGTAACTGCATCTATAAATCAACTGAGGAATGCACCGTGTCTACAGAAACTGTCATTTATTGCTTGATAAATAGTTTTCAAAATATACATGTCCTGTAATGATCAAAGTCATATCCAAAAGAATATCCAGAAAAAGTCACCAATTTTACTGCACATGAACCGTCCCATATTATCATAGACAGACTCCAGTCATTGGTATCATATATCCTCAATAAACTCTGCATGTAAACTCATGCTAAATTTCAATGACTCATCACTGCAGGCATAAATAAACTATAACTATGTACCATATTTCGCTTGTCTTCAATTTCAGCTCCAAATTCCATCAAGGCTAGCTTATAGAGATAAGGTCATATTTCCAAGAAAACGCAAAGTCAACATTCGAAGGAACTCTAAATTGTTACAAGTCAAACCTTGAATAGCATTTTTATCTTGGTCAATTTTCTCCAATGCAGGAACGCAAAAAGCAGCGGTTTTTCCAGTTCCATTTTTGGCCCTGGCTAAAATATCGCTTCCTGTAAGAGCAATTGGTATACTCTCCTCTTGGATCGGGGATGGCCTTTCAAAGCCCTTCTCATATATTCCCATAAGCAGCTCACGCTTCAAGAAGTAGTCCTCAAATTCGTTTCCTTTGGTAGCTGTAACATCCTGAAGGACAAAAATGTAAATGGCAATAAGGATACTCGGCATAACGAAGAAAAAAACACAAACTACATCTAGGTAGACAATGATTATCAAAACTAATAGCCTAAAATAACCCAGTTCAGTTCATCCCAAAGGCAATGACAATATTATTTGGAAGGAAGCCACTATCAGTATACTAACAATTGTGCTAAAACAAAATTTTGTTGTCTAGTTTATGGAAAAAAACCAGTTGATATGAACACCAATCCTTCAGTCATCTTATTTTGGCTTGAGTTTCCAAACTAATCACAAGAATGAATATCTTAAAGAGGAAAAAGAGGAACAGGAAACTGAATTATACAAAAATGGACTCTGCTGGAAACCAGAAGAACACTTCATGATTGCATACATAAGCAAGTCATTATGCAACGGCAAGGATCAAAATAAAAGCAGAATGCACATCAGAGATAAAACAGTTTGTAACACTTGTGTGGGTTGAAGATGTATCCAAATTAGAATGCAACTACCTCACAAATCCACAGAGGAAAACAATTTCTCTTAAACTTCAATAATACCCAGTTCAGCTAAGAGATGTGGCCTAGATACATTTTGTTAGTAATTAAGTTGCCATTTAATTCGTAATTATCTAATGCCCACCGCTGTTCTATATAGTATTATCACTTATCCATCTGGATCTTCATCAGCAGTGATATCTATAAAAGCCTCACAAATAGCCTATCTTTCAACAGACTAAGCATCAAATGACATCATGCATTGTCACACCAAATTTGACATCATCATATGAGAACAATAACCAACTCTGACAATACATTACACCATATATGTAAGTCTTCCAAACCTTACCTCAGTCCTGTAACGGGTGTCTTGTGGTGGTAACTTTAATCGCCCCTTCCAATCTTGTGAACTAATCAAGAGGAAATGCAGAAAGGTGTATGTTCTAATTAAATCGTGCTTGAATAATTTTAAAACACCAGCATAGCAAGAGTAGAAAAAGAGGAAAAGAAAAAAAGAATACTCAACTAAAAAAGATAACAGTAGAGCATAAATATAGTGGCGCCAATAATACTGCATATCAAACACAAAGAGGTAACAGGAATTCGCTTCTAAGCATGCTCTCAATTTCCAATGACATGGATAAGGAAGTAATAGGTCCCATCGTCTATCAAGGAGTTCGACTAGAACTTCTTATAGCTCCTCCATGAATTTATCCAAGAACTTCACACAGTTCCACCTTACGTTTCACAAAGGACCATATAATTGAGATTAAGAGCCTTTCCAGAGCAGCAAGATCTTCATTCTTAATGTAACCAAAGAAAGTTAAAATGTTTCATTAAACTATAAAGAACATAACAATTTTGCCATAAGGCCCTTTGAAGGACTACAAAGAGAAAGTAGCGAACTCAAAGAGAACCTTTCAAACCACACATTGAAAAGAAGAGCTCTAATTGATGAAAGAATAGACCTATGAAGTGCCAAAGCTAGGCATATTCAACCAGTGACATAGCATGAGCCAAAGCCACCTAAAAGGTTCAAGGCATTTATAGATGACACAATCTCTAGCCACTCATAAGTTAGACAGTTAAACATTAAACGCTCACTCATTTTCGCATTCTCTTTTTCAAGGTTCCCAAGAGTTGCAAGCTTTATAATGTCATTTCTTTAAACTCCTTCCTACTCATCACGACAGCACTCATTACCCCCCCTAATCTAGAATTTGCAGTGTGCACAGTTTGTATGAAGCCGAATTATAATTAGACCCAATTCCCCAGAAAAAACAAAAACCTAAACAAACTTTTTTCGGTCTTCAACGTGCAATTTTTCAGAATTTTGATTTCTCGTTCAGTTTTGTTATTAGCATTTGGCGTACCAAGTATCATGCCTTCTTTGTTCAGTTTTTTTTAACTATGGTCGTCTTCAAATTTCACATAACAAAAGAGATGCAAACTATTGCCCAATACAGTGTGTCCATTGACACAGTTTACTCTAACACTACATTTAAATGAAGTTCTCTTTTTGAACCCATAATCATCATGACCTTCATGCAACCATCTAAACCCTCCAAGACATCTAACCACCAACACCCTCAAGGAACCATTTCCTTACATTGCGCTACCATGACTCGTGCATTTGATTATATAGAAGGTAGAAGGTCTATCTATTGCAATATCGTGATAAGTGAATTACCGTCACTTAGAGACTTGCTCTTTCTATGGTAACTCCAAGATAACAAGTAGAGTATGTTAGCATTAACATTAAGTTGGTTTAAATACGATTAATATTAGACAGTAAATTCTTTTGATTTTTGTATCTGAAAGAAGGCATTTAACTTGATTGCTGAAATGCCCTCATTCAATTGGGTTCCAATTGGAAATTATTTTCCGAAAATGCTAGAATTGATCACATTTTTCTTTTTCGTAATTAAGAAAAAAATGTCCATCTACGAATGGAAATAGGTGCTGGAAAAAATTCCGACCAAAGTGAATCCCAAGGATCAGATATGCGGAAGCGCCACGCGCCAAAGATATATAAGGGAACTATATACCACAAGCGGCGGACTCTCTGTAGAACACCACGTGCAACATCCCTGAAGGGTGGCTAACCACCGTGATACCCCACTGTCTTTTATATCAACTGACGTTGGTTGATGGATTTGATTTTGATAAAGAAAAGTGTTGGTATCTCAGCTTTTTCGGCTGAGAAAACGTGTTTCAGAACAACCCCACCCCAATGACAGATATGAGCCCATACACCTAACTAAATGACACACGATAATGACCGGTGAAAAGCCGCCAGGTCATGAAGTTCAGTTCTATGTCATTAGGTCCTGCGTTCGTATTGGCAGATGCCGTCCTGAATTTCTGTGATAATGCCTACCCTACATCATCACTGCCCCCAAATTTGGAAGTATCAAAATAAACAGAAATAGCCAAATAGTTATGTTCTTTCATAGTCTTATTCTCAATTTCTGTGATAATGCACAGCACAACCCACATCATCACAGCCTCCAAATTTGGAAATATCCAAATAAACAGAAAGAGACAAATAGTTATGTTCTTTCATAGTCTTATTCTTCACAAGATATTAGGAACTAGGGGGGGGACTAAATAAAACTAACAGATCAGGATTCAATATTAAAAACATATAGAGAAAAAAGAAGTTGAAATGTCTTTTGGTCGAACATCTAGAAGGGACAACGAAGAGCAAGTTTACAATACAATGGTGAATGATAAATCCTGACCTTGAATCAGCGGCTTCTGATTGTACAGTCTTTTCAACCTCATCGACGTTCGAGTCACCCTGCGGTGTTCTCCGTAGCCATTGCTGTGGCTGAGGGTTTTGAAACAATTGATTGTTCTGGTAGTTCTGCGCTTGACTCCTCTGAACGTACTGCTGATTAGTATTTCTTTGTTGAAAATTAGGGTTTGGTCCAGCGTGCGGGTTCATTCCGCCTCCGCTGCCTCCCCGGCCTCCGCCCATTCCCGGAGGCGGATATCTGGCTCTCGAACTCATCACTAGACCTAATTCACACTAACTGATAGAAATCTATTCAAAATACAAGGAATGACAAAAGATTCTACGTGTATATCTATGAATTTACCGATTAATTTATACAGAGAATAAGCTACAGAATGATCGCTGTTACAAAGCTTTCTACACGATTAGAATATCAATTTGGAAGTGAAAATGAGAAACAAATCTTGAGATTTTTGAAGAAAGAAAAGTGAGCGTTGAAACAGAGTAATGGGAAGTCTACAAAGATGCGACCGTTCTAGGGCGTGGGACAGATTTATCAATTTGCCAATTGGGCCCTATATTTTGAAATTATTAAATGAAGACCACAGTTTTAAAAAGTTAGGGAGTGTTTTGTGACATGACTCACCCACTTAAGACAATTGATTAAATTTAGAGATAGACGTGCCTGATTATTCCAATTGTCAGTTTTTGTTTCGAATTGCTTGTTCCAAAATCGAGCACCTATATATGAAATAGAAACCGAACCGCTTATAAAATTATTTCCAGTTACAGTTCGAAATCGTGTACAAATTATCGGTTCGACTTCAAACAAAATGGTTCTCGTCGGGTGATTTTTTTAGTTTGCTTGTAACCCTTTTTTTTTCTTCTGTTCAAAAAGTAAGTTTAAGAAATAAAAACTGACACAAATTTATTATAATAAATAATCATTACAAATTACAATGTGTGAACATTAAAATTACAACATTTTAAGACAAGTTTGAAATTACAATAATTTGAGACAAATTAAAACTAACCCTAAAGTTACAATATAAATATTAAATTACAAATTACAACTAAAGTTGTATTACATAATCAATAAATAATGAAACAGAAAAGACGAAAAATAGGTCTTGAGTTTCACTTTAACTTAAAAATCATAAATAATTTTTAGGGTTAATTTCAAAATGCAACCTAAATTGTGCGGATTTTCTTCAATTCTTAGCTACTCATTTTTTATTTTATTTGATTGCAATATGCAATTTATTACACTTTGCAACTTTGCCCGTATTTTCCAGCTATATAGGCTATGTGCTATGCACATTGACCTCATTTTTCTGATATTTCATTTTTTATTGACTTAATGTTAATTATAGAAAAAAAATCTAGAAAATTAAAATTAAAATTAGAAAAAATCAAGAATTTTGATGGTGCTTCTTCATTTTGATCGATAAAAAATCAGAAAATTTATTTCTTGATATTATTTTAAAATTACTAAAACTTATTTTAAATTCAACACATTAAAAATTTTAAAATCCATCGCCTAATTAGAATCATTTAAATTTTCTAATTAATTAAAAAATTTGACGCCTGACGATCGAAAATAGTGGTGTGTCTTATCCCTCTCTGAATTCGAACAAAGGAGAATTTGAAACCATAATTTAACTCGTATTTGTTGATCGGGAGGGAAGTCCATCTTGGCAACAGATCGATCTCGTCAATAGTTGAGAACCCCAACCTTTGACTACTGCATTGAAGAATCGCTATCGAAAATTCAATTTGTCGAACAAACGTGTAAGCTTTACTGGTGACCTTTTGTTGAATTGCCCGTCATGTTGTTGCTATTTTATGATTCGTGTTGGTTTTGTGTCTGATTTGATGAAAATGGGTGTGGATGGGTCAATTATATATTTTATTTGCTGGTGTATGGATTGTCAATTCATGAGAATATATGTTTCTACTCGATATTCGACGGTTGTCGTTTGTTGTTCTTTCTCTTCCATTTTTTGCTTGGTTCGTATATGTTGACGGGGAGGGAAGTCGTCTTGGTAATGAATTGATTTCGTCAATAGTTAAAAACCCGACAACTGACTGCCGCATCAAAGAATCGCTACAGAAAAAACCAGAGATCGAAAAGTGAAGGAGGTTCTTTGATGTGCGGAACCAAAAATAACCCTAAGAAAAAAACAGAATAAACCAGATAAAAACCAGAAAACTCATTTACCATGTTCTTCAAAAATTTTGAGACATCGATCTTCTTCAATCTGTGTTGAGCTACTTCGCTCGATGAAGGTCTTCGATTCTTTAAGGTCCTTAACTGGTAGATCTTGATTTTTTTTTTTTTTTTAAATGGAGTTTCTTGAGAATCCTTCAATGATAGATCTTGAATTTTTTTATATTTGGAGTTTCTTCGATCCTTGAAGGGATGCAAAGCTTCTTCACTTAACGGAGGTCTTCGATTTTTCAAGGTTATGGTAGATCTTGAAATTTTTATGGTTTTAAAAATTCTAAAAGGTTGAATGAAGAAGACCAAGGATACAGGAAGAAGAAAAAAAAAATGGAACGACAAGAAGAAGCGGTTTAGTTTTATGAATTTCAAATAAATCCGAAATTTCTTATTTGAATTAACAATCTAAATTTGAATTTAATTAAATTTGTTACTTTCTCTAGATTTTTTTTTCTATATTTGAACATGCAAGTCAATAGAAAATTTGAAAAATCAGAAAAAGAGATCATGTGCGTGGCACATGGCCTATATAGCAGGAAAACAATGTTGTAAAGTCGCTAGGAGCTAGTTAGGCAGTGAACTGAGGCCTAGCGATTAAACGGGGCATAGGCATGGTTAGGCTGGTAGGAATCGGGAAACATAGGCGGCTAATGGGAGCCTAGCGCATTCATCGGAGTTAATCGGAGATTTTTGCAACAGACCCAGAAAATATGATCGGAGTGCAAAGTGTCACACCCACCCTTGTAAAAACTTATTTTATATTAATTTTTAGCCTTACAAAACCTGTATATTTTTCAAAATTAACGATTTAGAATACTTCTTCAAGACCAAAATTTCACCTACATATATTTATATAGATTCAGGTCGAGTACAAAGGTGTCACACTCCATTCAACACCATATTTACAGAAATATACATATTAAAGTTCCTTAGTTTGGACATGTCCAAAAAGATTATTAAAACACTAGCAAAAACATAGTGAGTTCAAGGTTTAGCCCCACAGGTCGTCATTCATATACACGGGGCTTCAGAACTTTCAGGAACACCAACAGCATGCCAGATCAGCTCATGAGCTCATGCGTAGTCAAACTCACCTACAATGCAAGAACTATGTGAGCTAAAGCTCAGTAAGCAGAAATCATGCATGAGAAACGCATATATGATAGATGCAAGTTATAAAACCATTTCTTTCAACTGTTTTCTCAAAAGGAAACCCTTTTTGGTGGGAAATGGCTCCCTTCACTGGCACAACCTCACCAGAATATCCCTCCATACTCGTGACTACCAAGGGTCCCTCCTCCCCCCCCCCCCCCCCCCCTTATAGTCCACCCGAGATATTAGTGATGATTGGTACGACCAAGTGGCTATCCTTTCGAGACTACCAGGGGTCCGCCTCCTGCCTGCCCCTGCAGTCCACCGGAAAGTCTACCTCTTCCCGTACCCCTCATCATAAAGGTGCTGAAGTGGAAACCTCGTCCGCGTGCACGCCTGTCACCGGAAGCATCCCGAGAGACACCATATATAATATATAACTCTCAATGTGCCAATGGTGACCAACCCCAAAACATTATCAACTTATGAAATTATGCTATTTTGACTTCTTATATGTACACATGTAATTCTTGTAGATGCTAATGCTCATGATTGATGCACCTCAGTTTGTTTTTAGCAACGGAAGAATACACTTTATACAACAACACATATAACAATCAATTATCACAAATAATAAACATAAATACTATGTTCAAGCATTGTAGTTGGAGATGGATTTCTACTTACCTCTCCTCCGGAGTAGCTTTTGAGATTTCCTATTCCACAGTGGTAATCAATCTACGATAATTTCAAATCGAATTAATACACAATTTATCAAATTCCAGGTTATTAAGTATTTTTTCGGAATTTCCAGTTTCGTCGCATTTTAGTAATAAGGCTCTTACTTTTTCTAAAAAATTGATATTTATATGATTCCAATTGGGTTGTAAAGCTAACACATCAGGCTACAACTTTTATGTTTTGTACTTTTTCAAAATAAATTTGTAAATGTGTCGAAATATGCTGATCAGTAGCCGCCTTCAACAAAAATCTGGGCAGAAACTTACTCACCATCTTTTAACCTCTTGATATTAATCAACAAATGACTCAGTCAACAAAATCATAAATATCAGAATCTAATTTTAAAAAGGTGAGACGAATTATTTGCAAATCCTTGCTAAGCTTTTAGTAATTCCCACTTGTTAAAAGGAATATTATTAACTAGGTTGATATATAAAAGATTCTTACTTGATCTTGAGTATCTTCATGCTTCTGCTCTCCCACCCATCTTCGTTTTTGTTTTTTTTTTCTTTTCTTTTATGTCCTTCATGTGATTAATTTTGTTTCTTTTAGTTCATCCATATATATATCTCATTTACCCATTTAAGGGCACCGCCATACTTTACCCCATTTTTTAAAGTTTACTTAATCTTTAAGTTTTTTTTTTTTCTTTTCCTTTTTATTTTATCCTACTAATATTATTATGATTATTATTATTGCTATTGTTGTTGTTGTTGTTGTTGTTGTTGTTGTTGTTGTTGTTGTTGTTGTTGTTATTATTCCGACAATAAACCCCCTTTACATATTTAACACGTCCGCGTACTACCTAATGTTCCATATTTTAAACTTGTCACGTGTAGTCTTAAATTTTGTAACATGTCCCAATATTTTAGACTAGGGGGTTCTTGACTACCAAGGTAAACATGTCCAAATTAGCCGCAAAATATAAAATGACGTAATAAATATAACAAATTAATTACTATCAAACTATCATGCGAATAGCACATAATAATATGAAATGCATGAAATGCAAAAATTATATTGGTCAGTGAGTTGTGAGAGGCGCGGGTATTACACAAAGTGTAACAAATCTCATTATACAGGCTACAATTGGAAAATAAAATGTTTAGAAATGGAAAAAACTCGCATATTTCAGGTTGCATTCTGAAATTAACCCTAATTTTAGCGTTGAATGAAATTATTTACGTATCCTTGACCTTACGGCTTAAGTTGAAGGAATCAAAGTCCACGTAGTTCCCTTCCTTTTAGAATTGTGACCGGATGGATTGATCATTCATCACTTGCTTAAGAACCGTAGCCGGAGGTGCCGGATTCAAACAAGAGTCCATCAACCTCTTCATTTTCATCAAAATCAACTTCTTGTCTTCGTTTTTAAGCTTTTGTCCTATCTTCGCGCAACATTTGATTTCAAGATTTTCAACAGTCAATCTTGATCTTCGGGCGTCTAAAGTGTAGCCTCCAATGTTGAAGGCTTGCTCGACGGAGACGGTTGAAGCGGGGTAAACAAAAATATCATATGCTATAATAGCTAAGATCGAAAATATAGCGACATGAAATATAAGAACTTGTGCTCATGTACAATGTTTTTAAACAGTACGACTTATCTAGAACCCAGAAGTACTGAAATAAAGTTAAAGCAATGAGCTCTTAGAAAGTAAGAACTTGTATGAAACAGTAATAACAAAAGTGTTGACAATTTTCGAGGAAGAAACCCTCTTCCCCCCAGGACTCTTTTATTAGTGAAGTGTCGTCCTTCCTAAGTAGCCAACACTATACGCACTTCCCCTAAATACTTGCCCGGCCATCTGATCCTCAATTGGACCTTGTGCAGAAAATCCTTCTTGTTGCACTCCGAGATCTCCCGAACTCAATAGATAAAATTCTCCCGAATATGTCCTATCTATTAGATGGTGTTCTTAGACAAGATGAACACCAACAATACAACTTATAAATTTTAATTTGACCGAATACAAATACAAGACTCGATGCAAAATCATTATTGAGCAGCTCTAAATAGTGGCTGAATTCTCTACGATCTTCTCTTGATTTCAATCATCTTCCCATTTGCCTTTGATGATCAAGAGTTGAGATGGTAAGCTTTACTTGTTTCTCCTTGACTCAAGGGATGTGTTTGCTCTTCAAGATGGAAAGTATCTGATTGTTGATCTACTTAAGGATTCTTCATGTCAATCTTCCCTCAGTTTCTCCAATCATTAAAACCTATCAACCAATGTAAACTCCAAAAGGGTATTTTTCAATGAATGCCACAAATGTTAGTAAATATTCGTTTTAACACGACTCTCTTCGACCACTGTGATAAAATGTTGGGGGTGGTCACGTCCCACCTCCTAAAAAGTGGTTGTTAAATGTTGCTCAATCTCACTATTGGCACTAGGACCATCACCATCACAAAATTGAATTATATAGTCCCTAAATAAATTAAATAGAAGTCTTTTAATGTTACGAACAATGGATAGAATGTTTGAGTGACATCGCCTTGAGCTTATAATCCATCAACTCTTACAGACCAACTTCTTTTAACTCTAGGATCTAATAATTTAGCAACAATAAAAAAATCGGAAATTTTAGAAAATATTTTATACATTTTGCCTCATAGAAGCAATAGTAGTTTTTAAAACACTATCTTCACGGAATTTAACAAAAATAAGCGCAATTTTAAGTCTTTAATACAATGATCAAGACAAAAGGAGAAGCGAGATAATAGTCACCGGATAGTTCCTTAGTTGCATTTTCAAAACATCTTAAGATAACAATCAAATTAGCACATGCATCCCATTGGTTGGGAAATAAACAACACCTACTTGATTTTGATGAGAAAATGCACATAAAAATTCTTCATATTCATAAAATTCATTTAATTTTTATATGTAGAGTTCCAACGGTGAAGGATATGAAGTAGCATGCAAGTCAATAGCATATTCGTTTTCAAGATTCTGGTAGGCCGGGGGAGGTAGTGGTAGTGATGAAGACGGATTACCGCCAAAACTCTTCCCTTTATCAATTGCTTTGTGTGAAGTGAAGATAATTCTCCGAATAATCTTCAACAACTTGCTAAGTTAAAAGTCTAATAATATTTTGTTTTAGCAATAACAAACACTGCCTAATCAATGTGGCAAATGGGACCTTTTCGACCTGGACCAAGAGGTGTAACTGTGTTGAACTGGGTCAAGACACACTAATTGATTTCATTGGACTAAAAAAAAGTTTTTTTCCTTCTCTCTCTTTTATTTCTCTCTTCTTTTTCCCCCTTTTTTCACAGGAAATCATGACTAGAAATCTTGAAAATTCGGTATGTATCTCAAAGGTCATGAGTCATGACCTTCAAATAAATCTTGAAGATCATGACCTTCGGGTCGTACTGTATATCTCGGCTGTCGTGACTTTCAGGAGGATGATCATCTTGAAGGTCAGACATTCAAGATGGTAGTATCTTTACAGCTTCACCTTCGTTAAGGATATATAGATCTTTCATATATTTTTATAGCATCTTATGTTATTAACAAATAATATGAAATGAAATACGAGATTGAAACACAGTATGAGACATAAAGAGGTGTAGACATTGACTTCACAGCCTGGAGGCTATCACTTCTCTCAGACAATCCTGTTAAAAAATTCAACAAAATTAAGCAGTATACTGATATAGTGTATACAACATACAGGGGAAAAGAAGCCAAGACAACTCTGCACGCATAAAACACACACAAATGATGTAAAAACAAATCCTAAATATAAAGAATGTAAGAATCATCCCTAACATCAATAGATACAAGAATGCATACATGCACACATATATAACTTTCACCACTTGCCATTATCTGCAAGAACGTTCTCTTCCACGACTTCCTTATCGGACAACTCGGGCTGCAACCGTAAGTTGTCAAGCCTATCTTTAAGAGGACTCTCGCTTAAAGCACCAGCAATCACTTCCTTAATTTCTGCTTCAAGTTTTTTCGCTTTTTCCGACGTAGGATCATTCATAGCTTCCTCTTTCAACTCATCAATTTTCCAACCAATTCCCTTTTCATCTACAACCTTCTGAATCTCCTGCTTGATCTCTCTGTTTATCTTTGCAATTTCGTCTCTCAATTCAGGGGACTGGTTCAGCTTCTCCTTTTTCGTCATTCCCACGATCTTCAAGTTGGCCGATTCTAGAACCTCCTCAAGCTCCTCCTTTGCTGCTTCAACCTCTACTACGAGATTTTCGTCCAACGGATCCCCTTTAGACAGATTATCTCTAGCTCTCTTCAAGGCTTCCATTTTCACTTTTATGTCTGATGAAAGTTTCTGATTGAGTTCACTTTTTAGCTTCTCACTGTTCTCTTTCATCTCAAGAAGCCGATTGACCATGTCCACGGTTTGGAGCTTTTGCTTTAGCCCAAGATATGCACCAGGCCTGGAAAGATTTCTCTTGAATTCTTCCATTATTTTATCTGCCTTTTCCTGTAAACCTTGACTCAGGGCTTGATCAGGATTCGGCGACCTAGCCAGCTCTAAGTTAAGAGACTCGATCCGATCGATCAAGCCCATTGAAATGAATGCCTTGGTCATTTCCTGATCAAGATCATCTTCGAGTTTCTCTAGTTTCTGATCGGTGATTGGATCGGACGGTCCCTTCGCCTCAAGAATCGTTTTCTTGAGATCTTCGAGCTCGGACTCAATGTCGTCAAACTTGGGTGCATTTACTTCAGACGCTTTCATATTGCGTTTTCGTTCAGGTTCAATTTCAGAACCCTCTCTGAAGCCCCCAACTCCCATTGCCCGAAATTTGAGCCTTCGGTGTTCAAGCAGCTCTTCTGTGGTCATGCTTGACAACTCCTGGACCAATCAAGTCAGTCCTCATTATTAGCACGAGAGAGAGAGAGGGAGGGAGGGAGGGAGGGAGGGAGGGAGAGAGAGAGAGAGGATTATACCTCCATTTGCTGGAGAATAGCATCTTTAATCCTCAGAGATGTCCATACAGGATCAGTATGTGCACCACCAATAGGTTCCTATATCATTGAACAACAAATCACAACAAGAATCTGGATGGATATAACACGGGTCTGTCTATTTGTTACTTGTTTATCACATCATGATGAAAGTTTCTTATCGTGCATCTTACAACAAAAGGATCCAAAGACCCATCCGTAAATGAGTCGAGGTGAGCCAAAGTACTAATGTTCAAGCTTGTTTGAAATGTTTTATGTTTGAATTTGTTTATTTAATAGTCCAGTTGAGCTTGAACTGCTTTAATTGAGCCATACACGAGTTGGCTCGAGTAGTTTGAAATTTTTACACTTGTCTTAACAAATTTTACTTATGGAGCTCGAGTTGAGTTTATGATTCTTTCATATGTAAGAGTATGTTCAAGCTTGTTTGATATTTTTATTGAACAAAGTTCAAACGAGCTTTTAGCAAATGATCTCGAATAGAGTATCAAGTAGCTTGGTTTCATTTTTATCCCTACCCGAAAGTTTTAGTTTCTCTCACAACCCAGAAAAGGAAACGGGACAAAAGGATCTGAGTGCTTACAGGAATTATCCCATCTGCAATTTTCAGCTTGTAATGTTCTTGTGCAGTAATCCTCAGCTTCTCAGCTGCCTAAGTACCAAAAAGAAAAGTTCATTCAAAAGTCTTATTCAAGAAAGAATACATCTCGTTCGTCGTTTCATATACCTTAGGAGCTGCCTGGGATGACTTCCACAATATAGCTCCACAAGCTTCAGGACTGACGGCAAACAAAAAGAGAGTAGTGACTCTTTAGATCGATGTAATGATGCAATATATGAGTAGCAAAAGAGGGTCCCGTATTTCACCTTGCAACATAAAAGGCTGAGTTTTCAAGCATCAACAATTTGTTGGCGCAAGCGATTGCAAGAGCACCGCCTGAACCACCTTCACCGGTTACTATTGTGATGATTGGAACTTTAAGGCCAAACATTGTCCTCAGATTGTGGGCAATGGCTTCACCCTGAGAGAAGTTTGATTAGTGCCACATTTAAATGAAAGATTGTAGATGATTGCAGAAATATTTAAATCAAGGCCAAAGGTTGTTATTGCTAATATAAGCAGAAAGAGCACCAGCATACCTGCCCTAGTTCCTCGGATTTCAGATCAGCATAGGCCCCAGGAGTGTCGACAAATGTAACAATGGGAAATCCGTGATGATCAGCGTATTTCATCATTCTCAAAGCCTTTCTATAACTGAACAAACAAATGAATATATCTTAAGTCGAAACTCGAACGAACAGAAAATATACCAGTAGTTAAACTACATATGCTCACAAAACTTTTAAAAGGCATAGCTTGATGTATTGGTACAACTTCTTCTGAGTAGGCAGGTTTAGTAAACAGAATGAGAATATAATGGTCTAGCCTTTTCACAAAAATGAGGCAAGGTTCTATGTCTTAAAGCCACCTTTTCCATGTATCTTTTTAGCCACTTTTAAGGGTAAAGTACCTAAATATCCTTAAATGAATGTGAAGCTGAACATGCAACATACATCTATAAGATCATGATATTCGATATATATTTGGTATGTTCATGACCTTCCATATAAGTCTATATCGAAAGTCAGACCTTCGATACAAAACAGTGATGCCGTATTTCCAGATTTCTATTCATTAGGGAAAAGTGACTACAACATGCACTCTTACAAGTAGCTAAACCATCTCCCCTTATTGAATTTGGCTAAAAAACACCCAATAAGACAAACACCAACAACATACACATGACTTAAATGAATTTAACAAAAAAAACAAATGTGACTACTATTGAGTGGTTGTAGAAACCTACCCATGAGGAGTTGGCATTGCAAAGTTGCGCTTGATATTCTCCTTCGTGTTCCGTCCTTTTTGATGTCCTATGAACATATAGCTTCGGCCCTCAATGCTTCCCAAACCAGTCACAATTGCTGGATCATCATAGCCTGCGCGATCTCCATGGAGTTCCACCCACTTTTTGGGAAAGAAATTCGGTAAGATTTATAGAAGAAACACTTTTATGATGACAACAAGTTTAAAATGTACCTTGTCTGTGATGTTTAAAATATGATCAAGGACAGTAGGTCTATTTGGATGTCGAGCAATGTTTAGGCGTTGGATGGGAGTCAAATGTGTGTACAAATCCTTAAGAGCCTGAAAGAATGGTGAAATACTTAAAAATGGAACTGCTTGAATATCACCATTTGGATACACTAAAAATGTATAATGGGAGGATGATCACGCCGGGTAAAATATCAACATCCAGTGAGAATTTTTAACAAACATACAAATATTTAGTGCAGGCGGGTATAATATAAAGAACCTCAATGGAAGGAAATGACTTTTTATAGTTCACATATTTCTTTATAGAAAATGCAAGAAGAAAAGATATAATAGTGTGAAATTTTTAGAGGGTGTTTGGCTACGTTTATAAACTTCTGAAAACATAATAAGCTCTTAAAATGTGTTTGGGGAAATAAGATGCTAAAAACTTATAAGATGTAAATATAAGCTCTTAGATCGTATAAGCTACAAAAACTAATTACCTCTAGTCCATCTTATTTTCTTAAGATCTTATATGCCACACTCAAATTACACATACATACACACACTACACAAATTATTCACACTTCCTTCACACAGAAACACACACTAGACACGCTACACAAACACCACACACTAATCAAATGTGTGTTTGATAGTGAATTTCAAATTCATCCGCCAAATCCATTAAAACACATTCACTCAATTGCAAGCTTTTAAGTTTCATTATCCGAACATTTAATTAACTTATAATCTCACGAGAAATTACATCTTATAAGCTCTTGAAACAATTTATAAGTTGTTTGAAAATAAACTTAGTATAACATTATCTTAGAAACACAAAGCTCATAAAATTTGACTATGTTATGGACGTCAAAATCAAATGAAAGTTGACAGTCCGATTCTTTCATATCTACCTGCTGATACTTCATTTCCAATGCATTAATTTGGTCAGTGAAATCCAATCCCGTATCATCAGCCATTCTCTGGACCTGTGTACATGGATAAAAAACAAACCAGCACCTTTATAAACAGAGATAGAAAGGGGGGAGGGTGAGGGGTGCAATAGTTGGAATGCATTGTGAAAAGCCAAATAACCTCAACGATTTTCTGCTCCAAATCAATCAATGGCTTCTCAAAAGCAAGCGTAACAGGTTTAGGCTTCTCTTCCAGAGGCTTAAAATGAGAAAGATAAGCTAATGGTGCCTTGCTATTTGGATCAATGTCATCTGGCCAAGGGTAGTCATGTTTCTTCCCTTTCTTAACTCTTGCAATAACGTGAAAATTCTTCCCAGTTCTTCGTCTAGAACCTTCCAGATCCTTCAGTTGATAATTACGCAACAACCTCCTATGAGTATCACCGGCCAGGAATTCATTTGCAATATGTGAATCCTCTGCCTTTCCTCTCCCACAATTTCCAGATATTAGAGATAGGGTAGCCATTTCAACTTTGCACCTTACATTCACATCTACAGATAATATGGACAAAAAAGTAAAATGAAAATACAGTATTATGAACAAAAAAGGAAAGTTGTGGTTGATTGGAGGGATTTGGCTATGGATTTTAGGGATAAATTTGAAATCCACTCTACTTGTTTGACAAAAATTCATCCACAACCTAGTCATTGGAAATCCATCCTCATTATCTCATATATAACGACATTATCACACACATTGCACACATTACACAGACGGCACACACCTCACATACAACACATCCTATAGACACACAATCTACACACACTTTCATTAATTCAAAGAAAATGAAAATAACAGCTCAAACAATTCAAAATTCTTGTTTGGATGTTCAAAATCAAATCCACTAACTAGATTTCGAGCATCCACACAAGGATTGTGAATTGAGTAAATTTCCAAATACAAAGGGTTATAAATCAGTTCATTTCAAGTAACCTTACTTTGCAAATCCCTCCGTCCAAACGCAATCTAAAAGAATTTCATAACCTAACTTCCTGAAGGGAAAAAGTACCGCTTTAACTGAGATAGAACTCCAAATTTTCCATATACTTGCAAGTTGCAACACTATGAACAGATTGTCAATTTTATTTCTTCTCTAACTAATATAGCAACAGAATGCGAAATATGAACAAATGACACATGAAGTAAGAATAAATCAAGGTAAAGTATGGAATTCAACTGACAGACAAGGATAATTAGAAAGCATAAAGCACATTTACCTGAGTGAGATGAAGAAATGTAAACGCTTCAACACAATGAACGAATATTTGAGAATTGGGGGTTTTGTAGAGAATGGTTTAGTTAGCAAGGTAGTTTGAAGTTTGAAGAAGCACAGAAGCAATGTCTTAACTGCAAGGAGACAGAAGGAAATAACAAATGTCTGCAGATTATTTGTTTGTTGATTGATGAGTGTTTTTGTTTTTGGATAAAGTTGAGGTGTACGTACACTCATGGCCTCATCAACTGTTTTTTCAACTCTTCCAAACACTTCCCTAAAGTGGGTTACTTTTTTTGTTCTTTTTTTTTTTTTTATATAAATTCTTTTTCTTATTTTTTTAAGAGTTAGTCTTGTGTATGACGGTCACATGTGTGAGGGAATACACTTTTACAGGAAAAATGACACTTTTACAAGAAATAGTGATACTTTTACAGATAAAAGTGATATTTTTACTACATTGATACTTTTACAGATAAATGTGATACTTTTACTACAAAAAGTGGTACTTTTCTTTGTTTTATAAAAGTGATACTTTTACAGATAAACGTAATATTTTTATCACAAAAAAATAATATTTTTTTTCTCGTCACACCGTGTGACGGTCACATATAAGTTTTTGTCTCTTCTAAGTAGGGTGGAGATTGGGTCCAGACACCGGATTCTCTCGATTTCAAATCATTCATAGCAAAGTGTAAAACATCGAATTATTGGAATTCTGTCGAATTTATTTGGGAGAAATTATCATATTTATATTTCATTTTATTTATTTATATGAAAGAAAAAAGAGTTGAAATCACTATTGAATAATGTGTTTTCTATGGTGCGTTTGCTTTGACTTCGACACAATCCATTAAGGATTGCCCAATCCACTGGTGTTTGGTCATGGAAACTGAACACGACATTTTATATTTTAGGTTGGGAGCCTTTTTGTCTACTTTAATCAATAATCAATAATTTTTTAAGTAACTCTTACACATATCCCATTACTTTTTTCAATTTAATAACAGTGAAGAAGTTCAACAAAATCTACAATCAAGAACACCAAACACCTCTTTCCACCCTCAACTTATTTTATCATCCATATTCACCTCAATCAACAGTAACTCAGCTTTAGTATTCGGACAAATGTATTAAAAGTTGGGGTAGTTTGTTTTGAAATTTCCGGATGAATTTTGAATTTCAACTATATTTGTTTTCAATTCAAACAATATTTGCTTTAAATTTCAATACTAAATGATTCAAATTCAAAGTATTAAAATGCTCGATTTTATTACATCCCAACGATATATGACACCCTATATTTTTATATTTTTTTCATATATAATGTTTTTCAAACTAAAACTCTGGTTTAAAAAAAATTATGCACTAAAATAACAATTATATTTTGAAGTTAGTGTAATAAATATGCTACGAGTAATTGAATAAATCAAAGGGTGTTTATAAAGAGAACGTCATTTTCTCTCTTCACAACACAAATACTATCTGCACCACACATAAATTCATTTAATACTAAAATTTACTGAATACAACACATTGTTTTCCACTCTACTCTTTCACAATAGCTTCAAATATGAGGCATCATCTACATGAGAATGAAAAAAAATATAATTCTTATTAGTTGGATTCCTTCATTGGGTTATAAAAAGGTTCTGATTTCATCTTTTAAACTCTTATGGATTGGGCAACTTTTCTCACAGGCCACTTTGTTCCCTATCAATCTTTGTTGTTATGTATCAGAAAATTGATTGAGTTGGGTACATTAAGGAATTAGATGAAGCTCTAAGTTTGTCTGGAAAAATGAGCGGAATGCGGCCTTTGCTCTTTGCACCTACCTAACCGGCTGGGATTAACTAGAGGCTGCCGCATGCGACAGTGGGATAATGGCGGAGTTGAACCACCGTTGTTCGTCTCCTCCTATTTTCCTTTTCTTTCTTCTCTTCCTTTTTTTCTTTTCTTTTTTCCTTTTCTTCTTTCATATCTTGTTACTTGTTGCTCTTCGAATTGGAAAGAGAGGCTGGGAGGGTGGGTGTCAGTGCTAGTGCCACTGCAATTGGTGCGGAGCTTACGGTCCTTCCATGGTAGTTTGACGGTGACTAATCCGGCCAGCTTTGTTAGATTCACACGAAGGAAATTTGGGTTGTAATTTCAATTATTTAAATAAGGATAATCTTATCATTTTAACTATGATTAATTTTGTCCAAAAAAATATGATGTAAAGAGAGGAAAAAGTGATGCATTAAGAAATGCCCTAAATCAAAATCAGCGAAGTCATAGTTATAATTGTTATTTTGATTGTACCTTCCTCTTATCAACCTAAAAGTGCATCTTAATAAAACATTGAGTCTAGGGTTGGGTTTTCCTATCCAAAAGTGAGAATTTTCCACGCTATTTCAGCATAGTTTCTTGGCGTCTCTGGCCATTGTTATCTGGTTTCTTCTCTGATTTCGACTTCTGCTCTCCAGTTCTATTTCCTTTACTGTGGCGTCAGTTCTATTTCCATTATCGTCTTATTTTACGGCTCTTTTACTATGGAATTTTCATCTTGGGTACACACGATGTCGAATGATATGATGAATAATTTGGTTGATATGTGGAGATCTCTTAAATTTTCGGAGATTGAATCCGACGATGTGGTTATTGCGGCTAATGATGGTTGTGTCGAGAATTCATGTCTTTATGGATGATTCAATATCAACCGGCTTGTGAAATTTAAGCTTGTCCTTGCGTTGGATATGGCGGCTTGACGGTCGGTTTAAGATCACGACGATGGATAATGGTATGTTGGCATTTAATTTTGGTGATGTTGCGGCGAGCTCTAGGGTTTTACGTCATCAACCCTAAAGTTCCCTTCTGGGTTCAGATTCATGGTTTGCGATTCCGATATATGACTAAAGTGATTGGGCGAGCTATTGGTTAGAAGATCGGTAAGGTTATTGAAGTTGATACTCCTCGTTCAATTGGGAAGTATCTGCGGATTCAGTCGATGGTAGATGTATTTAAATCGTAGTGTCGAGGGACAATAATTTCAATCCAGGGTAGACGTGATGTCTTGTTATGTAGGTACAAAAAATTATCTGATGGTTCGATTTCTCAGTAGTTTGGGGCTTGGTTAAAGACTGGCGGTCAGGGTTTATCTGTTATCGAGACGGTGGAGGGTTTGTTAGGTGATGAGGTGCGTATGGAGTCGGGACAGGTAGCTGCTACTGCTGCGTTAAAGCCGCTGTTATTTAACTCGCAGGCTCCTTTGGGGTCTGACCCCAAATTATCGACGTCTGTGGAGAGTGTTGGTGGTGTGTAGCCTAGGCTGGATTCTGCAACTTCGGGATTGTGCTCGGGGAAGGTGATGATGTCCCATGTTGATACACCACCACTCTTGCTTATTGACAGAACTAGTTTGGTTCCATCTACGAAGGGTCTGTATGTCGAGGTTGGTATGGTTAATTTGGGACGTGATGGAGACCAACTGGCTTCTTTGTCTCTTGTTATGCATGGACATATGGTGAGGAGTGAGGTGAGCAGAAGTAGCGCGGCTAGGGGCGAGACTTGTGTTGTTGTTGCGGGGATGTTTGATAGATTGAAGAGTGGGTTAGTGGTGTTGGACCGAAGAGATAGGTTAGGTCTCGGAGGGGTCAACCGCGGGGCCGTGGTGGTAGGACAGATGGTGGTTTGGAGCGGGGGGTCTTCGACTAATCGTCGTTCAGGTAAAAAGAGGTTGGTTCGTGAGGAGATTGAAGAGAATGAGGATGGTAAACGCTTATGCATTGTTCCTTTGGACGTGTTCGATCCTACTAAGTTGGCGGTGACTAGTAAGGACCAGCACCGCCAATCTCCATGAGTTGTATTGTTTGGAATGCACGGGGCCTCGACAACCCTTGTGCATTCCGTAATTTACAGTGGCTTGTTGTTGTGAAGGATCAGAGCATTTTTATTTATTTGTGAATCTAAGATTTCGTCAGTTTATTGTTCTCATTTAAGTGTGCTGTTTCGTTTTTCTGGCATGTTTTGTGTAGACCAAGTGGGTCGAGGAGGTGGTCTGGTTTTACCCAGTGGGTCAAAATGGTGGTCTGGTTTTGTTTTGGAAATCTAATGTGAAAGTGGATGTGGATGTTTTGTCTTACTCAAACGGACATATTGATTGTCGTATTTTCTTTTTATATGCTTCCTGGAGATTTACCGATTTCTATGGCAATCATATTCCTCATCTCCGTATGCAATCTTGGATGTTACTAAAGAGATTGTCTCAGATTACTGAACTGCATAATTTGCCTTGGCTTATTACTGAACTGCATAATTTACCTTGGCTTATTGGAGGCGATCTTAATGAAATTTTTTATGATTTCAAAAAATATGGTGATTTGAATCGACCGCTTATGCAAATAAACTCTTTTAGGAATATTCTGCATGATATTGGTGTTCAAGATTTGGGTTGCACTAGTGAATTTTATACTTGGTTGAATAGGCGTCAGGATAATGATTTTATTCTTGAGCGATTGGATTGTTTTGTTGCTTCTTTAGATTGGAAATTGTTGTTCCCCATGGCAACTATTGCTGATCTAGATTTTTATGGCTCTGCCACTCTGATCATTGGCCAATTTGTATTACGTTCCGTATACCACAGGAATTGGAAGTGTGTCGTAAGCAGGAGCAGTTTTTCTTTGAGCATAATTGGTTCTAGGAACAAGATTTCATACACGCGTTTGAGGAATTTTGGAAGGGTAAATTTTTACATGGTTCTTTATATGATCAGTAAATGATGGCTCAGACCTTTTGGATCTATAGGCTCGTGCCCAATTTGGTAACAATTGTCTTGCAATTTCTAAAGTGCGTCAACAAATTGATGAGGCCCTTCGGCTTTCTTCTGACAGGGTGGATATGAGGTTTGTTCGGGAGTTGCAAGGACAGATGGAGATGCTTGAATCGACTGAGGAGACTTATTGGCAGCAACATTCTAGGATTAATTGGTTACGTAATAGGGATAAAAATACCCATTTTTTTTCCATGCAGCTGCATTTGAACTCGTCGACGCAATACTATTAATGGTTTGGTGACCACACACGGGCATTGGTGTACGTCGGCCTCTTCTCTACTAGAGATTATTGTGGATTTTTATTCCGAGTTGTTTACGACATCTTCTTCTTCTTCTCAGCTAGACATGATGGATTTTCTGGATAAAATTGAGCCTTCTGTCACATTCTAGATGAACAGGGTTCTTCATATGCCATTTTTTAAAGTGATGGTTCGACGGGCGTTGTTTGATATGCACCATTCGAAGACGCCGGTTATTGATGGTTTTAAGTCGATGTTTTTTCAAAATACATGGCATTTCATCGGGAAATTGTTGGTGTCAGAAGTTCTGGATATCTTGAACAATGGGGCTGATTTGCAGAAGTGGAGTCGAACTCTGGTGGCTCTTATCCCGAAAGTGTCAGAACCTCGTTCTTTAAAAGATTACCGACCAATTAGCCTCTGTGTATTGTTGGCAAGGTAGTATCACAAGTGATATCTAATTGGTTGGGGCCAATTCTTGACAAGGTTGTGGATCAGCAGCATCGTGCGTTTACTTCGGGTCGGCTCATTACAGATAACGTTTTGATAGGTTTTTAGTGTATGCAATAGATTCGGAGCAACACCAAGACCAAATCGGGATATTGTGCTTTAAAACTTGATATGAGTAAGGCACACGGCCGGGTGTAGTGGGATTTCTTGAAGGCGTTGATGGTGAAGATTGGATGTGAATTTGATTTGGTTGATCTTATCCATCGGTGTGTTTCGTCGGTGTCATATGCTTTTAATTTGAATGGCGAAGTGGTAGGTGATGTACGTCCCTCCCGTGATTTAAGGCAAGGTGATCCACTTTTGCAACCTTCTGTTCACTTTATGTTCGCAAGGTTTATCAGTTTTATTGCGCTCGACCCAGGAGAATGGTTTATTTAGGTGTGTCAAAATCGCACGTACTTGCTCAACCATTTCACACATATTCTTTGCTGATGACATCCTCCTTTTCTTTCGGGCCACTCATGACGATGTTATTCAAGTGAAATCTTGCCTCCAAAAATATGAAAGGGCATCTGGGCAACTTATCAATTATGATAAGTCGGCTATTACGTTTAGCCCTGCTGTTCATTCTTCTATGGTCAATGGAATCAAAGAGGTATTGTCTCTCCGTGGTGAAAAGTTATGAATTAGATTTGGGTCATCCTACCTTTTATTTGAAAGATAAAAGGTTGCAATTTACATTTCTAAGGGAACTTTTGTTGCGTCGAATAGATGGTTAGAGCAGTAGAATGTTCTCAAAAAGGGGAAAAGAGGTAATGATTAAGGTTGTTCTTCAATCAATCCCTACTTATGTTATATCCTGACTTCGTTTGCCTGCTTCTATTTGTAATCAGATGGAGCAATCTTGTGCTAAATTTGGTGGGGATCTCAGTCTGATTCTCGTGGGATGCATTGGGCATCACGGGAGAAATTATATAGGCCTAAGGAGGAGGGTGGTATGGATTTTTGGGATTTTGTTTCTTTTAACAAATCTCTCTTGGCTAAGGAGGTGTGGCGTATTGTGTAGAATCCGACATCTTTGGTTGCTAGATTACTTAAGGGTAGATATTTTATGCATTGTGATATCATGGAGGCGGATTTAGAGTCAAATCCATCATATATATGGCAATCATTATGTTGGAGTAGGGATTTATTGGATAGAGGGCTGATGTGGCGGGTTGGTGATGGGAGCTCAATTGCACATTTCAGAGACTTATGGGTTCCAGGATTAGCGTCAGGCCGAATTACATCTCGCCTTCGTTGGTCGGCTGCCCCCGTTGTCTCATTTTATTTCAGATGGTCGGATATGGGATGAGCCGGTTAAAGGTGGTTTTCCTACCTTTTAAGGTTGCAGATTTTTTAGAAAATTCATTACGACTTGAGGCTACGCCAGATACTTGGTATTGGAGGTATGAGGACAAAGGACATTATAGAGTGAAGACAGGATATCGACTTGAGGTGGGTGGATATGAGCCGCCACCTTCTTCAGTCTCGGCCTCTTCAGATTGGTGAAAGTTTGTGTGGGCCCTTTCACTCCCGCCCAAGGTAAAGATTTTTCTTATGGCAATTCTCTTCTGATTTCTTCACCTTGCTTTATAATATGTATATGTATCATGTTCATATTTCGACAGTGTGTAATTTTTGCCATTCTTTGTCGGGTTCTATGTTACATGGGCTTATTTTTTGTGATTGGGTGAAACCGTTTTGGAACGGTAGTTGTTTTTTGTCCTCTTCAACGACGATGCACGAATCGTCTACTATTGATTGTGGCGATATGATTCGGCGACTTGTTGGGGGTGATTTATTTAGATTATTTGTGGTAGCTTTGTGGAGTATGTGGCGAGCAATATGCTCGTTCAATCGTGTAGGCCGACAGGTGTGGAAAGCTCCGAATTGGTCAGAAATTGAGGTGTATTTGAATAATTTTGATCGTGTAATTAGTTCTTGTCAAGTCCGTCAATCTCCATATGATGGTATTTCATCGAGATGGATAGCTGCACGTGTAGGTGTGCTAAGGTTGGATGTCGATGCTGCTTATGATGATAACATGGCCTTGTATGGTGTCGGTTTTGTTTTGAGAGATCATATGGGAAATATTGTTTTGGCAGCCGCCCATCAAGTTAAGCGCTCTGTGTCAGTTAAAGCGGCAGAATTAGAGGCCATTCATAGTGGAATTCGATGTTGTGTGGAATGTGGTTTTGATCAAATTGAGGTTTTTTCGAACTCGTTGCTCGCTGTTCAGGCAGTCACTGGGCAACAAAGGTCTTTGGATTGTTGAGGCGTTCTAGTTGAAGAAATTGACATCTTTTTACAAGGGAGTCATATCATTAGTATTAAACACATGAAGTGGACTTGTAATGCTGTGACTCATGATCTGGCTCGTTTGTATTTTTTATCTCCCATGTCGTTTGTTTGGCGGAAGTCAGATGTTCCATCGTGGGTTCAGGATCTTGTACTTAAAGACATTCAATAAGTAATAAGATCTTCGTTTTCTAAAAAAAAAACATTGACTATAATTGTAAAAGGGCCGAGACTACAAACTTTTGACTAAGAATGAGTTTGACTAAGCTTATAAGCTCCTCAAAACATCTTTTAAGATGTTTGAGAGCTTATAAGTTTTTGAACTATATTTGGCATAATAAGATGTTAGACAACTTATAAGATGCAAAAATGAGCTCTTAGAGCTTATAAGCTCCACAAAAAATAAGCATCTCTAGTCTATCTTATTTTTTAAGATCTTATAAGTTACACCTAAATTTCACACTTCACACACTACATACACTACACACACTACACACTTCACACACACTACACACATTTCACTCACACAACACACCGTACACACTTCACATACTAATCAAAATGTGTGTTTGATATTAACTTTCAAATTAGACCTGAAATTCATAGCTAAATAACTATAATCAATTGCAAGCTCATAAACTATTTTATCCAAACACTTTATTAACTTATAAACTCTTAAGAAATTACATCTTATAAGCTCTTTAAACAACTTAAAAGATGTTAGAACTTATAAGATGTTCGAAAATAAATTTAGCCAAATACCATCTAAATTGTGCATATTTTATTTAGATCAACTTTGTAGATTACATGGTTTGAAGATAAATAAACCAGGCCCATTAGCGGCCTAAATAAGAAAAATGAAACCGAGCAATGTTCCGGTTTGGGCCTCTTGGCTAGCTAAATCATCTGTATCTCTAATTAAAGACAAACTTACGCAATTAATGACGTGGCAAAACATGATTTGCTAGAAGACAACTCCTCCTCGCTGCTTCTGCGAACCCGTCGAATCTCTCCTCTCTCTCACACAGCGCACACAAAAGCGTCCCGAACTTCTAATCACTGAGCTTAAAAGACAGCTTCGATCATTCGTACTAGAAATATCGATGCGAATATAAGGTAATTTTTCTCTACGTGTTGATCGGGAACTTGTAAAATTCTCATTAATTCAATCCTTTTTTTTCCTCTTAGCATTTGATTAAGCATGAGTTGCCTGCAATCTGCACTTATTTCTGATATAAATTTAGTTTTGTGCCAATGCTGTCTTTCTTCGATTTCTTTAATATTTGTGAGAATTTGATCGTCTATTTTCCAAAATCAGTTCGTTTCTTATTTCAGAAAATTTAGCGCTGTCCGTGGTGTATAATAATATAACTATAATTTGTTGTAGTTACTTGGATAGAATTAGTTGGCCTTGAAGTCTAATAAATGGTTCTCCTTTGATTTTCGCACTAATTATGCTTTCATGGCAACAATTTTAGTGATTCTTTTAGAGATCTCTGTTTTTAATATATGTTCACTTTTTTCAGTTAGTGCTGCATTATAATTTCTTAAATTTGAAATGTGAATTAGTTAATTGGGCGCCTTCTGTTTTTTAGACATACAGAGTGGCAAGAAATAACGCGACGGGGATAGTTGAACATGGTAAGATGATTTGTGAATGTGTCAACATATTTGCACTTTCTTTGTGGTTGCATGAGGATTAGACTCTGATATTATCCTTAATCAATTTACAGTCCGCGCTCTTCAATTTTCATTCTTTCCTCACAGTGGTGTTGTTAGGCATCTGTGCCTGCACGTATGTGAAGATGCATTTTCCAGCACTTCTAGAGCAGCGAACTGGGTAAGTTTTTTGTATGCATAGATAATTGGCTAGGTAAAAGTTTAGGAACCATCTGCTATTTGAATAAAAAAACATGATTTTTTCAGTTTCTGATGACATAGAAAATTTACTATAACTGAATTAGTATTGACCATTGTAGATGATTATCATTTTTCTTTTAGTTATTTGCCAGGCTTCATGACAAAATCTCACGAGAGATAAAGATAGGGTACTTGAGATCAATTCATTCACAAGCTTATTAAAATTTCCTGGTCAATCATGAACACTAGAAAATTTAGTCACATTGTCAAAGATATTTGGCATTTTACAATTCTGTGTCAGCTCTCTTGTATATGAATTACATGCATTTGATACATCATTTCTCCATGTTGCTGTTTACATTCTTATATGGTGCTTTATGGCAGGTTTCGAGGTGTATTCTGGAAGGCTGCTAGAATAGGTACCATTTACTAAATTGCTTATTGTACCACTTGAGTGGCAGCACTTGATTTTTCATTGAACATAGTAGACAATTTTAAAAGCATGGACTTCTCTGCAAACAATCCTGTCTTATAAGATGGGAAATACCAGGATTCGAAGGCTTGTAATCTGGTTAATACCACTAAAACCATCTGAATTACAAAACCGGAGGTGTTTCATTTAAGAACCTGGGACCGTGAAGTGTGGACCCTTGAAAAAGTCATTGGTTTTTGAAACATGTTTTTATCAGTTTTTAGAGATGGAAATGTGGAATCATCTTTACTAGGATTCAATGGCTCCTATGTGATTAATGATCAATGTGGCAAAAAATTGAGCATCTTCTGGTTCATTGCTTCTCTTTATAATCTACTTTGTAGGGCCTGTAGAAGTTGTTCTACAAACTTCCAAAATTTGTTGCAACTTGCAATCTTTTACACTATGTGCAATTCACAATGTCCCTTGTTTAACAGGAGAGAGGCTGAGTCCTTGGGTGGCTATGGGGTGCTTCGCGATGGGGGTTTCAATAATCTTCTTCTGAACATGGATTTATGTATGTCAGATGTAAGCTTCCATGACCTTATGAGGTTTCTACTGATCATGAACTCTGTCTGTAGGTTGAAGTTAGTTAAAGGTTTACTTGTAAGCGGCTAGTACTACAGTCAATGATGGATTTAGATAATGCTGGAGTTGATCATGATGCTTCTTTGTTTGATAATTTAACAGACAAATTTGCACCTTCTTTTTCACCCTCTTCTTCGTCTGGTGTTTCTTCTAGGACCTTAATGTTACTAACAGGAGTTCTTGTATTGCAATGTGATGCTACATTTTCGTTTCCTACTCACGCGAGCCCATATTCTTGCTTTTCGATCAATCTTTAATATATGTTAGAGCTCTTAGAAGCTAGAGTTTCCCTGAGCTCTTTCCATTACAAGGATTTTCTTGACTGGTGTTAGCTGATACCTTTCCTTTCAAAGGCAAATAACTGACTCTGTGAGGATGGATGCAATATGTTGTGTTTGAATTGAGGGGTTTGAAATAAATCCATCCAAAACAAAGGGGACTTTGAATCCACCCAAATTGCTAAAAAACTATGTCCTAGCAAAAGTGATAGATTTCAAATTCATATCAATCCGAAGTACCACTAAGTGATGGATTGCTACCTTTCTGGTAGCACCATGACTACAGAGGTCCATTGTTTTGTTGAAGTTATAAAAACTGGGATGTTTCTTTCCTATGGCACTGCAAACCATAGATTCGTTAGCATAGACTGCTAGCAATCAAGAATTAGATTGCTAATGTATCATTCTGCAATATGTCGCTTGACTCACGATTAGAATATCACATATAATAAGTTTCTCTTTGGAAACTACTATTTTTCTAGCTTGAATCAGGTGTAAAGACCCCTCACAAGTTGATAAATTAGTTCGGACGAACTATTTACATGTCATGTAACATAGCAAGGCTCAAAGTTTGCCTGCATACATAACACCAGCTGTTTCAGTACATAGATTCATTTCATTGAAATCAAGCCAGTAGGAATTTTGAAATGGACAGGTACACAGTTAACTACATAAACTGTGATCTTATGCTTGAACCTTCTGAAAACTAGAATCCTCTCCCCTCCCCAGTGAACAACTGCAAGTATTATCTTCTTAATGGGTTTCTTCCCGTTTGTTCTGTTTATGATTTTTGCAGGTTCTTCTTTGCTACACTTAGCTGCTGCCGTTGCTTCTGCTTCAACGCTTGCTTCGGCTCCAGATTCTGCACCCCAGTGAAGTGGATAGCTCCTCAAGAAAACCCTTCTGGTGTTGTAGTCTTCATATCGGAAACTTTTTGCTCTCAATCCATCTTCCTCCATGCCTTATTTCATAAAAACTCACTGCTCGTACCAATCTTTAGCTAACACTTGCTTTTATAGGTGTTTTCATGCTATGGACTGTGTGAATGTGTGTGTATGTGCTGTATTTCTTCTGGGGTGGGGACAAATATCATAAGTAGTAAAATTATAAGTTGATGATTGTATAAACTATGTTAGGCATTGTCTTTTGTGTTTTGTCTTTTCTGGTCTTTCCAGCAGGATTTGTAGAGGTTGTGGATACTTTAGCACATTTTTTGTGGCAACGCATGACTGGCAAAATGCTTCTCTCTATGCTGCTGCATTCTCCTAGGTAATTTGTTTGTTTGAATTTGGTTACAGCCATTATTGTACTTTTTTGGTGTGTCCTTATTGTTCTTGTTCATGCTAGTAACTATCCAATAGGCATGTATTTTGATTGTTTATTTATACGGATATTCCTTCCTCGCCCTCTACCCATTTTTTTCTCGACTCTTCCCACCTAACCTCGTCTATGCCCAACTCAGTCCTGACTAGGTGCTGCCAGGCCTTAGCTAGCCGTCCAACTAGCGTCTAACAACTTTTACAATATTCCCCCTCCTCTCACAAAAATAATTACAGCACTATCATGTCTTTTGGATTTTTTCGCCCTTTTCTTGGGTGGGTCTTAATTTTGGATCTTTGAATGCGACATTCTTATGTTCTTCTGTAAGATGTAACTAAAGTTAAATCAACTTGTTGATATGGGTTTGATATATATAGATTTCATTCTTTTGTCAGAAATTAGTTCTCTGTTGTTACTGTTTTGTCTTGTAATTTTTAATATATAATCGATGCCATCATGTGTATAATAGTCTGGATTCTATTGATATGATTAGATGCTACTTTTATGTTCTAAAAGAAGCTAGATGGTAGTTAGGCATCGAACTTGGGTTTAGCATCTAATTGGAATATAGACGGGACTAAATGAGGCTTAGACAGATTATGTGAGGAGTTTAGAAAAAAAACATAGATAACCAACAATAATCTAGTGTTTAGACGGGGCGTAGTCGAAGCTATAAGAGACTTAGAACATAGCATTTACAAATGTAAATGATTTGTAAATGGCGTCCCTGTCAACGTGCCTTCCCTGGTTTACCATGTAAACATTTTATTAGTGCCGTCAACGGTAAGCTGTTTAAATTGCAAGCTCCTAAAGAGTAAAAAAAACAATATATCTTTGATCCATTTTTCATCATATTTTATATAATTGAACGACTTATTATTTGGCTACGTCATCAGTCATGGAACTTGCACTAATAAGTTCGGATTCGAGTTATACTAGCGGGAGGGGAAGGTTTATTTATTCTTAGATTATGAGAAAAATTATCAAGAAAGGATTAAGAACATAGTACCAACAATAATATTGCTCCTCTATTCGTTTATATAATGTGCCTATTAAAAAATATGTCGAAATCTCATAAAAGAAACTTAATATGAATAACATCTTGAACTTGATTATCTCATCCAAACTTTATGATAAGATATTTAGCATCGCTTTTATGTAAATAGTTTATTCAGAAACTTTCTATTTTTTTATTCACAAGGTACTTCTGCAGTGAGGGACCAGTGCTGTCACTATATAATTTGTACTAAGTCGTACAACTTCAAATATAATTTCTGGACGTTATACTTATTATTGTTAGTTGAGCCATTCTTCTGAAGATATTGTTTTATTATTTATTGAAACAGGTCACGTTGTTCAATAAATAAAAATTAACGATTAATTACTAAAAAAATTACGGTTTTTGTCAAATTTTCAATTGCAACATGACTTTTGAAACTTATCAATGTTGGTCATAAATTATAATTTATTTTCAATTATAACATCGACTAATTTTTTTGACAACGGATTGTGTTACCGTCACCACCATTAGATACGCCTGAACAAGACTTTCATTTACCCTTGATCAATTTTATAATCCATCAATTTAACTATTTTTAATTAGGAGTCCAAGAAGTGACATAATAATTTCAATCATCGATTAACGACAATGAAAATGACGGATTGTGAAATTGACCGATGATAAACGAAGCTCTTGTCCAAGTGCATCTAACGGTGGTGACGGCGGCACAATCATGTGTCAAAAAATCTAGCCGATGTTGTAATTGGAAAAAAAAAATTATAGTTAGTGATTAATATTGATAAATTTTAAAAATTATGTTATCAAAGGTCGTGATTTTTTTTGTAATTAACTCTAAAATTAAAGAAGAAAATAAAAACACAGTTCACATTGTTGATCCTCGAGTTGCACATCGGTACAGTTCTTTTAACACAAAAAATTGTTTATTAAGCAACCCAAAAGTTGCTTTGGTGCTTTAATAACGTGTGGAATCGTGGACCTAATAAATGTAAGATGCACATCGAAGTTGGTAAAAGTTACAATCTCCATATAAATTTATTTTGCATCATCATAATAATTACACGTTTTAGGTCAAAATAGGTATCGTTAATAGAAGAAATATATTAGTAATTGGGATGATGTGTATGTTCAATTTGGTTTTAGTTTTTTGTAATCATCTGTTTACATTATATAGATTGAAAAGTTCTATAATCTCCTTGTATAGTTAATCTCAACAAAAATCTTCTTATTCATGGGCATGTTACCGGCTTAAAATAGGATAAACACGACTATAAAGTTTGACGGGTCATAACTATTGTTAAGTCCATTAACTATATGTATATATTTTATTTTATTTTCACTAAAAAACTATCACAACAATGGCGGATTAGGCATTGATCCCCAATTAAATATGTATATTAACAAGTAATCAAAAAATATATATTTCCCCCATTTTAAAATAAATGATGTTTTAGCTATTTTTTACCATTCTCTCAATTTTGTCCCTATGTCAATCCAGAAATATCTTTGACTGTTCAATCTCCTACTCATATTTGAGTTCATCAAATCTTATTACCACAAAATCGAGGGGTATATTTGTTAATATTTTTATTTGTGGATGTGTGAGACTCTTCGCCCAAAAGAAATCCGAGTCTCGTAAAATCTGCGAACATATTTTGATGTTTCCATAAACCTTTGATGTTGTTCTTAAGCATCTTCAAAACTGATAAAACATCCACTTCAAGTGAGATTCTTGTTAAGCCTATTCTAAGGTACAATTTTAGTTCTTCAATATCGTCCTTAACTTCCAAATATTTCCCACTCAAACCTCGAATCAATCCACCAGCTCCGACAATGATGGGGTTTTCTTTAGCCGTCCAGCAGTGTTAAGTTTGAAAAATCCATCATATAGAGGGATCCAACAAATCAAAAACGCACGAGTTTTATTTTTTCTTCATAAGAAAGGGTAATCTCCAAATTGCAGTCAAATGTCTCTCCAAAACCAACAGGTAACAAATTTACATTAGAAGCAATTCTAAGTTTATCCAATACCATACGTTGAATTTGAAAAGCTGGAAGCATTTCATTCTAAAATTTGAACAAATGATCACTTCATATTTTACGTAATTTTAGGTACTTATTCATAGCTAAAAATGTGCAGAATGCGTGAATTAATATTTCATAACCCTCATTTTCGTATGTTTCCCAGATTTCAATTGTCTATTTGTTTTGCAGTATTTTTTAGTACAAAAGTGGACTTCATTAACGTACTTGTGGAATCCCGGTGGAGATCGTGATCTAATAGAGCTTGGTAAAGTATTCGGAAGTGATCGAACTCAGGAAGGACTTTGGAACGGTCCAAAACAAAGTGGGACCGGCCTGCACAAAGTGAAGAAATACGCGGTAAAACTAAAAAATTAGCACGGCCGAGCAAGTCTTTGCTCGACTGAGCGAGTTGTCAAAGCCTCGAAGGCCAAATCATGTTGGACATCAGAATAAAGTGCTCGACATGGCAAAACTTTGCCGCGCCGAGCGAAAGAGCGACACGACAAACGGCTCCACTGGACAAGCCTTTGCTCCGCCGAGCCATCTTACATCTTTTTATACGCGTTAGCTGTTACTTGACGGTCTAGTAAAATTTTCTTCCTACTTCCACCTAATTTTGTGTACTTCTATAAATACCTAGACTCTAGTACTGTCAAGAGCGGATAATTAATAGAATTATATATATACATATTTATATATATATATGTATAGTTTCAAATAGATTTTTATTCACGCAAGTAGAATATTTTAGAGAAAGTCGAGAAGGAGAAGTTGTAGCAGCAGGTATCCAAGAGGAACACGCCGCCGCACTATCTACTTTCTCTGGTGAATTGTATCAACTATGTCTCTTTATCTATGGAGTAGCCGTTTGAATCTTAAGATTTAGAAAGTAGGATTTAATTACGAAGTAGATGATGTATGTTTATGCTTTTAATTCATGATTGATCCGTTGTTTATTATTATTATTATTATTATTATTATTATTATTATTATTATTATTATTATTATTATTATTATTATTATTATTATTATTATTATTATTATTATTATTTATGTGTTACAATATGAATGTTGTTAAATAATCTGACCACCTAGTTTAGCACTCATGAATCAATATCCATGATTCGAGAGGTGAGAACATTGACTGTTAAATTGCATATAACATAACCAGTCAACAAACTGAGAGTGTGAGAATGACTATGTGGGTATTTCCTAGGCACTATTAAGAGTTGTATACACAAGCTGAACCGAGAGGTTAATCATTGTATATGATCTACCCTTCAAGCAATCTGAAATGAGGTTTGAGATATACATAGAGAAACCTCATATTAATAGGACCAATCTGGATTAGGAGTTAATTATATCTCATTTAAATTGTCCAATTGTTTTAGTTAGGGATCTAGATTATGATAATTAAGGTAATAACAAACAATCACTTAATCGATCCACTAGATATATTAGAATTGGTACATTATAGTAATTTAGGTAGGTTATCTTCACTAGTCCTTGTGGGATACGTCATTGCTTGCCACTAAGATATTAACTACACCGTGCACGTACCGTATAGCTAGGAGAATATAAAGTGATCAACAAGTTACCAAAAGTGCCAAGGAATCAGGAAAGAAATAATATTTCTAATATGCTCATACTTCTCATTTTCTCAAACCTCGAACCAATCAATTGAGCCACGGAACAATCAAAATGTACAATAATCTAGGAAAAAAAGAAAAAGAAGTTCCAATGAAGACCTTTTCAGATCCTACAGCTTATAATCAGTTTTTCTAGATTTTCAAAAGCTAAGTTAGAATGTTCTCATTTAAATGAAATCCATAGAGTAACAAATCTCTTATTGTTTCGATGTTCATGGATTTGTAAACCATTAATTTTTTTTTAACTACGTTCCAATATTCTATTTGGCTGGGACTGAAAAAGAACTTTGCTTACTGACATTTCTAATTTATATTTATACGATTTTTTTAGTTAAGTGACTCGGATGAATTGGTGAAGCAAAATCAAATATCAAGCAAAAACTGAGAGGTGAGATTAAGTTACTTTATATTGGTTGATGTTAAGAGGAGCATGGAAGTAGAGGAAAAGAGATCAAATCAGCTATCAATCGAAAAATTGATTTATGGAGGGAAAAAAAGGTTGTCTGATTTGGAATGAAAAATGCAAAAATCTTGGGACTAAAAGTGCTTGTTTGGTTATGACCAAAACTGCACAAAAACTTTGGGACTAATAGTGCTTGTTTGGTTGGGACCAAAACTGCACAAAAACTTTGGAACTAAAAATTCTAGCAAAGATAACAGAAAACGTGACAGTGAGACTAAATGTGCTCGATTTTATATTTGTGGGATCAAATGTGAAAACCTTGGGACCAAAATGCAACTGCCTTGTGTCCTGTGGGATCAAAACGCAATTTCCTCTAGCCACAATCATTAGTTGCCAACAAACTGATTTGTTTGTAGATTTGCATAAAATTGTTTTGGTGGATGAGCAATAATTACGCGAGGTCTAAATCCGTTCAGTTGATTCTAAGAATATCGAAAAGAGATAGAAATTGGGAATGTAGCGTGCGTAGGACAGTGAATCATCAACATTATCTGTAAGTATGAATCCTCGCGTCATGATTGTGTTGAAATAGGCTTTTACCATAAAACTCCTGCGGTACATTCTGAAACTAACGGAAGTCTTTACTTAGTGTGCGTGCAGGAGCATGGAAACGTTGCATCGTCTATATTACCCCCTAAGATGAGTGAATATTCAGTGCAAGAAACTCAGCAAGATCAGGTTGGTAGCTCACGTTTGAGAACATTACGTGAATATTATATTTCCTATTTACAGGGAGAGCAACCGGCTCATGCTCGTCCACAGTTGTTATATGTGTCTATGCTAGTTCTTATACTCGTCCACGTTTAATGCTTGTCTAAAACAATCATCTGTCGTATATATACAACAATTGAAGAACTCTTGGAACTTTAGATGACGTTACCGAGTTACACGGCGTGGCTCATTATGGAACGGCTTCGCCTTTCGTGATGTCAGAGGAGCCCGTCTATGTGAATGCAAAGTAGTACCATGCGATCCTGAGGCGAAGACAATTGCGCGCGAAGGCTGAAATGGAAAATAAATTGCGGAGAGTTAGAAAGGTTCGATTTTAACTTCTCCAGTGTTCGTGTTGTTAATAGTTTCTCCTCCTATCATTTTATCAGCCCTATCTTCACGAATCGCGCCATCTGCACGCCCTCATCTGGAAATGCTAATCATGAGGAAGGCAATAACAGTCATGACTCCCCTCGGTTGAAAAACTCGTGTTCGGAGCCAGATTCTGGATACGCGTCTACCGTCTCTTCTGGAAACGTCGGGGCTCGACGATTTCAGGAGACGGACACTGCAGGGAACTAAGTGTGAGGAGTTCTTCTAATAGAGAGTTTTATGTACCATGTCAGATTATTATACTTGTGTACATTATTGAGTGATTTTATCTAAAAATTTTGCCGCTTTAGATTATTACATAGGTAAAGATTGATATTGTATAACAAAATGATGCATGCTAATAATTTTATTTGCTTTTTTTCCTTTTTTTTAAGAAATTACAGCACTTTGACGACTTCAGTCGTAGTTAGAAGAGGTGGCAATTCAGGTGGTGCGGTATGTTGGATCAACGTAAATTGTTGGATTAGGCCAGGTCAGTTCAATAATACTACTTCCGTTCCGACCTAACTTGCCTACTTTGACTGGACACGGAGATTAATAAAAAATAACTTTTGTAAAATCTTTGACTTTTTTAAAGATGGAGATTGAGGGTGGAGATTGGGAGAGAAATTTTGTTGGGTAAAAAATTAGTGATTAAATTTCGATCTACTTGATAAAGTATAGGATGATATTTGGGTCGATCAGTAATTTATTGGGCTTTTGATTCATTGGGTTATTGCTGGGCCGATTCATCGGACTGGAGGGATTTTGTCACTTCTGCTTAAATGTGAGTCATATTATATCTGTGCAACTAGCTTCACAAATTTCAAAATGTATTTCTACGTTTGCATTCACTACACGAAAAAAATAAATTAGAGACGAAAAAATTCGTTTTTGATCACATAATATATGTTTCTAAATTGAAGTAGCGACGATTTGAGACAAAATGATTGATCTCTATAAAACTTGTTTCTAAAAATTAGAGATTGTATGTGAAAAATCCTCTAATTTAGAGAAGAAAAATAACTAAGCAGTCACAAAACAATTTCACTACATTAAATAATAAATTATAACAATTATAGTTTTGTCATTCCACTATATCAAATGATAATTGTAACGAGTATAATTTTGATATAATGAGGTACTATTTTAAGTTTTTTTTTTTTTTTTCAAAATAAGAGTCATATTTTAATAGTCGAATTCTAGTTTTGTTAGTTCAAGTCTAAAATTAAAAAAATTGATTTCACGAATTAATTATATATCACTGAAAAATTTAAATCAAAATAAAATAAATTATGTAAGTATAAATTAATAATTTTAAAAAAAATACCTTATTATTACGGAATATTCTAATATCTTGGATGCCCTACTGGTAGATTTGTACAAATTCAGATTAAAGGATAGATCCATGGAAATATGTCGCTATCTATACCCTTCATGATGATATTTATTTTCATAAAACGTACTACCTTCGTCTCACCTAAATTTGCACACTTTTCCTATTGGTATGTCCCATATCAATTTGCACATTCTTAATATTTTTTTTTTCTTTTTAATAATATTCATCTCAATCTTCATCCACAAAAGCAAAGGGTAAGATTCCATCTTCCGACTGCCGCCGCGCCACCATCGTCACCCCCGATCACATATGGCCGGCAATAAACAAGGAAATAGAGAGGTTAGCTTCTTTCGTATGTGCTTTGTCTTAATCGTAAATTGAAATCGGCATTTAGTTTTAGTTTATCAAATCTTTACAGACAGTGATGTAAAAGGCAGTTTAGGCGGTCGCCCCGATTAAAGTCTGGACAATTGTTGTGGGCGTGTTTTGGTCTAGGCGCTGCCTAGGCGGCTTGGACGTTTTCCAAATTTATTTTTCTTTTTTTTTTTTAAAGAAAAAGCTTGAAACAACCTCCATTTAGTTTATTACTCTGTTATTGAATTATTGATATGTCTTGCCGATATTATTGTCTTATTTAATTGTTTTGGACTTAGAAATTTGTTTATGTTGGCTTCTTTTTATTTTAACTAGATGTTCGCCCGTGCGATGCACGGGACATACCATTCTATTACATTAATAATATGTTATATGTTATTAAGTTCTAATATGACTACCAGTCATTATAAAATATATATAAGTCATTATATATATGTGTATATATTTTACTATATTTTATTTATTATAATTAAGTAAATATTAGCATTTATTTTTTTATGTAAGCAATATGAATTTTAAACCCAATTTCACAAAAATTGAAATAAGTTATTTGTAGTATGCCATATTTTTTAAACATGAAATAAGTCATTGGAAACAAATATTTTTTTCTAACATACCTTTTTTGTACAATTGACCAATATAAATCCAACAAATTTATTATATGCAATATAGATGTCTATTTGAATATGGTGAAATAATGATTAATTTGATATAATCTTTCATCAAGAATTAAGTTGATATGAAAAGTTATAAACGTTCAAACTTTTAAGTTAAAAGAAAAAATAATTGAAGAGAAATTTTTATTGATTGAGAATTTTTTATTGATTGATACGTCCAATTCCTTTTTTCCTTTCTAAAAAATAAAATAAAATAAACTCCTACAGTCTGTATGACCGACACGTGTTTTTTCTAATAGAGGACTTATATACATGTGTGTTCCTTTTACTTTAATAGTAAAGGAAATTTTTTTTACAATTTTTGTTAATAAATACTAAAATTTATAGAAATAACCACACATTAGAAATATTATGATGAAACAACCAATGTTATAAATTTAATAATCTGGTTATTTTATTTAAAAAATTAATAATTTAAAAACTTTATCTCAAACCCATAAAAATAATTTAATTAAGTACATATTACAAAATTAAGCAAATAATTCAATACTACGAAAAAAAATTATAGTTCATATCTTAGGTGCTCTAATATTTTGTTCTTAAGTAATCGATTTTTTATATATTTAATATGGGTGTCAAATTGAAGATCCTAGAAAGAAGATTAATTTGATATATTATTTGTCGAATATAGATTAGGAACGAAAAAGTTGTGCAATTATAGTTGGAAAAAAGGAAAAGTTGTGCAATTATATGTTGGTTGGTTCTTTTTTTTTTTTCTTTTTTTGTTTTGTTTAAATCCTAGAATCAAGGTGGCGAAGACACATCACCCTAAACTATTCTACTTTTTATATTAAGTAGGAATATATATATATATATATATATATTATTTTTGTTTAAAGCCAAGAATTAAGGTGGTGAAGACACATCACCCTAAACTATTCTACTTTTTATATTAAGTAGGAATATATATATATATATATATATTATTATTTTTGTTTAAAGCCAAGAATTAAGGTGGTGAAGACACATCTCCCTAAACTATTTTACTTTTATATTAAGTAGGGATTTTATGTTGGCTTCTGATAATAAAGTTTATGTATTTGAATTTTTTTTAATACAAATCCTTCGTAGCAAAAAAATTGGAAGTTTTTTTAAAATATTGAACAAATTGATTGTAGTGTTATATCATGATTATCTTTCACATATATTTTTTATATAGTTCTTGAATTAATAATTAATAAAAAATGCAAAAAATAAAAATAAAAATTATGTGGTCAGAAATCGCTTCACCTTCGCTTTCCGCCTTCTGCAACGATGCCTAGAGATCTGTATGTGTGTTTCGATGTAAATTAATTTGATAATTTACAGAATAGTTAATTATAGAGTTTAGATAAGTTCACGTTACAGAAATTTTGTGCATATAATGCGTACATGAACTCAATATCATGTTTTAGTGCAACTTTTAGTATAAGTTCATGACAATATATATATATATATATATATATATATATATATATATATATAAACACACACTAGCTAACTTATGATTATTAATAATTTTTAAAAGTGTGTTACTAAGCACTAAGTGGTGTTTTTTATATAGGATCGAATATTTTCATTCTTTTATTAAATAAAAATGATTGATAGCTTTATTAAAGATAAAAATGCCATACAAAATTAATTTTTAGGAAATTATTGACGAGATTATTTTAGATTCTTATATTTTATTTAAATAATGTAAAAGGTATACGTGAATTCAATTTGCAAATGATTCACAAGGATTTACATTATTATATATACATGATATAACTTTTTACATAGTATTTTATTATATATGAAACACTTAACTCTTATTATAAATATAAATTAGAGTATTGGTTATAAAATACTAACATTTTATATGTCTGAATTTGAATATTATAAAATTGCTATTTATTGTGACCTTTATAATTTTCTAAATGATTACTTTAAGAAATAAAAAGAAAATTTACACAATACTAAATTAAACTAAACTAAACCTAATTTTTTTTGAAATATCGATTTAGGCTAATTAAGGTAAATTATTAAATTGAAAGGTCAGACCTTGAAGCAAACAGTAACTTGAACTACATTATTATGTAAGCTTAAAGCAAATACTAAAATCACGCTAAATGATTAAATAACTTGCATTGGGAATCAATGAGATTATATTTCAAAACTAACTTTTAAGTAGATAAAAAGACATGTTAGAATATTGTCTATTGTTGGTGTTTTCATTTTACTAGAATCAATAATAGAAAATCATGCAAAATATTGAATAGGACTAATATGGTGATAAAGTGCATAAAAGTAAGAAACTTTATTGTGACCAAAATGTGTGTATGTAATACAAACTTATGAAACAATTTATTTATTAGTAGATATTATTTTATTAACCTAACGAACCAAATAATAAAAAAACTTACGTAAAAAGTGCTTAGGAGAATTATAATTGTCAAAACACCTATTATTTTTTATACAACTTAAATAACTATTTTTTTAATTATAATATATTTTAAATTTATATGAATAAAAGAAAACATTTCATATGATATACCATTCCATACGAATCTAGATAATATATTAGTTAACTTAACCATGGACAACTTAAAATAATGAGATGAGTATTAGTTGTCTATACAACTTAAATGAATATTATTTTTGAATTAGAATATATTTAAATATTATGCAGTAAAAGAAAATATTTAATATGATATATCATTCCATACGAATCTAGGTAATATAATAGTTAACTAAACAATGAACAATACAAAATTAAAATAATGAGATAAGTATTAGTTTGTCTATACAACTTAAATGAATATTATTTTTGAATTAGAATATATTTAAATATTATACGAGTAAGAAAATATTTCATACGAAATAAAATTCCATACGAATCTAGATAATAAAATATTTAATTTAACAATGAGTATTAAAAAGTTAAACTAATGTAATGAGGTTAGATATATTTTTCTAGTAGAAAAGTATGCAAAAAAATTGTTTGATTTACATACAATTTAGTAGAATGAAATATTTTGAAAGAAAATAATCAACTTAAATTTAATTTAAATTAAAATACATTGATTAATAAAAAATATTTCACACGTGGCTATTTACTAGTAGTTGTAAGTTTCTTGCTTTTTTATTCTTTGCTCATGTCTTCTTCTTGGTGTTTGAAGTTATAGTTTTTTTCCTATTTTATGTCTTTATAAAACACTTTGCTAAAAAAGAAAATGTTACACGCCTCTCATTAATTTTTTCTAGGCACATACATTACTATTGACGGAAACGATGGAGAGACAAGAGCGGAGCATTTGACGGAAACAATGGAGAGACAAGAGCGGAGCATAATGACATGGCTGACAGTGAAAGAGATAGTGTAGACATGGAACATGATGAAAGGGGTAATGACAACAAGGACATTATTATTAATGGTCAGACTGAAGAACGCCACATTCTCCGACCTAGGGGGCCCCATTAATTATTACATTGGCACGAGGAATAGAGTTCGTAGAGGCTCTTCTGGGCGAGGCTCCAGCGGGCGGGCCTCCCGTGGGTGAGGCTCCAGCGGGCGAGGATCCTGTGTGCGAGATGGAGGTGGGAGGAGAGTTGAAGATAAAAATGCTCCTAGTAAATCCCGCGGGCGAGGCTCCAGCGCGCGTGGGAGGGGAGTTAACCGTGGATCCCGCGGGCGAGATGGAGGTCGGGACTTGAAGAGGAGAATGCTCCTCCTAGCCATGGATCCCGCGGCGAGATGAATGCTCCTACTAGACGTGTAGGGTGATTGAAGAGGAGAATGCTCCTCCTGAAAGATATGGACTCGATTAGGATATGTGGGCTTTATTAATTAATAAGTCAGACTAATTAATTAATTAAGTAGACATGGATATTAGGCCCGTAAACCTAGGGTTATATGGTACTATTCTCTATAGTAGAGAATTAAGGGTTTTTTATCAGATAAAAGTTGGAGGCACTATAAAATTGTACCGAGGATAGTTCCTGCGGCGGACGATATACGCGTGGATACCTGAAGTGGTGAATTCAGACGCGCAACTCTGTCCGACTAATTACGCACAAGTAAGTTGTCCCAACTTTAGCGTAATTTATGTTCAACGTGTAAATCAGTTATAAATCACGATCATAATTCTCGACTGTTTATTCTACTGCGTACATTAGATGTAGTCGAAAATTACTAACAGTGGTATCAGAGCCCGGGGCTCGATTTATAATTGTTTTAGTTTAATTAATTGTGGACTAAAATTTAATAAGATTAAATTTTTGCAAAATTTTGTTTGAAATTATTTTGCTTATTTTTCGAAACTGTTGCAATAAATTCTAAAACAAAACATGATGACGATGGGCATTCCAATTTGGAAACGAGTTTTACTTTGGGACAAAATTAAATTTCATCTTCTTGGTTCTCAATCCGTCTGCTGCGCGATTGTCGGCGGCGACTTGCTGCTGCACAACACTGCTACTGCTGCTGCGCAACCTGCCACTGCACGAAGTTGATCCGCGGTGATTTGCTCGCACTGATCGGTTACCGTGGTGGTGGTTGGTCGGCGGTGGCGAGTGGTGGCGCCGCGGCGGCGAATCAGGGCGGTGGTGGCTAAGTTCAGCCCAAACCCTAAAGGGTTTTGGGCTGGGTTGGGCTAGGTTTTTTTGGATCTGGATCTGGGCCGAGGGCGGGTCTGGAGCCGCGAGACAGACCTAGGCTGGACTGAATTGGGCCCAGTCTTGGACTGGACAAATTTAAATTCAGTCTGGGTTGTTTTGTTTTCTAAGCTGGGGCTGGGCTTGCTATTTAATCCTGCTGGGTATTAAGATTAATTAGGACTTGGACCTGCTGCATTAATTGGCCAATAATTGCTGGAAAAAAAAATTGACTTTATTTGATTAATCAAATTAGATTTATTAATTAGATTAATTCTTAACACCCAATTACAATATTAATTTGTTAATTAGATTAATAAATCTTATTATTATTATTTTGAAATAATAATAGACTCATACATTTATGTTAATTTGGAATTAACATTAAAATATACTTATATTAATTTAGAATTAATATATTTATCTAAAATTAACTTATTAATTAGATTAATAAATTTTAATAGTATTATTATTTTGAAAGAATTATACTAGACTTATATATTTTATATTAATTTAGAATTAATATTAAAAGTATATGTATATATTAATTTGGAATTAATATATTTATTTTTAATCCACATTTAATTAAAGAATAAAATTTTAATTGGATTAATAATTTTATTCGTTGAGCTTTATTTGATATGATGTGATAAGCTATTATTTGATTTTATGCTTATTCAATTTAAATTATACTAATTTAAGACCGCTTTTATGTTTGGGTAGGCGGCGCCCAATACATGTAGTCCGCGAGAAAATGTATGGGTAGGCGGCACCCAATATGTGTGGTCCGCATTTTATGCCTGGGTAGGCGGCACCCAGTAATTGCGTTCAATTTAATATTAGATATTAAATTTAAACAATTAGTATCACATAACAATTCCCCACTAAAAACCAAGTCTTGTTTAGAAACAAAATGCGTCGTCCATCATAATTGTTTGAGATTCCTAATCTTTTCGACCACGAGTTTTACACCAAAGTGTTTACTCTAAATCGACAAGACTCGGGCTCATTCATAGATGTATGGTTGACATCGTGTGATGGAATTGACTTGCTTAAATTATTTTGAGACGCCAAAGCGACCAAAATAGTTTGAGGACGCAATATTAATTGGATTAATAAACCAAGAATTGCAAATTGTTGTTGCAATTGGCTTAGAGGCCTACCTAGTGATATTATTATAGTCATCAGCCAAAGCAGAGGCTGCAGTAATATAAACTTGGATCTTGGACCACTAAAATTTATAATTGTTATAAATCCGTATTTTGTGTTTGGGGGCGCAAAATATGTTAAAATTAGTGGGAGCTAATCATTACAATAAACTATTATTTTGATTAGTGATACGAATGTGATCTTTGTTTACTTTATCCTGATTTATTTTCCCATTTTAATATTTTCTCGTCAGATAAAATGTCGTTTTTGGCTTATAAATGTTTGATGGAAACAAACAAGTTGACTGGGTCAAACTTTACGGATTGGCTCCGTTGTTTGCGATTGGTGTTAAGGCAAGACAAGATTGAGTATGTCTTGGACAAACCAATCAGTATCATCCCTGACAAGAATTCTCCTGAGTACACTACGTTTGACGAAGAAGCTCATAAGAAACATGTTGAGGATGCCACATCGGCTTAATGCTTAATGTTGTCCTCTATGAGTATTGAACTGCATAGGCAACATTGGAGCATGTTCCCTTATGAGATGCTGAAACACTTGGAGAGTCTGTACGCTTCAGAAGCTCAGACCATGGAGTATGAGATACTCAGAGATCTCTTCAAGTGTAAGCTTCATGATGGGGGCCAGGTCTCTGAACATATATTGAAGATGATCGGATTGATTGAGAGGTTGGAATTGATTGGAACGAAGCTACTGACACGTCGATTTCTAACCTAGTATTCCGCAAGTGTACGGATGTAGGTGTAGTAACGATTATCAAGGTCGATCCCACAAGGAATAGTTTTAGGTAGTTTGATACCTTAATACTCTAGGACTGTCCTAACTAGATACTAGGTTGTAAAAGATTGATTTTACTAATTAAAGTACTCAATTAAATATAACTTCAAACTTAGGAAACACGAAAACTAACAATCAAGGAGAACAGGTATCCTAGGGCTTCGATTTCAGGATATTAATTCAATGTTGAATATGATTAACCTATTAATTTACCAATTCTAGTGTTTATTAGGCGGCACGAATAGTTTTAGGTAGTTTGATACCTTAATACTCTAGGACTGTCCTAACTAGATACTAGGTTGTAAAAGATTGATTTTACTAATTAAAGTACTCAATTAAATATAACTTCAAACTTAGGAAACACGAAAACTAACAATCAAGGAGAACAGGTATCCTAGGGCTTCGATTTCAGGATATTAATTCAATGTTGAATATGATTAACCTATTAATTTACCAATTCTAGTGTTTATTAGGCGGCACGACAATAATCTAATCCTTCTCTCGAAGCGATTAAATCGTTGATTAATTAAGCTAATTACCCTCTCGAGTCAATTAAACCTAATAACTCCCAAACGATCCTAAGCCACGGCCTACACAGTCATAGACAACTGCGCTCTATGTTCTAAGTCTGATAACAATTCCCTCCTCTCGAAGCGGAATTGTTAAACTAAATTACTAAATCTAGGTGATCAAGCTAAATTCAGTTTTAAGCACAAACATAGAGATAAAACACATAAAGAACGGAATTAATAGATTAAATCATAAATCAAGACATTGTTATAATAATCCCTACTTTCTAACCCTAGGACACGAATAGCTTAGCTACTCATGCCTAGTAATAATCCAATACAAAATTCTAATAAAAACATTGTAAAGAATTAAACTAGAAAAGAGTAATTAAACCCGGATGACTCCGTCTCGATGATCTTCGTCTTCTTTGTCTTCCAAGATTTCTTCAAAGTGGAATAATGTAATTTATGTTCTTGATGATTGATTCCCACTTTCTAGAGCTTGGGGTCCTTTTTATAGAGTTGGGGACGAATCTTGGGGAAGATAGGATCAAAATCCTATTAAAAATAGGAAATCTTCGCAGAAAACCCTTTTTGACACGGCCGTGTTGCTTCGCAAAATTCACTTTTCCAGCAACAATTTGACACGGCCGTGTTGCAGTTGTGACACGGCCGTGTTCCATTACAGAACTAACAGCGCGTTGCAGGCCACTTTTGACACGGCCGTGTTGCTTTGTGACGCGGCCGTGTCGGTTCTTGCCCCGTTTTGCTCCTGAACCGGTTCAGCCGGTTCGGACCGGTTTGGACCGGTTCTTGGACGGTTTTCACTTCTTTGGGCCGGTTTTCACTCCTTTAGGCCGGTTTCTCCTTCGAACTTCATCCAAATGGACTAAAAATACCTAATTAACTTTAAAACAAGTCAAAACACGTCAAATGACCCAAATATTATAAATATCAATAAATTCTGGTCAAATATACCCGTATATGCTATGAAATATGATCCTAAATCGACCTAAATACATGCATAAGTAACGTGTTATCAGCTACCCTCAAGTGTCTCAATAAATCTTATTTTGCAGTCTCTTCCAAGTTCATTTGAAAACTTCATAGTGAATTTCAACGTGAGCAACACGAAGGCAACACTGCCAGAGCTTCACGACATGCTCAAGACCTACGAATCATCTACTTCTATAGGCAACTCTGTGCTCATGGTGAGCTCTTCTGCGAGATCTTCCAAACAGAAGAATAAGCAGAAGAAGGGGAAGAAAGCATCTAAGGATGCAGCCTTGATGCCTAAGAGTGGAGGGGTTCAAAAGAAGCCGAGAATACCAAAGGATGAATGCCTGTTCTAAAATGAGAAGGGGCACTGGAAGAGAGACTGCCCGAAGTTCAAAGCACGTGGTGCATTGGATGAGAGCTTAGGTAGTTTGTTTTGTACATTGAAATTAGACTAGATTAGATCTTCCTTCGGGATATAAATTAGATTTATATAATTGTTATTTTGTTGTTTATATTTCAAAGAATATTATTTCCATTCCAATATTAGACATTTATGACTTTTTTCTTCTATTTTGCAAACAGTAGATGCTTGTTTCGCTTAATGGATTGTCTTAAGGAAGTGTCTTTCTTTTGAATTGAATATATATACTTGAATGTGAACAAAATATTCTCAATGTACAAGAACAAACAGCCGGAGCTAAGTAATACGAATAATAAAACCTACCTGTGGCACTGTAGACTTGGTTATATCAATGAGAAAAGAATAGCAAGATTGAGAAAGTTAGACTATCTCACATCATTTGATTTCGAATCATATGGTGCTTGCGAATCTTGTCTCAAAGGAAAGATGACAAGTTAACCACTTTTTGGGAAAAGGGCTACGTGCCAAGGTTGTGCTCGAGCTACTGTGCGGACCGTTCCAACTTAAGCAAAAGGCAAGTATTCGTACTTCATAACTTTCACTGATGATTTTTCAAGGTATGGATATGTGTATCTCATGAAACACAAATCTGAGGCCTTCGAGAAATTTAAGGAGTTTAAGTTAGAAGTTGAGAAACAACTTGGAAAAGTATTAAGACTCTCCGATCAGATCGAGGAGGGGAATACTTAAGCCGAGATTTTCTTGATTCCTTGAAATCACATGGAATCCGGTCAGACTGGACACCTTCGAGTACACCACAGATGAATGGAGTATCTGAAAGGAGAAATCGAACTTCATTAGATATGGTTCGATCCATGATGAGTTTCACCAGTCTTTCCTGATTCCTTCGGGGTTATGTCTTACTAACCGATGGTTATGTTCTGAATAGAGTTCCTCTTGAATCGGTCACGCAAATACCATAGAAGTTATGGTGTGGCAAGAAGTCGAGTCTTAACTATATGCGGACCTGGGGTTGTCCTATTTTGTTAAGAAGATGACGACTGATAAATTGGAGACTAAAAGTGAGAAATGCTATTTTGTGGATATCCTCGGGAAACTAAGGATATGAATTCTACTGCCCTGGAGATCACCAGGTGATAGTTCCAAGAATGTGGCGTTTCTTGAAGATAATTATATCTCCGAGGAACAAGGCCACAACAAGGTAGATCTTGAAAAGATTCAAGAACTACAAAAATAACATAGAGGATGAGGTCTTGTCCAATGGAGTGGACAAGAACTCAGTGGGAGTTTTCGATGATCTATTGGGAGGGGAAATGACTCTTAGAGGGTCACCTCAAGACAATGAGATGTATCAAAACAAGATATTGTATCAAACCCGCAAGATAACATAGAGGATGAGGTCGTGTCCAATGGAGTGGACAAGAACTCAGTGGGAGTTTTGATGATCTATTGGGAGGGGAAACAACTCTTAGAGGGTCACTTCAAGACAATAAGATGCATCAAATACAAGATATTGTATCAGTCCCACCTCAAGAGAATCATAGTAAAATTCTTGAGAATATTCTAAAATGTTGAAAACCAACTCACGATCAGAATAAACCGAATGAACCAACGCAAAACCAACTCAATAGGCCTCAAAGGAATCGTCGTGCACCTGAAAGACTAAATCTATTGGTTGAGAACCAAGATGATGAAGTTGATTCAGAAGACGACGAATCTAAGACCTATATCGAAGCGGTGTCGGGCAACGTTTCGAAGATGTGGCTGACTGCCTTAACATCTAAAATGGACTCGATGTACCTCAACTAGTCCGGGAACTAGTTGATTTGCCAGTTGGGGCTCGTCCCATAGACTGCAAATGGATCTTCAAGAAGAAGAGAGATGCAGGTAGCAAGGTACAAACCTACAAGGCTAGGTTGGTGGCAAAGGGTTATAGTCAGCGCAAGAGCATTGACTAAGATGAAACCTTTTCGCCAGTCACTAACATCAAGTCCATTAGGATATTACTTGCAATAGCTGCATACTATGACTTTGACATTTGGCAAATGGATGTTAAAACCGCGTTTCTCAATGGAGAATCGAAGGCACTGTGTATATGTCACAGCCTGAAGGTTTTGTATCCAAAGAAAAACTGAATGGCGTATGCAAGTTAAAGAAGTTCATTTGTGGACTCAAGCAAGCATCTAGGAGTTGGAATATTTGTTTTGACAAAGCTATCAAATTGTTTGATTTTGTCAGAAGCAAATAGGATCTATGCGTTTATAGTAAACGTAAGAATGAAATGTTGTTTCCTTATCATATATGTCGACGATATACTGATAATGGGGAGCAATCATTCCATGTTGCAATCCGTGGAAAAGCAGATTTCAGCAAAATCTAGGTAAGGAATACTGGAGAACTGTCAAGGCTATTCTTATGTACCTTAAAAGGACTAAAGAATATTTCTTAAAGTCCATGGTGGGCAGCTAGAGTCATCAGTTACTGGGTATACTGATGTTGGCTTCCAACGGACCATGATGACTTCAAGTCTTTGTCTGGATATATTTTCGTTCTAAATGGTGGTGCAGTGAATCGAAATAGTTCCAAACAGATAGAACTGTCGATTCCAGCACTAAAGCCGAGTATATTGCTAAATCTAAAGCTGCCAAAAAGGGGTTGTTGCTTTGTTAAAATTCGTAAAAGAACTAGGTGTCGTTCCAAGTGCCAGCAGTGCAATACCGTTGTATTGTGACAACGGTAAGTGCGGTTGCTCTAGCAAAAGGAACCGAGAGCCACGAATAGAAATAAGCATATTCCCTGTAGATATAATCTGATTGGAGAATAATAGATAGGGAGATGTGAAGTTAGATAGAGTATCCACTGGTGATAACTTGGTTAATCCTTCAACCAAACAGTTGTGTATAGCAAGACACAACAAGTACTTTGAGAGCTTGTCACATTGGTAGTTGGCTTTGATTCAGTGGGAGTTTATAGTTTGCATGTCTTAGAAACCTTATGTTTGAGACATTCATTCTCGATCGCATTCTATGACATTTTGATTGTCTTTTGAGTTTATGCATTTATTAGAATAATTATTTTGTTATTATTCTTATAACTGTTCCCTTAAATCATGACTGTCATTTATGGTGTGAGACATAAATGATATAGTATGATTCTAAAATTTGCCATAACCGATGGTCATCAAGAATGGGATATTGATGACACGCGATAGGTTAACATGTGGTCTGCATCACATTCTCAGAGAATGTAGTAGGTCTCACGACTACGAGATATTAGATATCCGTGATGGACACATGGGTACTTTGGAGAGTATTGGTATACCCTACTATTAAACCGTTTGTTTTCGGTGTCTACGGTTTATTAGTGTGTGGAGTATGTAATGATCCTTTGACTTGAGATCAATACTCATTTTGTTTGTTAAGTGATGAACTTTGACCAAGTACAACGCTTGCCTCCCAAAGGAGGATAAGACACGTCTTGTGTTGGGTTCATCATGAGGCAAATGGAAATGGTAGTTGAGCCAAGAATGGGATTCATTCCTCGATTGAAACTCGAGTGAACACTCATATTTCTCTATATTATTTGACAATAAAGTCATTGGCCAATGCAAAAGATGTATTCAATTAAAGTAATTGAATATGATCGAATGTGTCATATAATAAAGATGAGAAAAGTGATTGAGCTATTTGGATAGACACATGGCAGATCCTAGGCTCGATCGGGTGGTTCGTGAATGAAGGGATATTACATAAACTTCCTATAAAGGTTTGTTTACTAGATTCACGTAAACGTCCTTCATATATCGAGTTCGCTGCGCAACGCAGTCTAGGAGTTTTGTGCAGACTTTAATTAGATTATCGTCGATAATGGGGGCCTGAAGGGTCACACTTTATGTGTATTGTTGTTCCGCTCAAGGGTACAAGGTTAGTGCTTCGAATTATATCTAATGCTAGTCCAAGTGGGAGATTGAAAGATATGGACTAGATTAGGATATGTGGGCTTTATTAATTAATAAGTCAAACTAATTAATTAATTAAGTAGACATGGATATTAGGCCCGTAAACCTAGGGTTATATGGTACTATTCTCTATAGTAGAGAATTAAGGGTTTTTTATCAGATAAAAATTGGAGGCACTATAGAATTTGATAAGTGATTTCCTAGCGATCACTTATCGAATAATTGTACCGAGGATAGTTCCTGCGGCGGACGATATACGCGTGGAAACCTGAAGTGGTGAATTCAGACGCGCAACTCTGTCCGACTAATTACGCACAAGTAAGTTGTTCCAACTTTAGCGTAATTTATGCTCAACGTGTAAATCAGTTATAAATCACGATCATAATTCTCGACTATTTATTCCGCTGCGTACATTGGATATAGTCGAAAATTACTAACACCTCCTAGCCGTGGATCCCCGGACGAGGCTGTCGTGGGCCAGATGGAGGTCAGGTGTTGAACAGGAGAATGTTCCTCCTAGCAGTGGACATAGTTTTTCTTGTTCAGCACCGCCTTCGACTAGCATTAGGGCTTCGTCTCCCTCTCCGCCCTGTAGAAAATACTATGATGTCTCAACGTTCACAACCCCCTGCACCAAACACTAGGTTGAGATCAAAACTAGCGTTGTGCTCTATCCCCGAGTGTCGCCGGAAATACTCGACACAACATCGCATCAGTTGGGGACAGTAACTCCATACATGATAGATATATATTCAGATGCGTCGATCGGTCGGTAGCACCATTGTATGACATAATATTTGGTGGTCGTACCTCGTTGGGTAATCTGGCAGTCAGGATTGAAGGCATGAAAGAAGATCTCGCCTGGAACGCTAGATTTTCACATAGCGGTGATGGTTGTGCTCGTGATCGTCCTTCCAAGCGACTCAAACGGTCTTTGAGCCTAACAATTTCCTCCTGATCTTCCTTGCGGTGGTTATAATAGGGCTTCTCCCTCTGCCGGTCTTCATTCCCTCCGTTGTCGCCAACGCTTATTGCGGGGAGGCTGTTCATTGGAATTTTGCTCTTGACGGGGAGAATGCGGTCGTCGGGACCTTCTCTCCGGTTTCCTTTGGCTTCCGAGTCTGTTGAAGACCATTTTCTGTGGGGATCTTGATTCGACCACGGTTGTAGTCCTTCATGGTGGGAACAATCCTTTTTCTTAGGGTCGTACGTCTCTTGCCATAGCTGGTGGACTCGGCCGGCGGCCTATATTTTGATCATGCATTGGAGTCGGGGACCAGTAGATTTCCTTTCATTTTGGATCTCGATTTTCTGTTATCGGGGGAGGTTCTGACGCCCGTCCTCATGAAGTGGCATCTTTATGGATCCGAGAAGGTTCTCCTGTGTGGACCGCTCTCTTCTTCAATTGTGCCAACTGTTCTGTCTTGTAGGCAATATCGCGAAGTAATTCTTCTTCCATAGGGTTAACCGGCGGCTGCGGACTATTTTCTCGGCGACCCTGAGGCGGTCGTCATGTAGATGTGACCTCGGGGGAGGTTCTTCGATTCCGTCTAGATAATGTATGTCTAGACGGTGTGTGGGAAGATGTTGATTCGTTTGCCATCCAAATGATTTTTGATAATGCGGAGGTTCAGGGCCCTCCTTCTAGCGCCAATTTGTGGATGAGTCGTCTTAATTAGCTTAACAACTGTGCTTGTTAAAAGATTACGCGACTGTTTTGCATGTAGACCGCCTCCAAAATTTATCAGACCGGTCTAGCGGTCGGTCGTTCAAAGTTGTTAAGTTTAATGTACACTGTTAATGATGACGAAGGATATTTTTATTGAATACTTGAGATTATACACATTGAGTGGAAGTACATGTTTCTTTTTCTAGTCTATGCTCTCTTCCTTGCTCTTTTCTCTCTCTATTTTCTGATACTGCCTCTGTTTCTTTTTAATTGATCTTTTAGCTTCTTAATGATTTTTCAAATTAATTGATCTTTCAGCTTATTTTCACTATTTCTATCAAATTTGCCCTTGTCAATCCTAAAATATCTCTTACTTTTTAACTTAGATTTGAGATAGATATGAGAGAGAAAAGAGATTACTTGGGGTATATTTGGAAAAAAATTGAATTCTTAATTCTTCCAATTTATTCTAAAAGATCAATTAAAAAGAAACGGAGGGAGTATTTGTTACGATGAGGATGTTGGGGGTATTTATAGCCTTTGGAAGCAGCTCCCGCATGATTGAGATGTGTCTGCCACGTGTCATAGTCGGTGCCAGATGGCCAACGACTACGTGTCTCTTCTTTGCTGAGCTGGAGCATCACTCTAACCATGTGTTATCCTGACGCTGTAATGATGATTGCGATCGGCGATCCAGATCGATGCTGGGGGTCCAAAATAACTTATGCGATGGTCAACCGTTGCGATCCAGCTCTAGGGCGGTCACAAGAGGGGCTGGGTTGTTATTAACGGTCGGAGGTTCCTCGAGTCTCGTGTCAGCAGTCTAGATTTGGAACGGTCTCAATAATGTTTGAGTTCGAGAGGGTCTTGCCCGACTTTCTTTGATTACGGTCTATTGTCCGTTTTAAGCAAACAGTATCCACAGATATACAAAAAATTTGTGCATATAATACGTACGTATGTATGTATTTGATGTGAATTAGCTGAAACTTCAACTGCCATATGAACATAAAAGAACGTATGAGAGTTAACTTTGAGAAAGCATTCAACTTTATGACCATATCAGCTTCTATTGATGTTATTGCCCTTTAAGAAAACATAATGTGTTTAAAGGGGCAAACAAGAAACGGGTTAATTAATAAATCGTTTTAGATTGTCTAAATAACTGATGCTAGAGTTTAGATAGGTTCATGTTACAAAAACATTGTATAGATGTATGTATTTTATGTAGAAGGGGTATAAGAAAGCAAGCGAATGAATGCTTAAATGTGCAACCATTACAGAACACTTTTAGAACATTTTATGTTGTATTCAATATATCAAAACGATGATTACAATACAATGTGTGAGCTCATTTCACTATATATACATCAGTAAACCTTGCTATTCACTGTTTCATTAGCTAGCAGAGAGTGCATTGTCCTGGTAGTGTTTTTCCGGTCTACGGCATCTTTATCCTCAGCTCTAGGACGACAATATTGCTAACCTTTCGTTACACGGATGATGACATTGTAGCTTACATGGCAGTTTGTAACAGTTGTTCCAATTAGGGGCCAACAAGAAGAGAGTTGAATGAAATATTTGTTTTTTTAGATAGCAGAAATAGTGAGTTATAGTTTAGATTCATTGATAGAAACTCTGTTTAACAAGCAGGCAATCGGGGGCAATTCTTCGCGGCATACTTATTATTTTAGGAGGTGTAAAAGGAAGATGTTAACAGTAATGGAGTCTCTTCCCAATGATATGTTGTTCGAAATTCTTGTACGTGTCCCTGCTCAAGATATTTATCACCGGGCAAGGCTGGTTTGCCGGAAGTGGTACCATATCATCCATATCCGCTCTCCACCACATATTTAGTGGGCCAACAACTCTCAAAGTATATTTAGAGATGGAAGATAAGACACTCTTAATACGTTCTAGTCTTTCACCATACTAAGAAAACTTCGATCCCACCCAAACAACCTGCTTTTACATTTTCAAAGAGCTCTTGAAAAAAAAAACGTTTTAAAACTGTCATTAATAAGCATTTGCTAAAACATTAGCAAAAAAGGTAAACAAGCTAGGAGTAAGATGATCACCTTGTCTAAGTCCTCTAGAGGACTTAAAGAAAGAGGTTAAACTACCATTAATAAGCAAAGGAACGAAGAGTTCTCAACACTATTAGCAATGTATCTAATAAACAGACCAGGAAGCTCTAACAGTTGAAGACCTTTATACAAGGCATCCCGCTTCACCCTATCATAAGTCTTATGCAAATCAAGTTTCAAAATCATTTTTCAAATTTTAGTTTTGACATGCAAATCATGAACCATTTCTTGAGGCAAAATTATGTTATCAGATATATCACGAGCAGACACACATTTGTACCTATAAATACCCCCTGTAAGTCATAATTTCCAACACAAGATAATAAAATACAATTTTTTTTTCTTATGATTTATTGTCTAATTCGTAGGAAGCGTTTGTAATTGCTAGTGCTTTACTAAAAATTGATTAAATTTATAAGTTGTTCAAAAATCACTTTGAAGTTTGAAGTAAAGTGGGTATAATGTTTGAAATAGAGATGTTTCTTGACAAGAAAATGTAAGGACAAAAAAGTAGACATGCTTTGAATTTTTTTTCTTTAAAGTAATTTCTATAGACAAAATTGTAAGAACCACGATTCTTATCTAATCCACAATATTGAATATTGAAGATCGAGTATTTCGTTTTAGGATCAACCGGATTATCATATGTTCTACATATTAATTCATTTATACTAGAAGGATTAATATAATACCCTTGTTGCGTGCTTTTGTCACATCTCAAACCTCGCTTCAAACCTCCAAGCCTTCTTCGGTGTTCTCACAAATTGCACTGCAATCCACAATGTGTGGATACCCCTTGAAATATTGTATGCGCCGCCGCGAGAGTAATGAAGTAAGTGATAATTGGCACATTACATATATATACATACATATATATATATATATATAAATATAAATATAAATATAATACCACACTATTCTTTCTTTTCAAGTAGCATATCTTGATTGATATAGAAGATCCTGAATATCTCCATCTTCTATATTATCTCTATCCAATTTATTTATTGTATTGCAATAATAAATATAGTATTTACTCCCTCCGTCCCACTTAAATTACATACTTTTCTTTTCGATCCATCTCACTTAACTTTGCACACTCTTAAAAATAGGAGTGGTAATGGATGGGAACGGGGCTGGTATTGGACTCCCCATCCCTATCCCCAACTCCCAACCCGATTCCCATCCACGCTAAATTCCCCGCTTGAAGATCTTGGGTCGGGGATGGGAAATCCCCATTCGGGGAAGTGTCCCCACGGGGATTCGGGTTTCCCGTATTTCTTTTTTGTTTTTTCAAATCTTTTAGACAAAAAGAATAATAAAGTTATAACATACAACCACCAAACCCAAAACATGTCAAAAGTCAATAAATCTAAAATAAAAGTATTAAATTAACAAATTACATATGAAATATATATAGTTATATATGTATAATATTTTTTAACTAAAGATGAAGTAATGCAGTAAGTTGTGAGCGTGTGTTTAGTGTATATATAATTATATATATAATATTATTTAAATCTATTTAAGGGATATATATATATATATATATATATATATATATATATATATATATATATATATATAAAATAATGAGGAATGTCGAATCACCGCTTTGCCTAAACGGAGTCGGGTTCGGGGCCGGAGACAGGACAGGGAGTACGATTCCCATCCCCATACCATCCCCACTCATAGAATTTCGGGGAATCCCCGTCCCCATCCCCGTCCCCATTTCTTCGGGGAATCCCCGAAACAATATTTTCGGGTCCTAACGGGGACGGGTCCCCGCGGGGTTTTTGCCATCCCTACTTAAAAATGAAAGTTCTCTCACAATCTTCACCCTCAATCTCCACATTTGAAAAAAATTAAAGATTCCCCAAAATCTGTTTTTTCTTATCATCCGTGTCCGGTCAACCGCGCAAAATTAAGTGGGACGGAGGTAGTATAATTTATTCCAGTTCACATGGAGCCACAGAAGAGACCCGATCGAGACCCATCAAATCAAGATCCAATAAATTAATTATGACCCGGTCAACTCTTAACTTATCATATTAATTTATTAATCATATTTTATTTCACTAAAAAAATATAATTGCACTCTTAATTTAATCGGCATTATAGAAACAATATAATCAATAATATTATCATCTGATTGATCGATTCAACAAAAATCTGATACTACAAACACCCAAATAATTTTTTTAAAGGGAAAAACACATCATTGCTTAAATGAAACAATTACAAACAATGCTTTAGTGATACAACATCAGTTGAGAAAAGAACACATAATAAATACATCTTCAAGATAAATTAGAGAAACATCATTTCTAACCTTGAAAATGAGTAATTTATTATGCGACTTTCTTTCTTTTTAAAATAACCCTTATTTTGCAAATGAGAACACATATTTCAAATGGTACGTCTTTCATCTTCTATTTCAACCTCATCAATACATGTCACATACTAAGATGACAGTATCACATAACACATAACACATGAAATCACATAACACATGATACAAATTGATAATGTTGGAATATAAAATGGACACCATTAATAATGTGTTGTAATTTAAATGAAACTCCATTTAAGATATGTGATCTCATTCCCTTTTTTTAAAACAGGGGGAAATGTTAATTAGGATTCCTACTTCTATTCAATGGTTGTACCAATGCAACCATTGCTTTTCAGCCCTTGGATCCTACACAATGTCATCCTAACCACAAATCCATTTAGGATTATGGGAAAAAAAGAAAATGTTGTAAATGTACTTTCGCTCATACTCCATTCCCAATAAATCACAATTTCCGAGGAAGTTAGTTCAAAATTACTTGTATACCTCTTTCTCTCTCTTACTTTTTTGTCACTATTACAACAAAGTGAAGAAGAACTCCACTTCTCCATTGTTGGGTACCTCAGAGCAAATCCCCCCCAAAGCTTTCTTGCTCACCCAAAAAAGCTTAATTTTATGTCTAATTCTAGCCGGGCCTCGTCAAACAACACCATGACTGCTACCATTAATTGACACAATCAACGGCGGATGGATCTGCCCTTCTTCCGTGGTCCGAGGTTCGATTACGACGAGGATGAGCATAGGTGTTGGTGTAAGCCCCCTCTTAGAGCTCCGATTTGGTTCTCGTGGACAAAAACCAACCTGGGACGTCATTTCTTCAACCGCCCTAATGAATCGGTACATTAGCTTAAATTAGAGCTTCGTATGTGTGTTCTTATTTTGCGAATTTTTTTAGTCTCTGTTGTATCTTTTTAGAATCGTTGCGACTGTTTAGACATGAAGTCCTATAATTTCCCTTGGATATTTATATGGATCGTAACGTGCTCGATTTTGTGCTGATTGAGTGCCACATTTAGTTGGTAGCGTATATTGCATGCTCTTCCATCAGACTTCGTAGATTAATCGATCTAGTGGCGCAACTGTTGAATCAGTTTGTGGGAAGAGTTCATACCTAAATTATAAACAACGTAATATTGAATGTGTTAAATATGTGAAAGGGGTTGTGTTTCTTTCTGAATTGTACTCATTTATGACTCGCCCGCTGGTTGGTTTTGAATGGACTCTCTTGAGTTAGACGATTGTTCTTGATTTTTTTGTAGTTCTCTTAATTGCAAGATGGTTTCGCCAATTTTTTTTTTTTTTTGCAAATAACGTCCGGTGTAGTAAACCGATTGGTCAATATATTAGTCGCACCAGTAGTTGTGAAAATTGTTCTATTATTTTTTTTCCTTTTGGTTAAGACATTGCCATTTTCTAATTTTAGGGTATAGATTTAATTTGAAAAAACGTTTTCTATAAATTATGACTAGATTGCAACAACAAAAAAAGTATTTCCCTTGGTTGATTAATTTGGCAGATGTTAAAAACCGTTGGTTTTACTCTGTCAGTTTTATTTTAGATGTTATTACTGCAGCCCTTCAATCCTACAACAGTAATGTTTACCTAGGACTATTCTTAGTTTCCTATATTATTCATGATATACGCCATGCATCTCCTTGAACTTTTAATCTAATGCTAATATTTTTTGTAGTTTTGTTATATACTTCCAATGTGAACAACACCGGTTTTAAATCATCTCAAATTACTAGCAAATTGAAACATTCTCACCACCGATACATATTCCGTTGTATTGTCATTATTTCGCCACTTTTTGGCAAAACAGCTGAACTGATTAGTTCATAAATTAGTACCAGTACCATTGTTTCACACTTTTAATCATAGAGCATTGTATATGTTTTAGTCAACTGGGTTGTGACTTTTTTGTTGAGTTTGATTAGTAACTTGTGCGGTGTATATTTTGCCTAGAGGTTTGTTTCTCCTTTTTTGTAATGTGTCGTTTGAAACATACAATTGGATAGTTATCCCTGGTCTGTTGCGGACGTTGTTGTTCTGCTCTGTGTTGCTACTGTTTAGACGAATACAAATAAAAAGCTCTTGGACCGTGACTGACATTAGTAACTTTTCGTGCTTAATATGTGGGCAATTTGGTATGTATGATGATGTTAACTCTAATATATTAAGCCACTGACACGTCGGTTTCTAACCTAGTGTTCCGCAGGTGTACGGATGTAGGTGTAGCAACGATTATCAAGGTCGATCCCACAAGGAATAGTTTTAGGTAGTTTGATACCTTAATACTCTAGGAATATCCTAACTAGATACTAAGTTTCAAAGGTTGATTTTAACAAGAATTAAGGACTCAATTAAATATAACTTCAAATTTAGGAAACACAAAGAACTACAATCAATAAGAAAAGGGTATCCTAGGGCTTCGATGATGAGAACCGTGACGTTCTCTGAGAGAAATCAAGACAGAATTCCCAATCTCTCTAAACCCTTAGCAATTACGCTAATAATTTCAATAATTCATTCCTAGTCCTCATGTCCAAAAATCAACCATAATAAAGAACCAAAACAACCAAAACAAATCCTAAGCCCATGGGCAACTATAGATGGGCCGCAGGCCATGCAAATAAGGAAATAGAATATAGTTCTACCAGCAAACCAAATCACAATTATAATCAACCCGTCAACCCGCACGTCCGCCATTAACCTTCTTCTTACGTCGCTCATAGACGACAATCGAAGTCCCATCATCTCCCCCTCCTGCAAAACTAACCTTGTCCTCAAGGTTCAAATCAGAAAAACGAGTACGAAGCTCTTCGACGGCCTCCCAAGTAGCATCCTTCTCTCCGAAATGCCGCCACTGAATAAGCGCTTCACGAATAGCGGTCCCTTTGCGATGTACCCATCGGTAACCCAGTACTCTATCAGGGGCATACGTCGGTATCCCCTCCTCCGTATACGGCGGAAGTGTGGCCCGAACGTCATCAGACGGTCCCACCCGGCGACGCAACAATGACACATGGAAGACTGGATGGAGTTTTGACCCCTCGGGCAGCTTCAGCTTGTAAGCTACGGCCCCCAACCGACGTTCAACCTCATAAGGCCCATAAAATTTGCTGGCAAGTTTTTGGTTAAGGCGCCGGAAAACAGAATGTTGGCGATAAGGCTGTAATTTTAAGAAAACCCAATCACCCTCAGCAAATTCCTCGGGTCGGCGCTTTGCATCCGCGTACTGCCGCATGCGATTTTGGGCTGCCAACAAATTATAGCGCAATTCACGCAGCAACGCGTCCCGCTCCTGTAGTTGGACATCGACGTCATGAACCGCCGTGGAACCCGGTTCGTGGAATGGTATGTGCACGGCCGGACGTCCATAAACGGCCTCAAAGGGAGTCATGCCGATTGAACTATGGAAGGTCGTGTTATACCAATATTCAGCCCATGCAAGATGACGCTCCCACTCCTTCGGTTTTTGGTAGGAAAAACTGCGTAAATACTGCTCGAGACACTGATTAACGACTTCCGTCTGGCCATCCGTCTGTGGGTGATAAGCGGAACTCATCCGCAACTGTGTACCCTGCAATTTAAACAATTCCCGCTAAAAAGAACTTAAAAATATCTTATCGCGATCCGAGACAATGGAATTTGGAATCCCATGCAGCTTTACTATGTTACGCATAAAAATGTCGGCCACCACCTTGGCTGTATACGGGTGTCCCAGCGCGATGAAGTGGGCATACTTAGTCAACCGATCCACGACCACCAAGACAGTGTCCATGCCCCGCGACCGAGGTAACCCAGTAATAAAGTCCATCGAAATATCGCTCCACACCTGCTGAGGAATTGGCAGAGGTGAAAGTAAGCCGGCGGGGCTACGGCTATCGGCTTTATTCCGTTGGCAATTATCACAGGCGCGAATATATGCCACAACATCTTGCTTCATTCCCGGCCATATGAATATCTGCTGCAAGCGTTTAAAGGTGCGAAGAATGCCCGAGTGACCCCCAAATGCGGACTCATGAAATTCGCGGAGTAAGCGCGTGCGAATATCCCCCTCCGGGACTACAATGCGACCCGCTTGGACAAGGCAACCATTGCGAAGACCCAAAGTGGCGTCGACGGTCGCCCCCGTCGCGACGGCCTGCAGCTTGGGCCCCCAGTCGGCGTGTGCGGCTGTTGCTGCGGCAATTTCGGCCCACACGTCCGCGATCGGAGCCGACACCCCCATAGCCATCATGCTGTGCCCCAACTCCTCCTTGGTGTCCGGCTGTTCCCTCCGCGACAGTGCATCAGCGGCGTTGTTTTCGCGGCCCGGCCGATAAACTATCTCATAGTCAAAGCCGATAAGCTTCGCGATCCACTTTTGTTGCTCCGGAGTGGAAATCTTTTGTTCTAACAAGTAACGGAGGCTACGTTGATCCGTCACGATCTTAAAGCGTCGGCCGAGTAGATAAGGCTGCCAACACCGAATTGCTTCTAACACGGCCAACATTTCTTTCTCATACACGGACCATGAAAGCTTTGATTTGGCGATGCCTCGGCTAAGGTATGCCACTGGCCGTCCCTGTTGTGACAGCACGGCCCCGATGCCGAGGCCGGACGCATCGGTTTCAATCACAAACTCATCCTCGAAGTTCGGTAGCGCCAGAACCGGTGTGGTGCTCAAGGCGGTCTTCAGACGCTCGAAGGCGCCCTGCGCTACATCATCCCACTGGAAGCTATTTTTCTTGGTCAAATTGTGTAGAGGTCGAGCTATCTCCCCAAACTTAGGACAAAACTTGCGATAATACCCGGCCAGACCCAAAAACCCACGCAAGGCCGAAACTGACGCCGGAACCGGCCAGTTTACCACCGCCTCAATCTTGCGAGGATCCACACGTACACCTTCGAATGATATAAAGTGGCCCAAATATTCCACCTCGGCTACTCCAAAGAAGCATTTAGATAACTTAATAACAAAAGAATTAAATTGCATAATTTCTAAAACGGTCCGCAGATGTTCCAAATGGCTATCCCACGATGCGCTGTATACTAGAATGTCATCAAAAAACACAAGAACAAACCGCCGTAGATGGGGCCGGAAGATGTGGTTCATTATCGCCTGAAAAGTAGCCGGCGCATTGCTTAATCCGAACGGCATGATGAGATATTCATAGTGTCCGCTATGCGTCCGAAAGGCAGTCTTGTGAACATCATCGGGGTGCATGCGAATCTGATGGTACCCGGCTCGTAAATCAAGCTTAGAGAAATATTTGGCCCCATGCAGTTCATCCAACATATCATCAACCGTCGGAATCGGGTACCTGTCCTTAATAGTAACGGCATTCAGCGCCCGATAGTCTGTGCAAAATCGCCAGGAGTCGTCCTTCTTCTTAACCAAGAGAACCGGCGAGGAAAAAGGGCTGGTACTATGGCGAATTAACCCCGCTTGGAGCATCTCTTCTACCTGCTTTTCAATCTCCTCTTTCTGAAAATGCGCGTATCGATAGGGGGCGACATTCACGGGTTTTGTTTCGTCCAGGAGGCGGATCCGATGGTCAAACTCTCGCGGTGGGGGTAACGACTTTGGTTGGGTCGTCACCGTTTCGAACTCGCCCAGCAACTTACGGAGCTCTTCCTCTTCTTCCTTTCCAGCGGTTGCCGACATCGGGCTCACGCCGGGAGACGACAACATGTAGTATTCGCCCCCTTGGTGGCGATGCAGGCCCATATGGCCCGACGTGCCGTCATCTGTGGTGTCGTATTCCATGTACCCGATAGCCTTCAACAACACTAACTTGTCCCCCACCCAAAAGTTCAGTGTATTCACCTTGAGGTCCATCACTAACGGACTTACAGCTTCCAACCAGGGAGTGCCGAAAATGGCATCCCATTTTCGCACGGGTAAGGCATATAGCGTGACAAAGAATCGTACTCCCTGTATAACCACCGGTACTTGGTCATAGCGGTATTGACAATACAAGGTTTGGCCGTTGCCGACCACCACCCGGATCGGATTCGGGCAATGATGCGCGGGCAACCTCAGGTGGTCCGCTATATCCTGGGCAATGTAGTTCAACGTAGCACCACTATCCACCATAACCACCACGTTCAAGTCGTGTATTCGGCCCTTGTACCGAAGCGTTTCAACACTCCCGTCCGCATTGATGATGTCTAGATTGGGACCCGTTGTTTCACTTGGTTTCTGTTCAAATTCTATGACCACCTTATCATTCGGTTTCGGCCGTTCTTGGTTGTAGACAGGTTCATCCTCCTTCTCGTGCTCCATATCTTCCACCATTAAACTTAACGTTTTTGCATTCGCGCATTTGTGATTCCACGAATACTTCTCATTACATGTGAAGCATAACCCGGCCTGTCGTCGTCGACTAATTTCTTCGTTCGATAAATAGCTCCTACTCCGCCCTGCTGTTGGCAGAGTACTTGGCATAGTAACGCTCCCAGGTCCTGCCGTCGATCTACCCCCCGAATTCCGGCCTGTCGCCGTGCCGCGCAGGGTCCCCGACGCTACTTGGTTGGCTCGTAATTGCTCCTCCTTCCTGGTGGCCAACTCAATTGCGTTCTGCACGTCTCGGGGTCGCCACAGTCGGACCTCATTTGCTATTTCCGGTTTTAACCCGGCCATGAATGCCCCCAGCAACGCACTTTGTGGCCAATGCGGGACGCGGTTGGATAATCTCTCAAATTCACGCAAATACTCCCACAGGCTACCCGTTTGTCGCAACTTGTTTAGAGATTCGTTGGCGTCCTCATACTCCAGATTGCCAAACCTTAATATCATTCCCTCTTTGAATTTCCTCCAGGTGATTCGACCTGTACATGTTTGTTCGAACCAACGCCACCACGGGCGTGCCTCCCCTTCTAGGTAGTAAGACGCAATTCGTACATAGTCCCTGTAGTTAGTTCCTTGCAATTCGAAGTATTGTTCTGCCTGATCGATCGAGTTACTCGGTTCCTCGCCCGCAAATTTGGGAAATTCCAACCGGAATCCTCTCGGTCTATGTTCCTCGAATCGGTTTGAGGCTCTACTGTCTGCTGATTCACTATCCTCGGAGTCATCCGAACGATCATCCTCGTCTTCCGACCCTGCCTCTTTGTCGTAGCGTGGGTTCGGATCAACAGCAAACGGATTCTGATCATGTCGCGCCCGTCGAACCCTGGCGCCTCCCCTGACCGCGTGCACGTCGTGTGCTCGTAGCCCTACCCCTGCTTCTCGGCGTCGATTTCGCGCCGGTGGCAGGTACTCTCTTTCTTCGTCATCTCCACGGCGCCTATCCCGGCGTCGTACACTGCCTTCCCCGTCGGAGTGATTGCTGCGTTGCGTCGTCATAGTGCGCACCGCCTCACTCAACTCGGCCAGTGTTGTCTCGATTCTTTCGAATCGCTGTCTGTTCTTCAACATGGTTGCGGAAGTTCGTGATGATAAACCCTGACTCTGAGGCCAATTGATGAGAACCGTGACGTTCTCTGAGAGAAATCAAGACAGAATTCCCAATCTCTCTAAACCCTTAGCAATTACGCTAATAATTTCAATAATTCATTCCTAGTCCTCATGTCCAAAAATCAACCATAATAAAGAACCAAAACAACCAAAACAAATCCTAAGCCCATGGGCAACTATAGATGGGCCGCAGGCCATGCAAATAAGGAAATAGAATATAGTTCTACCAGCAAACCAAATCACAATTATAATCAACCCGTCAACCCGCTCGTCCGCCATTAACCTTCTTCTTACGTCGCTCATAGACGACAATCGAAGTCCCATCATTCGATTTCAGGATATTACTTCAATGTTGAATATGATTAACCTATTAATTTACCAATTCTAATGTTTATTAGGCGGCACGACAATAATCTAATCATTCTCTCGAAGCGATTAAATTGTTGATTAATTAAGCTAATTACCCTCTCGAGTCAATTGAACCTAATAACTCCCAAACGATCCTAAGCCACGGCCTACACAGTCATAGACAACTGCGCTCTATGTTCTAAGTCTGATAACGATTCCCTCCTCTCGAAGCGGAATTGTTAAACTAAATTACTAAATCTAGGTGATCAAACTAAATTCAGTTTTAAGCACAAACATAGAGATAAAACACGTAAAGAACGGAATCAATAAATTAAATCATAATCAAACCATTTTCATAAAAATCCCTACTTTCTAACCTAGGACACGAATAGCTTAGCTACTCATGCCTAGCAATAATCCAATACAAAATTCTAATAAAAACATTGTAAAGAATTAAAACTAAGAAAAGAATAATTAAACCCGGATGACTCCGTCTCGATGATCTTCGTCTTCTTTGTCCTCCAAGATGTCTTCTAGGTAGAATGATGTAATTGGTGTTCTTCCGTGATTGATTGATGATTTCTTTTTCCTAGAGCTTGGGGTCCTTTTTATAGAGTTGGGGACGAATCTTGGGGAAGATAGGATCAAAATCCTATTAAAAATAGGAAATCTTCGCAGAAAAACCCTTCTGACACGGCCGTGTTGGCCTTGCGACGCGGCCGCGTCCGCTTTTCCCGGGCAGATTTTTAGGTCTGACTTTCAAGCCATTTTTTAGGGTCTTCCGGTAGTTTTTGGGATTTGTCTATTTCAGACAAAGTTGTAGCCCTTTGAATCAGCTTTCTAACGCCACCAATTGCACCTCAATCGGAGTTGTAAATCTCAAGATATGGCCAAAATACTAGAGGTGTGTCAAGTTGACAGAAAACTTCACTTTCGGGACACATTCTGACGCGGCCGTGTTGTTTATTGACGCGGCCGTGTTGGTTGGCAGTGCGTTTTTACATGTTCTAGGCCACTTTTGACACGGCCGTGTCCATATTTGACGCGGCCGTGTTGGCCCTTTACTCCTTTAACTCCCTTTTTCATCCGTTTTAACCCTATTTGACTTGCTTCTTCTTCGAACTTCATCCAAATGGAATAAAAATACCTAATTAACTTCAAAACAAGTCGAAACACGTCAAATGACCCAAATATTATAAATATAAATAAGTGCCGGTCAAATATGCACGTATATGCTATAAAATATGATCCTAAATCGACCTAAATCCATGCATAAGTAACGTGTTATCAGCCACATTAATTTAACAAATATTAAAGACCACTTCCCGTATACCAATCTCCTACGAAGCCCTAGAGTATAATATGTAATTTTTTAGCATTTATTTGGCATTTGTTTAAAACTGCTTCTAATCATACCTTACCGAGAACTTATGCTGAAACACTAGTCATGTTATGCTTGTGGTGCTATTTGTAATTGTATTTAGACTTGGTAACCACTAATTTATCTTTCCCTAGAAAATTGAACAATGTATGTACTTTGAGTGGTTTGATGAGCCCTTCTCGCCGTGTGTTGTCGTTATCATAAACTTGCTGAGGAGAGAAAATGCGCTCTACCGAAATGAAATCAGACGTCTAATGAACCATGGGTGTGAGCATTGCCGAGTTCGGATCGCCGCTCAAGGGGACGACATAAAGGGGTTGAAGGCTGGGTGTAAGGATTTGGAAGACCGTCTTGCGGTTCTGAAGAGAAGATTGGTTGTGATGACGCTAAATTTGTGTACGTGTCTGGTTGTTTTCATTTGTGTGATCATAATGAATAAATTCTGAAACATATTTAAGTTGGTATTAAACAAGTGATGGTTTTGTTGTTTTCTGTTTGGGTTTTTGGTGAACTGAAGTTTAAGAGAGTATGGAGATGTAGCTATTTATGTTTTGTTAATTTTCTTCGTCTGCCTTAATCTGTGGCTGTGATCATTGCATCTCACTTGTAAGCGTTGTAGACATATCTAATTTTTACTCCGCCATTTTTATGAGTAATACGAAAGTGAAGACACTTATAAAGAAAGCACCATCTCGAAAAACAAGACAAACAAACTGTAAATTTCACGCTAAACTATATACCAGTTTTTATAATGAAAGCAGTAATTGGACTGAAACATTTACAAACTGCTCGACGTTAGAGTAACCGGAAAGTATAGGCAGTATTATGGTGGCCAAAGGGAACTAATCATGAAGAAGAACGGTTTTGATGAAGGAAGTGTTGGGAAATTATCGAACAATACAATAACAATAAACGATAAACGAGAACCATCGACAAAGTCAAAACGAAGACACCAAATTTAACGTGGTTCGCTAACAACTTGTTAGCTACGTCCACGGCTAAACGAAAGGAACCAATCAATATCATAAGAGTGCTTACAAAATAGGACAAAGACAAACTTGACCCTAGGTCAACTATCCAACTCTTCATCCTAACAAATGGAGACAAACTCCACACTCTATGACCAAACGACTCTAAACCCGAAAATAGAGTCTCAAATCAAGAGACAACCCCTCTCTTGTCTCTCAACTCAAATTCAATTGACTGACCAACATGGCCAATCCAAACAATTGACTGACCAAAGTGGCCAATACAAACAATTGACTGACCAAAGTGGCCAATACAAATTCCAAAGTCAATAGGCCTATTTATAAGCCCCAAAACCTAATTCTAGACACAAAAGGAATCCAATTAGGCCTAGGCTTGCGTCGGCCCATCTGCTGTCCCGCCAGGTCCGCCTCGGCCGCGGCCATATCGCCTCGGTCGAGGCGAACTTTCTGCCCAACTAAACTCGGCCGAGTTTGCCTCGCCTCGGCCGAGGCCCATTTTCTGCACATCTCGCTGCTGCCGCGCCCGTGTCCTCCGACGCGCCCAATTTCAACGACGTCCAAATCCAAGCCTCCACCTTGATGCGAACGTCGATTCAAACCAAACCAGATTCAAGGCACAAATTCCCAACAGGAAGAACAAAGATGTTAATGTCTCTTCGACTGCTTAATTTCCCCTTTGATGAAGAAGAACGGTTTTCGTTGCCGCTTTGCTAGAAATCAACTCCGATTCCTTCTACGCTAAAAACCCCTAATGCCAAATCTGTTGGACCGATTATTTGCCCCTTTGCTGAAGGAAGAACACAAATGTTAATGTCTATACTTAGTTTTCCACCGCCCACATTGGCTCTCTCTCTTCCACATACAAACTAATTAGAATTGATGGTACGAGAAGAGTGACTATTAAAATTAAAAAAGAAATAGGAAAAAAACTGTAATTATTACCCAAGATTTGAAAATTAAAAAGAGGTCCCACTATATATATTAACAAGACTTATATACCATTTGGATGCAACCATTGCATAGTAGAATGACCAATTAATTAGAGGTCTTGCATACCTTGGACATTTGGCTAGATGGTTAATATTATCTTAATAAATTTAGAGTTAATCATTTTTTGCAATTTAATCATATTATAGAAGTAAAATGATCTCTTGAGATAATTATGTTGTTTCAAATAGTACAGAGTCGTCATAAATACATCAATAAATACAATATGTTCATAATTAGCCGTCTTAACAATTTCATAAAAAATAATATATTTAAGTCGTCTCAAATATGCAATATAATCTTGAATGTAAACATTTACAGGACCAAAATGCTTCTATAAACATTTTACTATAGTGTAAAACAACAATTTATGTGTTCAACCCAAAAAAACAAACAAGTTAAAAGCTTTATGTATGAACAAATTGATATAAGATCTAATTCAACAAATTTCTCACTTTTATTTATTTTTATTTTCTTCACACTAAAATAAGGTATCCATTTTTTTTGAGCAAAATAAGGCATCATTTTTGTATGCTAAAAAAAAGTTAGCGCCAAGTGGCAACACTCATTATATAATAATAATAATAATAATAATAATAATAATAATAATAATAATAATAATAATAATAATAATAATAATAATAATAATAATAATAATAATAATAATAATAATAATAATAATGTTTTGTCCAAAAAAATTGGTCGTCCATTATAATTTGAATGGAATAGGTCAAAAACATTAACCTCTAATTTCTCCATTTAAATCGGAAAATTTCACAACATTAATAATCCTCCATTGTTTTCAGATTACCTGGACATCCAATCACGTGTCAGTCAGCTCAATAATAGGACTACATCCATCTTTTCCATTATCTATCTGCAGGAAAAGAGTGGTGATTTTCTATTGTTGAGCTAACAAAAAAAGAAAGGGATTAAAATCAATCCTGCGTTTGTTTTGAGAGTTTGCAGTGAGAAAATGGCAGCATTCACAGGAACTTTGGATAAATGCAAGGCTTGTGACAAGACTGTTTATTTTGTTGATTTATTGTCTGCTGATGGTGTAACTTATCATAAATCTTGCTTCAAATGCACCCATTGCAAAGGCACTCTTGTGGTCAGTTTCTGTTTCCTCCTTATGATATGTATATTTATGTGATATTATTCACTTTTTTGTGCTAATTCATGTTGTTTTATTTTTGGGTTACTCAGAATCATTCATCTAGATGAACACCATATTTATGTTTGATCTAGACGAGACTAATTACATAATCAACGTCGATCTTTTAGTATTTTTTTTCTGGAAATGATAGAAATTTGATTTAATTGCATTACATGCCCAATGGGCCAAATGACCATCTGACCTGCCATGGTAATTCAATTGAAACCAGGGAGCACAAATAACAATTTCGAAAGGGTGTCAGGATCCAAACCCTGAAAAAAAATGAGATAGAACTCCTAAATACTTATTTTAATGATCATTCCTAAATACTTATTTTGATCCTAAACATTTTTCATTGTAGGAAATTAAGAACTTCTAGCAATGAACAAATAATAAGACAAACAAGGAATTTGTTTGGTTGGTTAGAAAGATAGATACGGGATTTGGATCCTCGATCCTCTAGAGTAAATGTATGGTGGATTAAGAAAAATACATATAATATATTAATAAAATCTAAATATATGGGCCTACATTGTACGTGTCTTTCTTTCTCTTAATGCATCATACGTTTGTTCTAGACGATCCATATCAGACGAATACATGGGGCTGGAGTGCCCTGTCTGCCATAAGCTTCTATTTCTGTCCCCGATCCAATACATAATGACTCAAATTATAAATCACGGATAATAATAATAATAATAGTTCAAAATGATTATTGAGATCTTCACAAATCCTCTTTGGCAGATGAGCAACTACTCTTCTATGGATGGAGTTCTGTATTGCAAGCCCCATTTTGAACAACTATTCAAGGAGTCTGGAAATTTTAGTAAAAACTTCCAAACTGGTAAACCATCAATTTATTTTCAAATAATTATGATATGCAGTTTCTATTTTATTTATTTTTTATATTTTTCACTGACCATACATCTTTTGGCTTTTAATGAATGTTAATCTAAGCCGGAAAGCATGAGAGAGATAATTCTATGGTAAGTGCCTAATCATTTACGCACAATACTGTCTCACACACATTGGACACTCAATTTTTTTTTGTCTCTCACACACTTCTACAGGATCCGGTGCATTCATATCCAGGGATACTTTCCTGCCAATTAGCATAGGAAAAATGTTTTTCTTTTTTTTTTCTTTTTAATTTTTTTATATCTCACTTTGATTAAACTATTTATGCAGTCAAGGGCACCAAGCAAAGTCTCTGAAATGTTCTGTGGGACCCAAGATAAATGCCATGTTTGCAACAAAACTGTTTATCCATTGGAGAAGGTCAGTCAATTAGGGCTTGTTTGTTTATATACTCAAACATATCATTTCCATAATTATTTTTATTCATGTACTTTTTGTTCTCAAATCAATCATTACATCTCAATAAATATTTAAATAAGGTTCAACTACTACTCATACATCCGATAAAATACAACATACATTATCATTTTACGGGACTCACGACTATAATTCATATAATATAATAAAATAAATTTCAATCATCATCATTTAATAAAACACCATAAAAGATAATTATATCTAATTATAATAGCAAAAACTGAGTCCATCTATTTAAATATCAATTACATTCATTAAATTATATTAAATAAAATCTTATAAATGACGCTTGAAATACTAAAAACTTAAATTTGAAATTGGAAAATAATCAACATCCCCTAAGTTTTCTGTGACATTAGTTAACCCTAATTTTTTGCTATGATATTTGGATCCTACACACACCTTTCCTACGTAGGATGAGATCACATATTCAAATAGTATTTCTATCATAATTCCATTCCATTAATATACACCATATATGCAAAATGACATTATAGTGATGTCGCAATAACTACGAGATGTATATGAATAAAAGGTGAAACATCATTTACGTGATTTCATTTTCCTTAATCACTTTGTGTATAGTTGACGTGGCAGTTAGCTCGTTGCTGTATCAGTAGATACTCACGAGATAGTGACTATAAGGTAACAAACTTTTAGAAACTTAATCAAATATTAATTATCTGTTTTGGTAGGTGGTAATGGAGGGAGAACCATTTCACAAATCATGCTTTAGATGTGCTCATGGCGGCTGCCATCTCACACACGCATCCTACGCTGCTCTTGATGGAATCCTGTACTGCAAGCACCATTTCCAGCAGCTTTTCATGGAGAAAGGAAATTACCAACATGTCCTCGAAGCTGCCAGAAAGAGCGCCGTCGAGCCCTCTGATGTTGAACCCGAGGAGCAGCCGGCGAAGGACAACGAGGAGGAGGCCGAGGCGAAGGCCGAGGACGAACCAGATTCTGAAAAACCAGAATCCGATGAGCCACAAGAGCAGTCCTGAACAAAAGCACTTTTTGGCCCCTTTTTTCGTTTTGGATTATATAAAGAAATTCTAAGTTTTGTTCTTCTAGTTGTTTGATTTTCGTTTTTTCCTTGCAAATTGTGTTGTTTTTTATTATTGTAATTTCACACTTTGTGTAGGGACTTTCCTATTTTTGAAGAAGTTTGTATGCCTTATTGATTAGGAAATGCCTTTGTACAAATTGTGCTACTTTTTAACCGTTAGATGCAATTTTTCACTGTTAAGGCTTATATTCTTGATAATTTACGTCACGACGTGATAATTTACAACTTTATATTATTTATGTTATTTCTTTAAAACACGTGTTTTCAATTTTTAGTATTAAATATTCGTGTTAATTTCAAACGTTGAGCTTATTTCATGTCTTTTATAGTACTGTAGTTGTACACCTTCATTCTCGGACCTGAAGCTTCTGTAGTTGAGGTTGTGCATTTCGGTATAGTTTTCTCACATTTTTTTTTTACAATGTGGTTAACTAGTAGAGAAAGAACGTGAATAACTACATTGTAGATAGAGTGTGAGAGAATGTCATCGAAATACGCAACTCTCAACTACTGAGGATTCGAGTCCCTCTGTTGTCCCAAAGAAATTAGTAGTTGGCAAATAGTAATTTGGACAACTAAGTAACAACTTTTCATCTTTTTCACCTTAAGAAAAGTTGCAAATTATACCTAAATACTACTCCCTCCGTCCCAAGCTAATTGTCCTACCTTGACCTGGCACGGAGACTAAGAAAAAACAGATTTTGTGGAATCTTTGACTTTTTCAAATGTGGAGATTGAATGTGGAGACTTTGATGGTGGGGATTGTGGAAGAATTTGCCATTTATGGGTAAGACAATTAGCTCGGGACAAACAAATAAGGCAAGTAGGACAATTAGACCGGGACGGAGGGAGTACATTTTACAATGATCCTAATAAATAAGGGTTGGTGTCATTTGAAAATGTTCAAACGCTCGTTATACGGAACTTACACATATTCAAACATATTATGTAAATGTAAATAAAAGATAATGTTATTTTCAATGTCTAAATTTTCATTTATTATTGTATTTTATTAATTCCATGAGAACATGAAATATACCACATAAAAATTGGGCATATAGGTGGCAATTAACCTTTCACCAGAAATACTAAGTCATGATTCGAATTACAAAATTATGTTAAGTTTATGATTTATTTTGCTAAATTTCAAAAATTGTATTAAAATTGAAATTTTGTGAAACAACCTGATTAACTTTGCAATTAAGCCTTTAAAATTTTACACTTGGAATATTTTGGTGATATAATTTCAATTTCAAATATTCCAACTAAAATTTTAAGTTTTTATAAGAATTAATTGATTTTATAGGAGACCAAAATATGCGGACGTGTTACCTCATAACTTCAGTAAATTGTGGTTCGGGATAACATATAAACTCAAATAACCAAACAAGTCAGGTTCAAGTTCATGTAAAACACATTATAATTGGATCTTAACCCGAACCCACAATCCACCAGCTTCACACCTCTAAATTAAATACCTGTTGTGAATCGAGCTTTTATTTCTTCCCATAAACATGCAAATTCAACAATTAAAGATATTATGAATTTATGATCGTATATTAATAATCACTATAATGTTGCTATTTGACCTTAGAATTGAGGCACTAATCACTATCCGCACAAATTTCTTTTTTTAGTCAATTTTCCAATAATGTTACTTACTACTTATCCCTCTACTTTTTAATTTCCAACTTTTGGAGTTTATCTTTTTTTCTTCATATAATCAATAGAGAAATTATTTATTTGCCACTTGTCTATAAATGTACCAGCAGGATAAGGATAATGACATCATAGATTCATAAGTACGTGTTTGGACAAAATCAGTATAATTGAATGCAATAAAATACTCGATGCTGTATTATTATTATCCGGACTCTAGAGGTTAGGTGAGATTCATGGGATAGTCATGCAACCCTTCTTGCAGCCAAAGGCCCTTAAACCCTCAATTCAGATCTAATGTCCCAATTACGGTGTTTTCATCGTAACAGTTACATTGTTTTAAAGTTGTATTTAAGCTTAGTATTAAATCGACGTCTCAAAACAACATAGTATTGAATTTGGGGCACGTTTTAAATATTATAATTGGGATAAAGGATTCGAATTGCTTCTACCTCATCTCATCCTCTAAGGCAGTGTTTGCTAAAGCTTAAAATAAGTACTTTTGTACTTTTGGCTTATAAATAGTAGATTGAGTGTTTTCAAATATCCACTTTTGTTTTAACAGTGGTTTAAATAACTTATTTCAAGTAGAAGTTGGTAGCAGACCATCACATGCTTGTTTCTGCTTATACATACAACTTTTATTTAAAATCATTTTTTCCAAATAATACAACATCTACTTTTTGTATAAATTACTTATTATCGCAAACACTTTCTACTTTTTATTACAAATAATTTTTTCATAATCTTTAAATTTAATAAATTATTTTAAAGTAGAAGTAATCACAAACACTCCCTGATAAAGTGTTTTTGTGTGTGTTTTTCATTTTGCTTCATTGGCTATGTATGTTACTGTACCTCTAGTTAATTGTTTGTTTTGACTCCTTTTAAATTCTAAACGTCTAATTATGATGCTATACATCATACATGGGTTTTATATAGGTCATCCAATTAAAATTAGGCTGCGTTTGGATTTCAGAATAAAAATCAAAATTCATCACGCTCATTTAAACTATTTGAGCGGTTGGGAATTCGAATTTTACATTTCGGATCCTCAATACAAACATGGTCTAAATTTTTTAAAAATTATTTACATTTTTTAAAAGTATTTACATAGCTGCGCTGAATGCTGATAAATGAATTGGCATTTAGCACATACTCCCTCCGTTCTGACCTAATTTACCTATTTTGACCGAATATAGAGGTTCAGAAAAAATAGATTTTATGAAATCTTTGACTTTTTCAAATGTGTAGATTTTGAGGGTGGAGATTGTGAGAAAAATTTGTCATTTATAGACTGACAAGTTAAATTGAGACAAATAAAAAAAAGAAATAAACAAATTAAAATGGGATGGAAGAATAATTTTTTGAATGAAAAAGGAGGCCAATTTTAGCTTCCAGAATATACTTTTGTAAGGCTAAGAAGATGCGATTGGTATTGCTCCAAAAGCCCCGACTGTATTTAGACAAGTTCACTTTCCAACAAATCGACAACATATTCTCCTTCTCCATAGTTGCAAGATATTTTACTCTCCCACTAGACAATACCTATTTTTGTGAAAGAATGAGACATTTTCTCTTGGAATTCTACGTTCTCAATTTGAATATTATTATATTGTTTAATACTCCCTCCATTTCATGAAAAATGTCATTTTAGTTATTTTTGGAGAAATTAAAGATTGATATTTAATTGGTATATTTTGTGAATTAAGGAAATAATAAACTAAATTAAGTAGGTTGTTTAAGTTAATATTGTAAGAATTATAGTTTTTATGGTAAAGTGACACTTATTGTGAAAATTTTCAAAGTGTCTAAAATGAGATTCTTTATGAAACGGAGGGAGTATTTATTAGGGATGATAAGATAACCCATCCTGATATATCCTAGCCCGAGCGTGTCGCCTTGCCCTGTGACTTACAACGGCGTCGGTCGGGTATGAATCATGCAAACAATCCGTCTTTGGCCCCACCTCGCAATGATATATATATATATATATATATATATATATATATATATATATATATTTTGTTATTGACACAAATTAATTTTTTCTTTTAGTACAATTCCTTTAGTTTAGGTGGATTGCTGAAAATTGATCCCTACTCAATTGGCGGATTATAAGATGCTCTACTAACTGAGCTACAATAAAAAAAACTATAAATTACTTAACTTTAAATTACATATAATATTTATTTTCAAAAGCATAACCATATAATATTTACAAACAATAACACGTATCAAATAATATCATATCAGATATGAGCTACAACGTATGGATTATTAGTTAAGTTTAAATATACAAAATAGGGTTACAAATGTATTTTAAACATTTACCAATCTTTTTCTATTTTTTTTTTAGAATGTATTCCGTTGACATTTATTTTAAATTCTAGTAACTTAACTTTTATTTAATTTTTGAGAAAAAAATGGATCTTCTTTCCTCGTCCTAATCCGTAGCTGGTCGGCACGTTCTGTCCTGATCGAAGGACGGGGCAAGCATGAATCTTACAATTAATGTAAAAATGTATAGTTGATGTGCAGAATGCTAAAACGACCAAACATGCTTCTATAACTAAGACAAGTTCATGAAGAGATGGAGCGAGATGATATTTCCTCTTGTGGGAATATTGTGTTTCCTTAAGTTTTTCTCTGGCTCCGTTTGGACAGACAATATTTTTTTTAGACTCCGTTTATCTTGATAAACAGAGATAAATTAATAATCTAGGTTAACGAGATAACTCAATAGGACAAGATATAAATTGTTAGTCACTTTCAATGTTTATTATAACATATAACATTCTGGATAAGGGTTAAAAATTTAAATCAACATGAACTATGCGAGTTTTGACACTTAAATACCTAAACTAATTTTTTTCACCGATTGCACCCCGAAGTACACGAATTCGACAAGTTGCAACCTCCGGACATTTTTTCCGGCCAAAATTAATTCACGTGACCTGCACATGCTTATTTGGGGTCCGGTTGATATTATAATGATTTTTGGGGCCTTTTTGTAAAAAATTAAAAATAAGAACTAGGAACCCAAACCTAATTACATCAAAACTTATGTTTTACCCTAATTTACCACTTTTGCCTCTTCTCTCCTCCAAAGTTGCGACCCAGAAGTTGCAGAAAGGTGGGGAAGATGAACTTGAATTGCAGTTGCGGTGTTCCGGTTTATGGTAAGCTTCTCGTCGCTTATGGTTTAACATTTTTGCTCGATGTAGTGGTAGTTCGAAAGTTTATTGACAAACCCAAGAGCCCCCCCAAGAGCCTCCCTCGCACTGCCGGGCGAGATTATTGGCAAACCCAATCCTAGACATTTCGTCCGTCCGGGAGTGGAACAACGAAGCAGACCGGGAGGAGAGAAGAGGCAAAAGTGGTAAATTAGGGTAAAACATAAGTTTTGGTGTAATTAGGTTTGGGTCCTAGTTCTTATTTTTAATTTTTTACAAAAAGGCCCTAGAAATCATTATAATATCAACCGGACCCAAATAAGCATGTGCAGGTCACGTGAATTAATTTTGGCCGGAAAAAATGTCCGGAGATTGCAACTTGTCGAATTCGTGTACTTTGGGGTGCAATCGGTGAAAAAAAATTAGTTTAGGTACTTAAGTGTCAAAACTCGCATAGTTCAGGTTGATTTAAATTTTTACCCTCTGGATAAAGATATTAACTATCCTTATCCGCCTTTTACGATGTAATATATGGGGGTATTTTCATAAATGACATAGTCAAAGTATAATTTATCAAGAATGACCTTAATTATTCTAAACAATAAAAAATAGCCTCTTTTTTAAACAACTCATGTTTTGACATATTAAACAACCCAATTGTTTAAACAACTACCGAGTTGTTTAAACAACTAAGTTATTTGATTAAAAAACAACACCAGTGTTTTAAACAATTCGGTTGTTTAAACACAAAACAACCATGTGTTTTAAACAACTCAACCGTTTTTAACACAAATCTACCATATTGTTTGCACAACTTGAATAATGGGAAAGAAAACTATCATATATGTATATAATAACAACCTCAAATCTTAAAAAAAAAAAACATAATGTTTATAGATTGAATATAAAAATAAAGTATGCTATGAAAGAAAATAAGAACAAACACACACCTGCAAAAATTATCCGAACATGACGATGGAGTTATGAAAGACAAGAAGAAGAAATGGAGAATTGAGAGAGTTGAGAGAAACAAGATGGAGAGAAAGTAACAAGAGAAGAGAGAAAAGAGCATACATGTGAAGAAGAAAGAGGGGGAGATCAATTATATTTCAAATTTGAATTTTTAAATATATATATATATATATATATATATATATATTTTTTTTTAAATCAAGTCAAATAGGAGGAAGACCATTTTTTATTATAAGCCGTGTTATCCAGCCATATTTGATATATACCACTAATATATGGGGATTTGGATAAAGGTGATATTACAAGGTACCTTTTAATAATTAAGTTTGCAAAAGAAATGAGGAGTAAGATATAGAAATGTAATTTCGCTAATGTTATTCCAAGTATTGGGTACACTATCATAGTGGGAGAGACTAGTTTACTATATCTTAGGTTTTATCAGAATTTTAGCATTTTATCCCGGGTCGAAAGGATAACCTGACTTTTTATTCCACCAAGGCAACGCTAGATAAAACTAGATAAAATGTCACTATCTTAGGTTATCTAGCAAAGTAAACGGAGCCTTATGGAAGGGTTTCTGTGCTCTTACGGAGAGATGATTGGTGCCTTTTCGAGTTTGTTACGAGTACATATCTTCATTGAGAACGTTCATCGATGAGTTTTTGTTCTTCCCTTTTGGTAGGTGGTTTGAATGGACTGAAGTAGATTTTGTGTACAATTTAGACTACATCTAGTTTTAGTTTTCCTTGATCTGATCCTGTATATGAGTTTACTGTTGTTCGTTATAAACCCTTATTATTGAGGGTTCGTTTTTGGTTTTGCTTGCGAAAATGTCTGGTGACATATATTGTACCGAGTTCATCCTTGATATATTTAAATTGTTGTTTCCTTCGATTCCATCGAGATCAAAGGGAACTTGGATTAGTAGATCTCGAGCTATATGAAGTTTGAAGTATTTTCTTTCTCAATTTATAAACTATCGTTTGAAAAAAAATACTAAGAAAAAAGCTAAAAAACACCATTCAACGAGAGCTTGAGTTCATACCTCACTAAAAAAATTATCAAGAACCCACGCATACTAACTGTATGGATTTAAGATTTATACAATTTGGGGACGGATTCACGAGTTCTGTGGATATTTTTTTTTTATGAAAATGTGACATTTTGTTGACAAGTATTACTTGTTCTTAAAAAAGGTAAATGTGTTACTTATTTGAAGAAATGTATTACCTTTCAGCATCATACATTTTTCGGAACAAGTAGTACCTTTAATCATAAATACAAATACCTTTTTCAGAATAATATATTTTTTCGAAATAAGTAATACATTTCAATATAAATATTAATATTTTTTCATAAAAAACTGCACATAACCTATAGATCCGTCCACGATTCCAATTGTATGTATTTAAAATCCCTGCAATTAGTGTAAAAAAAAATGCTAAAATATTTTAGTCCTTTTATATAGATGTACATATTATTTCATACGACTTCATAAATATATTAAAATATAAACAATTTAGAAATTGCATGATACGCCAATTAAATACTTCCCTTAATAGTAGACAAATAAGTCACAATACATGAAACGTGAGGGGAAATACAATAAATAGTCTTTACATGACGTGCAAAGGCCAAAATCCATATACGAAAAAAAGCAAATAAAAATCAATTTCACGGGCTCCACGCATTTTTAAATTTCTTTATTCATCCGCCAATAGGTAGTTATAAATTTGACTTAAAAAAAAACTAGTCATGAATTTACAATATCATATTTTTTTCTTTATATTTTATTCAACTTACCAAACGGAGAAGGCGGACGGCAAAAAATCTGCCATCTATATGGCCGTTCTGAAATTGAGTTCCGTTAACAATTCCGTCACTTTCTCCTCCTCCCTTAATATTTCCGCCTCCATTTTTTACCTCAATTCCACTCATTCTGCTCTTCACGGCGCTTCATTGGTTAGTTCTCTTCCCCGCCCTCAGGCACACACAATCAGTCGTGAGTTGTGCGCTTCGTAATTTCTGCACAAATTGGAGATTGGTGTTCATGAATTTGGATTTGAAGTAGCTGAACATGCGTTTAATCGGTCGTTTGTGTTTAATTTTGTGAAATTTTCGGAGTTGAGTTGTGTGCAGAGTGTTTGGTAAAAGGTCGAGGAGGGAGAAGTGAGTGGTGCGTCCATGTTTGACTGGAATTATTGCGATGATAAACAGCTGAAGCTCGTCTCGTTTTAAATCTTTTTAGACGCTAATATTCTCAGCATGTGTAGAACAGGATCTGTCGAAAATGTGATGCAATTTAATCACGCAGATGAAGCATGTGTAGTTATTTATGTACTAATGCCGTTTTTGTTTAATTTTGTGAATTTTCCGGAGTTGAGTTGTGTGTAGAGTGTTTACTGAAAGGTCGCGGAGAGAGCAGTGAGTTGTGCGTCCATGTTTGACTGGAATAATTGCGATGATAAACAGCTGTAGCTCGTCTGATTTGAAACTTCTATAGACGCAGATATTCTCAGCAAGTGTAGAACAGGATCTTTCGAAAATGTGATATAATTTAATTACGCAGATGAAGCATGTGTAGCTATTTATGTACTAATGCACTTAAAGAGATGCTGAAAATTTGATGAATCACTTTCCAGATTACGATATGAGTATTATCTTGATTTGAGTTTGTACTAGTGTCTGCATTGTAGTCATTGAATGGATGGATGTATTATTCTGAATGATTTTGTTTGTCAGTAGATTAAAACCTGCAATAGCTACACCTAGAGGTTTTTCTTTTATTTTTGTTTTGTTTTTGGCTTTATTTTCTCCCATTAATTTGGATGTTGTGGTTCCTAAAATTTATGCTTTGTTATGTTGCCTCTCTTTTCTAATTTTCAGATTGATCAGGAGCTAATTTTAGTTTCACAATATCAATGTAGAACATGTTGATAAACCCCTGTGCTTCCTAAAATAGAAGGAGTTATGGATGTTGCATGTTGTCTATCTCGATCAAATGTGGTCTCTGGAGGTGAAGTGGCTGGTTGCAGGGAACTAAAACGACTGAATTCGACGACTAGTTTGAAATATAGACCTCTCCGTTGTAATCTTTTTGGAGATTCTAGACTTTCTTCACTAACAAAATCACCAAAGAAGAAAAACAATAGATATAATGTTTGTCCAGCCAGTCATCGAACTCTAAGTGAAAGCAATTCATGTCGGTGGTATTATAGTTCCAGTTATACTTCCTTATATCACTCTAGCAATGTTATTAAATTTTCAAAGCTTATGGGACCGTCAAGGTGTTCAGGAAATGAGTCGGTAGCCTATCTAGATGGAAATAGCGGAGATGCAGAGGTCATTGAGATGAATGAGAACAAGGCCTTCAGCGAAATGGTGGAGGAAGAAGGAGTTGAGGCTCCTACTTTGGATGAACTGAGGGAATCTTGGCAGAAGGCGTTAAAAGATTTGGAAGTTGCACGGCTAAGCAGTACGATGTTTGAGGAAAAAGCTCAGAAAATATCGGAAGCTGCTATAGCATTAAAGGATGAAGCTGTAAAAGCTTGGGATAATGTAAATATAGCCCTAGGTAACATCCAAAACATTATAAATGAAGAGATCGTAGCCAAAGAAGCTGTTGAGAAAGCGACATTAGCCCTTTCCTTGGCTGAGGAAAGACGTAAAGTGGCTGGCGAGATTGCAAGAGAAGAGAATGAGTCTTCTGAAACGTCTAAAGGGAGTGATTCTGAGAATGCTCGTGGAGGGGAAGAATTAAGTGTGGAGGAAGCCTTCTTGGCTGCTGAGCTGGCCGTAAAAGAATGTCAAGAGCAGTTAGAAAATTGTGAGGCTGATCTTAGAAGGGTGCAAAGCAGAAAAGAGGAGTTCCAAAAGGAAGCGGATCGCTTGAATGTAGTTGCAGAACAAGCAGATGTTAAGGCCTCTAAAGCAGAGGAAGATGTGGCTAACATCATGCTTTTAGCAGAGCAAGCTGTAGCTTACGAACTTGAGGCTGCACAGCGCGCTGATGATGCTGATATTGCACTACAGAGGGCTGAAAAGGGCCTTGCACTTGCCAGCATTGAGACTGTAGATTCTCCCTTCGAGGGAGCGATTGCTGTAGAGGTTTCTCAAGGAAGTGCTGACTGGGAAGGGGTAGGTGAGGTTTCAGAATTACTTGAACCTTTACAAGATAGCCAGCCTGAGCAATCAAGTTTGTCAGATGAGAGCCACAAAGAGAATGGGAAGTTGACTGTGGAGTTACTGAAGGAGAATGAAGCAGATGAAGAGAAATTGAAGTCAATCCAGAATAAGATACAGGAAATGCAGAAGGAATCAACAAGGGAGACTTCTCCTTTTAGTGCTCCAAAAGGTTTACTGAAGAAATCTTCTCGGTTCTTTTCTGCTTCTTTCTTCTCTTCTGCTGCAGATGAGGAGGAGTTTACACCAGGTTCTTTTTTCCATGGGATTGTGGAGTTTGCTAGAAAGCAATTGCCAAACCTGGTTATTGGGTCACTACTTGTAGGAGCAGGGTATGCTTAAATATTATGTTGTACAGTTAACTGTCTTTTACGAAAGAATAAATTGATCATATACATGTGTTGAATTTATCAATGAAATATTAAATAATGCAAGTAAAATGCAAGCTAAGCGTATTTGAGTTTTATGTGTAAGAAACGATGTTAATCTTTCAAATGCTGCTGAAATTAATTGCAGGATTGCCTTTTCTGTTAATCGAGGTGAAAGGGTTAGCCAGTTATTTCAACAGCCAGACATCATCACCACAAGTATTGATGAAGTATCAACTACTGCAAAGCCTCTGGTCCGACAAATAAGAAAACTTCCTGGAAAAATAAAGAAGCTAATGGAGATGCTTCCTCATCAAGAGGCATGACTTCTGCTCTACTTGTCTTATTTTGATAACAGCTTGTCATCCTGTTATGCTTATTATGGTATGTGTAAGCCGTAGTGTTCAAATTAAAAGATTTTCTCCTTCCTCTTCTTTTTCCAGATAAATGAGGAAGAAGCTTCTCTCTTCGACATCCTGTGGTTACTGCTTGCGAGTGTGATATTTGTGCCTACATTCCAGAAAATCCCTGGAGGTAAAAGCAATGAATGGTTTCTACCCCATACTTGCAGTTTAGTTAAACGGGGAAGGAGTTCAGTAAGCTGCAAGTAGTTGAATTCTCATCTTTTTATAATCACCTGATTGCATCATTTGCAAAACCCTTTTCTTCTCTCTCTCTCTCTCTGCCCCATGGTTTTCTTTTGCTTCCAGTGAGCACCATATACCATGGCAGATAATTCAGGGTATTTGTAATAGTTTTTTTCCATTTTGTTCTCTTTTATCATATCCCATGTTCATTTGTGCCAGAGAGCTTATCTGATTCTGATTTGTATACCACGATAGTGATTATTAACAGTTTCCCTGCTGCAATTGTAGGTAGTCCTGTTCTTGGATATTTGGCTGCTGGAATTCTAATCGGACCTTATGGTCTATCTATCATACGCAATGTGCATGCAACCAAGGCAATTGCTGAATTTGGGGTTGTCTTCTTGCTATTCAATATTGGACTTGAGGTAGACCCCATAATCTTTTTGGCCTTTGAAAAAGCTGTTGTTTTCAGTTTAAAGTTATGTTTGCATTGGTTTGTGACATTCAAATTATTATTATTTTACAACAGCTCTCTGTTGAAAGGCTAAGTTCTATGAAGAAATATGTGTTCGGATTGGGCACGGCTCAGGTGACCACAAACTGCATAATCTTGTTGAATCCTGAATTCAGAGTACTATTTTGAGCATGATATTAAACATATTTAATTTTGAAAGCTTATGATGTGTGGGGGTAATGCAGGTGCTGGTGACAGCTGTAGCTGTTGGCCTGATTGCTCATTATTCTGCTGGTCTGGCTGGCCCCGCTGCAATTGTCATTGGTAATGGCCTTGCACTATCTTCAACTGCTGTTGTCCTTCAGGTAAACACAATCTTGTTCCCCCCCAAATTCTTTTGAGGACTTTTGATGTTATTACGTTTTTCTTTTTGTCATGGATGGAACCACTAAGGCGGCAGTGTGTATAATATATGTTGTTCTCTGTAGGTGTTGCAGGAACGTGGTGAAAGCACATCACGCCACGGGCGTGCTACATTCTCTGTATTGCTCTTCCAGGTATGTGTTTATTGTATTGTTTTCATCTTCCACCATGCATCTATTTTGGTGTTGTTATTCTCATTTAGATTACTTTCTGTTTCTTGTTCTCTATTCATACAATTTCTATGTTTTTAACAGGATTTGGCTGTGGTGGTTTTGCTTATACTGATACCACTTATTTCACCTAGTTCGTCGAAAGGAGGGGTAACAATTACATGATACTGTTTTGTTTACCTTCTATAGTTTAATAATTACCTTTGATGCTAGTGGAAGTGGGTTCTAAGAGATAGATTGCTTTAACAAGCATATCAGTCTACTTTATTTTATCATAATAATATAATGTGGAAAGTTAGTCGCTGCTACTTTGGATGCTGCCATCTTCATTATGATGATTTCTATGGTTTTCAGGTTGGATTCCAAGCCATTGCTGAAGCTCTTGGATTGGCTGCTGTGAAGGCTATTGTTGCTATCACAGCCATAATTGTAGGAGGGCGCTTGGTAAGGATTGTAATTCTTTCAGGCAATTCTGGCAGTCTCATGAAATTGCTAATTTATTCTGTTCAACAAAATAGGTTTACTCTTTTCTCTTGTGCAGCTGCTTCGCCCAATTTATAAGCAAATTGCTGAGAACAAAAATGCAGAAATATTTTCTGCAAATACTCTGCTTGTTATCTTAGGTACTAGTGTCCTAACTGCCAGGGTAAGTGAATGCAACTTATGTTGGTTATTCCTATTTTGCACGGTTTTTATATTACTTTCATTTTGTATTGACAAAATATTCTTGATATTTCTCATTCCTTTCCTGAAAACAGGCTGGCCTTTCCATGGCGTTAGGGGCATTTTTGGCTGGCTTGCTTCTAGCGGAAACTGAATTTTCCTTGCAGGTTGAATCAGATATTGCTCCATATCGTGGCCTTCTATTGGGCCTCTTCTTCATGACGGTATGCTCATATATGGGCGGCTCTATAAACATGTGTGGATGAAATTTAGGACCATTTTCATTTATCTCTCGAGCTCTGCCTGAATATTTTTTATTACTGATCCTTTGGGATTTTATTATATTTACTCTATTGCTCTTCGTGTAATTCTCAGCTTCAGAGTTCTTCATTTCTCTGTCATTGAATTTTTCTGCTGCAGGATTCGTTCATTGTACTAAACTCCAGTGACAATGCTTATGTTCCTTTGAATTAATATGATTGTCGGTCCACTTTGTAATGAATCTTTTAGAACTGTTGTTCCATTTTTTATCACTTATGGAAGGTACTATTTGTTCACAGGTTGGAATGTCCATTGACCCGAAACTTCTAGCTTCAAACTTCCCAGTTATTGCAGGATCACTAGGGCTTCTAATTGCTGGAAAGACCATCTTAGTTGCTCTTATTGGAAAACTTTTTGGTGTTTCAATTGTATCAGCTATAAGAGTTGGCCTTCTTCTTGCACCCGGTGGAGAATTTGCTTTTGTAGCTTTTGGTGAAGCTGTTAACCAGGTTTATCCATCAAATTATGCCTGTTGCCATCATTAGACTGTTTAGTCCTGATAGGACAATATGTTGCACTGAGAGACTTTTTACAACTAAGTAGTCCTATCCACAAATTAATTCGGAAAAGTAGCGCTTGCTGGTTGATAATGACCTTGCATTTCATACAAGCTCTATTATTTAGTTAAAAACCAAAACCAAACTGCTGCTTAATGACTTTGAAGATGGTATCCTCAGGATATAAATATTTCTAGTTCCACAGCAATATGTTTGTCCCGTCCTTGTCTTCCTCTTCTATCACACTATGCCCAAGAAAATATTGTGTTGCCCACTATCCTTCAACTGCTGCAACCCGTCTTTCTGAACAACATGAATGTTGAATTAGGTATTTGTTTTCCATGTTATGGCATTCAAAAAATTAAAGGCATCTATTAAATTAGATAAGATGTGAAAATAAGTGGGACTTGTTAAACTTTCAAACAATTCTTCAACTGGCCTTCTTTTGCAGGGTATAATGTCCTCAGAGTTGTCATCTCTGCTCTTTCTTGTGGTTGGACTTTCGATGGCCATCACTCCGTGGTTGGCTGCTGGAGGCCAATTGATAGCATCTCGGTTTGAGCTGCACGATGTTCGAAATCTGTTGCCTGTTGAAAGTGAGGTGAGCTGCAAAACTATAATTAACATGAACTAATGCAGATGATGTGTTTCCATGATCATTATAGTATAGGTTTTATTGTACAATTGGTTTGCACTTCTCAGCTACAATTTTCACCTTCAGTCTTGCCTATTCAAATAAAAAAGGAAAGATCTCGCAGTTGCTCTTTTTGTGAATTTTCGAGTCACTTTTGTATTTAGTTTTAAATTATATATATGTATTTTATAACTAATCTTCTTACTTGGCTTCTTGTTGGTAATTGACCAAGAGGCATTGAGGCTGCAAGCTAAAATATTTTCTTGATAACATCTTGTATACCCTGTTCAAGTGCATGTGCGCAAAGTTAGAACTTAGACTGTAAACTGTTATACACTAACGAGGGACATGATTTGCTCTGATTCAGCAAGGTCTCCCAACTGCACTCTTATTGTGCTTTTAGATGAAATTTTACCCTAGCTGATATTATGGCTGTCTTTTGAGCATTTCCTGCATATACTAAATTAGTCGCCTGTCTTAAGAGGATTAGATATTCCTTCTTCAGGTTGTCCTTCACTCCTTTGAGATCTTATCCAGTGAATAAAACATGTAATTGGGTGTGACCATATTCATCTTTAAGCCTTCTTTCCTTTAGTATTCATGTGTGAGATTTTGTAATTTTGTTTTCTTGGATCTCTTCAGACAGATGATTTGCAAGATCATATTATCATATGTGGTTTTGGACGCGTTGGCCAGGTATTCTACAGTTTCCAATTTAAGCAATGTCACTGTAGTTCATGTCAACGCTTAGTTTATGAATATAATTTTCACTCTACCCTATTCTACAGATTATTGCCCAGCTTCTCTCTGAACGTTTGATTCCATTTGTTGCCCTTGATGTCAGGAGGTACTATTCCAGATTGCAGAATCATTTTAGCTGATCCAAGGCTTTAGGAAATTTATGGCTTATGTCTAAAGTTTATCATGTGTATTTTACAGTAGGCATACTATTATCACTTTTGCTTTATATTTCTGCAACAAATAAAGTATCTTTGCTTCTAAAGTATTTGGATATCTTATTTGTGATGGAATTTAACTTGAAGGCCAAAAAAGACAAATCATGTTTTTGAGAAAGAACGATCAACTTGAGTGGGCGGGCCTTCTATTTTGGATTTATACACCTAACAATTAACTATCATAATTCCAGTGATCGAGTTGCAGTTGGGCGTGCACTTGACCTTCCAGTGTACTTTGGTGATGCCGGTAGTCGAGAGGTAACACTACTAGTCTACTATCAGGACCTGATTATGTTCTACTGTAATTTAGGCAAATTAGAAAAACTACCCTATTGTGTTTGATTACAAGTACCCCCTTGGCGGACTGTGAATACCCCCCAGGCTTGTAATTTTCTTTTGAGTATCCCCCTCAAATGCACTATGTAAAATAGAAGCAAGTGTCATGGGAGGTATTCGTATTGTACAAACTCTGTTGGGTTGTTTAAAATAGGTCAAACCTCAAGGCTATTTGTTGAAGTTTTTCCTAGATTTTAAAGTTCATCCGTACTTAAAAGAACTGCTGATCAGGTCCTCCATAAAGTTGGTGCTGAAAGAGCCTGTGCAGCAGCAATAACTTTGGATAGTCCTGGAGCTAATTACAGAACTGTTTGGGCATTGAGCAAGTATTTTCCCAACGTTAAAACTTTCGTCCGTGCTCATGATGTGGATCATGGCCTCAATTTAGAAAAAGCTGGTGCAACAGCGGTATTTTCCATCACTTATTTTCCCACCTGTCTTATCAGTTCATGGCAAAACTGGTCAATGCTTTGGAGATATTTATATGGATCATTGTTCTTATAGTAACTTAGCCAAATTAAATTAAAATTGTGACAGGTTGTCCCTGAAACGTTGGAGCCTAGTCTGCAATTAGCAGCTGCTGTCCTTGCACAAGTAAGTAACGTTTAGACAGTATGCTCAACACATCATCTTGTGTCATGTGATGACAAACTTGTCTCCGCATTTGTTAGATCATTATTGATTATTTTAACATGGTGCTCTTGATAAGGTAGAATCTGTTAACTTTTAGTCTTGCCAAGGTAGATCAAATTAGAGTCGCTCGGTCTTCTAGGTAAAAGTATTTCGTCATAGCAACTAATAAAAATTGGTATCAATATCTAGATCGATTAGTTTGTACTACAAATTTGCTGAACATCAGAAAATATTGTCGTGTATCAGTAAATATTGAAAACTAAATATCGTCATTTGAGTTATAAATTTGACTTGGTTAAAAGTACAAAAAATAAACAACAAACAAGAATGATGATGATGATTTTATAGAAATATAATATATTCTTAACATTCAACACATGAGACTCTTGTTCAATCAGCTATCAAGTAACTTTGTGCTCTTATTGCGACGAGATAACGTTTATATAATTTACTCCATCCATCCCCTAAAAAGAGTCCTGTATCAAAACTATTTCTTGTCCCACAAACTTTGAAAAGTCAAAATTATCAAAAGAAATTACTTTGATGTCCTTATAAAATTCTATTAATAATTTGATGCCCTATTGATGGGTTTAATAAATTAATAAAGGGTAAAAATGACAATTACCCACTTATAAAGAAATGTACCTTGATTAAGTAGTCCAAAGATAAAAAGTTGTACATCCATCAAACATGCCTTTTCTATGGGAGGGATGGAGTATTAGAATTCTAATTTTTGTAATAACATTTCTATCATTTTTCTCATTTTTTTACCGATATTGACTCCAACTCGATGTGCCAACAATTCTTGTAAATTCAAGATATCCATACTGAGAATTCCAGTCTTGCTTTAGTTGCGTTGTACAGTTGGTTTAGCTATTTCTGATAACTTACGGAAAATGATACCATTTTCAGGCTAAATTGCCTATGTCAGAGATAGTTACTACAATCAACGAGTTCAGATCTCGCCACCTCTCTGAGCTTACGGAGGTATGTAAATTTTATGGATATGTGTAATGCCATTTGAATTCCTACTCTTAACCTTTTACATACATGGAGAAATCATACTCTTTCTAACGTGATCGGTCTGTCTCCGTGTGCAGCTCTGTGAAACCAGTGGAAGCTCTCTTGGTTATGGATTTTCTCGAGAGATTAGCAAGCCTAAATCTTCATCATCCGACTCTTCAGATGAGAACCAGTTCACTGAAGGAACGTTGGCAATATGACTGTTTAGGCGCATAGAAATAAAAAAATAAAAAAAAGGAAAGAAGGGTTATTTTTTACTTCTTTTCCTTGAAAAGGCTGTATAGCATTTTTACCCCATTGATACAAAATGTACAGGAGTATCAGCTGCATGAGACCGAAACGACTCAGGGAAGTATGATGGAAGTGTCTTCCCTTTTGTTTCATAAAATTTTGGTGGTAGAAACCTTTTCACATCTAATGAGGACTTTGCTTTAAGACGCTAGGTAATTTATTCAGCAGATGTTTTCTTTTGTTGCTCTTTTGTAATTTTGCAATGTATACTGCGAAAGATGCCGGACTTAGCTGTTTTTTAGTGTGGAACTTGAATTTGAGGGAGAACTGCATTTTCCTCATGGGTGTGCATTACCACTTCAAATCATGTGTCCCAACTAGTGTCTCAACCCTGTCTGAGACCTACTAGTACGTCGTTTTGAGATACCAATCTGCTTCTATGTTTTAAAGATTTTACAAAAGGCGTAGTGTTAAATGTGGAATATGGTTGAGATATATAGTTGGGACAAATGATTTGAGGCGGTGCATTGACTTTAGACCGAGTCTCCCAACTACGGCCTGACCCTGTCGCACAACTAATGCTACATTGTTTTGAGACCAATCTGATTCTAAGTACTAAAACCTTGATCAAAATGACAGTGTTAAGTGTGGAAGATGGTTAGGACAACATAGTTGGGGCTGGAGCCTGGAGATTCGAAGTAGTGCATTTGCAAGATTTATCTACAAAATTGAAAAGTTAGATAAACTAAGGATCGGTGGCTCTAATAAGTCAAGATGTACAATGTAAGGAATAACTTACAATGATTTGCTCATTTGCACCACTGGGATTAAGTTGTTCAAGACTTTGAATACATCCGGTGTACTTCTTACAATGCCTATGTATGAGTTGCCAGCAGGTTTGCAATGATCTCTGGTTACGTTCTTGCATGTTGGAGCTTGCCATCTGAGAGTTGTACTGCTGTGCAATACGTGTCCAAAGATCATCCATGGATTGGTTGATACCAACTATCGGATCTTGCGAAACATCAAGATAAACATTAACAAGGATTCGATCTTCAGGGGTAGTGTAATTTTTAGTGCGTGATGAAGGAGCCATTACAGAGAAGAATGAAAAAGTGGTATTTGATGTAGATGGATGTGTGTGTATTAATTTTCAGTTATGTCCTACATTTATAGAAAATGGAAATGTTCAAATAGGTTTGTTAAGAATTGCGTGGCTGTGGTTGAATTCTCAACTTTATTTCAATTTCAGATTTTAGATAAGCTTTTTACGGTTCAGATGTAAAGATGTAAAAATCCAAGGGTTGTGGTTGGAAATACAATGTGTGTGCTTGTTTAAAATTAAAATCAACGGTGTGTATTTCAAGTACACGGATTGTGCTTGTTTAATATTAAAATCAACGATGTGTATTGAAAGCACACAGAAGCTTGGACTGCATGCATTGGAAATGGAAAAGTTGTCCAACGGGATGGGCTGGGCGATATGCCGGTCGAAGTGGGTCCCCAACAATTATTCTTGAAGTTGTAGCTGATTATGATATGTGGATATGACATGCTTATTTCGGGATGCCAGGAACCAACAATGATATTAATGTGTTGGAGATGTCTCATCTTTTCTCTGACCTTGCACAAGGTATTGCTCCTCCGGCTCGGTTTGTCATCCAGGGAAAAGAGTTCAACATGGGGTATTATTTAGCTGACGATATATATCCAAATGGGCAACACTTGTGCAAAGTATCCGTTGACCAACTGGGGCAAAAAAAAGATATTTTGCTAGCAGGCAAGAAGCATGCAGAAAAGACGTGGAGCGTGCATTTGGGGTCCTTCAAAGTCGATTTGCAATTGTGGCAAACCCAGCCCCTTTTTTGAGCAAAAATGATTTGAAATATATTATGACTGCATGTATAATAATGCATAATATGATAATTGAGGATGAACGGGATATTAATGTTCCAATTTGTGAGCTCGGGCAAGTGCCAACTCCAGATGTCGAATTTGCTGAAAATGAACATACTCGTTGTTGAAGTTAAGCTGAAGATTAAGAGGGACGCTTAACATAATGCATATTTTTCAGTTTCTTTAACATTAGTATAGTTATAGTCAAGATATGCATGCCTGCATGCATTCTGCTTTTGTGCTTGGCCATTTATGGCAACTCTTAATGTTCTTTGTTTTATCTGTAGTTGGACTAGGGCAACATTAGGTTATCTTAATATTAGATATAAATAGTGAGATTGAAGAAGCTGGAATTATGATGCTGCGCAGCTGCAAGCAAAACTATCCTTCTCTTTTGTAATGAAAAAGGATTTTATCAATGAATGCAACTTTTCTGCATTGATTATGTGTATTTATTGTTGATTTTCTTCATGGTATCAGAGCGTATGGTTGAGATATGACCTCTGGGACGAATCCTTGGAGACAAATTCCAGAAGACTGGCCTCGCTTGGAATCCAGATCTGGAGCTCAAGCACTCATGGCGAATGAAAATGCATCAACCTTAAGCTTATCCGAACACGATCCTTTGAGCCTTCACGGCTCGGATCACCCAGGTATGAGTCTGGTGTCCACTAAACTCAATGGAAGCAATTATCTACCATGGAGCAGGTCTGTGCAAATAGCACTGCTTGCTAAAAATAAGATTGGTTTTATAAATGGAGCCGTAGAAGTTCCAACTGAGGTTAAGCTTAAAGAGCAATGGGAGAGGGTGGATGGAATGGTAAGGGCCTGGTTGATTAACTCATTAGCTAAAGAGATATCTGAGACATTCTTGTATGCAAAGACAGCCAAAAGTTTATGGGAAACTGTTGCCAACCGCTTTGGTGATAGTAATGGTCCCCAGCTTTTCCAACTTCAAAAACAGATTTGTAACCTCTCTCAAGGGAATCAATCTTTAGCTGTCTACTACAACAACTTACACAAACTTTGGAATGAATTGAGTTTACTTAAGCCCATACCAATCTGCAGTTGTGAAGCTTCTAAGCAGTGGGAGGAATTTGATATGTCTGGGAAGTTGATTCAGTTTCTCATGGGATTAAATGAATCATATGACCCGATTAGAAGTCAAATACTGATGATGGATCCGCTGCCAAATGTTGACAAAGCCTACTCCATGATTCTTAGAATTGAAAAACAAAGGAATGTGAACATTGGAAGTCTTGAAATTCATGACAGCACGGCTATGAGTGTGAGATCAAATTCTGGTAGAGCTTTCTCAGGAAGGGGATATTCTCAACATTCAAACTCACGAGGTGGAAACTCCTCAGGAAGAGGGAGAGGAATTACAAGATTATCTAAAGAAGAAAAGGCCAAGCTGTTGTGTGAACACTGTGGCATCCATGGGCATGTAATCAGTGATTGCTTCAAGTTGAAAGGGTATCCAGATTGGTATTATGTTCCCAAAGACCAAAGGAATTATGCCAATGCTGCTGATATAAGTTCTGAGATTGAAACTAATAATGAGGGTAACTCCAACTCTAACAACAGCACATCAGATATCTCAATGCTTGTTCAGAAAGAGGTGGCAAGAATCCCAGCTGCACAGAATAATTCCAGAACTAGTACTGATGCTGTCAAAGGAAAATCAACAGACATGTCATTCCTTGGGAGTTCTCATTTTGCTTTCACACTTATTGAAGGAATAGATGATGGAGCCTGGATCATTGACACTGGTGCCAGCAGACACATGTGCAATGATCCAACATTGATGACTAACTTGATCCCTATTCATCAAACAACTTTGATCACACTGCCAGATGGTGGAGAGAAGGAAGTCACTCATCTTGGAGATGTCATCCTGTCAGATAAATTAACACTGAGAGATGTGTTCTTAGTGCCCAGCTTTACATGCAACTTACTGTCCATATCACAACTGACCCTTAACAGTGGAGCACAAGCTGTTTTTTTTTTTTTTTTTATCAAGATTCATGTGTGATCAAGAATGCTGAAAATGGAGATATTCTTTTGACAGGGCAACTAACAGGGAAGTTGTACATTGCTCAGCCAGTTTTCTCTAATGAGGCAATGGCAGCATATACATTAAGTGCCTCACATTATAAGAAGATTTTCAAAACATGGCACAGGAGACTTGGCCATGCCTCACCTACCTCAATGCATCATTTATATTTTCTGGAGCTGTTACATGTGGACATCTGGGGTCCTTACTCCCAACCAAGTATCACAGAAACATCATACTTCCTCACCATAGTTGATGACTTCAGCAGGATGACATGGGTTAACTTGATGGCCACAAAGAAGCAAGCCCTACCATCCCTCAAGCAATTCATCCTCATGATCTCAAAACAATTGGATTTATCAGTGAAAATGATCAGAACTGACAATGGAGCAGAGTTCCTAAGTAGAGACTGTCAAGACTTCTTATCAGAGCAGGGCATCATACATCAAAGGACCTGTGTACACACTCCACAACAGAATGGGGTGGTGGAAAGGAAACACAGGCATTTGCTAGAAGTGGCCAGAGCACTAATGAAGGAGTCATCTGTACCACATTTTCTGTGGCCTTACTCAATCTTGACAGCAGCTCATATCATTAACAGGCTACCTACCAGAGTATTGAGTTAGGGAGTTCCTTATGAAGTCATGTTTAAAACAGTTGCATCTTATGCCAACATGAAACCATTTGGGTGTCTGAGATATGCCACAGACACTGAACCACATAAAACAAAGTTTGAGAAGAGAGGAAAGAAGTGTTTTCATTAGCTATGTACCACACCAAAAGGGGTACAGGATGTATGATATCTCTAATCACAGGGTCATCACATCTAGAGATGTCATCTTCTTGGAAAACACTTACCCTTTCGCCAGTCCAGAAAATCAAAATCCTTCTAATGAGCCCACTATACCATTCCCTTTTTTCAGTGAAGAAGAACCAAAACCTTCATCTAGTCACTGCCCTGTGACTGAAACATCCAATCAAAATCCATCACACACCCCAGAAACAGAGACAAGCTCACCAGAGGACACACATGCTGATTGATAACACGTTACTTATGCATGTATTTAGGTCGATTTAGGATCATATTTTATAGCATATACGTGTATATTTGACCGGCACTTATTGATATTTATAATATTTGGGTCATTTGACGTGTTTCAACTTGTTTTAAAGTTAATTAGGTATTTTTATTCCATTTGGATGAAGTTCGAAGGAGAAACAAGTCAAAAAGAGTGAAAATCGGCCCAAAAGAGTGAAAACCGGACCAAAAGAGTGAAAACCGTCCAAGAACCGGTCCAAACCGGTCCGAACCGGTCCAGGAGCAAAACGGGGCAAGAACCGACACGGCCGCGTCAGACTTGTAACACGGCCGTGTCAAAAGTGGTGTACAATGTTCAAAACAGCTCTGGAACAGAACACGGCCGCGTCACAATTGCAACACGGCCGTGTCAAATTGTTGCTGGAAAAGGAAGAATTGCAAAGCAACACGGCCGTGTCACTTAAGCAACACGGCCGTGTCAAAAAGGCTGCCGATAAGGGAAATTCTATTTGATAGGGGATTTGATTTCCTAATAGGATTTTTAGCCTATCTTCCCCAAGATTCGTTCCCAACTCTATAAAAAGTACCCCAAGCTCTAGGAAAAAGGGAAGCAATCACGGAAGAACATCAATTACATCATTCCACCTAGAAGAGATCTTGGAAGACAAAGAAGACGAAGATCATCGAGACGGATTCATCCGGGTTTAATTATTCTTTTCTAGTTTAATTCTTTACAATGTTTTTATTAGAATTTTGTATTGGATTATTACTAGGCATGAGTAGCTAAGCTATTCGTGTCCTAGGGTTAGAAAGTAGGAATTTTTATAACAATGGTTTGATTATGATTTAATCTATTTATTCCTTTCTTTATGTGTTTATCTCTATGTTTGTGCTTAAACTGAATTTAGCTTGATCACCTAGATTTAGTAATTTAGTTTAGCAATTCCGCTTCGAGAGGAGGGAATTGTTATCAGACTTAGAACATAGAGCGCAGTTGTCTATGACTGTGTAGGCCGTGGCTTAGGATCGTTTGGGAGTTATTAGGTTTAATTGACTCGAGAGGGTAATTAGCTTAATTAATCAACGGTTTAATCGCTTCGAGAGAAGGATTAGATTATTGTCGTGCCGCCTAATAAACATTAGAATTGGTAAATTTATAGGTTAATCATATTCAACATTGAATTAATATCCTGAAATCGAAGCCCTAGGATACCCTTTCGCATTGATTGTTAGTTCTCTTTGTTTGCCAGTTATTAGTTAAATTCCTTAATTCTTGTTAAAATCAACCTTTGCAACTTAGTATCTAGTTAGGACATTCCTAGATTATTAAGGTATCAAACTACCTAAAACTATTCCTTGTGGGATTGACCTTGACAATAGTACTACACCTACATCCGTACAGTTGCGGAACACTAGGTTAGAAACCGACGTGTCAAGTTTTTGGCGCCATTGCCGGGGAATAGGATTTAGCGCTTAGTTTTTATCTTGAAAAATAGGAGGAAACTAGACTAGATTTTATTTTTTTAGTAATTTTAATTTTAATTTTCGTTTTTATTTTTTGGGTAATTTTAGTGTTACGCGGTAGTTCTTGTTTTTGGTGTTTTTAGGCTTCGTATGCACACCAGATCAAAAGGGAAAGAAACTCTTCTCCCTTTCGATCCAGAAATTGAAGCGACAACTCGTAGACACCGAACTAGAAGAAACTTCGCATTTGTGATGGAGAACCCACCACAGCATCCGAATCAGGATGACGCACTTAACAGAGTACTGACAGCTCTGGCACGGTTGGATGATCGAGTCACGAATATACAGTAGCAGCTACCTCCACAAGGGCCACAGCTACAACAGCAGTACGACCCAATTTAGATAGACCCAGCTGCAGGCGATGAAGATGACACTCCCATTAGCGACTGCTTGAAGCCCAGTCCAAACCAGCAGGCAGGAGGAGTGCAACCTCCACCACTTAATGCCAACAATTTTGAGCTGAAGCCTGCACTAATCAACATAGTGCAGCAAAACCAGTATGGGGGAAGTGCTTTGGAGGATCCGAATGCGCATCTGATCAAGTTTCGCAGACTGGCCGACACAATCAAGATCAATCATGTGCCGCACAAGCAAGTCAAGATGAGATTGTTCCCTTTCTCACTGAAGGACAGAGCACTACAGTGGTTCAATTCACTAGAAGATATCAGAGATTGGGAAGACTTGAGTACTTCTTTTCTGTTGAAGTACTTTCCACCAAGCAAGATGCTCGACCTGCAGAACCAGATCAACCAGTTCAAGCAATTGGACCAAGAGCCATTCGGAGAGGCTTGGGAGCGATTCCGGGATCTTATCCGGAGTTGCCCTCAACATGGGTTTACCAAGAAGCAGCAAGTGTGCAAGTTCTACAATGGTCTACTTGCTCCGACTAGAAACCAAGTGGATGCAGCTGCGTGTGGAAGTTTGATGGAGAAGTCAGTAAGGATGGCATTCTCAATCCTGGACGCGATGGCCAGAACAAGCTACCAATGGACGAATGAGAGAAACATGCCAAAGAGGATAGCCAGTTTCCAAAAAGTCGAGCCCGTCAATAATGAGCCAATTGAAAAGCTCACAGCACAAGTAATAGCATTGACGAGCCAGGTGAATTTGCTAACTAATCTGACGTTAGCACAACAGCCAGGGGGTCCGGAAGAAGTTGAAGAAGTAAAATTTGTGAATCAACGAAACTTCAACAATTTCCAGAACAATCAGCCTCGGTACAATCAGTACCCTCAGACTCAAAACCATCAGAACTTTTCATATGGGAACGCGCAAAATACACTTAATCCGCCACCCGGATTTGCTGTTACAAATGGCATGATCCATGATGGTAAGAAGCCATCACAAGAAGAGATTGCGCAGTCACAATTTGAAAAGTATGATGAGAAGTTAGCTCAGTTGGAGAAGAGAGTAGATGGGAAATTTATGGAGCTAAACAAGCATATCACTGGGCAAGGGGCAGACATCAAGAGGCTCGAGAACACACTGGTGCAGACTCAAGCTAGCATTGGAGAATTGTCATCAAACATGAGCCAACTGATAAAGATAGTAGGAGCTCAACACAAGCAAGGCCAATATCCGAGTGATACAGTGGTTAACCCAAAGGAGCACTGCAATGTTGTGGAGCTAAAGGAGCATGAAGAGAGCATGAAGGACCAAGAAGCGAAGGAATCAAGCGAGGAAGTCAAAAACATGGAGAAGGAGGAGGTCAAACCAATCATAGATAAGAAAATTCCAAATCCTATTCTTGATGAGTCTTTTGATTTTTGTTTTAAAAATTCATTCTTCGCTAACCTTGATCCTTTAGAGCAATCTAGAGCTATTGTTGTGAAACAGGAACCACTAAAGGAGAGAATCCAAGTTAAAGAGGAAACAAAGGAGTGGAAGGATGGAAAAGAGACGACGAAGAAGAAATCGAGCAGGCCCAAAAAGAACGCAACCACAAGCATGAAACCGAGAAGAGCAACAAAAGTAAAAGATCCAGGGAGTTTTACTATTTCTTGCTCAATTGGTAGCCATGAGTTTCAAAATGTCATGTGTGATTTAGGGTCTAGCATAAATTTGATGTCTCTTAAGCAGTATAGACAATTAGGATTAAGGGAAATTAAAAAGTCCTTTATTACTATCAAATTGGCGGATGGATCTTCATTAACGCCGTTGGGAGTAGCAGAGGATGTAGTGGTGAGAGTGCTATGTTTTGAATTCCCCAGTGATTTTTTAGTTGTCGACATGAAAGGGAATGATGAATTTCCTTTTATCTTAGGAAGACCCTTCTTGGCGACTAGCCAAGCACTAATAGATGTACCTAAAGGGGAGTTGATTTTTCGGGTTCAAAACGAAATAATCACACTAAAAATACATAAGTTGGGTCTAAGGGGTAGACACAATTGTAGCATTGTTTACACTACCCAAGCTGCTGTAGAAAATCCTCACGTCCCAAATAGCTCTTTAATTGTTCAGAAAACATCCAACTCGGGGTGGCTAGAAAGAGGTTGATAGGAAAAGGACGTCCGGCTGAAGACGTAAAACAAAGCGCTTGTCGGGAGGCAACCCGATGTTTATCGTTTTATGTTTATTTTTATTGCGTTAATTTTATGTTTTACGTGCGTTTTAGTGTTTTATGTTTTTAGGAATCAACATGGACAAGTGTGCAAGAAACGGGGGTCGAAAAGACGAAAAATCGCATGCGGATGGAAATCAGAGTAACACGGCCGTGTCAATTTTCAACACGGCCGTGTCAAAACTGGCGTCAAACGTGTGGAACTGTCTGGAAAGCAACACGGCCGTGTCACCAATTCAACACGGCCGCGTCCGATTCAGCTCAAATGCAACACGGCCGTGTCACAAAAACGACACGGCCGCGTCAAAATCATGCCTAGAAACCAATTTTTTTGGTTCAACAGCAACACGACCGCGTCATCCTAGTAACACGGCCGCTTCGAAATCAAGCTCCAAACACGAATCCACACTGTAATGCAACACGGCCGCGTCAAAAGTACCCCAGAAAATCAACTTTGGCTCAAATGTGACACGGCCGCGTCAAACCGTCAACACGGCCGCGTCATTACCTCAGCAGAAAAATATGCGAAAAATTCAGAGCGTGATGCGGCGACGGTCGAACCAAGATTCAGTAGGACCTCAACGTGCATGATTTCGGAGCTAGGAGGGATTTCAAAACGCCGCCGTCGTCGAAATGATTTGTAAGTTAGCACCAAGGCGTACCACGTTTTTTTCCTCCAAACATTGGCTTTCAGCCAAGTTTGGGGGAGGGGGTAGGCCGTGCGACGTCTTGGCAGCTATATTTCTAGTTTTGTTTTATTTTTTTTAGTTGATCGGTCGAGTCTTTTGCTGGTAATTGTGGGTCCGTGTGCTTATTGTGCTGAGTTTTATTGTTTCTATTGGTGTTATCGGGTCTGTGAGCCCAAGTTTGACTGCATATCTTTTCCATGTTGAGTCTTAGGAGTTTAGAGTCTTAGGAGTTTAGAGTCTTATTAGTGTTTCAGTTTTTAGAGTCATAAGAATAATAAAACCCGAAAATAGGTAACAAGTGAAAAGAAAATAAAAAGAGAATAATAGGGAAAGATGGATGATGAATAGTTAATGATGAGATGATTTTGAGAAGTAGATGAAAAAATGGCACATAATAGAGCATGAGAGGTGTTTTGAGACGAAATTGAGCTTGAACTTAGAATATTCAATCAAAATTAACCTTGTGAGAATTTGAGCCTGATTATACTCCAATTTTCGGAGTAATATACTTTCTTTCGGTGTGAATTTGATTGAATATGTGTACTAGTCTCTAGAACTTGCCTTGAGTCTTTACTAAGAATGTGTCAAGTATATGTTGTGATTTAGGAAATGATCTTAGGCAACTTTTTGTTTAAGCCTATTTGTTCGAACTATGAAATTTGCCTTTGAACCATAATGGAAAAAAATTGTCCCTAGTTAGCCCACTTGAGCCTTATAGCTTTATTTATTCATAACCTAAACAATGTCAGCCGAAACCCTTTTGATTTAACTCTTTTGGCCCTAATTGGATTAATCAAGTTAGAGGGAGGAGAATTGGAGGAATTTTGGGTGAACAATTTGTGGGAAGGAATGTGAAATAGGGATATTTTCAAAAGATGAAGGAAATAAGAGAAAAGTGATAGGTGAAAAACGAAGAATGGCCTCTCCTAGGAAAAAAAAAAAAAAAAAAGGAAAAGTTTGTTGTTGTTAGTATTTTAAGAGGAGAGGCTAGGAAATAAAGTGCTTAAATTGTGAATTTGATTAGAACCGTCGGGTAGTCCCAAAGATGTGGTACCCGCAGAAATGAAAAGCACTTAAGTTGTACGGACTTTTGAAGGTGAAGAAGTCACTTTGCGGGGTGATTTGCTGAAATTTGAAGAGTGAGGCTGAGTGATTGTATTGAGGGGTAGTCGGGTTAGACGTAACTTGATTAGTCCAATGAATAGTCACTTATATCCAAATGTATCCCACCTTACCTTAAGCCCACATTACAACCAAAATAAAGACCTTTTTTATCCTTTGTCACACATATCAAGTACGAGGTCTAGTTTAGACAATTGGCAAGCATATGGTAGACTTTGCATATAATTCAATATGAGTGAAAATTATTTTAGCCTAAACACTTGAGAGATGAGTGAAACACTTACCCGGTGAGGGTTGAATAATTCGAAAGTTCAAAGTCTCAAGACTAGTTGATTTTCGCGTTATCGCATATGCTCAAGTGAATTGTGTTGCCTAGTTGTTTTAAGAAAAATCAAATTGAAACTGAATTCATCGTCTAATCGCCCTAAACAAATGCATAATCACTTGTCTTCTTTGTGTCTTTTGTTATGCTGTTCGGGACGAACAACAGTTTAAGTTTGGGGGAGTTTGATAACACGTTACTTATGCATGTATTTAGGTCGATTTAGGATCATATTTTATAGCATATACGTGTATATTTGACCAGCACTTATTGATATTTATAATATTTGGGTCATTTGACGTGTTTTGACTTGTTTTAAAGTTAATTAGGTATTTTTATTCCATTTGGATGAAGTTCGAAGGAGAAACAAGTCAAAAAGAGTGAAAATCGGCCCAAAAGAGTGAAAACCGGCCCAAAAGAGTGAAAACCGTCCAAGAACCGGTCCAAACCGGTCCGAACCGGCCTGAACCGGTCCAGGAGCAAAACGGGGCGAGAACCGACACGGCCGCGTCAGACTTGTAACACGGCCGTGTCAAAAGTGGTGTACAATGTTCAAAACGGCTCTGGAACAGAACACGGCCGCGTCACAATTGCAACACGGCCGTGTCAAATTGTTGCTGGAAAAGGAAGAATTGCAAAGCAACACGGCCGTGTCACTTAAGCAACACGGCCGTGTCAAAAAGGCTGCCGATAAGGGAAATTCTATTTGATAGGGGATTTGATTTCCTAATAGGATTTTTAGCCTATCTTCCCCAAGATTCGTTCCCAACTCTATAAAAAGTACCCCAAGCTCTAGGAAAAAGGGAAGCAATCACGGAAGAACATCAATTACATCATTCCACCTAGAAGAGATCTTGGAAGACAAAGAAGACGAAGATCATCGAGACGGATTCATCCGGGTTTAATTATTCTTTTCTAGTTTAATTCTTTACAATGTTTTTATTAGAATTTTGTATTGGATTATTACTAGGCATGAGTAGCTAAGCTATTCGTGTCCTAGGGTTAGAAAGTAGGGATTTTTATAACAATGGTTTGATTATGATTTAATCTATTTATTTCTTTCTTTATGTGTTTATCTCTATGTTTGTGCTTAAACTGAATTTAGCTTGATCACCTAGATTTAGTAATTTAGTTTAGCAATTCTGCTTCGAGAGGAGGGAATTGTTATTAGACTTAGAACATAGAGCTCAGTTGTCTATGACTGTGTAGGCCGTGGCTTAGGATCGTTTGGGAGTTATTAGGTTTAATTGACTCGAGAGGGTAATTAGCTTAATTAATCAACGGTTTAATCGCTTCGAGAGAAGGATTAGATTATTGTCGTGCCGCCTAATAAACATTAGAATTGGTAAATTTATAGGTTAATCATATTCAACATTGAATTAATATCGTGAAATCGAAGGCCTAGGATACCCTTTCGCATTGATTGTTAGTTCTCTTTGTTTGCCAGTTATTAGTTAAATTCCTTAATTCTTGTTAAAATCAACCTTTGCAACTTAGTATCTAGTTAGGACATTCCTAGATTATTAAGGGGGAAAATTGGTATAAATGCCCGGTATGTTTTCACTATTTAGAAACTAGGACACTAAGTATACCACTTTTTAAAAATGCCTTCTAACTTACGAAAAATTGGTGAAAATGCCCTGTGACCGGCTATAGGCTGTTAACCAGCCGGTCACCTGTGAGTTGTCTTTTTACTTTCGGGAAAATTTGTATAAATGACCAGTATGTTTCCCTTATTTAAAAACTAGGACATTAAGTATACTACTTTTTAAAAATGTCTTCTAACTTACCAAAAAATGGTGAAAATGCCCAGTGATCGTTTATAGACTATGACACAATTGTTCATTAATGAGGTGAAACTCTTTTTCTGACGTGACATTAATTTTTCGTTATTTTATTTTATTTTTTATATTGACTCATTTGTTAGCTTGGAAAAAAATATGTCGTCGACTTTGGCGGTGGTGGATTCGACGGGGAGGAGGCGAATGGGCGAAGAATTGAGTGATTGGTCAGGTTCCGATCAGTTAATGAATGGGTGGGCTGGGCGAAGCATTGTTGGCGTCTTCTTCGTCTTCCATGTTGGTGTCTTTGTAAGATTGCATGACATACATATATATTAAGGTTTAGTATGTTGTAATTAGGGAAGAAAAATGGAACAATTTAGTTTTTAATTTTTTAAAATAATAATCTAAAATTTATTTATTAATATTTCATATAATTATCCTAATTCATAATTAAAAATAAAATAATAATAACATGAGAAAAGTAAAAAAGAAATTTAAAAATATTAATGAATTTTAGAAATTTAAAAAAAATCATAATTTTTTTTATTTTTCTGTTTTTTAAATAAATTTTAGAATTAAAAAAAAAAATATCAGAAATAATTTTTTTAATTTTTAATTTTAAATCAATTTTATAATATTTAAAATAAATTTTAGAAATAAATTTTTTATTTTTTAATTTAAATTGAATTTTATAATTTTTGGAATAAATTTTAAAATAATTTTCACAAATAACTTTTTTATTTTTCTAAAGTTTAAACAATTTTCTGGGGATTATAATTTTTTATAAATTCAAACTAATATTTTATTTTATTTTTCCACCCTAACAAATAAGTAAACAGAAAAAATAAAATAAAATAACGAAAAAATAATGTCACGTCAGAAAAAGAGTCTCACCTCATTAATGACCGGTTGTGTCATAGTCTATAGACATTCACGGGGCATTTCACCATTTTTTGGTAAGTTAGAAGGTATTTTTAAGAAGTGGTATACTTAATGTCCTAGTTTTTAAATAAGGAAAACATACTGGCCATTTATACAAATTTTCCCGAAAGTAAAAAGACAGCTCACAGGTGACCTGGTGGTTAACAGCCTATCGCCGGTCACAGGGCATTTTCATCAATTTTTCGTAAGTTAGAAGGCATTTTTAAAAAGTGGTATACTTAGTGTCCTAGTTTCTAAATAGTAAAAACATACTGGGCATTTATACCAATTTTCCCTTATTAAGGTATCAAACTACCTAAAACTATTCCTTGTGGGATCGACCTTGACAATAATACTACACCTACATCCGTACACTTGCGGAACACTAGGTTAGAAACCGACGTGTCACTGATCAAGACCCTCATATACCCTCAACAGAACACATACCACGTAGAAGAAGCTCCAGAGTAGTGCATAAACCATCCCACCTTCAGGATTATGTTCAAAATACTTCTGATTCAGCTGAATTGAGTCCACAAAACTTATTTTTCCACTCACCACCTTCACATGCAGCTTTTCATGCTCATCATATCATTGTGCCTGAACCAAAAAGCTTCAAAGAGGTAATCAGACATCCAGAATGGGTGGATGCCATACATCAAGAGCTGCAAGCTCTGGAAGAAAATGAAACTTGGGAAATTACTGATCTGCCAGCAGGGAAGAAGGCAATAGGTAGCAAATGGGTCTTCAAAGTAAAGCTTCATCCAGATGGTTCAGTTGAAAGGTACAAAGCCAGATTGGTTGCTAAGGGATACAACCAAGTATTTGGAGAGGACTATGAAGACAGCTTCTCTCCAGTGGTAAAACCAGTTACAGTGAGGTACTTGATAGCCTTAGCTACTAAAAGGGAATGGGCTCTGCATCACATTGACATCAACAATGCCTTTTTGCATGGAATTCTTGACAAAGAAGTCTATTTAATCCCAACAGATGGGTACAACAAGACATCACCTGGGCAGGTATGCAAACTTAAGAAAAGCCTATATGGATTAAAACAGGCCTCAAGGCAATGGAACACTGAACTTTGCACAAAACTTATTGAATTTGATTTTGAGCAATCTCCTCATGATCACTGCTTGTTCACATTGAGGAGAGGAAATGATTTCATGGCTGTCTTGGTCTATGTAGATGATGTAATCATAACAGGAAATAATGTTGCTCTTATTGCTGCTTTGAAACAGTTCTTACATGAAGCTTTTAGCATCAAAGATTTGGGTGAAGCAACCTATTTTCTTGGGATAGAACTAAGCAGAAACACCACAGGTACACTACTATGCCAAAGAAAGTATGCACTGGATATTGTTAGTGATGTTGGTCTAGATAATTGCGAGTCTGTTTCAACACCTCTGCCATATAATCAGAAACTGAACAACACTGATGGAACTCTTTTGACAGATCCTGAAATTTACAGAAGATTGATTGGAAAACTGCTCTATCTCAATCTGACTAGACCTGACTTAACCTATGCTACTCAGCAGTTGAGTCAGTTTATGAATTCCCCAAGGACATCACATTGGAAGGCAGCTGTTCATCTGGTAAAATACTTGAAAGGTACAGCTCAGCTTGTGATATTTTATTCATCATTGGCTGATTTCTCCATACATGGTTTCTGTGATTCTGATTGGGGGGCTTGTTAAGAGACCCGAAAGTCTATTACTGGATATTGTATCTTCTTGGGAGACTGTCTCATTTCCTGGAAATCAAAAAAGCAGTCAACTGTTTCCAGAAGCTCTGCAGAGGCAGAGTATAGAGCAATGGCTTCAACCACATGCGAACTTATTTGGGTCAATTATGTTTCTGCAGATTTGGGGCTCATTGTTCCAAAACCACTGTCCTTAGCATGTGACAATCAAGCTGCAGTTCACATTGCTGAAAATCCTGTCTTCCATGAAAGAACTAAACACATTGACATCGATTGTCATGTGGTGAGGAACAAATTCAAAGAAGGTTTCTTATCTTTCAAACAAGTGTCTTCAAAATCTCAATTGGCAGATGTTCTCACTAAACAATTGCCTCCCGGACCATTTCAACTCATTGCTGCCAAGCTTGGATTGCGTACAAATACCCATCCAGCTTGAGGAGGGGGTGTTGAAGTTAAGCTGAAGATTAAGAGGGATGCTTAACATAATGCATATTTTTCAGTTTCTTTAACATTAGTATAGTTATAGTCAAGATATGCATGCCTGCATGCATTCTGCTTTTGTGCTTGGCCATTTATGGCAACTCTTTATGTTCTTTGTTTTATCTGTAGTTGGACTAGGGCAACATTAGGTTATCTTAATATTAGATATAAATAGTGAGATTGAAGAAGCTGGAATTATGATGCTGCGCAGCTGCAAGCAAAACTATCCTTCTCTTTTGTAATGAAAAAGAATTTTATCAATGAATCCAACTTTTCTGCATTGATTATGTGTATTTATTGTTGATTTTCTTCATTCCAGAATTTTCTTGCTCGGCATATAGAAATTAGGGATACACAGACGCATTTTACCCTTCGAAATGCATTAATCGAGCATTTGTGGGCCGAATACAGTGCTTCCACATTGTAATTCAATTTGTTGTATGTCATATTGTTGTGAATTTCAATTTTAATTTCGCGTTAATCTTTTCTTGTTTACAAGTTTTATTTTAAATTTGATTTATATTAAAATATAAACTAAAATATTAATATGAAAATATTATATTCCATGTGATTTTATACGTATATTGTGATTTATATTATAAAAGAAATAAAAGTAAAAAAAAACAATTGAATTATTAGGAATATTCTTTTTTAGTGCAAAAAGTAGTGCACATAGTTGGAGACGAATCTGCACTAGTTTAGAATTATGCTTGGAGATGCCCTAACTATGTTTTCCAACATTTGCCTGTCACCTAACACTGTGTTGTTGAGACACCGATTTAATTCTATTTATAGGCTGTTAGCTACAGTAACAAAGTTCTTAATAATTCTAGAAGTAAAATCTAGATTAATGAGTCGCTCATGGTGCACTACTAACAATAGTGCAATAGCAGACCGTAAGTAACAAGCTAGATCAGTTTTGTCTAGAAGTAATTCCCAAAAAAAGAAGTTCCATCTCCTTTTCTGCTACATGGTTAAAGAGTTTCCAACTTTTCCCAAGATTGATCACAAGGTACATATTTAATGGTGTCTGTAGAGAATACTTGAACATGCACACATGTGAATGCATACATACAGAATTAAGCTGGAAGTTATTTGATTCCCTCCTGTACTGCATGCATTATAGAATAGAAAATAGTTAAAACTAGTGAGGTTAAATCTGGTAAAACACATCTTGTAATTTCAGCCTATATAAAGGCATGAGCTGTAAACACTCTAACTGATTTTGAATCCAAATACAGAGACCAGTTACAGAGCTGTAAGCTTGCTGCATTTCTCTCGTGCAGTTCTTCATGAACTGAATCCAATATTCTCAATTCTTCATGGTATCATACGCATACTCGATCCAAACCACAATTGCTTCCGTTTAAATCCGTCAGTTCCATCAGCTTTGCGTTCGATTCAGTTTTTCAAGCTCAACACTACGTCATTCCATGGCACCACCACGTCAACCGCCGATCAATCTCGGAAAGGAGACTTGGCCTGCCCTCAACACTATGGCGCAAAACGATCCTCAATCGTTACGATCTAATTCCAGTCCTGCAGAGTCTACTTCACATTCGTCTTTGGATCTTCGTGACACGGATCCTCTTAGCTTATCCGGATCGGATAATCTAAGGTATCAGCTTAGTTACATCTCCTCTAAATAGCTCAAATTTCTTGCCATGGAGTCAATCAATACAGCTTGCCTTGCTAGCGAAAAATAAGTTAAGATTCATTATTGGTGATGTCAAACCCCCCACTGATCCCACACTGCATGCTCAATGGATTTGAGTCGATGGAATGGTGCGTTCATGGTTAATCAATTCAATTTCTAAAGATATTTCTGAGTCCTTCTTGTATGCTAAAACTGCATGTGTCCTAGGGAGACAATAACCTGTCGATTTGGAGAATCAAATGGTCCGTATATATATCAGGTCCAACGTGATATTAGTACCATTGCACAAGGGAACCAACCTTTAGTCACATATTTCAACAAGCTAAACAAGCTATGGGAGGAATTTACACTTCTCAAACCGGTTCCCATGTGTAAATGTGGGGGTTGCACCTGCGGTGTATCAAAAGAATGGATGGAATTCGAAGCTAGTGGTAAACTGATACAATTTTTAATGGGCCTCAATGATTCATATGATGAAATTAGGAGCAATATCCTTATTATGGATCCCCTGCCTAAAGTAAACAAGGCATACTCACTAGTGCTAAGAGTAGAGAAGCAAAGACATTTGCAATTGTCATATCCTGATCCACAGGATCACTCTGCTCTCTTCACCAGATCTCAACAGCATAAATCAGTTACTCAGCCTACTCATAATCAGTTTGCTTAGTCCACTACTGGAAAATCTAATAACAATCAGTTCAGAGGGAGACAAAATCCGAGGAAAACCAAGGAGGAGAAGGCAAAATTAACTTGTACTCACTGTGGCATGCCCGGTCATGTCGTTACAGACTGCTTTCAAATCAATGGATACCTAGACTGGTATCACAAAACCAAGGAGCATAAAGCTGTGAATATGGTTGAGACTTCTTATGCCAATAATGCCACTTCTACATCCAATGTTGGCATTACAAACCCCACTACTACTGATATACAAAGTCTAATTCAGAAGGAAGTTGCCAAATTGCTAGGTACCAAGCCTGGACCGTCTCATACAGCTTAAGCCTCTGGTTCAAACACTTCTGAATTCAACTCATATTTTGCCTTCACTATACTTGATGACTTGGACCCAGGGGCTTGGATCATCGATACCGGGTGCAGCAAACATATTTGCACCATGGCTTCCCTTATGATTAACTTAGAACCCATTACTCATCCAGCTTTTATCACATTACCTGATGGCAGTCAACAGCAGGTCACTCATACTGGGCAAGTTATAGTCACAGACACTCTTATGCGACAGAGGTATTCTTGGTCCCTAATTTTCGGTTTAACTTGATGTCTATTTCCCAACTGGAAACATCATTACACACCACAACTACTTTCACACCAAAAGGCTGTACCATTTTGTATAACCAGACGGGCAAGACAATAGCCACTGGTTCCCTCCTTGGAAACCTATACATTCTTGATTTTTCACCTTCAATCCCTTCTGTAATTGGCTTTGGATTGACAGCTACTCATTACCAAAGTGTATTCAATGATTGGCATCGAAGACTGGGTCATGCTAGCCCATACACTCTTCAGCATCTAGATTTTCTGAAACATGTATGCACTCCTTCAGTATTTCAACAGCATAAACAATGTGATATATGCCATTATTCCAAACAAACCAGACTTACTTTTTCTCCCAGCAGTATTCAGACTTCTAGCGTTTTGGAACTATTACATGTGGATATCTGGGGACCCTATAATAAACCTAGCTTCACCAACACTCCCTATTTCTTAACAGTGGTTGATGACTTCAGTAGAACAGCCTGGATATGTCTCATCCAGACTAAGAACCAAGCTGTTACTGCTCTTACTACCTTCATCAAAATGATTACTACTCAACTCAACAGGTCTGTCAAAATAATCAGAAGCGATAATGGGGCAGAATTCTTAAACCGCGAATGTCAATCTATGTTTGCTCAACTAGGGATTTTACATCAAATATCAACTCCATATACTCCACAACATAATGGAGTGGTAGAGCGAAAACATCGGCATCTGCTGGAAGTGGCTAGAGCCATTATGACCGAATCTTGTGTTCCCAACTATCTCTGGCCCATATTCAATCCTCACTGCTGCTTTTCTGATAAACAGACTCCCATCAGCTACACTTGACTGGAAATCTCCCTTCGAGGTTATGTTTGGTTCACCACCTCCATATGACTTGCTGAAACCATTTGGTTGCCTCTGCTACGTCACAAACAATTCCCCTGACAAGCACAAGTTCTCACCTCGGGCATCCAAGTGCATATTCCTTGGGTATCCTCCTGGACAAAAGGCTTACAGAGTGTGCAATCCTGATACTCATAAGGTGTTCACCTCTAGAGATATTGTTTTCCTCGAGACCGTCTTTCCATATACCACGGTTAAAATCTCAGAAGATGTTCCCTTACCCATCCCAATCCCAGAAGATGAGCCTTCCAACCAGGACAGTACCACTCCCACTGAGCATAACTCTTCTGTTGATTCTGTTACTGCTGATGTTGCTTCTGGAGATTTCGTTCCTCAACCTGCTCCAAGGAGAACTACCCGTGTTCCTACTAAGCCAGCATACCTCAATGATTATGTCACTAACAACACAAATGTTACTACTGCTACATCAGATTCACAACCTCTCACTTTTAACCCATGCTCCCATCATGTTGCTTTCATGGCCAATAATAGTAGTGTTTCTGATCCTTTGACTTATAAGGAAGCTGTAAGATTCCCACACTGGATAGCTGCTATGGACAAAGAGATACAAGCTCTGGAATCCAATCACACTTGGGAACTCACAGACGTGCCCAAAGGAAAAAAGCTATTGGGTGTAAATAGGTTTTCAAGACAAAGCTTAACTCGGATGGTACTATTGACAGACATAAAGCAAGACTTGTCGCCAAGGGTTACAATCAAATTGAAGGTGAAGATTACCTAGATAGTTTCTCTCCTGTAGCCAAAACTGTTACAGTTAGACTACTTATTGTTGTTGCTGCATTGAAACATTGGCCCTTACATCAAATTGACATCAATAACGCATTTCTCCATGGATATATTGACAAGGAGGTTTATATGCGACCCCCTGAAGGCTACTCAAAGGCTCAAGTTGGACAGGTTTGTCGATTTACTAAAAGCTTGTACGGTTTAAAACAAGCATCACGGCAATGGAATAACGAATTCTGTTCAAAATTGGTTGCTTTTGGTTTTGTTCAGTCTGAAAATGACCATTGCCTGTTCACTTGGACGAGAGATGGACACTTTCTTGCTTTGGTTGTATATGTTGATGATGTACTTATCACCGGGACATCACTCACCCATATTTCTGCCTTGAAACAGTACCTTGATAAAGCCTTCACCATAAAGGATCTCGGTGATGCTCAGTATTTCTTGGGAGTAGAAATTGCTCGGAATTCCACTGGCATCCATCTGAGCCAACAGAAATATATCTTGGATATTATCCATGATACAGGTATACAGGACTGCAAACCAGTTTTAAAACCGTTAACCCAGGGCCTCAAACTCTCATCATCTGATGGCGTTCTCTTTTCTGATCCAGAACGATATAGACGGCTTATGGGCAGACTCCTATATCAGAACCTTACTCGTGCAGATCTTACTCATGCGATACAGCAACTAAGTCAGTTTGTTCAGAAACCCTCTCAGGATCACTGGAATCCGGCAGCACTTCATTTACTCAAGTATCTCAAACACACTTCCGGTTTTGGTTTATTCTACAATTCCAAAGGTGATTTTCATATCAATGCGTATTATGATTCTGACTGGGGTTCTTATCCTGACTCCAGGAAATCTCTTACAGGATACAGTATATTTCTTGGTGGTTGTCTTATTTCCTGGAAGACTAAAAAGCAAACCACAGTTTCTCGGAGCTCAGCTGAAGCTGAGTATCGCGCTCTAGCAACTACTACCTGTGAGCTCACTTACTTGGATTATATTGCCTCTGACTTGCGGCTCTTTCTTCCGAAACCAATTCCTCTATATTGTGACAACCAGACGACCCTACACATCGTCCAAAATCCAGTATTCCATGAGAGGACAAAGCATATAGACATAGATTGCCACACAGTCCGCAACCGCTTCAAAGATGGCTTCTAATTCCTCAATATGTTTCATCCAAGACTCAAATTGCAGATTTGTTCACTAAACAACTCGGGCCACAATAGTTCCAGCTTCTTCGATCCAAGCTGTCCATGCTCCAGCTTGAGGGGGGGATGTAGAGAATACTTGCACATGCACACATGTGAATGCATACATACAGAATTAAGCTGGAAGTTATTTGATTCCCTCCTGTACTGCATGCATTATAGAATAGAAAATAGTTAAAACCAGTGAGGTTAAATCTGGTAAAACACATCTTGTAATTTCAGCCTATATAAAGGCATGAGCTGTAAACACTCTAACTGATTTTGAATCCAAATACAGAGAGCAGTTACAGACCTGTAAGCTTGCTGCATTTCTCTCGTGCAGTTCTTCATGAACTTAATCCAATATTCTCAATTCTTCAGTGTCCATAGTAGCATAGAATTTCTTTCTTACAAATCACAGATTGAAAGCTAAGGCCCAATGATTAGCATTTTTATGTGGTATAGTGCAGCTATACCAATGCAGAAAGTGTAAAAATCTATTACGACCCTTTTATCTTTTAATTGTCAAAATACCCGTAATATCCTTGCTTTAGTAGGAAAGCAACTAAATTGAAATGGGCCGACTCACCGTAAAAGGTCTTTGGCAATTCTAAAAAAGGGGAAGATTTTGGCAATTCTAGAAAGGGGAAGATTTTATCTGGGCAGTGCGTCCGCTCACTTGATGCACGACATATAGATAAAAGGTGAAAAAGTTCATTTCAGCCCATGTGTCGTACATTCAGTGGTGTGGGGACAGTATCCTTACGGGTAGGTGAGAATTTTCAGTTAAAAAGTGTATCTAAAAAATTGTATACACGATGTGTACACGATATCGTGTAGACGACTTACACGATATCGTGTATCTAAAAAATGTGTACACGGTATTCTGTATCTAAAAGTTATGTACACGAATTGTGTAAGGGGACTTATACGATAACGTGTGTCTAAAAAAATATGTACATGATGTATACATGATATCATGTAGAAGACTTACATGATATCGTGTATTTAAAAAATTGTGTACACAATGTTAAAATGAATGGTAAAGTAAGTATCACAAGCCAACAATGAGTGTTTTTGACAATTAAAAAATCAAAGAGTCAGAATAGATTTTTACACTTTCTGAATAGATACACTGAATTTTTTTCCCATTTTTTTATTATTTTTGGGGTGTCAATTATCTCGAGATATCAAGTATGGGAAAAAATTCACTGTGCCTATTTAGATGAAATTGATAGAGGTAATGAAGGTCTCATGATTGTCACATGGCCCTTGCACGTCAATTAACAACAGTAGAATTGGTGGACTATGAAACTGATAGAGGGTAACAAAGGTCTCATCAGGATGTAACTAACGTCTAACGATTTTAGTGAGGATATACTCAGATGTAAATAAATATGATAAACATTATAAATAAATAAAAGGTCAAAATTGTAAATGAAAAAAATTCGTAGTTGGTGACAAATACCGATAAATTTTACAAAATCACGTTAAAATTGAAGATCGGATCGAATGCGGATGTTTTTGGTTACCAGCTCTAGTAAAAAAGGCTGCCAATTTTAGAAAATTATTACATAAATTAAATTCTATTGATTTTCAAATATCCAAATTAAATTCCGTTGATTTATTTTATGAATTTTACATTAACAGTCCCTCTCAAAATATTGTTGCAATTTACAGCATCGTATATAATTCACTCCCCTTGTAAAATCATTTCCATTTTCCATCTTGCCATAACAGAAAACAAAGAAATTCAACATGAAACGCGGCTTAGGAGTGACAATGGGGTGGATAGGGATGAGTTTTGGCATATCCGTCCCCTCCTCGTGAAAGATAGGGGTGGGGTCGGGTATCTCCATCGAGGCGGAGAATCACCCCTCCTCCCTGGTTCGGGAGTGGGGGAGGAGGGTTAGATAATCATTCGAGTTCGGGGCATTTTGCCATCCCTAACGTCTAGGGATGACAAAAACCCCGTGAGGATCCATCTCCATTGGCGCCCGAAAAGATTGGATCGGGGATTCCCCGAAAGAAATTGGGACGGGGATTCTCCGAAATTCTATGAGTGGGGATGGCATGGGGATGGGAATCGTACTCCCCGTCCTGTCCCCGGCCCCGAACCCGACTCCATATAGGCAAAGCGGGAATTTCTCATTCCCGTTATATATATATATATATATATATATATATATATATATATATAATATCCCTTAAATAGATTTAAATAATATTATATATAAGTATATGTACACTAAACAAACGCTCACAACTTACTGCACTACTTCATCTTTAGTTAAAAAATATTATACATATATAACTATATATATTACATATGTAATTTGTTATTTTAATATTTTTATTTTAGATTTATTGACTTTTAACATGTTTTGGGTTTGGTGGTTGTATGTTATAACTTTATTATTCTTTTTGTAAAAGATTTGGAGAGAAAAAAAACAAAAAATAGAATCCCCGTGGAGACATCTTCCTCGAATGGGGATTCCCCATCCCCGACCCGAAAATCTCCAAGCGGAGAATTTAGCGGGGATGGGAATCAGGTTGGGAGTTGGGGATGGGGAGTCCAATACCAACCCCGATCCCACCCATTGCCACTCCTACTAACGTAGCTGTGTGGCTTAAAAAATCTTCCACTGGCACATCTTTCGCTAGGAGATACAAACAGAGTGTGTTTGAGGTTGGGCATGTTAGAAGTATGCTAGCTAAGATAAACGGAAGTGGTGAAAAAGTGAGTTTGATTGGAGATAATTTTAAACAAACATAGTCTATATTTTTCTAAATACATACATCTTAAAAGTGTTCGATCACTTTGCCCGATTAAATATAAATACATGTACACTAACAACAATTATTTTGAGCCGTTCGCTATAATCATATTTTTAAAATATTCTATCAATTTCGACACATAAATGTTCGATCAATATTTTACATATAAAGTTATACATCGATAGGTGACAACACATATTTTGAGTTGTTCAGCTAATATGTGGAATATTTCTTTTCATATTTTGGAAATATTCGATCGATATCATGACAGTTTTTTATTTTTTCGTCGAAGCATTATTTAGAAGAATGGTGAGTGTTAAATTGTTAATAACCGCACAAAAAAGGAAAATAAATTACATATCTGAGAAATCAGGTGGGCGTAGAACCCTATTGCCAACCTTTTGTGCTTGATTCTAAAACCCTGATCAATATTTTATTCATTTATAAATATCAAAGCAAACGCAGAACAGCAAGCATAGGGCTGAGACTCCAGCTTCAAACCCTCGGTCACAAAATGGCCTCCGCCGCCGCAGCCACCTCTTCCGCCGCCGCAGTGTTCACCTCGGCCTCCGCTGATGGCTGCTCACGCAGAGTTTTGCTTGTTGCCACCGTCCAGGTTCGTCCCACACGGAGCTCTTCTGCCTTTGTGAGAACAAGTAGACCTATCAACACTCTTTTTTGTGTACCGGCGTCTCGGTGTTCTTCTGCCTCTGTTGTTAATGGTAAAGACACATTGCTTAATGTTTACGCATTAATTTATTCTAGAGTTGTTTTTGGTCTATTATAATTGAATTCCTCTGTTGGTAATGGTGAAGATACACTGCTTAATGTTTACGCATTAATTTATTTCTGGCAGAATTGTTTGTGGTCTGTTATAATCGAATGGGATTGTGGATATGGGTGAACTTTATGCATGTACTGAATTGAGATTGTTGTGAGGATCATGATGTGACTTCAACAATTTATGAATTTGGAACTATCCCGCCGATAAATCCATTTAGACTTGCTGAGGAAGAAAAGCTTCATTTGAACGTGAATGATGAATTTGATGGGATTTCAATAGTTTGAGGATATGATTTATGTTGTAACATATGGATTCTGACAAATGAATGCACTACCGTAACTTCGTTTTTTGCTTCATAGGAGTCACAATCCCACCTCTTAATGTGATAGTTGTATCAGCTTAATAGTCGGGGTTTAAGGTGAGGGGAGCCAGCCCACCAGTGAGACTCGATGCTTGATCCATATTTTGAGTGTTAGGAACCTCTGTAGTTGTGTAATGCTTTTTATTTTTATATAGTTATTAGTCAAAGTAGTAATATTAATTCTCTCATATAGGTAATTCCACTTTTGATTAGGCCCAACTGTAGTACAACTATAATGTTTCAGAGCTTAACTATTATAGTGGGGGTTTGGTGATGCGTTTGTCCCATGTATATTAACATAAACATGAACCTAGGCTTACATATATACTCTGAAACTTCAGTTGAATACATCCTTAATCCAATTGTGTACTTTGCAGCTACGATGGTCACAGAGGCTTCTGCAAAGGTTATTGATGGAAAATCAGTTGCAAAAGAAATCAGAGAGGAAATAGCTGTGGAAATATCACGTATGAAGGAGTCTATTGGAGTTGTTCCTGGGCTGGCTGTTATTCTTGTTGGAGACAGGAAAGATTCTGCAACTTATGTACGCAACAAGAAGAAAGCCTGTGATTCTGTAGGAATCAAATCATATGAAGTGCACTTGGCTGAGGACTCCTCAGAACAAGAAGTGCTTAAGCATATATCTAGCTTCAATGATGATCCGGCAGTCAATGGTATCCTTGTTCAGTTGCCTCTACCTTCTGTAAGCTTTCCAAATCTGAATATTGTTTTTCCTTGTGGATTTTTTGCACTCTCAAATGCATTTTATGAATTATACAATCTTAAGTTTGAGAATATATGTTTAAATATACCTAGGTAGTACGCAGAATAGCCAATCACTGCTTATAAATACTCTTTGGCTGTGACACTTGCTCTTAGGAACGTCTTGTACAGAATAAACATTATATTGTTATAGATATGTTATGGAAGTAGAATCTCACCAGCATTCCGTCAGATATCACTATTCTTGAAGAGCTTAGATTTTCTGCTTTTACCGTTTTCCATTTACGAGGCACAAAATATTCTGATGGTCTCTATGTGTTTTGACAGCATATGAATGAGCAGAATGTCTTGAATGCTGTTTGCATAGAGAAAGATGTTGATGGGTTCAACCCTCTGAATATTGGTCTCCTCGCCATGAGAGATAGAGAGCCACTATTTGTTCCATGCACGCCCAAAGGATGTATCGAGTTGTTGCACAGATATGGCATCCCTATCAAGGGAAAGAGGGCTGTTGTAATTGGTAGGAGCAATATCGTAGGAATGCCCGCTGCCCTTCTCTTACAAGTAAAATGCTAATTTTCATGTTGTAACTCTTAAAAAAATCATATAAAATTTCTTAATTCTAAAATTCCATATTTTGTTTGGGAAGAGGGAGGATGCTACTGTTAGTATTGTCCATTCAAGGACAAAAAATCCAGAGGAGATAACTAGAGAAGCAGATATCGTAATCTCTGCTGTGGGACAGCCAAACATGGTGAGAGGTAGCTGGATCAAACCTGGTGCTGTTGTCATCGATGTTGGAATCAATCCTGTTGAGGTGCGAATTCTTTGATATTTTTAACTTCTGTTGCTCTATTTTTGTGAATTACTGCTAAAAAAATTGTGCACTCGGATCGGACAGGATGCGAAAAGCCCTCGTGGTTACAGGCTAGTTGGAGATATTTGCTACGAGAAGGCTAGCAAGATTGCTTCAGCTATCACCCCTGTTCCTGGGGGAGTTGGCCCTATGACCATAGCAATGCTCCTCTCTAATACTCTAACTGCTGCAAAGCGAGCTTACGGTTTCAAATGACATCTTCCTAGGTAGCTTATAAATAGCTCAAAGTAATGTGATCAAGTTAATTCTGTTCTACAAGTTGATCTGATGGCATGACAGATGCTGGCGATCCGGGCGAAATGAAATGAAATGGTGATGTTTCTGAACAAGATGATGGTCTCTTAAAACTTATTAAAATAGACAATGCCCCTTTCAGAAGTAGAAGTCTCTACTTTGATGATTCTCCATCAAAGTTTGGACTCTGTTGGTATATTCAGACAAAGAAGGCAAACCGAATAGGATTGCTTCCGTGTTTGAATCCTCTCCCACAAGTTACCCCCTCGCTGTCGCTTCTGACCCAACCACAGTGGCCAGGTTCATTTGAGTTGTGCTGACCCTGTGCATAGGTAGGGTTTACCCTCCAAAATTAGACAGTAAATAGTATTTTTAGTCCATTATGTTTCATCACTTTTTTTCATTTTAAGAACATTGCCTTTTGTCATTTCGATTTTGATCCTGCCACCGTTTACGATAAGTAATGTCCAATTTGTTAAATTTATAAATTTCGAAAGTTAATTGACTAATTTGTCGAATTTTAAAAGCTAAAGGGCCAAAATTGAAATGACTAAAAATAATGTTATTAATAAAAAGTAGTGAAACTAAATGGATAAAAAAATATGCCTAAAATTTAATTGTATTCTTGTTTTCACATCCATTAGGTCTGGGTATGGCCATTATTTGCACTGAGAGCATTTAAAATTCTATGTAATATTCAACCAATCCCATAAAAGTAGACCATTATCAAATTGAGCATTTCATTTGCAGATAATATGTACTCTTAACTGATGAAGCTTGGTATTACTTTACATCATCTAAATAGGGGGACGAAAAGGGATATAGTGACACCGTTAAAATCTGTTGCAAAAACTAGCTAGTTGCTAGGTTTATTAACAACAAATATTTTCTTCCGAATTCTTTCCTATGTGCTTGACATAAGCTCCAACTAGGACTTGGACCATAATTTATGGGGAAAAGGCAACTGTACCCTAGCAGAAACTTTAAAAATGTTTCCTGTCACTTTGACTTTTAAATTGCAAAAATACTCATTTTTCTATTGTGATGTTCATTATACCCTTCATCTAATTTATTCTCACCCTCACCCTCACTCACTTCGTACATTTGGTCGTGTATCATGTCCACCACTTGACATGATATCATGTCCTGTGGTCGTGTATCATGTCGGACATGATACATGATCAAGTCGTGTATCATGTACTGTGGTCGTGTATCATGTCCCGTGATTTTGTATCATGTCGGACATGATACACGACCAGATCGTGTATCATGTACTGTGGTCGTGTATCATGTCCTGTGGTCGTGAATGTCTTGGTCGTGTATCATGTCTGACATGATACACGACATTCTTATGTCACAACCAACTGAGGTTAAAGTTTCCCAACAAAAAGAGGGGGCAATTTTGGTAATGTAGGTATTTTTACAACTTATAAGTTAAAGTGGTAGGAAACTAGGTTTGAAGTTTTTGATTAGGCCTGCGGCCCCATTTCCACATAATTTATCGTAGGAATAGCACCTAACAATTTTTATAACATTGGTTAAAATAGAATGTTGTAATAAAATGTACCAAGCAACCACTATTTCTCATAAACCACATGTATTAATAAAATATAATAAGTTAATATCAAATTTTATATGGGAAGAAATCTACTGATCTCGAATATATTATTAAGACACCTATAATACCTTTACTAAGTATTAAGTTTGAATGGTAGGTACATAATTTAGAATTATCTAGAATCTTCTTGTGACGTCTATAATACTCCTAGTAAATATTAAATTTGAAGGATAATTAAAAAATTTAGAATTATCTAGGATATTCTTCTTGTGACGCTTATAATACCTGTATTTAGCATTACATTTGAAAGGTGATAGGTATGACCCAGCAACTTCGGGTCGGATTGACACCTCGGACCAGATCAACTCGACCCGAGCAACTGAGCCCAGGAAGATAAGCCCAACAACCGGTCCAGAAGCGCGCATGAGCCTGGAGCAGCCCAATCGCGGTATATAGGGAAAGTAAGATCCCCACGATCTTCTCCCAACTTCCATGCAACAATAATAGGCGCGATTGTAGGGAGTTAGTTAGGGTTTGAGTTGAGTAGTATAAGTAGGAGAATTGTACTCAGATTTGGGGTTCGCATTTTGTATTCTGAAAACTGTTACGTGTAAACACAAAGGAAATTCGCTCCGGAGCGGAACGCAGCCATTCGAATTGAAGTACAACAGCTCCTAGATGTAGACATCTTGTTTGAAGTCCATTATCCCTCTTGGCTATCTAATCCGGTGATGGTAACAAAGTCCAGCGGGGCATGGCGAATGTGTGTCGATTTTTCCGATCTTAATAAACACTGTCCAAAGGATTGTTATCCTTTGCCCTCTATCGATCAAAAGGCCGAAGCCATTACTGGACACGCGGCACTTTGCTTCTTGGACTTATACAAGGGATACCATCAAATCCGCATGGACCGTCAGGATGCCCTCAAAACGGCATTTATCACTGACTTTGGATATTTTGCCTTCAAGAAAATGCCCTTCGGGCTCAAGAACGCGGGAGCCACATACCAGCGTCTTATGGACTGCGTTTTTCGAGGTCAAATTGGTCGTAATGTTGAGGTTTATGTTGATGATCTAGTCATAAAAAGTACCTCTCAATCTTCATGTGTGCAAGATATTGTTGAAACGTTGAGTACCTTGCGGCGTTATAATTTGCGTCTCAATCCAGCAAAATGCACCTTCTGCGTTGGCTCCGGAAAATTTCTCGGTTATATGGTTTCACAACGCGGCCTCCAGGCCAATCCGGCCAAGATTCCGGATGTATTAGACCTGCAACCACCGAGGACAGTAAAAGACGTTCAACGCCTCACTGGCGGTTTGGCGGCCTTAAACCGTTTTTTGTCCAAGGCCGTGGAGCGTCAACTCCCATTCTTCAAAATTCTGTGGCAGGCAAAGCTATTTGAGTGGACCCCGCAGTGCACCGAAGCTTTTGAGGCTCTAAAGCATCATATTAGAGCATCCCCAATGGTCTTCCTTCAAAAGCAGGAATATGTTCGCCACGTCAGCGCCACCTCAAAAGTTAAAATACCTATACCTCAAAACAAAACTCTTCCCCAACAATATACCCAAAAAGCAGGAATATGTGGGGGGCCCACTTTAATATCCTATTTATTTTATTTATTTATTAATCTATCAACTAAATTAATTATTTTATTTTTGGATAAATAATAAATGATTAATATTTCGACTATCGAAATTTTTTATATTTAATTATATTTCGAAAAAAAAAATTCAAAAAATTATTATTAATTTCTTTATTCATATAAAACATATACAAAATGAAGGCAAACACGGTACATTAAAAATTCCGAAGACAACAAAGTAAATTTTGTTATCAAATATGTTAATTAAATAAAAGAGAAACCAAAAGAAAAGAGAAAAGAAAAACGTAAAAAAAAAAAAAAAAAAAAAAGGGAAAGGTCTGCAGGCGGCGGGTCTCACACCGCGCGCAGCCCACGCGCGCGTGGGGGCCACGCGCCAAGCATGCGCTCACTTTTCCGCGCGTCCAGTGCCAGCTCCCATCCCCACGCCCCTTTGCCCTCTAACTTCCTGGGAAGCACTTTTGCTTCCTAGGAAGTATTCCTCTACCCCATTTTCTCTTCCCCATTGATAAAATACCTGATTTTGGGTATTTTTCATTTTCCATGTCATCAAATACATGATCAATGGGGATGCTCTTAAGCAACTGCCCACTCTGTCCGTTCCTCTCCCCGGAGAGCCGCTTTATATATACTTAGCCTCCGCCGAAGAAGCCATTAGCGCGGCTCTTGTACGCGAGGCCAATGGTGTGCAACATCCGGTGTATTTTGCGAGCCAAGCACTTCACGGGGCAGAAACTCGGTACTCCACGATGGAGAAGACAGTGCTCGCTCTCGTCATGGCGGCCCGGCGTTTGCGGCCTTATTTCCAAGGACGTGAAATCAGGGTTCTTACTAATCACCCAATTCGTCAAATTCTTGTCAAGCCCGAGGTGTCAGGGTGCCTCGCTAAGTGGGCTATCGAGTTAGGAGAGTATGATATTCAATTTCTCCCACGACGAGCTATCAAGGGTCAAGCACTAGCAGATTTTTTGACCGAGACACCAGTGGATAATCATGAATCTTCCGCAGATAACGCTAGTCCTCACCCTGCTGCCCTTGAAGCTCCACCCCACAAGTGGCAACTATATGTGGATGGCGCTTCCACGGCTCGAGGGAGTGGAGCTGGGGTGCTTCTCATTGGCCCTGAGGGCGTTGAAGTTAAATACGTCATTCGGTTTAAATTTAAGGTAACTAATAATGAAGCGGAGTACGAGGCAGTCCTCGCCGAGCTCCGGCTCGCTCAATCCTTAGCAATCCCCCATCTTGAGCTCTTCACGGACTCCGAGGTTATTTCTAATCAGATCAAAGGCACCTATACCGCTAAGGATGAAACGATGATCAGGTATCTCGCTTTGACACTTAAACTTATGTCAACTTTTGATTCGGTTGATATCCAGCAGGTACCACGTAAACAGAATGTCCAAGCTGACGCTCTCAGTAAAATGGCCTCCGCGGTCCTCACTAATGTGTCTCCGGATATCATAGTCGAAGATGCCTTTCATCCGGCAATTCATGAGGCAACAGTCTCCGTATTGACCGAAAGTGGTTCCAATTGGATGACCCCCATCGTCCATTATCTCCGGGATGGAACTTTGTCGACTGACAAGTTGCAAGCTCGGCGGATAGTTCTCAAGGCACCTAAGTACACACTCCACGACGGAATCTTGTACCGACAGTCGTACTTGCAACCGAATCTTCGGTGCCTTGCTCCCGCCCAGGCTGATCAGGTTCTTCGGGAGATTCACGAGGGGGCCTGCGCCAGCCATATCGGCTCAAGGACGTTGGCCAAAAAAATTCTTCGGTGGGGGTACTACTTGATACATGCTAGTTTTACATGTATTTTAGGTCAATTAAAGGTCGTAATATGGGACATATGCATGTGTATTTGGGCGAAAAGTGATTAAATTCCATCTCTTGAGCTAGATGACGTGTTTCTACTTGTTTTGGTGTTATTCAGGTATAAAAAGGCCAAAAAGTCCGTTTGGGCAAGGTTCGGGTGGAAAACGAGTAAGAAAAGTCGGAAATAGCAAAGAGATGTTGAAGCATGGTCAGAAACTCCAACTCGGTCGAGTTGTTTAACAACTCGGTCGAGGGAGAAATGAAGAGAAAACGTGAAATTGGTCCAGAGACCCCAACTCGGTCGAGGCCGATACTGACTCGGTCGAGTTGACCCAACTCGGTCGAGTTGGCCAAACTCGGTCGAGTCAGCTTTCCGGGTCCAAAACAGAGTCTGCGCGTTTTAAAGCCCATTTTTTGCTCCAATTTGACCTAATACTATATAAGGAAGTCCCAAACTCTAAAAATAAGGAGGGGAGAGCTCATTAGAAGATATTTTGAAGAGGAAAGCAACATCGAAGAATCGAGATCAAGACGACGATTAGGGTGCTTATTTATTGTCTCATTTCTCTATTTCAAATCATGTTTGTCTATGAACATATTTGTGTTATGAATATGAACATGAGTGAGTAGTTCTTTATTATTCTAGGGTTTTGAAAGTAGGTTTTAACGATGTTTGATTAATCGAAGTTTTCTATTCTAGTTAATGATTGTTATTCGTTATCTATATGTTGTGATTTATTTTCATGAATGGTTAATTTGATCACTTAACTACTTCTACATAATTCATAAGTTGGCTTTGAAAGGAGGAATTTGTGAATGGAAATACAACATATAGCGTAGTTGTTGAGCGCTCTGAAAGGAGGTGAGATAAATGCGTAGGCATAGGTCTAAGATCGATTGGGAGTTCATTAGGTCTAGTCGACTTGAAAGGGTGGCTAGGGGTAATGAATCTACAAGTTAATTGCTTCGAAAGGAGAGTTAACATATATGAGTGCCGTCTAATAACGATAGTAATCATTGCTAGTTTAGAATAATTAGATTGTCAAACTTAGTTAATTCTGAAATCAATTCTCTAGAATATATCTTCCAATCTTGCAAATTTGATAAATTGTTTTCTTATACTTGAATTTGAGTGTTTAGTAATAATTTAGTAAGATGAGTTCAATATTAAAATCAACCCAATTGAGAGCCTAGTTAGGAGTGTTTTAGGATTTTTAGAGTATCAAACTAGTCATTAAGTCAGTCCTTGTAGGATCGACCTTGCTTGCCGTGATATACACTTGCACCCGTACACTTGCGGAACATTAGGTTATAAAATAGGCGAACAAGTTTTTGGCGCCGTTGCCGGGGACTGAGTTTAGTGTTTTAGTTTTTATTCTGATAACTAGAACAAGACTAGACTACGCAACAATTTATTTTTGCACATTTAATTTCTGTTTTTATTTTTATCTATTTCGATTTTACGTGGGTATTTTCTTGTTAGTGTTTTCAGGGATTGTGCATGCATACCAGATCTAAGGGAAAAGAACATCTTCTTCCGTGTGATCCGGAAATTGAAGTTACAGGCCGAAGACACAGAGCAAGGAGAAATCAACCGATTGAGATGGAAAATCCACCAAACCAAGAAGAGGTTATGAACCGCATCCTGATGGTACTGGCCAATTTGGATGACAGAGTCACAAGCATTCAACAACAACAACCTCCACAGAATCCAGTACTTCCAAGAGGACATCAGAATAACTATGTGAATGACGATGAGGACACTTCCCCAATAAGTGACTGCCTTCGTCCTCTGCCCAATCAGAATCCTGGAGGAGTACAACCGCCACCGCTCAATGCACACAGTTTTGAGCTCAAACCAGCGCTCATCAATATTGTGCAACAAAATCAGTATGGCGGTACTGCTTTGGAAGATCCGAACACTCATTTAACGAAGTTTCGGAGACTGGCTGATACGAAAAAATCAACCATGTACCGCATGAGCAAGTGAAGATGAGGCTCTTTCCTTTTTCTTTAAAGGATAGGGCCCTGCAGTGGTTTAATTCGCTAGAGGAAATCACTGAGTGGGAGGAATTAAGTGAAAGATTCTTATTGAAGTACTTCCCACCCAGCAAGATGCTAGAATTCCAGAACAAAATCACACAGTTCAGACAGTTGGATCAGGAGCCACTGGGTGAAGCATGGGAAAGATTCAGAGATTTAATCCGAAGCTGTCCTCAGCATGGGTTCACCAGGAAGCAACAAATCTGTAAGTTTTACAATGGCTTGCTTGCACCAACTAGAGATCACGTAGACGCTGCGTCAGGAGGGAGTTTGATGGAGAAGAGTGTGAATGCGGCGTTTGCTATTCTAGATGCTATGTCTAGAACCAGTTATCAATGGCCGAACGAGCGTAATCAGCCGAGGAGAGTTGCTAATGTAGTTGAAGTGGAATCAAATCAGAATTTGGCTTCTCAGATTTCAGCTTTGACGACCCAAATGAATTTGCTAACTAATCTGACGTTAGCACAACATTCTGAGCAATCACAGCCGCAACTAGCCCAAGAAGAGATGGAAGATGTGAACTTTGTGAATCAGCGAAATTTCAATAATTACCAAGGTAATCAGCCAAGGTATAACCAATATTCACAAGGGAACCAATATCCGCAAGGGAATCGGAATTATTCCAACTTGACTTATGGAAACTCGAAGAACACCCTTACTCCTCCACCAGGGTTCAAAGTCACAAATGGAATCATACATGATGGACGAAACCCAACTCCGGAAGAGTTAAGAGAAGCACAAGCAGCACAATTTGAGGAGAAGTTAGCGCAGCTGGAGAAGAAAATGGAAGGGAAGCATATTGAGCTGAGTAAAAATATAGCAGGCATGGGTGCAGAATTGAAAAGTGTGGCATCGGACATCCAGCATTTGATTAAAGCAACAGCAGCTCAGCATAAGAAAGGGCAGTTTCCTAGTGATACAGTGGTTAATCCAAGGGAACATTGTCAAGCCATTCAGTTGAGGAGTGGCACTGAATATGAAGGACCGAAGAAGCCGGTGGTGGAAGGCAAAGTTGTTGAGAAAGAGCACTTGGAAGAACAAGCTGAGCCGGAGGAAAAAGGCAAAGAAGCGGAGAACGTGATAGAGCGGGGGATTACATTTGAAGGTGGCCCTAAATATGTTCCTCCCATTCCATACCCTCAAGCACTGAGAAGAAAGAAAGTGGACGACCAGTTTGCTAAGTTCTTGGACATTTTCAAAAAGATTCAAATAAATATCCCATTCGTGGATGCACTTCAACAAATGCCCAATTATGCGAAATTTCTCAAGGAAGTGCTAGAGAAGAAAAGAAAGCTTGAAGAGTATGAGACTGTCAACCTGTCTGAGGAGTGCAGCACAGTGATTCAAAGGAAGTTGCCACTGAAGCAGAAAGATCCAGGTAGCTTTACAAGTGCTTGCAAGTTAGGTAATGTCACGTTTGATAGAGCACTATGTGATTTAGGAGCTAGCATTAATCTTATGCCCTTTTCTATTTTTGAAAAACTAGGAATAGGCACATTTAAACCTACCACAATTGCACTTCAAATGGATGATAGATCTTTGACTTATCCTAGGGGAATAGTAGAAGATGTTCTTGTGCAAGTAGATAAATTCATATTTCCTGCAGATTTTGTGGTCTTAGATATGATGGAGGATAAGGATGTTCCATTAATTCTAGGTCGCCCGTTTTTAGCAACGGGCGGTGCTTTAATTGATGTCCAAAAAGGAGAACTCACACTTAGAGTAAATAAGGAAAAATTGACGTTCTCTATTTATAAGGCCATGAAAATGCATGATGATGAAGAGGTTAATCAAGTTGAAACATGTAGTGTTATAGATAGTTTAGATACTACATTTCATGGAGAAATTCTTGCACCAAGTGATTCTGATGCATTAAAGAGTCATATTACCAATTCAAATTTTTCTCTGAAAGACCGTGAGGCCACTAATCTTGATCTTGTGGATGGGGTTAGTGCTTTGAATGATTTGCAGGGAAAGAAGATGGAAGATGCAGAGAAGGAGGACATCACTGAGATAGTTGTAAAAATATCAAAGGAGAAGGTACGCGGACCTGAGCTAAAACCATTAACGGAGCATCTAGGAAAGGAATTCCGTGATCTTGAGAAAAAGCCACCGGAGCGCACAAAAAGGGTCCATGGTCAAATGATAAAGAATCGACACTTTGAACCCGGTGAACAAGTTCTCTTGTGCAATTCGCAGCTGCCATGGTTTCCTGGAAAGTTGCAGTCACGATGGACGAGACCTCTCATAATCAAGCATGTTCGAAAGTCGGGCATAGTGGAATTGATGGATGCACAAGGAAGCACATTCCTTGTAAATGGTCAGAGGATTAAGAAACAATACATCCCGAGTCAAATTGCAACCGTAGATGAATTACGGTTGACCGAGCTGAACTAAAAAAAAAATCCAAAAGGTCGTCGAGCTAAAGACGATAAAAGTAGCGCTTGTCGGGAGGCAACCCGATGCTTTTAGTTTGTTTTAAATTTTCGTATTGTGAAGTTTATGTTTTGAATTGTCTTAATTTGTTTGTTAGTGTGCATAGGAAATACGACGTCATCGAAAAAGTAAGGAAAGAAGTGAAAAGATGCGAGGAAAAGGAGTAAAAACGGAGAAAAGGCTAAAACAGGGGAGATTCAGCGAGTTCAACTCGCCCGGGGTAAAATCACACTCGCCCGAGGTGATTTTGAAGGAAAAAACTAAGAAATTCCATAAAGTATGCCTCGGTCGAGGCCAACAAACTCGACCGAGTTGTGTACCAAGAACACGGCCGAGGCGTGAATAACTCGCCCGAGGCCAATTTGACGGGAAAAACCCGAGCCGTTCCAGAAAGTTGGACTCGACCGAGGCAGACCTATAACTCGACCGAGGCCATATTCACGCGGTCGAGGCGCAGTACAGGGCAAAACGGGGCCGTTTTAACCCACCTCGACCACATCCGCCTCAGTAGCACTGTGAGTAGGCACCAAGACGTATCACTCTTTTTCCCACAAACTTAGTTTCAACCAAGTTTGGGGGAGGGGGTGGATAGTGCTACGTCTTGGCCGCTTTTATTATTTTTTTCGTTGTTATTTCATTCGGTGTTATTGAGGTCATGATTGTTCTTGGTTGTGTATCGTATTTTACATCTTGCTTGAGTTAGTTGGTAAAGGGTCTGTGTGCCCGAATAGCTGATTCGATTGATCTGTCGTATTAGTTAATGTTAGTTTATGTTTTGCATTTTAATTGTGATTTTAGGTTAATTTTAAATTTCGTTGTTTAGAAGTCGTCAACTTGGTTCTTGATAAGCATAAAAAGGGTATTAGATGATAATTTGTCAATGATGAAATTTGTTTTTTTTTGGAAGTAAATGAGGATAGAACACATAACAGAGCATGATAGGCAGTTGGAGACAAAATTGGGCTTAGACTTGAACAATAATCACAAATTAACCTGTGAGGTTTTGAGCTTTATATGTACTCTTATTTATAGAGTAATTTTATCATTCTTTCGGTGTGAAGTGATTGATCACATAGTATTTAGTCTCTAGAACTTGCCTTGCGTCTTTATAGGAATGTGTCGAGTACATGCTGTGGCATAGAAAATGATATTAGGCATTCTTTTGCTAAAAGTCCTATTTTTGAGCCTTTAAAAATAATCTTTCGTTATAAAAAAAATTAAAAAAAAAAAAAAAGGAAAAGAGAAAGTTGAAGGAGGGGTTAATAATGAGAATATACATATGCCAATGTGTGTTTGAAGGTGAAAGAAGAACGAGTAGTCCCAAAATGTGGTACTTGATCGGGTAGTCCCAAAGTGGTACCTGAGTGAAAGTGGCATAAATAATCTTGATTGATGCATAAATGTTGTGGTAAGGTGAAGAAGCCATATTAATTGGTTTTTCTGAGAATTGAAGATTGAGATTGAGTGAACAAAGTTGAGGGGTAGTCGGGTTAGGAATAACTTGATTGGTCCAATGCATAGTCACTTATATCTAAATGTATCCCACCTAACCATAAGCCAACATTACAGCAAAAAAATAAAGACCTATTGATTCTTTGTCACACATGTCAAGTATGAGATCTAATTTAGACAATAGGCAAGCATATGGTAGACGATGCATGTGATTCAATGTGAGCGCAAATACTTTCCATATCATACACTTGAGAGATGAGCGATACACTTATCCGGTGAGGATTGTTGTTTTAAGTTTAGTGTCTCGACAGTAGTTGAAACCTGCCATGTCACTAATGCTCAAATGTTATGTTGTTGGTTTTGAAAGGAAAAACAAAAAGAGAATTTCTGAGACCGAAAATGTCATTTAATTGCCCTGAAATTTTATGATCATTGTGATGTATGCTTTTTATTTATTGTTCGGGACAAACAATGGTTAAGTTTGGGGGTTTTGATACATGCTAGTTTTACATGTATTTTAGGTCAATTAAAGGTCGTAATATGGGACATATGCATGTGTATTTGGGCGAAAAGTGATTAAATTTCATCTCTTGAGCTAGATGACGTGTTTCTACTTGTTTTGGTGTTATTCAGGTATAAAAAGGCCAAAAAGTCCGTTTGGGCAAGGTTCGGGTGGAAAACGAGTAAGAAAAGTCGGAAATAGCAAAGAGATGTTGAAGCATGGTCAGAAACTCCAACTCGGTCGAGTTGTTTAACAACTCGGTCGAGGGAGAAATGAAGAGAAAACGTGAAATTGGTCTAGAGACCCCAACTCGGTCGAGGCCGATACTGACTCGGTCGAGTTGACCCAACTCGGTCGAGTTGGCCAAACTCGGTCGAGTCAGCTTTCCGGGTCCAAAACAGAGTCTGCGCGTTTTAAAGCCCATTTTTTGCTCCAATTTGACCTAATACTATATAAGGAAGTCCCAAACTCTAAAAATAAGGAGGGGAGAGCTCATTAGAAGATATTTTGAAGAGGAAAGCAACATCGAAGAATCGAGATCAAGACGACGATTAGGGTGCTTATTCATTGTCTCATTTCTCTATTTCAAATCATGTTTGTCTATGAACATATTTGTGTTATGAATATGAACATGAGTGAGTAGTTCTTTATTATTCTAGGGTTTTGAAAGTAGGTTTTAACGATGTTTGATTAATCGAAGTTTTCTATTCTAGTTAATGATTGTTATTCGTTATCTATATGTTGTGATTTATTTTCATGAATGGTTAATTTGATCACTTAACTACTTCTACATAATTCATAAGTTGGCTTTGAAAGGAGGAATTTGTGAATGGAAATACAACATATAGCGTAGTTGTTGAGCGCTCTGAAAGGAGGTGAGATAAATGCGTAGGCATAGGTCTAAGATCGATTGGGAGTTCATTAGGTCTAGTCGACTTGAAAGGGTGGCTAGGGGTAATGAATCTACAAGTTAATTGCTTCGAAAGGAGAGTTAACATATATGAGTGCCGTCTAATAACGATAGTAATCATTGCTAGTTTAGAATAATTAGATTGTCAAACTTAGTTAATTCTGAAATCAATTCTCTAGAATATATCTTCCAATCTTGCAAATTTGATAAATTGTTTTCTTATACTTGAATTTGAGTGTTTAGTAATAATTTAGTAAGATGAGTTCAATATTAAAATCAACCCAATTGAGAGCCTAGTTAGGAGTGTTTTAGGATTTTTAGAGTATCAAACTAGTCATTAAGTCAGTCCTTGTGGGATCGACCTTGCTTGCCGTTATATACACTTGCACCCGTACACTTGCGGAGCATTAGGTTATAAAATAGGCGAACACTACTGGCCAACCTTGTTTAACGATGCCCATGAATTAGTGACCAAGTGCGGCAAGTGTCAGCGTCACTCCCGTGTGAAACATCTGCCACAAACCGAGCTCACTGGAATACAAAGTGCCTGGCCATTTATCCAATGGGGAATTGATATTGTGGGCCCGTTTTCAGTCGCTCCGGGGGGACTTAAATTTCTTGTAGTCGTTGTTGATTACTTCACCAAACGGGTAGAAGCCGAACCTCTTACTGCCATCACTGGTCAGAACATCTTGAAGTTCGTCTGGCGTAATATTATATGTCGCTTTGGCATCCCGAGCACCATTATTTCAGACAACGGCAAACAGTTCGCCAATGATCCCTTCCGGTCATGGTACGAGGAGCTCCACATTAAGCAAATTTTCACCTCGGTAGCTTATCCTCAAGCCAATGGTCAAGTTGAAGTCACTAATCGCACACTCTTTATGGGTTTAAAGAAATGTTTGGATCACGCTAAAGGTCTTTGGGCCGAGAATCTTTCGCAGGTTCTTTGGGCCTATCGCACTACGCCGCATACCTCCACTGGAGAGACCCCCTACAGTCTTACTTACGGCTCCGAAGCCGTCATTCCGGCAGAAATCAGCGTACCTGGCCCTCGCCTCGTGACTTTGAATCCCGAGGATAATAACGAAGCTATCCGTACAAACTTAGACGAGCTTGAATATCGTCGTGAACAATCTTTCATCCAGCAAGCCAAGTGTAAGCAACGTGCAGCTCAATATCACCACCTCCGGGTTCGGGGTACTCAGTTTAATGTCGGGGACTTGGTACTCCGGCTCAACTCAGCCAGCAAGGCTGCTCCCGAGGGGAAATTGCATGCTACCTGGGAAGGTCCTTATCGCGTCGTCACTGCGCACGACTCCGGGTCCTACCAGTTACCGCATCCTGATGGAGCTCCGATTCCCCGAAGCTGGCATGTTACCAACTTAAGGCGTTTCTATCTATGAACACCAAGTGACAAGTATCGTTCCTATCTTTCCATTCATTGTACATTTCTTTTTCGATTGTGCTTTCTCTTTGTATTTTTTAAATTGTTCCGACAATCACCTTGAATAAAGTTTTTTGCTTGCGAATCTTACTGTACTTTCTTCTATGTTACAGGGACGCCCTAGCGTAGTCTTACTATTATTATCCGTCTCCGGACAGTTTAATCTCTCGCCCGGTCCGTCCGGGGAAATTCACATTTGGTCCCCGAACTTGTATTCCCTCTCGCCTGTTTAACCGGAGAGGTCTTTCACTCCCACCCGATCCATCCGGGGAGATTCTATGCCCTGTACATATGGTGCTCCCGAGTACCTGTTAAGGCAATTATTATTGCATTCTGGTTAAAAGCTCATTATTTTCCTTTCAAAGTACACAACTTTACAGGCCAAAAAGGTTTTTTACATTTTTTGATTACATGCCAAAAGGTTCTATACATACTAACAACGATAAAGAATAAAATCTATTTTTGGCCTCCGAGCCAGTACTAGGCGCTCCGGCGTTGCGACCCATGTCGGGAGCTGCTCCGTGTCCTCCGGGATCCTGCGGCTTCTCGGCTTTGAGCCCCGGCTCTTTCCCTGCTACGGCTCCCTTGGCGTCGAGGACTCACTCTTGGTACTTGTCCTGGGGCTTCGCCTCTCGTCCTGCCACGAAGACTCGGCTGCGGTGTTAGCCTCGGCGTCTGGGCCTATTTCACGGGATCCCACTCGGCGGGGTCCATCACTTCGATCTCCTCCGCCAGCTTCTCGACTTCCTCCTCCGCGACAACCACTGGGACTTCCTCGACTGCAGTTACCGAGGCTGGTTCCTGGATTACTATCCCTTGACTTTTTCCCGCCGGTTTTTTCTTACCCTTCCGAGGGACTTTTGCAGTACCTTGGCCCCGGCTAGAGCTCGCGATGTACTCTTCGGCGGTGCGCCGTCACCTGCCGCGACCTTTCAGTCCTTCATACATACTTAGCAGTAACTCCAGCACCTCCCGTTTTCTTATCAGCTCCGCGGACTCTGCCGAACTCGTCGTCATCAGTGCCGAAATTTCACCTTGAATCTCGGTGATCCGCTCCTCCACTTCCTCAAAAGTCAGCAGGCTGTACTCTGTAAGGATCCGGTCGTACTCCCTTTGATGGATAAGGACGCGGTCCAGCTCGGCCACCTTCGACAAGTACTTTAATTCCTGGTCTCTAGCCCTCTCCGCGGCCCTAGCTCTTGCCTCCTCGGCTGCGGCTACCCGTCTCTCCAACCGCGGCACTATTTGCCTTTGCAGGTTATCTTTCTCTCCGCGGAACCAGTCTAAAGATTGCATGAGCTTCTTTATCGTGTTATGCAGCTCCGCGATGTCCTGATCGGGCAGCAGAGTCAGTGTGAAAGATGGATTTCAAACACATCGCTGGACAGCTATTCAATTATTAAACAAACACACTTCTATTCAACAAAACAAGTATACATTGTCAATAGTTTTGTACAACGGATTTACAGTTATTCCTATCATCTACTATATTATGATAAGTATCAAATTTATGGGGAATGACTGACCTCCCCCTCTTCGGTTCCTTCAGTGGCCTCGGGCTCTACATCGCCCTCCCTCTCCACCTCGTGCTCCACCTCCTGTCGGTCTCCCACCGTTCCGGCCTCCTTTCTTGCAGTCTCCGCGGCAATCTCCATGCGGGGGGGTGGCTCTTTGTTTCGGGGTTCGGAGACGAACTCACCCCGACGGAATGCCAAGAACTCCTGGTCTTGGTCCACCTCGCAGCTTGAGATCTCCTCGGCACTTAAAATCTTTTTCTTCTCTGCTAGGGCCTTCACGAGGGGCCACTCCGGGAGGCGCGCTAAGGCTTGATAGTAGGCCTCCTCCACCCCGGCCACGGCATTGAAGTCATACCCGAACTCTGGACGATAAACGTCCACGTTCGGGTAGATTTCCTTGATTTGCTCCAACAATACCGATCGGGTGGACGTATCCCCGACAGCGACAAAGTTGGTCTGGAAGTCGAGAAATGTGCTCGTCTGGAACAACTTCTCGGCAAATGCTTTCAACATTGCCTCTAGACATTCAACAACAGCCGCTTCTCGGGCCTTCATCTCTGCCCGCAGTTGAGCCGTTTCACCACGGAGGGCCCCGACCTCTGCCTCCACTTCGCGCAACCGCGCGATCTCATTCTCAACCAAGGCCGCCCTCTTGCGCGCTTCGGCCAGATCATGAGTAAGTCTGTCGTTGCGTGCGCGCAGCTCCCTTGCCACCACGGCCAGCTCTTCTTTGGCCTCCTTCTCGCTCCTCCGGCCGAGTTCCATAATCCCCCGTGCCAAGTGCAGCAGCTCCTCGGCGTCCGCCCCTTCCAATCCCAGCAGACCTATGGGCCCTTGCCCATTCACAACAAAATACCGGGGTCAATACTGGTAACCTACAATTAACTTGAGCAAAAGTTACACCTCGGAGATTAGTTATGTCCGCTTTACCTCGGCGCTTTCCTCCGTGCGGAGTCTTTTGGCCGCCGCCGGTGGTGTCCCGGATGGTTCCGATCTCCTTTTTGTCCCGGGGTTGACCCCGCCGCCACCACTCGCTCCTCCAACCCAGCAGAGGGTCTTGGACTGGTCGACATCCTCCCCCGGGGAGATACTTCAGCCGCTTTCCCTTTCATCTTTGCTGCCGCAGTTACCGCGGGGCTTCCAGCTGGTTCCTTTCCGAAGCGTCCCACTGCATACAGAAATTGGAGTTAGTCCTGCACAAGACACCAATCTTACACAGATATAAGAATTCCTACCCTCCTCGGCCACCCCAGCTCCCGACTTCTGTCCCCGGGCGGACACCTCCTCCGCATCGCCCGAGTAGTATGGGCTCAATCCTGCCTCCTCCAGCTCCGCCTCGATGCAAAGGGTCTTGAACGTCCCCACCGCACGGAATGGGCCCACCACCTCGGCCTCCGGTTCCACCACCGGGGCATTATCTAACACCTCCTCCCTTCTCCACCTCGGGAGGGTCACGTCTGTCTTCACGAAGATAAATTTCTCCTTCCACCCCTCCACCTTGCTCGGGTTCTGTACTTTGAAACCACCCCGGGCCCGGGGGTTGAAGGAGTACCACCCTTTTGATTTCCCGAAGGCCTTTAGTTGGAAGAAATACCGGAACAGTTCTACATTTGGTTCTACCCCGGCATTCTTGCATACCACCGTAAACCCCACTACTTGCCTCACGGCATTGGGCGTTAATTGGCTCAGGGCAATATTGTAATATCTCAACAGCTGTATAACAATGTTCCAGAGGGAGAATCTTAACCCTATCCTCAGAGGATCTATGTATACACTAATGAAGCCCTTCGGCGGGCAACAGGCCCTGTCACCAGGCTTCGGCACTATATACTCTAAGTTAAACGGAAAGTAAAAGGAGGGGATTAGGGCTTCTATTTGCACCCTTGTCATCCGCAGTGCTACCAACGACACTTCGTATTCCTCCTCCAAACATTCCCTGAATCCCACTGCCTGGGTGCCGGCCTCCATAAAATCAGCCCTATACACCATCCTATTCACTAGTCTTTCTGGAATAATAAAGCGTATCGGGGGTACATTTAATGGGGCTTTTTCAGTTCCTACTTCCCTAATCGAAGAAGAACACGATGAAGAAGACATACTTACTTGATTTTGGTTTGGGATGGATGATAGAAAGTGCACAGATGATTCATCTTTTTTTTCCCGCTTTCTGAAACTTGCAATCACAAATGAGGAAGATGAAGTATACTGTGCACATAGTCATATATATATTTTTGAATCAACGGCTTAGATCTGGCCTTTTCAAATTTCGCGTCTCAGATTCGAACGTGCCGCTCACGCGCTTTACAGTTCCCAAGGCGCGTGGGGAACAGGTCCCTTGGAAATCTCAAAACTCGTCACTTTACATCCCTCTCTCTTATGATGGCGCCGCCAATCACATCAACCTCATTCTTGACCAGTAAGTTTTGGAAAGCACTCCGGTGTCTCCTTCACCTCGGCCACATTACAGTTCGCTTTTGCTAAACTTTATTGCCCTCGGGGTATGCTAGTTCGGCTCCGGTCGATTTCCTCCTCCGTCACCTCGGGGTCAGTCAGTACAGTCCGTTTGGTCCCCGCGTATCCCATCACTCCGGGGGTGGATTATCTCGGCTCCAGCTAATCCTCGGATCCTAGGGGCACTTCGGCTCGCCATTGACAACAGTCCATCTTGCTTGCTGCTTCGCTGCCTTGCTCAAACTCGGCACCTGTTACACCTCACCCTGCTTATACCCGTAGCTCCTTCCTCGCTCCGGCTGGTGGGGGTGCATCTGATAGGTATGGCCCAGCAACTTCGGGTCGGATTGACACCCCGGACCAGATCAACCCGACCCGAGCAACTGAGCCCAGGAAGATAAGCCCAACAACCGGCCCAGAAGCGCGCATGAGCCTGGAGCAGCCCAATCGCGGTATATAGGAAAAGTAAGATCCCCACGATCTTCTCCCAACTTCCATGCAACAATAATAGGCGCGATTATAGGGAGTTAGTTAGGGTTTGAGTTGAGTAGTATAAGTAGGAGAATTGTACTCAGATTTGGGGTTCGCATTTTGTATTCTGAAAACTGTTACGTGTAAACACAAAGAGATAGTAAAGAAACACCTTGGTAGGTGACATTCTTAGCCCGTGGACGTAGATCTCCGGATCGAACCACGTACATCCTGTGTTCTTTAAGTTTCTTGCGTTGATTTACGTTCCAGGAGTTTTTCGTTTGGAGTTTATATAATAACCGGATTACACTTTAACAAAAGGTAGTTAAGTTATTTAGAATTATTTACTTTTACTTATTCGTTTGGAAAAACAAGAAACCTTTTATAGCTCAAACTCCTCATAAAAAAACATATCTAGATTCTTCTACTTCTAAAGTTTCAATACTTTGAATTTAACAATAAACTTTATTTTCTATTATTATAGATATAAACAACTTTCACTAATATGTTATTTGTATATATTCGGATATCATACTAAATAATGTACGGCTTGAGTTGATTTTTACAGTAGATTGTATTTGTCAGATGCAACGACGAGTACGAAAAATCAAACTCAAGTGACTAACACCAATAGCTATAATTTGTTTGGAAGCCAAATAGTTCATATTAGAAACAAGAAAAATTGTAAAAGTGAATAAGGGTTAAATTCTAGCTCATATACAATCTAAGAGTCAAAACAAAAATCAAAAGAGTTGTGCAAAACAAACTAAGTTGAAACAAAAAGATGTCTAATGCGAGCACAATCCAAACTTCCAAGAAAAAATGATGTCGGAGTGGCAGAGTAACATAAGTAGTGGTTGATCCAGAATTTTAGAAATGAAGTACGATAAATGATTAACAAAAATATATAAATGTTACTCCCCAAGAGAAAAAGAAAAAGAAAAATATGTTTGTATAGATAAACTCGGTAATACGACAAAGATTATATTTTTGGGATCTCGAGGGACTATTTAATATTGTGGGTCAAATACAAAAGTGGAAAATTAGTATTTTATTAGTTTTTTCTTGGATGATTTTTCTTAATAAATATATAATTTCCAATGGCGAGTTGCTAATTATAACAAATAGATAGTTAATTTATATCATTACATAAAATTATTCTTCAACCCTAATTGTGTGTTTGCTTAAGATTGAGTAATGCTAAGTCAAACTTAGCTGAGAGAGTTAATGAGTATGTTTTATTGAGATTTGATCTCGTCAATCCACTGAAAAAAATCATAAGCAAACACATCCTAACAATAGCGTTTTTCTGATATATTCTTCCTCCAAACTAAGGCTAATCATGTGTACATATGGAGTTAAAAAATAAAATTGCGGAAGGAAATTGTTCTATTTGTTGATAAATATATATATATATGCGTGTGTCCGATACATATACATAAAGTTATTCTTCCCAACCTTGTGTACACATTGAGTTAAAAAATAAAATTGAGGAAGGATTTTTTTTTTTTTCTTAAGAATGAATCTTATATAAAATATTTTATGAGTTTACCTCATCAATATCTTTATTGGAAATATATTTTAAAGAAATACATGAAACAAACTTCTATTTTAAATGAATTAAATCTCCATTGTTCATATGATGAGCACATTAGTATAAATAGGGTTAAATGATTGTTTTTGTTGAAAGGCTTGACAAGAAAACTTGTATAGTTTTTCATTCCTCCATTTTTATAATATAGTTTTTGAAAGTAAAAAAGTTATATAAATATTAAATAATTATAATCAATTTAAAAAGACAATATAAAATTCACTCATGTGTAAAACACATGCACTATACTGGCTTACTAGCATTTGTTAAGGAATGATCAACGAATTAAAATAAATTTCTACAAAAAAAATCGATAGTTCCAGAACAATTAACCAAATCGAAAGTCCAACTGTATCTAAAACGAAATGAAGCCGATTCACAGGAATTAAGAACGACATATGATAATTCAGGAGGGAAGAACAAATACACAACACATGTATGTGAATTTTTCTAGTAAGCTTGCAACAAAATGATAATGAATAGAATCAAAAGTTCGAACGGCTGTAAAACAAAATGAAGCTGATTCACAAGAGTTGAGAACGCCACATGATAATTCAAGAGGGAAGAACAAATACGTGAGCATATGTGTGGAATTTTTCTTGTAAATTTGCAACAAAATAATAATTAACGAAATAAAAAAATTCAACCGTCTTCAAAATAAAATGAAGTCGATTCACAAGAATTAAGAACGCTTGCAACAACCAAACAGCTTATCACTTGTATAAATACATGACTCAATCAATAAAATAATCATGCAAAGTTTATACATGACTCAATCAATAAAATAATCATGCAAAGTTTATACAATTACAGGTTGTTTATAAATCAAAGTTAGAATATGTAAACGTGTAAGTCCTTCTGAGGCTTTGAGGATTCTTGAATTTCTAAACGACCAAGAAAAGGTAGCCTGACTGTGGAAGAATTTGTTTACAAAAATGAGAGGCATTGCTAATACCTTCGTTTGCCTCTAGACCTTATAGTGGTGATGAATTTGTTTAAAAAATGAGAGGCATTGCTAATACCTTAGTTGCTTCTAGACCGCTTATAGTGGTGATGAAGTAGTATGGGTTAGGTTAAAAAATGAGAGGCATTGCTAATACCTTAGTTGCTTCTAGACCGCTTATAGTGGTGATGAAGTAGTATGGGTTAGGTCCAGAGTTTCTGGGTTAGGTCCACAGAGTTTGGATGTGGAGTAATAAATTTTCCATTAAGATCAGACAGTCTTTATCTTAGTTATGTTCAGTTTGCTTTGCAAACACATATGTAACCTGGAATGCATGCGGTACATTATGTGTCTACTAATAATTCATGTAGGGCAAGATATTTAGGCATGAGCTAAACAAATACGGAAATAGAGGTGGTTTTGGTGGAGGTAGAAACAATGGAAATTTTAACAACCAAATCCCCAAATTTGTGGCAAGACCAATCACATAACATCAAGGTGCTTTAAAGCTTTGATGAAAGTTTTTCTAGTATGAACTTGGATCTGCCAAGCTCATGTTACAACAACAAGAGGCCAATCAAGTCTTCAATACTTGCAAGAACTGTAGCTCATTTTTGTACTCAATCTGAAGCTTTAAGAATGAGACTTTTCAATCCAATGACGGTATATAGACAGCGGGACCACCAACCATGTCATTGCTGAACAATCTCTTTATTCAGAATTCTTATAGTGGTCAAGATAAGTTGGTTGTACTGAATGGACACAGGCTCTCTATTTTAAGTTTAACTTTTATACTTTGTTCTACTTCTAAACAAAAAATTAATATTATAAAATGGCTTGTGTATGCCAGATATTACTAAGAACTTCCTTAGTATTTCACAATTTACCCTTGATAAAAATGTTTATATGGAATTTCACCCATTTTCTTGTTTTGTTAAAGACAAGTCAACAAACAGGACACTGCTGTCAGGTGCTCTTATAAGGGACTGTATCAACTTAATTTGTCTCATTTGGCTGCTACTCATATTCATTCTCAGTGTAATTCTGCTACACTATGTTTAGCATAGTAGATTAGGTCAACTATGTTATTCTGTATTGTCTGAAGTATTAAAACAACATAACTCGTGTTCTCAAAAGAATCTGACATTTTGTAACTATCATAAACTTGGCAAGATTCATAGTATATCATTTCCTTCCGTTCCTTTTAAAACAACTGCTCATTTTCAATTTTCAATTAATATTTTATTATTTATGGGGTCCTGCTGTTACTCAGTCTAATGAAGGATTCATATATTATATACATTTTATAGATGATTACGCAGGTATATTTGGGGTTTTCCTTTGTACACAAGGAGAGGCTAGAAATGCATTTAAACATTCAATTGTGTACATTTCAACACCAAAATACAAGCTTTTCAAGCAGATTTTGGTGGGGAATTTATGCCTATCTTAACTTTGTTACATTCAATGGGTGCCAAAGTTAGACATCCATGTTCTCACATTCATCTGGAAACCAGAAAGAAAGCATCAGCATATTGAGGAAACATGCTTGGCATTGTTAGCACAAGCTGAGTTACCTATGCAATTCTGTAGGATGATTTTGCTATAGTTGTCTTCTCTATCAACAACTTCCATCACCCACTCTTGGTAGTCTCTCTCCTTTTCAAAAACTGTACTATGAAAAACCTGACTATAGTTTCTTCAAGGTATCCTTATAATAATGACAAACTCATGTTTAGGGTCCTCCAAATGTTTGTTTCTAGGGTATAGAGTGTTTCACAAGGGATACAGGTGCTTAGATACATCTCATAGAGTTTATATTTGTAGAACAATTGCTTTTAATGAAAATGAATTCCCATATACAGAGTATTTTGTTGAAACTATTCCTCATAGCACACTTAGCAGTCATAAATCTTTTCTGCCTTTGCTTCCTTTACCAGATGTAACTGTTTTGCATGATCTGTCTTCTGATCAGAATACTGTTCCCAATACTGAAGCTGGTTCTAGTTCAAATGCATACTCTAACAATCAGCTTCAACGTCCCACAATAACAGTAGTCAAGCACATCAAATACAAACAATGTACAACTATCTCAATCTGGCAATCATCTAACTCAACAGATTTCTTTTGATGCCTCACATTCAAGTAGTAATCACACGTTCATACTTATGCATCTTGTCATCATACACGACAGAATTCTTCTGATACAACCTATTCATAATGCAGATCGTATGGTTACCAGGTACAGACTTGGCATTTTCAAACCAAAAGCTTATCTAGTGCAAACTAATCCACTAGAACCTATTTCTGCCACACAAGTTTTATCTATACATGACTGGAAAATTGCTACGGAGACTGAGTTTTTAGCACTTCAAAAGAATCATACTTGGGTCCTTGTTCCTTGCACTGATGACATGAAAATGGTTTAGAATAAATGGGTTTTTAGAGTAAATTAAACAAAAGTCTGATGGTTCTGTAGAAAGATACAAAGCAAGGCTTGTTGCAAAAGGCTTTCAACAAAGTCCTGACATTAATTATTTTGAAACTTATAGCCCTGTCGTCAAACCCATTATAGGAGGGTGGTCTGTTCAACAAATTGACATTAATAATGCCGTCTTGCATGGCACTCTTAAAGAAACTATGTTTATGAGTCAACCTGAAGGCTTTGTGGATCAAAATCACCCTACTCATGTTTGAAAGCTCATTAAATCACTTTATGGTTTGAAGCAAGCATCAAGATCATGGACTGATAATTTAAAAAGTTTTCCATTGTCCTTAGGCTTCAAAGTTTTTGAAAGTGATACTTCTTTATTTTATTACAAAATTGGAAAAAAAAACTGTAACTATTGTTAGGCTTCAAAGTTTTCTTTATTTTGGACACCAAGTTTGGTTTGAAAACCATGGGAGAAGTTCAATATTTTCTGGGTCTAGAAGTGCACAAAACAAAGGATTCTTTAACCCTAAACCAACATAAATATATATGTTATTGATCTCTTAACTGATACAAATATGCTTGACTATAAACCCAAATCCACACCCCATAACTCTACCCAAAAGTTGTTTTTAAATGATAGTGGTTTGTTTTACTCACCTTCACTCTACAGAAGTACAGTTGGTTCATTATAATATCTTACTATAGCAAGGGAGTTTACAAAGATACGACCTATCTCAGTTCCTAAAAACACCAACACAAGATCACTGGAGTGCTTGTAAAAGAGTCCTGAGATATGTAAAAGGGACTGTTGCTCATGGTTTAAGTTTCAAGCCTTTCTCCAGTCTATCATTACAGTGTTTCACCGATGCAGACTGGACAAGTTCTTTGGATAATAAGAAGTCTACAAGAGTATTTTGTGTGTTCTCTTGGTCTGAACTTGGTGACATGAAGTTCCAAGAAATAGATATAGTGTGTGGCAAGAAGCAGCACATAGACTGAATACAGATCTCTAGCAGCTGCCACAACAGATCTTATCTGGATCAAATCAGTGTTTCAAGAGCTTGGATAAAGTGTTACCACTCCATCCATTATTTGTGTGATAACACGGAGCCATATCACTAGCATCCAATCCAGTATTCCATAGTAAAACTAATCACATTGAGATTGATGTGCATTTTATGAGAGAAAAGGTGTAATAACAAGAAGTAGAGGTGAGACATTTAGCAACAGCAGATCAGATAGCTAACATTATGACAAAGCCACTTCCAAATCACATACTCCCTCCGTCCCGACCTAATTGGCCGACCTTGACCGAGCACGGAGACTAATAAAAAGCAGATTATGTGGAATCTTTGACTTTTTCAAAAGTGGAGATTTTGAGGGTGGAGATTGTGAGAGAATTTGTCATTTACGGACTAGGCCAATTAAGTTGGGACAAACAAAAAAGAAAGGTAGGCCAATTAGGTCGGGACGGGGAAGTATTCAGTATATTAAGCTCCAAATTTTCCCTAAGTGTTCCTCTAGGTTTTAATTAACGGAAGAACTATTATGCAATGTTTTTGTCTTCTGTGTTTATGTCTTCTGTATTAAGATTGTAACAAGTAATCATATCAGGTCTATAATATCTTGTCTTATGTTGTGTATTTTTTTTGTTGTAAAAGTCTTCAAATATCTGTCTGTAATGTCTATTATTGAGTCTGTAATAGTTGCAATTAGGTACGGAGTGTTGCATTTCTGTAAGGTCTAAAGTTGTTGTACTTATACTAAGAGTAGAGGTTCTTGAGCTTGACATGGGGGAATTGAAGTATGTCATCTGAAAATTATCAAGAACATCCTAGTTACTTTTAAAATGGGCGTATTGGAGTATGAGGATCACAAGTCATCAAGAATAGCTAAGAAAGCTTAGCGGATCAACAACTCAGCAAACAAAGAAAGTGGAATGAGTTGAAATTAGTTATAGCAATAGAGACATAAAATTTGTTTCAAATTAAATAGTAAATCAGATATCGCCGAGTGTCCAAATCTCTATTTCTTGCCAATCAAGACAAAATCTTGCCAATAAAGAAGATAACTACCAATACTTTGGTAACAAAATCAAATTAAATCATATCTTCATATTGAATGATGGATGTGTCATTAAATCATGAATGACCAATCAAATCGCTTCATTATATGGCAATAGATCTCATCCTACACCTATATAAAGGGTCATTACATTCATTCCAAGGAACACCAATAAATAAGGTAATAGATTTTATCCTACACCTATATAAAGGACCATTATATTCATTCCAAGGGACACCAATAAATATAGCATGAGTCAAGAAGTTGAGAAAAATTGGGGGTACAAGTGTACCCTTAGCGCCCCACATGCATCTGCCCCTACATACATATCATATGACTGTCAAATTAGGAATTGAATTTATTGAATGTAAGACTTTTAAATGAATGTATAATGTTTGAAAAATTGGGAGTATTCCACTAAAACTAACTAGGAAAGTAAAGACATGAAAATAAAATAGTTAAAACATTGAAACAAAATCTATTATATTTTACATATAGATTAAAGCACGTGTCTCGATTAAAGATTATGAAAGCTCATGTATATAGTCAACCATTCATAAGAAGAAACATTATTTATTGTAAAATTATGTTATAGTAGGATTTTTTTTTTTAAACTGCACATAATTTTCAAAGTTCGCAATAAAATTGAACGAATAATTAAGGATAACTGAAATAAGCAATCTTAAATCGATGAGTAAATTATACTAAAAGATGTTATACTTGCTAATGATAATTCTTTTTTAGATTTTCTTTTCCATAACATAAGTTGGATGTTTGACCATGATATAAATTGCTGGAAGTTTTTCCTCACATTAAGACATGCAAAGAATATTATGGGCAAATATATATTGAGATCATAACTATTAACTAGATAAATTATAGAGAAAATACGACCTAATATTTTTTAATGTATCTAACAGATAAAGAAATCATTGCTGTTAGTTGATAATGTAACGAGACAAATGAACTTGCATCCTTTGGTCAAATGCAACAGTCGCTTGGTGACAAAAACATAAAACTTTATGTCATCATTATTACATAATTTTTCAGTTATCGCATATCTTTATTTCTGATATATTAATGATACTAGAGCCTTTATATTGAAATGTACACATTAATCAGAATATATCAAACTTTATATATATACCATAAAATTTTGGTAAGAGCAAATATTTCTACATTATATGATATCATGCTATTTTTATGAATCTTTTAACATTACTAAACTTGTTTGATTAAAACAAGATTATTTAAACTTTTTTTTCTCTCTTTTGCGATGTTTGTTCAAGCAATTAAATTCTTATTTTTTAAGCACCGAATGATTCATGATGTTCTATATATTATTACAATGATAAATGACTACTGTATTTTATTAGAACCATTGACTAATACTACCACACACAATACAATTATTTTATGTTTAAATATTCGTGATTTGATGAAGAAGAAGAAGAAATGTGATTATGTGCTGACGCATATATGCGTATTGCTAGTTCAAAATAAGCACCGAATACAGTTACCTGTATAAAACCCTCAAATTTTGTAATTGAATTTCACGAATAATAATGTATAAATATTTTAACTTTCTTTTATAGAGTGGTAGCCATGCCATTCTTCTCAAACTTACAAATAATTATATCCTTTCCAGCAGACTTCTTCGAACTTCCTTTGTATAACTTCATATAATCAACCCAAGCTAGAAGTACAACCTGTAACAATTTCAGAACTCAACCACCTCTTCAGCAGCAGACACTACAAATTTCCACCATCAAAGTTAATCCGTGCAGCAAACTGGTCAACTCCATTCCGGTTCTGCACTCTTCTACTTCTTAAAATCGATGTCTGCAGACAACAGCCATAAACGATGAAGATCTCACTAGAAAGAGAATCATAAAAGAAAAGTACCAATAATCAAATGATGCTTGTCATAAGCTATAATCGATGGTTTTAGTTTGTTTTTAGTCTGAATAAGAAACCGAGCTTCTACAGTTTCTTAAAAAAACAGATTATTGAGAGAAGAATTACATGTGCTAATACTCACATACCTTCGGCCGCTCCATAGAGCTCCCAAAATAACCTATACCAAAGGACGAGGAAGTATAGGCAGCTGCAATTTCAACAGCTTTCAGCTGTGCCGTAGTTCCGGGACCCTGATTCAGGCAACCAGTAAATAGGATAAAAAATTCGACATAATTACCCTGTTTAGGAATAACCACAAAGATGGCCTTGAGGTCTAGCCTAATTACAACCAAAAGAAAATCATTACTGAAGTTTGTTTTCTTGCAATTGCACAAATAGATACAAGCCTCACTGTCTGTAATTCTTTAAGGGGGTATAATTGTAAGAAGACGATCTTTATTGGGTATTGTTAATGATTCTATGCCTCAAGGGTAGTTTTGCAATTACCCCTTCTATTTATGATTTGTGCTAGTAGGGCAATCTCACCGGAGAAGAAGTATCAGCTTGAACAAGTAATATTCCAGCACTCCTCTCATTGCCACATTGATCATTTTCAAGAAAAGATCGCAAAACTTTCAAGCAAGCATTGACTGGACCTGCTTGAGACCTACAATAGTAATTATCTGTGAGATTACTTTGTCTCAGATTGCATAAAATTTGAAAACCCAGAGTTCTCAGATAATATGGCTAGTTTGAGGATCAAGTAGAATAACCAATAAAGGCAGAGTGTAAGATCCCATAGAAGAACATACATTGATGCAGATACACAGCATTCACGAGCAGCAAATCCTTTCATTAGGTCCTCTCCAGCACCACTTACACAGCAACCAATGATAAAAGGTGCTCCAAAAGGGCCTTTTGAGGATGCCCAACAGCCAGAACCGTACATTGCCGCTAATCCTACTCGACCTCTAACCTGTGTCCGCAAATATGCAATTCTCAGTTGTAAAATCAATCTAAGTGCATACTTTGTCTTGTAAGAAAAATAGAAAAGCATATTTTTGTAACATGAACTGTTTTTTAGTATCACGATAGGAAATATATTTGTCGAAGTGCATATTTTAGATCACTGGAGCTGTGAAGAGTGATAGATTGTAATTGTTAAAAGGATCACCTTAAGGGCAATGCCACCACTAGAGGCTCCAGATGCTATTTGCCCTTCAGAATCAACACAAATCACACCAACCGTGTCTAATACAGCATCCTCTTCTAGTGTATTCATAGGATTAGACTGAGTTCCACTTTCCTTTACCCTTGAAATGTTGCATAGCTGAACCTCTGCTGGTAACATGAATAATGCCAAATCATATACAAATGAAAAAAATACAAAGGTTTGACCAGTTAACTTAGCCCCAGTGGGGTAACTATTTAAACTGGGAAAGGATCTACTCCAGGGCATAGTCAAAAGGCACAAAAATTCTCATATGAACGAGGATTCTTGCAAGTGGGAATATAAATTTCTAGGAAGTACATAAAATATAATTATGAAGAATATTATTACAGCTAGGTCTCAAAACGAATGGCACCTGATTCAGCTGTACTGTTAATGGCTTTGGCATCATCAAGCATCGCTTTATATCTTTTCCATTGATTTTGAGCCCTTTCAGTGATCAACCACTGCAACATGCCATGCATAAAGTACAAGAAGTCAAAATGGAAATGAATTGTTATCTACGAAAGGAAATTATGAAAAAGATACCTTCTCGGCCTCTTCTATATTGTCATTTGAAACAAGACCCTTGGACTTTGCCCATATTTGGGCCCCTTCACCAACCAAAAACCTAGAGCAATATCAATTTTTTAATTAACAAATAATCTCCCAAGTGACACCCAATTAGAAAGCAGTGGATGAATGGCATGGCATGACCAGAAAAAAAAACAAAAACAGAAAAAAGAAACACTCATTCTCAAAAGATCAATCAACTTTCATTGGAACCGTTATTAAAGTCACAAGGCAAACTCATGTAGTACAAAGGTTGCAAATGATGATGAAATTGACAATATGGTAATGGTGGAAGTAGTCAAAACCAATATAAATGAAGTAAACCATCACAATTTTTCCATGACAAGGAATCAAGGATGACAGAATATATTATTCTGATGTACATGCTTCATTGTGAATGTCAATATCCTTGATGGGTATAATTAGTTCGAAGATATTTGATATTTCTCAATAATATACTTGAAACTAAAGGAAGAAAGCAGGTCAAAGGAGCATGTCCTTAAAGACGTGAAGAAATCATCCGTCAACAAGAGAAGAAATAACTCGTAATTCACATACATCTCCATGCTTCCTTTGTGCCATGAAACTGCCTTCCACCATCCTTTGTAGAAAACTTTATCATCAGTATAATAGAAGCACAAAATGAATCAAACATTCAAATTTAGAGCAGTGTAAAAAGGGTATTGATCTGTATAACTTCCACATATAATCTTTGAAACACAAAAAAGGAGGATAATCATACATAGGACTGATTCGACCCAAAAGTGATGCACCCAAAATCTGTTCTTTGGCTAGCAACACAGCAATCTGGATGGCATTTCTAACACCTGCAACCATTGACTTCACAAGAATGCAAACCAATAATGAAAGCTGAATCTAAACTATGGTCCAAGCAATTACTTTTTATTTACTACCCATAAACTCTGAAATAAATACTTCTGGTAATTTGCAAATTGAGTACCTGCCACTGCCCCGACAGCACCAAAAGCTCCGGAGTCACCGTCCATTACGCTGGCATCACATTCTACACGACCATCCTCAGTCAAATTTGATCCTCGCCCAGCATTTGTGGACGGATCATCCTATAAGAAAAGGAGAAAAATTATAAATTTCTCAAAAGGTCAAACTGTACAAATCCACATTATAAAGCTTGGGTACTGCTTCCATCTCCTCCTGCTAATACTATTACAGATATTATATCCACCACAAAAGTATCTCTGTCAAAACCATGTTCCATTGGAAACTATCTCCCATTGTCAAAGACATTCGTTTGCCCATGACAGTCGTCAAATGCACTAAAATCAGCCGATTGGTGTCGCATACAATTTCCGAAAATATCTATGAAAAAGTGTTACAGCATATACACCCGAAAACTGTACCTCCAAAACTTGAATTGCAGCTCCAACGGCATCCATGCATCCACCAGAACCCTATATCAAACCAAAAGACTTCAGCTAGTGAACTGGAGTAGCTATAATCATTCAAATCAATATAGTTTCCGCTTGTTTGTCAAATATTTAACTCAGTGTCCCTTAACTTCTAATCTATAACTGAAGGATTACTTGTAAAATAAAAGCACCAGCCTCCGAGATTCACAATAATGAAAATCACAATTTGATTCGTGAATTGCTCAGTCTTTGTTTTAGTCTAGTTTGAAGAAGCGAGTGATGTTTGAATAAGTGGTATATATACGCTAGTGAGTGAAGGAAGCAAAGCGACCTTGCTGAGAATAGAAGAGGCGGCGAGGCAAGCACGTTTCATGGCGGAGCGTAGGGCTTTCTCGTTCGACGGCGCGTGATATCCCGCGCCGACGTGCACGGCGACGAAGAATCTCCGGTTCCGGTCTTCTGCTTCGTTAGACATTTTGCGTATAATAATTTCAATAGTTTCCGTAGATTATTACATAAATAAATAAGGGGTTTTATCCGTGAAAGACCCGAAACATGGGTTAATCATGGTTGTAGAAGGTAGAAAGCGGAGCTGAAGCGATTCCTGGCTGCCTGCGCTGCTTAGGAATTATTATTATTAATGTTTTTTATATTTTTATTAATTATTTAATTTAAAAATTATATATATATAAAAGATAATTATGATATAACACTATAATTTGTTTAATATTTTAAAAGAGCTTCTAGTTTTTTTCTATGAAAAATTTAAATTGAAAAAGAAAATTTTCAAATACATAAATTTTATTATAAGAAGTCAACATAAAATTAAAATAAAAAATGATTAACATAAGTCAATTACTAAGTTCAAAACAATTAAACAAGATAATAATGTCGGCAAGACATAACAATAAATCAATAACATAGTAAACTAAATGGAAACGACATTGTTTCGAACCTTTTTTTAAAATAAAAAATAAAAAAAATTCAAAAAACGCCCAGATCGCCTTGACCGCCTCGGCGCAGAGCAACCACCCAGTCCTTAATCGGACGACCAGGCTAGGCGGCCGCCTAGACCGCCGCTTATATCCATGGGATTAACTATCAATTCAAGTCTTGAAAGAGAAATTTTATACCTAAAAGATTTGACACTATCACCTAAAAGATTTGAAACTATCAATTGAAGATCCATAAATTCACAAGTCTGTTTATTTTTTGTTTTATTTTTAAAAATACTTTTAATTTATGAATATATTTATGTTTTTATGAGGGAGAAAACATTTAAAAATGAAAAAATCGTAAATCATAATTTTTTTTTAAATTTAAATAGTTAAAAATTATTTTAATCTTACTATTATGAGATATTATAATATTCTCAGCACATGTTCATTTTATTTGTATTTTAGTATATAAAGAATAAATGATCATTTGAATGTTTCAAGATTAACATAGTGATGAATATCTTTGCATATTAATATGGATTTATACGTTATGACATATTTGAGTTGTTTAATAAATAAATTTTTCTTTTTTTATTTAAAGCCTTATATTTCCAACCGCTTGTGATAGTATACGTTAATTAGAAAATTTGAAGTATTTATAATTAATTATGTACGAAATATACGATAATTATTGTATAAAATATCTATGAAAGAATTAAAAAGACTCATTTGTTCAGATTATCTCAAGTATCGAGCATCATCTAAAACTCAAGCAAACATGACGAATCGAATTTAATATATCTGCCAATCATAGTTATATAATTCAAACTTATATATAAATGAGTAATAATCTTGAGCAACTTTCATATATTTTTCTTTTAGGCAAGACCTCAGTAGGCACTGCATTATTAATAATGTGAAATTCATCAATTTATGCTCATTAATTTGAAAAAGTTCATTCGAGATATTCTTTAAAGAATTTCATTATATTATTTTTTATAATGAACAAATGTAGTTATACTTAAGTGACCAAATCTACTAGCTATATATTTTATTTATCATTGAACCTTATTCTTTTACATTCTTCTGATAGTTTTGATACTACAATGTCACTTATATAAAATTCTCATGGAAGGTCGAAATTATGAAATCCTATTCTAAAAATAGGAGGAGTTATACTAACAACCGGAATCACTTTTGCTATCGAAATAAGACATATTTCAAATAAGTTTTATCAGTTGTTTTTTTGCCATAAAAATATTTGAGGTGAATCAAACATTAACCAAAAATAATAGTGAAGCAGAAAAAAAAAATCTCAATGGAAGTCATGGTACAACGAAATTTTGTACAATGAAATTAATTACTCACACAAAAACAATCCAATAAAAGAGATTAAAGTTCTGGCTGGGAGAGATTACTCACGAAAAAAATACTATTTGAAAAAGTAGGAATTCAAATTAATTTCGATCATTAACAATACACAGTTTAAAAAAGAATATTGATTGACAATAGAAATTGGAAAGGATAAATACTCATTTGAGAATAAACCCTAAAGAACTTGTTCCTGTAGAGGTATGTGGTGCATTTTAAATAGTGGATATTCACGGCCCAATATCATATGAGCAATAAATTCAGTAAATTTCGTAAATCATGTAGACAATATTTTTAGTTTTGTACTTTGATAATTAAGAATCACTAATTTTTTTTTAAAAACAACCATTAAGGGAATCAAATATCTGGCAGATATAAAGAATTTATATAGAAAGTTTTTTTATATATTGCGTCTAACATAATAGGTTTTTTAGTACATCTGTATATTTTACATAATAATATAAAATAAGATGTAATGAAAGGAAAATAAATGTAGTGATAAATATAGAATATTTGCATATCCTAATCCTTTTCCAGATTCCTTAAATATTTATGTTTGTATAATTTAAATATATATATATATATATATATATATATATATATATATATTCACACACTCATGCATTGATATCAATCTTTAACCATTCGCTGCTGATATATTTATTTATCTTATAAAAATGTGAGATATTAGAAATAAAAGTAGAATTAGTAAATCATTCAAAAAATTATAACTAAAAATTGTACCAAATCTAAGATAGACTATGTAAAGCATGACAAATTTGAACATTTAAATTATAAAAAATAGAAAATTTGAATATTTAAATATTAAAAATAGTTTTTGTTTCCAAAATTCTAAGAAAATAACATTTGTCCCAAAATTACAAGAGAATGACACTTGTCCAAATGGTTTCTCTTTTAGTATATAAGGGATAAGGGATAAGGGATGTTATAACTTTTTATAAAAATATTTTATTAAAAATAATGTGATGTACTTAGAAAATTTCATGGTGTCTTTGATATTTTATTATTGAAAATGATTACTTAATCATTTAGTTCAAGATTATTTTTGTCCTATAAAAAATTGTGGTGTACTTAAAAATATTTGTGGTGGCATTAGTCGTCGCCATAAATAAATTCTTTAGGATTTTCTTTTATGTTGGAGATCAACACTTTAAATTTCTCTAAATAAACAACATAAAAAATTTCCGTCTCTTTTTATTTTAATTTATTTTATATTTGTGGAATATATATTAATGCATGGAAAGTGAATGGAGATAGGAAACGGGATCATGAAATTACTGCAACAAAAGAAGTTTTTATATAATATTTTTTGATACCACAATCGTGGTCATTAATAATAAGTTATTTATGATCATTGTGACCACTTATTTTCACAAATATCTTTACAGATTATTTGAGACCATTTTAAGACTAATTTTAGTAACAACTAGTTATTGCAAAAAATATTTTAGACGCATTTGAGACCATTTTTGTGCTCATAAATATACCAGTTGCATCCGAGTTATTGAGACGATAATAAAGTTGTGATAATACTCATTGTTTGAGATCACATTTTATTGTCTCAAACGACCATTTTTGTTAGTAAATATTGTTCAGCAGACAAATCAATGCTTCAATATTGTTTCATATCATAACTGCAACAACCTTTTATATCTACTAAACCTAAATCTCTAGTCGTCATACTAAACCTAAATCTCTAGTCGTCAATCACTATAGGATCGAAACCCTAATTATACAAAATGCTAAATATCATTAATGCACAGTACAAGGTACTTTTTCATGCATGCAAGATTGAGTACAAGGTCCAACAAATTTTGACTTCTTTTTTGCCTTCCTTTGACTTTGTTGATTTGGCGGTTGACATGGCACTTGATCACTTTGGCTAACACTTTTAAACATAAAAAGTAAGGTGTGCTGGAGTATGAAACCTGAAGGTACTAAATACGTTAGCACGACAACGGCGGTCCAACTTTCGTATGGAGTCGTTGGTATGGAGCCGAATTTTTGGGTTGTCGTACAGTCTGGTTGTAGACTCAGTTGCATAATCCTAGTGTGATTAGGATTATGACTTATTTATGCTATTATGAATGGCGGTGTTGGGTTATAGGCCCAATTTTCGGGCAGCCCAATTACCCCAGCTTAAACCCAATGGCAGCTCCAACCCTTCATATTACTCACCAGATACATTCCCCCTTCATTTGTGACTCTTTGATTTACGTATTATCACCCCTTCTCTTTGTGAGGTGTGTAGCAAAAAATATAGAGTGATACACTTAGTGTGTGTGAGGGTTTCTGCCACCATTAACGACCCCTTCTTCGTCTCATTCTTCCTTGTTCCCTTTGTGGGGTTTTGGTGGGTTGAGTGTGAGAGAAGTGCGTGGGGTGTTACCGGGGTTTGAGTTGGTATATCTACTTAGTGTGGATATTTTCATTGGTGCCAAATTTGTAGCTTTCACTATAATCGATCGAAAACGGGCTCAAGTTTTTTCTGAGCCAAAATCGAACCCTACCACAGTTCGTTTCCTAACAAGCGGTTCTCCCGTTGTATATTGTATGCGAAGAATATAGTGAAAATCTCTGGCATGACATCACCCCTATACGTAGTTATATTGTACTAGCTAAACAATTTCGTGTGTTCTTTCTTTGAAATGGGTAAACAATTTTGTGTGTTTTTTTCTTTGAACTAGGTAAACAATTTCGTGTGTTCTTTTCTTTGCTTTCGTGATTATTACCAATTTCGTGTGTTCTTTTATTTGCTTTCGTGATTATTACGTTTGTTATTTTCTAACAAGGTGTACTGATATACTAACTCAACACAAATTGGGTACACAATTTCGTGTAATTTTTTTCTTTGCTTTCGTGATTATTGCGTGTGTTATTTCCCTTACAAGGTGTACATATTTAGCAACTTTAACACATCACAACATGTTCAATCGGTGCAACGGATCACAACATATTCGACTTGTACACTAACTTAACACTTCACAACATGGTCAATCGATGTAACATATCACAACATATTCAACAGGTTCTAACAGATATTACATTTTTAAGGATGTAATTATAAAAATGAGAGTGATATATGAGGATTATAATGGGTTTGTACTTTAACAATTTGTAATATTTAATTTATCTTAGTGTTTGTATTTAGTTAATTTAAACAACATTAATTTCATATCTAACATCCATGAAGTTAATATTACAAAATTTCCCTGTTGATGAAAAAAATATTTCAAATAATTGTATAATTTTAATATCATGTTATTTTTTAATAGGTTCATGAAGAAATTAGAAAGGCAAAGCCCAATTTTTATTGGATTAACACAAGAAAAAAATGGCCTGAGCCGAAGTTCAAATTCGTTTTTACAATATAAAATCCTTCTTCGTCGACTTTGATGACACCGAAGAATCGGAAAAAAAAAAGTATCTCGTCCCTCCGTCAGGACCTCAATTTAATTGGGAAAGTTCATTGTTGCGTGCCTCAAAAAATTATAATATTTTAGGAGCTCAAATTTATTTAAGTACCTATATATAATATATAAGTGTATTTAGATGTGCTTCTTTATTTTTTCGTACAATTTAAAGACAGGGGTTTGAATTCTTCCTTAGCTTTTAACTTTGTCTTTTCATTTATGATAATAGAAATAAAGTGTTGCAAACACTTCAATTTTTTTTTTTTTTAAAAATTTTCTTTAAGTTTGTACACCACCAAAAAAAATTGGCCTAGTTGAACAACTCTTTGTTTTTTGTTTTCTATGCTAGAAATAATATTAGAGTATGCAAATGCTTCAACTTTTTTATATTTTTTCTTTAAGTTTGAACACCGAAAAGAAAAACTATAGGTCCATTTGATAAAGTCGACTCAATCCCAAATATTTATAGATACGATCTTCTCCAACACCATATATATATATATTGATGGAATTAGAATATAAACTAAAACACAAAATGAAACAAAGATTTCATTTTCACCAGACCAAAAAAAAACAACAAAATGGCACAAACAAACACTCATACAAATGTATTCAGAAACGGCAACTATGATCCCATATGACATACCACTACCACCCCTTAAAAGGGAAACACACCTTTCCGATAGAAGAACAACCCCGTCGGGCCTCCATCGGGCAAAAGCGCCAGCTCCACCACGCTTTCAGCCGCTTCTTCAGCGCTCAACGGCCCCAGATTGGCGGTTATATCTGTTTTAGCAAAGCCAGGACATAAACAGTTTATAGAGAATGTGGGGTGCTTTTTAGCCATACATCGAGTGTAAGCGTTTAAGGCTGCTTTCGACACTTTATACGCTGTAAAATGCGTGGGCCAGTGATTGTCTTGCAACGAACCCTCTTTGTAGTTGTTGAGAAATTCTTGCACAACTTCGTCTATTCTCTCTTCTGTTAGCTTGTCTCCATCGCTCAACACTCTTTTTGCCCATTCATTTGGCAGAAGCTGAAAATGTGTCAAAAACAGTTATCATTGCTAACTATACCATATAACGTATGTGTCGGAGCACTAATTAGAGCTAGTAAATTGGCCAGACCCCAGAGACTGATCCAATTTGCCTATTACTTTAGAATTTGTGATCTAACGTATCATTGGGCTCACCAATACTTGCTCAATGGATCAATAGTCCGACAATCATTAAACGACTGATAAATCTTAATGACAAATTTTAATGCATTTTAAGGGAGGAGTCAGACATGGCGCAGTATTTGTTAGCCAGATGAAATTTTGGCACGATTCGACATATGGCTAGAGGCTGCAATTCAGGCAGTCTAGCCCGGTCCAACCCCTCCTCCTAAAATACACTTTCACTGTCGGGCCAATCCATGACTCGTCGGGCTACTGTCGTCGGATCAGACCTGATGGTATTGGCTCCACTCGTCTAAAATATTTTGAAAGAGTTGGGCTGGCTCATATCGATTTTCCCACTTCTAGATATGACATTGGCCCTGCAGGCTCATGCGCGGACAAACGACACAAATTGCCACCTCTAGTGCCAATCATAATATATAATAATGGATAATTGACAATTAATATCGTATTATATACGGATTATTTATTGTATTGATCTAATTGACATAGATTTGCAGCAACAAATCCAAATTGAGCCGAAGAAGGTGTGCTAACTCACGTTAAAGTTCCCCAAAAGGGAGGAGACATTGACAATTCTGGGCAAATCAGACAATCGTAGGAGAGGAATCAGAGCTTCGGTTATTCTTTTTGCACCATAGTAGTTTGTCCGAACACATTCTTCCGCGCCCTATAATGTTTGGATAAGTTTCCCGTTCGCTTTCAGCTCTACTTGTTCTGGCTGCATCAGTTACGATCATATCCGTTTATGCTAATCATACGAAATAGAGGATCTCATCTGATAAGGGAGAAACGAACCTTTCCAGCAAAAGCAGATTCCACGTCTTTCTCGATCCCCTCTTCAATAATCGCAACATCACCATCAACACCAACTCCAGCAACACCTGCATTATTCACCTGCATACAGAAGCGTAACACGAGCAATAAAAAATCGTAATTTTGTGAAACATGACTCTCGTTATAAAACAGAACGGGCGTGAAATACCAGAATATCAAGCCTGCCAAATTTCGTTTTAATGAAGTCGACGGCAGCAGCAACACTTGCAGGATCAACAACATCAAGCTGATGAAAGATCACATTTTCGGAGAATCCGAGTTCCTTAAGCTTGTGTTGAGCTTCAATGCCTCTCTCCTTATTCCTAGATGTTAATATCACCATGATTCCCTTTGAAGCTAACTGCCTACAAACCTCGAATCCGATTCCCTTATTTGCCCCTGTAACCAGTGCATACCTGCAGGGCCAAAAAAGTAAAAAACCGATAAATAAGATATGTGAATAAGCTTCCATTGAAATAAACCTTAACCACCTTTGTGTTGCCGTCGCATTTGCCATTGTAAGATTATTCGTCAAGTTTGAGTTGGAGAGAAATAATGGTATTTGTTATAATTCTTATGCTTTTGTATATTTAACCATGAGATTTGACCTTTAATCAAATATCATCATAGAAAACTCCAACAGTATGGCCTTTGGTTTCACATTAGATTAATGGAGAGTTCTCTTGTGAACCAATTGGATCCGTGCAGTCGAATTTTGGGTCAAAAAGTATTATCATTTATACCTAAAGGTATTAGGTATAACGAGTAAATATATCATGGTAAAAATGTATCACGATTTATACTTAAATGTATTATATATTCTGGTTACACTCAACTCGAATTGTAATGTGTAATTTGCTCACGTGAGACTTTACCTAGATTAATTTGTCAATGAATGAATATGATGTATTTGGAGTTATTCAAATAATCAACTGTTCTTTTTTCATCATTAGATAAAAAAATAAATTATAATTATGAAATGTGGTCTCCACTTGCAAATAAACAAAGGAAAAATTTCTCTTTCAAAAGCAAACCACCATTATCACCTCACATAACCAAGAGCATCATTTTCATTTGATATGGAAATTTATTCTTTATTTGCAGAGAACATTGAGATTTCCAATGAAATAACTAACAATATCCCTTATTTAATCAAACAGGATATATATGGATAACATTCCCACACAGCTGAGGAAGTTATATTATTGCCAAAGGTGAATAAAAGACAAACAAGCCTTGGACTATTTGCAGATTTTGGAATAATTTAATTAAAGTACCACTCTCATTTGTTTCGGGGCCGGATCGAATAATAATTGGACCTACGTCGAATTCTAAAAATAGAACCTTAAAATTTTGTTTTTCTTCAATATATACATTAAAAATAGAAGCACTTTATATATTTATATTATTGTAGAAATTAAAAGAGAAACAAGTTAAAAAGTAAAACACCAATTAATGAGTTACTTTATCAACAATAATAGAAATAGAAGAGTTTTAGTGGTATAATAACAATGATTTTATAAATCGAGTGATAGTTGATGAGATTTTTTGAGAATAAGCAAGAGGCAGTTAAAAAAAAAAAAAAAAACCTACATGAAGAAAAAATGAAAGAGCACAAGGGCAGACGAATTTACATTTATATATAAGATATATAGGTATATAAAAATACTTTGGGCCCAAATATTTGTTATTTTTTATTTGATCGGTCCGGCCTTTTTGTTTAACAAGCTTTTGATGTGATTAAGCTACCAGTTTAGAGTTTTGAGCAACTTCTATTTAGCTCAAAGACGTGGCAAAAGCGGTCTGGTTCGTGTAATATTAGAGGCAAATTAAGTTTGTATGAGTTATAACTTGAAGTATCATCAGATTCACTATGTTAAAATCGAAGGGCCAATGACCAGATAAATTTCAATATATTTTAGGAGGATGGATCGAGGTTGACATACTATTTTTTCAGTCTGACGAAATTATGGCCCGCATATATTGGAATCGACGGGCTCGGGTTGAATTCGACCACCCAGATTTCCACCTCTGACGACTATTCCAAACACGATGATACATTTTCCATAAACTTGTCACTCTCTAAAAGGGGCGCTTTCAAGTGTTCTAAACAAAAGCGTTCGACTGTGTTTTCACATTGGATGCAAACATATTGTCTAGGGGGAGGGGGCAGTAAACCATGAAAAAAATACAACATTTGATTAGAGGCGATAAAATCTATCTGCTCAGATAAATTGACTTAACCTACCTGATATTTTAGTTAGATTGAGTTATACGAATCTTGAATCAAATATCATCGTGCCAATATGCTCGACAGACGGTAGGTCTAAAATATCTTAGTATATTATAAAAAGACAGACTTGGTTAGATTCACCAATTTTCAACACGATAGAGTTTTAAGCCTGCCCGACATATAATATTGGCCCGACGGGATCAGGCCTCGTGGCGCAAATTGCCACCTCCACATCTGTTTGCCTCCGGCCTAGCAAATTTTGAGCTAGGCCGAACATTATTTTATTTGAGAAGATAAAAGAATAACGCAGTACATGGTGATGTAGAAGCTATAGAATGGGGACCGAAACTTGTTTTGTTTCGTTTCAATGATGAAAACGATTTAGAGCGGGTTTTGATGAATCAACCGTGGCACTTTGAAAGTGCCTTAGTGGCGGTGAAGCGTTTGACAGGTCTTGAACAGCCTTCGGAAGTAACAATTGATAGGGCATCCTTATGGATTCGGATATATGACGTTCCTCCGGCATGTATGACCGATCGTGTAGCAGAAATACTAGCAGCGAGTATTGGTATAATGGACAGAATGGATTCCAACGCAGATAATAATCTTCAATGTTTCCTTAGAATGAAGTTGTATATTGATGTGATGCAACCATTAATCAGAACAATATCTGTAAAACTCAGAGGAGAAATCCGTCAGCTCTTGGTGAAATATGAATCACTGCCATTGTATTGCTACTGTTGTGGTCATCTTGGCCATATTGTTCGAAATTGCAAAGAGTATGATAGAAATGATTGCCCAGATATTATTGATCTTCCATATGGACCACACCTGCGGGCATCACCGATTCGTCGTGCGACTCAGAAGGGTTTGGAGAGAGGAAACACTACAGCAAGGGTGTTGTTTCAGAATGTGGAACATCGAAGGTCTGATGAAGAAGGAAGTAAGGAAACAGATCATCAGGAAAAGTTTGCAGAAATATCGAAAGGTCTTGCCATGAAACTTGCAGTATCAGATACCCATGAACAAGTGAAGTCTTCACACCATGTTCATAACCATAGCACTAAACCAATCAGCAATTCCGAACAATCCACGCCATCTTCCTCTACTTCAGATTACATCAATAACCCAGCCCTAACCAAAACTCATACCACCACCAGAACAGTGAAGTCTCCAACCAAACATAACCCCCATCAGAAACTAAAACCAAACTCACCAAATAAATTCAAGAAACATCACACGTCATCTCCACGAAAAAACGGCCATCCTTTCCCATTATCAAAAGCCATCTTTGTGAGCCCAAAGAAATCGTTACAACCCCATCAATCACCCATAAAAACATCTCATCCACTATCAAACCCAATACTCCTCATCCAAAAATCCTTCAATATAACCCCAATATCTGAACTTGAAGCTAACCTTACCACTATACATCATCAGCCATCCCACAAAACTGATATCCTTCATAAACCAAAAACCTGGACCCGAAAGAAAACCAAATTGCCCCAATCAAATAAACAACCAATAGAGAAACTAACCCATGGCAAACGGAAAGTATGTTTAGATATCGTTGAATTCTCCTCTGAGCCTATGGAAATTGATAGGGATTCGAAAAGAGGAAAAAGTGTGGCGGTACCGGATCTTAACAGTTTAGCGGCGGAGGTTGCTGATGAGCAACCCCGCCGAAACCAATGAGTTGCCTAGTGTGGAACTGTCGGGGGCTTGGGAACCCACCGACAGTTAGTGAACTGAATCGGTTGATCAATCTGAAGTTACCCAGGTTTATTTTACTGATTGAAACGAAACTTTTTAATTTTGAGCTGGAGAATGTGACAAGGAAAGTGGGATATGAGATTGTTGTGTCTATTCAGTGTGATGACTCTGGAGGAGGACGAAGTGGTGGAATCTGTCTGTTGAGTAGAGAGGTAGAAATTGTGCAAGTGATAGATGCGCATGCACACTGTATTGATTGTATTATGGAAGAGATGGGAGGACTGCGATGGAGATTCACAGGGATATACGGGTGGCCGGAGGATAATCGGAAACACCTCACCTGGGCAATGGTGAATGAGCTAGCCCGTGGACCTGCTTTTCCATGGGTCTTGGCAGGTGACTGGAACGAAATACTGTTTGAGTATGAAAAGATAGGGGGACGTCCAAAAGAAGTAGGAAAAATGGAGAGATTCAGAGATGCCCTTAAGTTTGCGGAATTAATAGATTTGGGTTATGACGGTTTCACTTATACATGGACGAATGGACAAGAGGGCGAAGGAAATATTCAGCAACGACTGGATAGGGTGGTGGGTAACAATGCGTGGCGTGAAAATTTTCCCGACTACTATGTTGAACACCTTTTTCGACGAAAATCAGATCATTGTCCACTATTCTTGTCCTGGAAAAAGAAGAAGAATGATCACGGACGAAAGGGTCACCGTAAGCCGAAACGCTTTGAGGCAATGTGGCTTCAGGACTCTACATGCCGGGGAGTGATTGAATCTACATGGGATACTTATACTGGAAACAATTATCCAACAACGTTGATGGAGAAACTAAAAGCCTGTACAGTTAACCTAAGTAAATGGGAAGCAACGCATTTTGGCAATATTACATCCCAAATCCGCAAAGCAGAAGTTACACTAAGGGAGACTCAAAGTGGGCGGGAGAATGCTGCTGACATTGCGCATATAAGCAATTTGGAAGGAAAGCTTTCGAGCTTGTACACTAAACAAGAAACAATGTGGCATCAAAGGGCGAGAACAAATTGGATGAGGGAGGGGGATCAAAATACGAGTTTTTTCCATAAAACGGCCAATGGAAGGAAATCGAGAAACAAGATTGAAAAAGTTAGGATCGGTGAGGATGCTTGGATAACTGACGAGGGGGAAATTGAGAGGTGTTTTATGAATTATTATCAAGAGTTGTTTACGGCAGGGGCAAATCTCAATATGGAATCTGTTATAGAGGCTGTAGAACCAAAGGTTAAACCGGAAATGCAAGAGATGATGGCAGCTGCTTTTACGGAAGCAGAAGTTGTTACGGCACTCTCACAGATGCATCCAACAAAGGCCCCTGGGCCAGACGGTATGCCTGCTCTATTTTATCAGAAATTTTGGCCTATTATTTCTTCTGATGTTCTGTCTATTGTTCTTAATGTCCTTAATGGCCAAACAGACCCTTCTGCTCTAAACCACACTTTCATCACTCTTATACCCAAGAAAAAACGTTCTGAACTTGTTACCGATTATAGACCAATTAGTCTCTGTAACGTGGCTTTTAAGCTAATTACAAAGACTATAGCCAATAGGATCAAAACTCTTCTCCCTGATATTATATCACAAAACCAATCAGCTTTTATACCAGGAAGGCTCATAACTGATAATGCATTAGCGGCTTTTGAAATCTTTCACTATATGAATAATAATAATGCCAAAAAGGGTACTTTTGCTTTCAAATTAGATATGAGCAAGGCTTATGATCGAGTTGAGTGGCTTTTTCTGGAGAGGGTTATGTTAAGAATTGGTCTAAGTTGGAATCTGGTAAAACTAATTATGCGATGTGTCACCTCTGTGTCATTTTCGATCCTCTTGAACGGAGTGCCTGGGGAAGTCTTTCATCCAACCCGTGGTCTTCGTCAAGGGGATCCACTTTCACCATACCTGTTTTTGTTTTGTGCAGAGGCCTTTTCTTCCCTTATTAGACAGGCTGAATATCGGGGATTAATTCATGGGGCAAAAATATGTCGTTCAGCGGAATCTATATCACATTTATTTTTCGCTGATGATAGCATTATTTTTGGCCGAGCTACTGTGAATGAGATTGACGCTATTGGGGGGATAATTCGTAGTTATGAAGAGGCATCAGGTCAGCTGATATCTTTGGAGAAATCGGAGGTCTGTTTCAGTAAGGGAGTGGCGGAGGAGAGGAGGAAGGAACTGGCAGATAGACTTGGTGTTAGTTTAGTGGAGAAACATGCCATATATCTAGGTTTACCAGCTACTGCAGGGAGGTCGAAGGAGGCGATGTTTAGTACTATAGTGGCTCGGGTGGAAAAAAAACTAAAGAATTGGAAAAGTGCGAGTTTGTCAAATGCGGGTCGGCTGACGCTTATTAAATCAGTGGCTCAATCAATCCCCGCTTATGTAATGAGTTGCTTCAGGTTACCTCAGTCCGTTTTCCGTCGACTACGATCACTCTGCTCTAGTTTCTGGTGGGGACAAAAGGCAACCGAGAGACGCATTCATTGGGGGGCGTGGGAGAAGCTATGTCGGAGGAAAGAAGAAGGGGGGTTGGAAATAAGAGATATGGAAGCCTTTAATTTGGCAATGCTTGCCAAACAAGGTTGGAGATTGATGCGGGATGAGAGCTCCATTCTATCCAAATTGTACAAAGCTCGATATTACCCACAAAGAACATTCCTTGAAGCAACTATCGGCCATAATCCTAGTTATACTTGGAGAAGCGTGATTGCAGGGAGGGAAATTCTTAAGCAGGGGTTAATATGGCGAGTGGGAGAAAATTCGAAAGTTAACATTTGGACGGATCCTTGGATCCCGAATAATAAAGATTTTCGAATTAGGAGTCCTAGACCATATGATTGTGCGATTGAGAAGGTTGGGGAATTGATGGATAATGAGACGAAAAGATGGAGAAGGGAGTTGTTAAACTCCCTTTTCCAACCGAATGATGCCATACAAATAAGAACCATTCCACTGCATGAGGGCCAAGGCTTGGATGAGATGATTTGGAGACACTCGAAGAAAGGGTGTTACGAGGTGAAAACAGGGTACTACACGGCTCTGGAACGGTTGGGAAGCCCGGGTCCAAGCGCTTCTTCAAGTGTGAATTCAAAAAAGGTATGGAATTTTATTTGGAATTTAAATGTTCCCCCTAAGATTAAGGTTTTTGTGTGGAAAGCTGTGAATGGTTATTTGCCGGTGATGTGGAGTTTGAGGAAACGTGGTATAGATGTAGATGGCGATTGTCGACGTTGTGGTGAGACGGTGGAGACGTGTGAACATGCTTTAAGGGATTGTAATTGGGTTAAAGATTATTGGCGTTCATCGCCTCTACGACTGTCGGATAATTGGCTTAATGCACATGCGTCGTTGGCGGACTGGATTGAGAGAGTGGCGGCGGTGGATGAAGAGGAGTGGAGAGAACAATTCGTGATGCTCTTGTGGATGGTATGGAGAGCAAGGAATCTTCTTTATTATGAAAATAAGGATATAACCAGTAATGCATGTTTCCAGATTATGTCAACCACACTGTCTGACTTCCAAACAGCAAGAAGGGTGCATCATCAAGAGACACAGCAGATTGGTCCATCGGCATGGCGACCGCCGGCTGGAAACTATTTAAAGCTTAACTCTGATGCAACGATCAACAAAGGTGGCTTTTCGGGACTGGGTTGTGTGATCCGTGCAAGTAGCGGTGAAGCGGTGGTGATGAGGATGGAGAAAATAGCGGGTATTTTGGAGGTAGAAGTGGCAGAAGCTCTGAGTTGTCTAGCTGGTATCCGTCTTGCGATCCAAAGAAATGTTCGAAGACTCATTGCGGAAGTGGATAATATCAGAGTTTTCAACATGATGCAGTACAACAAACCAGATCAATCATATTGTGGTTCCATTGTTAGATCGATTTTATGTTTAAGGTCTTATTTTATTTCGCTTAATTTCAGTTTTGTTAGACGTTCGGGTAATGTTCTTGCACACTCTATTTCTCGGTCAGTAGTTGTGTTGAATGATGGTGAGGTGCGGATGGGGAATGTCCCGTCTTCATTAGAACATATTGTTTTGGCGGAGGCAGTTATACCTTCGTGATAATATATGGCTCTTTTTCTCAAAAAAAAAAGAATAACGCAGTTCACTTATTAACGTCTCATGATATCTTTCATTACAACAACCATGAATTCATTGTTCTTTACAAAGACAACACCTGATGTCGATGAAAGAAATCAAAGAACAAGCCAGACGGCCCTCCATGAGGCCGCAAGGCCAGCTTTACCGGAAGCTCAGCAGCTTCCGGCGCGCTTAACGGGCCAAGATTGCAAGTCATATCCGTTCTAACAAAACCAGGACAAACAGAGTTGATACACAAACTCGGATATTTCTTGGCCATAAATCCAGTGTATGCATTCAAAGCTGCTTTCGACACTTTGTATGCTGCAATATGATCAGGCCAGTGATTCGCTTTCAACGAATCCTCTTCGAAGTTGTTGAGAAATTCTTGCACAACTTCATCTATTCTCTCCTCTGTTAGTCTGTTTTCATTGCTCAACGCCCCTTTCGCCCAGTCGTTCGACAGAAGCTGAAGATGTTGACGAAAGGTAGACCAAAAGTAGTTGTTATTACAAGAGATTACTTGAGAAAAGAGTGTTGATTGGCTAACTGTAGTTACCATTAAATGTCCTAAAGTGGAGGACACGTTAACAATTGTTGGTGAATCAGATGATTGTAGGAGCGGAATAAGAGCTTCGGTTACTCTTTTGAGACCATAGTAATTTGTTTGAATACATTCTTCTGCGCCTTTCAACGTTTCAATAAGCTTTCCATTTGCTCTCAGTTGCAACGGTTCTTGCTGCATAGATTACGAAATATAAAGTCCAAATAAAGGAATTAGAAGATCATGTGAAGGTACCAGCGACAGAGTTAAGAAATTATGATCATATTTGGACACTAAACGCCTGTGGCAAAAAAATTATTTAATCATCTAACTGCTAATACACATAGTACACATTAAAATTTATCAGCCTATTTAATTTAATCAAATCATAGTTGTTCACTTTTGTCGATTCATGTTTATCACGTGCAGTGTAAATGTGACTTTTTATTTTTATTTTTTTAGTATAAATTTTGAAAAAGATGGGGTCGATGAGAATTGATCTCTAACCTCTAGTCAAGATTAGTTAAAGTTAGAGGATGTTCAAACAAGTGAGATACAATCATTTCCACAAATGTCACTTTTAGAAAAAAAGTTAATGGAAAATATGATTAACAACTATGAACATATATTAAAGTTTGTGCGCAGAGCAGATAAGTTTTTTAGGGTCGATTATAAACTTGTTCATAGTACTAAGAAATCGAATTCAAATACTAATCGAGATTTTAAAAGATGATTCGAATGAAAAAATATCTAATTCATAATTCTTATATATAAACGAATGAATATTCAAATTGAATACAACTGCATTTGTATTCAAATTTGAAGACCAAACAAATATAAAATTTAATTTGTATTCGAACTCTTCGAATCCGAATCATTGTAATCGAATTCAAATCAACACGAAAACAAACCTTTCCACCAGCAGAAACTGAAGCTATGTGGCCTATGTCTGCCTCAATTAACTCTTGAAGAACCAAAGCATCTCCTTCCACTTCCACTCCATTAATACCTGCATTATTCACCTGCACCAAATCAAATGTTCCTCAGTCTGTAAAATGAAATAAAACATGTTCTTCAAATTTGGTCCTAAGTACCAGAATGTCAAGCCTTCCATAATTTTTCCTGATGAAGTCAACAACAGCAGCAATGCTAGCAGGATCGACAACATCAAGTTGATGGAAGTCCGCATCATCAGAAAGACCAAATTCGTCGAGCTTTCTTTGAGCCTCAATGCCTCTCTTGTCATTCCTGCATGCTAATATCACCAAGATTCCTTTGGAAGCTAACAGTCTACATATCTCGAACCCGATTCCTTTGTTTGCCCCTGTAACCAGAGCATACCTGGGGGTGGGGGGAAAAGTGTTAGTATTTTAAAATAATATATAAATAGATAACACAGGTATGAGAACAAGATTTTAATACCTCCGTGTTGCAGGATGGACAGTTGCCTCTGCCATTGTTTTTTGTAGTTTAATGAATCTGAAAGGAGACTTGGAAAGATTTGTGTGTTTTCAAAGTTATGCTGATTTTATTTTGGTCTTTGAGATTGTCTTTAACCAAATCTGACCATAGAGAAAAAAAAACCCACATCATTATTTTATTAGCTTGACCTGATTCGAGTTAATTATAGCAATCCCACAAAATTATCAGTGTTTTTTACATAAATTACTAAAATTTTACTCGTGGCATCGATATATATAATTATACGGGTTTGACAGATAAACCATTTATTTTCTAGTTGATATACGAATATTCGCCAAACTTATTTTTCGATCATTTTTCGCTGGAATTCGGCACGTGACTTGTGCGTGATAAGATTTTAATGACGTCTTAGTTTTAGTAAGCCAAAAGTATAAAATTTGCCACACCTTTCTTTTCCTTAACAATTCATTTGAATCGCCAACGATTCTCTTTCCCAATACTTAGAACCTACATTGTTGAAGATGATTAGCTCATCTACCTACTAAAAAAAGTTGTTTGTAAAAAAAATCTCTAAAAGTGTATCACGCGCAAATTACGTACAGAATTCTGATGAAAAATGATCGAAAAATAAGTTTAATAGTTTATCTGTCAAACTCGTATAATTTTTATATATTGGTGCAAAAAGAAAAAGATAGTATTTTATTTAAAAAAACACTGATAATTTAATTGAGTTACTGTAATTAACCTGTATTATCAGTTAACCAAATTACTGTGGTGTGAAAAGTTTATGGTCTTGAGATTTGTCTTTAACCAAAAAACCACAGCATTGTCTTATTGTTCCTTTTGAACTTTCTACAACTCATGCAAGAGAACCTACTTGTTGAATGGGCACAAGAAACAACAGCATCTAGGAAATCCCTATGAAGATCTCTAGAAGAAAAAAACTACTACATTCGTCCAAAATGAATTTACACAGGAAAATTGGTACATATATTAAGAAAAATTATTTTTCGGAAATTTTGTTGACTTTTCAAAAATCGATTGAGGGTGGAAATTTTGAGGGTAAAGACTGTGTCATAATTTTCCTTATTAAGAAGTGTGCAAGTTTGCTTGGGACGGAAAAACGAAAAATATGCAAGTTCATTCGGGACGAAGGGAGTATTATATTCATTACTAGATGATATATTATATCATATTAATAAAATGTAATGAAATTATTTTCTTAATGCTATTTGTGAGTATAAAGTGGGATATGTATCAATAAATTAATCTATCAATATATTATTATCCAATCATCTTTCTTTCTTTTCCATGTCATATCCTATATGTATTTGTTTATTTTACTAATACTTTGCATTGTCACAAATTCAAACTACCAATTAGATTTTCATAAATTTGGTTAATTAAATTATTTGAATGCAATATTTAATGAGGTTGAAATTTTATGCAATATTAATCATTAAAAATATATTTCACATATAAAAGTTAATTTTTTAATTATATATATACATCATGGATGTCAAATAAAAAATCGTAAAAATAGATTAATTTGGTATAATTTTCATAAAAAATGGAATTGAGACAAGAAATTATCGTACTTCTAAAATTTTAAGGGAGAGATAAAAAAGAAAAAGTAAAAGCAACAGTTTTTATAATGGGACACATGTAATTTAACTCATATTTTTTAGGAACCCCTTTAATATTAAGTAGGGGATAATATAAAATCAACCAGGGAAGATAAATTACGGGTGTGTTTGCTAAGATTGATGAGTGCTGAGTCAAATCTAACTGAGGGGGGTTAATGAGTGTATTTTATTGAGTTTTGGTCCCTAAATCTACCGAGGGAAACATTAAACAAACACACCCTACGTTTGCAGTAATTAAACAGCACTAGCATGAGTAGCACTGGTTATAGCACAATCACACAGCAACAAGACCTTAAAGCTGTATGAACAGCTTAAAGAACCAGTTTCTCCCTATTTCGTTTCACTTACAAACATCTTTTGGATAACAACAAGAATGGCTTATAGTCCATCACAAAGATAACAACACCTCGTGTCCATGAAAGAAAGAGCCAGACGGGCCTCCATCGGGCAGCAGGGACAGCTTGACCGGGCCTTGAGCAGCTTCCATGGCGTTTAACGGGCCAAGATTGCACGTAATATCAGTTCTTACAAAACCAGGACAGACAGAATTGATATAAAAATTTGGGTACTTCTTGGCTAGACATCGAGTATGTGCATTCAAAGCTGCTTTCGACACTTTATACGCTATAATGTATCTCGGCCAGTGGTTGTCTTCCAATGAACCCTCTTGGAATTGTTTGAGAAATTCTTGCACAACTTCGTCTACTCTCTCTTCTGTGAGGCTGTCTTCATCGCTCAACACTCCTTTTGCCCATTCGTTCGACAAAAGCTGAAGATGTTGAACAAGAAACACCAATTCATGAATTTTGAAAATAATCGTTGTTTTAAAGGCAATACGAAGAAAAGACTGGGAAATCTTAAAGACAGTTTTCCTTGAGAAAGGAGAACACAAGAAACAGTTTTTTCGAGTAAACAGTCTGGAGAAACCTGTTTTCTTGAAGAGAGAAAAAATAGAAGTATCTTGAAGCTGAAAGGGAATAGTTAGCACTACCACTAAATTTCCCATTGTGGAGGAGACATTAACAATTCTTGGTGAATCAGATAATTGTAGGAGAGGAATTAGAGCTTCAGATAATCTTTTCACACCATAGTAATTTGTTTCAATACATTCTTTTGCGCCCTTCGCTGTCTCAATAAGCTTTCCTTTTGCTTTCAACTGCACTGGTTCTTGCTGCATCAATACGAAGAAATCAGTTTCTACTACGAATTTGCATTGACAATTACTAGATGAATCATTACAGAAAGCACCGTTTTTCTGGTTTAGACAGCTACTGCCTGTTAGTGTCATTCTTAATCATTTGGACAACTATAATAAACAAACATAAATTGTAATTCTTTACATCCTTGGAAATTTCAATGTAGTTTGTGTTACAGACAAGAATGCGTTGTAAGTTAGATTATAAGTCTCTACAGAAAAAACCTTTCCACCAGCAGAACTGTAGCTATGTCTGCCTCGATTAACTCCTGAAGAACCGAAACGTCTCCCTCCACTTCTAATCCACTAATACCTGCATTATTCACCTACACCAATTCAAATTGTTTTTGGTCAAAAGTTCCTTAAGATCCAATGATTTTCATTCATTTTAAGACGGGAAAAGAAAAACATATACCAGAATATCAAGCTTTCCATATTTTATCTTGATGAATTCAACAGCAGTGGCAATACTAGCGGGATCAACAACATCAAGTTGATGAAAAACCACATCATTAAAGAGACCAAATTCTTTAAACCTTTCTTTGGCTTCAATGATGCTTTGCTCATTCCTACATGTAAATATCACCATGATCCCTTTGGAAGCCAACTGCTTACAGATCTCGAATCCGATTCCTTTATTCGCCCCCGTAACTAGTGCATATCTGAAGCCAAAGAAATAAATAAAACACCTGTCAAGTAAGCCTAAGAAGCTTATGTAATTTCCATCAAAGTAAATTTTATTACCTCTGTGCTGCAAACTTGTCAATTGCTTCTGCCATTGTTTGTATTGTTTGGTTTGGTCTGAATTGAGAAGAGGTACGTTTTCTCAACATTGGCATTTATTACAATGGGATTTGCCTTTAATCAAATCTGACCACAGAAAATGATAGTACTGTTTTATTTAAGATATTTTTTAAAACTTTTGTTTTATTCCCGCATTACTATTTACCGAGTAAAAACCATGAAAAATAATTTACTAAAACTGCCAAGATTTGGTGAAAAGGCACAGACGTAGTACATGCCAACTACCAAGTACAATATACAAACCACAATCTTCAACAAGCATTTAAAATGCACTTTATTCAGTGAAATGATAATGTAACCATATCCACATACTCCTATTTATACACACAACGATTCCTAATACGATGAAACTCTCGACTGATCATAAAACAAGCCAGAAGGCCCGTTTTCAGGCAACAGCACCAGCCTCACCACATTTTTGGCACCTTGTTGGGGCTTCAGTGGCCCGGAATGGTTGCTGAGGTTGGTCTGGACCCAACCAGGACACACACAGTTAATCATCACTTTCGGGTATTTTTTTGCGAGAAGCCTCGTGTAAGCAGTGACGAGTGCTTTTGAGACGCAATAAGCGCTCCAATAACCAGGCCAGCCTTTGGATTCTGGGGACCCTTCCTTGAAGTCTTTGAGGAACTGACTCAGTACTTGATCAATCTTCTCTTCCGTTAGGCTATCGATGTTGCTAAGAATATCTCTAGCCCATTTATTGCGAATACTCTGCAAAAATAGAGGCTTGCAATTGTTATTGATTCCATGTACTGATAAAAGCTGCAAAAGAATGCTAAAAACAAGCCCCCAAGATGTAAACTACTCATAAATTTGCCAAACTCTTTAAGTAATGTTTCCGGCACTAGAAGTAAGTACTTGAATTAGATGGTGCTCGGTAGAGTGGTTTGAGTAGGGATGTTAATCGCAAGATCATGACAAACATTATTATTAAGGATATGAGGCTAGGAGATCTAAATTCCAAAGCCGTCAAATCATCAACATTATTACAAATAAGATGATACAGATATCAAATCTGTATCAATCCAGACAACCACCAGTAGATTTAGTCCTGTGTCTATAAAAACATCCTTAAATGCTTCAATCTAAATGCAACCTTAGTGTTTAGACCTTTGGTTCCACCAAATTTTAGGCTGGCAAAGATTGAGCTCTGGTATCTAAATATAGATTTGAACACATATATTAGACGTAAACATGCAGTACAAAGTAAAGTTAGTACCCCCAGCATCCCCATAGTGGAGGAAACATTAACAATCCTTGGAGAATCAGATAGCTCGAGAAGGGGAAGCAGTGTTTCGGTAGCTTTCTTTGTGCCATAATAGTTTATTTCCATGCATTCTGCTGCTAATTCATATGCAGTCCTTCTCGTTGTAGCTCCATCAGCCTGCAACAAGAAAGTTGGTATTCACCAGTAAAGATTGCGTACAGAAAAAACTGTGATTAGTGAAAACTTACCTCTCCTTCATTAACTCCATTAATTCCAGCATTATTCACCTGCATATTAACCAAATGATCCCTTTACAAATTCGTATTTAAGAAAACAGAAAACATAACTTCCAATAGCAGAACTCAAGAAAACATAACTTCCAAAAGCAGACCCTTCAAGTCTAAAAAGCGTAACACAAATCCTTAAGGAGCCAAGAGTACAAGTATATCAGATATTAGGACATATTACGTCCCAGGTAAGAAGGCATTTGGCTAAACTTATAAGCTCTTAAAATGTCTTTGGCAATCAAATTACACACATACACATACTACACACTTCACACGCCACTACACACGCTTCACACACTCTAAACAGACTACACAAACACTACATACACTGCACATACTAATCAAAATGTTTGTCTGATGGTCGACTTCAAATTCGTTTCCCGAATCAATAGCTAAATCTCTTTATTCAATTGCAAGCTTATAAATTTCATTATCCAAACACTTTATTAACTTATAAGTTCTTGACAAATTACATCTTACAAACTCTTGAAACAACTTATAAGATATGAAACTTATAAGATATTGGAAATAAACCTAGCCAAACACCCCCAGATCAACACAAGCTTCATGCTTAGTAAAAGAACATTTTTTTTTTTTTTGAGAACCAAAGAACATTTTTTTTACCACAACTCAATTCAGTAAAATTCAAAATGGACCAATTCAGAATAACAACAATCATCATCAAACAAAAAGGGGAGTTCAGAAAAACCTATTAAAAATAAAACAAAATCTCTGATCATACCAGGATATCAAGCTTCCCAATTTGGGATCTGATATAGTCAGCAAGAGAACGGAGGCTTGCTAAATCCGTCACATCGAGCTGATGAAACATTACGTTTTCAGAAACACCAGATTTTCTGAGTTTGTCTACAGCTTCAAGCCCCCGTTTCTCATTTCTCGCAGTCAACACCACAGAAACACCTTGAGAAGCCAATTGCCTGCATATCTCGAATCCAATCCCTTTGTTTCCCCCTGTCACAACTGCATACCTGCAATCACACAGTGTCAATTTATGTACGGTTAAGTTGAATCAATGTTGAGAAATTGAAACCGTTTAAGATTGCTAGAGAAATTGATTAGGATTTTGGAAGAGGTAGGTTTTGCTTACTTCTTAACTGCAGCAGCTTTTGTTGGTAATCCAGCCATTGGTGCAGCGGATGAGTTTCCCATTTTCAGTTTGTCGGATATTTCTTTAGTTGTTTATTATAGCGTGATAGGTAACGCGAATATATACATATAATCGGAATATAGGATTGTGCACTTTCTATTTTCCAGAAAGTTTTGGAATTTTGTCTTGCCAACCAGATATAATTTGATATTATTTTTCTTTTCTTTGAGGGACTAGAATTTGATTCTCTATTGATTAGGGATGTCAATTTTACCCGCGCGTAACTCTACCCGACGGGTAAACGGGTAATAGGATCGGGTATCACCCGAACCCGATATTTTTGCCATCAGGTAGGGTAGGGTACGGGTTTAGCATATTACCCGTTTACCCTACCCGATTATCCTACCCACCTACATGATTACATACTTATGTATTATTTTACATGTTATATATTATATAATTATCATTATATTTAATATATTATGTTTATAATATATGATTTAATATATAAAATAACATATAATGTAACATTTACATATTATATATGTTATATTTGATTTATTATATCACATTATATATGGTATATATACATATTACATATTATTTATAATATTTTTATATATCAATCGGGTAACCCGATTATCCGCGGATAACCCGATTACCCGACGGGTATTACCCGTACACGTACCCGAATCAAATAGGGTAGGGTATGGGGGAAGCATACCCGTACCCTACCCGACCCATTTACATCCCTACTATTGATTTAATGGTTCGCGCTTTTCACATGTGCGCATTTGCCGTATATTTTTCTCAGAGGAAAACTGATATAGGAAAAAGAAAAAGAAAAAGGTAGCTGCTATTTGGGCTGCATCAACCCATGGGCCGAAAAAAATTATCGTAATTTTTTTTTCTTGAGCATCTCTAATTAAAATTACAAATATAATTAATAATTATCATAAGATGAAATTTAAATGTTAACTATTATTTTGGAGCGCTATAAAAATCTTGACGTGTTTTCTTTTTCTTTTTTGACCCGTAATCTAGTGTTAATGTTAAAAATTTAATTACCGTCTTCCAATGTTCTAAAGGTCGCTAGGCGCTAGTTAGGCGGTGGACTGGGGCCTAGCGACTAATCGGGGTCTGGGCGGGACTAATCGGGACATAGACGTAGTTAGGCGGGGAGAAATCGGAAAATAAACGTAGGCGGTCAATGAGAGCCTAGCGCCTAGACGGGAATTAATCGGAGCTAATCGGGGATTTTTAGAACAGAGCCGTCTTCACAAATAATTTTTTATTAATAGTATTTAATATATTTATAAAAAAAATTAAGAAAATATTTTGTATGGGCACGTACCAAGCATAATCTTGCCGAGAGTTACAAGCTAGAAGAGCAATATTGGGCTCATAAATCCCGTGTTCAGTGGCTGAGAGAAGGGGATAAGAATACCAATTTTTTTCATGCATGTACAACTCAAAGAAGGAAACAGAATTGTATTGAGAGGTTGGTGAGAAAGATGGGTCATTTTGTGAGGCTAAGGCAGAGATTGATAATGAGATTTCAGACTTCTTCGGTAACCTTTTCTCGACTTCGTCCCCTCCTCTTGATGGCAACATCTTGCAGGGGATTTCCACTACCATTGATAGTACAATGAACAACAAACTACTTCAACCAGTGGCGGATACAGAAATTAAAGCTGCACTATTCGGCATGGAGCCAAATAAGGCCCCTGGGCCCGATGGTATGAATCCTCTTTTCTTCCAAACTTTTTGGTATCTTCTTCAATTTGATATTTGTCTTGTTGTAAAGGATATTTTTATTTGCAAAATTTTGCTTAAAAGCTGGAACCATACTCTGATCATTCTAATTCCTAAAATACAAAATCCTACATCCATTTCTCAGTACAAACCTATCAACTTGTGTAATATTGTGTACAAAATTATTTCAAAGATCTTGGCCGACCGCCTTAAGCAATGTCTTCAGCCTTATATCAGTGCAAGCGAGTCGGCATTTTTGAGAGGTAGACAAATTTTGGATAATGTAGTCGTAGCGCATGGGTGTATGCATTTTATAAAAGGGAAGCGAAAGGGAAAGAAATGTTTCATGTCCACTAAGCTTGAGAACGCAAAAGCATATAACCGTGTAGAGTGAGATTTTGTTAGCATTGTTATGGAAAAGATGGGTTTATTAATATTCATTTATCCAATGGATTTTGGTTTGTATTAAAACTTTATCTTTCTCATTTAACATTAATGGTCAAGCCCGTGGGTTCATTAAAGCCTCTAGAGGCTTAAGACAAGGGGACCCTATCTAACCATAATTGTTCCTCATCCTTTTGGGAGCCCTCTCTAACCTCATTAAAAAAGCTTGCACATCCAATCCTTTTTGTGGTATTAAAATCTGCAAAAAAGCTCCTATTGTGTCTCATCTTTTATTTGCGATGACTTGATCCTTTTTTCCGAAGCTAGTGTCAACCAAGCCAAATGTGTTAAGAATATCTTGAATCAATATTGCATTGCCTCAGGACAACTTGTTAATATGGATAAATCGACGATCTTCTCTAGCAAAAACACTCAACCTATTTGTAAGAGGGTCATTTGTTCTGTTTTGGATGGAATTAGAGAACACTGTAGCTCTAGATACCTTGGGTTACCTATGGTTATTGATCGGTCAAAAAATGAAGTGTTTAGCTATGTGTTAGATGCGATAAAGCATAGGATCGGTAATTGGAAAAATAATTTCTTGAGTAATATGAGGAAAACTGTCTTAATTAAAGCAATTATTGACGCTCTTCCAGTATATGTTCTCTCTTGTTTTAAATTACCAGGTGAATTGTGCAAAGCAATATGTGGGGAAGGAGCAATTTTTTTTTGTGGGGGACCAAGGACAAAGACATCCGAAAAATCTATTGGAAGGGATGGAGTAAGCTTTATCTCCCAAAGGAACAAGGTGGCCTTGATTTCCGTGACATCCACTGTTTCAACGATGCACTTCTTGCTAAGCAAATTTGGAGAGTTATTACCTAGCCTAATCTTCTCATGAGCAAGCTCCTGAAAGCCAGGTATTTCCCAACGGTAACATTCTTACTTCCATTGTCCCTGGTAATGCATCTTGGTTGTGGAATTTTTGGTCGAAAACACGCTATGTCATTCAGAAAGGTGGGAGATATCAGCTTGGGGATGGGAAACCTATCAAGGTTTGGGAGTCACCATGGCTTCCAACACTTCCTCATTTCAAGCCGGTACCTCGGGGTCCTCGTGCAACAAAAATATTTTGGGCACGGGAGTTAATGACGGAGGATGGCCATGCTTGGAACAGAGAGTTGGTTGAAGAACGCCTCAATCCAAGATCTGTCGAGATTGTACTCCGTACTCCCATTAGCTATACAGAGCGAAGGGATAAACTTGTTTGGGACCTCAATAAAAATGGCATATCTACTACCAAATCAACATATGAGATGCTTGTTCATGAAAAGCAATAGAAGGATATCTTTATAGTATCAAGTTCTAGTAGAAAAGTTTGTGCTAAGATATGGTACATCATGAGGAAGATGAAGATCAAAAGCAAATTGTATTTTTATATATGGAAGTGTTGGTACAAAATACTTCCGACTAGGGATAAGCTTTTGGAAAAGGGAATTTCAATTGACCTTTTTTGTCCTATGTGTGGCGATTCTACGGAGAGTATCGAATATCTTTTCTTCAATTGTCGAAGAGCACAAATCATTTGGAAAATCTCCCCTGTCCAGTGGGACAATCCGTTGATTGTGGAGAACTTTTTTTCAAATTGGTGAATTTTTTTTTGTCAGGTAAGATGTCTCAAACCATTATTGATCGTATTCAACTATCTACTTACCTCCTTTGATGGATTTGGAAGACACGTAACAGCTGGGTGTTTGAAAAAAAATGGCTATCCGAGAGAGAGATTGTTAGTAGAGCTTTTTTAGAGTGGCAAGAGTTTCTTGATACTTTAGCGTCGAGTCACACAACATGTCATTCTTCTACTCCGGGATTGTTGATTGATGGGGATTGTGTTTTTAATAAAAGTAAGGTAGGATGCATTTTTATGTTCATCAGTACTATGTTCTGCAAAAATGACAAGGTTGGTTACGGGTGGATGGCACAAGATGAGAATTTAGTGATTGAAGGAGCTTGAGCTATTTAGGATTTTTCTCCTAATCCAATGGAACTTAACCTTAAAGCAATCCGTTTTGCACAACTTGTTGCTTTCAAGAATGGTTGGAAAAATATACAATTGAGGATTGATGATAAGGATATTGCAAGAAGAATCACCTCGAGACGACCCTTCAATGTGATGAATGCTACGATAGCCGACGACATCATTCTTCTTTGTAATCTTTTTCTTTATTGTTCGTTTGATTCTATTGATAGGGAGTTTGTTCCCTCTTGTAGTTTGATTGCTTCCCTAGCAATTTCGAGTCCTTACTCACTTGATTTGGGTTCTTGTTTCCCGTCCTAGATTATTCCAGTGATAATGGGACACACCTAGCTAGTTGGCTACCTATTGTAATTTTTTTTTTCGAGTGCATAAAATTTCTATCATTCCGAAGAAAAAAGAAAAAAATTGATTTGCAATTAACAGCAGAAGAGTTGTCAGGCTGACTGTGGAAATGAGTCACGACTGTTAAGTTTAATTAGGGATTGCAATGGGCGTGTTTGGGGCTGGTATTGAATATTTCATCCCCATCCTCATTTCACATCCCAAATACCATCCCCGTGAAATTCACCACTTAAGAAATCTGGGTTGGGGATGGGCAGGAGCGGACTTACATGTAGTCTCAGAACCCCAGCCTCCCAATAGCACCCTACCCCACCCCACCCCAACCCTCCACACTTGGCCCTCCTCTCCTCACCTTTTATACTATTTGATTCTTTATTTCTACATTATTTTATACCTACAATAAAATTATTAGTTGTGTGCATTGGACAACGAGTATTTTATATTATTTATGAAAAAAAAAATTAAATTTAAAAATTAGAAATATGTTTGATTTTATACAAAAGTAGAGAAGAATTATTATACATGCAACTTAGTTTATTGGTATAAGAGAATTTAGAAATGCACTAATTAGAATCTCTATATCCAAAATGACTAAATTAAATAATTAAGAATTAGGGATCGGGAAAAATATTCATTTTAATTAAGCAGGTATGGGGACGGGGCGGGGAGCATAGATCCCATTCCATACATCCCTGCTTGGGAAAAGCGGGGAATCTTCATCCCCGCTCCCACCCTGCTATTATCGTGAATCCCCTCTACAATAACCTCGGGTCCCAATGAGGTTGGTTCCCCACAAAAAATTATCATCCCCATTTTAGATAGAAGTGTCTATTTGTCCAAATTAAAAGTTAAGGTGTTGATTTATTTAAATTCAAAAATTAAAATATTTTATTGGCCAAAAATATGATTTAAAGGAAATATTATAGATTGCCATCAAATGGTAGCTCACATGATCAATAATTCTAGTAATTGAATAAAAAATCAAAAGAGAAGAATTAAATAATCAAACACCGCTTCCGCAATACAAAGTAATTTTTTATATTCACCGAACTTCTGATGTCAATATTGTAAATCCAGAGGTAGATTGGGGTCTAGCCTGAGCTGAGAAATGAAAATCTAGAATTTAGTCGGAGAAGTTTACAACAGAAAGAAAATATAGATGAGCAATGAGTGGGAGCTTTTTGCAACAGAGTAACATTGTATTATTCCTCAAAGGATGAAACTTCCTTCCTAACAAAGAACAGCCCAGAAGGGCCATGATCATGTGGCAACAAAGCAACCCTCACCGGACTCTCAGCGCCTTCGTCTACTGTTAACTTACCAGTGTTGAAGTTTATATCAGTTTTGACATATCCTGGGCACACGCTGTTTATCCGAAAGCTCGGGTTTTTCTTGGCCAGAAGCCTTGTGTAGGCATTCATGGCGGCTTTAGAGACTACGTATGCTGCAAAAAAGTGAGGCCACCCTTTGGCTTCTAAGGATCCCTCATTTATGTCTTTCAAGAACTCTTTTAGTACGACGTCGATTCTCTCTTCTGTCAGGTTTTCGTCGTCGTTGAGCATTTCTTTAGCCCGTTTATTGTGTATATTCTGATGCACAAAGAACGTTTTGTATGTTAATTATGCTACAAGTCTTATAAACAATCAGTGATGGAGCCAGGATTTTGTAAGGGGGCAAAATATATTTTTTGAAATATATATAAACGTTTTCGAGAATTTGAGGATGGTGAAATAATTTTTTTAACTATAATTATACTGTATATGTATATATAGGCCCTGTTTGTTTAAGGTTGTGTCAATCGGTTGTGGATTGAGCCCAACCCATTGTGTGTTTGTTCATTGGTTGTGGGCAATAAATTGCCCACAATCTCCACACATCATCGAATCATTAATTAACTCTTACACACATCACCAATCAAATATCATTCCCAATACACACTTTAATCAATAATTAATTATTCATTAACTAACACTTACACACATCAAATCAACTTTAACACCTTTTATATTATAATCACCCCCACAACTCAATCTCCAATCAACATAAACAAACACCAACTTATTTACTCCAACCTCCATATACCACTATATTCCCCACAACCTACAGTACTCTAGCCACCCACAGTCATAAACAAACAGGGCCATACAGTACCTTGGTCGAAAAATTTGAGGGGGGCGGCTGCCGCTGCCGGCTCCCTCTTGGCTCCGTCTCTGGAAACAATATACTAGAAAGTGTATACAACTCCCTTCGAGAAAGGTTTTGAAAAGGGTTATGAATTTAAATTGTAATATAAACTAAAAGGTACGAAGAAAATTCAATTAACTTGTGACATTTTTTTAATTATAATATTGATTATCGTCATCGTCATCTTCATCACTAAAAATAAAATTTGATGAGACCGTTCTATATTTATCGCATATTATACAATTCATCATCTTCGCCATCATAAATTGAGAGTGGTAATTATGACCATTGATAACTACACTACACTTTAACAATATATGATAAAAATATACGTTAAATATAGGATGATCACATTAAAATAATACGGTGGACGACACAAGCAAGTCAAGTAATGATGATAGATAATATAATAAGAAGTCAGAAAATATAATTGATGCATCATACAATTGAAAGAAATTGAAAGTTAGCACGATTTTTTTATGGGTTAATTTCGCAAATTCTACTAAACTATTAGCGTTGTTACAAATAAATCATTAAATCTTTTTCTTGGTACTAATACATACAAATTATGCGGGCTTGACAGATAAATCATCAAACTTATTTTTTGGTTGGCAGATAAATCACTTAACTTATCTTCAGACAATTTTTTGGCAGAATTCGGCACGTGACTTTCGTGTGATAAAATTTTAAAGATCTCTTTTTATCCAAACAACCTTTTTAGTAGGTCAAAAATGTAAATTTCTTTCACATCTTATTTTTCCTTAACAATTCATCTGAATCAACAATTCTCTTTCCCAATATCTAGAATCTACATTGTTGAAGATGAACAGCTCCTCTACCAATTAAAATGTTGTTTGGACAAGAAAACACCACTAAAAGTGTATCACGCGCAAGTCGCATGCAGAATTTTGATGAAAAATGATCGGAAAATAAGTTTGGTGGTTCATCTGTCAAACCCGTATAGTTTGTATGTATTGGTGCAAAAAAAAAAAAATTATTAATTTATGTGCAAAAACGCATAGTTTTGTGGGATTGTTGTAATTAACCATTTTTTTTAGTACCTTTTTAAAGTTAATTTTGTAATCAATTCTCCCAAAGTTCGTAATCTCTGCAATGAACCCTTCTTCAAAGTACAAATTATATTGTAAGCACAGATTGTTTTCTACGTTTTTTTTTTCTTTGTTCAATAAATTATCAATTTTAAAAGAAACAACCACAAACCACAACAACAAATTGATGCAAGTCTTGTTTAACATAGTTATTTGTACCAAAATGAAAGTCATATGTCAATATTTTATTTTATTATTTCAAGTAAAAAAAAATGATTTTTTTAAATACATATAATTAAATATATAAACAAAAAATAATAATATAGAATTTGTATAAGTGTACATGACTTAATGGTTTCTGTAAAGCTATATTAAATTGATCAAAAATAAAAATTAAATATTTTCAGACATAACTCTTATCACGAAAGAGAGGAAGTGGTACCTTGAGCTTCCCCATTTCAGCAGATACATTAACGATACGCGGAGAATCGGAGAGGCGGAGCAAGGGAAGCAACGCTTCCGTCGTCCGTTTGGCGCCATAATAGTTTGTCTCAAGGCCTTCTGCTGCTAAATCATATGTCTGCTTCATTATCTTACTCCAATTCATTTTAGCTCCTCCATTCTGTACTCACACAGTAAAACAAAATCAACGTGGAAATATTTCGTAGGACTTATTTCAGTAAAGTGTATTTTTTGAACCCGGCAGGAGATTAGGGTCTAGTATCTGAACGGACCTTGGTTGGCGTATCTTATATTAGGCCAGGTCAAATTACGGAAAAAATCATACAGTCACAAACGTTCAGACAGAATTATAAAAGTAGCAGTGAATAAATGGTTCACCAGCAGAATCGATATTTTACGTGGGATGAACTATAATTATAAACATTGTAGTCTAAAGTGTCACTGGATCTACCCGGCCCAACCTGATGGACCAATAATCTAACGGGCAAAACCAACAACTCACAATTTATTTTGGGGGATCATTGGGGCTGGGTTAACTCCGGTTGAATTATTTTCTACCTAGCTCAACACATAGTATTGACCCAACAGGCTCAAATTGGTCGGGTAGTCCAAATTGCCACCTCATGATAGAAGAAAATGAGCTTACACATCCTCTGGCAGCTCCGAGCTCAGCTCTCAGAGCATCACCATCGACCAGGGCCCCACCGATCCCTGCATTATTAATCTGCAAAATGGCTGCAACTTAACCATGTTTATTTTTAATTTTTAAAAAGAATATGAAAAATACTGAAGCCATTATAAGTATTTTGGAAGCAAAATCTGAATATTAATCATGTTCAGTAAAAATGTAAAATTCTAGAGCTCAACTCATGCTTGCCTTGGTCAAAGCTCTTAATAATCAAACTCAACATAATGTTAAAACCTCAATATTATTTTAAATAAGCTTAAATAACAGCACGTTTAACTCAACTCAACTCAACTCATCTACCGTCCTAACTTGAAACTTTGAATAACATACAGTTTACCATGTAAAACTAGAGTAGTGCAAAAGAGAAATTAACTACATGCATACAATCAGATCAAAGAAGAGATAATTTATACTCGTACCAAAATATCGAGCTTTCCGATCCGAGACTCAATAAATTGAGCAAGGGACGCAACACTTGCTAAATCAGTAACATCAAGCTGATGAAACATAACAAGATCAGAATTAAGACCAGAGGCTTTGAGTTTTTCAACAGCTTCAAGTCCTCTTTTCTCATTTCTAGCTGTTAACACCACTGTCACACCTTGTGCTGCCAACTGCCTACAAATCCCTAGTCCAATCCCTTTGTTTGCCCCACTCACAACAGCATACCTGTATTAATTTCGAACCGAATTTTTAAAATAATAATAAGTAAATTCAAACCAATCGGATCTGATGCAACATCTTCTACAACAATTACACTATTAGATGTATGACAACACTAATACAACAGTAGTGATAATGTTTCATCTAATGGTGTGATTGCTGTAAAATACGTTGCATCATTGGAAGAAGAAGATCGGGATTGATTAAAACAGTGAATATTATTCATTTTGAAAGGAAAGTAAGCAAGAGACAGTATTGTACTTGTTTGTTACTTCCGCCATAGATGACGCTGAATTCTGTGTTTGTGATTGATTGAGCTCACGTGTCTGCATGGCAGAAAACAAATATAGATTTATTTCTCATGACAATCGTATATATATAATTAAAAAGATAAGTATGCCGTTAAATGGTTGAAATTAGTCAAAGACAAGATATTATGTTTTTATCCATTTTTACTAGTAGTAAGTATCAAAATATACATAATGAATAGATGTTTGAAAATGGGGGTATCATTGATCGGTTCGAAATTTTTATGATTGTTGGTACAATATCTTTTACAACGGTTCATATAATCATGTCACAGAAATATATGCATAACGGATGCTGATATATTGGTGATATCATCATATACACATGTCATGTATAAATTAATTAAGTCGTTGTAGAAGATATTGTATCAATTATTGTAGAAAATCTAAACTGAACGTCAAGTTATATCAAAACTCACTTTTTATATCAAAGTCTAAGCTTTGATTAATATAAACGTATATCGAAGGTCATGCATGTAAAAAACATATTGAAGGTTAGACCTTCTATTTTATAAATATTTATCAAAGGTAATGGCCTTCGATATATCTTTACATGTTTATGATCTTTTATATTGATATAAAGCGAATTGATGATTCTTAGATTATCATACCTTGGTCAAATTAATAAAATTAGAATATTATTCATTTTTAATAGGACTCTCGTTATAAAACGGAGGTGGTATCCGTTTTCTGAATATCTTTTACCGTTTAGCAATTGGTAGACATTGACACATGGGTCGCAGAAGACATGTTGATTTATATTTCTGTCTTAAGTCTTAAGTTGCTGTCTATTTTGGGATGATTATTATTTTTTAAACATTTTCCGAATAATTATATAGGTTAAGCATGGTTAGAAATGGACACATGGCCCAGAAATTGCATGAAGTTTCGTACTTGTTCTGGCAAAAAACTGGAAGATAATATTTTTAGGGAACATGGGAGGATACGATTCGATCTGCAGATACATATTTAAATTATTCTGGCTTTGGAAAATATAAAAAATAATAGATCTTTGAACACATATTAGTATATGTTAAAAAAATCTGAGAAATCTAAGTGAATATTTATATATGTCCGAAGTAAAGTAATTTTGTCGTCATGGATATTGGTGCCATTAGTATTGAATGAGTGCAACTTCGGTACCACTGTGGTACCGATATTACTGTGAGAGAAGAATATATGGATTTAAATATGAGGGACTCACTAAATTATATAATTTCATTTTTATCTCACAATGGTACCAGTAGCACAGTTGTACCATAGAATCAACCTTGAATATGATACTCCATTAAAAATTATTGAGGTGATCTCTGTAAATATCATCTTAAAGGTTAAATAGTTAAATTTGGATGAAAAGAATTTACAGGAATTTTTGCAGAAATTTATTTGATATGAAGTTGTAAGTATCACAGATAGAAAATAATGATTCAATGAAACCTCTCCGTAATGAGCAATCAATAGTTTCAAAGGAGACTAAAATCACTTTTCTTTTTTCCTTTGAATGTAGACTATAATGATAATCAAATACGTTGTGGAGCTCGTTTCTTACAATTTAATGTAATGAAAAAAATATTATAATATGACTTTTAATTGTAAAGACAATTAAGTAATTTTAAATATCTTTAACTTAAAATAATAATTAAAATATATATATTTTTTAAACTGGAATCAATCATCACCGAATGATAAAAAAATGAAGGAGGTGAATACCAAACCGATGAAGGAGGGCACCGGGCCAACTGCCATCCAATGTGCTTGGACAACTGCGTCTAATATACATACCATATATAACCTCAATGAATAGACATTAAACATTATTAGAGAATATGCTAAGATTGGAGTTTGATAGTTTATGTAACATATTCACAAGTGACCTTTTATACCAAAAATAGATAGTGTTGTTTTGACTATTTCTTCTTGTCAATCATTGTTGATTCTAGTAATTTAACTTCGTTTTGAAAAAATATGTCATTTTAGACACTTTAAATTATTTACAATGAGTGTCACTTTACCAAAAAACTACATTTTTTCCAATATTATCTTAAACAACCTACTTAATTTAGTTGATTATTTCCTTATTTCACAAAACATATCAATTAAATATCAATCCTTAATTCCAAAAATATCTAAAATGACATTCTGTTTTTAAACGGGGGGAGTAATATTTTGCTATCTAAAAAACACTTAAATTTATAAATTACTTAGTTACCTTAAATTTTAATACTACTACGGATTAAGCATGATAAAAAAATAATAAAATTGTTGAAGGAGAAGTAGAGAAGAAAGAGAGACGGAGCAAAATTAAGGTTCTCATATCCATCAGATCCCTATATATAGGATGAAAAATATAGGGTTTCAAATATACATAAGTATAAGTGAATACCTCAATTGTCCTTCATTAGTTACTTTTGACGAAGACACACTAACAGTGTTTTTCCTTCAATACTCCCCCTTGTGCCAAGTCAAAGGGTAAATGATGCAAAACTTGTTGCCTCGTTAAAAACCTCGCCGAGTAACAAAACCAAGTGGAAAAAATAAACCTTGGTCAATGGAAAATAGAGTGCAATGCACCTATGTTGAGACTCCCCTGAAGTCTACACCTCCCACTTGATATGTACATCTGTCAAGAGAGCTTTAAAAATCTCGATCTCCTTGATTTCACATAAATCACAAATGTATTGTGTGGTTGTTAGATGTAAAAAGTCTTTGGGGAGATATGCTTCGTATTATCACCTTCAATGTAGTTTAGTTCCATCTCTTCGTAGTGAAATGCATTGTCTTCATAAATTTCAGTAGGTCTTCGGCGGTATGACTCAAGCCATGAGCCTCTTGAAAATGTGTGATGATGATTTTTAACCATTGTATCCACGAACTGCTACATGTAGGATAATGGTCTTTGAAGGTTTCGATAAGGTAACTACAATAGTTGTGCATGGTTGATATACAAGATTTTGTCGTGTTCCTCAGGGTAACATATAATCAATTTAATAATGATCTTTGGGCCAATGAGGTAACAACATCAATTAGAATCATCTAAAATGTTATTTTGGTATTTCAAAGCAGGGGGTAATTTCAATATTTCTTAGGAATTACAGTTTCATTTGTAGTCCTTTTTGTCTCTTTATATGAGAATATTTGACATTTTCCTTAGAGATTACAATTTCGTTTATAGATTCTAACATTGGAAGAACATATTCGTGTCAATGATTTCATTTAGATATCAAAATACTTTTGATATCATTCCACTGGTACTGCATTGTTCTGAGATAAAATCTAGCTAACAAGTTCATTGAGAAAGTAATATTTGGTTGAATGCATTTAGCTTAGTAAAATAATGTGAACATTTCATTTAAATAGGGAATTTCAGCTCTTAATATCTCTTTGTCGTTCTGTTAGACGTAAACAAACCTTCCCTTTTGTCCACTCTTTAACCAATCATAGGAGTGCTAACAAATTGTACTTTATCCACATTAAATCGTTTGACTACCTTTTAGATATATGCAAATAGAGGAATTAGTATTCCACAAACTTGGTCTTCTAATTCAAGGCATATGCAATACTGAGTTTTCTCATGATCCTTTATCTCAAGGCCGGGTATCAAATATCTCACGATTTTTCTTATGTCTTTAATAGTACATATTATGTCCATAACATCGACATATATAATTATGAATTCAGAACTCGTGTTCTTTACAAAGGCATAGAGTCAAAGTTAATTATCATTATCTCTTCCAATCAAGTAGTCATTCATATACCATTTCCATCCGAATTATTTCAATCAAAATGAACATTTATTATAAATGCACTCCGTGGTTCGGAGTTACTTGAGTTGGGTAATGCAAGTTCATCAGACACTTTTTAACATATCTAAAAACCAAGATCCCCAAAGAGATATTTTGTTACCACATTAGTATGATGCATTTTCAATCCTTTGAAAACTAAACACTAAGACGTTATGACGTGCTTTGCGGGAGAGTATGTCTTCTCCTAGTCAATTCCAGGGCGTTGTGAGAAAACCTTATGATTCAAGGTAACCTTTGTGTATCAAGACTTTATCCTTCTCAATACGCTTACTGACAAAACCTATATTATGTTCTACAGGCTTTACACTTGGTGAGGCTAGCACTTCCAAACCAATACCTGTTGTTTTGTCATAGGATCAAGTTCTAGCTGAATTTATTCTTTTCATTTAGGCCAATATGCGTGTGTTAACATGTTGTAGCAAAGTGTGGTTCGATATCATCGTGCTCTATGATTCCTTTGGCAACAATGTCATCAGTGTAGAAAATATTTCCATCATCTCATACAAACTTCATAATATATTCAACTTTCTTTGTTCTCTGGAATTATCTCAAACTTTGGAGTGTACTCTAGTAATGGTTAATGAACATAATTAATCAAAGATAATTTCTTGAGAGTAAATCTTTTCATTGATGATTAAATCGAGTATTGTCATACATGCCACCTTCCTTGGACAAGTGTTTACCGAACCACGTGCACTACTAGAATTAAAGTTTTTTGCCACTACAAAATATAGTTATAAAAAAGGGTGAGTGGTCACAAAAATATTTTTAGTAACTACATATCTAAATGTAGTTACTATAAGGTAGCCACTTATAGTAAGATGCAAAAAGTTTTTTTGCAACTACTTTATAGTTACTAATGTATTTGTAACTATTTTTTGCAACTACTTTATAGTCACTAATGTATTTGTAATCACAAGTAGTTGCAGAAGAGCTTGTCATATTGCAGCAAATTTAGTAAAATTGTATGAAATATTTTATATAACTACTAATAGTTATAAAAAGGGTTATTTTTAGTAACCACTTTTGTAGTTGCAAAAAGATTAGCGGCACCGTTTTTCTTGTAGTGGTAGCATCTTCCTTTTAGGAGCCATGGCCTCAACTAGCCCTCCACCAAGTGTGGTTGCATCACCTTTATCTGCGGTGCCTCTAAAATGGGACTTTTAACCTTATAGACATATTTGCAGCTGGTATATATGATCTTTGTCACTCAAGCAATTTTTTGGCAAATGCATCAGTAATCAAATCTTCCATACTTCGAAGATCGATGATTCGTCTTACTTCATTTTTACGTTATGAAGTGTGGGGATCCTAATAAGACATGATGGAGTTAGAAAATTATTTTTCTTATCTTTACCTTAAAATAAGAAGATTGTCTCATAAAATGATAATCCGCAAATCTGGCGGTAAAAAAAATCTCGTCTATCAAAGGTTTCAAATAGCGGGTAATAATTGAAAATCCATATCCAACTTAAATACTTAATCGTCTTTGCATACTCATTTTGGTTCATTGTGTGGGTGTATACTATGTAATTAAATATACGTAAATGTAAGAATATCTGGTTGAATTCAGTTACCAACTGATATGCATAAACTATTGATTAGTAGTGGATCTGAGACATATAAGTAAAGTTGCAGAAATATTGCAGAACCCCAAATCATATAGGCATTTTAGTGCACATTCCCATTGCCCTAGCCTCCATCTATATCTTTTTTATGGTGACTTCTACGAGACCATTTTTGTTAATGCGGATGGGTTAGAGGATGTTCAACATCGATCCTGATAAACATGTAATAATCATCAAATCATTTTGGTGAAAACTCTCTAGCGTTAACAAGTCTTATAGACTCTATGGAGTAAAGGTGCTGAGCCATTATATAATTTATTCTAGAAGTTTTTCAAATATAACATTTGTTATGAACAATAATATGATAATCAGTTAGTATGTCAAAATATTCACCAGAACCATAGATACTTAAATGGCCCATATTATGATTTGATAGGTCCACATATATTATATTGTGTTCTTCTGTAACAATAGAATATTTTTTAATATATTTGGCATAGGAATGTCTCAATCCTACGTTTCGCTAGATAATGGGCTTGGTAGGACAAGTGATGTACCTTTAAAATAGTTAATGAGATTAAGTGGGATGTTAGTCATGTTTCTAACACTTTAGAAAGCATTGACTGTATTAAATAGAATTAGCACCGACGTTGCACAACGTATCAAATTTTCGTCCCTTTTTGTATTTCACTCGAAAGAATGTCCATATAATTTCCAAAATGTGGACCACGACTTGAATGTCTATATCCGTTGTACCAAAGCCTCATTCATTCCCATTCATTGCCCCTAAACCCCAACCAAGAGGGTCCTCATTAGGCATTCTCTTTGTTAGATTGGTGTTGGTGGACCATTTGCTTATGGATGTGTAATCTTTTTTCATGAAAGTAGTTTCCAGTTTTGTGGTACTCAATTTCTTTTGAGTCCGTCCAATACTTTAAATTCGAATTTGAGTTGGTTTAGTCTTTGAGGTTTATCAGCGTGCCTACCCGTCATACACCCACCAAGAACAAACTTCTTCCACAGTTGATGGCATTTCCTGAAAGATATGGACTAGATTAGAATATGTGGGCTTTATTAATTAATAAGTCAGACTAATTAATTAATTAAGTGGACATGGATATTAGGCCCATAAACCTAGGGTTATATGGTACTATATATACATATTCTCTATAGTAGAGAATTAAGGGTTTTTTTATCAGATAAAAATATTGAAGCACGTAGAATTCAATAAGTGATTTCCTAGCGATCACTTATCTAATAATTGTACCGAGGATAGTTCCTGCGGCGGACGATATACGCGTGGATACCTAAAGTGGTGAATCAATCGCTCAACTCTGTCCGATCAATTACGCAACAAGTAAGTATTCGATTTTTTGCGTAGTTATTGCTCAACGTTCAATTCAATTATAAATCACGATCAATATTCTCGACTGTTTATTCCGCTGCGTACATTAGATGTTGTCGAGAATTCCTAACAGTGGTATCAGAGCCCGGGGCTCGATTTATAATTGTAATTGATTTGATTATCCGTGGATTAAAATTTTAAAAAAAAAAAAAATTGAAAAAAAAGCAAATCAGTTTTACAAAGTTTTTGTTAAACTTTGAAAGCTGAAAATATTTCAACATATACGCACAAAACCTTGTTTCAAATTCGTTCTTCTTCTTCGCACAAACCTGAAAAACACAGAAACCTTCGCTATTGTCGCGGCCGCCGCCGGCTACCATGACCTGCCTACTGCGAATTCCGCACCACTGCTCGGGCTGCGCGAACCGTGGAGTTTGCTGCCGATCCGCTGCTGCTGCGCGGATGGCGGTGGCGGCGACAATCGGCAGCGACGATGGTTGGTGGCGGCGTTTCTGGTCTCCCGTCGTGAGCTCAGCTCAGCTGTCGTGGTGCTGCTCGACGCCCGTCACGGATCGAGGCAGCGGCTCGCTTGACGGTGGTGATGAAACCAGAAAGGGGTTGGCGGCTGTGCAAGCAGCCCAAACCCTAACAAGTTTTGGGCTGCAGGGCGGGTCTAAGATTTGGGCCGGACTGATTTCTGGACCTGGGCTGAAGGTTTTGGGCTAGATTAGGTTCAGATTTGGGCTGGGACAGTTTAAAATTAGTTGGACTTAATTATAATGGTTGGACCTGATATTTATATAAACTAAGCCTGCTGAAATTAATTTAAGCTGCACAAGCTTTAATTTTGGGCTGGGCTTGTTTTGTATTTATTATAAAAAAAAAAAAACTTTTGATTTAATTTGATTGATTAAATTAGATTTATTAATTAGATTAATTATAAGTCCCAATTACGATATTAATTTATCAATTAGATTAATAAATCTTATTATTATTGTTTTGAAATAATAATAATAGACTTATATATTTATGTTAGTTTGGAATTAACATTAAAGTATACTTATATTAATTTGGAATTAATATATTAATCTAATAGACTAATATTAATTTATTAATTAGAGTAATAAATTATAATAGTATTATTATTTTTGAAAGAATAATACTAGACTTATATATTTATGATAATTTAGAATTAATATTAAATGTATATTTATATTAATTTGGAATTAATATATTTGATTTAATCCACATTTAATTAAAGAATAAAATTTTAATTGGATTAATAATTTTATTCGTTGAGCATTTATTTGATATCTTATGTGATAAGCTATTATTTGATTCTATGCTTATTACATTTACTATAGTAGTTAAGTCCGCGTTATGTTTGGGTAGGCGGCGCCCAATACATGCAGTCCGCGACAATATGTATGAGTAGGCGGCGCCCAATATGTGTGGTCCGCATTTTCTTATGCTTGGGTAGGGCGCACCCAGTAATTGTGTTATAATTTAATATTAGATATTAAATTTAAACAATTAGTATCACATAATAATTCCCCACTAAAAACCAAGTCTTGTTTAGAAACAAAATGCGTCGTCCATCATAATTATTTGAGATTCCTAATCTTTTCGACCACGAGTTTTACACCAAAGTGTTTACTCTAAATCGATAAGACTCGAGCTCATTCATAGATTCATGGTTGGCATCGTGTGATGGAATTGACTTGCTTAAATTATTTTGAGACGCCAAAGCGACCAAAATAGTTTGAGGACGCAATATTAATTGGATTAATAAACCAAGAATTGCAAATTGTTGTTGCAATTGGCTTAGAGGCCTACCTAGTGATATTATTGTAGTCATCAGCCAAAGCAGAGGCTGCAGTAATATAAACTTGGATCTTGGACCACTAAGATTTATAATTGTTATAAATTCGTATTTTGTGTTTGGGGGCGCAAAATATGCTAAAATTAGTGTGAGCTAATCATTACAATAAACTCTTGTTTTGATTAGTGATACGAATGTGATCTTTGTTTACTTTATTCTGATTTATTTTCTCATTTTATTATTATCTCGTCAGATAAAATGTCGTTTTTGGCTTATAAATGTTTGATGGAAACAAACAAGTTGACTGGGTCAAACTTTACGGATTGGCTCCGTTGTTTGCGATTGGTGTTAAGGCAAGACGAGATTGAGTATGTCTTGGACAAACCAATCAGTGTCATCCCTGACAAGAATTCTCCTGAGTACGCTACGTTTGACGAAGAAGCTCATAAGAAACATGTTGAGGATGCCACATCGGCTCAACACTTAATGTTGTCCTCTATGAGTATTGAACTGTATAGGCAACATTGGAGCATGTTCCCTTATGAGATGCTGAAACACTTGGAGAGTCTGTACGCTTCAGAAGCTCAGACCATGGAGTATGAGATACTCAGAGATCTCTTCAAGTGTAAGCTTCATGATGGGGGCCAGGTCTCTGAACATATATTGAAGATGATCGGATTGATTGAGAGGTTGGAATCGATTGGAACGAAGCTACCCTCAAGTGTTTCAATAAATCTGATTTTGCAGTCTCTTCCAAGTTCATTTGAAAACTTCATAGTGAATTTCAACGTGAGCAACACGAAGGCGACACTGCTAGAGCTTCACAACATGCTCAAGACCTATGAATCATCTACTTCTAAAGGCAACTCTGTGCTCATGCTGAGCTCTTCTGCGAGATCTTCCAAACAGAAGAATAAGCAGAAGAAGAGGAAGAAAGCATCTAAGGATGCGACCTTGATGCCTAAGAGTAGAAGGGTTCAAAAGAAGTCGAGAATACTAAAGGATGAGTGTCTGTTCTGCAATGAGAAGGGGCACTGGAAGAGAGACTGTCCGAAGTTCAAAGCACATGGTGCATTGGATGAGAGCTTAAGTAGTTTATTTTGTACGTTGAAAATAGATTAGATTAGATCTTCCTTCGGGATATAAATTAGATTTATATAATTGATATTTTGTTCTTTAGATTTCAAAGAATAGTATTTTCATTCGAATATTAGACATTTATGACTTTTTCTTTTTATTTTGCAAACAGTAGATGCTTGTTTCGCTTAATGGATTGTTTTAAGGAAGTGTCTTTCTTTTGAATGGAATATATATACTTGAATGTGAACAAAATATTCTCAATGTACAAGAACAAACAGCCTGAGCTAAGTAATATGAATAATAAAACCTACCTGTGGCACTGTAGATTTGGTTATATCAATGAGAAAAGAATAGCAAGATTGAGAAAGTTAGACTATCTCACATCATTTGATTTCGAATCATATGGTGCTTGCGAATCTTGTCTCAAAGGAAAGATGACAAGTTAACCACTTTCTGGGAAAAGGGTTACGTGCCAAGGTTGTGCTCGAGTTGGTCCGCACAGCAATGTGCGGACCGTTCCAACTTAAGCAAAAGGCAAATATTCGTACTTCATAACTTTCACTGATGATTTTTCAAGGTATGGAGATGTGTATCTCATGAAACACAAATCTGAGGCCTTCGAGAAATTTAAGGAGTTTAAGTTAGAAGTTGAGAAACAACTTGGAAAAGTATTAAGACTCTCCGATCAGATCGAGGAGGGGAATACTTAAGCCGAGATTTTCTTGATTACTTGAAATCACATGGAATCCGGTCAGACTGGACACCTCCGATTACACCACAGATGAATGGAGTATCCGAAAGGAGAAATCGAACTTCATTAGATATGGTTCGATCCATGATGAGTTTCACTAGTCTTTCCTTATTCCTTTGGGGTTATGTCTTACTAACCGATGGTTATGTTATGAATAGAGTTCCTCTTGAATCGGTCACGCAAATACCATAAAAGTTATGGTATAGCAAGAAGTCGAGTCTTAACCATATGCGGACCTGGGGTTGTCCTGCTTTGTTAAGAAGATGATAACTGATAAATTGGAGACTAAAAGTGAGAAATGTTATTTTGTGGATATCCTCAGGAAACTAAGGATCTGAATTCTACTGCCCTGGAGATCACTAGGTGATAGTTCCAAAAATGTGGCGTTTTTTGAAGATATTTATATCTTCGAGGAACAAGGTCACAACAAGGTATATCTTGAAAAGATTCAAGAACCACAAAAATGAGGATGAGGTCTTGTCTAATGGAGTGGACAAGAACTCAGTGGGAGTTTTCGATGATCTATTGGGAGGGGAAATGACTCTTAGAGGGTCACCTCAAGACAATGAGATGCATCAAAACAAGATATTGTATCAAACCCGCAAGATAACATAGAGGATGAGGTCTTGTCCAATGGAGTGGACAAGAACTCAGTGGGAGTTTATGATGATCTATTGGGAGGGGAAATGACTCTTAGAGGGTCACCTCAAGACAATTAGATGCATCAAAGACAAGATATAGTATCTGTCTCACCTCAAGAGAATCATAGTGAAATTCTTGAGAATATCCAAAAAATGTTGAAATCCAACTCACGATCAGAATAAACCGAATGAACCAACGCAAAACCAACTCAATAGGCCTTAAAGGAATCTTTGTGCACCTGAAAGACTAAATCTATTGGTTGAGAACCAAAATGATGAAGTTGATTCAGAAGACGACGAATCTAAGACCTATATCGAAGCGGTGTCGGGCACCAATTCGAAGATGTGGCTGGCCGCCTTAACATCTGAAATGGACTCGATGTACCTCAACTAGTCCGGGAACTAGTTGATTTGCCAGTTAGGGCTCGTCCCATAGACTGCAAATGGATCTTCAAGAAGAAGAGAGATGCAGGTGGCAAGGTAAAAACCTACAATGCTAGGTTGGTGGCAAAGGGTTATAGTCAGCGCAAGAGCACTGACTATGATGAAACCTTTTCGCCAGTCACTAACATCAAGTTCATTAGGATATTACTTGCAATAACTGCATACTATGACTTTGACATTTGGCAAATGGATGTTAAAACCGCGTTTCTCAATGGAGAATCGAAGGCACTGTGTATATGTCACAGCCTGAAGGTTTTGTATCCAAAGAAAAACCAAATGGAGTATGCAAGTTAAAGAAGTTCATTTGTGGACTCAAGCAAGCATCTAGGAGTTGGAATATTTGTTTTGACAAAGCTATAAAATTGTTTGATTTTGTCAGAAGCAAATAGGATCTATGCGTTTATAGTAAACGTAAGAATGAAATGTTGTCTTCCTTATCATATATGTCGACGATATACTGATAATGGGGAGCAATCATTCCATGTTGCAATCCGTGAAAGAGCAGATTTCAGCAAAATATCGGTAAGGAATACTGGAGAATTGTCAAGGTTATTCTTAAGTACCTTAGAAGGACTAAAGAATATTTCTTAAAGTCTATGGTGGGCAGTTAGAGTCATCAATTACTGGGTATACTGATGTTGGCTTCCAACGGACCATGATGACTTCAAGTCTTTGTCTGGATATGTTTTCGTTCTAAATGGTGGTGCAGTGAATCGGAATAGTTCCAAACAGAGTAGAACTGTCGATTCCAGCACTAAAGCCGAGTATATTGCTAAATCTAAAGCTGCCAAAAGGGGTTGTTGTTTTGTTAAAGTTCGTAAAAGAACTAGGTGTCGTTCCAAGTGCCAGCAGTGCAATACCGTTGTATTATGACAACGGTAAGTGCGGTTGCTCTAGCAAAAGGAACCGAGAGCCACGAACAGAAATAAGCATATTCCCTGTAGATATAATCTGATTGGAGAATAATACATAGGGAGATGTGAAGTAAGATAGAGTATCCACTGATGATAACTTGGTTAATCCTTCAACCGAACAGTTGTGTATAGCAAGGCACAACAAGCACTTTGAGAGCTTGTCACATTGGTAGTTGGCTTTGATTCAGTGAGAGTTTATAGTTTGCATGTCTTAGAAACCTTACGTTTGAGACATTCATTCTCGATCGCATTCTATGACATTTTGATTGTCTTTTGAGTTTATGCATTTATTAGAATAATTATTTTGATGGTTTGTTATTATTCTTATAATTGTTCCCTTGAATCATGACTGTTATTTACGGTGTGAGACATAAATGATATAGTATGATTCTAAAATTGCCATAACTAATGGTCATCAAGAATGGGATATTGATGACACGCGATAGGTTAGCATGTGGTCTGCATCACATTCTCAGAGAATGTAGTAGGTCTCACGACTACGAGATATTAGATATCCGTGATGGACACATGGGTACTTTGGAGAGTATTGGTATACCCTACTATTAAACCGTTTGTTTTCAGTGTCTACGGTTTATTAGTGTGTGGAGTATGTAATGATCATTTGACCTGAGGTCAATACTCATTTTGTTTGTTAAGTGATGAACTTTGACCAGGTACAACGCTTGCCTCCCAAAGGAGGATAAGACACGTCTTGTGTTGGGTTCATCATGAGGCAAATGAAAATGGTAGTTGAGCCAAGAATGAGATTCATTCCTCGATTGAAACTCGAGAGAACACTCATATTTCTCTATATTATTTGACAATAAAGTCATTGGCCAATGCAAAAGATATATTCAATTAAAGTAATTGAATATGATCGAATGTGTCATATAATAAAGATGAGAAAAATGATTGAGCTATTTGGATAGACACATGGCAGATCCTAGGCTCAATCAGGTGGTTCGTGAATGAAGGGATATTACATAAACTTCATATAAAGGTTTGTTTACTAGATTCACGTAAACGTCCTTCATATATCGAGTTTGCTGCGCAACGCAGTCTAGGAGTTTTGTGCAGACTTTAATTAGATTATCGTCGATAATTGGGGCCTGAAGGGTCACACTTTATGTGTATTGTTGTTCCGCTCAAGGGTACAAGGTTAGTGCTTCGAATTATATCTAAAGCTAGTCCAAGTGGGAGATTGAAAGATATTGACTAGATTAGAATATGTGGGCTTTATTAATTAATAAGTCAGACTAATTAATTAATTAAGTGAACATGGATATTAGGCCCATAAACCTAGGGTTATATGGTACTATATATACATATTATCTATAGTAGAGAATTAAGGGTTTTTTTTATGAGATAAAAATATAGAAGCACGTAGAATTCAATAAGTGATTTCCTAGCGATCACTTATCGAATAATTGTACCGAGGATAGTTCCTGCGGCGGACGATATACGCGTGGATACCTAAAGTGGTGAATCAATCGCTCAACTCTGTCCGATCAATTTCGCAACAAGTAAGTATTCGATCTTTTGCGTAGTTATTGCTCAACGTTCAATTCAATTATAAATCACGATCAATATTTCCGCTGCGTACATTAGATGTTGTCAAGAATTCCTAACATTCCCATCACTCACTTTGATGATTGTCTCATTATTGGTCTTACCCAATTCATCACATTTGTTCTTCGTTGGAATCTCTGAAGGTGACTACCTCATGATTGGTCTTAAACGATACATTACATTTGTTTTTCCATGGAGTCTCTGAAATGCTAGGTCCCCGGTTAATGTGTGGATGTCATCTAGGTTGGTCTTTAACGATTCATCACATTTGTCCTCCGTCGGAGTCTCTGAAATGTTAGTTCCCCAGATATTGTGTTGATGTCATCTACGTTGGTCTTTAATTAGCAATTCATCACATTTGTTCTCTGTCGGAGTCTTTGAATTGTTAGATCCCGAGATAATGCATTGATATCATCTAGGTTGGTCTCAAATGATTCATCACATTTGTTCTCCGTCAGAGTCTCTGAAGTGCTAGGTCCTGAGAAATTGTTTTCTTTCTATAATAATAATAATAATAATAATAATAATAATAATTATAATAATAATAATAATCGTCGTAAAAATTTGTAAAAAGTTCTTGAGCTGCATGGACCCACACGAGCCAAATCCATCTCAAAGTACATGGATTCAACTCCTATTGGTGTTATACTTTGTATTATATTTTTTTACTCTTCTATAGCACAACTCTAATATTAATACAACTATTATTTTTACTGTGGTAAATATTCATAGGGTAATAAAAGGGGACACACTATAATTTTTTAAAATTATTTCTTTCTTTATTACTAAATATATTTTTTTTTTTTAAAAAGGTTCTTGTTCTCTGCAATATGATGAACATCTCGTCCCTTTCGTCGCCTCCCCATTCTCTCCTTACTGCTTTTCTCTCTTTCCTTCAATAAGACTACTAACTAAGATATTCTAAAATCACCTATGTAGAGGCTGTTGTTTTGATGAATTCGACAGCAAATGTGTAATGTGTTGCAACTTCAACAAAAAAGAAAAAGCTGAGGACGAGAGAGATCTCATTGTTTTTATACGAGGAAGCCAAATCTATGGCCCTTTTGTGGTTACATTCTCTGATCCTTAGGTCAGTTTCTAAGTTCATCCCTTCATCTAAGATCTTTACTTTTAAAGAAAACATTTATTCCAATTCAATTGTTGAAAGGCGAAACACCAAGAGGTATAAATAATACTCCATCCGTTTCATAAAGAATGTCATTTTAGATACTCTGAAATTTTTCCCAATAAATGTCACTTTACCAGAAAAACTACAATTCTTCCAATATTATCTTAAACAACCCACTTAATTTAGTTGATTATTTCCTTATTTCACAAAACATACCAATTAAATACCAATCATTAATTTCTCCAAAAATATCTAAAATGACATTCTTTATGAAACGGAGGGAGTATAATCAAATTACTAAAATTCATATAAAAAATTGATCTGCAAAAGTTTCTCGAAAAATGACAAAGCTGCTTGGAGCCACCCGACCCGAATATGTGTGAAGACACACTGGTTTGACACTTAGTGTATGCCCATTTTTTTGACATGGTACTTTTTAGGTAACAAACAATACATTTTGGATGAGAAAATATCAAGTCAAAAAAATTCACTGAGAAAAGCATCGTTTTAAATATATATTTACTCAGTTGCAGACCTTGATCATCCGCGCTCTTCCCGAGTTAACAGAAGCCCTTTTCTGTGAAACATAGTTGTTTCTTGATTCTTCACGAAACTAAAGGTATGTTTGCTTATGATTTTCCTCAGTGGATTTAAAAGATCAAATCCCAATAAAACACACTCATTAACTCTCTCAGTTAAATTTGGCTCAACACTCCCTAATTTTAAGCAAACACATCCTAAATTTTTTTGCCCAAAAACTCCTTTTCTTCTTTGAAATAAAAAGTATCATTTTCTACATGTGCAAGGTAAATTCGTCATGAGCGCACCTTAGGATAGATTTGTGAATTTTAGAATATTTTGGGCGGGCAGGAATGGTACAGAAGACTCACTCAAATTAATAACCATAAAATTAACCCTTCAAAATCAGGAAAATCACAAGCCCTTTTTTATGCCAATTGTACGATGACATTCCAAAAATTATCCATCAGTGAGTGTTATCTTAATGAATTCTGCCGTCAAGAACTGTTGCAACTTACAACAATAAGGGATAGTTTAGGACGAAGAATCTAGGGAGAGAGAGACAGATAATTGATTTTATATCCCGCTTTCTTCTACTTGAATTTCTTTGTTGTATTGAGTCTACAAATTAGTCCAAAGTATATTTTCAATGTCCAGCAGAAAGACTACGTTCAGTACAAAAATATTTGCTTATTGCCGGAACAGCTTCACTTTTCGTGGACGAGAGGGTTGTAAATAGGAAACCACATGTTGCTTTTCACATATCCCATCATTTCATCCTGCATCAAACATTATTCAATCACCAATTAAGACAAACACTTAAATCAGACGGTCTTATAAATTCCTTTCAGTAAGACGAGCATTACTTCTAGTATTAAATATGTTACTTTTGAAGAGTATTAACATTTATACAGAAGCAACAGTTTTCAAGAAGTACCAGTTTTTTGTGAGATAAAAGTAACGTTTCTTACGTCAAAAGCAACACTTTTTATAATAATAGTAACTTCAATTTTACGACCGACGGTCATATACAAGTATTACTTTATACTCATTCTTCCAAGTTATGTTCAACATTTTTATTTTTTAACATAAACCAAAAGATACTAGATAATGATCCACAATATTTATACTTATTAGGTGCTTATACTCAAATTATGCGCTTTCTTGTATCAGCTTCACTCCCTGATTTTTAACAAAATCAACAGTTATCCTAATGAATAATAATGATGTTTAGACATAGACATTAAAGCAGTGAGTAAATCAATTCATTTTCATCTACCTTCGACATATGTGACAACTCTCTAGGCCCCACCTCGCCGTGCCCTTCAGCCACATCTCCATCAACTGCCGCCTTTAAAACGGCAGCTCCAACCTCCGCGGTGATGTCCCGTATACTGAATACACAGAACTACAAGTATTAGGAAGAATAATAACAATAACCATACTAAAGTGACAGAACCCGAGAAACATACCAATCGATAGATGGAAACAGGATGCCTCTTTCGATTTCGTCATCAGTCATATATGAAGCAAGGCTGCAAGTACAAACCATAGTTAAGGTAATTTAGTGACAGTAGGTCTATCCGAATAGTGGATCACTTTTGAAATGATTAGAAAATTAAGCATTTGGAATTGCAAATTTATAGGAAAGTGGAGAGGACAAATGCATAAAGGTAAACCCAAGCCCAACCTGAAACAACCCAACACACAATATTACTTGAGACACAATTTATTATTAGAATATTATCAAACAAACATCGATTAAGTTGCTAGCTACCAGCAGCTTATCAACATTATATTTATTAACATGCATATAAAAGCCTATACAAATAAAGAAGAACAACAGAACAGATAGGACTAATCGAGCATGAAGTTGCTACTACATACCATTCAGCAGCTGCTTGCATCATTTCATCAGTTATTATACGAGCGCCAGCAAGAAGACTTCCCAATCCAATTCTGAACGTGCAGAAAAACTAAATCAGATCATTGTAGAAAGAAACCAATGAGATATATGTTGTGACATTCGTAGCAATACAGACCCTGGGAAGAGGTACATGTTATTTGCTTGATTCACGTGACCTATCTTTCCGTTCCCTGGAAAAAAATGGTGAAAAATAAATAAAGCATAATACTGCTAACAGGTGATTACTATGAGCCAGTCTTTCAAAATTATCGCAAAGAAATCTAAAGAGTAAGATTCCCTTAATTCCACAAGGATTGAGGAACTAGGCTCTATTGTTTCGGTAAAATTAAAAGAGTACCTAGATCAACATGGTCAAAAGGGCTTCCACTTCCGAAAACAATATTTGGACCAGCATGTTTGAAAGCATCAATAGCAGTGCATTCAGCTGTTTCGACAATACGCATACAGATAGTAGTTCATTTCTCCATGCCCATAAAGGTATTATTAGTTCAATTGAACAAGATATAAAGAAGCAAAGTGTAGTAAACAAACCATTAGTTGTAGGATTTGACATTGCAAAGATAGCAGGTTTAATGGAGTCTGACTGTCTCATAGCCTTCAGAACCTGATTAGATGCTCAATAAATAAGTGAACTTATTCATTTTGAAAATATTCAAATACTCAGTAAACTTTTCATGCATTCAACTAGCAGGAATAATACAAAGTACAGCTCATTATTAACTTCAATAAAGATTAATTCAATCTAAGACGAAGTCATTTAGCAGGCCAGCAGTATACAAGGTTAGACTTCTAAAAAGAAATATCTTGGGAAACAGAAAATGACTTGATACTAGAACGCTGCTTACAAGACAAGTTTAAGAATGACTTTGAATGGAAATCCTTATGTGAAGACTATATATTGGGACGAATTAATCCAATCTGAGTGAAACAGAAGTCTATAAACTTCATATCCTTATTTTGTTGGAATCAAACCATGCAGAGGGCATAAATATTTGCAGTTTCCTAGCCATTGTGTTACAGTAAGACAAAAGTACATTTTAAACAGCAGTCAATATCAAAGCCATTTAGTACTAAAAAACAGAAAAAAAACACTGGTGCATGAGACAAGTGGAAGAGAGATTTAGAAGTTGGAATTTAACCTCCTCATTAAAAACACCACCAACTCCAGATAAGCCAAGAAGCACATGTGGCTTAACTTTTTTCACCTGCATCATGGTTAGGTTGCTACAGTTATTAATTTATTAATAGATGCATAAAACCTCCATCACTAAAACTTGAAGAGAAAAAGCAGATTAGTTATGTTGGCAAGCTTAAACAAGCCACCAGATCCTCTCTAGCCAATATATAGGTCAGAGATGTTGCAGAGAAGACTTACTACTTCAACGAGACTGGATCCCTCGTGAAGTCCAAGTCCTTCAATCTCACCTTGAGATTTAGCAAATGGGGCCGCTGCAGAATCAATGATTTTTCTATCTTTCGTTATGAGACCCTGGATGTAGATGTTACAAGTTGATATCATCAGAGCCCATTCCAGCTACATAGTAAAATTTGAAATGACAAAAAAGAAACTATTTGAATGCGAAATAGTACTTGCCCTCTTTTTCCTTTGTTTGTGTTTTCTTGTCAGAGGAAAGGGGTAGACATACAATTATAGTGAAAGTAAAAGATGATAAGACTTGCTGAGATTTGCGGCAACATATTCACTATTTTCTTAACACCATTTCACAAGTCAATCGGAAACAGAAATAAAAGAAAGCAATCTCTAATAAATTGTAGTTAACATTGCACGCCTTCGGAATTAATAATAATTCAACAAAAAGCTCTAGTCATTACATCTTTGTCAAGAAGGAAAAAGTGAGGATCTGCGTCTGGTCCGGTCATTCTTGAGACAGCCTGTAGTGCCATCTTAAGAACACCAAGTCCTGCACTGTATTACCGCAATTGGGTAAGAAAACAAAGCACCTCCCAATAAAGGATTTAATTTTCGAAATCATTTATTTTCCAAGCATGTTTTAGACAAACAAGTCATTTATTAAACCAAGACAGCATGCTACCTTCCAGCCCCCACCACCACTATTTTTTGGTTTGCAAAATCAGACAATGGTCGTCCCTGTGCCCTAACTGTACCAAGTAGCCCAGCCAACGCAACTCCAGCTGTTCCCTGTATATTGTAAAGTTAGGCATAAGCAGATGCCTAAAGATGCGTTTTAAGACATCTGCTTTTATTTACTATTTGTCATAGTTAAGGAAAATGGATCTGGCGGAAATTTACTTGTATGTCATCATTGAACATGCAAAACCTTTTGCGGTAACGTTCTAGTGTTTCAAAAGCCCACTTCATCTGGAAATCCTCAAACTGGGAAGATAGTTTCAAGTACAACTTGTTAGTGGTGTATATGACCAGAATATCATCAAAATAAAATGTTTCAGAAAAAATGAACCTGCACAATAGCCTTTGGCCAACGCGCATGAACAGCTTCCATGAACTCATCAATAATTGACAAATATTCTTCTCCTTCCAGCCTACGTTGTCTAACTCCTAAATCTGTCAAATATCTTCAGGTAAACTAAAATGAAACTCCAGGTACTACAAACATTTTTTAGTCGTCGCTAATGCATCTCTGTTTTGATCTACTTGTTTGCAAGTGTAAAAAGTAGATGAACCATAGAGCACAATGCACATTCAAAATAAAATTACTCCATTAGCAAAAGAAAATGAAATAAAACAAATATATATCTTTATCCCAATTCAGTAACATATGAAAAAGGGAAGTTTTACCGGGCCTAAGGCAGTAATAAAGGCATAAAAGATTGCAATAGAGTTCGGGATAAAAGGAAAAGAGAATTAAGGAGAAGGAAGCTTAAATAGGTCATAGGTCAACTCACAAAGACGATCTTCAAGTAGCTTCTGATTGTTTGTACCAACATCAAGCATAACTGGCAATATCTGGATGCAGGAATAAGTAGAACCAAAAGTTTAGCAAATATAGATAAGCTAGAAGAGAAATTAGAAGAGAACAGATAACATAAACCCTAGACTGATACAGATCCTGTTCATGAAAATCATAGTTCAGTATCCAAAGCCAAATAGCTAGTGGCATCTCTTTCGAGCTCATTTTCTAGACCCCTACTGAAAGAAGAATAGATGTTGGTAGCTGAAGTGCCCCATAGATACATAAATGCATATATGTACATTTGTTTGGGCACATACACACACATATATCATAATTTTTTTGCATATATAATGCTTTTCAAGTTTTTCGTGTCTCTGAGTGCCTAAAGGAGTACCCGACATAAAATTAGAGATGATTAGTGCAAAAGCCACAAGCATTGGGTACAAATTTGAACACTAAGTCTGAAGAGAGTTGGACATACTCGTTGTGGGTTGATGCCAGCAGCTGCAACATACATGTCGAGTTTCCCAATTGGGATACCTATTCCCTGAACTCCAAGATCACCAAGACCAAGAATACGACTACCATCTGTCAGCACAATCATATCAACCTGGAAGAGGAAATAGTTCAAAGGAAAAGTTCAGTTTAAATCGGTCAATAAATCCTTATAGTAGATGTGAAAAAATGTAAGAAGGAGAAGAATAAAAACTCTAAGGATAAAAGGTTGTTAGGAAATCGATAACAGAATCTTCTGGTTCCTTTTAAAATTAGAATCATCGAGGAAAAGACCTTTCGAACATATCAGGCTGTGGAAATTACTTTGTATTGCCACAAGACAGCGAAGATAACATCTGAGTTTGACATGATACCTGATGAGCAGGCCAATTATAAATCATAGACATCATTTCTCCTTTATCTTTGGCACTGAAATACATTCCACGGGGACGGCGGAACAACCCTGAATAGTTTTGGCAGACCAGTCCTACTGTGGGAGTGTATATTATTGGAGCAAAGTCCCTGATGTTATCGATCAGTACCTGCAAGGTGAAGTTAAGGATTGATCCAGTTAATAGAGATTTAACATATTTCTATCCTTCATGGAAACCGCAGGTCAATAAACTTACTCGGTAGTATAATGTCTCATTTCTGTCATGGAGTCTATTCAAAATTCTCCATTTCGAAAGGGCAATAAACTTTTCTGATTGCCCTTGAGTGTTTTTCTCCAGGGACCTATATGATTCCACTAAAACACCAGGAAGTTAAGTCCAAAATCTAAAGCCCGCACTTTTGTGAAGCATAATATGCCAGATATTCAAAGAATATGAATCTATCTCATGCCTTTCATATTAAGACACTTATAATGATAAAGATTCAATTTATGAACTAGACGACCAGAGTCCAACTAAGCTACTCAATAGTTTATAATCTAATTTCGCTAAATCTATTTTTCTTCAGGAATATAACAAGAAAAGTAAAAAATAAATATTAAGCACTTACGGTAACTACAAGACTTGATCACACATGTTTCAAGTTCAGAAGAATGAGAACTGGCTAGTGATCTATTCTTGAGTACAAACAAAAATTTAGGCAAGTAATGTGGCTCGTCCAGTAGACTAGCCAGCTCAAAGGAAACAACAAAAATTATGTAGGTTGAGCACTTTGATAGTTTGATAAAGGCACAGAAGGGCACAGACTTACTGAAACGATCATATTGCTGCTCAAATGATATCACCCGAGGTGGAAGCAGACCACGTAGTCCCAATCTATCTCTTTCCGTCAAAGGGAATCCAGTATCCTGATTTTCAGAATTTCAATAGTCATTTACCAGTTAAGGGATGTGTTCCATACATCAAATCAGAAATGACTTCTTGGTTTTTATTCAGTTGCAAAATTATAGGTATGACAACCATCACCATCAGTCTGACTGATCATGTTCCTATGAACTATTCAAAGCTATGAAGATACATATCAAGTTGCAGAAACCCCTAGCCCCACTTCAGGTGGTAGGTAGCCTTCACCGTTCCCAACTAGACCCCGCCTAGCAACCCAATACCTTATACAACACTGGTATACAGCAATAGAAGTTCATAAAACGCACTACTTTATAATTGGATCACATCACATTTGCCAGAAACAGAAAAACTTTGATGAATGCTTTTAATCTGGAAGAGTGAATCACGAAAGAGAAACTCAATTAGCAGGTACCTTATTTCTTTAAATTGATATTCTGAATCCCTTTCCGTGTTACACAAGACAGAACAACTCAAAATAACTTCATCAACAGTCATTACTTATAAATACCTACAATTGTATATATCTTCACTATCCACATACCCTGGAACAATTGGTTAGGTTTCTAACATAAATTTATTGTTACAAATAGCTTGCAATAATCGAAATACAACACTCCAATTCAAAATTAAGAAACTGCTATGTACATACAGGGAGACTCAGCTCAGAGAATCTCAAAGACGTAATATTATCAATCACATAGAACAAGGCCAAAAAGCTAAACAGATCTCAAAGTCAAAGCAATCCGCAAACTTCTCTGAAACAGAGTGCTATATCTCAGATTCCACCATTTTCAAATAACACCGCTCAGATCGAATCAAGGACTCAACCAATAAATAACAAGCTCAACGACGAAACAAATAACCACGAAACAGATAAAGAGAATAAGATAACCTTGTTAAACCAAGGATCGTGGAGAATATCAGCACCACGCTTGTGCACAATACAAGGCCCTGGAATCGCGGTCGTCATCCGCCGCCGCGACTGGCGGAGACTCGCCGCAGCAGATCGCGCCACTCTCCACATTATCCCACACCTAAAACCCGAAAGCAGAACAATTCAAAAAACTCCAAATAACACCACCGACAAACTCCACTATATCCAACAATGCGTGCGTGCGCCGGTATATATATATATATGCAGTCTCAGTCAACTCGTAGGCGCACAAGTTCGGTATTTATTACCCTTTATGTCTCAGATTGAGAAAGGAGAATATCGTGTAAAAGATGAAGCTGTTGTCTGTTAGGAGTGAAAGTGAAGACGCGAACTTGAGCACACTGCCCGGAGAGAGCGGGCAAGAGAGAGAGGGAATGTACAGTGCTTGACCGGCAATCAGAGGGCCGTCAGAAGAGTGCTAGAGTTTAGGGTGAGAATACGGGCAGTGAAGGGTAGAAAAGTCAGTTAAGTTGGACGTCCAATTATAGGAGTGGGGTCCAACACGGCTGCTCCTGATAAATTAAAGGGCAACACTTGGAATTCTGATCTCAGAACTTAAGGCTATGTTTTATTTTAGCACATCGTTGACAACTATCCAATTTTTCGCATATCCAACTCAATTAATTTTACCATTTGTAATTGCATACAAATATATTTATACGGCGTGTTTGGTTGGATTTGACTATGAGTGGCGATGGGTGGAATCGGGGCTGGTATTGGACTCTCCATCCCCGCTTGGAGATCTTGGGTCGGGAATGAGGAATTCCCATTCGGGAAAAAGTGTCCCCACGGGGATTCGGGTCCCGGTATTTTTTTTTTTCAAATCTTTTAGACAAAAAGAATAATAAAGTTATAACATACAACCATCAAACTCAAAACATGTCAAAAGTCAATAAATCTAAAATAAAAGTATTAAAATAACAAATTACATATGAAATATATATAATTATATATGTATAATATTTTTTAACTAAAGATGAAGTAATGCAGTAAGTGTGAGTGTGTGTTTAGTGTGTACATATATATATATATATAATAACGGGGAATGGAATCCCCGCTTTGCCTATACGGAGTCGGGTTCGGGGCTGGGAATGGGATGGGGAGTATGAATCTCATCCCCATACCATCCCCACTCATAGAATTTCGGGGAATCCTCGTCCCCATCTCCGTCCCCATTTTTTTCGGGGAATCCCCGACCCAATATTTTCGGGTCCCAACGGAGACGGGTCCCCGCCGGATTTTTGCCATCCCTAGATTTGACACAATCTATTGAGATTTATGATCGATTATCTATATGTTTGTTTATAACTCATTGTTCTTAATTTCTTCAACTAATTCACTCTCTCCCTTTAATAATTCTATACAATCAATCAAGTACAATTCATAATAGTACTTTATAAATAATCATCAACTAACAATCTCTTAAAACATCACATCAACTTTTACAATTACAATAAACAAATATTTCCCCCTACTAATTACCCTAAATAATTTATTTGAACCAATAATCCAACGACAAACTTTGGTCCCAACCAAACACGATATGTTAAATTAAACAATTTGATGGATAACTCCTAATGACTTTTTCTTTTCAGATGTGAAGATCATTTTATGAGTTGATCGACATCATTCTCAATCAAAGCATATATATGTGCATTATTTAGAATATAACCACCAAATTTGTTAGCTAAAACTACGACCACTTAGAAATTTATAAATTAATTATAATATATACATATATAAAGCCACATGACGTTATTTTATATGAGAAGGTCGCTTTTGTTAGGCCCCTCTATGATTATCATAGTCAAAATGGCTAGCTATCCAATTAAAGGCATATGAAATTAGGTAGTCTTGTGGTAAAGTTTGATACATACATACATATATATATATATATATGTTTAGTTGTGTGTAGATAGAGTAAAAAAAAATGATCCACATGGTGCAGGTGTAGGACCCTAAAATTATTCAGATTTTTTTCATATTAATTTGATATTTTATTTTAGCAATATTTATATTATCCAAAATAAATTTCTTATTCAAACAATTAACTATACAATTGACGAAGTCTTATAAATGATGTCAACAACATTTGTTGGTCTTTACATCGGGCTGCCACATAAAAATCAAGTCCACAGTCCACAAATCCTGCTGAATCTACACACGGCAAATTCTACTATTCTAGACGACTACTGATTTTCGCCGCGTATTGGACACAATGCATCTTTAATAAGGTTAAAAACGGCATCGTATGCCCGAATCTACACCTTTTCACCTCTCTTTACAACGAATGGCTAATCTTTCCCTATTAAATTACTTGAGATAATTGAATTTGTACATCATAACTGTTTGATATTCGATTATTTGTTAGAAGCTTATTTGAACTATATTTGATCAAATATATGCACTTTTGCGTATAACAAAATTTAATGCACAACTCGAAATCTATAAATAAAAAATTGTTAAAATAAACATAAAAATGTCAAATTATTTGAGCTTGACTCGATTAAAGTTCGTTCAATCAATAACCAAACAAACTTAAACATAATATTAGAAACTCGATAATATTCCAAACAAGCTTGAATAGTAGTACGTTTAGCTCGACCTCACTCATTTTCAATCCTACATAAGATTAAATGCCCAAAGAGAAAAGGAGAGGGAGAGAGAGAAGGAAATCAGCGGCGTGTAACTCTTATTCTGCTATGATTAAATATTAATATTCAGAAATCGAATTGATTCCTGAAATTCTCCATGCCTGTGTACAGGTGCAATATCGTGCACAAATGGAGCAGCTTTTACTATTATGATTTCTAGAAAAGAAAGATTGAAGCATAAGGAACTAGTCTAGAAATCAAATTTCAACATACTTTACAATCTCAACTAGAACATTCATTTGAACCTTCTAACTGAGATGATAAAGCACAAAAGAGATATTGATTATTGTGAATAAATAATCGACCAAAAATAACAAGGTTTGGATGGTAAAAATGCAAAGATTTTTCTTCCCCAGTGCACAGTGTATATAGCTGTTATCTCCTTTTCCATAACAGGTAGCCTGTAGACAGGAACGTCTTCACAAGTTCGCGTGACTTGGTCCGGCAATAGCATGGGTTTTCTCGATAAGGGACTCTATTTTCTGGTTATGGAACAAACAAATCAAAATGAACAACTACTACCAATATAGGATATTCTACAGCAAACTCGGAGAATGGTCAACCGAAAGAATGTCCTAAGGCGACCTTTTGTCCAATTACATGGTGCATGTATGCACAATTATTTACTGTTTCTATGAAAATTCATTTGTGGGTGTAGAAAACTCCGACATTAAAATTCTTGAGAAGAGAAAGATAAGAGACTGACCTTCACCGACTTATTAACTTCATCGAGCTTTCGAAGCATAAAATCTGTAGGTACAACTCTGGATCCAACTGAGGCATGAAGAGGAGATCCTGTTGTCTGAATGAAAATCAGTTTTAATTCAATAAGAAAGGTAATTTTTAATTGCGAATGAGACACACTGCGTAAACGAAACAATGGACAATATTTCAGGGGAAATGAAGATATTGACCAAATCAAGAAGTTGTAATCAAAGAAAAGAAAATCACTAAAGTGGGAGGCTGAGTGGAACTGAAGTGGATTGCTTTAATTCTTAAACAAAGTTAGTGCTTCCCCTGAAGATCATAACCCAAATTCACTTAATAGAAAGAATACCTCAAGCAACTAAAGAAGAACATGCATATTATTCATTTTTCCTTTTTCCTTTTTTCCTATTTCCTTCTTTTTTTTGTGTGTTTTAAGTTCAAACCCTTATAGAAATTGAGAAGTAGGGGTGGGGTGGGGGGGGGGGGGGGGGAAGGTTTGAAGCCCTGATTCCTCCGTAACCAGATGCTTGCTCAATATATGGTTTGGAACCAGGTCAATTTTCTATACCTTCCAGCCTGTAGATGGCGAACTCAAAATGGCTGGACCCAAGGTGAAAGATTCTGTATGAAAAATGCTATCATCTCCAGCACCATGAGAGGTAGGATTCCATCTTCTACCAGCATCTTGTATAGCCTTCGAAGCCCAAGTTATAACTACCTTCATTGCAAGAAATCCTTTACATTAAACAGTGGCTTGTAATTATCTAAAGCTAAAATGGACTGTTACGATCTATAAAGCTTCTCCATAATTATGCCAAATAGAACTATGAAATAAGTTGGGTTAGTATAAGAATTACCTTCCTAAGAAGTCCAGGGTTATCAACTCCTTGAACATGTAATTCATCAACTGGTGCAGCTTTACCATGTGCAATACTTTCAACTCTAAATGTATGTAGTCCATACACCGACTGCAAGCAGCCTGCATTATAGAGGAAACAAGACGAAGTAAAATAAAAAGAGAAGACCGAAAGAAATCTAATAATTGAATAAGATACACATAAAATACTAATTCAATATATTACATTTTCTTATGCTTTCAAACATGTACTATGACGAAAGGTCACCAGCATGTAGTTTTGAGAAAGTGTAGAAATGGGTCATATTCACCTTTACAATTGTATATGGAAATGCTAATTAATGATATGGATAACCAGTAATTTTACATCACTTAGAATCAAGGTGATTAATTCAGATTACTGCAAGGGAAAAATTGAGAATTAAAAATGTTACAGTGAACAAACACAAGAAACGAAATCGTCTTTAAATTCCCCATGAATCCTAAATGCAGCATTGCAATTAGTTGATACACATTTGTTGTATCCCCAATGATTAAAAGGACTATAACCTATTAAATCATTTTAAAAGGCGCCTAGCATATTAGCTCTAAATACTTGGTTGCTGAGTTCGAATCAGAAGTATACTTCATTCAGCTTCTTTAGCCAGATATCAATCTCTTTCTTCCTCCCTAAAGCCATTCATAAAACACTCAGTAGATGGATGCTCCAGTTTCAGCTAGAGGCAAATTCAGAAATGAAATTTAAAACCAGCGAGGGGGGGAGGAAGTCCACTTATCAAAGTTTTGTTTTCTACCTTGTTCTACTATAATATCGATCACCATGGGCAGAGGTACATGCTTTTCAATTTCTCTTTCCCCCAAAAATGGTATAAATGAAGGTCTACATACCTAAACAAAGTAAAAGGAACACCAAAAATTAACTCACAAATCTTGGATTCTCTCAGAGAAGTGCTAACAACATGAAAAAAATCGAACAAGATGAAATACCTTGTAAACTATTTTGTTTGGTGTAACGTAGAGTTTCCTTGATGCAAAATCTTTCCTAAGCACATACCTTCTAAACGGCAAATATAGCAGCATAATTATCCCGACACCCCATGCCAAAACTAGCACTAGAGATATTGACAGCCATATTATTGTATCGTACTGAACATATTTCGAAGAATGCTCCTCAAATGAAGCTGTGTAGAGTACTTGTGAAGGATCGTCCGCATCTACTTCAATATCTGGTTCAGATGCACGACGAGAAAGCAGCCCCTCAGCACGACTCATCAGAAAATTATGCTACAATCCTATCATCAACAATAGGGGAAAAAATTACAAGAAAGAAAGTAAAAGTAAGGGGGGAAACAACAGTGATAATTATTTGATTCATATCAATCAATTGAACTTACAAAAGGTTCACTGTTTATCCTCAGAATTCTTAGAAAAATCCAATTACGTTTTATTTCACCTCTCAAAACTTACATTAACATAACTATTGGCAACTAATTGAAAATTAACACTAAACACCAACATGCTTATTCAATTGAGAAAAACAAACAGAAAATAACTAATCTGGCAAAACAGATGACTGAGCTAATTTAACCAACGATTAATATGCTATGCAGCTTTAACAATAAGCGACAAAATTTATTTCAAAAAAACAATAAGCAACAACACGAACACTGTAGCAATCCAAAAAAAGGAAAACGAATACGCGATTCTCATTCATAATTTCTGCGGACTTCAGTCGAATCACATGTATTAGAAGAGAAATCTAAAACTTCGAACATCTTTACCTGAAAATTTATTAGATCGAAACGCGGGAAACTAGGGATGGATTGGCTACTGCATGAAGGTGTAATCTGACAGTGTTTGTTGATTCGAATTATGATTTCCTCTTGGATTTTTCTCGATTTCTCTTAACGGATATCCGGACAAACATCATAATTGCGCCAATAATGCGTGCGATTAACTGAATAGTAAGTGGGCTATTGGATTCGGCGCTTGGGTCTAACCTTTTGGGCCCAATGATTTGCTTCTCCTCAAATTGTGGACGCTATCGTTGTTTTAAAGTGGTTGTAAATAATGCGGGTCCAGCTGAATGTATAGTTGAGCTCGGATGGTTTAATAACGTTATACTTTTTTTAACGTTCTTTTACTCATTGAGCTCCTATCATATTTAATTTTATCTCATATTTTTAGTTGAACATAATTGAAACAATTTTTAGTGAACAATCTCGAAGCGAATGTCAAGTAGCATTTGATTTGCAGTCATGTGGTTACCCATATGTTCTCTAAATAGACTAAAATTGTAAAGACATAAGAGTAGTTCTTTGTACACCAAGTTGTACAATTCGGGTCGTAAACAATTTTTCATAAAAATGTACTAGTGTTTATGTTGAAATGTATTACTCCCTCCGTCCCGGCTTATCTTGCATAGGGGGGGTCGGCACGAGTATTAAGAAAAGTTGTTTTTTGGTTGTTTGTTGACTTTTCAAAGGTAAATTGAGGGTGGAGATTGAGAGTGAAGATTTTGAGGGTGAAGATTATGTTATAACTTTCCTTTTTTAGAATGTGCAAGATAAGGTGGGACGGCCATTTAAAGAAAGTGTGCAAGATAAGGTGGGACGGAGGGAGTACTTATTTTGAATAAAGATATTATGCTGAAAATATATTAGTGTTTATGTTGTCATGTATTGCATGTTCTGAATGAATGTATTATGCTGAAAGATAATATAATTTTTCAGAACAAGTAGTACATTTTCAATATAAACACCGTCACCTTTCAATATAAACACTGTCACATCTTTTATGAATCCCCTCTCTAACACGAATTACATAAATCTAAGATTCGTACACCTAATGTACATGATAGGGATAACCCGATCACTTCGGGTCGGGTTAATACCTAAGCCCACTGACTGGCCCAGCACGCGTAGGCCCAGCAAGCACGCGTAGGCCCAACAGGCCCAGGAACACGCGTCGGCCCAACAGATGGTTTGTTCCGCGAATCAAGGCTCAGTATTCGTTCCCAACCGCCATGCAGCGGGAAATAGGCGTGAGAATAGGGAGTTTGTTAGGGTTCAGTTAGGGTTTAGGAAAGTTGAGTATAAATATGAGAAAAGAACTCTGAATTAGGGTTCGCATTCTGTATTCTGAATTATTGCTTGTAAGCTCAAAGTTTTAGTAAAAGAAACACCTCGGCAAGAGTGATTTTCTGCCCGTGGACGTAGATCTCCGGATCGAACCACGTATATCTTGTGTGTTTTTATATTTCTTGCACTGATTGAGGCTGAATTGATTGGATATCGGATTGTGCTTTATCAATTGGCGCCGTCTGTGGGAACGTAAAGCAATTTTTGACATTCACAGCGTATTCAAAGATCATGGTGACGACTCGTTTGAATCAATCTCGCCACGGTGATCAATCCAACCAAGATCCACCCGTGGATCAAGTTTTGCCGCCGAGGCAATTGCCGGCAAGGAGTACATCTCATCATCAGGGCAATCAAGGCCCGGTTGCGAATCTAGACAATCAATATGTACCTCCACCCCCTCAAGACATGCAAAACCCTAATCCCGCTGCTGCCCAACCACCGGTTAACATTCAAATCACACCAGAATTGCTCCAGGCTTTCCTACAAGAGCACGCCCATGTTCTCCAAGACTGGGCGGCTAATCGCCAACACCCCACGGGGCATGCCGGACATGATGCCAATCCCGCGGTGCCTCCGCAACGTCAGCACTCGCGTGATCAGCAAGACCCGGGGCATCGCGGGCGTCAAGATCCGCGACGGGAACGACCTGGTTCTTCCGAGGACCATGGGAGTTCTAACGAGTCACGACAACGCAACGATGAATTTACCGATGTTGATCGCCGCCGTCCACTCAACGCGGCTAAGAGAGTTCGTTATGCCAATCCTCATACTCTAGATCTTCAAGAGTATGAGCGAGTCCAACGCAATGTTGAACTTGACAGAATCTTGGGCCTTGATGCCAATGGAGATATCATCACACCATTCTCCCAAGAAATCATGGCCACCTCCCTTCCCGAAGGGTTCAAACGGCCGGCCATACCACCTTACGATGGCACCAGAGATCCGGCCAATTTTCTTGGAGCTTTCCGGCACAACATGTTTAGCCGCGATAACACTACATCCCTCCATTACTGTAAAATTTTCCCCGAGTATTTACAGGATGAGGCTCGGGTTTGGTTTGATTCTCTCCCGCGCAACAGCGTATCCTCTTTCAGAGAACTCGCCGAACACTTTTGGGCGCGGTTCGAAGCACGGGCGAAGCCCATGGCCACTTTGGCCGACCTCATGAATATGGAACAGCGGGACGGTGAAACCGTTACCCAATTTCTTGACCGCTTTACAGCGGAAAGCCTCAAGGTGGGAAGTTGCTCCGAAGACGTAGTCATCAACGCATTCATGAATGGACTCCGTCCTGGAACACTTTACACCGAGTTGGTTCGAAATACACCGGTCACAACCCGAGCACTGTTCAAAACGGTGTGCAAATTTGCTAAGGCCGAGGAGCAGACTCGCCGGAAACGTGAGAAACATGCTAGCAAGCGGCAGTCCGACAAGGCACAAACTGGGCCTAGTACGCGACCTAGTGCCTTTTCCCGTCTGAACCCGGAGCGTTCAGAATCCCGAGGCGATATTCCACAATTGACTCCGTTGACAAAGTCACGAGCCGAAATCCTTTCTATTCACAAGAACGATCTACGACCTTGTCCGCGGATGACTGCTCCACCTGAGAAGAGGAACCGTGGAAAGTGGTGTGCGTACCACCGAGATCATGGGCACGAGACAGAGGAGTGCCGAGAACTCAGCAAGGAAATCGAGGAGTGCCTGAGGAAAGGTTTCTTGCGCCAATACATTGCACGGACCGATGACAAGCCTCGGACAGGTCAGAATGGGGGGTCGTCCCATAATCGTGGAGGATATCATGACCGTGGTACACAACAAAATCGACCGCCGTGGCATAATAATCGGCCGGGGCCTAGTAATTACGCACGGCAAGATTCTGGCAATCGCCAACAACCACGTCTTCCGCCACCACCTCCTCCTCCGGGAGGACCCGGAGACAACGCACCCCCTCACGTAATAAACGTGATATATGGGGCCCTCCCCACCGGGGCTTCGCGACATGCCTTGAAGGCAGAGGCTCGACGTCCTCCTCCCGAGGAGCCACGTCATAAACGCCTCCATCAATCCGAGACTGTCAGCTTCACGGATAGAGACCCGGTTCCGGAGATAACACCTCATACTGACGCTATTGTCATCGACATGACTGTAGCCAACATAACAATAAGGCGGGTCTTCGTGGATAATGGGGCCGCGGTGAGTGTTATATTTGCCGACTGTTTCCAAAGGATGGGGATTCCTCGGGAACAACTTCGGCCGGCCCCCGGGCCACTGCAGACTTTCACTCAGGGTGAAGTCCAGCCAGAGGGTGTCATCACTCTCCCGGCGTCTTTGGGGACTTATCCGGCAATAAAAACCATTTTCGTGGATTTTTATGTGGTGAATTCCCCATCACCGTACAACATGATCTTGGGCCGGGACTGGCTTACCCCCGTCAAAGCCATATGTTCCACGTATCACCTCGCACTAAAGTTCCCCACTTCGCATGGCGAAGTGGCTATCCGCGGGAGTCAGCGGGTTTCAAAGGAGTGTATGTACGTGGCACTAAAAAAGACTGCTAAAGTTCCTCCCAAACAGCAGCTTCAGGTAGCATCATCGGCTCTGGAACCTCGGGAATGTACCTCATTGGGGGATGCCACCGCCCAAGTACCGCTTGATCCGTCCAAGCCGGAACAGACTGTAACTGTCGGAGCCGTGGATGTGCCATGGCTACACCAGGCTATAATTCAGACCTTGCGAGAATATTCCGATGTCTTCGCATGGTCTCCCCTGGATAATGCCAAAGGTCTTTGGGCTGAAAACCTTCCGCAAGTCCTATGGGCTTATCGCACAACACCTCATACCTCCACCGGGGAGACTCCTTACAGCCTTACTTATGGTTCCGAAGCCGTTATTCCTGCGGAAATCAGTGTACCAAGCCCCCGCCTCCTCACATTGGTTCCAGAGGATAATGACGAGGCTCTCCGAGCAAATTTGGATGAGCTTGAAAATCGTCGTGACCAATCATTCATTCAACAGGCCAGGTGTAAACAACGAGCAGCTCGGTATCATAACCTCCGGGTCCGGGGCACTCAGTTCAATGTCGGGGACCTAGTTCTTCGGCTCAATTCGGCCAGCAAAGCTGCCCCTGAGGGAAAATTACATGCTTCTTGGGAAGGTCCCTACCGCGTCGTTGCCGCGCACGATTCCGGATCCTATCAGTTAGAGCATCTCAATGGGACCTCGATCCCCCGAAGCTGGCACGTAACCAACTTGAGGCGCTTCTATCTGTGAAGGCCAAATCACAAGTACCATCTGCTCTTTCTGCTCATTGTATGTTTCTTTTATGATTATCATCTACCTTTGTATTGTTTAGTTTGCTCCGGCACTTATCATCGAATAAAAATTCTTTGTTAATGTATCTTGCTTTGTTTCCTTTTACATTACGGGGACGCCCTAACGCAATCGCATTATCATTATTAGTCTCCGGACAATTAAACCTCTCTCTCGGTCCGTCCGAGGAGATTCGCATTTTAGTCCTCAGACTCGTATCACTTTCTCGCCTGTTTAACCGGAGAAGTGTTTACTCCCGCCTGATCCGTCCGGGGAGATGTTACTCCCGCCTGATCCGTCCGGGGAGATTGGATTTATCCATACTGTGTTCTCGAACACCCAATTAAAATAGTTAATAATTTTTCGTATTGTGTTCCCGAACACCCGGTTAAAATAGTTAGTAACTTGTTGCTTTCCTTAAACCCGTCTATACACACCGCAACAGTTTTATTATCTTCTGAATAATACAACATCAAGAAGTTTTTTACATAAGACTTAAAAAAAAAAAAAAAAACACAAAACAAAAAGGAGAAAAGCCATTATCTACGGCCCCCGAGCCAATATTCAGCGCCCCGGCGTTGCGGCCTGCTCCTCGGTCTGCGCTGTGTCCTCCGGGATCTTGTAGATCCTCGACCTCGGGCTCCGGCTCTTTCTCCACCGCGAGCTTCCCGACGCCGAGGACTTGCTCTGGGCGTTTGCCTGGGGACTTCGTCTCTAGTCCGAGCTCGGCTACTTGGTTGTGGAGCGGACCTCGGGGTTTGGGCCCACTGCACAGGGTCCCACTCCTCCGGAGCCATCACTTCAATTTCTCTGGCCAGCTCCTCGACTACTTCTTCGGCAACCACAGCGGGCTCTTCTTCGATCGTGGTCACTGGAGCTGGCTCCCGAATAACAATGCCTTGGCTCTTTCCAGAAGGTTTCTTTTTATCCTTCCGGGGCGCTTTCGGGGTACCTTGTCTCCGGCTTGAACTCGCGATGAATTCCTCGGCAGAAGGCCTCCACCTGCCTCGGCCCTTTAGCCCTTCATACATGCTCAGAAGCAACTCTAGAACTTCTCGCTTTCTTACAAGCTCCGAGGCCTCCGCGGGGTTATTTGCCGTAAGCGCCGAGATTTCGCCCTGGATCTCTACGACCCGCTCCTCCACTTCCTCAAAGGTCAGAAGACCGAACTCCAACAGTATCCGATCATACTCCCTCTGATGAACAAGGACACGGCTCATTTCGGCAGCTGTAGACCGGTATTTCATCTCGAAATCTTTGGCTCTTTCTTCGGCTTCAACCACTTTCCTCTCTGCCGAGGCCACCTGCTTTTCTAGCTTTGGCACTACGTGCATTTGCAGGTTGTTCTTTTCTTCGCGGAACCACTCAAGTGATCGCATGAGTTTCTTTATTGTTTCGTGTAGTTCCGCGGTATTCTAAACAGAAAGAAGAGTCAACCAGATCGATCAATTTAAAGTATGTCAAGAGTTGGAGTTCAGTTCGAAAACAAACACAAATTGATTATGCAAGCAAAGAGAAGATGAAGTGTCTGAGAAACAAAGAATTATATTTCACAAAAGAGTACAATATCCGTGATTCGTACAATGTTTGCATATAATCCTATCATCTATAGTTTTTAAATTTGCGGGGATCGACTGACCTCCCGCTCAGTTGCCTCCGTATCTCCGGGCAACACCTCTCGCCGGCCCTCTGACACTTCGGCTTTTCCCTCCTCATTTGCTGCGACAGCTTCGTCCGCAGCTGTGGCTTCGACCTCCATCCGTGGAGGGGGTTCTCTGCTTCGGGGTGCGGAGACCAGTTCACCTCGGCGGAACGCCATGAACTCTTGGTCCTGGTCCACCTCACAGTTGGCGACCTCCGCAGCCGTCAGTAGTTGTTTCTTCTCCCCGAGAGCCTTCACCAGGGGCCACTCCGGCAGATTCGCTAGAGCTGCATAGTAGGCCTTTTCCACCCCGGCCACTGCCTCAAAGTCGTACCCGAATTCTGGACGATATACGTCCACGTTCGGGTAGACCTCCTTCACCTGCTCCAGCAGCGCGGATCGTGTGGCCTGGTCCCCTATAGCCACGAACTCCGTCTGGAAGTCAAGGAACGTGCTGGTTTGGAATAATTTGTCGGCGAATGCCTTCAGCATCGCTCCTTGCCCTTCGACTACGGCAGCTTCCCGAGCCTCCATCTCTGCCCGCAGCCGCAGCACTTCACCCCGGAGGACATTATTCTCCGCCTCCACTCCGCGCAGACGCGCCACCTCGTTTTCGACCAAGGCAGCCCTCTTGCGTGCCTCGGTCAGATCGTGGGTCAATCGGTCGTTGCGCGCCCGCAGCTCCCTTGCCACTTCGGCCAGTTCCTCCTTGCCATCCTTCTCGCTCTTTCGTCTGAGGTCCAGAATACCTCGCGCCAAGCGCAGAAGTTCTTCGGCGTCCGCGCCTTCTAGCCCCAACAGACTTGGGGGCCCCTGCTCCTTCACCTGAACCAATGATAGCACACAATGATCAGCACAGAAGAATATTCAATGCAATTGCATTAACAGTAGCTGATAACACGACTGAAACTTACCTCCATACCCCCCTCCGCGCGGAGTCTTTTCGCTGCTGATGGAGGAGTCCCAGATGGCTCCGGCCTCTTCTTGGACATAGGGGTAGGCTTCGTTACCCCTACTTGCTCCTCGGACCCAGCGCTGGGCCTCGTATCGGATGGCATCTTTCCCCGGGGGGATGCCTCAGCAGCCTTGCCTTTCTTTTTGGCCGCTGTCGCCGCCGCGGGGCTTCTAGCCGGCTCTTTCCCGAAGCGTCCCACTGCATATAGAGGTTATAGTTAGTCCTGTGCAAAATAACAGTTATAAAAAGCAAGATAGAAGAACTCATACCCTCTTCGGCAGCCGCATCGCCCGCATAATACGGGCTCAATCCTGCCCCCTCCAATTCTTCCTCGGTACAGAGGGTTTTGAAAGTCCCCACTGACCGGAATATATGTACGACTTCGGCCTCCGGGCTCTCCACAGGAGCGGTATCAAGTACCTCATCCCTCCTCCACTTCGGGAGAGCTACTTTATTCCTAACAAATATAAACCTCTCATTCCATCCCTCCACCTTACTAGGGTTTTGAACCTTGAACCCACCTCGGGCTCGGGGATTGAATGAGTACCACCCCTTGGACTTCCCGAAGTTTTTTAATTGGTAAAAAAAACCTAAAAATCTCTACGGTGGGTTCTATCCCGGCGTTCTTGCACACCACGGTAAATCCCACTACCTGCCTCACCGCGTTCGGCGCTAGTTGGCTCAAGGCAATACCGTAATATTGCAGCAACCGGACCACAATGTCCCACAGGGGCAGTCTCAGGCCTATTCTAAGGGGATCTATGTACACACTAATAAACCCCTGCGGTGGGCAGTAGGCCCTATCCTCGGGGTTCGGTATTATATACTCTAGGTTGAAGGGAAAGAAAAATAAAGGGATTTCTCTCTCAATTTGCTCTCGCGTCATCCGTAACGCTACAGAGGCCACCTCCAAATCCTCCTCCGCGCATGGATAGAAGGCAACCATCATAACGTTGCTTTCCAGCCCATCGGCCCTGTCTACGGTCCTAATCTCATTCCTCTCCGGAATGAGGTATCGAAGGGGGGGGGGATATCTAACGGAGCATCCGTAGTCCCTACTTCTTGAATAGAGGCAGAAGATGAGGCAGAAGGTGAAGAGGAAGACATACTTACTTGGGTTGAATTTGAGTGGGTTGAATTTGAGAAGTTTTGGTTTGAGATGAATCACAGGCACCGAATCCCCTCTTTTTCCCGCTTTCTAAACTGGTAAATCGCAATGAAGAAGATGAAGAGTTACTGTGCAGTTATTCCAAATATATACGTAAAAAAACAACGGCTCTGATACAGCCTATTCAAATTCAATGAGGGAGATTTAAACGTGCTCTTCACGCGCTTTACAGTTCCCAAGGCGCGTGGGGAACAGGTTTCTTAGAAATCGCAGAGCGTGTCACTTCACGTCCCTCTCTCTCATGATGGCGCCGCCAGTCACATCAACCTCACCCTTCGTCAGGAAGATTCAAACTACACTCCGGTGATTCAATTACCTCGGTCATACCACCACACTCCGGTGCTTCCTTCATTTTGGCCAGACTACTACGGTGTACCCTCCACCTCGGCCAGGTTGTTATATACTTCCAACGCGTTTCTTGCTTCTGGGAAATTCGGTATCTCGCTATATGTCCTGTATACTTCGGCCTAGTTCGACTCCGCATCCGCAGACTGCTCCGCGGAGTCCCCGGGGACGCGGATAGACTTAGTCATCCATAAACACTTCGGCGCGCCCGCGACAGACGGCCCTTCTTGCTTACGGTTCCACCCCGGTGACAACCGAAGCTCATTCCTCGCTTCGGCTGGGGGGGGGGGGGGCATCTGATAGGGATAAGCCGATCACTTCGGGTCGGGTTAATACCTAAGCCCACTGACTGGCCCAGCACGCGTAGGCCCAGCAAGCACGCGTAGGCCCAGCACGCGTAGGCCCAACAGGCCCAGGAACACGCGTCGGCCCAACAGATGGTTTGTTCCGCGAATCAAGGCTCAGTATTCGTTCCCAACCGCCATGTAGCGGGAAATAGGCGTGAGAATAGGGAGTTTGTTAGGGTTCAGTTAGGGTTTAGGAAAGTTGAGTATAAATATGAGAAAAGAACTCTGAATTAGGGTTCGCATTCTGTATTCTGAATTATTGCTTGTAAGCTCAAAGGTTTAGTAAAAGAAACACCTCGGCAAGAGTGATTTTCTGCCTGTGGACGTAGATCTCCGGATCGAACCACGTATATCTTGTGTGTTTTTATATTTCTTGCACTGATTGAGGCTGAATTGGTTGGATACCGGATTGTGCTTTATCAGTACACGAGAATTCGTGAAACATAAAATGGAGATATAGCAATTAACCATCACATGTCTACATAATTGTCTTGTCAAAATGAGCGCACACCATATACAGTTATGAACACCAGGGTACTCGATCTTTCAAGTTGGTCCGGACTTTTTTAGTCACATGCTCAAGTGTCCTTCGTACTTATTAACAATATTCTGAAAAATGCTAGGTGCTAATCAGACGACGGATTAAGGTGTAAGCAAGGACGAAAATATCGGTATTCGCGGAGATATCGATCTTTCAATTTACGGAGATATCGGTGAGATATCGATTAATATCGGAATATCGGTGCAATTTTCTGAAAAATATTAAAAAATATATTAAAAATTTAAAAAATTAACATGATATAGTTACAATTATTATAACAAACTCAAATACATATAGGCATCTTAAATTTGATAGAAATAGATTTATTTACAATTAACTTATAAATATAAAATAATATAAACAATGAGTGGCAATATAAAACATTTTTTGACCTTTTTCATATAACATTACTAATTACTAGTACGGAAATATTATATTAAAAAATCGAAAGTTTAACAAAATATTTCAAAAATATTATAACCAACTTTAATACATAAATTCATCTTAAAATTATAAACAAAACAAAAGATTTATAAAAATGTCCAATTATTATTTTATACTTAGTTTTTATATTTTTAATTTTCATTTTGATAATTAATTATGGACCAATTATTTTCATTTTGATAACTAATTATGAACCAATTATTTTCATTTTGATAACTAATTATGGACCAAAAATAGTCAATTAATTCTAATTTTCATTTTCATAAGGTATATATTATTGTAAGTAGAATTTTACTAAATAAGTTATATAAATAATATGTAGACATAATAACATGTTGTTGACTTGGTCTTGTGTTTAAAGCTTGGAACCTCATTCTAGAGGTCTCAGGTTCGAAACCAATTTTGGGCAAATTTTTAAAATTTTTGCTGAAACAAGAAAAAAAAATAAAATCGCGAGATTTCGGCGAAAATCTCGCGACGCCGAAATCTCGCGATTTTTCAACAAAAACCTATTACATGCTAAAATCGTCTCGAGAGAGCAGATTCGGCGAAATCTCGCGATATTTTAGTCCTTGGGTGTAAGGTTTAATTGGAGTCTAGACGGAGTTAATCAGGTCTAAATGAAGTTAGGCGGGAACGAGTTGAAAAAAAAAAAATAATAAATAATAATAATCAAGGACCGTATAACTTCTAGACGGACATAATTAAAGATGGAAGATGACTTTTATAACAGACCTTACCGGTTGGTACCTGCTAATTCTAGGATAAGCTGGTCATAAACCATGCTTTCTATATCCCTCGGTGACTCTCATCGAGTCATCCAGAGTCCTAAACAATTGCATCACTCTCGACTTAGAATTAATAGATCTTATGTTCTAGACTCATCTTCATTCTTACATTACAAAAATAACAAAGAAAAAAGGTTAAGAACTTCAAATAATGATATGACAAAGTCTCATGTGCATCAGTTATACGGTGTAATTCAGGATGAATATCACAATTTATGTTTAAATGTATCGCATGTTATAATACCTTTATCCAAAACAGGTGATACTTTTATACCTTTCAACCATGATACATTTATCCACATTATGTAATATTTTTAGGCATAAATAGTAATACATTTTGACCCACAACCCGAATCTTTGTCTCGTAATAAAAATCATGTTGAAAAATATAGTGGTATATATCAAATATGGCCGGATAACCCGGCTTATAATAAAAAATGGTCTTCCTCATATTTGACTTAATTTAAAAGAAAAAAAAAATTATATTTTCAGATTTTGAAATTCAAACTTGAAATAGAAATTGATTTCCTTCTCATTCTTCCTCCAATGTATTCACTATTTTCTTTTCTCTTCTTACTTTCTCTCATTTTTTCTCTCTAACTCTCTCAATTCTCCATTTATCTTCTTCTTTTCTTTCATAGCTCCATCATCATTCATGTTCGATTATTTTTGCAGGTGAATGTTTGTTGTTATTTTCTTTCATAGCATGCTTTATTTTGTTTCTCAATCTATAAACATTATGTCTTTTTAAGATTTAAGGTTGTGATTATATATTTATATGATAGTTTTCTTTTTCATTCTTCAAGTTGTGCAAACAATATGGTAGATTTGTATAAAAAACGACTGAGTTGTTTAAAACAACATGATTGTTTTGTGTTTAAACAACTGGGTTCTTTAAAACACTAGAGTTGTTTTTTAAACAAATAACCTAGTTGTTTAAACAACTGGTAAACAACTAAGTAGTTATTTAAACAACTGGGTTGTTTTAATATGTCAAAACATGAGTTGTTTAAAAAGAGGCAATTTTTTATTGTTTAGAATAAGTAAGGCCAATCTTGATAAGTCATACTTTGACTAGGTCAATTATGAAAATACCCAAAAAATATATAATAGTCAATTTGGTGGGAGGTACAACTCTCCAAAACTGTTAATATGTAATTACATTGGCTTTTTTTTTTTTTTTTAACTTATTCAATTGTATCTAAATAATTTGTTCAATTAATATTCGTTTTTATTTTTTACTTTAACTATAACAAGGATTTTGTTTCTGAAAAAGGACTATTACACTGGGACAAACAAATTCTGAAAGATTATAACAAAAGAGTATTTTAATTTCAAAATACATTTTGGGCCCAATTGAAACAAGGATTTGGTCCTAGCAAAAGTACCACTATATATTTAAACTGTATGATCTGCGGCTCAGTTCGAATCCAAAGTCGCATCCGAAGTTCACCAATAAATTCGATCAAAAAAAATCGGCCGACTTATTGTATTTGTTAAAAATATCCTTCACCAATACAGCCTTGCTTCTGGGCAATTAATTAATATAGTAAATCTGCCATTTTCTTTAGTAAGAATATAAAATCCCACCATAAAATAATATTCTGTCCATTTTGAATGAGATTAATGAGCAGCATAATACTAAGTATTTAGGGTTGCCCATGGTTATTGAAAAAAAAAAAGTATTTAGCTATGTTATGGATGTAGTCAGAAGTAGAGTGGAAAATTGGAAAAATAATTTTTTGAGTTTTGCAGGCAAAAGTGTGTTTATTTCTACTGTTCTCAATGCTTTACTTATTTATGTGATGTCGTGTTTCAAACTTCTTGATGGTGTTTATCGAGAAATTTCTCAGATCGCAGCAAACTTTTGGTGGGGTGACACAGATCATGGTTCTAAGAAAATCCATTGGCGTGCTTGGGATAAGGTGACTATTCCTAAGGAAGCTGGAGGTCTTGGTTTTCATGACCTTAATCTTTTTAATTCTGCTCTTATTGCCAAGCAATTGTGGAGAATCACTACCAACCCCAACCTCCTTGTCAGTAAGTTGCTAAAGTCAAGATATTTTTCAAATTCCAATCTGTTCTCATATGTCCCAAAGGGCAATGTTTCTTGGTTTTGGAAATGCTGGTTGAAATCGTGCCATGTTCTTGAGAAAGGAACCCAACGTACAACTGATGATGGACAGCCCACTCAAGTCATCTGGTGTTTCAGCTCCAATGGTGATTTCACTGTCCAATCGGCGTACAAGTTGTTGTCCCAAATTAAAGTTCTTAAGTGTCAAGGTCCAGAATGCATCTATGGTGCAAATAAAAGGTCAATTATGTGGCAGAGAATCCGGAAACTCAAAATCAAAGAGAAACTCAAAGTTTTTGTTTGGCATTGTTGTCTTGACTTTCTTCCCACATTTGACCGCCTTTTGTCTAAAGAAGTTTCTGTTGATCCTATTTGCAAGATGTGTGGATAAGATAACGAGTCATTACTCCATCTTTTTTTTTCAGTGTAATCGTGCTCGTCGGATCTGAAAAATTGCACCATTACAATGGGATAATTCGATGGCTGGTTGTGTTTCTTTCCGGCAATGGTGGCAAGTCATCCGTTCAAAGGAAGTATTGACTGATCGAATCCAACTCTCTGTTTATATGCTTTGGTGGATGTGGAAAACTCGTAACTTGTGGGTTTTTGAGTCCAAGTGAAAATCAGAATTTTTTGTTGTAGAAGAAGTTGTTCAAGATTGGCAAGAATCCCTCTCTCTTGGCCAATCAACTCTTACAAGTCGTCGGTTTCATTCCCCTCCTCTGGAAGCAACAAATCTAGTCAAATCATGGAAGTCGTCGATAGGGTGTTATGCCATTTTCACCAGTATCAGTTTTCATCTTGACTCAAGGTATGTTTCGGAGGTTTAGCTCAAATGACACTGGCCATATTGTTTGTGCTTGGGTTATCTCTAGGGACTCCTCTCCGGATCCAGTAGAGTTATATCTCCAAGCATTTCAGTATGCTCAAATTCAAGCATTCAAAATGGATTGGAAGGAGATCATTATTGTATTTGATGATGAGGATATCACCAGAATCGTCAACAATGTTTACTACATTGACTCTCAGTTGATTCCGATACCGAAGACATCAGATCACTTAGTGTTCTTTTTTAGTCTTGTAAGTTTGGTTTTTTTCCTTTTGGGAACTTTACCTCTTATTGTAATTTGGCATCATTTGCTATGTCGCGTCCGTCCTCTAGGGATTGAGACTCACAGTTTCCTTCTTGGTTAACCCTGGTTATCTTGAAGGGAGCCTAGCTCTTTAGCTACGAATGTACTTTCGCATTTGAGTCTTTTTATGAAGTTCATCTATCATTTTGAAAAAAAAAATGTTATAACTGAAATTATTAGTAATTCTCCCAGTGTGGTAGTGCTTCAGACAAACAAACTGACATTATTAGTAATTCTCCTAGCTTGATAGTGCCTTCGACTGAGTTAACAAATCTTAGATGTAGTCATTTTTTACGAACTGAGTTATCTTAGTTCTTTGTTTTTCTTGTTGAACCCTGACTGGGCTCGATTGAAACTACCAATTATATTTTCATAAATTTTGTTAATTCAATTGTATGAGTCCAGGATTTGATGGGTCTGAATATTTTAAATTAAGTTTTAAATACAATCTTGAAATTGTATTCATCTCTTCTTATTATTTCACCAATGTATTACACGGGTTGTAATATTTTTAACGATATATTAATATAATTACATATTTGTATTCAGACATAACAATGTCAAATATTTTTGAATAATTATTGTTATAAAGTCACATATATATTAAATAACATAATATTAGTATAAGAAATCACAAACATATTAGGTACTTAAGTATATAAGTGACAACTATATTATCATGTTATATTCAAATAAAAAATAATCGACTTATTATTTTTGTAGTTAACATAATTTTTCAATTTACAAAATAGAAAAAAATTGATAACCAAACAAATTCAATCAACAAATCTCTTAAAAAAAAAAATATAAGCTTTTTCGACTGTAAAGTATAAACATAACTAATTTTTGTTTTTATCAATTTTTGAAAACAAAATAATTCAAACTATCCAAAGTCATTAAGATAAAAAAATATAAAATTAATGTAAATAATTTTAATCCGTTCAAAAAACTAACATTGTTTTTTAAATTATATCACATTTTTATTTTATATGCTAAATTCTTAAATATCAAAATATATCATAATTACACTTTTGAATTAATATTTTAATTATATATATGTACTGTGGATGTCAAATTCAAGATCATGAGAATAGTATAATTTTGTATATTTTTCATAAAACTCGAGTTGAGACGAAAAAGTTATAAGATCTTTATATTTTAAAGGGAAAAGACAAAAAAGGGGGGAAAAAAAAGAAAAGAAAAAAAATAATTGAAGGAGAAGCAAAAAATGAAGATGGATGAGACACATCTCTCCTCCTTTTTTCAAGAATTTTCTTTTAATATTAAGTAGCGATTTCTGCATCTTGATCCCTCTACGGCAATCGTGGATCTTATCTACAAAAAATCCATAAATTTTAGAATTTGTAGCCAGCAAATTAAGTAATAATTGAAGAACAAATTAAGTAATAATTGAAGAATCAAATATAGAGTAAATGTATCCTTCAAGAATTTATAGACAACGAAGATAAACTCATGGATTAGTAAATGAGAAGAGAATCGCTTCTCATTCTCAAGATGGTCACAATGTCGATGTATATTTGTATGCAAAAAAAAATTAAAAGAAGATTAGGTGAGGATGACAATGATGCTTAGTGATGGTTTTGGTAAGATTTATGGTGGAGGATTAATCTATGAAAAAAAAAATATGGCGATTACATTTGGGAAATGGTTGAAGATGCGGAGATTGCTCGTCGTGAATTTACGGCAGAGTCGACGGCGAAGTAACAATCAGTTTTTGTTACATTGATTTTATCGTTGTTAGAATATCGGGTATTATATTAATAATTTACAATAATTTGGGTAGATTGATAGAAAAAATCTTTCAAGTTTAAAATTGATAGTTAAATAAATGTTCGGACTTAAACTGTTATAATTATGAGCTTGTTCATGAGCATTAATGAAGCGAGCACATGAATACTTGTGTTTAATTCGAATATCTAACAAATAAAATCATGTCCTCTTTAGTGTGTTTAATAAATAAACGATTAATGAACTCATTCACGAACATTCGCACTGTTCTTTGCAGCATTTAGCTAGGCAAACCAAATCCATTAGTCGAGTGCGATATGTTGAAGGAAAAACACAATTAATGTGCCTTCGTCAAAAGTAACTGATGAAGGGCAATTTAGGTATTCACTAAATAATATGTAACTGTGAAACCCTTGTATTTGACATCCTATATAAAGGGAATCTGATGAATAAAAGAACTCTAATTATTCCGTGTCTTTCTTTGTCTACCTTTCTTGTTTACTTTTTTACTTCCCCTAAAACACATTATTAGCACGATGCCCTACCAATGATTGAATCCACCCGGACCAGCAAAGAACACATTGAAAAGTTTTTCATTACCGTCATGCATTCAAACTAAGGTCGTTGAGTTTATCGTGACCGCCGAACAGGTCATCTCGTTATTTGTTATGTTAATCGTAAATTTGTGTATTCATCCGTAAGAACGTAACTAATGATTACTTTATTAAGTACATATATGCCGTGCATAGAGACTGACCTAGTTATACCATTAGGTTGAATAAATAATGTTGAGAAATATGTTTTAGATTACTGATTGTACTATTCCATAAAAATATGGATTACACTATTGGGTATGACTTGAGTATATCACATGGTAATGATATCTATATGCGTGCAATATTTATATGATTGTAATTTTTAGATTCACTAGGATTTATAAATTGAACTCTTGGATTTTGCATATAAAATATTGAGTATATGTTGTATTCAGTTTGAGGATTAAATCAAGGTTCTGATATTTGGACTTTGACTATTTTTATTTTTTTTGTATGAATTTGATTGGTATATACTTTTCGTTCATTCTTGTTGGAGTGAAATTTGGATTGGAAGGAAGCGGTTCGTAAACCTCCCTCACAAAATTTAAGAAGTACCATAGGAAAGAATCGTGTCTTTCCTGCAAGGTAACTCGAGTACCTTATTTTGTGAAATAAATAATTGTTTACAATGACAAGATGCGTTGTATGTGGTGATCTTCTTTTATTATGCACAATTCTGACACTAATGGAATTTTGTTTGATTTTAAAATATATTGATTGTGCATAATTGTGTTTTGTTTGATTCTAACTTCTTATGGAATTGAAAGTTACGAATCAACCATTTATGCCTTAGAGGTTTTTACAATATCGTAAATTAGCTTATTTATCTAATAGATTATGAACTTGGTCAGTATTTTGTCCATACATTTTTATGATAAATTATGTATGTTCATGATAAAGGAGGTTCATGGACAAATCAACTATGTGATAAAGTAATTTTACAAAGTATTGAAAAACTTGTGATATATGGTCCCCAAATCTAATTCATAAGAAAATGACTAAACCAACTCAATATCAATTTGAATTATTGGACTCATAAGAAATTGAGTACCACACTTGAAAAAAAATATATTCCACAAATCATACCATTCACCGACCCTAGGACAAAGAATCGTCCAACAAAGTCAAAGTCTATGCTATAACGACATTGACCCTAAGGACAAAGAATCGTTCAACAAAGTCAAAGTTTATCATAACTTACTTTGAAAGTATTCTTTAGTAAAAGGATACATCGATGAACTGTGGGTTTCTAGAAAAGAAATTTTGGAATAATAGATAACTCTCTACTTTCAAAATTTATTATTTTGTGGAAAGAAATCCACTTACCAGACTACAAAAGGGTCAATGACTTTAATAACAACATGTTTTGTCTAATAGCAAAACTCTCTTTATGTGTAAATAAATCACAGAAGATGATATGATACATAAAATCTCTTTATTTTCCTACTCCAATGCTTATACTACCGAACTTGTATATGCTATAGGTTGAAATAAAAGAGTTACAATATTCAATTAGATAATCAACCAGTGCAAGTTGTTGAGAGACGTGATCAGTTTCTTCTGAAAATAACATCAAATGCATTGGGATAAAGAAAATTCCCAAGTCTAACTATGGTGAACTAAATAGTGGAAAGAGCCCCCAAAGTAAAGGGAACGGGATGTGTCAGTCCCACTGATATAGATGTAATACATCATGGGGTCAGAATTATTAGGTCCACAGAGGCCCTTCCAATATATCCACCCACCAAATGGACATGGTGGTACTGAACGTGCTTGTTGTGACACCAAGGTGCAAAAGATACCTCAACCCCCGAACAAAAGAAAAGAGTTGGTAATGAACTTCAATATAAGTGTGGAAACATTATACTTTTGTACAAAAACTGTTAGAACAGTTAACTATAAGAGATACAGGAAGTCCAAAGAACAGAGACTCACTGCATCACTGCATAATGACCATCATTGCATCACAGGTACTAAAAGGACGAAGAATCGTCGAATTCTCTAGATGCCTAATGACATAACAATTATAATCGCAAAACGCTCTCTATGCACCAAAAGCTACTAAAACATTGTTAAGTAAAGATACTCGTGTCAAAGATTATCATTTAGAAAACTACCTGTGAGAATGGAATTGAATATGTTATAATACTTTTTAATAAATGTGAAAGGAAGCACATCTTAAAGAAACTAATGAGTCAATCTAGTGGTATGTATTCCACTACTATGATGATCGTTGGATCAAATATTGTTACAAAATGGACCTTGGGACACAAACTAATATGTTGTATTCCACAATGAACTTTGAGATGCGGACTCATATGTTTCTACCAGTAATGGACTTTTGAATGCTGACTCGTGTAGGCTTTGGTACAAGAGCTTTAGATATTGAAGGCATGACATGATGATCCATATTAAGAAATTATATGGACATTCTTTCTTTCGAGTGAAATACAAAAGGGATGAAAATCTGATACGATGTACATTGTTAGTGCTAATTTTATTATAACACGGTCAATGCTTTCTAAAGTACTAAAAGTACAACCAACATCCCACTCTGCCTCATTAACGATTTTGGGGCATATCACTCATTCTACCAAGCCTACTATTTAGCAATAAGTAGGATCGAGACCTTCCTATGCCAAATATATAAGCAAGACATTCCATTCTTACAAAAGAACACAATATAATATATGTGGACCTATCAAACTAGAAAGTGGGCCATTAAAGTATCTATGGTTCTGGTAAATGCTTTGACACACTAACTGATCATCACATTATTGTCCACAAGAAATGTTGCATTTGAAAAACTCCTAGAAAATACTATATAAAGGCTCACCACCCTCACTTCATAAAGTCTATAAGACTTATTAACTCTAGAGAGTTCTCATCATAAGGATTTGATGATTATTGTATATCTGTCAGGATCAATGTATAGCCTCCTCCAACTCATGTGCATACACAAAAATTGTCTCACATAAGCCACCATCAAAAGAATATGGATGGAGGATTAGGCATTGGAAATGCACACAAAAATACCTATCAGATATGGGGTTATGCAATATCGTTGCAACTTTACTTTATTTGTCTCAGACCCACTGCTAACCAATAATTTATGCGTACCAGTTGGTAACTGGATTTAGCCTGATATTTTTACATTTATACAAATTTGGTTACGCAGTATATGTGCCTATTTGCGTTCGCACAACACATCAAAATGGGTCTTTAAAGATAATTAAATATTTATGTTGGTTATGAATTTTCAACTATTACCCGTTATTTGAAACGTATGACAGGCGAGATCTATTTAACACTAGATTGGCGGATTGTCACTTTAATGAGACAGTCTTCCCGTCGTTAGGGGGAGATAAGAAAAAGAATTTTCTAAAGGAACGACAGGAAGTGTTTTCCAGTATGTCTCATTAGGATCCCCACAATTCATAATGTAAAGTGAAACGAATTATCAATCTTCAAAGTAAGGAAGATTTGATTGTTGATGCATTTGATAAAATTGCTAAAGTGACAAGATCATATATACTAGCTGCAAATGTGCCTATAAGGTTAAAAGTCCTCAGTAAGGGGCACAACACCGCAGATAAAGGTGTTGCAACCACACTTAGTGGAGGTGTGGTTGAGGCCATGACTCCCAAAAGGAATGGGGGGTGCCACGTGGTTCGATGAACACCTGCTCAAGGAAGGTGGTAGGTATGACACAAGTCGAATCATCAATAAAAAGAATTACCTCAAATTATCTCAAATTAATTATGTCCATGAATCATCACTGATGGATGCTCCGAAGTTTAATATGATTCTAGAGATAATGAGAGTGCATGTGAGTTAATGGAAAAATCTTTCATTTACATTGATGATGTATACATTGTTGCTCAATGAATTATAGAGCATAATAATATCGAACCACGCTCTATTTTAAGATATCAACAAAGAGTATATTGGCCTATATGGAATCAATCCAGGTAGAATTCGATTCTATGACAAAACAACATGTATTTGGTTTTGGTAGTGCTAGCCTCACTAAGTGTAAAGCCTGTACGACATAAAATATGTTTTTTCAGTAAGCGTAGTGAGAAGAATAAAGTCCTGAGATACAAAACTTACCTTAAAGAACAAGGTTTTTCTCATAAAGCCTTGGAATTGACTATGAGGAGACATATTCTCCCGCAATGGACGTCTTAATGTCTTATTGATAAGTTTCCAAAGGATTGGAAATGCAGCATATTAATGTGGTTACAACATATCACTTTGGGGATCTTGTTATTGAGATATGTGAAAGTATCAGATAGACTTGCATTACCCAACTCAAGTGGCTCTAGACCACGGAGTGCATTTACAATATTAGATTGAAATGCTCACTTTGATTGAAATAAATCTGAACGGAAATGGTAGACCTGTCTAAATGACTACTTGATCGGGAAGGGAAAGAACAAGTAGTATTGCCCCTATGCATTTATAAAGAAAGCGAGTTCTATATTTGCAACTATAGCAACTTATGTCAATGTTAAGGACATAATAGGTACTCTTAAAGAAATAAGAGATACTGTGATGTATTTGAAATCTAAATTGAGATAAAGGATCATGAGAAAACTCGGTATTATCTATGCCTTGAACTAGAAGATCGAGTTTGTGGAATATTAATTCCTCAGTTTGCATTCCAAAAGATTATCAGGCGATTTAACATGGATAATGTGCAATCTGTTAGCACTCCTATGGTTGGTTGAAGTGTGACGTAAGGAAAGATCCATTTGAGTCTAAAGGAAATGACGAACGAGTTATTGGAAGATGAAATTCTCTACTTAATTGAAATGTGCGCATTATTGTATAAAAAGCTCAATGCACTCAACCATCATATTACTTTCTCAAAGAACATGTTGGTTATATTTTGCTTAGGACAACGTAATATCAGTGGAATGATATCAAATAGTATTTTGAGATCTGAAAGAAACCATTGGCATATATTTGTTCTTCCCATATTAGAGACAAGAGAATTACAAATGAAATTGTAAACTCTAAAGAAAATGTCAAATGCTCTTATATAGAGTGATAAAAGAATTACAAAAGAATATGTAACTCTTAAATAAATGGTGAAACTACCCCCTAATACGGAATACTAAATATTGCTTTGGTTGGTTTAAATGTTGGTTATCTTATTGGCCAATGTAAAGGTCATTATCAAACCGGTTATGTATTATCATGAGGAACACGACGAAAACTTGAAGTTCATTCAATTGTAACTACTCAAGCTACCTCATCATTAACCTATATGGTCAAAGTATTAGTGACCTGAACCATACCACTGAAGAGTTTACTCGAAGTTATGAAGATGAAGTTACTTGCAACAAATAGATGAATTATGTTACACATCAAAGGTGACGAGACCAAGCATGTACCGTCAACGTTTGTGTTTAACCAACCACCATAAACTTTCCTCATGATTTATGTAAAATCGAGGATGCGGAGATTTTCAAAACTCTCCTAATAGATGTATGTATCAGGGGAGGTGTGTAGACTTCAGGGGGAGTCTCAACACAGGTGCGTTGTACTCTTTTTTCCTTCGACCAAGGTTTATTTTTTCTCACTTGGTTTTGTTATTTGGCAAGGTTTTTAACGAGGCAACAAGTTATGCACCAATTTCCCTTTGACTTGGCACAAGGGGGAGTGTTGAAGGAAAAATACAATTAGTGTGCCTTCGTGAAAAGTAACTGATGAAGGGCAATTTAGATATTCACTAAATAATATGTAACTGTGAAACCCTTGTATTTGACACCCTATATAAAGGGAATCTGATGAATAAAAGAACCCTAATTATTTCGTGTCTCTCTTTGTCTACCTTTCTTGTTTACTTTTTTGCTTCCCCTAAAACGCGATATAGTTTTTTTTTTTTAGGGATATTTATTTTGGTATGTTCTCATTCAGATGGGGTATGAGTCATTTTTAACGTATTTCATTTTATATGGGATGACCAATCCCTCCACATCCACACTCTATAACCTACATCACCTTTTACGATTTTAAATTCACATCTTATCTTACTATATCCTAAAACTAAATACATTTTTGGATGTCTTGTTCGTGAATGTGGTCTATCGAACCTAACACATGTCACTACATCTCAAACCAAATATCCCCTCAAAAAATTGTATAAAAAGTACAAAAGGTTTGAAGTAGCAAAAAGTTTGAACCTTAATTTAGTTACATTAAGTAACTAAATCTTTGTTTTTCACGTAATAACTACAATCATATGAAAAGAAATTGTTCCATTTGATTTTGTTATAATCATTTTTATTCCCAAAAAATTAGAAAATGTTTTAAGAATAATATTAGTTTCTTAAAAAAAAAAATAGTTTCTTTAAAGTTATATCCCCACCCAACGCACACATGTTAATGTTAATGTGACCACCAAAAAATGTTGTGAAACCTCGTAAAAGAAATTTAGGGGCTGTTTGGCTGGTGGTTTTAGCGGTATGAAATGAGAATAAATGGCGACCCATTTTCATTTATAGTATAAGTTAATCATTATCCTCTTTTATTAACAATTTCCCCCCATTTCATTCCATAGTATGATTGACTCCTCATTCATACTCATTACCATTGTCATTAATGATTTGCACTAAATAGACCCTTAATTATATTATTCAAAATTTAAGAATAAGACAATTACACACTACTCTGTTGTCAATACATTAACACGTGTGCACGGTAAAAGTAGTAAAATTTAGCCCAACGAATTAATTAATTGGACTTAACTTTTAAGTTGATTGGACTGTAAGATTTTCTGTCCCAATTATAATTACAGTTTCGTTCTGGAACACTATAATAATATACGCTACATGTGCCACCATTATCATTTTTTCATTCTTTTTTTCTTTTCTCTTTGATTTTTGAACATTTGAAAAACGTGAATCATGGACTGTGAATTCATGAATATGAATTCATGAATCACTAATTCATGAAGCGTGAAATAAAACTATAGCTAATAACAAAGTTTAAACCTAGGCAGTAAATTTGAACTTGAACCACGAACTCATGAATCCGTGAACCATGAATTAAGAAAAAAGAAAGAATGAAACATGTTGTTTTGTGGAAAAAAATTAAAAAGAAAAAAAAAAGAAATGAATGAAAGAATGAAAAGTTGAGCGGCAGTGCATGTAACACAATTATTTGTAGCGCTCAAGATCAAATTTTATTATAATTACAACTAAGGTTGTTAAACTCGCAATTTTAAGTAGAGTCAGTGGATTGTCTATAAAATCGCATCATAAAATCGAATCGTAAAATCATAAGATTCTACAACCTATACAAAATATCCATATATATGAATTATATATATACATTATCAAGTCGAATGTCCAAATTTTCTGAGAAAAAAAAAAAAGTATACAAAGCTACTTGGAGTATTCCGAAACTGATGAGGAGACTTAGCCTGAAGAAACTTCTCAACATACGAGCAACCTGGCTCTCTGTATCTCTCCAAAGGACTAAAAGCTGCTAAACAGGTAATCAACTCAAAAGACATCTCAATAAGTTCCTTAGAACAAGAACTTGCTTTTGTGACACAGGTCAACAAGGACAAAGAAAAGGAAATTCTAACACTCAAAAGGGAGATGTCCAGAATGATAGCAGGATCACAAGAATCATCAGTCATAAACATATCTGCTGACCGTTCAAAAGGTAAAAGTGATGAGGTAAGGTACCATGATGAATTTTGCAGTAATTCAAGTAGAGAACGAACAAAGTTTGAATACAGGGCAAAACCTCAAACTGTTCGTTCTGAACTTGAACACTCTACATCATACACTCGTACAAGTCATAAGAACTTTAAATTTATCCCTACATGTAATTACTGCAGTATAAAAGAGCATATCCAACCTAACTGCAACAGGATGAGATATGACTTATATACTGGTAAAGTCACTCTTAGGGACATTCATAAAGTTCAGCCAACATACTATCAAAAATCATATCCTAAAACTAAAATAGACTTGAGCAATCGGAAAGCAGACCAAAATCTAGGTTCAAAAGGTGAACAAGTGTCTTACTTCCATCCTTGCTCTAAAGTCGAACCTTGGTGGGACATGGTATTTTGATAGTGGTTGTTCCAGACACATGACAGGTGCTAAAATGAATCTCACTTACATAACACCTGTAAATAATAAATTTGTTACCTTTGATGATGGTGTTAGAAATAAGGTTATAGGAACAAGAACTCTGAAAGTAAGTGGTATGCCTAATCTGGGAGGAGTACTTCTTGTGGAAAACTTAACAACAAACGTGATAAGCATTACTCAGCTTTGTGATCAAGGACTGAATGTTAAATTTATACAAAACAAATGTCGGGTACTCGATGAGAATAATTCTTACAGGGTCCAGAACTGTGGATCATTGCTACATTTTGGATCTTGATTAACTCATGTCATTCCAGCTCCTTAAGTGAAACGGAAACCTGGCATGAAAAACTTGGTCATGTTAACTATGATCATCTTGTAAAGTTGTCTAACTTTCAGGTTGTTCGAGGTTTACCGAAATTGAAAAAGAAAGCTCCTAACACCCCTGGGCCTTGTCAATTAGGTAAACAGAAACATACATCTCACAAGGCCATACACGAGGTTTTTACCAATTAGGTACTGGAACTACTGCACATTGATCGAATGGGTCCAGTCCAAACTGAAAGCGTCAGTGGTAGGAAGTTTATATTCGTGTGTGTTGATGACTTTTCACGATATAAATGGGTTCATTTCATTAGAGAAAATTCTGAAACCTTTGAAATGTTCAAAACCTTGTGCTTAAGACTGGAAAATGAGAAAAATGTGGAATATCCAAAATCATATTTGATCATGGTCGTGAATTTGAAAATTCCATGTTTAGTGAGTTCTGTACTTCCAAAGGCATAACTCATGAATTCTCTGCACCCAATATATATAGACACAATTAAGAAATTTTTATATATATATAGATATGGAGAAATGTTTTTGGCATCATAGTTCATATGCACATTTCGTAAGTCATTTCTAAATTATAATTAAAAATACTTTATCTTTAAGAAAAATAATAATTAATCATAGTGAAATTAAGTACTAAAGAAAACATATATATTTTTATGAAGCTTAGATTTTAATTTAGAACTTGATGGAAGAAAAAAAGATTTTCGGCAAAATTGACTATCTTTGTATATAATTTGCTCCAAAAAATTTTTAAAATCCCAATTCCAAGTTGGTATAAATCCTACAATTCATTGTTAAAATAGAAAAAAAAAAAAATACTTCCTCCGGGTCTAATTGACCAACTTGCCATATTTATTTGTCCCAACCTAATTGTTAGTCCATAAATGACAAATTCTCTCACAATCTTCACCCTCATAATCTCTACTCTTAATCTCTACTCTTAATCTCCACCTTGAAAAAGTCAAAGATTCCACAAAATTTATTTTTTCTTAATCTCCGTGCACGGCCAAGATTGATCAATTAGGCCCGAACGGAGGGAGTAATATTTTATAAAATTATTAAGCTCTTACACAAAATCATAAAACATAAAACTCAAAAAATCGTATGAGCAAACTCGAGAGTTTACTTTGATTTTATCAAATTCAATTTCATCATAAGAGTTCATTCGAGATTAGGACAACATTGCCGACAATACTTAAATGGACCGGATCCGACATATTATAGTGAGCCCGACCATCCAAATTTACCACCTCTGGAAACAGAAAGAATCGTTTGTTTTACCCCTCCATTGGAAGGAATATTCTCCTTCCGCCAATCTCACCAGACCAATCACCATTCACCAACCTGGCTTCCTTCACCTTTCAACGGAACAATCAAACCTGTCACGCGCGTGCAAGCCACCGTTTCCAATTTCCAAGCAATTGAAAGATTATTTATAAGTTAATATTCGAATCTTCCTCCATTTTTCCAGCTAATCCTGCCTTAGATAGTAACTTAATCGCTTAGTTGTTCTTTCTGGAAGAAATAAGAAGTCCCAACAGAATCCAACCTTCCAGCTCTCTCTGCACGCAATATTTCAGGTAAATACGGATTTTTTCTTAAAATTCGCTGATCAGAGATTTTTTTCGGCGATGTATGTTTTGTTTGTAGTTATTTGAGTTTTATTCTGCGTTTAAATCTTCATGAGGTGGTTCGGTTTATTATTTATTGATTTCGCCTGATACTTTTTGTACGTTGTCCTTTGTTTGGATGGAGGCGACGAATTTTTTGATTGCTTGTTATCTGTTGACGAAGTTTGAGCTTATTTTCGTGCCTTCTTTCCTTTTGAATATTTGATTGTTAAGATCTTTGCTTTGATAAAGATTTCATTATGGAGAAACTGTGTGTTTGCTGATGTTTCAATTTGCTAGTAACTAAAAAGGTATTGAGTTCTAACATCTCATGTTCGTTAATTCATTGGTGAAGCTGAATTTTGTGTATGTTTTCAATTTATACTGAACAACCTCACTTTTGTGCTAGTCATGGAGACAATTTATTTGTAAATATGGAATGGAGAGATAATTATATCCTAGCTTTAATTATGTGATCCTATGTTATATGAAGTGACTTTGATTTTCTCATGACTATTCTTTGGATTCTTTCACTTTTTTGAAACCCATGCCCAGGTAGAACATGGTTATGGTCTATTAAATCTTGATATCGAATGTAATTAGTTAATCCTGTAACACAGACAGAGCATTTCTTAGTATCCTATTGAAGTTTGAAATCCATTTTCTTTGTGTGATCCATCTTTAAAGAGGTTATTGGCGCCGAATCTCATGAATGTATGGAGAAGAAGCAACATATTGCGATATTTACTACGGCAAGCCTTCCGTGGCTAACTGGGACTGCTGTGAACCCTCTGTTTCGTGCAGCATATCTTGCAAAAGATGATCAAAGAAAAGTTACTCTGGTGATTCCTTGGTTGAAACTGAAGGACCAAGAACATGTCTATCCAAACAACATCACATTTGATTCACCAACTAAACAAGAAACTTATGTCCGCCAGTGGCTTGAAGAACGGACTGGATTCATATCAAATTTTGCAATACATTTCTATCCAGGAAGGGTAAGTGAACCCATAGTTTTCCAATTCAAAGAGATGTTGTGAACGTGTAATCTATTAAAAAATGTAAATTAGTGGTTGTCGTTCATTGTTATTGCTTGATGTCTTTGATAATTTTGTGTTGCTTTCAGTACTGCTGATTTGTCATACAGACCCCTGGCTTATATTGTTTTACTTCCTACACTGTTTTGATGTCTCTGCACAAATTGAGAATTCTTACTGTTCACACTTCCTCACTGCATTATTGATATTGAATACAGCTTGTCAACCTCAACTGGCTAAATCATATTCTTTTACATATTTTTATTTTGCACTGCAGTTTTCTATACGCAAAAGGAGCATCCTTGCTCTAGGGGACATTACTGAAGTCATTCCTGATGAAGAGGCAGATGTTGCTGTCCTAGAGGAACCTGAGCATCTTACATGGTATCATCATGGAAAGAGGTGGAAATTAAAATTTCGACTGGTTGTAGGTATTGTGCACACCAATTATATAGAATATGTGAAGAGAGAGAAGAATGGGCTATTCCAGGCGTTTCTGCTGCAATACATGAACAGTTGGGTTGTCACTATATATTGCCACAGGGTATGCCTCTTAATAACTGCCTTTTCTTGTTACCGATTTTATCCTCCACTAAATCTATAATCATTGCTTATCATATATTCTAAGTACCATTTGTTTTTGAATTTCTGTGTACCTTCAACAAAAAGGCTTTTCCATGTATGTGAAACCTTATTTTGTCCCGAGTGAAGTTGGCTAAGACAAGTATTTGTATAAGCCCAATTTTCCCTTTTTACCAGGTGAACCCATGATTTATTCCTTGCTATAACCTGAAACCGCTGCTGTAAAATATGTGATCTCATGTCTAATATTGATGTGGTTTACAAGATACACTGCATTTTTACATCTTCTGAGATGTAAAAGCTATGGTAGTATTAGCAAAGAGTATAACTAAACTTTCTGGGGCTACAACAGCGTGCTTATTTTTGGCACTAAATAGCCTGATTACTAGCTGCTGACATGCCCAGTAATAATGTCAGGTGATAAGACTGTCGGCTGCTACTCAAGAGCTTCCAAGGTCTGTTGTTTGCAACGTCCATGGAGTAAATCCAAGATTCCTTGATATTGGCATGAAGAAAAGGGAGCAGCAGGAGAATGGAACCCAGCCCTTTACTAAAGGTGCATATTACATTGGAAAGATGGTATGGAGCAAAGGCTACAAGGAGTTGCTCAAACTGCTAGATGATAACCAGAAAGAATTAACTGGGGTAGAAGTTGATTTATATGGCACTGGGGAGGACTCTGATCAAGTTGAGGAAGCAGCCAAAAAGCTGGAAATTACAGTCAGGGTCCACCCTGGACGTGATCATGCTGATCCTTTGTTTCATGAGTAAGTACTTTAAACTATTTGGTATTGCTTCGCATTCTTTTGGTTGCGAAAAGGGAAAAAGGAAAGTGGCTATCATACCTGATCAATTTGATTTCTTTTCCTGGATCTTGGCATTCAAAATCTGGGTTTTAATGTTGGCATCTGTTTTCAGTTTCTTGTTCCCTTATTCAATGGCCCTATTGATTTATTTCACTTTCTTATTCCACACTCATATATAAGCTATAAGAGGTTGCTTCAGTGGTGAGGAGGTTCTGGGGTCTGGGGCGTTGAGACTTATGGAAAGTATGTGCATTTATATGCTAAATCTAGAGGTTGGCACAGTTTCGGTTGGATCCAAGAACCGAATCACGGTCAACGTTATGATAACGGTTGACTTGGTTTCTGCATTGCTAACTGCCATATCAGTTTTGGTTTCCTATATTCTCGTACCGTAAACCAGTGGTTAACTACGGATATAGCTGCCGGTTTTATTATTACTTTTAGGCCTTCTTTTGAACGGCTGAGATATTGTAGCAATTGGAAATGGACAACTGTGATAATCTTAAAAACAGAAAGATCAATTCAAATATTTTTATTATTTGGAATAAAAATGTTGAAATGGAAAAGTAAAAACGACGAAACTAGCAGTTAAACCCTAATGCCGTTTCAGAGCGAAACCTGTAGTTTGGTTTCACGCTGTGCCCCAAGATTATTCAAACCGCTGGTTTGTAACAGTAACCGACAGTTTGCAAACCACAGGCATCTCTAGCTAGATTAACTCCATGACTATACTTGAGTATGCTTACCATTGTGTATCTGAAGAAAAATATGCACTCTGAGATGTTTGACAATTATTGCCTCATAAGGTGGTGGAGTTGCCAAGTTTGTGTATTTATTCAATGTTTGATGCTCTTTGGTATAGTCTGTTTGGTTGGTTGCTTTTAATATGTTCAAACATCTGGCATTCTAAATCTTGTAGAACTAAAGGAGAGGGGCAAAAAATGAAATCTAGGGAGATTGTGTAAAAGTCTTGATATCTAAAAGAATGGCTGCTTCACCGTCGCTGGTTTTTAATTTCAAGGCTTCGCAAAGACAGTTTCTTACTGGGAGAAGAAGGAACAGTTAGGACTTCAGATTATATTTTTTCTCCACACAGTGTTTACGAAAATTCTCTGAGTTAATCTTTGCTTTCTAGTGAAGCAACAATCTAGCTAGAAGCAACCTAAATCCACAATCAAAGCTTTTCCTTTTCATTAGCGCAATATGAATTCCTGTGGCACATGTTTTCATACTTAATGACTTATATAAAGACACTGCTATCACGTAATTTGCGTCAATTATTTAATATTACTCTCGGTTCAGGTACAAGGTGTTCTTAAATCCCAGCACCACCGATGTAGTCTGCACAACAACAGCTGAAGCATTGGCAATGGGCAAAATAGTTGTGTGCGCAAATCATCCCTCAAATGATTTCTTCAAGCAGTTCCCAAATTGTCGGGTATATGATGACAGCGAGGGCTTTGTTAGGGAAACACGCAAGGCGTTGCAAGACCAGCCTGCTCCACTAACAGATGCCCAAAGACACGAGCTCTCTTGGGAGGCAGCAACAGATAGGTTTCTAAAAGCTGCTAAGCTGGATAACACGGCAAAGAAACTGGTAAAAACACCCTCAAAGCTTTATATGTCCACATCCTTCAGTTTGAGGAGGAATCTTGAAGATGCATCTGCATTGGTTCATTATGTGGGAACTGGATTTTTTAGCAAGGAACCAGATGAAGAGCAATGTAAAGACGTTGGATTGTCTGTTCCTTCGAAGAAAATGTCGTACCCTTCAAGAAAATGGGCTTTCTGAGGTTGAAGATTGCCGGTAGACTGCCTTCTAGATGGATTAAGAAAGTTGTTCATGCTTCGTGTTGGTGATTTCTGTGTTTGCTGTAGTTTAAACAGGTTATGATGTAGTAAGTTGTTTAAATCTTTTTGTTTCTTTGTAATTGAAAGGTCTGAGAGAGTGCATAACCTAGTGATAGTTGCCTATACTGTTGTTCTTTCTATGTCTCTTGTATTCTTTCCTTTGTATCTCTTATCTTGTTTAATGTAGTAAAGTGTATGTCCTTCAGTTAGGCCTTTGATTCATCCCCTTTTTCAAACAGCTTTTTACTTGATGAGGTGGCTTTATGTTCATTAACAGATGGTGCCACCAGCATAATCCGTTGTAGTATTGTTTTGTGAAGGAGTGTAAATTTATCTATTTCTTAATTATTATAATGATCATTAATATTTTTGAAGTGTTCTTTGCTTTATGAAATGTGTCAAAAATCTTGTTCAAGTTTTTTCGTGGCAATTCATTCGATGAAATACACATCTATAGAGGTTTACATGCCAACATGTATATGGGCGAATCCGTACAAGATGATGCTCGCGTATTTCTTTCTTTCTTTTTCAAGTGGGGATGAGGAAGTAGTTTGAATCCCTAACCTTTTATCATAACTAATGACAATAATGATCAATGCTACTAGGCTACCAGGACGGGGCGCTGCTCTTGTATTTCACTAATTGCAGCATTTAGAAACCTATATTAATGGTTCCCCCAGCTCCTTTCGGAATGGTGCTTGCAGAATCATCATTATCATATTCTTGTCATAAATCTTGTTGTTTTGTTTTGCCGAGTTCAATCTGAAGAACCCTGTTAGGAGTTTGACAAGATCAATGTCTTAGAGCAAAGAAATAAACTACGATTGTTTTAGGGATGCGTTTAAATTTAGAGTTTCAGTGCAAGAATCTAAGGCAAGTGAATTCAACTTCATGCAAACTGGAATGGATTTAAAATTCGTCAAGATCCCTTAAAAATTATATCAAATGGAAGTGATTGATCTCGACCACATATATACCGGATACCAGGGAAAATAATGAAGCATATCCTTCTGTATAGTCGTACTGATGGCTATGATAAGTGCTGCCTGCTGTTAGTAATTATCAGTTGAGACAATGTGTGAGTTGCAGCAAGCTAAGTTCCTAAACATAACATAATTGTAAGCAGAACGAAAACTAGACATGGCAGGGAAAGGTATGACAGATGTGAAGACGAGGAATAACAAATGAACAAGAAAAAAGTTCAGTAATTTATTGAATCACCAAATCTGCAACAAGTAAACACAGGAATGCTACACAGTTCTGCTTGAAATCTGAGGTTCGATTAATACCCTAAACAGCGAAGTCAGAGAAATGAGTCATTTTCACAAGAATGTTGTTCAAAATGCTAAAACAGAAACCTCTCTCCGTACCACCGCTTTACTCCATCGAGGATGCTCTCCATCCGCCAAACTCCTCAGCAGAAAATCCCCGATCTCTTGTTTCCTGCAACAAGAAATACGTCATGATCTGAGGACAATATTCACTGCAGCAAACAATTACACGGGCAAAAAGAACCATCTTTGTAAATATATCATATTATTCCACTTTTATTCAGTGTAACACCATAAGAAGCAAATTGTGAAGTTTAAGATTGTATTAACCTGACGAGTAAACTTGAGGCCAACGTTAACCCCTCCACAGTATGCCTCATCCTTGAGAACATTGTACATTGTCGATGGAACACTTCCTTCCTCAAAAACCGCCTCCAGAGGAATACTGTGTGAGGGTGAAACAAACATTTCCAGTAATTCACTGCTTATGCATATCAATTATCAGACGAAAGGAGTTTATAGAAGCAAAGAGCGGAGATAACTCACGTTACTTCTCCAACAAAATCATCGGCAGTAAAAGTATCTTGATCCATTAGTTTGATTTTCAGTTCAGTAGCATCACCAGATATAGCAAACATGAAGGTTTCATTCCATGTAGGATTAGATCCTTCAACTGCAAGTAAAATTCATCTTTGATTCGACAAAAAAGCTATGACAACTATATAAAGTATAAACAACCTAAGTACATTATCTATCATATTTGAAACGAAGAAAAACAATATATATTCTTAGGGACGATTATGTTCATCTTTGTGCATATCTAGAATCATCCATATTCAGCAAATGCAGAATCCACAAGTGAGAACGAAAAAAGCCACCTGTTGCAATTTTGCTTTTCTTCTCCTGATTTTGGCAAGTAATAACAGCATAAGCATCTGTACCAGCTGTCAAACAAACAAACAAATTCACCAATAATAACAATAATCTGTAATCAGTAATATTATCCTCATTAAATTGAGACATATAAGCTGATCCATCAATGTAAATTATAGGAAATGGAATATAATGATTCGTAAACATGACGAGCGTTTCTGAAGCAAAAAGTTTGGATGAATCTGGAGTAGTGTGAGCAAAAATTCAATCGATCATATGATCTTAAGACACCTATATACAAAATGAGAGAGTTTTAATTTGAGAAACATACATAAAAAATCTGTATTTTCCAAGCCGTTAGCGCTGACGAGAACAACTTCAAGCGTTCCGTGCGGCATCTTCGCGCGGGGAGAGAGAGAGAGAGAGAGTTGTGATTTGCAGAGGAAGCGGTGTTGGATCTTCGGAGGTGGTCTGATAGAAATTATTATTTTTTACATAATTTTGTTTCTCCTAATTTAAACGAAAACGAAATAAAAATCATGTTTTAAGCTGATAAAACTTCAGATAATTAGTTAACGCAAAAAGGAAAAAATCTTTTAGATAAATATACAGAGGATAGTTAATAAAAACTCTATTAACTTTGATAATCTACATAAAAAAACTACTCCCTCCGTCCCAAATGAACTTGCATGGGGTCGGTATAAATATTAAGAAAAATTACATTTTGGAAATTTTGTTGACTTTTCAAGGTTGATTGAGGGTGAAGATTTTGAGGCTAGAAATTGTGTTATAACTTTCCTTACTAAGAAGTGTGCAAGTTTACTTGGGACGACCGAATTCGAAAAATATACAAGTTCATTCGGAACGGAGGGAGTATACTGTTTGATCAAATCTATAAAAAACTATTATTAATTTTCCAAAACGACGTAGTTAGATATACGGAACATAGATGGAACCATGGTTGCATGGCGTAGAAAACGGAGGTTGAGCGATTTGGGACCGCCTAGCGCCTAGGCCACCGCCTAGGTGGCGCCTAAATAATTCCTAATTTTTAAAAAAAATTATATATCTAAACTATAGAGTTATACTTATAGTGGGTTAAACTTCACTACAAAGTTTCATAGAGTTAATTAATTATATAAGATAGAACAAAAAGAAGGGGTGACAGAGGAACTTGAAGTGTGGGGAGAGAGTTTTAACTTTTATTTCATTTCTGCCGCTGAAATGAGGAGAGTGAGGATTTTAACTTTTAAGATTATCTTTTAAATTTAATAAACCGTCTCAAGTTAAAAAAACGAAGATATTTTCAATAAAAATTAAAAAAACAAAAAACATCTAGGACTGTCTAGCGGCTGCTACCCCGCCTAGGTGTCACCTAGCTCCAAAAAGGTCTAATGAGGGCGATTTGACATAATCGGAGGTGGATTGGAGACGTCTAGCGTCTAAGCAGCCGCTAAACCGCTTTTTGCTTCAATGAATGAAACACATAGTTAGAATAAAGGATTCGAAGTGCGAACTCTCGAAGTGATATTTCGCAACCCGGGTCCTCTACTATGCATGGTTAAGGGGGAATTAATTTTCCAAGGATATGAAGATAATTTCACAATAATCCAAATGTTGCACTTTTTCAAATAATCACAACATCTATTTAAAAATAATAATAGTATGAAATATATAAAGAACTCAATTTGGTGTGGTTTTTTGCACTTTTCTCCATCATCTAAATTATCTAATTGCGTGTATATATAGTTTTTGAAAAGTTTATTACATTTTTTAATTTATTTTTATTTTATTTCTCTATATATCTCTAATATCTATATGTATTTAACAACTCATTATTTTATAATATTTTATGAAACTTTAATGCAAATAATATGAGGTTATGACCTTTAATGTGACATCTACTATACGTAAAAATCATGGGTCATTTTAGGGTGCAATAGTTGCACTTGTGCAACTAAAGGGTAATTTAGTTAATTTTCAAAGTTCTGCATATGGGCCCATTCAGTTATTTATTATAGCACACTATAATTGTCAGAATTTTCCTACACCCTATGATTTGGACGATGGAGAGATAGAGTGAAAATTTAGGGACGGTCGTATGCCGGGAGTTTATGTGTAGTTGATTTGGGTTGACGACGGGCGAATAAATTACCAAGGGTTATTGCTGTTGATAATCAATTTGACTGGAAAAATCCATGTGGCATTCGCGTGTCTCATTTTTTTGGTCGATTCTTAAATACGTGGCATCGGCAAGTGACGAAGAATTAAAAAAAAAAAAAAAAACCTCTTTTTTTTAAAAAAAATTATTAATTCAAACTTACTAGTCGGTGCTAGGTATTTAAAAAGAGACCGGAAAAATGAGTCACGTGACCGGCACTCAAAATTTCCCGGGCAAATTAGTCACCGACGACAAAAAAAGGACTAAATCCCGATCAATTCTAAAGTTAAGGAATTAAATTGAATTTCTAACTTTTTTGGAACTAAAATTGTATGAGCGAAAATCTAAGGGATCAAAAACAATTTCAGCCCGTTATTTAAGTATACCAAATTTCTAACGAATACCGAAAATTTTCACATACCAATATTTTAGAGAATTATGAAAAATTTACTTGATGTAATAAATAATCACATAAAAAGAAATAAAAAATACTTGCTCAAAAGAAGGGGGAAAAAAAAGCAAAACAAAAAGAATAGAAAAACAATAGCAAAAACGGTGGCCTATTGTGCCCAGTAAAGTTTGCTGGTTTATTAAGCAAACAGAGTTATGTGGAAGTGTTAAAGACGAAAATGCCAACTTCACCCTTTTTCTTTTCTCATAATTTTTTTAACTAATGAATGACCAAGATGACACTTTAAAAGATTCAATGGTTAAAAGTAAAAAGTTGCAAATGTACAACTATTACACTGAAGTAAGACTTTGGGGTCATTCTGCTGTGCAATTTGCACAAGTGCAACTTTATGGTATTCTTGTCTTTTCACATACATGGTGCGATCTCTTCTAATTCTATATTCTTTTCAGCAATAATTACGAACTGTCGTTTAGTTTTAGTTTTTGTAGTGGATATGTTAAGTCACCTTTTAAGATTTACGTCTGTATTTTTCTCTCTCCTACGTCTGGGGTTCGGCGAGCACAAGGAATATAGAGAATGCAAGAAATATTTCGCTTCTTCAGTTAATAACTTATGATGAAAAATTTAGAAAGATTACAATGACAGGTTTTTCTTTTTCTTTTCTTCTTTTTTCAAATTTCTCCTTCTCCAATTCAAATCCCACAAAATCTAATTACCATGGCAGACTGCTGCTATTCTGGTTTTTCTTTTTCTTTTTCTTTTTTCAAATCTCATCTTCTCCAGTTCAAATCCCACAAAAATTAGCTCCTTGAATTTATTTTTTAAATTTCTCCTTCTTCAATTCAAATCCCATAAAAACCTGCTTGCTTGAATTTATTTTTTGGTTGACAATGATCTAGAGGTTTATTATGAATTTTCTCTCCAAAGTGGAGTAACAAAACAAAACAACAACAAAAAAAAAAAAGGAAACAGAAAAGGAAAAAAAACACCTCCAAACTTATTTGGAGGTCAAAAAGTTGTAGTAGTGGATGACATGACCGTTTTGAGTTCCATTGATTTAATATAGGGCTTGGATGAAAGAAAATTGACGAAATTTACATTAACCTAAATGGAGAGGATCCATACTCGTCTTCTTCACTTTGTTGTACTGTTTACGGAAGAATGAGAGGGAGAAAGTGATTAATACAAGTAATTTAGAATGAGATGCCTTGGAAATTGTGATTTATTAGGAGGAAGGTTTAAGTGAAACGTCATTTTCGCCCTTTTGTTTTTTCAATTAGTCCTAAATTGATGAATGGTTAGAATGACATTTTATAAAATATAAGAGTTGAAAACTGATAATTGCACCAATGCAACCGTTGCATAAAAATAGGACTCGAAAATTTGAAGTGGAAAAAGCTAATTTAAATTTAAAAATAAATAAAAACTAACAAAATACAAGAAAGCCGAGTGCACAGGGCCACATCTAGTATAGTAAAATTACATGAACCACCAAACGAGATTACCTATTTCAAATGATATTCATCTTCTATTTCAATTGATGTATTACTACAATGTCACGTGTTTGTTTATAATGTTTGTAGGACGAAAATAAGGTCGATGACTACGAAATTTAACAAACCAAGGCCAGTGATTAACACAGTTTCCTTAAAACTAACTTGTTATCTCTTCACTAGTGTTAAGAGAACTATCAGACGTTAATTTTCCAGGATACAACGGGTTTAGCAGAAACTGGCGCACACATTTTTGGCTCTACAACAAACTGAAATAGATGCTTGAACTGTATCACTAAACAATAGAGGACCAAGGAAGTTTTCTGGAACTGTAAGAGAGGAATAGAAATTGCAGAATATTATTTTAGAAACTGTGTAAAATGGACTGGAAATAGCCACTACAAATAGGCTCGAAGATTTTGGTTGAGCCATCTTAAAGCTCCACTAAATCTGAATTAATATTCAAAATTAACTTCAGAAGTTACAAAAATTAAGACCACTTAAGGGAAAAACGTGGAGAAGTTTAACAGCCAGGAAGCTGAAAAGCCATGCAGAATTGGAAAAAAAAAAAAAAAAACAAAAAAGACCACTTAAGGTAAAAACGTGGAGAAATCTAACACCCATGCAGAATACGGGGCCGCCCCATAAAAATTAGGTCGAGGGGGGGTCCTCGACCGGACCAACATTCATGTACGCAGGTTGTGCTCGCGCACAAGTCCCTTGGTCCGATACTCAAATCGACCCTTGATTTGCACCCCTTTGCGCCTGAGTGCGTGAGAGAGAGAGAGCATCTATGCTACACGTTCATATACTCCTTAGAAGGAGAATTATATATATACTAGCCAATTGTTTTTCCAATTTTCCAGTGTGAGACAAAGTTATAAAACCAACTTCAAGTGCTCTACTTTGAGCTTCAATTTTTCAGTCATCCAAGTTTCGATTTATGCAAATAATATATCATCTTGAACCTCTTCTAGAGGAGAGCATGATACCAACTTAAAATTCTTCGTTCTGTTACCGGGTCCTACCCGAAACATGCTGCCCAAGATAGACTTTTCCAACAATGTTATAATGATGATATCATTTTACATACGTGGTATGTATTGATGAAGTTAAAATGGGCTAAAATCACGTTTTGCTCGTTTTATTTTCGTCCTATTTTTTTTTTCAAATTTCGTTTTATAATTAAAGAAATTGTTCGTATTTGAACCAATTTATGCCTCCTGATGAGCAAAATCAGCTGAAAAAACGCATGTGATTGTCACGTGAAATTACTTTTCACCCATATTTTTTGTTCATTCGATTTTTGTCCTGAAAAATGTCAGCATCAGTGCCGCGTCAACTAAAATTGGTCGAAAGTTTGTGTCACGGAACAGTCATGTGTGCTTTTTCAATCGATTAATTTTTTTTATTATGAAGAAATTTAAAAACAACAAATTTTAAAATAAAAATCAAAAGAACGATTTTTTTTGGGAAGAAAATGATTTTATAATAGTTATCTAATCCAGCAAGCCACATCAATGACCAACGTTGAAGTCCGTCGGAAAATTCTCACATAAAATTTAACGAAAAGTATTCCAACTTTTGCTTAGACATTTTGTTTTTCCTTACTTCCCCAATTCACCGAAATACCTTTCCTCTTTCTCCCTACCTTCCTCCAAATTTCAACTACTGCAACTCTATTATATATATATATATATATACACGTCCACGCATACACACATGCACGCCAAAACCCTTGCTACCATTTTCATTCCTCAAAAACATAACATCATAACACACACAACGGTAAAGAAAACTGCAGCATGGAAAAGCCTTGTTTAAGAGAGATAGAGGTAACAGTAATTTCAGCTGAGGGTTTACTCCTTTACAAAAAACAACCCGTTAAGAAGAATGCTTTCATCGTAGTAAGATCTGACCCGTTTAACTCTCTATCGACGAGTGTCGATACAGAAGGAGGGAGTTACCCTAGATGGAACGAGAAGATGGTGCTGCAGCTGCCCGGTCATGCCCGTTTCATAACAGTGGAAGTGCATTCGGGCAGCAAGCTCGTTGGGACAGCAAATATCCCGGTCACCGATTTCTCCGGTGGGTTCCTGCCAGAAAACTATTTGAATTTCTTGAGTTACAGACTGAGGGACGCCAATGGGGAGAAGAATGGGATTGTAAATATGTCGGTGAGGGTGAAGGGGGCACCGCCGTCGAGTGGTTGTTCGGGGCGGACGTGGGGCGGAGCTCCGGTGGGAGATGGTAGGGTCTCTGATCATGGGATTGTGACTGGGATTCCTATTAATTGCAGATATTGACGGGCAGTGGACTTTTATAAATATTATTTCATCTTTTATTTTAATCTTGTAAACCAAAATTGTAAAATATATTAGTGTATCATGACTCTCATCACAAGAAGTACGTGTTGGTCTTATCAAAATAAACGGTGAAATAATAATATATTATTTGGGATAAGATCCAACTAACTCGTGGAACTATAAATTTTTATACTAAAGAGAGTTAGTAATGAATAATATCGATTACTAAACAAAATAAAAATATAATAGTCGATGGAAATTAGAAAAATACTTTCAGTATTAGTAGTATTCGATTAGTAACGAAATAGAGACTTACTATAGGTAATTTGGTTTCTAATTTCATAATAGAGAAATAAATTCATTCACTAAATTTAGAGAGGGAGAAAACCGGTCTCTAAATTTTAGAGACGAACATTATAGACACTACAACAAAATAGGTCTTTTGTATAACATTATTTTAGACTCATTTGAGACCATTTTTGTGGTCATAAATATATCATTTGCGCCCGAGTTATTGATACGACAATAAAATTGTGACAAATACTCATATGTTGTAACAAATACACATTATTTTAATTTAGAGACGTATGTTGTAACAAATACTCATATGTGGTCTCAAAAGATCATTGTTTTTGCAGTGAGAAACCAAACATTTTTTTCTCAAGTACGTCATTACTTTAATTTAGAGACGTATGTTGTGTATAATTATCTCTAATTTAATTTTTTCTTGTAGAGTGGATTTTCTTTCTTTCTTTTTCTTTTTTCTTTTTATTAAAACTAGTGTGAAACTCATGTGACACACAAAAAAACTGTTTTATTTTTTTAATATATTTTATTTTGTATAAAAATTAACGGTCAATGTTTTTATATTATAATAATATTTTTATGATATATAAAAGCAACTTTCATATTACGGAAAGATATCTGCAAGATGCTCTGAGAGTTTTGTTCCTTTTTACCTTTTTTTAATTGATAATAATGTATTAAGTCTTAAAAATAGACAAATTAATTAAGAGAAAAAAACCATGATTCTTTGATTTTACTTGATATATATATATATATATATTTTTTTTTTAGTTGCATTTTTACATGAAACTATATCCTTATTGTTGATTTTGCTGCTAGAACTGAAACATATATTGCATTTAAAAATATATTTATAATATTAAGTATATAAATATATATTAGATGATGTTAATAGTTATCATATTATATATACACTAGAAATAATGTAATAAAAAATGAAACATATAATCTAAAAAGAGATTCCGACCAAATTTTAATCAGTGGAGTGTAAAGTATTGACTTTTAAGATGTCTACTTTAACATCTTAGTTTGCCATCTCATATTTAATTATATTGATTAATTTAAAGGAAAATTCTTGCATGACAGCATGAGTCTTTCTTTAGTATTAAAGTATCTTTACACTATAAAGAAAATTATCTTTTGAAACTACAAAAGGTGATGTTATATTTGTCATAATTTATGAAAAATAATTTTAAATGATGAGTATTTATTACAACTTATGAGTATTTGTCACAATTTTATTATCGTCTCAATAACTCGGACTCAAATAATATATTTTTTACCACAAAAATGATCTCAAATAATTTATTGTGGGGTTTGTGACAACAAATGATCACAAATAACTTATTATTAGTGATTACAATTGTGATCTTAAAAAATGTTATACAAAAGACTTATTTTTTCGTTGCGTTAGTACTAAAGTATGACTATACAGGGAGCATATCACAGCTACAACCACAATCACAATTAAAAAGTAAAAAGAAGAATTAATTACTCTGGAGGATATTTATTCTGGGATTGTGCCATTTATATTGGGGATGGTTTAATTCGATTTTATTTCATTTTATGATTCGGTTATTCAGACTGTCCAATTCCTTCCCATTCATCTTCTATTATACAACAAAAGAAGTGTTTTGTATAACATTTTTTGAGATCACAATTGTGGTCACTAATAACAAGCTATTTGTGGCCATTTGTTATTACAAATCTCTTTACAAATTATTTGAGACCAGAATAGACTACTTTTAGAGGCAACTAGTTGTTGCAAAAAATATTTAAGACACATTTGAGACTACTTTTATCGTCACAAATATATTATTTTCGTCCGAATTATTGAGACGATAATAAAGTTGTGACAAATATTCATAAGTTATGACAACTATCCATTATTTGAGATCACAAAAAAACCATTTTTGTAGTGTATCTACGTCACCTTTGACAATTCTCAATTCACATTTTTATCATTAGCTAACATCCTATATCATCTTTGACAATTCTCAATACACATAATACAATTTTCAATACACTTTTTTATCATCACTCAATCAACCAATCATTACTTACATCACATTTACCAATATAAAATACGACTCCACCATCCTAGAACCTATTGATATGAGATATCCACCTAATTATATCTTATGCAAAAAAGCCTTTTTAATATTCAAATGGATGTATCAGCTATAGAAATGTCTCGACAAACGGGACACATTTTTCTGCATCCCAAGTGATAAAGCACAATCCGGTAACCACCCAATTAAACGATAATCTATGTAAACAATATAAGAACACACAAGAATTACGTGGTTCGATCCGGAGATCTACGTCCACGGGCAGGAAACGGCAATCGCCGAGGTGTTTCTCTTTACTAGAACGTGGAGTTTACAGTGCGTATTACAGAGTGCAAAGTGCGAACCCTAAATCAGAGTTCTTTTCCCCTATTTATGCTACTAAACCAAAACCCTAACTAAATCCCTATAATATTGCCCACCAAATCTGCATGGCAGTTGGGAAAAGATCATGGCCTTGATTCGCGGAACAGATTTGATTCGCTAAACAGAATGCGTGTTGCTGGGCCTGCTGGGCCGGGGCCTTTGTGCTTGCTGGCGCGCTTGCTGGGCCTGGGCTCAGGTTTGTGCATGCTGGGCCTCGCTGTTAGCCCGGCCTGAGCTGATCGGGTTGGTGACCAGACCCAAGCTGATCGGGTTATCCCTATCAGATGCCCCCCCCAGCCGGAGCGAGGTAGGAGCTTCGGTTGTCACCGGAGTGGGACCGTAAGGAAGGAAAACCGGGGTCTCTGGCAGGCCGAAGTGTTTATGCGTGACTGAGTCTGTCCGCGCCCCAGGGACTCTGCGGAGCAGTCAATGGGCGTAGTGCCGAGTTGGGCCGAAGTGCACGGGACATATGATGAGATATCGAATTCTCCAGACGCAAAAAACGCGTTGGAAGTATATGACAGCCTGGCCGAGGTGGAAGGTACACCGGAGTGAGAAGTTTGGCCGAAACGGGAGGAGCACCGGAGTGTGGTAGCATGACCGAGGTGGAAGGTACACCGGAGTGTATCTTGAACCTTCCTGAGGAAGGGTGAGGGTGATGTGATTGGCGGCGCCATAATGAGAGAGAGAGATGTGAAGTGACACGCTCTGCGAGTTCCAAGGCAGCTGTTCCCCACGCGCCTCGGTAACTGTAAAGCGCGTGAAGAGCACGCCTAAATCTCCATCACTGAATTTGAATAGGCTGCATCAGAGCCGTCCGTTTTTTTGCATTTATATTGGGAATAACTGCACAGTAACTTTTCATCTTCTCCATTGCAATTCATCTGTTTAGAAAGCGGGAAAAAGAGGAAATCTGCGCTTGTGATTCAACAGAGATCAAAAATTTCTCAAATCCACACTTTCGAATTCAAACCAAGTAAGTATGTCATCCTCTTCATCTTCTTCATCTTCTGCCCCATCTTCGGCCTCGATCAAAGTAGTAGGAGGCTCAGATAAACCGTTAGATATCCCCCCCCCATCATATATCATCCCGGAGAGGGATGATATTAGAACCATAGACAGAGTTGATGGTTTAGAGTGCAACACTATGATGGTATCGTTTTATAAATGCCCGGTGGTGGAGCTTGAGGTGTCGTCCATAGCGTTACGGATGTCGCGGGAGTCCCACCTCGGCCTAGCTCGGCACTGCGTCCGCTAACTACTCCGCAGAGTCCCAGCGACGCGGCTAAACTCGGTCCTCCGTAAACACTTCGGCCCGCCAGCGACCCCGGTCCTTCTTCCACCCCGGTGACTACCGAAGCTCCTACCTCGCTCCGGCTGGGGGGGGAGGGGGCATCTGATAGGGATAACGGGATCAGCTCGGGTCGGGTTAATGCCTGAGCCCACCGACCGGCCCAACACGCGTAGGCCCAGCAGGGTCAATTAGGGTTTTGATTTGATAGTATAAATAGGAGGAAAGAACTCTGATTAAGGGTTCGAACTCCGTGCACTGAATTACTCCGTGTAAACTCAACATTCTAGTAAAAGAAACACCCCGGCGATTACCGTTTTATGCCCGTGGACGTAGATCTCCGGATCGAACCACGTAAATCTTGCGCGTTTTTCGTATTGTTTGCATATTGCATTCGTTAGTTGTTGTTAAAATTCCCGGGTTCCCGGATTGCGCATTATCAAATGGGACCGTCTGTGGGAACGAGGCTTTCTTCTCTCTCCTAACTCACCTCGCCGTTGACCTCGAATTTTGACAGCTATTCTCAACCAGTTTTGGACTTTTGGGGATTTATCAGTAAACCCTAATTTCAATCTCGAATCTGCTGGGATTTCTTCTCCACTGATGGGATTCAGTCTCCCTCTATCTTCTTCTTCAACACTCAAACAAGGACACAACTTTAACAACAATTCCCAATCAGGGTTTCAAGAAATGGGATCCATGAATGTGCATAGCAATCTTGCTTCATCTATCGAAGATTTGCACTGGAAATTACAGCAACAGCGATTAGCCACACTGTTTGGCGATCGCGATAATCAGAAAGAGAACCCAATCTGCACAAGGACCCAAGATCAGAATCCACGACCCGAGCCGGGTCACGACCCGGACTGCTTGAACCCTAACAGCAGCGCCATGCCGCCACCACCTTTGCCGGAAAAACTCTTCCCCGTCGAAGACTGGCTGCCAGTACTCTGTTTTCTGCTGCTCGCCGTCGCCGTGGCTGAAGCACCGGAACAGATGGCAACCAAAAACGGGTCGCTGAAAACTGAACAGGTCGCGACCTTCTGATTCGCGACACCCTTCAGTTTCGCCGCCCATCGAGGTCGCGGTTGTGACGGTACCCACCGCCGCTCTTCGATTCGTCAATATGTGGTGTTTCAGGTCGGAGTTAGGAGCTTCAGGGCTTCACTGGCATCAACAATGGAGGAATCTTGTCCATTGCAGATTAGTCCTTCGATTTCGGGGATGATGAAAAACAGTCCTCATCCAATTTCTATCAATTCTGGAATCTCTCAATTTGTCTCCGGACTCATATCAGATACCGCTAGCTAGCACCCTCCTCCGCCGCTATATCATGGCGGCCAGACTCTTGTCTCAGACGGTAGATATCGACGGTGACACCGTCGTTCACTTTTGGGGTCCTCCAGCCCCCACTTCTAAGCCTAAGCTTGTTTTAGTTCACGGCTTTGGGCCTCCCAGCATATGGCAATGGTGGCAGCAAGTCACCTTCTTCGCAGGAGAATTCGACGTCTATATGCCTGATTTAAGTTTCTTCGGGGATTCCTTTACCAGGTCTTCCGATCGGTCGGAGATTTTTCAGGCAACTTGCGTCGCTAAACTTCTTGAAAAGCTCGGAATTACAAGACCTGTGTGACATACTTACTGGAATTTGCTGCTATTGCTCCCTATTTCACTGATTTTTGTTGAATTAAAGAGGGCCTGTGTGCCATTATTCTAAGCACAAAAAACTGATTTTATTGGTTACTTAAAGCTGCTATTAATCACTGGAATTCCTGGAGAGATTCACGTTTTGTCTCCGAACTCATATCACTCTCTCCCCCGATCCGTCCGGGGAGATTCACGTTTTGTCTCCGGACTCATATCAATCTCTCCCCCGATCCGTCCGGGGAGATTCACGTTTTGTCTCCGGACTCATATCACTCTCTCCCCCGATCCGTCCGGGGAGATTCACGTTTTGTCTCCGGACTCATATCAATCTCTCCCCCGATCCGTCCGGGGAGATTCACGTTTTTTCTCCGGACTCATATCAATCTCTCCCCCGATCCGTCCGGGGAGATTCACGTTTTGTCTCCGGACTCATATCACTCTCTCCCGCGATCCGTCCGGGGAGATTCACGTTTTGTCTCCGGACTCATATCACTCTCTCCCCCGATCCGTCCGGGGAGATTCACGTTTTGTCTCCGGACTCATATCACTCTCTCCCCCGATCCGTCCGGGGAGATTCGCGTTTTGTCTCCGGACTCATATCAATCTCTCCCCCGATCCGTCCGGGGAGATTCACATTGGCAATGTCCACGTCGTGTTCCCGAACACCCGATACAGAAATTCTTATTTCGGGTCAATTATTTACGGCCTCCGAGCCTATATTCGGGGCTCTGGCATTGAGATTTAGCGAGCCCAACGACTCGGCTGCGGAGTAGACCTCGGCCAGACTACTATCTTCTTCCGTTACACTTTATTGCTTTTGAGGAGATCGCGGTCTCGCTATCACTTCGGTGGCATCATTCTAGTTCGATTCAGCCTCCACAGACTCTGAACATCCAAAAACACTGTGGCTCGCCAGCGACCACGACTCATCTTCCCTACGGCTCCACCCCGGTTACAACCGAATCGCCCAAATAATATGGGCTCAGTCCGGTTTAGGGCGTCGCCAATCACATCAACCTTACTCTTCGCCAGGAAGATTTAAATCACACTCCGGTGTTCCTTTCGTTTTGGCCAGGCACTCCGGTATTCTCTTTACCTCGATCATAATACTACACTCCGGTTTATTCTCCACCTCGGCCAGCTTGCGCCGCGAAGGTCCCATAGACGTGAATAGACCACGTCATCCACAAACACTTCGGCGCGATCACAGCCCAACTTGCTTATGGCTCCACCCCGGTGCTCCCTCCATTTTGGCCAGAATAATCACCCCGTTGTACCCTCCACCTCGGCCAGGAGGTCACATCTTTCCAACGCATCTTTTGCTTCTGAGAAGTTCGGTATCTCACTATATGCCCCGTGCACCTCGACCTAGCTCGGCACTGCGTCCGCTAACTACTCCGCAGAGTCCCAGCGACGCGGCTAAACTCGGTCCTCCGTAAACACTTCGGCCCGCCAGCGACCCCGGTCCTTCTTCTACCCCGGTGACTACCGAAGCTCCTACCTCGCTCCGGCTGGGGGGGGGGCATCTGATAGGGATAACGGGATCAGCTCGGGTCGGGTTAATGCCTGAGCCCACCGACCGGCCCAACACGCGTAGGCCCAGCAGGGTCAATTAGGGTTTTGATTTGATAGTATAAATAGGAGGAAAGAACTCTGATTAAGGGTTCGAACTCCGTGCACTGAATTACTCCGTGTAAACTCAACATTCTAGTAAAAGAAACACCCCGGCGATTGCCGTTTTATGCCCGTGGACGTAGATCTCCGGATCGAACCACGTAAATCTTGCGCGTTTTTCGTATTGTTTGCATATTGCATTCGTTAGTTGTTGTTAAAATTCCCGGGTTCCCGGATTGCGCATTATCACCAAGCCAAATATTTCCTCAATGTGTAGATTCATCATTATAATAAAATAATAAATTAATGAGAAATTTACAATTGTTAGTTGTGTTAAAAGAAGAGTAAGATTTCTAAGTATTGTGATTGTTTTCCGAAACGATAGAAATTTTTGTTAAAACTCAAACTAGAAACATACAATCGTAACTAAAAGAATTCTAGATTTCCAAGTTAGTGACCAAAGTTAACTTAGACTAAAAATTGTGAGCCCAAATCCCTAGAGTACGGACTCAAAAGGGCACCAAATATCCACTGTTTTGAATAACCATGATTGGGCTAATTAGAATCTGAAGGAAACTTAATATCTTAAAAAGAAACTAATTATTGAAGACTTTCAAAATCTAGAACAATAAAAAAGTCGAGGTACATTGGTTCATGTGTTTATGCATGCATAATAGGGCAATTTAAGTGTTTAGTTAATAGTATTTGCATGCATAAGTGGTTATTATTTGCTCATATTTGTGTTATTGAGTCATTTGACGTGTTGGACTTGTTTTAGAGATAATTAGGTGATTTTATGTCAAAAAAGTCACACTCGACTGAGGTTGGAGGAAGAAACAAGTCTAAAAGAGTCCAAAATGGAAAAAAACTGAGCCAAGATGAAGAACCGGTTTGAACCGGTCACGCGGTCGCGACAAAAATATGCTAGAAAGTGTTGTTTAGCCCTGGGAAGTGAACGCGGCCGCGACACATCTATCGCGGTTGCGATTCTTAAGTCGGCTTATAATCCTTGCACGTGAAGATTTCTTTTTTGAAGCTCAATTCAACCCCAACTTGATCCCATCTATAAATAAGAGTTTTGATCAAGTCAAAAAAGGAGACTTTTAACTTGGATTTGGAGGATTCCGGAGGAGAAGAGCAATCATGATTCGACAATTTGCGGTTTTACCTTTACAAGTTGTTTCAGCTTAATGTTTATCAGTACAATTATGTTTTTAATCGTCGCCATGAGCAGCTAGTTTTTTAATTCTAGTCTTTGATTTATGTTGAACTCTAGTTTGATGATTCTGTAATTCTTATGATAATTATTCAACGGATTATGTTATGAAACGTTTTATGTCATTCGTTATTATTTAAACTCTTATGTGAATTGTTATTTGAATTGATCACCTAAGTAGTTAATTACATAACCGTCGCTAGGTCATTGTCGTAATACGTAATCGTTACGAATTTATATCCATTAGTAGCAAATAGTGAATTTATTCACTAGAATAGCATAAATCGCGGCCACTTGTACTGAGCTTGTGAGGACAACACCTTATCTATTCTGTTACTCTAGTATTCTATGTGTTTGGTTAATGAGGTCTAGAGAGCTTATTCTAAGATTACTCTACGTAAGCAGAAGTTTAAGTATAAATACTATTTTAATATAACCCCATCATCCATATCATAAAAAAACATTATTTTCTTTTGTACTGACATATTACATTCTCATCTAATTAATTAGTAGAAGGTTCCATGATTCAAACATAATTTGAAATACAGACATTATTGGTCATGAAATTACAATACCTGATGTCGATGATTTGGAATATAAAGTCGTAATGAATTAATACTCTAAAACTCAATCCAGAACACAACAAAATAAGCTTAAATTAAATAAACTTTCATGGGCTAAAAACTTTTTTGGTCCCGTAACTTTTGGCTTGTGCTATTTTGGTCCCAGAAAAACTTATGAATTCAATTTAGTCCCACAACTCTTGAATTGGATCCCTTTTGGTCCTAATTTGGCCGGCGGTGACTAATTTCGCCGGAAAACAGCACGTGTGGGTCACGTGCCGAAAAATTCCGATCGCTCTTTTCCGGCGAAATTAGTCACCGCCGGCCAAATTAGGATCTAAAGGGATCCAATTCAAGAGTTATGGGACTAAATTGAATTCATAACTTTTTTTAGGACCAAAATAGCACAAGTCAAAAATTACGGGACCAAAAAAGTTTTTTACTCAACTTTCATTCACTTAAAATTTCATTTATTAAAATTCAACTAAACAAGTAATAAATATAGTAATAAATTTATCTTTGCCATCACTTTAACTTAAAAACTGTAAAAAAAAATTGACGGACTACAGTCACTTTTTTCCCACAAATATATAAAGTAACAAAAACTTAAATATAAAAAGGTTATTCTTTTTTTTTTTCAATGTCTTCTTTAATTTTTAGTGAGTGTTTATTTTAGTGATAGATATAGATTATTTTTTTGCCACTATTATTTTGAAATTAATTAGTGCAACTTAATTATATGACAATTTACATGTTTGAATTTAACTTATAGTTATAGATGTAGGGAAATTTATGGCCATACATTATTTTGTAAGAAACACCCACACTGTTATAGGTAGGGGGATAGTTATTCCAATCAAATCAAAACCCCCTCCTTATATATATGCTATTATTGTTAGTTATATATAAAAACACTTTAAATTTTCATGTTCCACTTTCACAAGTTAGAAGAGGAAAATTACAATTGTTAATTTTATTATACCTCGATAGTGCGATCATACATTTTAGGCAAAAACTTGTATGTGACCGTCACACGGCCGTCACATGGTGTGACGGAAAAAAGTATAACTTTTTATGGTAAAAGTATCACGTTTATCTGTAAAAGTATCACCTTTTTTGAACAAAAAAAAAATATCATTTTTTTTAGCAAAAGTATCACATTTATTTGTCAAAGTATCAATGTAGTAAAAGTATCACTTTTTCCTGTAAAAATATTACGTTTTCCTATAAAAGTATCAATATTTTCTGTAAAAGTATATTTCGTCACACGTATGATCGTTCACACTCAAGACTCACTCTACATCTTAAACCTAATCAAAAGAAAAGACTGTGAAGAAGAAACCTTGTCAGCATTAACATAAGCACACTTCCGATTGCGCATGGATCCGGATGCATGACAAAATCGTTTTGGTGTCGAACATTGTTGAACATTCAGCAGAGTATTCATTGTCTTAATGCATGACACGTACATTTCAAGAATCATGCACATATATTTATTGTAGTCACGCCTATCTTATTTGTGATGTATATCTATAACGTCATGCTTGCTATATATATTTGTTTACGCTGGATATTGATAGGGATAACCCGGTTACTTCGGGTCGGGTTAATCCTGAGCCCACTTACTAGCCCAGCAAACACGTCAGCGAGCGCGAAGGCCCAGGCCCAACAGGCCTGACAATACGCATTCTGTTCAGCGAATCAAGTCTGTTCCGCGAATCAAGGCCATGATCTTTTCCCAACTGCCATGCAGATTTGGTGGGCAAGATTATAGGGATTTAGTTAGGGTTTTGGTTTAGTAGTATAAATAGGTGAAAAGAACTCGGAATTAGGGTTCGCACTTTGTACTTTGGAATACGCTCTGTAAACTCAACGTTCTAGTAAAAAGAAACACCTCGGCGGTGGCCGCTTTCTGCCCGTGGACGTAGATCTCCGGATCGAACCACGTAATTCTTGTGTGTTTTTATACTGTCTACGTCAATTGTTGCTTAGATTGTGTGGATACCGGATTGCGCATTATCAATTGGCGCCGTCTGTGGGAACGACAAGGCAGTTTTTTGAACGCGCTAACCAACAATTTTTGACGTAATTCTTAATCATGGTGACGACTCGTTTGAATCAAGCTCGCCGCGGGGATCAATCCGACCAAGATCCACCCGTGGATCAAGTTGTGCCGCCAAGGCAATTGCCGGCAGGGAGTACATCCAATCATCAGGGTAATCAAAATCCTCCACCCCCTCAAGACCAGCAAAACCCTAATATTGCTGCTGCTCAACCACCGGTAAACATTCAAATCACCCCAGAACTGCTTCAAGATTTCTTGCAAGAGCATGCACATGTCCTTCAAGATTGGGCAGTTAATCGCTTACGTCCCGCGGGGCCTGCCGCGGGGCCTGCCGGCCATAATGCTAATCCCGTGGTGCCTCCACCCCGCTCACGCGATCAGCAGGACCCGGGACACCGCGGTCGCCAGGATCGACGACGGGAACGACCTGGTTCTTCCGAGGACCAGGGGAGTTCTAATGAATCACGACCTCGCAATGAGGAACCCGCTGATGTGGATCGCCGCCGTCCACTTAATGCGACCAAGAGAGTTCGCTATGCAAATCCTCATGCTCTGGATCTTCAAGAGTATGAGCGAGTTCAACGCAACGTTGAACTGGATAGAATCCTGGGCCTTGACGCCAATGGAGAGATCATCACGCCGTTCTCCCAGGAAATCATTGCCACTTCCCTTCCCGAAGGGTTTAAACGGCCAGCCATACCTCCTTACAATGGCACAGGAGATCCGGCCAATTTTCTTGGGGCTTTTCGGCACAGCATGCTCAGCCATGATAGCATCACATCCCTCCAGTATTGCAAAATTTTCCCTGAGTACTTACAGGATGAAGCTCGGGTTCGGTTTGATTCACTCCCGCGTGACAGCGCATCCTCCTTCAGAGAGCTCGCCGAGCACTTTTGGGCGCGGTTCGAAGCACGGGCGAAGCCCATGCCCACCCTGGCCGACGTCATGAATATGGAACAGCGGGACGGTGAAACCGTTGCCCAATTCCTGGACCGTTTTACAGCGGTAAGCCTCAAGGTCGGAAATTGCCCCGATGATGTGGCCATCAACGCTTTCATGAATGGACTCCGCCCCGGAGCACTCCACACCGAATTAGCTCGGAACACTCCGGTCACAACTCGAGCACTGTTCAAAACAGTATGCAAATTTGCTAAGGCCGAGGAGCAGACTCGTCAGAAGCGTGAGAAACACGCCAGCAAGCGGCAATCCGACAAGGCACAAGCCGGGCCTAGTACTCGACCTAGTGCATTTTCTCGCCTGACACCGGGGCGTTTAGAAACCCGAAGTGAAATTCCACAATTGACTCCGTTGACGAAGTCACGAGCTGAGATCCTTTCAATCCACAAGAACGATCTGCGACCTTGTCCGCGGATGACTGCACCACCAGAGAAGAGGAACCGTGGAAAGTGGTGCTCGTACCACCGAGATCATGGGCACGAGACAGAGGAGTGCCGGGAACTTAGCAAGGAGATTGAGGAATGCCTCAAGAAGGGTCTCTTGCGGCAATACGTCGCGCGAACCGGAGACCAACCTCGGGCAAACCACAATGGGGGTTCGTCCCACAACCGCGGAGGTTATCACGACCGAGGCGCTCAACAAAATCGGCCACCATGGCAGAACAATTGGCCGGGGCCAAATAACTACGCACGGCAAGATTCTGGCAATCGCCAGCAACCACGTCTCCCACTACCACCTCCTCCTCCGGGGGGACCCGAAGACAACACACCTCCTCACGTGATAAACGTGATATATGGAGCCTTGCCCACCGGGGCTTCCCGACATGCCCTAAAGGCAGAAGCTCGACGTCCTCCTCCCGAGGAGCCACGTCATAAACGCCTCCATCAGTCCGAAACTGTCAGCTTTACGGACAGGGACCCGGTTCCGGAGATAACACCTCACACAGACGCTATTGTCATCGACATGACTGTAGCCAACATAACAATACGGCGAGTCTTCGTGGATAACGGGGCCGCAGTAAGTGTTATATTTGCAGTCTGTTTCGAGAGGATGGGGATTTCCCGAGACCAACTTCGACCGGCCCCCGGGCCACTACAGACTTTCACTCAGGGTGAAGTCCGGCCGGAAGGTATCATCACTCTCCCAGCGTCTTTGGGGACTTATCCGAAGATAAAAACTATCTTCGTGGACTTTTACGTGGTGAATTCTCCATCACCATATAACATGATATTGGGCCGAGACTGGCTCACCCCGGCAAAGGCCATATGCTCCACGTATCACCTCGCGCTCAAGTTTCCTACTTTGCATGGTGAAGTGGCTATCCGCGGAAGTCAAAGGGTCTCAAAGGAGTGTATGTACGTAGCACTCAAAAAGACCGCTAAGGTCCCTCCCAAACAGCAGCTCCAGGTGACATCACCGGCCCCAGAACCTCGGGGAAGTGCCCCATTGTGAGATGCTACTGCTCAAGTCCCGCTAGATCCGTCTAAGCCGGACCAGACAGTCACTGTAGGCGCTGTGGATGTACCATGGCTGCATCAGGCCATTATTCGGACCCTGCGAGAATATTCCGATGTTTTTGCATGGTCTCCTCTAGATATGCCTGGGGTTTCTCCCGAAGTGATTACTCACAAGCTGAACATCGACCCCAGCGTAAAACCAATCCAACAAAAGCAGAGAAAATTCGCTCCGGAGCGAAATGAAGCCATTCGAGTTGAGGTGAAACAACTCCTGGATGCGGACATCTTGTTCGAGGTATTCTACCCCTCTTGGTTATCTAACCCGGTAATGGTAACGAAAACCAGTGGGGCATGGCGGATGTGTGTTGATTTTTCCGATCTCAATAAGCACTGTCCGAAAGACTGCTATCCTCTGCCCTCCATCGATCAAAAGGCCGAAGCCATTACGGGGTACGTGGCACTTTGCTTCCTCGATCTGTACAAGGGATACCATCAAATTTTTATGGATCCGCAGGATGCCCTCAAAACGGCATTTATCACTGCCTTTGGGTGCTACGCTTTTAAGAAATTGCCCTTTGGGCTCAAGAATGCCGGAGCCACTTACCAGCGTCTAATGGACTTTGTCTTCCGCGACCAGATAAGTCGTAATGTTGAGGTCTACGTCGATGACTTGGTCATCAAAAGCTCCTCCCATCCTTCATGTGTGCAGGACATTACCGAAACATTGCGCACCCTGCGGCGCTATAACCTGCGGCTCAATCCAGCAAAATGCACCTTCGGTGTTGGCTCCGGGAAGTTTCTCGGGTACATGGTTTCACAAAACGGCCTGCAGGCCAATCCGGCTAAACTCCGTGATGTGCTAGATCTACAGCCACCTAAGACATTCAGGGATGTTCAACGCCTCACAGGTGGTTTAGCGGCCTTAAACAGATTCTTATCGAAAGCAGCAGAGCGACAGCTCCCGTTTTTCAGAATCCTGAGACAAGCGAAGTCCTTTAAGTGGACTCCGGAGTGCACCGAGGCCTTCGAGGCCTTGAAACGTCATATACAGCAGCTGCCTACTTTGTCAGTTCCTCTCCCCGGAGAGCCGCTATACTTATATCTGGCTTCCGCCGAGGAGGCTGTTAGCGCTGCTCTTGTGCGAGAAGTGGAAGGGGTTCAACATCCCGTGTATTTTGCAAGCCGGGTGCTTCATGGAGCGGAGACGCGATATTCCGTACTAGAAAAAACCGCCTTGGCCCTTGTTATGGCAGCTTGGCGTCTTCGGCCATACTTCCAAGGACGTGAAATACGAGTCTTGACTAATCACCCTATACGCCAAATCCTTGTGAAACCCGAGGTGTCTGGGCGCCTCGCCAAGTGGGCCATTGAGTTGGGCGAATATGATATCCAGTTTCTCCCCCGCCGAGCAATTAAGGGTCAAGCACTTGCCGACTTCCTGGCCGAAGCCCCGGCAGACAATCATGAGTCCCCCGCAGACAATGACACACAGCACCACGCCACCCATGCTCCTTCACCCCGGGAGTGGCAACTATTCGTGGATGGAGCATCCACGGTCCGAGGAAGTGGCGCCGGACTACTTCTCATCGACCCTGAGGGGGTTGAGGTTAAATATGTCATCAGATTTAAATTTAAGGTGACTAACAATGAAGCGGAATACGAGGCCGTCCTCGCCGGGCTCCGGTTCGCTCAATCTTTAGGTGCTCGTCACCTAAAGCTCTTCACGGACTCCGAGATTGTGTCCAAGCAAATTCAGGGGACTTATCTCGCCAAGGAAGAAACAATGGTCAGGTATCGCTCTCTAGCACTCAAACTCATGTCAACTTTTGATGCAGTTGTTATCCGGAAAATCCCGCGTGCTCAGAATTCCAGGGCAGACGCACTCAGCAAGTTGGCCTCCGCGGTCCAAACTAATATATCTCCGGATATCATGGTCGAAGACCTCTCCCATCCAGCAATTCATGAGGCTACAGTTTCGGTACTGACCGATGGTGATCCGAACTGGATGACTCCGATCTTTCAGTATCTCCGAGATGGGATTCTGCCCACTGACAAGCTACGAGCTCGGCAAGTTGTACTCAAAGCTCCCAAATACTCCCTTCATAATGGAGTTCTATATCGACAATCGTACCTACAACCGAATCTCCGGTGCCTCGCCCCTGCCGAGGCCATTCAAGTTCTGCGGGAGGTTCACGAAGGGGCCTGCGCAAGCCATATCGGTTCCCGGACTTTAGCAAAGAAAGTTCTCCGCTGGGGATACTATTGGCTTACCCTGTTCAACGATGCTCATGACTTAGTGTCTAAATGCAGCAAGTGCCAACTACACTCCCGTGTAAAGCACCTGCCACAAACCGAACTCACGGGCATCCAGAGTGCGTGGCCATTTATTCAGTGGGGTATTGATATTGTTGGACCCTTCCCCGTTGCTCCGGGAGGGTTGAAGTTCTTGGTCGTTGCCGTAGACTACTTCACTAAGTGGGTCGAAGCCGAACCACTTACCGCTATTACCGGCCAGAATATTTTAAAATTTGTGTGGCGCAATATCGTTTGTCGCTTCGGCATCCCGAGCACTATTATCTCGGACAACGGTAAACAGTTTGCCAATGATCCATTCCGATCATGGTGTGAAGAACTACACATCAAGCAAATTTTCACTTCGGTGGCTCACCCTCAAGCCAACGGGCAGGTTGAGGTCACCAACCGGACACTGCTCACTAGCATAAAGAAGCGCCTAGACAATGCCAAGGGCCTCTGGGCTGAAAACCTGCCACAAGTCTTATGGGCTATTCGCACAACGCCGCACACCTCCACCAGGGAGACTCCTTACAGCCTTACTTACGGCTCCGAAGCCGTTATCCCCGCTGAAATCAGTGTGCCGAGTCCTCGCCTCCTAACATTAGTTCCGGATGATAATGACGAGGCTCTTCGCGCAAATTTGGATGAGCTTGAGAATCGCCGGGAGCAATCGTTCATTCAGCAGGCTAAGTGCAAACAGCGAGCTGCCCAGTATTATATCCTCCGGGTTCGAGGTACACATTTCAATGTCGGGGACTTAGTCCTTCGGCTCAACTCGGCCAACAAAGCTGCCCCCGAGGGCAAACTGCATGCTTCTTGGGAAGGTCCCTACCGAGTCGTTGCTGTACATGACTCTGGATCCTATCAGCTTGAACATATCAACGGGACCCCGATCCCCCGAAGTTGGCACGTCACAAATTTGAGGCGTTTCTATTTGTGAAGGCCACATTGCAAGTACTATCTTTCCTTTAATTTCCTTTATAGTTGTTATTTCACTTTGTACTTTTGAGTTTGCTCCGGCACTTATCATTGAATAAAAATTCTTTGCTTGCATAACTTACTGTGTTATTCTTTATGTTACGGGGACGCCCTAACACAATCATACTATCATTATTAGTCTCCGGACAATTAAACCTCTCTCTCGGTCCGTCCGAGGAGGTTTGCATATTAGTCCCCGGACTCACATCACTTTCTCGTCTGTTTAACCGGAGAAATGTTTACTCCCGCCTGATCCGTCCGGGGAGGTATTTTACTCCCGCCTGATCCGTCCGGGGAGTTTTTACTCCCGCCTGATCCGTCCGGGGAGATTGGATTTATCCATACCGTGTTCCCGAACACCTATTTAAAACAGTTAACAAGTTTTCTATCGTGTTCCCGAACACCCGATTAAAGTGATTTGTAACAAGTTACTTTCATTACACCAGTTTGTACACATTACAACAGTTTTATTATCATCTTTTGAATATTACACATCAAATGGTTTCTTACATAAGACTTCAACCATAAAAAAAAGAAAAAAAAAAAAAAAAAAAAAAACAACAAAAACAACAAGTACATAAGCTAATGTCTAGGGCCCCCGAGCCAATATTCAGCGCTCCGGTGCTGGGACCCACTTCTCGGTCTGCGTTGGGTCCTCTGGGATCTTGAAGATCCTCGACCTCGGGCTCCGGCTCTGTTACCCCTTCGGGCTCCGGCTCGGTCATCCCTTCGAGTCTCCCTCCGCCGAGGACTTTCTCTGGGCACTGGCCTAGGGGCTTCATCTCTGGACTGTGTTCGGTTACTGGACTGTGGGGCCGACCTCGATGTTTGAGCCCACTGCTCAGGGTCCCACTCTGCCGGAGCCATCACCTCGATTTCCCGGGCCAGCTCCTCGACCACTTCCTCAGCAACCACCGGGGGTCCTTCTTCAATTGTGGTCACTGGAGCTGGCTCTCGGATGACTATGCCTTTGCTCTGCTCGGAGGGTTTCTTCTTGCCTTTGGTCTTCTTGTCCTTCCGAGGAGCTTTCTGCGTACTCCGGTCCTGGCTTGTGCTCGCAATAAACTCTTCAGCAGAAGGCCTTCGCCTGATTCGGCCCTTCAGCCCTTCGTACATATTGAGCAGCAGTTCCAGGACTTCTCTTTTCCTCACTAGCTCCGCGGACTCGACCGAGCTCCTCGACATCAACGCCGCGATGTCACTTTGGATTTCAACGATCCGCTCTTCTACTTCTTCAAAAGTTAGAAGACCGAACTCGGACAGAATCCGCTCATACTCCTTATGATGAACGCGGACGCGGCTCATCTCGGCAGCTGTTCGGTACTGCATCTCGAAGTCTTTGGCCCTTTCATTGGCTTCGACCACCTTCTTCTCTGCCGAGACTATTTGCTTCTTCAGCTTAGGAACTACATGCATTTCCAGACGACTCTTCTCACCGCGGAACCAATCCAGTGATTCCATCAGCTTCTTTATTGTCTCATGTAGCTCAGCGATGTTCTAAATAGACAACGAAGACAACCAGATCAATTACTCTCAAGTATGTAAGGAGTTACATTCAGTTCGGCAACAGACATTAAATTGCTCATGCAAGTAACCAGAAAGTAAGAGTCAAAGAAAAGGGAATTGTATTTCAAATTGCAGGAGTACAACTGTTCCAGTACATCACCCCTAACATTTCTACAAATTTACAATTTTAAATCTGCGGGGATCGACTGACCTCCCGCTCAACTGCCTCGAGTTCTTCGGGCAACCCCTCAGCTTCTTCGTTTGCTGCGACGGCCTCGATCGCAGCTGGGGTCTCAGCCTCCGTCTGTGGGGGGGGATCGGTGCTCGGGGGAGCGGTGATCGGTTCACCTCGGCAGAATGCCAGGAATTCTTCATCCTGGTCCACTTCGCAGCTGGCAACTTCTGCGGCAGTCAAAAGCTGCCTCTTCCCCCCGAGCGCACTCACCAAGGGCCACTCCGGCAGCTCCGCTAGCGCGGCGTAATAAGCCTTCTCCACCTCGGCCGCCGCCTCAGGGTCATACCCAAATTCTGGACGATTGATGTCCACATCTGGGTACGCCTCCTTAACCTCCTCCAACACCATGGCCCGTGTGGCTTTATCCCCTATTGCCACAAACTTTGTCTGGAAGTCAAGGAATGTGCTGGAGTGTAATAACTTCTCGGCGAACACCCTCAGCAAGGATCCCTGCCCTCCAACCACGGCCGCTTCCCTCGCCTCCATCTTTGCCCGCAGCTGCATCAGCTCACCTGGGAGACCATGGTTCTCCGTCTCCACACCGCGCAGACGCGCGACCTCGGACTCGACCGAGGCAGCCCTCTTGCGTGCCTGGATCAAGTCATGCGCTAGTTTGTCGTTTCGCGCGCGGAGGTCCCGCGCTGTCGCAGCTAGTCCTTCCCGGGCCTTCACCTCGCCCTTCAGGCCGACCTCTATGATCCCTCGGGCCAGCTGCAGAATCTTCTCGGCGTCCGCGCTGTCAAACCCCAGCCTACTAAGGGTCGCCTGCTCTCCCTGGACGAATTAAACACAACATAACACATGGCTCAGGCCTCTGTTACACACCTCCCGTAAGTTAAACTAATGATCAGCGTTTTTGAATATTACCTCCGTACTTGCCCCAACCCGGGGTCTTTTGGATGGTGCTTGCGGAGTCCCAGTAGGCTCCGGCCTCTTCTTTGATAACGCTGGAGACCCCGCCGGCGTCGCCCTCTCCTCTGACCCCGTCGACGGTCGCGCACTCTGTGGCATCTTCTCTCGGAGAGACACCTCGGTGGCTTTCCCCTTCTTCTTTGCCGCCGCCGACGCTGCAGGGCTTCCTGATGCTGGCTGCTTTCCGAAGCGTCCCACTGCAAATATATATCTATGGTCAGTTCTGCGCAAAACGGCAAAATTAAATAACAGGACACAAGAACTCCTACCCTCTTCGGCATCTCCATTTCCTGAATAATATGGGCTAAGCCCAGCCTTCTCCAGTTCCTCCTCGGAACAGAGGGTTTGGAAAGTCCCCACTTGCAAGAATATGTGCCTCACTTCGGCCCCCGGATTCTCCATAGGGGCGGTATCCTGCACCTCGTCACTCCTCCACTTCGGGAGAGCTATCTTATTCCTGACAAATATGAACCTCTCCTTCCACCCCTCTACTTTGCTCGGGTTTTGAACCTTGAACCCTCCTCGGGCTCGGGGACTAAAGGAATACCACCCCTTGGACTTCCCGAAGTTCTTTAACTGGTAGAAAAACCTAAAAAGCTCTACAGTTGGCTCTATTCCGGCCTGCTTACTAACTACAGTGAATCCTACCAGCTGCCTCACCGCGTTCGGCGCTAACTGGCAGAGGGCAATACCGTAGTATTTTAACAACTCTACGACTATGCCCCACAGCGGCAATCTCAACCCTACTCTAAGGGAGTCGATATATACGGTCATAAACCCCTGCGGCGGGCAACAGGCCCTATCCACGGGGGTAGGAATTATGTAATCAAGGTCGAAGGGAAGATAAAATGATGGGAGTTCCCTCTCAAGTTGCTCCCGCGACATACGTAACGCTATGGAAGACACCTCAAGCTCCACCACCGGGCATTCATAAAACGATACCATCATAGTGTTGCACTCTAAACCATCAACTCTGTCTATCGTTCTAACATCATCCCTCTCCGGGATGATATATGATGGGGGGGGGGATATCTAACAGTTTATCCGAGCCTCCTACTACTTTGATCGAGGCCGAAGATGGGGCAGAAGATGAAGAAGATGAAGAGGATGACATACTTACTTGGTTTGAATTCGAAAGTGTGGATTTGAGAAATTTTTGATCTCTGATGAATCACAAGCGCAGATTTCCTCTTTTTCCCGCTTTCTAAACAGATGAATCGCAATGGAGAAGATGAAAAGTTACTGTGCAGTTATTCCCAATATAAATGCAAAAAAACCGACGGCTCTGATGCAGCCTATTCAAATTCAGTGATAGAGATTTAGGCGTGCTCTTCACGCGCTTTACAGTTACCGAGGCGCGTGGGGAACAGCTGCCTTGGAACTCGCAGAGCGTGTCACTTCACGTCTCTCTCTCTCATTATGGCGCCGCCAATCACATCAGCCTCACCCTTCCTCAGGAAGATTCAAGATACACTCCGGTGTACCTTCCACCTCGGTCATGCTACCACACTCTGGTGCTCCTCCCATTTCGGCCAAACTTCTCACTCCGGTGTACCTTCCACCTCGGCCAGACTGGCATATACTTCCAACGCGTTTTTTGCGTCTGGAGAATTCGATATCTCATCATACGTCCCGTGCACTTCGGCCCAACTCGGCACTACGTCCATTGACCGCTCCGCAGAGTCCCTGGGACGCGGACAGACTCAGTCACGCATAAACACTTCGACCTGCCAGAGACCCCGGTTTTTCTTCCTTACGGTTCCATCCCGGTGACAACCGAAGCTCCTACCTCGCTTCGGCTGGGGGGGGGCATCTGATAGGGATAACCCGGTTACTTCGGGTCGGGTTAATCCTGAGCCCACTTACTAGCCCAGCAAACACGCCAGCGAGCGCGAAGGCCCAGGCCCAACAGGCCTGGCAATACGCATTCTGTTCAGCGAATCAAGTCTGTTCCGCGAATCAAGGCCATGATCTTTTCCCAACTGCCATGCAGATTTGGTGGGCAAGATTATAGGGATTTAGTTAGGGTTTTGGTTTAGTAGTATAAATAGGTGAAAAGAACTCGGAATTAGGGTTCGCACTTTGTACTTTGGAATACGCTCTGTAAACTCAACGTTCTAGTAAAAAGAAACACCTCGGCGGTGGCCGCTTTCTGCCCGTGGACGTAGATCTCCGGATCGAACCACGTAATTCTTGTGTGTTTTTATACTGTCTACGTCAATTGTTGCTTAGATTGTGTGGATACCGGATTGCGCATTATCAGATATCAAAGTCAACTCGTCATTATGCTCATTGTTAGGAAATGGACTGAAATTACTATTATTAAAAAAACAAAAAGCAAAAACAAAAGTAATAAAAAAAAAACAAAGCAATTAAAAAGAAAACAAAGATACTACGGTCTATGGGTATATTTGTTTATGAATTTACCCGTCCGAATGAAGGATGGGTCAATTCAATATCTTATGTTTAGGTCGGGATTTAAAATTAAGATTCTTTAATTCACCTAAATCCAAGTCTCTTATATACTCTCTCTTTTCATTACTCTTTTTCTCTCCATTTCCAGCATAATGATTGCACTTTTTTGTAAATGCTACCATATTCATCCTAGAACAAATACAAGATTTACACTATTATTTGGATTCACACGTCCTAAAATTAGTACATCCAAAATTTTCACGCCCACTCAATCTATAAACAAACATACCCTATAGATTTTATTTATGTTCATATTAGTGATAACGGTCGTCGAACTTGGTGTCGTGCTTAACCTTTCCACCTAGATAGTGGAAAGCATGATGTTTCGTTAGAGCATCTCCAGCGTCGCGTTCTTAAGACACAATGATGCAACTATTCACGATTAATTTTGTCCAATCCTGCATTATTTCTGTCGTCAGCCCTCTGCAGGTGAACAACTATTCACTCTTTTTTTTTTTTTCTTTTTTTATATAATTTTATTATATACATATTAATTGTTTTATTTTTAATTTTATTATCATATTAAGTTAATATGTGTGCCTATTATATTGTAAAGTAAAATACATTAGTTTCATTTAAATAAATTATTCTATACACTATAATGGAACTCTGGAAGTATTGTTCCCAGTTGGCATCGAGGTTAGAAACTTAGTTTCGAAGGTTCTAGTAACGATGGCAGCTTGAGTGAAAGCAGTAGCTGCGTAAGCAATAAGCCCGGAGAAGTGGCGCGTCCTAAATTGAACGGGCTGTTTCACATACAATATTTTTACACAGTAATTTTAATTCGTATTTCACATATGCTTGTGATGACAAAGAGATGAATGTGGGGGATTTGTGATGACAACAAAAAGATGAATATGGGGGATCAGCTAAATTCAACTCGAGCTGTGATGTCAATTATTTCTTCAGCAATTTCTTTTTTATGGTAAGATCATTATTCATCTTGTCTTTGGATGATACTATCGGTTTACATACCATATTTCTTAACATAAAGGGAACATTGTTATTATTATGTAAAAGGCTTTTCACTACTTATTATTTATGTCGCTTTATGGGGAAGGTACTTATGATCTTCATGAGCTAGCTGTACGGATATGGAGGAACGAAATTTCTACATGTTGTGAAGTGGGTTGAAGTTTAAGGAGATCTTGTCCCGTAATTCTTTTTATGGTTTTGTTAGATAAACAATGTACTAGATTTTGGATATTTTTCTGGATTATACAATGTACTAAGGTTCGATGGATGATTTGACTATTAAGATAATTTTGTTTTATTCAGTTTCGTTCTTTTATATGATGTAATTTCTTCAAGAATTATTTGTTATTAAAAAAAATTAAAAAAATAAAATATTAAATAGGACAAACAACGGCTACATACAAAATGTTGTCATAAATATTAAAAAGACAATAGATAATGACTGCTGTTGTAGAAGGTCATTGACAACTGTGGATATCTGTTGGCAGGAAAGTTGTTGTAAGCTCAAAAGACAACAGTTCATTTGCGTTGTAAAGGTAGTTGTGATAAATGTCAAAAGACAACGGTTCATATGTTGTAAAAGTGGTTGTGGTAAATGTAAAACACAACAGTTCATTTGTGTTATAAAGGCATTGTGGTTTATCTCTACGACAACTGCAGGGTGTGCGGTGGAAGTTATGTCGAAGGTTGAAGAACTTCCAAGGGAGCCAAGAGCTGAGAGTAACGCCATAAATTTCAGAAGATCTTAGAATGTGAAATATCATAGTTTGTGAGCGTGTGCAATGTTCGTAAGCAGAAGGACTTGTAAAATAACAACAATTAATACGATGAATAAGTTCTTACAAAGTATGAAATTGATTTATAAAGATTTGAAGAAGAATCCCTCTTCCTCTACAAGCAATATCTTACAGAGAAGGACAATACATAAAATACACCTTGTACTTACAAAGCGTTTAGGAATTCCTCCTAAATTTCAATACTTACTCCCCCTAAGTATGAGCCTACCCTTCTAGTCCCCCCTGATTGGATTCTTAGTACAGATGATCCCTCAGTCTGCACCCAGAAGATTCTCCCGAACTTCTATGTGTTCTCCTGAACAATCTAGACACAACTCTCCCGAATTATATCTAATGATCTAATGATGTTCGTTCACAATTCGAACATCAATGGAACATATACAAGCTTTTGATAAATCACACAAGTGTAATGCTCTTCAAAACTCGATGCCTTTTAATGTTTTCTCATCACTATTTATACTGCATTCTTTCAGCTCTTCAATTACCATTTCTCCAGCAATTTTGGGTGATTGGAAGTAATTTGGGAAGCTTTGACCTTCATTCTTTGTCTTGATCTTTGATTGATTTTCTTGATATGAGGAACAAGATCACCTTTATTGATCTTCTTAATCATTTTTCCTTTCTTCACTTTCAATCTTCATGATCCTATCAATCAACCAATTTTAAGCAACAAGAGTATTTTTCAATAAATGTCATTTACATAAAAAAAAAAAAAAAAAATGGTTTTTACAGAATGAGTGATTGTAAGTGGTTACTCATATGGTGGAGCAGAATCGTTCTCTATTTCGAAAATGATGATTGTCGATTAAGACAATAAATCTTATTTTATATCAAGTTAGAGTTGATTAAGATATTGAATCTCCACATGTGATGGGGGTGGAGAATTATTGGTGTCCACCCTCATGTGGGATTGTTGGCAAAAGTTGCAGATTTTGTTGACAAAATTTGCATACCAAAGATGCAGCAGATTTTGTTGAAGAAGAAAACTGCCGCATGCTATTTTAGCATTTAAGGCAGTGAAAGAAAGATTGGCGAATAAGATGGGACTTTTGTGTTGCTCATCTGCTTATAAATAGATTCAAATGTAAAACACGCTAAAAATCAGTATGCCAGAGGGCATCAAAACTGCAAGGATATATTTAAATCTTTGTAAATGATTCTATTTAAATTTCTTTCTTGTATTCTGTTTTGAGTTTCATTCTAGTATAGAGAGTGGAAAGAAAAGTGTGAGTCATTAAAGATTTGTCATAGTATGGTAGTTTTGGTGTGGGGAGAGAGAAAGACCGTGAGATTGTAAAAGCTTCACGTAGTATTTATTTTCTTTCCGTGAGTCGTAGTTTGTTTTCGATTTTGAAATTTCCACGTTAAGTTCTTGTGTTGTGCTTCGTTTTTTTCTTTCATATTATTTCTAAGTTTATTTTTACTTACCCCTAAGGTTGAATGTGATACATGGATCCCAACAGTAACTTGAATAAAAAGTGTTATTCTTAAAGAAACAAAGAGAAAAGGAAAAAAGAAAAAGAAAGGCCAGAAGTAGAGTGGAAGAGACTTATCCAGCTGAATTAAATTGACAAGTAAATATAATAGAATATGCAGATCATGATTCATGTATAATGAGTGTGTGCTTTGGAAGAGTAAAGTTGCGTGTCTGTAAGGTCAAAAACAGCGTGATTTGCAAACTCAGAACTATCAAAGTGGCTTTAACGTTCAGACTCAAATTGTTTGTCCTTTCTGAGCTGACTAAGTCCAACGCAGAAGTAGAGTCACTTTCAACATCAACATCACGTTTATGTCTATTTTTTGCTGTAGGCTGCATTTTTTTAAGTGCGTGTGTGCGTTTATTTTCTATCGCATCTTTTCCGTTTCGAGAGGTCCTCATATAAACAGAAGCGTCCCAAAAAGACAATAATTATGCGGACTCGCTGTTGCAAATAGAAGCATCAAAAAAAGGGAAGTCCCCTGTACACCACGCACAAGGTGTAATTCGGATAAAATATTATTGTTTCTATTGAAAGATTTTATTCGTTCTGTATGATATATTTCTCCAAAATAAATTATGTTTATATTAAAAGGCATAAATCATTAATACATTTTCAGCATGATATTTTTCTACAAAACAAATCATATCCTTAATCATAAACACTAATACATTTTAATGAAAATTCTCCATGATTCGAATTACACAGATTTAATATTCATATAATTGGTGTACAAGAAACAAGCTTAAAAAAGATGGTAGAGTCTAAGTTGTTTTTTTTTTTTTTCTTTTTATACAAATAAAAAACCCTCCCCTCCTCATGGTGACTCGAACTCAAGACCAAAAACCTAGGTAGTAGATGCTCTACCACTTGAATTATCCAACTCCTTTTTTTTTTTTTTTTTTTCTCGAGGCGGAACAAAACAGTTGGCTTTGTTGATAGGCGTAGGAAAAAATAATAATTAACCGAGTCTATGTTTGCTTTGTTTTGTTCAGATTTCTGGTAAGAAATAATCATTACGCAGAGTCTAGATTTATTTTGTTGTAATAATTATACGGAGTCTGAATTTATTGAATTTTAAGTATACTTCGAAAAGACATAAATTGAGAATAAAACTCAAATTCAAATTAAGAATCCCACATTTAAACTGTTAAATTAATGTGAGGGATTATTAATACCTCAATCCTAGAATCATAATAACAATAAATCAAAATATATATTCTAAATATAAACTATAACAAACAAAATATATCTTAATAGATAAAAATATTAATCCAATCATATTCTTATCTCCACCAATACCAAGGTCAGGGTCTAATTTCGTTGATTCTAAGAATACCGAAAAGAAACACAAAATGAGAATAAACGTTTTCTAGTATTTCATATCAAAATCAACAATCTACTACAATATGAAGACTCCTATTTATAATAACAATTGAACCCTAGAATTCTAATAATAATAAACTACTACCAAAATAATTAAAAGGAAGCAAATCAAAACAAATCAAGATAAATATTCTAAAAGATAAACTATATCAATTAAAATATATTCAATTAAATAAAGATGTATTCAAATCATATTTCTATCTCCATCACACTCTCTATCTATCTATATATATATATAAATCAAATTTTCCATATTTGTCACCCAAAAGAAAACAAAGAAAAAAAAAAGATTTTTTAAGGAAATAATATATAATAAGTATTGGAATGAGTTTTGTGTGTGACGGTCTTACGTGTGGAATATACTTTTACAGGAAAAAATGATACTTTTACACGAAAAAAATGATACTCTTCCAGATAAAAGTGATATTTTTGTTACAATGATACTTTTACAGATAAAGGTGATACTGTTGCTACAAAAATGATACATTTTTTTGTTCAAAAAAAGTAATAATTTTACAGATAAACGTGATACTTTTACTATAAAAAGTAATATTTTTTTTCTGTCACACCATGTGACGGTCTCATATAAATTTTTGCTTAAGTATTGATGATGTCAGGAATCAGAACGGTGATCCGAGGTCTGGCAACGCTTGAGATCTTCGAGGTTGGCCGAATATCGGTGTTAACCTGCAAAACAGAACCTCGGGGTCGTCCCCCAGAGTAGATCCTCCGATGCTTAAGTTAGTTTCTGACGGCGGTTTAGTGATGGCTAAAAAAACATATCACGTTTGTTATTTGTTACCTCTCTTACCTTGGCCGAGGTTTATATATTAGAGACCTTGGACCTCGGTCCTGGGCCAACACCTTGGCTGACATCTCCCAGGATCTGGATTGGGAGATCTTGGACCTCGGTCATGGCCCAATATCTCGGATGGTATCTCTTATTATGTCCACTTGTAGTCCATGTGTTGCAATCTTATGTTGTCACATGTCAACATGTATAATTACACAAGGGTGTGGCTTGAGTATACCATGTGCACAATAGTGCTATGGTGCACCACTCATACAGTATTTTTTCGTGCACTTAAGGTATGAATGATTTACTCATAGTTGATTTTCTCATACAGTATACCACTATCAATATGGTTGATTTACTCATACAGTATGGTTGATATGTTCATATTGTATTGTTTGTGGTGCACAATAAGCATATTCTGCACCTTGTGCACATAAATTTTTGTCATTACGGAATTATCCATCGTCAAATATGATGTAAAATGAGTATTATCTTTATGACAAATACAAATAAATAAAAAATAATACTCCCTTCGTTTCATAAAGAATGTCATTTTAGACACTCTAAATTTTTTTACAATAAATGTCACTTTACCAAAAAAATTACAAATTTTTCAATATTATCTTAAATAACCTACTTAATTTAGTTGATTATTTCTTTATTTCACAAAACATATTAAAAAAATATTAATCTTTAATTTCTCCAAAAATAGCTAAAATGACATTTTTTATAAAATAGAGGGAATATATATATATATATATATGGGGGATTCTGCTACGATACAGCTTATGTATACAATTATACAATTTTTAAGAACGATTAAAGAGAAATAAAATATTTGGTGGGTTCGCAGCTTTTTCCCCTCTTTGCGGTTGCCACGCGGCAGGTCAACTTATAAAATTCTTGCCCGAAACATCCCCACAGTTTCTGTATCCCTTCTTCCCGCCTTCATTCCCTAATATATATAACCAAACCCTCTTTTCTCATCTCAACGTAATTTAATTTCATCTTCAAACACAAAACACGCGCGTCACGTACAGAAACAAACCCTAACTTCCTTCCAAACTCATGGAAAATCCCTCTGCAAAGACAATCGAGGTTACCGTTATTTCGGCCGAGAATTTACTCGTAAACAGCAAAAATCCACCAAAGAGATCCGTATCCGTCACAGTGAAAACTGGCCCCTTCAACTCCGGATCCACGGGTGTGGATCCGGAAGGCGGTAGTTTCCCGAAGTGGAACGAAAAGCTGGTGATGGATCTGCCCGTGCATGCGCCTTTCATCACTGTGGAGGTGCAATCAGGCAGTAAGGTATTTGCGACGGCGAATATACCGGTGTCGGATTTCGCCGGTGGTAATTTGCCCGAGAGCTATCTGAGCTTCGTTAGTTACAGGCTGAGGGATAGTAGGGGCGGGAAGAATGGAATTATTAATCTGTCGGTGAAGGTGAATGGAACCGGCAATAAGGGCTGCGCCTCCAGCTGTTCGCGGCCGTGGATGGCGGTTCCGGCTGCAGATCATAAGGTGTCCGGTGGGATTGTTACTGGTATTCCGGTTTCGTATCCATACTGATTCGTATATTTCCCTCATTTTATTATCCCAGGAAATTGTCATTAGATTCTTTGATTGATTTATTTGATTACGGGTATAGCGGAATATTGTAATTAAAATTCTTTGATTCATTTATTTGATTTATTTTATATAGGGAAGATTAATGATTCATTGTTACTCGTTTGGAAGAATATTAGTTTTAATGGGAACCTGTTTGAACCAGTCTGAATCTATTTGTTTTCATGTTATATTTTACCATGTTTAATTCTATTTGAGATTAAAAAAAAACATTGGGTACCAGAATTTGACTTTGTGAACTATCTATTCATCGTCCACGCTTTATTCACTAATCGAATAAATAAAATAGACAAAATTACGCAGGAACCATAAATTTTAATGAGTGTTTTTTTTTTATATTCATCTATTTCATAATAATGTAGTTCTAGCTAATTTTTCTTAGTTCTGGCTAGTTATTTTGTTTTTCCAAGTAACAGGTTTTTAGATATTTTTAACCTAAGACATCTCTACTTTTAGTCATTCTATTTTATTCCCTAAAAAATCTCTATTTTTTAACTTATCACAAATTTGTTCGAAAATACCGCTATATATCACACAGAGTTGTTCAAATCTTTATCTCCTATCATAGATTTGTTCAAATCTTTATTTATCCTCTAAAATATCTATACTTTTTAATCTATCACAGATTTGTTCAAATCTTTATCCCTTTAAACAAATATTAGCTCAAGGTATATTTGTCAAGTTATTTAATTCTTAATTATTTCTTTTCATCCTAAAATGTTAATTTCTTGATTATTCCTTTTCATCTTAAAACGTCAATTACTAACTTCTTTTTTCTAGTTGTCATTCTAGCTTTGGATAAGAAAATTAAGGGAACTAAGGAGTTGACAAATTCAACTAATTCCCTTAAATCTCTTATTCTTTTAATCATGCACATTTCTGTATATTGTTAACAATTTTCATAACTATAGGGTTAGTATCGTAAAAGAAGTGGTAAAAAGACAATTATTTACAAATAAAACAAATAAGCTACAATGACAACTAAAAAAAAACGAACGAAGTATTTTGACACGGAGGGAGTATGTTTTAAAATTTATTATCTTTATTAATTTTTATCAATTATATTATGTTTAACTGTTATTTAACTATAACTATTCCATTACACGTTCATCAATTATGATTAATTTTCACTTGATTAATATCGTTATGGGTCCTTCTATAATGCACCTGCTATATTAATAAACTTGGAATCTTGGTCGTTGAATTACACTATTTTAAATTATAGCCATCAAAATTGTAAAGATAAGGTTTACTGCTTAAGGGTCAAGCTAACTACTAAATCCTAACAATTCACCACCGAACCTGTTATGCCGGTTTGTAACCAACAATTAAACAGTGAACCCCCATTCGCTCTTCATTCGACGTTTCTAAATTTATGTTTCAGTTTCTTCTTATTATTTTTTTATTACTTTTTTCTTTTAATTATCTTTTCTTTATTAATGTTTGACAATTATATTTGTTTAAAATTTAATAATTCGATCGGTAAGGGACAATCAAATTCAAATAATCTTGACATTTAATATTTTACCATAGTGTAATCTATAAAATAATATATTTATAAAAAGTAGTTATAAATCTATGTATCACATGGGACAAACTTATATTTACACTACCTATAATTTCTCTATGTTTAATTTATTTCTCTATGTTTAATTTAAAATTTTCAAAGATTTATTTCAGCAAATCAATATTCAATAACACCGGTAAACATTAAACAAAAATATGAAATTAATTTTTAGAAAAATCTGAAGTACAAATGCTATATGTCTGAATTGATGGAATTATACTTAATTAAAATCAAAAAAAAAAAAAAAAAAAAAAAAAAAAACCTTAGTAGAATTATAGGTAGAATGGCTTATGAGTATAGAAAAATGGGACCAATACAACCTGTTAACCTAAGTAACAAGTAAAAGTTATGGTGTGAGTTATCTACGTAAACTTTTCAAGTGTATTGATACACTAGGTGTATCATAACATTACCTATGGTTAGGGAAAATTGGTAAAAATATCCCGTAAGTTTGCCCTAATTAAGAAAATATCCTTTAAATTTCGCACTTTTTAAAATGTCTTCTAACTTACAAAAAATTGAAAAAATGCCCTATGACCGATTTTTACCAGTTACTCATCCGGTCACCATGAGATGGCGGTTATTTTCCTGCTTATGTTGCTTTTTTTTTTTTTTTTCCTGACGTAGCTTTGAATATTTTATTTTTATGGCTGGCTTGGCTTAATAAATAAATTTATTAAAAATACATTAGAAACTAGCTAAATACATTAAAATACAGTCATAATTCCTCCAATGTCATAAGTTTCCCCAGAATGTTCATTATCAATCAAATGCTCAATGCCTTGTCTAAGAATATCCATATTCACTTCTAGGGCTGTTGGTAGTAACCCTTCTCTAGTTTGGGCAAATTTTTCAATGTGTGGCAGCTTGTAACTGTTGTTGCCCTTACCCTTCATTATCTCAATCATGCAAGCTTGTTTGCTAAAAAAAACACTATTGAGTTTAGTGATTTCCAAGTCTTCAAATGATTTAAGAACATTAGCAACTAAATTAAATCATCCACATTATATGATGCAGTCTCCACTTGTAGTGATTGAATTGCTCTAAAGTAGTCCAAATCTAGAATATTTGTGTCAGGTGACTTTGGGGGCTGACATATCACTATCATTCCAAAACCATCTGCTGAGGCAGCCTGCCTGAACTCTGGGTGATAGTTGCTTATATGTGGCTTAGCAGTATCCTGCTGAATGATTATGTGCTTATTAGCTTGAGCGGACCATTTTGCCTTAATAGTTGGGATAATCTGTTTGTATGCATGATTAGCAGTTGGGAAATTAAATGTAAGAGGTGTTAGAAAAGTCGTCAATATGTCCAATAGTCAAATGCAATAGTTTGGACAGATTTAGGAGACTTACATAAGTTCTAAAAATAGATGTTGAAATAAATTCTGATGTTTTTAGAACTCACCTTCTCCTACAAACAGTCTTTAATGACTTGCTTTGTAATTGACTTAATAGGTTTGGTCACCAAGGTGCCCCTTAGTCTGTTTCTGTTGTTTCTCATGGCTGGTTCCATTGTTGTGAATGGAAAATTTTCAATTTTCTCATCAAACAATAATTCAGCCTCTAAACTATATTGAGGCCTTGTTACAGCACACATGAACATTACCTTGGTGATATATCTTTTGCTCTTACATGACCTGTAAGGGTCTTGTTCTTCTACAAGTTTGTAAGCCCTCTCTGTGGTTCTTTGCATGTAAAGCCACTTTTCATCTATATCAATAACATTGTGCATGGTTCCGTACCTTATTCTGTTTTGTTGTCTGTCCAAATGTAAGGTACTTAGATTGTATTTGAGCCTTTGCAGTTTATTTTCTTCTGTTAATTGAGGTTTGATTGCATTTGTATGTGGCTTGATGACACCTGATTTAACCCTTTGTCAACTTTGATTTTGCTAACATTCATCTCCTTGGCAAGCCTTCGAATGGTGCCACTGTTTGAAAAAAAGTACTCTTCATTAAATCAGTATCTACTGCTACACTTACCATTCCACCCTTCACTCTTCTTTGCTAAAATGATACAGGTGAAACCATCTAAAATCTGCTTCTTTACAGATTCCCAAATGTACTGAACCCGTCGACTCACTCCAAATGATGTAGCCGCTTCCTTGGTCTTGCCATAATGCACAAATCCATCTGTGTTGTTGGCTATGAGCAATTGAGCTATCAAGTTACGGTCTGATGAAGACACATTAGGACCCTTCCTATTGTTAGTCATTTAATGATTGTAAACCTGTTTTTGACTTTTTTCTGTATTGGCATTGAATGCCTTAACTGAAGGTAGATATGAGCATTTATAGAGTGTTCGTAGAAGATTTCTCAATGTTTAGGAGGAAAAATTTAAATGTAATTTCAAGTTTATTTGGATGTAAAACAAGTTTTTGTAAGGGTAATTGGTGAGAAAAGTTTCCACATAAATTTTTGAGTTAAAATTTTGAATTTTTCATACTAAATTTCAATCAGTTTTGCTGTTAAATCTGGTCTGCTACTCATTTTCAAGTAACTGAGTCCAAAATATTATACTCAAACATACGTGAAGTTCTTATTCTATTTATAAATCCCACTAAATATATAATTGCTCCCGAGACCCACTTATAATTTAGTGGCTTCATACAAATACAATGAGTTCTCATTTGATTATAAATAGATATTTTAAGGACTGAAGATAATTAAATTCTTCTTCATAGAGCCTATCGTATAAACCCTAAAATATATATTTTTTTTTTTAATTTTTTTTCTCCTAATCTAAGAACAAAGGAAAAACCCTCCCCTTTTACAGTGACTCGAATCCAGGACCAAAGACGTAGGTAGTAGATGCTCTGTCACTTGAGCTATCTATTCATAATAAAAAGAGTATGTAGCCTATTTATAAAAGTAAAAAGAGATATAGCCTATTTCTAAAATATCTATAAATAATAAAAATAGTATGTAGTATCTATTTATAACAAAAAGAGTATATCGTATTTATTTATAACAAAAAAAGTATGAGCTCATGATCTCCTATCACTACTAGAAATAAAGTTTTTTGCCACTACAAAATGTAGTTACAAAAAAGGGTAAGTAGTTCAAAAATATTTTTAGTAACTACAAATCTAAAAATAGTTACTATAGCGTAATCACTTATAATAAGATGCAAAAAGAAATTTTGTAACTACTTTGTAGTTACTAATGTATTTGTAACTATTTTTTGCAACTACTTTGTACTCCCTCCGTCCCACCCGAGTTTGCACACTTTCTTTTTCCGTACGTCCCACACCAATTTGCACACCCTTAAAAGGAAAAGTTCTCTCACAATCTCCACTCTTAAAATCTCCGTCATCAATCTCCACCTTTAAAAAAATCAACCAAAAAGCAAAAGCAGTTTTTTCTTAATATACGTGTTGGATCAACCATGCAAACTCCCGCGGGACGGAAGGAGTAGTTATTAATGTATTTGTAACTACAAGTAGTTGCAAAAGAACTTGACATATTGTAGCAAATTTGATTAAAATTGTATGAAATATTTTATGTAACTACTAATAATTACAAAAGGGACTACTTTTAGTAATCACTCTTGTAGTTATAAAAAACTAGCAGCAAATATCATTTTCTCTTATAGTCTATAGAGAGAATTAACCTAAAATATCTATTTATAATAAAAAGAGAACTAAATTGTATGGAGTCTACATACGAAATCGAAATGTATTTCGTGGGATGAAACTTAGATTAACCTTTATTTAGAATTTTCTTTTCCAACTTTTAGTTCTCCCTAAGATTCATTTATTTATTCTCATCTTATGTTCTAGTTTTTCTTTTGTTTATTCATTTTTCTGGTTTTTAATTATCTTTCAATTAGGCTTTTTGTTTTAATTTTCCTTGTTTTTTTCATTCAGTTTTCTCAATTTGGGGGTTTGCATACCTTTCTTATTTTCTTTTTCAGTTTTTTATTTTAATTTTTAGGAAATTGATCAACATTCAACCATGGGTCCATGACATATAATAACATATCATAATACTGCTAATTTGTTTCTGAAAATATATAGTATTACATACCAACGTAATAGGCTTTTACCAATGTTATGGCTCAAACAATTAAATTATATTATTTAGATACTGGTACATTCGATAACCATGATTTTCTTTTCAAGTCCAACTTCCATGCAACAATTATACCGGTGCAATTGTGTCCATTTTTAATTATTAGATGTTATGAAATACAATCCTGATAATTTATTTAATTATAAGTTCTATAAAAGAAAAAAAAGGTAGAATTAATTGTTATTTCACTCACTACTTTTTCCAATACAACATCACAAGTTCCAATATATCTTTTTCAAAACCTCTTTATCACTCATCTCCATCCCACCCTCCGTAGCTCACCCATATTTCTGAGTCTTACCTCCACGGTAAGTATCCAGGAGGAAAAACATTTCTTTCCCTAGTTCTAAGTGGAAGAAAACTCATGGTTTCCTAATGATACACTTCAATTTTTTCTCTTGCTCCTCGGCAATCATTTGGTAATTTAACCCACCAAGAAATTCTTACAACATAAGAGTTCTTTCTCACAAGATCTATGTGAATTCTAAAATATTCCAATAGCTTTGCAATTGAAGTTAACCTCTTCTTTTTAAATCTAACAAAAAAATTGCTTGATTGAATTTATTTTTTGATTGAGAATTAGAAATTTTCAGTAGAGATAGTCGACGGCCAAAAAGCAACTGGCCAAAAGTGGAGGTATGCAATAGAGCCGGGTGCATGTAGGAAAGCATGGCGAGGTGGCGTGGGGAAAATGGAAACTAACAGGGGATGAGATTTCAACATAATTGTTTTGTATGTTCGAAAATGTAGTTTGAAATAGAAGTAAATAAATAAATCAATAGGAAGAAATTCAGATGTTTTTGGAGGGTTAAAAAAATGTATTTGAAGGGTGATATGGCCCTCTGTCGACGAGGATTTAATGAAAAACCGAGATGAGTTGAAATTCACGAACTTGACAAAACAGGAAATGGAGATTATCAGTTTCATAGAATTATTGGTAGGGAAGACTAATTAATAAATTAAAAAAGCAATAGAAAAAAGTGTAATAATTGCCCTAATATTAAAACTTAAAAGATTGTCTCACTATATACAATAAAAAGACTTATATACCTTTTGATTGCACCTATGCAATCGTTGCACATCAGAATTATCCTTTTCTATGGTTTAGATTAGTATTTTATTCGTGCGATGCATATCAATAGAAAATAAAATATATTTGTAATATATTTTGAGTGAACTAATACATAAAAATATCCCAAATATTTATTACTCTCTCCGTTCCCAAATAATTGTCATTGTAGCAAAAGAAGTTTGCCCTAAAATAATTATCATTTTAGAAATTAAATGCATAATTTGAACTAATAATCTTACAATACTATCTATATTATAAATTAATCTTGAAAATAGTTATTAGTATGATAGAGAAAGACAACTTTTTAAAGAAATTATATAGTAATTAAACTTAAAAGAAAAGCATCAGAGTCATTTAATTAGGTTCTTTAATATGTGTGACTACTAAAATGACAATTATTTTGAAACAAAAGAAGTACATTACAAGTGTCCTCGGACTCAAACACGATCCGTTCCTTTTTATATATTTTCTAATTTTCTAATGAGAAAGAGACTTGTTCTCCACCCACTTCTCGAAGCTAGTAACGTAATACGAAAGAGACTTGTTCTTCATCCACTTCTCCAAGCTAGTAACAAATCTCGACGCTTGCAAGATGTGTTTGTGTATATCTCAAAGTTTTCCAAGAAGTGGGCAATTTTTTATTTTTTTAATTTTTTTCTCGTGGTTACAAAACATCTATCCTTGTGTAAAAAAAGTACTACCTCCGTCTCACTCTAACTTGCCTTCTTTCCTTTTCGGTTTGTCTCAACTTAACTTGTCAGCCCATAAATGGTAAATTTTCTCACAGTCTCCACTTAAAAATCTCCACCCTCAATCTTCAAATTTGAAAATGTCAAAAATTCCACGAAATCTGTTTTTTCTTAACCACCGTGCTCGGTCAAAGTAGGCAAGTTAGGCCGGAACGAGAGTACAATTTATTTTGGCAGTTTCAGTTTCACAATCACCTTCCGACAAAATTGATGAAACTAGAGGGATTCTGTAGTCTGCAAAGCTCAAAATAGGCATAATCAGACGATGGTATTTTTACTAAGGCGCCCGCCAATTACATCTAGGTTCCACTATGATTTTCAAGCTTATTTTCACAAGTTGTTTAGGGTTTTCCTCATCACAAGACAAATTACATACAGATTAACTCTAAATAAATTGGTACGTTGCATGAAAATAGTTGAAGTATCTGCTCCCATTTCTAGTGTCATGTAGAACAAAGGATTCCTCATGAACTAATGGAGAAACATTTACAATCAGTATACGGAAAGCACAGATGTGTATATTGTTAAGAGTCGGGGTTGATTGTTTGTTGCTTTCTCAATTATACTTCTTCGCCATCGATTTGATTGCCGTTTTTCAGTATGTTGAACTTGCAGAGAGGACATGTGGCATTGATGTGCAGCCACTTGTCTATGCAGGCTGCGTGGAAATGGTGAAGGCATGGGAGTTCACGCAGTTCAGCTCCATCATCATATGCACAAAGGCAAATACAACATTCCTGCAAATAGAAATGACTAAGGTCAAATATAAATTGGACCGATTGTTTACTACGCAAGGTCAGGCAAAGATACACAACCCAGAAACTAAATAGGTCGACAATTAAAACCTTACTTCAATATGTTCTAAAGTAATACACATCCCCATAACCCTATTATAAAATCTCTAAAGTTCAACAAAGGCAACTACACAACCCTAGGTTTCATGATGAACAGCTTTCAGTAAATAAAACTTATTAATGAATCCCCATGAATTTTATGTAGAAAAGTTATGTAAGGATTAATTGCACATACAGCATCTTCAAGAGGAAGAACATGCTCTGTTGGCGAATCAGTGTCACATTCGGTCATTATTCCTCCAAATGATTCCTGAATTTCACCGTTTTGCTTCTCAAAGTCACCAATTTTACGGAATTTGAATCTAGGTAGTCTATCAATATCCTCCTTAGTAGCCCCTTCCTGTAAAATAAAGTCAATTGAATAATATAAAAAGCTGGATATCAAGTCACATACTTGAGATAAGAACAGCAAAAAGATCTCTACAGTATGTTGGCAAAATATAATATAAAGAACTCATAATCATGGAGGCAAGACATAGTATTGGTGAAATGGCCATTATTGGTGAAATGGCCATTCAGCTGTGATACATACGACACCAGAGCAAAATACAATCATTTCAGATACAAAGTTCTCACCACTTAAAAAGCTAACATATATATACATATCAATGTATATATGACATATATATATATGTATTAATGACATCTGTCAGTTGGTGAGAAACCATGGTTTATACATCAGTGAATAACCAAAGGTATGTTTAACTTTATTTCTTTTTCCATTTTCTTTCAGAGCCTATGAATGGAACCACTAGCAGTCATCAGAGATGCATAGCAACCATAAGATTCAATGTTGAGAACTACCTGATCAGCAACTGCATATAAGATTGCTATTATACATGGTAGGCAGCAGCAAACAGCAATTCCAATTATACATGCCACAGCAACACAAATGACAACAAAGAACACGTCGAATGCCAAAAAAGTAATACAAAGCCTGCAAAATGCATAGCCAGTTTACATAAAAAGAAACAAAAGTTATGTCACAATTTTAGCAGTATCAATAGGCAAGATTTGGACATACCAATAAAGCTGCGGCGATTCAGAAGTAAGATTCTGGCCACCAGCAGATACCCAATAGAATCCAATTATCCACCAAATGAATGAGAACATAGTATTTGCAGACTCTAGATGTTTGGCAACACTGCCAAAAAAGATGGCAATATATCATCAGATTCATCACCGTTATCAAATTCCACTACATTTCAAGTAATAACATGATACATGCACTAGATTATCTCCTGAAAGTATGTATGTTAAAATATACAAAGAAGTCAAAGCAAGGTAAAGGCCAAGATATAAAAACATAAAAAGAACAGCAACAACAACAACAATAATAATGATCTAAAAGAAAAAATGGTCATTGTAACACATTTAGCTTCCGGTAATGCTAGTTAAATAAATAAATAAATGAATTATTCGAGTTACCAAAGGGGGAAAAAAATACAGGGGAAAACAATGGCTACTTTAGTTTGGATGTTTCAGTATAATATCCATGACATATAATCTAAAAAGGAAATTGTTACTTGAGCATGTTGAACAAGTAATTTCAGGGGCCTTGACAGAATGTGAAGGTAATCATCACCCAATCTGCAAAAACTTGCTCACTAGAAGCAGCAGACCCATGGCCAAACCTATAATAATTACATGTTACCTTTGACCAAGCAGACTAACAAGGAACAGTAGAAGCTCCAAGAGGAGCATCATGACGTATAATAAGGGGGAAAGTCAGCTTCGACCAATGGCAAAGATTAGAAGCAAGATCGGGTTAAGGGAATGGAACTCCTAACAGTAACCAATATATAGGATCAAACGATAATCCACACCAACAACGAGAAGAATTTTTTACAGAGGAATAGAGATAATGCTTCACAAGACTATCACAAATGCACCTTAAACAGCATATGGACACAAATCAGACTCCGTTTCCTCAAAGTGGGCGTAACCAAGCGTTCGGGAATTAGAAGCACCGACATTTATCAGCATCGCATTAAGTAAGCCATCTTTGTGAAGCCAACCGAAACATAGAACTCTTCCAGAAAAAAAATTATAATGTTCCACCACCAGGAACCTGCAATACCTACTGACCTTCCAGTCACCAATATAACCAGATCTCTAGGTGAACTTGTCTATCTATTTCCCCACAAAAATTCTCAATTTACAAAAGAATATGTTATATTTTTATTCATCTTTTTCCTTGTTTTCAGACAGAAACAATTTGACGCTTCTTTCTCTATAAATAAAATGAAAGATACACTTCCATTAATTCAGCTTCACTCAGACTACATTCAGATAAAGCAACACCGCAGCATGGAGTCCATATTAAATAAGTAATCTCAATAAAATTTATTAACTGGAATTAAGTGATAAGAAGCCAAGGTAACTTATATATTGGCACCATCATTCTAAGAAGAAAATTAATGTGGTTGAAAAATTTAAACCCCAAACTTAATAAATACCTGGTTTCATCATCACTTTGTTGGTGCTCCAAAGCATAACCCCCAGACTCAATTCCATCACTTCCAGAGCTCGAATTTGAGTAACTCCGGCTATACCTAATTTGTCCCCTCCCACTCCCCTCCGAATTCCGCTGCAAATACCTTTTCTTATACTCCACCCAAACGCACGCCATATGAAGTATGCACTGCAGCGCATAACCAACAATCCACAACCTCAGCGGCATCGAAGGCGTTTCATGGCCGCTCATGATCAGGACAGAGGCCGAGACCATTACGAAAGCCAGGTTCCATACAAGGTCCAATATCACTATCGGCTTCGAGTAAGCCCAATCGCTCTGGCGTTCTTCAATTTGCTCCGCGGCAGCTTCCCGCACGCGGACGGAGGGCTCGCGCATCGAACGGCCGCGGCTGCTGGCGCGGCGGAGGAAGCGAGCCGCGCCGCGGAGGCTAGGCGGTCGGCCGAGGAAGCGCGTGCGAGTGCGGTAGATCTGGTCACCGAGCAACGGCGTATTATCGACGGCGTCGGGGGGCGGCGAAGTGTCGTTATTAGACGACATCGTTTAGGGAGGAATTTAACGCCTACTGGTTCTTTCTTTAATTTGATATGCAAGTGATGATTGGTGTGGTAATTATTTGTTGCCTCTCCCCTTCTGGGTTGGCCGTTAATCGCACGGTCGGGTTCTGACGATTGAATGCGTGTTTAAATAAGATGAATTTGGATAAGTTTGTAATAAAAAATTGCCTTGGGGAAAAAGATAATGTAAACCGTTTGGACTAATATCAAGATTCAAACGGCGAGCACATTATTTTTTTTAATTACGATTCTTGATTGGGCCACTGACTTAAATTACAAGATACTCTATGAGTCGAGTTATTTTGAATTTTACGAAATCATCGACAATAATATTAGTATTGTAATAATATAAGAAAGAATGTTGGAATTATTAAAAAATTAGAAATTTATTATGATATTTTACACAATATCATGACTAACTTAAATACGAAACTTAAATTTTAAATAAAATAGCATGTTCACGGCAAATATATAAACAATAAATTTATAGAAATATATCATGTACTATAATATATTTTCAAAAATTTATTTTATTCATCATTTTTCACGTAGATAAGAAGAATCCGAGAGTCGAATGATATACGGATGAAAATCACAAGAAATGTACCAAAATCAAAACCATATATCACTTATATTTTGTTTTCAATTATTAAAAAAATTTAAAAAAAGGTGCCCTCGTTTCGATTTAACTTTTTTTCAGCCTATCTGACTGTATAGATGGGTCTTCATTTTTAAATTGAATTGAGTGTTATGTATTTAAAATTGATAAATAAGATTCTCAATTTAAGAAAAATGAATAAGTTGGTAGCTGATATGCTTATATTGTTATATTGTTTTAAGTTATAGTAATGATATGATTTAAAGGTTCTGGAATTTATTTTATGTCTATATTGTAAAATGTTATGCAAATAATTGTTGTTAATTAAATAATGATTGAAAGGATTATTCAAATTCGTGGAGGAGAACACGATTTTTAATATTGTTTAAATAACATATTTAATCAATAATTCAATTTATTAAATTAAGCATGGGATATCCAGGAACAATATGTAGTATATTTTGATGAACTACTTGCATTTTATTTTGGTAAAGTTGTTGCCTCAACAACTAGCTAATCAGACGTAAGTCCTTTTTCGGATGAATTTCTCATTTACTCGGTCTACGGAATATTAGCAGTCATTTTGAGTTGTTATTTTTCTCTCAAGGACAAATTTTTGCACGTTACTTACTAATCTGCTAATGGAAATACGATTTTCTATTTGACTTGCACGTGGTAAACATTGCCGTTTGAAACTAATTAATTGGTCTTTTTCATAATAAACCATCACGCAATAGGAAAATTATAGGAAGGACTGCTTCAATATCAAATTTAGTAGTTCCATTTCCCTGCCTAGTGGTGACATATTTTTCCTTCTACTTCAACTATAGTCAGCATTTCATTTTTTATATAAATTGAGATTAAGATAATGTCTTTAATATATTTAAAAAAAAATAATAACCACATATTTATTTTGAAGTATCCATAATTAATGTTGAAAAATAATTATTCCCTACAAATATCGTGGAAGAGTAATTTAGAGAAATTTTACTATTTTCATAGAAAAAGATAAGTATAAGATAGATAAAACTAATAGTATTGTCTGGGTAGAATCTGTCCGGATAGGAAATTTTAATTTTTCTTTCATTTTTAAAGTTGCTAAAGTATTAAAAGTGTTAACTCTAGATTAAGTGTAACGTCCGTAATTAAATTTTAACATCAATGTTAGATTAAAAGTAAAAAAGAAAAACGATAATAATTTTATATCATTTAAAATAATAATTAACATTTGCATTTTTTAATATTTTTTATCATTATTATAATATAGTATTACGATTATTCGCAATTTAAAAAATAAATTTTAGGGAAAAATCTGCAGAGGGCCAAGGCAAAATCTACCAATCCTAAAAATAAATACTGAACTACTTTATCTGACATGGGCTGGGGAACATTTGTCAAGTTCAATTATTCAGGCGACGATGGTCCATCAATGGTGGGCCGAATTTGGGTCGCCCAAAACCGACAAAACGAAGAAACAGTGTCCGACCACGTTTCAGAAAATGTAACCCCACAATTCTATTGTGACGTTTCGGAAGATTGGTCGAACTCTCTCGACTTAACATCATACTAGAATCTTGTTTTCTTTTTCTTTTTTCGTACAAATTTTGATTGCTAGGGGTTCGGTGTGAATTGAAGTCGATCAATTGATTAGATTACGAGATGTTTTACCAAACTCATCACACCAGAATCTTATTAACTTTTGCTAAATTCTGTCAGATAGTTAATTGGGTCTAGCCGTTAGTGGAGATTTATACACAATTAACCGTGGTGAAGAAATGGATAGTCTAGCCTAATCACAGCAGGCTCGGAACTAAGTGGAGACTTTTAGAACAGGCATTTTGTCTATCGGCAGTATTTGAGCCAACATTACATTAAGCTTCCTGCATTGATGGTTGCTGATTTATTTAAAGCTAGAGGGAAGGGTTATGTACAAATTTGTACCCGTACGTGTATGTAGAAATTTGTGGACTTGTACAAATAAGAAAGCTTCACTGATTGATACTAACAAACATTTAGGTGAGTTGTTTAAACTGGGTCGAATTGACGATGCTAGGAAAGTGTTCGATGGAATGCCTGAAAGGGATGAGTTTACATGGAATACAGTAGTAGCTGGGTATGGGAATTCAGGAAGGATTTTTGAAGCTAGGGAACTGTTTGATAAGGCTCCGAATAAGAGTGCAATCACCTGGTCATCGCTTGTTTCTGGGTACTGCAGAATGGGATGTGAAATCGAAAGTTTTCAGTTGTTTTACGAGATGCAGAATTGGGGCTTCAAACCTAGTCATTTCACATTAGGAAGTCTACTAAGGCTGTGTTCCATAAAAGGTTTGCTTTCGAGAGGCGAACAACTTCATGGTTATGCTGTGAAGACTCGTCTTGATATGGATGTTTTTGTTGTTACTGCTTTTGTCGATGTTTATGCGAAATGTTTGCGCATTGTGGAAGCCGAATATCTCTTTGAAACCATGCCGTCTGATTTGAAAAATCATGTCACTTGGACTGCGATGATTAATGGGTATTCCCAAAACGATGATGCTACACGAGCAATTCAGTGTTTCAGAGGGATGAGGGCGGAAGGAGTTGGCGCGAACCAGTATACATTTCCAGGTGTATTAGTAGCTTGTGCTGCTATATCTGATATTCGATTCGGGATGCAAGTGCATTGCTGTGTTGTACACGGTGGTTTTGGTGCTAATGTTTTCGTTCAGAGTGCATTGGTTGATATGTACACAAAATGTGGGGACCTATCTAGTGCTTGGGGAGTGATACAGTCAATGAAGGTTGATGATGTGATTTCTTGGAATGCCATGATTGTCGGGTGTGTGAGACAAGGTGCTCTAGAACAAGCGTTATATTCGTTTAGGATGATGCATGCGAAAGACATGAAACTTGATGAATTCACATATCCATCTGTCTTAAATTCTGTTTCTTTGATGAAGGATGTGACCACCGGTAAGAATATCCATTCGCTGGTTATTAAGTCGGGGTTTGAGGGTTATGCACATGTGGGCAACGCACTTATTGATATGTATGCTAAACAGAAAGACTTGGACTGTGCATTTAAACTTTTCGATCTTTTGGTGGAAAAGGATGTTATCTCGTGGACTTCCCTTATCACGGGTTGTGCTCATAACAGGCTTTATGAACAAGCTCTTAAGTTGTTTTGTGAAATGAGGAGGGCTGGAACTGGTTCTGATCATATAGTTGCTTCCACTATTATGAGTTCTTGTGCAGAGCTGGCTTTGCTAGATTTAGGGCAACAAGTTCATGCAAATTTCGTTAAATCTGGTCTTGACGGATCATTATCGGTTGATAACTCCCTCGTCTCATTTTACGCACATTGTGGGTGCTTAAAGGATGCTGAGAAGGTATTTCACTCTATGAAAACACGAATGGTGATTTCCTGGACTGCGTTGATTGTTGGTTATGCGCAAAACGGTGAAGGAACAAAGTCCCTTCAATTGTATGACGAAATGATAGCTTCAGGAGTAAAACCTGATTTCATAACTTTTATAGGATTGCTATTCGCTTGCAGCCACACGGGTCTCACTGAACGGGGACGCTACTACTTTAAGTCAATGGTCGAAGATCATGGAATAACACCAGGTCCCGATCATTATGCCTGTATGATTGATCTTTTAGGCAGATCAGGAGAAATTAAGGAAGCTGAAGATTTACTAAATCAAATGACTACAGAGCCTGACGCAACTGTGTGGAAATCATTGCTTTCTGCATGTAGAAAACACGGGAATATTGATCTGGCGAAGAGAGCAGCAACAGCTCTGATCGAATTGGAACCTCAAGACCCCGTCCCCTACGTTATGCTATCAAATATGTACTCTACAGTTGGAAAATGGGAAGAAGCTGCTTCAGTTAGAAGGTTGATGAAATCAAGGGGTGTTTGTAAAGAACCTGGGCGTAGTTGGATGGAAATCAACGGAAAAACTCACAGCTTTACATCTGAAGATAGGAGCCATCCTGAAACAGATAAGATATTTTTGAAAGTTGATGAAATGTTGAAGCTGATAACAGCGGCTGGATATGTTCCTGATATGAGTTTTGCTCTTCATGACATCAATGAAGAGGGTAAGGTTCATGGGCTTGCCTATCATGGTGAGAAATTGGCTGTGGCTTTTGCATTGCTTAAGCTGCCTAAAGGTGCGCCTATTCGGGTGTATAAGAATATACGGGTATGTGGTGATTGCCATACTGCGATGAAGTATATATCACGGGTTTATCGACGCTATATTGTTCTTAGAGATTCGAATCGCTTTCATCATTTTAAAGAAGGATTGTGTTCTTGCGACGACTATTGGTAGAGGTATCTTTCAACTTGTTTTATCTGCTGGATAGTTCTTCAATTCATAAGGAAACAGAGTGTGCTACAAAGTACCTTCTGATCTATTCCATCAACGGGAACGTTTCGTCTACCCCCCACATACCCATTAACCCGCTGATGTGTCAAGATCGAGGTAATAAACTATCCAAATTAGTCATTGGAATATTAAAGTAGGAGGGTGAGCGATCTCGATTTTATCCATTGAACTATTTGAATAAGGGTGTATGGCAAACATTTTGCAAGCTCGAATACCTTATAAGCTATTTAAGAGCTTATATGATGTAATTTGGTTTTTCAGATCGGATCCTCCGTGCTCCAAATCCCTGTCTCAATCATGTTCCATTGCCAAAACTGTCGTTCCAACAATAGAAGCTCAGTTTTATTCGACTTGTATGAGTCGTAGCCAATCTGCACCCTCTTTGTCTTCTTCCTAATTATTTTCTTCACATCTTTCGAATATTTTGCCTATAACAAAAGTGAGTCTATATAGAAAATCAATCTATTAATAAAACAAAGTAAAAAGTCAGATAAAATCCATCAAAGAAGAAGAAGAAGAGAGAATATATGGAAAAATACGGCTCAGTAGTGAGTAGTGACTCATACGAGCCGGGTAAACTCACAGCTTTTATTGTTAACATGAAACGACACCGTGTTAGCAATGGGACAGAGTTTGAGACAGCGATTTGAGTATTAGTCGATCTGATCTGTTTTGAAGACTATATAAGGTAATAAAATTTTAGATAGTAGTAAAACTTATAAGCTTGTAATCGACGAATTTGAGAACAAATTTGATATTCAACATACATTTCAGTGATTAGTATGCAAAGTGTTTAGCATTTGTTGAGTTTGCAAAGTATGTTGTGGGTGAAGTACGTGTGAGGAAATTGAGTGGTTTGTGTGCGTATGTGTAATTTTGGTGACTTATAAAAAATTTAGAAAATAAAATGGACTAGTACTTATTTTTTGTGAAAATTATAAGCTATAAGAGCTTATTTTTACATCTTATAAGATGTTTTAACATCTTATTTTGCCAAACATATTTGCAGAGCTAATAAGTTTTCAAACATCTTATAAGATTTTTTGACGAGCTTATACGCTTAGTCAAACACATCCGAAGAACATTCATGTTTTTTGAGGAGAAATCACTGTTATTTCAGTCTTGAGTTACAAACTGACATGATGAAATGCTTCAGCAACCAATAACTCAAGACAGAAGAGCAAACCTGCAGTTACATGCTGAAAAAGAACATTGGATAGCAAAGCCCCTAACCCATCTAAAAACCACCAGTTTGTAAGCTTCCACTAGCTATATGGACACCTGCAAACTGGATATATATATATAAAGATATATATTCTAAACCCTATCTATATTCAGAGGCATATACAACAATCCTTGGTCATTCGCCAGCTCCAACATATACATCAACTTCATCACATTACTCCACAACTAGCTAACTTTTATCGTCGTTAATTTACCATTTGTTGGCTTCCAGGAACTCGTGTGCAAGTTATGGAAGCCAAGTTTTCGAAAATTCACTTCTTTGCATGGTCTGGGATGAGGCGTTTTAGCAGTTCAGAAGGCACGCCCGCCAATTCTGGGAGAATTAAAACAAAGCGTGTTAGATAAGGAAGAACTAAAATACTGCGGACGGAATAACAACGTTTGTCTAACCTTCAGGAGCAAAGTTGAAAAGAGGAGGTAATGGTCGCCCGTTAGGCAAGCTTGCATTAGGTTCTCTCAAGTCATCAAAGAACGGGTGTGCACACGCCTCTAACTGAAAATTTGTGGGGGAGAATCGGGAGATATCAGTTCACAGTATAAGATAAGACACCCTGGAGAAACGATTTTTTAGAAAAATAAACGAGGGGTGTCTTGGGATGGGATGGAGGGTACTTACAGCTGTAAATCGTAAAGTAGGTGAATACTGGAGTAGCCTAGACACTAGATCCACTGCTTCAGCTGGCATTCTCCTATGAAATACCTGGAAAATAGCTTCGTTTAGTTCTGTTTCTTGCTATCTTTTTTTGCACCTCTTCTTACAAAGTACAAGTGGCAGCGAAAATATGATAAAGGAGATCAATGACTTGAGTTCTCAACAAACCTTATGCCACGGGTGGGCTTTAATCTGAGGAAATTTGAATTCACTGTAATTTGGATTCATGCATTTGATTTCCTCCCTAGTTGGCGTCCCCAAGACCTAATGTCCAAATAAAATACAAAATCAACTTAGAGAGGCACATGCACGACGAAGGCTTGCATATTTTAGTTAAAGACGGGGTGGGGGAAGAGAGTGTTATGCTTGGAACCTTAATTATCTCAACAAGTTGATCGACACTGCTTTCACCAGGAAATAGAGGCTGCATGTGTTTGAGCAAATGTGAGAAGTTTTACTTATTGTCAATGTATTAATTCTAGCTAGCAAAGTGCACCTACCTGGCCTAGAAGCAGCTCGGCCATAACACAACCAACGGACCACATATCAATAGCGGTTGTGTACTCAGTAGCTCCAAATATCAGTTCTGGTGCCCTGTAATACCGAGAGCAAATGTACGAGATATTTGGCTCACCCGGTACCTGCAACAAACCACATATCTCAGTATTGTCTTTGCATTTAAGTACAATATGTACAGAGAGAGAAATAGACAGATATATATATATATATATATATATATATAGAGAGAGAGGGAGAGCATACCAACTTCTTAGCACTGCCCAAATCGCAAAGCTTAAGCTGATGTGTGTGAGGATTGACCTGCAGGAAACATCGAAGTTGATGTCCCGAAACCAAGGAAAGAAAAACCATGAAAATTAAAAGGGGAAAACTTGATAAGAAAGTCATACCAGCAAATTCTGTGGTTTAATATCCCGATGACATACACCAATAATCCTATGCATATAATTTAGCGCACGACATATCTGCAATTTAAGACAAACGACACAACCAACAGTTTAAGTTAAAAATTAGAAGTCCGGAATGTGAAAAAGCAGACTAAGAGGAGCAACTCAGTTGGCTCAAAAAGCAGATAACAATTTGAAGAAAAATAACGTGCCTGATATGTGTAAAGCTGCACGTATAAGATAGGCATGCTCTGATTCACTCTGCTATAGTGCCTTGACGCACGGTAAACAGTTTCTTGCACATACTCCAGAACAAGATTAAGGTACACCTCATTCTTTTCGGTGGTAGAATAGAAATAATGCTTTAGCTGAACAACATTAGGATGTTTAAGTAAACGCATCATCTGGAGTTCCCTGTTCTTATATCTCCTATCCTGGAGAACCTTCTTTATAGCCACAGATTCGCCTGTTTCAAGGCATTTAGCCTGGAAAAAGAAAATACAGATAAAAAATTAGAAATATATTTCCTTCATTCATAAATCTTAATACACAAGCAAATGCATCTTCACTCTTCACTATACCTGGTATACAACTCCAAACGAACCAGTTCCCACCACACGCTCTGCCATGTAAGACATCGTCTGAGAAAACAAGAAAGTTATTTAGACACAAGTTCAGTTTGGAACAAATGTCTTCTTAATTCCATGCAAGATCAATAACCTGTTTTGGTTGTCCATTTCGACCACCAATTGACGTCACAATTATCTGACCGGTTTCAGTTCCACTGCCACTAACAACAGTAGGCTCCATATCCTGGAAATGATTGCCAATGTAAGTAACAAATCTCACGATTTTCAAACCAAAGCAACATCAAAATTGAAAAGCGGAATAATCTGCACCGAACCTTTATACTATTCTCATGGTCGTCAGTTTCGTCCTCTCTAATCTTCATATCATTCATTTCTTTGGGAAGCTCATGTACATCTGATGCATCTGCAACAGCTCCCATGGTGTCGGATTCCATAGGTCCAAAACTTTTTTCACCAGTATCCATGTCGCATGCAGCCACTATTTGATCTATTTCTTGCTCCATCCTCACCCTTTTAATGCCAGAATCCCCACCCTGCAATAAAAGTATATCAAGATTAGAAGGTCCATATCCCATCTAACCTATCATACTCCTGGGGCACACAGGAAGATTTCGGCACAAATGGAGGCACAAAATGTTGCTGCACTTCCAGAGAAAATTCAGGAGGGTATTCTGTAATCTAAAACTAGTCTTCATTCTCCCAAGACTATAGCCACCGAAAGACAACGGGAGGCACAAGAGTCGGTCATTACTTTATCACGACGAATAATGCTAGCCAACATTAAAATCTAGACCAGATTGTAAAACCTTACAACACCAAATGGAAAGCCTTCGCCAAGACGAACAATCAACACACAACATTACGAAACAATCAAGATTAGTCTCATATATGACAGATGGGAGTGACTGGGGGTGACTCAATCAATTGTTAACATGGGTTTTTCAGTCCCACAAAACATAATATTTAGCATCGATTTTCTACACATTTTACTTGAACTATAATGAACTTCCTTTTCAGACTAAAATGCAGCCACAGAAATACGTCGAAAAAATGAAAACAAATGGCAGAAAACACAGAATTGATATCAGTACCACTAGAATCTACATCAGGCTTTGTCTTTGTTGAATTAAAATCTTGAATGTGAGAGGCTAACAATTGCAGGCCACTTATTAATATGCCAATAGATCAAGAACATTACAAAACAGGTATCTAAAAACTATTGCATTTTTAAGAAGCCATTCTTAAATAAATCGCACACATATATAATATATACATATATGTTCTACGAAACCACGAGAGCATCCTCAAGCCCCAATAACCAAATTTAAAAAAAAAAACCAAAAAAAACCAAAAAACAAAAACAAAAACAAACAAACATTTTTTTAAATATATACATATATATATAAACAAAAGCATCATCTTATACTAATTGTATCATTTTGAGCAGGTTTGTACGAAAAAAATCCTACATAACAGTGTAAACTTTTTTTATTTTCCAGTTTTACCACAAATTTATCAGAATTATACTAAAAAAACAGCCTCACGCGAGAAATCAAAATTATATCATTTTCTGATACTTTTAAACATTATTCTAAGCCATCAAAACAAATCATAGATCAAACAGGATCAAAACTAAAAAATAGACAAAAAAATAAAAAGTAAAAGAAAATTACAGGATCTGAGACGGAGGACCGCCCTGAAGCAATGCTCTTCAGCCGACGCATCATATTCATTTTACAATCAACTTCACCAATCAAAAAGTATGTTTGATCCTTCTCTGAGCTCACTCTTCAATCGGAACGATACAACCGCGAATAGATAATGAATCCTTTCGCCATCCAGCAATGGATGTCAAAAAAGCAAAAGCGAAATCAGAGCATGAGATATCTTTTCTCTCTCTTGTCTCTCTCTCTCCTCTTCCCTGCTTTCGAAACAGAAACGAGAAGAGAGAGATAGAAAGAGGAGATTACGATTCAAAAGAAAAAAATATGAATTTCAAAGAAAATGACAGGAAAAATCTCCTCTTTCAGACAAATCTCTCTCTTTCTCTCTCCTCTCTCTGTTCCTCTTTTTTGGCCTTCCAGTCAAAGCTTCAAAGCCTAATCATTATTCCTTCCGACCCACCATTTTCCTTTTCCTTGATTTCGCACTCGAGGTCAGACTTTCGTTTCTAGCCGTCGATTTTTCATCATTTTGATCCGACGTCTCCGGGAGGATAGGAGGTCAAAGGTGAAATGACGAAAATAGGTCTGGCTTTTGTTGGGGAATTTATTAGGTGAGAGCTGAGCCGAATATTCGGGGGGTTGTTTGGTTCGGTGTTTAATTTTGACTGGGCGTTTGCTTTATCGCACTTGATTTGCGACTTTTGAATTTTTGAATTGAATCAAATATAATATAATATTTGCCGTTCATACACATTTATGTCAAGATTAAACATTTTTGAATAAATGTTTGTGTTTATGTCTATATCCACCCAATATTGTAATGATATATAATCTTGACATAATTACAGGTCTTGATGATAACCATATCATATCATAACAAAAATAGAAAATATTTATTTTGCCAAATATATTGACTTTTGTGGTGAACCTTATCGGAATTATATTTTGGTCAAACCAAACCATTACATATACGTTTACAAGACAGACATGAGATTTTTTGACATATATGTCTCGGGAAGAAATAATACTCTTTGACATCTATGTTTCGGTAAAAAATATTTTTACTTGAAAGTATAATTTTTTAAAATTTTATTTTATTTACAAGACAAAAAAGGTCATTTTTCAGGTAATAATAATATTCTTGTTAGAAAGAATGATACCTTCTAAAAATTGAACCGGTCGTACAAAACGCTAACTTATAAAATAACGTATGAAATTCATGTTTTATAACTATTTACTTGGAACAAGTATGAACATATGAAATGAGTGCTAGATGTTAACTTAATTTGTTTAAATTTGTGTGATTTTGAATCAAAACTCCTCGAATAATTAATTTTAGGTGGGAGCCATTTACTATATATTGCATCTATATATAGTAGTTTGTTTGTTTTGTTTTTTGTTTTTTTTTTTTTTTTTTTTTTTTTTGGTTTCCAAACAATATCCATAGATATATTGTAATGGATTATATCTAGAGGTGTTAATTCGGTTGTAATTGTTGGTTTCAATTTTAAACTAGCAATTGGAAAATCGTGGGGGCCAAACTGAATTCGAACCGTAAATATTACGGTTATGGTTACGGTTTGCAACCGGCACCAAGCCGGCGATTCAGTAGAAATTGGATGGTTTTCGACGGTTTTACCCTTTTCTAAAAAAATTGCAACGGTTTAATGGAAATAATTTTTCAGAAAATAAATTATAAATATAATTGACATAAAAATTGAGACAATTTTTTTTAAGATAAATCATCATTACAAATTATAAATTCTAAATTTACAACAAAAGTTACAAAATAATTATGCTAAAGTCTAAATGTATCAGAGCCGCAGAACCTGGGAGCTTATTCGCCAAATAAATCCGGGATTTAATCGACCATGGCTTCTTGCAGGTTATTTCCATGAGATACTATGGGCTAAGAAGAAGAAAAGAGAGGCGTGGAGAGTTGTGTCGTTAATGTGCAATTTCTGGGATACCTTATATGAGAATAGTCTGATTGATCTGGGTTCCTCTAGATATCAGTTTTATTTGGACTAATGGGCAAACGAGAGCTAATAACGCTCATTGCGAGCTTGATAGAGCAGTGCCGAATGTAGATTGGAAGCAATCGTTTCCTTATTCTTGGGTGAGGCATCTGGCTCGGTTACAATTTGATTATGCACCAGTTTATCGCTACTAAGGGTAAAAAGGGGAGCAAATGCAAGTAGAAGGCCGAGGATATTCTTATTCCAACGGATGTGGCTCACGCATACCCAATGTGCGGAAGTAGTGGAAGAGAGTTGGTGAGGGGATGATGGTATGACAGTGTTGCCAGATAAGTTGAATAAGTGTAGAGAAAGGTTGAAAGATTGGGATAGCCGAGTCTTTGGAAATGTACGACGAAAAGCTGCAAGGTGATAAGATAGGTGAGCTACAAAAGAAAAATCAGAATGAGGGTATAATGCGATAATTGTGTGAGGCTAAAGAGGAGCTAGATAGATTGGAGAGACAGGAGGAATTGTTATGGAGCCAGAGATCTCGCACATTATGGCTTGACGCGGGTGATAAAATTACTTCTTTCTTCCATCAGAAAGCATCAAACCACTAGCAACGGAACACGATTTTGCGTATAAAAAGAGGAGACAGGTTGTGGGTTGAGGATGAGATATTGATACCACAGACTATGCAGGCCTATTTTGTCAATATATTTACTCCGGAATCCGAGTTACGTATGGATAAAGTGGTGGAGGTGGTTAGGCCAGGGGTTAGTCCGGAGATGAATCAAATGTTGCTCAATCCCTATACAAGTATGGAGCCCAAAAGGCACTTAAGAAAATGCACTCATTGAAAGCGTCGGGTCCTGGCGGTATGCCTCCCATTTTTATCACAAAATCTGGTTTGTGGTAAGTGAGGATATCATTTTTGCATGCTTAAATATTATAAATAATGCTCATGATCCTAGCATTATGAATAAGACCTTTATTGTGCTTGTTTCTAAAATTAAATGTCCCGAAACCCCTAAGGATTTTAGGCCTAGTAGTCCATGCAATGTAGTTTTTTGCACCATCCCTAAAGTCATGGCTAATAAACTTAAAATGCTCCTCCCCAAAAACATTTCACCCACGAAAAGTGCTTTCATTCCATCTCGTTTGATTAGTGATAATGATCTGATTGCGTACGAACTATTTCATTATATGTGTCAGAAAAAGAAGGGTAAGAATGGGATATTATCTCTCAAACTGGATATGAGCAAGGTTTATGGCAGGATAGAGTGGAGTTTTCTCCGGGTTATCTTGTTAAGACTAAGCTTTGCCCATAACTGGGTTGAGTTGATTATGAGGTGTGTCACCACGGTATCATATTGTCCTTACTCTTTGTTAACAGGTCCCCTACCGAAGCTTACTCCCTCGGGAGGGGGATCCGTTGTCACCTTACTTGTTTATTTGTTGTGCAGAATGCTTTTCTAGTTTATTTCAGAAAGCAGATCAGGAAGGACGAATTCATGGGCTCAAAATAGCTCCGATGATCCCTTCCATTTTCGCACCTTTTTTTGTTGACGATAGTTTACTCTTCCTTAAAGCAAATCAAACAGAGTGTGAACAAGTATGAGCAATCATAGGGCTGTATGAGAAAGTGTCAGGGCAAAAAATCAATTTGGAGAATTCCGAAATGGTGGCTAGTGCAAATGTGTCTCATGATGATAGGGTTAGATATGCGGATATTCTTGGAGTGCCGGAGGCGAAAAAAATCGAGAAGTATCTTGGGCTTCCGACGGTGGTTGGACAGTCTAAGAAGGAGGTCTTCTCGATAGTGGGTGAACGCGTGATAAGGCCGGTCAAGTCATGCAAAGAGAAGACCATCACTAAGGCGGGTAGGGAGATCGTGATCAAGACAGTACTCCAAGCTATCCCTACATATGTTATGAGTTGTTTCTTGTTGCCTATGACTTTGTGCAAAGATATTGAGAGATCAATAGCCCATTCTTATTGGGGGTCATGGGAATCAGTTCGTAAGTACCACTGGGTTAGTTGGGACAAGACTGCGGGGTCCAAGAAGTTTGGTGGATTGTGTTTCCCTGAGCTTTATCTTTTTAATTTGGCTATGGTTGCAAAAAAATATTAGCGAATACTTTCTAATCCGAACTCTACGGTTTCTCTTCTTTTTAAATGTTATATTTTGCTAATGGTTCTATTGATAGTGCGTAGATTGGATCACGACCAAGCTATGTTTGGCGTAGCTTAATGAAGGTCAAGGATGTTGTGCCAAGATCTCTTGGAGGATTGGCAATGGTCAATCAGTGCCTATAAAGTCTAGATGGATTGGAGATAAAGATCCAAGAACACCGGAGATATTCTGCATATAGCTTCACTAATATGTTTGTATCTTATTTTGTTGATGCAGGCTTGGGCTAGTGGGACGAGGAGAAGCTTAGGATGGTGCTGTCAGATGATGATTTCAAGATATACTTGCAATCCTACTGAGTCTGGACTTGCCACCGAACTGGCTTATTTGAAGTTTAACTAAATCGGGCAAGTTTATGGTCAAAACAGTGTACCACCTTGCAACTCGGTTGTTCACTAATGCAATTGTAGAGATCCCAACTCCAAATGTTACCTACAAAACGTGGATTTAGTTGTGGAATATTAACGTGGCCCCGAAGATTCACCATTTTCTATGGTGAGCGTGTCGTAATGTCTTGCCGACACTAGTGAACTTAATCTAGCGCCACATGTGCGATGAAATAGCTTGTTCTTTATGTGGATAATCTGACGAGAATTTGGAGCATATTTTCTTCCAGTGCAAGCGAGCACAAGATGTGTGGCGATTCACACCAATCTGCATCCGTAACTTGGTTGTTGCTGAACAACTGTTTAGATCAGTGTTCAGAGCCAACCTATATATTGTGGCACATATCGTGTGTTAGGAATAAGTGGTACATGGAAGAAGCTGACTTTATTTCAGCCGATATTGTTGCTGATGCATTTCGCCAATGGGAGGAGAGAAGTATGTTCAGATATGATGAAACAAAATTACAGCAACAAAGCGCATCCTTCACAAAAATGGAAGCCACCTCCAGTTAGAGGTGCCCAAATATACTGACGAATCGGCCTGATTTGCACCGACGGTCAACGGTCCTGGAACTGTTGACCCCGATTTCGGTTCCAAACCGCACCGGCCCCGGGGGATTAGGTCGGTGCATGTCCGGTTTTCATATAGGCTAAACCGCGAACCGCTTAACCGGCGGTTCACGGTTATTTTAATGTTTTTTTTTTTTAAAATGCCACTCGATCAAGGCCCAAAGGCAACTCGGTCGAGGCCAATCCAGTGCTAAAAAATGTCCAAGTCCAGCAATACTCAACTCGGCCGAGGCCTAAAGCAACTCGGCCGAGGCGCTGGTCCAGTGTGAAAACAGGATGAGTCCAAAACGCGGCCACTCGACCGAGGTCTAGGGCAACTCGGTTGAGGCAGAGAGGAGATTGAGACATAATGGCAATTGCAGCAAGACACGAGATGGGAGCATCAACAACAACAACTGGATGCGATGACCCAATTTTGACAGTCGTGGAATTTTGCTCCACTGCCACCACCTCCACCTCAGTAGCACTATAAGTTAACACCAAGGCGTACCAATTTTTTCCCCACAAATATTGGTTTTCGATTAAGTTTGGGGGAGGGGTTGGATAGTGGCACGTCTTGGCCGCTTTTATGCTTATTATTTATATTTCATTCATTGTTATTGTGATTATTGTTGTTTTTGGTAGTGTTTCATTATTATGTTATTTGGTGGGAATTTGCTTTGATGAAGGGTCTGTGAGTCCATTGTTTTGATGAAAGTTGTCGGCTCTGTGAGTCCATTGCTTAGTTGATTGGTCATGTTAAGTAGGTTAATTTTATTGAGTTTTTGCATTTATTTAGTTTACTTATTGTTAGTTTTAATTTTGTTAAGTTGGAGTAAAATAACTCGGTCTTGAGAAGCTTAGAAAAGGGTTGATAGATGATGATGTGTCAATAATGGGTTGGTTTTTGAATAAATAAAATGTGACATATAACAGAGCATGATAATTATATCGAGACAAAATTGAGCTTAAACAGAACAATGATCAAAATTAGCCTGTGAGATTTGAGCTTTATATGTACTCCTATTTTTGGAGTAATTTGTCATTCTTTCGGTGTGAATTGATTGGTCATAATATATTTAATCTCTAGAACTTACCTTGCGTCTCTTTAGGAATATGTCAAGTGCATGATGTGACTTAAAAATGATATTAGACATTCTTTTCTTAAAAAGTCTATTGTTGAGCCTTAAAAATAATCTTTTTTTATTATCAAAACTTGAAAAAACTCCTAGTTAGCTACTTTGAGCTTTATTTTTCATAGCCGAACATTACAAGCCTATACCTTTCTTTTAGCATTTGGCCTGTTATTTTCATAGCCGAACACTTCAATTATATGAACAAAACTACATGTTTCTAATCATTCTCCCTATCATGATGTTGTAGAGCTTTATAGATTGAAAAAGTAACTTGCTCTTTATCTACCCTTAATGTTAACTCTCCTTTTTGGACATCTATGAATGCTTTTCCCGTTGCTAGAAACGGGCGACCTAAAATCAAAGGGACATCTTTATCTTCTACCATATCTAAAACACAAAATCCACAGGTATTATAAATTTCCCAACTTTTAACAACACATCCTCTACAATCCCTTTTGGCCAAGTCATAGACCGATCAGCCATTTGTAAAGAAATTGTAGTGGGTTTCAAAGTACCTGGACTCAATTTTTCAAAAATAGATAATGGCATCAAGTTAATACTAGCCCCCAAATCACACAGTGCCTTATCAAATGTAATAGTACCTATTTGACATGCAATAGTAAAACTACCTGGATCTTTTCGCTTGAGCGGTAGCTTCCTTTGGATCACAGCACTGCATTCTTCAGTCAGGTTGACTGTCTCGTATTCTTCCTACTTCTTCTTCTTTGAGATCACTTCCTTCAGAAATTTAGCGTAGTTCGGCATCTGCTGCAGTGCTTCAACGAAGGGGATGTTAATTTGGATCCTCTTCAGCACATCCAAGAACTTCGCGAACTGCTCATCGATCTTCTTCTTCCTTAAGGCTTGTGGGAATGGGACAACCGGGACATAAGGGGATGTCCTTCGCTTTGCTTTACTGCTTTCTTCTTGCCCGATTGCTCGTGCTTCTCTTCCATTTGCTCTTTCTCCACCACTTTATCTTCATCAACCGGCAGCTGGGGTCCCTCGTACTCAATACCACTCCTCAACTGAATGGCTTGACATTGCTCTCTTGGGTTCACCACCGTATCACTCGGAAATTGGCCCTGCTTGTGTTGGGCCCCGACAATATTGATCAACTGGCTCATATTGGAAGACAACTCCCCAATACTTACTTGAGTCTGCACCATCGTATTCTCTAACCTCTTGATGTCTGCCCCTTGCCTAGTTATATGCTTGTTTAGCTCAATAAATTTTCCTTCTACTTTCTTTTCCAATTGAGCTAACTTCTCATCATACATTTCAAATTGTGATTGGGCAATCTCTTCTTGTGATGGCTTCTTACCGTCATGTATCATACCGTTTGTAACAGCAAACCCAGGTGGTGGATTGAGTGTGTTCTTGGAATTCCCATATGAGAAGTTTTGTTGATTCCGATTTTGTGGGTACTGATTGTACCTAGGCTGGTTGTTTTGGAAGTTGTTGAAGTTCCTTTGGTTTAGAAAATTAACTTCTTCAGCTTCTTCTTGACCCCCTGTCTGTTGCGCCAACGTCAGACTAGTTAGCATATTGACTTGACTCGTCAGGGCTGTCAGCTGTGATGTGAGTTTGTCCAGCGGCTCATTGCTGACCGTCTCCACTTCCATAACATTCACTACCCTCCGTGGGTGGTTCCTCTCGTTTGGCCACTGATAACTTGTTCTAGCCATAGCATCCAAAATCGAGAATGCTGTCTTTACTGATGTCTCCATCAAGCTACCACCTGCAGCTGCGTCCACTTGGTTTCTGGTCGGAGCGAGTAAGCCATTATAAAACTTACATATCTGCTGCTTTTTCGTAAACCCATGTTGAGGGCAACTCCGGATAAGATCCCGGAATCGCTCCCAAGCTTCTCCAAACGGTTCTTGATCCAGCTGTTTGAACTGATTAATTTGATTATGCAAGTCGAGCATCTTGCTCGGTGGAAAGTACTTCAATAGGAACGAAGTGCTCAACTCTTCCCAGCTGGTGATATCTTCCAAGGAATTGAACCATTGGAGGGCTCTATCCTTCAACGAAAAAGGAAACAATCGCAGCTTAACCTGCTCGTGTGGCACATGGTTTATTTTGATTGTATCCGCCAATCTTCGGAACTTTATCAGGTGAGCATTCGGATCCTCCAATGCACTTCCTCCATACTGGTTCTGCTGCACTATGTTGATCAGTGCAGGCTTCAGCTCGAAACTATTGGCATTCAGAGGCGGGGGTCGTACTCCTCCTGACTGTTGATTAGGATTTGGCCTTAAACAGTCACTAATGGGTGTATCGTCTTCTTCTCCCGCATCTGGCTCTATTGGAATCTGTCCGTGCTGTTGTGGCAACTGTTGCTGCTGTACAGGTATCTGCTGCTGTATGTTAGTGACGCGATCGTCCAATCGTGCTAAGGCTGTTAGCACTCTATTTAATGCTTCATCATTCGGTTGCTGCGGTGGGTTCTCCATCTCAGACCTTCTAGTGCGGTGTCTACGAGCTGTCGCTTCAATCTCTGGATCAAAAGGAAGAAAAGTCTCTTTTCCTTTTGATCTGGTGTGCATGCGATGCCTGATAACACCAAAAACAGCAAATACCGTGTAACACAAAAATTAACAAAAAATAAAAAAACAAAAATTAAAATTAAAATTAAAATTAAAATTACGAAAAACAAATAAAATCTAGTCTAGTTTCCTCCTATTTTTCAAGGTAAAAACTAAGCGCTAAATCCTATTCCCCGGCAACGGCGCCAAAAACTTGACACGTCGGTTTTTAACCTAGTGTTCCGCAAGTGTACGGATGTAGGTGTAGTACTATTGTCAAGGTCGATCCCACAAGGAATAGGGTCTTTAGGTAGTTTGATACCTCAATATTCTAGGAATATCCTAACTAGACACTAATTCAGGAAAGATTGATTTTACTAACTAAAATACTTAATTACCTCTAAATTCAAACTTGAAAACCACGAATAATTAACAATCAATGGAAAACAGCATCCTAGGGTATCGATTCAGAATATTTATTCCAATGATGATTAGAATTAACTTATTGATTTTAACCGATCTAATGTTTATTAAGCGGCGCACTATTAACCTAACTCTCCTCTCGAAGTAATTAGATCGTTGATTAACTAAGATAATTACCCTCTCGAGTCAATTAATCCTAGAAACTCCAAACAGTTCATAAACCTATACCTATACAGTCATAGACAACTGCGCTCTATATCGTACGTCTAATAACAAACCCCTTCTCTCGAAGCGGATTTGTTAAACGAAATTACTAAACCTAGATGGCCAGTCCAAATTTAGTTGTTAAAACGGATATAAAGATAAACATATCAAAGAACGGAATTCAATAAGTTAAAACATAAATCAAAACATTGTTATAAATAATTCCTACTTTCTAACCCTAGGACACGAATAGCTTAGCTACTCATGCCTAGGCTCAATTCAATACAATATTCAAGACAAAACATTCTAAAGAACTAAACTAGGAAAAATTGCTAAACCCGAGTATCTCGTCCCGTTGATCGAATCTTCGTCGTCGTCCAAGTCGTCTCGTGCCTCAAACTCGGATAATATGTGTGTTCTTATTGTTAGAAGCACTTGAATCCTTTTTATAGAGTTAGATAATCCCAATTGAATTAAGAAATCAAATCCTCAATTAAACAGGATTTTAACAATCGACGCACCTTTTGACACGGCCGTGTTGCTTTAAATGACACGGCCGTGTCGCTTTGCAAAATTCCCTTTTCCAGCAACAATTTGACACGGCCGTGTTGCTTTGTGACACGGCCGTGTTCTATTCCAGAACCAATTCGCACATTGCAGACCACTTTTGACACGGCCGTGTTGCTTTGTGACGCAGCCGTGTCGGTTCTTGCCCCGTTTTGCTCCTGGACCGATTCAGGCCGGTTTGGACCGGTTCTTGGACGATTAGGGCCGGTTCTTGGACGGTTCGGGTCGATTCTCACTGATTTTCACTACTTTGGGCCGATTTTTACTCCGTTTCAACTTGTTTTCTTGTCCGGTAGTCGTAAATCACAATTTTTTAGCCTGAAAATGCTTACAATACCTTAAAACAAGTCAAGTACGTCAATTGGTCATTTATATCATATTTCATACAATTTCCAACCATTTATGCATATAATTCCTATCAAATAGTACCATACATCGACCTAATTACATGCATAATCAACGTGCATCAAAGAGGGAGGTAGATTGGAAGGTAGATAGGGTAAAACATGAAGTGGAATGGATGTTTGGGATGGGTTGGTGAAAAGATACGAGGATTAGCAAAAGAATATAAAAAGATGACTCCTCCTAGTTGTACTCAGTTTTGATGTTACAAAAAAATAAAAAGAAAAATCGGAGATCAAGATTCGGATTTTGTTATCTCTTTTCTTTTAGTTAATTATTCCAATTATGTGTGTCTATGAACTTAATTGGTTTTTTTACTTTAGTTTTGAATAGCTAAATACTTTTGTGTTCTACGGTTAGAGGGTAGGTCATTTACCAACTATGTTTTGATGATTGCTTTTGTTTATTTCTAGACGCCCCTCGTAGTTGATTATCTATATAATTTGTTCTTATTTTATGAATTGTTTAATTTGGCCAATTGAGTATTTCTTCTCGCTTAATAATTCGGCTTTGAGAGAAGGGGATTGTTAATAGGCATACGACCATATAACGTAAGTACTAATCATCGTTCGAGAGGAGTGAGGACTTGCGTAGGCATTATCTTAAGGAACCCTTGGGAGTCTTTTATGGGATAGTTGGGTCGAGAGGGTGACTATCCTTAGTTGATCTACACGTTAGCAGCTTCGAGAGGAGGGCTAATTAAGAGTAACACCGTCTAATAAGAATTGGTTTAGAAGTTTAGAATAATAGAGTAATCAAGCATTGGAGGTAATAACAGAAACCGAATCCCTATAATAAGTTCGGCCTCAATGGCCAAATAATCTAGGTAGTTGATTTCAAACGGTCAAATCATATTGGCCGCCCATTAGAAGAAAAACATCGCACAAATAGGTGCTTCAACAGAAACCACCGGTTTTAGGTTTAAACCATTAGTTATATCTGATGGCTAGTAAATCTTGTCCATTGATTTCAAACGACTAGTAAATATGGGCCATACACGTGTCCCAGTTCAAAATTTAAAAGAATAATTAATTACTCTAAACCCGTGGTCAAATCGTCGATTTTTTAATGACAGTTTAATCGACTGTTTATGTTTTTCGAACTACTCAAACCAAATCGAAAATATATACCGATTTCGGTTCCCACCTGTAACAAGGTCCACGATTTTTGAATCATTGACCCCTCGGTTTGAATCGGCCTGGTAGCCAGATTTTTTCGAACCAAATGACCACCTCTAAGTATATTCACTCAAAATAAATCAACAACAACAAAAACAAAAGAGAGTATATATATATATATTAATTTAGCTGTATAAAAATGTTATAGTGGTGTACATAAGAAAAATATATTTCACCAATGTACAACTTTTTATTATTGTCTATCTGATGGATGTACAACCTTATATATCAATTTTCATTACATTGTTTCTTTTATTTGTTGATTTTACTTGTTCAATCACATACTCCACTCGTGACTCGTCCCATAAAAAGAGTCTTATTCGGAAAATACGCACTTGCATGACTCATTTTATCTTTTATTTGACTTATTTAATCATATCTAACTAATTTGAAAAATTAAATTTTTAACATTTTACTTGAACTAGTAAAAGATGACATCCTTTATCCTTTATATATTAAAAGAGAAACCACTTGAGACATGTGTTATTTTCTAAAAAATCTAATTTAGCATATTTTTTTAGAAAAACATCAAATTTAAATTATTATAATACTCATTATTTCAAATCCCTAATTTTAGTTTTCTTTCCTTTTCCTAAGTGTTTTTTGGAATATTTGACTAACCTAATTAATATAAACTGATTAAAGAATAAACATTTATTGCATTAATCCATCTCTTTTCCATGATTTTGCTTTTATGTACTTTGGATTATCAAAGTTTTTTATTTCATAAAGTTTCTACTTTAAATATTTATCCATTAGAATTTAAATTTTTTTATTGAGAAATATTATTCTTTCATAAATTCTTCTTTTATTTCTGAATAATTTTTCCGCAGAATATCATAAAGAATGAAAGATTAGATTTTGTTTCACTGAATTTATGAAAAATTATGTTTTTTTGCAACATTTCTGTAAGATATAATGAAAATGCGTTGTTCGATATTTCCTTCTTCCTCTTAACGTCTTATTTGATAAATATATATTAATTTTAGAATGCCCTTCTTTGATAAATATAGACATTAATTTTAGTACATATATATCTAATCGTCCACGATTATTGAAATTGTTATTTCTTAATGATATTTCTATTATACACGAGTGTTCTTTTATATTTCATATTCATATATTGATTCTTATCTACAATACAAACATAAAAATTAAATTAACTTCTATATAATATAATATTATTGATTTTTACTATGCTTTCGGCTCTATGAGTACAACTGATTCAAAATTCATCATTACAAATATTACTTATAATTTTTAGATATTATTTTTTCTTATACTTAAAACTAATACTACAGTTCCCACATTATAATAAATTAATATATTAGTAATTTATTAACTTTTTCTATTCAAAAAGATAATTTAATAGACCCATAATAACTTTCACGGGTGCTCTATTAGTTTATTTTTGAAACATAACCCTTATTTCGGGACTATTTTTTTTCATACATGTTACTTGCTGCGGGACAGAGGGATCATAATTTGTTTGTGAAATTAAAATTTTGAATTTAGTACTTTCACTAATAAAATGAGTCATTGATATCTGAAATACGACTCTCTTTACTAGAAAACAATATTTTTCAAACATGATCATTTAACGACGGAACATATATATAGGGAGGTATCTTGTGCACCAATTATATGGATCTTAGATCCATACAATTCAGGTGATGAGTCAAAAGGTATTACTATGTCTGTCTAAATGTATTACATGTTATGGTAAATGTATCATAGTGAAAATGTATCACAATTTGTGCTTAAAAATATTACATATTTTGAATAAATATATTGTAATATATTTATTCAGAACATGTAATATGTTTAAAAATAAATTGTGATATTCAACTCGAATTGCATCGTATATTCAAATGTTAATTATTTCATTGAGATTGATAGACCCCCAATCTCATAAATTTTGAACGCCTTGCAGCCCATACATTCTACCCCATTTATGATTCTTTAGCCCAAATTATAACTTTGGGCTGTAGCCGAAGTTTATGATTAAACCTTACATGCCCATTTATTCGACACGTCCTCTTTAAAATTGGGCCTGGCGTAAGGAGTTATTTGGTAATATCTTTAAAAGTGATTATGGGATTGTTCAATTCCTTTTTATTATTCAGATATTTTGCTAATTAAATAATAAATGATGAATTTCTTTCTTTTCAATATGGGTAGCTTACACATATGAGACCTTTTTTTTTTTACGTTAATAAGTTATCAATTAATCCGACTCACTTCTATTTAGTCGGGTTGTTTGGCTAAATTTATCTCAAATATTTTATAAGTTTTAATATCTTATAAATTATTTTAAGAGCTTATAATTTAATAACATATTTGGATAAAAAACTTATAAGCTTGTAACTAAATTAAGTGATATACTATAAATTTGGGGACTAATCTGAAAGTTCTTATAAAACAGACACTTTGATTAGTGTGTGTGGTGTGTGTAAAGTAAGTTGAAGTTTGTTTAGTGTGTGTGGAATAAGTGTGTGAAATGAATGTAGTATGTGAAATGTGTGTAGTGTGTGTGAAGTATGTGCGTGTGTGTAGTATTTGAAATTTAAGTATAACTAATTAACTATTAAGATCTTTGAAAATAAGATGGAATATAGTGTTTCTCTGGAACAACTCTAAGCGCTTAATTTTACATTTTATAAGTTGTTTAACATCTTATTTTGTAAAAACATTTAAGAGTTTATAAACTCTTAAATATCTTATAAAATATATTGAGGAGCTTATACGAGTAGAGAAACACCCTCTTACTATATCTAACATAAAGTTTGAAATCAAATTAATTTATACAAGAACAAAAACATTAAAACTTTACATTATTTAAAAAGAGAAAATAATTGAACTTTATATCAATCCCGAAGCTCCCTCAAGGAGTTCCATGAAGTAATTCTACTATTTGCTTTCTAGTTTTTTAAGACATACTGTACATTTTTACACAATTACAGCATCTCCAATGATAACCTTCAATAACGAAAGATGACATTGTTTAGCAAAAACTTTCGAGGCCACGTGCCACTCTTCGCATTGGATGAATGCAAGTAAACAATCTCTTACTTTCTCAAGTGTGAATTGTTCACCGCGGTGTCAAATTTACTATTATTGTTTTTGTTCCCCTTCGTATTTTACAAGCCAAGCCTCTTTCTTTCTCTATATTATTTTTCTTTCCCTTTTTGTTTTTCTCTTCTCTCCCCCCCACCCCCTCTTTTGGGCTAAATTCTTTTAAAATTTATCTTTTATGTAATATTATACATATATGTGTACAAAAAATAAGAAAAAAGGAATATTTCGTATATCATGAAATGTAGCACAAAGTATTAAATAAGAAACCAACTTTGTGTTGCGTTTTGGTAGAATCTAGAGAAGTGCAAGGTTAAAAAATTCATATCCTAAGCATTAATTAAAAGAGTAAAAAGGAGAGCTGGAGATCCAAGATTTGTAATGCTTGCACCTCATAAGTGCCAAAATTAAAACTAAACTTGAGATTAAGATGTAACTCATTTAGTAATAATTTTGCAAATTAGCAAACAAATAAGTGAAGTCAAAGTGATTCCTCTTATTTCCAACACTTGGGGAAGTAAAACCCTCCATTAATTGCACCCATCACCCCTCCAATTTCCTAAACTACACGCACACTCAAAAGTTGAAAATGGTACACAATTGGTCCACTTCAATTAATACAATGAATGCTACCTACATTTCATCAAGCCTGCTATTTAATTGTTCCCTCATTCCTAAAAAACTCATGCTCCTCACACTTTTCTTTCTTTTTCCTGAATATGGACAAATTTTTACTTTGCACATACATTTTCTTTTCTACACTTTCACATTGCTACAAATCAAATTAAGGACCCGCTTAGTTAGGGGTAAGGAATGAGAATGAATAAGGACTCATTCTCATTTATGATGTTTGGTACATAATAAATAAGTTAATCATTACCCTCTTTTTTTAACAATTCCTCATATTTCATTCCCTAATACTAGTATGATTGACCCCTTATTCATACCCATTACCATTGCTATTGATTATTGCAATCAAGCGATCCCTAAGTTACGATGTTACGTCACTAGTCATTTCGTAACAAGACTCATAAACTTGGGATAAAACTATGTATTTTATTGTATAGAATAAGAAATGATAATTTATAGTGGTGTCTTTGTACGTGCAATAGATGGGTTTAATAAGAGTTTTACAGTCCATAAAACAAATTTAATTATACTTATCCAAAATTAAGTAGGGTATAGACTCATGGGCCCTTACAACGAAAATAAACTTTGGGCCTGTTTCAATAAGAGTCAAGCCCATTACATATAGGAAGCCCAAAATTAGATAAACGCATCAAGTTATATAGTTAATTTGAATATAGCTCGAAAACATGAAAATTATGCCTAGACGTATTAAATTCTAGAATTTTGAATTTTTTTAGTAAAAAAGATAAAAATGTATAACACGATCATACTATTCTTAGCATCTTGTTCACTCAATTATAGCTCAATTCAATTAGTTGTACTAAAAAAATCAATTCAACTAGTATTAGAAACAAGCTCGATTAGATAATATATAATAGAAATGATAGATCAAACAATTCACAAACTCACCTTATCACTCTAGAATGGAAAATGGAATGCAATTGAAAAGAAGAACACACACTATACACAAGAGAATAACCAAAACACACAACAACACCTTTTAACGTGGTTCAGTCAATGTGACTTACATCCACGAAGGATCATATCACCTCAATTCACTAATATCCAGAGTCAATTACAAGAAATACAAGGAATTCTCTCAAAACCTCAAAATAGAACTCAACTTTGAAGTAAGAACCCTAATTCTCTAATTCTCACTCTTGGATGATTAATTCCATGGAGAAACTGTTACAAGATATTTATATCAGCAAGGAGAAGTCCACGTGATCAAGATTTTAGCTGCAAACTTCCAGAAACAGAATCAAAACTGAGCTGAAAACAGAAACTGCACAAAACTGTCAAAACCGTTGTCAAAGACTGTTTAAAGAAAACTGAATCATAACTACCGGTCCACTTCTATTATGCATCCGGTTTTCTCCCCTGAGCCAGTTTTCTGTATTCTGAACCCGGTTCTGAGCTCCTTGATCCAAAATGCACTTGACCACATATTACTTTGATGATATTAACCTCTTTTCAATTCTCCACCTTAATGAATCAAAGTACTCAATCATCTCCTCAACACCTTAATACTCTGTTGAGCTTTAAACACACTGTACAAGCTTAATCAAGCCTGTACAATGCTGAAACTTGTTTCCAGGAAGTGACTTAGTGAACATGTCTGCTGAATTTTCTTCTGTAGAGATTTTCTTTACAGAAATAACACCTTTCTCCACCTCATCTCTTACAAAATGCATCCTTACATCTATATGCTTAGACCTCTCATGAAGTACCGGATGTTTTACCAAATGAATTGTGCTTTGATTATCACAATACACTGTAACTGATCTTTGCAACACACCAAAGTCTCTAGCAATCCCCTTAAGCCACAAAGCTTCTTTCACTGCCTCTGTTACTGCCAAGTATTCTGCTTCAGTGGTAGAAAGTGCCACTACAGATTGATGCACTGCTCTCCAACACACAACTGTCCCATAAAAGGTAAAAACATATCCTGTAATAGACTTCCTGTTATCAAAGTTCCCAGCAAAATCAGAGTCCACAAAACCTTGAATTGGTTCTACAGTATAACCTTTTTCTTTCAAACATCAGTCCCTATCCTGTTGATCCTCTTAAGTATCTCATCATGTACTTCAGTGCTTCCCAGTGTAGCTTTCCAGGATTTGACATAAATCTACTTACCATTGCCACACCATAAGCTAGATCTGGTCTGCTACAGATCATGGCATACATCAAGCTGCCAACCCCACTAGCATAAGGAATTTTAGTCATTTCCTTTAAATCATGTTCAGTCTTTGGACACTGCTCTTTGGATAGTTTAAATTGCTGTTCAGATGGAGTTATCACTGTCCTCGATTCATGCATATTGTATCTCCTTAATACCTTATTTAGGTAATCAGTTTGAGACAACCATAACCTTTCATTATTCCTGTCCCTTACAATATCCATGCCCAGGATTTTCCTAGCACTGCCCAGATCCTTCATTTCAAACTCTGAACTCAGTTTTTGTTTCAACTGCTCAATTCTGACTTTACTCTTGCTGGCAATTAACATGTCATCTACATAAAGTAAAAGATAGGTAAGCACAACCTTCCCTTGTCTTTCAAGATACACACAGCTGTCACACTTGCATCTGTCAAATCCTGCTCCTAACATGAACTCATTGAACTTCCTGTTCCACTGTCTAGGACTTTGTTTAAGTCCATATAGTGATTTCTTCAAGTGACACACCTTATGTTCTTGTCCAGGAAGTACAAAACCCTCTGGTTGTTGCATATAAAAGCTCTCCTCCAAGTCACCATGTAGAAAAGCAGTTTTGACATCCAACTGCTGTAATTCCATATCTTCTTGAACAACTTTTGCTAGAAGTAATCTGATGGAGCAGTGTTTCACCACAGGAGAGAATACTTCATTAAAATAAATCCCTTCTCTTTGTGTGAAACCTCTAGCAACAAGCCTGGCTTTATATCTCACCTTCTCAGGTCCAATTATCTCAGATTTCTTCTTGAAAATCCGTTTTGAGCTTACTAATTTCTGATTCCTTGGTTTCTCCACCAGAGTCCATGTGTGGTTCTTCTCAAGGGATAGTATTTCTTTAGTCATGGCATTTATCCAATGTTCACTTTTTGGACCTGACATTGCCTCTTTGAAACTCTGAGGTTCCTGATATTCTACTGACTCAGCAACAACTAAAGCATATGACACCATATCAGCTTGGCCAAACCTATTTGGTGGATGAATCACCCTCCTTACCATGTCTCTGGCCAAATGATAATCCCTCAGGCCTTGATCATCATCATCTTGTTCAGTTCCTAACTCCTCCTGTATCCTTCCATCATTTTGTTCATTTACAGTTTCTGTGTTTTGTCCTTCAAGCTCCACCTCAACTGGACTATATTCTGTTGAAATATTTCCATCTATTTCTGAGTTAGGTCCAAAATGCTTATATCCCATTTCTTGTTCTTTAAATGTAACATCCCTGCTGATTATAATCCTTTGGTGACCACTCTCCAGACACCATAGCTTATATCCTTTTACACCCTTTGGATGTCCAATGAAAATACATTTCAAAGCTCTTGCCTCAAGCTTGTCTTGCCTGATATGTGCAAAGGTTGTACATCTAAATACCTTTAACTCAGCATAATCTGATAACCTCCCATACCAGATCCCATCAGGAGTTTGAAAATTTACTGCTGATGAGGGTGTTTTGTTTATCAGAAAACAAGTTGTGTTAACAGCTTCTCCCCAGAATGATTTTGGCAATTTGGCATCTGGTAACATGCATCTTACTCTCTCCAAAATGGTTCTGTTCATCCTCTCAGCAAGGCCATTTTGTTGAGGATTTAGTGGTACAGTCTTGTGCCTAATTATCCCCCTTTCTCTGCAAAACTTGTTGAACTCCTCAGATAGATATTCCAAACCATTGTCTATCCTGAGATGTTTGAGTTTCTTTCCTCTTTCATTTTCTGTCTGAACCACCCAGTTCTTGAAATTATCAAAAACATCACTCTTATGTTTCAAGACAAATACCCAGACCTTCTTGTTGTAATCATCTATTACAGTCATGAAGTATCTCCCACCTCCATGTGTTTCAACCTTGGCTGGTCCCCATATGTCAGAGTGTATATAATCCAGAGTTTCCTTTGTTGAGTGTACACCTTTACCATAGGGATGTTTCTTTGCCTTTCATAAGACACAATGATCACAGAATTCCAGTTTAACAATTCCTGAATTTCCAAACACTCTCTTCTTAGCTAACTCATTCATTCCTTTCTGTCCAATGTGGCCCAGCCTTTTATGCCATAATAATGCATCAGAGGCACTCATTACATTATCAGCAGAAACCAGTAATGGAATTTCCTATAAGGATATACAATCCATTAATCTTTCTACCCTTTATTACAGTTTCCCAAGATTTGGTGACATGTATATAACCTCCTTCAGTATTAAATTCACATCCAGTAGCATTTAAGGAACCAAGAGAGATAAGATTCCTCTTTAAAGCAGGGACATACCTTACATTTCTGATAAGTCTTTCCACATCATCTTACATCATGATTTTCAATGTCCCACTCCCTTGAACTCTGCAGATATGATCATTTCCTAACAGAACAGATCCTCCATCATATTCTTGCAATTCTTGAAACCAGGACTTATGAGGACACATGTGAAAAGAACATCCTGAATCAAGAACCCATTCTTCAGTGATTTTTCCATCTGAAACAGTCAATACCTTTGCAGTATCATATCCTTCCTCTGCTACTGCTGCATCTGCCTCCTTTGTATCATTCTTTGTCTTTCTGGTTGGGCAATTTTTCTTAAGATGTCCAACTTGTTTACATGAAAAACATCTTCTCTTCTCAACCCATTCAGTGCCTTTCTTTCCTCCATCCAGTTTTTTTTTTCTGAAACTTACTTTGATTTCCTTGAGGCTTCTTCTGGAACTTGTTTTTATTAAACTTGACATTCAATCCTTCAGCAACAGCTTGTGATTTCTTGTCTCCAGACATTTGGAGAAACTTAGTCTTCAGGGATGTTTGAATCAAGTCAAGACTCAGTTTATCCTCCCTTCCAAACAGCAAAGTATCCTTGAAGTGTTCAAAGGACTTAGGTAATGCATTTAGTAGCATCAAGGCCTTATCATCCTCTTCCATCTTTACCTCAAGATCCTCCAAGTCATCTACAAGTTGATTGAATTCATCTAACTGCTCCAGTAGCCCCTTATCACCTGTCATTTTGAATCCAAGAAGTTTATGTTTAAGTAATAACTTGTTTGTATCAGATTTTGCCTGGTATAATTCTTCCAGTTTCTTCCAGGCTTGGAGAGCTATAGTTGTCTTTGAAATTTCTCTCAGGGGTTTATCACCAAGACATAGTATGATAGCACTATGTGCCTTCTCCATCAACTCATCTTTCTTGGCCGTTTCAGCCGCAGACCATTTCTCCTCAGGCTTCAAGGCAGTAGACAAACCATGCTGTGACAGAACAGCCTTCATCTTCAACTTCCAAAGCCCAAAATCATTCCTCCCGGTGAACTTGTCTACATCCAGTTTCATTGATGCCATAATCTTGTCCGTTTCCCACAGACGGCGCCACTTGATAGATCAAACAACTCACAAACTCACCTTATCACTCTAGAATGAAAAATGGAATGCAATTGAAAAGAAGAACACACACTATACACAAGAGAATAACCAAAACACACAATAACACCTTTTAGCGTGGTTCAGTCAATGTGACTTACATCCACGGAGATAATATCACCTCAACTCACTAATATCCAGAGTCAATTACAAGAAATACAAGGAATTCTCTCAAACCCCCAAAATATGACTCAACTTTGAAGTAAGAACCCTAATTCTCTAATTCTCACTCTTGGATGATTAATTCCATGGAGAAACTGTTACAAGATATTTATATCAGCAAGGAGAAGTCCACGTGATCAAGATTTTAGCTGCAAACTTCTAGAAACAGAATCAAAACTGAGCTGAAAACAGAAACTGCACAAAACTGTCAAAACCGTTGTCAAAGACCCTGAAAACCCTTGTCAAAGACTGTTTCAAGAAAACTGAATCATAACTACCGGTCCACTTCTGTTATGCATCCGGTTTTCTGTATTCTGAACCCGTTTCTGAGCTCCTTGATCCAAAATGCATTTGACCACATATTACTTTGATGATATTAACCTCTTTTCAAGAAAGACAATAAAAAAAAAAAACTCAAAACGGTAATATATTTAGGTTTGGCTTAATTTGTTCCCCATCCTAATGTTGAGGTCAAAACTTGTATTGGATTTTAAGTAACCAAAAGTTTACACTTACATATTAACTATAATACTGATACTATCTATAAAAGTAGCATAGACTCTTCGGTAATAAGGTCTACAAAAAGCAGAGATTCTATGATACTTATAAGAGTAGTGTACACCCTCCACATGATGTGAAATATAATAAATTTTGTAAAAATTAAAAAAATTCTCACCGATTTTTTTGGGTGTGCATGTCACACATACAGTAAAATAAAACCATAACTCTTAAAGGTAATATATCATCAGAGACGGAGCCAGCAAGGGTTGGCGGCGGCTGCCCCCATCAAAATTTTCGACGAAACTATTGTGTACATACATATACAATGTAATTGTAGTTATATAATGAATTTTCTAATTCTAAAAACTTTAATAAATATCATAAAATAATTATTTCGCCCCCCTCATTATAAATTTTTTGCTCCGTTCCTGGATATAGTCACCCCGCAAACCGAAACATGTGTGCATTTTATTGATTATTTGTTCTCTAAATATTTAATCTCTTACCATTTTCTATTAGGCTATGTTTGGTTGGGGTTGGCCCAACTCCTAATGACTTGGCCCAACCCCTTCTTATATATGTTTGTTTGTATAGGTTGGCCCAGCCACCTCAAACCATCACAAATTTTAATACCACTTTAATCATTAAATCAATCATTATTAACAATTTTTTACACATATCATGTCACATTTTACAATTAAAAATTATATCCGACACTACAACCACTACACAACCACCCAAACAAACATCAATTTTCTACTCTCCCAGCCACTAACTCCAGCCAACATACTCCAGTCACTCCAACCCCAACCAAACATGGCCTTAGTTTTTATTGTTGTTGCTCTTCTTATTTATTATTATTATTATTATGGGAGAATGATTAGTCCTCCGTACGACGGTGACTGGGTGGTGCCTCCATACTTTGGAGGAGTGCATGGGGCCCAAGACAAGCAAAGAGATCGGAACTGGAAATCTGGTGGGCCCACTTCCATGTGATGGGTCGGAATGATATCCAAAAGCCCAACTCTACTTTTTCCTCTTCTTCGGCCCACTCCAGGGCCCACTATATTCTTTGGGAAGCCAATCATGAAAGAATATGTATCTATAATTCATGGAACCTCAAGAAATTTTATTAATATATCTGATAAAATAATTAATAAGGTATTTTAATTTAGGAAAGCACATCCAAATTTCAGAAATGAGCTAAACAAAATCATGATTATTCATAAAATAGAACCTTGATTTTATTAAGTCTGATCCAAAATCTAATACTCCTCCCAAATAATATTATTTTCGACACTTTAAAAAATTTCATAATAAGTATTACTTTATAAAAAAATTACAATACTTTCAATATTATCTTAAACAACCTACTTAATTTAGTTGATTATTTCCTTATTTCACAAAACATACCAATTCTTAATTTCTCAAAAAATAGCTAAAATGACATTCTTTTTGAAACGGAGGGAGTATTCATCTAAACATGTCGACTATAGTATACTACTCCTTCCGTCCCGGCTTAACTTTCCTCTAAGTAAAATCAAGGAGGGGTTTGCAAATAATATCATTTGCTTAAATCACTTATTTTTTCAACCAAAAGTGGTCTTAGAATAATTTTGCAACAATTTAGAAGGAAAGGTCACAGTCGTAAGCTAATTTTTAGAAGTAGCCAATTATCTGTTTCAAAATGATTAAAAGTGATCTTACAAATATTTTCTTAATAAATTGAAAAAGTGATTATTTAGCAACCGCTCAACTTTCTTCTTTATTTTGGTCGAAATTACTTCTATTTCAAAATATTACTTACTTCCGATTCCACACAAAATTCAATATGAACTACTTCCTCCGTTCTGACTAACTTTTCTTTTCTGACAAACTTTTCTTACTTTTCATTTCGATCCGTCCAACTTAACTTTTCATATCCTTAAAAATGAAATTTCTCTCACAATCTCCACCCTTAAAAGCTCCATACTAAATCTTCACCTTTAAAAAAATCAAAGAAAAAGCAAAATTTGTTTTTTTCTTAACATCCATACCCGATCAATTATGAAAAATTAGCTGGGATGGAGGAAGTATTTTTATTTAAAGTACAACAAATTTCCAACTCCCTTAATTTTTGGTCTCAACGCCTAGGCGATATGTAACCAAGTCAATTTATTTAAAGTTCAAAACCATCAATATGTTTTGAGAATTGAGGCAGATTCCTAAACCTGTACCTTAACGACTATGGGTAACAAATTACAAGGCTTCAAGAAATATACAATCCCAAAGTTAAGGCTCTGTTTGTTTATGGCTGTGGGTGGCTGGAGTACTGTAGACTATGGGGAATATAATGGAATATAAAGGTTGGAGTAAATAAGTGAATGTTTGTTTATGTTGGTTGGAGATTGAGTTGTGGGGGTGATTATAATATAAAAAGTTAAAGTTGATTTGATGTGTGTAAGAATTAGTTAGTGAATAATTGATTATTGATTAAAGTATGTAGTGAGAATGACATTTGATTAGTGATGTGTGTAAGAGTTAGTTAATAATTTGATGATGTGTGGATGAACAAACACATAATGAGTTGGGCTCAATCCACAACCGATTGACGCAATCCTAAACAAACAGGGCAAGAAAAGCATTAAAAACCATGAAGAGCTAGGAAAATCTGAAATTGGACAGACCAAATAATCTATACAGATATAACTTTCACCACGTTTACATTGAAAAATCGAATAAAACTCAAAATCCCTTCACTAAATCACTGCCAAGTTTGCAAGGTGATTTTTCTTACCAAGTGATAATTCCAAATTATGACATTTTCTGCCGTCATGCATGTATCCTACTATGGGGGGCCACATGTCCCACAAAAAGAAAAAAATCTTTGATTTTTATTTTATCTTTGAAAATCAATACATTAATTAAGTTAAAATAATAATATTGTGCCCTCATATCTCAATTTTCTTTAATACAAATTATATTGTTTATTGAATGTATCCCTTTATATATTGATTATGCTCTCGTTATAGAATTTTCTGGATCCATCATTATCTGTTGTAGTCCCACTTAAGAGGATGAGGGCCAAAATTGTCTAACATTTGACCTTTTCTACTAAAATAAGAGAAGTTGACACTTGGATTTTTTTTGAAGGAATTCCACTTGATAAATTTGAGACTTAAAATTCAACATATTCAGACTTATGTTTCGTAACTATCATGCATGAGAACATGAAGACCCTTTAATTATTAATAGGTCCAAGTATCTTTTGGCTATAAAGAAACAAATATTATAGCAGTTAATTATATACTACTACTTTCGTTTTTTTTTTTGTTTTTTTATTTTATTTATAGATAATTGTTCTTTTAACTTTTTTTTTTAAACATTTTTTTCAATAATACACCTATAAGTATTCCTAAAAACTCTAATTATCTAACCTACTATATCTATATAATCTAATTGAGGACTTATTTGTTAATTTTCCATACCTCTTAATTTTCTTATCCAAACCTAAAAGAACATCTAAAAGAAAAACGGAGGTAGCATATACACACATACACACAGTCAAAATAATGACGACTCACCAAGTATATATGGATTTAATTTTAAAGTAAGTTTGTGGATGAATAAAATAAGAATGGGTCTTATATTCAATGCATGTACACCAGTTAGACGTGGCATCGTACTCATTAATTATGCAATCATACAATTTACACATTATCTGTATGTTTGTTTATGGATTTAGGTAGGCGTGGAAAATCTTGACGTGAAAATTTTGAATGCTATAAATTCTAAATTTAATATTTGTTTTGAAAAAAAATGTGGTAAAATTGATAAGATTTTATTAAATGATCGTTAAAATAGTGATCATGTATTAAAAATTTAGATAATAATCAATAATATATTATTTAAAAGTAAATTATCTCATCCCGATTCCGAACGTGGAAATCCATAAACAAATATATCCTACGTGTATTAGAGGAGCCGTTGCATATCAACAATCTGCATATTGTTTTTTTTAAAAATAAAACAATCCCAAAAATCCTCATTATACGAATATTCATTTGTCTATTACCATTTGCCCTCATTATATGCTCATGATCTTTTCCTTATATTCTCGATGTGACACTTTGTTGGACAATCCAAAAAATTTCCCCTTTCAAATAAAAGACCACCGAACCTCCCCTCAAACGACAATCACCAACAATCCTCCCTCAAACCTCAGACGACAATCACCATATCCCTTGCTACATCTAGTCGGCTGGCCATGTATGTTCGCCACTGGAACCTGCTAGTCCTATCTAGGTGTACCTCATCTGGTCCGTTGGTTGGCCATGTCTGCTCACCACTGGAGTCTGCTAACCCTACCCTGTGTATCTTACCTGGTCCGTAGAGTCAGACATGTCATCTCTGCTGAGGAGCCTGCCCTACCCAGGTGCACCTCACCCAGTCTGTAGAGTCGGACCTGTCAACTCTGCTGGGAGAGCCGTCCTCATCCAGATGCACCTCACCTAGTCGTAGAGTCGGACCTATCGTATCTTGTTGCTTTGTTTGGCACTCCGAGGATCTCAGACACATCAATTTTGCTTGGGACCATGGCTCTGATACTACTTGTTAGGCCCTGACTGGGCCCACATCTCCACATTGGTATGATTCTGCTTTGGGCCAAACCTGCACGATTTTGTTCATGGGTCAACTCCCAAAAGATCTCATACCAACGGAGATACCTTTTTTCATTATATACACATGATCTTTTCCTTATATTCCCGATGTGGGACTTTGTTGGACAATCCCAACATAATTCGGGTAATAAGACATGTGCTTGCAGGAAATGGGACCTCACAGGGATCCCCTGTGAGGATGCTCTAGCTGCAATACACCACCATATGTTGCAGTCTCACTCCTTCGTGCATAGGTGCTACAAGACCGAAGCTTACAATGTAGCGTATGGGCCAACAATCATGCCAATCAATGATAGAGGTGAATGTACACATGTTGAAGCAGTTCTACCTCTTCCCCTAAAAGCTATTAAAAAAGTTGGAAGACCGCATACTACTACTACTACTACTATTACTAACATAAATAAAAAAATTCCCCAGCCTGAATCCCAAACAGCCCCAAGTCACATTAAGGTTTTATTTTTTCCCCTTCATGTTGTGCCACTCTCTTCCCTCTCTATTCCTCTCTCTCATTTTCTCTATCGGCTCTGCCTTTCTTTTCCGCCCAAGTCACCATATTCTTCCTCTCTCTCGCTCATAGGCGGCACAATGGTCAGTAGGGATAGCGACGGCTAGTGACCCCTCGCGTTGAGAGAAGATGATATTGCTGCCACAAAGTGTATTTTCTGCGTATTCGTCCTCTGCTGATGTTGGAATATAGGGAAAACTAGAGAAAACTCTCGTGGTTCTGCCATTGTACATTTCCCATCATCAATATCTAGTATAAGTTCGTGTTTCACATCATCAATATCTGGTCTAAATTCGTGCATCGGACCACCGTTAGAACCACATGAATTGGATTCTAGATAATACTTGAAAATAAGGATGATGGCCTAGAGGAATAATGGCAGCAACAACAATGGTTCTCGATCTTTTTTCTCTCTTCTTTAGACTGGCTAGCTCAAACCGGAGAAAGGGTGAAAATTGTGGTGGGTTGGTGTTGAATAAGTATAGAATGGTATTATATTGTGCCATTCAATATACCAAATTTCGGTATAGTATAATAATTGTATGAATTTTTCTAATAACAAAATTTGCAGCACGATACTTTGTATGTGTTGTAAATCTCACTCAAATAACCACTCAAAACACACTCCTCAATCTCTCAATCTAATGTTCTCTCTTTGAGAAAGAAAAACGAACAACAATGAATCAGAAAAATAGAACACAAGCAATTTACGTGGTTCGGCTTAAAGCCTACATCCACGGGCAAGAACAGAAAGAATTCACTATGAGAATGAGTTACACAATACAAGAAACACTCAAGATTCAATCACTTTGCATAATGTGATGAATATTCCTCTCAAGCTCTCATTTCTTGGCTTAACTCCTAAGAATTACAATGTGATGTTATGCTGCTCATCAACGCGTATATACTCAGCTAAGAATGAGAGAAAACCGCTGAAAAACCGTCACCAAAACAGATTCACAAAACTGATTCCAGAAGCTGCCAAAATAGTAATAGACAACGGTTTCTGTAACTGAAAACCGTTGTAACCTTCAGTTAAGAAAAAATAACCGTTTTTCCTTTCCCTTATTCTGATTCTGTTTTCACTTCTTTCTTCAGCTTCTATTCTCCTTTTCTTTTTCCAGCTGAGCTAAACTGCTTCCTAGCTACAACATACAACATTTTTGACACACAAACTCACATTCTCCACCTTGTCAAACAATGTAGAAACCAACCAAAAAAAAACCTGCAAACTCAACCATATTGAACCAATTCTGTTCCCACCAACCTTTGCTCCTGTCCAGGAGCTAACTCCTTCCCAAACTCGAGATCTGAACCAACTGCAGACAAAGATAAAACTTCTCTGTAGTCAAAGCTTTAGTAAGCATGTCGGATGGATTATCCTCAGTTCTGATTTTCTCCAAAATCACAGTTCCCTTTTCAGTAATATCTCTTACAAAATGAAACTTCACATCAATGTGCTTGCTCCTATCATGGAACATCTGATGCTTAGACAAATGTAAGGCACTTTGTGAGTCACTGAACAACTTGATTGCCTTTTGTCTGAACCCAAACTCTTCCAGAATACCCTTCAACCAGCAAGCTTCTTTAACTGCTTCAGTAATGGCCATAAACTCTGCCTCAGTAGTAGATAAGGCAACTACTGATTGCAGCATAGACTTCCAGCTGATTGATGCTCCAAACATAATGAAAATATAACCGGATTGAGATTTTCTTGAGTCCAAATTAGCAGCAAAATCCGAGTCACAGTATCCACACAACACATTTCCAGATTCTGTCTCAACTTTCTTGAACATGATCCCAAAATCATTAGTTCCTTTCAGATATCTAAGCAACCATTTTAGTGCATTCCAATGAGCTCCACCTGGATCAGACATGTATCTACTGACCACAGATATGGCATGAGCCACATCTGGTCTTGTACAAATCATGGTATACATCACACTTCCCACTGCATTTGCATAGGGTATATTCTTCATCTCATTGACTTCTTCTCTGGTCTTTGGCTTCTGATCTTCACTCAGCTTAAAATGTAACCCAAGAGGTACTGACACTGGTTTTGACTCTTGCATATTAAATCTGGTCAACACCTTATGAATATAATTCTGCTGATTTAGCCAAAGTACTCCACCAGTTCTGTTTCTGATGATGTCCATCCCTAATATCCTCCTGGCATTTCCTAACACCTTCATGTCAAACACAGATTGAAGCTCTCTCTTCAGATTATGAATCTCCTCTTTACTCTTGCTAGCCACTAACATGTCATCCACATACAGTAGTAGAAACACAACAACTTCTCTTCCTTTGAATTTCAGATACACACAGCTGTCATACTTTGACCTTTGAAACCCAATCCTTTGCATATGGCTATTAAACTTTAAATACCACTGCCTAGGACTCTGTTTCAAACCATATAGGGACTTTTGTAGCAAACATACCTTGTTTTCTGTTCCAGGAACACTGAAACCTTCTGGTTGAGCCATATATATCCTTTCATTCAAATCTCCATGCAAGAAAGCTGTCTTGACATCTAACTGTTCCAGCTCCAGATCATATTGAGTCACAATTGCTAGCAAGATTCTTATTGATGAATGTTTTACCACTGGAGAGAATATTTCATTGAAGTCAATACCTTCCTTCTGTGTGAATCCCCTAGCAACCAGCCTAGCTTTGAATCTGATGGATTCTGTCTGAGCTACCTCCAGTTTCTTCTTGAATATCCACTTGCAACTGACCAATCTTTGATTCTTTGGTCTGTCTACTAGAATCCACGTTTGATTCTTCTCCAAAGAGTCTAACTCTTCCCTCATTGCAAGGATCCACTGAGTCCTTTCATTACTCTCAATAGCTTCCTTATAGCTTCTGGGTTCAAAGCTATCCATCTCTTCAGCTGAGATCAGTGCATAGGCTGTAAGATATTCATCAGTATATCTGGTAGAGGGTCTAGGTATCCTTCTTTCCCTATCCCTTACCAGTTGATAGTCATGTAACCTTGAGTGTTCATTATATTCAGTATCTGATCCTTCTTCAGAGTCTTCTTCTTCATTTTCAGACTCCACCTTAACTGATAACTTCTTATTAGTGTTATCAGCTTGAATCCTGATCTTCTGAGCTTCTTTCAGTGGCATGTCTTCTTCTGAGAACACCACATCTCTACTGATGATAATCTTTCCTGCTCCAGGTTCTGTATTCCACAGTCTGTATCCTTTTGTTCCCTCAGGGTATCCCAGCATCAGGCATTTGATTGCCCTGGCTTCTAACTTGTCTTGTTTTGTGTGAGCATAGGCTCTGCATCCAAAAACCTTTAAGTGTTCATATCTGGGAGACTTCCCTGACCATTTTTCTTCAGGAGTTAGGTTTTCAATGGCACTAGAAGGACACCTGTTGATCAAATAAGCAGCTGTGGAAGCTGCTTCTCCCCAGAATCTCTTATCCAACCCTGAGCTTGATAACATGCTTCTAACCCTCTCCAATATGGTTCTGTTCATCCTCTCAATGATACCATTTTGTTGAGGATTTGCAGGGACTGTTTTATGCCGTTTTATCCCCTTGGTAGTGCAGAAACTGTTGAACTCTTCAGACACAAACTCAAGACCATTGTCTGTCCTTAGGCACTTCACACATGCATCTTTCTCATTTTCCACCTGCTTGCACCAGGCTTTAAATTTCTCCAAGGCTTCAGACTTCTGTTTCAGAACATATAACCATAGCTTTCTTGAGAAATCATCCATTATGCTCAGAAAGTATCTGCCTCCTCCAAGAGTTGGAGTTCTTGAAGGTCCCCAGAGATCAGCATGAATGTATTCTAATGGGGCATTTGAGCATTTCTTCCCTTCAGGGTAAGGGAGTTTCCTGCTCTTACTTAGAATGCAGTCTTCACAAAGCTTCTTATGACCCTCATCACTTGTCTTGATCAGGTTTTGCTTCATCAATAGTCTTAATCCAGAATCACTTACATGTCCAAGTCTGGCATGCCATATGTCTGCACTACTCCTTTCCACAGCATCAGCTTCTCCAAGGATCACTGATCCCATTAGGTAGTACAGGCTTGATCTTCTTGCCCATCGTAGGACAATTGACTGATTCCTTATGACATCCAGAAAACCATTCTCAGACTTAAACCAGCAACCCTTCTTTTCTAGAGTGCCAAGACTTATCAGGTTCCTTTTCAACTGGAGAATATACCTTACTTCAGTCAAGGTGATGATCTGATTATTGTGAGTTCTCAATTTCAGGTCACCTATACCTTTAACACTACATACTTGATCATTCCCCAATAGGACAGTTCCAGTGTTCTTTTCTTTGAAATTTTCAAGCCAATCCAAGTGAGGTGTCATGTGAAAGCTACATCCTGAATCTAGAATCCATTCATTCATAGATTTAGTGTCTGTAATGTTCAATACCTGATTCTCATCATTTGATTCTTCAGCTGTTTCTGCAACATTTGAAGTAGAGGCACCCTTTTGGTTCTGCTTCTTCTTCCACTCGAAGCAATTCTTCTTCAAGTGTCCTGGTTTCTTGCAAAAGAAACATTTCCTGGACTCCTTCTGATCAGCCTGTTTTGGCTTTGAATTTTGATTCTTCTGAGAATTGTCTCCAGATTGGGAAGCCTTTTGAAACCTGCCTTTCTTGATGTTCAGGCCTTCAGGGTTGCTTTCTTGTTTTACTTGTTTCATCTTCTGGAGTTCCTTTCCTTTTAGAGCTGCTTGAACCTCGGCTAAAGAAATCCTTGAGTCTCTCCCATAGAGCATGGCATCTCTGAGATGATCAAGTGCTTGAGGTAGAGAGTTTAAGAGCAGTACTGCTTTGTCTTCATCCTCCATCTTTACATCTATGGCCTCCAGATCGTCTAGAGTTTTGTTGAACTCATCCAACTAATCCTCCACCCCTTTCTCTGCCATAAACTTGAAGGAGAACAGTTTCTGCTTCAAATACAGTCTATTTGCCATGGATTTGATGAGGTATATCTGGTCCAATCTTTCCATAACTGCTTCTACACTCGTTTCTTTGGCCACTTCGCGCAAAACCTTATCAGAGAGACAAAGTATCACCAGGCTATGAGCCTTTTCTTGAATTTCTAACCTCTGATCAGGGGTCACCGAGGCAGGAAATCCTTTATCTCCCTTGAGTGCAGCTCCCAGGCCCTGTTGAATCAGCAATGCCTTAACCTTCAACTTCCAGAGCCCGTAGTCGTTCTTGCCATTGAACTTTTCTGCTTCAAACTTCGAGATTGACATTCTGAATGGAGATTTAGATCTTCAATGTGATGCTTCCCACAGACGGTGCCACTGTTGTAAATCTCACTCAAATAACCACTCAAAACACACTCCTCAATCTCTCAATCTAATGTTCTCTCTTTGAGAAAGAAAAACGAACAACAATGAATCAGAAAAATAGAACACAAGCAATTTACGTGGTTCGGCTTAAAGCCTACATCCACGGGCAAGAACAGAAAGAATTCACTATGAGAATGAGTTACACAATACAAGAAACACTCAAGATTCAATCACTTTGCATAATGTGATGAATATTCCTCTCAAGCTCTCATTTCTTGGCTTAACTCCTAAGAATTACAATGTGATGTTATGCTGCTCATCAACGCGTATATACTCAGCTAAGAATGAGAGAAAACCGCTGAAAAACCGTCACCAAAACAGATTCACAAAACTGATTCCAGAAGCTGCCAAAATAGTAATAGACAACGGTTTCTGTAACTGAAAACCGTTGTAACCTTCAGTTAAGAAAAAATAACCATTTTTCCTTTCCCTTATTCTGATTCTGTTTTCACTTCTTTCTTCAGCTTCTATTCTCCTTTTCTTTTTCCAGCTGAGCTAAACTGCTTCCTAGCTACAACATACAACATTTTTGACACACAAACTCACATTCTCCACCTTGTCAAACAATGTAGAAACCAACCAAAAAAAAACCTGCAAACTCAACCATATTGAACCAATTCTGTTCCCACCAACCTTTGCTCCTGTCCAGGAGCTAACTCCTTCCCAAACTCGAGATCTGAACCAACTGCAGACAAAGATAAAACTTCTCTGTAGTCAAAGCTTTAGTAAGCATGTCGGATGGATTATCCTCAGTTCTGATTTTCTCCAAAATCACAGTTCCCTTTTCAGTAATATCTCTTACAAAATGAAACTTCACATCAATGTGCTTGCTCCTATCATGGAACATCTGATGCTTAGACAAATGTAAGGCACTTTGTGAGTCACTGAACAACTTGATTGCCTTTTGTCTGAACCCAAACTCTTCCAGAATACCCTTCAACCAGCAAGCTTCTTTAACTGCTTCAGTAATGGCCATAAACTCTGCCTCAGTAGTAGATAAGGCAACTACTGATTGCAGCATAGACTTCCAGCTGATTGATGCTCCAAACATAGTGAAAATATAACCGGATTGAGATTTTCTTGAGTCCAAATTAGCAGCAAAATCCGAGTCACAGTATCCACACAACACATTTCCAGATTCTGTCTCAACTTTCTTGAACATGATCCCAAAATCATTAGTTCCTTTCAGATATCTAAGCAACCATTTTAGTGCATTCCAATGAGCTCCACCTGGATCAGACATGTATCTACTGACCACAGATATGGCATGAGCCACATCTGGTCTTGTACAAATCATGGTATACATCACACTTCCCACTGCATTTGCATAGGGTATATTCTTCATCTCATTGACTTCTTCTCTGGTCTTTGGCTTCTGATCTTCACTCAGCTTAAAATGTAACCCAAGAGGTACTGACACTGGTTTTGACTCTTGCATATTAAATCTGGTCAACACCTTATGAATATAATTCTGCTGATTTAGCCAAAGTACTCCACCAGTTCTGTTTCTGATGATGTCCATCCCTAATATCCTCCTGGCATTTCCTAACACCTTCATGTCAAACACAGATTGAAGCTCTCTCTTCAGATTATGAATCTCCTCTTTACTCTTGCTAGCCACTAACATGTCATCCACATACAGTAGTAGAAACACAACAACTTCTCTTCCTTTGAATTTCAGATACACACAGCTGTCATACTTTGACCTTTGAAACCCAATCCTTTGCATATGGCTATTAAACTTTAAATACCACTGCCTAGGACTCTGTTTCAAACCATATAGGGACTTTTGTAGCAAACATACCTTGTTTTCTGTTCCAGGAACACTGAAACCTTCTGGTTGAGCCATATATATCCTTTCATTCAAATCTCCATGCAAGAAAGCTGTCTTGACATCTAACTGTTCCAGCTCCAGATCATATTGAGTCACAATTGCTAGCAAGATTCTTATTGATGAATGTTTTACCACTGGAGAGAATATTTCATTGAAGTCAATACCTTCCTTCTGTGTGAATCCCCTAGCAACCAGCCTAGCTTTGAATCTGATGGATTCTGTCTGAGCTACCTCCAGTTTCTTCTTGAATATCCACTTGCAACTGACCAATCTTTGATTCTTTGGTCTGTCTACTAGAATCCACGTTTGATTCTTCTCCAAAGAGTCTAACTCTTCCCTCATTGCAAGCATCCACTGAGTCCTTTCATTACTCTCAATAGCTTCCTTATAGCTTCTGGGTTCAAAGCTATCCATCTCTTCAGCTGAGATCAGTGCATAGGCTGTAAGATATTCATCAGTATATCTGGTAGAGGGTCTAGGTATCCTTCTTTCCCTATCCCTTACCAGTTGATAGTCATGTAACCTTGAGTGTTCATTATATTCAGTATCTGATCCTTCTTCAGAGTCTTCTTCTTCATTTTCAGACTCCACCTTAACTGATAACTTCTTATTAGTGTTATCAGCTTGAATCCTGATCTTCTGAGCTTCTTTCAGTGGCATGTCTTCTTCTGAGAACACCACATCTCTACTGATGATAATCTTTCCTGCTCCAGGTTCTGTATTCCACAGTCTGTATCCTTTTGTTCCCTCAGGGTATCCCAGCATCAGGCATTTGATTGCCCTGGCTTCTAACTTGTCTTGTTTTGTGTGAGCATAGGCTCTGCATCCAAAAACCTTTAAGTGTTCATATCTGGGAGACTTCCCTGACCATTTTTCTTCAGGAGTTAGGTTTTCAATGGCACTAGAAGGACACCTGTTGATCAAATAAGCAGCTGTGGAAGCTGCTTCTCCCCAGAATCTCTTATCCAACCCTGAGCTTGATAACATGCTTCTAACCCTCTCCAATATGGTTCTGTTCATCCTCTCAATGATACCATTTTGTTGAGGATTTGCAGGGACTGTTTTATGCCGTTTTATCCCCTTGGTAGTGCAGAAACTGTTGAACTCTTCAGACACAAACTCAAGACCATTGTCTGTCCTTAGGCACTTCACACATGCATCTTTCTCATTTTCCACCTGCTTGCACCAGGCTTTAAATTTCTCCAAGGCTTCAGACTTCTGTTTCAGAACATATAACCATAGCTTTCTTGAGAAATCATCCATTATGCTCAGAAAGTATCTGCCTCCTCCAAGAGTTGGAGTTCTTGAAGGTCCCCAGAGATCAGCATGAATGTATTCTAATGGGGCATTTGAGCATTTCTTCCCTTCAGGGTAAGGGAGTTTCCTGCTCTTACTTAGAATGCAGTCTTCACAAAGCTTCTTATGACCCTCATCACTTGTCTTGATCAGGTTTTGCTTCATCAATAGTCTTAATCCAGAATCACTTACATGTCCAAGTCTGGCATGCCATATGTCTGCACTACTCCTTTCCACAGCATCAGCTTCTCCAAGGATCACTGATCCCATTAGGTAGTACAGGCTTGATCTTCTTGCCCCTCGTAGGACAATTGACTGATTCCTTATGACATCCAGAAAACCATTCTCAGACTTAAACCAGCAACCCTTCTTTTCTAGAGTGCCAAGACTTATCAGGTTCCTTTTCAACTGGAGAATATACCTTACTTCAGTCAAGGTGATGATCTGATTATTGTGAGTTCTCAATTTCAGGTCACCTATACCTTTAACACTACATACTTGATCATTCCCCAATAGGACAGTTCCAGTGTTCTTTTCTTTGAAATTTTCAAGCCAATCCAAGTGAGGTGTCATGTGAAAGCTACATCCTGAATCTAGAATCCATTCATTCATAGATTTAGTGTCTGTAATGTTCAATACCTGATTCTCATCATTTGATTCTTCAGCTGTTTCTGCAACATTTGAAGTAGAGGCACCCTTTTGGTTCTGCTTCTTCTTCCACTCGAAGCAATTCTTCTTCAAGTGTCCTGGTTTCTTGCAAAAGAAACATTTCCTGGACTCCTTCTGATCAGCCTGTTTTGGCTTTGAATTTTGATTCTTCTGAGAATTGTCTCCAGATTGGGAAGCCTTTTGAAACCTGCCTTTCTTGATGTTCAGGCCTTCAGGGTTGCTTTCTTGTTTTACTTGTTTCATCTTCTGGAGTTCCTTTCCTTTTAGAGCTGCTTGAACCTCGGCTAAAGAAATCCTTGAGTCTCTCCCATAGAGCATGGCATCTCTGAGATGATCAAGTGCTTGAGGTAGAGAGTTTAAGAGCAGTACTGCTTTGTCTTCATCCTCCATCTTTACATCTATGGCCTCCAGATCGTCTAGAGTTTTGTTGAACTCATCCAACTGATCCTCCACCCCTTTCTCTGCCATAAACTTGAAGGAGAACAGTTTCTGCTTCAAATACAGTCTATTTGCCATGGATTTGATGAGGTATATCTGGTCCAATCTTTCCATAACTGCTTCTACACTCGTTTCTTTGGCCACTTCGCGCAAAACCTTATCAGAGAGACAAAGTATCACCAGGCTATGAGCCTTTTCTTGAATTTCTAACCTCTGATCAGGGGTCACCGAGGCAGGAAATCCTTTATCTCCCTTGAGTGCAGCTCCCAGGCCCTGTTGAATCAGCAATGCCTTAACCTTCAACTTCCAGAGCCCGTAGTCGTTCTTGCCATTGAACTTTTCTGCTTCAAACTTCGAGATTGACATTCTGAATGGAGATTTAGATCTTCAATGTGATGCTTCCCACAGACGGCGCCACTGTTGTAAATCTCACTCAAATAACCACTCAAAACACACTCCTCAATCTCTCAATCTAATGTTCTCTCTTTGAGAAAGAAAAACGAACAACAATGAATCAGAAAAATAGAACACAAGCAATTTACGTGGTTCGGCTTAAAGCCTACATCCACGGGCAAGAACAGAAAGAATTCACTATGAGAATGAGTTACACAATACAAGAAACACTCAAGATTCAATCACTTTGCATAATGTGATGAATATTCCTCTCAAGCTCTCATTTCTTGGCTTAACTCCTAAGAATTACAATGTGATGTTATGCTGCTCATCAACGCGTATATACTCAGCTAAGAATGAGAGAAAACCGCTGAAAAACCGTCACCAAAACAGATTCACAAAACTGATTCCAGAAGCTGCCAAAATAGTAATAGACAACGGTTTCTGTAACTGAAAACCGTTGTAACCTTCAGTTAAGAAAAAATAACCGTTTTTCCTTTCCCTTATTCTGATTCTGTTTTCACTTCTTTCTTCAGCTTCTATTCTCCTTTTCTTTTTCCAGCTGAGCTAAACTGCTTCCTAGCTACAACATACAACATTTTTGACACACAAACTCACATGGTGGAGCCCACTTCCATGTGATGGGTCGGAATGATATCCAAAAGCCCAACCTCATTTTTTACTCTTCTTCGGCCCACTTGATGGCCCACAATATTCTTTGGGAAGGCACTCATGATTCATGAAAGAATATCCATTCAATAATTAATGAATCCTAAAGAAAATTATTAATGTCTGATAAAAATATTAATAAGACATTTTAATCTAGGAAAGCACATCCAATTTAAGAAATGAACTAAACCATGATTCTTACATACAAATAAAGTCATATTATTGTTTGGGTATCCTCAGATGCTCAATTAAATTATTTCAGTTCCTACCATGATCCAAAATCTAATATTCATCTAAAGATGCCTACTATAGTATAATGCAATATATATATATAGAAAATTAATTATTATAAGAAAGCTAAGAGAATTTTCAAAAAAATAAATATAAGGACCTCCGTCCAGTAAATTAAAGGGGTGTTTGCAGTTGTAAATAATATTATTTGCTTAAAATAACTTATTTTTTCAAACGAAAGTGATTTTAGACGGGGGGGAGGGAAGTGGGGGCCACTGCCCCCCCAAAAAAAATTATAATTTTTTTTTTTATATATTGAGTATAAATATTTATGTATATATGTGAATATAAATGTACTTGTATAAAAAATTGCCCCCTCAAAATTAATGACAATCTTTTTATATGCATTTGTTAGATATATATTAATGTATATATGAAAATGTGTGGACAACTAATATAAAACAAAAGTTGAAATATATCAAAATTTAGTGTATAATAGTAGAAAAAATGTATGTCATTTAAAAAAAATCGTTATGTATACTTCTATTTATACGATCACCCCCCCAAAGATAAAATCCTGCATCCGCCACTGATTTTAGAGTAATTTTGCAACAATTAAAATGGAATTGTCAGGATCAGTTGTAAGCTAATTTTCAGAAGCAACCAATAACCTGTTACAAAATCATTAAAAGTGATTCTACAAATATTTTCTCAATAAATTAATGCAAAAATTGATTAATTAGCAAACACTCAACCTCTTTTTTTCTTGGTAAAATACACTTCTATGTCAAAACATTACTTACTTCTGATCTCACACTAAAAATAATCTGATTTTTTTTTTTTTTTTTTTTTTGGGTAGAAGTACAATAAATTAATTTCAAACACTCCTAATTTTCTGTCTCAATATATGGCTACCCAATTTGTTACCAAGTGATAATTCCAGATTATGACCTTTTCTGTAGTAGTCCCATTGAAGAGGAAGAGGGCCAAAATTGTCAACATTTGACCTTTTCTACTAAATTAAGACACTTGGAAGAAATTCCAGTTTTGATTAAGAAGTTTCGAGACTTAAAATTCAACATATTCAGACTTTTGTTTGGTAAGTATGAGGCATGAGAACATGAAGACCCTTTAATTATTAATAGGTCCAAATATCTTTTCGCCATAAAAAACAAATATATATATATACACAAGGTCAAATAATGAGTCGTCACCAAGTATATATGGATTCAGATATAAAAATAAGTTTGTGGTTGGATAAAATAAGAATGAATCTTATATTCAATGCATGCACACTAGTTTAGATGTTATGCAATCATATATGTATCATTACGTCTGTAATTAAAATATTAATATAGTAATTACCATGTGCTTACATACACCATATATATATATATATTGATTAAAGTCCATCTAACTTAATTAAACTGAAAAATTAAATACAATTTCATTGTAATATTTAAATTCATGTCTTTCAAAATGAATCTAGGATCTCGTCCTTAAGAAAGCATATTAGACCGAAGTTTTATAGTCAAGGGGCGAAAATTTGAAGAGATGTTGCGACCTTATTTATTAAGGATATCTATGAAAATTCTTAAATAAAATTACATTAAAGCTTTCTAGAATACTAATAAATCAAGTACCCTAAGCGATTCAATAGAAATAATACTGTAGCATTTTTTAGTGTTTCAATTGAGACTCTCTTCCGACATTAAAAAGTGGCACAATATTGACGCTTAACTTTTCTTGGACACTTAGCACGAAAGACAACTATTGTGTTTTACTATACACTCAAAGTTCTAGCTATTTGTAAAATTTATTTACTATGACATATGTCACACATAATATATTTCAAACATTATTGAAATAAATATCAGATTTTTTTTCAAAATATCTGAAAAAGCAAGACCTCAACACATAATTTCTTGATAGAGAAAAGGGGGTGGGGTTGGTCTTTATTGCTATGAACAATCTAATCTATGATATTATTATTAATCAAAACAAACATGGTCCATTGCATGTACTACTATGTGAATACAACAATTGATTGATTGATTTGTTGTTGGAGGTATTAAGGGAGGTCACAGAGTTCACACACACTGGATAATGAGAATTACACGCAGTGAGTGTGTCAAGACCTACATAAAAATGGTCCCTCACATTAGACTTATAGTAGAATTTTTTTATGAAAAGGACTGTTGCAAATTGCAAGGGAGAATGTAAAATCAGACAAATAATGGAAAAGGAGACCTCCCAATATATGGACAAATTGGAGGAATATATAAACATATAAATGTCAAGAATTTCCCCACTCCCCCTTTGTCCTATATAAATTTATTCCTTCCATTCATATTATGAAAACTCGGACGGTAGCTGGTGAAGCCATACATATATATATGAGTTATTTATATAAAAAAAAATTATAATTTTCGGTTTAATTTTTAATTATAATATAATTTCTAAAACTAATCAATATTGGACAAATAATTATGAAGTTTTTTCAATTACAACATTGACTATATTTTTATATCTGAGTGTCGTCACTGTCATTATTAGATGCACATGGACGAGAACTTCATCTACTTCCACCAGTCTGTCACTTTAACTGTTGTTAATTGAGAGTTGAAGACGTAACATAAAAACTTCAATCACCGATATATAATATTTGTAGCAATTGGTGAGAAATTATGTTATGTAGGACAATCATGTCACAATGTATCTAATGGTAGTGTCGTGACGTAATTAAATGCAAATTAAAAATTTTAATTGCTGAATACTATAACTAAGTTTAAAGGTATGTTGCAAATAAAAAATTAGATCAAATATCAAAATTTTTTTTTTGGTAATTACCCTATGTATAAACATATATATAAATATGTTTGTTGTCCAAAGTTATCAATATATGCGTTGTCCAAATTATCAATACCATTTATGTGGCCTTCCGATCTTATTGGACGAGATATTTTGATATAGAAACATTCGCATTTTATTAGTTTCGGACTATTTCATTTTTTCATGGTGGAAATGTAATATGCCGGTCGAAATAGAACCAAGAAGTATGGTGTATTATATCCGAAAGCAGTTGAATTATCAAGAGACGTTTCTAGTTTTGAGAGGGACGTGTCATTCCAATTTTGATCTTTTAAGCCCATAAATATGGAAGTCGGCAAGATTACAGACGCCACAACAGACATTATATTATTTGACCTCATACTTATGGCGTCCAATCTTGTCAATTAAATAAAAAAGCCAAGTCATACCATTTTCTAGGGGCCCAACTAAAATTATAATATTTTTAAATTCATTTAATATAATAAAACAATGAAATACAATAATACCCTTTCTGGAAAAATGCCACAAATGGTGTAGTTCATGAAGATCCCATAAGATGACACCAAACTGAAAATATTTAAATCGGTCGAAATATTTGTATTGATTTTACGTAAGAAAAAAAGTACTCCCTCCGTTTCATTTTAATTGACGTTTTAGAATGAAAGTGAAGAATTAAGAATGAATTTTTTTGACAAATATAACCTCACCTAATTATTTATCTCTCTCATATGAATCCTAAAAAACCGCTTACCGAAGAGGGGAAGAAAGCGTGGAATAAGAAAGGAGAGGGAAGAAAGCGCTATAATGAGCCGGAATATTTTAGGGGATAAAGATTTGATCAAATAAAAATATCTCTGATAGATTTAAAAGTAGAGATTTTTAAGGATTGAGTGCAGGGAGAAAACTGGGAGAATTAGGAAAAAATATGTAAAACGTCAATTAATAGGAAAAGAAGAAAACATCATAAAACGTCAATTAAAATGAAACGGAGGGAGTATTAATTGTATTGTATGTTCCCCTGTCATAAAATATGGAATCTGTTTTGTGAACTTTTATTTAGGGTTTATTAGATAAAAGTACAGCAATTTTAAAACTGTAAATTTTTATTTGTTGGGTTTAATTCTAGTTATATCGATTCATACTTAATTTCATGAAGTATATATATATATATATTTGTTGATCCAACGATTCAATTTATACTTTCCCGATTGTTATTCATGATTCAGTGATCTGTTATTGTCATGAATGATTGGTCCTGAATAGCATAATAAGTTGAATTAGCTGTGTTGTTATAACTTGTTTAGCCTATGTGAATTAATAGAACTAATCATTACTATATATTAAATGAGAGCCCCCTAAAAATAGGGAAGACATGTGTCTCCTCCACTTTCTTTCTTAACTTCTCCCCGAATTAAATTTTTTTCTTTTTGTTTTTTCTTTTCTTCCTTCGAAATTTCAAGGTCTTATTACTTTTCGTCTTAACTCGATTTTTGATAAGAAATTTATCAAATTAATTAATTCTCTTTTTACGATCTTCGATTTGACATCCATGATGATGTATATATGCTAATTTAAATTTTGATTTGTAGGTTTAAAATACTTTTTAGGATGATTATGACATATTTTGATTTTTAAACATTTGTATATAAAATAAAAAATTGATATAATTCCAAAAAAAAATTTTAATGGTTTCTTAGAAGATTACAATTATTTACTTTAATTTTACCTCTTTTTATCTTAATATTTTGTGATAGTTCAAATTATTTTGTCTAAAAAAATTGATAAAAAACACAAATTTGTTAGACTTACACTTTACAATACATAGAAAAAGTTTAGATATATTTGCTAAATTAGTTTGCTTATTTATTTTTTTCTATTTAGTGAAAAAAAATATGTCACTACAAAAATACTAAGCTAGTTATTTTTCATTTGAACATGACATATGATAATATATAGTTTATCATTCATATACTTAAGTAACTAATGTGTTTGTGGCTTCTTATATTAAGATTATGTTATTTAATATATGTGGCTTTCAAAGATAATTATTTAAAATGTTTAACATTGTTTTGTCCTTATATCAATATGTAATTATACAACCCGTACCATGCACTGGTGAAGTAATAGGGAGAGAAATGAATAAATTTCAAGTTTGTATTTAAAATTTTACTTAAACTATTCAGCTTCATCAAATCAGACATTCAAATAATAGGATTAACAAAATTTATGAAAATATAATTGGTAGCTTCAATTTGTGATAATGAACAATATTAAAAGTAAAAACATAAAAAAAAAAAAAATTGACGAAATTTTTGAAAATCTCATTGGTTGTTTCAATTTCTGATAATGGAAGATACTAAATGTAAAAAATTACATGTAGAAGGAAGAAATAAAGTTAAATATTTAAATAATATATAGACGAATAATTTAATTATATATTGTTATTATAATAAAAATATTCACCCCTTGTATCACATGGATGGACATCTAGTAGTAATAATAATTGTAACTATCTCAATTATTTATTAGGTTAAATTATTTCCATATTCATAAATTGTAATGCAATCATTAATATGTCATGGAACGTTATCGTACCCAACTCTTTAGTGATAAGTATTGACAGATTGCTGGCATTGGTAGTGTGACTATCTTTACAATTTTTTGATTAAATGCTTAAATTGCAAAAAAAAAAAAAAAAAAAAAAAATAGTATATGTGATCTGTAATTAGTAATGCAATCGAATGTATTAAACTTTTCGAATCAGAGTTACGTTATTTATATTTATTTTATAATGTAATTGCTTCAGTTGCATACTAGTTAGTTGTTTTTTTAGGGAAAAGCATGTTAGTTGTTACGATACTAGATACTAGGATTATATCAACCAAAAATAAAAAAAAATTATTTCTTGTTTTCCCACAATATAAATTAATCTACACCATTTTACTCGTAATTTGAGAATAGATAATTTAACTTGGCAGTTTAACGCTCATCAATAACTCTACTTATTGATTTAAGTTACTGAATCAGATAAATCATTCATGAAATTAAAATATTTAAATTCTAAAGTGGGCTAATAAAACCAAATACTACCTCCATTTCTTTATAAATATTTTTTTAGGTTTTACATATTGTCTATAAATAGTTGTCCTTTTAACTTTTCTTCATATGTTTTTTCAATACTATCCCTATATTTATTCTTAAATAGTCTCTAATTATCAAACATATCATATCTATATAATCTAATTGAGAGTTTATTTGTCCATTATCAATACCTCTTAATTTTCTTATCTAAATCTACAAAGAGATCTATAAAAAAAGGAGGTAGTATTATTTTTAACTGGATTATTTTAAGATAATATCTTTCAAAATTCAAACATGACTTTTATTCAACAACGTAGTGAACATATTCTAAGAAGTTTAGTGTCTGAAACATATAAGCTAAAATTGAGGGTTTCGCGGGAGACTCGTGGAACAGGGAAATGAGTAGAAGTAAGATGAAGCCCAATGACTTACCCACATCCGTTACATTTCATTTGTTGTTACATTTTCTGTTTCAACATATTCATCAATCAACATGTGTATGACATGAAGTCATAAATTAATATGCATCACTTGATGAATTAAATAAAATAATAGATGAAACATTTACTGTAACAGAAAATCCGGATTGAATTACTAAAGGCATGCATTCAATGTAAGCCATACATTTCTTTCTCATTAGTTGCTCATTTTACCCAAAGAAGGACATGCAAAAAAAAAACTTAAAACAATAAAATATGAAAAATAAAACCATCAGATTCACAGCTATAATTTGGAAAAAAATAATACACAAAGCAATCCAACTCAAAATGTTAGTCAAATCACCCAAAATGACAAAATCCATTTCACACAAATCCTACCTGAGCCAACTCAAGGGTAGTATTTCTGAGTCAATACCCGAACCACCACCACCCTCACACCCCACCACGAACGCGGTTCGTTCTTGACTCATCCCCTCGATCCCGGCCTCACTTACAAATACATTCTCAAACCCTAATTAAACTTACTTTTTCACCCTATGCAAAAACAACAAAATAAAACACAGCCGCCGGTCCCACAATCAGCTCTCGCAGTGGAGGGCACCTTTGATTTTCTGCACGGTGCATGAGATGAGATTATTGACCGTCTCCACCGACTCCACCGTCAGCTTCGCCGTCGGGAGACTGTTAACCAGGATCTGAAACGCCACCGTCAACAGCGACCCACTCACCCTTTGGGCTGTCCCACCGTTTTCAGTAGGCCCGCTGGATCCCGGTCCATCTGGTACGATTGCAAAACCCGAGGGGAGCAGCGCCACGTAAGCTGAATCTCCACCGTTCATCACCACGTGCATTGCCGGGATGTCAACGGGCGCGTACACCACAAGCGACCCTGCCGCGTCTATGCATGTCTCCTGGAGTATCAGCATACTGCTCTGGTTTGAGTTCACAGCCTGCGAGTTAAATGACTAATTAGCCCCGATAAGATAATACCTTTGTACCAAAAAGATCATACGTCAGTCTGCCACAGGGTCAACCCATGAAATGACCTTTCAGGAACATGATGACGTCATCCGAATGAAATATTTTTTACCTTTAATTAGGTGGGATATATTTTTTGGCAGAATCCGCCCAAGGGCACAATTTTTTCTGAAAAATTAATTTTTATTTTAATCCGGCACTAATTAAAATTACAAATATATTTGATATGATATATTTAAAGGTTAAGTATAATCTTAAAGCAATCTAAAAATATATTTCAGTTTGGGCAGGCATCATTTTCCGATTATTTAATATTTCCTATTTTTCTAAGTACACCTCGTAAAAGTTTATTTTTTCTTCAGTGTTTGTTGCTGTCAATCAAATACTTCAAAATGTGTTGAGCTAGTATAACTGAATATCTACATACTTCTTCTAATAAAATGACAAAAGAAGTGTATTTAAAGAAAATGATAGTGTTAATAGCATTACTCTTTGTTATATAAAATGAATAAATTATAGGCGCAAAACAGGACAGACATTGCCCAAATGGATCCCATGGGGGTGTCCTTAGAGATAATTCCAAATTCCACAATTGTCCTAGCTAATCATAGCAATCCTATAAATTACAAAGAACTGATTCGCCAAGATTTCATGGGCACATGCGTCATTTTGACCGTTTTGGGCTCATATCATTTTCATAAATTTGTACAAGTTGACACACTGCACCATGAGATGCAATTTTTGTCCATAACTTGATATGGGTAAATATTAAATGATATATTGAAGCATGACTTCATCTTAGTACTAGTTCAATTTTTTAGGACATACATCTAATTTGTGCCAACACAAAATTTTCAATATAATGACTCCTCCGTTTAGTTTTAGCTGATAAAGAGTTTTCCTAATTAATTATCAATCCATTTTTCATTCTAAAACGTAAATTAAATTTAAACGAAATAAAATATTGAGATGAGATACTTACACCAGCTCGTAGGAGAGAAACACAATTGCCACGATCTTGGCCTTTGGCAATGTGAGCCATTTCTTGCATAGGCCCACCGTTGGAGAGGATGTCCCACTCGCTTCTCAACCGTTCGTCTCGTAGGAAATCGAACAACCTCTGTGGCGACACCGGAAGCCAGACGGAGGTGGCCGCGCTCAAAACAATCCCCGGTGGCTCACCAGGGTCGTCAATGCTCTTCCGAGTCATCACTTGAACATCCTCGTCCACATTCTCCGTCCTGAGTTTATTCCACTTATGAACTGACGAAGCGCACACGCCCGTGCAGAAGTTGTTCGTCATGCGCTGCGCCAACTTCAGCATGCTACGCCTCCCTCCGGCAGTGATTGCAGCTGCACACGGAAAATAATTGTCATTTTAGTCTCGAGAAACCTATAAATACTTAAGTCACATTTTGAGAATTTTACCACTGTGGTCCCTGGCAGGTACGGTGGACGACATTATAATGGCGAGACACTCGCATTGTCGTTGGAGGGTGGCCACCCACCGTTGAGCGCCGAAGCCCATGCCGGAGCTCACCAGTGGGCGGTAGAGCTGGTGAACGGCGCTCTCATCGTATTCTATGTGTTCCACCCATGTAACCTACACAATACATACATTCGTCATATAATCTTATACGTCACATTTAAATACATAGTGTACATCATTCACGATATTAACAATCCTTAGAAAATATATTTCTATATACATCCACTTATGTATATCTAAATTGAATGTACCAAATTTTTAGCACCCATAGATGTTGAAGCATCAATTTACTATAATGGTCAATGGTCAAGTAGAATAATAGAAGGTAAAAATGTATAATGTATGCTACATATCCATATGGCATATCTGAAAAATAAGTAGTGATGTAATTAAGCTGAACCAAACTAAATATCTACTAAGAGTTTGGTCTAGTAAGTATCACGCTGGCCTAGCTAAATTTATCGAATATATGAATGACTTAGAAGCTTTCTCAAGGCTTATAGAGCCCACACAAGGTCATTAAATATAATTATGAATATTTGTTCCATCACTAATGTATTAGGAGCAAATTACAAATTTTAACTTACTAAAATTAAAAATTAAATAAAAAAAGTTAATTAGTACTATATTATGACATTAATAATTATAAATAAAGTCTCAATGTTAGTTTGGTTTTTACAAACTGCTCACGAACCCACTAATGAACTTACTCCAACCTAAGGTCCTTTACAAGAGTACATAAATACGAAAAAATATTAGTTGCAGTAGATGTATTTCACCGGGTGTAACACCTACCTCGTCGTAGAAAATACAAGAAGCCAGAAAATTTGGCAAGATTTTGGGGAACGAGGTGGACTTTATAATGTAAGAAACATAGAGATACGTCCAGAGAAAGGGATGGTGTCACGTGAGAAAGGCAGTGCAGGGATTTGACTAAAATGGTGTTGTGATTGAGTAGAAAAAGAAGCACATGATGAGGCTGGAACCAGGCAATACACAGTCGTATCGATTTTAAAATTCGAGACAGATTGGAATAGAAACATCATACAATTAGTTTTATTATACCAAGGTTTTTACTGCTAAATCATATGAAATTAATGTGTCCCAAGGAGCAAATATAGGAGTAATAGAGGCTTCCATTTCATTTTTTAATTAAACCTCGACTGCCTCAACCTTATACAATATTCATCTGGATGTCAAGCAAGCCCGATTTCTTAAACTATGGGTTTGTGGCACGAGGAGCATCTTGTCCAGATTATTATTATAATGCCTAGGAACCTTCGTTTCTTGGGTCGGGCCGGGCTGGGAGATTTTCTTTTGAATCTTGAGCAGTGCAAGAGCAAGACTGTAGTGATTTTGTGAGTAATTGCTAGGGAAAATTGTGAAAATTGTTCAGTAATTTAATGTTTTCGACGGACAATTACATGTGTACTGTCAAATTGTGATTTTTCCTTGTTATTGTTTTGCAAATAATGTTGGTGTGCCATAATGATAAACAACTTGACATATTATGAAAGACATACAAAAATTGACCATGAGAGTGACAAATTCATTAGAAATGAAAAGTTCATAATATAACGTTGTCATATAGGGTGCAAATGTAAATATCCAACGAAATTTGAATTTTAGCTGAAAATAACAAAATACGAGCAATAAAATTTGTGGGACCGTACATAAACTATAGGAAGAGTTTTGCAATTTTCCGTAATTGCTAACTAGACAAAATGGTTAAATTCTTGATTAAGAAAAATCCCCTCAAATTTGGGGTGTATGTGTTTGCTTAGGTGGTGGTGTTGTTGTCAAATAAATGTCCTCAACTAAGTTCCAAGGTGATGCAATAGCCTTCAACAAACTTAATTAACACAAAGGTGGGGGTGGGGGAGAGACTCAATAAATGTGAAGAAAACGAGTATGGAGTTGTGTGTAATAAGTAACAACACAACAAAATAATGAAAGAGAAAGGGAGAGAGTGTATTACCTTGGAATAGCCATTCGGCATATCTTGCACCACGCACCCAGACGGGAGCCTCCGGCAGTTGGGAAACGCCGGCCCCCCTGGTGTTTCCCGTATTGTGTCGATAGATACATCCACCACTGCCCAAACACCCTCCGCATGCTGCTTGCAGAACCGGAGAAAATTGACATCCCTGACCGGAACCAATGGCGATAGAACTTGAAGTGCAGCATTCATCTACACCATAATAATATTTTTTTAAAAATAATAAAAAATTATTAGTAATATTAAAAGAGAAAAAAAAAATAGGTTTTTTATTGATCAATGTTATTACCAGTTGAAGTGCACCATTCCTTGTTCCTCCCATACCACTAGATATCACATCTGTAGTTGTGGTTCTTGCAATAATACAAGGAAACATTTCTGCCCATTTATTCTATCAATTAAGAAAAAAACACACAATTAATTAAATTAAAATAAAAATTTGTAGTAAAAGTCTCCGACTAATGAGGGTCTAGGCGGAGCTTAGCTCGCATGTCTTTTTCATCCTTCCTCACCCGTCTAGGTCCCAATTAGTGATTGTGACGACATTGATCAAAATTAAGAAACATAACTCATCAAGTGACTCACCGAGTCCATCAAGGTTTCAACAAGGGCCAAACTGTTGATGATAACCATACCAGTCTCTCTAGAAGCTTCTGTAACAAAGCCATTAGGCTTCATTCCAATGCAAGGATTAAAAGTTCTTAAATACCCCTCATGGTTCAGCATTTCCCTCCCTCCTTCCATGCTCCGAATCCAAATCGGGTCATCAGTTTGGGCCATTTTCACCAACTCATCCATTGCAGCCAAAGCAAGCTCTAAATACCTTTCAAATGACGGGCTCATATTGATCCCTCCTTTGGGCGGCCCAACCGGCAACGGGCTCGAAATCCCGAAATCGGCTGGCATTGCCGGAGGGACAATGTTTAACCCTCCGAATCCGTTGCTGCCCACTCCGAGCTCCAAACTGGAGTTCGGCATTGGGCCACCGAGAGACGAAATGGGTCGGCCAAGAAACTTGCCTGCGAGGGCACAGACCCGGTCCAGTTCGTCTTTCAGCCTCGCATTCTCGATTCGGAGATGTTGTTCCTCTAGAGATACTTCTCCGATCATCGCCGGACCGCCGCAGTTGGTGCAGATTGGGTTGCGCATCGCCTCCCTTATCGTCATGTTCTCCGCCCTGAGCTTGTCGTTTTCCTGCCGGAGAATCGAGTTCTCGTGTCGCTCCAGTTGCGTCTGGTGCAAATGCAATCAGCAATCAAATTTTGAGATAGAGAGAGGTAGAGAGTAGAGAGAGAAAGTACGATAGGGAAACCTTCATCTGTGTTCGACGATTCTGAAACCAAAACTTGACTTGCCGAGTTTCCAAGCAAAGCCTTCTGCTAAGCTCCAATCGTTGCTTTTCGTCGGGATGAGGACACTCTTTGAACAGACTGAAACAACAAACATCAACAACAATGAAATCATTCGAAAAAATAGGGTAAAAAAGGGGGTTTAATGGCGGCATACGCTTCGAGCTCTTGGATTTGCTGAGGAGTGTGTCGGTGGTATCGCTTCTTCCTCGGAGGCTTATCAGAACCTTCTAGATCATCTCCAGAAGCACCATCCATGTTATCACTACCAGATCTGCTCTCATGTTCTTCATCTCTGCTTCTTCTTCCTCCAACATTTACTTCATTGTTCTCTCCCATTCTCCCCATCTCTCCTTGCCCCTCCATACTCGTTTGCTACCAAACAAAAAAAAAATCAGCAAAAAACACACACATACGTAGACAGAGAGAATAGAGAGAGTGAGATTACGAGGGCGAGAGAGAGGCCAGGAGAGTTGAACATGGGTTTGGAGGAGAGAGACTGCGACAAAAGGCGAGGAGGAGCGATTACAGCGGTGGGCATGGTTGGTGCAGTAATGGCGTTGGTGCTATTGCTGTAAGATATATCCGTAACAATTCTTGCACAAGAATTGTTATCAAGGAAATCCCCAAAATTCATGAAAAACACACTCCTCTTAGAGATTTTTTTTTTTTTTTCTGTTTTTCTTTTTCTATATATGGACGATTTTCCTTCGTGCTTCCCTTTTTCCTCCCTCTTGTATTTTTTCCAATAAAAAGAAAAAAGGAAAAAAAGGCTCTCAACTTGGTAGAAAGAGTAATAGATGCATTAACAGAATCACTGCATTAAACGTTGCACTCACAAGAAATCTGCTACTATATATATATCTGTGTATATATATATATATATGGTATATAGAAATTTGAAGAAACGTTACAAATATATACTGATTTGCAGCAAGAAAAAGAAAATGGTTGCAGAAGAATAGAGAGAGGGAGAAGAGACAGAAGGCCCAAATCCAAATGTCTCTAGCTGCCTCTCTCTCTCTAAAAGCTTGTTTTAGTGAGAGAAAGAGAGAGAAAGAAGGCAAGAAAGTTGTGTGTTTGCTGCTTTGCTTTGCTCCTCCTTCTCTAACCTTCTCTCTTCCCTATATCAGTGAGAAAAAAAGAGGATCTTTTGAAATGTGAAAAGTTTGAAGAGAAACCTAGTTGGGATGACTTTTGTTGCTTTTCAGTTATCTCAATATCTGCATGCTTGACTTGGAAAAAGCTACTACTCATGTCCAACAAAAGCAGAAATAGAAAAGGGGAGAGGGGGGCTAAAAGGGGTTTTGGACTTTTAGCTCGGAAGGAGAGAGAGAGAGAGAGATGTGAAGAAGATAATAGTCTGAATAGTATGTGGAGTGTTGGAAGCCCACATACGATACATATATATGTATGTACAAGAGGAAAAGGGTCGGTTGACTCTCTCTCAATACACACATAAAATAATACTTTTCTGTTTGTCTTATTTCCTGTCCTCAAATCCTCTGCCTGTGACGCCACTGGAAATTTTGACTTCCGTCTAAACTTTTAACTTTAACCAGAGATTACCCTTGCTGCTAAATGGCCACAATCTGCCCATGGCCAGAAAAAGAAATTATGTTGGTTATGGTGGTTGGGTAGCGATTATAGCGTAGCATATAATTTTGAATTATAAAATGTGATAGGATGTGTTTAATGATTTGTAAATAATGATTGATTTAATAATTAAAGTGGTATTGAAATTTGTGGTGATTTGGTCAACTTGTGTAAATAAACATAGGGAGTATGTCAAACCATTAGAGATTTGACCAACCCCAACCAAACATAATACACTTTAAAAAATTATGTCATTTTTTTTTCTTTTTTACCCATAATTGAGCATTAATATTAAAATTTTAAATACTGTCTTCGCAAATAATTTATAATTAATATTTTTTAATACATTTGTCAAACAATTTTTTTTCCCATACAGTATTACCATTCGGTATTGTCCATATTTTATTGGATGTATAATGTATAATATATGGGCAGAAAACATGAAAAAGTTAAATTTTCCATACATATTACGAATTCAATGATATGCGGATGCAGATAATATCGGTAGGACAAAAAAGATGAAAAAATTAATTCTTTTATACATATTACGAAGTGCGGATGCAGGTAATGTCAGTAGGGCTAAAAAGATGGAAATTTTATTTTATTTTTATACATATTATGAAGTGCGGATGCAGGTAATTTCAGAGGGCAAAAAAAGATGGAAAATTTAATTTTTTTCATGCATATTACAAAGTGCGGATGCAGGTAATGTCAGTAAGGCAAAAAAGATGGAAAATTTGTTTTTTTTCATGCATATTACAAAGTGCGGATGCAGGTAATGTCAGTAAGGCAAAAAAGATGGAAAATTTGTTTTTTTTTATACATATTACGAAGTGCAGATGCAGTTAATGTCGGTAGGACAAAAAAGATGAAAATTTTATTTTTTTCATACATATTACGAAATGCGGATGCAAGTAATATGGTAATGTCGGTAGGGCAAAAAAGATGAAAAATTAATTTTTTTTTTCATACATATTACGAATGCAATAAAATGCAGTTAATGCGGTAGGAGTAGGTAATAGTTTTCAGTTTCAACCACATTTTATAGCCAATTGGATTTTGTATTTCATTTGTCGCACATATATGAACTTATTTTTCTTTTTTTACGTCACTTAAAATATTAAGCACATCATTAATTGTTCATTTCCATAAATATATTTAAACAATAACTGAGATGCATAATACCAAACTTCATATATGAGTATTATTCGACACTATCAATTATTCGTATGACTGGTTTTATTGGTGAATTAAACAAATAAAATCGGGAAATAACTGATCAACTGAATTAGGTAAATTATTCGATAATAAATCGGGTTTAATACGTTAAATCAAAAGCTTTCATAATCTTAATTATCTATTTTTTTTTAATTATCTTAATTTTATATCAATCCCTATAAATGTTATTTGATGTTGTGATTTTATTCTATTTATTTAAGTTCATTAAATGGATCAATTTCCAACATAATTAGAATAAATAATTGCTGTAATTTATTGTTAGAATGTTTAAGGCTAGATTTATTTTGAGTAAAAAAATTATGTAAATTTATTTTGAATAAATTTTGGAATAGATCATACTGATTAATAATAATAAACAAACAAAGAAGATATATAATCCAGAATTTCAATACAATTTAATAAGATTGAGACGAGAATATATTTTCTTAAGGATTATTCTTATATAAAGTATTTTATTAGTTTAGTTCATTATTATTATTAATTTTTTTTTATGTCTATTAAGTATCTAAATCAAAATCCAACTTTATTTATATTAATGAGCTCATTATATGGGATATAGAAGATTATTGGATAAAAAGTTGAAAGATTTGAGGTTATCTATGCCATTAAAAATTCTAAATTCAAATCCAACTCTATTTATATGAATGAACTCATCATATGGACTATGAAGATTCAATTTATCCTAAAAAAACAATGTATTTTCTATGTAAGAATAATCCTAAAGAAAATATTTATTTCTCAATCATATTAACTGATATTGGATTTGAAACTTTTTGTTTCTCAATCTGTTCAATGATATCGGATTTTTTATTACATATCTTTGCTTTTTTTATTATTATCAATCAGCGTGATCTATTCAAAATATATCATAATTTAATATAAATGTTTTGGCAGAGACAAGAAAAGCTAAAGAAACGGATAAATAATTTTGGGAAAAAAAATCCGCAACAGTGAAATTAATTTTCTGGAATAAACAAGCAAGAAATTCGTGAAAAAATAAAAAATAAATGTAGCGTGTTTTTATTAGTGGGAAAAAACTGATTTTCTGAAATAAGAGGCGAGGAAAGAATAAAAAATACATAGGGAAAAAAACTAATTTTCGAGTAAGAGGCGAGGAAGAAATAAAAAATATATGTAGCGTGTTTTTGTTAGTGGGGTTTTTTAGCTAGTAGAACACATGCCCTATAAGAAAATCCGGAGGGTTCCATATCATTATTTTGTGTGTCGCATATATATATGCACATACTTATGGTGAGTGTATATTTTTCTTCAAAAAATTAAGTTACTAAAAGAGGAATTTTTACTCTTTTTTTTTTCAGCGAAATTAGTTAATTAGATTAGATATAGCACAAAACTTTTGAATTTTGAATATAATGGCAGTTGCGTATTATACAAATTTTTATTAACAAAATTTCCTCTGTAATTGGAAATGAAAATAATGAACATCACAATTTTTGCCTCTATTAGTGAGCGGGTTGTGGGATAAAAAATCTTTTGAAACAATCCATTAAATAAGAAAATATTTTAACTAATTAGGGATAAATTCTAAATACACTATAAATTAAATTATTATATATTAGTCTCTAAACTTAAAATATTGAATAAATTACATTTAAAAAAATAATAAAAAAATTTAAAAGGGAGAACTATCGTCATGGGCACTCTAAATATGTCCATGAACCTCAACAATAGGCAACTCTAATCATGTACAATGAAAAGTACTAACAATTTTGATAAGGCTTGATTTAATTACAAATAATAATAATAATAATAATAATAATAATAATAATAATAATAATAATAATAATAATAATAAATATTATTATTATTATTATTATAAGATATGATGTTTCACATTCAATATATTCAATATATTTCCTAATCTTTATCTCTTTCCCACTTTAAGACTACGCATGTTGTGTATAAGGAGATATTTTAAAATTTGTGATTTTTTTTTTCCCTATAATGCTTTAACAAATCGTTAATTTAAACATTCTATTAACTTCATTCAATTTGCACTTGCTAAAATCATGTTAAACAACTCTGTAAAAGAAAACAAAAGTATTCTTTGTAACAAATTTTAACCATTTTTTTTATATATATGTATATATATATATATATATATTATCAAATAAAAATGTGTTTTTAATAAAAAATATTGGTCATGTTAATGTTGATTTACTTTTAAAGAAAAATAGCCCGTGCATCGCACGAGAACATTTACTAGTTATTCTAATACACTTTAAAAAATTACGTTATATTTTTTTTTTACCCTTAATTGAACATTAATGTTAAAATTTCAAATACTGCCTTCGCAAATAATTTATAACTATTTTTTAATACATTTATCAAAAAAAAAAAAATAATCCCATATAGCATTACCATTCGGTATTGCCCATATTTTATTGAATGTATAATAATATATGGGCGAAAAACATGGAAAAGTTAAATTTCCATACATATTACGAATTCAATGATATGCGGATGCAGGTAATATCGGTAGGGCAAAAAAGATTAAAAAGTTAATTTTTTATACATATTAAGAAGTGCGGATGTAAGTAATGTCATTTGGGCAAAAAGATGGAAAAGTTAAATTTTTTATACATATTATGAAGTGCGGATGCAGGTAATGTCAGTAGAGCTAAAAAGATGGATTTTTTTATTTTTTCTATACATATTATGAAGTGCGGATGCAGGTAATGTCGGTAGGGCAAAAAAAGATGGAAAAAAGTAATTCTTTTCGTGCATATTACAAAGTGCGGATGCAGGTAATGTCAGTAGGGCAAAAAAGATGAAAATTTTATTTTTTTATACATATTACGAAGTGCGGATGCAGGTAATGTCGGTAGGGCAAAAAAGATAGAAAATTTTATTTTTTTTCATACATATTACGAAATGCGGATGCAGGTAATGTGGTAATATCGGTAGGGAAAAAAAGATGGAAAATTTAATTTTTTTTTCATACATATTACGAATGCAATAAAATGCAGTTAATGCGGTAGGAGTAGGTAATAATTCTCAGTTTCAACCACCTTTTATAGCCAATTGGATTTTGTATTTCATTTGTCGCACATAAATAAATTTATTTTTCATTTTTTACGTCACTTAGAATATTAAGCACATCATTAATTGTTTATTTCCATAAATATATTTAAACAATAACTGAGATGCATAATACCAAACTTCATATACGGGTATTATTCGACACTATCAATTATTCGTATGGCGGGTTTTATTGGTGAATTAAACAAATAAAATCGGGAAATAAATCAGGTTTAATACGTTAAATCAAAAGCTTTATAATCTTACCTATTTATTTCTTATTTTGTTTTAATTATCTTTTTTTTTTTTTTTTTAATTCTTTTAGGTTTATCAATCCCTATAAATGTTACTTGATGTTGTGATTTTATTCTATTTATTTAAGTCATTAAATGGATCAATTTCTAACATAATTAGAATAAACATAATTTATAATTGCTGTAATTTATTGGTAGAATGTTTAAGGGTAGATTTATTTTGAGTAAAACAATTATGTAATTTTATTTTGATCTGCTTGTAATAATATTGGTTATTCTAAACATAACCTTTAAAGTTTATTGACACATATTTTATTTAAAAATTTTATATCTCTAAGTTGTTACCCTTATTTTTATGAATTATTAAAATATATTACCTGTAAATTGGAAATCATAAAAAATATTATAAAAAAATTAAAGGTGAAAGTACTAAAGAAAGCCACATATTTTACGGGAATTATGTGGGTATTATTCATGATATATTCATATATGTTGCTATATTTGAAGATCTTAGTATTTATCGTATTTTTAACTTTTATTAAAAAAAGGGGATAAATACGGAAGAAATTGAATTCGGAGAATCATGTTACCATGGTGAGATGCAAGGGTATAGAAGAAAAATAAAACTAAAAATAAATGTTTTCACTATATCAACTACCATTTCTTAATATGAGTAAAAATAACTATAAGCCTATTTGTGGATAGATGGATTAATATGTATAATGTTATATCTTATACTATAGTTATACTGTAGTCCCGTTCCCCTACTCACTGTGGGTACAACTTAACGTGTCCATCGACGATGTGTCACAATCTCATAATAGGAAATAAATTATCTTAAGCAAAACCTCTAAGATGTCTGCTTAAAACTCAAGTAATTTTAACTAATCATTAATCATAGATACAAAATATCGGTGACCTCCTAGAGATTCAACACGAGAAGGACCCCAACAATAAGAATGAATGTAATCAAGTATGCCTTTTGTTGTGGGAGTCTTCTTAGGGAACTTGTTGCAATGAAGCTTTCAAAAAATACAATGTTCACGGAATCCAAAACTAGTGACTCTGTGGCCATCAAGAAAATATCCTTTCGACAGAACCTGCATCTTTCTTTCACCCATGTGAACAAGTCTCATGAGCCTTAGCTCAGTCAGGTCATCCTTGTGTACCTCTAAAGATGCAACAACATCGGAATCAAACAACGTCGAACCTTGCAGAATATCGTTTTACACCTTTCAAAACTACATTTGAAACCCTTGCAAACATACATAACTCCACCTTCACCTTTAAAATTGAACCCTTTATTGTCTAAGAGACAGTGATATCATATTCTTCTCATGTGTGGAACATGTCTAACCTCGTTTAATATGCAAAATTTACCATCACATGTACTTAACATAATTAAGCATATCCTACGGCCTTGCAGGCAAAACTGTTGGCCATAGATAAGAGTTCTTTGAGTGAACTCATATTCCAAATTAAATGTTTCAATTACAGAGAAGGGAAATAAACAATCTTAAAAAACAGGATTTCCTAGAGACTACTCAAATCCTAAAAATGGTTGAATGCCTTCTGGTTACTAATACTACTATTTGACCGCACTATCGAGGTACAGTAAAATTAACTATTCCTCGCTTTCCACTTCTAATTTGTAGAAGTGATAAGACAGGGTCGAACCCACAGAGAGCAGACATATTTTAAATTATTCTAACAATAACCTAATAATAACAATAACTATATATATAATTGTAGAATGAGGGATTTTGATTGATTTTAATGAACTAATTAACCTAGACGCAAGAATTAAACAAATAACACAAGAATTGATTTTTAAATTTTAACCCAAATAATAAAAAAATCTCATCCCTTAATCTAGTCTCCCCCCTAGTGGAATTACCCTTATAATTAATGCAATTGTTATCTAGTTTTAGTTATGAAACTCCTATCCCAAGATTAGCAACAAGCTCTACTAACCTTGTTACCCCTTATGTTTAACTATCCAAAACAAGCTCTTTAGTTAGTCTATTCGATTCAGTGATATTAGGAGAAACTTGCTAGACCTCATTAATTGAATACATAGAGTACTAAAACGGGATAGACATGGTGTTTGACTCGCAAGTTCGGTATAAGGGACCGCGACTTATGCTATCTTAGTGATTAAATCACTATTTACTACTAATGGCATACGTTCGTAACGATTACGTATTATGACAATTACCTAGCGATAAATATGTGATTAACTACGTAGGTGATCAATCTAAGCAACAATGCACATAAGAATATAAATACGCCCAAATAACGTAAAACGTTTCAATACTAAAACCTTCAAACAATTACTTTAAGAATTACAAGGTATTCGAGCTAGGGTTCAACATTGATTAAGGACTGAAATAAATGAGCTCATGGCGGTAACAAAAGAGATAATTATATTCAAGAACATAAGCATAAAAGAGACTAGAAAGATAAAACCGAAAAGAACCGATCTTTATTTGCTCGTCTTCTCCGGAATTCTCCCAAAGCTCAGTTCAAGTCCCCCCTTTGATGTCTAGAGCCTTCAGATATTTATAGGAGTACATCTCTATGATAAAGAGAGAGAAAACCTAATTGGAATAGGAAAATAGTCCAAAACTCGTTTTTGAGCTTGAGGGCCAAGTAATGGGCCGACATTGCATTACTTTATCAACTTCAATGCTATTTTTTAGGATCTTCCGGTCAATTTTGGGTTTTGCCTATTTCTAGCAACGTTGTAGCTCTTTGAAATATCTTTCCAACGCCACCAATTTCACCTCAATCGGAGTTGTAGATCCCAAAACATGTCCAAAATACTAGAGGTGTGTCAGGCTGACAAAAAACTTCACTTTTGGGTGGCTTTTGATCGGCCGCGGCCGCGGCCGCAGAGAGTTTTCCAGGGCTTTTCAGCCCTTTTTAGCACACTTATATCGCGGCTGCGACTAGATTTTTCGCACTTGGCTCGATTTTCCTCCTTTTTGGACTTACCGAGACTCGTTCATTCGTCCATCCTTAGCCAAATGCATAATTTTAACCTTAAATCCCCTAAATAGCTTAAAAGCAAGTTCACGAACGTCAAATAGTCCAATAATATGAAACTAAGCCAATCACAGTCAATTATGCATGCAAACATCATTAAATAGACACTTGAGTCGACCTAATATGCATGCATAAACACGAGTACCACTATTCCATCTAGATAGTGGTCCTTCATTCCCAGTCGCAACAGAATGCTCAGGTGCGGCCTGTGGTGTGCGTTTTCTGTACTGTAGTCCTTATGCTAGATGTGATGCTTCCTTGTCTGAGTTGGGTTCATGGGCTATTCTGATGGGCTGATGGTTTAGGTCATGATAGGTTTTGAGCTTGTATCATGGGCTATTAGAGGTTCAGTAGTAAAAGGGAATGGATCGTATCATATTACCTCTATTTATTTCCTCGTAAGTTGTAAACCACCCTCTGTGCAGACATATATGATAAAATGTCCCAGAATCAAGAACCTTCACATCAGGGTGGTGTGTGTGCTCATCAATGACTAAGGCCATATCCTCCTCAGAGTTGGTGTCTTTTTCCTCTGTAATAGTAGCAATACCTGTATTCTTTTCTAGTTTCTTCTTTTTCCTCAGATACTCGTTTTTCAATGTCCCATGTTTTTGCAGTAATTACAGACATCATCTGGCTTAGAGTCTTCGGAAACTAATTCTTAAATTTGTTTTCCCTAAATTTCCATGTCTCTTGCTCCCACAAGCAAGTAGCCCAACAGCCTGATTATCTGTTCTTACACAAGATGTCCTATGGCACAACTCTCTAGTATCTAGAGATAATCTCACTTCTTCCGGAGACACAATATCTTATCCAACAATGAAAGACTGCACAAAATTCTCATACAATAAGGATAGAGAAACCAACAAAATTAAAGTAGCAATCTCATTCTTAATTTAACATCAATATTACACAATTCCAATAATATTGTATTTAGTTGATCAAGATGTCCATGAGTGGCTGACCTTCATGCGTTCAAATACTGAACAGACGTTTCTTCAGCAACAACTTGTTGGTTAATAACTTTGTCAAATGACAGATTCTCCAGTTTCAACCGTAGACCAACCGTATACTCATCCTCTGCGACCTCGGTAATGATATCGTCTGTGAGACACGACATGATTGAAGAGTGTGCATTCTCCTCCACACTAGCCATCTCAGCATCTTCCAAATCCACCGCCTTTTTCGTTAGCGACGCCCACAACCCTTGTTGTTTCAACAAGGCACACATCTTGATTTTTCATAAACTAAAACTATTCCTCACCATGAATTTGTCGAACTTCATATTTAATGTAGACATCTTTCTTACTAGATTGTGAAAAAGCTTAACCAGACTCTAGATACCAGTTCGTTGTAACGGATGAGAGAAAGTTAATAAAAAATGACAAGTAAGAACACATAATTTACGTGGTTCAATAACAATGTGTTAACTACATCCACAATCAAAAGAGATGATCTGTATATTATCATTTAGAGTGGCAAAAGTAATACAGAATGACACTAGGTTAAATAAGGAAGCTACATATAATTAATCTTTAACAAACTAAGTCTATAGTAAGGGTTCAAGGCATTACAACAGATATTTTTTTACACTTGTTATTCATTCATATTTTACAATTTTACCTTTAGTTTTGTATAATTTGGTTCCTTCGCTTTATCTTTCGTAACTTTACCTTTAATTTAAAGTAACGACAATTTCTCCTCCCCTCCTTGTTACTCTTCTTCTTGATTAGGGTAGCTTTAAATAATTTACGTTTCTTTCAACTTCCTCCTTCTCATAATGAGATCCTTATGTTAAAAAATGAGAGTTCTATTTCAAAAGTTAATCTCTCATTTAATTATTCCAAATATATTTTTTTAGTTTTTAATTTCACGAATTAGTTGTATATGCCTAATTATAGCAAATCATAAACCGCGTAAGTATAAATTGATGGTTGTTAGCGGGTTATATTTTTATCCATTTAATTAACATTTTCAAACTTGACTCTCTTACGAAAGTATCATATATTCTATCATCCATCTAATTATGCACGAACTAATGAATATTTATAATGTGCCACGTGTCATAAATGATACATCTTATGTGTGTGGGTTGGGTAAACAATCCTTCCGATCTTCATTTTTTTTTTTTTTTTTTGGCTGTTTACGTTATGTGGACAATATATTGTTAAGAATTAACATACATCCACTCTTGGAAAAAAACACACACACGCACACAATATTGCTAATAATTATTTTAGTTAAAGTTTCATATTAGAAAATAATTTACAAATTTCACCTCTCTCTCCAAAAACTAATCTCCAAACCTAACCTAAATGTAGTTGCCACCTTTTTTTCTCATCTTCCATATAAGAAGATATGGAATGTTTCATCAATGAGTATTTGTTTTGTTAATATATTTCGTCTCTGTTCATGGGAGATCCTATTTTCCCTTAATAAGTTGGAGAATATGTCCCTCAAATAATAGGAGTTCCACTTTTTCCGGTGTCTATTTTGAAGATTTACCTATCATTCAGCTTTTTAATATTAATTTGCTAATTTTTTTTGAGTTTTCACTGGAAGATTAGTGACAAATTCAAAATCAATTTTTTTAATATGCAATTTTTCCATCACAATTTCGAGTTACCTTTGCTCACTTATTTGAATTTTTACCAGAATATTAGTGACAAATTCGAAAACAAATATTTTAGTACGCATTATCTAGTGCAGTTATGAGTTGTAGAATTTACTGGGATGAGATCTATTACTTTTGTACTTCAATTATTTCATATTACTTTTAAGTTTTTGTGCTTTAATTATTTTATTACTTTAGGTTGTGGCTCTTTCATCATATCAATATCGGCTGATTTTAATAATTTAATAATATTTTGTAATCTCATAAAAAATTATGTAGTCCTTGTTATTATTTATATAGTCGGAAAATGATATTATAGAAGACATTGAGAGAGAAAAATTATAGACAATTACTGTGCATATTAAAATATGCCAAGTCTCATGTGCACCAGATACATAGTGCAATTCGTGATAGATATCACGATTTATGCTTAAAGGTATTATTCGTTTCGGATATAAGTCTTATAATACATTTACACAGAACAAGTAGTATGTATAAACATAAACATTTAATATATTTTCACCATAATACCTTACCTAGAACATGCAATATCTTTAGATATAAATACTACTCTCCCTTCGTTTCAAAATAAATGTCATTTTAGGCAAAATGAACATTTTCCAAATAGGTGTTATTTTAACAAAAGAACTATAATTCTTCCAATCTTACCCTAAACAACCTACTTAATTTAGTTTATTATTTTCTTATTCCACAAAACATACATAGTTAAATAGATTTTGTATAGATATATTTGTCAATATTGTCAATTCTTAATTTTTCAGAAAAATACTAAAAGGACACTTATTTTGAAACGGAGGGAGTACATATGAGATCATATGTTATATTTGGTATTTCATCATGTATTTCAGGGTCATTCTAGGGTGCAATAGTTGCACTTGTGTAATTAAAGGGTAGTTTAGTTAATTTTCAGAGTTCTGCATATGGGCTCATTCAGTTATTTATTCTAGCACACTAGAATTGTCAGAATTTTCCTACTCCCTGTGATTTGGACAGTGGAGAGATAGAGTGGAAACTCAGGGGCGGTCGTATGCCGGGAGTTTCTGTGGAATTAAGACTGATTGACGACGGGCGAATAAATTACCAAGGATTATTGCTGTTGATAACCAATTTGGCTGAAAAAATTCATGTGGCGTTTGTGTGTCTCATTTTTTGGTCGATTCTTAAATACGTGGCACCGGCAAGTGACGAAGAATTAAAAAAAAAAATCCTCTTTTGTTTTTTTTTTAATTATTAATTCAAACTCACTAGTCGGTGCTAAGTATTTAAAAATAGACCGGAAAAATGAGTCACGTGACCGACACTCGTAATTTCCCGGCAAATTGGTCACCGATAGTAAAAAAAGAACTAAATCCTGATCAATTCTAAAGTTACGGAGTTAAATTGAATTTCTAACTTTTTTGGAACTAAAATTGTATGAGCGAAAATCTAAGGGATCAAAATAATTTTAACCCGTTATTTTAGTATACCAAATTTCTAACGAATACAAAAAAAAATTCGGCATACCAAGATTTTAGAGAAATATCAAAAATTTATTTGATGTAATAAATAATCACATAAAAAAGAAATGAGAAATACTTGCTCAAAAGAAGGGGGAAAAAAAAAAGGAAACAAAAAAAATGGAAAAACAAGAACAGAAACGGTGACATATTGTGCCGGGCTTAAATCATTTTTGGTCCCGTAACTTTTCGCTTGTACAATTTTAGTCCCAAAAAAAGTTAAAAATTCAATTTAGTCCCGTAACTTTGGAATTGGTCCAAATTTAGTCCCTTTTTTTGCCGTCGATGATCAATTTGGCCGGAATATTGCATGTACTGCCCACCAGACTCATTTTTTCATCCAATTTTTAAATACCTGGCATCGATAAGTGATTTTGAAGTAAAAATAACATTAAAAATTAAAAAATTAAAAGAAAGAGGATTTTTTTAATTTTTTATTTTTTTTCATTTCTCATTACCTCGTTGGTGCCACATATTAAAAATTCTGTTTGAAAAATGAGTCATGTGAATGATACACGCAATTTTCCAGTCAAATTGGTCACTATCGAAAAGAAAAGGGACTAAATCTGAACCAATTCTAAAGTTACAGGACTAAATTGAATTTTTAACTTTTTTTGGGACCAAAATTGTACAAGTGAAAAGTTACGGGACCAAAAATGATTTTAGCCCTATTGTGCCCAGTAAAGTTTGCTGGTTTATTAACCAAACAGAGTTAAAGGGAAATGTCAACTTCACCTTTTTACTTTTCTCATAAAATTTTAAACTAATGAATGATCAAGATGACACTTTAATAGATTCAATAATTAAAAGTAGAAAGTTGCACATGTGCAACTATTGCACTAAGTAAGACTCATTTCATTATATTCACTAACCGACACGTGAATCGAATAATGTCACGAGTTAACACGTGCCGTGTATTGAATTAAATGTAACAGAAGATGAAACACCTAATGTAATAGATGATCCGAATTGGGAGGGAGTAATACATTTTTTGCGCATTAATCGGATTGCAGGGATCAAGAGATCTCATTTTTATTTGGATATCTTTATTTACCTACCTAAATGACGATTTTTTCACCTAAATGAATATTTTGATGATACATTACTTGCATCAATATCTTATTCGGATTTGAAATTAATAATCAACTTCTCATTATTTTGGTAAGTCATGGTTATAGTTTTCGAAATCATTAGATACTAGCATAACACATGGATTTCCTATAAATTTTGATGATCCCTCTACCATAAATGAATTTTCCCTTTTTGGTTGAGGAGATATTTCTAACTAATTATAGACCACGTTTAATTAAAGTAGTAAGTGATTTGTGAATCCTATCTTTATTTTAAATTGGACACGACTTTATATCTGCACATCAATTCATTATTGTATGGTGTATACAGTTATTATCGATAGAGGTAGGGTTGAAAAAACCTCAAATCACATGATGCCTCCGTTTTTTTTAGTTGTGATTTAGAGTTCGTTAACATTTATCTTTCTAAATTCCTTTTTTTATACTTCTTTTTATATTATCCCTTAATAATTAGGAAAAGAGACAATTTAAAAATCAGTGAAGTTAAGAATTTGAGGAGCGAGAGAGAAAATAATTGAGGATTTATTTCTTAATTTCAATAATTTTCCAATCATAACTTAAAACTATAACTAAAGCAAAGCGTAGGTAGCATACTCCTTTAATTGCAAAAACTTTTATATATATATATATGCAATGATCTTTTTAAGTACAATGGGTCGGATTATCGATTCGATCCTAATTAATGTTATTGATTCTAGAAGTACAACTATTATGGGCAAAAGTATCATTTTATTAGCCAAAATATTTCTCTTTTTTTCTTAATAGAAGTATCTTTTTTGTAAAAATGTTATGACCAATTAAGTAATATCTTTGAGCAATTAAGTGATATTTTATTGATCAGACTCATCTAGACTTGAAAAACGCATTGAATAAAAATAAGATTGACATTCTTTTCTCACATCTAGCAACTCTCTTCGATTAATATTTTTTTACGAAAAAAGTAATATTTTATAAAAAAATTAATATTTTTTAAAGAAATACATTGCTTTTTTCGGTTTTGTAAAATGTATTACTCAAAAGTAGATGATGAGATATCAATAGGGGTTGTAAATGATGTACTAGGATATAAACTTGTTGGCTAGAACTTATATAAAATTTCATACTTAAGAACACATAAATTAAAAAAACACACAAAAAAAAAATTGATTAAAAGAATATTACATTTTCTAAAATAGTATTACAGTTGGAAGTAAAAATAAAAATTTATTTTCCCAGTAACATAATATTTTTTTTTTCCTTTTTAAAAACGTACTGTATTACTTTATTATGAAACAAGTTGTGAGTTATAGATAAATACCTTAAATAAATTTCGATATTGAAAGCGCATATAAACTTGATTAAAACACATAATTTATTCAAAAGAAATACATGAACGATTAAGTTTCTATAAAAGTATTACTCCTTTCGTCCCGTTCAGTTTTGCACACTTTCCGTTTCTGTCCGTCCCGCTCAGTTTTGCACACTCCAAAAACGGCAAATTATTTTTTAAGTTATTTACAATATTGTCATTAATGAATTCAGATTTTAAAACTAATTATGTGCTAAGTATGTTTAAGGTTTGGGCTAACTATAATTATGACCCACCTTAATTAGCCCACAAACCCCACCCAAACCCAATATTCAGCCCAAATCCACTCAGCCCGCTCTTACTCTCATTTCATCTAAGCCTACTTTCGTTCAAGGGATCTGTTCTCTCTTGTTCTTGAGGCGCAACCGCTGTCCATATCCCCCACCCAAACCCTAAACGATTCACGCTTTAATCCACAATCCAACCTCCGATTTGCTAAGAGCTTTGATCCATCTCTACCAAAAATGTTTCCTCCTGCTAGTTACGAGGTTTTGATGGACGATTCTCCGGAGATCGAAGGTTACGTGCCCGATTTTGAAGAATTGTTCGTGTCCGAAACTGAGTTCAGTGAAGCCGATCTGTATCAATTTTTAGTTTCTGGGCGAGAATCCAGCCCAGATCTGGATTTCAGTACTGTTCCGGAAACGAATCTCTTATTGAATCCTGATGTGGCTCGGACATGCGAGTGGTTTACGGCTGAAGAGCTAAATAGTCACTACATGCAATGTCTCGGCTTGTGGATTCCGGCGATTTTCAGGTCTACGTATCTAACCTTAACCATTTTAAGGGTTTTTTTGTTGTCTAAGCTCTAATTGTGCTGGTAGTTTAGTTTAAAATGATGTGAAATTCTGATTATTTATTGAATTGCTCATTGTCTTTGCTTAGACTTGAGGTTGGTTGGGATCTGAACTAATATTGCTTGACCTGTTGTTGAGGGTACTGATTGCTGTGATTTTCTTTATATGCATGAACTAATTATTTGGGGAAAAATACTGGATTCGCGTGGATCTGTTAAAAGGGTTTCTTATTTTAGTCCCTTGTCTGTTGAGCCTACAGTGCCGGTAGCAAAATTAAATTGATGATGTTGGGAGTTGAATAAGTAAACCTTATCATTTCTGTTGGCTGGCTTTTGTTTCGGATTTCAGATATGTTAAATTGTTTGCTATTGTTCCAGTGTTGACAGCAAATTAAACTGATATTTGTGCTGAACTGATTATTTTTAGCTGCTCACAGTCTATGCATTGGAATGTGTTTGTAGCTTAATTAAAGTGATGATATCTTTCTGATTGTACTTAAGCTGCCCATTTCTTTGCTGGAATAAGTGCTGGTAGCTAACCTAAATGATGATGAACTCTGATTATTCTTTGTTGCCCACTTATTTGGTGTAAATTGTGAACGTAGCTTAATTAAAATGATGATGTTGGGAGTTGGTTACTTAGAAGCTGCCCCTTTCTTTTCTAGGAATGGTTTTGGTTGCTTAAACAAAGTTATCCCTATATATGATGATATCTTTCTGAGGGTATAGGTTAATAAAAAGACAACAATAGAATGAATTTTGTCTCAAAATGTTCTTCAATTATAATAGTCTACATGTTTACAGTCTAAGCAAAACGAACACATGTAACTTGTGTTTATGCTGTAAACACAAGACTAATAGAAAATGATGACCTGATTTTGTAACCTAGTCATAACCCAATTCATTTAATAAACCACCAATTTCATATACCCCTCCCCCTTCCCAATCTATTCTTTCTCAATCAACCACTCAATAGCGTCTCTCACAGTTGATTCTTCTACCTCTAAAGCATGTGGCAGTGTCACTTCCCCTGTTAACGCCGCCTTTCCCATATGAGGCAGCTTGTAATTGTTGTTCCCATTCAATTTCATGACTTCAATCATGCACTATTGTAGGCTTAGAAAAGTACTGTTCAGCTTTGAGATTTCCAAATCTTCGTAGGATTTTAGAACATTCTTGACCAAATCTTCAACAGACTTTGACGGTGTCTCCACTTGTAGGGACTGTATAGCTCTAAAATAGCCCAAATCAAGCACGTTAGTATCGGGGGAATTAGGAGGCTGACAGATAAGCTGAATATTAAAACCATCCGATGAGGCAGCAACCCTAAAATCTGGATCATGGTTGTTGATATGTGGTTTAGCATTATCTTGCTCAATCATTATTTGTTTGCTTGCATTTTCAGGCCATTTGGCTTTAATTACTGGAATAATCTGAAATTTGGTAGTCGAAATGCAAAAATATCAATGTTCATATGGTGAAACATGTAACATATGAGTACATAAAATCTTAAACGTTGTAAAGTCACCAATGTAGCCGAGTATGTTGCATTTAGGAGACTTACTGACCCTAAAGCTAGATGATGAAGAATTTCTGATAGCAAATTAAAAAAACCTGATTTATCAAGCTATCCTTTATCACTTGCTTTGTAATCGACTCGATTGGTTTAGTAACCAATGTACCCCATTGTCTATTTATGTTGTTTATGAGGGCTGGTGCTCTTGTAGTGAAATGAAAAATTCCAACATTTCCATCAAACAAAAGTGCCCCCTCGGGGCTGTATTGGGGTTGGAAAACTGCACACATAAACATGACTTTGAAGACGTACCTCTTTGACTTGCATGCTCTATACGGGTCTTCCTCCTCAGCTAATTTGTAACCCCTTTCTATGTTGGTTGTAAGTAGAACTATTTTTTGTCGACGTGTATTATGTTATGCATGGAATCGTACTTGATTTTATTGTTTAATGTATCCATATGCAAGCAACTGAGGCTGTATTTCAGCCTTTGTATCATATTCGGCTCAGTAAGAGTGGGCTTAATGGCATTTGTGTGTGCTTTAATCGAGCCCGATTTTACCCATCTTCCGACCTTGCTTTTGCTGACTTTAAGCTCCACTGCTAACCTTCTTATTGTGCCTCGTTTTGAGAACGGGATAGACTTCATTAATTCAGTATCGAGATCGACTTTTAGCTTACCACCATTTACTTCTTTGTCGATGAAAGATACCGGTGTCCCTTCTGATATTTGCTTCTTTGCAAATTCCCAAGTGTATTGAATAGTCCGCCGAAAAACTTCAAATGATGCTGCCGCAGCCTTGATTTAGCCTTTGTGTACGACTCCGTCGGTGCTATGACCCATGAGAAACTGAGAGATCAAGATGCGGTCTAATGGAGATAATTTAGGCCCTATTCATTGTTAGTCATTTCTGTAATTTTGGTTCCAACTGTGAACTGAATCTGTTGGCAGCTTTGAATGTGAAATTCAATGTTGTTTTGGGTGTATTTATTGAGTTGGGTTGATGTGATTTAAATTTGGGAGGGACATTTCAAATGTAATTTCAGATTTGTTGGTGTAATTCTTGTTTAGTTTACTTTTGGATTGGAGGGGAAAAAAATCCCAGAAATTTGAAGTGTAATTTGAACACTTTTGGGCAATTTTCAGACTTAATATTTTCGCCACTGTTCATGTGATGCAGATTTATTTTCCATTTACATTCAGTTCAGTGTTTTCCATTTAATTTTGAATGTTAACAGGTTAAAAAGGGGAAAAGATTAGTGTATTAATCTTTCCGCCGAGTTTTCATCTAAACTCCTTTGAACAGTAAAAGCAAAAGCAAAAAGCAGACTTTTCTTAACCTCCATGCCCAGCTCGTGTGCAAAACTGAGCGGGACGGAGGGAGTACATTTTTCCCAAAAAAAAAGTACTCCCTCCGTTCTACCTTATCTTGCAAAATGGGAGGTTGACACAAGTATTAAGAAATGTTGATTTTTGAGATTTTGTTGAATTTTCAAAGGTTAATTGAGGGTGGAGATTGTGTTATAATTTTTTTTAAGGGGTGTGCAAGTTCGTCTGGGACGGACGAAAACACAAAATGAACAAGATAAGATGGGACGGAAGGAGTATCACTTAATCTTAGTTTTTTTAATGTGAAAACATTTTTTTAATTGAGCAATATTTTTAGATTTAGTTGGGTCGGGTCCACGTGTTATACATAAAAAGATTAATCATGTTAAATACATATATGGGTGCTACTCTACTTTAATTTTTACTTTCAAAGATATAGCGTCAATTTAAATAAGACAGCTCATTTATAATTGGAATAAACATTATTGCAAGAGTACAAAAGTGATAGGAAATAACTCATATGTTTTTCATCTTTGTTTTTTTTTTTTTTGTTTTTAACAAAAAATGAGTGATGTATAGGGCGTGGTAGCCTGCATTAGGTTTACTAGGCCTAGCAAGTTACCCAACCTATGAGGGCTCAGCAATTATTGTGTGCATAATTAACTTAAACTCTGCCTAACATTTAAATTTGGTCAAATTAATTACTGCTAATAAATATGTACTACTACGAAATTAGTAGGATAAAGATTGGTCAATCCCTAACTTCTATAGTCTAGCATCTTTATTTCAAAAAATATCTAAGAGTAAGTCCTGTGTGGGATGGTCACACGGAGCCTCATTTAATCAAATTAAGAGAAAAGAAGCGTAGCTTTATTTATCCATTTTCTCTTTGTTATGCATGAGTTGACCCATCGCACAAAATAAGATCCATGTGACCGTCATATACAAGTTTCTATCAAAACTTAATTAGTAAGGTATATACTCCTCCATTCCAAAATTGATTTTAGATTTTGTGAACTTCTATTTTACTACCTCTCATTCTTTTAGATGCGGTATTAGGTTTAATGATTTATTTATATACTAATATGTTTTTTTAGTTATTTTTGGTCCGTAGAATTAATGGAAAGAAATAATATAAAAGAAAGATGAGAATAAAATTAAGAAATTTAAGGGGTGTGAGAAAATTTAGATTACGGTTTAGCTGTCAATTCCCCCAATCCTTTAATAGGGTTGTAACGAAATAGAACTTTCATTGAACATCTCGTTTATTTAAATAAATGAACAAATTTATGAGCTCGTTTTATAAATAAACAGAACTTGATGATTGATTCGTTCATTAAAAGTTCACGAACTAGTTTGTTCGACACCCAAAATAACAACAAAAAACAACAAAATTCATGCTACAGATAGTACTACCTCCGTTTCAAAAAGATTGTCGTCTATTTTGGGAAAATTAAGGATGGATAAAAATAACAAATATGTCCATACAAAATCCATTTAATATGAAAATGTTTTGTAGAATAAGAAAATATTCAACTAAATAAAGTAGGTTGCTTAGGGTAAGATTGGAAGGATTGTAATATTTTTGTTAAAGGGGAACTCATTTTGAAAAAAAATATGTTATCTAAAACGACACTTATTTTGAAACGGGGGAGTATAATATTCTTATCTTACCTCTTATTATAATGAGTATTTAGATAAATTTTGTTTATTTGTATAAAGCTTTAGAAAAATGTGTGTTTATTTTATATTCATGAACAAAATGATTAATTGTTCATGAACTTAATAAAAAAATTATGAGCATGATCAAACACGTTCTTCAAGATAACTAAACACTCTTCAATATAGTTGGCTCGAGTTCAATTAAGATAAATGAACCAAATACGAACATCTATAAGTTCGATCCGACTCAAATTATCTGCAATCCTATCCCTTAATCATATTATCTTAAAAACACTATCTTAGGAAAAGAAAAAAAAAATCAATGTAGTATTTGATATTTAACAGGGAGCTTAGCATAATTGCATGAATAAAAGTCTTTAATATTAAAGGACAATTCATGAATGAAGGCACGTGAACTAATTGAAATACAAACAAGTATTGCTTCACTATTTCCCTTTACACATCGTCTATTGTTTGATCATGGTTGTGTAGTGTTTGCAATAAATTCTAGAAACTTATTCACATTTTTCACTTTTCTGTAATCACTTTTATGGTGGTGGTAGGAATTGCTATTACTTTTAAACAAGTAACTAAAATTATAATTTGTGTAAAATTCGATTATAATTAATAGTAGGTAGTGTTTGAGAATTAAGTGATTTTAATTAAAATTTTAAAATTAAAATGTTTGTTGAATAAGTACTTATCGTCTCTTAACTTACTATATAAGCAGCAAAAATAGTACTCCCTCCGTCCCGGCTTATCTTGCACAGGGGGGGTCGGCACGGATATTAAGAAAAATTGTTTTTCGGTTGTTTGTTGACTTTTCAAAGGTAATTGAAGGTGGAGATTGAGAGTGAAGATTTTGAGGGTGGAGATTATGTTATAACTTTCCTTTTTTAGGCTGTGCAAGATAAGGTGGGACGACCGTTTAAGAAAAGTGTGCAAGATAAGGTGGGACGGAGGGAGTATATTTATTGCTTATGACTTGATTCAAGTGATTAATTATAGCAGAAGTTCTTGAATTTCGAGGAGGGAACTGAGGAAGGCTAAACAAAAAACCTCAGCCTCCTTTTTCCATCTTCTGAAAATTTAGATTCCCTCCTCCTTCTTTTAGAGGTGCTCACAGTGCGGTTTTTTTAAAAAAATTAAATGTATTACTTTTTGCGATCGGTTAATTGTCTATGATTTACTAAAAAAAATAAATTAAGTGTACATTTTAAAACGACTTGAGACGATTTCGGACAGTTTGACGGTTTGAGCAATTGTTAACAAAATCTAATTAAACCAAAAGAAAAAAGGTTTTTAAGGCAAAACGAATTAGCATTAGAACATTGCTTAATTCTTAATACAATATCAGAAAAAACACAACACACAAGGCCTGAAATAACCATTATACACAAAGTCACAAACTATAAATTCATTTCGCAATTGACTCGAGCTTTAGCAGTAACGCGAAGTATCACTACAGTTCCCCTCTAACTGTTATTACTTGTTTGGTTGCAACTGCTAAAAGTAACAGAAACACAGAAATAAATGGGATGATATAATTTATTAATAGTCTGACAAATTGAGAAATAATATGTCTAGTGAAATTACTTTGTGTGATTATTCGGCGGTTCAATGGTTTAGTCGATGCGGTTATAAACCAAATTTCAATTACATTACTTTTGCGGCTGTTTTACATGAAATAATTAACCGCTGTTTATTTTCAAAAAATATATATAGCGGTGCAACTCGATTCAACTTGGATAGTTCGGACGGTTTTTAAAAGTACTTGTCCAGCTCTACTTCTTCTCTCATCCTCAAATCATAGGAGGGTGGGGAATGTTTCTAACATCGCATTAGTTATCTATTTGATTTGTTTTTGTTTCGTCTTTTTTTTTTTTTCCTCTACTCAGGTTTGTGTTTATGAGATTTCTCTGCGCCTTTATGTGTCTTTTTCCACGTCTTGTGGGGCCTCCGATCTCCGGTCTCCTATGAATCTTTTGACTTTGAAGACTATTGTGATTGACATGCGTCCGAGACGAAGTCTGATGGAGATTGATGATCTTGATTCAAAGTTGAAGGTAGCTGTTCGTATTTTTTTTTTTTTTTTTTAATTTGTTGCTTGTTGTGCATACAGTCACGAGGCACGAATCAGGACTTATTGCTATTGAGTTTTTTGTGAATGATATTTAACGTATACTTTTGACGAATTTTTTGATGTAGTTACTCATAAGCTTGCTTTTTTTTTTTTTTCCTTCAACCGTTCTGATTGTATGGATAAGTCAAGATTTTTTTTACTGAATTGAAAATTTTATAATTGAGATTGATTATTGAGGTTCTCAAATTTTCTAAAAAAAAGTTAGAATCCAATATTTTGCTTAAAATAACAAAATGCAAACACTCCTGTAAATAATCAAGATTATGCTTCTCACAAGTCGCTTGAAGTCGTTATCTAAAATTTTGGTGTATCCACTTTTATATAATTAAGCATATTTTTCATTTGAAATGTTTTTCTTTTATCAAATACTTAAAAAAAAAAAAAATCTTCCAATTTTCTACTTTTCACCGAACACTACTTAACTTTAACATTAAATATTTTTTGCCACAATCAGTATTATATAAAATCACTTCTACAACATATTTTGTTGCAAACAGCATCCCAATAAAACTGCATTTTGCTCTAAAACTGAATGTCAACAATAAGTATCACTATAGTAAAAATATTATTTTTATTTGTAAAAGTATAATTTTTTCCTGTAAAAATATTAATGTTCCCTGTAAAATTATACTCCGTCACACGTGAGATCGTCACACACAAGACTCACTCAAACTCGCTTATTATGACACAAGTGAGTATAAAGTTATAAACCAATCTTACATCAAATGCAATAATTTTTTTAAATATTTATAGTACTAGATACTTCATTAAACCGATCTCTACAATTACAACCACCACATATATATTTTATTCAATCTGAAAATGAATGATAGTAATATTTAAAGATGAGAGAATAATTGTTATGATTGATGGGCAGATACTAGTATTGATTAAAAAGTTTCATCGTTTAAGGTTGTTAATTATAATTACTTGTTGGCATGCATTGATTGTTGCCGATTAATTTTACTGCAAAAAAATATTACTCAATCACCTGATGATTTAAATTACATCTTTTATATTTAAGATCCTAGTAAACCGTATTCATGTTTCATAGACAGGACGAATTTAATCAATTTTTAATCTATAAATTGACCTACTTAAACCCATTATGTCTAATGAATTAATCATTTTTCATAATCACTTTGCATTAAATTAAAGATATTAATAATTATTTTCACTCAAGATAATGGGAAACATTAACAAACTAAACATAATTCATTTAATATTTAGAGTTGATTGTTAAAATATCACTTGATTTTAATTCAATAAACATTGTCTTCATTTCTGATAATATTCAGGTTAATTCTTTTTTTCTTGTTTATATTGAACTATGTGATCTTGTTAATTTAAGTTTATTTGAGAGGATGTTTCGTGAAACTTATTTAGAAGTTGCATCTTACAAGACTTTTTTTTATCTTGTTTTAAAATTAAGTTCTTGGCGATTATTTAAACACGCTAAAAAAATTCTAGCCTTCTTCCTCATCATCTCCATTTCCTAAAATTCTAGATCTCTCGTTTATTCTTCCCTTATTTTCCAATCATAGGAGAATGGGGGATGTGTTATTTATTGTTTATTTCGATGTTTGCCTTGTTTGTTTTTCTCTCCTTGACTTCGTATTTGTGAGATTTTTCCTGGCCTTGGTGTTGCGTCCACGTTGTGTGACATCCATGCTCTACCCGCCTTCCCCGCGTTATGCGCGCGTTCTCTGATATTCGTTTTCCGATGGATCTTTCGAGCCTTTTGTGTCTTATGTGGCCTCTTGTGTCTGGTTTTCAATGGATCTTCCAACTTTTCTTTGTTGTTGCTCGAGTTTCCCTTCTTTTTTAAATAGTTGTGCAAACAATCATGCTAAAGTTTTTAATTGATTAAAGTTCTTTGTACTTAGAGAGTATTCTTTTCTTAGTTCAAATAAGTCTCTTGCCTTAATAATAAAATAAAATTTATCGACGTGTATGGTGAGAAAGATAATGTGGACTTATAAGTACGTGAATTTCAAATCTATTATTTATTTTGGAAAAAGAGTGATTAAATTGATAAGATATTATTAAATAATTATTAAAAGTAATTAAAATGTATTAAAAATTTAGATAATAATTAGTAATAATTATTTAAATTAAATTATCACGTCCCTCGTAAACAAACGGAAGGTAATTAAGTAATAGATACAGTGTGGCAATACAATTCTTAAAAGAAAGAAAAATGAAAAAAGTTGATTAAGTATAAAGTCATCACTGGAGGGCTCTACTATTTTATTTTATACCCTTAATAGTAGGTGAAATAAATAGTCATTAAATGATACTTACTTACAATTAATTGTTAGTCGATGTTTAATAGCTGTCCCCCTTGAAATTCACCACCATAATTTATAGAGGGTAGATAAATTGCTAATTAAATGATATGCCAAATTATTACTTTTCCCTCATCTTCTATTTGTGTTCCACTAAACTAATAGTTTTATTTTTTTTATTTTTTTATGTAATTAAATTCCTGGTTCACGATAAATATTTAGAGTTTAGATTTTGGACTTTGAGATTATGGTATATAATTTTATTCATGATTTATATGTTCAAAGTAAATGATTGTGGGTTCGAGTTTTATAATTAATGGTTTAAATATTTAATTCTTTTTTGATGAATCACACTTGAGCTAAAAGTGGAATAGCGGATTTACCGCAAAAAAATTGCGGGCAAAAGTGGAACAAATGATTTGTTTCAAATAGTTGAATTCAAAAGATTAGAAGAAAAAACACAGCAACACCAAGATAAAAATGATTTGTTTCACGACAATTTTTTTAATGTTCCCTCTGTTTCATAAAAAGAGTTTAATTAAGGATTTTTTTTTTTCTTTTTGCTAAATTGATGAATGTACAACTTTCTAAAAGTTTTTACCTCGCTATTTCACGACTTATTTTACTTTTGAATCCATTTATCCAATAATATATTACTAACTCGTTAAATCAAAACTTTGAATATTTTACATGAACTAATAAAATGAGTAGTTGACTTTTGAAGCAGTAATTTCATTTGACAAGAATGAACTTTTAAAAAACAAATTAAAAATGACAATTATTATAAAAGAAATGGAGTAATTGTGAAATTCAGAAAAAGCTCACTATTGTTTTTCAATTAATGCCATTCATGAGATTCTTTGGAAGGCCCTTTACAACATGAAAAGAACTTGGAGCCTTTTCAATTTCCGAATTGGTTAATAATAATTATAGCACCACAGTTTATAATACAAAAAACCAGTCACTTTTTCTTGTTAAAAGCACATATTCACTAGTTCTGATCTGAGTTTTTCACGCAATTGACATTTCATACAGTGATCCTCATAAACTATAGCTGAAATAATAAATATTCGCTCTGTCTTATAAAGATAGTCACCTCACGGACATGCTGGTTATGAATGGAGTGAAACGTGAAAAATCTGAAATGAAAATTTTAATTGTACGAATTCTAGATCTACTGTTTGTTTAGATAAAATAAAGTGATAAGATATTGTGAAATCGCCATTAAATAAGCGATCAAAATATATTAAATAATTATATTATAATTTATAATTTTTTTTAAGTAAATTGTCGTTCTGCATCCGGACAAACAAGTCCATAATAGTAAGAAGACTTATTTAGTACACAAAAATTCCTGTCATACGCTTACATAATATGAAGAACTAAAGGATGATACGTATAACGGTATAAGTGACAATTTCAAATCATTTAGAAGAGGTATTTTAGAAAAAAATAACATTTAATATACTTCTAATAAGAAAATAAAACTATATCTTTTAGACAATTAAAAAATAGAATGAACTATCGTTTTCAAACGGATTGATTAAACAAAAAATAAACAAAACCCCCTACAATGTATAATATATTTGACATTTAAATTGTACTACTTCCGTCCCGCTCTAACTTTTCTATTTTTTTTTTTTTGGTTTGTCCCAACTTAACTTTCCAGTCCATAAATGACAAATTTCTCTCACAGTCTCCACCCTCAAAATCTCCACCCTCAATCTCCATCTTTAAAAAAGTTAAAGATTTCATAAAATCTGTTTTTTTTTTTAACCTCTGTGTCTGATCAAAGTAGAAAAGTTAAGCCGGGACGGACGGAGTATCATTTTTTTCATTTGGAGTTTAATATGCAGTACATATGTTGTTTCAACATTTGAAAGATAATTTACGATTTTCTAAAACTACAATTTTTAAAATATTATTTCTTATTGAATTTATTACTATATTTTTATAAATTATTTCAATTTTCTAAAGAAAATTGCTTTTCGTAAAAATATAACTCAAGCATTTTTTAGATAATTTTTAGACATTTTAAATTAGTACACCCTCCAGTCTAAAAAGTCACTTTTTTTTTTTTTTTTTTTTTAAGAAGATGATTGTGGTGGACAAACATATCTCTCGCAATATAAGGAAACATAGTTAACTAAATTAATAGGTTAAATTAGATGGAATTTTAATGCCAAAATCATGAGATATTTAAGAAGATTTATTGGGATATGTTTAGGGAAAACATTGCAAGAAACGTTGTTTGTTTGTTTTTCTTTTTCTTTTTTAATAAAATGACATTTTTCATGAATAAATTTAACTTCTCTAAAATAACTCTTAGTGGCTGGGCTGGGGGTGTTAGAGAGTGATGTTTGATTGGGTGGCTGGGGTTGTGGTTGGAGTGTGAGATTTAATTATTAATTGTAAAATGTGATGTGACATGTGTAAGAGGTAGTTATTAATAATTGAGATAATGATTAAAGTAGTGTTGAGATTTGTGATTGATGTCCTCCCACCAAACCCTAATACCCTGATTTGGCTAAACCAGCCCAAAGAAACATGAGATTGGATTGGCCCAACTGATGAGAGGTTGGATCAACCCCAACCAAACATGCCCTTATTTTAAAACGGAGGTAGTATTATTATTCTACTTTTTATAAGAATAACTACTATTATTATTATCATTCTTAAGAGAACTGTACCCTTCCATCACCACACATCTTGTTAAGTCATCTAATATGATTTCACATGCATCACACCTAGGCAACTTCATCAAGAATCCAAAATCTAAAAAGAAAATAAAAGAGAATGGGACAAAAAAAGTAAAATTAAGAAAATGTGTAAAAGGGCATTTTTGGGAAGAGAGAAATAAAATAATTAAAATTTTGACATTCCTTATTGAGATGTTCCTGATTGGATCCAGAAAAAGTAAAAGTGAAGCAGAGTTGTAAATTAATTAGCAGCAGAATTCCCTTGCTTCTGAATCCTAAGCACAGTAGTTGAATTAAATGACTGGTAGAGGCGCCTCGAGAGGGGTGGGGGCTGTATCAATTTACATAACATGTGGGGGGTTAAAGAGCTTGGAGAAATTAAGACCACCAATAACTCATCTATAAATATCAACTGCTTTTAAGATACATCCACCTACTTTCTTTTTTAGTAAACAAAGATGCCTATTCTCACACCTCAATTCTCATATAATGGAAGCCACAAAATTTATAATCAAAACATCTTTCATTTCCTTAATTTCATCATGAGATAAAACAGTACCGGAGTCATAAGTAGAGATCACAATTCGGCTGCTCAGCCCAGCTCATGTGTTGGGCTGGCATGATGTGAGCTTAGCTCGGTTCAACTCATCCATCGTTTAAAATATACTAAAATTTATTAGAAACATCCAAACCATTTGCCCTTTAGGTCGGACGTGTTGGACCTGACAATACTTCATAAAAAGATTCATATGGCCCACCTCGCTTAAAAAGTTAGGCTGGTTGGGAGTCTTGGGACGCCCCATCGTTTTGACACATCTAGTTATATGAGTCCATTGAGATATTGGATAATAGGATAAGTATAGGCCCTAGGGTAGAAGTCTAGGAGTAGGATCTTGTAGTATAAGATCACATTGGATTTCCTAGTAGAAAGATCTAATATCACTTGTCATATAATATTCAGAAACTCAGGGGCCCCATTCAGTTCAAGGACTCTCTCTCTCTCACACACACACACACACACATACACACAAACAAGATAAAATAGGCTTTTGAATGCAAAATCATCCCTAAAAGCTACCTGAAACTGTCAATGTACAGAATTGTTAACCAGGTGACCTATCTTCTAGCAAGCCAAATATTGCCTAAAATAATGGACCCTAAAAATTGATGAAAATTGTGACAATTATTTTCACAATATGATATTCAACAAAGATTTAAATTTGATCATTATCATACACTAATAGCTGTGTAATGATACAAAATTTAAGACTAATCAAATAGCAGTCACAAAAGAACAAAGCCATTGCAATGTCTAGACCTCCTAATGTGAAAATGACATTATATAATTTTACATTTTGCGTCGTCGTTCTATAACAGCAAGTGAAATACTAACCTTCACTGTAGCGAAATGTGAAAACCGAACTACACAAGAGTACCTTACCTTACAATGGACAAAGGCATTTTTAGTTTCAGTGTTATGCGGAAGGCAGCTTCCACAGTTTTTTGGTTGCTACCAGAACCTTCTCACGTTGATGCGATTCAGGTTCTTTTTCATGTACCGAAGGCCTCCATCTTATGGCACGAGAAATGCGTTCTATTTTGTCTATCACTTCAGGTGAATCTCGTACTATAACTATTCCTTCAGGGCGCAACATTCTATCAATTTCCACCATCAAATCTACAAGATTACACCTGCAAGAGTGAGAGAGAGAGATCCATCAGGAAAGTCCCAAATGTGGTAGAATTGAAGGCCACATCAATGGTAATAATAGCGTAGAGATTATTGCATTTCACATCCACGATTTGGATGAACAACAAACAGTTGAAAGAGACCAACATACCTGCTCTTTCCAGAACTGGGATCCTTAATAAGAGATTCTATATCATCTACATGAATTAGATCATAGGTACGAGGATATGTCGAGAAAGGCTCACACCTGCAAGCATCACCAACGAATTAATATCAAATATCAGTACATATAACATTTTAAGACCAATAACAAGAATATGGAAAATCTCAACTTCTACCCACCAATCATGGAAAACTCCTATAAGTCCTCGATCGTAAATGACATCAAGAGTTGAAGGTCTACGAGCAGGGACAACGTTCATCACCCAGGCGGGATCAGATGCTATGGCCGCTGCAAAACCTCCAAAGAATGCGTTCATGTCCATGACATTACGTATTGATGAAGTTCCCAGCTTTACTTTTAATGAATTCTTGTAGTAGGCGACCCTCCTTGTCCATCTTCTCTTGTCGGCTTCAAACACATCAATACCATTTTTTATTACACTGGCCCTTGAAGGAGCTTTTGTCAATCTCTCCGGCCATTTTGGGATTGCTCCAATAGCATATTCTCCCCTAATAGAAGATGTCCTGCTCGCACATTTCTTCAACTTGATGTACCTGCAAATTCATATAATTAAATCATTCTCTCACTTTACATGTGTCTGTGTGTGTGGAGGGAGGGGTGGGGGTGGGGTAAACACCACATAATGGAGAAGACATGATGTTCTGTTGAATATATAAATAACTGCTTGTGAGTTGTGATGCTCAGTACCATGAAAAACTTGGGTCGTCGGATTCATCACACAAGTTAAGACCAAACTCATTCTGATTGGGAAGACATGAATCGCCAATAGGTTTTTTCCAGATGGCTGTGTTCCCATCTACAACAATCAGCTCATAACACAATGATCGGGCTACTGCCTGCAGATCAGCCCATTCCTTGTCTTGTTTGGGCCACTGCACAGGAGGTCCAGATATGACTAGGTAGCCTCCTGGGCGAAGTAGCCTATCAACTTCAAGAAAATACGTTGCATCTGCAAAGCAAGAAGCGTTCTATGTTACAAAAAGTGTGAGAATATAAATCCCTAAAATGAAATAGCAGACAGAGGACTCACTGTATGCAGTGAAAGGAATCAAGCATCGAGAACAGTGTACTAAATCGAAAGAGAAACCAGGAAATGGAAGTCTACGCGTGCCAAGCATGGCAACAAATGCTGGTACTCCTCGCTCCAGGGCAAATTGTATCTGTGCTTTGTGTGAATCTCTTGGAGCGAAAGAAAGAGTTAAAATGCCTTCAGAAAGCATGTATCCACCAAAACTAGCAACCTAGAACAGAAAAAAAAAAGATGTTTGAAAAACTACATTTGTTAGTAGGAGTAACAAGAAACTGAGAAGTACGTACCCCACATCCCATATCAAGAGCTGTCCTCAAAGCTCCACCAGCTATGGGAATATATTGTTTAAGCTTTTCGATATATTGTTCTGCTCCATCTGGGAACATTGTGCCACCACCTGGAAATATGAAATGTGGGCCTTCCCTTTTCATCCATCCCTGGTGGCCTTTCCTATCTGCTATTTTATTGTAAGGCATGTTATCGTGCCAAATCTGCACATGAAAACATAGGTATGATCATGCAAGCCAACACAAGTCTTCAATTGCTTCAAGCAGAAAAGTAGAATCTAGAAGAGCTTTCACATATATTTATTAATATAAGGTGCTTGGTTGAGCTTATAAGCTCTTGAAAAGTGTTTGGCAAAATAAAACCATAAACAACTCATAAGATCTGAAAATAAGCTTCAAGAGCTTATAAGCTCCAAAAAATATAATTTCATCTATCCCATCTTACTTTTACAAAATCTTATAAACAACACTCAATTTACAATGCCCATACTATCTTTTCCAATATAATTTGGTTTAGAGTAGGGTGGAATGCCTGGGGCAGGGGGCTTGGGAGCCATTGGAGGAGGCCTGCTGGGGAGTTAAGAAGGCATGGTGGGCGGGGGCCAGGGGCCTACCAAGGGGGGTGGGGTGTGTGAAAAGAGTTTATAATGCCAATGACAACTTATAAGCTCTTGAGACACTATAGGTATGTTTGCTTAAGGCTGGAGAGTGCTGAGCTAAACTTGACTGAAGGAGTAAATGAGCGTGCTTTATTGGGATTCGGTTCTCTAAATCCACTGAGGCCAACCTATAACAAACACACCCTACATCTTATAAGTTTTTGAGACATCTAATAAGAAGGTGGTACTTATAAGATGTTTAAAATAAGCTTAGTCAAAAAACCTCATATAAAATAAGCTTAGTCAAAAACCTCATAGTGCATGCTTAAGTGTTACTGGTACAAATAACATTGCACAGATGCATGTGAAATATCTCAAATAGAAGTTAGAACTATAATGCACACATACATATATACATATTATTACTGGAGTGTAAAATTAAAATGCATGCCATGTATTAAAACCAACCACAACACCCTTCTAGTGCACACCATAACTGAAAATTGAACAATTAATACAGCCATATTGAGCATATCTCGACATTGTGTTTAGTCAAAACACATAATCCATTCATGTTTAAAAATCGTTTCTTTCCAATTTCATTAAGGTCTTCCCTTCCTCTATAACTAAGTTAATCACTCAACTTTCCTTACATTGTATTGGGCATCTAAAATGTCTGTTGCACACATGTCCAAATCATCTTAGACGAGTTCCTCTAATCTTCTCATCTATTGTGCTTCCGCACTTCCTTTCTAACGCATTCGTTATTTATTCTATCTAATCTACTACGTCCGCAGATCTATCTCAAAATGTATTCATATTTAAAAAGTGTCACTGGTGAGTGGTGTCTTCTCAAAATTTCCTTACAATTTCAGCGGAATTTTACGAACACAAAGTGTAGTGGAACTTCTCCATTTAGTCCTGATCATTTCCCCAATTCACAACGCTGGATTAATACACACACCTGATCTAATACTCTTACACTTCACACCACATATCTTACACGACCAACCACAGATCCTAAATATTGAAATATGTTAATGCATCTAACTCAAGCTCATCAACTTTCACATTTATCCTTTCGTAACTTCTACAATTAGAGGAGTAACAAGCATTAACTTTCCAATCGCTAAGTCGAATAATCCAAGCCAACAAATAGAAAGTTTGAATCTTACTCAACAATTTTCAGCATCAATTACTATAAAAATCAAATCAAATAAAATCAATTCACCTTATGCAAACTGTCAGGCCACTGGACAGGAACCCTATATCCCTCCGGCGGTGGGATCAAACAAAGCGGCGTTTCCTCCGGGAGGGGGCAATGCCTCTCTCTATAAAAATTCATCTCTCTGCTAAGCTGGCTATTAATTCTCGGATCCTCACAAGGCATGTGATCCACCATATCAGCGGGGCAAGCATCAATCTCCACCGCCTGCCGCCCATGCTCGACCAGCGCCACCAGCCTCCCGCGGTGACGCGGATCCGACCGCAGCAGCGTCTGCCGACCGGAAGCCGCCAACGAGTCACCTAGTGGCGTGAATACTAAGAGGAAGAAGAGCAGAACTGCTCCGAAGAAGGCGGCCGTGATTATGTCCAAGAGGCGCCATTGCCGCGAATGGCGATTCTTCGAAGATGGAAGGTTTAGGAGACCCATTCGGTTTGCTGAAGTGAGGAAGGAGACTTCAAGATCTCATTTTTGCAGAAATGTACACGCAGTAGTAGGCTTTTCTCTGTGTGTTTTTTGCTCTTGAAGATCTGAAGTGTAAGATTGAGCAGGGTGGAGTGTCTTTTTCTAATTCCCACTAATATGGTGGGATAGGATTGGATCTTTGTTGTGCTTAAACTCACAGCAAGACTATTGTGTATATGAAATGACGCCGTTTTGATTGCAAGATCGAAGTAATATATTTTTATATTATATTTAATTGTTCTGCTAACTGTGTCGTTTATGAAGAAACATAGCTGAGGATCTTCACCGATTTGTGAGATGATTGTTTAACATAAGATTTGACTTAATTTGATGCAACTCGCACTTTCTTTACTCACCGACTTTTGCATTTTGTAATGTAATAGATGAATACTCGATGTTTATTTTTTTAACACCTTTGTATCCCTTAATTACTGATTATAGCATTTTTTAACAAATTGATAAACTTATTCAAATTTAAAAAAGTAAGTATTCAAAGTAAAAGATCTAATTAACTAGGAAAATCTATCTCAACCATTATTAGAAAGGAGGCGTATAAAGGAAAAAAAACACATTGATTGTGCGTATGAAGACCAATAAAAATTCCTAATTTCTTAACGAATCATATTTTTCACAAATAGCGACTGCTTGCACAGTTAAAAGAAAATTCTAATTACTTAACTAATCATGTTTCTCTTCCAGAGTAATGGAAGACTTTAATAGCAATTACAAAACCGCTAGATAAAATAGATCTCAAAGTGCATTTAATGATAGCATCGGATCTGGTGATTTCATCAACAGAAGTAATCTTGTGAATAATTTGGGAGAATTCCAACTTAAAAATCTACGGATCGGAAAATTATTTGTTACGAGAATTTCAAGGGCAGTATTTTATTACAGACATCATATCATTGTTATAGATGTAAATCATACTAAGCTTATATTATAAATAGATGTATTAGTAATCAATAATAATTGAATGAATGTGAAATAATTAGTTTACTCTGGAGGGTAAAAAACTAGAAAAAAATGTTAGATAATTGAAATATGAAAAGAAATAACGCAAGCAAGAATTATCAGGCATATATCCACACAGTATCATGAAGCATTTCAGACTATAAACATGAACTACCGATATTTCAGATGTCGCTTTAACAAAACCCAGACTCTGATTTTCTTTTGGTTTTTTCTTTTCCTTTTCTATTCATAAACTTAAACCAGACAATTCAATGCTTCCTTTGGGCCTTAAGGTTATAATCATGTTTGATGAGGTTTGCTCTCAAGAGCATGGCTCTCACTTCCCGATCAAACTCACTGCCAGTCTGCAGGACCCGCTGGAACGTGCCGTTCCTCTGATCAGCATGTCGAGCATATAGAATTTTGTTGTGGGAGTCAATTCGAGCCTGCAGGATAAATCATCGTTACATTGATACTAAAAGCCCTGAATTGATCGACAAAAAGAGATACGCATAATTACCTGTATTTGATCGTTAGTGATAAGTGCTTCAAGTTCTTTCTCAAGGCCAGTAACACTGGTATTGAAGGCCTCGGCCATCTTATTAAGGTCAACGGATAAAAATGGAAGAGTGTACTGAATGAGAGCTTTATTACGTATTTGCTCATACAGAGTCTCCACATGATCGTGTAAATGGATATCAAGTAACAAGTTTGCCTTGAGGTTTCCTAGGTATTCAAGACAGGAGGCATAGTGGCTGCATAAAAAGAAAAATTCCATTGAAGCCAATCAAGGCACTAGTATGCCACTAGATAATCTACCCTTTATTTTCGGTTCTTTCACTGATAAATATAACTCAAATGTCTCTTAATATAAGAAAATTGAGTTACCTAGTATGGAAATCATTAATGAGCTCCCTTATTTCTGGTACCAGTTCCAAGAAATTCCTGAAATTAGCGTTGTCAATGACTTTGCTCTGCCAAAGAAACAAGTTCAAGTTGTGGTGAGAATATTACGAGACACAAAAGCTGAACAGAAAAGGAGCTGGGTGGGGGTTGGGGGGACAATAGAAGCACAGTGAGCATGCCTTTAATTCTGCGCGGTCAAAAGTTGCAAGTGCACACAAACTACCGTAGGTTGCAATATCTTGGGGTGAAATTACTTCATTGTAATTGTTCCCAAGTTCTGGGCCAGTTTCCAGAAACTGCAGATTTCAACAGAAATTGTTAGACAAAGAGAGCATAGAACAAGATGAATGAACATGAATACTACTTTCAAATCTCAAGCACTAGACGTGACTTTGTTTCCAGGAACTACAATGGTGGTAAGTAATTTATCCATTTTTTAATTGTTATCTAAGAGCTCGAGATCCCAGTAATGGCTTTTATATCCTGCCTTTTAGCTCGGCATTATTATTGTCACCAATCTGAAGGAAGAAGGATATATTGGATGTAAAATCACTAAAACGCCTACATTATCAGTTTAGAACTATAAAGCTTCTTAAAGCTACGTAGCAGAATTATCAATGCACTATTTACTCATTCCTGATACCATTCCCTTCATAATTTTATCCATTAAGTTTCTCTCAGTTTGGAAAGCTCTTGATGAAGCCCTGGCATCATCAGTATTTAGACATTTATATCAATCACACATGTAACTAGTACATCCATAAAATTGGGTGGGGCGGATTAGAAGAAAAGTATGTATGCCACCCAACACCATAAAAAATAACAAGCATTTCAAAGATAGAAGTTCCGTAACCTACACCTACACGTTGCCCTTTCCACACCACATGCTTACGCAGAACGATTTAGTATGTCACTGGATCAATGCACCAGGCCACCAGGTAAATATAATTTGTGAATAGTTTAATACATACCGTTTCTATAAGAGGAAGATTTATAGACAAACCTTTCGAGCAGCAAGCTTGTATTTTCTGCCTTCCAGATGAGCCAATCCAGCAGCGCAGCGTAATTTTGCGATTGTAACAGCATCCAAGGCATCTTGGCTTTGCTCAGCCTTACTAACATAACTTGTAACATGTGTAAATTGGCCCATCTCAATGCTAACCAGGATAGCATTCAGACACATATGAACAATATGTTTCGATGTAGTGCAGTAGTCACGTGTGCGGACGTAATTCTTAAACGCCTCACCAAGCAGGCCATGTGCATAGTAAAAGTCTCCAAAATCATTGTAACCCATCCTAATGCTCTCCTTGATCAAATTTGTCTGCAGGCGATAAAGCAAAGTAAGAAGAGCGCAGAAGAACAATAATAGGCAGCTAAAAGCTGAGGTACTGCGAACTGGCTCATTTGAAATCACACGGTGTAATTGAATTACATTTCAAGTGCATAAATTTTTTTGCCATTGTGTGACATATTCATCAACATAACAAACTACGAAATATGACTTAATTTTTTATAGCATCTGGAATAATGTGGGAAGTGGGGAATTTAATGGCCGAGTAATCAGAAACATGAACCATCAACAAACTAATCACATCCAATGAAGAGACAGGACTAACAAAGAAAGTCAGTCAAATCTAGTAAAGAAAGGTTTCAGGCTTTTAGCAACTAAAACAAATCTCAAAGAACTTACTAACAATATATACTACCACACAATTTAAATAAGATGGACCGAGTGAATTCAGAACACTTTCATATCTGTTTTCCTAATTAATCGGAAACAAATTCAAACAACTATCATACACTGACCAAAACCAAATACTCCAAATCTTGATTGTCCAAAAAATCATTTAAAAAAACTCAGATAACCATGAATATCTTAGTTCTAGTTTCACAAAAAGTAAACAAATTTCACGAAAGTTTCTCAATCGCCCTCAGAAATTCATGGCGCATTTGGCAACCAAAAGACCTAGAAGCCTAATAATCACTGATTTGAGGCATCCATGTCATCTTATAGGATCAGTCACTCCAGCCCAACTACAAAACTTCTCTTTATTTATTTGTCTAGAACTATGACTAAAATCAATACCTTAAGTAGCTCTATGTTACATCATATACAAACTTCGTATGACAAATCAAGCCAACAAACACAATTAAAACTAACAAAATCCTAACAATGAAACCACACAAGTGTATCAAATTCAAATGAAAGGCAAGCGATTGACAATAAAAAAATTGACAAAGCAAGCACTTATATGTAGTAGATTAATCAGTCTACCCTGTAAGCGTTGAGTTCATTTTCAAGCTTCTCCTTCTTCAACTCAGCCCTTCGGTCCACCGCATCAGCCCAAGCATTATCCATGCCGTAATTAGGACCCAATCGGCCATCAATCTTCGCCACAACCTCTCTAAACAGTTGCGTATTTTCGCCCTTCTTAATTTCATCATACGCCATCCGCAGAGCATCCAACTGCATCGAAGGGATACCGCATTTGTCTGCAATGAAAAGAAGGCGAGTAATCTTCGTCCGGCCAGCGTACAGCGCGGCGTACGCTTCAACGTCGAGCTGCTCGCCGCTGATGATAGGGCGGTGCCGCTGCGATTCGCCGTCTACTCGGCCATTGGCATAGATCTCGTCCTCTTCGATGATCGTCCCTGCAGCGTCTTCTTCTTCCATTGCCAGGGTAAAGTAAAGTTAGGGTTTTTTCTTACTTGTCTCGTTTGAGTGCGAAGAAGTTTCTGTGTGATTGAGTATGGAAGTGAGACAGAGAGAACATAAAGAGGGGCCACGCAGAGAGATTCCTAAGAAGATGGGCTACACATGAGTCAACAAGGATACTGGACTGGGTTTAGGCAACAAATTATGGGCCCAGCACGATATTTCTTATGGGCTGTTGGGCGATGGATTTTGATTTTTTTAGGTCGATGCCTAGCGGAATCGTTAGAAATTTTCGTCCGACTGAAATTGAAGAGTTCAGCCAAGTTTGTTTCTATAAAAACACACTACTATTTATTTGGTCTATTGAACTTGTCGGATGTCATATATCGGAGCGGATCTATTGAGTATGATGATAGTTGGATTAAAATTCATATGACTCAATTTGCTTACAATGTGAGATGAATTGAGCCAGTCTATTAGTGGAATCCATTTACCAATTTATACGAATAAGGTGATAATCATAGGCAACGTTTGGTTAGGACTTGGGTGGTTGGAGTGTGATATTTAATTATTAATTGTAATATGTGATGTGATATGTGTAAGAGGTGGTTATTTATGATTAGGAGAATGATTAAAGTACTGTTGGGATTTGTAATTGATGCCTCACCAAACCCTAATACCCCGACTTGACTAGATCAGTCCAAAGAAACATGAGGTTGGATTGGCCCAACTGATGAGAGGTTGGACCAACCCCAACTAATGCCCATAGTTTCAATCTTCATCCCCGGACAAATATGAAATTAAAAAGTTCATAATGCTCCCACCAGGGTTGTAAACGAATGTAATTAAATTGAATGCTAAAAAATCGAATTTGATTTGCAATTATTAATCCAAATTGGGATTTGGAATATTAATCGAAGGTTTGAATTTGATTCATAAAAATATTCGAACTTGTTCGATTTGAGATTCAAATATTTCTTTATTTTTATTATTTTATATTCTTTTTTAATATTGAAAATATTCAAATATTATAAATTTTTAGATAATATTTCTTTTAGCATTAACATAATATATTATTTATATATTTCTAGTATCATAAAGTATACGAATCAAATATACTACTATTTGATGAATGTAACTATATTTGTTTCCGAATTCAAAAAATCTATAAATAAAATATTAATTTATATTGGAATCTGATTTCTCCGAATCCAATACATTAATCACGAATTAAAAAAAAATGTTTTTTTCTTTTTTTTTTTTAAGAAAACGAATGAAATTAAAATTATTTCATCTGTTTGCGAGCTAACTCCCGCCCCTCAACCCGTTTTGTCACCACATTCAGTCAGTGCACCAGGGGATTGCTCTGTGCAGCCATGTATGAAAAAAATTCGCCAATGGAGAGCTGTAAACAGGAAACTATAGGCGTGTGGCTTTGTCTCAAGGCAGCGGATTTTAGGAAGTTGCCAAATAGCAACTGTGTCGATTACGGTCGGACGAAGGTACCATAATCTGATATTTAACCATTTCGTATCAAAATCGTTAAGTTAACATGTCTTGATTGATGAACATTTTGTTGGATTTTTCGTATCGCTGTCAAATCCATTTGCTTAGAAGTTTCGTTGTTTAATATTGTTCTAGTTTTTCCCGGATTCAGTTGTGCATAATTGAAATAGAATGTTCCCTAAAACAATCGAAATAGAATGAAGTTTTGCTGATCTTAGAATGATAATCAGAGATGCAGTAATCGGTTTCTTTTATATATAATCGGAGAAACATTGGATTTTGTTTGTTGAAGTTTGGGACAATGCAAAAATAGTTTGTTTTGTTTTAGAAGATAGCTGATTATTATTTTTATTTTGCTTGTCTTTTGTTGCCTGATCGTTAGCTGATAGTGATGGAAACTGATGTGTAAGCGATCATTTTGATGTCGTAGGATCGAGTTGATATCTTATTTAGCTGAACAGTGCTGACATTATGTGGATTGGTTATTATGGTTCTCTTGTTTATGCCTTGAATATTCGAAGATATACCAATTTTTTATTGGTGTTTTTTTGGCCAACACAAGCTCTAAGGAGTTAGCTTCAAGGGAGTTGTTGGGATTATAAATATAGTATTATTTATAATTCTATAATTTTTCAGAGAAAACTAGGAAGATTTCCTTGTGTCGTCTTGCATATGAGTTAAACATTATCTTGGAGGTTGCTAATCAAAGACAATGAGGATAACGACCCTCACGTATGAGTTAAATATTATCTTGGAGGTTGCTAATCAAAGACAATGAGGATAATGACCCTCACGTATGAGTTAAACATCATCTTGGAGATTGCTAATCAAATACAATGAGGATAATGACCCTCGAATCTGTCCCTAACTCTTTATTTTCTAATTCGATGGTGAACAAATAGCGAAGACCTGTTGTTAATCGATACAAGAGTTCAAAGCTTTATTTCATGTTTCTAGATTGAATTGTACATCGGAAACTTCCTTAGAAATTCCAGACCCTCGTACATATATTTATAAGTTGTTTTCGAGGATTCATTGTCCAATGTCCCAAAAGAAATGGATTCCTCATTACGTTTCTTGTTTATTGCACTTCTTGTGCTTCCTGTTACTGCTGTTCGGAGTTCCAATAGCAGCACTACTAATTTTCAAGTTGGCGTCGTTCTTGATTTACATTCATCCAATTCACCAGTTGGACAAATAGGAAAAATCTGTTTATCCATGGCTCGTTCTGATTTTTATAGATATCATCCAGATTATGAAACTCGACTGATTCTTCATTTTAGAGACTCCAAAGAGAGTGTTGTTGATTCTGCTTCTGCTGGTATGTTTTTACTTTTTCACAAACAAATTCAGAATATCAGTTCTTTGTGGAACCCAATTCAGAGTACCAATCTTGAATAACTCTGTATTTGGAATAAAGAACAAGCAGATCGTCTTACTAACATTTAGATTAATACTATGTCCTTCAGATATTCTGACATTTAGGCCATTGAATAATTCCATATTCTTTACTCTGTTTGATCAACTGCAGCTCTTGACCTTGTGCAAGACGTAAAAGTGGACGCAATTATAGGCCCTCAAAAATCCACTCAGGCCAATTTTCTGATGGACCTTGGAGACAAAGCTCATGTACCAATTATATCGTTCTCTGCCACAAGTCCTTCTCTTGTTCCCCAACCTTCTTATTTCGTTCAGACAGCACAAAGCGATGCTAATCAAGTGCAGGCTATTGCTTCCATAATTAAAGCCTTCCAGTGGAACCAGGTCGTCATCATTTACGAAGATACGGAATTTGGCCATGGCATTATGCCTTATCTGTGTAATGCATTGCAAGATGTCAATGCTCACGTTTCATACAGAAGTGTGATTTCAAGATCCGCCTCTGATGATTCTATAAGCAATGAACTAAACATAATGATGACTAGGCAGACTAGAGTTTTTGTGGTGCACATGTCTCAGTCTCTAGGGACCAAATTATTCCTAAAGGCAAAAGGACTAGGAATGATGAGTGAAGGATATGCCTGGATTGTCACCAGTGGGATGATGGATCTATTTAATTTGATGGATTCTGATGCTGTTGAAGCAATGCAAGGAGTTGTAGGGGTGAAGCCTCTTATCCCCAAATCCAAAAAAGTTCACCTCTTTTCTGCTAGATGGATCAGAATGTTTCTTCAGGCTAATCAAGAAATCAATCCATCTGAAACGAGTATCTTTGGCCTTTGGGCGTATGATACATTTTCGGCACTTGCTATGGCAGCCGAAAGAGTTGGAAATAGTGGGACAAGTGCTATGAAGAATGAAGGCAATGCCGGAAATTCTCAAGGCCTGTTTGCTATTCGGAAGTCAGAAACAGGCCCTAAACTTCTCCAAGCATTGCTGAAAACAAGGTTTCAAGGGCTTGCTGGAGAGTTCAACCTTGAGAATGGACAACTAAAGCAGACACCATATCAAATTGTCAATGTTGTTGGGAAAAACGAAAGAGAGATAGGAATTTGGACACCTTCTGAAGGAATTTCTACAGGTTTCAGGACTATTATTTGGCCAGGAGATTCTTCGGTAGTGCCAAGAGGATGGGAATTTCCAGTAAGTGGTAAAAAGCTAAGAATTGGGGTGCCCCAAAAACCTGGTTTCAACGAATTCTTGAAGGTAGAGAAGGATCCACAAACCCATGCCACCAAAGTTAGTGGATACTACAAAGACATATTTGAGTCTGTCATGGAAAACTTACCCTATGCCATATCTTACGAGTACACGGCCTATCCATTTTTCAATCCTGATGGTTCCAGAGCTGGGTGCTACGATGATCTCGTGTATCAAGTTTCTGTGCAGGTGAATTTTGTGATAAACATATTTGCTTTGTTAAGTATTAATGTCCTGCAGTACTAATTAATTGTTTGTGTGTGTCGGTGTTATTGTTCTTCTGTTTCTTTTTATAATAGGAAAAGTATGATGCTGGTCTTGGGGATATTACAATTACAGCTAACCGATCAATTTATGCTGACTTCACAATGCCATATGCAGAAGGAGGTGTTGCTAGCATAGTTCCAATTAAGTATGAGGATGTAAATGATTTCTTGACGTTTTTGAAGCCTCTAACCAAAGAACTTTGGCTAACGACTGCGGCCTTCTACATCTCAACGGGCCTGGCAATCTGGATCCTTGGTAGTAGGGTTATCAACAGGTCTAGGGATTCCCCTGGTCAACATGCTGGCATGATTTGTTACTTTCCATTCTTTCCTGGTGATTTCTCTCTTTAATATTTCACTTAAACATTCAAAAGACCTTCTCTTGTTTCTGAACGAGCCTCTTCATTTGCATGTATGTAGGAGAAGGTTTTCAGGTCAGTTTACTGTGTCTAGTTTTAGTGATATGGGCATTTGTTGCGAGTTTGTTAATATCGACTTATACTGCCAGCTTATCGTCTAGACTCACAGTACAGAGGCTCATACCAACTGTTACTGACACAACACAACTCATCAAGAGTGGAGATTATGTTGGTTGTCAAGAAGGTTCATTTCTTGTCACTTTCTTGAGAAGTTTGGGCTTTCAGGAATCAAAAATCAGGACATATAACTCCACCGGAAATTGTAACGAAGCTTTGATGCTGGGAAGTAAAAATGGCGGCATAGCAGCCTATTATGATGTCTTGCCCCATATCAGGTCGATCTTGTCTCAATACAGTGGCAAGTATATGATTGTTGGCCCAATCCATCGCACAGATGGATTCGCCTTTGTAAGCATATTTCCTCCCAAAGCACACACGAACAAACATACACATAGCATGTGGCTTTTCCTCTTGTAACTTTAGCTTTTTTTCCTTCTTTTTTCTTCCCACAAGTGGCTAAGGTCATAGATTTTCACAAATTGAAATAACATGTTATTCTTTTACTGATTGTCGTTTTATATTTATTTTAATTAAACAGGTATTTCCCAAAGGGTCTCCTGCAGTTGCAGATATCTCTCGTGCGATAATTCAATTGACAGAGAAGGGACTGATTCGTGGGAATGATGAGCAAATCAGTGCAACGTGTTTAGACACTGAGAGTAGCAGTACCCCTTCAAGTGTGACATTGAGAAGCTTTTTGTTGCTTTTCCTCATCACGGGTTTTGTTACGCTTGCATGCCTCATAGTTTCGTACATAAACCTCTCCGAGAACAGAGCTTTTCTTCTTCAAAGAATGTCTGGTTTTGGTGCTGCAGTGATCTCAACAATTTATGCATGCTGCAACTTCTTCAGAAGAAGGAACCCTTTCTCTTGTCCTAAGTGATATATATATTGGTTTTCCTTTTTTAACAGTCAAGCCTGTTCATCTTCTTTTGATGGTCTTGTTAATAGAACATGGTTTTTGACTCTTGTACATGGTTATAGTTCATTTTGGAAAGGTTTACATAGCACACCAGAATAAGAGAGAGAGAGGGGGAGGGAGGTAGGGCTCATTGGTTATCAGAATCGATTCTGATCAATGGACACCAATTTATGTCCTCCATTTAGGTGGCACATCAAATCAGATAGATTTTCTACTTTACCCCCCAAAGGCTTAAAAAACTAATTTTGTGAAATATTTAGAATTTTAATAAATTAAAATTTTGATATAAATAATTAAAAATATAAAAAAATATTAAAAGTTAAAATTTTAAAAATTCTTAAAATATTTTAAAAAATAATTTGTAAAGTTATAAAAATTATTTAGAAGTTAAAATATATTCCTTCATAAATTATGTTAAAAAGATGAGAAAGTTCCCCCACTAAAACAGTAGATTATCGAAGGAATATAGGGAGTGGCAAATGCCACCACAAAATATTTTTTGTACACCTCACATATATAAAACTGATTTCTCTACATTTTGTTTAGACACCACATATTCTTTTTTTTTTCTAAATTACCCTTATTCTTAGAACCCTCTAATTTCAAATTCAAATGATAAATAAAGAAAAGAAAAAAAGCTCTAGAGATTGTAATCTTCTTCTTCATAGGTGGAGGAGGTGGCGGCGTTGTTTTAGATGAGGTTTTCACGGCGGCAGACTGGAAGAAATTAGGGGCTTTGGATATAGTAATATTGCGGATAACGCCGTTGTTGATCTTAATTTCTGATGTTGTTACGGCTTTCTCAAATAAGCTTGGTTCCCATAAATTCAGTAACTTGTTACAGAGGAAATCGAATCTGGAGAGTTGAAGGAGAGAGAATTAGTTTGATTATATTTATACGTGAAGGGCCCGACTTGGGAAAGCAATTCAATATATGTATATTAATAAAGTAGTATTTTCAAATTTCTAAATAAATTATATAACTTGACAAATGTTTTTTAAACAATTTGAGAGAATATTTATAATTATTTTCTGACTTTTAAAATTATTTAAAAGGATTTCAGAGTCAATTACACAAAATTCCAATTATTTCATAAAATTATATTTTTAAAAAAAATTCTGACTTTTAAATATTATTTATAAATTATTTTAAGTTTTTTGAAAATTTTAAAAATAATTTCAACATATTTTAGAAACTTTTCAGATTTTTAAAATGATTTTATAATTGTTAAATATTTTTAGTGTGTTAGAGATAATTTTCAGATTTTTTAAAATGATTTTATAATTGTTAAATATTTTTTTTACTTTTTCGCCTAAATTTTTTGGTGGAAATTATAATTTGTGACAAAACATAGAAAATAGGTTGTCATTGGCACAAAAAAATTAGGTTGTAATCCGCATAAAGTACATATTGATTTTTGTAATTGTTTCATACATGTACACACCTTACTATTTGACTTATTTCGGGAGCATCTTATCCACATTCATAAAATTTGGTGCCTATGTAAGCTTTGGCACAACAAAATGATTAAAGGTCCTATTCTTTCCTTTTCAACTATGCACTTTTTTTCCCTCACTTGCTAATGAAATCATTATTTACTTAACCACTAAACAACAATTTTGGGCCTAATCACACCACCAGGTCGCCACTTTGGACGTTAAACAAATGTATAGCAACAAAAGGCAGATTTAATAATAATAATAATAATAATAATAATAGTAATGTTGATGTAATTTATGTTGGGTGGTTGTTTATTTGACATTATAAAATGGTAATTAACTTAATCAGCCACGAATTTATAATCCCCACTTTGTATTCATTGTTTGGATTTCTTTTTACATTTTTGTTTCATAACGTTGTATTGAGGTTGAATTTTTAACAATTTTTATTCTAAAAGTGTTTGTCTGACTTTATCTAAGTTTTGTAAAAACACTAGTCTATAATGTCATCAACCTTTATATTTTCCTCCGTCTTTTCCCATTTAATCCCACATAATTTTCGTCTTACGATATACGTTTATATTTTCCTTTACCTCTTCATTTAATCCCACATAAATTTCGCCTAACCCCAACTCGTATTTAAGTTCGTAACGAGCTTTAAGAAATGCGCTAAGCTTGTTAGTTGTTAATTTAATTGAAGCTGAAAGTGTAAATGTTAAGTCATGATTGAAATCTACAATGAACTAAGTTCAACGTACTTTTAACAATATGATTCTCTATGGATCCATGTGAAGACAAACTGAGAAGAATTCGAAGGAAAGAACAGTAACGTTCTCAAAAAGAAAAACTAAAAGTCATTAAATCATTTAATTATGTACAACACACATCTAGCTCTCACCAAAATCCAAATAGCAAGAATCAAAACTGCACAAAATCTCAGAAAACTAAAAGCAAAAACCTGAGACAGTATGATCCTAAAACTGCTTTTGAATGCTTCTATCAACAGGAACCTAATGTAGCCCAATCGAGTCCCTTGTAACCCGAGTCAGTGGACAGGATTTGTACCCGGGAAAAAGAAACAGAAACCTACGACTTTTTACACGCCTCACCATCTACAGACAACAGCTCTTTTCCTAAACTACTCGGACATATCAAAACAGAATCCACACAGAGACCACCTTTGGTATGTGTACAATCAATCTGAGTCAAAGAATATTTAATCTTCGTCAATGAATTGGGATCCTCAACAACAAAATCTCCCGCATGGTAGTTTACCCAGTTTCCGACGTTTTCCAGCATGCATCGGGTGGTTGCACGCCGGCCATCTTGCATCGTCAACTGAAATTGGGCAGGCTTAACATCCCACCCATGGACATTCTCAGGGTTACAGACCCGACGGCCCAGTCGCTTGCCGACTTTCCCGAGGTGGAGTCTGAAGAAGAGACTGTAAGTTCCTTTGGGGAGTTGGAACTCAAGATCTCCATCTACTTCGAGCCACCAGATTTGGTGAAGGTATGCCACTGTTTGGAATCTGTATGAAGAAATTACATAAGTCATTCAGCAAACACCGCAAATCAAGAAAAGAGGAAAATCCAAACTCATGAAACAAATGAAATTTCAAAGTTACAAACTGTGGTCTGTGATTCTGTTTTAACTCGCGTTAATATCATAAGTTCTTAGCACCTAATCCCACTTGGATTAAATACACGAAAAATTATGTACTGATCACTCTATAAAATCAACATGTGCGCATTTTAACGAAATTTACACGCATATCATGTCAATTTGTATTTATGATAGGATAACTTAACTACATATACATGCATAGTGATCTTGGGTAATGCAGAACGGCTGTGTAAGCAGCAACATCACACACACACAGACACCTACACACACTCCTACACACACTTAGGGGTAAAGTTAAACCAAATTACTCATACTCGATTCGAAATCATTTGACAAAAGCTCATTTGAACTTCGTTCGACAAAAATGTCAAGCAAGCTCGAACGTACTTTTATATTTGATAAAATTTAAAGCTCGATAAATAAAATTGGTTAATACAATTGTAGAAGTGTGAAACTAATCGAGCTTAGCTCGTGTTCGGCTGGATAAAAGCTCAACTCCACTACTCAAACATAATATTATACATTAAATAGCGTTTTAAACAAGCTTGAATATTACCCTTCACAAAACACCTAGATTCATCAGTCAGAATGTACATTTCAATATCCCTGATCATCAATTCCGGTTAATAAAATTTTAAAAAAGAATCTTATTTTTCAATCACTCTAAGAATATCAATATATACTCGCTAGAAAGGTAATATTCACAAGACCAAGAATTCTGCAGAAAAAGGCATATAATCTGCAAAATCAGACACACAAAACTCACCTAGATTCATCAGTGGGAATGAAATTCCAGTAACGCCGATCGTCAATTCCAGTAATAGTCAAAGCCTTGGACGAAATTGCCAAACAAACCCCTCCAGTTCTCTTATCTATCCAAACCTCCTATTAAACACAACAAAAAGAAAATTTAAAAAAACTAGATCTCTCGGACCAGAAAATTGATTAAAGCAAAACGCAATTAACAAAATTCCCCAAAAAACACACACCTTCGTGCCGCCATCAAATGAATTAGGCTTGCAGAGCCTTGCATAAATGTCCTTCTTCTCGTCGTCCTCAGCGCCTTGATTAGGCAATTTGGAGAGGATATATTGGTAATTTGTAGGGAATTTGGGGGTCCAGATGAAATCCGCTGAAGATGCTGCGAGGAAAGCTCGATTCAGACGCGCGAGCTTAGCGATCTCCGGCGGGTCCAAGTAGGAAAGGACTAGAGCGATACAGGACTCCGGTATATCCTCCAGTTTGGGCCTTCCGACGGGCTCTCCCGGCATAGAAGAAGCGCTTGAGCCCATTTTGATGGCCGGAAGTTGAGGGAAGGGGGATCTATTTGTAGAGAGAGAAAAGTGAAGAGAGAGGACAAAGGAAAACTGAGACGTAATATATATAGGAGGAAAGGAAAGAAGTAGCAGTGGGAAAAGGAGGTGAGATAATCGTCTGCATTTAATACCTCAAATATTCCGTGTACTCGGCTTTTGTCCTAAGGGGGGCGTCTCTTGTTCCCATGTGTACAATTCCTTGCAGTGTATTTAACTGCTAACCCATGTTTTCATTCTTTCCGACTCTATTTATTTATGAATGGATAATGGGTCAATTTAATTTTCATAAATTAATTATTTATTTAGTATAAGACTTAAAATTATTTCTTTAGTCTGATTAAATAATATTTATAAATTTATATCCTACAAATTGAAATAGACACAATGAACAAATTTAAAATTGTAAACCGTAAATTTTAAAAAATAATATATTGAAATATTAAATATTCTGTACGTAGGATGAGTATTTGTTAGTTGCCATTCTTAAAATATAAGTTTTTAATGCAAAACTCTATTCCACTTGAACTCACTTCATTTATTTATTTTTCCTATCACATGCATTTATATTTTATTGTTTCTTTTAATAAATATTTTATTATTTTTTAACAAAATTTAAACTTTGTACACAACAGTACAGTTGATAATATATATCTTATAACTGTAGCAAGATTAATGTTTTTAATTCTCCTTGTCTAAATTAAAAGTCCATAGTAATAAGTATAATGTATTTAATTATAGTTGTATGGCACTATTGTGGATGAGATTCTCGAAAGATGATCGACATAAGCACTACCAAAACTGATAGGATGAATATGTGATGCCATAATAATTTTAATAGAAATATTAATGATGCAATATAGAATGGTGAGGCAATGAAGTGGAATAGAAATTGAAGGAAAAGCAGAGAATGATACCGGAGAGGGAAAGTACCGCGTGTCTGTCGAGCGGAAGGTTCTTATCCAGTTCAACATGGACTGAGAGCGAGGCTGACGCGCTTTTCTGGAGCGTGAACCACAAACAACGATGCTTAATTTATTATTATTTCTTCTGATATTTCCAAGATTTCCATCCAATTGGTGGGTCGGTAAACCGATCCAAATTGACATTTACCCGAATTTATGTTTAAAAAAACTGCTTTCCTTTATACCTGTCAACTGTCCAAAGGAACAACTTTTGTGATTATTCGACATTGCTTTCAATCACCTTGTTAGATCAATGTTTTTCTATTTTTATTCTTGTTTTTCAATTCAAGATAAAAGCACTATAGAAAACAGGTTTTCTTTATTAGAAAAAGAACGCGTTAGGCCCATAATAGATCCTCTGTATAGTATTGTTCACACGGAGTCAAGCTAATATGAAACTGTTCACGGGCTTTCCTCAAATTTTACGATTTATAGTAAAATGTAAATGAGTTGAGTTAAGTCGAGTACTGTCAATTTCGAATTTAAACTTAACTAAGATATTTAAAGTTTGAGTTTGATTAAATTAATTTTTCAAGCTCAAGCTTGGCTTTGTATTAGCTCGTTGAGCTTGAAATCGGCTCGGCTAGGCTAAATTTATATAAAGATAATTTTAAAAGAGATTAACAAAATATTACAAATGGAACTATTAACTATACTACAAAGTGCTGCTGAAAATGAAATGGGGCCTTAGGGTTTCACCTAAGTTGTTTAGAATTGGGATATATTTATAATTATATCAACTATAAATGTGTAATTTGACACAAATTTGATTAAATTCGCGAGTTTGTCAAATCAAGTATCATTGAACTTCAACTCGAACTTGGTTCATATTCAAGTAGCCCGAGGTCGATCTTGGCTCACTTATCTCAAGTTGATTTCGATCTTTTCACGAGTCGGTCCAATCAGTGGGTCACGAATTACCTCGACTTACTTGCATCCCTAGTTTATACCATTGAGTATGGATGTCCACTTTATGTATTTTTATCCTTCCAATAATACTAGATGCTCGCCATGGATAAATTATATTATATTAATATATATTATTTGAGAGTACAAAATCGAACATATATTGATCAATTAGTCTATCATATATTATTATCTAATAGTTTTTCACCTTTAAAAATATATTACAATAATCATAAAAATGTATTTCACTTTAAAAATAATACTTTTAATATTATATACTTCTTCCGTCTCGACTTATCTTGCACATGGGGGGTCGGCACGGGTATTAAGAAAAATTATTTTTTTATTATTTGTTGACTTTTCAAATGTACATTGATGGTGGAGATTGAGGGTGGAGATTATGTTATAACTTTCCTTTTTTAGGCTGTGCAAGATTAGGTAGGACGGCCGTTTAAAGAAAGTGTGCAAGATAAGGTGGCACGGAGGGAGTATGCATCATGGATGTTAAATCGAAGATCGTGAAAAGATGATTTATTTGATATATTTTTCATAAAAATTGAGTCAAAACGAAAAAGTTATAACACTTTTAAATTTTAATGGGAAAATATATAAAAAATATAGAAAGAAAAAGATTTTTTTTGATTCGTAATAGGAGACGTGCAACAGAAATAACGGTGAATCGATTTCTCTAAATTATAAAGAAACTTGTCCCTCTTGCTTAGGGTTTCGACTCTCATGGCTTGGAGCTCTTTGACCTCTCACGTAGGTCTCAACGTGATCCTTCATGATCTCTACAGCGGATCACCAATTGGGAACGTGACAGAAAATGCCCACTGAAGAATGGAATAAGATTCCTCTTCATTCTCCTCTCTTCTTACGTTGTGTTTTTTCCATATGGTTCATGTACTGAATCTGGCTAAATTTTCCATGGCTCAAATCTGGGTTTTTATGCTGTAATACTGTAGTTTACCTGCTCCATTTATTCCTGCTTCGTAATTTTCTTATGGTAAAACACATTAGGTTTAAATATCATAAATGTATTTATTGCTACTGATTATGTGTATGGAATGCTAGCCCTGCCTCTCCCTCTATTCTCGGGTATTTTCTCTCCGATTCATTAATGCTAGGGCTTACTTCCATAAATGCATTTAATGTTAAGAGAAAGGTATTAAAATTAGTATGTTGTGATTCTTATTTCTTCGCATGTTCTTAGTGTTGCATTGTGCTCTGTTTCTTCTCCTCGCACACTTTTCTCTCGACAGATTTGTGGCATTTCAGGAACAGATTGTGAAGCAACACTAGCAATGGGGTCCCCAAATGAAAATTTTAAATCAGGTTGTTTAGATGAGGAAGATGAGGAACCGATTCGGATTTTTACAAATGCTGGGGCAAATGACAGACTATCCTCGTTATGCCTAATGGTCCGAGTATGGACTCACAAATCGTTTAATGATTTTGGTTTTCTTGAAGTAATGAGGAAAGCTTGGGGACCAAAACATGGGTTAACGACTAAAGAAGTGCGGAGGAATCTCTTCTCGTTCAAATTCAACAAAGTGTCAGATATTGAAAATGTTCTCTCCCTAGAACCATGGCACTTTAAGAATGAATTAGTGGTGATTAAAGAGTTGGGAGTTAGCGAACAACCCTCAGTTATTAGCTTCTCCGAGACGCTAGTTTGGGTTCGCCTTTGTGATTTACCACTTGCAGCCCGATCAGAAAAGTATCTTACAGCAGTGATGCAACAAATTAGTCGAGTCCTAGATATTAATAAATCGACAATGGATGAACTCGGGTGAAGTGTTCGAGTAAGGGTAGCACTAGACTTAATTAAACAAACCAATCAAGAAAGGAACCTATGTGAGCCTAGTTGAAAACCACAAGGTATGGATTGAATTCAAGTATGAAAGATTACCATCCTTTTGTTATGTTTGTGGGATGCTCGAGCATGTGAAACGACAATGTGATGTTGTCAAAGAATTATATGACATGTTGTGAATTCCAGATGACAAACTACCTTTTGGAGATTGGGTGAGAGTGTCTCCAATGAAACATGTTTGTTCTCATATTGAAAGCACATAAGCCCAACGAAATAATGCCATGACCAGACGAAAAATATTTGAGGAATTTACCATGAAGAAATCGACTGTAATGTATGAAGAGGATAGTAGTTTATCTTTTCCTAACCCCATCATAACTTATTTGGCAAAAGGGATCGAGAGAATTCGACTGGCCCCACCGATTGATTTGATCAGATGCAACAACAACAACTTGACACTACAACATAGGCCTTTAACCAGCCACCATCCTCATAAACAACTCTCAACTCCTGAAGCAATGTACCAATAGCAACAACATGCTGCCATGAATGTGGAAACCCCATTGATCCCAAACTGACAACAAGATGACCAAAAAACTGAAACACACACCACCATCAATACTACCTCCCACATACCTCATAAAATCGTACCTCATACCCCACCTAGCATGTCCAAGTTAGCAGCAATTACACAACACTTTGATACCTATCCTCATAACCCATTTGTCAACCCATCACTCGAAAACACCAAACCAACTAGCTCATACAAACCAAACACTCATATCCCACCTACCCCCCCCCCCCCCCTCCCCTCCAACCCCACAAGCTAAAACACCAAAAAAATTCCCAACACCACCGAATCACCACTACCTAACCCCCTAATATTAACCGAACCATTGATCCCGACTGAACTCCTATACTAACTCTGCAGCCCCAATAATAATAACCCACATTCCTTACTACTCCCTAAGAAAGAATCTACTACCCCCCAAAAGTATAGGAGAAAAGTAACAGTAACAAAAAGGACACCTAGTGAACATAAAAAACTGGAGTGTAAACAGATCTTTCCAGGAGTAAAAAGAAAACACCAACAAGATAATATCAGTGAAAGCAAAAAACTGATGGTGGAGAGTGCATCCGAGGACCACATTTCAAACATAATGGCGGCTATGTAGCAGTCCCGCCAACAGCCATGAATATGAACTGCTGCGGGCTTGGGAACTGAGCGACAGTTCGAGAGCTCTAAAAGATCCTACATGAAGAAGACCCGAGCGTCGTCTTTCTTATTAAACGAAACTCACCGTACGCCAAATGGAACAAAAAAACACAAGGAAATTGTATTTCACAGGTTGCCCTCCAATTTCTTGCGAATAGAGTAACCAAAACTCGAAAGGGTAGTTAAAGCCTCCTCTGGAAGAAACCCTTTGATGTAACAATCACTATCTTTTGGCAGCACCATATTTCAGCTAGTATCAAGAAGGAGGGCTCTAAGTGGACGTGGTATATAACCGGCATCTACGTTGGCCAAAATAGTATCAAAGCACACTTGGTCTCTATTCCGATCCCTGAACCCATGATCGGGAGTATCGTGGCAAGTATTTGGTGACTTTAATGAGATTCTCTAGTCGGATGAGAAGAACAGGGCAACTGGAGGGCGATTTCCCTAATGTGGAACTTTCGATGTGCATTATCGGATAATCGTTTGGAGAACTTAGGATTCTGTGGATATCCACTCACATGGACCAACAACCAACATGGTAGTCACAATGTCCAATGCCGCCTTGATAGATTTGCAGCAAACCAGGCATGGAAAAACCAATTCAACTACTATAGAGTCTGGCGCCTTCTTTGTTTCCACTCAGACCACTCACCGATCCTCTATGGTACACGTATTTATGCATGCATAATAGGTCGATTTAAGTGTTCATTTAATGACATTTGCATACGTAATTAGCCGTGTATTGTTCATATTTATGTTATTGGGCAATTTGATGTATGTGATTTGTTTTAAAATTATTTGGGTGAATCTAGACCAAAAAGTTGAACTCGATTAAGGATGGATGTAGAAAACGAGTCTCACAAGTCAAAAACGAAGAAAAATGAAGCTAAAGCCTCAGGAAGCTGAGCTCGGCCGAGACAAAGGGTCAGAGAAAGCTAATTTTTCAGCTGGAGAACGGGCTCGGTCGAGAATGTCCATTCTCGGCCGAGAATTCTATACATGATTCTCTCCCGAGAATGTCCATTATCGGTCGAGAATGATGTATAGTCAAAATAGGATTTGCTCGAAAATTACCTTTTCAAGCCCAAATCAAGCCTAATTCATCCCCACCTATAAAAGGAAGATCTCAAGTCCGAAAATACAACTTTTACATTGACTTTGGAGCGTGGAATTGAGGATTTCTGACGAGCACGAAGAATCAAGATTCAGCATCTCGGGTTTTCTAATTTTATGTCTTTCTTTATTAGTTTGTTCTTAGCGATCGCTATGATCGGCTAAGCCTTTATTTTCCGTCGTTAACTAAGTTGAACCCTAGAATGATGTTTTTGTAATTATTCCGGTAATTGTTTGATTCAACTATGTTCTGAGATTATTTATGTTATTTGCTTTCTTCATATCTTTTATATGTGTGTTATTTGGACTGATCACCTGGGTAGTAGACATATAAATGTTGCTAGGTTGCAAATTCATAATCCGTAATAGTTATGTGTTTATGTCTACAAGTAGCAAATAGTGATTTATTCGCTAGGATAACATAAGTCGCGGTCACTTGTACCAAGCTTGCGAGTACAACACCGTACCTACTCCATTGCCTTAGTTCCCTATGCATTTGATTAACGGTGTTCTAGCGATCGTATCCTAGGACTACTTAATCGGATAGTATTAATTGCTAAGCGAACGTGTGATTAGTTATACTTAAGGGGTAACAAGGATTAGCTAAGTGTACTTGTTAATTCTTGGAGTAGGGGTTTTAGAACTAGTGGGTCAAGCAGTTGCAATAGTTACAAGAATAATTCGGACTAAGGGGATACTGGGTTAAAGGCGGGAATACTTTTATCATAAGTAAATTCATCGTTAGTTTGTTAATTTGTTAATTTAATTGTTAATTGCTTAGTTAATTTACTCCAAACAACTCCCCCCACTTCATATTATATTTATATTATTATAATAATTTATATAAATTGGTTTAATATGATAATTCGATTAGTTTCTCTGTTCTCCGTGGGATCGACCCTGACTTACTCTATCTACTATTAGAAAAGGAAGTTAGGTAATAAATAAACTAATTTGACGTGCCTCGACAGCGCAGTCACTCTACGAACCTGATACTAGGACCGGCCACCACCTATGGTCTTTTGAAAATCAATGTGCATGACTTTTCTGATTCGAGAAGATGTGGTTACTTCACGATCAATGTGAGAATGTTGTGAAAGAGGGATGGATTAGTATCGATGACTCATTCTCATAGAAAGTGGTAGGTTGTACGGAGCCGTTACGAAACTGGAACGACTGAGTGTTTGGCAATGTTCGGCGGAAGTTAAGCTAGCTACGGGAGTCTATTGGATGAGTACATGAACAACAACCGAGTGAAGAATAATATTCGGCATTTGAAAGAGATTGAAAAAGAGATCGAAGACCTCGAAGGTAAAGAGGAAATCCTATGGAGTTAACAATCATGTGATGTATGCTTTAAGGCACGATACTTTGCTAACACATCTATTGAATCTTCAAAGGTGCGATATTTTTGCGTAGCATCTTGGCGGCACATGACTTTGTGGATTTTGGCAGCCATGGTGGGTCGGCGATGGCACCACGATTAAGGAAATCTCTGATAAATGGATTGGAATAAATCGGGTTCTATAAAGAATACCTAAATGGGTAGCAAACAAAGTCAACTCCGGACCCCGGATTACCAATTAAGTAAACTAAAATAATCTAGTGGGGCTTCTCCTACATTATAGACTGATGTAGGGGTGAGATTTCTCTACACGCACAACTAGACTACCGTCATTCATCCCAACAGATACTTCCTGGGCTCTATTTCCCCTTTTTATAAGTCTTCTCCTCCATAGATCTCCGTCCTATAAACCGGGTTTTAATTGATTTGAGTTCACGGATTAAATTTCCTTCCTTAACAATCTAAGGCACAAGAATCCAATCCTAAGCTCATTAAAGATCAAACCGGATTTCCTCCAAAGGGTGGCAAACCCTAGCTTAGGTTTCAAATCATCTCTTCTTAAATGCACAATCATACAAAAGAAGGCTAAACTATCGAAAGCTCAAGCCACCGAGTCAAACCTATAATCAAGTCTAATTTCATATGAAAATCATAACAAATCAATTAAATCTAAACCCTAGGTTACCAATCCCAAATTAAATCAATCATCAAAATAACGTGGACATCAACCCCAAAGCTCGGGCTACTCCCTTGCTTTGGGATTCAAGATTAACTACTCACGAATGATCAACAATAACCTAATAAATATCATCATCAAGCAAGAAAATCAAATAAAATAAAATAGAGAGAGATAGAGATAAGAAAAGTTTATTGATGATAATAATAATCGGGAAAGCTTCGATAAAACCTCAAGGTTGTCGCCTCCTTGGAGTATTTCTTACAATTTCACAAAGAACCCTAGTTCCCCTCTTTAAGAGAGAAGAAACCCTAATTGAATATCTTAAAATGCAAGTAAAAAGAGAATTCTAAGTGAAAGTGAAAGTAACTAAGTGTATGGAATAAAAGGGGGAGAGAGTATTTATAGAGACCCACTCCTCACACATACAAGGGTAAGAAATCTGTTGAAAAGTCCCTCAAAAGTAAGGGTAAAATAGTCAAAAGTAATTTAGAACGCAAGGAATTATAAGTTGTTGGTCGAACCCCCCTTCGTGCACTCGACTCGACCTTCATGCAAATTCTGGGAAGAATCGGCTCAGAATTAACTCATAGCCCAAACATGAAAGTTGTAGGTCTTTATCTTGGCTACATGTGGCCACTTGAATTGCTTGAATTGGAGCTCGAACGAAGAAGTTACGGCCGAAAAACAAGGACTGCGTGAAACAAGGGAGACCGGTCGCGAACTGCCAGAACCGCTGCCAGTCCGGTAATGCGAGCGGAAATATTTTTGGTCTTGCACTGGACCAACTGCCGGTGGTCCATCCGGTCCGGTAGTAGCTTCTGCTGTGGCCAGTTGCTCCTGCTTTGCACCTCCGTCTTTCGTCGCTGTTTTGGAGCTTTTCCTCTCATTTTCTCGACCCGAACCCTCACGACTTGTGTTCGTGACTCGATGAACTTTGATTTGAGCTCTTGTTCGATCTGATTCGGGTTCGTTTGGGCCTCGATTTGCGGGCTTGATCATGAAGCATGTGCAATTGCCCTTATCTCTTTCCTTCTTCAATTGGGGGCTTTTCTATCCATCTTCTCGGCCCGAGTTCTCCACGAAGTTTCTCGTGGTTGCTTGATATTTAATTTTGGCCTGACCCCAGCATATTTTGGACTTGTTTGGGCCTTGGGATGCGGGCTAGAGTGTGAAGATGGACTCAAACAATCTTCTAAATTCCTCCGAATTTCCTAACCTTCAAAATAAGACTAAAAAATACCCGAAAGCGCATCAAATCATATTAAAAAGGAAATTCAACTCGGAATTACGATAAAACCCAAAATCGTACGTGAACATAATAATTACTCATAATTCTTCACCAAAATATGAACTTGAAAAGTACAAGAAAAACGGTAATTTTACGTTCATCACTTGTCGAAATGCTCTGCCCTCTTGTGCAACTCTGGTGCGAGGAAGAATGGAACATATCCTTATCACTTGTCCCCTAGGCCAACACGTTTGGCGTCTTAGCCCTATCCGAATCCAGAGGGTGATTCAAGAGTGTTGGTCTTTCTGACTGATGTGTTGGGAACTTATTGAAAAACTTGATGAAGAGAGCTTCCAACTAACGTCTCACATTTGGTGGCAAATATGGCTCGCACAATAGACGGTGCTTTGATGGTGAAATAAGCGAGCCAAAGAAGATTGTTCATATGGTTATGCAATTTTTGGATTTTGCTTAAACACCTGCGTGACTCAACTGAACCTGACCGTAAGCCGAAACCGAGTTCTTCCACTCGAAAAAGTCTTCCTCTAACCACTGCTCGACACTGGTCTAGACTTGTTGTTGATGCTATTAAATTGAACTTTGAGGTCTCCATTTTCCCAAATGGCATCATTGACTTGGGTTTCGTCATTAGGGACCACTCCGGCGATGTGCTACTTGCGGGGGCTAGACGCACAAGAGGTACGGAGAAAAATACTTTGCTCAAAGGCATTATACTTCGATTTGCATGCAAGCATGCATACAATACCAGCTTCCGAAATCTTATCGCTGAAGGAGACAACCAGATATTGATGAGTTTAATCTACAAGCATGAAGATTATGAAGGCTATATTGATGTTGTCCTCCATGATATTTGGCATAATGCACAACTACAAAGGCGTCCTTTACGGGGGCAAGGCGGCGCCGCCGCACCGGCCCCCTGCCGACGAGGGCCCTCGATTTTTTTTCCCTATTTTCTGCATATAGCGGCATTTAATTATAGATATTTAACATATGCAAAAATGTAACATAAGTTGTTGCGGTTGTAACGGTTGAACACCCAAGCATAGAGTTCAGAGGGTGGGAGGGCGCGAGTTCGTTCCCTCTTTGGTGCAAGTAGCAATAAATTTTTCACAGACTTCCACCTCTGGAGTGCAGGACAAGCCGACCGAAGGTAATTTTCTTTTCTATCCATTTATTTATAATTTTTTAATTAATTAATTATGATTCTTTACTTTATTTCCATAGGTAATTGTGTTAATTGTGTATATAGTGTGAAAATTTGTGTTTTAGGGTTTAAATTTTTAGTTTCATTCATTCAATCATTATTTTTTTTAAACTTTGTTAATTTATATTTTAAGTGATAGTTGAGATGTCTCCTCGCAAATATGAATGTGATATTTAAAAAGCGTAAAAGAAAAATGAAGGATGAAGAACTTATTGAATCTCATAGGGGAACATTAGATAGGTTTGTTGTGAAAATTTAGAAAATTCATCAGCTGAAAATGTATACATTGGTGAAAAAATATTGACGATGAACACTTAGCATGTGGAAATGATGTCAATGAAGATGACAATGATAAAGAAGGTAACGGAAGTGGTAATGACTTGAGTTTTGAAAATATTGGGAATTTCGATAATTCAGGCCTTGAAGATGATGACAATGTTGATAATGTTGACGCTGATAGTGATGGTGATGATGTTAAGTTTGAAGGCGATGATGATATTATTAGTATGGTACATAGAGAATCAAGTTCGTAAATTCCCCTTGACATCTTTGATCCAAAAAATCGGGACAAATTAGATTCTAAGTGGAAGGATTTATTAGTGGAAAGGGGTCCTAAAAGAGATGTTCTAACTGGGAAAGATCCTGACCGCACTGTCGGGTGCAGTCAAATTAGTTATGTTTTTTTTTTCTTTCTAGCTTTCCTTTTCTAAATAGTAGAAAGAGTAAGTCAGGGTCGATCCCACAAGGAACATGGAAGCTAATTATGTTTATGTATTTAACCTAATTATGTAAATAATAGTAATAATACATAATATATATAATAAAGTATGAGGGGAGTTGATTGAAATTAAGTAACTATTGCAGATGATAATTAAACCAGTAATTTAAAGATAAATTCAAATAGAAGAAGGTATTCCCGCCTTTAACCTAGTATCCCCCTAGTCTGGATTATCCTCGTAATTAATGCAATTGTTTGACAGAATTAGTTCTGAAACCCCCACCACAAAGATTAACAAATACGCTCTGCTAACCTTGTTACCCCTTAGGTGTAATTAATCACAAGTACGCTCTGCAATTAATCTATCCGATTAAGTGATCTTTAGATACGATCTCTAAAATACCATTAACCGAATGCATAGGGGACCAGGGCAAGGGGATAGGTACAATATTGTACTCACAAGCTCGGTACAAGTGACCGTGACTTATATATATATTATCCTAGCGAACGAATTCACTATTTGCTACTCGTAGACATAATTTCGTAACAATTACGGATTACGATTTATGGCCTAGAAAACAATTATGTGATTATTACCCGAGTGATCAATCCAAATACAAAATACATAAAAGATATAAATAAATCGAATAACATAAACAATTCTAGGACATAATTCAGTCAAACAATTACTGTAAGAACTACAAAAACATCCCCCTAGGGTTCAACATCAGTTAAAGACGAAAATAAAGGAACTTAGCCGATCATAGCGATGGCTAAAAATAATATAATAATGAAAGTCATGAAAATTAAACTAGAGAACTCGAGACGATGGATCTTGATTCTTCGGGCTCTCTAGAATCCCCAAGTCCAAGCTTCATAGTCAATAAAAAAAGTCCGTTTTTCGGACTTGGGGTCTTCTTTATATAGATGGGGATGAAGTAGGCTTGAGTTGGGCTTGAAAAGGAAATCTTCGAGCAAATTACTATGTAATCTGACTTTGTGTCTCGGCCGAGAAGGTTCGTCTCGACCGAGAGTCATGTATCAAATTTTCGACCGAGAAAGATTGTCTCGGCCGAGATACCTCTCCAGCTGAAATATGACTTTCCAGCATACTTCTGTCTCGGCCGGGACAATCAAGCACGACTTTCTCATGCTTGGCTCGATTTTGCTTCGTTTTAGACTTGCGAGACTCGTTTCTTCATCCATCTTCAGTCGAGTTCGACTTTTCGATCTAGATTTACCCAAATAACTTTAAAACAAGTCAAACAACATCAAATTGCCCAATAATACAAATATGAACAATGCATGGTCAATTATGCATGTAAATGTCACTAAATAAACACTTAAAATCGATCTAATATACATGCATAAACACGTGTACCAGGTCCTAAAGATGGTTCAAAAAGATGTTTTTCTTAGATTTGTATACTCGAAATTTACCAAATGGACTAAAACACCAAAGGTATTGGTTGGTGTATTCACAAGCACATGACAAAGCATTTTTTTTATTTTTTTTGCTGCAAGTTGTTCAAGAGAGGGCCTCAACCAGGTCAGCTGATGGATGTTGTGATTGGGCCCATCTAAGTTGTAGACTTAAAGAACATGAGATAAGTGTTGAGCATGTCAAGAACTACGTTAGTTGGTTTGAGTTGCGTACCAGATTGGATAAAGGTAAGATAATTGATCATGCTATTCAAGCTCAAATCCAGAAGGAGCAAACTAGTTGGAGGATGGTGTTACACTGACTATTTTTAGTTGTGAGATTTTTAGCTGAACAGAACCTCACATTTCGTGGTAGTATATAATGAGAAACTTTATGAGGATAACAATGGAAATTTTATGTCTGCAGTTGAAATGATTGTTGGGTTTGACCAAGGATTGAAGGAGCATCTTGAAAGAAAAGTACACCATCATTATCTCAGCCATAAAATTCAAAATGAGTTGATATGTTTGATAGCTTCTGAAATCAAGAACTCTATTATTAAGAAAATTAAAGAGATGGGAAAGTCGTATTGAAAGTGTCAAAGCAATAGCGTTTCAAGCTCAACAAGTCAGAGATGCTTTACTTGAACTTGCAGAAGAAAGAGACACATATTCCAAAATAAGAAATGAAGCTAAGTCTTTAGCCACATTTTGAACTTGGAAAGTTGGAATTTTTACTTGGAATGATTATTTGGTATGATATACTAAGTAAAATCAATATAGCAAAAGTTTACAATCTAAAGATATGCTCAACGATGTTGCTATGATTAAGGTGAAATGATTAATTGCTTCTTTCAAAGAGTATAGAAAAACAGATTCACACAAGCTATAATTACTGTAAAGGAACTTGCTAGACCAATGGAGATCGATCCTGCTTTCTCTGCAAAAAAAGAAATGTACAGAAATAAACATTTTGATGAACTTTCTAGTAAAAAAATACCTCTTTTGAAATGCCTGAAGAATCCCCTGAGGAAGCTTTAAAAAAAACATTATTTCACTTACATAATTGATCAAACAATTGGCTCACTGGAGAGAATGTTTTAACAATATGAGAAATTTGAAGATATTTTTGGGTTCCTTTTTCACATCTGATAAGTTGACTTCGTTGGTTGATGAAGAATTGAAGGCTCGTTGCAAGAATTTGGAAGGAAAACTACGAAAAAAGGGAAGCTCAGGACAAAAAAATTTGGATTTAGATGGAGAAGAATTTAAGGTCCTACAACATATTCTACCAAAAGAAACTAAAACGGCTAGTGCGATACTAAACTTTTTGCAAAGAATGAATTGTTTTCCGAATTTTTTCATTTACAAGGTATTGTTGACTATCCCCATGATTGTTGCATCTGTAGAAAGAAGTTTTTCTAAACTGAAGTTGTTAAAATCTTGTTTGAGATCAAGCATGAGCCAAACAAGATTGAATGCATTAGCTTTGATTTCAATTGAGAGTGAGTTTCTTGAAAAACTTGATTATGAAAGGTTGATTGATGATTTTGCTGATAAACACGCAAGAAGATCAATGTTTCGTGGTTGATTGTACTAGTTGTTTTTCTATTTTCTAGATTGCTTGAAAAAAACTAAATGGTCATTTATTTATATTTATTCTGATGAGATTGAAATGTGAGTCATATATATATATATATATATATATATATATATATATTAGTTGATTATAATTATTTTCAAAATAATAAAGGGGCCCCAAATATTTTTTGCATTGGACCCTTTAAGAGATTGGACCAGCTCTGCACAATTAGTTGGATGCAATGAGTTCATATTTGCTCCCTGAGAGACAAATCGAGTAGCTCATACACTTGCTCACTCACAATTAGCTCTTATTGTGATTGTAATCTGGGTTAAGGATGTCCCTCCACCCATTTATGTCATTGTGACATCTAATGTAGGGCTTTCGTCCAACGTTTGGTTTAATATAATCCTAGTTCTCCAAAAAAAAAAAAAGGAGATACGCAACGTGAAAATAAGAATGATTTTCACAAAAAAATGAAATGAGTAGCTTAAATTTTAAAACTTAAAGAGGTAAAAAGAAAAGAAAAACTGAAGTCATATCGTGTCGTTGCCATATCAAATTGGAAGATGACACGTGGAGCACATAAATTGGTACGCTCCTGCTTTAATACTAAAGGAGATACCTCACATGCAATTTGTTTGATTGCCCTAAACAAAAAATTAAATAATTTATTCTAATTGCATACCTCTCTTAGTGGTTGTTGAAAAGTCGAGACTAATCATTAATTTCAAATACTTCAAAATAAATAAGGATACAAGTTTTTGTCAAGGATATAGAAAGTAATTTGTGATAAGTTTGATTTTGTTGATAAATTAAATACGTTTTCGTGGTCAATGTGAGAAAAAAAAATTGGAACTATTTATGTGGGACTGGGATGAGGGAAATATAAATATCCCCTTTCATTAAACTAAAATTTCAGTTAAAAACTTGGATAAAACAATTCAAAAGAGTTACATAAACAAAAGGAAGAAGCTGATTTAGTGAATTGGAGTATTCAATTATGAACCAAATATCCAATTGATTATGTTATATCCATTAACCGGCCACTCATATTTTAGACAACAGAGGTAGTTGGACACGCGCTTATTGCAGCAACTGGGCTTGTCCAAATATGGGTGCAGACTTGGCTCATAACGTGTGACATAAAGTTGCCACTCGGCGGATAAATAATGACTCAGCACCACAATAAAATGTAATGTTAATAATTGTGACCAAGAATCAACTTGCCACAAATGTTTCTGTATCCTAATCTATCGACCATCACGTTAAAATAATCGATTAAATCTAGAATTTTTGAACAACTTAGAGTGTGTTTGCTTAAACTTTTTTTTAGTAGATTTAAGAGATCAAATCTCAATAAAGTATATTCATTAATTCTCTCAATCAGATTTAACTCAGTACTCACACACTCTTTTTGCTTAAAGTTGAAGATTGCTGAGCCTAACATAACTGAGAAAGTTAATGAGAGTGTTTTATTGAGATTCAGTACCTTCAATCTACTGAGGGAAACCTTAAGCAAACGCACCCTTACTCTTAAAGAAAAATAAGTAGTTTTTGCAATAAATTAGAGATCTATATAAAAAGAAGTTTATTGTTTGCGAAAAACATTAAATATAAATTATATTTGAAAGAATATAAAAAGCAGAAAAATATGTGATAAGATGGTTCCACCTTCTACTTAAAATAAGCTATTTTATGTTACTATTAAATTAAAAATAATTATTAAAAACAAGAAATCTATTTTTTTAAGTTAAAAGTTTAAAATCATTTTTAAAGCTTTGACAAACAATTCCATAGATTGCTGCTTCTCACAACATCAACTTAAAGGTGTGTTTATGAAGAATTTGATCAGTGAGAGATCGATATAATATATATATAAATTAAAAATAAAGTATTTTATACTCCCTCCGTCCCGGTTTATCTTGCATAGGGGGGGTCGGCACGAGTATTAAGAAAAGTTGCTTTTTGGTTGTTTGTTGACTTTTCAAAGGTAAATTGAGGGTGGAGATTGAGAGTGAAGATTTTGAGGGTGGAGATTATGTTATAACTTTCCTTTTTTAGGCTGTGCAAGATAAGGTGGGACGGCCATATAAAGAAAGTGTGCAAGATAAGGTGGGACGGAGGGATTATTAGGTTACTTTTCCACTATAAAGCATTTTAAAAGATGCAAATTCTGTCTGTGAAAGCTTTTCTATAACACTTCATTGTTTTCCTTAAGAAACACTTGATTGTTCCAACAAATAATTATATTATTATACATAAACAAGAATTTATTTGAAAATAAAGAAGCTGACTTTCAACTCCAACCGTTTCAATTTCAACTAATTTGTAGTTGATAGTCTAGTCCGTGCAATTAATACTTAGGCCGGTACCCTACTACTACTCTCTTTCATATGGGATCCTTTTACAAAATCCCACAAGATCATATGGATGTTGTACACTTGTACTGATGCAACAAAAATCGTAGAAAGAATAGTGATACGCGGGTCTAAATTCGTTGATTCTAAAAATATTCCAAAAGAAATATAAACTGAGATAATACTCAATTTTTTATACCAATATATACAATATTACAGACTCATATTTATACTAGTAATTGAACCCTATAATAATAATAATAATAATAAATCACTATCATAATAATTAAAAGGAAGCAAATCAAAAAAAATTAAAACAAATATTTTAAAATACAAACTATATCAAATAAAATATATCATATTAATTAAGGATATATTAAGATCATATCTCTATCCCCATCATACACATACCTTTTTTTTTTTTTTTGAGCCAATACTAACAATGCAATTTATAGAGCTATGGCACAATAAAACCAGAATTAACAAAATTCTTTTACCTTAACAAAAATAATTTTGAGTATTTGTGGAATACAAGTATACAACTTATGTTGTAACGATAACTATGTTTATCTATTTTAAAATAGAAGGTCAAAGCAGTCTCAGTTGTTAATTTTTCTAAAATCTAAATGTAACTGTTTTTTTAAAAGAAAGTCATTTGCAAACATCACCTTAGAAATTTCATTGACTAACAAAATTAAATATGTGTCCACGAGTAAGCATCAATTTATACGTCCATAATTTATTCGCTATATCAATGGGGAAGTCCACTTCATCAATTAATTGATTATTTTCTCTAATTCAATATATATAGAGAGAGACACACACACAACATCCATTATTTTTAATTGTTCTTTTATGTTTTATGAGATGTTTATAAATAATTGTTTTTTAGCTTTTTTTCTCATATTTCTTTCATTTTTACCATTTAGTTATTGAAAAGAGATACTCCTTCCATTTCAAAATAAGTGAATCTAGACAAATATATTCTTCAACTAATCCTCTTTCTCTCACCTATTAATCCAAAAGTCACGTTCCAATATTATATTCCCTCTTTCTATCTCTTTGATACACAAATACGAAGAGATATTTTAGGACAATGATGTGGTTAAAATTGAAAAAAATCGTGAAAAGGATCTAAAACGATACTTAATTTGAAACATTATTAACACGCTAAAACATCACTTATTTTGAAATGGGTGAAGTATAAAATAAAGGAAAGAATAGATAATTTTAGAATTCTGAGGAAATTGAGGAAAATGAATTGAATACTTGGTTGTACATTTCATTTATTTCTTAATTTTTTAATCATAATCTAAAAGAATAACTAAAAAAAAACGGAAGTAGTACACACATATTTTCTCCCTCAACCCCATCGGGACTTCTACCGACCACTAATTCAATTTGTTGTTCAGAATAATTTTTTCAAGGTTAAGCGTTGGAATTCAATTTTCTGAATCCCCCAACTTAACAAATACATATATATATATATATACATACAGACACTCAACAGACTATTTGACCTATTTTGGGAGCATCTTATCCACATTCATAAAATTTGGTGCCTATTAAGTTTTGTCCCAACAAAATGATTAAAGGTCCTATTCATTCCCTTTCACTGTGCACTTTTTTTTCTAAAAACATCACTATTTAATTACCAACTAAACAACTGTTTTTGGGGCTAATCACACCACCAGATCGCCACTTTAGGACCTTAAACAAATGTAAAGCAACAAAAAGGCAGATTTAATAACAATATTGATGTAATTTATGCTGGGGTGGTTGTTGATTTCACATTTTTAAAATGGTAATTAGCTTAGTCAGCCATGAATAGATAATCCCCAATTTTGCATTTATTGTTTGGTTAGTTTGGATTTCATTTTATAACATTGTTGGTTATGAAATGCAAAACCTTAGATTAGTTAAATATCGAGGTTGAATCACTCATAATTTCTATTTTAACAATCAATATTCAACTCTATTTAGATTTTGTATAAGTGCTATATTATTCTCGAGTATCTATATTTTTCTTTGCCTCTTCCCATTTAGTTCCACATAAATTTCTCTGACCCCCTAAGTGCTAGAGTCTATCGATTGTCTAACTTGTATCTAACATCATTAGAATATTGCTAAGAATGTGAACAATGAAATAGATTAGAAATATAACATGAATTTGTTTTTTTTAATTGTCTTTTGTAGGGACAAGCCTATCGGAAAATACAAACATACCCTATTTCATCATTCTATTTACCTCATCCAGCAATACTTCAACACTCCTTAACAAACAAGCATACCCAAATGATGGTAGCAAATAATACACGCAATAATCACGAAAGTAAAGAAAAGAACACACGAAATTATTGACCCAATTCATTACAATGGATAACTACATTGTCAAGTCAAAAAATTTCACTATATTTTTCGAATATAACATACAATTACAAAATAACTATTTATAATAGTATAATCTTAATCACACTAAGACTATACAACTGAACCTAAAATTAAATTGTACGGACGACCCAAAAATTCGATACCTTCAACCTTCATACACCAACAAATGATTAGCAGAATTTGGGTTGGGCAATATGTGGATCTGAGTCAGCAAAACCTCGCAGGCCACAAGTGGACTCGGTTCCCATCCAAGTACACGTATGAATAACGTCGGCATTCACATATTACTTTTAATATTTTATTGTGTGCGCTGACGTGGATTCAAGACATTGTTAGATGGTTGAGGAAGTTTGTTATAATAATATTTGTTTTTGTTTTTAGGTTGTGTATCATTTGTACCATTTGTTTTATATTTGACGTTGTATTGTATATACTGACATCATAACTTCTCGTTTATTAATATTTTTGTCAGAATTAATATTCCAAATTGTTTTTTTTTTTTTTTAAATTCTCCTAATCTAATAACAAAGAAAAAACTCTTCCCTCCCTCACGATGACTCGAATCCAGAACCAAATACTTAGGTAGTAAATATTTTGCCACTTGAACTATCCAACTTCGTCTTAATATTCCAAATTGTTAGGATTGATCGGAATCATTGCGCTAACTAATTTGCAGGTCACGATAAGCAGATCAACTTTCACCAAATAATTAGTGAATAAATCAATTTAGTTGGCTAAATGAGCCAATATTTAAGCTCGTTCTGTAACAGAACATTAATTTGCTCAGTTTGTAAACAACCTCATATATGATTTGTATAATACTAGTAATAATAATGACATTACGTTGATAGTATATACATATAATCTAAAATTATTGTATTGCCAAGTTTTTTTTTGAGAGAATTTTTATGTTACCAAGTTACTGTAGTGGGTCTTTTGTTAATTTTGCTTGTTTGTGTGGAGACTTAGAAGTGTTTGTATAGTCAATGTTCGTAAATAATACTCCCTCCGTCCCAGCTAAACTTGCACACTTTCCATTTTCGTCCGTCCCAGCTAAACTTGCACACCCTTAAAAAGGAAAGTTATAATATAAATCTACACCCTCAAAATCTCCACCCTCAATCTCCACCCTTAATTCACCTTTGAAAAGTCAACAAAATCCCAAAAAGCAACTTTTCTTAATACTTGTACCAATCCTCCCAGTGCAAGAATAGCTGGGACGGAGGTAGTATTAATTAGTTGTCGAGGAACACTTATATTCACAACATATGTGGTGGAATACATTGATCAACAAAATCAAACATGCACCGCGATGGTCCAAATAAAAGAACGAAAGGTGCAACTGTAGTCACTTTCATCAATTGCACATGATTTAACACATTATTTTTTTTTCTTTACATAAACAACCTCACGTTTTTTATGCTTTACCCATAATTGTCACCAAAGGTGTTTATTACGGATTTATTCAATTAATTTAAATATTCAACCAATCATTTAATTATAGATTACTAATTTGGATATTTTAAATTCGAATCCGATGGAAAGGGTCACTCAAATTTGTAAGTGGACAAATTGATCGAATTCAAATCTTAGTGTTTCGTTTAGATTTCATACAAAACTGAATATATATATATATATATTAGTGAACTCATGATATTGGAAGTTCCATGTGTTTTTGCTCTCTATGGAAACTTCTTTATTTTGGCTCATGAATTAGTTCAACTTAATATTTCTAACTTTCTTAGAATTTAGAATTTGTATTTAATTACATAATAGTGATTCCTAAATTGTATTATGGAAAACCACACCCATAAATAATGAGAATTGTTTTTACTTGCTTATGGTATTCTTACGAGTTGAAATAATTCACTAACTTAGTATGGTCTGAAATATATTCGTTATTATAATTTTTTATATATTTCGATTAATTTCACACCCTATTAACCGAATATAAAAAATTTAAATAACCAAAAACATAGAATTGAATTATGAATTACTTTTTAAAATCTCCAACACCCACCACCCCAAATTGAATAATCAACATCGGACTATCCATTGGAATCATGGACGGACCCACGTTGGGGTCAGGGGGTATTGGCCCCCCCGACCCCGTAATAATGTGCTATTATATATGTGTCCTCTTTGACCCCGTCATAATGTGTTATTATATATATTTATTTTAGTCGATTTTAATATAACTTAATTAAATAAAATAAAAAATTATATTGTTTGACATGAAGTAGATGAATGTATTGTCATGTATAAGCAATACAGATAAAGATGCTAGAAAATATAATGAATATACAAACATTAATCTTTTTTTCTTTTTTCTTTTTTGATAAATCAATTTATTAATCTTATCTAAATTGTTAATACTTTTCTAGTTTTATTTATACAGTTGATTATACTTATCTTATTTTTTTTTTCTTTTTGTGATAAATCAATTTATTAATCTTATCTAAATTGTTAATACTTTTCTAGTTTTATTTATACAGTTGATTATACTTAGGGGTCGCACAACCGTAGTCCTCTTTTAATTTTCTAAGATATTATGTTTTAATATAATTTATCCAATATTTTAAGTTTAAAGCCTAATTGTATAAAAAGAATTTCATTTATAGCCTACTCAATATTTGCTTCCTATTTGATAAAAATTGTCACATGAGCATAGCTAAAAAAAATTACGTGAAACAAACTCCTAGATTCGTCTATAAATAGACCCCCTCACCTAAATTTTTGGGTCCGATCACTGAATTTGGAATGAACAGAGTCCCGGAAAGAACATATGCCATGACATGCTCTATTGAAGTGCGCACACGTGCACGACGAATAAGATTTTGAAAAGCAATATTTTGTGACCAATAACATTTCCCAATAAAAAAAATTCCAAAATGAGAACTGGAAGTTTCAAAGCAGTAGAGGTGGTCAAAATTGACCACACGTACAATGATCAAAGAGGTACGTGTCCTCAAACTAAACTTTTGTTCGAACCAGACGAGTTTCAATCTGTAATACTAGTATCAAATTATTCAATTTTGGCCAAAATCTAAATTTACTTTTAAATTTTAGATTTTGGCCAAGGCTAGAGTTACTTCTGAATTTTATTATCCTAAAAGGTTCATGCCAATAGAGAATATTGTTAATCTAATTTTTTTCTATATTTAATTAATGTTGGACTTTTGGTTGGCCCTAAAGCTGTAGCCCTAACAACTTTAATGCTTTAAAGACTAATATTCTTGATTTCTTCCATGATGGTGTCACAGTTTTTTCACACTATATCTTCTGCTGCATTTATCTTTTGTAATCACCAACACAAGGCACAGGCACATATTTAGATAATATCAATAAAAAAAAAACTAAAATAATCGAATTTGGTTACATAAAAGATAGTTCTAATTTATTTTTATATGCAAAGTTGCAAACTAAAGCTCATTCAGTATGAAAAATTAGGAATAAGTAATCGGAATGAAGGGGGATAAATTCCCATTTATTATAGTTGGTTCATAAAATCAAGAATTAGAATAAGGTAATCATTATCATATTTGATTAACTAGTCCCGCACATCACTCATACTGTCACATTAATACCCATTCTATAATTTGAACCAAGCAGCAATAATGCAATCACTATTTCTATAGTCTTCTATAGTGATTGACTCTTCATTAATACTTATTACTGTTTTCATTCCTAAATTGAAGGCCCCTAAATTCAATATAAAATCATCCGATCCACGATAAATACTCAAAATCTAAGTCCAAAAACTTATTACACATTTCTCTTATTATATTAGACAGACAATTCGATTTTGTTTCTTTATGAGGGCGCACAATACGCAAAAACAAACAATACAAAAGTCAAAGAGCTACAGCTTACGAGGTCTAAGCAAGATATTAATTAACTTAAATATCTATTACACACAAATTAGTCAAACACAGTCCATAATCCATTTTTGGTGCTATAATTCTTTCCATTTATATAGATGGTTACATTTTATTAAATGCCATCTAAAAGTCTAACAAAATCATACTATTTAACAAAATAAGTTTTAACTCATTCGAAGAATAAATACAACATTTGGTACAATCATCCTCCTGTTAAACAATATTATCATTTAACAAGAAAGATGACAGTCTTTCTGAGTAAGGCCAGTTTCCAGTGTGACATGTAGAGAAAAAGAACATGGAAAGAACACAACAGTAATCCATCGGAACATCACCTACGATATCTGTGTCGTTTGAAGTTAAAGTAGACGTGCAGAATTCCCCGTTCAAACGTACACTTAAATCCCTTCTTGTGTGAGTACTCCCACTCTTTATTCACAATTCGAAATGCCTGCAAACAGGAGAAAACATGGGTGAGTAGTGATTTCATGAATCTTTTTTTGTTTTTTTGTTTTGAGATAACTTACGATGTCTTCATAAGGAGGCCCAGCATGAAATGTTATGATGCACGTATCAGCACTATCCCCATCTTTCTCGATGGTGTAAGTTGGAGCCTTTGATTTGTCAACCAGATCTGGGTAGAAGATATTGAACTTGTATCCTTGCACGACTTTTGGGGGAGGGTTGTCGTGATCATAATGAGTCTGATTGTATTTGTTCCATTCATAGCCAGTGTGCACGCGATTGAAATATTTTGGCTTTCTTGGACGATATTTATCATGCCACCAATACACCTGTAACCATTGGTCAAAGTACAATCATGTTAACTATAGTCTGAAGAAATTACCAAATCAAAACTTATCAAAATAGTTCAGATGGATGAAAATACCAGTTATGAATAAGTTTACCTGTGAATCGAGGTTAATTTCGTCGTTAGAGCCAAAGACAGCATCGCCTTCCTCCATGGCTCCCATTAATTTTACAGCACTCCGCTCAAAGTTATCTTCAGGAGGAGCCGGTTGTCTAGAAGACATTTCTTGGATGCGGCGATCTTCTTTTACAGCTATACGTTTTCTCTCCTGTAATAACAAATGCATTCAGCTCAAGTATATGGAGATTACAGCTAGCTTACCTGATAATTTCTATATACGTTTGGCCCTAATAATGCATTAATGACTAAAAATCAAAGGAAAGATGATGAATGAATGCGTTGTACTACTGTAACTGAAACTTCAACAACCCTAATCTAAAAATACAGGTTTGGAAATCTTAAAAACACGAGGTATAAGAACATTACAAAACATGACTGAGCTTTGGAACATGTCAGCACTAAATTGCAGAATTACTAAATATCAAATTACTCTACTTAACCAAAAATAAATAAAAGATGCAACACCATGTTCAGAATACCCGCTTGTGAAAGGAATTTGACTAATCGCTGGGCAATTTCTAATAAGAAAAGGATTCTAATATTTAAGCCAGAGAGAGGAAATGAACTAATTTTCACTAAATAAACAACTCTAGTTGATAAAACTTACAGAAACACCACCTAAATTGTAAGATTAGTCACTGATATTTTTCAAACTGGTTTTTTGGATTTCTGAAAGCAACTTTTTACAGTTGCATCATCCATCACAAATTCAAAAACAAGCATGATGAGCACACACGACAAGAGGATAATAAAGAATGCAAAGATCCCGGATAATGAAATTCAAGTATGAAAGAACACCTCACATTTCGTGTGTGTTGTATGCCTGGGACCAGACATAAATGAAAGTTTAGTCACCTTAGTTTGTTTTGTATTCCTAACTATCTTATCTCCTCCCTTTGGAGGGAAATAAATGCACTCAGCAACAAAAATGGGTTATTCACATACAATAACAATATTCCATCTACTTCTTGAAGCTCAATAAAATATAAATATATGATGGGATTAAGCCAAATTACCAAAATGGCCTTGTCCTCTTCAGGGTCAATTGCCTCTTCATCTTCATCACCCTGTAAAAGTTGAGGTGAATATGACCCAGCCAGTTCGTCTTCATGCTGGGCTTCCGGTTCCACTATAGGTTCCGGGGATAGCATTGCACCTATATTTTCAGAGACTGTTAGACTATAATGTCCATAATCTAAAGGGGTGAACAGAGAAGAATTCAAAATGCCCATACCATCCACATCTAGATCAGATTCCTGCTCATCAAGTTCTGGAGCCGACTCTGTATTGATATTTTCACGCTCAGCTGGGCTCTCTAGGCGTTCCAATTGCTTGCGCAGTATCTGGGTATGGATTTCCTTCAAACAAGCCTGCAGTTTTTATTAAAAATGTGAAAATTAATTCAATTTGGCCCAAATTTTCTAATACGAGAACTGGGATGCAATGTATACCTTTGCTTTGTATATACGGAGACGTTTGAGAACAGCCTCCCAATACTCAACAACCTTGGCAGTCCCAGATCGCATTTGTGATTCAATCTGGGATTGTAAGGCTTCTAGTTCATTATAGGTTTTCCCTTGTAGAAGACTTTTAACATCCGCTTCAATGCTTGTATGCAAGCCTCTTTCTTCACCAATCATCTCTGGAGGTAATTGTTCTCCACGCACCCTGGCACGTTCTAATGCATCCTTTTTCCGGGATTCAGCAAGTTCCCATTCACTAACCACTAGAAGTGCCTGTTATTCGTATACATAAGTGTGAGCGAAAATCCAAGCTTTACAAGCACAAGAATTGAAAGCGAAAGAAGTGAGTTGGGGGGAAGCAATATACCAAATTTCAGACTAAACCAGAGATCAACCCTCATTATTACTACTGAGATAGCAACGAATGACCAAAAATTCTAATTGCAAATGAGGTTGCTATACAACAAGTAGAATAATTTGACATAACTACTGGTTGCGTAAGACTAATACTTGAGGCCGTGGAAAATAAATTCCAACACAATATCATAAAACAAATCCAAGAACTCAGACTCCAAGTAATAGGTTTTAACAGAAATTATGAAGATGAGCAAATGGGAAGACACAGATATAGGCCGTAAGACCATTACATGTAAACCAAATATTAAACTAACATACAACTAAACAGAGAAGCCTATATCCTCACAATGCACGTTTTGGAGCTATAAGGGAACCAAGAGAGAACTTTAATACCTCCCAATATCTTATGTGTGTAGGAGTTGCCCTGTCCAGATCAAGATGCATCTTTATGTCATTGTGGAGCTCTTCCATTTCTTTTACAGTCAGACCCTATATATTTCCCAGTCAAACATAAGAAACAACCCAGAGAAAATCCAAAAAAAAACAATTTCATGAGTAAACTAGACTTTCGCCAAGCTTTATTGAATATTAGGAGAGGAGAAACAATGACAACAAAGACAAACTTTGAGAAATATTACAAAAATTTACCTTAAAGACCATGTATGGTTCATTTATTTCTATCTCAAAATCATCTGAAGGATCAAGGTGTTTAGTGAGGATATCAATCGGCTTAGTACGGCCTTCACGTAACCGTATCTCTGAACGGACTTTGCTTTGATCAAAATGAAACTGCAAATCAAACATATTGCAAAATCAGTAATGATTGAAAAAAAGAGGATAAACACAGAGATCTCAAAAATGCATCAAGGAATGAAAATAATGGTAGAATGTTGCTGTCACTCAATGATTTACCTCTTCCTCTTTCTTCTCCCAGTCATGGAACTCAGCTCGCGCTCTTTCTCTAGCTAGCAGTGCCTATAAAGTTAACATTTGTCATAATTCATCTATCACTGGATCAATATGGGCAAAAAATAATATATACCAAAACAGCCAAATAAAGAACAGCATTTCAAAAATACAGTATAGTATTTCAAATAGCATTGCAAATCCTTCTACAAGTAAAGATCAGGATCGCACCATCTCTTCCTCACGTTGAGCTTTCTCAAGTGCCCTCTCTTCTCTTCGCTTTTTGACCTTTTCAATCTCAGCCTACAAAAGAAGATAATATAGATTAATATTGTCCACCTAGAAAAAACACTATAAAACGACTTTATTAGGGGCAAAACCAGTATAAAGCATTCAAAGTAAGTAAACTCAAGGAGAAAGGAACTGTGGGAAGTCTATTAGTAACATCTTAGATCATCGTGTTTGGCTACATGAGCTCTTCAAATATACGAAATCTTTATCACATATTACATTACAGCATGCAATAATGAGCCTAGAAGGAATGAAATTAATAGAACTCAACCAGAATTTCTCGAAACCCACAATATAAGATGATTAACATTAGCATTGACAAAAGGTAAACAATAAATTAACATGCACATAATTTCAAAATTACCAATATTTGGAATTCCATACTTGAGCCAAATTGTCAAAAGAAAATAAATATTAAAAAGCATGATAATGTTGATTATATTACCCAAGAGGATCTCTATGGTAGTTCTGGATCCACCCATGCCTAAGCCAAGGATAACACACAATAATTCATGTCCTCTAACAATCAAACTACTCTCAGAGACTCAGATGAAATGACAGTTATTATTCACCAATTCTCGCTAAAGACAATTCAACATGGAAGATACAACAATTTTGATTACTAGTAGGTTTTCTTATGACAATTTACTATTACATAGGCTTTTTTATATCTTGTGGAGCAGTATGTTTGATTAATATTTAAGGTTTAGGGACTCGAGGTACTTATATAAACACCATCGTATTCTCAGCTTTATTAACTTCCTCTGTATTACTTTCATGGTCTATGATAATTTATGTGTGCCAGTTAACCACCAAAGCTACACTACTTGCTCAGGACTAAAAACAATGAGCTTCCCAGAAAAAAAATAGCACAGAGCAAGGACAGCCGTGCTTAATAATGAAAATGAGAGAAGAAATTGAGATAATATATTTATAACCTATATGAAGACTCTTAAAAGACAGAATACAAACTACTAAAAGTCTGGCTTGAGTAATGTTACCGTTCTTTCTCTTTGTCTTTTTTTCTCTGCTTTTAGGGAGAACTCAGCAAGAGGCACCCCCTGGGCCACATCGTGCTCGATCTTCTTTCGCCACACGAATCTGATCATTCAAAAAAAATCAAATAACAACAAAAAAGAGAGAGATGTTGGGGCTATCTGTATTGCATCATTCAGTTGTACACTAACAATAAACACAAATCCAGATTGTACGTTATAGAATTAATGTTACAATGGTGAATTCATTTCAAATATACTTATGCTGCAGCGTCCAAACTAACTTTAGACAACTCCGTGAAACTGTGGAATGCAATGAAATTCAATAGATAAGCTATTGATCAAATTAAAAATACAGAAATCGAAACTCACTTTTCATTAAGGTTAGAATCGCCAAAGGGATTGGAGTCGTTGGAATATCCAGAGACGCTCTGAGACTTCAATTTCTTAGCAACCTTCTGAGCCTATCAGTATCACATATGATTAGAAATAAATCGATACAAAGCCTAATAAAAACAACACGAGAAATTGTAACAAATTTGGGGGAATACGCACCTTTTTCTGAGCCTTCTTTGCCATGTATTCTGCAATTTCTTCCTCTGTTATCGCTCTCTTTCTCTTACCCTTGCGCTTTGGGGGCTCATCGGAGTCACTATCAGAATTCAGTGGGCGACGCTTCCGGGAACTACGGCGGTCATGGTCGGAATCTGATTCCGACGAAGAATCGTCAGGGGAACGGTGTCGCCGTCGGCCGGACGTCATCCTGAAAAAGGGGACTCCAACTCCAAAGTGTCGTTCCGATATCGGATCCGTCAAAACAAGCCCGAATTTGTTTTTTGTCTTCAAATCTCAATCCACCTACGAAATTGGGCCTGTATCTGGGCCTGTAGATGGATCTGTCGTTATTAGAATTATCCATTATATAGTTGCACTTGCACGGATCACAAATTTAGGCAAAGCGGCCTAGGCCTATTATGATACGATGGGCCCACATTACCTCAACTTCATGTCCACTCTACTTCTTTCGGCCTTTTTTTCTTCCATCCTTTTGGGTTATTATTGTCGTCGTGGTCGTGATAGTCGTCCCAATCTATCTTAGGTAAGAGAGGGCTAATTGTTGAGTGAACACAAGGGCAATAAGAAAATATAATCTATTTTTGTTAAGCAAATTAAATTTATTTCATTAAGTGAAGTATCACAACTAAATTCATCAGAGGGACCTAGTATAAGAATATGATGCTTCTGCAATGGCATGAACAATCTTATCCATTTATCACTTGTAAAGATGTATGAGTTAAGGAAAAAAAAAAAAAAAACTTACAGGAATGTACCATTTTTTTTTAAACCTTAAAGGAAATGTATTTTGCCCGTATCACTCTTTTCTTTTTCTTTTTCTTTTTTCTTTTGAGTGAATTGGAGGATTAATGGTGGGAAATAAATCAAGAATCGGTGATCTCTTGATTACAAGTTAAGAGTGATGTTACTAAATTATAACATTCTTGGCAGGTCAGATATGTTAAAATTTAGATACAATTTTCTAGCCAACTATGAGGCATTTCACTCACTTCCTTAAACTACAAATTGTTAGGTGTGAAGGGCGGGAAAAAATATCCTATTTTTGAAATTCTAAAATTAAAAAATAAAGTTGAATAGTGAAATTAAGTGTTTATTTTAAATTATATATGACATAATTTTTTTTTCAGTAAATAACAAATTAATGCTAGAAATTGTGATGGTTATAATATTGTATTGAGATGGGATGTATTATTAATGATTTGGTGATAGTGAAATAATTAAGTATGATTATTTGGGAGATGAAAAAAAAAAATAAAGCAGGGTAATAATAATATTGGATTTTAATGAAAAAAATTGATTTGATCCTATAACTTTTTTATTTTTTTGGTTTAGTCTCATATTTAATTAATTTTTTGGTTTAGTCTCATACCTCTATCAATTGCTTAATTTTGGACCAATTTACCTAATTTTGACCAACTCATCGGAAAAGGGTATGCGCCGGCGCCGATTAGAAAGTTCTGGTGACTTATGTCATATGTCGCTGCATTTGTGAGGTATCTTTTGTTTTTTGTTTTTTCTTTTATACATCTATTTCACCTCGTGTTAGAAATTTTCCACCTCAATAAATCATATAATAAAATAAACAATAAAAATCCAAAATATGTGTTACAAAACAAAAGGAAATTAAATCAAACAAACCCTAAAATAATAAAAATTGATTCACTTATCACTTTCACTCCGAAGAAGCTTCAGGATTGGTTGTTGATTCGATCTCCCTCCCCACACACGCACGTTGCTCTCTCCGACGGCAACTCGTTGCAGCGACAGGCATCAAGGGGGTAGGGCAAGAGCTACGCACAACCTGACCTATTGGCGCAGCACCACCATCCACGCGTCCCCTCTTCCGCAGCTGCCCAGATCGCCCTTTCGGCGGCACAATTATGACGGCGCGACCACCAAGCTAATGAAACCTAGCACTCGTTGCATCAATGCTTCTCGTCATCATCTTTTTTTTATTTTCCCTTTTGATCTACTGTTGCCGCCATGCGTCTCTTGCTACCGTCATGCATCTCTTGCATATGGGAGCTTGGGCAATTCTTGTAGGAGAGGGATTAGATTTATGGTGTAGTAGGCGTTGAAGAGAAATAATTTTTTATTCTTTAAGGGTTTGTTTGATTAAATTTTTCCTTTTGTTTTGTATCACAAATTTTGAGTTTTGTTGTTTTTTTTTATTAAATTTTTTGTTGAGGTTGAAATTTTCTAACCTGATGTGTAAATTGATGTATACAAGAAAAAGAAAAAAAAAAAAAGTCACCTCACAAATGCAGCACCACGTGGCATAAGTTGTCGGAACTCCGTAATTAGCGTCGGCACGTGGAAGACATGTGGCCTTTTCCAGTGAGTTGGTCAAAATTGAGTCAAAAATTGGTCCAAAATTGAGCAATTTGATAGACGTACGAGACTAAATTTAAAAAAATAATTAAGTAGGAGACCAAATTAAAAAAGTTAAAAAGTTAAGGGACTAAATTAACATTTTTCCCGATTTTAAGTGTCAAAATCTCCCTGGACTTTGATACTTGAAATTGAAATCCTTCTCGATTAACTGCTAAGTCTCAGTTTACCTTAGAAAGAAGAGATATGTTAATTATGTAGGTCTTCGAGATAACTCCACATGATAAGATATAAATTGTTATCAATTTTCAGTGTTTTACTGTAACATATAACATTATGAATAAGGATATTAATTATCCTTATCCACCTATGGTGATATTACATAAATGTCCCTTTTAATAAATAAGTTTGCAAAAGAAATGACTAGTAAATGATAGAAATGTAGTTTTTCTAATGTTATTCTAAATATTGAGTAAATTATTATAGGGCGAGCCAAGATTATTATCTAATGTATTATCCGGATTTGAGCATTTTATCCCGAGTGGGAAGGACAACCCGCCTTTTTTATTTCCAACAAAATAAACACTAGATGAAGTTAAATAAAATATCACTATTCTAAATCACCTAATAAAGTAAAGGGAGCATTATTGGAAAAGAAAGACCACTTATTATTTAGGGATAATTACATATAACCATACAACCTTAGACCCTTTTTTCACTTAACTACAAAAAGTATTTTTTGTTACAGATTCTCATAGAACCTTTGCGGGTTTTATAAGTAACCATATGAACTTTTTTTCCGGCGGCATCTTCGGCCTAGTATGCACGTGACACGCATGGGGTCAACTAAAACAGGAGTATTTACGTCATTTTGCACACTCCAGCTCTATTTCCCTAACCAACTCTATTTAATCACTCCCTACCCCAATTTAAGACACCAAAGTAGCAGAAGCCATTAAAGAAGGAAGAAAAAGCTAGTTTTTCAATTCAAAAGAGTGAACGGAGAAAATAGAAGGTATAGAGGCCGGGCTTTGTTTCTCTGGTAAACCGGTTTGAAGGAGGAATACTCCGGATTCGTCGAGCTAACATTTATCGTGCTATCATTGTTAACTAAAACGGATGGAATTTTGACACTACTGTTGTTGGTGGAAAGAATTCGTATAGTGAGACTGCAGTCGAAAGGTTTGGCTTAATTATAGGGCAAAATAAACAGCGTAGTTATCGGAAAGTTCTCCACTGTGTTATCTGTGTTGATCATACTTTTGCAGTGGGGAGGATGTATAGGAAAAGTATATATATGTTTGTGTATTTATTTATTTATTCTTTATGTTGTATTTAGATAGGGCATTATAGACATGTATATTTATACTGATTATTTGAATAACTATGCTACATATAAAGAAAAGTTATACTTTAATTTTATTTTATTTTATTTTACTTCCCCTGTTTCTGTTAAATTTTGTGTTCTATAGTTCTAAAGATAAAACTTATTTCATCTAAAATAAAATACTAACAATTGAAAAAGAAAGCAAATTTGATTCGAATATGATGTTTTTATGGTGAGTGATTAAATAGAGGTGGTTAGGGAAATAGAGCTGTTGGAATGTGAAAAAGGACGTAAATACCCCTATTTTAGTTGATCATGTGCACGCCACGTGCATACTTGGCTGGAGATGCTGCCGGAAAAAAAGTTCATATTGTTACTTATAAAACCCGCAAATGTTATATTAGAATCTGTAATAAAAAATACTTTTTATAGTTAAGTGAAAAAAGAGCCAAAGATTGTATGGTTATATGTAATTATCCCTATTATTTATGTGCGCTGAGTACATAGAAGTCATTTTGATATGTTTTGTGCATTTTCACCCTAAATAGCAATCGAGGTTTTTTAGAAATTTCTATTTCTATTATATTTGAATCGAACATCGGTTAACGGCCATAATAATAGGTCGTCGAAATGGGTTGATTCTAGGGGTGTCCATCGGTATGAAATCGAACCGAATCGAATTAACAAAATCGAAAACTGAAATCCTTAAAAACTGCTAACCGAAACCGAACCGAAAATGATCAAAAATCGAAATCAACCGAACCGAAATATTTCGATTCGGTTGCGGTCAAAACCGAAAATCGAATTTTTACACTAATTTGTAAGTTTTTCACTAAAATAAAACTTTGAATATTAACTGCATTCGAATAAAAATTCTTGATATAAAAATGAGTTGGTCGAAGAGTCAAATTTTCTTGTTATCCAAACGAATAAAGGATACTAATTAGAATGGACGTGAGAAAGCAACAAACTACGGTGCTGCAGATTATGTTTTATTTGCCCCTTAGTTGTTACTTGTTAGATAGAAAATGAAATTTAAATGAAATGAAATTAAAATGTAAATGAAAGACAAATGAGGAGGGGGGTTTTAATTTAAGGGGTGCTTAATTCGATTTTTGGGTTTCTAATGCAGTTTTTATTGAAAAAAACCGAATCGAACCGAAAATCGAAATATTATATAAAATCGAAACCAAACTCATAAAAAAAAAAACTAAATTTTAAATTTCGATTCGATTTGATCGATTTTTTCGATTTCAACCGAATAGGAAACACACCTAGTTGACTCTATCCAATTTGCAATGTAAATAATTGCAGTGGTAGTTCTTTCATGACCTCGCATTGACCCACAACGTTATTCATAATCCACTCAAATATACAAAATATTACACTTATCTTTTTCTCTCCTAACTTTATAAAAAGTTGACCAAACTAAAATGGAAATTCATCTATATGAACAGGTTAAAAAAAATAAAAATTGCAATAAAAATTAGGGAATCTTTTTATCTGACATAAACCCGACACCAGTAATATGTTGTTAGTGTCACAAGGAACCTTTTAATGTGACGTAACAAAGAAAAATTCTATTTCTGATCCTAAAAAGTACAACCAACGTACAACACGACAATGCATGTCATATCCAAACTGTTTAGCACGTACGTGTGCGTATAATATATGGAGATTAAAATAATAAAACATTTTCTAGTCAGGCATTGGATGAGACGTGGATCAATTATTGCACGTCTAAACTAGCTCATAGATTTAATTATAATACTGTCTCAGTCCCAATTAATTTATCACAATTGATCGCACACGAATTATAGGAAAAAACAAATTTTACTATTTTTTTGGATTTTTTCAAAAGTGAAGATTATTAGATAAATTTCTTTTTTAAGGGTGTGCAAAATTAAGTGAAACAAATCAAAATAAAAAGTGTGACAAGTTAACTAGGACGGAGAGAGTATATTACTACTTCCGTTTTTTTTAGTTGTCATTCTACCTATTTGTTTTGTTTTTAAATCGTTGTTCATTCTAATTTTTTTATCACTTTTTTACAATACTAACCCTCTAGTTATGAAAAATGTTAAAAATATATAAAAATAATTAAAAAATTAAGGAATTTAAGAAAATTAATTGAGGGTTGATTTGTCAATTCCTTAAGTCCTTTAATTTTCTTATTCAAAGTTAGAATAGCAACTAAAAAAAATGAAGATAGTATATTATATTGGGTTGGGTATATAGTAAGAGTAACACTTGTGTGCATGTGATGTACAATAGGCTTATTGTATATCACTAAAATTTAACACATGGACTTAAAAAAATCGCTGAAATATGGTTTATAGAAAAATCGCGTCCGCGTACCAGGTTAACGCGCGGGTCGCGCCCTTTTTTTTTAAAAAAAAAATCTACTGCAAGAACAAAATAAGTCTACTATAAGAACAAAATAAGTCTACTCTAAACACAAAATAATTATACTGCAAGAACACGATAAGTCTACTGTAAGAACAATAAGTCTACTCTAAACACAAAATTACTATACTACAAGAACATAATAAGTCTACTACTATAAGAACAAAAAAAAAATGATACCGGTCTCGCGCGTTATTTTGTACCCGAATGTACATTAAGCACTATTATGCATCGTATACACCCAAATTTTTTCCATATAGTAATCGTGTAATAAAAAAAGAAACGAGGACGTAATTAGACGTTATTAAGAAAATGAGTACATAATAAACAAGAAGGCACCCTATTTTGTGGTTTAAAAATTGCTCCTTCCATCCTGATAAAAAGGTAGCTTTGAAAGGATCTCTATCCCACATTTATCCTGTCTTAATTCTGTTTTACTCTAAAATTGAGTCATATAGCATATATTGTGAACCTCGAAGTGAACACATGAATCATGAACCCTACACTATGATCTATTGAATTATAAACACTAAAACATTAAATTATGAACCATGAATCGAGAATCTTGACATCGTAAGTTTACAATAGAAAATATACCCTAATTAAAAAAAGTCGAACCCTAAACTTTAAACATGGATCCTGAATCATGAACCTAAATAATAAACTTTAAATTCATAAATTGTAAAAAAATAATTATAATTAGCTTGATTTTGGGGTGAAACACGAATGGAATAGGGTAAAAGTGGACTAGAGAATCATAAGTGCCAAAAATATTTTTTCCCCACAAAACGACTACAGTTCAATAGTTAATATTCCATTTTATTATTTAAAGTAATAAAAAAATTAAAAAAAAAAGGTTTAACAAAATAAATATATGATTAAATAAATCTAATTAATTACCAAGTGAACATATTTTATAAGTGAGAAGGGAGTAATTCTTTTATATATACTAGTCGTATGAATCTTAGATTCATGTACTTGGGTTGTGGATATTTTTTTATAAAAAAAGTTAATGTTTATGTTGAAAGGTACTATTTGTTTTCAGAAATATACTATATCAAAAATGTGTTAGTATTTATTCTGAACAAGTATTATGTTCAGCATAAAAAGTGATATATTTTTATGGATCTATCTGGATCGGAACTCAGATTGCATATATATACGATCTGTACACTAGGTGTACTTGAAAATTTGAGAATATTTTTTTAGCATTTTGTAACTTCATATAAATCACAAAAAATAAAAATAGAAATTCAGCTTTTAGAAAAAAGAGATGACGTTTCTTTTTACGGGTTAGTGAATCTAGGGGTGGTTCGGTACGGTATACCGTACCGAATTGCCCATACCGTTACCGTACCGAAATTTTCGGTACGCCGAAAATCCGTACCGTTACCGTACCGAAAATTTCGGTATACCTAAATTCGGCATACCGAAAATTCGGTATGATATCGGTAAATACCGATACCGTACCGAAAATTCGGTATACCGTTGATTTTGGTATACCGAAATTTCGGTACGCGAATATCGTGATGGAGAAATATTTTCCGAGAATTTATAAACAACAAATGGTACGCGAATTTAATGATTTGACACAAGGAGGATTGACTGTAACAGAATATGAGCGAAAATTCAATAATATGAGTCGTTTTGCACCCCACATGGTCAGCACAGAGGAGATGAAGGCTCAAAAGTTTATCGAAGGACTCTGTCCCCAAATCCGTCACTTGATTGCCGGTCATGGGACTATGTCTTATTCTGAGGCGGTTATGCGAGCTGAGAACATTGCAGCTAGCATGGAAATGGAGAAGTCTAGTGCTCGCGTTGTTGAGGATTCAAATAAGAGGAAGTGGAGGGAACCCGAAGATGAAAACACAAGCAAGAAAGCACGAAGTGAAGATACAGCTAGGCCTCAGCTCCAGCAAGACTATCCCACTTGCCCCACTTGTAATAAGAGACACAAAGGTGAATGTATGCGTGGTCAGAATCGTTGTTACAGATGCCACGAGGAAGGACATATGATTTCCCAATGTCAAAAGAGAGATAACTGGGCTAACCGCCAAACCTATGAACAAGGTTACGGAGGTAGAGCACGTGTGTTCGTCATGAATGAAAAACAAGTGGAGAAGGTAGTTGACAAATCAGCAGGTATGCTATGAATTTTCGAGGACGAAAATTTTCCAACGGGGGTAGGATGTAACACCCCATATTTTTCTGCATATTATTTATTTACAATTATATTATATATTTAATAAAAATATTATTTATTTAATTTATTTTCTTGTTACGCATCCGTAAAGTGTCGTAGATTACCGTGTTTCTTGATCAGATCCCGATAAATACAAGAATTAACATTCCTAATCTTTTAAGATATACACTTAGATATTGACCCCCTAATCCCCATCCTATTAGAATATAGCCTTATCTAATAAGATATGAAACCCTAGGAGACCTATTAATCCCTAACTATAAATACACCATTATATTCACGCCTAACACATGCCATCTTTATACGCCAAAAAAAAAAAAAAAGAAAGAAATAATAGAATAGCGGCTCCTCCTTCTCTGATCAAGTACACGGCGAGATTATTTTTCTAAGGTGGGGGTTTCTTACTTGTTTGTCATTATTAATTATGTTTGTATGATATGTGTACATGTTTAACTTTTATTATATGATTTGTGCCTTGCACTCCTAAGTATGATTGGTTCAATCCCTCAAGTTTTGCATGCTACTTTGCTACATGCCCCTAAGTTATAAGTTATGTGGATACTCGTTACCCACCCTCAAGTTATAAGTCATGTAAGTATTTACTACTTACCCTCAAGTTTTATGTCATGGTTATAATTGTTATTACATGTTATACTATCAAGAGTGTAATTAGTTTTGACAAGCACGAGCTGGATGTAGCTCACCCCCCACTACTTTTAATATTTCAGGACAAGGGGCTGGACGTAGAGGAGATGGCGGTACGGTGAAAGCATATGCTCCAAATGTGAATTGAATTCTTATTTTTGGTATTTTATTTGCAAGTTAGTCTGAGACATTATTTTCTTAAAAGTTAGATTTTGCTAATTGCTATGAGTTGGAACAATATATATTTTATTTAAATGATTCAAGTTCTTTCTTCGGTTGTGGTACTTTTGAAATTTAGTTAAAGTTTGTGAAGTTAATTTGGTTGTGGAGGTTATTAGAATTTAATTATGTAGGAATTGTGATTGAAATTGGTTTACAAGTTTTGATTAGTTGATCTATTTTGCATCATTATATTTATTATGGAAATTATTTACGATCAAATAGTGCTTTTAACAACCTAATTTAGGAATTAGTTTAATAAAAGAAAAATATTATTGTTGTCTAATATGATTTAAATATTTTATGAAAATCGGGTCGTTACACTATGGCTGCCCCCTTTCTCTTAACCGGTCCACCTCCTTCTTTAATATACCCGTATTCCCAATACACGGTATTCTCTTGGTTTTCTATTCATCTTCTTCCTCAAGTATGGAATCTCTGTGTGAGATGATTAATCCATTCTTCCTGAAATATTCAGCCTTCGTCTTCTTCATCCCTCCTTCTCTTTGTGAGTTCTGTTCTAAAGGGTTGAGTGCAAGAGTGAGGGGAGTAACCGGGTTTGGGTTCGGGATTCTTCTTTGTGATGTGAATCTCTGATTGGGGCAAGTTATCACACTACCAAAAAGATCGATTGGAACGGGCTCAAGGTGTTCTGAGCCTTTTCGGACCACGGATACTTTCCTAACAGTGGTATCAGAGCCACGGTTGTAATAACCGTGGTCTCGTTGGTGTGTGACAAACCCTTCGTGGGATTTTTTGAAGGTTTTCCGGCGAAAAGGAGGTCTATTCACCCTCTCTGTGTTTTCACTGCCGCAGAAAGCATCTCGGCCGAGACTCATCCTCTTCTCGGCCGAGACGACTGTCCAGCAGGACTGTCTGTGTGACTGTTTTTAAATCTCGGCCGAGATTCATCCTCTTCTCGGCCGAGACGACTGTCCAGCAGGACTGTCTGTGTGACTGTTTTTAAATCTCGGCCGAGATTCATCCTCTTCTCGGCCGAGACGGGCCTCAAGAGTTTTTTGACCGTTTTTCTCAGCCCCCTTGGCTGCCCTCCCGTCGCGCCTTAGCCCGACGTGAGCCGTGCTCCTTCTGGTGAGGTTTGTCGGGTTCTCCTTCCGGTGAGGACCCGCTCTGGTAAAGAAACTTAAACCTATTTATTTGCTTTTGTAGCTGTCGTTTGGGAACGGATAGGTTTGTCTGTAATTGCTGGTAGTTTCTTAGGTCTTTCTGTGTGATTGCTTCCGCGTGCCACTCGTCTGTTGTTTTTTACTTGGAGGCTTTCAAGTGAACCCCTGCTCCACTGATAAATCAGTGCCGAGAACTGGGAAATCCTTGAATTGTTCAGTCCTCCCTTGTATCTGTGTGATGGGTACTTTATCTGGTTTTACCTTGGCCCCGTTTGACGGGCGCTCTGATTTTGGTATTTGGCAACAGAAAATGAAAGGGATTTTAATTCAACAACGTGTGTTCAAAAGTATTAGCCTTTCATTTTCTGATTCTGACACTGCCGAAAAAAGGGCAGAAATGGATGAGCTTGCATACTCATCTATTATTTTGAACCTTTCTGACTGTGTGTTAAGGAAGGTTGGGGATCAGGATAGTGCTAAGGCTTTGTGGGATAAATTGCAAGAACTGTATGTTGAAACTTCTTTGCCTAATAAAATGTTTTTACTCGAAAAATTCTTCAGATTTAAACTTGATCTAAGTAAAGATATTGAAGAAAATCTTGATGTGTTTACCGAACTTGTTCAAGACATAAAGAAAACTGGAGATAAAAACATTGATGACTACACCCCTATTGTGCTCTTAAACGCCATACCTGACTCTTATAATGATGTAAAATCTGCGATAAAATATGGTAGGGATCAGGTAAACCTTGAAACTGTTATTAATGGCCTAAAGAGTAAAGAAATGGACCTTAAAATCAATCCTAGTAATAAGGGTGAGGTTATGTTTGTTAAGGGAAGACCTAAACCTAAGGGTCAAAAGTCTTCCAATAATCAAACTAACCAGGAGTCTGATGAAGGAAAATCTGATAATCCTCATTGGTCCAAATCAAAGAACCGAAAATGCTATTATTGTGGTGACACAAATCACTACATTAAAGCTTGTCCTAAGAAACGGAAAGATCAGTCTAATAAAGTCTCTGAAAATGAGGAAAACAATGTTGGTGATGTGTTCATGGTAACCGAATCTAGTGTCGTTTCTTCTGTGAATTCTGTGTTGCCTTCTTCTCTTTGTGAGAGTGAGTGGCTTATTGATTCTGGTTGTTCGTTTCACATGACACCTTCTAAGAACTTGTTTAACTCATATAGGGAAGTTAGTAATGGCTATGTTTCCCTGACTGATGAGAAAAAATGTAAAATTATGGGGATTGGTGATATCTCTCTTATATGGGATTCTAGATGTGAGTTTACATTAAAAAATGTTAGACATGTGCCTGATCTTTGCAATAATTTGATTTCGTGTGCTGCTTTGGAAGATGAGGGTCTTGAGGGGAAATGGGGAAATGGTTCTATGAAAATTTTAAAAAACTCATTGTTGATCCTTAATGCTGAAAAGAGAAACAATCTGTATGTGTGCTTTGCCAAATCATGTGCTAATTCTGTCAATTCGGTAAAAGAAGATAAAACTGAACTTTGGCATTGCAGACTTGGTCACTTGAGTAATAAGGGACTTGAATTGCTGAAAAATGATGGTCTTTTTGGAAATAATAAAGTGTCTTGTTTGCCCTTTTGTGAATCATGTGCAAAAGGAAAACAACACAAAGTCAGTTTTCCTACTTCCCCTCCTCCGAACTTGTCTAAATGCTCTAGAATTCTTGAATACTTGCATGCTGATGTTTGGGGTCCCGCCAGTGTTCCCACTCATGGTGGAAAATTGTATTTTCTGTCTGTGATTGATGATTTTTCCAGAAAAGTGTGGGTCTTCTTGTTAAAACATAAATCTGATGTTTTTGAAAGTCTAAAAACCTGGAAAGTCTTAATTGAAAATCAAACTGGAATGCGAATTAAGAAATTAAGGACTGATAATGGTCTTGAATTTTGTAACAACCTTCTGGATAAATTGTGTTCTGATTCTGGCATTCAAAGGCACAAAACTGTTCCTTACACACCTCAGCAAAATGGTGTGGCTGAAAGGATGAATAGAACTCTTTTAGAAAGGGTGAGGAGCTTATTGGCTTTCTCTGGTCTTTCTAAAAAGTTCTGGGGTGAGGCAGTTTGTACTGCTGCTTACCTTATCAATAGGTCACCATCTGTACCTTTGAATGGCAAGTGTCCTGAATCTGTGTGGTCAGGAAAACAGTTGAATTTGTCAAATTTGAAAATATTTGGCTGTGCTGCTTATGTTCATCAGAAAAATGACAAACTTGATTCCTGATCCAAAAAGTGTATTTTCTTGGGTTACCCAGAGGGTGTGAAAGGGTATAGGTTGTGGGCAAGGGATGATCCCGGTTTTAAAGTTTTGATAAGCAGGGATGTCATCTTTAATGAATCTGATTTCCCTTGCTTATCTTCTTCTGTGCCCTTACCTATACCTGATACTGCTCACCCTAAGGTGGAGCTTCCCGTGGGTACTCCATCTGATTCTCTTGTGACTGACTCTGAAAATGGTGAGCATGTTTGTGTGAATGATTGTGATAATGAGCTTGATACTTATCAACTTGCACGAGATAGACCTAGGAGGAATATCAAGCTTCCTACTAGACTCGAGGATTTTCATATTGATTCACATGCCTTTAACACCTTTGAGTCTGTGATTAATTGTGAGCCTAAGTCTGTAAAGGAAGCCTTAAATTCTGAAAATGCAAATGAATGGTTGATTGCTATGAATGATGAAATGAATTCTTTGCATATAAATAAAACTTGGATCCTTGTACCTAAGCCTGATCATTGTTCTGTTGTTGATTGTAAATGGCTTTTTAAGGTTAAAGATGAAGGTGAAAAAGTTAGATTTAAAGCCAGACTTGTAGCTAAAGGATTCACCCAAAAAGAAGACATTGACTATACTGAAATTTTTGCCCCTGTGGTTAAATTCGTAACTGTCAGAATTATGCTTGCCTTAGTTGCTCACTTTGATTGGGAATTAAAACAATTGGATGTTAAAACTGCCTTCCTTCATGGTGATCTTGATAAGGATATTTACATGAAACAACCTGATGGGTTTGTAGATTCTAATCATCCTGATCATGTTTGTTTATTAAAAAAGTCCCTGTATGGTCTTAAACAGTCCCCGAGACAGTGGAATAAGAAATTTGATTCATGCATGCAATCCTTGAACTTCAAGAGAAGTGCTTATGATCACTGCTTATATTTTAAAGAAAGTGCGTCTATTCCCATTTTCTTGCTTATATATGTTGATGATATGCTCTTGATAAGTCCTTGCTTGAAGTCTATTGAACTTGTTCAAAAACGTCTGAGTGACAATTTTGACATGAAATATCTTGGTGATGCAAAAAGGATTCTTGGCATGAATATTGTTAGGGATAGAAAACATAAGACTTTGCTCTTAAATCAGTGCTCCTATGTGGAAAAGATTTTAGACAAATTTTCAACGTCTGCTTGCAAACCTGCTTCTGTGCCTCTTGCTGCGCATTTTGTGTTAAGTAAGGACCTGTCCCCAAAGACAGATTCTGAAATTAGTGACATGTCCAGGGTTCCCTATTCCAACGCCGTTGGATCTGTTATGTACCTCATGATTAGCACTAGACCTGACATTGCCTACACGGTAAGTTGTCTCAGTAGGTATATGGCTAATCCGGGTTTGCAACATTGGGAGGCTATGAAATGGTTGTTTAGATATCTTAAAAGCTCTTTGAATGTTAGTCTAAAGTTTTGCAATTCTGCCCAAGGTGTTAACCTCGTTGGATATGTTGATTCTAACTATGCTAATGATAGGGACAATAGAAAATCTACTACCTCTTATGTGTTTACATTGTGTGGCTCTTGTATTAGTTGGAAGTCTCAGCTTCAGCATATTGTAGTTCTATCTACCACTGAATCTGAATACATTGTTGTTACTGAGGCTTTGAAAGAGGCTGTTTGGTTAAAGGGTTTACTTTCTGAAATTGGTTATTTGAATGGTGATGTCACTGTCTATTCTGATAGTCAATCCGGAATTCAATTATGCAAAAACCCTGTCTTTCATGATAGAACCAAACATATAGATGTTAGATTCCATTTCATTAGAGACATTGTCGAAAAAGGTATTGTCCTCTTAGAGAAAATTCCTTCTCAATTTAATCCGGCTTATATGGGTACCAAGAGTTTGCCTTTAGAGAAGTTTCTCTCATGCATGAAAATCTTGAATTTTGTACTGCCTGAGTAAATATGTTCTTCTGACTTATTTTTTGACTTTGTGTCATGTCTTTGTGACTATAATTTTTGGTGTATATGTCTATGTGACGGTCTTTGTGACTAATTGTGCTTTGTGCCTCCTTCTGTTATCCTGTCTTAACTTTGTGTTTGTGTATGCAGGTGTGTTTTTGGGCGATGATGAATCCTCCGTTCCATGTTCGATCGGTAGTGTTGATAATTGTGCCTAAGGTGGAGATTTGTTGGGTTTAGGCCCAATTATTTGGGTTGCCCTCTTTATTTCCCTACCCAACCCAAACCCAACTATGGCTGCCCCCTTTCTCTTAACCGGTCCACCTCCTTCTTTAATATACCCGTATTCCCAATACACGGTATTCTCTTGGTTTTCTGTTCATCTTCTTCCTCAAGTATGGAATCTCTGTGTGAGATGATTAATCCATTCTTCCTGAAATATTCAGCCTTCGTCTTCTTCATCCCTCCTTCTCTTTGTGAGTTCTGTTCTAAAGGGTTGAGTGCAAGAGTGAGGGGAGTAACCGGGTGTGGGTTCGGGATTCTTCTTTGTGATGTGAATCTCTGATTGGGGCAAGTTATCACACTACCAAAAAGATCGATTGGAACGGGCTCAAGGTGTTCTGAGCCTTTTCGGACCACGGATACTTTCCTAACAGTCATAAACGTGAAAAGATGTGTGTATATATAGAAATGTAAATTGAGAAATTATTATGAATTATATGTGAAATTAAATTATTCAATTATGCAGATAAATGAAATAATTTAACCCGAAATTGTGTTTCTTGTAAGGAAAGGATTACTGTAATTCCAAAACATACACAACACGATTAAGGACGAACTTGTGAAAAACATAATGAATTGACTTTAGGTAGTAAAAAAATAAAGGAGATGTAGGAGGAGCTAAGGTGGATTAGGTCGCAGGGCAAAGTCTTTGCATTTCATCGTTTGTAATCGATTCTAGTTAATATTTGTATACTCTGAATCATTGAATTGAGCTTGTAAAGAAACGAAAAAAAAAAACACAATGTATGAAATATAGAAAAGAGAAACTAAAAAAGAATCGAGTATGAAATAGTTGAAAATCTTGTGTAACTCGAAAAGATTATTGTGTTGTAAAGAACAAAAATTAGAATAACAATTTTATTTCTTTGGGTTAAGCCCAGTGAAAAAAGGAGCAAGTGAAAATCAAATAATATATATATATATATATATATATATATATATATATATATATATATATATATATATATATATATTGAAAGTCAGTTAGCTCAAGGGAGAAAATAGTCGTATCGCCTACGCCAGATGAGTGCGTTACATCTTCGTAAAAAAAAAAAAAAAAAAACCTAGTCAAACCACCTAGAGACAAGGATTTTGAAAAATAATGAGTCGTCCAAGGTCACCTTACAAATGCACGTTTTGGGGTTGGAGTGAGAGCTCTTAGCGTGTGACCTAGGGTATTAAGTGAAAAAAAAGACTACGTGTCTTTCCGAATTCCTATGTCTTTATATTCCTCTACTCGTCTATCAAATTCCTTGAAAGAAAATGATTAAGGCAAGATTGGTGAATCAAAATATGGGAAGTGCTCAATAAAAAGAGAAGTTCATGTCTAAAGGGCTTCTAATAACTTTCCAACCTTGTTTTGTTATGTGCCTAATTGTTTAATTTGCTTGGGGACGAGCAAAATCTAAGTTTGTGGATATGATGAACGTGAAAGATACCATTTTTTCTTGCATATTTCACGTTCATATTTTTATGTGAATTGCGAGTGTTTATCATGTTCACGTGTGATTTCATGTTTTATCGCCTTTTTATATGATTTGATGCACTTTTGGGTGTTTCTTTTAGTTGTATTTTAAAGGTTAGCAAAATTCGGGAGATCAAGAAGATCGATTACACTCATTTTCTCACTCCGGCTCGCATCCTAAGACCCAAATGGGCACTGCACCGCGTAATACCCAAATTGAAGTTCTTCAAGTCATGAACAAAATTCATGTAGGAGTCGAGGCGAGAAAATGGGTGGAAAGATCTCAAAATGACGAAAAACGGAAGAAAAGGTTAATAGCATATTTTTTTCCATTTTGGCCCACAAATCAAGGCCCAAAAGGACTCGAATGAGATCCTACAAAAGCCCAACTCGAATTTCATCGAGTCGCGACCAAAACTTGTGAAGGGATCGGGTAAGAAAGACGAGATGAAGGCATCCAAAAAGGCGATGGAAGACGAAGACGTGCGAAGAAAGGGACAAAAACAACCGAACCAATCCGCTACCGGTGGCTACCGCTGGCTGCTGGGCCGGCACCCACCACAGAACATCCCAAATTTTCCCCCGGTCCAGTACCGGACACACTGTCGCCGGTTGTTCGGTGGTCCGCGCGCATATGCCGGTTGCTCCGTTTTCAGGGTGTTGTCTCTGTATTTCGGTCGTAACTTTTTTATACAGATTTGGATTGAGCGATTCAAGATACTACGCGATCACGAGACAAAGATCTACAACATTGTGTTCGAATCAAGAGTTGTTTCTGCACTGATTACTCTAAAAAATAGCGAGAAGGCCGAGTGAAACTCGCACGAGGGATCGACTCAACAACTTAAAGGATCAAACACTTCCTTTTATATTTTTACACTATTACCCTTACTTAAGGGATATTTTCAGCAGATTTTGGGTCTTTTAGGATAGCTAGGTTTTGGAGCTTATAAATACTCCCGGCCCTCCTTTCATTTTCAACTTTAACTCTTGCCTCTTTGTCAAAAGCTTCCCAAACACTCTTCTCCTTGCTGCTTCATATTTTCAGATTTTCATAGTTTAGAGCTAGCGTTTTCTTCTTCCTCTCAAGGAGGAAGCCATATGTGGAGGAGAGCCCGGGGATTACTTGTGGGCTTGTGACACCCGTCTATTTTATCAAAGTTTTACGAGGATTCTTCAATCAAAGATATGGCATCCAAGATGAAAGTCAAATTTGATAAGTATTGGAGTGAATATTCTATCATTCTTGCACTTGGATGTGTTTTTTACCCGAAGGCGAAGTTGAACTTCTTGAGTTTTTGCATAGAAACCTTTATCCTCTTGATCATGAAGAAAAAGTGAATGTGGTAAAAGAGGCCTTGTATAAGCTCTTTGGTGAATATGGGGCTTCATCAAACTCATCTCAAGCTAGCTCATCAAGAGATCTCCAATCTCATAGACAAGGACATCCAAGGAAAAGTAGAGGAACTTCTTCATTTATGCCATCCATGCTTGAAGTAAGTATGGGGAACAATTTTAGCTTTCACTAAACTTATTTTATCTTTCGTATATGAGTTTGATTTTATTTGTCTATGTCTTATTGAATTTATAGGAGTATCATCAACAAATAACACAAACGTTCACAAATGATGGCAAGTCACAACTTGAATGAAGCATGTGCAGTGGGAAGTGACATAGATGTGCTTGATTATTGGAAGGTGAATAAGCATCAATTTTCCCAATTGGTAATTATGGCTTGTGACATTTTGAGTATTCCAATCACAACAGTGGCTTCTGAATCCTCATTTAGCATTGGTGGTCGCATCTTACACAAGTATAGAAGTTGTTTACTTGGGAAAAATGTGCAAGCCCTCATTTGTACTAGAAATTGGTTGCACGATTTCAAAGAAGTTGGACCCTCTGGTAATATTAATTAAATATTTTTTTTTTATATCTTTATCAATACTTGTTTTCTTAATGCTTGACTTTCTTTGCAGATATGTCGGAGGTGGAGAAGATAAGATTTTCAAATCAATATTCTAATGTTGTTCTTGATGAGGACTTGGCCGAGGACAAGTGATTACTATTAAAATTGAGTTTGGATTATGTTGTGATTTGAAGATTGGTTGAATTATGTTTATATTTTTATTGTGCATTATGATTTGTGGATGGTTGAATTATGTTTATGTTTTTAATGTATTGTGATTTAGTCTTGGGATCGTGCATGATTAAATTTTGTTTATACTTTTATTGTGGTGTTTATTGAGTTGTGTTTATTTTGTTGATTTAGAAATTAAGAAGGCATTAGGAACTAGTAATGGATGCTCCAATTTTAATCTAGATAATTTCAATATTCATAGAATTTGCATTAATGTTATGTAGTTTGTAGACTAGACATGAATCAATAAAGAAAAATATAGAATTTGAAGAAAATGAAAGAAAATTATTGGTGGGCTTTTTTGGCCCGAGGTATGCCAGGCTGGGCCTAGCATTTTCAGGCCCAAAATAAATGGCCGGGACGCGCCCGAATTGCCAGCTCTACCGATTAGGTATTAAAATTAGCCAAAAAAAATTTAAAGGTACATGGTGCTGCTTCAAGAAAAATAATTTATTAAAAATTTCAGTTAATGAAAATCTTAATCTACACCAAGCAATTTCTTCAAAAACACTTTGTTTAATCTAGCCTCTACATACTTTTTAGGATCCAAAATGATTGGGCCTGCAATATTCAATTTAATACCTTACCACATAATTTGGACCTAGACTGACCGGCCCATATAGATACTGGACATAAAATTATGGATATTTGCTTTACCATGACAATCTCAATTAATAGCTATGACCCAAAATTCTTTAAGCCCAAAAGGGATGGCCCTCACATATCGGCCCAAATGGAGTCTCATCAACCGAGCTTGGGCCTGCTGGATTAATTCACTAATAAACCCAAATGCCATGAAATATTTTGATCCACAAATTCTTTGGGTCACATTTGTTGCTGTACACATGGGCCTCAGATACACTTGATGTTGGGTCTGCGGCTATTAAAAAGCCACACACATTAAACCAAGAAATTTAGCGGGCTAGTCCAACGGTGTATTAATTGTAGTTTTCACCTGGCCTTGAGAAAGAGATTTTATTTTTTAGGCTTCTAAACCAAATAGTTGAGCCAACTCATTTTTTTCCCATTTTTGGGTTGTTATTACCACAAGTAATTTTCTATTTTTTTCCCTCACACACTCATCCTACAAAACAAATGCAGTAGAAATTAAACAGAATAATTAACCAGATTTTAAGAAGGAAGTTTAGAGAGAGATACAATGTTACAACCTCAAATGTGTTTATCATTAACGTAAATTAATTTGAGAACTTAGCCTGAACTTCACTAACAATACAAAAACGAAAATATGGTATGGGCTATGTATATGGAAATTACAGAGCCCAAAATAAGTCCAAGCATGAAGGCCCGGTGAACTGGGTTTCCATCGTCCAACTTAGCTGCAACTCCTTGTTGGGTGTTCTGGTTTGAGTCACCAAACACCTCCGCCTACCCACAACATGGCGCTGACTCTATCATGAACATTCCGCTTCCGAATTCGCTGACTGACGCGCCAAAAATCACCTGTTAGACTAGGATTGTTGAGGAAGATGTGGTAAGCCTCCTGTACTTCGACGATGGAGGGGTACAAGAAATATACGGCTCTGGGATAACCGATAACATTCGGGGCACACTCAACCCAACTACGATAAATTCCAGTTCGAATTCCCTTAAAGTCAACGTAGCATTTTCCACCAGTTCTACCTTCGTTCAGATTCATGGCTGCCCCAGTAGAATTATAATTTCAAAAAAAACAAAAAATAATAACTGTTGAAAATTATAAGTACTCATTTGGTCGTCAGAGGCTGAGTTAACTAGTGGAAGAAGAAGAAAGGGTGACAGTCGGCATCCCATCAGCAACAGTTTTAAGTTTGAATTTGAATTTGAATTTGAATTCAGATTCAAATCTCTGTTCGTACATCAAAATTTGGAAGGGGATAAGTAGGGGCACCAATGACTTTCCATCCTAAATACATTGTTTTTTTATTTTTCAGAAAATCTGCCTGGGCATATTTTGCCCACATCGCTTTATCATTTAATTTTTATACCCACCCATCACAAGCAACTACAATGTGAGATGCACAGTGATTTGACTGATGTGACCATTTGTGGTGAGACGGATTGATATAATATGTTTAAAATAGTTTTACCTTCGACTTATGCTGATAGGACTCGTTAAATGATCCTAAATAACTAGGACTTTATGACAATTCGTAGATGATCCAATTATCCCGACTTCTTTATAAAGTTCAGTTACAATCCTAAGTGGCTAGAGATTACGCGTTTCCCTACTTCACAACACCTAAAAGCATATGATAGTCCAAGTATAGTAGTTCTTGTGTTCAAGATAAACACTTGTTAATATATGTTAGTTCTAATAGCGCCTGCAAGTCTGATGCAAATGTTGCTAGATTTGCTTATGTTATACACACATAAATGTTTAATTCTATGTGATGTTTCGGTGTGCCCAATCATGAACTCAAGCTGAATGTATCATTAATATTGTTGAGGAACATATGTCATTCCAAGGGTTTATATAATGTAGCAATTTTGGTTATAGGCTCGATAATTATGCGCTTGAAGGAAGAGTGCTCACTAGAAGCAATGCATGTGAATTGATACTAATTCCTCGGTTGTCCTTTTTTTTTTTTTTTCAAACGATAGAGATTTCATTCAAACTGGCCAAAGGGCCAAACTGTCCGATTGAACTACCGAAGTAATTCAAACGGATCGAGGGAACCCAGACGACAATCCCAAAAGGGTGCTGGGTTCCAAAATCCTCCAATAAAATGGAGAAAGGGCACTCCAATGGGGGAGACAATACCTTCCCCTAAAGGGAAACTCTGCTCAAAATCAAAGATAAAGACGGTAGATACAATATAAAAACCTATCTAACCAGCACTGTTGCAAAAACAACCTACCGTCAAACACTGTTTCTATCTCGAATCAATCTTTATCAAAGAAAATGAAAAAAGTTGTCTAACAAAGTAGGAGAACCAGAGATGCAAGAAAATAAAAAAAAAAGAAAAGAAAAACGAAAAATAAATACTAGATCCTTCCCCCTGCCACCGTGAACAACCACCGTCTTCCAAACTCCTCCGTCCCTTTCCCCACACCGAATCCAGCCTCCACTGAAGGCGACCAAAAAAGAAGATCAGAACATGAGGTCACCGGTCGCCAGATCTGGTCTGGAGAACCACCCTCCTTACGGTAGGTCGCCAGATATGGACTGAAGACCACCCTCCTTGCTACCGGCGTCGGACACTACTAAAACGTCGCCATCTTCTCAAAACCAAGGAGGAAAAGAGAGGAATGACACCGACCAAGAAATAACAGAGTCTCCGTCTTCAAAACCAAAGCAGTCGAAATAAAGGGAGGTGAGTGGGGGTTGCCGACGGCAAGGTGCCGCCGACAACAGGAGGAGGAGGGGAAAGTAACGGCTGCTGCTAAGAGTGAAGGGGGAGGGGAAAGGATTTTTAGGGTTGGGTTTTTTAGAGAGAAGGGAGAGATTCTCTCTCTAGATTTATTGGAGGGGGGAATTTGAGTGTTTGATTTTTTAATTCCTCGGTTGTCCTTGACTCCTTCAAATTCAGGATTTCCTTTCAAATTTTCAGAGAAGACAATTTCAATAATTGATTCATACACTATGTCTATTAACAAAATTCAAGAACAATCACTATCACACATCGACATTTATTTGGAGAAATCAGTATTCAACCATAGCTTTTCTTCTTCTTTTTTTTGGAGGGAAAGTATTCAACCATAGCTAGTTCCATATATGTTGTTGTTTCCGGAATAACCAACTGCAAATATTTGAAAATTTTGGCGCATTTTGTATAGTGTTGAGAAAAATACAATAGAAAATATAGTATTTCAAGAAGTATTTCTTAATGTGTCGATCTTTTCATAAAATTATATATGAATGTTTCTTAAGTAAATAATTCTTTTTTCAATAAATAAATATACAAATAGTGTACAACTATATTTGCTCAGGATTTGTCGCTTATATAATCAATGCATGTAAAAACAAATTATACATTTTATGTGTGTATATTTATAAACGTATAATTATGTATATACATGAATAGTATATTGTGGAAAATATCATACCGTGCAATGGGTAAATTACTAATTTTATAAAAGTTAGATGATTTATTTTGCAAATATATTGTTAATTGCTCATATAACAAAAAGTAAGAAGAGAAGAATATTTTCCCTAAAGAAAGGGAGAAAAAATAAAAGTGTAAAGAAAAGAATATTTTTAAGTATGACAAAAAATTTAGTTATGCTTATCTGTTTAACAAGTTTTCTGTGAATCCGTATGCCATATACTCTCTTTTAGGGCATGATGTTATGTCCGAACAACTTTTGGGATAAAACTGGTTAACTAAATAAACCAAATACGAAAAAAGGGTACTTTGCCACTTTGGCAAAATTTTCGCTATCTTGTAAGAATATCACCTTAAGTGTAGTTTTCCTATGCATTAGTTACACGATCTTAGATCGTACCATCCGGATCATTAGCAGTGTTTTATAAAAAGATATTAATATTTATACTAAAAGATATTATTTGTTCTGAAAAAAGATATTACTTATTTTGAAAAAAATATTATGCTGACGAAGTTAGATGACTCAAGTGGCAGAACATCTACTACCTAAACATTTGGTCCTGGATTCGAGTCATCTTGGGGATTAGGGGAGGGTTTTTTTCGAGTCACATTGAGGTGAGGGGGAGGATTTTCTCTTTGTTCTTAGATTAGGAAAAAGAATTTAAAAGAAAAAAGATATTATGTTGAAAATTGTTGCTTCTTCTAAAATAGAGTATTATGTTTTAAGGATAATGTATTTTCTTAGAACAAATAATATATTTCAGTATAAAGATTAATATTGTTTTATGAATTCACTATTTAATCTGAATTATACAAATATCAATCCGTGCACCTAATATACATTAGAACTAGTAGTATTCCCGCGCGATGCACGATTTGTAACTATAAATGAATAAATACTAAGAATTTTATATAATTATATAATTTTAATATAATAAATTATTACAATCAATATATAATAAGAGATGAAAAGTCATATGTTAATAAAAGAAGAATCAATGAAAAATATTAAACATAAAAAATATATAATTTTTTTAGTAAGTTACAGAATATTCATATTGTTTTTCTTAATGTATGAACATCTCTAGCATCCATGTATGGAGGTCATGTTGACCATCTTGTACAAAGGATGTGTGCATAAATGTATATTTATAATTTTAAGATAAAAGTTTATACTTATCCAAAGTATCTATATTTTTTTTTTTTCTTTTTGCAAATATAATGTTTAAGAAATTTTCAAAAGTTTTTAGTGAGTACCAATAGCACTACATTCTAATTTTATTAATTTTTATTTGTAGCACAAACATACTAATAATTAACCCACATAATCAACCAACAAACAATTGTTTGTCTTTATTTTAATTTATTTATACAATATGTTGTCAAACAATAGATCGATAGTAGATGACTAAGTTAATTTATTATAAATGAAAATGAAAAAGATATTTTTTATTTCAAAAAGTTAGATTATTTTTTATGAAAAATAAAATGTTGAAATTATAAACTGAAATTATAATATAATTACTAAATCATTCAACTTTTATATTTTATATGATTCAAAAGAATTAATAAAAAAGAAAACGAAATTCAAATTAAGCTATTTTAAATAATATGTTTTATACCAAAATTAATATTTTCCAAATAAAATATTTTATACCAAAAATAATATTTATCTAAAAAATAATATGTTTTAAAAATGGCAAAGGAGTTTGGACGAAAAAATTCCTAGTACTATTTTGAGTGAATTTTATTATTATATAAATATAGATCGGTGCTATGCGTTTATTTTTTCAAAGTTGTTCAATCTACAGACTATAGTTATGCATAAATGAGATGTTGTACACGATGTACTTATTTATAAAAGACCATATAGACAAGGAATTGTTCGGCTGTGAGCAAACACGGCTGTACATACTTGTGAAAGGTTTGCTTGTCGTCTGAGGTCACCAAAATCGCTATCTAATCTCAAAAATTAATCTCAATCGAGTGGTTATGTTCTGTCTAATCTAATTAGATTTTACTATATATATACTACCTCCATCCCGCTCTAACTTTCATACTTTTCTTTTTGATTTGTCCAATTTAACTTTTCAGCCCATAAATGGCAACTTCTCTCACAATCTCCACCCTCAAAATTTCCACCATCAATCTTCACCTTTAAAAAAGTCAAAGATTCCACAAAATCTGTTTTATCTTAACCTCCGTGCCCGGTCAAAGTAAGAAACTTAAGCCGGGACGGAGGGAGTAATAAAAGAGAATCTTTTATAAAAAGAAATCGAACATATTTTATCGTTTATCCCACTTTTTAAAAATAGTAAGTTTAAATCATATTTAACATAATACTTCCTTCGTTTCAAAATAAGTGTCGTTTAAGAGACGATAAAAAAATTCAAAATAAATTTCATTTTAATAAATTTTAATAAATAAAAAAATCATAATTCTTTTAATCTTACTCTAAACAACCTACTTAATTTAGTTCATTATTTCCTCATTCCACAAAACAAACCAAATTAAATGAATTCTGTATGGACATATTTGCCCTTTTTATCAATCCTTAATTTTTATAAAAAGGTTAAAAAAAATTCCAAAATTAGTTCCAAATTTAAATTTTGTTGACAATTTACTCAATAAAAAAATTATAGATGACAACTTTTTATTAATTTATTTTATAGTAAAAATAAAATAAATTAACAACTTTTTTCATTTTGAATACATTTTTTTTATTTTTATTTTGGAATAGGTAAAAAACGAACATCTTTTCTTAGTATTTAATCTGATATTGAATATTTTGATATAATATGTTATAATATAAAATAAACAATTATTAGTTGATTGATTATTGTGATTTGATTTGAATATTTATTGTAAGTTTCAACTATTTACATTGGATATAAATTGCACATAAAAATAAATTAAATAATTTTATTACTGTTGATACGCAAATTTCGTATCCAATTAAAATGTGTCACGTAATAAAATATATGTTGAATATCAATTTTATATTGACTATTTTTAATATTAGGAATTGGGTAAATAAAATTCCTAAGTTAAATAGTCAATTTAATTGGTGATTTACTATATATTTTATTGGCCAATGGGAAGCCGCCACTTGTCAAGATGATGCAGATGTTACTAAATTAAATTAAATTAATTTAGTAATTATCCAAGAAGATGAGAATAAACATCAAGTCATGCTGGACCAATCAGAATGCTCCATGTGTCAAGTTGTTGGAGTAATTATTAAATTAAATACAATTAATTTAATAATTATCTTATGGATAATGATATTATGAAGGATTAATCATATCGCTCCATTCAGACCCGAGCTCATTAGGTTTTCCCATCCTACAACTATAAATAGGGCCTCATTCTCCATCAAGTCAAGAAGTGAAGACACAAGTTCAGAGCTTCAAGAAGTTGGAAGAACTCTAAGAAATCCAGAAGACTTAAAGCACTTGAAGATTTGAAGACTGTTCTTCGTCAAAATCATCAAGAAGCTTCAAGATTCGAAGACGTTCTTCGTCAAAATCATCAAGAAGCAGCGTTTGATCCGGAATCAAGTCGTTCGGCCTTCGGACAACGTTATTGAAGAACGGAATCAAGCCGTTCGGCCTTCGGACAACGTTATTGAAGAACAACTCAAGCGGACAACGTTATTGAAGAACGGAATCAAGCCGTTCGGCCTTCGGACAACGTTATTGAAGAACAACTCAAGCGGCGGAGAAGATCAAGAAGAAGATTTCACTCCAAATAATCAAATTCAAAGAAGATATTTGAAGAGAAGAATCAGAGGACTGAAGTATAGAAATTGTAACCTACAAAGTTCTACAAAGTTCTTCATTTAATCCAGTTGGAATTAATTTGTACAAGTATTCTGTGTTTGTTAATTTGAAACGCAAAATTTGTTGTTACAATTACTGAAATTAAAAGTTATTTGATAATTTAATTGTTTAACAAAAAGTAAGTGATTCAATTATATTGTTCGATTAATTAATTTTAATTTTTTTATAAATAAATTTATTTTAAATCGTGCATTGCACAACGTAAAAAAATAATCAATATTGGAGCCAATTTGCAATTCAGTTAGGTTATTAACCCCGAAATTATTTAGTTGTTTGAATCGAGCCAAAAATTATCATATCTATTTTTAGTTTTTTCAGTTACTTAAGTAATTTATATATTTTTATTAATTGAATCGATATATATAAATGCTTTTCACTTTATAGCTTACAATCATACATCTAAATTAAAAATTTATGCCTATGTTCATTTTTTTTTTTTAGAAACAACCCAATCGATTAATCACGAGACAAGAGTCTCAGAAAGTACAAAAGGTTCCAACGGAACTGGCACAGGTCCTATGACTGACCTAGCAGTCTGGAAAGTAAAGGCAAAACGCGAAAGATGGTGTGCGACCACATTCGCGGAACGTCTAACTAATGAAAGATTAATCGAAATAAAATCCGGAAAAAGCAATAGAATATCAGCTAGAATTAACCCAACATAGGTCAGGTCCTTCTTTTTGCCTTGTAGTTTGGCAAATAAATTGGCATTATCAATTTCAATCACCAGATTCCCCACTCCCAAATTCACAGCAAGGTGCATTCCTTCTAGGCAACTTAGAGCTTCTGCTACCTCGACTTCAGTTTGGTCCATTAAGAGTGTGATCTTCGAGCCCAGCACAACCCCGCTTTCATTCCTGATCACACACCCTAATCCCGTTCCGATACCGCTCCTTATTGAGGCATCAGAGTTGAGTTTTGCAGCACCAGAAGGTGGAGGACACCAGATACGGCAGGCTGGGGCCCCTGCAGCAGCAAGCAGTGTTCTTTTTGCAGCATAGAAATCCTGTAACGTACACGTGGCAGCTCTATAGCACTCCTGCGGTTTCAGACGAAAGTCCTCAAAGTACAGCTCGTTCCGTGCGCGCCACGCCATCCACATGAGCATTGCGAACATACATTGCGTCTCTTTACATTTCATAGATGCTAACATTTCTACCCAATCCGCCATGGATGCATTTGGGTTCAACAGTGCCCCGCTGAGTCGAATTGGTGAAGATTGCCAGAACCCCGAGCACCAGCTGCAGTCTCTTAACGCGTGCTCTATCTTTTCCACCGCCGCCCCACATCTCTTGCAATCACCGTCGATATCCATACCTCTTTTTCTCAGCCCCCAGTGCCCCGCTAACTCTTCTTTAATCTCTCAATTTTAGAGGGAAAAAAGAGATCATGGAACCGTGAGTGGTTTACTATAAAAAATAACAAATAAATATGCAAAAGTTAAAAGTCTTAACCGATAATCGAATCGAAAAATTTCAACTCAATTAAATTCGATTAAGAACACATGTTTAGTTCTTTTCAACTTAATAATAAAAAAAAAACATTCAATTCGACAGTCCATCCGATTTATAGTTCTTAGTTAATTGCGTAATGTTGAGTATATAGGTTATTTAAATGACAATTAAGTAGGAACATGGTGAGAAAAAAAAATAAAAAAAATTAGTACACTCTTAATACTACCTTCGGTCTTTTTAGATGCATCTTTAGGTTTTGTGACATTATTTTATAAATAGATGCATTTTTAATTTTTTTCGCATTTCTTTCAATATTATTCCCATAATTTAATGGAAAGAGAATACAAAGGAAAGAGAGGGGGAAAGAAAATTTAGAGGATGATAGAGTCATGCCACGTTGACATTGGAGCAGATATATCAACAAAAGAGTTAGAAGAAGAAATAGTTCGTCCACTTGTCATATGCTCATTTGTTAGGGTGAGTCATAGCTTCCATCCCATTGGTTGAAATGTAAACATGTTGGACTATATATATTAGCTCTTGACTTGTATCCCATTTGAATCAGATGAATAAAATAAATATTTTCTCTCTAGAGTTATAACATGGTATCAGTAGTTTGTTTCTGGGAAAACCTATGGATAATCAGTTACGCAACACCATGGTTTGGCCGGCGCTTCCTGCCGGCCAAAATACGATTACCACCGGCAACGTTAGCGCGACGTCAGATGCTAATTCTATACACCTGCGAAAACGGCTGCCTTATCACCAGATGATCCGTTGTTTCTTATTCATGCTGATCATCCAAGCATTGTCTTGGCCAGTCTTCAATTAACTGGTCAAAATTATATGGCTTGGAAGCATGCAATGTTGCTCGCGTTATCCGCGAAGTGTAAGATGAGCTTTATCAATGGCGATCTCCTTGCGTCTTCTGCAACTAATGCTGAGTATGAACAGTGGATACGAGTCGATGACACAGTTACATCCTGGATCTGAATACAGTGTCGAAGGAAATCTTAGATTATGTACTCTATTCTAAATCAGCTAAGGACCTCTAGGAGGATTTGGCACAGCGTTATGGTGACAGCAATGGACCACTCATCTACCAGATTCATCATGAAATTGTCTCAATCTCATAGGGTAATGACTATGTTCCTGCATATTTCGGTGGTTTGAAAGCTTTATGGGACAAATATGCCTGCCTTTGTCCGGCTGCCTTCTGTAAATGTGATATTAGCAAAGTAGCTTATGAAAACGATCAGGAACTCAAAATGATGCAGTTTCTTATGGGACTCAATGATGTATATGAGCCCCTACGTGGTCAAATCTTCGCTATGGAACCTTCTCTGGGGGTAAACAAGGTTTATGCTATGGTTCTTCGAGTGGAAAAGCAAAAATCTGTAAATAACTTGTACCCCCGACCATGTGGACACTACTGTCATGCTTGTTAAACCTACTTCATCAAACAATCCTACTGGAGGTGGTGGTCGAGGCTATGTTAAATCTGAGGTCAGTGCTCCCAGCAAACTTGTGGCTCGAGGCAAACCTATGTATCGTTGCACGAAAGAAGAAAAAGCAAAACTCAGTTGTGACCATTGCACTCGATCGGGGCATGACATCTCCGAGTGTTTTAAATTGCATGACATTCCCGACTGGTACAAGTCCATGGTTGAACAGAGGAAGAAGGTTTATGCCAATGCCGTGGTCACTACCCTCGTGCGTCATCCGAATTCTGATATAGCGGGTTCCAACACTGCGGCTATCTCCAGTCTCATTCAAGCTGAGTTGTCCAAATTCTTTGGAAATAAATCTCTCAAACCAAATTCTGCTACGGATTCAACAAAGGACTACGTGTATTTCGTTAACAACTGCAAGTAATGCACTCCATTTCAGCTTGAATTCACATTTTGGTAGTTGTTATTGGGTTATAGACACCGGTGCTAGTCGGCATATGTGCAATAATCATACCTTGATGTCCAATATTGTTTCTCTTCCCAAACCTATCTTAGTTGTTCTTCTTGATGGCTCAAAAAATTCCTTCTCACATTCTGGTCAGGTGTACCTTCACCATAATCTTATCCTCAAAGATGTTTTGTACATCCCTTGCTTCACATACAATTTGCTTTATGTGCCTTGATTAACTAACACTACTCCTCTGACATGCATATTTACACAACATCAGTACTTGATACAGGACCCAAGGACTGATACTCGACTCGTTGTGGGCCATTTGCAGCACAAACTTTACATACTAGATCTTGCCACAGCCTTCTCAGTTCCTGCTCCTCATTCTATTGCTTGTAATTTGTCCTTAGAAAATTGGCATCATATTCTAGGACATACCTATATTACAACAATGAAGCATATTCCTGATGTAAAGCCACTTTGTAATTCTGATGCTCTCAATAAAATCTGCTCTTGTGAGTTTTGCCATAGAGCTAAACAACATAGATTAGATTTTCCAATCTCCTCTATTCAAACTTCTGATATTTTTGAACTAATACACATTGATCTCTGGGGTCCATGTCAAGAGGAATGTCTCACAAACACCCCTTACTTCCTCATAGTGGTTGATGATTTTAGCAGAGCCACATGGGTCTTCCTCTTACACCAGAAATCACAAACTCTCAAAGCCTTGAAGGATTTTGTTAAAATGGTGGACACTCAATTTCAGAAAAGTATTAAGATTATGAGGAGTGACAATGGCACCGAGTTTGTTAATAAAGAGATATCTCATTTTCTACTATCTTTGGGCATCCTCAACCAAAAACCTTGTGCCCACACCCCACAAAAAAAATGATGTGGTCGAACGAAAACACCAACACCTCCTTCAAGTGGCTAGAGAACTGATATTCCATTATCATATGCCCCTAAAGTTTTGGCCGTATTAGGTGCTATTATCGGCCCACATCATAAACATAATTCCTACTGTTGTTTTACAATAAAAAACTCCATATGAAATTCTCTTTCACAAAGTTCCCACTTACTCTGATCTCTATCCTTTTGGATGTTTGGCTTATGCCGCTAATACCCTGCCTCATAAATCAAAGTTCATGACTCGATTGCACAAATGTGTCTTCTTGGGACATGTTCCTGGGAAAAAGGGGTATGTTCTTTTCAATCTCGATATGAAAACCGTTCTTATCTCCAGAGATGTGAAATTATTTCCTCACGTTTTCCCTTACATTGACACTAAATCTTCCCACACTATATCAACCCCTCTTCTATTCCCGTTTCCTGATCCCAGTGAATATCCTGCTCTATCCCCTCCGAACTGGGCTTCTGATACTACAGTAGTTGATAACCATATTTCCCCAATTATCTCCCCCCCCCCCCCCAAGTATCTATGTGTAGAGATCTTAGAGTTAAACACAAACCTGCTTGGCTTAACGAATATGTCACCACACTCTCGGCCCTCCCTATACCATATTCATTCCTTACCCATGTCAGGTATGATTATGCACATTCTGCCTTTCTTTCACAGTTGTCTCAAGTGACGGAACCAAGTACATACCAACAAGCCTCTACACAGAAAGAATGGATTAAAGCTATGCCCTTGAGTCAAACAACACATGGGTTCTCACTACCCTACATGAGGAAAAATGGGCAATCGGCTGTAAATGGATTTACAAGATCAAAATGAAGGCAGATGGCAACATTGATTGTTATAAGGCCTGCTTGGTGGCCTGCGGGTTCACCTAAGCGCAAAGTCTTGATTATACTGAAACATTCTCTCCTGTGGCAAAAATGGTCACCGTCAGATGTTCTTGGCCGTTGCAACCATGAGGTATTAGCCAATTTTTCAGCTCGATGTCAATAATGCATATCTCCATGGTTTCTTGAAGGATGAAGTTTATACGAAACCTCCCCCAGGGTAGTCCAAATTTGCCCCGGGTTCAAGTTGCAAAGGAGCTTATATGGACTAAAGCAAGCGGGTAGAGAATGGAATAACGAGCTTCGCGCTCAGCTACAAGGATTTTGGCTTGTTCAATCTGCCCACGACCATTGCTTCTTCACCTACAACCATGACTCCAGGTTTTTGGCTATATTGGTTTACATGGATGATCTTCTAGTTACGGGTTCTTGTGATCAGCTTATTTCAGAGTTCAAACAATATCTTGACAAGCTCTTCACTATAAAAGACCTTGGGCAAGGCCAAGTATTTCATGGGCATGGAAATTACTCGAGGTTCCGAAGGCACATACTTATGCCAAAAGAAGTATGTTTTTTACCTTCTTCATGATACATGCCTTCTTCATAGCAAACCTGTAGCAACCCCATTGCCCCTTGGCTTGCAGTTAACTGCTGATCAGGGCACTTCTCTCCTAGATCCCAACCATTACCGCAGATTAATCGGGCGTCTCCCATATTCGAATCTCACTCGCCCCAACATCACTTATTCCGTGCAGCAAGTTTCCCAATTTGTTACACACCCTTGCGACGCTGCCTTGCATATCCTCACATATCTTAAGGGTGCCCCAGCTGTTGGTTTGTTCTTCTCATCCATTACAAATTACTCCGTCAAGGCCTATAGTGACGCTGACTGGGCTGCTTGCAAAGATTCGTGAAAAACAATCACGGGTTACTGCGTGTTCTTGGGTGATTCCTTGATTTCGTGGAAAAGTATGAAACAAACAATTGTGTCTCGATCTTCGGCCGAGGCTGAATACAGGGCCCTCGCCTCAACAGTGACAGAACTTCAATGGCTTTCCTACATTTGTATTGATTTTGCCATCCGTTTGCCTTTGCCTATTTCCCTCTATTGTGACAACAAAACTGCCTTTCATATTGCAGCTAATCCTGTGTTCCACGAGAGGACGAAAACCTGGAGATCGATAGTCATATCGTCCGGAATAAGCTGAAGGAAGAATTCATTGCCTTGATCCATGTTTCTACTCGACTCCAGTTAGCGAATATACGTACTAAGATACTTGATAGTGCGCGTTATCAGTTTTGGTGTCCAAGTTGGGCTTGGCTTCTTTCAGCAATGCCCAACTTGAGGAGGGGGTGATAGAGTCATGCCACGTTGAGATTGGAGCAGATATATCAGCAGAAGAGTTAGAAGAAGAAATAGATAGTTTAAAATAGTTTGTCCACTTATCATATGCTCATTTGTTAGGGTGAGTCATAGCTTCGATCCCATTGGTTGAAATGTAAACATGCTGGACTATATATACCAGCTCGTGACTTGTATCTCATTTGAATCACTTGTATCGCATCTGAATCAAATGAATAAAACAAATATTTTCTCTCTCTAAAGTTATAACAGATGATGATTTATTTGTCAATTTTTTTTATATGCAGCTAAAATTACATTAAAAAATTAAGGTAGTAACAATGACACAAGGACGAAAATATCGATGATTACGGAGATATCGGTATTTCAATTTAGAGAGATTTCGGTGAAATCTCGATTAATATCGAAATATCGGTGCAACTTTTTTAAAAATGACGGAAAATGTATTAAAATAGTCATTTGTCACGATATTTTATAGATTGTTATAAACATACTTAAATTCAGATATTTAATCTAAATATTGGGTGAAATTCACATATTTACAACTAGTTGACAAATAATAAACAATAGAAACATTATCAGGCCACACAAGATACATTATGAACTCTTATTATCATTAAGGATGTTCAAGTATTTTACAATAATATTCTAATTTATTAAATTTAGAAATTTTACAACTAAGGATCATGAAATTTCACCGATGTTAACCAAAATTTTACAACTAAGGATGCATTAAGAAAATTTTACCGAAATTCACCGAAATTTCACCGATATTAACCGAAATTTCACCGATATTAATCGAAATCTCACCGAAATTAATCAAAATTTACCAAAATTTCACCGATATTAACCAAAATTTCACCGATATTAATCGAAATCTCACCGAAATACCGAAATTCACCGATGTTAACCGAAATTTCACCGATATTAATCGAAATCTCACCGAAATTAATCGAATTTTACCGAAATTTTGGTAAAATTTCCACGAAATTACAACAAATTATACCTGGAGATAGCCCAAATCGAAATTTTCGGAGATTTCGGAGATATTTCGGAGATTTCGGAGAAATTTTGGAGATTTCGGAGATATATCGGAGATATTCTGACATAAATTTATTACATCCGAATATCGTTTCGGTATCGCCAAAAAAGAGAGATATCGGTGAATATCGGAGATATTTTAATCCTTGCAATGACAGACCATCTTTCTGGAACTTTAAATAATAAAACAACTACTTTATGTGGTACTAATTTTTGTTTTTTTTATTAAAGAGTGATTTAGCGCGTTTACAAATTAAAATAGAAGCACATGGTGCAGGTAGGCTTTTGATGGACCAAAGCTATCTACCCTTTTTAACTTTTAAGCCAACACGAATCAGCTTTGAATTCAGCAGCAAATTATTGTGTCCTAATCAATAAACTGACAATTATAATCTTTTTTACCCATTTCTTTTCTCCTGCCCCATTAAAAAATGCACCATTGACTTCAATTACAAGATATTAAATCGCCTATATTCTTTTCTTCTGCACATGTCAAAGTGTTATTAAAAAGGTACTGATCTAGTTTTTATAATATGCCCTATAATGGTAGAATTCATGTATGTCCAAATTAATGAAGTCAGATTTATTATGGGAATATTTGTGTTGGGGTGTAAGTGGTCGTCGAAGTATATTTGATTAGAACATATTCAGAATGAGTATGACTATTTAAATAATATAAAGTGATGTTTTTATTGTGATGAAATATAAAGGTGGTAAAATCGGCCCGATATTTTAGATGAGTTGAACCATAAAATTTAGGTCCGAAGTACTACTTGACCCAACAGGCCCGATCCGATGGACCATGGGCCGGCCCCTTTTTTTTTTTTTTAATAATAAAAATCATTAAATCGCTGGAATCAGCCAATACTGATTGACAAAAAACGGTCATCACAATATAAATATATATGAAACATATAAAGCACAAAATTATTAGATCTAAATCTGTACACCTAAATACAGTAAATCAAATAATTCGTTATCACGCTAGACAAATCGCGTACCAAAAAAGTTGATCTCGGATTTATCACTAATCTTCTGGTGAAATCCCCAAAACTTGAGCAAATCAATGATGAAATGTTCAATGATGATGATTGAATCTTTAGAAAAGACATCACGAAAAATGAATTTTTCATTATTTTGGGACTAATACTCCCACTTATTGAGGGGAGACAAAAACTCCATGAAGAGAGATTGAAAACCTCCATGAAGAGAAACGAAAGAAAAAAAAATTAAAGATGAAACTTTTCATCTTTCCATGAGGGAAGAAGGCGGCGACTAGGTTTAGAGGTGTTGAAGATTTAATGATCAAGTTTAATAACAAAACGGCCGGCCTGATATTTAAATATATTATAAGAGAATATGTCGGGTCGGGCCGATTAATTTTAGGTCCGATTAAATTTTAGCACAGTAAAAAATATGGCATTACCCGATTGGGTTGAGCCGCCTGTATCACCTCTTTTAATAAAATATGGTAGGATATGTATTGTATACGAGAATTTAATAGATAATTGAGGTATATTATTATATTTAAAAATGTAATGTAAGTACTAATATATTTTTTGATTGAGTAATGATTATAACGGTTGTAGAAAATTGTGGAAAGGTAATAGTGGAGAATAATGATTGATGAATCAATTTGATTTAATTTTTCGAATTTCATTTCTCGTTAGTTTATTTGTTATTTACTGTCATATGTACAACATAATGTCATGACAACACTAGCGTCTTTTTTCGAACAGTTAGGACCTTGTAATGTGTTCTTTTCGAGTACACTAAGTAAATTACAATTCGGATTTCTTGTTATAATAGGTGTTTTGTTACACTCAATTCGCTAGGTGATGCATATTTATTTGTAACATCATATCATACATGTGTCGGTTAGTGAATGATTGAAACACAAGATGTAACATCAAAGTGTAACAGATGATCTCATGGGAGAAAATTAGGGGTGTGGTCTAAAATGTTTGACCTCTTAATTACAAGAATAAAAGTGATGACATCGAATTATAAAATATTTTGTTAGGATCTTGTAATTTTATTCTGTTATTATACATCTATGTACTGACAATATATATTAAGGGTTCGTTTGGTTCAAAAGCAGAAATGATAATGATAATGAGTATGAATGATGAGTCAATTATACTATGAAATGATATAGAATGTGATATTAATAAAATGCGGGTAATAATTAATTTTTTCTATGTACCAAACATAAGAAATGGAAAGAGCCTCTTTTACTTTCATTACCTATCCTACTCTTCTGTACCAAACGACCCCTAAATACTGTAGTGTGAAAGGTCCAAATTGCAAAGTTAGTCATGTAACAGGTGGTTCCACAATTAATCGATTATCTTTCCACTTTTTATATATTGTCCTACTTTTTTAATTGCTCATTTTTTTAATTGAAATTTGAAATCATCACAAGATAATTGCTTTAAATTGAGAGTTTTAATTTTTCCGACATTGTAAATTGTAAATGACAGTAAATTTATTATCCTGATAAACAAACTGAAATTAAACACATACAAAAATTGATCATGAAACTATAAATTCCCTTAAAATTTTAATTTGACGAGGTCATATAGGTACCAATTCGGATTTCCCGTTATAGTAGGTGTTTCATCCTCTATTACACTCAATTCACTAGGTGACACATATTAATTTGTGACATCATATCATACATGTGTCGATTAGTGAATGAATGAAATACAAGATGTAACACTAAAGTGTAACAGATGATCTCATTGGATATACGTACGATGCACATATAATTATGTGAGTAGTGGGTAGGGGAACGAAACTATATTCATATATTACTATTTTTCCGCTTGTTATTTCTTCTTCCCCCTTTTCCTTTTTTTGCTGTTAGTTGTTTCCCACTAAATTTACACAGAAGTCAAATAGTTGTAATTACCAACGTCCAAAATAAGTAAACAACTACTCCCATCTGTCAATCACATTAAAGTATATTGGGTTGTTTTTACATTTTTTCTTTCCCTTTATTTAATACCCAAATCCATCCAACAAAAATAAATTTAGACAACAACCAGCGAACATTTATTGTAATGCAATTTCAAGAAATGGATAAATTACACTTAATACTAATTACATGGGCTGCTAGCTATCAGTCTGGCTAATTCCCCTTCCCATATGGTATGCTTAATCCTTCTTAGATTAATTAAGAGTTGATGAATGTGATATTGCACAAAATTAAGGGAACTACTTCTAATTTTAGACCAAATCTGCATTAACTACTTAATGCTGAGAAATAGTAATAATTATAAAAGGTGTTAATTGAGAGTCACTAGATGATTTTACTGAAAAGAAGAAAGAAAAATAAAAAGTGTAGAAGGTGCAAGTTGAAAGGAAAAGGTGAAAGGTGAAGAGGTAGCAAAATTAGCTGGTCAGCCAACTCGACATTTTAGGTTAGCTAGATAGTAGGAATTGTAGTTTGAAGTACCTTCATGCCCATCAGACACGGCCCTATTAGCCAATTATTTAATGGATTGCGGTCGACCAAACAAATCATAGTTTTTTAGGATCGGAGGATGAGCCACTATTTTTCATACTGATGGAATTTTAGGTCTACCCGACCCCACATATGATATTGGCCCGATAAAATTAAGAAGGCGTTTGGCTAAACTTATAAGTTCCTCAAAATATCTAGATATTTGGGAGCTTATAAGCTCTTGAAATGTGTTTGGCAAAATAAGATGTTAGATAATTTATAAGATGCAAGGCTCTTAGAGCTTATAAGGTCCATAAAAAATAAGTCTCTCTAGTCCATCTTAATTTTTAAGATCTTATAAGTTACACATAAACTTCACATACTACACACATATACACACACTTCACACATTATACACACACTGCACACATTTCACACACTTCACACTTTTTTCGTACATGCTACACACATTTTCACACACAACACACCACACACTAATCAAAATGTCTGTCTGATATTAACTTTCAAATTAGACCCAAAATTCATAGCTAAATAACTTCATTCAATTGCAAGCTTATAAGCTCTTTATCTAAACACTTTATTAATTTATAAGCTCTTTAAACAACTTATAAGATGTTAGAACTTATAAAATATTTAAAATAAGTTTAGCACACACCCAAAGTCGAGCGATTCGAATTAATGTCACCTCTAGTCTCAAGTCATTAAGTACTAGGGAGAAAAAGTTGGCCTTGTGTGTATTTCTTTTATCCCCCAAGAAAAAATTATTATAAATGGAAAAAAGAGTATTAACTATAGTTGATGAATTACCTAAGTCGAAAGAAATTATAGGTGAGTAGCTAGTAATTTAATTGAGCCATGGGTTTGATGTCGAAATTGTAATAGGGGCAAAGATGAATGGGGTTTTGAAGCCAGTTCATGTGATGTGTTTGAAGGCCTCTATTGTGGAAGTGGTCCTTGCAGATCACTAGCTTCAAGATCATATGTTTTTTAATAACAATAACATACATATTTTAGATGATTACGCAAAAACTACTCAAATTATATTTGCTTTAAACTAGAATGTTAGGTATTCTTTTGGGATGACGGTGGGATAAAATCAAGTCATTCATACGACATAATACTACGGTATAAATTAATTTTGGAATACATTTTTTAGACGATAATTTTGTTCTTTAATTTATGTGACGACTTGTCATAAAACGCTTTACAAATTATTTAAATTATTTGTTGACTTCTTTTAAAAGTAATTATTACAAAAATATTTTATACATATTATTTGCCAATCACCACATGGCCAAGATCGATATATTGCCATGGATGCAAAAAACGGTTTAGGCGATCGCCTAGGCACTAAGCATCGTCAATCCGTTCCGCTTTCGCTCAAATCACCCTTCCTAGACATTTTTGGACCTAGGCGCCGCTTAGGCGGGGCTAGGCGGGCTTAGGCACCTCCTAGGCGGTGCTAGGCGGTCTATTTTTTTTATTAATTTTTTTGAAATTATTTTTTTATTGAAAATGTTGTCGTTTTTTTAACTTGAAGCAATTTATTAAATTAAAAGAATAAAATCTAAAAGTTAAAACACTCACTCTCCTCATTCCAATGGCAGGAAATAAAAACAAAAGTTAAAACCCTCTCTCCCACAATTCGAGTTCCTCCATCGCCTCTTTTTCATTCCATCTTGCATAATTAATTAACTATATGAAGCTTTGTAGTAAAATTTGGTCTACTTTAAGTATAACCTTTAAATTAGGCATGTAAGGAAAAAAAAAAAAAAGAATTCTCGAGGCGCTGTCTAAACGGCCTAGACATTAGGTAGTCCCAAACCACTCCGCATCCGTTTTTCGTCTTCTGCAACCATGTATATTGCACACAAAAAGAAGGAAAAATGAATAATCTTAAGCTTTAAGAGAAACTAATGGAGTAATTAGTTTCAAAATTATTTCTCGCTCAAGAATTTTTTATTTTGTAATTGTTTAGGGCATTTTTAATTTACTTTAAGTTTTTTTCAAGAATATAGTCATAGATTTTAATATCTTATTATGTCCATCATATATATGAATATATCTTTTTATTTAAATGATTGATATTATGATGTACTGAATTCCATTTTTGAAGATTTTTAACATCAAATGCCCAAACCTATTATTAGTTGGTTGAGATAGCAAAAATTATTAGTATGGTGGATCAGCATAACCCTTTCGAAATTATAGATGAATTGAATCATAAAAAATTAGCTAAAAGTATCATCGAACCAACATGTATGACAAATTAAAAATCTTTATATGAATAAATTGGACGGGACATAATAAGTTCATTCTGAATTGTCACCTTCAACTAGTGGAGTGAGATGGGAGGATCATTCAACCTCTTTATGTCCCAGTCTATTGGTAATTATGAGGTGACACTCAAGCAATTGAACTCAATAATTTTGTCTTATATATAATGACAATTAACAATCCTAAGCAATTATCCCAAGAGGAAATTAATAACTACCATCAATGATATTATAGATCCTGTTGTAATTGGTTTGCCAGGCGGTGGAATTCAAATAATTTTGAATTAAATCTAAAACGATGGACTTAAAATTCATTCTGGGTTATTTTTACTCTTTGGATATTATACTTTAATTTTACTTATTTAATTTTAACGAACTAAACTGATTATATTGAATCATGAATCAATTTGGGGACTTTTCCTGCCAGATTCTCTGGTCATAATAATATTTTGTGTCCTTAAACGATAAACAAAGGGTACTCATTGCATTGAATTTTGATATGTCGCATAGTTGCGATGCACATTTCGGAAGTACATGTTTATGTAGCATGTAAAGCTACCATATAAATGAGTGCTCACAAAAATATTTATCATAGTTGTGCAATATATCAATCCTCCTCATTATCTAAATGCTAAAGCAGGAACAGATATAGTAGAGGTTCATCGGGTATATATAATTATACTCCAATTTGAAAAAAAAAAAATTACTAGTATATAGTATATCTTTATAACTCTTCAAGTCAAAACCATATATGGCTATGAAGCCCCATTTGCTCCCCAACTCCGTAACATTCAATTTGCACAAGAAAGAAAGCCGTTTTTAGGTGCACTTTCGTAGTCGATTCTCTCTCGTTTTTATTATTATTATTTTTATTTTGCAATTTTAACCCACTAGTATTCGCATGTTGTGAGTATTTATTGTTTGATTTACTGTCGCTTAGTTTAATTTGATAAATTAAGGTTTGTATTTTTCTTTTTATATACGTGTATCTTAAATTGGTTATTTTGTGATTGTATTGGTCTTTTAAAGTTACTCCCTCCGTTCACAAATAAGTGTTATTTTAGAGTGTCAGGTTAAATTTAAGAAATTTCAAAATAGGCAACAATACTTCTTCATTTTTCTCTCCATCATTATCTTTATTACCATAAATTTCTCCATACCTTCTTTATTTAATATTATAAAGATTTGTATAGAAATTTTCTTAAATTTAGCTAAGCACAATATTGGAAGAAACATAAAAAAAATGCTAGAATGACACTCTTTTGTGAAAAAAATGATTTTATCTAGAATGACACTTATTTATGAACGGAGTGAGTATTATTTTTCTATATATGATTGTATTCTTATTATCTACTACTGTTAAACGATTGATTAGTTACTTTATTTGAGAAAAGCGTGTTTATCCAAATTCCAGATAATGAAGTTGTAAATCGCTTCCAGAAAATGAAAACTTGATGAACTCAGTTGTAAATTATAATTTCATTCTTTATTTAGAATTTATATAATGTCTTATTCATTTGTATATTTTATTTGTACGACTTTAAATATTAGATAATATTTAAATATTAAATTATATTTATGTAAATATTTTTATTATCTATAGCTCGTATCTCCCATTTTGAGAATTCTGAATTTGCCATTGACTAAAGCTGAACCTTTATTTCTCTCTCTATATTTTACCATTTAGAAAAAGTATTCAAATTGCTTAAAGTTAAAAATGCCTGCATAAATTGCTAATAAAAGTAACGTCAGATGAACTAAATCATGAAAGACCACATATTTTAATTAATGTATAAATTCATAATGAAAGGACCTAATTTATTTATTTAAATGCAAAAAAGCTCATCAATTTTGCTTCTATTTAATTTGTAAAGCATGACTATCAAAGTCAAACATAATCTCATATTCAAATTCTCGAAATAAATATTTCAAATTATTTTAACAGTAAATCTAATTACTACTTTAATATTGGACTTAGACATTATGCAAATCTGTGGTTCCAATTCTCAATCACGTAGGATTGGTTTTGCACTGAGAGATCAGACGAGTGTTTTTGGTTCTTGCTATGTCACACAACATTAAAAGGCCAAGGTTTGTGGGTAGTGGATTGGGGTTTAACAACTATAGTCGAGGTCTAGACGGGATTGATCAAGGCATAAGCAAGATTAAGTGAGGAGAAACAGAAAGATAAATGTAGGTAGTTAATTGAAGTCTAGAGCCTAAACGATTTGAAGGTAAGAGAATTTTTTAGCTCAAGGACCTTTATTGAATTAGGACTGTGTTTTTCTTTTTTCCTTCTGTCTATTAGTGTATTTGGACGAGTCTTATTTTTCTACCGTTCGAATTCTTTGTTATACTAGGTGTTTTATTTTTTATTAACTTAATTTAACACATGACACATTAATTAGTGACATCATTCAATATATGTGTCGTTTGTTGAATATGACGAAATACAAAATGAAACATCATAATAGAAGAGACGATCTCATTGGCATAATGTACAGGTGGAGTCTTACTTCAGTGCAATAGTTGCACATGTGCAATTTTCTACTTTCAACCATTGAATCTTTTAAAGTGGAGTCTTACTTCAGTGCAATAGTTGCACATGTGCAATTTTCTACTTTCAACCATTGAATCTTTTAAAGTGTCATCTTAACTATTCATTAGTTTAAAATCTTATGAGAAAATGAAAAAGGTGAATTTGGCATATCCCTCTTTAACTCTTCCACATAATTCTGCCTGGTTAATAAACCAGCAAATTTTACTGGACACAATAGGCCACCGTTTTTGCTCTTGTTTTTCCATTCTTTTTGTTTTGCTTTTTGTTTTTTTCCCCCTTTCTTTTGAGCAAGTGTTTCTTATTTCTTTTATGTGATTATTTATTACATCAAGTAATTTTTTCATAATTCTCTAAAATATTGGTATTCCTAAAATTTTCGGTATCCGTTAGAAATTTCGTATACTAAAACAACGGGCTGAAATTATTTTAGATCCCTTAGATTTTCACTCATACAATTTTAGTTCCAAAAAAAGTTAGAAATTCAATTTAATTCCGTAACTTTAGAATTGGTCGGGATTTAGTCCTTTTTCTGTTGCCGGTGACCAATTTGCCCGGAAAATTACGAGTGCCGGTCACATGACTCATTTGTCCGGTCTATTTTTAAATAACTAGTACCAACTAGTGAGTTTGAATTAATAATTAAAAAAAAGAGGGTTTTTTTTTTTTAATTCCTCGTCACTTGCCGGTGCCATGTATTTAAGAATCGGCCAGAAAAAATGAGATTCGTGAACTCCACATGAATTTTTCCAGCCAAATTGGTTATCAACGGCAATAACACTTGATAATTTATTCGTCCGTCGTCAATCCGTCTCAACTTCACAGAAAGTCCCGGCATACGACCGTCCCTGAGTTTCCACTCTATGTTCAAATCATAAGGAGTAGGAAAATTCTGACAATTCTAATATGCTAGAATAAATAACTGAATGAGCACATATACAGAACTCTGGAAATTTACTAAATTACATTTTAGTTGCACAAGTGTAACTATTGCACCCTAGAATGACCCTGTACAGGTGACCTCATATAGTTTTCCTAGGTGGTTTGAAAGGCTTGTATTCTATATACTACATTTAATTTACAAAATAAAAACACGTAAATAACCGAATTTAATTCATAAAATAAAAATATGGAGGCAATCACTTTATTGAGAATCCTAGTATATTAATAACGAAATCAACCAACCAAATCCATAAAAGGAAGAAAAGTATTTTCATATTCAAATACTCCTAGGGTAAAATATTAAAAGGTGGAAGAAAATGTAAAAGGTAAGAATACAAACAACCAGAAATTGAATCCTTTGTATTCTTAACCTTTGCACTCACCATAAATTCTGTGTTCCAACCTCGACCACCTTTAATTACTAAATCACGAGGGAGCGTCGGCGCGTGTTGCTCCGCCCTACCCAACCTCCCACCCCATACGGCAATCCCTAATCCCACGCATCAAACCTCACTCGACCCCAATTTATTAAGAAAACCCAGTAATTCAGCTACGAATAATCCAAATTTGATTCAGATTGGCTTAGACATATATTTCAAATTCATTCTACAACCTAATAACTCGAATGATCACACCTAATTATAAGTACAGGTATGAATATGTATGAACAGGATGCACATACATAAAGATGGATCTATGAATTTATTTCAAAGGGAAACAAAATTATTTTAAGCATAGTACAAAGTATTAGGATAGAGTTGTATACAAAAGGGAACGAATTTAAGTGCAAATGCAATTATTAAACAAATACCTCTAATTATTTTTAAAGTCCGGGGGCGACCGCCCCTCTCCCCTATACCATCTCTGCACGCACATATGTATATGTACACACATACATATATGTAACCCGTCTGTATATCCCCTGTTTCAAACAAATACATGATGTCTGATACAAACGGTGAGTATTAGACATATATACATATATATGTTATATATATATATCGCCATTTCTTGAATCTTGATTCCGATCATCGTTGAGGTTGGTGAATTCAACAATGGCGACAGGGGGCAGCCTCACGCACTACCTCTCCTCCAAAACAAAGAAAACCAACCTCTACTTCATGGCCATAACCACCATCCTCTGCTCCATCTTCTACCTCATCGGAATCTGGCAGCACAGCGCCGCCGCCAAATCCACCGCCACCCTCCTCCCCTCCATCCCATGCACCACCACCCACACTACCTCCACCCCCATCCTCCCTCACAACACCTCCATCACCCTCGACTTCACCGCCCACCACACCGCCGACGATCTCACCCCCCTCTCCCCGGCGGCGCGTGTAACCCACTTCCCGCCATGCGACGCCAAATTCTCCGAGTACACGCCGTGTCAGGATACGCAGAGGTCGCTGAGGTTTGACCGGGAGATGCTTGCGTACAGGGAGAGGCACTGCCCGGAGAAGAGTGAATTGTTGAAGTGCAGAATTCCGGCGCCGCATGGCTATACGACGCCGTTTCGGTGGCCGGAGAGTAGGGATGTTGTGTGGTACGCAAACGTGCCGCACAAGCATCTGACGGTGGAGAAGGCGGGTCAGAACTGGGTCCGGTTTGAAGGGGACCGGTTTAGATTCCCCGGTGGCGGGACGATGTTCCCACGTGGCGCTGATGCGTACATTGATGACATCGGAAAGTTGATTAACCTCGGAGATGGGTCCATTAGGACCGCCATTGATACTGGTTGTGGGGTAAGTACGTGTACAATTCTTGAATTTTCTAAATCTGTTTTTGTTATATTTTATTGGTGCAATTTTGTTTTATTTATTTATTGCTATATTTTATTTGTGACGGAAGGTATAATTGTTTGTTTCTTGTGTTTAATGATTCTTTCCTTGAAATTTAATTGGCTAATATTGTCTTTCTAGTAAGTGAAGTGGTGATAAGAACAAAGTTGATGATGAATGAGGACAATATTTATTGGAGGGTTCGGGATTTTTTATTTTCATTTTCCGTTTTTCAGAATCTCCTTAATTTTGGGTGATGCGTGACGGATTTACTTGATAAATACATTTTTGGGTAAGATTTTCTAAATTCATGTAGTATTTACACCGATGTTTTGAATTATTACTCCCCTTTTTCTGAATTATCGTTTTAAAGTTCGAATTGTGTTTTAAATTATACTCTCTCCGTCCCGGTCTAATTGACCTATCTTGGCTGGACACGGAGATTAAGAAAAAACAGATTTTGTGGAAATCTTTAATTTTTTCAAAGGTGAAAACTTAGAGTGAAGATTTTGAGGGTGAAAATTGTGAGATAATTTGTCATTTATGAGCTAGGCCAATTAAATTGGGACAAACAAAAAAGAAAGGTAGACCAATTAGGTCGGAACGAAGAAGGGAGTATATAGACAAATTTAGAGAGTGATAACAACGAGGAAATAAGCCATATTAATTAGGAATCCTTGTTAACTGAGGGTGTACTAAAATTCATTTAATTTATGTATAAATTTCACGATCTTTTGAATTATTATCATTGCATAAACACAATATTTTGAATTATTAAACATTTCGTAATCCAAATTTGAAGCATTTCCAAACGAATATAGTTCAAATAAGTGACGTTTTAAAATAAAAAATTAGAGTTGAAATAATCGGTTTAGGGGTGGATTCTTGATGTGTAATAAAACGAAGAAAAGACATAATTTATATCGAAATAAGTCGTATCTTATTTTGACGAAAATAGCGAAGCTTGTGATTTATAAAGTTAAAAACAATGTGGCTTTGAATGTTTGGTCCACCTTAGAATTGGTTGTCACGTCAGAGTCGTGTAAGATAGTGTGAATTAACTTGTTCCTAAAATCTCCTTTGACTTTTACATATATACTTTATTTATATACCTTGGACAATGTTTGGTTAGGCGTGGGGTGGCTGGGCTGACTGCTGAGAAGAGTGGTTGGAGTTAGTGGTTCGGGATGTTAAAGAGTGATGTTTAGTTGAGTGGTTGGGGTTGTGGTTGAAGTATAGAATTTAATTATTAATAATTGTAAAAGGTGATGTGATATGTATAAGAGATAGTTATTAATGATTGAAAAAATGATTAAAGTAGTGTTAGAATTTGTGATTGATTGATGTGGTGTGTGATTGTTGATAGGTAATGTTTAGTTATTGTTGGGTTAAAATAGTACCGGCTTGGCCCAACTCCAAAAGAAACATATGGTTGGGGTTGGCCGAACCAAACATTTGATTCCTTTAATTACATTAACAAGATGTTCAGTCACTTTGGTAAAAAATACAATCGTGTTTGATTATATTCCCTGAACATGTTTTAAGATGTTCAGATGGTATGACCGAACGCATAACATTCACTTTTCTAAAGTGAGACCTGCCAAAATTCTATAGTGTAAAAAATTGGTCGGTCCAACGTATACTTTAAAATACACTAAAATTGTTGGGCTCGTTATATTTAATGATATTTTGGTCTAATATTGATAAGATTCAGTCCATCTAAAATGTTGGATGAACCAAGCTGGCCCATGGGTTGGCCCATTTTGTGTTACCGTGGGGATAAAGAGTGGGTTGTAAGTTGGGGAAATGAAACTACACTATCTTGATTTACACTCCAAGAATATGATTTTATTAAAACCGTAAATAAATATGCCAGGATTAAACAAGGAGCTTAGTAAAGGAGTTGGCATTTAATTACTATTTTCAGAAGAGCCATACTAAACTTAGTAACAATTCTTTGAGTAGCAAATATTCCAACTTTCCATATCTCGTCTTTTCTGGGAAAAAAACATTATAAATTCATAATAATGAGTGGTGTACAGAATATTTCATTTGGCCGTTTATTGCATTAGGCTGAATTTATTGAATTGCAATGATGTTTCGATTGCTACGTTATTGTCCAACCTATATATATCTAGGCATGTAATAATCTTTAGTGGTTCTCTCTCAAAATAAAATTGCAACTTTTGTATTCTCTTAGCTTGATATTCTTTTGTGTGTGTGTGCGCGTGTGAAATCTCTCTATCAATGAACCATATAAAGAAGAAGCCGTGTTTGTCCGAAACTGATATGTACATGGAGGTTTGTTGTCTTCGTTCTTGCATCCATGAAAGCGACTTCAGTTGGATATTTTCAGTTAACTGCGTTTTTTTACTGAAGAATGTTTCACTGTAAAATTTGTAATAGTACATTGAGTAAAAAGGGGTGTTTTTGTGTTGCAGGTTGCGAGTTGGGGAGCTTATTTGCTCTCTAGGAACATTCTACCGATGTCCTTTGCGCCTAAGGATACGCACGAAGCGCAAGTACAGTTCGCCCTAGAGCGTGGTGTACCTGCCCTGATTGGAATTATGGCCACCAATCGGCTGCCGTACCCTTCAAGAGCATTCGACATTGCACATTGTTCGCGATGCTTAATCCCGTGGGGGCAGTATGGTAATTTATCAACAAGACGATGTTCTTGTTCTTTGTTATACATGTCATCTTTACCTGTTACCCTACAACCTCTATGGGCAACTGTTGATGTGGCAGCGGGGCAGAAATGTCATTTCACCTCTGCCACATCAATAGATACCCCGAGGAGTAAGGGTAAGGCGACATTTCCTTTTATGTGTATTGAGTTTGGACATTTTTGGACCAGATGGGCTATACTTAATAGAAGTGGACCGGATTCTACGGCCTGGAGGATACTGGATCCTGTCCGGGCCGCCCGTGAACTGGGAGACTCACTGGAAAGGCTGGAATAGGACTCGGGACGACCTGAATGCAGAGCAAGATGGAATCGAGAGCATCGCCAGAAGCCTATGCTGGAAGAAGCTGGTGCAGAGAAATGACCTGGCCATTTGGCAGAAGGCAACTAATCACCTACACTGTAAACAAAACCGTAAGGTATTCCGAAAGCCCCCCTTCTGCCAAGGCCAAGATCCTGATCAAGCATGGTATGTCAGCATTATATAAAGGCTAGTTTGGTTTAATAGATGGGATTGTTACGATAAATTGAAGTGTGATTGCACTGTTCATGGATTAAAATGTATCTCCGTTTTTGGTGTTCGGTCGGAATAATTAGTTGGGATTGAGGTGTGATGGCAGAGTCATAGGGAGAGGGTCCGATTCTGTATCACCCGTTTGAGTGATTTGATCAAACCAAACGCGGAATATACTAGGATTAGGCATTCTATCAACCCTTGCTAGACGAAACAAATGAGCCATTCGATGATTAAATAATCATTTAATCTGTTTCATTTCAAAATTTGATGTCCAAATTTGCAAATTTTGTAGGAACAGTAAGATGGAAGCCTGCCTTACTCCCCTACCCGAAGTATCCGACATCAAGGAAGTATCCGGCGGCCCATTAGCTAAGTGGCCGGAGAGATTAACAGCCGTTCCACCACGAGTCCTTAGTGGAAGCATCAGGGGTGTCACAGCTGAAAGCTTTGAGAAGGATACAGAAGTTTGGAAGAAGAGAGTGGCACACTATAAGGCCATAGACGCTCAGTTAGCTGATCGGGGCCGGTACCGGAACTTGCTCGATATGAATGCTGGATTGGGAGGCTTTGCAGCTGCACTTGTTGATGATCCTGTTTGGGTCATGAACGCCGTCCCGGTCGAGGCTGAAGTCAATACTCTTGGAGTCATCTACGAACGCGGGCTAATTGGAACTTATCAGAATTGGTACGTATGCATACTCTTCTTCAATGTATACACGTATTTGTACAATGTGTGTAGCCGCGGTGAGTGTGACAATTGGGTCACCTAGCTTGGCCGAGCCTGTTGGTCCAGATCATAATACTTGGGGCCAAGTTTCCTATGGCCTAACTCGTTTATAATGTTGGGAGGACGGGTCTGTCCACAGGACCCTGTCGACTTTGCTGCCTCTAATTTATGCTGCTAAGGATGATTAAAGCACATTTAAAATAATGTGTTTGTCTTATCATTACAGGTGTGAGGCCATGTCAACATATCCAAGAACATATGACTTCATTCATGCTGACTCTATATTCACTCTCTACAAAAATAGGTAACATTTTCGACGTTTGCTTCCTCTGTCCCAGAAAAAGAGTCTTACGAGCACAATTCTATCGGTGTTTTTCAGATGTGAAATCGAAGACATTCTGCTAGAGATGGACCGGATTCTACGGCCTCAAGGTAGCGTGATCATACGAGACGACGTCGACGTATTAGTGAACGTTAAGAGCATAGTAGATGGGCTCCAATGGAGTAGCATAATGACGGATCATGAAGGTGGACCTCATGTGAGGGAAAAGCTGCTCATTGCAACAAAGCAGTATTGGACAGCCCCTGCATCTGATCAAGATCAAGATTCTAAAAAGACAGCTTCATAGTATACCTTAATTTTTATTATTTTTTTTCTTTTCATTTTTGTGTCAATAGTTCTTTTTTTTCCATATTTTTATCTTTTGACAGTTTGATTTTATTTCACATTTCTTTTTGGTGACACATGCTGTCAAAGAGGAGATAAATTATTACCTGTATTATTGGTATTTTTTCAGCTTGAATTTATATTTCGTATTATGCTCTTTTTGAATTACCAAGTATGAATTGCTTTCTTTAAAAGTTTGATCAAATCCAACTCTATGGGATCGTATATGTCCATTAAATGACCTCAAATTTTCTAAGAAGTTAATTATCTTATCTGAAATCTTTACACGGCAATATTAATATGTGTCCACCGTAAGTTGATTGTAGGAATGTACACGAACCAAGCTAAATTGAATAAATAAGAGTTTAAGTGTGTTTTATTAATTATCGAGTCGAACTCGAACTTAATTTATCAAATATATAAACGGCTACTCGAACCTTTCGCGAGCCTAATCGAGCCCAAAGGAATTCAAGAAATATAAATTACAAATGCATTATTTTAATTATATAATTCTATATTTTTTTATAAGTATAACTATAAATTAGAAATTAATTATAAGTACATTAGCTTAAATTTCTATGAACTTGCTTGCGAGCTAACGAATTGAATATCATCAATTTTGAATTTGATTCCTTTATTTTAACGAGCCATGTTAGACGAGTCCAATCGAACTTTTCACGAACTGAGATCTTAATAATTCACGAACAGCTTGTTTCGTGTACATTGCTGATGGGGTAACATTTGTGTAGTATTTTGCCTATCATTCTTTTACTTTTAGTAAATGCAAATGGGACCGGCTTATGTTTGTTCTTGATATTTGGTCATATTAAAATATTAATAAAAAAGAGTACGTTACACTTATATTAATAAGAGATGGAGGAAAATGTAATTTTGTTGAACATGGTGAAGTTAAACATGAATTTTGTGATAAATCTCTTTTAATTATTTTCTATTCAAGTGGGAATCATTCTTTAATTTTATAACCCATAATAAAACATCTCTCAAACTATTTCAGTTTTGATTTTATTTTTCTAGTACTCCCTTAGTACACGGATTTATTCGATTACAACCTTCAACAAGTTTTTCCAGTGATTTTTTCGAATTTTCAAGGATATCTCCGTCATTTTAATATATATTTTCTTAAAAATCTGCAAAATATATTTAAAATGTAAAAAAGTAAAAATAAAAGCTTGATAATTATGTTTTAAAGTCTTTAAATAATTTGAAAAAATCTGAAAATTATTTAATAAACTGAAACAAAAAATATGGAAATATGAATCTAGAATTTATTCAAAATTTATTTTCCATATCAGAAAATTTTGTTTAAAGAGTATTGGAAATTAATCAGATTTTCAATAAAATTATTTTTGAAATTCGTAGATAATTTTTAAATTTATTATAAACTTTTAAAAGTTATCTTAAATTTTTGAAAAGTATTTTGATATCATTTTTAAAAAGGTTAATTACAGAATGCAACCTATACTATTGGCCTTTTTTCCATTTCTAGTCCAAACTAAATATTTTTTCCGATTGCAACCTGTATAACGCGTTTTTGTTGCAGTTTGCAACTCCGATCATATTTCAGGCTATATAGGCCATGTGCCATGCACATGACATTCATGGGCCAATAATATGGCGACACGTGGCCACTAATAAATAAAAAAAGAAAAATTGAAAAAAAGGAAAAAATACTTAAAAATTATTTAAAAATTTCAAAATAATTTATAAAAAATATAAAAATAATTTAAATTTAAAAATATTTAATATAAAAAATAAAAAATTGTTTAGAAAATTTTAAAATTCAAGAAAGTAACAAAAAAATCTAAAATTAATTTTAAAAATTCTGAAAATAAATATAAAAAAAATCAAAAATACATTTCTTTTGAAAAAAAATTGAAAAATTGTAAATTATTTAAAAAATTAAAATAATATAAATTTCTAAATAATTTTATTTAAAAAATAAAAAAAATTGAAAATTTTAAAATTCAGGAAATTAACAAAAAAATCTAAAATTTATTTTAAAATTTCTAGAACTAAATAGAAAATTTGAAAAATTATTTCAAATTCATTTAAAATCCAAATAATTAAAAAAGCTTATTTCTGAAAACTATTTTAAATGAATTTGGGAATTGAGAATTAAATTTCCAATTCCTCTTCATTTTCTTTGCTCGCGCATAGAACAATAATAATGATCATGGATGGTAGAAGCGGGGGTCTTCTCCGATAGACCTGGCTTCTCGGTGTAATGAAACTCGGCAGCTATTCAAGCGGCAAGACGACGACGGAACTGCGAGAGGGAAGGTCGGCTTCTCTTTTTTTTTTTTTTTTTTTTTCTCTAGTTTGACATCTGCACCAGACAACTGAATCTCCTTCAATGTGTCCGCCAATGAGAGAATTTTAAAATTCAGGAAATTAAAAAAAATTAAAATTTATTCTTAAAATTCAGGAAATTAACAAAAAAAATTAGATTTTTTGTTAATTTCCCGAATTTTAAAATTTTCAATTTATTTTTCATTTTTTATATAAAATTATTTAGAAATTTATATAATTTTATATTTTTTAATAAATTATTTAAAATTTTTAAATAATTTACAAATTTTTCAAACTTTTTTTCAAAGTAAAACTATTTTTGATTTTTTTTATATTTATATTCAGAAATTTTAAAATTAATTTTAGATTTTTTTGTTAATTTCCTGAATTTCAAAATTTTTGAAATATTTTATTTTTTTATATAAAATTATTTAGACATGTATATAATTTTTATATTTTTAATAAAAAAATTTACGTTTTAAAAATAATTTATAAATATTTTGGATTTTTCTTTTTTTCTTTATATATTTATTTCAGAAATTTTTAAATTAATTTTAGAACTTTTTGTTAATTTCCTGAATTTTAAAATATTTTTTTATTTTGAAATTTTTAAATAAATTATAAGTATTTTTTTTCCTTTTTCCAATTTTTTTTTATTAATGGCCACATGTCGCCATATTATTGGCCTATGAAGGTCATGTGCATGGCACATGGCCTATATAGCCTGAAATATGGCCGAAGTTGCAAATTGCAACAAAAACGCATTATACAGGTTGTAATCGGAAAAAACATTTAGTTTGGACTAGAAATTGAATAAAGGTCAATAGTACAGGTTGCATTTTGTAATTAACCCTTTTTAAAATCTAAATTTTCTTTTAAAATCTAAAATATTTTAAAATACCTAAAAATCTGAAAAACACTAAAAATTAGTTCAATTATTTGATAGTAGTAGTTATTAGTGAATCCTTCAAATAGATAAATCATGCAATTGGGCATCTGGCCTTGAACGCCTGGGCCCATTAAATTTTAGAGCACTTTTCAGTTTTCAAATATTTTTAGTAATTTACATATCTTTAAAAATAAATGCAAGGGTTTTAAAGATTATTTTCAGGCATTTTAAATATAATTTTTTCAAATACTTTTTAGATTATTTAATATTACTTTCCATTTAAAGATAAACCGGATCTTTCCAAAAAAGAACTGATTTTAAAACGTTTTAGGTATTGCCAAATTATTTACATATTTTAAATTATATTTAATATTTTAGTATAATTATTTTACTATATTTTGAATACTTTAGAGTTTTAAAATATTTTAAGAGAATCATTTTCATATTTTGAAAATAACTATAACAATTTCCCAAAAAAAAAAAAAAAAACGGATTTAAAAAATATTAAAATATTATTTCCAGATTTTCAATAATTACTTTGGGTAATTATGCAATGTTGTACTATGGGTAAAATTGTAATATAAAATATATAGTATGACACTAATCTATGTGGTGATTATATGTATGTAATTTTGTAATAATATATTAATACGGTTACATATTCGTATAAGGCGAAACAATGCCATATATATTATCTTTAGTAATATTAGCATGAGACACAAAATGATATTAGTTCATTAAGCAATGGTTGCTGATAGGTATGGCCCAGGAACTTCGGGTCGGGCTGACACTCCCGGCCAGATCAACTCGACCCGGAGTAGCTGGGCCCAGGAAAGTAAGCCCAACAACTGGCCCAGAAGCGCGCATGAGCCTGGAACAGCCCAATCGCGGCATATTTGGAAAGAAAGATGCCCACGATCTTCTTCCAACTTCCATGCAGAGATGATAGGCGCAATTGTAGGGAGTTAGTTATGGTTTGAGTTGAGTAGTATAAATAGGAGAATTGTACTCAGAATTAGGGTTCGCATTTTGTACTCTGAAACTATAACGTGTAAATTCAAAAAGAATAGTGAAGAAACACGTCGGCAGGTGATATTTTCAGCCCGTGGACGTAGATCTCCGGATCGAACCACGTACATCCTGTGTTCTTTAAGTTTCTTGCATTGATTTACGTTGCCAAGGGGTTTTACGTTCGGAGTTTATTTGATAACCGGATTACGCTTTATCAGTTGCTAAATTATATTATTATGACGTATTTAAACAAATATAATAATCAACTTATTATATTTGTAGTGCACTTTTTATGTTCATAAAAAGGGAAAAAAATTAATAAACAAATCATTTAACTGATATTCCCCCCCGTTCCACTTAAATTTGCTTGCATTTTTCGTTCGTCCCACTTAACTTTGCACAACCCATAAATGAAAATAAAAGCCAACAAAATTTGGAAATTTCAATTTACAAAAATGCCACTACTTAACCTAAATCTAAACACTATTTTAAACATACCCTTTATTAAACACAATTGATTTACCCCTTCCCACTTACTAAACCTCAATCCCCCCAAATTATCCCCCACTATCTAGAAATCTCTCTTTCTTTCGAGATCACTCCTCCTCACACTCAAACCCTAATCTGTTATCTCTCTTACTCCTCTCTTGCCACTTTCTGAAACTCTTTCAGGTCTCAAAGTTCTGTCAGACCTGAACCAGATCTGTCATACCCAGCCCCCTCCCCCGTTTGATATTCTGTTTTTTTTATGGAAGATCTTTTCGATGATTCTGATGAGGGTTTTGTCTTTGATTCTGAGGAATCATTTGTTGTTGAATCAGAGTTAGATTGTGGGGCTGTTCTACCTTCTGAGGCCCATGAGACTATCCCGTCGAAGGGTTTTGCTTCCGCCTCAGATTTAAACGATTTCTGAAAAAATAAATTAGATCTGAGATTTTTTTTAACTTTTCCAGTCCAAATTCGAAATGTTTTGTTCGAAGTGAGAAAAGTCCTTTTAAATATTTTGACTCTTGATAATTCTACACGAAAACATTTAGATCTGAGGATTTTCTGTGATCGTTCCAATCAAATTTGTAATATTTTGAGTGTTTATGGTTTCTGAGTGAAAATCCCCCTAAAATCGATTTTTATTATGTGATTTTTGGTTGAGCTTGGTCCTAAGATTTGATTTTGAAAACCCTAAATTTTGAGCTGTAAATCGTAAATAATTTTCGGCCTAAACTTCAGTGAGGTCTGTGATGATATAGTTGATTCTTATGATTAATCAGATTTTGTGAACCCTTACTGGTATTGAAGCATGTTTATTGTTGATTTATTGAGTATTGTTTGATTGTGCTTTGTCTCTGATATTGATTCCTTTATGAATGATGATAGGTTGGTGTATAATATTTCTGTCGTGCTGCCGAATTACTTGTGCTCCGTACAATTCTGTGTTCGAAAATTATTTGTTTTGTGGTGGCTGAACTGTATGATGTGCTTATAACTGACTGATTTGTGCTATCCAATAGATAATATGTGTAATACAGTAAATTTAAGATAAAATTGATTGAAAGTTGGTTTTGGCTGCTTAAGTTGGTCATTTATGACCATTTTAGTGTTGCCATCAACACACTTGGGGCTACATAATTATACCCTATGATGAAAATTTTCTGAGGGTAAATAAAAAAAATGGAACTTAATTTGGATCATCTTTTGTTTACTGCATTTGATCTTATTTTTTACAGTCTAAGCAAAACAAACACTTCTTTTGTGTTTATACTGTAAACAATAGAACAAAAATAACCCTACTTGTCTGATCTAATTGACATATAACCAAGATCTGTCATTATCCCTCCCACTTCATAGTTACCTGCAGCATGTTCTTGTGCCATTAGACATTCAATTGCTTCTCTGACAATCTGTTCTTTCACTTCCAATGCTATATGCAGTGTACCTTGTCTTGCTTGTGCTGATTTTGCAATGTGTGGCAGTCTATAATTGTTGCCCTCTTTGACTTTTATCCATTCCATCATGCATGCTTGTAAACTCAAAAACACATAGTTGAGCTTAGTCGGTTCAAGTTCTTCAAATTATTGAAGAACATTTGTCACCAAGTCCTACACATTGTAGCTCCTTGTCTCAATATGTAGAGACTGGATACTTGTTGCAGCAGTTCTGAAATCTATATCAAAGTTACTTAAATGTGGTCTTGCATTGTCCTGTTGAATGATGATTTGTTTACTTGCATGAGTTGGCTATTTTGCCTTGATAGCTAGTATAATCTGAATTTTTCCAATGATGAAACAATTTTCTTTTAGACAGTAAAATATGTTTGTAATGTCATCAATCTGTCCCAACAGACACATAAATTGTCAGGTTAGATTTAGGAGACTTACAATAAGCAATAAACTGAATGATGAAATTATTCTGATAGTTTAGCGAGTCACCTTGTCCAGCAGGCATTCCTTAATGACCTGTTTGGTAATTTATTCAATTAGTTTGGTGACCAAAGTCCCTCTAGGTCTGTTTGCACTGTTTCTGAGGGCAGGCTCCAATATTGTGAATGACAAAATTCTGACTTTTCCATCAAACAACAATTCCCCATCTAATATGTGTTGTGGCCCTGCCACATCAGACATAAACATCACCTTGGGAATAAAGTGTGTGCTCTTACATGCCCTTTGTGGGTCTTCTTCGACTGCAAGCTTATATGCTCTTTCACTTGTTTGTTGCAAGTAAAACCATTTCTCATCTATATGGACTACATTATGCATGATTTCATACTGGATCTTGTTCTGATTTGTATCCTTGTGAAAGAAACTGAGGTTGTACTTAAGCCTTTGAAGTTGTTTGCACCTGTTAACTAAGGCTTTACTGCATTAGTGTGAGGCTCTATAGCCCCTTTTTTAATCCACCTGTCCACTTTACTTTTGCTTACAGTGAGCTATTTTGCGAGTCTTCTGATTGTGCCTCTTTTGGAAAATAGAGTGACTCTCATTGCTCCTTCATCTAACGCAATTTGATGTTTTGAAGCTGACCTACCCCTTCTTTCTGGAAAGGAAACTGGTTGACCTTCTGAAATCTGCTTCTCTGCAAATTTCCAAATAAGCTGAATTGTTTGAACGAATACTCCAAATAATGCTCTGACTTTCTTTGCCTTGCCATTATTCAAAACTCTTTCAGTGTTGTTAGCTAAAAGAGTTTGAGCTATAAAGAGTCGATCTAATGGAGTCAAACGTGGTCCTTTCCGTGTGTTAGTCATTTTCTTCTTCTTTTTTTTTTTTTTTTTGTGTGTGTGTGTGTGTAAATCTTGAATTCAAGTGTGTAAATGCATTGAATGTTGTATTTAATGATATTTATAGGTAATTTTGGACAGATTTGAATATAATTTAACTTAGGAGGGAAATTTGAATGTAATTTGATGTTTGGTGGTGGAGTGTTGTAATTTCAGGATTTCGAAATTTTGGTGTGAAATTTCCACCAAATTTTTACACTAAATTTCCAGATTTCCTACTTATGAACTGTTTTTAGTTTAATTATGAGATTTTGGTGTTTTTTTTTATTGTTCATTAGATCTTAATTTAAGAAAAGGGAGGGAAGTGTTAACACACTAATCCTTCCCTTAAAAATCTGATTAAAAGCCCTCAAAAGTCAAAGGAAAAGCAGTCAACTGTTTTTTCTTAATATTCGTGTCCGGTCAGTCCCGCAAAATTAAGTGGGACGAAGGGAGTATATATAAGGGTGTGTTTGTTTTGGATTGTCCTCAATCCATTGAGGAGACCCAATCTCAATTAGATATGTCAAAATAGGCCCAGCCCCGGCCCGACCCTAAAAATACTAGAGCTGGACCTCAATTTTACAGGCCCATATAGCTTAAGGGCTTTTAGCCCGGCCCTTTTTTGGCCCTCAAGCCTACTAGGGCTTGGATAGGGCCGGGCCCTTATTTATATATTTTATATAAAATATATATAATATATAGATATATATTATTATTATTATTATAATATCTCATAAATAAATTTAGAGTTTCATGCAATCAATGAGTTTTCATGTTTCATTTACTTCTGGCTCCAATACTCCAGTTCACATTTTATTCTATAATATTGCATTCACGTTCTCTAGTACTCCCGCTAGCATTTGAATATGTATCTTGGGATTCTTAAATATATCATGTTGTATCTTATATTAGAAGAGAATGGAGTACATGTATTTTAAAAAAACTTAATAATCATTTTATCGGTAAAATTTAAACATGTTAATTATGAAATTTGAGAACGATAATAAAGAAATTAATATACTTGAACTTAAAGGGCCCGACCTAAGGGCCAGGGCTGCGCCTAGATTTTTAAAGCCCTTATAGCATGAGGGCTTTTAGCCCTGGCCCTTCAGGACCCGGGCTTTTGAGGGCTTGGGCCGGGTAGGGCCGGGCCGGCCCTTATTGACGTCTCTAATCTCAATAAAACACACTCATATACTCTTTCAACCAATAATTAACTAAGCATTTATTATCAAATTTCTTTTAAAACAAAATGATCAAACAAACCAAAATTATAATAAAAAGGCAAAACTAAAGAAAAAAAAAATCTTCTAAAGAATATAGACATTTTTGCAAATAAAGTATTATTTTGATAATATTTGATATTTTTTATTTTATATACAAAAAAATTAAAAATTAAAAAATTTTATAATAATCATAAAAATGTAACTTACACTTAAAAATTAATATTTAAATTATATATATGCATGATGGATGTTAAACTGAAGATCGTGAAAAAAATCAGTATATTTTTCATAAAAAATGAGTTGAAATGAAAAAGTTACGAGCCTTTTAAATATTGAGGAGGAAAACAAAAAAAAAAAAAAAAAAAAAGAAGAATCTAATTGGGCAAAAACTTGGGTGCATAAGATGCACCATAGTGTTATTGTACACCTTGTGGGCCCCACCGATTCAGGCCAAAAAAAAGCGCGGTTCAGACCGGTCTGAACCGGCCAATTATTATTATATTATTTTTTTGTGCACGCGCGTGTTATATACTTAATGCTCTATTTGTTGAACACTAAAAGCAAGTGGTCTGGTGGTATTTAATGTAGTCTTAAATATCTCAACCTTGAGATCAAGGGTTCAATTTTGTTTGCATCTTTTTTCCTTCTTCCTTCATTCTGCCCTTTTATTTTTTCCTATACTGTCATATATCATAATATACACCGTATCGAAATATTAAATATACTGTGAGTATTGTAAGTTGGAAAAAATAAATATTTTGCAGTATGAAACAAAAATTAACTAAAACAACATATACTGTCAAGCATCACAACGTACACTGTATCGAAATATTAAATATACTGTGAGTATTGTAAGTTGGAAAAAAAATCGCAGTATAAAACAAAAATTAACTAAAACAACGTATACTGTCAGGCATCATAATGTATACTGTATCGAAATATTAATTATACTGTGAGTATTGTAAGTTGGAAAAAATAAATATTTCGCAGTATAAAACAAAACTTAACTAAAACAACGTATACTGTCATGCAACATAACGTATACTACATCGAAATATTAAATATACTGTCAGGCTTTATAACATATACTATGCTCGAAATTTGAATATACTGTTGGTGAAAAATAAAAAGGTGGTGTTCATATACTCTCATGCTTTATAACATATACTATGCTCAGAATTTGAATATACTGTTGGTGAAAAATAAAAAATACTATGCTCGGAATTTGAATATACCGTTGGTGAAAGTAACATATACTATGTTCGAAATTTGAATATACTGTTGGTGAAAAATAAAAAGGTGTTGTTAAGATTCGAACCCGCATACTGAAGGGTACAATGTCACGCCTTTACCAACTAAGTCAACGTTTGTTTTGTGATTCCAAACACACCTTAATATGTATATATCACGCGCGCAAAAATCTTAAGTGGGCCTCACAAGATGTACAATAACACTAATGTGCATCTTATGCACATGAGTGTCACTCATCTAATTGGTTGACTTTAACTAACAATATCTTTTCCATTCTTCTTTTCTTTTTACGCTAAAAGAAATCAAGTTTCAATGAATTATGAGTTTAAAAAAAATTCAAAAACCACATAAGCAGTTGACTTTTTAACGATTTTGTTTTTAAGAATAAGGTAGTTACGGATTTGATTTTGAGCGCTAAATCCGCTACCGCTCAACTTTTCATTCTTTCATTCTTTTTCTTTTTTAATTTTCTTCCACAAAACAACATGTTTCATTCGCTCTTTTTTCGTACTTCATGGTTCACGAGTTCATGAATTTATAGTTCATGTTCAATTTACCGTCTAGCGTTTAAGCTTTGTTGTCAGACTGTAGTTTTATTTCACACTTTATGAATTCACGGTTCATGATTCACGTTCTATTATTGCGTTACATTCATCTTTTTATTCTTTCATTCTTTGTCCTCCCACAAAACTATCTATTTCATTCTTCCTTTTTCTTTTCTTTTTTCTTTTGATTTTTGAACATCTGAATAATATAACGTGAATCGTGAAGCGTGAATTCATGAAGTGTGAAATAAAACTACAGCCTAATAACAAAGTTTAAACGCTAGACGGTAAATTATAACCCGAACCATGAACTTATGAACCCGTTAACCATGAATTAAGAAAAAAATTTGAAATAAGTTGTTTTGTTGAAGGAAATAAAAAGGAAAAAAGTAAAAAAATGAAAAGTTGAGCGATAATGCATATAGCGCAATTATTTATATTGCTTAAAATAAAATCCAACGATAAAGCATGTAGCGCAATAATTTATAACGTTCAAAATCGATATATGGTGTCAATTTGAACAATAATCAAGTTATGCCAATATGAATGGGGTTAGGCCCAATTCAAATGAGATTTAGACTCGAGTTAAAGACTCTATATTACTTTATGGGCTCGACCCCAGATTGAATTGAACATTCAGATAAACTCTGATTCAGATCAGTACATGAATCAGAACCGTTGTATGTACGACTTATCAGATTGGAATTAAATAGATTTTAATTTTAATTAATTAACCCAGAAAAAAAAAAAAAAGTTACAGAAATCAATACACTCTTGATTCTTGAATGGTTCACATTTAATTTTCGTTTAAACATTTATTTGCAAAAAAATTTAAAGTTAAATAATCAAATAATTCAATTGAAAAACTTATTTTTTGTTAAATAACAGAATAACAAATTATCTTATAACTTTTAATTGTAAAAATTATGTAATTTATTTTATTTGCAACCCATATCCAATGTAAATAGTTCAAGTCAAAATAAATACTCAAATCTAAGCATAAATGCACAATAATCAACTAGCAATTGTTTATTTATAGTTAATGTATTATATCAATTTATTAAATATTAGTATCAGATTAAATACTAAGAAAATAGGTTTGTTTTTTATTTATTGCAAATAAAAGAAATGGATTCTCCTAATTTAAGAAGAAATAAAAATATTAGTTAATCAGTATTTAAAAAAAATCTTAATATTTATCTAATTTTTATTTGGATCTCAGACTCAATCAGATAATTTAGTTTGTATTATATAAACAAATCTAATATAAATAATTGCATTTTTTACTATAACATATTTGAAAATATGTAATATAGATGTCAAATTAAAAGTCATGAAAAAAATGAATTTGTTATATTAAAAACAGAAAAAGAACCAAAAATTAAGTGCTTTTTAATTTATTATAGTTTTTTTTTTGTATTTGCTTTCTATTTTTTTTTTTTATTGATTAAAAGTCGTCACCTATAATTTTTTTATATACTAAATTGCCAATAAAATTTAATTTTGGAACTAATTTTTGATATAGTCTACCATACCATATATATATAAATCTTTGCCATATATATTGTTATGTTAATTATGATTTAAAATTTACTATATTTAAAAGGTGAAATAGGCGGAAAAACAGTTTGATTTTCAAATATAAAGGGCTCCATTTTGTGATATAGTAAGATTATGCTAATTATAATTTAAATTCACTATGTTTAGAAGGTGAAATGAATGGAAAAATAATCTGATTTTTATTTATAGAGAATTCTATTTTATTAATATATAGTAAAATTTACGTTATAGGAGAACCAAACCAATTAATAATGATTACCAAGTAAAAAGGTAAAATGCTTTATCTTGAGCATCACAATATCCTTCATTTCCCTTTCAATTCATAATATAATAGTTTTCCTTTCATTAAATATATCATTATCTTCTTCCTCCATTTTTTTTCTTTTACAAATATTGAGTGGGCCCTAATTGTGGCAATCGTTATAGTCTTATAGACCACATGCCTGAGTTTCAACTTATAAGTCGAGCTGACATGAATGTACTATAGTTTAAATTTATTATCGAGTTTTTATTATTATGTTTAAATTTAATTCATTATGAATAAAATTGAGTATAAAATAATTAATTGAGTCAAACATGAGTCGAACTTCAGTAATTTTACATTTTTACACTTAACACTTATCCAGTTCGAGTTCATGCTCGAGTTGAGCTCTAAATTTTGACGTAAAATGATATTTAAATAGTTTAATATTTTTAATCAAATATAATTTAAATAAGCTTTTATTAAATACTCCCTCCGTCCCAGTTAATTTGTCACAGTTGACCGAGCACGGATGTTAAGAAAAAACAGATTTTATGGAATCTTTGATTTTTTTAAAGGTGGAAATTGAATGTGGATATTTTGATGGTGAAGATTGTTGTCTTTAGTTGCCATTTATGGGTATGACAAGTTAAATGAGACGGACGAAAATGAAAAATAGGACAAGTTAACTAAGACGGAGGGAACATTCTCTAAGTAATTATCGAATATCTTGATTTAATTTTCAAGAGAGACGGGATTAACACTTAAGCTACACTCAATTTCCAATATAAAAAAAATCCTGAAAAATGTTTAATATATTAAATAAAAGATAAATATAATTTTGTTGGGTAATTTTGTATTATAAGGTAGAAGTAGAACACTCCAGTCCAATCTCGTTCACCCGCTCTCTCGCTCTCTATCGCATATATACATACATATAAATACATGTGCATAATAAACTGTATATGCTCATGGCTTCTTTTTAAGAAGGTATAATTCTTTCCGTGTTTCTGATTTATTGCTCCATTTTCGTGTTTCAGATTGTGATTTATACAAGGTATAATAAGGATTACATACAGAGAGCTTGTTACATGATGAAGATAGGATTTGTATTATGTATTTCGAGAATTTTCTATTCATGATTGGGGGTTTTTGTTGTTCGGCAGCTTTTTCTCTCTCTTTTTACTTTTTTTTATTTTTTATTTTTTAATTTGATGATATCTTCGATTTTCTCTGTTCTGTCGGACATTTTCCATTTATAGTTTGAATTCTGTTTTGTGATGGTCCGAATTAGTTTTATCGGAGAAAAAGTTAAAAGATTGAGATTCAAGATAGCAGTTTTGCCCCTTTGTCGCATGATGAAGAGTTTGTATGTTTTTTTTTTTTTTCCTCTTTCAGTGTTAAAAATGCCCAATTATGAATTCAATTTATTTTTAATCGCTTAGGGACTTTAGGGCTTACTGGCTTAATTTCCTTTCCAATGTTGTTTGAAGTTGAAGTTCTCACAATTTTCGGTTCTTTCAGTCTGAGATTTTCAAGAATCACAATACATTGAAAGACATGGATCACCAAAAAACTGAGAATGGAATCAATTTTTTGCAATGCCTTGAGACGGACGTTTCCATTTATATTATGAGTTTCCTAGACGACCCTGCTGATCTAGTTCGTGTAAGTGCTGTCTCACGCTTTTGGCGCCAATTTGGTGAGTGATGCTATGGTTTTTTCTCCTTCCTGAAGTTAAGTAAGACGTGCATTGTATTTCTTGCAATTTAGAGGGACCAACTTAGTTCCAATTTTATATTTTTTTATTTGGTGGAATCGTAACTGATAATAACTTGTACGTTTTGGTACGCATATGTGCACTTAGAGGTGTGGGTTTCATTACCACAGTAACGAGTTCTTGTAATACTAAGATATACTAGCAACTAGTCACTATTAACTCTTTTGTTGGTGATGTGCCACACTTATTTGAAATTCCATTACAATAATGTGTTTATGTTATAACCGTAGTCTATTGTTCTTATAATTGTAAGATGCTGCTGAAGGGCAATTACAATTGGTTCATCTGTTGCAGTTGAACGATCATGGTGTTGAGTTGTGGAGCCAAAAACAGGGGAACAGGGGTGTTTCTCGCTGGAAGGTAATCTCGGCCGAGACGGGTAAGGATCTCGACCGAGACGGGCTGAAGAGTCATCTCGGCCGAGATAGAGAATGATCTCGGCCGAGACGTGAAGGCAGGCAGAACTGGAAGTTTGCTCTGGAGACTCATCTCGGCCGAGACAGAGAATGATCTCGGCCGAGACGTTAACACCGACTTACTTTAACTTTTGTCTGGAGAAGTAATCTCGGCCGAGACAGGGACTGATCTCGGCCGAGATTCTTAAACCGCCTTATTTTTCAGCGCCTTTTTTAGAGGTCATTTTGGTGTCCAACTTGTGTAGTTGTTCTTTGTAACCCCAAAATTTCATCTCTTAGCAAAATATCCTGGCTTGGTATTGCCCCCAGACGTAGTTACACTTCGTAACGAACTGGGTAATCAAATCGTTGTCTTGTTGTTTGCTATTGTTATTGTGTTCTTTATCCGATTGTCTAGTCGTTTAGGGATCGTGGATTGGATAAATTCCTAACAACTGGTATCAGAGCTTCGGGTTAGTTTCCTGAAGGATTCACGATGAACGACGGGAAGATTACGGTGGAGAGATTCGATGGGTCTGATTACGGATTCTGGAAGATGCAAATTGAAGATTACCTTTACGGTAAGGATTTGCACCAGCCCCTCAAGGAGATGCCCGAGAAGATGTCTACGGAGGAGTGAGAGCTATTGGACAGGAAAGCGATGAGCGCGGTGCGTCTGTCGCTGTCCAAGGAAGTGGCCTACCATACCACAGGCGCGAAGTCTACTCGGGAGATGCTGAAAACCTTGGAGGAGATGTATCAAAAGCCATCGACGGCAAACAAGGTTCATCTGATTAGACGGTTGTTTAATCTGAGGATGACAGAGGGAACACCAGTAAGGCAACACTTGAATGAGTTCAACATGCTAACCTCACAGTTGGACTCGGTGGATATAAAGTTTGATGATGAGATTCGGGCCCTAATAATGCTATCTTCTCTGCCAAACAGTTGGGCCAGTACAGTGACAGCCGTTAGCGCCACAGACGCTAAGCTGAAGTATGACAGGGTGAGGGACTTGATGATCGGGGAAGAGATTCGGAGAAACGAATCAGGATCAGGATCGTCCTCAGGGTCAGCACTGAATACCGAGAACAGAGGCAGACAAGAGGGAAGACAGTCTAGGGGGAGGTCAAAATCCAGAGGGAAGAATCAGACGAAGAAGTGCTGGAATTGTGACGAGGTTGGTCACTTCAAATACCAGTGCAAGGTGCCGAAGAAGAACAAGGGGGGTCAGGCAGACAGGAAGACAGTAAATGCAGCCACGGATGAGGATGATGGCGATGCATTGGTCTTAAGTGTGTGCAGTCCCATGGAGTCTTGGGTCTTGGATTCCGGCGCATCATTCCATTCATGCGGTAACTTCAGTATTATGCAAAATTATGTTTCTGGCGATTTTGGACAGGTGTATCTGACAGATGATGAACCCCTGAAAATCGTGGGTAAAGGAGACGTAAAGGTTGAGACAACAAATGGCTCAAAACTGATGTTGAATGGAGTGAGACATATCCCTGGATTAAAGAGGAACTTGCTTTCAGTTGGACAGCTTGACAGGGAAGGTTACGTAGTGACGTTTGGCTGTAGCAACTGGAAGATTACCAAGGGAGCTATGGTAGTAGCTCGTGGTAAGAAGGAAGGAACGCTGTACATGACCAGTAACTCGCAGGATTCCCTTGATCTTGCGAGTGGTAATGGTGATGTAGATTTGTGGCACTGTCGGCTGGGCCACATGAGCGAAAAAGGGATGAAAGTCATGTGTTCGAAAGGTAAACTGCCTGGTCTACAAACCGTGGAGGTTGGTATATGTGAAGATTGTGTCTTCGGGAAACAAAGGAGAGTGAGTTTCTCGAGGACAGGCAGGACCCTGAAGAAGGAGAAGCTAGAGTTGGTCCATAGCGATCTATGGGGACCAGCTCCGGTGGCGTCCATCGGAGGATCGATGTACTACATGACGTTCATCGACGATTCAACCCGCAAGGTATGGATTTATTTTCTTAAAAATAAGTCTAATGCATTTGACGTTTTCAAAAGGTGGAAGGCCTTGGTTGAGACGGAGACGGGGTTGAAGGTGAAGTGCCTGCGTTCCGACAATGGTGGTGAATATGAACTCAAGGAGTTCGAGGAGTATTGTGCTGAGAATGGGATTCGTACAGAGAAGACTGTACGTGGAACGCCCCAGCAGAATGGTGTGGCCGAGAGGATGAACAGAACTCTAAATGAACGAGCGAGATGCATGAGACTGAAGAGCGGACTGCCTCAGTCATTCTGGGCGGATGCAGTGAGCACAGCTGCATTCCTGATCAACCGAGGTCCATCGGTTCCCTTGGATAATCGGATACCCGAGGAGGAGTGGACTGGAAAGGAGGTAAATCTATCTTACCTGCGTATTTTCGGTTGTGTTGCTTACGCTCTTTTGGATTCTGTTGGAAGAAATAAGCTAGATGCCAAGTCCGTGAAGTGTACGTTTGTTGGGTATGGCGGCGATGAGTTCGGCTATAGGCTATGGGATGAGCAAAGCCGAAAAGTAATTCGCAGCCGAGATGTGATATTCAATGAACAGGTTATGTACAAGGATAGAATGAAGGATTTGGGCGTTGATAGTGGAAAGCTCCGCACTGTTGAGTTACCCGATCTAGACTCGAGTGGGAGCAAAGAGAGTCCGGTCGATGAGGAGGTTCATGATGACGAACCAAGTACACCACCACCACCTCAAAGACCAGTTAGAGATCGAAGGCCACCAAATAAGTATTCACCCTCTAACTTTTACTTATTGTTGACTGATGGTGGTGAACCTGAGAGCTTTGCAGAGGCAAAGCAGGTTGTTGATAAACGAAGTTGGATGGCTGCCATGGAAGATGAAATGGCATCACTTCGTGTGAATGGCACTTGGGAACTGTCCAAGCTTCCCAAGGGCAAGAAGGCGTTGCACAGCAAGTGGGTCTACAGAATCAAGAATGAGGCCGATGGTAGCAAACGCTACAAAGCTAGGTTAGTCGTGAAAGGATTCGAGCAACGGTATGGTATTGACTATACGGATGTGTTCACTCCTGTTGTGAAGTTGACAACGATTCGCATGGTGTTGAGCATGGTGGTTGCGGAGAATCTACTGTTGCATCAGATGGATGTGAAGACGGCTTTCCTTCATGGTGATTTGGCGGAGGAGTTGTACATGATACAGCCGGAGGGGTTCGTGGTAGACGGAAAGGAAAGTCTTGTGTGCAAGTTGAAGAAGAGCTTGTATGGGTTGAAGCAAGCTCCGAAGCAGTGGTACATGAAGTTCGACAATTTCATGTTGGAGATTGGATACCATAGATGCCATGCTGATCATTGCTGTTACTACAAAAGGTTTGACAATAGCTATCTCATCCTACTACTATACGTTGATGATATGTTGATTGTAGGAGCAAATCCAAGGGAGTTGGAGAGACTGAAGAAGCAATTGTCTGAAAGGTTCTCCATGAAAGACCTTGGAGAAGCGAAACAGATTTTGGGTATGAGGATCGAGAGAAAGGCGGCAAATTTGTTGTATCTTTCGCAGGCGGACTATATCGAGAAGGTCCTTGAAAGATTTAACATGGAGGTTTTGAAGCCGGTCAATGTTCCCTTGGGGGGGCACTTTAAGCTGTCGAAGAAGGAGTCGCCGAGTACCAAGGAGGAGCGTACTCAAATGAAGGATGTACCATATGCATCGGCAATTGGGAGTATCATGTACGCCATGGTTTGTACTCGTCCGGATATTGCGCATGCAGTGGGAGTAGTGAGCCGGTTCATGGGTGATCCGGGCAAACAGCATTGGGAAGCAGTAAAGTGGATTCTAAGGTACTTGCGAGGTACCACAAGTAAAGCTTTGTGCTTTGACGGAAGAAATTCTGAGTTAGTTGGCTACGTTGATGCGAACCTAGCATCAAACGATCTTGATGGAAGAAAGAGTACGACCGGGTATGTATTTACTTATGGTGGTACGACAATTTCTTGGACATCTAAGTTGCAAAAGGTGGTTGCACTATCCACCACGGAGGCGGAGTACGTTGCCGTGACGGAGGCAAGTAAGGAGATGGTGTGGTTGCAAAGTTTCTTGGGTGAACTTGGAAAGGAGCACGGAAATAGTGTACTCTACAGTGATAGTCAGAGTGCAATATTCTTGGCGAGTAATCCGGCATTTCATTCAAGAACTAAGCATGTTGAGTTAAAGTATCACTTCATCCGACACTTACTTGAGAAGAAAGCCTTGCGACTTGAGAAGATTCTCGGGAGTGAGAATCCAGCCGACATGTTTACTAAGGTTGTAACCTTAGAGAAATTGAAGTTGTGCATAACTTCAATTGGCCTCGAAACGTGAAGAAGAAGAGGAGATGGTGATACCAAGTAGGAAACGGGAAGGAAGAAATTTGCTTTGAAGGTGTTTTAGTCTCCAAGTGGGAGATTGTTGAGTTGTGGAGCCAAAAACAGGGGAACAGGGGTGTTTCTCGCTGGAAGGTAATCTCGGCCGAGACGGGTAAGGATCTCGGCCGAGACGGGCTGAAGAGTCATCTCGGCCGAGACGTGAAGGCAGGCAGAACTGGAAGTTTGCTCTGGAGACTCATCTCGGCCGAGACAGAGAATGATCTCGGCCGAGACGTTAACATCGACTTACTTTAACTTTTGTCTGGAGAAGTAATCTCGGCCGAGACAGGGACTGATTTCGGCCGAGATTCTTAAACCGCCTTATTTTTCAGCGCTTTTTTAGAGGTCATTTTGATGTCCAACTTGTGTAGTTGTTCTTTGTAACCCCAAAATTTCATCTCTTAGCAAAATATCCTGGCTTGGTATTGCCCCCAGACGTAGTTACACTTCGTAACGAACTGGGTAATCAAATCGTTGTCTTGTTGTTTGCTATTGTTATTGTGTTCTTTATCCGATTGTCTAGTCGTTTAGGGATCGTGGATTGGATAAATTCCTAACACATGGCACTTTTTAGTATGACTTTTGTATTTGATTTGTGGCTAACATATTCCCTAGTAATTACTCGAAATTTTGTTGATAGTGGTGCTAGAAGGTAGCAACATATCCATCTAAATAGGTTGCTATCTCCATGAGCTAGAAGAAATGAGAGCTGAGTTACAGCCGCCCAGCTTCAGTCATTCCAACAATATTAGATGTCAGTTGTATTTATTCATTTGCTGAGCAACATCCAGGAGTTATTGGTAAAAAACCTACTAGATGCTAAAGTCCAATCGATTGGAGAAAGAGTCGAGGATGAATTGAAACCACCCTGCTTAAATCTTCACAAAATGTTTGATCTTGCTAGTAGCGAACATGGACTAAACTCCTCTACTCTGAAGAAAGCAAATCAAAAATCAATCATTCTTCATCAATAGTATTGCTAGATTCACTCTACTGAGTTGCTATTAAAAAGTTTTTCACCGATGATTAATTCTTCCCCCTCTTCGCATCTAGATGCTTATTTACCTGGCATTCCAGTTCTTAATTGCTCGTTGAGGACAATATAGAATTTCCACAAAAAGAGGGAGCATCTTGATGTTTTAACCTATGGCATTGATACAAGTAACAAATCGTGTTACTCTTACTGAGGAAGAATTACTGAGTGTTATTAATGTGATTGCACATCACTGCAATAGTATTCTGAGGAGACTGCTAAATTATATTTACTTTCTCTAAATATATGTATGTGTATATATGTTTGTCTGTAACTTAGTAGATGTTAGGATTTTGCATGAATTATAGAGGTGTTATTGGTGTATTTCATGCTCCCAATTGAGACATGCATTTGAAAGGCTTGTTAGCATGCTATTGAAAATCTGTTTTTCAGATTCCTATTGGGCATTTTGCTCAGAATTAAAATTGTCTGTTCTGTACTGTAACGTGCTGTACTGTAAACCTCACTAGCAGGCAGTTTGCCGTTTCTCTGTCTTTCCTAGATTTGTTCATATCAACTGATCATTAAATAGTATTTAAGCCTAGCCAAGCCCCAAAAATATAAATAATGTATAGCGATTGTACATTTCACCTTACTTAAACTCTTGTTACGCTGTGTAAGTGTCTGCCAAAGTGATAAGATAAACAAAGTCTTTTGTTGCACCAATAGGATAATGAGGTTCTTCATCATAAATTAGAAGCTTCCACCTGTTACTTCCAGAATAGTGTTGCATATTTTATCTTGCAGTGCCTCGTTTTGCAATGCGGTGTTTCTACATGCATAAAACTTTGATAATGTTGAAGGTCCTTATCCCAGGACTACCATGATTCCGTCATCAAGTGAATTACAATAATTTTCAACAATCATCTGTAATTTCTTGCGATTATGTTTGATGCTAAATGAGAAAGAAGAAGAAATAGAGCAGTGTAAGCAGATAATACATTGGCGATGCTTATGATGCAACTTCATTTTGCAGTGATCACAAATGGGCTTGCAAAACAATTGTGCCTAAAAACATTCCCACAGCTCTCTAGTATTGCCGGTGTAGTTAATGGAAGTGAAGGGACTAGTAGTCCATGTGAGGTTGAAACTAGCAATGCAATGGAATGGGAGGATCTCGAGAGAGAACACAATGTTTATGCGTCTCTAGTTCAAGCAATCACAAAATCAAAGGTTTCTCCAAAGGACTGCATAGCCAATGCAGTTAGTGCGTCGAGCACGGACAATTATCCTGATGAAAGTATTGTCAATACTCTGAATCCAAGGGATAGATTCATCAGGAGAGCTTCATACTGGTCAAGCAAAGGACAAAGTAATCCTGAAGTGCCTGAGTTGTTAATCTATAAACTAAGAGCCGGAATTTGGGTCATTACTGAAATTGATATTCAACCATTTGAAGGTGATTGCTCAACTTTACTTTTTCTTCTTTTCCCCTTCTCTTGATTCTTTTAACTTTTCATTTCACACTTGTGGCCTCTGACAATGTTCTTGGATATGTTGCCCGTTTAGCTTTTTTCCAGCAGGGCAAACCCATATACTCTGCAAATTCTGTGAGATTCAGAATGGGCCATCTGAAATCCCCAGAAGAGATTGGAAGTGACCAACAATTGCCATTGCAGAAATCTGCTGACGACAAGTTTGTCTGGACATACACTTCACCAGAGTTTCCCATGGTGCAGGTCATACTTTAATTTTTCTGGAAATTTATATTATATAATCTGATATTAATTTCTTTTTCCCAGAAGAGATTGGAAGTGACCTCCAACAATTTCCAGGGTGATTTTTTCTTAATAGTATATAAATCTATGTAGTTTAATGTGGAGATGGCTCTCAATAGAACTTAACTGGAAGACGAATTTAATATAATGGCAGCAAGTAGGAAATGAATTTGCTTGTGTTTCTTTTAATTCTTTCCTGTTTTTGGAGGGGGCAGGGCCAATGAATTGATTCTGGATTAAAAATTGGAAGGTCCATACACCTATGTTATCCATCAGGGCAATTAAATGTATATTTGGTTCTAATGCCTGGAAATTCAAAGTGCAACCTCAACATGCCTACTGGCACCACATGAATAAATTCTTTAATCAATAAGACCTCCAGCACTTTGCCTGGTTTCTAATGCATTAGTGTAAATATGATTCATCAGTCTTGTGTTTGGCATCTTTTCATAATATTTATGGTCTTTCTAGATTGCTGTTTTGCTCCTAATTATGTGATTGCTTTTTTGTTTGCTGGAATGCTTGTGTTCGCTGATGGTGGTTTTTGAACAGGAGAATTGCTTGCAGCCATTCAAGCTACCGGAACCTGTCCTCTGTATTAGTGGATATCTGCAGATTGAGTTGTTGGGCAGGGTCCAGAGACAAGAAATCGATGGATTATTCTATATATGGTCAGTTTTATGTATTTGCTATTGTTATATAACCTTGTGATTCCCTTTCCTGGTAAAGATAGATTACTTTGGGAAAGAAAATCTAAAATATATTTTCCCTGAAATTGGAGATCTGTAGTCGTGTTTATGCCACGAGTAAGAGTCCCTGACTCAAGAATGGAATAGCGTCCCTGGATATAACTGAACGTTAAAATTTTATAAAGGAAATGGAATTTATCTCCTGACTAGACACTATAGCAATCATTAGGAGTAACAGTAGAATAAAAGTGAAAGCTGGTGGACATTACCTAAATCCTTCAATATGCTTCAAATTATCTAGGAGCTATCATTGAAGTTATTGGAGGGGTTGCTACGGATGTTACACATACAATTCAAGCTGGGTGGAGTGCATCCTCTATACTTTGTGATCGTAAAGTAGTACTAACATTAGAAGGGAAATTTTACATAATGGTCATAAGATCAGCAGGCTTTCGATGTAAGTGCTGGCAATTAAATCTGTAAAATGAAAAAGAAAAGAGTGAGGGTTAGCGCATACGAGGATGTTTGGATGGGCGTGGGGGCACATTAAGATTAGAAGACAAATTATGAGGGCACTTGAAAGAAAGTGGGAGTAGCCGCAGTAGATGAGAAATTAGAGAAGTGTGTAAAGGTGATTCTGGACCTTCCGGCACTGAAAACCTTTAGATGCTCTGGTTCAGTGAGAAGAAATTAGAAAATCATTAACCCAACTTGGAAGAGGAAGGGACCTAACTAAACTTGGAAAGGGACTACTAAAAAAATACGTGTTACACTTTTATATAAATGAGAACATGTGCCTTGAATAAGCACTAATGAAAAAATATGACCCATATAGACTGCCCCGCATAATGGAATAAAGGCTTGGCTTGTTGCTTTTTCTGTTGAACTTTTATTAAAAGGAAAGGAAACAACTGCTAAATACAATCCAACTAAAAACTGCTGAAAGAGTTTATATTAATATCAGCAGTAGCCATCCATTAGAACTTTAAATGTGAAATTTATATTGCTGCAGTGTGTGTTACGTTCGAGTTCTCGGACGCCCTCTTTTTCCCGCTTTTGACATGGAGATTCTTGACCCAAACGGGAAATTCTTGCTCAAGTATTCCCCTGAAGATGTAAATGCGGTTCTGCAAAACTCTCCGAGCAATGAAGCCCCTCCTCATTTGCGCCACCTAGAAGAGGAGATGTTGTGGGACCGGATAGGTTTGTTGGAGGATTTGTTACGTGGGATCCAACAAGGGCCGAACAACCTCTTCGTTTGGGATGATGAAGAAGACGATGCAATCAACGAGGGTGTTGTTATGTAATTTTGTGTGGAAATTGCTTGTTTCATCATCGTAATCCCCTCAAATCACGTAACCCCAAACAGGACATTTTTAGAGCTCTGTTTAAGGTATACTGCTAGTATTCTTGTGAGGGAGGACTTGTTTATTGCCTTCTTTTGGGCCACATATTTTGACTGTGTTTTCTCTTTATTTAATAATTGTGATTCACCAAATCTCATGTTAACCTGCATCCTGCACTGAAAGTTTCTAGTTATATACACGCATCTACTCGACTGTGTTTATATGTCGTGGATATTTTGTTATTGTATTTATTATCTTTTCTAAAAGTCTCAATAGTCAGAGCCTTGTTTAAGCGCTAGACCATCATGTCTACATTTTCCCCTCTCCATCCCTCCTAAATTCCATATATCCCCACCAAAATTCTGACACGTGCTAGACCTCAATTTATGTGGATCAAATATAACAAGGTGGAAATGGGGTGCAGTCGCCTGTTAAAGCATAGTGAAATAATTTTTGCATAATTTAACTTTTTATTTGATAAAGTAACCAATATTATCGTGTACATGATAATTTTATATCGTGTACAGATAAAATATTATCCTGTACATGTACCAAGAAATAATTATATCGTGTACATAATAAATTTACATCGTGTATACGATAATTTTTATATCGTGTATATGTGTACACAATAATTTTACATATATACACGATATAAAAATTGAGGTCTAGCACATGACTGTAAAAAAAAAGAAAAAATAATAGATCGTCGGTTTGATTTGATCCTCGATTTCAACGTCGATTCCCCGTTTGTAAATGATGGGACTGAAATTGAACCGCACATATGCAGTTTTCGGTGCAATTTGGAACCAAAAGGAATCGTTGACCCCAATTCGGCTTTGGTTCCCAAAACGGATGAACACGTCTAGCACAGACGTTCACGTTAGATGCACATAATATGCACATGAATACACATATACACACATTATGGTCGCAATATGAACTCATCAGTTCTAGTTTTCTTCTATTCACCTCATATTTCACTCAGAAAAATAATTATTCCCACCTCATATTTTACTCAAACTAATAATTACTTTCTCCGTTCCGAATGAACTTGCACCTTGTTAAACTAGAGAAGTATTGGCTTGGAATTATTATCTTCATTGATCAAGTATTTATAGGTACAGAACATATCTTTACAAATATACATAAAGAATAGAAAGATACAACAAAATAATCTGATGATATGATTTGAGTAAATTATGGAATGTGAATATCTCCAACAACCCCCTTCAAGCGTGACGTGGGGTGAGCACCGACACGAAGCTTGGATGACGGTTGGATCTTAAGAAAATAAACTGGGAACGAGGCAGGCTCTTCGTAAAAAATGTTGGCAATTTGAAGGGACGACGGGACATAACGTGTGTGAAGCTAACCCGAAGTAACTAGTTCACGAACAAAAAGGTAATCTATGTCGATGTGCTTTGCGCGCTTATGTGCAACGTGATTTTGACTTAAGAAAAGTGCACTATTATTGTCACAAAAAAGAACTGGCGAAGAAGGCAACGAAATACTGAGATCCTTGAGCAGGTGAGTGACCCAAATAATCTTCGAAGCAGTGCTGGCCATGACAACTGGAGCGGGCAACTGTGGGTTGCTTGCGAGCGCTCCACGAAACTAAATTATTACCAAGAAATATGGAGTAGCCATAGGTAGATCAGCGAGCATCCAGACACCGAGCCCAATCAGCATCAGAATAACCAATAAGAGTAGGAGCAAAACCACTAGTGAAGGAGATGCCAAAAGAAATAGAGCCCTTAACATAAGAAGAATCCTCTTAGCTGCCTGATAGTGAGCATCAGTCGGGGCCTGAAGAAACTGACTCAAGTGATTAACAACAAAACTGAGAACAGGACGTGTGCTTGTGAGATACTGAAGAGCCCCAAGGAGCGACCGGTACTTGGTGACATCCGAAAAAGGCGAGTCGTCACGGGGTGAAGGAGTCTCCTGGTGCCAAAGGTGTTGCAATATGCTTGGAGTCAATCATGTCAAAACGATCAAGGATGTCCTGGGCATACTTTCCTTGACTGAGAAAGAGACCATCTGATGTATAAGTGACTTCCAAACTCAAAAAATGAGAGAGCCTGCCAAGGTCTTTGATTGCAAACTCGCAATTAAGACGAGAAATGAAATCATTGATTAACATAGCGGAATTCCCTGCAAGAACAATGTCATCCACATACACCAATATAAATAAGACAGAGGAATTTTTTGGATAAATAAAGAAAGAGGTATCAGAGCTGCTATCTTTGAAACCAATGAGGATTAGAAAATCATACAACCTTTGGTACCAAGCACACGAGGCTTGCTTGAGACCATAAAGAGACTTTTTCAGTATACAAACGTGATCCGGGAGAAAAGGATCAATGTAACATGGAGGCTGCTCCATGTAGACCGGTTTAGACAAAACACCATTCAGGTAGGTGTTCTTCACATCGAGCTGATGCAACAACCAATTATGTAAGACAATAATAGAGAGAATAATGCGGACAGTAGAGGCCTTAACAACTGGACTAAAAGTGTGACTGTAGTCAAATCCCGAAAGTTGAGTGAAGCCTTGAGCCACAAGATGGGCTTTATGGCGATCAACGGTCCCATCTGATAAAATATTAGTCTGGAAAATCCATTTAAAGCCAACAATATTTGTTCCCAGAGGGCGAGGAATGAGAACCCAGGTGGAATCTGCCCGCAAAGCATCCATTTCTTCATCCATAGCAGCGATCCAATGAGGATGTTTGACAGTACTCTTGAAATCTGAAGGCCCTGAAATAATGGAGATGTAGCCACGTCTGCAATGTGGCGAGGCTTGCCAGATCGAGCGCGAGTCTGCATAGGGTGAGAAGGAAATGTTAGAGGCCGGAAATGCATAGGAGTGTGCCTTTTCTTGTGTGTTTTTTCTCTCTTTCTTTCTTTCCCTTTTCATATATGCACTCTACTTAGTTTTAGTCTCACCCCGTTCTTTTATTAAATCTAAAGTATTAAAACCTAAAAGAAGGAACATGCTGTCTTTTAACAAAGAAGAAAAGAGACAAGTACGTTTGCACGTCGTGACTAATATGTTTACAAATATGTCACAACTGCTCGAACGAAAAAGTACGAATATTGTGACACCCATTCTAAATTGTTGTTTATGAAAGAGACTCAAATATAAAAACAAATGCAAGGAGAACTATCAAATAGTGACCACAAAAACAGTATATTCAGTTAAATCTAATCGAACGACACCCAAAAATAGATCGTTTTGCAGATTGAAAATATATAAGAAAAAAGGAAAAAAACTCCATACAAGTAAACGAGATTATATATTTTTCATTGTTAAATAGGTTCTCCATCGATCAAACTAGTTTTTATGTCAATAAATTAAAGAGATTACTTATTTAATTAAAGTATTATTATCATTGTGGCCTAGCAATACAATTGGTCTATCATATCATACAGATAATACATTCTCAGCTAGTTTTTCATTTATTATTTCATAATAGTTTTAGATAATAGTATTTTATTTTTCTTACGACCATCATAATAATAAGAAATATGGCGGCATAATAATGAGATAAATGGATGGTATTAATGAATAGGTTTCGAGTTCGAATTTAACTTTATTGCTACTTATTTTTCTTTCAAAAATTTATCTCATGACTTATAAGAATTATTATAATATTTTAACTACATATATAAATAATATATATGTGTGTATATACACATATCACTAACCCGAAAATTCTAAATTTCTGTAAAAGCCTTTGTAGTTATTATTATATTTGGGCCTAAATTTTGTGCGAAATATATTTATTGATATTAGTGAAACGATGAAATACGTGCTATAAGATTCGAATTTGAGGGGTAAAAAGGTAATTATTGAGGCTTGTAAAGGTATTTTTAATGCATATTGATTTTATATTAAGACGGGAGATTGTAACGGTTTAGGGAAGAGAAGAATTGTACAGCTTCATATAGTGGTCAAACGTTTTAGGACTATTTTTTCATGTCAGCAGATGCATTTTTACCTTCTTTGTCAGCAGATACTTTTTTCAAGTACACGCTTACTGGGGCATCCATAAAACCATGAAATTAATACAGTGGGAGTCGGCTGTAGTGTGACCTCTGCTCACTCGAGCTTTTACTGCATTAGATTCTCTACTCAAAGGTACCCCTCTCTCTCTGTCAGTTTCCTTTTTTTGCTTCAAAAATTCAAGAGTATGTTTGGAGTAATGCATGTAATTTTGTGTTGAAATAATTTGATGTTGCGATGTTTCTACGTTTGGATACTCTCAGCGTCTCTTTTTGAATTGAGTGGTAAGTCAAATTGAAAGTGTAGTCTTTTGCATGAAATGATTGGATCGATAAGAATGTGAGGAAAAATCGATGAATCCGTGCTATTTTTGTTCTTTCTGTATACGGGAAATTCAGCTTGAATTAATGGCGTGAATTTCAGAACTTAGGCGTTTCTAGAACATTTTTATTTTTCACCTTGCGTTTGTGTTAGGATTGAGTAATTCTCCCCTTTTTTCCTGCAACCGAAATTGCTAGGAGTAAGTATTTATTTGTACCTGTAACTAGGGTTTATGTGATCAGTGCCCACTTCTGGAAGATTTGACTTCAGCTTCGCTTTTTAGGGTGGTTTTAGTTGACATTCAGTTATTGTTCTACGGTTGGTTTGAATTTCAGTAACTCTTATATCTACCGTTTGCTAATTGTTAATGTGGCAGGGTCCCTCAAATGGTGGTCAGTACAAATATTGTAGATTGCTTTGATATAGATTTGATCTCACATGTCCTGGAATTTTTGAGTGATCCGGCCGATCTCCTACGGGCTAGTGCGGTTTCACGCTCTTGGCGCCATTTTGGTAAGTTGAATACTTAGACACGTGGACTTCTGTCATTTAACTGTGTCGTGTTGCGCCGACTTTTTAGGAGTTGGAGGTTGTCGGCTAGCAGACTTGTTTTGATAACTTTTACTGGTTGAATATAACCTTTTTCTATCGGTCTATTTGTAGCATCATTCTAGTATTACATTCTTGCTTTTGTTTCTTCTTTTTTTAATCAAGAAACTTCTTGGTGCCAAGACTTGACGGAGGGTTGTCACCATTGGTTATGGAGGACTTGATCATAGCATCAATCTATTCCCCTCAAATTATGGGTTGCTTTATTACTTAAACTAGTCTGCTGTTTATTCTCCGAACGGGTATAGTTGCTTGTGTTCTGGTGTTCACTTCAAGTTTGGAGTACAAATCAATTTTGAAGCTTTACATACTGCCCATCAACCTCCTAATCCAGGGACACAAGGACATGGAATGCTATCATTGTGTTTCTGATAAAATTGCTGCTGCAAAAATTGTAAAACATATCTCTGATTTTCATTTTAGTTCATTTTTATTTAAATATTTATTTGTTTGTATTTATTTTTTCTGAAACCTTAAGTAACAAATGGACTCCCAAACAGTACTTTCAACCCAGGTCTATGTTTGTGACATTTTGGCCTTCACTGGAAATTTTTCTGCCATGCGACCGATTTTTTTTTCCTAGACTTTCAGATCTGCATCAAGTGCATCAAGAAAGAATGTCTTTGTTAAAAGTTTAACCATCAAGAAAATTATTTGTTGGTCCAACAAACTGATACAGCTTATATCGAACATTGCATTTTATATATTTTGTTCACTGCAACTTTGGTTGTTGATGAAGCGTATAGCATGATAATGGGGAGTTGGTGCAACTGTTATCTACGTATGTTCTGTCAACTTCACATCATATGGCTGTCAATGTGTAGATCAACTATCGAACTTACTAGTCTTCCGAAAAGGTTTTAGGACAAAGTCAACCCAGTTGCTTCAAGCCACTGAGATCATCCTCCTATGCTTATTCTTTGTTTATTAGTCAAATTCAGAATCAATGCCTCTCCCATTTCATGTTTCAAAAAGAGATTTTAAATGCTGTCTAAAGAAATAATAATGCATTTTATTTTTCTGGGCAGTGATTGCAAATGGCCTTTTCAAAAAGCTATGGACGAGAAAGGTTCCTGATGTTGCTCGCATTGTCTATGCTACTGGAGAAAGCAAAAAAATAATGAGACCATCAGGCGCTGCATCTAGAGATGCTGTCAACTGGAGGACTCTTGAGAGGGAGCACGAAATCTATTCTTCTCTTCTGCTGCCTCTGGCGAAACCAATAATCTGTCCCAAGGATTGCCTATCATTTCCAATTGGTGCTTCAAGCACAGATCACCCAGAAGAGATCATCGTTAATACAATGACTTCACCTGACAGATATCCAAACGGTGCTTCATACTGGTCTAGCAAAGGACAAATTGACCCGGATGTTCCTGAGTATGTATTATACAAATTAATGTATGACATGTGCATTGTGACTGAAATTGATATAAGACCCTTCGAAGGTGATAATTACCTGCTTCTAGTCATGTTATGTCAATTACTTTTCTCTTGCATTGTGTTTTGCCCACATTCTTGGACAATTTATGGTTCTAATTTGTCCACTCTTTTCTTTTGTCTTCAGCTTTTTGGGAGCTTGGAAAACCTGTATATTCACCAAAGTTAGTGCGCTTTCGATTTGGTCATCTGAAATCCATAGCCGATATCGAGTTAAAAGTCTGTCCAGTGGATCGCCCTTCTGTTGACAAGTATGTATGGACCTATACCTCACCTGAGTTTCCTGTGACACAGGTAATCTTGGATGCATTGCATGGTGATGTGCAACTCAGTCATGTTAATTCTTTCCTTTTTCCTTAGATATGCTTAAGGTTGTGGTTTCCTTTATTCTTATTCTGGTCCGTTATGTGTGTTTTGTTGTCATTTCTGGAATGTATAATTAGATTTTTAATACGCGATACAATAACTAGATATACCTCACCTTTTCCCTTAGATATCCCTCACCTTTTTCTTTTGTTGTTTTCCCTTAGATATTAGATTTTCAATACACAATACGATAACTAAAAAGAGGAATGTATCCTAAATTTAGCTGCACATCATGACTCTGCAGATGACATTTTCAGTCTTTCTGTGGATACTTTGTGATCTCAGTCACCACACCGTAAAGTTAATTCGTTCTCATTACCATTTATTTGCTTGGTATTGCTGAAAGTGGTGTGCTAATGATCAGTTCGTTCAATTGCATCATAAGAAAGGGTAAGGAATTGATGGCTCTTATGAAGTAATATCCTTGATGTTTCTCAACAGGAAGCATGCTTGCAACAGTTCAGACTACCAGAGCCCGTAGTTTGCGTTGGTGGCATTTTTCTGGTTGAGCTGTTGGGTAGGGCCCAGAGAAATGAAAGTGATGGACTGTTCTACATATGGTGAGTCTTGTAGATTGCCATTCTTATGCTTCCATTAGAATTTCTGTATACATCTCATCTTCATGTTTAGTATTAAAAACAGATGAGCAATAATGGCAATTTTCGTTCTCTGCGAGATAGTTTAGCATACAATTGATATGTCTCTTCTTCCCATAGGAGCGAGTGCCAGTTCCACCTTGACTAGTTTGCCTCAGGCTGTAATTCTTTCGAAAGGCACCTTTTTATATAGATATACTATATTAAACATTCAAGTTACAAAATTTCTCAGCAGCCCAGGCTCAGCTTTTATCCTAATTGCAATGGTTCAATTCTCATTACAAAGTTAGATTGTTTTTCTTTTTTTTCCACGTTTTTCCATTGTAATATTGGGCTTTCATATGGGCTCCTCTATTGATACTATAACATTAAAATACATGCCCTGACTAGAATCCAAATAATTGTTCATCCTAAACTCCAAATGATCTTAGGTTCCCAATCTGCTTCTAACTTCTAGTCTTCAGTTTTCTTCATTACTTGTCAATTAGTCTCAGCTTTTATCATTCTATTTCTCCAAATTTCAGTTCTAATTTATATGCTATTTACGTTAATTGTATCAAGTGATTGTCATCATATAGATTGAATGAATTAAGTATACAATCTATAGAAAGTAAAAGGTAGAGTATTTTGATTATAGAACTCACAAAAAGAAAAAAGAAAAAAGGAGTAGTCTTTGCAGCAATTCTTTTTTAGATCTTTTTCTAATTAATTTAAAAAGATGAATAAATTTCTAAAGGATATATTAGCATGTTTACTTGGAGCCCTTCAGAATCTTGCCTCTAGTCCAAAATGACTTGATCACTTCAGACTAACTTCATAGACTTCAGATAAGATCATTTTCTCTATTTGGTTTGTAAACTGGCGATATGGCGAATTCACCTTAACCACATTAAAGCTAATGTTTTGATAAACTGCAGTTTGGGTTACGTTAGAGTGCTAGGGCATTGCCTATCTCCAGTCTACGTGCTTGAAATGTTTCCGAATGGAGAGCTTCAGGTCAAGTTTCATCGTGATGCTGTCGATAATCTCCTGCAAAAGTTTTCTTGTGAAGATAGTCCGAAGCCTCCAATTTATGAATCACTAGATGAGTGGTTGCCACAGGCATGGGACTCGTTGAATCAGATGCTTGAACGTCTTATGGATGATGAAGATGATTAGCTTTCGTCAAGGCCTTTTTTCTGCAAGGTGCTGCTGGTTATTTTGTGGCTGATTACCAGTTGTGCATGCTTGCATCGGAATTCAAAACTAGGTAAAGTATTTGGTGCAAAGATGTCTCACTCGTTGTGTACACTACTAAATATGTTGTCAACGTATTTTCTAGTACTGTTGAGGATATGCATGACTATCGTTTTTGTGGCCAGACTTGTATTCTATTAGGTATTCTCTCTGGGGACAATGTGACGTCTAACCGAAAAATTAGTTTATCAGTGTTGTGCATATCGAGGCATGTATATTGATGTAGGCAACTGTGTTTATTGATGTGTGATGGCATCAATATACAGCTTTGCATATCGATGCTACTATCCTCAATAAATTTTGTGTATCGATATGATCTGTTTATCTTTGAATTTTTACCCAGTTTCCGGCAACTTTTGCAGTAAGCATTTCGTTAGGTGCACATTGTCAAAAATCGATAAGCAGTCAAATAACAGCCACATAAAAAACGAAGATACTTCTTCAAGTAAAATTGCAAGTTTAGATAGTTTGAAAATAAACCTGCGATAATTATTGTTCAGAGTTTGCAGGCGGGTTATGGCAGCGGCGGCTGAGATGGGCTGAGTCTGGTTAAGGACACAACTTTGAACTAACAAACGACAACATATTCGACACCGTTTGACGGCGGTGGAGGTGGTGTCGACGGCGGAGGGGGCGGGGAAATTGGAGGTATAGAAGAGTTGAAGTTTGGAGCTGGGGGAATGGGCTATAGGTTAGTGTGGGTCTTGGGTGATTGATTGGGGATCGGTATGTAGTTATCATAGTTAATTAAGTTACTGAATTTAAAAAGTGACTAAAACACGTGGTTGTGAATGATGTTTAAAAAACATTTATGAATTTATTGTTTGGCTAAAAACACCTATTTTCACAAAACATAAGTGTTGGAACACAATAGCCGAGCACTGCAAATATGTTCAACTCAGATCATATTTTTAGGTCCTCTTAGAAAAGCACTTAAGTTTATCAAAAGCTCCTGATGGAGGATGAATTCAAGTTCGACATTGTGCAACAAATGATTGATTGCTCAAAAGTAGATCTTGGAGCATGCACTTCTTTGTTACAAGTACAACTAATAACGTAAAGACGAAGCTGTTTATATTATTGATTGATATAATGTTGACGGAAAAAAAAGAAAATGAACACTAACAGACGTGAGGTCCAATAAAGGCAAGTTTCAAACGCACCCAACTTGCTCAAATTCCTATTACAGCTTCTTAGTATAAATATTTGTTTCATAACAGAGGCTTGTGCATCAGGTGAAGACTTCAGGCCGCCTTCGTCTTCGGTGCGGATGGGAGCAACTGCATGTCAAAAGTCGAAGCATTTTTTAGTGCATGACGATATATGTGCGCGTGGGGATTAGAACTCCCATCTCCTCAAATAAAGGAGCAAAAACGTGAGGTGAAAACTAATATACCTGGTAACACGAAATGAGAGAGCTCGAGAACCCAAGGGCACCGGTTACACGAGGTGTGATTTTCTTGGGTGCAAGTTGTAGCAAGCCGGCTGCAACCCCTAAATCCAGGATGGCTTTAACAAGGGCTAAAGATCTCTCATTTGATTTTTGAAGCTTGCTTCGGTATTGTTCATTCTGGTGTGATAGAAGTAAATAAGCAGCTCAACAAGTGGATAATTAACTATAACTCATACTAAAATTTTCGAAAGGTTTATTACTCCAAAGAAGCAAACCTTATGCTTGTCAGTGTTTTTCAGTTCCTTCTCTAACTTCTTTAGCGATCCTGAAAGCCTTCCAATTTCGCCAATCTTAAGCAACAAGAAAAGTCAACAGCTTAATAACTTCACAAGAACAACCAGAAATGTTGGATTCGTAACGGAAGGGAGGAAAGATCAACGACATACCTCAACCAGTGACGTACAGACAGAAGAACCCAACCAACAGAAAAGAGATATCCTTCCAATCAGTTCTGTACGTTCTTTGTTCTGTATAATAGAACCTTCTGCTCAGCAGACAATTACTTTCTCAAACCATAATGGACTAAAGAAGTTTAAAGATGTACCTTGTATATGCCTGTCCTACCCAGCCAAACTATTTGATCCAGAAACAAGAATGTGGAGATGAGGGCATTTTTCGACTGCATGAGATACCAAGAACGAGCGTTAATATTAAAAAAAAAAGCCTTTTTGTTTTCAAATCAGATAAATCATTATTTATCTATAATTTGTTCGAACCAAAAAAGCCCGGCTGGGTATTGACCAGGCCGGGCCATGAGAATAAGAAGTGCCTTTCAAACAAAATCAACACAACAACAGGAGTCTTGGTTATCTTTTTAGTTTGATCGTTCACGCGGTCGAACCCGTCTTTTAGATACTCTTAGATAAAATAAATTATTGATCTGTGGAGCTCTACAAATATATATAATAGAATAGAGAAAGAAGATATAATAGAATAGATAAAGAAGAGAGATAAAGCAAGGTTCCTTAACAGAAAAGGATTATGCAAAATTATTTACTAAATAAGGAGTTTTTACCTTTCCCAACAAAATTAGAGGAAGTGGAGTTCCTGGAGCATTCGGGCTAATGAGAGCATGGAGATCGTTGATGAACTATAACAAGAAAAGAGAAAGAAATATGGTTAAGACAAAATAAATGGCATTGCAGTGAATTTAAAGAGCTCTCAGGTTTCACCACTGACCCCATAAGAAACGGTTAAAACAAATACCCTGTCAATCTAAATTCCCAATTCATCACTGGAACTTTCATAAAGCTGACCTTGAACAAACGGAAAACTTTTCGAGCCAAACTAGTTGATTTGTCAACATTCTGTGCTGTGCCAGGCTCCCCGTTACTCAAGAACTTTGAACCATATTGGATTGCCCTGCATATCTTATCCCTTGCTTCAGCTTTGTTCAGATACAGAACTGCATATGCAAGCTCAGCCCTGGCAACATCCAATGTGCTCATGTTTTAAATAAATGAACCTGAGAAAGCACCAATCAATCTAATCAGTGAGCAAAGTCAACTCATGTGCTTCTTGTCGAATTAAAGCTTACATAAATCATAGCTTCCTTGTGAATAAAAAACTGACAGAATACCACATAAACATCAGCCGTTCAGATGAAAGAAAAAACAACTTCAATCCTCTTATACTTTTAAGTCGATAGTTTTTTGTCTCACTAATTTTTTTCTCTTATTCATCAATTTGGATTTTCATGTACAGCAGCAACGTCAAGACATATAATTCCTTTCCTTGAACATGCAACCATCTTTAACAAACAGCACTTCAATTCAAACTTTAACATGAATAACCTTAAGAACGAAGAATCGGTAAAGCCTTACTCTCTTTAATCTTATTCATTTTATAGACACCACGCATATCAGTTAACTTCCATTTGTTAAGAGCCATATGATTCTCATCTACGAATATAGCAACATCTATATCAGTTGCAAATCAAAGCAACAATAAGAATTAGCAATAATACATATATGGTTTGAATGAAAGGGCTTTCAGTGAAACAGTCCTATCAGCTAAACAAAAAGCAGCTCAAAATACTTATTTTCACTAATCGAAATTCACAATTATGAGAAGACATGATCTGATTCCCTAGTCAAAGCCTCCAAATTCATAGCAACTTAGTTCACCATTTCTCCAAACGAGCTATTTAGCAACTATTACTATCATATTACATACACAAAAACTTTTTGTCCCGAATTGAATCAATAAATTAGTAACAGAAACGTACATGACTGAGCCAAATCAAGGTATCTATGAACTGAGAAACTCATAAGCTTTCGTACCTGAAGTAGAAAATAGCAGCTAAAATCCGGAGAGATTAAAAAATTAGGGATTCTATTACATATATAGTGCGTATATTCTGTATATAGATACAGATAGAGGTAGTTTCATTACCGGGATTTGTGCCCACCCCTTTCGTCTTGAAATTCACAATAGTGTTTTCTCTCTCTTCGTGGTGTGAGAAATGGTGTGCGGAATTAATATCGATAATGATGAAATGTTCGATGATGCTGATATGATTAGATAAAGGCATGTTTTTGGCCTCTCTTTCTATTTTTATTTTCCTCGCTACCAAATTATTCTTCTTATTTATTTATTTTTTTTTTTTTGGACAAACCAAATTATTATTCTACTTCTTTGTGTTAAAAAAAGAGTATTTTTCTTGAAAGAAAATAGTGCTCCATTTGTTTCCCAGCAAGAGTTTTTCTATTTAACTTATTTAACCACATATCATATAAAATTAAATTTTAGTTTTTTCAAAATCATTAAAATGAGCTATTAACTTTAGAAATAGTTCTACTCCCTACGTTACGAATGAACTTACACATTTTCTATTTCGATCCATCCCAAATAATTTGAACACTTTCTTAAAAAGAAAATAAATCTAAAAAATCTGCCACACAATACACTTTTATTTACTAAATAAATCAAAAAGATAAGTTTGAAAAAATCAACATAACCTAAAGAATAATTTTTTCTTAATATGTAAGCGCAAGTTCATTCGAGACGGAGGGAGTATAATTTAAGATAATAATTTTTCTGAAATATAATTCTTACAAAGGGAGGAGCATTTATCAGTTTCCCATATTTTGGATAGATATTGAATTTACACAGCTGGCAATCTTAATTAATTTTATGGATTATAAAAATAATTAGTGACATGCCGTAATAATTGAATATTAAATGTTTGCTTATAAAAAATATCGCTGGTTAAGAGTTTTCTTTTTTCTTTTTACCTCCAATTTAATGCCAAGTGGGTATGGCCCATTTTCTTGTTTTTGCCTTTTGGGCTAGCCCAAACTGGTGTTTGGACTGGAACGCAGCCCAAGTCCCAAGTGCCCGTCAAGACAGTCTACATTAGTCTCCTCCGTTCCACTCTCCCTTCTCTGTTTCAGCATTTCTTCCATTTTCTGCGCAATTGGAGGTCTTCTTCACTATTCATTCTATCGTCTTCTTTGAATTAAACATTAATTTAATGTTCTTTACTATTGTTTATGCAGCAGGATATCTCAAATGGCCAGCAGTACAGATCCTCTGGATCGCTTGGGTATTGATTTGACCTCTAAAATTATCGTATGCTTGGACGATCCAGTTGATGTTTTGCGTGTTAGCGCTGTTTCACGCTCTTATCATCGTCTTGGTAAGTTTATGATTTATGTAGAATATCATACATTAATTCATACCGTTGTTTTTGCGAGACTTTGACCTGTCCATTTGTATGACGCTTTTACCCTAGGATTATGAACATCTGTGTTGAAGTTTACAGAAGAAAAGCATGTTGAATTGCATTTCATATTCTGGAAAAATACAGAAGAAGAAGATGAGTTTTGAAGAGAGAGAACTCTCTTTTATAAGCTGAAAATAACAGCTTCTTTAACTAATCTAACTAACACTAACTACCCTAATTAATCCTAACAGATTTGATTAACTAACTTAATGATAAATGCTATTAATTAAAAACTAAATAATATTTTTAATTACTCTCTTTTATACCCCCTCAAAATGGGAGTGTATGTTTAATAATCCCATTTTGGACTTTAAAGCTTTGTAAGAAGGTGGTGGTAAAGGTTTGGTAAGAATGTCTGCCAGGTTTTTGTCTGTAGGAATTTGTATGATACGGAGTAAGCCTTCTTGTATCTTCTCTCTTGTGTAGTGGTAGTCAATCTGTATATGTTTAGTTTTCTCATGCAGAACCGGGTTATGGGCAATGCTGAATGCAGCCTTGTTATCAGTATACATCAGAGCAGGTGTGTTGAGTTGAATGTGGAGATCTTTCAGGATGTATGCTACCCACTGAACTTCTGAAGCTGTTGATCCCATTGCTCTATATTCTGCCTCTGCTGAAGACTTGCTCACTGTTGATTGCTTTTTGGATTTCCATGAAATGAGGGAGTCACCCAAGTAGATTGCATAACCAATGATGCTCCTTCTAGTTTCTTCACATCTAGCCCAGTCTGAATCTGAAAAGGCTTGTAATTTGTAATTAGAGTTTGAAGAGTAAAATATTCCCTGACCAACTGTAGTTTTAAGATATCTTAAAACTCTGTGTATAGCTGATAAGTGAGCATTAGTTGGTTTGCTCATAAACTGGGACAAAGTTTGTATAGCATAAGAAATATCAGGCCTTGTAACAGTTAAATAAAGTAGCTTGCCAACAAGTTTCCTATACTCAGAAGCATCTGCAAGTGATGTTGTATCAGAATGTGTAAAGTTTTGTTTTGAATCCATAGGTGTTTCACATGGTTTACTATTCAAGTAACCAGTATTTTGTAAAAGATCTAAGGTGTACTTTCTTTGGCATAAATGTAATCCAGATTTAGATCTGGCCACTTCAATTCCAAGTATGTATTTGAGTTTTCCTAAATCCTTGATTGTGAATTTTTCATGTAAGAAATATTTTACTTTATTTATTTCATCTAAGCTGTTGCCTGACAAAATTATATCATCCACATAACATAGAAGGACAGTGAATGTGTTACCTACTGTTTTTGTGAAAAGAGAACTATCAGCTTTGGATTGAACATATCCAAAACTAAGTAAGGTTTGTGATAACTTATCAAACCATTGTTTTGAAGCCTGTTTGAGGCCATACAATGATTTGTTAAGTTTGCAAACCATGTTATCTCCTGTTTTGCAATAACCAGGGGGAGGTGTCATATAGACTTCTTCACTTAAGTCACCGTGTAAGAAGGCATTATTAACATCACACTGGTGTATGTGCCAGTTTTGTTTAGCAGCAACAGAAAGTAAAATTCTTACTGTGGTAATTTTTGCAACAGGAGAAAAAGTGTCAAAATAATCTAAACCCTCTTGTTGTGTGTATCCTTTTGCTACCAACCTAGCTTTGTACCTGTCAATGGTACCATCTGGTTTAAATTTTATCCTATACACCCATTTACATCCAATGGTATGTTTGTTTGGAGGCAATGGAACTAGGGACCATGTATTTGTTCTTTCAAGAGCACTGATTTCTAGCTGCATTGCATTCTGCCAGTTGACATTATTTTTAGCTTGGTTATAAGTCTTAGGCTCTTTTAATGTAGATATAGCTACTGTGAACACCTTATGTGCATCAGTGAGGTGATCAGTAGAGACATAATTGCTTATAGGATATCTAATAGCCAGATTTGCTGAATCAGAACAAGAATGTTTAAGAGAAGAAGGCAAAGTTGTGTGATACAAACTGAGATAAGCAGGAGTGGCTTTTTGCCTAGATGACTTTCTTCCAATGGCAATAGGATCAGATTGTGTTGATGAATCAATCAATTTCCCAGTAGATGTGGAATCATCTTTTGAAGAATCCTGAGCTGTGACAGGAAACTGCTCAGAAACATCTTCAGCATCACATTGCTGGGGTAAGTTTGCAGATGCTGATTCAACAACCTCCTGCTGAAGATCTGTATGAATAAGTCCTTCTGTAGGGGAAACATTGTCCAAGTGATGTGAAGTTATACCATTATCTATAAACTTGTCATCATCATGAACAGAATTTTCCAAAAATAATTCCTGTATTTTCTTATTGACAGTAGCTTTATCAGAATATGGAAAAATATGTTCAAAAAACTTAACATTTCTTGAAATGAATACTTTACCAGTGTTAAGACTTAACAATCTGTAACCCTTTGTTCCTAAGGGATAACCAAGAAATATGGATTTTGTTGCTCTTGGATCAAACTTCTGTCTTTGTGCAGTAATAGTACTTCCAAAACACAAACAGCCAAACACCCTTAAATAGTTGTAAGTTGGTTTTCTGTTATAAAGCTTCTCAAAAGGAGTAAGATTACCAAGGACAGAAGATGGAATTCTGTTAATTAAATGAGCAGCAGTCATTATACAGAAGCTCCAATACTTTAAAGGTAATGAAGACTGAAAAAGAAGAGATCTAGCTACTTGCAACAAGTGTTGGTGTTTTCTTTCAACAACACCATTCTGTTGAGGTGTTTCAACACAAGATTTTTGATGCAAAATGCCATACTTATGATAAAATTCTGGTAAAATGAATTCTGTTCCATTATCACTTCTAATTGTTTTTATCTTCTTCTGAAATTGAGTATGAACCATATTATAAAAGTTTTCTAAGGATATTTTTACATCAGATTTAGCCTTTAACATGTAAACCCAAGTGCATCTACTAAAATCATCAACAATGGTCATAAAATATTTTTCACCTTCAACAGAGGCAACACTAAAAGGCCCCCAAACATCCACATGAATAAGACTAAAAATTGAATCAGAAACAGAAGTAGAAACAGGAAAGGGACTTTTCTTTTGTTTAGCTAAGGGACAAATGAAACAATCTGTTTTATTTATAACACTGTTCTTTACATCTAAGTTTGATATAAGGGACATATTTTTGGCAGAAATGTGCCCAAGTCTACTATGCCAAATGTCATATGTAGAAGCAGAAACAACAGTATTGACAAAGGAAAATTGTACTGGTAAAGAAGATTTCAGGTAATATAATCCTCCATCTTGTTCAGCAAAACCAATCATCTTCTTGGAGTGATTGTCCTGCAAGATACAGTGTGAGGAAAAGAAACTAACAGTGCAATCAGAATTTTGAGTTAGGTGTGAAATAGATAGCAAATTATATGTAAAATCAGGAACATATAACACATTATGCAAAGTTAAACTATCATTTAAACTGACAGTCCCACTTAGTGTTGCTTTTGTAACAGCATTATTAGGTAATTTGACAGCTATATTTACAGATGTTGGCAAAGAAGTAAACAACCTTTGATCATAAATCATATGATCTGTAGCTCCAGTATCAAGAATCCAAATAGAAGAACAGTTTGATATTGAAGTAAAACAAGAACTAATACCTTCAAGTTTACCTGATGTAGTGGGAGTTGGATTCTGAACAAAAGCTCCAGCTGCCAGATGTGATGCTTCAGAAGCTTTCTGATCTTGGCAAAAGTTAAGAATTGTTCAAACAAATCTTGTGAAAATAGAGGATTACTTGCCACAGAATTATCAGTGTTGGACTCAGTAGTTGCAGGATTTACAATACTGGTAGAATTTGCAGTTGTAGAATTAGTATCATTCTTTCCTCTCTTGCCTTTTGGTCCCCTCCAACCAGGTGGATATCCAATTATTTGGAAACACCTATCTATGGTGTGACCCGGTTGTTCACAATGAGAACAAATCATGGGTTTCTTTTTATCCTTGTAAAACCTAGTATTCTTGGCTAGCATAGCCACAGAATCTGTATCTGAAGATGGTAAAAAATTGTTCAATTCTCTTTGAGACTCCTCTTGAAGCAGAATTGAATAATTTTTTGTCAAAGAAGGAAGGGGATCCTGCATCAACAGCTGACTTCGCATAGCAGAGTATGAATCATCTAAACCAGATAAAAACTTCATAGCACAATCTTTTTCTTGCAACTGATTAGCAATCTTGGACAAGTCACAAATACAATGACCACATTTACAGCTCAATATGGGTCTATAATTGACAAATTCATCCCATAGCGTTTTAAAAGAATTGTAATATGTAACCAAAGATTTTGAACCTTTAGTAATAGAACTAAGCGATTTGTCCAGATGATAAACACGGGTACTGTCGGAGCGAGTATACCTGAGATGGAGCTCATCCCATAGGTCCTTTGCAACTGTAAAAAATTCCAGAGACTTCTTGATGTCAACGTGGATGGAGTTAAGAATCCACATCAGAACGAGATCGTTTGCCCGCGTCCAAGAAGTAACAACCACCGGATCGTCTGAAGTAAATGGTGATGGGAAGGTCCCATCAATGAGAGCCAATTTGTTCTTGACGCTTAAAGCTCGTTTCACTACATGACTCCATGACAGAAAATTTGATCCGATAAAAGGATCAAGAACAATCGCAAGAGCTGGATTGTCATTAGGATTCAAAGCTAAAGGAGACAACGGATTAAGGGATGGATTCAATTCAATACCCATTTTAAACAAATTTGCAGAATAGATGAAGAAAAATGAATTTGGGGAAAAACGTCCCTAATGAAAACAGGATTTGAGGAAGAACGTCTCAAGTGAATGACAAATTATAGCGGAAGAGATTTCTAACTGATACCATGTTGAAGTTTACAGAAGAAAAGCATGATTGAATTGCATTTCATATTCTGGAAAAATACAGAAGAAGAAGATGAGTTTTGAAGAGAGAGAACTCTCTTTTATAAGCTGAAAATAACAGCTTCTTTAACTAATCTAACTAACACTAACTACCCTAATTAATCCTAACAGATTTGATTAACTAACTTAATGATAAATGCTATTAATTAAAAACTAAATAATATTATTAATTACTCTCTTTTATAGTATCGAGAAAAAGTGTTTTTGTTATGCAAACTTGCTCTGAAGCTCAAGCAGTGAAATTATTTGTTTGATCCGATGAACCGGCTGATTATAGAACTTATATCAAACATTGTTTTGCTACATGTTTTCAGTTCTTAGTTATGTTTTGCCTTCACTTCATATTATTATATCTTAAAAGTCGCCTCTTACTTAAGTTACAACATCTTGGATGCGTCGAAGCTGAGGTATAGTATTTAGGGTGAACTCAACACCATTGGTTTCATGACATTGAGATTATTCTCATACTATGGTGTTTTTCATTTTCTTTTAAACTTGATCCGATGCCTCTCCCTTCTCATATTTGGAGAAGGAAGATTACAATCAGAAGGAACATATAATTCTGCCTTTTTCTTCTGAGCAGCCATTGATGATGGGCATTGCAAAAAACTATGGTTCAGAAAGCAACATGTTGAAGAGGATAAAGGAAGTAGAGAAATTAGACAGTCCGATAGTACTTCTCAAAGTGCTGCCAACCCGGAAATTCTCATGTTAGAGCACAAAGTCTATTCTTCTCTGTGCAGCGTCTTAAGAATCCGTTGTTATAATGAGTTGCTTTAAAGGCGACAAACTGAAATCTAGCATCTATGTGATAGTTGAGACTTGAGAAGGATTTGGTGTGTTTTTGACACGTTGGATAGAATAACAACAATAGGTGATCGACGGTGGTCTAGACTTTTAGGTCATTGTTGGTTGGCATGTTAAAGATAAACTTGTGGCGAGATGTGTATCATAGATACTATGTGAATTGTAGTATTATATTTGTGTGTTTGGTAGGCAAAATATAGAGATAAGATATCATAAGTTTGGTGTTTGTTATCCTAGATTATACACATGATTAATTTAATATCGTTGTAACACTGTCAAATATTAAAAATTACGCACATGACTTAAAATATAGTATGTATATATATATACCCATTTCTCCAAGGAAGAATTAGCTACAATTGAAGATGAAAGACAATTCTACAGAAATCAATTAGCTTTGTTGGATTTAGTTGCGAGAACCAGCAGTTTCTTCCCAAACAAATTTGTAAGAGGAAATTTGAAGCTAAAAGTTACATTCTTCCACAAGATTGTGAGACAGTCAGTCAGAAAAACAAAAGTAAGAAGAAAAAAAATATCACCATATATATACACCCCGGACTCAAGAATACCTAATTAGTCGTTGAAGAAGAGATCAAAAACTGAAATTTCAAGGCACAAATTTGTTTGTTCGTCAAGTTCTTGCAGAATTGGAGTTGTGGCCCATTTTTCGCTTATAAATTTGTCTTGATTAAAGATTTTTGTAAACTATTGTACATAAACAGAATAACAGAGAACAAAATAGAACTTTGAACCAAAGGGCTGATCTCATTGCAGATTTTATTTTAGGCAATATCCATCTTAAGCTCCTTAATATTTGTTTCAAATGGTCCTTAAAGTATTATTTTATTTAAATTGGTTCTTGAAGTTTTAAGTTTTTTTTATTCAATTAGTGTCTGAAGTATTTTTTGTTTCAATTGTTCCTTATGTTTTAAATTAATTTCATTGATCTTTAAACTATTATAAAAGTCTACTTAAAGCCCCTAGAAGAAAAAATACATAAAATATGTGGAAGTTGCCGATTTAATTCAAAATGAGATTATATTTATAACATATGTTTTATTAAATAAACATTGTGTAATTTTTCATTATGATACTCTCACCCCTAGATGAAAGTCAATTATATTAAAATATGGATTTGACCAAAGGTTCGAGGTTATAACTTTTCAAGAATTTCATCCAAACTTTGAGAAGTACTTTGTGGTACGTTATTTTAGTTAGAAACATGCTAATTTGATCTAAATATTTTAACTATATCTGTCTTGAATTTAAAGTAAAATTGAACACTATTAACGAATGAACTTGAAAATTTTATGTTTGAAGGCCTTTAAAATATAAAAAAATAAAATTTCTTTTTATTAAACCACAAACTTACTAGATATTTTCTTTTTCCTTTTCTAAACGAGGCTATATCATCATTTCTTATTTACATACATAACTAGTAAACCGTGCGATACACAATTTGTAAATGTGGCATAAATATATAATATAAATTGATATCTTAATATAGTACTCCCTCCGTTCACAAATAAGTGTCTTTCAGGTGAAATTTAATGGATTGAGGAATAGACACCAATACCCTTCCATATTTTTCTCCACCAATTTTATTATTACCATAATCATTTCTCCATACCTTATTTATATAATATCATAACATTTGTATGTAAACTAGTATCTTCCCCCGTGCGATGTACAGGAAATATCTTAAATAATTTTATTTTATATACAACAACACCCATTTTGTTTACTGTTAAGAAATTAGGTGGCAAAACCTTGCACGACTCATTACCATGACACAAACTCGTACGATAATTTTGAGTTCGTGCAGAGGTCTATCGGGCTCGAGCCCTTATCGGGTCAACCGATAAGACACGATAAAATTTGGACCGAGCCAACCAAATAGTTGTTCGATAACTTTAATATTCTAATTGTTACTTATTATAATAATTTATTTGGAAAGATTGGAGTTGATTGATCTAGTGGAATAAATTTTGATATTTGTTTATATTCATTACATATTTAGTTTAAATATAGTTTTGACTCATTGTTTTTTTCCAGAAAAAGTAAACAAAAATTCGATTTTTTGAATGAATAATTACTACTAAGATGTGTCTTTTTATAAATTTATGTGCAATTAGTCACATATATGTTTTGTTAATTTATTTACTAGATTAGTTTATTTGATGTGATACCATGAGGAAACATATAAAACTGATTTGCATGTTCTTTATATATTTTTTAATATATGTAATCATCTTGATAATTATATTTGTTCTATTCTTAATAATTATTGATTTATTGTAAATTTGTTTTTATGCATTAGTGTGTCCTCATACCTCTGCTGTATATTTTAGGCAATTTTTTTTTAAACCACGCTGATAATGATTTTCTCTGTTTTCTTTGTATCTGCAACAAACAATTCTAGAAATTCTATTTCGATGATGATATACCCGACAAAACCAACGGTTTAAAGTAGGGGTGGCAAAATCCCCGTGGGGATCCACTCCCGTTGAGACCCGATGTTATTGGGTAGGTGATTCCCCGATGATAGTGGGAGTGGGAGTGGGGATGGGGATTCCCCGCTTTAGAAAACGCGGGGATGATATGGGGATGGGATCAATGCTCCCCGCCCCATCCCCGTCCCCGCCCCCTCCCGCTTAATTAAAATAGAAATTTTCATACCCTAATTCTTAATTATTTATTTTAGCATTTTTCATTTTGTAATATGTATAATTCGTATATTATTTAGGGATTAATCCTATGTTCTTCATTACTTTTGTATAAAATCCCATCATATTTCCAATATTTAAATAAATTGAAATAACATATAAGGTGCATGTTATTTATTTATTGTAAGTAGTACTCGATTCAAAGATTTCTGAAGTTAGTAGAAATGAATATTTTATCATAAAATTATATAAGAAATAAGAAAGTTTGACCTAAAGAAAAATATGTGGCGCACCCAACTCTCCGCGGGGAACCCATTCTCCGAACGGGGAATCTCTATCCCCGACCCAGATTTTCTAGGTGGGGAATTTTGAGGGGAAGGTATTTGGGATGTGAGATCGGGATGGGGATGAGATGCTCAATACCAGCCCCGAACCCGCCCATTGCCACCCCTAGTTTAAAGCAAAATGATGATAATATTAGTTTTTTTTTTTGTTGATTTTGCTACATACAGCTGAGATTGGAGCAATTTCTTCAAGAAAGAATGTGGTACAACAGTTGTACACAACATGATTGAAGATAAAAAATACTACAATGGAACTGAACAAAACAACTTCAACTGTACAAAATCAAAATAACATATAAAAGACGCGATCAATCAATTTCAGCTGGAAAAAAAAAAAAAATATATATATATATATATATATATATATATGTATGCCAAAAACATGATAGTCAAAATGTATGAAATAGAAGATTATTCACAGTATTAGAAGACCTGTCGATTTTCTCATGTTTGAATGTTGAATGAGTGATTGAGTGTTCTGCTTATTCCGGTATTTAAATAGAAAAATTTAGGGTTCAACTCTGAAATCAAAATCCCAATTTTTGTGGAAATCACAACTGACAAATTATTAAAAATACTTATGATTTGATTTTAGCTAATCTTGTCGTAGAGAAAATATCTCAACAATTGTATCTGGTAGAACTGAAATGAAATTATATTCAACAGATTGGCTAAAAACTCTCCAACAGAATGATTTTTCAACACGTTAACATATCTGATAGTTTTCGCCAATTTTTCTTTCTTAAATTGGCATGTGCAAATGGGCGGAAAAATGCATTATTTTCCAATTATGGTAACAATACATTTTGTTTTTATATATATTAGTATGTCCCCCCGTGCGATGCACGGGAAAAACCTTAAATAATTATGTTTTATATACAACAATGTCATTTTGTTTAATGTTAAGAAATTAGAGGTGAAAAAACTCGGCACGACCCGTTACCAAGACACAAACTCGTATAATAATTTTGAGTTCGGGTAGATGTCTATCAGACCTGGGTCGTTATAGGGCCAACCTGATAAGAAACGATAAAATTTAAATTAACGATAAAATTTTGGTTGGGCAAATCGAATAATTGCCCTATAACTTTAATATTCTAATTATTACTTGTGAGTAATAATTTATTTGGAAATATTGGAGCTGATTGATCTAGTAGAAGAAATTTACTTGACGAAGAATTTGAAAACATGTAAGTATTAAATCGATACTTAATCTTACAATTTGCAACTATTTTAGTTTATCTCATTCAACCCGTATTTCGAGCACAACCTAATTTGATGTCACTCTAAGAAGAGAACCTATTGAATCAGTAACAAATGGCCTAAAATAACCAATAGTAACAACATCTGCCTCGCTACTTGTAAGTTATTTATCAAGAATCACATTGATTTAATTAATCATATGCCAAATAAAACAAAGCAAAGGCACAAAAACATATTCAGAGATGAACAGTTAAGACATGAACAAATGCCCTCAAGCAAGTCGAAATACCGACAACAAAGACTCACCCCTTGGCAGTGCCAAACAAAATCTTCATACGCCCCTCCCATGGGAAGTGCCCGAGATGCGCCATAGCTCCATGGAGCCATTCCTCAAGATTGTCATTGATATAAGACTGTCAAGTAAACCTTGGGTAATGAGAATGATAAATTCAAGAGGATTATAAATTTACCTTGGAAAATAAGTGAGAGACTGCTTTTGTTGAATGGTGATTTTTTTATAAAATGAAGTGTGAAGATGTGATATTTATAATATCTTATTAGGTAAAAAATCCCATAACATAATAATCTAAAATATAGGAGTTTTAAAATCTATCGATTTTTATCACCATTAATTTATGATTTCAATATTTTTTTTTAATTTGAATCATTTATAAATGATTTTAATATCAAATTTCTAAAAAAAAAAAAAATCGATTAATGGTGGATGTCTTATTATTAAGTAAGATAAGATAAGATTGATATATTTCAATTTTCGAAACGAAGTGAATATACTAACAGATTCATCAATTAATTAAAATGGATTATGTATTTAGTCAAATACTGAAAGATATTCAGTTGCTAAAGTTAAGAGATTTTATTTTGTAAATTAAATCTATATGCTTATTTATTCTTTATTCTTAGGGAGGGATATCATAACTTCAAAAAAAAAAATGTGATATTGATTTAATTTTTACCAAATTAGTTAGTTAAGGAAATCATTTTCCTAATTTACCGGAATAAAAAATGGTAGGTCAGTACGCCAGCCATAAACTAAAATTTACAGCCAAATAATAAAATAAAATATTTTTTTGTTTCCCAAATAAGTATATAAATTTGGGGGGGGGGGGGGGGGGATGAAGTGCTTTATTTCCAGATTAAAAAATAATACATTTTTTAGATAGTTGGAGTATAAGGTTTTTAATTAGTAATTTTTAGTGATAAAATAAATTTGTAGATTCGTTTGCATAGTAATTTCAATAATAATAAAAAAAAATAAAAAAATAGCTGATTTATTTGGGTATTGTAACATAAATAATATTGGTAAAGATTCATTCTAAAAAATTGTGGTTAAAGATTGATTTGTATCTTACAATTTGATAATTTTGTAAAGTAAATCCGAATACAACTAATTATTACTTATATTTAGGGACAAAAAATTCATTCTAATAAATTCAGCAACAACTTCCCTAATTTTGCGAAAACATTACCATTACACACACACACAAACACATATATATATACCAGATTCGGAGACTTTTTAGGCATATATTGCGTTATTTTTTTTTAATTAAAGAATTTTATTATTACCAAATATAGTAAGCAGTTTGGGCGGGAAAATCAGCTTTTTCCAAAAGTGTTAGCAATACATTTTGTTATTATATATACTAGTAGTTACCCCGTGCGATGCACGGGAAAGAGTTTAAATTAATATTTTTTATATACAAAAATATCATTTAATTTAGTGCTAAAAGTGTAGCATGTTGGAATTTGAATGTGTAACTCTTGTGTGTGCGTGTGTTCTTGTTAGGAATATTTTAATTGTCATTTTTTCTCTCATAAATATTTCCTCAATAACAAACATAATAACATCAAAATTCATCATAAATAAACAATAGGAATTCAAAAAATTCAAAATTAGTAGGTTTTCTTAAAAAAAAAAACAGAGTGCAAAAACACAAAAGGTTTAGTATCAACATACTATAACAAAAAATTACTGGAAAAAACTAATATAGATCATTCAAGTTTCTAATAAGACATAAATGTTAACGAATTTTGAAATACTTATTTATCCACGAACCTGTAATAGCTTTCCCATAAAATATCAAAATCTTCAATTATTCTTGATTCGTAACTTTAAAAACAACTAAGAATATACCACGATAGAAGATAGGCTTACTAAATAGCAATCCTAACCTGATTGCGAAAATATCAAGTTGTACCATCAATTAGTATATATCGTCAATTCCAGTAGTGTCACAAACTCTCACTTTTAAAAATATAGTCTTGAAAATATTGAAAATAACATCGGAAAAGAAAGAAAAAGTCGGTATACAATGTTCCCCATTAGGAACTACTATAGAAAATAATAAGAAATCTATCAAGAAAATGTTTGTCATTTGAAACTTTTGCAGAAAAGCAAGAGAATATAATCTACAAATTGTTCCTCGGTGGGAACTTTGCAAAAGGATCCACCAAAATCTACATCATAAACCTAGAAATATTTCTTTAATTATCCTCATAAAAGAAAGTAATTGCTTGCAAGATCTTCAATTCCTGAAACTCATACATGAACTATAAATGTGAAGCAAATCAGGGTATTACTATTACTTATATAGTGGAGAATAGATTTTTCCCTAGCAATAATCAACCCAAAAAAAAAAAAAAATTAAGAAGTAGGTAGTCAACGTGGGGAACTTCCATAAGAATTTTTTTTTTCTCCATAAACTAATTAATTAATGTAGTACTATCTCTGTTTTTTTTAGTTGTCATTCTAACTAATTTATTTTGTTTGTAAATAGTTGTCATTCTAGCGATGCACGGGCTATTTTTTTTAAAAAGTAAATCAATATTAACATGAACAATACTTTTTATTGAAAACACATTTTTATTTCATAATATATAACAAAAAAGGAAATGGTTAAAATTTTTTACAAAGAAAACTTTTGTGTTCTATTGCAATGTTATTCATTCATTGCATCTTACTCTGGAAAATCAGTAATTTTCACTAATAAAAACACATTTTAATTTTTTCACGAATTTCTTACTCGTATCTTGTTCCAGTTTTTTTTTTTTTTTTTTTTTTTTTTTTTTTTTTTTGTGTGTATCGTGTCTCTATCAAAACATTAATATTAAATTATGATAAATTTTGAATAGACTACACTGATTGGTAATAATAAATAAAACGAATATACATAATCCAGAATCCGATATCAGTTAATAGAATTGAGAAACAAATACTCTTAAGAATTATTCTTATATAAAATATTTTATTAGTTTAGTACAAAACATCTTCTATTAGAAACAAACATAATTTTCTTTTAAGGATTATTCTTATATAAAATATTTTATTAGTTTACCTACAAAATATCCTCTATTAGAAATAAATATTAAGAAAGACATAGAAAATACAATTTTATTTAGGATGAACTGAATCTTCATAGTCCATATGATGAGCTCATTCATATAAATAGAGTTGGATTTGGATTTAGAATTTTAAAAGACATAGATGACTTCAAATCTTTCAATTTTTTTATCCAATAATCTCCTATATCAATAAGATGAGCTCATTAATATAAATAAAGTTGGATTTTAATTTAGAAAATTAATGGACTAAACTAATAAAATACTTTATATAAGAATAATCATTAAGAAAATATATTCTTTTCTCAATCTTATTAAATTGTATTGCAATTCTGGATTGTATATCTTCGTTGTTTGTTTATTATTATTAATCAGTATGATCTATTCCAAAATTTATTATAATTTAATATTAAGATTTTGGAAGAGAGATAAGAGAAGAAAAAAACAAATGAAATTATTTTCGAGAGAAGAAATAAAAAAAACGGATAAAATACTTTACAGATAAAATAATTTTGGGAAAAAATAATATTATACTGTGGAAAAAAAACGGATAAAATACTTTACAGATAAAATAATTTTGGGAAAAAATAATATTGTACTGTGGAAAAAAACTAAAAAAACTGATTTTGTGGAATAAGAGGCGAGGAAAGAATCAAAAATATATTTAAAGTGTTTTTTTTTTTTGGTGTGTTAGCTGACCGAACACATCATGGTGGCCTCTATAAGAAAACTCACTGGTGGTTCCATATCATTATTGATATACAATATTCTATACATAATTTGATACATTGATTTTTACAATTTATAAATTCTTGAGATCAAGCAAGCAGCCATCCTTTTGCCCTTCAGAAATCATATCTGAAAGATTTGGAATGATGTGGACATTCTGTTATCAGATATCTTCAATTAAAGATTACATATTATTGTATATTAAAAACTTGATAAAATCACAACTATTTTTCGGTAAAGCTATGGTAATTCATATATTAATATACACATCATAATTATAATTTATATTAAAATAAAAATCCGAAAAATTGATAAAATCACAACTATTTTTTGGTAAAGCTATGGTAATTCATATATTAATATACACATCATAATTATAATTTATATTAAAATAAAAATTCGGTCTATAATGAGTAATGATTTCGCTAATCATTCCAATTATGTGATAGTTCTGATATCATTTTATAGTTGTTATCAACCAATCTGTATATTAAATTTATTTTGTTTATAAGATAATATTTTGGAAATTTTTCTGCAATAGTTCATGATAGTTGTTAAATGGGATATTTCTTCTTAAAAGTCTTGCGTATAGTAAACGTTTTCGACTGAGTTTTATCAAAGTTTAATTGTAAACATATTGTAATGACAAAAATGAAATACTGCCATAAAATTAGAATTTCAATTGAAGTTGATACATGAACTTATTTTTGCATAAACTAAAAAACTGAATTCTGCTACAATAAAATCAGAATTAGTCTTCAATCTCAGCTGATCGTCGGATGAGTTGATTGTCTCTAATCTTTTGCCAATATTTTGAACGGATTGAGATTGTACATGTTATAAACAAAATGTAAAGTTTAGCACAATATATGGACAATAATATAAATAATTCACATAACAGAAATTAATAATATAGGTTGAATTTTTATATGATTACAGATTACCATAGAAAACGATGATGGTATATAGATTTGAATTCTGCAATCATCAAACTTGTTTTCGCCATAATCAAAATTCAGTGTTGCTGATATTTTCTTATCTTGATTTGCATGTAGTACTTTTGCAGTATCTATTGTGAAGTATCTATCAAAGTTGACCCATAATAATCAACCATAATAATCAAGGAATAAAGGAATTATAGAAATTTGCTGTAAAAAATGTAAATTGCGAAATGAACTATCAAAGTTGACACATAATAATCCAGGAAGGAAGGAAGGAATTATAGAAATTTGCAGTAAAAAATGTAAATTGTGAAATGAATAAGAAATAGAAATACCAGTTACAAAAGTGATTCTCATTTACTGAAGACCTTATGTATTTATAGGAGCAATAATGTTATTGGATAATTTTTTTTTAAATTCGAATTTCAAAATTTTAAAAAATGTGCAACAAATTCTGTTATACATATATGTACAGATTTGTTATTGCTGAATTTTAGACGGAAAAAATATTCGAAAACTTGAATCCCGCTAATATCATTGGATTTTTTCAAATTTCAAAATTCAAATTCACATCTATTTATGGTAACTATTAAAATAGACGGAAAAAGTTTCAACTTACTAATTTCGGATGACTTGGCTTATTATATATATATAGATTTTTAGGGAGGGATACATAACTTCCACAAAAAAAATGTGATTTGATTTAATTTTTACCAAATTAGTTAGTTAAGGAAACTGTTTCCTAATTTATCGGAGTAAAAAATGTAGGTAAGTGGGCCAGCCATAAATTAAAATTTACAGTCAAATAAATAAAATTATTTTTTATTTCCCAAATAAGTATATAAGTTGGGGGGAGGGGGGAGAGGGGGATGAAATGCTTTATTTCCAGGTATAAAAACAATACATTTTTTAGATAGTTGGAATATAGGGTTTGTAATTAGTATTTTTTACCCTAATTTTATGCGATAAAATAAATTTGTAAATTCATTTGCATAGTAATTTCGATAAAAGAAATAGCTTATTTATTTAGTTATTGTAACATAAATAATATTGGTAAAGATTCATTCTAAAATATTATGGTTAAAGATTGATTTGTATCTTACGATTTGATAATTTTGTAAAGTAAATCTGGATACAACTAATTATTACTTATATATAGGGACAAAAAAAACTCATTCCAATAAATTCAGCAACAACTTCCCTAATTTTGCGAAAACATTGTCATTACATATATATGTACCAGATTCGGAGATATTTGAGGCATATATTGTGTTTTTTTTTTAATTAAAAAAATATTTTTTATTACCATATATAGTAAGCAGTTTGGGCGGGAAAAACACTATTTTCCAATTGTAGTATAAATCCATTTTGTTTTTATATATATATAGATATAGATTCCTTAGATTTAGCTAAGGACAATGTTGGAAGAAATAGTTAGAAATAGCTAGAATGACACTCTTTTGTGAAAAAAAAATATTTTACTAGAATGACACTTATTTTTGAACGAAGGGAGTATATAACATAATTAGAAAATATAATAAAAAGATGAAAAATGTATTTGCTTAATTTTTTTTCCTTATTGATGATTTTTAAGAGATTTGGATCATGGGGATAAAGTGTTATATTATGACATTGGAAACTTAGTAATTATAGGTACTATGCTAACAATTGTTGCATTTTACTTATACGTAAACAACTAATAATAGAGTATGTCCCAATCATTAAGAGGCTATGCGTGCAAATTCATTTTTCTTATTACGATTCTTCCCAAGTTAACCATAAAACAATAACAAAAATTAGTTTCAATAAAATAAGTTACAAATATCATGTGCATACAATTTGAAGTTTCCCCTAAAATTTAAAAAGAAAAAAAATATTTTTTATTTACATCAAATTTTACTTAATATAATAGCAAACTATCCCAGAGTAACCTGATCATTTTCTCACCAAAAAAATCTTGCTACTACTAGAAAACATGTTTTTCTAAATTGTAGCCTGAAAATAATTTGACTACGTTTTTGAATAAGTGTTTAACGTATTACTTGTCAAAATTAAATAAGATCTTCGTATTTTTCAATCAATATATTGACAAATCTTTCCTATAATACCATATTGTACTACATTAAAATAAAAGTATTAGGATAAAAGTATATATTTGTTTGTTGGTTAATTATGTGTTTTAATTATTAGTATCTATTATGAGTTGAACTATTTGTATTGAATTTGCACTACAAATAAATTCTAATTATTTAGTTCAGAACTTCAGTTTGATTTTTTTCTTGAACATTATTATTTAAAAATAAAAATAAAATTATTTTTTTTGGATAAATATAATCATTTATCATAAAATTATAATCATACATATTTGCACCCATCCTTTAAAGAAACATGGAGTATACAAGATGATCAACATGACTTCCATACAAGGATACTAGAAATATTCATGTATTAAAGAAAAAACCAATATGAATATTAATAACTTGTTCAACTTTATATATTTTGAACTTTTTATACTTTTCATTGCACTTTTCCATTAACATATACTTTTTCATCTCTTAATATATATTGATTATGATATTTTATTATATTAAATTTATATAAAAAATTACTCATCATTTACATTTTACAAATCGTTAATCACACAGAGATACAATTAGTAGAATCTAATACAACTTTCCTTGCAAAAATATAATATATTGAGTAATAATAAGTTTAACAATAAATGTCCAAAACACAAATAATTCAACCCAAGAAAAAATTACAATTAATATTTCAAATCTAATACTTTATTTTAATATATATACAATATCAATGTCAATTTAAATATCGTAATACGATAAATAATATGATATATCATACGCTAAAAACAGATAAAGAAAGGATGTAAAAATATTTGGACTTGAAAAAGACTTGGATTTTTCTTTTTGAAATCATTAAAATAAAATGAAACACGGTTTATGTATAGAAGAGTACCGATTTTTTTAATAATAAAATTCTCAGAATTGTTTTGATATTTAAAAACTAAAAATTAACGGAATTTTACTAATTCATACACGGTTCTTCTTTTATACTACTACTAATTTTATATTAGTATAGATAAAAGGATTTAGAAAAGCATTCCGTGGTATCAAATTTGAACCGGCTAGCCTGGATTCTGTGCACTCCAATTTTCTCAGACAATACTACAGGCCCAGTGGCCCTGAATGAGCAATGATATATATTCATATATAGAGTCCAATTCAATTAGTAAAACTATTGCACAAAACATATAACAAAATACAAATATTGCCTCCTCTTCAAGATTAAAGTCAAGATTAGGTCCTCTAACTGTAACGAAGCTTGCAAATTGATGATAAATTGCACTAAAAACAGATAATGTACTTAGTAAAATTTGTTAACGGCAGAAGAACAAGAAAACATGCAGTAATAATTTACTGATTCTGAGAATAATCATAAAGAAACACTTGAGAATAAAAATCATTTTACAATATATCATAAAAATCAACTACCTAAATCAATATTGAATAATCTATTTATATAAGTAGTCCAAATCTATATTCTATATTCATATTAGAATATAACAACTACATATAATATAATAAATAAAAAGTAGCAACTCAAAGTAAATATCATAATAGACAGATTATAACAAATGGAATATATACTAATAAATAAAGATATCATTAAATTATATCCTTATCTTCATCATTCTCCATTTTCTGTAGAGGATTCGTCCTTAATTGTTGTCGGAACGTCCTTTAATTCATGGAACCAAAATCAGTAATAATTGAGTATTATTGGTTTATAGTTATATTGTGCTCCAATTTATTGTGACGTGGCACATTTGGTTACACAAATAGGGGGTATAGATTTGTTGTTTCTGGGCTGGGCTGGCGTTTGTATGTCTGGGTATGGGCCTTTAAATCCCAATCGACTATATGGCAGCCCAAGCCCACCTACTATCCTTCCTCCAACTGCGCCGCTAAAGCCTAAAGCTGAGCAACTGTCAAAACATCAGTCCATCATAGTCTCCGCATTCGCGCCTCTGTTTCATCATTTCTTCCAATTTCTGTGCGAGTAGAGGTAAACTTAGCTAATTTTCCTATTATCTGCTTTGAATTAAACATTAATTTTGATATTCTTTACTAGCCATTATTTATACGGCAGGATACCTAATGATAGAGGTGGTTTGTAATTCACCTCTCAACGGTGTTTGAATATTCAATGTAGCACCTGTGAATGATCCCAAAAAGAATCCGTGAGCTAGGTGCAAATTCCCTCTCCTCTGCTGCTTCTTCCACGTGCCTACAAAACAGAGCCGGGAGTTGCCCCGGCGAAAACCCTCCGACGATCAAGTCAGTGCTCTGCTTGAAGATTGATATTCAAGCAAGAAGAATAGTGAGTTAAGAGTGTGTCCCCTTTTTGAGGATGAATGAACCCCTATTTATACTTGAGGTTTACTGGGGTAAAGGGGCAAAAATGTCATATTGGGCGGCCCAATAAAATCGTGACAACTGTCCCTCTATACCCGGCGGCGGTGTCAGAGGGTACAGTACTTTTTCAGTATGACTCATAGTTGTCTGTACTTGTTGTCGGAGTTAGAGGAGTGCATATCTTGGTCCCCAAGTAACCAATGCAGGCCCCTCCATCTACAGAGCTCCGGTCCTGTTTCAGCACTTCTCACTGGTGCACCTGGAGGGTCACATTGAATCTTCGCGTTCAAGGCCAATGACCCAATTAAGGGATCATCAGAGCTGAATCGCTACCGGACCAGCCCTTCAGAGATGATACCAACAACAGTCACGACACAAAGGTTCAACCCTGCAGGGCCGAACCATACCGGCTCGGCCCTGAGACTTAGCCCTGCAGGGGTGACACAGCTCTGTTGTTCTCCCGAGGCACCAAGCTGGCGAGATCTCAAGTCCTCGGGTCAGGAGCACCGTCCTTGACCCATATCCTCAGTGGCCCAACTCCCGTGCAAGGGTAAAATATATTTCTCCCCTATCACCTAAGATGGCCACCAGTACAGATCTTCTGGATTACGTGGGTAGTGATATGACCTCTGAAGTCCTGGCGTCCTTGAACGATCCAGCTGATGTTTTGCGTGTTAGTGCTGCTTCACGCTCTTGTCTCCGTTGTGGTGAGTTCGTGATTTATGTAGAATATCATACATTAATTCGTATACTTGTTATTTTCGCGAGATTTTGGCGTGTTCGTTCAATTTAGCAGTTGTATGAAGCTTTTGCCCAGGATTATGAACATCTGTGCAGAGTGCATCGAGAAAAAAATGTTTTTTCAAAGTATGATGCGAACTAGGTTTTATGCGAACTTGCTCTGAAGCTCATGCAGTGAGGTTTCCCTGTTGATTCGATAAACTGGCTAATTATACAGATTACATCAAATATTGTTTTGCTAGATTTGTTCTGTGCTGCTTGATTGGTTGGTGATATAATAATGTAAGTAATGATCGTTGAGATGCTTAGTTATATTTAAAAACTCGCCCTTACGTTGGTCAAATTCGCCCCTTTGGGACAACGTCTTGGATTCGTCCCTTAGTTGAGCTATCCCTCTAATTGTCTAATCTATGTTGATGCCATTTTTGAGCTATCCCTCCAGTTGTCCATTATAATCTGTGTTGAGGCTATTTTGACCACTTGGCTGTGCGGACGAAAGATCCTTGTTTTATGCAGAGATTGTGCCTTTTTCATCTTTTTTTCCTTTTTCACCAACTTCACATCATATAGCTATCAATGTGTGGGTCAACCTTTGAACTTAATTTTAACAACTTCTGTAGTATAGTATTTACGGCGAACTCAACACCATTGGTTTCATGTTATTGAGATTATCCTACTACTATGATGTTTGTTCTTTTCTTTTCGTTATTCTTTCAGTTCTATTTGTTTTTCTAACTTGATCAATGCCCTCCATCCTCATCTTTGTAAAAGTTACATTAGTTACTCTGGCTGAAGAAACAATGATGCCTTTTCTTTTGAGCAGTGATCAATGATGGCCTTTGCAAAAAACTGTGGTTGGGAAAGCATGTTATTCATGAAGGAGAAAGTAGAGAACTTAGAGAGTACAATATTCCTTTTCGAAATGCTGCTGACCCGGAGACACTCTTGACGGAGCACAAAATATATTCTTCTCTATCGCTACCTCTTATGGGTGGTCAGATAATTCGTGCCAGGGATTGCATTGAGTCTGTTATTGGTGCTTCAAGCACACTTCACCATGAAGTAGGAAGCATCAATCATACTATGAGTCCAGTTGACGCACATGCATTTGGTACTTCATTCTGGTCTAGTGAAGGACAGAATGACCCTGATTTGCCTGAGAATATAATTTACAGATTGTGTGCTGACGTGTGCATTGTGACTGAAGTCAACATAAGACCTTTTGGCGGTAATACTCACGCACCCCTTGAATCATATTTTGTTACACTGTTATTTACATTGTAGGTTCTAATTTATCCTTTTCTCTTTTTGGCCATAAGTTCTGTCGGATCCTGGAAACCCTGTCTATTCACCAAAGTCAGTGCGCTTCCGATTGGGCCATCCAAATTCCATGGCAGATCTGAATATGATTTGCTATCCACGTGATAACCCTTCTGTTGACGATTATGTTTGGACTTATACTTCACCAGAGTTTCCTGTGGCACAGGTAATCTTGAATACATTACATAGTGATCCCCAACTCTTGTCTTGTGTGATTCTTTCTCTCCCGAATTTTGGTTTCCTTCTTTTTATTTTTCTCTTCTATTTAGTTTTTGCACTTAATTTTGAGGGATATATAAGTTCCTATCTTAAGCCACATTTGATAATTTTGTGGAGTACCTTTCATGTCCACATTTCCATAAACATTTCATAGTCTGTGTTGCCATGTTGCAAAGCTGTTTTAATCATTGGCTCTGCTTCAATAACGACAGAAATGAAATTATGATTCTTATGAGAAGTAATGACCTTGCACATTTCTGAACAGGAAGCATCCTTGCAACAATTCAAGCTACCAGAACCTGTTATTTGCATTGGAGGAGTTTTTCAGATCGAGCTGTTGGGTAGGGCTCAGAGAAATGAAAGTGATGGCTTGTTCTACATACAGTGAGTTCATTGTCGCATCCTTCTACTGCATATATCTGTTTGCATCTTGACGTTATGTTGTGGTAGAGAAAGATAAGCAGTACTTTCAATTTTCTTTGTATGACTTATAATTTAGAACTAAATGTAGAGAGGGGGTCTTGGTTTAAGCTTGAGTAGGTCGAGGCAAAGCTGCCGTTGAAATCCTAGAATTGAGAAATAAAGGTAAACGGTGAAATTATGTCTTTTTTTAGATTATGTAACATAGGATTGTATTATAGATGTCAAATTAATGCTGGAAAAAGTTAGTAGATGTAATATTATAATTATAATGTAGATAAAAATTGGATTGGGGAATTTGAGTTTAAATATCAAAACAAACAGGAATTGGTTATTTTAAATTCAAAATTATCCGTGCCAAGTACAAAACAAACACCCTTGACTGGACAAAACTAACTATTCTACTTGTTCCTTAAGTTACAAACATTACCACATCTTGTTCATGTTAGGTCATTTCTTTGTTAGCTGAAAATCTCTCGCTCACAAAATCATACAGCATTTTTGAGAATTTACCTTGAATAAATCAAACGCTAAAGCTATCATTTGTTGTGGATTCGTTGCAGTTTGGGATATGTTAGAGCTCTGGGGTATGCCCCTTGGGCCTGCGTACACAGTTAATTTTTATGAGAATGAGGAGGAGCTCCAGCTGCGATATGATCCGGCTCCTGTTAGATATGTCTTGCAGCGCCTTTGTGCTTGACTGTAGTTGGACCTGAAGATGAGTTAGGTATTCTGGAGGTTGGAATTATCTTTGGTGTATATGCAGGTGGGTGTGCTTGAATAAAGTAATTTTGGGGCCAGATCAATAAAAGTTCCATATCTTTATAGTAAGAGAAATAATCAGGTGCGAGCCTGTAGTTAGATACGCTGGTCCTTTCTGTCGTAATAAGATCCTTAATGCTATGTAAGCATGTCGTGATATGGAGCGTGCTTACATAGCATTAAGGATTTTTTACAGTATTTCCCTCTTTCTTTCTTTCTTTTTTTTTTTTTTTGTACTTGATGAACATGACTACGAGTTCCGCTGAACGTCATATTCTGTAATGCACAACTTTATTTAGTAAGATGGTGCTCATGTAATATATGCTTTATTTATTGTATGGACTTCTCTCTCTAAGACACTGTGTGTGCTGGGAAATTGTTATTTACTTATGTCAAATCAACCCAGCAAGCAAAATCAAGCTGCCTATTCAATTGCTATGAAGGAGCATTACCTATTCAATTGCTATGAAGTTCCGGCTTTTACATATTTCTTACTTGATCAGCTGCTTTTCCGTCTTGCGTTTTTCTATCGTTAGAATGTCAGTTGGTTAAAGAGTTGAACAATGTTAGAAATCTGAATCAGAAAACATGTAAACAACATTCGATGAAAAACATTCATTGTATGAGCTATAAGACCGTGTTTGTGGCTATGTTTCTCTTTGCAGTTAAAGTGGTAAAATAGGTTACATATATAGAAGACTAAGCCCTAGCGAAACCCTAACAGCTGTTGCAAGATGGTGACCCTTTGCTACAATATAACGGTCACTAACTTGTAAGGACAGTAGCACATGCATTTCCTTTGAATGCATGCAGGGTACATATTCAACTATGATACAAAATGTATAGCTGTTCAATTTGACCACACAATTAGTTACAGTTCACATATTCTAATATCCCCCCACAATCCGAACGAGGTGCTGGGATGATCTTCAGTTTATCTCTGCAATGAGTGAAGGAGTGTCCACTTAGAGCCTTGGTTAGAATGTCAGCTGTTTGATCAATGCTAGGCACCTGTTGTATTCGCAACGTTTTTTCACTGACTTTCTCTCGAATAAAATGTACGTCTACATCCACGTGCTTCATCCTAGAATGCATGATGGGATTAACGGCCAAACATTCTGCACCCACATTATCTATCAAAATTACAGGAACTTTGGACAACTTCAATTTTACCTCAGAGAGTAAGGATTTGATCCAAATTATTTTTGATGCACAATGTGCCAAACATCTATACTCCGCTTCGGTGCTTGATCTAGAGAAGGTATGTTGTTTCTTTGAACACCAGGAAATGAGATTATCACCTCACCGTGATATACGTAGTACCCCGAGACGGATTTTCTATCGTCCAAATCCATTGCCCAATCAAAATCTGCAAGTCCAGTCAAAGTGGAAATGGACGATTTGGTTATAGTTAAACCATGAGTAGATGTCCCAGCCAAATACCTCAGTAATCGCTTGACCGCCCTCCAATATGTGTCTAAGGGGTCTTGCATATATTGGCTCAATTTATTGACGCTGAAAGAGATTTCGGTCCTCGTTATGGTAGTATAGTGAAGTCCGCCAATAATGCTTCTATAGAAAGTGGCCTATACCTTCGAAGCTCCAAAAGTTCTTGATAAAGGTGGTGAACTCACCATAGGAGTAGTAGCACCTTTGGTAGTAAGCATGCCTACCTTCTTTAAAAGATCCTTTATATAATGATCTTGATTCAAGTGAATGCCATAATCAGTATATTTGACCTCCATCCCAAGGAAATGGTGAACCTTACCCACATCTTTAAGGGAAAACCTTGCATCAAGCGTCTGTATTAGCTTCTCAATTTCTTTACTGTTATCTCCAGTTATCAAGATGTCGTCAACGTAGACTAGAAGTATGATACATGATCCATTCAAGAATCTGCTATAAAGAGAGTTATCTGGCATTGCAGAACTAAAACCAAGCTTTCTTAGAACACACTTTAATTTGTTAAACCAAACTCTCGAGGCTTGTTTCAACCCATATATGGCCTTTGACAGCTTACACACCAAACCTTTCTCTTTTTGTATCTCAAATCCCGGTGGTTGATGCATGTACACTTCTTTCTCAAGATCTCCATTCAAAAAGGCATTGTTAACATTGTTAACATAATCGAAACCTGGAGTTTGTGTGTAACCCTTAGCAACAAGCCTAGCCTTGTATCGTGCAATTGATTCATTTGAGTTTCGTTTTATTTTGTATACCCTCTGACAGCCTACAAGTCGTTTTCCAGTAGGTAATGGTGTAAGGGACCATGTTTTGTTCTTGGCCATGACATTTATCTCCTCCTCCTCCATGGCTCTTCTCCACTTGGGAGAATGTTGAGCTTCTTCAAAGGAAGCTGGCTCAAACTCAGAATCACTCAAGATAACATTAACCTTCGCTTTCCTTATTCCTGCCTTTCTTCTGGTTGTCATCGGGTGAATATTCTGTACAGGTGCAGGAAGCTCAAATTCCTCCTCATTAATGGCAGCAGGAGATGACAATCTCCCAATTGGTGAGTCAACATGATTAGTGGGTATGAGGGATCGTGTTGGACTGGAATTGGCACGTGTAGGGTTGTGGGAGTGGTTAGGTGAATTATCCGTTTCCAGGTAGGATGTATTTGGTGTGTTATGACTATTAGATAAAGAGGGTATGCCTTTTTCTTGGGTAGGAGAAGGAACTGATACTACAATTGGTGGAAAGCGTTGACTAGGACAGTTTCTATTTATGGCATTGGGCAGGTTTGGGGGTTTTGTATTTGAGAAGGGAAAAATGTGTTCAGAAAAGGTAATATCTCTTGTTATCAAGGTTTTACCGGTGTAGAAGGACTTTATATCCTTTGTAACCATCCGAATAACCAAGGAACGTGCTTGGTTCAGATCTATGATCCAATTTAGTCTTGGTATAGGGTCGAAGATTGGGATACACAAACAACCAAATACTCTTAAATGTGTTATGTCAGGTTTCTTTTGGAATAGAGATTCATAAGGAGAAATGTATCCCAGTCCTTTAGTAGGAATTCTGTTGATAATATGCACTGCGGTTTGAAAAGCATCTAGCCAAAGGTTTTATGGAATACTCGCTTGAGCCATTAATGCCAATCCAACCTCAACGATATGTCTGTTTTTTCTTTTTCGGCTAAGCCGTTTTGTTGTGGGGTGTAGGGATAGGATATTCGATGGTGAATTCCCTTTTCTTGAAGGTATTTGGAAAGAGTTCTATACTCACTCCCCAATCAAGGGACTTGATGTTTTTTTTAAACTGGTTTAGGACTAAGGATTGGAAATGAAGAAAGGCAGTATGGACCTCAGATTTGAGCTTAAGAAAATATATCTATGTATATCTAGTTTGGTTTTTCTTTTTTTCCAATTTTTTTTTTTTTTTTTTTTAATCAATGAAAGTTACATAGTATTGATATCCATTGTTCGATTTTCTGGGTGTGGCCCCCCAAAGGTCACTATGGATGAGTTCGAAGAGTTCATTTGTAATAGTGATAAAATTAGAATAAGGTAAACAATGGAATTTAGAAATAAAACAAGCTGAACAAGGAACAATATCTTTATTCACAACAGCATTGAGATTACAATCTTTCAAGGCTTTAGACCTAATCTATTGTGCCATATTTCAAGACCTAATCTCTTCTTGGATAAAATAACAGGACTTGTAACAGAACAACAAACAGATTTGCTCAACAGATTGGACTATGGGCTTGATTGAAAAGGAAAAGCTAGGACTCTAGGTTGGGTTGATTGAGGCTTCTTGGCATTAATGAGTTCAAACTTGTAGAGTCCTTCGTCAAGATTCCCTTGGAGAAGAACCGTTTCATTGACCTAATCCTTAACAAAATAGTTACAAGAGTGAAACTCAAAATACACATTATTATCCTTACAAAATTGAGATACACTTAAAAGGTTTTTGGTGATTTCTGGTACATGGAGAAGGTTATTCACGTTAAAAGTTCTGTTAAAAGCTGGGTTGAGAGGTTTGAAAGTGGAATCACTAATATGGGATATTGACAAACCTGAACCATTTCCAAGGCGGAGTTTGTTGTTCCCTTGGTAGTCGGATGCCACATTCAGATTGGCAAGATCATATGCGACGTGGCTAGAAGCTCCTGAATCAGGAAACCAGTTGGAGTATTCAGAATTATTATCCTGTTGAGAGAAGTTGATGCTAGCTTGATTTGCCTGTGGGAAATTACTGAATCTGCCACCCTGATTGTTGCTTCTGAAATTTTTGACCATTGTTGGATGGTTTATAGCCTGGTCTTTGTAGTAACACTTCTCAGTAGTGTGAGTGTTATTAAAACCACAAATGTGACAAAACATTTTTTCATTGTTGAAATTCCTGCCACCTCTACCATAGTTTCTGTTAGGAATTTATCCTACCCACGATCCCTAAACGACTAGACAATCGGATAAAGAACACAATAACAATAGCAAACAACAAGACAACGATTTGATTACCCAGTTCGTTACGAAGTGTAACTACGTCTGGGGGCAATACCAAGCCAGGATATTTTGCTAAGAGATGAAATTTTGGGGTTACAAAGAACAACAACACAAGTTGGACACCAAAATGACCTCTAAAAAGGCGCTGAAAAATAAGGCGGTTTAAGAATCTCGGCCGAGATCAGTCCCTGTCTCGGCCGAGATTACTTCTCCAGACAAAAGTTAAAGTAAGTCGGTGTTAACGTCTCGGCCGAGATCATTCTCTGTCTCGGCCGAGATGAGTCTCCAGAGCAAACTTCCAGTTCTGCCTGCCTTCACGTCTCGGCCGAGATCATTCTCTGTCTCGGCCGAGATGACTCTCCAGGGCAAACTTCCAGTTTTGCCTGCCTTCATGTCTCGGCCGAGATCATTCTCTATCTCGGCCGAGATGACTCTTCAGCCCGTCTCGGCCGAGATCCTTACCCGTCTCGGCCGAGATTACCTTCCAGCGAGAAACACCCCTGTTCCCCTGTTTTTGGCTCCACAACTCAACAATCTCCCACTTGGAGACTAAAACACCTTCAAAGCAAATTTCTTCCTTCCCGTTTCCTACTTGGTATCACCATCTCCTCTTCTTCTTCACGTTTCGAGGCCAATTGAAGTTATGCACAACTTCAATTTCTCTAAGGTTACAACCTTAGTAAACATGTCGGCTGGATTCTCACTCCCGAGAATCTTCTCAAGTCGCAAGGCTTTCTTCTCAAGTAAGTGTCGGATGAAGTGATACTTTAACTCAACATGCTTAGTTCTTGAATGAAATGCCGGATTACTAGCCAAGAATATTGCACTCTGACTATCACTGTAGAGTACACTATTTCCGTGCTCCTTTCCAAGTTCACCCAAGAAACTTTGCAACCACACCATCTCCTTACTTGCCTCCGTCACGGCAACGTACTCCGCCTCCGTGGTGGATAGTGCAACCACCTTTTGCAACTTAGATGTCCAAGAAATTGCCGTACCACCATAAGTAAATACATACCCGGTCGTACTCTTTCTTCCATCAAGATCGTTTGATGCTAGGTCCGCATCAACGTAGCCAACTAACTCAGAATTTCTTCCGTCAAAGCACAAAGCTTTACTTGTGGTACCTCGCAAGTACCTTAGAATCCACTTTACTGCTTCCCAATGCTGTTTGCCCGGATCACCCATGAACCGGCTCACTACTCCCACTGCATGCGCAATATCCGGACGAGTACAAACCATGGCGTACATGATACTCCCAATTGCCGATGCATATGGTACATCCTTCATTTGAGTACGCTCCTCCTTGGTACTCGGTGACTCCTTCTTCGACAGCTTAAAGTGCCCCCCCAAGGGAACATTGACCGGCTTCGAAACCTCCATGTTAAATCTTTCAAGGACCTTCTCGATATAGTCCGCCTGCGAAAGATACAACAAATTTGCCGCCTTTCTCTCGATCCTCATACCCAAAATCTGTTTCGCTTCTCCAAGGTCTTTCATGGAGAACCTTTCAGACAATTGCTTCTTCAGTCTCTCCAACTCCCTTGGATTTGCTCCTACAATCAACATATCATCAACGTATAGTAGTAGGATGAGATAGCTATTGTCAAACCTTTTGTAGTAACAGCAATGATCAGCATGGCATCTATGGTATCCAATCTCCAACATGAAATTGTCGAACTTCATGTACCACTGCTTCGGAGCTTGCTTCAACCCATACAAGCTCTTCTTCAACTTGCACACAAGACTTTCCTTTCCGTCTACCACGAACCCCTCCGGCTGTATCATGTACAACTCCTCCGCCAAATCACCATGAAGGAAAGCCGTCTTCACATCCATCTGATGCAACAGTAGATTCTCCGCAACCACCATGCTCAACACCATGCGAATCGTTGTCAACTTCACAACAGGAGTGAACACATCCGTATAGTCAATACCATACCGTTGCTCGAATCCTTTCACGACTAACCTAGCTTTGTAGCGTTTGCTACCATCGGCCTCATTCTTGATTCTGTAGACCCACTTGCTGTGCAACGCCTTCTTGCCCTTGGGAAGCTTGGACAGTTCCCAAGTGCCATTCACACGAAGTGATGCCATTTCATCTTCCATGGCAGCCATCCAACTTCGTTTATCAACAACCTGCTTTGCCTCTGCAAAGCTCTCAGGTTCACCACCATCAGTCAACAATAAGTAAAAGTTAGAGGGTGAATACTTATTTGGTGGCCTTCGATCTCTAACTGGTCTTTGAGGTGGTGGTGGTGTACTTGGTTCGTCATCATGAACCTCCTCATCGACCGGACTCTCTTTGCTCCCACTCGAGTCTAGATCGGGTAACTCAACAGTGCGGAGCTTTCCACTATCAACGCCCAAATCCTTCATTCTATCCTTGTACATAACCTGTTCATTGAATATCACATCTCGGCTGCGAATTACTTTTCGGCTTTGCTCATCCCATAGCCTATAGCCGAACTCATCGCCGCCATACCCAACAAACGTACACTTCACGGACTTGGCATCTAGCTTATTTCTTCCAACAGAATCCAAAAGAGCGTAAGCAACACAACCGAAAATACGCAGGTAAGATAGATTTACCTCCTTTCCAGTCCACTCCTCCTCGGGTATCCGATTATCCAAGGGAACCGATGGACCTCGGTTGATCAGGAATGCAGTTGTGCTCACTGCATCCGCCCAGAATGACTGAGGCAGTCCGCTCTTCAGTCTCATGCATCTCGCTCGTTCATTTAGAGTTCTGTTCATCCTCTCGGCCACACCATTCTGCTGGGGCGTTCCACGTACAGTCTTCTCTGTACGAATCCCGTTCTCAGCACAATACTCCTTGAACTCCTTGAGTTCATATTCACCACCATTGTCGGAACGCAGGCACTTCACCTTCAACCCCGTCTCCGTCTCAACCAAGGCCTTCCACCTTTTGAAAACGTCAAATGCATTAGACTTATTTTTAAGAAAATAAATCCATACCTTGCGGGTTGAATCGTCGATGAACGTCATGTAGTACATCGATCCTCCGATGGACGCCACCGGAGCTGGTCCCCATAGATCGCTATGGACCAACTCTAGCTTCTCCTTCTTCAGGGTCCTGCCTGTCCTCGAGAAACTCACTCTCCTTTGTTTCCCGAAGACACAATCTTCACATATACCAACCTCCACGGTTTGTAGACCAGGCAGTTTACCTTTCGAACACATGACTTTCATCCCTTTTTCGCTCATGTGGCCCAGCCGACAGTGCCACAAATCTACATCACCATTACCACTCGCAAGATCAAGGGAATCCTGCGAGTTACTGGTCATGTACAGCGTTCCTTCCTTCTTACCACGAGCTACTACCATAGCTCCCTTGGTAATCTTCCAGTTGCTACAGCCAAACGTCACTACGTAACCTTCCCTGTCAAGCTGTCCAACTGAAAGCAAGTTCCTCTTTAATCCAGGGATATGTCTCACTCCATTCAACATCAGTTTTGAGCCATTTGTTGTCTCAACCTTTACGTCTCCTTTACCCACGATTTCCAGGGGTTCATCATCTGCCAGATACACCTGTCCAAAATCGCCAGAAACATAATTTTGCATAATACTGAAGTTACCGCATGAATGGAATGATGCGCCGGAATCCAAGACCCAAGACTCCATGGGACTGCACACACTTAAGACCAATGCATCGCCATCATCCTCATCCGTGGCTGCATTTATTGTCTTCCTGTCTGCCTGACCCCCCTTGTTCTTCTTCGGCGCCTTGCACTGGTATTTGAAGTGACCAACCTCGTCACAATTTGAGATGAGTCTCCAGAGCAAACTTCCAGTTCTGCCTGCCTTCACGTCTCGGCCGAGATCATTCTCTGTCTCGGCCGAGATGACTCTCCAGGGCAAACTTCCAGTTTTGCCTGCCTTCATGTCTCGGCCGAGATCATTCTCTGTCTCGGCCGAGATGACTCTTCAGCCCGTCTCGGCCGAGATCCTTACCCGTCTCGGCCGAGATTACCTTCCAGCGAGAAACACCCCTGTTCCCCTGTTTTTGGCTCCACAACTCAACAGTTTCCCCTTCCAAATCTGCCTCCATTATTTGCACCTCTACCATAGCTGCTGTTGTTTCCTTTTCCTCTTCCATTCCCATATTTGTCACCTCCTTGAGAAGCAACATTAACGCTTGGCAGCACTATTTCTTCAGCGTTACCAGACAAAGTTTCAAGTCTATTCTCATAGCTTAAGAGTAGTGCACACACGTCCCTAAGGGATTATGCATCTATTTTTGACGTAACCGAGACCATCACAGGATTGTAATCTCCTCCAAGGCCACCAAGAATATGCATGATATGATCCTCCTCTCCGAGTCTTTGATCTGCTGCTGCTAAGGCATCGCAACACGCCTTAACCTTATTAAGATACTCCTTCATGCTCAAACTTCCTTTCTTAAGACTCTGTAGTTCTAGTTTATATTGCATCTTCTTGGCTTTTGTCTGGCTCCAAAAAATTGTTTCAAGGATTGTCCAAAGATCATACGTGGTCTTAAGCCCAACCATCAAAATGAGAACTCCTTTACTTAGAGAAGATAATAACCAAGAAGCAAGCAATTGATCTTGCCTTTGGTAGATCCGAAAGTTTGGATTAATTTTATCATCACCATTATCTTCATTTATGATGAACTCTTTGGGATGGCCACCTCTCCCGTCAGGTACTCTTCGAGGCCATAACCCCTCACTGCTGCTAGACTGTTGTCTCCAAATAAGGTAGTTATTGTCTCCAAGTTTAACTGAGACGACTTGGGTCTGTGGCTGCACAAGCTGAATTCCTCTGGTGGAATCCTTATCAACTGCTTTAGTATCTTTGTGTATGCTAGCTTCATCTGCCATTTTTATGGTTAGTATTCCTCACAGGGAGATAATCGAGGCAAGTGAAAAAGATGGGTGAGTGGCAGTATCAGCAGCAGGATAAATCCTGCTATGATACCATGTTAGAAATTTGAATTAGAAAACATGTAAACAACATTGGATGAAAATCATTCATTGTATGAGCTATAAGACTGTGTTTGTGGCTATGTTTCTCATTGCAGTTAAGTGGTAAAATAGGTTACATATATAGAAGGCTAAGCCATAGCTAAACCCTAACAGCTGTCGCTAGATGGTGACCCTTTGCTACAATACAACGATAAATGCATGGAGGTTCCTTAAATGCATTGCAGGTAGGGATGTAAACGAATCGAATCGAACCGAATATTAAGAAATTCGATTCGAATTCGAATTCGAATCGAATATTAATCGAATTTAAATAGGTGATTCGAATTCGATTCGTGAGAAATATTCGAACTATTCTATTCGATTCGTGAGAAATATTCGAACTATTCTATTCGATACGATTCGAGATTCGAAAAGTTCTTTTTTATTTTTATATATTGATATTTTTTATTTTTTAAATATTCAAATATTATTTTTTTAATTATAAATTTTAATAATATATATTATATATAAATTAATTTAAATATATAGCTATATTAAATATATTATATACATATATTTAATATTATATGTATTATTTAATATTTAAAATATGTTATATATAAACGAATCGAATATTCAAATTATTCGAATCGAATACAACTATATTCGAATTCGAATTCGAACATGATTCGAATTTTATAATTAATTCGTATTCGAATTCGAATTCGATTTTTTCGAATCCGAATCATCTTAATCGAATTCGAATCACGAATCGAATAAAAAATATTTGATTTGATTACAACCCTAATTGCATGGTACATATTCAACTATGAGACAAACAATAGGTAATCTAGCGGATAGACACGCCTGCATATTCAGTTGTCACTGATTGATATTTGGTAAGATTTTTCTCTTATGAATTTGTGGTAGTGAAAGATTTTTGTAAAACTATTGTAAAAAAAAAGATAACAAAATATAATACAAAAAAATATTGGATGCAAGAGTTGATCGTAGATTTGGTTTGTAAATTAATTACATTAGTGTTTGAATGTGATTTTTACTGGCTGTAAATTGGTAAATGAGTATGACATTATCCAAACTTTAAATTATATTAGGGTAAGATATGTATGTTATAAATGCATATCTAATACACATATATTGTTATCATTTATATTATTTATGTCAAGTTTATACAATATATATAATATATTATGTAATATATGATATAATAACATAATATAATGTATGTATAAGATTATAAATATTATAGAACTACGTCACGTCTCCACACGATCAACCCTTTTAAACTAACGAATTATATTCATAAATATTTATATTTATATTAGGGAAAAAAGTCATTGTACCCAGTCAAAGAGTGTAAAAAACTTTTCTTGTCACTTTTACTTTCTAAATGCCAAAATATCCACGTTTGAACTGTGATGTCTATTATGCCCTTCATTTATTGTATTCTTAGTTTCTTACCCTCACCCTCATCTTCACCGTCACTCACTTCGTACACGATATCATGTATCATACACGACCGTGTATTATACACAATATCATACACGGCATCGTGTACGATGAAGAAATAAATGACATCGTGTACGATGAAGAAATAAATATATACAACATCATACACGATGTCGTGCGTGTATTCTTGATGAATTAGATATATACATCATACATGATGTCGTGTATACGACATCACACATGATGTTGTGTATGATACATGACATCATGTAGAATGAAGAAATAGATATATACACTATCATACACAGAATCTTTGGCACTGTAAAGAGATAGATATACACAATATCATACACGATGTCGTGCATATTACACAATATCGTGCGAAATGAAAATATATATATACATAAGATCAATGTTGTCAAAATCTCGAGTTAACTCTTACGATGCTACGAGTTTACGAGTTATTTCTCCCTAAACGAGTTAACTCGTGATAAAATCGAGATCTGATGAAATCGGAGTAAACTCTCGAGTTTGCTGATGCGATTTTGCGAGTTTTACGATTTTACGATTTTGTGTACGAGTTTAATAATTTTATAATATATTACTTTTTATTCTATTTTACCAATTAAAAAATATATAATACGAATTGTAGAAGTTATACCAACTTAAAGTTGGAATTTTAAAACTTTTCTAGAGCAAATTATTTGCAATGAGAACCAATTTTGCTGAATTTTTTTCTAACTATCGAATTCTAAATTAAAATCTAAGTTTCATAAAAAATTATATCTTTTTTTATGTAGTACTTAATTTCACTAAGGTTATTTTTTAATTTTCTCTTAAAATTAAAGTTTTCATAATTATAATTTAGAAATGTCTTACTAAATGTATATATCAACCATGATGCCTAGAACATTTCTTTAGATTGTATTTCTTTTTCTTTTTGATTAATTGTGTATATAATATGTGTAGTTTTATATGGGATATCTATTCAGAACTTGTTGTAATTAAAATAGATTTAGAATAATTTATATATATGGTTATTTCGTATAGGTTGTAGAATCTTATGATTTTACGATTCGATTTTACTGACACTTCATCGATTCTACTTAAAATCGCGAGTTTGACAACCTTGCATAAGATAACACACAAGAATACAATATGATTGGTGATTGTGACTTGTGAGCACAAACACTTAATACTATCTCACTCCTCAATAAAATAAGGGTAAAAATGACTTTGCGGATATTTTAGCATTTAAGAAGTTAAAGTGTTAAAAAGAGTTTTTTACACTTTCTCAATGGGCTCTATATTATTGCTCAGCCAAAATGTAAAAGTTTGCTGGATTCGTACCCCGAAGCCCTCCGTATAACTGTCAAGTATTATGGGCAGAGCATTTATATGTAGACAGGACATGAGAATAGTATATAAGTACCCAATCTGTTGACATTCCTACTTATATAAGACCCCTTAACAATGAAAATTATTCACTTGTTACATTTGAATGGAAGGATTTGAAATCAATGGACTTCAGACATAGTTGAATTTACAATCTACTCAAATCTGACCAAAATTAGTTTCATTTGACTATGCTTTCGAAATCCTTCTTTAGATTCTTCAACCCAAATGCAAGCTAATATTTCTTCCGGCGACAACAGGAGCGATCAAATCATGCTGTTCAATTGAAAGAAAGCAAATAATATCCAATTCCAAATTTACTTTTGAAGCTCCCACAATAACCATTTCGCTGACATACTTAAAGTTTGACCGTAACCACAATTAAATTTCAGCAGGAGTTTCTTTACTACAGCAGAACATAGGAGGACGCTGGAAATCAAAGTCGTCCAATCATACAGCAAATTCCTATTACAGCTTCTGAGTGTATATATAAATTATATACTTGCAGTTTCAGCACGGTGACTTCTTCACCAGGTATGCACACTTCATGCTGCCTTCGTCTTTGGTGGAGATGGGAGCAACTGCATCGGACAAGTCCAAGCATTTTTAGTGTGTGTTTTTGTGTACATATATGGGTTGGGGGGTGTTTAACAATGAAAGTAGGGGCAAGAGGGAATTCAAGCTGAACCGAATCAAGCCAAGTATTACCAAGCTTGAGCTCAAGCTCAACTGGAAAAATCAAGAGTTGAGCTCGATTTGAAATCGACGGAGCTCAGTTATCTAAGCTCGGGCTTAAACTCGAAACCTTATAAATTGTAATAGGTTCGATGATATAATACAGTATCACTTATCCATAGTTAGGATTATGATATAAATGTACATAATAACAAGGGTAAAATACTAAATGTAATGGGAGTCAATTAGGCTCACGAGCTTGTCAAGCCTGATTGGTGAGCTCGAGCTCGAGCTCAATATTTAACTCCATTCTCTTCGTGCATAGTATGATTTTTACTAAGTTTTAATCCTGAGCAGCACCGGAGCTGTTTCGACGCACTTACACTCCTAGACTTCCTAGGAAGAATATGGTAATGGTATGGGTCAAAGTGGGAGACTCATAACAAAACTATTACATAGGTTCATGTTCCCTTAAGTTTGCATTCCCCAAATCATGCAACTTTTGGGCCTCTCTCCCAGGTACAAACACCTTAAATTCTTTTTGAGTAATTGAAATCCTCCCGACCCATTAAAAGATTACTTCACATATAATATTATTAGCTGCGAAGATTACAGATTTTTCTTCACTTATTCTCTATTAAAAACTAACCTTATAGGGCCATAGAATATGTTTAAAATGCTGATAAACATGCTGTAATCATACCTGGTAGCAGGAAATGAGAGAGCTCACGAACCCAACGGCACCTGTCACACGAGGAGTGACTTTCTTGGGTGCAAGTTGTAGCAAGCCAACTGCAACCCCTAAATCCAGGATTGCTTTAACAAGGGCCAAGGATCTCTCGTTTGATTTTTGAAGCTTGCTTCGGTATTGTTCATTCTGGTACAATAAAAGTAAAGAAGCAACACAACAAAGATGATTAACAAAATAGCTCAAGTTTGAAATTTCCAAAGTATCTAGTACTCTAAAGAAGTAAACCTTGTGCTTATCAGCGTTTTTTAGTTCCTTCTCTAACTTCTTTATTGATCCCGAAAGCCTTCCAATTTCGCCAATCTTAAGCAACAAAACCAAAGAGAACCTCATAGCTTAATAACTTCACAAGAATAAGCACATGTCGGAAGCAGCATAAATGAAATGACGGAGATGGGTGACATACCTCAACCAGTGTGGTACAGACAGAAGACCCTAACCAACAGAAAAGAGATATCCTTCCAATCAGTTCTGTACGTTCTTTGTTCTGTATCAGAAAACCTTCTGTCTCACCATACAATTTCTTTAGATAACTATGATAAACTAAAGAATTTTATGGATATACCTTGTATATGCCTGTCCTACCCAACCATACAATTTGATCCAGAAACAAGAACGAGGATAAGAGGGCATTTTTCGACTGCAAGAGGTATCAAGTAAGAAGGGTAAGAACCAAAGAAGGCTTGGGTGAAAACATTTACCAACTACAGAATTATTACCTTTCCCAACAAAACTAGAGGAAGTGGAGTTCCTGGCGCATTTGGGCTAATGAGAGCATGTAGATCATTGACAAACTGCAACATGAATGAGATAGGGATACTTGACAATAAATGGCATAATAATGAAGATTCAAGAGCACTTATATTTTACCCACTGACCCCAAAGAAAAGGTCATGACAAGTACCCTATAAAACAAAATACCCCAAATTCCTCACTAAATTTTGATGAAGCTGACCTTGAACAAACGGAAAACTTTTCGAGCCAAACTAGTTGATTTATCAACATTTTGTGCAGTGCCAGGCTCCCCGTTACTCAAGAACTTTGAACCATATTGGATGGCCCTGCATATCTTATCCCTGGCTTCAGCTTTGTTCAGATAGACAACTGCAAGTGCAAGCTCAGCTCTGGCAACATCCAACGAGCTCATTTTTAACTAACCGACCCTGAAAAAGTAGCAACTCTCAGCTCCATGATAAGAAGTAGAATTTGCTTTTATTTTAACATTAAAGCCTACACAGGTCATAGTTACCCTGTGCATTAAGAAATGGATACTGAGTTAATATAACAACCACATAAGCATCAGCCATCTGCAGTTCGGGTCAGAGAAAAACCAACTTCGATTCTCTTCCACTTTTACCTACTACTAATCGATAATTTTGTTCAGATACAAATTGTTTTATCTCCTCTTCATAATTTTTTATCCTCACACATATATTATACAAGCAACCACCTGAACATTTAATTTCTTTTCATGAACAGGGAAGTAACAATTATTATCTTCCAGTTCAACTTTAGCCTGAAGCATCTTCTTTTTATAAGCACACACATGCGTGTTATACGTACACACCCCCGCAGCCACACAAAGTTAACTTCAAGGAGTTTGTATTTCAGAAGGAGAAACACAGAAGTCTAGCATACGAATATAGCACACATCTAGTATCAGTTGCCATATGAACCATCAAGGACATATCAAACAATCAAGTATATATAGCAAAAAAAGAGTCTAATGTAACAGCCTTCAGCTAGAAAAAAAAAGGAAAGCTTAAACGGTTATTACACTCGTCGAACTTGGTAAATATCACAACACTTGATTCCATAGTCAACGTCTTCAAATTCATAGCAACCTAACGTGTTAGTTTACCGTTTCACTAAACGAGCTAATTTAGCAATTATTACTTCCAGAATCATCATCAAGCCTACAAAAGAAGAATCCGTCCCAAAATGAATCAACAAATGGTAACGGAAAGATACATGATTGAGCCAAATCAAGTAACTACGAAAAGAGAAATTCATAAGCTTTTGGACCCGAAGTGGAAACAGCAGCAGAAATCCAGAGATAAATTAAAAAATTAGGGCAATAATCTATACGTAAGAGCGCATATAACGTAGACAGATGAAGATGGAAGTAGCTGCCATTACCGGAGGCGTCCCCTTCCGTCTTGGAATTCCCAATTCTCGCTCTCTCTCCCTCCTCTGTTTCTCTCACTTGGTGGTGTGAGAAATGGTGTACCAAATTGTTTTCGATGATGACGACAATATACTTAGATAAAGGCGTGGTTTCCGCCTCTCTTTTTTTATTGTTTTTCTATATTTGATTTCAGTATTTTATGATTTTTATAATTTTAGCACAATTTTAGGTAATCGTTTGATCATAATGTCTACATTCTATCCCCCTATTTTAAGTTCAAATAAAAATATACAACTTAGAGCTCGATTGGTTGGAGAGTTTAGGGGTAAGGAATGTGAATGTATGATAACTCATTTTTATTTATGTTGTCTGGTACATAATAAATAAGTTAATTATTTTTCTTTTATTAACAATTTCCTCCATTTCATTCCATAATATGATTGACCCCTCATTCATACTCATTATCACTGTCATTGATGATTTGCAACCAAGAGAACCCTTAATCTCATTGCATTCTTATAATGAAGCGACCACTATTCGCAACTCACTTCTTAATGTAGTCTATTTATATTTAAAAAATGAGTATAAATTTTTAAATAAAACTAACTTAGTACCAATTCTTCCTTCTTCATTAAATTATATTATTTAAAATGAAATTTTGTAAATAAAATAATTAAAAGTGAAAAAAGGAAACAAAAAAAAGAAAGCTAGGTGGCAGATTTAGAGGGTGTTTGCTAAGTTTATTTAAAACATTTTATCGGCTTATAAGATGTAATTTCTTAAAAGCTTATACATTAATAAAATATTTGAATAAAAGAGCTTATAAGCTTGCAACTGAATTGAGTGATTTAACAATAAATTTGGGGACTAATTTGAAAGACACTGTCAAATACACATCTTGATTTGTTTGTAAAGTGTGTGTAGTATGTTAGGTGTTATTATTCATGTTCATTTCACATTTATCTTGTTACTACTTCCATTATTAATTACTAGATGTTTACTCGTACGATGCACGGGTTAAAACATACAACATTAGGTTTAAAAATTTACAACGTGGAGAATGAACATCGAAAATACATTAAGCAAAAACATTTAAGAATATATGCTCGTACCGAATTATGTTAACAAAAAATATATAGAACCATACAGTGCAAAAAATAGTATGGCTACCTAAGAGAGTTTTGCTATTAGATATATTTGAATAGTATGTGCGCAGCCATGCTAGTGAATAACTCTTTTTTTATATGGAAATAAAATATAAAAAATAAAAGCTATTATATATAAATTTTTTTCCACCTATACGAAGAAATCCTCCTTTACTATTAACAGGGAATCGCCAATACACGTATTAGTCAACCATCTACATTAATTTTTATTTTTTTAGCTACGACACGTGTCCCATTAAAAAAAAGAAAAATGCTTTTTACTTCTTTTTTATTTTTCCCCCTCAAATTTTAAAAGTGTGATAACATTTTCGTCTCAACTTCATTTTTTATGAAAGTTATACTAAATTAATCTTCTTTTTATAATCTATGATTTTACATCTATAATGTATATATGTAATTAAAATATTAAATTTTATATGTAAAATATGTTTTTTTATGATTATTGTAATATTATATTTAGTTTCAACCTCATTAAATGTTGTATAAAAATAATTTAATGAACCAAATTTATGAAAATTTAATTGGTAGTTTTTTGACAATGCAAGGTATTAAAAATAAAATAGAAAAATAAATAACTACATATTTGATAATTTAGCAATGAAATGATTTGATGATACGAAAGAAACTGGTAATAGTTTGTTTCTAGCTATTTCATTTATTGGTTAAAGATGAAAGTAAATTTATTCGTAAAAGAAGGAAAATCAAATAAATTGAAAATCATATGTAATTGAAGAACAATGGTTTTATACATGAGCTGTAGGATGTAAACCATCACCTCAACATACATAGGAAGTGAATATTGTAATTTTAGGAAACTGTAACCAAACACCAATAAATGTATTAAAAACTACATGAAAACCATAGAAATTAGCTACTGGAGCAACAATCCAACATGATAAAAGTTTCATATACCTATTACTTCATACATTTCTTCTTCCTCTTAGAACCAACTGTTTCAATACACTCATCTTTAATTAGTGCCTTCAGAAGTACATTATTTTCCCCACCTACATCTATCTCTTTCTCTTTGTCTTTTGAAGTATGTCCAACTTCGTCATCATCAACAATTTCCTCAATGATGCATTTTGATGCAGTGTCCTGTGTAAAAAAAAAATATATATAATGTATTTAGATGATATTAGTATGACACATAAATAAGTGAAATTTTAGGCAAAGATTTAGACCTGCTTTCCTAAATATTTCTTAGAGTAAATTGATAAACTCGGTCATTAGATGTCATTTTGAGAACATTGTAGATGATATCATAGTGAAACCTGCTACATCATTTGGCTTGAATATTGAATAGGCCAACCCTGTCAGTAGGTGCTTCTTCAATTTTGGTAGGAATTACAGAATTATCTCTAATCTGAAAGCATAAAGTACATTAATAATTAGTTAAAATAGGTAACTGTGAAACATAAACCAAACACATAAGTTTGATGCAGTATTTTACATTATCCACTTCAGATTGCATGATTTGTGGTGCAGTTGTCCTATGAGTTCTATGCACTCTCGGTCCCAAAGCAGAAACCGCGCGATGCTGGTTTCATCCACCACCCTTACTTGGAGTTTGTCAGGCTATGTTTTTACCTTGTATGGGACGGCTGTAAGCTGGAGAAATGTGCAACAACCTGTGGTTGCTCTGTCAACAACTGAGGCAGAATACATTGCCTTAACTGAGGCAATCAAGGAAGCTCTGTGGCTCAAGGAAATTCTCAAAGACTTAGGGATCAGACAAGGGTGTGTTACCATTCAATGTGACAACCAGAGTGCACTTCACTTGGTGAAATACCAAGCTTTTCATGAGAGGTCTAAGCATATTGATGTTAGACTTCATTTTGCAAGGGATGTGATTGAGGCAGGATCTGTAGAGGTGAAGAAGGTTCATACAATGGATAATGCAGCTGATTTTCTAACAAAGGCAGTTCCTGGGAGTAAGATGATTCATTGCTCAAGCCTGATAAGGCTTGAACAGTGTGATTAAACCAAGAAGACAAAGCAGGATGAGGTGATGAAATACACTTGAGTTCATTGAGGTGGAGATTTGTAAATATCAGTTCAATATCATCAAGTGATCATAGATTGTAGTAGAGGATTTGAGGAGTCTAGAACCAGGTTTAGTATGTGAAGAACCGAGTTAGAGAACCGGGTTTTTAGCCGGATCAGTTATAAGGTTAAAAAGGAAACCGGAGTCAAGGCGGTTATAACTGTTATTTGCAACGGATCAAAACCGTTGCATGTAAAACCGTTGTTGAAAGTCCGCTAAACAGTTTTGTGCAGTTGAAGAACAAAATGGTTACAACTGCTTCTACACCCTGAGTCGAGCTCCGTCCTTTATATACTTTGAAACCACTTGAAGATGCGGGTTGATTCACGTTACTTTCCCTCTGTAAACATTCCTCAATCGATAGAATTAGATAACTAGGGTTCTTGAGCTCAATTCGGTCTGTGAATTGGGGGTTCTAGTTTTCTGGATTAATTATTGTAATTGATTGATCAGGTAAGTGAATTGAGGTGTATAGAACCTCCGTGGATGTAGATCACATTGATCGAACCACGTAAAAACTTTGAGTTCATCATTTTCTATTTCTGTTCTGTGTTCGGTTTCTTGTGGCCGAATTTCCTGTTATTTTTCATTCTCTCTCTGGTTTGAGTATTATTTGTGTGTGTGAGAAGAGTTGATTCTTAACAAGTTATGCACCAATTTTATTTTTTACTTGGTATAAAGAGGCGTGTTGATGGAAAAACACAATTAATGTGTCTTCGTCAAAAGCAACTGATGAGTGTCAATTTAGGTATTCACTTAATATATGTAATTTTAAAACTCTTGTATTTTACATCCTATATAAAGGAAATCTGATGAATAAGAGAACTCTAATTATTTCGTGTCTTTCTTTATCTCTCTTTCTTGTTTATTTCAATTTTCATACAACAGAATTTAATTTTTTTGGAAGGTTATTTATTAAATCAATAATTATTTAAACGTTATGTTAGTATTGTAATGTAGTTTGCTTGATTGTAAGGTGTAGGGAATTTCTCATTGGTTGTATTTCCGAGACCTCGAACCAATTTGGGCCGGTTCGCCTGGACTGGTTCGAGCCCAACAGTATAATGATTGGTAGTAGTACTTTTGGACCGGATGGTTGAATTCTGAATATAATGATTGGGTCGACTCATCTGATTTCAATTCTGAAAAGCCTGTACTCCTTATTATTTATATATATATATATATATATATATATATATATAATACATAATAAAATATTAGATAATTCTACAGTACAATCATTATATTAATATAAGTATATTTTTACCTCTTGTAGCACGTAACTAGTAAGTATTTTCACCTACTGTGCATGTTAACAAGTATTGAACCATGGACAATGCTAAATGGGTATAATATGTCCGGGCAAATTTTTTTTTATAAATTATTTTTTTTTATCATCTTCTAATTAAAATTACAAATATAATTGATAAGTATCACAAGATCAAATTTTAATGTTAACTATCATTTTGAAGTGATCTAAAAAACTGACGGATTTTTATTTTATTTTTTGGGGTTCTTAATATTAAAATTTGAATTACCACCTTCACAAATAAATAGTATTCACTAATACTTCTTAAATGTATTTATAAAAAAAAAAAATTACACATGTAAAATAATCCAGAATTAACTGGATGTTTCTGCTTCCGTTTTTTCTTCATATCTGATTTCATGATTTATTTGCTGAGTCGCATATTATTATTATTATTATTATTATTATTATTATTATTATTATTATTATTATTATTATTATTATTATTATTATTATTATTAATGTATACATGACTAATATACATGGACAAATTATGGATTTTAATATTTAATAAATTCCTCGCATTGCTATTTTTTCTTCTTTTAAAATAAAATTAAAGTATATCATACAAATGACTAACAAGATTAACCACAATCTTTATTAATTTAATAAGAGAATTACATATAAATAATATATCCCGCAAAAACTAAACACGCTTTCTGAATTCAAATTTCTATTTCAGTTTTTTGTAACGAAAAAAGTTTATATAAAAAATAATTGGTGGAATAAAAAATAAAAAATATATAAAATTATATCTCAGAAATCTCGAATTTATTTAGGTCTCGGACCCATTTCAACTAGTCTTTTTTAATAAATAATTTATTATACTTTTTTTAACCACTTGATTAGCCCTAATTATGTTTGTCTATTTTGAGAAAATACAAAAAGAAAAGATGAGACCTACAAAAAATGCAAAAACTGTCTCAAATGTTACCTACTAATAACCTACTATAACAGATAAAAAGGTAAGGTGTATCAATACATCAAGTACATAGAAATACCCTGGCCTTGATTACCTAACCTGTACTTAAAACTTGTGTAGGTTGAGGTCAAATAAATCATTGCTCCTTATTTAAGAGTGAAGGTGTACGTTGGCTTTTAATACTCCTTATTTATGAACAAACTATTTGATCATATGATGATATAAGAAAATATTAGAAAATAAAGTAGATTTTAATTATAACAAAAATAAAGTAGATTTTTAAACATTATTTTCCCCACACTTGAAAAGTTTATGTCTTTATAAGGTCCACTTTCACTATTTAAATTAATAAATAAGTCTATCTGCGCAATTTATTAGAAAGAATGTGTGGGTGACAGCTAGGGATTTTCATGCTGCTTTAATGAAGGAAAACACCAAATTATAATCCAGCATCAATTCATAAGTACAGATGAGAACCATAAATAGAACTAACAACTCCCTCTGTTTCAAAAAGAACAACTCCCTCTGTTTCAAAAAGAATGTCATTTTAGATACTTTAATTTTTTTTATAATAAGTGTTATTTTACCATAAAAATTACAATTCTTCCAATTTTAACTTAAACAACCTTCTTAATTTAGTTTATTATTTCCTTATTTCACAAAAACATACCAATTAAATATCAATCCTTAATTTCTCCAAAAATAGCTAAAATGACATTCTTTATGAAACGGAGGGAGTATAATTTATATGGATTTCTTTTAGGTAATGTTTGTGAAAATAAGTGATATTTATAGGTAGTATTTGGAAATAATAACGTTTATTCCAACTTATTAAAAAGAGATTCTAGAATCACTTTATATTAATCACATTTAGCTCTTTCGAAAATCAGTTTAGAGTTTAAACGGTCTCTAAGAATCAATTTTTCTGTTTATAAACATTTTAAAATCACTTTTATTTAGAATAAAAGGGCTTATAAATCTCAAAAAGGGTCGCAAACACCTACATAAATGAAATGAACAAAGCCAGTCTTTGGGGGGCAGGGCGGCGCCACCGCCCCGGGGCCCTACGAGTAAGGTGTTGGAAATTGATTTGGAATTTTGGGTTTTGACTCAAAATTGACCAATTTAATTAATTCAATCCATTTGTTAAAAATGGAAACAAGTTGCAAATTCCTAATCTACACTTCGAGTAGATGAATTTAATGTATTAATATGCTCAAAACCAATTTCGGGTGAATGAGATATTAATTGTCAAAGGTTGCAACTTAAACATAGAAGTTGAAGAGTTTATGAAGGAAACATATGGGAACTTGTCCCACATAGAAAAATTGGAGTAAGTGGATACTCCTTATTTAGTAGAACACTTGATAAATAGTTATTAAGTGTGCTCCCCTATGGTGGACCTTATGGTGGATCCTAGTGGAATTTTAACCTTTGGCTAAAATGGACCCGAGCCCGGGCCCACATGTCGCATTGAGTCGCTTTAGAGGCGCACTTCGCACGTACGCGAGGAGCCTTAAAGTTTTGGCTAGGTGGTCCAGACGGATGGCTCGCGAGTTCGTGGCGGTTCGAGTCAGGCGGTGTGGTGACGTGGACCGGGTCCGGTCAGGAACCGGGTCGAACCGGACTGTTGAGCGGCTCGGACCGGACCGGCAATGGGTCGAATCGGGTCGGACCGACCCGCTAGCAGGCCGGGCGGGTCGAACCAGTGCGACCCGTCGCCCGCCAGGGCGCGGGTCAGCCAGCGGGTGCGTCCGCCTAGCGAACTGGTGGGTCCAGTCCAAAGGGTGCAACCAAGGGGTGAAGAGGTGCATTTCCAAAAAGGCACCACAACTCTTCAACATATATAGATAGGCCCCTCCACATTTCATTTCATTCATTCGAATTCATAAGTTCTTTAAGATTCAAAAGCTTTCTAAATTCTGCATTAGAAGAGTCCGAAAGTTCCAAATATCCGAATACGTTCGCCGATAACTTCCGACTCGTAGTGCAGCGGTCTGAAGTTTTAAAGTCGTTGTATCTTGGAGGCGTTTACTATTAAACGTATTGCACCGGAGTACGTGGCAATTTCGTCTTACGGATATAGAGTCAAACTCTAGCCTCGACTTTGTCTGATTTTCTACATCTTCTTCTATACATTCACATACCGATATATAACATAAGGGCCTCTGATTTTTTTTCTTTCTATTTTCTGTATATATATATTTAATATATGTTAAGCATAACATAATCAATGTAGCTCAAGTGAACATTTTCTGAAGCTAAGAGATTAGAGAGGTGGGAGGATGTGAGATTGATTCTTCCTTAGGACAAGTAACAATTATATTTTTACATATTAAATGATGTGATGGACCTATTACTTTGAGGTTCATTCAAACATAGTCTGATGCTCATTTTTAGTTGATTAAAATTATTTTTAAAATTAATATTATAAGGGGTCAATCTTTTTTTTTCGTACTGGATTTTTTGAAAGATTGAACCGGCTCTGAAATGAAACACTGTTTACTTTAACTACTTAATTTTAGATTATATTGATGCGCACACATAATGAGCATGTATGTATAGGGTTTAAATCATTGAGTCCAATAAAGTAAAATGTATACTATTATTTAAATTTATTTATTAAACTTATTATATTATTTGATTGAAGTTATTTGATTATTCATTAAAGTGAGCGGTTAGGATTAGGACGAAGAAAAAGGAACACCAGAAATGTGGTCCGGTCCGGTATAGCCAAACCATGTGTTCTTTGATGTCATGCCTTCACATGGCATTCTTTTCCAATTTCGGCAACAAAACTGATGGATTTAGTCATTCTAGACTTCTGACTAACTCAGATTAATAGATTTACAGTGAAGTGAAAGACTTAAATAGAGCATCAGGAATCACTTTTCTCAAGTATACTCAATTATCATTACATAATTTTTTAATATAATATAAAAATATAATAATTTTATAATTTTTTTTAATTTAATGTACCCAAGTAATTTTTTGGCTCTAATTATTAACGTAGAGTCCAAAATTAGGATCTTAATGATCCAGTTGCATACTTATAATCATGCAGTATTGTTAAACTTCAAACTAAATGAGAATGATAATGTTTGATATAGCAATATCGTTTCTATTTAATCAAGAGTTAAAAGACTTCGTACAATCATATGCATGATGTAAATTATAGGGATGAATAGAATTGAAAAAATTATACAAGTGAAACATTTGTAGCTTATAGTTAAGAGGTCATATTTTAAGTAACAATTGACCACAAGATTGTATTTTTTGCGTAATTAACTCCTTCTTTATCATGAAAAATGTTGCTTTTAAACTTTGATACAAATTAACACATTTTATGATAAATGTAAACATCTGACAGAAAACAGTGTTAGAAGAAATGAAAACAGTAGATCGTAATAATGTAATAGGAATATAGGATTGATTTAGCAGAATACGAGGATTATTCCTTTATACAGATGGATGCATTTCATTAAATAGATCACTAGTTTGTTTCATCCAGACAATGAAAAAACCATCAAAAACTCAAAAATATACTCCCATTGTACAACAAACAACAACAAGATCATCATCACTTCCTGCTGAACAAACTTTTCAATTTACCTCTTTCCAGCCGCTCTAGAAGCTTCTTCGCCCCCGGAATCTCCATCTCCGTCAGCTTCTTCAGATACCCGATTGCCCCATACGAAATCATCAGCTTCTTGCACTTCTTACTCGATGAAAGAAGCGCAAGACAGAAGACTGCATACTTTTTAGCTGTATTGTGTGGGCTCGGGTCAAGCAACGCCACCAAATTTGGCACGCTTTTATCGTCCTTTTTCACTTCTCTAGAGTTGTGAGATAGACTCATCAAGCTAGCAATTGCTTGTGCTGCTAGCTCCCTAGCGTTGTTCGACTTAGCCTCTAGCATTTTCACGAGCAATGGGATACAACCCGATTCTCCAACCGATCTTTTCATCTCAGTCGAGCTGCAAATTTTACAGATTGCAGATGCTGCTGCTTGTTGAGCCCCTAAAGAGCCCGATTTCAGCACGTGGACTAAGCGCGAAAGAAGCCCAACAGAAAGCAAAACCTCCATTGATACTAAACCAACTATGTTTCGTACCGCCCCCATTGCAGATTCTTGAGGCAGTGGCCCATCTAGATAAGCAAGGAGTGCCCGTAATCCACCTTCCGAAATAACTGATCTTTTCAGATCGTCGTTGCTTGATGTCAGATTCTGCAGACATTCAGCAGCATACTCTTTGGATCCTAAAAGAATCCCACAATCAAGAAGATTGATCATCACCTTTACAATCCCTTCTTCAGCTAGGACTTGTCTTGCCTCGGGTACAACCGATATATTCTTCAACGTACAAGCGGCCGCAGCTTGTGAAATGGAGTCCCCAATCCGACATGTCTCAACCAGGGGGCGGACCCCACCATGGCCAACAATTGAGCGGGCTGTTTCCGATGACATGGACAGCCTCTGGAGAGAAATTGTAGCCTTCTCTCTACCAACAGTACTACCAGATTCGACGAGCCTTATGAGGGGCGGAAGAACACCTTCTGAGACTAACCAATTTTCGCAACTTCCCGATTCAGCAAGCGAACAGATAACAGTGACAGTTTTTTCTCGGATTCGAGGAGAAGTAGCTGTCAGCAATTGAACCAAAGCTGCAATATTGCTTCTTCCTATAACAGCCAACATATTCTTCTCATCCTCTTTCATCACTTCTACTAGGCTATCGAGCGCTTTATGCTTCGCCTCCAAGTGCCCAATTTGTAACCTCGCCAACAATTCTCGTAAATTCCCATGAATTGCAGCTTCTGGTACAGACGAAGTACTCGCTACACCAGACGGAAACGACACCTCACCAAGAACACCAGTCTTGATCAAGAGCCCACAATCACGTAGATTCAAATCGAGCTTTCCAGCAAGTGCATCTAAATCACTCTGCATCCGAAGCTTCCCCTCGTACTTCTCATTCAGACATAACTCAGCCAGTTCAATTGCTTCATTCATTGTCTTCGTAACAGCCTGCAACTGCTCCTTACAAAGTGCATTTTTCGAGAAGCAAGGATGGCTAGATAAATCGGATAACCGTGATGGGATCTGTTCCAGTTTCGAGATAATCATCTTCCACCTTCCTGGAAACCCCTTCACCTCCTTAGCCTTCTTCAACGCTTTCGGAACAAGCCCTTGTGCACAAGATAGCCACTCTTCAGTCGATAAGCTATCGATCACCGAATCCTCCCCACCGCCTTCGACCATGATTGTAATCACACTATTTACAGAACTGAAATATTGAAAATCAAACTTAGATGCAATCTCCCAGATGATGAATATAGTCGGCAGATCAATAAAAATCAAATCTTTGAAAATTTTTAAGGAAAATTAGAGAACCCTTATTTCTTGGTAGCTTCTGAGATGAGCAAAATGCTAAAAGACACACATTTTCGGCCATAAAATAACTAAAGGCAAAGGAGTAGTTGCAATCATCAAAGATTATATTATACATTAAACATTAAAAAACAAAATAAATTAAATAAAGTGGGTCTAGATTAAGGGCTTCAAGAATCTTGCATGATCACAAAATGCTCCTTCACTGAAAATGAAAGCCGACAAGCAATAAAAAAGCACCTAAATAAAATGAAGCCCCCACGAGTACACTCAAAAGAGAAAACTTTATTACAAGATCATCATCAATATGTACAACAAATTAATATATACAAGTATGCATAAAATTTTACTACCTTGAGTATCAGGTAAGAGTACAATGATGTAGTTGTAGAAAGACAATGGATGAAAGTGAAAGAAATAACTTTCCAACAGCCGTCACTACCGCCCAATAAAGCCAATACACGCGTATTACCAATTTACCCTCAACACATGAATCTTGGTAAAGAAAAGCAAGAAGATGGAGATGCAAATCTGCCAATCACTAGGGGCAATTTGGCACCATAAATTTTAAACATAAATTTGAAGAGAAGAAAAAACTGCATTTTTTTTCTACATTTGATAGCTTAGAAAGCATACAATTGGGAAGCTGAAATAGAATATGGGCCAATATTTATCTTCACACAATATATTAGGGAAAAAGACTTGACTTTGAAGAGAAGATAGGAGTCTCCATCCCAATTGTAAGTATATGTATGTCTCAAGTGTAACAAATCAAAGAAATTTGATGCAATAAATATTGAAGTGATGTAATAACATACACAATACCTCAAATTGCTTTTGTCTTTTGCCTAACATTCAAGGCACTCAACACCCCTTTTCAGCTCCACTTTTTTCTGTAACAAAAAATCACACTCATAATATAATTCCAAGCAAAAAAAAATAAAAAAAATAAAATAAAATTGTGGTCTAACTTTGTAGGGGAAAAATAAGACAGAAATAGAAAATATCTTTCTTTATTTCCTTATCAAAGTCTCATTGAACGCAAAATGACAATTTGAAGAACCAAACTTTAAGATACAGAAAAGAAATGGAAGATTCCTCTTTTTTCAACCTTATTTTAGAAAATCACATAATTTTGCCCAAAAAAATGAACTTCAGATTTTTCTGTGAGTTAAGGATCTGATCCTTGTTTCTCAAAATTAAAGTTTGAATAAACAAGAGAGAGATTCTCACTTGTACTGGAAGAGAGAGAGAGAGAGAGGGGTAAAAAGGAAAGAAAAATGGGAGAGGATTCACCTTGCTTCCTTGCATACAGCATACAACAACAGATGACATAAACTATAATAAATTTGAAACGGTCGAATTGGTAGAGAGAGAGAGAGAGAGGAGAGAGAGGGAGAGATTCAAATGAAGTGAGTAGCAGCCAGCAAAGCAAAGTGAAGTCAGCTTAAAACATTCAGCTTCAAACACATTAGCATTTGAAAAGTTTAAAATATTGGGGCAAACAGACAAATTGATGGAGAAGAGAACAACGACTCGAGTTCAAAAATTCCAAAACAAATTTCAAAATCAATAACTCATCTCTCACTTTCTCTCTCTCTCTCATAGAAAGAAGGAGAAATTGTTTGTCAGAACTGTCTCCCACGGCTACTCTCTCTCTCTCTATAGAATATACTGTATTTTAATGGCATTTAAAGTCCACAGGATCGTATATGGGAAAAAGCATACCAATATGGCGAGTCAGTAATGCGTGAACTGTGTGAGTGGGGTTAGGACCTAAAATAGGAATTTTAGCGAACTCTACGTTTAATTAAAAAAAATGGTAATCGAGCTCAATTATACGAATTTTTTTCAGTGTACCGGGTCAATTTAAATGCATTTAAAAAAATAGATAAATAGGGCGCCACATTCTTCACCTTAGTTTGAGTAAATAAGACTTCTTCACACCGAATAAGATCACTCTGCATGAGATCTGTGTATTCATCACAAAAAAAAAAATATTATACATTCATGTTTGTTTGATAATAAGCAAAGCTTAAAGATTAAATGGGTTGTAAATATAATTTAAGTCCGTATAAAGTTAAGAATAAAAAAAAATAACAATAAAATATTTTTTATTTATGTAACTCATTTATTTAAAATATTTATTTTATTATTTAAAAAAGAAAATTAACGATTTTTAATATTAAAATAATATTTTGTATTCGCATTTGAAAACACAATATGAATAAACTGTGTTTATTGATATTCAAGAATATTAATAAATACTCCCCCGTTCCATATTAATTATCGTTTTAGGGTGAAAGAAAATAATTAAGAATAAAATATTTTGACAGATATATTCTCAGCTAAAGATTTGATTAAATCAAAATATCTCTAATAAATAAATAAAAAAAAAAAAGATATTTTAGGATTCAGTCAAGAAGAAAATTGGTAGAATTGGTGAAAAAATATGTAAAACTTCAATTAATTAAAAAAATGAAGAACATACTAAAACGTCAATTAAATGAAATGGAAGGAGTACTAAATTTACATCCTTTATTTGAGCTCGATTTACTTTAAAAATTATGGAACAATACTTACAGAGTCAAAATTTAGCTCGACTCAGATCCATTAACTAAACATATATTGCGAGCAAAATGAGGGATCGGACGACTAGGATGAAGGGGTGGAACAGTGGATCTGACCGTTGAGATTGGTTGAAATTTGAAAGTTCTTCGAGGATACCAAGGACGAGGTGCTGACATGGCAGAATCGTACGCCACGTCAGCGAGGAGGGGTGGGGGTCGGGGTTCCATTATGCGCTGGAACTTTTGCTTCCGCACATGTTGCGAGGTGAGATTGTCTTAGAGTAGCATGCGCTTGTAATGACGTTATTGTCCTTCTCAGGTCACAAAACAACTACACAAGCTATGCCAATTTCTTTTTCTTTTCTTTAATAATTTTCTTTTAAACGTCCTTGAAAAATAGCTGGGAACATTTCAATAAATGTTTACACCCAAACCTCACAAAGATAGTATTTCTTTTAATATTAAAAAAGAAATCTATTTACCATATAAAAGATAAATTAAACATTCGTTTTCCTCATAATGCCCTGTTTAATTATAATGCAAAAATCATTATATATTTTATATTCTTTCGTTAACTATATTAAATAAAAGTATAATAGTACTTTCAATGTGAATAATTACATTTTTTTTAGTTCTATATGAATAAATTACATTTTTTTTATAGTACAAATCATAATTGAAGTGAGATCGATGGGAATTGAATCCTGGTCAATTGACTGGGTTATAAACTACTCTATCAACTGAGCAATGATCAATTATCAATTAATTGCGTTTCTTAATTTGTGTAAATATCATACTATATTTATAGAACAGATAAATACATAAATTACGGGATGTGATTGCGTTGTGCTAACTCTTCCGTTTAAATTTAGATGCAGGTTTCATCTAAAACTCAAGTCTTCGAATTTTCCCACTTTTTATTAAATGAGTTTTGAAATCGTATACTTTTATGAATTTGAACTAATTAATCATCGATAAGTTTGGTCGAATGAAGTATGGATCACCAGAGGTAATAAAAAGCAACCACTCTCAACTTTCAAAGTGTACATTTTCTTTTTATATATTACTTTCAAATATTATGATTTTATCTATTTAATGGAACTTGCTTTATTTAACTCAATTGTCTCTTAAATTTGATATTCCCATTTTCCATATTAAAGTTATTAAGATTTAATTATTTTTTCCTCTTCTAGGCAGATAATTTGTCCTTTACACTTTACACATTTTTCCAAAATAAGTTTGATTAAAATTATCCATCTTTCTATTTTTATTAGCCACTCATATGTATGTGTCTATATATATATATATATATTCAAAGTCATCTTAATGGCAAAATTGGGTCCGGTTTAGACCCAACAGTCCAAAATAAAAAATAAAAAGTCAATGAACATCATATATTTAGTCCTCATGAACGTTGTGAATCTTGTGGTTATTTTGAATTGAATATGATATAATCAAAGTAAGCATCAAATAATGTTAGAAAAGTAATAAAAATTTATTAAAAAGTACTACCTCCATCCCGACTTATCTTGTACAGGAAAATCAGCACGGGTATTAAGAAAAATTATGTTTTAGTTGTTTGTTGACTTTTCAAATGTGGATTGAGGGTGAAGATTTTGAGGGTGGAGATTATGTTATAACTTTCTTTTTTTAGATTGTGCAAGATAATGTGGGACGGTTGTTTAAGAAAAATGTGCAAGGTAAGGTGGGACGGAGGGAGTAATTTGTAATGATTTTATTTGAAAGGAGTAATTTATAAGAATTAGATTATAATTAAGATAATTATTGTACTTGGCAAGATAATTGTACGAGATAGTATTAGAGAGGACGAGAAAACAAGAGACGGAACCGGATCCTCTCCCGTAAAACTCTCATCAATTTTGTTAAAAATAGCTTAACATACAATTGATAAAATGAAGAAGAGAGAGAGTTGTAATTGCACAAGGATAAGTGAGGATATAATGGTAAAAACGGAGGCTGCAGCTGAGAAGCTAAGCTGAGGGTTTCATCTCTCATAACTGAATCCGTGAGCATTAAATTCAGGGAAGAAGAGCAGAGAGAAGAGAGCAGTTTTTCAGTTGTAACAGAAACTGATTTCTATCATCTTTCCTCACCGTTTCTTATCTTTTCTTTAATGGAAAAAGATGCAGTGCATGGAAACGATTAACGCCTGAAGTTTTGCAAGACAACAGATGAAGAATCATGAAGATTATCAGAGGAGAAGGAGTTCAGCTGGTGTATGAAACGAAGAGATAGAATGTCATTCATTCGTAAGATTTCTTTGTGCTAGTGATAGGAATTCATCTTGTAACTCTGAATTCATGAGCTGTGATCAGTAAATGATGATTAAAGTGTTGGCCCGTGGATGTAGGATTCTTTCAATCCGAACCACGTAAATTTCCTTGTGTTCTTGAAGTTTGTTTTATCTTTCTTTGTTGTGTTTGTTGGTGATTGCAACTGGTGAATGCTGTGTAGTATTGTTGATTTAACTGATCTTAGGATTAGTCGTTGGGAACGTCATTTATATATCGTGTGAACAACGCAACAAATTTTCTCAATTTCGATTAATCACGGCCATCCTTTAGTATTTGACAAACAGGATTACGCCATGTTATGTATTTATTAATACAATGCTTATTTACCCATCACCCTTTTCAGCAATAAAATTCATTTGTCCTTTTCACTTCCAGCTTACCTTTGAATTACTCAACTTGATCAAGGAAGCATTACATTCATCTTCCTATTAGCTTGTCTTAATTCTGATTTTAAAAACTTTTAAGTTACAGAAGGTAAGTTTTTTAGTTAACACTATTTCTTCTTTATTAGTTTATTTTATGGTTGCTTGGGCTTGAAGAGTATTGAGTTTGATACTATGAAAATTTACAGATGGACCTGTGAATTCTCTATAGAATTTATATATTTAAAATATTACTGATAATCTAAAAAAATCCAATACAACTGATATCAAAGATGATCAAATTGTCGAGATAAACTCACTTAGTTACTACGGACATTATATATTGTAGGTTTCATTGAGTTTATACTTGCAGGTTGAAGAATTCGGCTGCAACAAAGAGACTCGTTCCAGCCAATGAGTAAGCATGGGAGGATGGGTGAATCTTGGATACACCCATCTTGATCAAAAGAACTACCTTCGAACTAAAAGATAAAGCAGCTTGATTTACGGGGAAGTGGGATGTTTGTTACAGTATTGTCATAGTTGTTGGAAAATCCGTCCTTCTGCTATACTTATCATATGGATTTGGAAGAACAAATAACAAATATATTTTGGGCAGATGCAAGGATGCTCATTGATTATGCATCTTCTGGTTATGTGTTCCGTAGACAGGACATATCGTAATAATACAGCACATCGGACAACTTGCGTTATTCTCTAAGATTCATTCACTATAGAGGAGTGGTGATGTTTGGAGTTGCCTTGATGTATGATGAACTACCGACTCTTTCAAATAGTTGTTTGAGACATTCTTAGAAGCTCATAAACTGAAAAGGCCAAAAACGATTTTTATTGATCAAGATCAAGTTATGTTCAAGACCTTGCGTGAAGTCATGCCTGACACTTGCCATGGTCTTTGTACATGGAATTTAATGCAATATCATCAAACACCTAGGTAATTTGATGAAGAATGATTCCTATTTTTACGGGATTTGAATGCTTGTATGTGGAGGAAACAAAGTTTGGAAGGACCTGGAATAGCTTGCTTTCTACGCATTACGTGCAAAAGTACGTCATTAAAGTCAACCTACAATGTCAAGGAAAAATGGGCAGCGTGTTACATGAACAATTCACTCGCATTTGGCATGCGAAGTACACATATTAGTGAGAGTATAGACTCAGATTTCAAGTGCTTCATGAGCCCCAGTTTAAACATCACTTAATTTTTCAGGAACTTTGAAATGGTGGTGGAACACGATAGGTATAATGAATTGAAGTGTGGGAATGAGTCGAGACATCAATTGTTGAGATTGAAAAGCTAGTATTCGCCTGTGTTGCGACAAGTTGCACTATAGTACAATTATACGAATTTTCACTTGTTCCAAGAAGAGTTTTACTTGTAGATGGCAACCTATATGAAGGATAAGAGTGAAAATTTTCCATTATTTAAGTACGTCATTTCAATTATTGATCAAGTGGGAGAATGAAAAGTGTTGTTCAACACATGCTACAAATCCATATCTTGGAGTTGTAGAAAGTTCGAGACAAAGTATATTTGTCATGCTTTGAAAGTCTTTTATGCCATAAATACTAAAATAGTACCTGATCAATATATCCTTAAAAGTTGGACGAAACAAGCAAGAAGCAGTATAGTCCATGATGTGAAGGGAAATGAAGTTCGAGGAGATGCCAAACTACCACGAGGAGATATAGAGAAATTTGTCATTTACTTATAAGGATAGCGACTAAAGCATCACATAGTCAAGACGCATTCTTGTTTTTATGTGAAGTTGCTGCTCAGTTAAGCAAACAAGTGACGGGAGTTGTAGTAGGTAAATAAGTTGGACAATGTCGCAAATATTAGTGCAGTGAGTTCAAGGCAAAAATATTACAACCGATGAGATTCTTGATCAATAAGTGTGATATTGAATTATAATTCATTTCTTAATTTGTGAGAAATTTAGAAATAAATTATCTTTGTAAGACGGATAAAATATATAAATTACATGTTGTGATTGCTTCATGCCAACTCTTCCGTTTAAATTTAGATGCAGGTTTCTTCCAAAATTGAAGTATTCGAATTATTCCACTTTTTATTAAATAAGTTCTGAAATTACATATTTTTTAGAATTTGAAAAATGTAATACTAATTGATCATCAATAAACATTGGGTTAGGTTCCGATGAAGGATGGACCACAAGGGCTAGTAAGCAGCAACACTCACAACTTCCACATTTTATATTTTCTTTTTGTATATTCTTTCAAATATTTTGATATTATCTATTCAGTGAAAAATTCTCTGTTTTACTCAACTGTCCCTTTCTTAAATTTCAATATTTTCATTTTCAATACTAAAGTTATTCAGATTTAATCTTTTTTCCTCCTCTAAGCAGATAATTTGTCTTTTATACTTTACATTTTTTTTTCCCAAAATAAATTTTAGTTAAAAGTATCCATCTTTCCATTTTAATTAGCCACTTGTATGTTTCTTTATTTCATAAATATTTATTTAGAATTACTTGTGTTCAACCTCATCTTAATGGAAAAATTAGGTCTGGTTTAGACCTAACAATAAAAAAATAAATAAAAGAAAACATAGACAATGAATTGAATATGTTTATTATCAATGGTCCTCATGAACGTTGTAGATTTGTGGTTATTTTGAAATCCTCCTTTACTATTTCTTAAATAAACAAAATCTTATAAAAAATCATCAGGTACAAGAATCTCCACCCAAATCGGGAAGTCGGGACCCATCCACACCAACTGATTGACCATCGAAACAGAAAGTTGGGCTAGCCTATGCGCCACAACATAATGGCGGTGTTATACATGCTCCGGACCCAAACAAAAACCAGATAGCAAAAGCTAACTAATAACATCCTTGAAAAGACTAAAATAATTAAAAGACAATTCTTTACTCGATGACTGCATGCACAACAAGCAAAGAATTAGAGACACCAAAATAATAGATAATTCTTGCCCCATGACTGCATGCACATCGAGCAAAGAATTAGAAACACCAAATATACCATAAAAATAAAAGATTAACGTTGCACCGAAATAAACAAAAAAGCATGTCCTTATTGGCTTTTAAATGTCGTAAATTTCTGAACGCCGGCTAGTTCCCAAGCCTTCGCACACTCCACACTATGCAATTCAATGCGATAAGAGTGCTGGTCATCGCCAGCCACCGCCTCTGGTGCATGAACATCATCATCCTCCAACGGACTCCTGCTCTACCGCTTGCAACATCATCTAACAGCCCCGCTTCGACCCCGACTCATTCGGCTTGGCAGCATTCTCATCGAAAACAACACCATCGTACTCGGCCATCGATAATTGCAAGGAGTCCCATAGGCACCGCCAAAGAAGCAACCTCATCCGACGCCATGTAATTTTCTCACAAAGCTCAGTTAAAGCATGACACACAGCTAGGGGAATAATAAGGGAAACCAAGAAAAATCTGGTGGAGAGACCATAAAGACTAGAAAACTGCACGACGGCGGGGCAGCAACTCACACTAGCAAACCCCAGGTGAAAGGAGGATAGAGGATATTCAAGACTCAAAATCTAAATTTACTATTAAAGCAAGAGAAAAACACGTGTCATCTATATAAGTCATCTACCAGAAAAATATATGTGTCAGTCACACAGGTTGTAGGAGATTATTTCTATTTTTTGAAAAATAATTATGGAGGAGAGTTGTGGGAGTTTTATCCCACAATTTACTTACATCTACCAAATAAAAAAAAATATGTTTTTGTATCGCCCCGTTTTTCTAAAAACATAAATAAGTTCGAGACGTTATAAATTTTATAAAAGAAATGACAAAATTTCAAAGACAACGGAATTTCAAACCTAATAAAAATAAGAAACAAGTCAACGTGTGTTTTTGGGCAGTAATGTATCTGTAACACAACATAATTTACATAATTATAGTACTTATTAGTCTAAAAAGATTTTAGCTGTAACAAAACGACATTTTGCTCACAGGCGAATCAAAAAGTAAAAGACAGATCACTATTCGTACACAGATGAATAGTTCACGTAAATCCCTTATTTGATTTACAAGAGAGACTCAGGATTTGTAATTACAAGTCAAAAATGTCAAGCTAGTAGCCCGCACACCCAAAGCCATTCTTTCACACTTACTCCCTGACCTGAAATGTTTATATTTGGGGTGAGTGTTTGAAATACACCCAGTGAGGGACTTCGAGATTGCATAAGTTCAAAGGCATGAATGTAAGTTCACATGACAAGATATATTACCTAAAATCTAAACAGTAGTATCAAACGTAAATGATACCCCCCGGAGTAAACTCAACGTGGGCATCGTATATTCGGGCGAACCCAACAATAGGGCGAAGCACATTCGACATAGGACAAGACAAACCTAACATAGGAAGGTGTTATACCCATACGATAAGTTTGTCCAGACCCATGACAGAATATACCCGTCAATATAGGGCGATGTATGTCCGCAGATCATACCCGTCATGATAGGACGGTGTGTACACCTGGCCTAAGGCAGGGTAAATCTAACACAATTGGAACGTTCCAATCTTGTAGACCTATTCCTGACTGAGGACGGGGTACAGAAACCGTCAATATGGAACAGGCCTTGCCTGTGAAGTTTTAGCATATTATGCACATATCACTATACATGTAAATCACATAATACATTTCAACTTAGGCAATCATATTATTCGAATATTTAAACTCAGAAGTGAGAGTAGAAGTTACCCCCACCTTAGAATGCTAAATGCTCGTGAAGTGCAGTATTCCCAGTTTCCGCCTCTTCGGAACCTACAATAGTGAAAATTCTTAAAAAGTTTAGTCGTATTTGGGAAATGTTTCTAAAATTTAGGAGATAGTTTAGAAATAATAAGAGTATTTTAGTTAATCTCTAAAAATAGTTTTGACACTTAACTAACCCCCTTAAAATCTCTTTATACTAATTTGGGTTTAATTATATCTTATTATTAATGATAATAATTTGACTATCTTTTGTTTGTTAATTAGACACATTATACTTCTGTTTCTAATTAACTATTTATAACATAACAATAATAAAATAAAACCCATAGCTCCCCTTTCCCTTCCCTTCTTCTTCGACCCTACCGCATACACAACAAATACACACACTCACACACGACATTAATACATAAGTTGCACTAAACTCACGCACACACTACACTAATTGAACTCACGCACACACTACACTACATGCACACACACTTAACTACACTACATGCACACACGCACTAAATTACCTAAACACATGCACACACATTTAAAAACTTGCACACACGCACTACACTTCCTAATACATGCACACACACTCACGACATAAATGCACTGCCGGCGACGACGGCGGCGTTGGGCCCCTCGTCGCCGGCGACTCAGCGCTCGGTATGGGTGCAGGGACATCGAAGATGATCGGGTAAAAAGAATCTAACTATTTAAGCTTATCGTCTAATTTTGTTATTTTCTCCGTCCCTATTTCTATCAAACTAAGGGTATAAACTGAAATTTTTTATAAAATTGATCGAAGATTCACGTTCTACGGATCGAGAGCTTTGATTTGGTATATGGGTTGATAGAGTTCGGCAGCTTTTGAAATTAGTTTCGGTTTGACGGGTTGATTTGAAACGTTGGTCCGACGTCTATTTCGACATCGATTTAAGGTCGAAGGATGTTGTCTTCTGGTCTAACTAATTGAATCGAAGCTCTACGCAGTACGAGTTTCAACTAGATATATAGATTATAGCGATCGGATGATTCGATAGTCGGAACGGCAAGCCCAAAAGTGGGTTGTCCGCTAATAACTGATAAGAAGAAAATGAAAGGAAAATGCTTCATACTTGCAATTATCGTCACGCACAACAATAAGAATGGAAGCAATACCTATCTTATGTATTGATGCTATGTCTTACTTAGCTGAGTCAACATGAGACGTGTCCATTCTATCTGATGTAATAAGAGGAAGTGTCATCTTCAGTGAGTGACTAAGTGGAGCTACTACCTATAGGCTCATCACTAGTCTAAATATTATATATATTAATGAGTGTTGTAGGCCGGTTATACATATAGTTATTTCTTATATATAATACATGCACATATATATAGGTGTGTTAAAATATGGTATTGAAATAATTATAACTTTGGACTAGTTTATATAAATTACTGTGGGCTACAAAATTAATAGGTGAATGGGTTGTATCAATAAACTACATGGGTCCGGGTAATTTAAAATAAGTAAACAACTAAATAGTCATGCAATTGAAATAGCAAACAAATATAAAATTATGGTTGAAAATATATTAATAAGGATCTATTATAGCTAAATCTCAAATTCTAAGATTATAGCGCGAAATTCATTAATATTAGTAAGATAATTCGGGAAAGAAAAATAAAATTTGTCCAAGAATATAATAGCTATATATTTTTTATTTTTTTTCGGGTGTTACAGTTTTTTTCATTTTTTTCTATTTAACTTAAAATTTTAAATATTCATAAATTTTTCGTATCATTTCATTCTTAATGAAAAATATATCAAACTAATTCATATTTCGTGATCTCCAATTAGACATTCATAGTGTGTATAATAAATTTGTTGGATTTACATTGACCAATCGTATAAAAAAAGTATATTAGAAAAAAATATGAGTGTTAGTTCCCAATGAAATTTATTGATGTATAATAAAAATAATTTATTTTATTTTTTTATAAAAGTAGGTTTTACTTAACTCTAATCTGTAAAATATAGTAATACATACACACACATACATTATTTATATCATGACGTATGTACATTTTACAATGCTTTGTAGCAATAATAGAACTTAATCAAATATTATTAATGTAATAGAATATTATATCACGGGTGAACATCTAGTTGAATATGATATAATTAAAGTATGCATCAATTTTTTTAAGAAAATGATAACATATATATATTAAAAAGTAATTTGTAATAATTGGATTATAATTAAGGAGTCTTACTTATGTACCACATTGGCATTGATACTACAACAACAATTCGACCGTCGTATCAGAAAATATTCAATCTCTAGCATTGAATTATTATTTTCTATTCAAAACCTTATGAAGGGTGCAATTGTAAATTTATTTTTTTTCCATCATTAATTTTCTCCATAACAATAAAAGCACTTCCACACCTTTTAAGGTAAAATTTGAAGTAGTCATTATTAAACCTCCTCTCTCCTCATCCTCGCTTCCTTTCCATTCTCTTTTTCTAACTGTAAATTTGTATCTCTCTCATCTCTCATGTCTTCTTGGATACAGTTCCGCCAAATTTGAGAAAGTAATAAAAATATAAAAAATTATTTTGTAATAATTGGATTATAGTTAAGGAGTCTTCTTTTGTACCACAGCGGCATTGATACCACTACAACAATTTGACCGTCGTATTAGAAAGCATTCAATCTCCACCGTGGAATTATTATTTTCTATTAAAACTTATGAAGGATGTAATTATATTTTACTTTTTCTCCATCATTAATTTTCTGCAGAACAACAAAAGAACTTCCACAACTTTTGAGGTAAATTTTGAAAAAATCATTATTAAACCTCCTCTCTCCTCACCCTCGCCCTCTTTCTATTTTCTTTTTTCTTCAGTGTAAATCTATATCTCGCTCATCTGTCATGTCTTCTTGGATACAGATCCTGTAAATTTGAGAGGGTTAATTACAAAAACCCCCACTAATCTATAATAATTTTTGGACATAAATGACTAAACCTTTTTTTTTTTCACCGATATATACAAACTATATGAATTTGACAGATAAATCACCGAACTCATTTTCTAGTCACTTTTTAGGGAATTCCGCACGTTATTTAGGCGTGATAAAATTTTAAGAACTTTTTTTGTGCAAACAACTTTTTTAGTAGGTATAGGAGTTGTTTATCTTCAACGATGGATGTTCTAAATTTTGGGGGAGAGAATTCGTGGTGATTCCACGAAATTGTTAGGAAAAAAAGGCGTGAGAGGATTTTACACTGTTGGTCTGCTAAAAATATTGTTTGGGCAAAAAAAAACTCTTAAAAGCTATGATATGCTGAATTTTGGGCAAAATGGTCGGGAAATGAGTTTGGTTGTTTATCTGTCAAACCCGTATAGTTTGTATCTATCGGTACCAAGAAAAAAAATTAGTAGTTTATGTGCAAAAACGCTGATAGTTTGGTGGTGTTGCTGCAATTAACCCTTTAGAGATGGCGAAGTTCGTGAAATTTGGTTGATCTCTACCTTTTATTCCCACCACGAACAAAAATATACCACGTCACTTATATTTTCCAGTTCTAGTCTTCTTCTCCTTGATTTTTCTCTCGTCTTTCTCACAGGTAAGCCAGAGTTAGAGTGGTGGTGGAAGGAGGGGATCTCAATACAACACCCATGGTGGTGGTAGAGCCTCCACGACAGAGGCAAATGAGAGGCGCGTCGCAGCTCCTTGCTGATGGTGTCGCCGGAGCCGCCAGTAAGACATGTACAACTCCTCTCGCCCCCTTACAATTCTCTTGCAGGTTTTGGATTTCTTTCTTTTTTATCCACTCACTCATTTTTTTGCCCTAGTTTTGTTATGCAACTTAGAAGTTCTAGATTTAAGTGTTTTGGTTTTTGTTGATAAATAGAGGGTGATGGCAATAAAACAATAATCAGAACCGAGGCCTGCGTGAGGCACATTGTCCTTAAAAGTAAATCGCCCCATCACACACGTTAGTACGAGGAATGTTGGACAATAGTTTCCTAGGATACAACTGTTGACAGTGGAGATTTTAGCACGAAACCTCTACTATATGGTGAAATGGAACTAGTGCTCGATAAGTATCACCAAGACAGGAGGGCCAAGGGAAAATGGTAGCAAAACTGGAATAAAAAAAAATAGCAAAATGCTGGAAGAATAGTCGTTTCTTTCTTTTGGATTTTCGTGGGGTTTCGAATGAGTTGAAAGAGCCACCTTTTATAGGCTCTAAAAGGCTCTTGGTAGGACCCATGACCAGTTAATTACTCTAGTAGTAATGTCAATTAACATCTGAAGTTTTAATGTCTTTAAGGCATAAAAAACGTGGAGAAGAGGAGAAAACAACAATTAGGAAGTTGAATAGGCATGCATATTGAAAAAAATAGCACAATTGGATCACCCCACCCCCCTCCACGAACCAATCTGACATTCATGTATGCAAGTCGTGCTTCCACACAAGTCTTTTGGTCAAAGGCTTGAAAGGGCCCTCAATTTGTGCCCCTTGCGTCTGTGTGCGCGAGCGAGAGCTTCTTTACTATTCCTTCATACATCCCTTAGAAGACAAAACATATATATACTTGTCAATTTTCTTCCATATTTCCAATATGGGACAAACTTCTAAAGCCCACTTCTTATTCCCCACTTTGCACTTCACTTCCGCATTCATCCAAACTCCGATTTAGGCACTCATCTCAAACCTCTTTTGTAGGAGAGCATAATACGCTTTAAGATTCCATGTTCTATTACCGAGTCCCACTTGAATATTCGCCCCAAATGGGCTGCCCAATAATGGGCATTTTCCAACTTCCCCCATATAAATGGAAATTAATACAAACAGAAAAAGATTGGTGATACAAATCAATAGTTGAAACCTTCATAGGATAGATAGGTGTTACCCATCGAACATTCCCTTGCGAAAACACATTTCCTTTACTACCTAATAGTAGATATGATGTCCTTGAATGGATCTGCCATTTGTATAAACAATGACGTGCTTCACACAACATTCTCCGTAACATATTTTAGTTCTGATTGTTATGTCCATTTCGAGAATGAACATCTTCCTAGTTCTGCAAGAGTTTCTAGGAATTGAGTCTTTCACAATTCTCTTTGAAGTGACCCTACTTCTCTATCACATTGGTGATTTCGGAACTAAGGGTAAATCGCATTACCCCGCTCCAACTAACGCATAAGAATCATTTAAAGCCTCAAACTTATCCTTATCCACACGGGCATTGATATACGTTAATTATGCATGTATTTAGGTTGATTTAGGAACGTATTTTATAACATTTACATGCATATTTGGTCGAGAGTTGTGTATATTTGTCATATTTGGGCCATTTGACGTGTTTTGACTTGTTTTGAAGTTTTTGAAGTGTTTTCAGGGTTAAAAGTTGTATTTTATGACTATTGGACGAAGGAATAAGCCAAAGAGAGGGAAAAACCGATCTAAACCGGTCTGAACCGATGAATAACTGTCGCGACCGCGACAAGTGAAGGCTTGCGGCCGCGACAAAAAGTGGCTAGAAAGAAGATTCAATACTGACCATGCATCGTGACCGCGACAAACATGTCTCGCAGTCGCGACAAAAGTTGATGTTTTAAGCCTATTTTGAGTTAGGTTGCCGCGACTGCGAGGGCCATTTCACGCGGCCGTGATAAAAGTCCGGTTTTTTAAGAATTTTCTACTCCAAGTAGGATTCGAAGCCTAAATCCCCAAAATTCGTCCTGAAACTTATAAAAATCCATTCAAGCTCGAGTTTTAGAGATAATCCCATACTTTTACATACTTTGGAGCAGAAGGTGCGAGAGCAAGGATTGACGAGTAAGACGAGACGAAGATCAAAGAGCTGACTACTCGGGTTTAATTATTTCTTGTCTAGTTTTTAAATCCATTACAATGTTTTCTTCGAATTGTTGTTTTGATTTGATAGTAGGCATGAGTTGCTAAACTACTCCTATCCTAGGGTTAGAGAGTAGGGTTTTACAACAATGTTTGATTTTATCTTTTAAGTTATAAACTCCAGTTTTTTTATCTATCTATAAGTTTTTCTTTATTTTATGATTGAGCATAATCTGATCAATTAGGCTTAGTCTAATAGTTTAAATTTCCGCTCCGAGAAGAGGGAGTTGTTAATAGACTTACAACGTATAGCGTAGTTGTCTATCACTGTGTAGGCAAAGGTTAAGGGGCCATTAGGAGTTGTTAGGATTAATGGACTTGAGAGAGTAATTGCTCTAATCAATCTACAATTTAGTCGCTTCGAGAGAAGGGTTAAGTTAATTAAGTGCCGCCTAATAGATATTAAAACTGGTTTAAAAGTTTATAAGTTAGAGATAAATCATCCATTAGGGTAATTCCTGAAATCAACACCCTAGAATACATTCTCTTTGATTGGAAATTACTTTTTTGTTAATTAATTCATCTAATAGTTTATATGCAATGCAGTTTAGTGTAAATCAATCTTTCCAAATTTCTAGTATCTAGTTAGGATCATCCTAGATAATTAGGGCATCGAACTACGTAAACTTATTCTCTGTGGATCGACCTTGACTTCACTATATACACCTACACCAGCATACTTGCGGTAATTAAGGGTTAGGATAAGAACCTGTCAGGCAATGTTGTTTCATCCTAGGAATGAGATTGGGATTGACCCCCACAATGATCTTAGAGTTTAACAATTAGGTTGTCTCACAGAACCTAGATCTTGGAATCTCCAATCAACTAGATTGGGTTTCCACTGTCTCAACTCTTTCTTTCAAAGACTTTAGCTAGGGCTGAAAATTTGTGCGGGTTGGGTTGTTATCAAGCCAGCCCATATGGTCCAAACTAATAAGGGCTAATCAAAACTCGCCTATTAAGCATATTGGGTTGAAAACCTCAACACGGACACAAATCAATAAAAACCCAATAACCCAACCCGACCCATTAAGCCCCATTAGTACTTGTATACATATTTATTACTTATTATTTTCTTCGAACTTACTAAACCTATTATTAATTACTATTGATTATTGGAAAAAGCACAAAATAAATTAAACATTCACATAAGTAGCACATATATTATATAGTTAAGATTCATTCACATAATAGATGAATAAAAATACAAAAAGAAGCGGAAGAAAGGAAAAAAAATACTCCGCAATAAAAATTTATAATAATTGATTTCGTTAGTTCTATTATGGAGTAGTTATATTATATCTTAAGGTTTAGAAAATATGTCTCAATTACTATGTAAATGTTTATATGTTTCCATAATTTGCATGTGTGTTCTATTGTTATTTGTTGTGTTGTGATATGATTGTTGTTAGATTAGTCTGATCAGTTAGTCTAGCAACCATGAATGATATACCCAATATACTAATGGGTGAGGCTATTAATGGTCAAATAACACATAACATAACATATCTGAGAAATTGACCGGGTAATGATATATTGTTAGGATAATTTCTGGGCACTTTTAGGAGTCATAGACGATTCTTCCGGGAGGTTGGTTTGTTGTGTATGGCCCACACTTCAATCACCTCCGAAAAGGGGTTGAGATAAATCAAAAAGCCTCATAATAATAAGATAATATGAATTATGAAGAAATATATGTGTCTACATGTCCAGTTTTCTAGGGTCGCACAATAATTAATTTTGAAATCGAATATCCTGAGATATCTTTTATATTATTAAATTTCATTATAATTATTTAACTGCAATTAGTTATAAAACAGTATTCTGTTACTATTGTTTTAGGGGTCTAGCCATTAATTAGGATAATAACCCCACAATTTGATAGTCGACTCACTTAGATATTTTAGTATTAACACATATGTAGTAATCAGATTATGACATCTTCACTAGCCTCTGTGAGATACGACCTTGCTTGCTACGATACTGCTACACCACACTGAACTTGTCGTGAATGTGGAATGTGCGAGAAAAATGACATTTCGATGTTCATCACGTACTGTGATACCCCCCAAAACCTTTGAAATGCAATAAAATACAATCTTTGCATCTTAAATATTTTTACCAATTTTATTTTAGTCTAAATTGTGAAGTTATTTGATTTATGATTTTATTTTAGAAAATAAGTGTGACCGCGATGTACCAGGTTAACTGCACTCCTAGCACCTAAAAGGTAAGAATTAAAAGTTTACAATATAGAAGCTTAATGATTAACATCGGGTATAAGAAATAAGAAACATGTTTAATTTATAACATATTATATTATATATTAACCTAACTACTACCTAACTAAAGATAATGGTTAAGCAAGCTTATGATGAAAACTTCATCTCATAACAATATTAAATTTATCACTAAGTTTGTCCCACATCATAACAATATTAAATTTATCAAACAAGTCTGTCCCACATCGTAAGTTAGGGAGAGTAATTCGACAATATTAAACTATAAATAACACTACTTCTTTGATTAAATAATAATTACAAAAACAAATATATATTAAAAGGAATTCCTTTAACTAGGAGGTCCTTATAAGTTTATTTTCGACAACGCTCGGACCGGTGTTTTGGGAAGTTGTTGAATAGTGTTAAAATCTTTTGAGGTACGTCTTCTTTAATAGTTTTTTTTTTATTTTTCTTGTCATTGTCATTTATAGTTTATATAGATTTAAGAATTTAATTATTTTCTTGATTTAAGTAGATTTATAAATTTAACTATTTTCTTAAGTTTGTATTAAGTGGTTGTTGTTTAAAAATGCATGTTAGGTAGTTTAAAATATTTATCAATGTAGAATTTAATAACATATTAGGCCTTTTTATCTAGGACTATAATTTATAATAAATTGGCTTATATGTTAGATATTGTAAAAGTAGACATAATTCAAGAATGTTGTACCACACTTAATCACTTTGAAAATACTAAACCCGATAAGTAATACTAATTAATTAAACAACATGTGCTAGGTGTAGTGCAGGTTGGGCCTAGGACATACACGACTCAACTATTTTAAAGCAAGCAAAACAAGGTGGGTGACTGGGCTATCTGTGAGTATATTATGCTACTGAACTTGTACTTTATAAATATGTTTGCCTTCGGGCTTATGATATGATACCTCTTAAGTCGTAAGATTGGCTTTTGAGTGGGACTTGGGAGTCGTAAGATTGGCCCCTAGTCTAGCAATATGGCTTTTGAGTTGTAAGATGAACTCCTAAGTCAAGGATGTGTTTATTATTGTGCACCTTCGTTAGTATAACTGCTTACAAAGTTCCCACTGAGTTTATACTCATGCCCATAATTTATTACAAATCTTCAGGTTAATTGAGCAAGGTGGCGGGGCTGTTGCGGCAAAGGTCACCGGGTTCCTTCTTTTACCCGCAACTCAAAGATGTTTTTGCCACTTCTGTGTATATTAATAAGTTTGTGTGTATGCAAATCCGGGATTTGCATTTTCTTAGAAACTTTGGCACCACTAGTGTAAATATGTTTTGACAGTATCATATTGTCAATAAAATTTCTACTTTTATCCAATAAGTATTTTATGTCACGCTTTCGCACATTTTCTGATTTATTATTTAATCAAAAGAAAAGAAAATTTAGTAGCACTTTAATCCCAAGCTAATGGGATTGGGGTGTTACACGTACACTTGTGGCTTAACTTGTAGAATTAGAGCGATCAACAGCCACGACTCAAAAGAGAGATGGTGAAGGAGATTTGCATTTGTGTGTGAAACTAGAAACAGGGCAGAGGACGAGCAATGAGCCACGGATTAAACAATAAAAGCAGTTGTACTCCTCTACATGCCTACAAGTCCACTGTGTTTCTTCGATCGATCTATCGTAGCCATCAACCCAAGTTTTGCAGATAACGAGCAAAGACAACATGGAGAGGGGGGGGGGGGGGGGGGGGCTACAAATCCTCTCCATCTCCACATGGGAAAAAAATACAAAACATCAGGATCTGAAACACCGATGGGTGAAAGAGCCGCCAACAAGCGGAAAATGTCGGTCGAGAGTAGGGCAGGGAGAGGATAGACAGGAGTAGTGGAGATGGATGAGAGGTGAAAATACTAGATCTGGTTTTCTAGAGATAAATGTATAGAGAAGTGAGGGGGAAAAGCTTCTCTAACGGAAGAAATCATTAATTGTTGTGTAAATAAAAAAAAAAAAAACTATTAAAAAAGATATCTAAAGTATTTTAATATAAAGAGTTCACTACAGATTATAGAATACTTTATCCTTTAATAGTATTGGTACCTTACTGATACAATAGAATGACCCATGATTAAGATAACTATTGAAATATTACAAATAATTTATAAAATAAAATTCAGGTTACAAATTTTTTGCACTTGCTCATCAACATATAATATATATATATATATATTAATTATCATCAACATAATTTTTTGGAATTACTAATTCTGTCAAAAAGCGGGTGATCGGGGGTGGGTTTGATATGTACTTCAAAGTAAGTTTGTTTTTAGTAGCACACATCTTAGAAGGGGTGAGGATTGATGGAATTGACCCCTGATCAAAAACTTAGATTAGAGGATATTTAACCAATTGAATTATAATTAATTTCTTATATGTACTTCAAATTTGCTAAATAAATCACAAAAAATCATATTAAATAGTGAAAGTTTGAATATTTTTTAAATAATCATGTCGAATGTTTAATGATAATTTAAGTGATATAGTTTTTTCTAAAATTCAAAATTAAAACATCTACACGACTTCATTGAAGCAAAGGTACCAGGGCTGAAACAAGAAGGAAGATCGCATGATAGGTGGACGGCTCCAGCAGCGAGTTTTTGGAAGATTAACTGAGATGCATCTATAAGCAAGGATGGAGGAACTGGGCTAGGTGTTGTTACACGCAATGAGGCAGTGCAAGTGATGGTTGGGGGCGTGGAAAGAGGAGGGGATACGCGATGTTCACATAGCTGAAGCTATGGCCTGCCGGAAAGGTTTGTTACTAGCCAAACAACGAAATGCAAGGAAGGTTGAAGTCGAAACGGATTTCTATTGGGCGCTGAGGAAGAAGACGACTAATCTGTCTTATTTCGGATCAATTATTGATGATATTTTGCATATTTCTGCTCCTCTTAGTACTGTGTCTTTTTTTTTTAGCCAAGCGAACTGCTAACTCTCTAGCTCACAGTTTAGCTCATTTGTGTTTTCATTCCGGTTTTGTGGGGGAATCCATTGGTGATATACCCCCTTCGTTGTTGCATATTGTAAATAGTAACGCCGATTTGGCTACTTAATAGTATCTCGGCTGGAAGTACTCAAAAGAAAAAAAAAAAGACTTGTAACTTGAATAATAAACTATTAAATACTTGTTAGTTACCTGTTATAACCGATAAAAATAATTATACCATATAAATATAAAAAAAAAAATTATGAACCATTGTTTTTTTCCTGATAAAGGTGGGATAGGTGAGATTCGATACTTTTTTTTCCCTAATAAAGGTAGGATATGTGGGATTTCAATACCGTATCACCGACTGCGTTACAAGATACTCAACTAACTGAGCTACAATCAATTCCAGGAGCCAATCATGTTAGTAAATACTCCCTCCGTTTCAAAATAAGTGTCTTTTTAGCTTTTTTGAAAAAATTAAGGATAGATATAAAAGGAAAATATTTCCATATAGATTCTATTTTATTAGATATATTTTTTGGAATAAGGAAATAATCAATAAATTAAGGAGGTTGTTTATTATAAAATTAGAATAATTGTGGTTTTTTGTGCTAAAGCGACACTTATTTTGAAAATTTTCATTTTATTTAAAAAGGCACTTATTTTGAAACGGATGGAGTAGATTTTTGAAGATTTCGTCGATTAACATTATAACTTATCACCTTGTTAGTAATTTCTTTAATGGTTGCTTTCTAGCCCATTTGTTTGGGTTATGACTTGCAAATAGTTTTCCTCTGTTGAGCGATGCTATAAAAAGTTTCCTCTGTTGAGCCTCCATTTAATAGAAAATGGGAGTTAATAGAAATTAGGATGTATATTTGTCCGGAATGAATACTTTTTCTATAATAATAATAGTAATAATAATAGTAATAATAATAGTAATAATAATAATAATAATAATAATAATAACAACAATAATAATAATAATAATATGCAAGGAAATTATTTGTCTATATATTATGTGAGAATACAAAATTGAGAGTCAATATTTTATTGTCTAATTATCTTTCTTCCTCCTTCCACAACATTTTCTACATGGTCCTTTTTTTTTTACTTAGAATATTGTTAGTATGTTGAGTTGGTACATTTCGCTAGTTAAGTAGTACAGCTGGGAGCTTCTAGAAACTTGGTAGTTATTAATATTGGCTAAGTATAAATACTTGTAAACACTCACTTTTCAGTTTTTGAGCTATCATTTTATAAATAAGAACAGTATAGCAAATATCCTCTGTTCTCTGTTCTTCTTCCAGCTTACAACATGGTATCAGGCGTCTAGGCCACCGATTCTGGCTTAATTCACCATGGCTGCTCCGCCACGAGCTCCAGATTGGCCGCCGTTATCCACTGGTGGTCGCAATCCCTCTACCGTCTGGCCGGCCTTGACCGCCGCTGCCGGATCTACCGATGCATATTCTTCCGCTCCTGCCTCCGATCCATATCAGCTCCATAACTCAGATCATCCGGGCATGACTCTGGTTAGTACTCCCCTCAATGGTCGTAATTTCCTTTCCTGGCGCAAAGCTATGATTATTGCCCTCGGCGCCAAGTCTAAGCTCGGATTCATCAATGGCAAGGTATTGCCTCCTGCTCCAGATTCTTCTTCTTATGAAAATTGGCAGAAAGTTGACTTTATGGTAACTTCCTGGATTATTAACTCCTTATCCAAAGACATTGTTGAAGATTTCATATATGCTGATAACTCGAAACAATTATGGGATGAAATTTCTCAACGATTTGGCGAATCGAATGGTCCTCTCATATATCAGCTTAAACGAGATATTGGCACTCATTCTCAAGGCACTGATACGATTCAATTGTATTTTTCGAAGCTTAAACGGCTTTGGGATTATTATGCGAATGTTAAGCCCTTGCGCGTCTGCTCTTGTGATATTGGCCAATCTATTCTTAAGGATGATAATGAGGATAAGGTCATGCAGTTTCTGATGGGGCTAAACGACGTTTATGATCCGATACGGTCACAGATTCTCGTGATGGAACCTTTGCCTGATTTACATAAGACTTATTCTATGTTACTTCGTGTGGAAAAGCAACGTTCTGTTAATCTCTCTTATTCTGAAACTGATACAGCTATGATGACCAAAACATCACATGGTCGGGGTTTTAGAGGCGGCAGATCAGGTGTCTCGTTTCCAATGAGAGGAGGTTACACTAAGGGCAGGGAGGCTCCTCGGAAATCCAAGGAAGAACGTGCAAAACTTGTCTGTGAACATTGTACTAGACCGGGCCATGAGATATCAGAATGTTTTAAATTGCACGGTGTCCCGGATTGGTACAAGGCTCTAAAGGAACAAAGGGAACCTACTTATGCTAATCTTTCCGTTGACACTTCTGCTGATTTTCAGAAGGATATTCCCAAGCCTAACACGGCTCCAGACGTCTCATCTTTAATTCAGACAGAGTTGGCAAAATTTTTTGGCTCCAAATCGTTCAAGTCTAAGCAAGAGAATAATGAGGATTTGGACTTTGTGCACTTCGTAAACTCAGCAGGTATTCTTGATACTTCCGCTTTTGTCCAATCTGCTTTTTCTTTAGTGGATACTGTGGGTGTGGTTTCTTGGATACTAGACACTGGTGCAAGTCGGCATATATGTGTAAATTCCACCCTTATGATTGCTATTAAACCCTTATTCCCTCCTGTCAATGTGATTCTGCCGGATGGCTCCACCCAAACCATTTCTCATAGTGGTACTGTCATTCTTCCACATAATGTCATACTCCATGATGTCCTTTACATACCTACTTTCAAATACAATTTGCTCTCAATCTCTCAACTCACTTCATCACTCCATCTATCTTGCATTTTTACGTCTACTCACTGTCTCTTACAGGACCCTCGGACTAGCACCACTGTTGCCACTGGAACACTTGTTGGCAAGCTCTACCTTCTTGATCAAGATCAAGCTTCCCCTACCCTATCTGTCTCTACCATAGAAGCATGGCACCATAGTTTAGGACATGCTTCCTTTTCTGTAATGAAACATATTCCTGATTTGAAACACCTTTGTACCACTTCTGCTATTCAATCAATAAAAATGTGTGATGCATGTTTCAAAGCTAAACACCACAGAAATTCTTTCCCACAATCATCTATACAAACATCTTATCCTTTTGAACTAATCCACCTTGATATATGGGGTCTTTGTAAAGAGCCGTCTATAACCAATACCCCATATTTTCTCACAATAGTTGATGACTTCACCCGAGGCACTTGGGTTTATCTGATGATGCATAAGTCCCAAACCAACAATTTCTTGCAGTCCTTCATCAATATGGTGCCAACTCAGTTTGGTTTTAATGTGAAAACAGTTCGGTCGGACAACGGTCTTGAATTTCTATCCCAAGACTGTCAATCCTTTTTGTCTTCCCGTGGCATTGCCCATCAGCGATCTTGTCCATACACACCACAACAAAACGGGGTTGTTGAACGCAAACATAGACACCTTCTTGATATGGCCAGATCCCTCTTATTTCACTCCTCTCTTCCTATTAAATTTTGGCCATATTCCATTTTAATGGCCGCCCACATCATTAATAAGTTGCCCACCAAAGTCCTCAACTGGCACTCCCCATATGAGCTGTTGTATTCTAAAAACCCCGATCTTACTTCTCTTAAGCCATTTGGCTGCCTTGCGTATGCTGCTCACATCTCCCCACACAAGTCTAAGTTTCATCCACGCTCTCATAAATGTATATTTCTTGGTTATACACCTGGACAAAAAGGGTACAGATTATATAGTCTTGATACCGATAGCATTCTCACATCACGGGATGTTACGTTTTTCCCTACTACATTTCCATACCTGTCCTTCCCTAATTCTATTCCCACTGATTCTGTTCCTCTTCCACTCATTCCCGCCACTACTGACACTTCTCCTAGCACCACAGAGTCTGTTTCTCCTAGCCCTACCGCTCCTATTCCCAATTCTGATCTTCCACATATTACCCCTGCTATTCCTCCTCGGCCTTCTCGGACGAGAAACCACCCCGCTTGGATGCAAGATTATGTCATCAACACTACCCTTGACACATCTAGCGTACAACCCTACCCTACCTCAAATACTCTAATCTATGACACCACATATACTGCATACTTTTCTAAGGTGTCTCCTATCCAAGAACCCACTTCTTACAAGGAAGATAGTAAACAGCCAGATTGGGTCGAAGCCATGAATAAAGAACTTGCCGCTCTCGACAGAAATGACACTTGGGAGCTTGTTGATTTGCCTCCCAACAAGACCCCCATTGGTTGCAAGTGGGTCTATAAGGTGAAATTACTTGCTGATGGCTCCATTGATAGGCTTAAGGCTCGTTTAGTTGCAAAGGGTTTCAACCAAGTTCCTGGTTTGGATTATACCGAGAGCTTCTCACCTGTTGCCAAGGTGGTCACAGTTCGGTTGTTCATTGCTGTTGCTACCATGAAGGGATGGCCGATTCACCAATTGGATGTGAATAATGCCTTCCTTCATGGCTATTTGCATGATGAAGTATATATGACTCCTCCCCAAGGGTACACGAAGGGTCGCCCTGGACAGGTCTGCCGCCTGAAGCGTAGCTTATACGGCCTCAAACAAGCATCCCGGGAGTGGAATATGGAATTTTGTGCAAAGATGTCCCAGTTTGGTTTCCGTCAGTCTCCTCACGACCATTGCTTCTTTTTTCTTACACAAGGGACTGACTACATGGCTGTGATCGTTTACGTGGATGATTTGTTGGTCACCGGCACGGACACCTCTTTGATCAATCAGTTCAAAGTATTTTTGGATCAACAGTTCACCATAAAAGACCTTGGCTTAGCAAAATATTTTTTAGGAATGGAACTTGCCCGATCTTCTGCTGGTACGTTTATTTCCCAGCGTAAATATATTTCTGATTTACTACGTGATACAGGGATGACCGACTGCAAACCGGCCACCACGCCATTGCCTCAAGGATTGCACTTACAAGAATTACAGGGGTCACCTCTGCCTGACCCCGAACAGTATCGTCGCCTCATTGGGCGATTGCTTTACCTCAATTTCACACGGCCCGATTTATCTTATTCCATTCAGCAGCTCAGCCAGTTTATGACCAACCCACACACTGCTCACATGGAAGCTGCCTTGCACATCTTGAGATATCTCAGCCATTCCGCCTCTTTGGGCCTATTCTATTCTAGTGCACCCAAATTTGAGTTGTTATCTTACAGTGACGCAGACTGGGCTTCTTGTAAGGATACTCGGAAGTCCGTCACAGGCTATGGAGTCTTCTTGGGCGATTCCCTCATCTCTTGGAAGAGTAAGAAGCAGACCACCGTGGCCAAATCTTCCGCCGAAGCCGAATATCGTGCCATGAGTACCACTGTCAGTGAAATCGAATGGATTTCATATATGTGCTCTGACTTTCAACTCCACATTCCACGTCCTATTCCCCTGAAGTGTGATAATCAGGCTGCAATGCACATTGTGGCTAATCCTGTATTCCACGAAAGGACAAAGCATTTAGAGATCGATTGTCATGTCGTGCGCAACAAATACAAAGAGGGCTTCATCAGCTTGCATCATACTCCTTCACAATTACAGCTTGCCGACTTGTTTACAAAATTTTTCGCTCCCACTCGATTGCAGTTTTTACTTTCCAAGTTAGGCATGGTTCTTATCACCCCATGCCCAACTTGAGGGGGGGGTGTTAGTATGTTGAGTTGGTACATTTCGCTAGTTAAGTAGTACAGCTGGGAGCTTCTAGAAACTTGGTAGTTATTAATATTGGCTAAGTATAAATACTTGTAAACACTCACTTTTCAGTTTTTGAGCTATCATTTTATAAATAAGAACAGTATAGCAAATATCCTCTGTTCTCTGTTCTTCTTCCAGCTTACAACAAATATCTTCCATTTCACAAATTAAAACTACTAATTAGATTTTTGTGGAAGTTAACCTCGAATGGCATTTTTTTTGTTTCTTCTGCATGGAACACACAAGATAGAAAGATTCATTTGGGCTTGGAAGTCTATGACGTGGCCAAAATCCCTATTGAAATATGCTGCCTGTTTTAATTGGAGATTGGCTAACAATTTTGTTCCCCTTAATAGCAATCTAAGGAAAAAAGGGATTGAGGTAGTTTCCATGTGTCATGCCAATTGTGAGACCGTTGATCACCTTCTTGTTAATTGTCCGTTTGTGAAGCAGGTTCTTTTCCAAAATTTTTCAGTTTTTGCACCCTATCCTTATTTCAGCTTCTTGGTCCTTGGTTCTAAAGGCTTCCTAGCTAAGAACATATTTGTGGAATTCTGTCCTTGTTAATATGCTGGCATATCTGGAAAGCGCGTAATATGTTGAAATTTCAGAACATTCATACCACTGTTCCTAAACTACAATCCTTGGTGTTTGGAATGTAAGATTTATAGCAAATCTGATGCCGGATGGGTTTTGGGATATGTATTAGCACATTGCTAAGTTGTGGGGTTCGAGATTATGAGAAAGAAACAAGTTAGACCCTTACTGGTTATGTGAGAGCCTCAGTGATGAATGTGTTAAATTACATTTTGATGGAGTGTCTAAAGGGAACTCGGGATTGGGTGGAGCCGGGGGGGGGATAATTAGAGATTCTAATGCGAATGTTGAGGCGAAATTTTATAATTTCATTCCTTTTTGTAATAATGTGTATGCTGAACTGAAAGCTGTAATAATTGGCATTGAATTATGTCTTGATCTTACTTTCACAAGATTTGGATAGAGGTAGATGCTTTGTCTGTTGTGTATATTTTGAAGCAGGTTAGTTTCGGGTGTTGACGCTATCAATCGTTGATTGCCCGATTTGAAGCTCTTAAAACTCAAGGAGCAATTCATATACTTAGAGAGTGGAATAAAGTTGATGACTTCATAGCAAATGAAGTTGTAAGAAGACAAAGATGTTGTATTTCCCTAATTTGTTGAAATGTAATAGAATCCTAATTTGTTGAAATGTAATAGAATAAGTGGGCTCATTCATGTAGACGCCCTTAGATTACCAAATTTCAGGTTCAAATAATTTTGTTCAGATTGTTTGTAAATAACTTGTTCATATATAGTACGGGTTGGGGATAAGCCTTAATTTCCCCCATCTACGGATGGTTTTCGGGGGGAAAAAAATTACTAATTAAATTTTCATAAATTTTATTTATTTGATTTTTTATGTTTTACTTTTAATACCTTTCATTATCACGAATTGAAACTTCCAATTAAATTTTGCTAATTCAATTATTTGAATGTACGATTTGATGAGGTTGAATATTTTAAATAAAACTTTAAATACAATCTTAAATTTTGATTAATTTCTCTCCCTATTATTTCACCTGTGTATTGCACGAGTTGTAATTTTTGTAATGGTGTATTAATATGATTACATTTTCGTATAAGGACAAAATAAGGTCAAATATGTTGAGTAATTATTGTATGAAAGCCACATATATTAAATAAGATAATTTTAGTATAGGACGCCACAAATATATTAGTTACTTAATATCATATTCATATCATATTCAAATAAAAAATAATCGACTTACTTATTTTTGTAGTTAATGTATTCTTTTAACAAAATAAAAAAATTAATAAACAAACTAATTTAATCAACAAATCATTCCAACAAATATATCTATGTTTTTTCTACTGAAAAGTGTAAATCTAACAAATTTTATGTCTTTATATTTTTTTCTAAAACAAAATAATTTAAACTATCCAAAAATATTTAGATAAAAAAAAGATTAAATTAAAGTATAAATTTTAAATCTTCTAAAGAAAGTAAATAATTTTAATCCATTAAAAAATTATTTTTGAAATTATATGAAAGGTTTAATATCAAAACATATCATAATCATCTTTAAAAAAATAATTTACACTTAAAAAATACTCTCTTCATCCCGACTTATTTTGCACACTTTCCATTTCCGGCCGTTCCAGCTGATTTTGCACACACCCATAATAGAAATTAATTCCCACAATCTTCACCCTCAAAATCTCAACACTCAATCTTCACATTTAAAAAAATAAAAAATAAAATAAAATCAGTTTTTTTCTTAACATCCGTGTCCGGTCAACTGTGTAAAATAAGTTGGGATGGAGGAAGTAATATATATATATATATATATCTAAACTAAACTAAACTGAACTAAACTAAACTAAATCAAACTAAACTAAACCAAAACTAAACTAAACCTAAACTAAATTAATCTGAACCTAAACTAAACTAAACTAAACCAAACTAAACTAAACTAAACTATATATATATATATGGATGTTAACCCGAAATCATGAAAAGGGGATTAATTTGGTGTGTTTTCATATCGAGTTGAGACGAAAGTTATATGACCTTTATATTACGAAGAGGAAAACAAATGAAAAGGAAAAAATTGGTTGAAGGAGAAGCCATTAAAAATAAGTGGAGACACATGCCTCCCTATCTTAGGGTGCTCTCTTTAAATATTAAGTAGGGATTTGTTATGAATATTGAAATTTGAGTGAGTATCGTTGGTAACAGTTATAAAATGTGGCGAAACCCATTTTATAGGAAAAAATTTATATTATTCCAGATAAAAATAATACCTTTATCTGAAAAAAGAAATTACCAATAAAAATAATATTTTAACTACAAAAAGTGATACTTTTCTTTTTACCAGAAAAAAGATACTTTTGCATATAACTATTAATTTAGATTGAATAATTTAGGATTAATTTCAGAATGCAACCTGAGTTATTAGCCATTTTTCAATTTCTAATCTAAACAAAAAAATATTGCAGTTGGAAATATTTTTTTGTTTAGACTAGAAACTGAAAAATGACTAATAATTCAAGTTACATTTGAAATTAACTCAATAATTTAACTGTAACTATTTTTTTTGAGCTAAGAAATAATTTGTTTTTAATTATAGAAATCTCTATCTTGCTCCGACTAGTTTGAGGTAAGAAATAATTTATTTTTGAACTAGTCTCTTTCTTGACACTAAACTTCACGAGCTTGCGTTCGCTACCTATAATATTTTCGATTTCTGTCCCGTCTGATTACGTATGTGTCCAGGCGTCCAGCTCAACTGTCCAAAAAGGGTATGTTTGTTTAAGATTGGGGAGTGTTGGGCCAAACTTAGTTGATGAGGTTAATTAATGTGCTTTATTGAGATTTGATCCTCTAAATTTACTGAACTAAACCATAAACAAACATACCCTTACAATATTATTTAACAATATTTAACTGCAGTTTCATTTTGTTTGAAATCTAAAACCTGAGCATATACATTGACGGAATGGCAGCCGCTAGCCGGTAGGGCTCGTATATGCGGGGTGACAATTCGGAACATTGAATTGGGTTCATGTTTAATTTTGAGTCGATTCGAATCATATATTAAAATAATTTGAAAAATACAATTACCATATCTTAAGAAAAAGAAAAAGAATCGGATCGAGTCCAATTAAAATTGAGTTAATCGATATGTGTCGGGTTGATTGCGAGTTTCCCTCAGTAAATTCTAGGCGGCCCAAGTGTTAAAACTGTGAGCCCACCAATTTGTGAGTTGGACAAGCATGATTATATAGCCTTATCGGGCATTGCAGAAGCGTGCTGCCTCGTTAACCTTCGAGAACAGGACCAGGTGACGCAACGCCGTCGTTTCCTGGAACGAAGCAGCCTTTTCCTTTTCGTGTGCCTCTTTATGTGCTCTCTATTTCTTCATTTGTTGCACACACTACAAAAGAAACACATAATTCCTTTATCATTTTTCAAATTTTCAAAATTGTGCTTGTCTTGATTTTCACCTCACCTTTTTTTATTTGGAGGATCTACTGCATTTATATTCTATAAAAATGTATAGACGTTACTAGAAAAATAGCAAATACTCCCATGGTCGACAAGAACACTACTATTTCATACAAGTACGATTATTTTATTTTCAATTAATTTAATATAAAAGTAACATTTCTAAATATGGATCCTTACTTTTTGAAATTATAAACTTTTACTTTAATGAATAAGATAAGACATTGATTTCTAAAATATGAATCGTTGGCGGAGTAAAGTATTTTTGAAACTAGAGGTGGTAATTTAGATAACTTGATCCGTCTATCAATGATATTTGTCGAGTTAGGTCGTGCTTATCGAAAATTTATTAGATCAAAAAATGATGAAACCCAACATACATCAAATTGTTGGGTAATTAAGCTATCAAGTTAGACTTATTACTTCTGATAATACTTGGGACGAAAATTCTCACAGCATATTCGTATAAAAAATGTTGGATGAATTGTAACCGTGCATCAGGACATACCAATCTTACTGCCTCTATTAGGAATATGGCTCTTTTATAATATTTCCTCCGCTCCACTTAGTTTTGCGAGGCTGACCGGACACGAATGTTAAGAAAAAATTGTTTTTACTTTAAAGTTGACTTTATCAAATGTGTAGATTGAGGGTGGAGATTTTGAAGTGAAAATTGTGAGAAAAAAATTTATTTTTAGGAATATGCAAAATTAAGTGGGATGGTAACGGATGGTAAATATAATAAGCAGAACAATAGTAAAAAAAAAACTGTGGAAATATTCTTGCATGATTACCAGGAACAGGAAGTACTAGATTTGGATTTAACTTTACCGTGAAGTGTCCCTACCAAGAGTTGGTGGAGTTGAACGCTACAAGTAAATGGGATTGTTGTAAAGATGAACAGATCCAGATCTAACAAATGATTTTGACTTGGGACATGTTCAAATCATTATTCTATTACAAATTCCCATCAAGCACTACCCAGGTACGTTGTGTACGCTATTATACAATTATTGGAAACAATGATGATGATAATAATGTACAAATGCCCACATGATCGAAATTTATTTTATGACACCATTTCACCACGACTCTAAATGAAATATATTTTATTGAGATATGACTATAACTCAGGTGGTATAGTAATTTATAATCATGTTATAGACCAAGATTAAATTTTACCGAACTACTCATCAATCAGGATTTGTACTGAGAAATAATATTCTCTTCGTTACATATTATTTGATGTTTTAGGTTGAAAGATAAGAATTAAGGATGAAATATTTTGACAGATATACCCTCAGTTAAAGATTTGATCAAATCAAAACATTTCTAGTAGATTGAAAAGTAGAGATATTTTAGGATTGAGCCTATGGAAAAAATTTATAGAATTGGTGAAAAATATGTAAAACGTCAATTAATTGAAAAAGGAAAAAACATCATAAAACATCAATTAATATGGAACAGGAAGGGTGTATATATATATATCTTGTTAATAATGTACAGTAACGTACGTAACTGGAATTTATTTTGTTCCGCAATTTATAACACTAGGCTTGAAGGCAGTTAGTTCTACTAAACTAAAATGCTACTACAATTCGCAGTTTCGGACAGATGTTCCAGAGAGCAAAATTTCCTACAATTGACATGAATTGAACTACTCATTTTCTCAAAATAGAAATTATATTTCATATTATTTTTAATTCCAAGATAATAATTATTTTCATAAGTCAATGCACTTTATTAAATACTTTAATATAATTAAGTGTGGTGGAAGGGAAAGCAGGATCGAACCCTCGATATAGACCATAAACTAGTGAAGCAATACTAAAACTAGGGAATCAAGACATGGAGAATACTCTACATACTACCTCCGTCCCAATGTAACTTTCCTACTTTCCTTTTTGGTTTGTCCCAACTTAACTTTCCAGCCCATAAATGGCAAACTTCTCTCTCAATTACCACCCTCAAAATCTTCACCCTCAATCTCCACCTTTAAAAAAGTCAAAGATTCCACAAAATCTGTTTTTTCTTAACCTCCGTGCCCGATCAAAGTAGGAAACTTAAGCCGGGACGGAGGGAGTATAATTTAATAATTCAAATCAACAAATAAACAAAATTATATATGATAGAATTTATTATAGTTAAAAGGTTGCACAAATTTTAATTGACAAAAAAAGTTACAGTTCCAAAAATATAGCCCTTATTTTTGTAAAAATGCAATGGCTTAAGTTATAGTATTTCGCGAGTAAGACGAGAAGCAAAGCCAACTACACAGTTTCATGAAATAAATAAAATACTCACTACGCATTCACACAGCAATATCAAATGAATGCAAACACACTTATGCCGAGATAATTTTAAGAAAATAAAAATAGTAAATGAAGTTTATAAGAAGAAAGCACCATAATCCAGAAAAAGCATAGAAAATGCACCTCATCAAATTCAGACATACAATACTTAATTTATCTCTTCAAGACTTCTAACATACAATCCTAAATTCAGCCTAAATTGTGCCAATGCTGGTCAAACAGTCCAAGTATTACTAACAATAAAGAGCACACACAACTAAATGGGTAAAAGTCGATAGCAACAAAAGCTATCATGGATGCTATTGCCTTGCCTTCAACAAGTCATCTTCATCAAGATCGAGATCTCTCACGCGAGGGAGGTGAGCGACTGGATCTCTCACGCATGGGAGGTGAGCTACTGGACCTTCCATGTGCAGGAGGTGAGCGACTGGATCTTCCACGTGCAGGAGGTGAGCGACTGGACCTCTCACGCAGGGGAGGTGAGCGACTGGACCTCTCATGCACAGGAGGTGAGCGACTGGATCTCTCACGCACGGGAGGTGAGCGACTGTCGTAAATGAAATATAAGAGGTTAAACAGAATTTGATATTCTAAAGGATAATTTTAAAACAACTTATAATTACCACAACCAAAAAAGACACAATGTTAATTTTGTGTCCAATACCCAGAGTGTCAAAATATAAGCAGCCTCCGTAGGTTTGTATTTTTCTTACGGACAACCCTCTCAATTGGTGCAATTTGCAAGGAAACAACTGTGGGGTTTTCGCTATCGATAAGAGAAAATGAAACTCAAACCAACAAGGTTAGATTTGTTACCAATACCCCGTATTATAAAAGATAAACAGTCTTTATGTTTGTATTGTTCTTACTTATACAAGCTACCCAATAGGTGTATTTGTAAGGAAAAAAGTGTAATGGAGTTCAGAGATCAGATAAAAAACACAAGCCATTAAGTTATTTTTGTTACTAATAACCAGGCATTATTAAGTATAAAGTCTTTAGGTTTGTATTTTACTTACAAACACCCCACGCCACTGGTGCAATTTGCAAGGAAACTGTCATGAGGTTTTCAGTATTTATGCTTAACCTCGAGGTAATGTCCATAATTAAACAATTAATTTAAAAAGATTGAATACCAAAGCCAAGGTGAATGTGAAGTACCCGTGATATCTATCATTGGCAGGGCTGTCAGCTTTGGCATAATCAGGACTGCTCCTACGGTCAGTTTGAGAATTTGGCACAGATCCACGTACATAGTCGGGGCTAACTCTGTCCCTACGATATCTATCATTGGCAGGGCTATCAGCTTTAGCATAATCAGGGCTGCTCCTTCGCTCAGTTCGAGAAGGAACAGATCCACGTCCATAGTCAGGGCTACCTCTGTCCCTACGGTATGGGCTTGCAGACCGATCTCTACGCCCATAGCCTCTTCCATCTGGAGATGCATCACGACCTCTTCTATCAGGGCTATACCCGTTCCTTTTGTCATCGTCATCCCGAATTGCATACTCCACCGAAATCACTCGGTCCATGAACTTGCTGTGTTAAATACACACGATTCTAAGCCAACAAGATTCTCAAGCACAGAAGTTAATTCTATTGGTAAAACAACTAATGGATTCCTAACAAAAAGACAAACCTCATGTGGGTTGCTTCCAAAGCCCGGGTGGCATCTTCCTGTAACTCATACTGAACAAATGCAAAATTCCTTCTGATCCTGACATTTGTTATTTTTCCATACTGATCAAAATGCCTTTCAATATCCCTGGTCCTTGTATTGACAGGGTCGAAGTTGATAACAAACAAGGTTTTTGAAGGTTTTGAGCTGGCTGATGATTTCCTTGAGCTATCAGGCCTTCTGCCACCACGTTCTTGCTGTGAATCAAACTCCAAAAATGTCAATTTAGAAACAAAATTGTACAAATTTGCGTGCTTTCTGTCAAGTATTAAGAATACAGAGAGAATGAAAATTGTTATACAATTCTAGATAATAGAAAGCATTCGAATGTGAACCATTACAATAATGAAATACCTTGGTCCACTCAACACGTAGTCGGCGTCCTTTTCTACCAAAGTCTATCCTGTCAAGTTTTCGTATTGCATCCTCTGCATCACGCTCGTCTTCCATGTAGACGAATGCAAAACCTATATAGCCAAAACTGTTAAAAGAAACCAAGCCAAAGTACTACAGTAGGCAACAGATGCATATCAAGTGGGATGCCTCTCGTGAAGACAAATAATTACCACATGTTTGACTAAATAAAAGCTACCACCCAACCCCCTGCAAATCTGAGGGAGTGAAAAGGAAAAAAATTGTACAAAGAAAACACAACACCTGCCACTGGATCCGGAATGAACATGTTATCTATGTTGAAACATGTCGGAAATTGAGAGTGGGCAAAGTCATGAGGAATGCAAAGGGCAATAGTCTCAGGGAAGTGTAGGATGGTGGGACCATGGCAGATCATATTGGTTCTTTCGAACAAACACAAGAACATGTATCTTGGGCATTAGCCAGAAAATAAACGCAGAGAACCATCCATCGAGGAAGATCGTGGAATATCCAAGGAATCCTGCGCCAAAGAAACTATTGAGCACGGGGATTCACTACAGTAAAACCACGATTTTTGTGGGAAATAACATGTAAAACATTTTGTTAACAATTAGTTGAATAACACACAATCAGGGGCTTCCTATTGAAGCCAATAAATTTTTTATTGATAAACAATCACTCTCATGATCAATGCGACATTCATTATATCTGGAGTGTTAATGAAGCACTATTTTCTCCTTCATGAACTTCTTGCATGTACTTCCAGCTGCCAATACCCTCTTCTTTAAGAAAACATGGGTCGGTTGACAACATTGAGCCAAAAGAATATCATTTTTGGAGTAATCCATCCTTCTGACCAACAAAACCCTTTGCTGTAGCTCAGACCGTGGAATTCTAAAGTGAGTGAATCAGGTATCCTGAAAAGCTCAGCCAAATAACCTCCTTCAAATCATGACGTACTGCTTCCTCTATATTCACTTATCCCTAATATACAGAACATGACTTTCCTCATCGGCTGAATACCACGACTTCAAGACCATGCAAAAGCTCCCAAGTGACATTCAAGTATGATTTGTTCATGGTGTCATTATAGTGCCCAAAGAATTCCAGAAAATTAAAATGAAAACTAACCAGATTTCATATCGACCCTGTCAACCCTCCCATATCTTCTGAAAAGTCGTTCAACATCAGATTGGCGAGCATCAAACTCCAGATTCCCACAAAATATAGGCCTCATCATCAGAAAATTTTCCTGAAAAAGCATGATTCATCATCTTTGCCATGTGTGTATACTTTGAACACAAGTATCTTTAAATTGAGGTAGTGAAAACTTAGACAACACAAGTTTCAGGGAACCTAATCAAAACAAATTAAACGATGCCTCATAATAGCAAAATAAAGGACGAATGTAACGCTTCACAAGCAAATTTTCGCTTTATCTCATATAACCCTGATTAATCATAATGAAACTAGAAAACTGCAGAAAACCTATGACAGCATCGCAAAGAAGTAACACTAAAATTTTCCCGTTGACTCCCTCATCCAAACTCTGCCTGGAAAAGGAGTAGTAGTGATATATTAGTGACAAGTCTTCTATCATAGATATAAGTCACGGTCGTTCACCATGTTAGGCCAACAAAAACAACTTATTACATCATAATAGTTTTAAAATATATATTTGTTCAAAAAAACCAAAACTCTTTACATTGAATAACTATCCGTATAGCTGACCCAGAAATACAAAGAAGTCTCTAATGTTGACGACGACAAATTACATTAGTAATTAATGATAATTTTTCAACAAGCTCAAAATCGAACAGCATAAGAAATTAACACACTTACACTAGCACAAACTTTTGCCAAATAATAATAATAACAAAAGAAGCAATGGAGAAAATAAAAGCACAGGAAGAATCTCACATGTTAAGGATTTAAAACTGCATTTGACAGCTGAAAACAAGATTTGCTAACCATTACAAGATATGTATATAGAGAGAGAGAGAGGGAGAGAAAGAGAGATGATGGTTTCGCCAAAATTAGGTTAACTAATTTGTAGATCTGATGAAATCCATGAGCATATATACCTGAATACTCGGTTAGATCTCGAAGATTTTCAACAACGGACCTTAATCAAATGCAGTATCTGAAACAATTAAAAAGTTCATCAGAAATCAGATCTATGAAATCCTAACTCCAAATATACTTATCTACGTATAGACCATAGATACAATAACATAGACACACAAATAGAAAGACAAAAGCACAAAGATGTTTAACCTTTCCCAGCTTTTTTTCTCCTCTTCCTCTCAGCGGACTGATGTGAAGAAACCCTAAATTTGACAAGGGAGGAGCTTTGACAGTTGAATCCGAATGACTCTGTTTTGTGATGGGCTCATAGTTGGGCCTTCTGATTTTGGGCTACAACTTAGATGTGCGGTCCATTTCCTAAATAACATTTCATTTCTATTATATATTTATTTATTTATTATTCAGCCCAGGGAAATTCGGCTTGTTCCGAGGGACCGACTGATAATTTAGTTCGATGTACTATCGAGTTCAATATGTTCAATTGTGTCGTAAGTCCACTCGATAAGATATATTTTATTTTAGCTGTTAATTAGTGTTTCGATTTGAACTGACCCAACATATGATATTGGCTCGATGGGTTGGGTTAGACTGAATCGGGACAGTCCGAATAAACACCTCAGCACCTCACTCTTACTTTGTTAACATGAAAATGTGTTGAGTTTAAAATGCTCATATATCTACTATGAACACGTGCTAACGTGCTCATCAGCAACAGACATGAAAAATCTTATAGAGCAAAGTTAACTTTTTTATATAAAATATGAGGATATTATTTGGACGCATCAACCATGAAACACTAATATGTATCAAGGTTGATCATTGGTGCTATGCTGAATACATTTAGGGTCCGCTTGATTGCAAATCAGCAATGACAATGATAATGAGAATGAATAAGGGGTCAATCATACTATCGAATAAGGTGAGAGGAATTGTTAATGAAATAGGGTATTGATTAACTTATTCATTATGTACCAAACACAATTTCATTCTCATTCTCTACCCCTAAATCCTAACCAAGCGGGCCCTTAATGTCCAAACATTTTATGCCCACTAGTATGGGTGAAGACCACACATTATTCTTGTGATACAAATATTATGACTATATAAATAGCATGATTAGCATCACAAATTTCACTTGTATTTGCTGGTTGGAACTTGGGTGTGTATTATTTACTAAATGACAAGGGGAATAGCCAATAGATACTAGAGAGGAACACTATGATTAACTCAAAGGTTTGTTATGAGAAAAGGACCCAACATTTGATAATGCACATGAAAGAAACATTTGAGTAAACTTATGAACTCAACATGTTAGTAGTTATATGCATGATTAGATAACTTTGAGGTTGTAGTAGGGTAGAACTCCTTTCCGTCGCATATATATAGATAAATATTACTACCTCCGTTCCGACTAATCTTGCACAGGGAAGGTTGACACAAGTATTAAGAAAAAATTGTTTTTTAAGTGTTTATTGACTTTTCAAAGGTGGATTGAGGGTGTAGATTGTGTTATAACTTTCCTTTTTAAGTGGTGTGCAAGATTAGCTGGGACAGATAAAAACGAAAAATGTGCAAGATTAGTTGGGACGAAGGTAGTATTTTTTTTATATTTCAACTATGTAGTTCAGTTTTTATGTATCGTAAATTTATTTAGCTCTTTTTCTGATATATCCATATTCAATACGATGGTTAAATAATATAGCAGATAGTATACTAATTAAATATGAAATATTGTAAATTTGATTTTTTTTTTTTTTTTGTTTGTGTGTGTATTTCAATTACTTTAACCTCCTAAAAAAATCAAGCAGTCTATATATATAAGATGAACTGTTTAATTAAGTATCTTTCAAGGCCTGCTTTTGAGCTCTTAATTGAACTATACCAAATTGGGAGGAACCGATTATTTAAAAATCAATCTTCATTCAAGTCATCTTGAGGGAGAGGAAGGAAAGTTTCTAATCATTATTAATATTATACTATCTCAGTCCTAGCTAACTTTGCACGGTTGACCTGACACGGATGTTAAGAAAAAATAGATTTTGAGGAATCTTTGACTTTTTTAAAGGTGGAGATTGAGGGTGGAGATTTCGAAGGTGGAGATTGTGAGAGAGATTTCCTTTTTAAGGGTGTGCAAAGTTAAGTGGGACGGACCGAAAAGGAAAGTATGCAAAGTTAGCCGGGACGGAGGGAGTATTACTTTTTAGTATAAATTTTGGTGGGTAACAATGTGTAGTCATGTGAGCTACAATCAGTTTTAGTTGCAAAAGTTTCCGATTAACTTTTACTAGTCCTCAAAGTAGGCGCTAGACTCTTATTGACCATCTATATTTTTTCTAATTTCTCCTCGCCTAATTATGTCTATGCTCCGTTTAGCTCCGTCTAGATCTCGACTAGATGATACGTCCTAGCTTGCCGCCTGATCAGCCTAAAGCTTAACGCTTATACGTCATAGATATATATACATACTTCGCCATCGAACCGTGGGATCAAACTCCAGTTTCTTGTCCATTTGTTGCAATTTTTAATCTGCAAATGCTATGAGATCACTAATATTGTTCTACACATGATGAAATGTCCTGTTTCATTGTACTTGCTTGAGTGGCCTTTTTTTGGCTAAATGTGTAATAACAACAAAACTACCAACTTGATGAATAAAGAATCATGGGATTAATTATGTTGTCAGAAAGGGCCAAATTTGGGTTCTTGTGTAAGAATGTGCACTACTTTTGACTGATTTTTTAACCCTTGATCCAACTAAAGAGCCATCAATACTGTAAAGTAATCACAAACTCTGTACAGCTGATTCTGATTAAGCTAATGCAAATATCAGTAAAAAAAGGAAAAAACAGATCTTACATCCACATAGATTATTTCTGTTTGTCTTGTTCTGTTATTTTTACTGTACATGTTTTCAGAAGTTACATTCAAAAACACTGGAAGCATGCAATATTTAGTTTTTCACCCTTTAGTAGAAAGTTCCGTTCCAAAATTTCCCCGAGCGCTAGACAGTCATTTGTCGCTTCCGCTTTTTTCTCATTCCTCCCGATCTAACCAGACCCTACGAAGTACTAGATTCTAGTCTGCCGTCTGCCAACTATTACTAGACACTGCTTGAAACATATTTCTTATTTTTTTACTTTTTACTTCAGGAAAGTTAACAGTAAAACTGAACTATAGTAACTTTTACAGCTCCTTTTTCACCACTCACCATGGACAGGAGATTCAGTACTAAACGTTGGTGGAACTACAACAGAAGACGAAACTTTGAATCTTTTACTACTTGACCCTTCTACCCCTCCACTCATCACCTCCGGGCTGCTAATCCATCCCATCATTTGATCACCAAAACCACTCATATCCGATCCATCCGAGTCGAACCCAGGGTTCCGAAACCCAGCCCATTCGCTGCTGTAATCGGACACGCTCGAGCTCTCCGCGGGCTCCTCGTACACTTGAGGTACAATGACACTCGGTTGGACCGACTTCTCGATTTTCTTTATGTCGACCGGGTTTTGGCTGTACTGGCTGTAGCCTTTGAAGTGGAAAATACTAGCAAAAGTGAAGTGATCACTTACTCTGCTCTTTGATGCTTTGTTTTCCGAGTTTCTTGCCATGATATTGTGCAAATTCTTGCTTAGCTTTGCTTTCAAGGATGAGAAACTAAGCCCGTGTTTGTTGTCCGGTTCAGGCCCGTTTGAAGTCGACGAATTGGTTGTTGCGGAGAAGTTTGTACGTGCATTTTCTCCGCGAAGGGCACGTGCAGCCTCGTCATAGGCCCGGGCAGCCTCTTCGGGCGTATCGTAGGTCCCGAGCCATAACCGGACTCGTTGAGACGAGTCCTTGATCTCTGCTACCCATCGGCCTGAGGGCCTTTGCCTTACGCCAACAAATCTACGTGTTGTTGTTGTTATTGATTTTGCTGGTTGTGATCTCGTATTGCTCAAGACCGTCACGGTTTTCGTGGGGTCATTTCCCAGTCCATCCATGATGTGTACGATTTTTTTTAAAGTGAAAAGGGGAACTTGTATTTTGTATAAGGAGTTTGGGTTTTGAATGTTGTTAATCCATTTATATAAGTGAGGTTTTGAGTGCAATGCTTGAAAAATTCTTCTCAATTATTTCATTTTTTGTTGTATTGTGAATAATTCTGTATCTTTCTGATTAACTCAATATTGAACTTGATTAATTTGGCTTGATCTGCATATGCGTAGCTACTGAAAACTCTAATTAAAAAATTAGAGATGACATCATTTCATATAGAACAAAGATAGATTTTTTTAATAAAAAAAATAGGAAAAGGTGGTGGGTCGTTGGCTGCCAACGGACAGGGCTATACTCGAGATGTAATTTATCAAACAGATGCTTATATTCTGCCTAGGACCGAGGATAGAGAAGTGATCATTAGTTTGTTGTTTGGAATTAGAAATTCTTTGATTCTCATTTTTAGGCTCCTAATACATCATGCCTCGGAAAAATTATAAAACTTTTCCTATAACTTATGAATGATTCCAAAATCTATAATTTATTTTTCCAGTAACACGAATTTGGTCCACTCCAAAAGTTTTGATGAGTGTTTGCAAGTGCGCCACAAATGACAGAGTTAAATTAGATATATTCATTTTCTCGATAATTTCGTGGTTCCATAATCAAATTTTAGTATGTCTTTTATGTCCCAGTGAACGTTGCAAAAGATGAAAAATTATTGTTTGACGCAATCGTAAACAGGTGCTCATGCCATTATTCAGGGATATTTTGTAAAAAATAATTAAGTTCGAATATTTAAAAAGATAAATGATTGTTTTTGGATAGCCCATAAATTAGATGGCTACCTCAGTTTGTCCCATCATACTGAGAAGGAGTGGAGAGATCAGAAGCAAAGGTACGAGCCCAATAACAAAAAATGTAATTTCTTTTATCCGTATGCATGGTTTCCAAATGATTGTAAATGTCACTTATTACTCTATTTATATTAACAAATTACCCTAAATGCCACTATTAAAAAAACCATGGCTGAATTGATCGGTTGAGATCCGCTATTCCAAATCATATTTCATCTTGTATTTCATAATTTTCACTAACTATCATGTGTATATTTATGATGTTATTCTATACATATGACATATAATAAATATTTTGAAATACAAGATGAAACATGATTTGGAATAGATGATCTCATCCGGAATTAACGAGTGTAAAAGAATTTGTGAAATTGCATATTACTCCAGCTGATAAAGATACTATATAATGTGTAATTCTGGAAATCATATTTGTTTATCTCGTGCAGGAAAAGAGTCAAACCTCATGCAACCAACAATCTTATAGACTGATTACATACGGGACGCTGTGTTGGCAGGAAAAAAAAAAACGCTACACCATAAAATCCATTTTATAGATAATTTGACCTTTTTTAACCTTTATACACTAATGAAGTACCTTCCCGTGCTAGTAAAATCTAGGTCATACTAACCTATGTCGTACCAACAAAATCAAGGGCATAATTGAAATATTAACTTAGCAAGATATAGGAATGTAAATAAGAAATAATTTTGATTCAATCCGTAATTAAAATTCGATAATAATGATACGAATTCAAGCTTCTGAATTAATTTTTAGATTCGTATAGTATTCAAATTCGAATATGAATGTAGTTGAATATTCTATTCATTTATATATCATATATTATTAAAATTAAAAAATATATATATATATATAAAATTCTAAATATATATATAATATCTACATAACCATTTATTTTAAATAAATTTATATATAATATATTATTAAAAATTGTAACTAAAAATAATTAAAAAAATATAATATATAAAAAATATTTAAAATAAAAATAAAAAGAACTTTTCTAATCTCGAATCAAATCAAATTCGATTCTTTTACAATCTCAATGGTATAAACAAAATTAAGGACATAGCTGAAATATAGCTTTGCAAAGTCTAGGTTATAGTAGCCTATCTTGCACAAACAAAATAGAGGATATAATTGAATTTCAGCTTAGCAAACTGTAGGGGTTCATTTACTTAAGACTAGGGAGTGCTAGATTAAATCTGACTGAGGAAGTTAATGAGTGTGCTTTATTAAAATTCGATTATGTAAATCTACTGAGCTTTTTAAGCAAACGCACCCTTAGATAATACTTAAGTTAGTGCCATATTTTACTAACAAAATTAAGGGCATGACTAAAAATATTAGCTGACAAACATGAGACATAAGTTAGTGCTAGAAAAGAAAAAAAGCCATGCTATTATCTAAGAACACGGTTTTCCACATTATAGATTACATCCTGTTGCTGGATATGAGTCACAAAAGCTAAGGGCTGAATTAAACAAAAGGATAAAATCAATCAAATACTTACAAATATCGAAGCACCTTAATCTTATTTTAATAGTTTAATTATGCTAATGAAGAACGGTTTTGGAACGCTAATTTATAGTTTAAAATGAAAGTAAAGATATTATATAATTTTCCCAAGTGGAATTATGCTATTGGAGAGGGAATGATTTGTGGGACCCTCAAAAGTAACGTGCCGTGTCCTTTCTAATGTCTGTTTCCGTTTGATCCAAACGCCATTCTCTCACTAATTAATCATCATATAATATAATATAATTGCATTGCATGATTTAAAGATTTGATTAATGAAATGGAATTGAAAGCACATTTTTGTCCATTTTCTCCAACTATATGGCTTTAGACCATGACGTACTTAAATGCTGCCTCGGATTCCTTACATTATCGTTCATTCGTGCGTTATAAGAGAAAATGTTTGCTGCTTAGTAGTGTATTTGATTTAGTGTATAATAATCACTGAAAACATAATTAGAGTCGTTATTTAAGATTCTAAGTAAAAGTGATACATTTTGTTTCCTTCGTACTACCTCCTTTCTGCTCTAACTTTCCTACTTTCTTTTTCTGTTTGTCCCAACTTAACCCTTAAAATATTCACCCTCAATATCCACCTTTAAAAAAATCAAAGATTTCACAATATTTATTTTTTCTTAACCTCCGTACCCAATCAAAGTAGGAAAGTTAAGCCGGGATGGAGGGAATAATATAATGAAATTCTATTAAGCCAGGACGGAGGGAGTAATATAATGAAATTCTTATTTTAAAATGGGAGTCTGTTTTAAAAATCAATAACTCGTTTTGTTGTTCAAATAAAAATTTAGAAATTTTATTTTCATTATTAGCTATATATATTGAATTAGTCAAATTAGAAAGAAAAAGAAAACCATGTAGTTGTAAATTGATGATTTTTGAGAGCTATGCATTTATTCAATTTACAGAAATAAAAGGTTATACATATTTAAATAGGACACTTATTGTAGGATGAGTATTTTTCAGCTTGAGTTGATACACCAATTAGCTTGCATTAGATGCTTTATTTAATTTGTGGTAAATTGGTTAAACTACACATGCTTTATTTTCTATTACATAATTTTTAATATGCTATACCTATTAATTTGTATATGTCACGCTTGATAAATATTATGAAACACAACATATGATCAATCACAATTATGACACTCGCGTCTCGGACACAACAGACAACCGTCAAGAGATCATCGAATTATTTTTGAATCGCAACTGCCACGTCAGTATCTAAAACTGGACACGTGGCCAAAGGTTGTCTACGTGGACCTCCATGTCAGATCAATACCAGATCTAATTTTTATTTTGAGCTGAAAGCATCTAATCTGGTGTAACTTTAATGATGATATGGCGATGAAACCACTCAATATTCTTTTGTCTGTAAATTAGTGTTCTCTTGCATGCATAATTTTCTGAACTTCGATGATTTCATAGTTTAGACTCTGTCAAGGATTGTAAATCAGGAGATTGATGCTGTCTGCATTCAATTTTGGAATCAATTTGCAGCTTAAAAATCAACCTCATAAAAATTCAACTAACATGTTAGATATTTAGTAGAATGTTGTAAAAGTCGCTAGGTAGGTGGACGACGGGTCTTATGTGTCCACTAACATATTAGGAAATTTCGGACAGACGAAAATTGTCCCTGAAAGTTTAGAAAACGTCACAAAATATCTGAGATAAAAATACTCTGTCACGCCAAATGTTGCAGTATGCCAGTCACTAATAGTTATTTTGGACAAAAAATTGAAAACATCTCTAACGAATGAATTTCATCATTTTGAGGCGTATTTAGAAAAATATCACAAATACTTTATCTATGTGAGATGTATTTAAAAATCGTCATTGTAGTTTATCATTTTGATACACTTATAAAGATTTGTCACAAATAGTAGTACATCATTTGAGACGTATCTTGAGAAAAACATAAACATTATCTCTTTTCTGTGCTGTAAATAGAAAAACATCACTCATAAAATTATTTGAGACTAAGTATAGAAAATTGACTAAAGTAAAGCAATTTTAGGCCATTTCAGTGCATCACAAAAAAAGTTGTCTCTAATTTCCTAATTTCTTGTAGTGCTAGTCGGAATTTCGGTGGAGCTAAGAAATTTTCATATTAGAGATGAAAATTAGTAACGGATAATTTTGGTCACTAAATACAAACGAAATAGAAATTGAACAATGATGAAAAGTGACGAAAAATTATTAGCATCCAATTACTGACGAAATAGCGACCGAATAGTAGAGACGGACATAATCCGTCCATATTCTTTTGCTAATTTAGTCTCAAATTCCATAATAAAGACGTAAATTACATCACTAAATTTAGAGACGGAATAAACCAGTCTCTAAATTTTAGAGACAAGCATTATAGAAACCACTCATTTAGTCTCAAATCCGTCACTACTTTAATTTAGAGACAAATATCATATTATTAGAGACTGACCTTTCCGTCTCTAATTTATTTTTTTTCCTTGTAGTGTAAGTGGGAAGGAATTAAGAAAAGAATATAGACAATTAATAAAAATCTAATGTCTCAAATAGGACTAATCGGAGTTAATTAGTCGAGAAGTTTTACGAGAGAGTTTAGCGGTGAAACAAGAGATTACTACAGGAAATTATGGTATATACTTTTTTGTCATATTGGTTTGAAAATGGTTTGTTATTTTAGAAGCAGTAGGAAAAAACAAGAATGGATTGAATAGTAAGTGGAAATACTGAGTTGATAAGTTCTGCAAGTAGTATTAGTACTACTGTGCAGCCTGCTTTTGTTGATATTCAATTGGATTTATGTCGAAATTAATAAGTTACTTTTTTATTCTTGATGCAACACTTCTAATATGCAAGCCAATTGTTAATGGTATAAAACAGAAAAACAAATCGATATATAATGGTAAATAAAACTTGCCAGAGGATCTCGTGATGCTACATTTGATCAATTAATACTATATTAATTACGGTGAAAATCAAACCATCGATTTAATCAATACTTAATTTGAGATTGTTCACCAAAAGTTCGTTTGAATCCAATTAAATCTTCAAATATATGTGAACATACTTTTATGTTTGATAAACTTAGAGTTCGACTCAAGCTCAAATTTGATAAATAAAATTTGTTAAGAGGAAGCGTAAAAATATCAAGATACTCAACTTCGACTCATGTTTGACTCGACTCGGCTCATAATCAAACAAGTTGAAATATATTATTAAAAGTTCGATATCATTTCAAACAAGTTTAAATATAAGTATGTTCTACTCGATTCGACTCGACTCATCTTATTAACAGTGTTAATGTTAAGGTGTTTACATATGATTATGTGTAACTGTATGTATATAGATAATGAATATTGCACCGAATATATTCCGCGGGATATAACACAAGAGTCTCTAATATAATCAGCCCGATTGAGGCATGAACATAATTCAATAGACTATGCATGAAAAATATATATAGTCGATTAATGAGAGTCTGGTGCCTAATAAAAACTACTCGAATCACGTCAGAAACTTTCGCGACATAGCGTTATTTCGAGTAAAAGTAATTTGTAAAGAATACAATATTCCCATTAAAGAAATTTAAGTTATTTAATAATAAGGAGATCTCTGTAAAACTGAAAAGAAGCAGAGAAAATAACAGGTAGAGGGAATATTTGAGATGCTTAGTTAACTGGATAGCTTCCAAATACAGTAATCTTTTATTACTCCAACTGGACTGAGGTTTACACTTAATTTACTCGTGTTAATTTGACAGTTCAACTGATATTACTATTAATTATTTACTGTGCCTATCTTAAGGCATAGATCTGTAGATTAAAAATTATAAGGATGGTCACAGCTCTAATAATTAGGGACACAGGAATAGTTTTTTTGTCATCCAGTAACAGGACAATTTTTTTATTTAAATAAACTGTGTCACTAACCATTTCTGTTTAACGTTAACAAAATAATTTCTAAATATAGTATAGTTGCACGGAGGGAAGAAAGCTCTTGTCGTATTAAATTAAATGATGATTCAAAATTTAATTCGATAAATTGCATGAGAACAAATGTATAGTATAGTTTGTATTTCATGTTCAAGTTTATGCATCCAAAAATGATTCACATAAATTTGAGATGCGATGTTGAATTTGTTAGTAATTTTCGACTACATTTAATCTACGCAGCGAAATAACTAGTCGAGAATTATGATCGTAATTTATAACTGAATTAAACGTTGAGCATTGATTACGCTAAAGTTGTAATAACTTACTTGTGCGTAATTAATCGGATATAGTTGAGCGATTGATTCACCACTTCAGGTATCCACGAGTATGTCGTCCGCTGCAGGAACTATTCTAGGTACTCAGTACAATTGTTTCAATAATTGATTGCTAGGAAATCTCTTATTGAACTATTGATGTTTCTTACTGACAAGATTAATTATCCCTACAGTGGGGAATATACATATATATATATATGTATGTATAGTTCATATACCCTAGGTATATGGGTCTAATATTATGGCCTCCTTTAATTAATTAATCAGTATAACCTATTAATTAATTAAAGCCCATATCCTAATCTAGTCCATTACTTTCAATTTCCCACTTGGACTAGCATTAGATATAATTCGAACCACCAACATTGTACCCTTGAGCGGAACAACAATACATATAAAGTGTGACCCTTCAGGCCCCCATTATCGACGATAATCTAATTAAAGTCTGCACAAAACTCTTAGACTGCGTTGTGCAGTATGAAGGACATTTACGTGAATTCGTAAAACAACCTTTATATGAAGTTTATGTAATATCCCTTCATTCACGAACCACCCGATTGAGCCTAGGATCTGCCATGTGTCTATCCAAATAGCTCAATCATTTTTCTCATCTTTATTATATGACATATTCGATCATATTCAATAACTTTAATTGAATATATCTTTTGCATTGGTCAATGACTTTATTGTTAAATACTATAGAGAAAATGAGGGCCCGTTTGGTTGCAAATCATCAATGGCAATGGTAATGGTAATGGGTATGAATGAAGAGTCAATCATATTATGAAATGAAATGAAGGAAATTGTTAATAAAAGGAACTACTGGTTAACTTATTTATTATGTACCAAGCACCATAAATAGGAATGAGTCCTCATTCATTCTCATTCCTTACCTCTAAACCCCCCAACCAAGCGGGCCCTGAGTGTTCTCTCGAGTTTCAATCGAGGAATGAATCACAATCTTGACTCAACTACCATTTTCATTTGTCTCATGATGAACCCAACACAAGACGTGTCTTATCCTCCTTTTGGAGGCAAGCGTTGTACTTGGTCAAAGTTCATCACTTAACAAACAAAATGAGTATTCTCAGGTCAAAGGATCATTACATACTCCACACACTAATAAACTGTAGACACTAAACAAACTGTTTAATAGTAGGGTATACCAATACTCTCCAAAGTATCCATGTGTCCATCATAGATATCTAATATCTAATATTCGTGGGACCCACTATATTCTCTAAGAATTCGATGCAGACCACATGCTAACCTATTGTATGTCATCAATATCCCATTCTTGATGATCATCGGTTATGGCAATATTAGAATCATACTATATCATTTATGTCTCACACCATAAATGAAAGTCATGATTCAAGGGAACAGTCATAAGAATAATAACAAACCATCAAAATAATTATTCTAATAAATGCATAAACCCATAAGATAAACATATTATCATAGAATGTGAACAAGTATTGAATGTCTTCACGAAAAGGTTTCTAAGACAGACAAACTATAAACCCCCACTGAATCAAAGTTAACTACAAACATGTCTAATACCTAAGCTCTCAAAGTGATTGTTATGCTTTGCTATATACAACGGCTCGGTGAAAGGATCAACCAAGTTATCATCAACAGGTACTCTATCTAATTTTACATATCCCCTATCTATTATTTCTCTAATCAGATGATATCTCCGGGGAACGTGCTTGTTCCTATTCGTAGCTCTGGATTCCTTTGCTTGTGCAACCGCACCAATGTTGTCACAATACAGCGGTATTGCACTACTGGCACTTGGAACGACACCTAGTTCTTTTACAAACTCTAACAAAGCAACAACCTCTTTGGCAGCTTCAGATGCAGCAATATATTCGGCTTCAGTGGTAGAATCAGCAGTTGTGCTTTGTTTGGAACTATTCCAACTTACTGCACCACCATTGAGAAAGCAAACATATCCTGACTGAGACTTGAAGTCATCATGGTTTGTTTGGAAGCTAGCATTAGTATACCCAATAACTAATAACTCTGGCTGCCCAACATAGACTAAGAAATATTCTTTAGTCCTTTTAAGGTACTTAAGAATAGCCTTGACAGTTCTCCAGTGTATCTCACCGGGATTTTGCTGAAATCTACTTGTCATGCTGAGTGCATAAGACACATTTGGCCTAGTACATATCATGGCATACATAATAGATCCTATAGTCGAAGCGTACAAGATCTTCTTCATGTAACTCATTTCTTTGTCATTAGAAGGGTAACCTTTCTTAGACAATATAATGCCATGTCCCATAGGAAGAAATCATTTCTTGATCTTTTCATTGAGAAGCGTCTCAGCAATTTGTCTATGTAAGTAGACTGAGACAATCCCAACATTAGAGCTGGCAAAACTGGCCTGGCCCGATGTGCCGGCCCGTTTAGCCCGAAATATAGAGCGGGCCGGGCCGGAATATTAGAGGCCTAAAAAAATTCGGGCTTTTTTGGCCCGGCCCGAATGGGCTTTTCTTTTGGCTGGCCAAGCCCGGCCCGGCCCGATGAAATTAAATATTTTTCCCCTCAATAATCGAATAAGAAAAATTTAGGAATTAGGTAATATCTTGTGTACTATTAGAAACATGTTTTTCTTTTTTCTTTTTCTAGCATAGCATAAATGTATCTATTTACTGAGAAATTAAAACATTTGACTAATTTAATACTCTATTTCTTCAGTTTTATTAGCCGAAGATGGAAAATGAATTGGATCCAAGCATGCTCATTAATTATTATGTGTCGAAAAATGAAAAATTGATTAACATGTGGTATAGTACGTACACAAAAATTAAATAACTTGTGACGTGTAGTATATAACTATATATCATCATCCATTCCTTCTTTTTTTTTATTATTATTAATATTATTGTTATATGTGGGGTTTGAGACATGCCTATATATTAATAGATATCATTCCATTTTGCAACGAATAGTAATATATTATCTTCTGATCAAGTTTTTCTTAAGAGAATTAAACTGAAGTTCGCCTCAATATAATAATTTTACTTCATGGTTAAAGTAATAAAAAAGAAAAGAAAAAAATTCATTGGTGGGCTTTTTTGGCCCGAAAGCCCAATGGTCCGAGGTCCTCCGGGCCGGGCCTAGCATTTCTAGGCCCGAAATAAATCGGGCCCGGCCCGGCCGGAATTGCCACCTCTACCCAACATCCTATTAGGTCTATCTCGATAGATCCTAATTCCAAGGATGTAGGAAGCCTCACCCAGATCCTTCATCATGAAGGAGCTAGACAACCAATCTTTCACGGATTGCAACATGGAACGATCGCTTTCCATTATCAGTATATCGTCAACATATATGATAAGGAAGATAACATTTCCATTCTTGCGTTTACTATAAACGCATGGATCCTCTTTACTTCTGACAAAATCAAACAATTTGATAGCTCTGTCAAAGCAAATATTCCAACTCCTAGATGCTTGCTTGAGTCCATAAATGGACTTCTTTAACTTGCATACTCCATTGCCCTTTTTTTTTTTTTTTTTTTTAATATATAAAACCTTCAGGCTGTGACATATACATAGTGCCTTCGAGTTCTCCATTGAAAAACGCAGTTTTGACATCCATTTGCCAAATGTCAAAGTCCTAGTATGCAGCTATTGCAAGTAATATCCTAATGGACTTGATCTTAGCGACTGGCTAAAAGGTTTCATCATAGTCAATGCCCTCGCATTGACTATAACCCTTTACCACCAACCTAGCCTTATAGGTTTGTACCTTACCATCTGCATCTCTCTTCTTCTTGAAGATCCATTTGCAGCCTATAGGGCGAGCCCCATCTGGAAAATCAATTAGTTCCCAGTCTAGATTGAGGTACATCGAGTCCATTTCAGATGTTAAGGCAGCCAGCCACATCTTCGAATCGGTGCCCGACACCGCTTCGATATAGGTCTTAGGTTCGTCGTCTTCTGAATCAACCTCATCATCTTGGTTCTCAACCAATAGATATAGTCTTTTAGATGCACGGCGATTCCTTTGAGGCCTATTCAGTTGGTTTTGCGTTGGTTCAGGCGATTTATTCTGATCGTGATGAGGTTCCTGTTGAGGTTTTCAACATTTGGGATATTCTCAAAAATTTCACTATGATTTTCTTGAGGTGGGGTTGATACAATATCTTATCTTTGATGCATCTTATTGTCTTGAGGTGACCCTCTAAGAGTCATTTCCCCTCCCAATAGATCATAAAAAACTCCCACTGAGTTCTTGTCCACTCCATTGGACAATACCTCATCCTCCATTTATCTTGTGGTTCTTGAATTTCTTCAAGATCTACCATGTTGTGACCTTATTCCTTGGAGACATAATTATCTTCAAGAAACGTCACATTCCTGGATACTATCACCTTGTGATCTCCAAGACAATAGAACTCATATCCTTTAGTTTCTTTAGGATATCCCACAAAATAACATTTTTCACTTTTAGTTTCCAACTTATCAGTCATCATCTTCTTAACAAAAACAGGACAACCCAAGGTCCGCAGATGATTAAGACTCGGCTTCCTGGCACACCATAATTCATATGGTGTTTCCTCGACCGATTTAGAAGGAACTCTATTCAGAATATAAACTGCGGTAAGTAAGGCATAACCCCAAAGGAATAAAGGGAGACTGGTGAAACTCATCATGGATCGAACCATATCCAATAAAGTTCGATTTCTCCTTTCAGATACTCCATTCATCTGTGGTGTACCTGGAGGTGTCCAGTTTGACCGGATTCCATGTGATTTCAAGTAATCAAGAAAATCTCGACTTAAGTATTCCCCTCCTCGATCTGATCGGAGTGTCTTAATACTTTTTCCAAGTTGTTTCTCAACTTCCAACTTAAACTCCTTAAATTTCTCGAAGGCCTCAGATTTGTGTTTCATGAGATACACATATCCATACATTGAAAAATCATCAGTAAAAGTTATGAAGTACGAATATCCTCATCTTGCTTGAGTTGAGGACGGTCCGCACACATCTGTGTGGATCAACTCGAGCACAACCTTAGCACGTAGCCCTTTCCCAGAAAGTGGTTTACTTGTCATCTTTCCTTTGAGACAAGATTCGCAAGCACCATATGATTCGAAATAAAATGATGTGAGATAGTCTAACTTTCTCAATCTTGCTATTCTTTTCTCATTGTTAGGTTTAAGAACACTTACAACACACACAACCGAATACAATCCAGAAATGAATGAAAAACTAAGTGAAAATCGGCCAAACAAAACCGAACGCAAAACCAGAAACAAAATGAAGAACATAAAGCTTTTACGTGGTTCGATCAATGTGATCTACATCCACGGAGGCTCTATACACCTCAATTCACTTCACTGAACAATCAATTACAAGAACTAACCCAGAAAACTAGAAACCCCAATTCACAATCCGAATTGAGCTCAAGAATCCTAGCTTTCAAATTCTAATGATTGTGTAGTGTTTACAGAGGGAAAACTACGTGTATCAACTCGTCTTTACAAGTAGAACAAATGTATATAAAGAGCTAAGCTCGAATCAAGAAGCTCCGGAAGCTGGAATCAATTCAGTTTCAACTGCTTTTAAAACTGGTACGAGTCTTCAACAACGGTTTCTCATGCAACAGTTCAAAATCGTTGCACATTTCTGTTATAACCGTCACAAGCCCGGTTCTTCAATAACTTCCAAAACTGATCTGATATAAACCCGTCTCTCCGGTCCGGTTCTTCCCAATCCAAACCCGGTTCCTGATTCTACTCAACCTGTACTACAAGACATGTTCACTTGATGATATTGAATTGACACCTACAAATCTTCACCTCAATAAATTCAAGTGCACTTCATCACCTCTCATTGTCTTCTCATTTCCAGGCTTAATCACATTGTTCAAGCCTTATCAGGCTTGAAAAATGTACCATCTTACTCCTAGGAACTGCCTTAGTCAAGAAATCTGCCGCATTGTCCATAGTATGCACTTTCTTTACTTCAACAGACCCAGCTTCAATTATATCCCTTGAAAAATGAAGTCTAACATCAATATGCTTAGACCTCTCATGAAAAGCTTGATGTTTCACCAAATGAAGAGCACTCTGATTATCACACTGAATAGTAACACAACCTTGTCTTATTCCCAAGTCCTTGAGAATTCCTTTGAGCCACAAAGCTTCCTTGATCGCCTCAGTTAAGGCAATGAACTCTGCTTCAGTTGTTGACAATGCAACCACTGACTGTTGCACACATTTCCAACTTACAGTTGTACCATACAAAGTAAAAACATACCCTGTAATGGATTTTCTAGTATCCAAATTCCCAGCAAAGTCCGCATCAACATATCCAATCAATGGTATAGTATTTGCTTCTTGTCTCTGAAACTTTAACCCCATACTGACAGACCCTTTCAGATATCTTAGAACCTGCTTCAAGCTTTCCCAATGTGATTCTCCAGGATTTGACATATACCTGCTTACCAGAGACACACTAAATGCCAAGTCTGGCCTGCTACATATCATTCCATACATTAGACTGCCAACACCACTGGCATATGGAATATTCTTCATGTGAATCTCCTCAGCTGCAGTCTTAGGGCACTGATCCTTGGACAATTTAGTCTGTAGATTAACTGGAATACTCACTGGTCTTGACTCATGCATGTGGAATCTTTCCCTTTAGTTGTTGTATCTTATCACTGCTCTCACTGGCTATGAGCATATCATCCACATATAATAACAGAAACACTTGTTCAGCTCTTGAACTTTTGTTAAAGTATACACAGCTTATAAGCTTCTTATGAATCCTGCACCTATCATGAACTCATTGAACTTCTTATTCCATTGCCTAGGACTTTGTTTCAATCCATAGAGTGACTTCCTGAGAAAACATACCTTCTCTTCATTTCCTGGAATCACAAAGCCCTCAGGTTGCTTCATGTATATCTTCTCAACTAGATCACCATGCAGGAATGCTGTCTTGACATCTAACTGCTGTAGTTCCAAATCTTCTTGTGTAACCTTTGATAGAAGTAACCTGATAGAGAAATGCTTCACTACTGGAGAAAATACCTCATTATAATCAATGCCTTCTCTTTGTGTGAAGCCCCTGGCCACCAATCTTGCCTTATATCTGATTTTATCAGCTTTTCCAGCCTCCACCTTTTTCTTAAAGATCCATTTTGAACTAACTAGCTTCTGCCCTTTTGGTTTGTCTATAAGCTTCCAGGTTTGGTTTCTCTCTAAGGATTCCATTTCCTCCTTCATGGCCCCTATCTAGTGTTCACTCTCACTGCAACTTACTGCTTCCTTGAACTACTAGGCTCTTGAAACTCCAAGTCTTCTGCCACACTCAGTGCATAATATACACTTCCAGCTAGTCCATAGAAATCAGGCCTTTGGATTTGTCTTCTTGGTCTGTCTCTTCCTATGCTATAAGTTCTGAGATTTGCCATCTCAGTTTGACCTTCTTCCTCTTCTGATGAACTGTCATCTTCTTGCTGAGCTTGAGTATTCCCCTCTGGTGGTATCTGCTCCTTATTAAGCTCCACCTGAACAGAAATTCTTTCAGGTTCCACAGCTCCATCAGCTTCCTCTTGACTTCCAGTAGAGTTGTATCCCATCACATCCTCATTGAACCTTACATCTGTACTTATCAGGAGCTTCTGGTTTCCCTGTTCCAAGCACCATAACCTGTAGCCTTTTATGCCCTCAGGATATCCTAGGAATACACATCTATGTGCTCTTGCATCAAAAGTTTGTCTTGCCTAATGTGAGCATAGGCCAAACAACCAAACACTCTTAAGTCATGGTAGTTTGGTGTCTTTCCACTCCACACTTCTTCTGGAGTTTTAAATCCTAGAGTTGATGATGGTGACCTGTTGATCAAATAACATGCAGTGTTTATAGTTTCTCCCCAGAGTGATTTAGGTAATCCTGCATCAATTAGCATACATCTAACTCTTTTCAGCACAGTTCTGTTAAATCTTTCAGCAACCCCATTCTGTTGGGGGTTTAGTGGGACAGTTCTGTGCCTTGTGATACCCTTCTCTTCACAAAATCCTGTGAATTCAGTGGATAGATATTCCAGGCCATTGTCTGTCCTAAGATGTTTTAATTTCTTCTCTCTTAGGTTCTCCACCTGACTCAACCATGTTTTAAACTTGAGGAATGCATCACTCTTGTTTCTCAAAACATATATCCATGTTTTTCTACTGTAATCATCAATGATGGACATGAAATACCTTCCTCCTCCATGTGTTTCTGTTCTTGAAGGCCCCCAAATATCAGAGTGTACATAATCCAGGGGTTCTTGGGTGGAATGTATCCCTTTAGCATAAGGCAGCTTCTTGGCCTTCCCCAGAGCACACTTATCACAGAAATCCAGTGTTCTATTTCCCATTTCACCAATGATACCCTTCTTGGATAACTCCTTCAACCCTTTCTCTCCAATATGATCCAGTCTTCTATGCCACTTCATAACATCTTCTCTGCTTATCACAGATTCAGCACATCCTATCACAGGTGATCCAATCAAAATAAACAGGCCATTGTGTTGCCTTCCTTTGATTACCAGCTTATTGTGTTTAGTGATGTGAAGATGACCATCTAGGGAATTGAACTGACAGCCATTTGCCACAAGAGAACCAAGGGATAGGAGATTTCTTTTCAATCCAGGGACATACCTTACTTGAGAGATGGTTCTGATGACTCCATCATACATTTTTATTTGAACTGATCCTGTGCCTTTAACTCTGCAGGAGTGATCATTTCCCAGTAAAACACATCCACCATCTTCTATCTGTAGATCCTTGAACCAGGATTCATTGGGACACATGTGGAATGAACACCCAGTATCAAGAACCCATTCCTTTTCCATTTTTGTGTCTGTGATGTTTAAGACTTCTAGGGTGTCTTCTTGATGCTCTGTCATAGCCACTTCTGCCCTCTGATTCTCCTGCTTCTTCTTCTTTTGTGGACAGTCCTTCTTCAAATGTCCAGCTTGCTTACATTTGAAACACTTTCTGGTTTCAACCCAGTCTCCTTGTTTCTTTGCATTCTGAGTTCCAGATTTGTTATCTTTGACTCCCTGGAACTTCTTCTTTTGGAAATTCTTTTTGACCTTAATGTTCAAGCCTTCTCCAGCTTGTGCAGAGACCTTTTCTCCCTGATTCTGAAAACACTTGGTCTTCAATGCTGACAGGATGGATTCATAGCTGATTTTTCCATCTCTTTCAAACATCAGTGCATCTTTAAAGCTTTCCATGGATTTTGGAAGAACATTCAGCACCATCAGAGCCTTATCATCATCCTCCAAGTTCACCCCCAGATCTTCCAATTATTCAATCATCTTGACAAACTCATCAAGTTGATCAGAAATTTATCATCAGTGATTTTGAAGGACATTAATTTCTACTTCAGAAATAGTTTGTTGGATATAGACTTTGATTGATAGAGTTCCTCCAGTTTTCCCCATGCCTCCACTGCATTCTTGCACCTTGAAACCTCCCTCAACGGTTTATCACCCAGACATAAGAATATCAAACTCAGAGTCTTCTTATCCAATTCTGGAAACTTGGATTTCTCAGCATCAGACCATTGATCAACAGGAAGAAGTGCAGAGTCTAGGCCATTTTGAATCAACACTGCATTCATTTTGATCTTCCAGAGTGAGAAGTCATTCTTACCTGAAAACTTCTCCACATCCATCTTTACTCCAGCCATTCCTTCTTCTTCTTTGAGTGCGTGTGTATTGTTTCCCACAGACGGCGCCACTTGTTAGGTTTAAGAACACTTACAACACACACAACCGAATACAATCCAGAAATGAATGAAAAACTAAGTGAAAATCGGCCAAACAAAACCGAACGCAAAACCTGAAACAAAATGAAGAACACAAAGCTTTTATGTGGTTCGGTCAATGTGATCTACATCCACGGAGGCTCTATACACCTCAATTCACTCCACTGAACAATCAATTACAAGAACTAACCCAGAAAACTAGAAACCCCAATTCACAATCCGAATTGAGCTCAAGAACCCTAGCTTTCAAATTCTAATGATTGTGTAGTGTTTACAGAGGGAAAACTACGTGTATCAACTCGTCTTTACAAGTAGAACAAATGTATATAAAGAGCTAAGCTCGAATCAAGAAGCTCTGGAAGCTGGAATCACTTCAGTTTCAACTGCTTTTAAAACTGGTATGAGTCTTCAACAACGGTTTCTCATGCAACAGTTCAAAACCGTTGCACATTTTTGTTATAACCGTCACAAGCCGGTTCTTCAATAACTTCCAAAACTGATCTGATATAAACCCGACTCTCCGATCCGATTCTTCCCAACCCAAACCCGGTTCCTGATTCACACGATGTCAACCATGCATCTATGAATGAGCCCCAACCTCGTCGTTTTAGAGTAAACACTTTGGTGTAAAACTCGTGAACGAAGAGATTAAGAATTTCATACAATTATAATGGACGACGCTTTTATTTCTAAATAAGACTTGGTTTTATTTGGGGATTTTATATGTGATACTAATCGTTAAATTTAATATCTAATATTAAATTAAACGCAATTACTGGGTGCCGCCTACCCAGGCATAAGAAATGCGAACCACACATATTGAGCACTGTCTACCCATATATAATGTCGTGGACTACATGTAGTGGGCGCCGCCTACCCAAACATAAAAGCGGTCTTAAATTACTATAATTTAAATTGAATAAGCATAAAATCAAATAATAGCTTATCACATAATATCAAATAAATGCTCAACGAATAAAATTATTAATCCAATTAAAATTTTTATTCTTTAATTAAAGTGGATTAAAATTAAATATATTAATTCCAAATTAATATATATATATATATATATATATACACTTTTAATATTAATTCTAAATTAATATAAATATATAAGTCTAGTATTATTCTTTCAAAATAATAATACTATTTAAAATTTATTAATCTAATTAATATTCCCTCCGTCCCGGCTTAATTTGCACACCCGCTCCGGCGCGTATATTAAGAAAAAATAGATTTTGTGGAATCTTTGACTTTTTTAAAGGTGGAGATTGAGAGTGGAGATTGTAAGATTCCTTTCTATTTTAGGGGTGTGCAAAATAAGGTGAGACGACCGAAAAAGAAAAGTGTGCAAATTAGGGCGGAACGGAGGGAGTATTAGTCAACTAAATAAATATATTAATTCTAAATTAATATAAGTATACTTTTAATGTTAATTCCAAATTAATATGAATGTATAAGTCTATTATTATTATTTCAAAACAATAATAATATAGATTAATTAATCTTATTAACCAATTAGGTAATGGAGATTTATGAATTAATCTAATTAATAATCTAATTTAATTATTCAATTTTTTTTAATAGTATAAGCTGATATATAAAATGAACTGTGCCATTAAAAATTTGGGCTTATTATTAACATTAGTTCAGAATTTATTAGCCTAGCCCAAATTTTAAATTGGCCCAGTTTTGCCCCCAGCCTATTAAATGACCCAGTTCAGCCCATTTAAACCAAGCCCAATGTAACAGCAGGCCCAGCCCAGCCCAAAATCCATTAGGGTTTGGATTGGGCATCAGCCGTCCTCAACGCCGCCGCCGTACCGCCGCCGCGCCACCGCCGCTGTCACCGGAACAACAGCGGCAGAAACCCATCACCGCCGCACGACGCAGCCGTCGCGATTTTCTCGCACAGCAGCAGCGCAACGTCATGTTACCGCCGCCGCCGTCGATTTCGCACAGCATCAGCGAAGCAGCGCAAGCGCCGCCGCTCGGGCAGCAGCAACGAACGTCGCCGGCAGTAGAGTAGGAGCAGCGTCGTCAAAACGTCACAGAGCCGCAGCGCAGCGGATTACCAATGCTGCCGCCGCCATAACTCACAGCAGCAGCAGCCGTGGCTGTGCCCTTCAACGTCGTCGTCACTTCGCGCAGCTACAGCACCGCCGCTGCCGCCCGACACCCATCGAACTCAGTCCGCCATTCGTCGCCTCGCGTAGCGAAGGTGTCGGCGACCACATCGAAGGTTGCAAGGAAGAAGAGAGATGCATATGGGTCCCAGTTTTATTTGCGTAATTCGTTCAAAAATACATTGTTAAGTCAATAATAAAAACCAATTAATGCAACAAATTCAACAAATATTCAAGACTATTTTCAAAACAAATATTGAATTTCAATTTTACAAAATCTTTTAATCCACAAATAATTGAGTTAAAACAATTATAAATCGAGCCCCGGGCTCTGATACCACTGTTAGGAATTTTCGACTACATCTAATGTACGCAGCGGAATAAACATTCGAGAATTATGATCGTGATTTATAACTGAATTAAACGTTGAGCACTGATTACGCTGAAGTTGGAATAACTTACTTGTGCGTAATTAATCGGACAAAGTTGAGCGATTGATTCACCACTTCAGGTATCCACGCGTATGTCGTCTGCCGCAGGAACTATCCTCGGTATACTCGGTACAATTGTTCAATAATTGATTGCTAGGAAATCCCTTATTGAACTATTGATGTTTCTTACTGACAAGATTAATTATCCCTACAATAGGGAATTGATATATATATACCCTAGGTATATGTGTCTAATATTTTGGCCTGCTTTAATTAATTAATCAGTATAACCTATTAATTAATTAAAATCCATATCCTAATTTAGTCCATTACTTTCAGAATTCGCAAGATTTTCTTCTTTTTTCTTTTCTTACTTTTTTTTTTGACCAATTTCTTTTTTAGGTGTGTTATATGTGTTTCTTGATTGTATAAATTCTAAATCTAATAGTTCGGGATTAAATGAGGTAGAATTTATGAGATATTACGAACTGATTTTTATCGTCCCGTTCTCCATAACAAACAAATCCATAGCAAACATAGCTTAACAATTACATGTAAGTTAATGAAATGTTGCTATTGTATTAAGCCAAGCTCATTAACAATACCTAGGCATGTCAATGGGACGGATCAGGTCGGGTATCTGATTTACCTGCACTGGATGCTCCGTCCTGCCATGAATCATAGTTTTGTGCCCCATGCCCTGCCTTGTGCGAGGCGGGTCGGTCCCACCCGACTAACTTTTGTTTTGTTTTTGTTATTGTTTTTGTTATTGTTTTTCTTTTTTCTTTTTATTTTTTCTGAAAAATCTTGCCACAAATAACTCAACTTTGCCAAATAATTTCTCCATATATTTTTATATTTGTAATATATATAAATTATTATATATTATATAATTATAAAATCTTAGTATATATGTTATACGTGGCGTGGCGGAGCGGGGCGGAGCAAGAAGGCTTACGAGATTCGTGCTTGACCCGACCTGTGAATGGGGCGGAGCTCAATTGTTCTGTTCTTGAACCGTTGAACGGATCGGACTTTATCCTGTCTCAAAAACCTCGGAGTAGAACGGGCAAAAACGAATCGGATCGATTTTGACATGTCTAACAACACCTCCTCCCCACCAAAAAAGGAAAAGAAAAAAGAAAGAAAAGGAAAACGAGCCAGGCCCATAATCTAGAGGAGGTCACTTTCTTGGGCCCAAATTCACTTAATAAAAACCTCGGTCTTGATAATACGAAGAGGGACCTGGCCCACTAATACTTTTGGTCGCTTTGTTGTTTCCAACCCATTATTTTACTCGCCCCTCCAAATTATTTGTTTTGGTAGACCGGCCCAACCCATAAAAAATAGAGTAAGACTCTGTATTTTATATGTAAAGGATTTTCTTAAGTACAACGAGTTGATTTAATTTAATAGAATTTCAAAATTTTGCTTCATTAAAAATAAATAAAATTTTGGTATCCAAAAGAGATTAAGTAATACATTTTCTCGAAGACGTAATACCTTTTCAGAAAAATATAATTTTTTTTTAGAAAACTTAATAATTCATGTATGTTTTTTAAATAAATTACATGTTCTTATTAAGTTTATATAAGTTCTATATTTATGGCTCACAAATTGTATTCAACTATTATTTAGTTGTATTACTTAAAAAGTACATTTTGAAAAAGTGATACATTAAAAAAATGTATTATATTTATAGAAAAAGTATTATGTTTCTAGAAAAAAATATTTATTACTCTTACTTATGATAGTAATGTTTTTTCTAGAAATCGTAATACCTTTTCAATAAAACGTAATATCTTATTATACAAATTAATAATCTTGTGTTTTATTAACTTTATGTGTTATTATCAAGTTTCATATAAGTTTTTACTATCAGGTGTATATACAAGTCACAATTTATAACTTTCATATTGATATTTTATCATTTGCTTTTGAATAAAATATTTTTAAAAAAGAAAAAGAAAAAGAAAAAAAGTAATATATTTTCTAAAAGAAATATTAGTTTTTTCTAGAAAAAAGTATAATTTTTTCGCAAAAAATGTGTTAATCGTTGGAAAATGGATGCGAAATAAATGGACATCACTTATTTAGCGCTTTTTAGAGGAGGTGGCAAAAGTATCATTCAATCGAAAAAATATTAATTGTTAGTTTATAAAAATATCAATATAAGTATTACTTTATTAATAATTTTATAAGAAAGTAATACTCTTGATAACATAAATTATATCTTTTGTTATAAGAAGTGATACTTTTAAATTTAATTCGATCCATTAATAAAAAAATCTATATATACATATATAACATACATAAATTTTTGCTAACTCAACATGCTTGAGTTCACCAGATGTTTTAGATGATAAGAATCTTAGTTTGAATATCATTCACTCTAATAAATCCAACTTGATAGATTAGTAATTTGACGGATTATAGATTAACACAATAATCCGAATGTATTTAGGAATGACTTAGACTCATCAACTTCTAGCTTAATAAAATTTCGGACTAGTCCCGTTTTCATCAACATATGACTTTAGCCCGACAGCCTCGGCCCAAATTGCCTTCTCTATCCAACCCTCGCCCCACCGTCCCCACCACCATCTCTTAACAATTGAAAGATTTTTATTATTTTATTATTTTCTTTGTTCTCTCTCCAGAAAAAAAAAATCACGTTCTTTTTCTTTTTTTTTTCTTTAAAAAAATTGAGATGAACTGTTGAAATATTTTTAATTGTCCTTTAGCCGCCAAATTCCAAACACATCTAGTACACTACCATAATAAGGAGGGTCCCAACATAAAGTGGGCCCAATTGGAAATGTAAGAACAATGGGAGACTTCTCATTCTCATCCATTCAAACTCTCTACTTTGAGTCCACCCAAAGACATTCAAATTCCATTTCTGCTGTTTTCATTTTTTTTTTTTTTAATTTCTGTTATTTATTTTGTAAATTATACATCTCTCATTTGAATCTTAAGCAGTTTCTACTTTTTTATTATATAGATTTTCATTTACTTGTGAATTATTATACCCATTGTTGGATTTCTTGCTTAATAGTTGACTCTCACAGTGATGATTTGAGGGATTATCATTTCTTGATCTGGGCATTTTTTAGTTCACTAATTAAACTCTAATTGGTCTGAATAACTGTATTTATGCAAGAAATTGATTGTGGATTAGTGTAGGAGCATTGAAATGTTAGACTCAGGAATGAATTTGATTTCAACAATTATTGGATTTGGGATGAGTGCAACTTTCATTGTGTTTGTTTGCACTAGACTCATCTGCGGCCGGCTTCGTCTAATCGAGGATCGACAAATGTTTGAGATCGACTCAAGGATTGATCTTGAGCTGGTACGTTTCTCCTGCATTCTTGTCAGTCACTATAGATTGTGATATGTTCTTATCCTTGAATAGTTTGTGTATGCTAACAAGTTCTGATTGGTTAAGTAATAATTCACCATCTCATCAATTAATTTGTAATGTAGCTTAGCTTGTATATGTATCAAAGATTCTTTTTGATAAATAGATCAAACCTCATCAGCAATGTTTACAATTTACCCTTTCATACAATCTAAGGACATCCTTCTGCAATGTGCTTCCATATATGCATGTTCGGATGTGTTTCGGTAACAGGGTAATTACTTTTTATACCCTTGACAGGCTGAGCATCAGCTTAACGGCCTTGAGCCGGTTATGGTTGCTGCAATTCCGACAATGAAGTTCGATCGTGAAGCATTCGGTGGTTCAGTGGAAGATCCACAGTGAGTTTCACTAATTCATTCCCAATTTTAAGGTTAGATTTATCAAATAAAATGCTGATTTTGACATAAACTAGATATGTTCAAACTGCAGATGTACAATATGTTTGGAAGAGTATCAAGACAAAGAAATGTTGAGAATAATGCCTAAATGTGGCCACAGTTTTCACCTCTCTTGCATTGATACATGGCTTAGAAAACAGCCTACTTGTCCGGTATGTCGTATTTCACTACAAGATTCGTTCGAGGCAAAACACGTCACTTCGGCTACTCTGTCTACGGCTCAATCTTTTGACAGTTCTGACTTCAGCTTCGGACATTCTCATCAATGGCTGCTCCCTGATGCTACAAATGTAGATAATAACGGAAGCAACCAGATGCACGCAGATTCGATCTACGTGCAAATGGACATTGGTGTTGCTAGAGAATCACCATTAAGATGATTATAGGACAGAGCATTTTTGGAGATTTGAACATATTTTTCACTCTGTACATTGCTATGGATTATACTTTTCTTGGGTTTGTTGATTTTATGGAAGAGGGATTGTTTTTTTCTTTTCTTTTTTTTTTTGTATGCGTGCGCCCGCGGGGGTTGGATCCTTTGACATCCTTAATTTCATCCTCTGATTAATGCTGGATGCTTAAGCTTTTAGAAGTGAAAATTAAGAGTGATTAATCGGAGATTTTGCCAACATTTTTTCACAAAAACCATGGAATATTGATGATTGCTATTACATTCAATAATGTTTGCATACAAGAATTAAGAAAAGAGAATCCAAAATGCAATGTATTCATAAATCTTGCAATAAAATAATATCCATAACAAAATTATATTAGTTGGAGCTTTGTGAAATCCAAGTCCCATGTAAATTTGATGGTATATGGACTGATTCTTAAATGGTAGATGAACTGCACACGTGGTTTGCAGTATATCTTCGATAACTGATGATGTTCTCCGATTAATTAATTGTGACACTGCATCACAACTCTAGTCCACCATTGAATCATATTTCTCCCTACAAGTTAGAGCTAAGGTCAGTCAATACAAGTTCCAACTTCAGAATCAGAAGAAAGGTTCTTTCTCAATGAATGAATATCTGCTCAAAGTGCACAATTGTGTTGATATATTAGCACGTGTGGGTCATAAGATGGACGATAAAGGCCACATTGATGTTATCTTTGATGGATTACCCCCAAGTATGATATGCTATTTCTTTCCATTAATACTCGGTTAGATCCATATTAAATGGCTGATATTGACAGAAGAGTGGCGATCTGCAATGGCAAGTGTTGATGTAAGCTCATCATCTATTCATACTGGAAAACCCCCTCAGAATCAGAATTACAATCTCCGGTCTCAGAATTTCAATTAGAATCAGAATCACGGTGGACATAACAACAATAATGACAATTATCTTGGTGGCAAGAAAGGTGGGGCCTTGGGACTTGGAAATTCAGTAACAGCAAGGTCTGGTGCCAGTTTTGTGGGCGTCACAACCAGACTACCCCATATTGTTGTTACAAAGGTCACCTAGACTACAAACCTCCAAATGTGTTTGGATCTTTCCCACCTCAAGGCAATGTGGCATATACAAAATTTCCTTCCTATAATCATCATCTTCCAAACCAAGGAAACATGACCACACATTTCATCCATCCTCTTCTCAACAAGGTTACTTGCATGTTCCTGAATCTCCAATGCAAGCTGCATGGTATCCAGATTCTGGTGCAAACCACTACCTTACTGCTGATCTATTATGCTATTTGGCATACTAGGCTAGGTCACCTGGTGATTCTATTATGTACTCCATTATGATATAATGTAATATCAGGATAATCAATAAAAGTGCTAACATGTTTGCAAACCTTGTTGTCTTAGTAAAATGCTTCATTTTCCATTCCCTCAATCCTCTTGAACTTGTACATTTTGATCTATGGGGCCCTCCACCTATCATTTCAACCAGTGGATTTATATATTATATCAGTTTCATGGACAATTTCTCAAGGTTTGCTTTGCTATTTTTGTTCAGACATAAATTTAATGTTTTGCAAGCCTTTATGATCTTTGAAGCTCAGGCCGAAAAACAACTTAGCCACTCCCTCAAAATGCTACAATCTAATCGGGAGAGAGAGGGGGGTTGGAGAATATAAAACCATTTATTATCCTCTGGCCAAAGAAGGCATTATTCACAGAATTTTTTGCCCACATGTTCATCAGCAGAGTTGTTTGGCAGAAATGAAGCACATAAACATCGTAAATACTGCGCTTACACTACTAGCTCAAGCATCTCTTACCTTGGAATACTGGGATGAAGCTTTCAGGGCTGTTGTATTCATCATGAACAGGCTTCCTTCTCCACCACTTCCCACAAATCTCCTCTAGAAATCCTTTTTAAAATTTATCCTCTGTATAAATAACTCAAAACATTTGGTTTCCTGTGCTTTCCCTTACTAAAACCTTACAATCATCACAAGTTTGACTTCAGGTCTCAGCTTTGTATTTTTCTGGGTTATAGCTTAAACCACAAGGGTTACAAATGGGTAGATGCAAGAGGAAGAATATATATATGCAAGGATGTGATATTTGATATAATCTCTTTTTCCATTTGCTGCATCCACTTCTCCAAATACCTCATAGACACTCTCTCAGTCCATTATTTCTCTCATTTATCCACTGTTTCTCATATTCCTCAATCCAATGATAAGCCTCATACTCTAAATATTCAATCTGATCACTCACTCTTCCAACGCTCAATCTGACCACTATATCCAGCCTTCTAGCTCATCGGGTTCTCATTCTCCTTCTGTGTCAGCTTCATCTATTTCAGGGAGCGATACTATTCCAGAAATAATAGACAGTACATCTAGAGTGCCTACATTAAATAGTGCGTGAGGACAACATACATCATATGATTACCAGAAGTAAAAAGGTTTACTGCTACTTGTGAACTAACTAATCCTCCTGCAGCTATACTTGATTCCAATTGGAAGAGGTTATTATAGATGAGATGGGTACCTTGCATTAGTGAGGAACAAGGCTTGGAGGCTTGTACCACTACCAGCAGGAAAGTAACACATTGGTTGTCAGTGGGTATTCGAATTGAAAGAAAATCTTGATGGTAGTATTAATAAGTATAAAGCTAGACTATTAGCTAAAGGGTCCAATCAAGGAGCTGGTATTGATTTCAATGAGGCCTTTAGCCCAGTAGTTATACCTACTACAATCAGGATAATTCTTACTGTAGCTATTAACGAATTGAAGATCAGGCAAATAGATGTTTACAATGCATTTTGAATGATACATTAATATAAGAAGTGTATATGAAGCATACCTATTGTTTTGAGGCAACTAACCATCCTAAGCATGTTTGTAAGCTCGGAAGGTTTTTCTATGGCCTTAAACAGGCTTGTAGAGCATGCGAGGACGGAGCTATGGGGGGCTGGGAGGCGACGGCCGCCCCCTTTAAATTTTTCGCCGAAATTTATGTATATATACATATACAGCGTAATTATTATAATTGAAGAATGGATCTTCCACCCTCAAATTCTAAATTTTTTGATACATATCCCAAAAAAATATTCCCCTACCCCCTCTCATTGAGATATCCTCACTACGTCCTTGAGAGCCTGGTTTGAGAAACTCAAGTAAACACCGATATCATTTGGTTTCCACTCCACTAAATCTAACAACTCTTTATTCAGCATTGTTGCAACATCAAGTTCCATCTTCAGACTTGTGTCTGTAGAAGATATTTTGCTCACAAGTAGCAGCGAAACTGAAATACAACAATTGATTCAGAGTCTTCACCAACATTTTTCTCTTAATGATATGGGTGAGCTAAACTATTTCTTGGGTGTTCAGGTCAAGAAAACATCAGATGAAGCCTAGAATACATTCTCAAGGTAAATCAATAAAAGATTTGTTGTGTAAAACGAAAATGCAGCATGCTGAGGCTGATACTGCACCAATGGCTACAGGTACTAAGTTGGTTTTTTATGGTAGTGATCCAATACAGTAAGTCCACTTTTATGGGAGCATTGTAGGGGCATTATAATACATTACCCTCACTAGACCATAGTTATAATTTTTCAGTAAACAACGTTTGTCAGTTTATGCAAACACCCTAGGAATCTCTGATACACGTTGTGTATACATACATTTAGGCCGATTTATAAAGTATTTTGGTAGTGTTTGCATATAAATATGGTGGTTTAATTTTATATTTGATTATCTTGAGTCGAATGACGTATTTGCTTGATTTGCAGCGAAAAGTGTGATTTTAAGGTCAAAAGTACATTAGGATGAAGTTTGAAGAAGAAACGATCATGAAAAGAGCGGAATGCAGCGTCATAAATTATCCTGACACATCTTCAGTATTTCACTCATATATTGAGATATACAAGTCTTATTGAGGTGCAATTGGCGGCACTAGAAAGCTAATTCAAAGGGCTACAACTTTGTCCGAAAGACCCAAAGTCCAATTCGGGCTGAAGACCCTAAAAAACCGCTTTGAAGTTGGACGATCAATGCAGATTCGGCCCATTACTTGGCCACCAAGTCTAAACGCGTTTTTTTGCGAGATTTTCCTATCCTACATTATATTTTATTCTTATTTATCCTGGAGATGTACTCCTATAAATACCTCCAATTAGCGGATCAATTAGGTTACATATCAACTATGTTATGAATTTTTTTTTTTTAATTGTAGACTTTGTTTTTTGATTATTTATATGCTTTGTTCTTACTTCATGAATTAATTAATCTGGCTTCTTGATTAATTCTATTTTCTTAACAATTCGACGGTCGAGAGGAGAGTTTTGTTAATAGGCTTACAAGTATATAGCGTAAGCACCAATAATTGTTAGAAAGGAGTGAGGTCTTGTGTAGGCATCAGTTTAGGGAATCCTTGGGAGTCTTTTATGTGATAGTTAACCCGGGATGATGATTGTCCTTAATTAATCTACATGTTAATCCTTAATTAATCTACATGTTAGTGTCGTCCGAGAGGAAGACTAATTAAGAGTAGTGTCGCCTAATAATAATAAGAATCGGTTTAAAAAGTCTAGATGAATAGGACAATCAAACATAGGAGATAATAACTGAAACCGACTCCCTAGAATACGTCTTTTATCTAATTGAGCTCTTTGTGATTGTTTATTTCTTCTATTTCAACACTTGTTCTTTCCTTTGTTTTATTTTATGCAATCTAGTTTTAGGATAAAAATCAAATCTTCTATTCGAGAGTTTAGATATGGTAGAATTATTAGAATTAGGGTATACAACTAAACATAGGAAAAGTTCTTGTGGGATCGACTTTGTTTGCTACTAGTTACAGTAGCACCGTCCATTGATAACACTAGGATTAGAAATAGTCCACCAATTTCATTGGAAGACCTTAAAACGGATCCTTGGATACCTTAGTGGCACCAGAGACTATGTATTACATCTTAATAAATCTGATCATTTGAATCTGCAAGGGTTTTAAATGCAGATTGGACTTCTAACCATGAAGGCAGAAGGTCTACCACAAGGTATTCCTTATTTTTCGGAGGTAACTTGGTATCTTGGGAATCAAAGAAGTTGCACATTGTTTCAAGATCATCCACAGAGGCAAAATATAGGAGTTTAGCCAGCTTTGTAGCAGAAGTTACTTGGGTGCAAGGATTATTACAGGGATTACATATGGTTAGCACACAAAATCCAGTCTTGTGTTGTGATACAAACTCGAGCTCAATTTTCGGTGAATTACGTAGAAAACCTAAAGTTCTTGACTCAAGAACGTTAAGTTTGAGGGAGGCTATTAGAACTACACATGTACGTGGTTTGTAGTACAGTTTATTAGTTGTAGAAGTTTCCTTCTGCATTGCAGGTATAATAGATTGTGAGAACTATGAGTTAGTTATAGTAGCTGCGAGTTAAGCTTACCATTTTTGTATTTGCTGAAATTAATGGAATAGAATTCTTTCTCCCTATCTCTGTGTTGTGTGTATTCAATCTTCTTCATATCCTAATATGCCCAAACATGTTAATTTTATTTTTTAAACAGAAATATAGATTGTAGCACATATAAAATCTCATACTCCCCCGTCCCAGTTAACTTATCCTACTTTCCATTTGGCTCTGTCTCACTTAACTTGTTACACCCATAAATGGCAATTAAAGGCAACAATCCCCACCTTCAAAATATCCACATTCAATCTCCACCTTTAAAAATGTCAAAGATTCCACAAAATTTGTTTTTTCATAACATCCATGCCCGGTCAACTATGACAAGTTAACCGGGACGGAGGGAGTAGTTTAGATTGCAAAGTGTAATTATTATTTATAAAAAAATAATATTAATAAATAGAAAATATGAATATGTATTAAAAAATAATTTCAAGATTTATTATCATATATAAATATATGTGAAAGTCGTAGTCCCATGATTAATTATAACAAATTAATATTTATAAATACAATAATTTAATTAATCAATTATTAAATTATACATCAACTTTTATTTTTAATTTAATAAAGTATATATTCATTTATTAATGAAGGTAATACATATTAATTAGGAAAAAAATATAATTAATACTTTTAAAAAAATTAAGCATGTATGAAAAATATATTTTAAAGAAAAAAAGATAATTTACAATAATAACCCCATTTTACGACGACGCGATATTGATAAATACGGAGCCAATAGAAAGCAAACAGAAGATGCGGAGAGATTCTTGCTAATTTCTCGAAGAGCCTGACCCAAAGAAAAAAATGGTGGCAGCAGTGGTGGAGCTTCTCTCTTTCTCCTCCTGCATTCTCTCTCTTCCTCCGCCGCTTCCTCGATTCCGATTCTCCGCTGCCAAACCCAAATCGTTTACAAGTAAGTCCTCATAATTTACTCCATTAATCCCTGAACAATTATCTGCTGAAAGTTAGCTAATTGCTGAACTGAATATCTTATGAGTATCACTAGCTATTTCATTTCTCAGTTTGATAATCATACATTTGAGCTATGACTCGGAGCAGGAGATATAAGGCTTATACGTGCTTTATTTGATTTTCGTTGTCTTTGTTTAATCAAAATTATTCATGGAGTAGAATAAAAATCGAAATATGACGCTTCATCTGACTGTATTCCCCCTTTAAGAATAATTGGTATTCATGTAATTCAGTTTATGTGAACTTTTGTTGATAATATATTGCAAATTTACAGTGGCATCAATGACCATGAGTGAGGATCCGATTCGTGAATGGATCCTATCTGAAGGGAAGGCAACTCAGATAACCGGCATTCGTTCAATCGGTGGTGGTTGCATAAATCAAGCTAATCGTTACGGCACAGATGCTGCCTCCTTCTTCGTTAAGACAAACAGGCATAGCTAGTGTACAACTTGATGTTTATTGCAATTTCTATGTCCCCATTATGCATATATTATGTAGACACTGATACGACTTGCATCACTTGATTTTCAAGATATGGTTACTCAGTATGACGAAATTGGTGTGCCCTTTTTCTTAGTTCTTGTATGGTGATGCATTTGATGCATTCTGGATATCGGCGCTTGATTATTTTTCATACTGTTGTGTAGACTTAGTTCTGAATTTCTAAACAACTGTATGCGTTGGTTAAATGGCTGGACGTTTTACAGCCACCTGTTCCATGTAGTTTTTTAACAACCTTTAAGGGTAAAATACCTAAATACCTAAATGAATGTGAAACATGCAAAATGCACCTAAAAGATCACGAGATTCAATACAGTCATGGCCTCCGGTATATCCATGGCCTCGATATACATTCATGACCCTTGATATATTGAAGGTCTTTGATATAAAACATTTGAACTTGTGGAATTTGGCTTAAAACACGCAATAGGACATAACAAGTTACATTGAAATTATAAGTAGATTGTTGTAAATTGGTGATTTCTTAACAGGAGTATAGGGCCGGAGATGTTCGAGGGAGAGGCTTTGGGCCTTAATGCTATGTACGAAACTCAAACAATACGTGTGCCCAAACCGTTTAAAGTAAGAGATGTGTCTTCTTTCTTTCTCAACTTTCGTAATATGGCTGCTATTTCGGTCTTATTGCATCTAATATTATTTTTGAAATGTAATCCTATGGGTGTTATTCCTCGTGCATTTAGTTTGGCCCTCTGCCAACCGGTGGCTCATACATCATCATGGAATATATTGAGTTCGGTGCATCTAGGGGCAATCAAGTGAGGCCCTAATTTTCATTCCTAGTTCACTAGTTCTTAGTCCTCCATTTACTTTCCGTTTGACATTTTCTCAGTCCTTAGGCTGCACTAGGAAGAAAGCTTGCTGAAATGCATAGAGCAGGAAAATCGGTAAAGGGCTTTGGTTTTGACGTTGATAACACAATTGGAAGGTATATATGTTCTCACATTATGTCATTTCCTATTTTCCAGCACATAGATACATCGATAGTGACATCTACTAACGTTGTTTTTATTCTCTATTGCCATTGGATGCGGCAACTTATTTTCCATCATCTGTATGTAGCTAAGAGTTAGATTATGTAATTGGTGCAGTACCCCACAAATAAACACGTGGACGTCAGACTGGATTGAATTTTATGGGGTTCATAGGTTGGGCTACCAGTTGAAGTTGGCAAGACAACAATATGGTGATTCCTTAATTTACGAAAAAGGTTGGTCTCTCTCTCTCTCTCTCACTTTTGAAATTGAACTCTTTTTATGGGATAGGGTGTATATTGTTTGATAGTTAAATTTTTCATGATTTTATATAGACCCTATTGTAATTTGTCGAACTCTGTTAATTTTGAGATCCTTTTTTTTATCCATTCATTTTTTTTCCAGCTTTATATGTTACTGAAATGTTTTGTGTATCAAGAGTTTTGTATTCAGATCAACTGGAAAAGTTTAACTGTGAGTACATTTATGATTCTAAAGGACAAAGGCTCGTGAAGAACCTGGCACCTCTCTTTGATGGTGCAGTAATCGAGCCATGCTTATTACATGGAGATTTATGGAGTGGGAATATCTGCTCTGACAAAAATGGTGAACCTGTCATACTTGACCCTGCTTGTTACTGTAAGTCCTTGTTTGTTTTATCATGGTTCTGAATTAGGTGCTATTTTGTTACACCTTGTTACCTATTTCTAATAATAACCCCACTGGTCATATGTAAAAGAAACAAGCTTTATTGTCACAAATTTCTCCAGCATCGACAAAATTGCCTCATCAGACTCGATTGGTTCAATTTAACATAAGTTAATTTGATGGAATTTAGATTTCACATTGAGATTTCGATTCTTCATCATTTGTTCAACCCGAACCCTAACGTATTGGTTCTCTCCCCTTTTGCCCCCTGTGTGTGTTGAAAAAATAAAAACAATTTCTTCTGCTCTATGTTGTTGTAGATGGACATAACGAAGCCGAGTTTGGAATGTCATGGTGTGCTGGATTTGGAGGATCATTTTATAATGCATACTTTGAGGTAGCTTTATATATAATGTATATGAAATGGTTTTGCAATTTATCATACATTGTTGCATTGTGTTGTCGTCTCAGGTGATGCCTAAACACGCTGGATTTGAGGAAAGGATGGATCTTTATATGCTGTATCACTACCTGAATCACTACAACTTGTTCGGTTCAGGTTACCGATCGTCTGCCATGTCCATAATCGATGACTATTTAAGGAAGCTTAAGGCTTAGCATGTCTCGTGATTCTACTTCCACCTGTATATGTTGTACCCGACTTCTCTGTATAAGCTACTGTCCCCTTTTCAATATGCAAATCTTCCTTCAAACCTGTTCTGCCGTACGTCTAATTTTTAAACCGTATCTCAGTAGAAGACTTAGCACTGATTGTTGGTGTGTGTACAAGTCAAGCCCGAGCCGAACTTTCGTCCTTAAACTAGCTTCTGTGGTCTCTTGGTTTGGATTGATATTCTAACTCTATAGTCGGGCCCTTGGGCATCCGGCTTATAACTGATTTGAGAAAATTGTAAAAGTGGTCTCCTAACAATTGACTGTTTATTATTTTAGTCCAACACAAATTAAATTTTTTAATTAAGTCCGGTAATAAGTTAAGTTTTGCGGATTTGATCCTGATTTGGGGGAAATTAAGAATTTTGTCCTGAATTTGATACATATAGCTCATGTGTGACATGATTTCAGTTTCAGACTCTATTTTGCAAAAAATACAAAATTTAAGGCACAAAGAATGCGTTAAAAAATCTGACACGCACATGAGATTAGTTGGATCGTGAGCGCACATTAAGTTAATTGGTCTGAAACTAAGCTCAAGTGATATAGGTGAGCAATACGTAATAATTTACAATCATATTCTAAGATTCCCCCAAAATTATAACCAAATCCACGCAGTTGACTTTTTTTTTGATAATTATCCATGCAGTTGACTTTATTACACGAACTTTATTATAAATTTGAATTTATTCTACATATTCACTGACTTACCAACATATCTATAAATGGAAGGAGTTCACTTAATTAACTTTAACGGGGAATTGAATTAATTTCATCGTGAATTAAAAAATGACAAGTCGGCAAATGTGTCCTTATATATATGAAGAGATAGTAAGATGGTTATATAAAAGAAGATGCAAAATGAATCTAACATGGAGGGCCCGGAGGCCCATAACTCAGTTTTGGCTAAGTTCCTAATAGTACTTAGAGAAACTTTGTCAAAAAAAAAAAAAAAAAAAGGAAAACAGAGAAATACTTCTTTAAATATTATCCAACAAATCTCCCAAATCTCCTAATTTTGTCTTTCTTCCAATATTACGCAGAAACTATTATAATATGAGGCGAGGGAGAGCGTTAGAATATATTAAAGGAAATAAGTTTTTGGAAGAAAAAATATTTAGAATTATATCAAGAAATTCTTAATTTTTACTACAAAAAGCCAAAACGTCTGGTATTTAGAATGAGGGCGAGACGTACTTTTTGCTGTCCCAGTAAGAGTCTGGTACATTGTTAGACTGGCAAAGCCGACGATTCCTTGGTCGAGATGAGTCTTGTTGCCCAAGCTACCACAGGGCGCGTTTTGTTGACGACACATTTAATTCCTCTATAAACCAAACTATACACGTTGTAAAGTATAATTAGGCTACCCACGGTTATAATCACAGCGATAGATATCCAGATTGAGATGGGGCGTAGGAGAAGCATAGATACAATGAGGCAAGCTGAGAGAATCCCAGATACAAGAGCAGCCCCCCCTATATATCCGGAAGCGTAGACCCATGCCGCCACCTGTCATTGTCGCCATTTGCTTGATTTCTCCAACAAGTAGCCAGTACACACACGTGGCTGCTATGAAGAACCACATCCACGCTGGACTTTCTAGAAGCTGCCTCTGTGGTTTGCCTCCATATTTGAGGGTCGTTACGAAGACGAGAACCAGTGGGACCATATATTTCATTACATATATTAGAGGAGGTATAGTCGGTATTGAATTTTGCCCCCTTACCTCGCTATACACAAACAAAAAAATCAGATTAATTCAAAAAATTAGAAGAATATATATGGAGGAATGATAAGGAATCCAGTATTGATTTTTTTATAGAACTTAATTGATGATATGTCTTGCTGTCCTCTCCTGAATATTTATTGCAAGAGGAATAATAATGCAGGATTGTGATTCTGTTTTGTATAGGTGGTAAATCATGTGATTTATTAGGTTTCATATTCCTCATCATTCATACCTTGAGGCATGGTGGGCATGAATGTGATGATGAGGAGCAAGAAGTCCTCTCCCCCTTGTTGTTCTTCTGATATTCCAACAGCGATTGCGCCTTTGAGCCTGGGAATGGACATCACCGAGCCGTATTGCCTCCATGTAGACCCAAAAACTTTTGCTCAAGGCGTTGAGGGGACCAAATGGATTATATGCTTGTGATCAGGAATTCATGTGGAGTTGCTGGTGAGTGCTTAAACTTAGTTGAATAACTGCTTCGACTAGTATTTATCTTGAAACTCCTGACGAGAGCAGTGGTTGGTGAAAGAAGCTAGGAGTGATGGACTGGTAAGAGAGAAACTAGTAATATATAAATTATAAATTTAATTAACAACTTCCCCCCAACTACTTCTTGTATCTCAGGTTTGGTTGGTAAATACCCGCCCGAGCCTGAATTCGAAAAGAGAATACGGATACCTGTATGCAAGTTGACCAAAACAATATCTATCCAGTGGGCACTCGGATGCCACGTGGTGGTGATTTGTCTGGATGCCACCCATTATTTTCACTCTTCAGTTTGTGAGCAGGGCATATATAGAGCTGGCAATTCGGACGGTCCGGTCGAGCCAAGAGGTAGTTTCGGGCCGGGTCGGATCGGGCCTATGTCGAGCCTAGAAATATTAAGCCCGACCATTGGGCCGTAGGCCCAAAAAATCCACCAATGATTTTTTTTTTTTTTAGTTTTGTTACTCTAACCATGAAGGAAAATTATATATTGAGGCGAACTTCAATTTCATTCTCTTAAGAAAAAGCCTAATGAGAATAGTTCCGTTTAATTTTATCCCAAGTATTCATAGAGGGAGCCTATCTAAGATTTTATCCGGATTTTAGCATTTTATTTTGGGTCGGAAGGATAACCCGACTTTTTATTTCCACCAAGGTAACCACTAGATAAAACGAGATAAAATGTCATTATCCTAAATTATCTACCAAAGTAAACGAAGCCAAAGATGAACAATAATCATAGATAGACCGCTTAAAGAAAATCCGTGGCAGAAGCATTCACATTACAAAGTGGTCAATTCAGCACATAAATATAAGAACAACGGCATGAAAGTTTCCTAAAAACTCAATATAGTTTGTCCTTAATACTAATAAGCTCCCAAAACACTATGTATCAAAAAACAAATATGCTAAAGGATTGCGTCTTATGTGCTCCTGTTTCATCGTAGCAATTTGTAGGTATAATTTGGTCCAATTAATTTGGTAACATACACCAACAATTAATTAATTAGCTAAAAAAAAAAAAAAAAATTCCATCGGCTCGGCCTGGAAAAAAAGAAAAGAAAAAGCCCATTCGGGCGCCAAAAAAGCCCAATTTTTTCGGGATATTCAGGCCCAGCCCATTTTACCAGCTTTAGGCAAAAAAAATGCATATCGTGATACATTTGTTATAATTCTTGGCAAGTGCGTGTCGTGACAATTTGTGGCAAGTGCGTATCATGTATGGGGTTTGAAAAAACTCAAAAAATGGCTATGGCGGTTGGACGGATTAAAACAAAGAAAAAAGCTGAATTCTTTTTAGCTTGGGGGTGGGGTGGTAGGGTGGAGATGGGGTTGATGGTTGCTTTGGATTTTTGGAGGGAAGTGTAGGGTGAGATTATGTTAATTGGGTTTATTTAATTAATTATTGTTGTTAGGTTAATTAGTCCGGGGTAATATTGTCAATATAGTTAGATTCGTATTATAAAAGGATAAAATTATAGTATATTTACAAAGATGACAAAATTATCGAAAAATTTACAAAAAATGTTATTTAGACCCCTTTTCACTATAGTTATAATCAAAGAAAAACGTATTTTTTGGCCCTTGTACTTTTATTTTTTTACTTTCCCTCCTGTACTTCGTTTACTATGTTTTATCTCCTTGTACTTTCATTTATCTTATTATTTCCCCTTTGCTAACAGAGCGTGTTAACGCCTTTAACAACTAAAATTACCATGTTCTCTTTCTTCTTGTACTTTTCCTTTTCTTTTTTTTTTCTACGATTATCTCTTATACTTTATTAATTGTTTTAATTTTCACTCTATATTGTTTTACTTTTCTTATACAATTTCCTTTTAATTTGTTCCTAAATCTTTATTTCACATAAATGTCATAGTTTATGTTTTTCTCTTTTCCCCGTTTCTTTTTTTCCTTCAATTTGGCAACATAACGTCAAATATTTAAACTAATGTTTATTATAGACACTCCAGGTTTAATCAACTTCTTTGAAAACAATAAAAAAATAAATTAATTTTTAAATAAGATAATTGATAGGAATGTTAAACGAGATAGCCCTATTGATTTTCAGGTTAATCGAGTTATGGTTTGGGGATCATCTTTAATGGACCCGCAATATCGTAAGTCTAATCCAAACTCTATTGATTTTCAGGCTATTCGGTTCGCTATCGGGTACAAGTTGGGTTTTTAAACTATATATTTAATCTAGATTGTAGAAGTCATTAGGCTCTCGTTAGGCGGTGGAGTGAGACCTAACACTAGCCGGTGCCTAGATGGGGTTGATCGGGGCCTAAGCATGTTATATGGGGAGGAATCGAGAAAGAAATATAGTTGTTCAATGAGAACCCACCTAGACGAGGATTAAGTTAAAATAACCGTCAATGGTTGGTCAATGTCTTCTAAAAACATCAACGATGACATTTATATGAAATAAAAATTTATGAACAAAATAAAAGGAAATTGCATAGGAAAAAAATAAAATAAAATAAAATAAAGTAAAATAATACAGGGTGAAAATTAAACGAGTTAATAAAGTACAAGAAGTAGCCGTAGAGAAAAGGAAAAGTACAAGGAGAAAGAAACACATGATAATTGTTAACGGCGTTAACACGCTCTGTTAGTAAGAGGGAAATAATAAGATAAATGAAACTACAAGGAGATAAAATATAATAAACGAAGTACAGGGAGAAAAAGTAAAAAAATACAAGTACAAGGAAAAAAAACTAAGTTTTTCCTATAATTAAATAAATAAATACTTAAACTTCATAAATTATTTAGTTACTCTTAAATTTTAATACTACTTAGAGTATATTAAACATAACATAAAATTGAGGGAGTGAAACATTCATATAAATCATAAATATAGATATATATTTTATTAATTTACTTTTATATTCTTTTACCTTCCTTAGAAAATTGAAGCATAGTTATTCTCTCTCTTCTCACACTCTCAAGGCCTGCACGTGTCATGTTATCCAATAGGATTAGAATTTGATCACAATAGAAATACTGTCGTCACACATTTTTTCACCATCGAGATTAATAATTAATTGGGACCTTAATTAATTATATAATATTATTTTTTAAGTTGAATTATATGTACGCTTCTTCGGCGAAGTTCACATTATACCATTGATCAGTCCTTTCTAGTCCTAAAATATTTTAAAATTACTAAACTAACAACAAAACAAGTAGAAAAATATATAGATACAAAGATAAAATGTATCTTAGAAAAAGTATAATCAATCTAACTACCTATCTTCTATGTACCAAACGTCATAATTTATTTTGCAAAGTATAACTACAAAAAATATATAAAATGTCATATTAAAATACAAATAACAAACTAAAAAGAAAATGCAACTGAAAAAAAAAGTAAAAATACAAATACCATTCACGTTAGTTTTTCAAGATGAGATGGCTCAATATGAAAATGACTCTGGCAAACCTTGCCTGCCTTCTAACGCGTTGTGGTTGGGACGTAAAAGAGGATGACTAGATTAGAAATAAAAGTCAATGTGGGCAGATTATTCATTTCGATTAAATGATGTTGGCAAATGGGTGGGTTCATGTTATTTCCCAATAGATCACCCAAGAGGTTAATATTTATTTTAAACTAAATCAAACTGAGGCGCTGGATTAATCCATTGACATACGTCTACACTTAAATTTTTTCAATTTTGTTTTTTTTTTTCTCCCAAGGTAAAATGGTAAATAGTTGTTCCAATCTAGTTAGTGCGGTTTAAGTTCCCAAACACCGCAATGTATCGTAAAAAAGTAATTGCTCAATTTAATGACTAATTATGTGGTCTCCGTATCAATGTAGTATAAGTCATTACACGATAGATTTAAGCCTACTAAGTAGTAACTAATCGGGGAAAAATATAAGCAATCAATAAAAATTTAGTGTCTAGACAGAAATTAGTCGAAATTAGTCTGTGATTTTTGTAACAGAGACCAGTAATTATTCTTCTCTCGGTGACTAGTTATAATATATTTTGGATGTATTAAGATTGGGTTGTGCGTAATCAGTGATGGATTACACCAATTCAGTCTGTTTGTGGCCAACGTAGTATTAGAGATATTTAAGTCAAGTAAATCTGTATATTTTGTTGTATATATTACTTAGAATTCTTTCCGTGATTATTGTAATCTGTTGTAATCTCTTATTATTAAATAGTGGAAGATATCTCATCAAACCTCAATTGAGGAAATCTAATTCCTTCTACATGGTATCAGCCTAATTAGCGTTGAAAACACTTTTCTCCCTTTCTTCGCCAATCTGCTTCTTCTCCGATCATGGCGGCGGCTAATTCTAGCTCTCCCTCCTCCGTCTTCGATTCTTCCCTCTCGTTACAGGCCATGACCCACATGGTTCCTGTAAAACTAACTGCTGCCAATTATCTTCTTTGGCATGCACAAGTTCAACCTCTCTTGGCCACACAAAAGTTTCTTCCTTAAGTCGATGGCTCAACGCCGCCTCCTCCTGCCACCATTGACGACGCCGACACCACCAAGCCCAATCCAACCCACGCTGAGTGGCTTGCTCGAGATCAGATCGTCAAAGTTTTTCTCATGTCCACCCTTACAGAAGAAACCATGGCTGTGGTTGTTGGGTGTACCACTTCCGCTGAGTTATGGACCACTCTTTCTACGGCTTTCAATCGATCCTCCAAAGCTCGTGAACTCCGTCTAAAAGACGAATTACAGATGATCAAGAAAGGTACTCGTTCCATTTCTGCATTTGGATCTCATTTCAAAATAATATGTGATCAATTAGCGTCTATGGGCTGCATGATTTCTGAGACGGATAAGTCTCACTGGTTTCTTCGAGGCCTTGGGTCAGAATTCTTATCTTTCGCCACCTCCCAAATTAATCTCAAACCTCTTCCCAGTTTCCCGGATCTTCTTTCCGAAGCAGAATCTCATGAGCTCTTCACACGGTCTTTAGAAGCCACTGCCACGTCCCCTGCTGTTGCTGCTTTTGCAGCTCATACACGACCGTCCCAGCCGTCTCGTTCTTCCGGTAAACCTCCGGGGCGAGGTGCTGCGAATTCTGGTGGTAGTGGATCCCAAAAGCCCGCAAATTCTGGTGGTAAAAATCGCCATTATCGACAGCCGCGATGTCAAATCTGTCGAGATGCTCACTATGCGTCATCCTGTCCCGATCGCTATAAGCAGCCTCCATCGCAGGCTCATCTTGCTGAGTCCTTTCGCTCTGCATGTTCACTTAACACTCCGTCTTCTGACTGGTACCTCGACACGGGTGCCTCGGCGCACATGACAAACTCTACATCAAATCTGGACTCCGTCTCAACTTATACGGGCAACGACAAGGTTACAATTGGCAATGGTACTTCTCTTTCCATTTCACATACTGGTCATTCTTGTATTTCTGATCAATTCTCCCTTCTGAATGTTTTACTTGTACCACACATCACCAAGAATCTTTTGTCTGTGAGCAAATTGACCGCAGATTATCCTGTGAATGTTATATTTTCTGATCAATTTTTCGAAATTCAGAACCGCTCGACCGGTTTGCCTTTGGCTCGAGGCAGACGTGAACATGGTCTTTACATATTGGAAACCGGTCACACAGGTCTTCTTGCTGCTTTGAAGAAACGTCATGTTCGTGGCTCATTTGAATTGTGGCATCGCCGCCTAGGTCATGTTAATTTTGATATTATTAAATTGTTGCATACTTTGGGGTGTTTGTCCCTTACTTTTGTTTTGCCAAAACCGACTAGTTGTTCTTCTTGCCAATTGGCCAAAAGCAAGAGACTTTCCTTTATCTCAAATTTTAAACGTTCCCATCGTGTTTTGGACATTATTCACTGTGATTTATGGGGTCCGTCTCCAGTTACATCTTCTGATGGCTTTCGTTACTATGTGGTGTTTATCGATGATTTTTCGCGTTATTCTTGGTTTTATCCGATGCGCCTTAAATCTGAATTATTTGATATTTTTGTGAAGTTCAAGAAATTGGTTGAAAATCAGTTTGGGGTTACTATAAAACGCTTTCAGTCGGACGGGGGGACAAAATTTACGAGTAATAGGCTCCAATATTTGTTTCAAAACTGTGGTATTATTCATACTATGTCATGTGCATACACTCCCGCTCAGAATGGTCGGGCTGAGCGGAAGCATAGACACATCACCGAAACAGGTCTATCAATGTTATTTCATGCATCTGTTCCTTTAACTTTTTGGGTAGAGGCCTTCGCTACTGCTGTCTATACTATCAACAGGATACCTACTGCCGTTTTGAAGAACAAGTCACCATATGACTTATTGTTCTCAGAATTACCTGCGTATGATAATTTTCATGTGTTTGGTTGTCGAGTTTACCCGTATCTTCGTGATTATGCTGCTCACAAATTGGCACCTAGGTCTGTCCCGTGCATTTTTCTTGGTTACAGCTCTAAACACAAGGGGTTCGCCTGCCTAGATCCTTCCATGTCTCGCCTTTATATCTCTCGGCATGCTCAGTTCGACGAAAGTTCTTTTCCATTCTCTGAAATTGCGACAGATGCTCCAGTTGCCTCTCTTGATTTTGCGGCATTTGTGGACCCTCATCCTATTTCCATGCCTGCTACTTCAGTTCATACTCCTACGCCCCCGTCTCCTTCGCAAGATCACAGGCCATGTCCGCTTTGTCCGGATTCCCTATCACCGACTCATACTCCAACACCACAACCTGACTTGCCTCTAGCACCGGAATCACCTCATGCGCCATCACCATCTCCACCACCACCGGTACCACAACAGCCTGCCTCTTCCTCGAGTCATCCCATGCAAACTCGCTCAAAAGATGGTATTTTCAAACCAAAATATCCTCCCTCGACTACTTATCTTGCTCATAATGCTTTTCTCTCCACTCTTCATTCGAGCAAAGAACCAAAGGGTTTTAAATCCGCCTCCAAGTTCCCTCATTGGGTCAGTGCAATGGATGACGAACTTCGTGCGCTTCATTCTAATAAAACATGGGATCTTGTTCCTCGTCCCTCGCATGAGAATATTATTGGTTCGAAATGGGTTTTTCGCACCAAGTATTTGGCTAATGGTACTATTGATCGTCACAAGGCTCGTTTAGTGGCTCAAGGGTTTTCTCAGCTTCCTGGGTTTGACTACGACTACACCTTTAGTCCAGTTGTTAAGGCATCTACTGTTCGCATTGTTCTTGCCTTAGCTGTTATGCGCAACTGGACTCTCCACCAGCTAGATGTTAACAATGCTTTCCTGCATGGGATCCTCACGAAGCCTGTTTATATGGAACAACCGCCTGGCTACTCTGATCCACTTCGTCCAAATCATGTGTGTCGCTTGAACAAAGCCATTTATGGCCTCAAACAGGTTCCCAGGGCCTGGTTCCAACGGTTTTGTTCATTCTTGCTGAGCTTAGGATTTGTCGAGAGCAAATCCGATACTTCCCTCTTCATCTACTGCAAGGGTTCTCTACTTCTATATTTGTTGGTCTACGTGGATGACATAATTGTCACTGGCAATAATTCCACTTTTGTCATGCGGCTTATTGATCGTATTCGCCATGAATTTGCAATTAAGGACTTGGGCAAACTTAATTATTTTCTTGGGCTTGAGGTGTCGTACACTGAGCATGGTCTTTTTCTAGGTCAATCCAAGTATGCTCATGATATTCTTACTCGTGCAGCTTTGCTTGACTCCAAACCCGTATCTACACCTCTAGCTCCTGATATTCTTCTTCGCAAAGACGGCACGCCTTTCTCAGACCCTACACTATTTCGCTCGCTAGTCGGTGCTCTCCAATATTTGACCATCACTCGTCCCGATCTCTCATTTGCCGTTAACACTGTAAGTCAATTTCAGTCCAGTCCCACTACGGATCACTTTCAAGCGGTCAAACGCATTTTGCGCTATGTTAAGGGTACAATTGATTTTGGCCTTCACTTTTCCTGTGGTACGTCTTCTCTCACCGCTTATTCTGATGCTGATTGGGCTCGATGTTTAGATACTCGTCGATCCACTTATGGTTACTCCATTTTTTGGGCCCTAATCTTGTGTCTTGGAGTGCTAAAAAGCAACCGACTGTCTCTCGTTCAAGCTGTGAGTCTGAATATCGTGCAATGGCATACGCATCCTCGGAAGTCATTTGGGTCACCAATCTTCTTCGTGAACTCCATGCATTACCTTCCACTACGCCCACATTGCTCTGCGACAACAAAAGCGCGTTGTTTCTCAGTCAAAATCCCGTGGCACACAAACGCGCTAAACACATTGATATTGATTATCATTTTGTCTGCGAGTTAGTGACTGCACAACGTCTCATTACTCAGCATGTTCCCACTACATCTCAAATAGCGGACATTTTCACCAAGAGTCTTTCACGTCCTTTATTTGAACTTTTTCATTCCAAGCTTCACGTCCTTCCACATCCGCTTCGCTTGACGGGGGGTATTAGAGGTATTTAAGTCAAGTAAATCTGTAAATTTTGTTGTATATATTACTTAGAATTCTTTCCGTGATTATTGTAATCTGTTGTAATCTCTTATTATTAAATAGTGGAAGATATCTCATCAAACCTCAATTGAGGAAATCTAATACCTTCTACACATAGCTACGGCCTGTGCGTTGGTTTGTTACAATATATGTGTTACTATATGGTGTTATATACATTATCCAAAAACAGTCGATCACAATTTGCAAGAAATAGTTTAATCATTAACCAATCCTTCATTTATTACTTATATCACACTTCCCATCCATCCTCTTTTATAACATAATAATACAAATCAAACCATAACATACACCACCACAGTAAAAAATAAAACAACATTTTACTGTTGGAAGTAGGCCGAATAGTTACACTGGCAAAGCCGAGGGTTGCCGTGTCAGGTTAAGTCCTCTCGCCCAAGCTGCTACAGCACGCATTTTGTTGACAACACATTTGAATCCTCTGTAAATTAAAGTATATGCGGGGGAAAGTATAAGTAGAGCCGTGATTATAATCAGCGTAAGAGGTATCCAGATTGAAACAGGGCGTCGGACAAGCATAGTTACAATAAGGAGAGACGAGAGAATCCCAGATGCAAGAGCAGCACCCCAATATATCCGGAATCGTAGGCCAATGCCACGACGTGTTGTCGTCACCATTTGCTTGATTTCTCCAACGATTAGCCAGTAAACACAGGTGGCTGCAATGAAACACCACATCCACGCTGGATCTTCTAAAAGCATGCTCTGTGGTTTGGCTTGATATTTGAGGGTCGTTACGAAGACAAGCACCAGTGGGACCATATATTTCATGATATGCATAAGAGGAGGTACCCCAACCTCACTACACACAAAACCAATACCAAAATATTGGATGAATAGAAGAGTATATACGTGTGGGTACAGGTGACACGGACGGAGACGTACCTTGCAGGGATGTGATGATCACGAGCAACAACTCTCCTCCTCCTGTTTCGAATATTCCAACCACGATTGCGGTTGGGCCTTTGGGCTTGGATATCACCTGGACGTGTTGCCTCCATTCAGGTTATAACTTTGTCTGCTGCCCTTTGGGGAATTGTGGCCTCATTAGGTCTTATATTCAGGGGATCTCTGGAAATATAAAAAGTCAAAGTCGATAAATCAAATCAACGGACTAGTTTGTGTGGCAGTTTAAATTTGTGTGGCAGTTTAATCCAACGGACAGCGTGAGGGCTCACCGAGCGACAGCGACTTGTCCAAACGACAAATGGGTTCAGATAGTGCAAGAAAAATCACGTAACCAATTCGCAGTCCATTTAGGAGTTACGCAGTCGACTTTGGAGTTTTAGAAAGATAAGTTAACTATTAATTCAAATTCTGAAAAAATAATTTCTATCAATGTAGAGTCTTAAAGATTAGAAACTATCAATAGAATGCCATAAATTTAAAATTATTGTAGGATCTATTTGGAAAATTGCAAAACTAACAAAATAAAATTTTCTCAAGTGACAAACAGGAAAAACATACGTCAAAAGTCTTTTACTACATTAGTATTTTTTAAATCGTAACTTGAAAAAATTGTTATTTGTTTTTAATTTTTTTGTATTTTCATTTTTTAAAGTTGTTATTTTGTCCCTTTGGAGTCATATGTATGAGAAATTGTTCTTTTTTGAAAAAAAATTGTAATTTTTTTTTTGAGTTCATAATTTTTAATTTATGTATACATATTTCACTAAATTGTATTTTTTTTCTTATTATTTTTTTATTAATTTGTATATTTTGAAAAATAAATTGTAAATTATTAAATCATCTTAGATATATAATTCTAAAAATAATAATATAGTGAAAGACTTTTGACGTATATTTCCACTGCCTATCATTTCGAGACAATTTTATTTTGTTAGTTTTGCAATTTACCAAACAGGTCTTATAATGGTTTAGATTTATGAATCTTCCATTAATAGTTTTGATTTTAGGCCTTAGATTGATAAACTTATTTTTCAAGTCCTGAATTGATAGTTGACCTATCTTTTGAGTACTTGACCAATAAAACCCCATATATTTATTATCTCTTTATTTACACAATTAATCATTTTTTAATTTCTATCAAATATTATAGATGTATGGCTATTTTTTGAGTTTCAAACTAATAATCTATATCTAATTATTGTGTCCAACTTCGGTATCACTGTAGTACCGATATCACTGTGAGAGAAAAATACATATATATTTAATATGAGTGACCCATTAAATTATACCATAAAATCACCTTTAATTATTTAATTACTTTTATAATATATTGTAATCTTATGATTTGCTGTACTGAATTATTTGTCCTGACTTATTATATTTGAAGATCAATGTTGATCATCTACATAATATATTTTGAATATAAGCTTTGCTAGAATAAAACCTTAAGAAAAAAAATAAATTACCTTTATCTTTTTATTTCTAGATTTTGAGTTGTATATATTTAAATGTGAAATAACACTTCATACATATGTATAATATATATATATATATATTATATTTAAATAATTTATACAATGTTGTAGAAGTCGTTACACGATAGATTTAAGCCTACTAAGTAGAAACTAATCGGGAAAAAATATAAGCAACTAATAAAAATTTAGCGTCTAGACAGAAATTAGTTAAAATTAGTCCGTGATTTTTGTAACAGAAATCAGTAATTATTCTTCTCTGGCGCAGTGACTAGCCATAATATATTTTGGATGTATTAAGACTGGGTTGTGCGTAATCGGTGATGGATTACACCAATTCAGTCTGTTTGTGGCCCACATAGCTACGGCCTGTGCGTGGGTTTGTTACAATATATGTTACTATATGGTATTATATACATTACCCAAAAACAGTAGATCACAATTTGCAAGAAATAGTTTAATCATTAACCACTCATTCATTTATTACTTATATGACACTTCCCATCCATCCTCTTTTATAACATAATAATACAAATCAAATCACAGTAAAAAATAAAACAACATTTTACTGTTGGAAGTTACACTGGCAGAGCCTCTGGTTGGCGTGTCAGGTTAAGTCCTCTCGCCCAAGCTGCTACAGCACGCATTTTGTTGACTACACATTTGAATCCTCTGTAAAGCAAAGTATATGCGGGGAAAAGTATAAGTAGAGCCGTGATTATGATCAGCGTAAGAGGTATCCAGATTGAAACAGGGCGTCGGACAAGCATAGTTACAACAAGGACAAACGAGAGAATCCCAGATGCAAGAGCAGCCCCCCAGTATATCCGGAATCGTAGGCCAATGCCACGACGTGTTGTCGTCACCATTTGCTTGATTTCTCCAACGATTAGCCAGTAAACACAGGTGGCTGCAATGAAACACCACATCCACGCTGGATTTTCTAAAAGCATGCTCTGTGGTGTGGCTTGATATTTGAGGGTGGTTACAAATACAAGAACCAACGGAATCATATATTTCATTATATGCATAAGAGGAGGTACTCTCGGTACCCCAACCTCACTACACACAAAACCAATCCCAAAATATTGGATCAATAGAAGAGTATATACGTGTGGGTGCAGGTGACATGGACGAAGACGTACCTTGAGGCGTGGTGAGCAGGAATGTGATGATCACGAGCAAGAACTCTCCTCCTTTTTCGAATACTCCAACCACGATTGCTGTTGGGCCTTTGGGCATCAAAGCGACCTTCACCTGGACGTGTTGCCTCCATTCTTCCCTTTAGGGAATTTGGCCTAAAACCGGTTTTATACTGATAAAAAAATATGCAGAACCTCGTTCGTATTTGAAAAAGTCAAAGGCGAAAATCAAATCAACGGCTAGGTTGCTGGACAAGGTGACAATCGAAATCCAACGGACAGCGGAGACGGAGAAGGCACACCGGGCGACTGCGACTGATAATTTATTCCACTTTTCTCCCTCCGCAATTGTTCCCCCCAAAGGGAAGCTAGTATTTTTGGTATTTTTTATTCACACGGTTATTCCACCCTTCCACTAATAACTGTTGCAAGAAAATCAAGTTATGGACTAGCAATATATTTATTATATCTTTATTTACACAATTAATCATTTATTAATTTCTATCAAATACTCGATGTATGGCTATTTTTTGAGTTTCAAACTAATAATCTATATCTAATTCTTTAATTACTTTTAAATTTATTGTAATCTTTATTTGCTGTACTGAATATTAATTCTCCTGACTTATTATATTTGAAGATCAATGTTGATCAGATACAAAATATATTTTGAACATAAGCTTTGCTAGAATAAAACCTTAAGAAAAGAAAAAAATTACCATCATTGTTTTATTTGTAGATTTTGAGTTGTATATATTTAAATATTAAATAACACTTCTAATACATGTGTTTATGTCTGCATTTTAGGTCGATTTAAGTGTCCGTTTAATGATATTTGCATACATAATCGATCGTGATTGGCCTATATTCGTATTATTGTGCTATTTGATGTTTGTGGACTTGTTTTAGAGATATTCAGGTGATTTAAGGCCAAATAATTGCATTTGGCTAAGGATGGGTGAAGAAACGAGTCCCGGAAAGTCTAGAACGGAGGAAAATCGAGCCAAGTACGAAAAGGCTAGTCGCGGCCGCGTCAAAAGTGGCCTAGAAGGGGCTGAAAAGTGCTGGAAACTCTCCGCGGCCGCGGCCGCGCAAAAGCCTCCTGAATTTTCTGACAGCTTGATATACCTCTAGTATTTTGACCGTATATTGAGATTTAAAACTCCGATTGAGATGAAATTGGTGGCGTTGGAAAGCTGATTCGTAGAGCTACAACTTTGCATGAAAGAGGCAAAACCCAAAAATGACCAGAAGACCCTCAAAAATAGCTTTGAAGTTGGAAAAACAATGCAGTGTCGGCCCATTACTTGGCCCACAAGCTCAAAAACGAGTTTTTGACTTATTTTCCTATTCCAATTAGGTTTTTTTTCCCTCTTTATCCTACACATGTACTCCTATAAATATCTTAAGGCTCTAGACATCAAGGGGGGAGTTGGAATTAGGATCTTGGAGCGCTTCGAAGGGGACGAGCAATCAAGATTCGGCATTCTCGGTTTCATCTTTCTAATTTATTTTAGTTTTATGCTTTTCATTAGAATTATGTCTTTTGTCACCGCCATGAGCGGCTAGTAGGTTATTTCAGTCCTTAGTCGAGTCGAACCCTAGCTACCCTTCATAAACCCCCATTATTTATATATTTATATATGTTGCAAATCTCAGGACATATGGGACGTAATTAGAAAAGCAGAAACTTGTGGGATATTTAGTGGACATATGATTTTTTTCCGACGCCACGTGGCAAAAAACCCCCAAATTTATGGCGGCACGTGACCGACACGTGCATTTTCCGGCGAAATTTTGAATTTTAGGATGAAAATCGGATAATCTAAAAAGATATGGGACGAAATTGAAAAAACAAATAGATACGAGATATTTAGTGGAAGTCACTATAGTTATGGGACGGTTTATGATTTTTTCCTGACTAGTATTTATCTTAAAACTCCGTGGCGAGAGCAGTGGTTGGTGTATACCTGAATTCATCAGAAGCTAGGTGTGATGTGATTGGTGAGAGACAATAGTAATATATTCCCTCCGTCCCGAGATAATTTGTACACCATTTTCGGTACGTGGAATAAGAAAGAACTGCTTTTTACTTTTTGAGTTAAAAAGTCAACAAAAATTAAATAAAATTAAGGGAATGCTTAAAACGTAACCTATTCCTGATTTTATTAAAAAAAAAAAGAGAAATTCTGAAAAACACAAGATTTTGTGCAACAGAATACCAGGTCTCTGAAAAAATCGAAAATTTTTGCAGAACACCAATTTTCTGGAAAAATCGGAAATTTCTGGAAAAACACGATTTTTTTTAGAAAACACTAAATTCTGGAAAATATGGAATTTCTGAAAAAGACGGATTTCCGGAAAAAAAATCAACGAAAAAACATTTCATTGAATTCCTGTTGAAGACGGAATATCTGGAAAAAATTCAATGAAACAACATACCACATCATCAATTAAAAAAATTCAAATATCACATCATCATTTAAATCTGAAACAGAAACTTCCCTCCAGTTTTCATTAAGTTGAATACACTTCTACAAATTCTGAAATTCTACACAAAAATTGAATTCATTCAAATCTCCCTCCTAAAAAAATCAGAATTTAAATCTCATAGCTTCTATAAATACTGTTGTTGCAGCATTTACTTCTACCATTAATGTTCCAACAACCAAAACAAAATTTTTACAAATATGACAAACAATAGAAGGGAATCAAACTTGTCTCCATCAGACCGTAATCGGATAACGCAGTATCTGTTGGCCAATAGCACGGACAGGGTCGTCCACCATGGCAAGATCCGATCGATGGCTCCATCATTTGAAGTTAGTGTCAATAAACAGCAGGGACATTAGATATAATAAGAAGTCCACACAGGAGCAGCATGCATGAAGCACTTCTAGAACACAATAGACAAATAAACACAAAAACCCACACAGGGGCATCAATCAACACTTCAAGCTACCAATATACTCATAACAATAACAAAAGGCAATAAAACCCTAATTTTGGGTTAAAATAACCCAAAAAAGGAAGGGAATAGAAAACATAGACCCTTTTAACAGCCGGAACCCAGATCGAAAGGTGCTGAAGGCACCACGCTAGGAACTCAGGACTGGTCACGATCTTGCCGCCTGGAGCCGATGATTCAGCTTCAGATCTGCATCGGGAACTCCCTTCTCTGTCATAAAAGCCATCATCGGCCAATAAGACCCCCGTCTCCGACAACTGAGTGTCGGGAACGTATTTATCCTCAGAATCGTACAATATTTCGTCGATTTCTGGGAAATCCTCGAAAAATCTGGCCAAATCCCCTTATATTCAGAGTGGGATATAAACAGAAAAATCAACAAATAAAAATCCTAGGAGATGCCTGTCGGTGAAAAGGGAGATGAAAGATCTCCACCGAGGCAACACTGGAGGTTGGATTGAAGAAAAGGTAAGAGATGAAGATCGAAGTTAGGTTTGTGAAGAACATTGTGAACAACGGCGTGAGATCTTAAGAGGCGAGAGTGAGAGAGTGTTCTAGAGGAGAGTTAGGGTTAGAGTGTAAGAATGAGCTAGGTCTGTTTTAATTTGGGCGGGGTAGGGTAAGTTAGTTTAGGTTAATTTAGTGTTTAATTAGGTTAGGGTTATTTAGGATAATTAATAACATTTCTGTAAATAGGTTTGAGTTATTAGGATAATTTGGTAAAAAATACTTTCATTTTCAGGGGTATGCAAATTATTTCGGGACACCCCGAAAAGAAAAGTGTGCAAATTATTTCGGGACGAAGGGAGTATAAATTATAAATACATAAATTTAGTTAACAACTTTCCCAGCGCCAACTACTTATATCCAAGGATGAAAATAATGGTGATTCAATTTTATGAAAATTTCGAAGAAATATCGATATCAGTAGAAATATCGATATAATTAAAAAAAAATATTTGAAAATATATTAAAAATCTGAAAATTTAACATGATATTTTTAAAATTATTATAAAAACCTTAAATACATGTATACCCATCTTAAAATTTGATAGAAATGGATTTTGATGTTTTTTCATATAACATTACTAGTTACTAGTACGTAAATATGATATTAAAAATGCCCAATTATTATTTTATACTGAGTTTTTATTTTTTTAATTTTCATTTTGATAACTAATTATGGTATATAATATTTTAAGTATAATTTTTCTAAATAAGTTATATAAATGCTATGTAGAAATCAAACAAGTAGTTGATTTGGTTTGGTGGTTAAAGTTTGGAACCTCATTCAATAGGTCCTAGGTATCTTGACGAGTCGAACGTTGAAGAATCTTGCAGCCAAGGCGCGCGAGAATATCGGGAGATCTCACGATATTTCAACAGAAATCTGTTTCAGCTGTTTTTTTATATCGGGACTACCCATTTCGTGAGATTTCGGCGAGTTTTCGCCGAAATCTCGCGATTTTTTCGTCCTTGCTTGTATCTCAGGTTTGGTCCATGTATACCTGCCCGAATTCGAAAAAGGGGATATGCATACCTCATGCAAGTTGACTAAAACAATATCCATCAGGGAATCCTCTATCTCATATTTATCTCAATCGTGTCCCACTCTAAAATCGAACCATACAACATGAACCATGAAACCTGAACACATGAATCAAGAATCCTGAACTATGAACTATTAAATTATAAATACTGAACCATTTAATCATGAACCATGAATCGTGGATCGTGAAATTGTAAGTCTACAATAGAAAATATATCCTAGTCCAAGAAAGTCAAACTCTAAATCTTGAACATGGAATCTAAACATGAATCCTGAATCTTGAACCTAAATTATGAACTTTGAATTTACAAATGATAAAAAATAATTTATAATTGGCTCAATTTTAAAACGAAGCACAATTAAAACAGAGTAAAATTGAGATAGAGGATCCCATATACCATCTAGTGAGCATTAGGATACCACGTGGTGGTGATTTGTCGGAAAAGTATTACGTGGTGATGCACCATCTATTTTCCCTCTTCAGTTTGTGAGCAGGGAATATGAACTCCTCTTCAAACGATGAAGACACGTGGGGCCGGAAACACTCATGAAAATATTATATATTTATCATAATCTTGATCTTAAGTAAATATTTAATAGAAGTCACGGACGGAGTCAGAACCAAAGATCCAGGAAGGGGGGGGGGGGGCAACAACAAAATACTGTCGACTGATGTCAATATACATGTAATAATATAATTTAATATTTTATATTTATTATTTAAATAAAAAATAAAAAATATTTATTATTAAATATGTCAAAATACACCAATAATATTATATATATATATATATATATATATATATATGAGTATATTAGTTGATGATTTGGCAGTCTATTCAGCAGGATTTGCACACATCAGCTTAGTTGAGTTACTTGAGGAAAGCTATTCAGTTATAACAACAAAAGGCAATTAAAACCGAATGAAGAGAGAGAAGGAAACTTAACAAGAAGCAGTTTTCATTCCTGTTGTTAGAAGTTCTGTTTTTCATTAATTCTCTGAAATTCTTCTTGTTACCATTAGAGAGAGTTTCAGCTAGAGAGAGTACTTGTTCCTATTGTCATATAGCTCGGAAACAGAGTAGATAGGTCATAGAACTGCTAGCTGTGAATAACAGAAGTTAGTCTGCTGGTTTGATCATCAAGATTGGAAGGTGATCTGTTAAATTCTTGTACTTCTGGTGGTTGTTTAGTGGACCAGTTCTTCTTCTTCCGATTGTTAGGATGTATACTAAAAGCCTAACTTTTGTATGAACGTCTATTTTGAAATGAGAATCATTTTGGTCAAATGTTTGCTTTTATATTTATTATAAATATGTCAATGCAATTGTCCAATTAATTTATATTGTAGATAACATGGTGTGTGGTGCCACATAGAAGATCATGTTATCAGTTCCTTGTAAATTATAAATTGTGGCTCACAACCAAGATGGACTTGGACAAACCATTGGAACGGTTGTAGTGTAATTTGGTATTAGTTTATCTTGACTATAAAATTACGCTAATACACTTTGTGTGTATTGAGCAGGACCATTTGAGGTTGTTCAATTTGTACTGACTATATATAAAAGAACAATACCTCTGTTATTATGGATGTACGTCCTCTTAATCCCTATATAATGACAGGCACATGTACTTAGTATTTATTTCTTTAATTTACCAATGGGTGAGATATATTCATTAAATCAATGAGCTCGGTGAATTGGGAAATAATGCTATTTACATGGTGTACCGTTGATTATAGAAGGAAACCGTGTCCTAATAATTTAGGATGATGATGTCCCCTTGAGAAGCTCATAAGGATTATCATGTAAACCCTGCAGGTGGATTTAATCCGGCATGATGATAAAGTTGAGTGGTACTACTCTTGGAATTAGATGTTAATTAATTGAGTTGTCAGTAACTCATTTAATTAACGGACATTCGATACCTTAAACACGGGGAGATAAACGTACACATAATAAGAAGGAGCCCATATTAAAATATGGGATTAGGGGCGGTAGTTCAATAATAACTCCTTAGTGGACCGAGTTATTATTGATGGACTTAAGTGGTGTGTTTGGGCCGAACTTAGGACACCTAAGCCCATCAGAAGGCCCAATCCTAATTCCTCCTCTAGGTCCCTGCCGTAGCCTATATAAGCCTCATTTACATCAGCCACCGCAACTAGGGTTTTTTACTAATCTTAAGAGAGTGGGAGACGGCTGTGAGCTTTCGGAGGATCGTCGCCCACACGACGTCCAAGTGAAAGACGAGGAATACGGCAGAAGATCGAGAGGTCGAGGCTGCAAATCATCTTCGTTTGTTCCATCTTTTGCGAAAGGTATAAAAGTTTTTTTTCCGCGCCCATATGGCATCTTTGCATTTAGGAGAATGCCCTTTGGCTTATGTAATGCACCGGCCACTTTCCAATGATGCATGATGGCTATTTTTAGTGGGTTGATCGAGAATGTGATGGAAGTATTCATGGATGATTTTTCTGTTTTCGATGCATCATTTGATCATTGTCTGTTTAACTTGTCTCTAGTCTTGCAGCGTTGTGAAGACACTAACCTTGTATTAAATTGGGAAAAATGCCACTTCATGGTAAGAGAAGGTATAGTGTTAGGACATAAGGTTTCAGCTGCAGGTTTGGAGGTAGACCGAGCCAAGGTGGTTGCCATCGAAAGATTACCACCACCACTCAATGAGAAGGGAATCTGAAGCTTTTTAGGCCATGCTGGTTTTTACCGAAGGTTTATTCGTGATTTTTCGAAAATTGCCAAGCCTTTGTTTCACCTTTTGGAAAAAGATGCTGCTTATGTTTTCGATGATTCTGGTCTACAGGCCTTCGAAGTGTTGAAGAAAGCGTTGGTTTCGGCACCAGTCTTGATATCACCTGATTGGAACCAACCTTTTGAACTCATGTGTGATGCGAGTGATACAGTAGTCGGGGCAGTCTTAGGACAGAAAAGGGATAAAATATTCCGGGTGATATATTACGCTAGTAAAAGCCTTGACCCGACCCAGTCACACTACACAACAACAGAGAATGAGGTGTTAGCGGTGGTATATGGGTTCGACAAATTTCGTGCCTATCTTGTGGGCACGAAAACGATTGTATACACCGACCACGCAGCCATCCGGTACCTTTTCGATAAAAAGGATGCCAAGCCAAGACTCATTCGATGGATCCTACTTTTGCAAGAATTCGATTTAGAAATCAAGGATTGGAAAGGGTGTGAAAATGTTGTAGCCGATCACCTTTCGAGGATTGAGAATGAAGTGGACAAAAAAGGGCAACAAGAGGTGATCAAGGATACATTTCCCGATGAACATCTCATGATGGCGATTGCTCGGCTTCCATGGTATGCTAACATTGTGAACTTCTTAGCTTGTGGAGCACCTCCACCCGATCTCTCATCACATCAGAAGAAGAAGTTCTATCATGAAGCAAGGTTTTATATGTGGGATGATCCATATCTCTTCCGAAGATGTGCTGACTCAATTATCCGGAGGTGTGTATCGGAGGAAGAGGGTCGAGAGATCATCGAACAATGTCACTCTTCACCAAGTGAGGGACACTTTGCGGTAAACAGAACAACGGCTAAGGTGCTTCAAAGTGGATTCTATTGGCCAACGATCTTCCAAGATTGCCACAACTTCATCAAGCAATGTGATCGGTGCCAACGAACCGGTGGGATCTCGAAAAGATATGAAATGCCCCTTGCCAATTCTATTGAAGTGAAACTGTTTGACGTTTGGGGAATCGACTTCATGGGACCATTCCCATCATCTCAAGGCTATCAATACATTCTGTTGGCGGTGGATTATGTTTCTCGATGGGTTGAGGCCATCCCTACATCAACCAATGACTCTAAGGTGGTACTAAGATTTCTTGTGAAGAATATCATCACCCGTTATGGAGCACCTAGAGCATTACTTAGTGATGGAGGGTCGCATTTTTTTAACAAATGGCTCAATGGCTTATTGACCCGGTACGGTGTGAAGCATAGGGTGACTACACCATATCACCCTCAAGCAAATGGTCAAGTCGAATTAGCTAACCGGGAAATCAAGCAAGTTCTCGAGAAATCAGTAAGTGGAAACTGGAAGGACTGGGCTCTAAAGTTGGATGGTGCATTGTGGGCGTATAGAACGACCTACAAGACACCCCTTGGTATGTCTCCTTATCAACTTGTTTTTGGAAAATCATGTCATTTGCCTGTGGAGCTTGAACATCGTGCATATTGGGCGATAAAAAAGTTGAATTTTGACTTCCAATCGGCTGGGGCAAATAGGGTGTTACAATTGAACGAACTTGTTGAGTTCCGAAATCAAGCATTTGAGAATTCAAGGGTGTACAAGGAAAGGGTCAATAGGTTTCATGACAAATTGATCATCAAGAGAGAGTTTTGTCATGGAGACCAAGTCCTTTTGTTCAATTCCTGTCTCCAACTTTTTCCCGGGAAGTTAAAATCAAAATGGTCGGGACCATTCACAGTCAAGAGAGTGCTACCAAGCGGAGTTGTTGAGCTACTCAATACCGATGGGAGCACGTTTATGGTGAATGGCCAAAGAGTAAAGAAGTACTTTGACCAAGCACAAGAAAGAGAGGTTCACCAACTGTCTTTGGTTGAACCAACTTGAATCGAAATAGACAGGCGTCCGGCTAAAGACGTAAAACTTAGAGCTCGTCGGGAGGCAACCCGGCGGTTCAATTCCTTTAATTTCGTATTTTGAATAATTAGATAATTTTATTTAAATGTTTTTAAATTTTTAGTGTTGAATAATGGCAGGTAAATGCAAGGAATGATGGAAAAAGTGGTAGGATGCAAAATGGATGAGCACAACTTCAAAAAAAGGGGTAAATCTCAATTTTTAGGTGTGCATGGTCATGCCATTGCACGGTCCGTGCATCCTTCTCCCGAGAGGTGCCCAATTTTGGGCTCGTGCACGGTCATGACCGTGCACGAGTGAACGGACCGTGCATTACCCCTTTCCCGAGAGCAGCCTGTTTTGAAGGTCGTGCACGGTCATGACTGTGCACCCTTGCACGGACCGTGCACGACCTGGGCAGAAACATATTTGAACGCGGAAAAACATATTTCCCCCATCCCCCCTCTCTTCTCTTCGCGAAAACACAACAAAACACACACACACACACACATAAATCTAACGCCATTCTTGGAAAATCAACACCTTCAAGTCATTATCTCCCTACATTGACAAGGTATGCACATTGAATCTCAATTAAATTCGAATTGTTGGCCAATTTTGTCAAATTAGGGCTTAGTTGTGTAGTTTGCCTTTAATTTCGAATGTCTTTGTGATTTGTGGATAATTTGCTTTGTTGTGAACATATTATTGATGATTGAGTATAGGGAATAGATAGAACTTGAAATTGTTCAATTCGGAGTTAGAACTTCATTGGAGTATTTTGTCGAACACCTTTCGTGCACTTGTTTTTGTGCTTGTTTTATTGATTTAAGGCCAATTGGTGCCTTTTTCTTATGAATTGTTTCGACTTTATACTTAAATTGAGTGTAGTATTGCATAACTTTGTGAACATTGAGGTGTGTAGAATGTATAAATGCAAGATATGCTACTTTCTTGGTAAATTGATGATTTTTGACCCTCTTGCATTTCATGGATACCCTTCATTCACCTTAATCATCCGAATTGAACTTGTATGCTTCAAACTAGTTGGGATTGTAGTGCATTACCACTTGTTTCATCTCAAGCACACAACACCAAACTAGTTTGAGGGTAGGTGTTATTTGCTCAAGAACACATTTAATTGCTCAAGAACGGAAAACATTGTGTAGAAATTGTGTGTTATGTGTGTTACTTGTCGTGATTATACTAGACATGAGGCTCTATGCAATTAGGAATGCATTATATTTTTTTTCATACACCTCAAGTCTAGTTTGAGGGGGGTTGATGAGAAATTGTCTCACGTGTTTTGGGTGATTGTAGGTCACATTTTCTTACACTGAACATGGGGCAAAAGAGAAAAGTTGCAAGGGTGGGCGAGTCAAGTTCGAGGGCCACACAAGACCCTACTGAGCAAAGTGAGCCCGAGAACATAAACCCGAGTGATTATGGAATCAATTTTGGCCGAATGTGGGAGTCGGAGACAGTTCAAGAAAGGTGGAATAAGCTGACCAGAAGACGGATCATTCCAACACTATACCCCGATCCCCCAACTATGGATGAGTTGGGTATCCAAGAAGACGTGGAGACTCTGATCCGATGGATGGATTGGGGCCACCTCCTTTATGGATATTGGCCCACCTACAAGGAACTAGTCTTGGAATTCTTCTCTACTCTCAATGTTGTCATGCATCGCGAAGAAGCTTTGAGCATGACATTCCGATTGGGGAACAGGCCTCGTGAGATGCATTCTGGACAATTGGGAGACATTTTTCGGTTCCACTCCCCCGGAGACTTCCCTCACCATGAAGATTTCAATCCTCAAGAATTTTGGCCACAAATCAGTTACCAACCAGACGCCACACCATCTCACCCCACTTACAATGCTAGCCGATCAAAGCCGACCGAAATTCGCAATCCGGTATTCAGATACTTGACTAAGATTATGCAGCATACTCTCTTCGCCAGACATGAGGCAGGAGGTCTCCGGGCAGACGAGCTTTACTTGCTGTGGTGTATGATAAAGCCTCACAAGGTGAGATCGGGACCTTATTTGATGGCCAATTCAATTCAATAGCACATGAAACAGGTGCTATTCGAATTGGAGGGTTCATCACTGCCTTGGCAGTGCATTACAAGATAAATCTCTCCAAATTTCAACCAATGCGTGGAGAATCAAGGATAACGACAGAAGTTCTCAAAACGTCTCACTACATTAAGTTATCCAAGGAGAGAGTTTGGATATGGCAGCAGCGAGAGGGGGGGTCCTTTCCCTTGCCTAACCCCCCTCTGACTACGGTGATGAAGCGTGAAAACTGGTTGATGATGACCCCGGCCCATGCGGAGATGATTCAGAAGGGTTTAGCTGGCGTTCTACCTAGGCAAGTGGCGATTGAGGAGCAAATGGAAGAGGATCGGGAGATCCAAAACATTGAAGAGACATTCCTTGGACAGCGAGGGGAGGAGTCTTCCTCCCGACAGCGTGGGGAATCCTCCACAGTCACTGATAGGTTAAAAGTTGTGGAAGCGGCCCTCAACGAGCTTAAAGAGCAGCAGCAAACACTTATCAACAACCAAGCTGATATAATGCAAACACAGCGAAACTTGACAACGGGCCAGTCCACAATTATGAATGCATTGTTGGAAATCATGGAGGCCCAGAAGGTTAGCTCAAAAGAAGAAAGGAGAATGGCAAAAATGCTGCAAAAGCTCGAGGACTTGAATGTTCAAGCCGGCCATTATGCTTCCACACCACCCTCCCCTTAGGGGGAGTTTGTAAGTTATTCGCAACATCTTTACTTCTTAAAACTATTTTAACGCCTTTTGGAATCTAGTGTAAAATAGTTTGAGGGGGGATGTATGTTGCGAAATTTGAAGGGTGGTTGATTGTCTTTTCTTGCATTTGTTTTGCCAAAATTGAAATATGTTTTAATGTTCATGAAGTTTTTGTTTCGAACTTTTAGTTTCATTTAATTTGTTAAGCTATTTTATCTTTAGTTGTTCATACAACAAAATATTTACCTAGTCTAATTAAAAGTCCTAAAACCCTAGGAATAATACTTATAAATATAAGATTCATGTTACAAAATCAAAATTACAACCTAAACCATCTATAGTACAACCTCTATAAATCAGTACTCTATAAATTAATAAACTCTCTAAAATTATAATTTTATCCGGTCCCGACTCGGGCCAGTTCAAAAATCGACCAATTTTGATAAGATAATAATTTTTTTTTTAAACCTCTATATAAATTAGTGGTCCCATTGATATCATCAATTAATAATTTCTTCAAATTACAAAAATAACTATGACAATTTAGCCGAAAGATATCCAAATGATCTCTTGAGTGTGTTCAATATTGTAGCTGGACTAAACTTCAATTTTTTATTACTTTTTATTTTTTATTTTTCATCAAGCCACTCTTTTAAATTCACACAACGCTTTACGAATTTTATCCGTCATTGTTGCTTTTGGGACATGTTTTAGATGAGAAGCCATTATCTTGTATGATTTTTATAAATTTGTATTCCGTTTATATAAAGTTTCCTTTTATGATGAATATGATACATCATCAAGGCCAAAAATCATTTTTGTTCCCGTAAGTATTTGCTTTTTCGATTTTAGTTCTATAAATATCTGTCTTTTCAATTTAGTCCCGTAAGTACAAAAATTTTCAATTTAAGGACAAATTTTTACCAAAAATACCAAATCGACTGGAAATAGTCATTTGCAAGTCACGTGACCCTAATAATTAGAAAAATCCGACGACTCGTAGTGATGTGGTAAAAATTAATTGAGTTGGACTTGTTTCGTTGTCAAATTTATATTCAAAATAAAATTATTATCAATATCACTAGAGAAAAATAGAATTATTTGTAAAATTATACTCCCTCCGTTCCATATTAATTGACGTTTTAGGATGTTCTTCCCTTTTCCAATTAATTGACGTTTTACATATTTTTCACCAATTCTACCAATTTTCTCACTCACTCTTAAAATATCTCTATTTTCAATCTATCAGAGATATTTTGATTTGGTCAAATATTTAGTTGAGGGTATATCTGTCAAAATATCTAATCTTTAATTATTCCCTTTCATCATAAAACGTCAATTAATATGAAACGAAAAAAGTATTACACAAACTCAATTAAACATTAGACATTATTTTTCAGATGACAAGTCGTCCTTTATTTTATCTGATGCTTAATATTTAATTGGGTTAGTGTAATATAGTTTTAGAAATAATTTGTGTTTTTCTCTAATGACATAAATTATAATTTTATTTTAAATTTAAATTTGATAGAAAAAATTTCAACTCAGATAATTTTTTGTCACGTCACTACGAGTCGTCGAATTTTACTAATTATTTGGGTCACGTGACTATTTTCGGGCGATTTGGTGATTTTGGGCGAAAATTGTCCTTAAATTGGACAATTTTAGCACTTACGAGACTAAATTGAAAAAGCAGATACTTATGTGACTAAAATCGTAAAAGAAAATATTTACGGGACCAAAAATGATATTTGGCCCATCAATTAATATTAAATGCATTCACTTAGTTCTTTACCAATGATTGTACATTGAATAAATTTAGCTCTTTTATGCTATTGTATATGAACACATGGTTGCAAGTGAATTACATTCACTTCATAATTGAATTTTATTTGCAGTAAAAGTTATGGTAATATGTATTTGATTATTTTGATGAATATATAATATATAATAATTATGCTCAAAAGCCTGAGAGTGGAAGTGAGAGAAACTCCTCCTCTCTAAAAACCCCAACTCTGTCTTTGACTCAAATCTAGCAACCCTTCGTCTTCTCAATGGCGGTGACAACGAGTTTCTCGCTCCCGTCAGCCGTCGGGGAGGGTGACTTCCCAGATCTACAAACCAGAGACCCAAATCCGGTTAATCCTCCACCCAAAAATAATTCTACTCCAACTTCCTTCCTCAATGTCGCGAATGGGAAAACCCTAGCCCATAAGCTGGAAGGCAGATCAGCGAAGAAGATGTTCGATCCGGTAGTTGCAGAGACGTTTGGCTCGACTGGGATCTATAGAGGGACTAAGAAAAAACAGATTTTGTGGAATCTTTGACTTTTTTAAAAGTGGAGATTAAATGTGGAGATTTTGATGGTGGAGATTGTGGGAGAATTTGCCATTTATGGGGTAAGACAATTAGCTTGGGACAAACAAATAAGGCAAGTAAGATAATTAGGCCGAGACGAAGAGAGTATTAAATATAAAATAAAAAAATTATTTATTTATTGATTATTGCGCTTAGATTTAAATATTTATTGTGAGTTGAACTATTTACATTCAATATGAACTGCAAATAAAAATAAATTAAATATTTTTTATTAACAAAAAATATTTAATTATTTTGTTTGATTATTTGCCTTTGATTTTCTATAATGTACAACCAGAATTCTAGTTATTACACCAAACTTAACAAAATTTTACACTTATTTGACCCTTTTCCTTGTCTTCTCCCAAGAGATTTATGTGATTTATAACCGCTTGATTTATCAAGCAAGATTACAATAAGGGTGGATCACGTGACAAATTGTTGATGTATATTTTTTTGTGTCTATCGAAATTAAAAAATCTGATATATTGCACGTGGACTATTAAGTATATTGTGTGTTGTCGATATTACATTAACAACGTTGTAAATTTATATGTAAAAACATTACAAAAAATGACAAAATAAAACATTTATACTTTTGTAACAGGATATAAATAGATAGATAGATGATATAAAATAGTTTTTTGTGTAATTTTTACTATAATTTTGACATCCTTATAACTATATTATAATTTTAGCCTTTTAGAATGTAAATCTGGCCCTTTTGACATTACTACCGTTACTAATTAATCTAATCATCCTACACAATATAACTAATTATTTTAGTCCCGAAATCCCAGGACCTCCCCCCAAGCCCCACCCCATCTCAAGCCACACATATATATATATATATATATATATGTAATTTTGAATTTATTTTCAAAATTTAATTTTACCACCTAACCTAGCCCCAACTAGCCCACCACACCCACACCCCAAGTAAAAATAAAATAAATAATAATAATAATCATTAAAATAATATTTTTTAGGGCATCCACCACCAGCCTCACCCTCTCATCAACCCCTTCCCCCCACCCCTAAGCCATAAAAAAAATTAGTTTTTTTAATGCTTCCACCACCAGCCCTCACGCACGACACACACTTGCCAGAAAACTGAATCACGGCATGAACTTGCCACAAAACGTACTTACCACAAATCGTGAGCCATTTTCTATGATACACACTTGTCACAAATATGTATAGTTTTAGTCTTTCAGATTATAGTGACACTATTGCCACAAATCATGTCACATTTGACATGATAAACACTTGGCACGACTTCTTATATATTTTTGTCGTTCAGACGGTCGTGGCACTATTGCCACAAATCGTGTCACATTTGGCAGACACACTTGCCACGAGAAAATCTATATAATTTTAGCTTTTCAGACTGTCGTGGCAAGTGCATATCATGGCACATTTGTCACTACAGTGTAAAAGGCTAAAGTTTTATAGATTCTCGAGGTAAGTGCATGTCGTGGTGGTATACGTAATTATGCATGCATAATAGGTCGATGTAAGTGTCAATTTAGTAACATTTGCATGCGTAATTGGCCGTGTAATTCTCATATTTGCATTATTGAACGATTTGATATTTGTGCCTTGTTTTGAAGTTATTTGAGTGAAATTAGACCAAAAAGTCGAACTTGACTTAGGATGGATGTGAAAACAAGTCCCGCAAGTCGAAAATCGAGAAAAAATCGAGCCAGAGCTACTAAAGACTGGTCTCGATCGAGCTAGGAGGTCAGGGAAATCCAGAGTTTTTGGCTGGAGAAGGTTCTCGGCCGAGCCACTGAGTCTTGGCTGAGACAGCAATACATGGAGCTCGACCGAGCTAGTGAGTCTCGGCCGAGACATAAGTTGGCCCAACAAGCTTTTGTGCGCGGATTAATCAATTTCCAGCCCAAATTGAGCCAAATTCATCCCCGTCTATAAAAGGAAGATCTCAAGTCTAAAAACATAACTTTTACTTGGATTCGAAGAGCATGGACTTGGGAATTTTGAAGAACACGAAGATTTAAGATTCGACAATTCGGGTTTTCTTAGTTTATGTCTTTAATTTGTAATTTGTTCTTAGCCATCAATATGATCGGCTAAGTTTTTTATTTCTCGTCTTTGACTAAGTTGAACCCTAGAATGGATTTCATGTAAATAATACGGTGATTGTTTGATTTAATTATGTTTTGAAATTACTTATGTTATTCGATTTCTTCATATCTCTTATATGTTTTCTATTTGGATTGATCAACTGGATAATATGCGTATAAACTGTTGCTAGGTCATAAATTCATAATCCGTAATTGTTAAGCGTTTGTGTCTAAAAGTAGCAAATAGTAATTATTCGCTAGGATAACATAAGTCGCGGTCACTTGTACCGAGCTTGCGAGTACAACACCGTACCTACTCCGTTGCCTTAGTTCTTTAAGCATTTGATTAATGGTGTTTTAGCGATTGTATCCTAGGACTATTTAATTGGATATGATTAATTACTAAGCGAACATGTAATTAATTATAATTAAGGGGTAACAAGGGTTAACTAAGCGTAATTGTTAATTCGTGGAGTAGGGATTTCAGAACTAATTGGTCAAGCAATTGCAAGTTACATAGATATTCAAACTAGGGGGATACTGGATTAAAGGCGGGAATACCTTTTATTCATACTTTAATTCATCTTACCTTGTTAGTCTATTTATTAATTGCTTAGTTAATTTGCATCAAACAAATCCCCCTATATTATATTTATTATTTATATTATTTTAGTTATTTATATAAAAGTGGTTAAATACAATAATTCGATTAGTTTCTCTGTTCTCTGTGAGATCGATCCTGACTTGCTCTATCAGATATTAGAAAAGTTTGGTTATAAATTAGAACTAATTTGACTGCACCCAACAGCGTGCTCACGTGTCATCTTTGCCACAAATAGTGGTAAGTTCTTTCAGACTGTTGTGTCAGTATTATCACAAATTGTATCACATTTTTCACGATATACTTGTCACGAATCCATATAATTTTAGCCTTTCAAACTGTTGTCACATTTGCCACGACACACACTTGCCACGAAGTCGTATAATTTTATCCTTTCAGAATGTCGTGTCACGTTTGCCACGACATACACTTACCACGAATCGTATAATCTTAGCCTTTCAGATTGTCGTGACAAGTGCATATTGTGGCACATTTGCCACGACAGTTTATAAAAGACTAATATTTTACAGATTCTCATGGTAAATGCATCGTGATACATTTGTCACAATTCGTGGCAAGTGCGTGTCGTGACAATTTGTGGCAAGTGCATATCATTATGGGGTTTGAAAAAACTCAAAAAATGGCTATGTCGGTTGGACGGATTAAAACAAAGAAAAAAACTGAATTCTTTTTTAGCTTGGGGGTGGGATGTAGGGTGTAGGTGGGGTTGGTGGTTGCTTTGGATTTTTGGAGGGACGTGTGTGGTGAGATTATGTTAATTGAGTTTATTTAATTAATTATTATTATTAGGTTAATTAGTCCGGGGTAGTATTGTCAATATAGTTAGATTTGTATTATAAAAGGATAAAATTATAGTATATTTAAAAAGATGACAAAATTATCGGAAAATTTACAAAAAATGCTATTTAGACCCCTTTTCACTATATTTATAATTAAGGAAAAACGTATTTTTTGCCCCTTGTACTTTTATTTTTTTACTTCTCCTCCTGTACTTCGTTTACTATGTTTTATCTCCTTGTACTTTTATTTATTTTATTATTTTTCCTTTGCTAACAGAGCGTGTTAACGCCTTTAACAATTAAAATTATCATGTTCTCTTTCTTCTTGTACTTTTCCTCTTTTTTTTTTTTTTTTTTTTTTTTTTTTACCCATTGCACATTAATTGTTTTAATTTTCACCCTGTATTGTTTTACTTTTCTTATATTTCATTTTAATTTGTTCCTAAATCTTTATTTCACATAAATGTCATAGTTATGTTTTTCTCTTTTCCCCGTTTATTTTTTCTTTTTCTTTTTTCCCTTCATTTTGGCAGCATAACGTCAAATATTTAAACTAATGTTTATTATAGACACTCCAGGTTTAATCAACTTCTTTGAAAAAAATAAAATAAATAAAAAATCAATTAATTTTTAAATAAGATCATTGATAGGAATGTTAAACGAGCTAGCCCTATCGATTTTCAGGCTAACCGACTTATGGTTTGGGGATCATCTTTAATAGGCCCACAATATCATGAGCCTAATCCTAATTTTATTGATTTTCGGGTTACTTCGGTCGCTATTGGGTACAAGTCGATTTTTTAAACTATATATTTAATCTAGATTATAGAAGTCATTAGGCTCTCGTTAGGCGGTGGAGTGAGACCTAGCACTAGCCGGTGCCTAGATGGGGTTGATCAGGCGTAAGCATGGTTATATGGAGAGGAATCGAGAAAGAAATATAGCTTCGGGCGGGCCGGCCGGGCCGGGCCGGGCCTAGTCGGGCCAAGGGAAAGCTCGGGCCGGGTCGGGCCGGGCCCGATTTATTTCGGGCCTAGAAATGCTAGGCCCGGCCCGGAGGACCTCGGGCCATCGGGCCAAAAAAGCCCACCAATGAGTTTTTTTTCTTTTCTTTTTTTATTACTTTAACCATGAAGTAGAATTATATATTGAGGCGAACTTCAATTTAATTCTCTTAAGTAAAAATAATATATTACTATTCGTTGCAATATGGAATGATATCTATTAATCTATAGGCATGTCTCAAACCTCAGATATAATAATAATAATAATAATAATAATAATAATAATAATAATAATAATAATAATAATAATAATAATAATAATAATAATAATAATAATAATAATAATAATAATAATAATAATAATAATAATAATAATTAAAAAGAAGGAATGGATGATGATATATAGTTATATACTACACGTCACAAGTTATTTAATTTTTGTGTACGTACTATACTACATGTTAATCAATTTTTCATTTTTCGACACATAATAATTAAGTGAGTATGCTTGGATCCAATTCATTTTCTATCTTCGGCTAATAAAACTGAAGAAATAGAGTATTAAATTAGTCAAAGATTTTAATTTCTCGGTAAATAGATATATTTATGCTCTGCTAGAAAAAGAAAAAAGAAAAACATGTTTCAAATAGTACACAAGATATTACTTAATTCCTAAATTTTTCTTATTCGATTAGTGAGGGGGAAAAAATTCAATTTCATCGGGCCGGCCCGCCAAAAGAAAAGCCCGTTCGGGCCGGGCCAAAAAAGCCCGAATTTTTTCGGGCCTCTAATATGCCGGCCCAGCCCGGTCTATAATTCGGGCTAAACGGCGGGCCGGGCCAGTTTTGCCAGCTCTACCTAGACGAGGATTACGTTAAAATAAAAGTGGTCAATGTCTTCTAAAAACATCAACGATGACATTTATATGAAATAAAAATTCAGGAACAAAATAAAAGGAAATTGCATAGGAAAAAAATAAAATAAAAAACGTAAAATAATGCAGGGTGAAAATTAAACGAGTTAATAAAGTACAAGAAGTAGCTGTAGAAAAAAGGAAAAGTACAAGGAGAAAGAAACCCATAGTAATTTTAATTGTTAACGGCGTTAACACGCTCTGTTAGTAAGAGGGAAATAATAAAGATAAATGAAACTACAAGGAGATAAAATATAGTAAACAAAGAGGGGGGGGGGAAGTAAAAAGATAAAAGTACAGGGAAAAAAACTAACTTTTTCCTATAATTAAATAAATAAATACTTAAACCTCGTAAATTATTTAGTTACTCTTAAATTTTAATACTACTTTGAATATATTAAACATAACATAAAATTGAGGTAGCAAAACATTCATATAAATTATAAATATAGATATATATTTTATTGAGTTACTTTTATATTCTTTTATCTTCCTTCGAAAATTGAAGCACAGAGTTATTCTCTCTCTTCTCACACGCTCAAGGCCTGGACGTGTCATGTTATCCAATATGATTAGAATTTGATCCCAATAGGAGCAGGGGTTCACTTGACAATCTCCAAAGGAGAAACAAGTAAGCAAACACACAGAATGCAAGGACAAATCACAAATATCAGAACAAAAGCGGAAACAACAAATGGACAATCACACAGATTATCCTAAACTACCAGCACGTACAACCAAATCCTATCCGTTCTCAAACGGTAGTTACAAAAGCAATAAAGGATTAAACCAATTTACTCGAGCGGGTCCTCACTGGGAGGAGAATCCGACTTACCAAAACTGGAAGGAATTTGGCCCACGTCGGGCAAAGGCGCGACGGGAGGACAGCCAAGGGGGCTGAGGTTGCTGGATTTTGGTCACTAGGCCACGGACCACTGATCTCGGCTAGGGGTGGTTCGGTACGGTATACCGTACCGAATTGCCCATACCGTTACCGTACCTAAATTTTCGGTACGCCGAAAATCCATACCGTTACCGTACCGAAAATTTCGGTATGCCGAATTCGGTATGATATCGGTAAATACCGATACCGTACCGAAAATTCGGTATACCGAATTGTGTATCGGTATCGGTATATACCGATCCTTACCGTTGATTTTGGTATACCGAAATTTCGGTATACCGAAAATTTACGGTATACCGTTAGGAATTTAGTATACCGAAATACCGAACTACCAAAATACCGAAAAAAAATTCGGTATACCGATATATACCGAAAATACCAAACTTTTTTCGGTATTCGGTATATACCGAAATACCGAAAATTTCAAATTATCATACCGTTACCGTACCGAAAATTTCCGGTACGGTATCATACCGTACCGAAAATTCGGTATACCGAAAATTTCGGTATTTTCAGTAATTTTTCGATACGGTATGTGCGGTATTTCGGCATTTCGGTATTTTTCCCCACCCCTAATCTCGGCCGAGAAAAGGATGAGTCTCGGCCGAGAATTGTTTACAGCAGGCTGGGTAGTTGGACTCGGCAGACTCGTCTCGGCCGAGAAGGAGAAGAGGTCTCGGCCGAGATTCTTTAACAGCAGGAACATCAAGCTAGCACGGCAGGCCCATCTCGACCGAGAAGATGATGAGTCTCGGCCGAGATGTTAAACACGTCACAAAGACAGAAAATGCTGGACACTCGTCTCGGCCGAGAAGAGTGTGTATCTCGGCTGAGATGTTTCTGCAACAGAAATTCAGGGAAGAAGAATAGGCCCTGTTTCACGGGAAATACCTCCAATCCCACACAGGGATTTTTGTACCACAAAGAGACCACTGTTTTGACAATCGTGGCTCTGATACCACTGTTAGGAATCGAACCGTGGTCGGGTTCGAGTTTGCCTCAGAAAAACCTTGAGCCCGTTTCCGTTCGAAAAATTGACAGCAGCAAATTTGGCACCCAATGAGAGATATCCACACGAAGTAGACACTCAACCCAAATCCCGGTAACACCCCACGCTCTACTCTCACACTCTACCCACCAAATCCCACAAAGGGAACAAGGAAGAAGAAGACGAAGAAGGGATCGTTTATGGTGGCAGAAAACCTTACACACTAAGTGTATCATTCTACTAGCTCAATTCTTCTCTATAAGAATAGAGCAGAAAACCATGGCTGATAATACGTAATCAAATAGTCACAAATGAGGGGAAATGTATCTGGTGGGGAATAAGAAGGGTTGAGATTGCCATTGAATTTATGTTGGGGTAAATGAGCTGCCCGTAATTGGGCCTATATCCCAACGAAAAAAGTAAAAATACAAATAAAATAAAAATCATACGAATACGATTCACGTTAGTTTTTCAAGATTGGAGATGGCCCATAGACAATGACAACATTGGCAAACCTTGCCTGCGTTCTAACGCGTTGTGGTTGTGATATAGACTAGATGAGTAAATAAAAGTCAATGCGGACAGATTATTTATTTCAATGAAATGATCTTGACAAGCAGCAAACTCAATTGGTGGATTCATGTTATTTTCCCAAGAGGTTAATATTTCTTTTAAACTAAATCAAAATGAGGCGTTAGAGTAAGTCCCTGGATTAATCCATTTATATACATATATCTATGCTTAAATTTTTCCAAATTTAATTTTGGCAATATACATCTTGAAGTCCTTAAAGTATTGATGTTTGTTTTAAATAGTCCTTAAAGTATCATTTTGTTTTAATTGGTCCTTAAAGTTCTAGTTTTTTTATTCAATTGGTCCCCTGAAGTATTTTTTATTTTAATTAGTCCCTTATATTTTGGAATTATTTCAATTAGTCCTTAAACTATTACAAAAATATATTTAAGGTCCCTAGAAGAAAAAAATACATAAAATATGTGAAATCACCGATTTAATTCAAAATGATATTGTAGCATATCTTTTATTAAATAAATGTTTTGTAATTTATCATTATGATGCTTTCCCCCTGAAACGAAGGTGAATTATACTAAAATATCGATTTGAATAAAACTCCAAGATTATATTTTTTCAAGAATTTCATCCAAACTTTGAGAAAATACTTTGTGCTACTTTATTTTAGTTAGAAACGTGCTAATTTGATCCAGATATTTTGAACTCTAACTATATTGAATTTAAAGTAAAATTGAACATTATCAACGAAATAACTTTAATTTTTTTAAATATTGTAAAGACCTTCAAACATAAAATTTCAAAGTTCTTTCGTTAATAATGTTCAGTTTTACATTAAATTCAAGATAGACAGAGTTTAAAATATCTCAAATAAATTATCACTAAAATTAAAGTACCACAAAGTATTTCTCAAAGTTTGGATAAAATTATTGAGAAATTATAATCTCGAACTTTTGTTCAAATCCTATTATAGTATAATTCACCTCGTTTGATGGTAAAAGTATCATAAACAAATAACACAATATTTATTTAATAAAATATATGTTATAATATTATTTTGAATTAAATCGACGATTTCACATATTTTATGTAACTTTTTTTCTTTTAGGGGGCCTTAAGATAGAATTTCGTAATAGTTTAAGGATCAATTGAAATCATTGTAAAACATAAGGGACTAATTGAAACAAAAAATACTTCAGGGACTAATTGATTTAAAAATTTATAACTTCAAGGACCAATTAAAACAAAATGATACTTTAAGAACCATTTAAAACAAACATTAATACTTTAAGGACCTTAAGATGTATAATGCCTTTAATTTTTTTCTCCTAAGGTAACTAGTTGTTCCAATCTAGTTAGTCATGGTTTAAGTTCCCACACTTCGCAATATATCCCGATAAAGTAATTGCTCAAATTAATGCCTTGTTATGTAGTCTCCATACCAATATTGTAAAAGTCATTAAACGTCAGTTAGAAGGTAATTTAAGCTTAGGGAGTGGCGATTAATTGGGGGGTGGGTGAAACTGGGCAATGAATAGTCGTCTTTAGATGGGAGAAATTGAGAAAAATATAAGTGACCAATGAGAACTTAACGTTTAGACGAAAATTGATCGGAATTAGTTGGTGATTTTTGTAATAGAAATGAGTAATTATTCTTCTTTCGGTGACTAACTATGATATATTTTGGGTGTATTGAGATTAAGTTGTGCGTAATCGGTGATGGAGTTGTTACAAATATACGTTACTTACATCAAACTCTCTCTGATGAGGTTAGTTGAAAAGAAGCAAGAGATATTTGTCTCTCTCTAATACATATGTTGAAAATTAAGGCACGTTTCAGGATTAGAATATTAATAAAATCGAGATAAGCGATGAAAATATATAAAACACAATTAATTAGAAAACTTCTTATCGAGCTAAACCGACAACTAAAATGAAACTGAAGAACTATATGATAATATATACATAACCAAAATTAGTTAATGATAATTTGCAAAAATTAATTTAATCATTAATCAATCATTCATTTATTACTTACATCACATTTTCATCCTTTCTTATAACACAATAATATAAATCGAAGAACAGCCTAAAGTAAAAAATGAAACAAGCTTTTACTATCGGAAGTAGGCCGAATTGTTACACTGGCAAAGCCGAGCGTTGTCGGGTGAAGTTGAGTCCTCTCGCTGGAGCTACTTTGTTGACAACACATTTGAATCCTCTGTAAATTAAAGTATATGCGGGGGAAAGTATAAGTAGAGCCGTGATTATAATCAGCGTAAGAGGTATCCAGATTGAAACAGGGCGTCGGACAAGCATAGTTACAATAAGGAGAGACTGAGAGAATCCCAGATGCAAGAGCAGCCCCCCAATATATCCGGAATCGTAGGCCAATTCTGCGTTTTGTCGTCATTTGCTTAATTTCTCCAACAATTAGCCAGTAAACACAGGTGGCTGCAATGAAACACCACATCCACGCTGGATTTTCTAGAAGCATGCTCTGTGGTTTGGCTTGATATTTGAGAGTGGTTACAAACACAAGCACCAACGGAACCATATATTTCATTATATGCATAAGAGGAGGTACCCCTACCACACTACACACAAAACCAATGCCAATATATTGGATCAATAGAATGCAAGAGTGTATACGTGTGGGTGCAGGTGACACGGACGGTGTTAAGAATGTGTGTGATGAAACAGAGCAGAAGAACAAAGCTGAGTCAAGAAGCACAACACATGCATGCGTTGTATCCACATCAGCACAAGTAACGTCATGCATGACATCAGCGTAACAGAATTCTGTTATGGAGTGCCAAGTAGGATTGTGTCTAGAATGTTTTATTGTACTCTATAAATGTTGCAGCTGTGTAATTCTCATATGAGCTTGATGAAATAAAAATCCTGATATTAGTTCTATCTCTCTTCTCTCTTAGCATGGTATCCAGAGCCGGATGCTGATTCCTGTAGAATTCAAGTGAAGTCAGTCAAGCTCATAGCTTACGAGCATCATGGCAGAGTCGTTTCCAACGATGAATACGCTCACCATCAGGCTTGACAGGAAAAATTACTCTTACTGGAGCAATCAAGTCCTCGCAATTACAACTGCGCATGGATTAAATGATCTTCTCCTTGGCCACAACAAAGCTCCAGAACAATATGTTACAGATGCAACGGATCCAACACAACGAGTTCCGAATCCATTATTTCTTAAATGGTTAAAGTTAGATCAGTTCCTCTACAGTTGGCTGCTTATTTCCATAAGTGAGCCAATGCTTGGTCACACACGTCGATGTAAGACGTCTGCAGATTTGTGGTCAGTATTTGCTACCATGTTCAATTTCTCCTCAAAAGCTCGTGCTCTACATCTTAAATCTCTTCTGCAAACCACAAAGAAAGGAGATATGAGTATTGATGAATATATTCTAAAGATGCAAGGGATTGCTGATGACATTCAAGCTGCTGGACACACAGTGGATGATGATGAACTTGTATTACATGTGTTTGGAGGTCTTGGACCAGAGTTTGAATCTGTTATTGTAAACATCACTAGTCAGAGTGAGTTACCATCAATTTCAGAAGTTCAGTACCGATTGCAGTCTCATGAGATGAGATTGAGACAGTATCATGGGGGTGATATGCAACCTACTGCTAATGTGGTAAATAGAAGGCCACAGAAATGGAACAAGTTTGCTGATTCTCGTGGCACAAATCCAGCTAGAGGTGCGAGCACCGGTGGTCGAACTCGTGGTGGACGAGGGCGATCTACCAGCTTTGGCAGAGGCAAAATGTTCTGTCAAATCTGTGGCAGGACAAATCACTTTGCACCAAAATGTTACTACCGATTTGATGAAGAATACCCTGGGCTAGATACTCAAGTCATTCAGGCGAATGCTGTAGCTCTCCAAGAAACCCCAAGCAATGGCCAGAACATGGTTCCATCAGCCCCCTTGCCTCCTTCCAACCAAACTACCGCCTATACTCTTTCTACTGGTTCACCGTCATCATCTTATGCTAATTCTGTTTCTGGTTCAGCTTCTTCCTCACTTGCAGGTACCTATCCTCCCTCAAACTACTCCGTTACCACTCACGAACCAGATTGGTACCTAGACAGCGGTGCTACACATCACATTACCAATGATCTCAACAATCTCACACTTCAAAAACCATATGCTGGTAAGGATAATCTAGTTGTTGGAAATGGTTCTCTCATGACTATCTCGCATATTGGGCAACTTACTTTTCAAACATCTTTACCTACTCAGCCGCTTACGCTAACCAATGTGCTCTTTGTACCTCAAGTCACCAAGAATTTAATTAGTGTTACTAAGCTTCTTCATGAAAATTCTGCTTACATTCAGTTTTTCCCTTCTACATGTGTTGTCAAGGATTCCCACACACATCAAGTCCTACTGAAAGGAACTCTTAAAGATGGTTTGTATAAGCTGCTTCTCTCAACTGAGCCTGCTTCAGCTTGCACTGCATCAGTCCTCCCTACTTCGAATCCTCAATTCATGTCTGTTTCTCTTCTTGCTTGTAATTCTGTTGGCACTCAAGCTGGTAGTGATAGGATAGCACTATGGCATGCGCGACTGGGCCATCCATGCCATAATATGTTGTATCCTGTTCTTAAACTTCTTCATGTACCAGGTTCTATAAATAAGATACCGTTTTGTGATGCATGCAAGCTAGGAAAACAACATCAGATGTCTTTCCCCTCCATACCACACACTACAACTGCACCTTTTCAATTGGTATACACTGATGTATGGGGACCCTCTCCCACGCCATCTACCGAGGGATATAAATACTACGTCCACTTTCTAGATGATTTCACAAAGTTCACATGGATATACCCCTTATCCCTGAAATCTCAGGTTCTGTCCACTTTCTTAGAATTCAACACCATGATTGAACGACAGTTTCATACCAAAATAAAGGTGTTGCAATCTGACTGGGGTGGGGAATATAGATCTCTTTCACCAATACTCTCATCTTTAGGTATCATCTTCCGACATCCTTGCCCTCACACACACCCTCAAAACGGCTATGCTGAACGCAAACACCAACATATAGTGGAAACCGGCCTCACACTTTTGGCCCATGCTCAGCTTCCATCTAAATTCTGGTGGGCAGCCTTCTCAACTGCTACTTACCTCATAAACAGACTTCCTAGCTCTATACTTGGTTTCATCTCTCCATTTACTAAGCTTACTAACACTCAACCCGATTACACATTTCTCAAAGTGTTTGGTTGTGCTTGTTTCCCTTACATCAGGCCCTACACTCACTCTAAACTTCAATTCAGATCTGTTAAGAGTGTATTCTTGGGATATAGTCCCAAGCACAAGGGATATAGATGTCTTACACCAGAGGGTCGATTATACATTGCTCGGACTGTAGCATTTAATGAAGATGAGTTTCCATATCCTACATTATTCTCTGATGCTTCGCCTAGTTCTCCATCATCTGTAGTCTCGTCTACTCTCCCAGTCATTAATCCAACAACAGACACTCCTCCAAGTCCCACTTCCTCCTCCAGCAACTCAACTTCCATACCCGCTGCTGCACCATCTCCTCAATCTGCACCATCTCCTCCTCCTCCGGTTGGCGTATGCAATAAACACTCCATGACTACTCGAGCCAAGTCTGGTATCACCAAACCCAAACTCTATTCTATTGTGTCTTCGCAAACTGAACCTGCCAGTGTCACAGAAGCTCTCTCTGTTCCAGCTTGGAAACAAGCTATGGACACAGAATTCCAAGCCTTACTTTCCAATAACACTTGGACCCTTGTCCCATATTCTGATCACATGAATCTCATCACCTGCAAGTGGCTTTTTCGAATCAAATACCTTGCTGATGGCTCCGTCGAACGGTTCAAAGCTCGGTTAGTTGCGCGGGGGTTTCAGCAGAACGCTGGTATTGATTTTTTTGATACATTTAGCCCAGTGGTGAAACCACTTACAGTCAGGCTCATGTTCACTTTGGCAGCGTCACACGGATGGCATGTTCATCAAGTATATGTCAACAATGCATTTCTCAAAGGTGAATTGAAGGAGAATGTGTACATGAGACAACCTGAAGGGTATATTGATGCTACGAAGCCAACGTATGTCTGCAAATTAAATAAGTCATTATATGGACTGAGGCAAGCCCCCAAAGCTTGGCATGAGCAGCTGAAGCGATTTTTATTGAAGCAAGGATTTCAGACTTCAGTCGCTGACACGTCTTTATTCTACAGGAATCACAATGGCAGTCTCTTACTCATGCTAGTCTACGTTGATGATATCTTAGTTACAGGTACTGATAGAACCATGATCGGCAACATTATTGCTCTACTTGATAAACATTTCTCTCTCAAAGATTTGGGAGCTGTGAATTATTTTCTGGGAATCGAAGTTCAACGTACTCCAACGGGTGGGTTCTTTCTCAACCAAGGAAAGTATGTTCGTGATCTGCTACACAAGGTTGAGATGACCAACTCCAAGCCGTGCCCCACGCCGTATGTTCCCAACAAGAAGCTTTCACTACATGATAGCATGGTGTTCGATCAACCAACTCTGTATCGAAGTGTAATTGGGGCTCTACAGTACCTGTGTATGACGAGGCCTGACATATCCTTCATTGTTAATCGTCTTAGCCAGTTTATGCACAATCCGACCTGCAATCATTGGCAGGCTGCCAAACGGGTCTTGCGATACTTAAATGGAACAATCAATCATGGTATCACATTTCAACCACTGGAAAAATTGATTCTGCAAGGGTACTCGGATGCAGATTGGGCAAGTAGTATTGATGATCGAAAGTCCACGAGTGGGTACTTCATCTTTCTGGGTAACAATCTCATTGCATGGAGTTCACGTAAACAGAATGTGGTGGCACGCAGCAGTACCGAATCAGAATATCGATCTCTCGCTCTCACCGCCACTGAGCTGATTTGGATTAAGTCACTCCTGTATGAGCTGGGCTTTTCCATCCCAAAGCCGTCCATAATCTGGTGTGATAATGAGGGTGCCATTAGTCTAGCCAGTAATCCAGTTTTTCATCAAAGAACAAAACACATTGAAATAGATATGCACTATGTGAGAAATCAAGTTCTACAAAAGGAGATTGAGATAAGATTTGTGCCGTCTGAGAATCAGCTTGCTGATTTACTTACAAAGCCTTTGTCTGTGACACGGTATAATCGACTAACTGAACAAGTATGTAGAGCCGTATGTAGAGCAGCTGGAAATCAGAAAAATGGAGTTTCGATTCTAAGGGAGCATGTTAAGAATGTGTGTGATGAAACAGAGCAGAAGAACAAAGCTGAGTCAGGAAGCACAGCACATGCATGCGTTGTATCCACATCAGCACAAGTAACGTCATGCATGACATCAGCGTAACAGAATTCTGTTATGGAGTGCCAAGTAGGATTGTGTCTAGAATGTTTTATTGTACTCTATAAATGTTGCAGCTGTGTAATTCTCATATGAGCTTGATGAAATAAAAATCCTGATATTAGTTCTATCTCTCTTTTCTCTTAGCAGACGGAGACGTACCTTGAGGCGTGGTGGGCAGGAATGTGATGATGACGAGCAACAACTCCTCTCCCCCTTCTTCTGATATTCCAACCGCGGTTGCGGTTCGGCCTATCAAGCCGATCTTCGCCGGGCCGTGTTGCCTCCATTCAGGTCCTTTCACTTTGCTGGATATTGACAGTTCAGGAATGGGCATCCTCTTGATTCTTAAATACAAAAAATATGAATGTCCCGCCACTGGTCATGTGTGACTTTGGAAAAAAGATTAGTGTGGTTAATCAAAATCCAACGGCTGGGATTCTTTGCAACTTTTTATAATCCAAATTCAACGGACTGCGATCAAGCAGACCGCCCAAAGCCATTGTTGGGCTTTCCCCTGTCACTATCCACAATTACACACAGTTACACATTCACTAGGTTTTGTTGAGACCATACACCAAATCTGGATTAGTTTTAATTTAAGCTGACCAAAACAAGAATTTAAATAACTAAGAAAATTGATTGGTCGAAGTTAGAAATCTGGCAGATAAATAAGGCATATAAGATCATCTGTTACATTTTGTGTTTTACCATATTTACCAACCAACACATATATTGAATGATGTCACAAATTAATATGTATCGTGTATTGAATTGAACATAACGTAAGATGAAACATCTATGGTAAAAGAGGATCCGGATTGTAGTGAGAAGTCAAATCTAAGGTTGCACTTGGATGAGAGGATTTCATGATGGATGGGAAATTTATGGACTCAAATTCATTAATGTTGTTTGAATTATCATGGATTTTTATTTCATTTTGAGCTATATTTTAAAGAATATTGGTGAATTTTTAATCCGCTCAAAATTAAATATTTCTAAATTAATGAATTTCAGATCCTTCAATCCCAACACAATCTAAACTTATTGTAAACATCTTATGAGTAGGATTTTCATGGTTCGATTTGATCGATTTTGACTAAAATTCAATAGCAAAACCAACATATTCGGTTTCTAAATATCTCAAATTCACTTTGAATTGGTCGGTTGACTAATAAATAAAAACTCACTAATTGATAAGATAAAAATAATGCAAATACCACTAATTGAAACCAAAACAAAAAACATAAAAAGCATACATAATATAGTAACTAAATGATAAAAAAGGGCCAAAAATCATTTTTGTCCCATAAGTATTTGTTTCTTCGATTTTAGTCTCATAAGTATTTACTTTTTCAATTTAGTTCCATAAGTGCTGAAATTGTCCAATTTAAGGACAATTTTCGTCGTAAAAATACTAAATTGACCGAAAATAGTCACGTGCAACTCACATGACCCTAATATTTGGGGGAATCCGACTATACTAAGTGACGTGGCATAAAACAGTTGAGTAAGACTTAAATTTCTATTAAATATTAATTCAAACAAAGAGAATATCCACATCATTAATTCGAATATAAGGATCGTTTTATTATTTGCAAGAAACACCATTATTAGTAATGTTAAAAGTTAAAAGAATATCAAAACTAAACTTAAGTTAAATCATCAGCATCGAATACCGTATCTTGACATCCCAAAAGCCACAAATCCTAAAACATGAACCAAATTTATTTGAAGAACATGTACAAAAAAATTCCAGAAATTCGCCAAATCAAAACCCGAGATTTAGGAGTTATCTGCGACGAGGCAAGAGAACAGTTTCGCCATGGTTTTTATGCAAAAGCAGGGGTTTTGAATCGGGGCCTTCTCAAGTACGAATATTCTTTTTTTTTTTTAATTAAAATTTGACAGAAATATAAGTCCGACTCAGCTATTTACTGCCACGTCACTTAGTTTCGTCGAATTTTCCCAAAAATTAGGGTTATGTGAGTTGCACATGAGTAATTTCGATCAATTTAGTGTTTTGTCGACGAAAATTGTCCTTAAATTGGACAATTTCAGTACTTACGAGACTAAATTGAAAGAAAATACTTGTGGGACTAAAATCGTAAAAGTAAATATTTACGGGATCAAAAATAATTTTTGGCCTAAAAAATGGCATAAATTGGATAATATAAGTAGATTCTTTAGCAAGTGATAAACATAGTTTAATTCCATTATCTTGTGAAAACGTGATTGTAGCAATTTATGTGTATTTTTAGGTTAAAATGTTGGATCGATCAGAGGATGATAACATTCATGGATTGTGTTGTTTCAATAATACCTATTACATTAGGAGTGCAATATATTCTTTTAGCGGAATAATATATAATTAATATAATAAATGAAGAGTTAATCAGGTCATAATTGATTTATTGGAGTTTAATTTAATTGAATCCGATCAAGTCCATTTGAGGCTCAATGTAAACTGAAATTAATTATAAAGATTACAAGTTATTAATGCAATAAAATAAATATATTGAACAATGATAATGTAGAAGATGGAGATATCTAGGATCTTCTATATCTGTAAGGATATGTTACTTGGAGAGGAAAAATAATGTGATGTGTGTAGAGCTGTTAAAATGAGCCCGGCCCGATGGGCCAGCCCGATCAACTTGGAAAAAAAAAAATTGGTTTGACCCGAGTTCTTTTGGCCCGAAAAAAATTGGGCCTACTTGGCCCAACCCGAGCAACCCGACTTTACCCGATGGACCATGTGGCCCGACTACTTTTTTTTTTTTTTTTTTTTTGTGTTTTTTTTTTCCTCCAATTAATTTTTAGAGGAATTTTTTTTTATCTTTTCCTCTAATTAATTGTCTCATGTTTCCTAATTCACGACAGAGGGATACTTTATTTTTTCTAATCGAAAGAAAGTGATTGCTCGTTTATAAAAATATTTTAATTATAGTTCATAATAATCATCTTATTTCTTTATTATATAAGCGTATTTGAATTTTTAATAATTGGAATTTGTGTTGGAATTTGACATTGAACAATTTTTTTTATAAAAAATACATAAAATACAGCGGGCCGAAACTGGCCCAACAACCCGATGGCCTGAGGATGGGCTCAGCTAGGCCCAAAAAAATCTAGCCCGAAAAAATTTGACTCGACCGACCCGACCCGATTTTATCTGTTGTCCCGACTGAGCGGGACTGGCCCAGCCACTCTTCTTGGCTGATTTCTCTCGTTAGACCACTAATAGCTGGTTCCAGCCATTGCATCCAAGACTAAGAATGCATCCCTGACACTCTTTTCCATCAAGTTACCCCCTGCTGCTACATCTACCTGGTTTCATGCTGGAGCAAGCAATCCATTGTAGAACTTACACACTTGCTGCTTCTTTGAAAAACCGTGCTGAGGACAACTCCGGATAAAATCCCGGAATCGTTCCCATGCTTCGCCGAATGGTTCCTGATCCATCTGCCTAAAGTGATTGATCTTATTTTGCAAATCTAACATCTTGCTCAAGCGAAAGTACTTCAATAGAAATCTCGTGCTTAAGTCCTCCCATTCTGTGACATTATCTAGCGAGTTAAACCACTGAAATGCTTTGTCTTTCGGTGAGAACTGGAACAACCTCATCTTTACTTGCTCGTGTGGCACATGATTTATCTTTTATGGTTTCAGCCAACCTGCGAAATTTGTTTAGATGCACATTCGGGTCTTCTAATGCACTCCCACCAAATTGGTTCTACTGGACAATGTTTATCAGAGCAGGCTTCAACTCAAAGTTGTTCAATGATGGTGGTTGCACTCCTCCGAACTGCTAATTTGGCATAGGGCGAAGACAATCACGTATGGGTGTGTTGTCCTCATCTAACTCATTTTGTCTGATCTGAGCACGTCTCTGCTGTTGTGGTGGTGATTGTTGTTGCTGCAGATTCGTTACTGTATCATCCAAATTAGCCAGAGCCCCTAATATCCGATACAGTGCCTCCTCTTGGTTCAGGTTCTATGGGATGTTCTCCATATCGACTGTGGGATTTCTTCTCGTTCGGTGTCAGCGCACATTTACTTCAATCTCAAGATCGAAAGGAACAAGATGCTGTTTTCCTTTGAATCTAGTTTGCATTCGAAACTTGAAAACACCAACAGAACGAAAATACCATGTAACACTAAAATAAAATAAATAGATAAAAATGGAAATTAAATAAAAATATTTAAATTGCAGAAAAATAAAATTTAGTCTAGTATCCTCCTATTACTCAGTTGAAAAATTAAGACGCTAAACCTATTCCACGGCAACGACGCCAAAAACTTGACAGACCTAATTCTAACCCTAAAATACCGCAAGTATACGAGTGTAAATGTGTATAGGAAAAGTCAAGGTCGATCCACAAAGAACAGGTTAACGTAGTTAGATATCCTAATTATCTAGGATTATTCTAACTAGATACTGGAATTGGTGAATGATTTTATTAACTTAAATTAGATATACTAATAAACGAATTAATTAACAAACGTGAAATTCCAATCAACGAGAATGTATCCTAGGATTTCGATTTCAGTAATTACGCTAATGATGATTAATCTCTAATTTATAAACTTTTAAACCAGTTAATTATCTATTAGGCGACTCTTAATTAACCTAACCCTTCTCTCGCAGTGACTAAGTCGTAGATTGATTAAGATAATTACTCTGTCGAGTCAAATAATCCTAACAACTCCTATCAGCCCTTTATCCTTTTGCCTCGACGATCATAGACAATCGCATTGTGTTATTGTCTATTAACAATTTCCTTCTCTCGAAGTGGAATCAGTAAACAAGTAAATGAAACCTAATTGACCAAATTAAATTCAATTATAAGGATTAAACCAAACACATAGATAGATAAAAACAACCGGAGTCTATAAATAAAACAATTAAATCACCACTGTTGTAAAACCCTATTTTCTAATCCTAGGATACGAGTAGTTTAGTTGCTCATGTCTACTAACAAATCTAAACAAGAATTCAAAGAAAACATTGTCAAGAAATAAACAAGAAATAATTAAACTCGATAGCCGGCTCGTCGATCTTCGTCTTCTCGCTCTCACGACTTCTACTCCGATGTAAAAGTATGTAATGTGATGTCCCCCTTTAAAAAACGAGCTTCTATTGTCTTTTATAGACTTCGGGATGAGTCATGGGGTCTTTAGGCTTCGATTCATATTTGGAACAAGATTTCTTTTCAAACGCGACTTTTTGTCGTGGCCTCTTCGCCTTCCTCTCGCGACCATGTTGCTTTGGACTTGAAACAACTTGAAAACGACGTCTTTTGGCGCGATCGTGTTGCATGTGTGGCGCGGACGCACTGCATGAACAACGTCAATCTTCCATTCTTCGCACTTTATGTCGCAGCCGCGAGCCTTGCTCGTCGCGATCGCGACGGTTCACTTCCAAACCGGGTTGGATCGGTTTAGGCCCGTTTTTCCTCTCTTTTGACTTGTTCTTTCATTCGGTAGTTGTAAACTACGATTTTTAGCCCTAAATACTCAAAATACCTCCAAAACAAGTCAAACACTTTAAATGGTCCAAATATTACAAATCCACACAATTTTCGACCACATATGCATGTAAATGCTATCAAATATAATTCTAAATCGATCTAAATACATGCATAATTAACGTGTATCAAACAAACATCACATTTCCTTCCCAACCACCTATCCCACCGATTTCCCCAATCAACAGTGTCCCAACCACTCTTAGTCCAACCAAACACCGCCATAATTAAATAAACAAATTGTAGTCTACTAAAAATCTACATATATATAAGTAAAATGAAGGGTATTAATGTCATTTTAGATTTTCCTCCAAAACTTTTACATCATAAAATTGGTACTTTTCTTTTCTTTTTTTGGTAAGATCATAATTTTTTTTTTTTTTTTTTAAATACAAATAATTTTCTCATTTACAATCCAATTTTTATGCATAATATACTATATTATTCATTTTTTCGCGATCTTCGATTTGACATACTATCACATATGTTATAATGAGATATTTAATTTAAATAAACGGATTATTTATTGGTTAATTATTTGTGCTAGAATTGATTTTTGTTGTGAATTGTACTATAATTTTTTGGTTTGAGTTGCAACTTAAATTTGTAAAATAATTTCTTTTATAAAAATATGAGTGTTTTTTTTTTTATACAAATACAACTAATCAATTTATTTTACTTGACATGAATTTTCAAATATTTTTGTTATTTAAGTTATGCAGGAAGAAAACCATTGTTTACGCAATGAAAATCCTACTTTATTAAACCAAAGGAAAAAAAAAATATCTATTTTATAATCAACTTATTGACATTAAATCTGCTAATATATTTTTTTATCATGAAAGTACAGAAGCTTTGAGCATATTTATAATTATGTAGTAAAATTGTTATTTAAATTATTTTTAATTACTTATTTATATTTGTAATAATGTGTATTTTGTTAAAATTACTCTTTTCAAGGATTTCTTTTTGCAACCTATATTATGATATTTGTTACATTTTGTACTTTTTCAATTTTTTATATTTACTAAAACTTCAGTTATATGTTTTTACCCTTTATAAACTAAATAATACTTTGGCGCCCTAATCAACATTAAACGTCTTTTTTACTCATAACAATCTAAATAACTTTGTTCGCATTGATTAATTTTTATCTTCAAATAAATAAAACTATTTATAAGAAAAATATAACATTTATATAAATAATTTAGAACTAATACCAAATAAAATACGGAAATATTCAACTATTCTCTCAAATCTATACTCTTACTCTTAAGCTTGGTTTTATGGATTTGATATCTAAATTAGGGGTTAAACTTTCGTCATTGAGCTAGCTTCGGTGATGTTTAGGACCTTTGACTGATTATCCTAACTCTATAGTCGGGCCATAGGTAATTGGTAATATAAGCATCCCGGCTTAGACCTGTAGTACTAATCTTGGTAGAGGTGTGGTTGCTGTATTTTGATCCTTACGGTGGACTGGATTATAAGATGCTTAACCGAACACAAATTAAAATTTGCAATGAAGTCGATAGTAAATTAAGTTATGGATTGGTCCTAATTTTGGGGGAGAAAATGATTTTTTGTTCAAAAAATTGGTCTGATGTAGAGCTGTGCATAGAACTTGAAGATTATAGAAATTGGACCGAAACTTGAACCAAATAATTTCTAAATCGAAAATATTTGTTGGCCATTTGATTTTTATTTTTTTTAAACTGAACTGAACCAATTATTTTTGGTACAAATTTGGATATTTCTCAATTTTTCGAATCGAAAATCTTATTGAACCATACTAAATTATATCGAACTGTATTGAACAGAATAAAATAAAATAACAAATTATAAATTTAAAAATATATGTTTCCTAACAAATTAATTCAAATAAGAATTGAAAATTATATTATTCATGATATATTAGTTAGTTATGTTTAATATTAATAATTAAAGTATTTTATATTTAATTATTATATAATTTTTAGAAAACAGGTTAGTGGTTTGGAAATAAATTTGTTGTGACAAAATTATTTATATTAGTTAGACATTAATATATTTTGTTTAAATTGAATTTATTATTTATAAGATGAAAAAAGTCTTCAGTTATCCAAACTAAACTGAACCGAACCGTTCCGTTAGATTCCAAATTCTAAATCGAACTGTCCTGAAAAAAATAATAACCGTTGATAGGGATAACCCGATCAGCTCGGGTACTAAAGCCCGCTGATTGGCCCAACAAGCACATGAAGGTCCACCATGCGTAGGCCCAGCAGGCCCAGGAACGCGCGTTGGCCCAGCGGGTAGTCTGTTCCGCGAATCAAGGCCAAAGATCCGTTCATAACCGCCATGCAGTGAAAAGTGGGCGTGAGGATAGGAAGTTTGTTAGGGTTCAGTTAGGGTTTAGGAAAAGCTGAGTATAAATATGAGAAAAGGACTCTGAATTAGGGTTCGGATTTTGTCTTCTGTAACACATACTGTAAACTCAACATTGGAGTGAAAGAAACACCTCGGCGATTGCCGTTTTCTCCCCGTGGACGTAGATCTCCGGATCGAACCACGTAAATTCTGTGTTTTTATATTTTGTTCTTGTTAAGTACTGTTGGATTGGGTGATTACCGGATCGCGCATTATCAAATTGGCGCCGTCTGTGGGAACGACAAGGCAGTTTTTTGAACGTGTTAACCGGTAACCTTTTACGTTCGCATTGCATTCAAGAATCATGGTGACGACTCGTTTGAATCAAGCCCGCCGTGGAGATCATTCCGATCAAGATCCACCCGTGGATCAAGTCGCACCGCCGAGGCAATTGCCGGAAGCGAGTGCATCCAATCATCAGGGTAATCAAAACCCTCCACCCCCCCAAGATCAGCAAGACCCTAATATTCCTGTTGCTCAGCCACCGGTGAACATTCAAATCACCCCAGAACTGCTCCAGGATTTCTTACAGGAGCATGCGCATGTCCTACAAGATTGGGCAGTTAATCGCCTACGCCCAGCGGGGCCTGCCGCAGAACCTGTTAGCCATAATAACAGTCCTGGGATGCTTCCACCTCGCCCGCGTGGACAGCGGGAACCGGGCTATCGTGGACGTCAGGATCGACGGCGGGAACGACCTGGTTCTTCCGAGGACCTTGGGAGTTCAAACGGATCACGACCTCGCAATGAGGAACCAGCTGATGTGGATCGCCGTCGTCCACTTAGTGCGGCTAAAAAAGCTCGCTACGCTGACTCTCATGCTCAGGACCTCCAAGAGTATGAGCGGGTTCAACGCAACGTTGAACTTGACAGAATCCTAGGCCTTGATGCCAATGGAGAGATTATTACGCCGTTCTCTTCCAAAATCATGGCCATCACCCTTCCCGAAGGGTTCAAACGGCCTGCTATATCACCTTACAACGGCACGGGAGATCCGGCCAATTTTCTTGGCGCTTTTAGGCACAGTATGCTTAGTCATGATAACATCACATCCCTTCAGTACTGCAGGATTTTCCCGGAGTACTTACAGGATGAAGCTCGGGTCTGGTTTGATTCTCTCCCACGAGACAGCATATCCTCATTCAGAGAACTCGCCGAGCACTTCTGGGCAAGGTTCGAAGCCCGAGCGAAGCCCATGGCCACTCTGGCCGACGTTATGAGTATGGAACAACGGGACGGCGAAACCGTTACTCAATTTCTGGACCGTTTCACAGCGGTAAGTCTCAAGGTGGGAAATTGCCCCGACGATGTGGCCATCAACGCCTTCATGAATGGACTCCGCCCTGGAGCACTCCACACCGAGTTAGCTCGGAACACCCCGGTCACAACTCGAGCACTGTTCAAAACAGTGTGCAAATTTGCTAAGGCCGAGGAACAGACACGACAGAAGCGTGAGAAGCACGCAATCAAGCGACAGGCCGACAAGGCGCAAACTGGTCCTAGTGCGCGAACTAGCGCATTTTCACGCTTAACACCGGGGCATTCAGAATCCCGAAGTGCAATTCCGCAATTGACTCCACTGACGAAGTCGCGGGCTGAAATTCTTTCACTCCACAAAAACGATTTCCGACCTTGTCCGCGGATGACAGCGCCTCCTGAAAAGAGGAACCGTGGAAAGTGGTGCGCATACCACCGGGATCACGGACATGAGACAGAGGAGTGCCGAGAACTCGGCAAGGAGATTGAGGAATGCCTCAAGAAAGGGTTTTTGCGGCAATACGTTGCGCGAACCGGAGACCAACCTCGGGCAAACCACAATGGGGGCTCGTCTCATCACCGAGGAGGTTACCATGATCGAGATAATCAACAAAATCGGCCACATTGGCAGAATAATCGGCAGGGGCCCAGTAGCTACGCGCGACAAGATTCTGGCAATCGCCAGCCGTCACGTCTCCCACTTCCACCTCCTCCTCCGGGAGGACCCGGGGACAATGCACCCCCCCACGTGATAAACGTGATATACGGAGCCCTACCCACCGGGGCTTCACGACATGCCTTGAAGGCAGAGGCTCGACGTCCTCCTCCCGAGGAGCCACGCCACAAACGCCTCCATTAGTCCGAAACTATCAGCTTCACGGATAGGGATCCGGTTCCAGAGATAACACCCCACACTGACGCTATTGTCATTGACATGACTGTAGCCAATATAACAATACGACGGGTCTTCGTGGACAATGGTGCTGCAGTAAGCATCATCTTTGCGGACTGTTTTGAGAGGATGGGGATCTCCCGAGAACAACTTCGACCGGCCCCCGGGCCATTACAGACATTCACCCAGGGTGAAGTCCGGCCGGAAGGTATCATTACTCTCCCAGCATCTTTGGGGACTTATCCGAAGATAAAAACTATCTTTGTGGACTTTTATGTGGTGAATTCTCCTTCACCATATAATATGATATTGGGCCGAGATTGGCTCACCCCGGCAAAAGCCATATGCTCCACGTATCACCTCGCGCTAAAGTTTCCCACTTCGCATGGTGAAGTGACCATCCGTGGCAGTCAACGGGTCTCAAAAGAGTGCATGTATGTGGCGCTCAAGAAGACTGCTAAGGTTTCTCCCAAACAGCAGCTTCAGGTAACATCACAGGTTCTGGAACCTCGGGACCGTACCCCATTGGGGGATGCCACTGCTCAAATCCCGCTAGATCCGTCTAAGCCGGAGCAGACAGTAACAGTAGGGGCCGTGGACGTGCCATGGCTACATCAGGCCATTATCCAGACCCTGCGAGAATATTCCGATGTTTTCGCATGGTCTCCTCTAGACATGCCCGGAGTCTCTCCCGAGGTGATTACCCACAAGCTGAATATTGATCCTAGTGTCAAGCCAATCCAACAAAAGCAGAGGAAATTCGCTCCGGAGCGAAATGAAGCCATTCGAATTGAGGTGAAGCAACTCCTAGATGCGGACATCTTGTTCGAGGTATTCTACCCCTCCTGGTTGTCCAATCCAGTAATGGTAACAAAAAGCAGTGGGGCATGGCGGATGTGTGTCGATTTTTCCGATCTTAATAAGCACTGTCCCAAGGACTGCTATCCTCTGCCCTCCATCGATCAAAAGGCCGAAGCCATTACGGGGTACGTGGCACTTTGTTTTTTGGACCTGTACAAAGGCTATCATCAGATCTTTATGGATCCACAGGATGCTATCAAAACGGCGTTTATCACTGCCTTTGGATGCTATGCTTTCAAGAAATTGCCCTTCGGGCTCAAGAATGCTGGGGCCACCTATCAGCGCCTAATGGACTTTGTCTTCCACGACCAGATAGGTCGCAATGTTGAGGTTTACGTCGATGACTTGGTCATCAAAAGCTCCTCCCATCCTTCATGTGTGCAGGATATCGCCGAAACATTGCGCACCCTGCGGCGTTATAACTTGCGACTCAATCCGGCAAAATGCACTTTCGGTGTGGGCTCCGGGAAGTTCCTCGGATACATGGTTTCACAAAACGGCTTACAAGCCAATCCAGCTAAACTCCGTGATGTATTAGACTTGCAGGCCCCAAAAACATTCAGGGAAGTTCAACGCCTTACAGGTGGCCTAGCGGCTTTAAACAGATTCTTATCGAAAGCAGCGGAGCGTCAGCTCCCATTTTTCAAGATCCTGAGGCAAGCGAAGTCCTTTGAGTGGACTCCAGAGTGCACCGAGGCTTTTGAAGCCTTGAAACTGCATATACAGCAGCTGCCTACTTTGTCAGTTCCTCTCCCCGGAGAGCCACTATATTTATATCTGGCATCCGCCGAAGAAGCTGTCAGCGCCGCTCTTGTGCGCGAAGTAGAGGGGGTTCAACATCCCGTGTATTTTGCAAGCCGGGTGCTCCATGGGGCCGAAACTCGATATTCCGAGCTTCAAAAAACGGCCTTAGCCCTCGTTATGGCAGCTCGGCGCCTTCGGCCATACTTCCAGGGACGCGAGATACGAGTCTTGACCAATCATCCTATACGCCAGATCCTTGTAAAACCCGAGGTGTCCGGGCGCCTCGCCAAATGGGCAATTGAGTTGGGCGAATATGACATCCAATTTCTCCCCCGCCGAGCAATTAAGGGTCAAGCACTTGCCGACTTCCTGGCCGAAGCCCCGGCAGACAATCATAAATCCCCCGCAGACAATGATACACGGCACCACGCCACACTCGCTCCCTTGTCTCGGAAGTGGCAACTTTTCGTAGATGGAGCGTCTACAGTCCGAGGAAGCGGCGCTGGACTACTTCTCATTAGCCCCGAGGAGGTTGAAGTTAGATATGTCATCAGATACAAATTCAAGGTGACTAACAACGAAGCGGAATACGAGGCAGTTCTCGCCGGGCTCCGGCTCGCACAATCCTTATGTGTTCGTCACCTAGAACTCTTCACGGACTCCGAAGTCGTGTCTAAGCAAATTCAGGGGACTTATGTCGCCAAAGAAGAAACAATGGTCAGGTACCGCGCTTTAGCACTCAAACTCATATCAACTTTTGATGCAGTTATTATCCAGAAAATTCCGCGAGCCCAGAATTCTAGGGCAGACGCACTCAGCAAGTTGGCCTCCGCGGTCCAAACTAATATATCCCCGGATATCAAGGTCGAAGACCTCGCCCATCCAGCAATTCATGAGGTTACAATTTCAGTGCTGACCGACAGTGACCCGAACTGGATGACTCCGATCATTCATTATCTCCGAGATGGTGTTCTGCCCACTGACAAGCTACGAGCTCAACAAGTTGTACTCAAAGCCCCTAAATACTCCCTTCATAATGGGATTCTATATCGACAATCATACCTACAACCGAGCCTCCGGTGCCTCGCCCCTGCCGAGGCCATTCAAGTTCTGCGAGAGGTTCATGAAGGGGCCTGTGCAAGCCATATCGGTTCCCGAACTTTAGCCAAAAAAGTTCTCCGCTGGGGTTACTATTGGCCGACCCTATTTAACGATGCCCACGATCTAGTAACCAAATGCAGTAAGTGTCAGCTACACTCCCGGGTAAAGCATTTGCCGCAGACTGAGCTCACTGGAATCCAAGGTGCATGGCCGTTCATTCAGTGGGGTATCGATATTGTAGGCCCATTCCCTGTTGCTCCGGGAGGACTGAAATTCCTGGTCGTCGCCGTGGACTACTTCACTAAGTGGGTCGAAGCTGAACCACTTACGGCTATCACCGGACAGAATATTTTGAAATTTGTCTGGCGCAATATCGTTTGCCGCTTCGGCATTCCGAGCACTATTATCTCGGACAACGGTAAACAGTTTGCCAACGATCCGTTCCGCTCATGGTGTAAAGAACTCCACATCAAACAGATTTTCACTTCAGTTGCCCACCCTCAAGCGAACGGGCAGGTTGAGGTCACCAACCGGACCCTTCTCACGGGAATAAAGAAGCGACTGGATAGTGCCAAAGGTCTCTGGGCTGAAAACCTGCCACAGGTCTTATGGGCTATTCGCACGACACCGCACACTTCCACCGGGGAGACTCCCTACAGCCTTACCTACGGATCCGAAGCCGTTATACCCGCTGAAATCAGTGTGCCGAGTCCTCGCCTACTCACATTAGTTCCGGATAATAATGACGAGGCACTTCGCGCAAATTTGGATGAGCTTGAGAATCGCCGGGAACAAGCGTTCATTCAGCAGGCTAAGTGCAAACAGCGAGCTGCCCAGTACTACAACCTCCGGGTCCGAGGTACTCAGTTCAATGTCGGGGACTTAGTTCTTCGGCTTAACTCGGCCAGCAAAGCCGTCCCCGAGGGCAAATTACATGCTTCTTGGGAAGGTCCCTACCGAGTCGTTGCCGCGCACGACTCCGGCTCTTATCAACTTGAACATCTCAACGGGACCCCGATCCCCCGAAGTTGGCACGTCACAAATTTGAGACGCTTCTATCTGTGAAAGCCACACCACAAGTACTATCTTTCCTTTGATTTCTTTTTTAGTTATTATTTCCCTTTGTACTTTTGAAGTTTGCTCCGGCACTTATCACTGAATAAAACATCTCGGTTTATGCATCTCGCTATATTTTTCTTTACGTTACGGGGACGCCCTAACACTAACATATGATCGTTGTTAGTCTCCGGATCATCACAACTGTCCCTCGATCCGTCCGAGGAGATTCACATTTAGTCTCCGGACTCGTATCACTTTCTCGTCTGATTAATCGGAGAAGTGTTTTCTCCTGCCTGATCCGTCCGGGGAGTAACCTATTTATATTGTGTTTCCGAACACCTATTTAAAACAGTTAACAAGTTCTCTATTATGTTCCCGAACACCCGATTAAAATGATTTGTAACGAGTGACTTTCATTACACCAGCTTCAACACACATTACCACAGTTATCATCTTTCGAATATTACATATCAAATGGTTTTTTACATAAAACTCAAAAAAAAAAAAAAAAAACAAAAACAAATAACAACAAGGCAACAGATAAACCTACTGCCTATGGCCCCCGAGCCAATACTGCGCGCTCCGGCGCTGGGACCCGCTCCCAGGTCTGTGTTGAGTCCTCCGGGATCTTGAAGATCTTTGACCTCGGGCTCCGGCTCTATTACCCTCTTGAGCTCTGGCTCGGTCATCCCTTCGCGGTTCCCTGCGCCGAGGACTTTCTCTAGGCGCTGGCCTAGGAGCTGGAACTCGGGTCCGTTCTCTGCTGGTTCGTTGTGACGTGGATCTCGGGGTTTGAGCCCATTGCTCAGGGTCCCATTCCTCCGGAGCCATCGCCTCAATCTCTTGAGTCAGCTCATCGACTACCTGTTCGGCAATCGTCACGGGCTCCTCTTCGGTTATAATCACCGGAGTCGGCTCTCGGATGACTATGCCTTTGCTTTGCTCAGAGGGCTTTTTCTTGCCTTTGGTCTTCTTTTCCTTCCGAGGAGCTTTTTGCGTACTTCGGTCCTGGCTTGTGCTCGCAATAAACTCTTCAGCAGCGGGCCTCCGCCTGATTCGGCCCTTTAGCCCTTCGTACATGCTAAGCAGCAATTCCAGGACTTCTCTTTTTCTCACCAGCTCCGCGGACTCGACCGAGCTCCTCGACATCAACGCCGCGATGTCACTCTGGATTTCTACAGTCCGCTCTTCTACTTCTTCAAAAGTTAGAAGACCGAACTCGGACAAAATCCGTTCATATTCCTTGTGGTGAACGCGGACGCGGCTCATCTCGGCAGCTGTGGTTCGATACTTCATCTCGAAGTCTTTGGCTCTTTCATTGGCCTCAACCACCTTCTCCTCTGCCGAGGCTATCTGCTTCTTCAGCTTCGGCACTACTTGCATTTCTAGACGGTTCTTCTCTCCGCGGAACCACTCAAGTGATTTCATTAACTTCTTTATTGTCTCGTGCAGCTCCGCGGTGTTCTAGACAGTTAATAATGATCAGACAGAATTACTCTCAAACATATAAGAGTTGAATACAGTTCGGCAACGCGCAATGAATTACGTAAATGAACAGGTTGCAAAGGTCTGACAAGAGGAAATTGTATTTCACATTGCCAAAGTACAATGGTTCCATTACATCATTCCTATCATTTCTACAAATTTACAAATTTAAATTTGCAGGGATCTACTGACCTCCCGCTCAATTGCCTCGGTTTCCTCGGGCAACTCTTCTTGCTGGCCCTCAGGCACTTCGGTATTTCCCCCTTCGGCTGCTGCGACGGCCTCGGTTTCAGCGGGGACTTCGGCTTCCATAGGGGGGAGGGGCTCGTTGTTTTGGGGGGTTGGGACCAGTTCACCCCTGCAGAAGGCTAGGAATTCAGCGTCCTGGTCCACTTCGCAGTTCGCGACTTCTGCAGCAGTTAGGAGCTGTCTTTTCTCCCCAAGTGCGTTCACCAACGGCCACTCAGGCAGCTCCGTCAGAGAGGCGTAGTAGGCCTTTTCCACCTCGGCCGCTGCCTCAGGGTCATACCCGAATTCTGGACGAGTAATGTCCACATCCGGGTATGCCTCCTTCACCTCCTCCAGCACCATGGCTCGGGTGGCCTTATCCCCAATTGCCACAAACTTCGTCTGGAAGTCGAGGAAGGTCGTGGTCTTGAACAGCCTCTCGGCGAAGGTCCTCAGCAGAGCTCCTTGCCCCCCGATCACGGCGGCTTCCCTCGCCTCCATCTCTGCCCGCAGCTGCATCAGCTCTCCGCGGAGGCCATGATTCTCTGTTTCTACGCTGCGCAGACGCGCGACCTCGGACTCAACCACGGCAGCCCTCTTGCGTGCCTGGGTCAAGTCGTACGACAGCTTGTCATTTTTAGCGCGAAGCTCCCGCGCTGTCGCAGCTAGCCCTTCCTTGGCCTCTATTTCGCTTCTCAGGCCGACCTCAATTATCCCTTTGGCCAGCCGAAGAATCCTCTCGGCATCTGCGCTGTCAAACCCCAGCATACTGGGGATCACCTGCTCTCCCTGGAAAAGTTAAACACAACGCGGCACACGGATTAGACCTCGGTCATATCCCTCGCGTAAGTTCGCGTACTGAGCAATGTTTTTGGGTGTTACCTGCGAGCTCTCCCCAGTCCGGGGCTTCTTGGATGGGGCCTGTAGCGTCCCAGTGGGCTCCGGCCTCTTCCTCGACAATGCAGGAGACCCCGCCGGCGTCATCCTCTCCTCCGACCCCGTCGACGGACGCGCAGCAGTTGGCATTTTTCCCCGGGAAGGTACTTCCACGGTTTTCCCCTTCTTCTTGGCCGCTTCCGCCTTGGCCGGGCTTCCCGAGGATGATTGCTTTCCGAAGCGTCCCACTGCATATACATCCATGGTTAGTTCTCCACAAAATGGCAGTTTAAGCAACAAGACAGAGAAATCCTACCCTCTTCGGCATCTCCATTTCCCGAATAATATGGGCTAAGCCCAGCCTTCTCCAGTTCCTCCTCGGAACAAAGGGTTTGGAAAGTCCCCACTTGCAGGAATATGTGCCTCGTTTCGGGCCCCGGATTCTCCACGGGAGCGGAATCCTGCACCTCGTCACTCCTCCACTTCGGGAGGGCTATTTTATTCCTAACAAATATGAACCTCTCCTTCCACCCCTCTACTTTGCTCGGGTTTTGAACCTTGAACCCTCCGCGGGCTCGAGGACTAAAGGAGTACCACCCCTTAGACTTCCCGAAGTTCTTAAGCTGGTTGAAAAACCTAAAAAGTTCTACAGTTGGCTCTATCCCGGCCTGCTTACAAACTACCGTGAATCCTACCAACTGCCTCACCGCGTTCGGCGCTAATTGGCAGAGGGCAATGCCGTAGTATCTTAACAACTCTACAACTATACCCCACAGCGGCAGTCTCAACCCTACTCTGAGGGGGTCAATATATACTGTCATAAACCCCCGCGGTAGGCAACAGGCCCTATCCTCGGGGGTAGGAATTATATAATCAAGGTCGAAAGGAAGATAAAATGATGGGAGTTCCCTCTCAAGTTGCCCCCGCGACATCCGTAAACCTATGGAGGACACCTCAAGATCAACCGCCGGACATTCGTAAAACGATATCGTCCTGGTATTGCACTCTAAACCATCGACTCTGTCTATGGTTCTTATCACATCCCTCTCCGGAAAGATATATGATATAGGGGGGACATCTAACGGATTATCCGAATCTCCCGTTACTCTGACCGAGGCCGAAGAGGGGGCAGAAGATGAAGCAGATGAAGAGGATGACATACTTACTTGATTTGAATTCGAAAGGATGGATTCGAAAAATTTCTGATCTCTGATGAATCACACACGCAAGGTTCCTCTTTTTCCCGCTTTCTATAACAGATGATGAAAATGGAGAAGATGAAAAGTTACTGTGCAGTTATTCCTTATATAAATGCAAAAACCGACGGCTCTGATGCAGCCTATTCAAATTCAGTGCTGAGGATTCATGCGTGCTCTTCACGCGCTTTACAGTTACCGAGGCGCGTGGGGAACAGCTGTCTTGAAACTCGCAGAGCGTGTCACTTCACGTCTCTCTCTCTCATTATGGCGCCGCCAATCACATCAGCCTCACCCTTCCTCAGGAAGATTCAAAACTCACTCCGGAGTCCTCTTTACCTCGGCCATATTACCACACTCCGGTGCACCCTCCATCTCGGCCAGAATATACACCCCGGTGTATCCTCCACCTCGGTCATATTACCACACTCCGGTGCTCCCTTCATTTTAGCCAGAATACTCACCCCGGTGTACCCTCCACCTCGGCCGATTGTCATATCCTTCCAACGTGTTTCTGGCTTCTGGGAAATTCGGTACCTCGCTATATGCTCCGTGCACTTCGGCCAAGCTCGGCGTCGCGTCCGCTGACGACCCCGCAGAGTCCCCGGAGCGCGGAAATGTTCAGTCCTCCATAAACACTTCGGCCCACCAGCGACCCCGGTCCTTCTTGCTTACAGTTCCACCCCGGTGACAACCGAAGCTCCTACCTCGCTTCGGCTGGGGGGGGCATCTGATAGGGATAACCCGATCAGCTCGGGTACTAAAGCCCGCTGATTGGCCCAACAAGCACATGAAGGTCCACCATGCGTAGGCCCAGCAGGCCCAGGAACGCGCGTTGGCCCAGCGGGTAGTCTGTTCCGCGAATCAAGGCCAAAGATCCGTTCATAACCGCCATGCAGCGAAAAGTGGGCGTGAGGATAGGAAGTTTGTTAGGGTTCAGTTAGGGTTTAGGAAAAGCTGAGTATAAATATGAGAAAAGGACTCTGAATTAGGGTTCGGATTTTGTCTTCTGTAACACATACTGTAAACTCAACATTGGAGTGAAAGAAACACCTCGGCGATTGCCGTTTTCTCCCCGTGGACGTAGATCTCCGGATCGAACCACGTAAATTCTGTGTTTTTATATTTTGTTCTTGTTAAGTACTGTTGGATTGGGTGATTACCGGATCGCGCATTATCAACCGTACCGTCTTAATTTTCTGGATTAATTTTGAATACTCATTTCTTAAATAATCAAAGTTTGATATGAATGTGAATATTTTTAAATATTCGATTCACATCGTATCACTCGCGACCCAATGTCATGTGTGCATGGTTTTAACTTCTGGGTGCAACTTGTAAAAGAGTCGCCGAATTTCATGCTACTTTAAATGCATTAAAAGTTCGTGATATGCGGTGAGGTGCATGTTACGTAAATTGGGTCTGAAACTGAGCCAAGTTACATTGACCAACATGTAACAATCTTCAGCATTATTCCAAGTTTTCCCCCAAAACTATAGCCAATATGTGTAATGGCCTTATTACGGGACTTCATTATAAATTTTAATTTATGCAGGACTGGTATTACAAACAAGCTATTATAACCCGATTAGTGTTGGAAATTCTCAACATATTTTAATCCTGCAAATACAACCATTCTCTACCAAAATTCTAGTTTATTCTCAAAAGGGGGAATAAATAGATTCATTTTTCAACTCCAACAAATTCAAGAACGTGAAACCATACCAACGCCCCCTGATCTTTTTCTATGAATACATTTTGCCAATACTTTATTCGAGATTTATCACGGTTCGGATACTATTCTATAAATTCATTTTATCATGTGCACATATTTACTGACTAGACAAATGTCTGTTAACAGATTGAGGGTCCGCTTGATTGCAAATCATTAATGACAATGATAATGGGTATGGACTATGGAATAAGGTGAGAGAAGTTGTTCATGAAACGAGATATTGATTAACTTATTCATTATGTAACAAACACCGTAAATAAAAACGAATCATCATTCATTTCCATAAACTCCCAATTAAACGTGCCCTGAGTTAACTAAATTAATTTTAATAGAAAATTGAATTAATTTTATTCTCAATTAAAGAATAGTACGTCAACAAATATATCGATATAACGGTAATCCGTGAGAGAGATTCAAACCGAATTTAACATGGACAGGCCGCCGGGCCAAAGGCCTAGAAGTCAAAGTTTTGGCTGAATTGTTTAATTAAAATATGATATGTTCTAGTCTCAGCAATTATTCTTGTAAAATGCAACTCCTTCCGACACTAAATAGTATTAGTAATTAGGGATGTGCGATATTAATTGCCGATCCCAACTTGAGTTTGGGACATTGTTACACTGGCAAAGCCGACGATTCCTTGGTGGAGCTGAGTCTTCTCGGCCAAGCTACCAAAGGGCGCGCTTTGTTGACGACACATTTAATTCCTCTATAAACCAAACTATACGCGGCGTAAAGTATAATTAGGCTACCCATGATTATAATCAGAGCGATAGGTATCCAGATTGAGACGGGGCGTAGGAGAAGCATAGATACAATGAGGCAAGCTGAGAGAATTCCAGATACAAGAGCAGCCCCCCTATATATCCTGAAGCGTAGACCCATGCCGCCACCTATCGTTGTCGCCATTTGCTTGATTTCTCCAACAAGTAGCCAGTACACACACGTGGCTGCAATGAAACACCACATCCACGCTGGACTTTCTAGAAGCTGCCTCTGTGGTTTGCCTCCATATTTGAGGGTCGTTACGAAGACGAGCACCAACGGGACCATATATTTCATTACATAAACAAGAGGAGGTACTATCGGATTTTGCCCCCTTGCCTCACTATACACAAACAAAATATTGGATCAATTCATAAAATTAGAAGACTATAGAGAGAAGAAAGTTGATATACTATTATATTAGTGACACATAAAGAGATACAAAATGCTCTGTGTAGGTGGGAATCATATAATTTATATATATATATAGGGGAAGGGGGAGCGCTGGCAGAGACGTACCTTGAGACATGGTGTGGAAGGATGTGATGATCTGGGGCAGGAAGTCCCCTCCTCCTCCTTCTGATATTCCAACCGCGATTGCGATGGGGCCTTTGGGCCTGGGCCGGGATATCACCAGGCCGTGTTGCCTCCATGCATGCAGGTGGATTGATGCCTTTGCTAGTAAAGAGAAAGTAAAGGATTGTCTAAGCTGGGTGCAGTGAACCAAATGGATTAAATCCTTTTGATCATGAACTCATGAGTACTTTTCTTTTGGGGGTGGGGGCAGTGAGTTCTTAATTACAGTTAGTTAGCTGAATAAATCTTTGGACTTCCATTTATAAAAAAAATTATAGGTGGGAGAAAGTGGTTGGAGGACCCATCGACGGTATACCTCAAAAACCCAAGATGGGATGGGATGTAATGTATGAGATTAGTTCCCTCAATAATAATATACATTTAAATTTGGTAGATTCGTAAAGGGTTGTCCCACCAGACGCCAAGCAAGATAAAAGATGATCCCAGTTTGGTTAATTCGGTATCCAAGTCAGCAAAATGAAGGGAAATCATAAATGCAAACAAAATGAATGTCATACATCAAGCAAATTATTGTTTATTGTTAGTGCTCCCAGGAGGTGCAATTGAATTAGTTTAAATCATTAAAGGTTAAGTCTATTTCTAATCACCTTTAACACAAAAATTAATGTGTTAAATGGATTAAATCCTTCAGATGAGCTAGTGAGTACTTCCTTTTCGGGGTGGGGCCGTGGGGGAAATTTTCTCCTTTCTTCTGATAAAGCGCAACCCGTTATCAAGAAGGTACCAGTCAAAAGATAATAAATTAAAAGGTAAACAGACAATAAAACACAAGGTATACGTGGTTCGATCCGGAGATCTACGTTCACGGGAAAACAATGTCCCTGCCGGGCACTTTCTCTTCTCTTCCTTTCGTTCAGTTTACAAGTGGTTTTTCTCAAATTAAAGCTCGAACCCCGCTCCTCTCTTTAATTCTACTATTTATATCATACAAATCACAACCCTAACTATATTCCTAAAATTATGGCCACCAAATCTGCCTTCATGATTGAGAGAAGATCGTGGGAGGAATCTTCAATCCCCCATGCGTTGCTACCGCGACCTAATTATCAAATCAGTAATTGGGCCAATTACTGGGCCTGCAGCCCTAGACAACTTGGATCGAGTATTGATTTTATAACCTTAGGCTTTTGGGCCATACCTACCAGCTTCCATTTAGATAAAACTCTCTAGGCGGGATGGAATAATTGGTTGTGAGGACCCTTCCACGGTATACAACAGAAGCCTCGATGTCAGCTGATTTGTGTCCAACACCCACCAATAAACTGTTCAATTTCTGCCTCTCTCTTGCTACAAAAAAGTGAAAATGCACTTAAAAAGTCAACCACCAACATTTATGCTCTTTGTAATTTTTATACTCCCTCCGTTTTAAAATAAGTGTCGCTTTAGAGTATATAGAAAATTTCAAAATAAGTGTCCCTTTAACAAATATACCACAATCTTATCAATTTTATCATCCTAAACAAACATATTTTATTTAGTTGAATATTTTCTTATTTCACAAAGTATTTTTATATTAAATTGATTCTATATGAATATATTTGTTATTTTTACTCATTTTTTATTTTTCCAAATCAGGCTAAAACGACCGTCCTATAAAAATGGAGAGTATTTTTAAGTTTTCAAATTTGGTAACTCTTTCCGAAATTTTCTTTCAAAAAAAATTGCTGGAGGGGTGGGGAGTTGGATCTGATTTTTCTTTTTCTAAATAATTTTTATTTTGGACTATGAAGATTCAGTTCATCCTAAAATAAAATTGTATTTTCTATGTCTTTCTTAAAATTTATTTCCAATAGAGGATATTTTGTAGGTAAACTAATAAAATATTTTATATACGAATAATCCTTAAAAAAATTTATTTTTGTTTCTAATAGAAGATGTTTTGTACGTAAACTAATAAAATATTTTATATAAGAATAATCCTTTAGATTATTTGTTTCTCAATTCTATTAACTGATATCAAATTCTGGATTATGTATATTCGCTTTATTTATTATTATCAATCAGTGTAATCTATTCAAAATTTATCATAATTTAATATGAATATTTTGATAGAGACAAGATAAAAATATATATATATATGGAATAAGATATAATATATATATATATAAATATTTAGATAAAAAAAAATATATATATATAAATAAACAAAGTAGTTGGAGAAAGAAAAAAAAAAAAAAGTAAAGATGTCGCCCTGCAAGGGGCGACTTTATGTATGTCCCTGTATACGTATAAGGTATACCGTATGTCGCCTCTACAAGAGGCGTTTTCAACCAAAAATTAAAAAAAAAAAAAAAATTAAACAGAAGTCGCCCCTGGTAGGGGCGACTTCAAATGGGACATTGTCAGAATTTGTGAACTCGCCTCTGCCAGAGGCGAGTTCACTTATTTCTGTAAATAAAAAAAAAAAAAAAAAAAAAAAAAAAAGACGCTTATTTTTTTAATTATGGGATGAACAGTACTGTATATAATTAAATTTGCCGGGAAACTCTATGTTACTCTTAAAAGTAATGCCTGTAAATTATACAGTGTTAATTAGGATTGCATACGGAACTTCAAGATTATTGAAATCTGATCGAATAAGTTTCAAATCAAAAAAATTTGTTGATCATTTAATTTTTTCTTTTTTTTTTTAAAATTGATTATCTTTTTGGTACAGATTTGAACATTTTTAGATTTTTCGAATCGAAAATCTTACTGAACTGTATTGAACCATGTCAAATATATTGAATCGAATAACCGAACAAAATAATAAATTATACATTTAAAATATATTATTTCTAAAAGATTAATTTTAAATCAGAATTGAAAATTAAATTATTCATAACTTTGTAGTTATCTACATTTACTATAACTAATTAAGGATCCTTATATTTAAGTACTATAGTTAATTAGTAAGTTGGTAACAAATTTGATGTAATAAAATTATTTATATTAGTTAGACGTTAATATATTTTATTCAAATTGAATATGTTATTCAAAAGATAAAAGTCTCCAGTTATCTGAACTGACCCGAACTGAATTGAATCGCTGCGTTAGATTCGATATTTCGAACCGAATTGTCTCCATAAAAAGGTTAACCGTGCCGTACTATTCTAATTTTTTAGATTGATTTTGAATACTATTTTTTAAATAATCAAAATTCAGTATAAATCTAAATATTACTAAATATTCGATTTTCATCGTACTAATATACAATCATGATATTAATTATTAATGGTTTTGGATGAATCACATATCATACATTTGTCTGTGCAGACACTGCCCATAAGGGACGGGCAGTATATAATCGTCCGACATTCTGATTGCGACGTGCGAAAAGTTTAAGACGGGAGTTTTCATGATAAACAATTAAGGCGCATGGGGCTGAAAATACTCATCAAAATATTACTACTTCGCCATCCGCCGATACATATGAGTTAGAAGAAACCGGCTCCGCTTAAATATTGGTCTCTATGATCAAATGGGAAGCAAAATATCAGATGGGCCCCTGAACTGCAGATCAAAAGTCAATTTTATTAATATTAGATGTTGCTTGGATTCAATCCATTTGATTAATATTACAACTTGCCCCAAAATTTCTAACATGTCCACAAACTGTCCAAATTTTTTGAACATTTGTCCAACACAAGTTTCTAACGTGCCCACAAACTGTCTAAAATCTTACATGTCCCCAAAACCAAACCTCCGCGTGACCAAATTAACAATCTGAGAAAAGCATAATATAACCAACCCTATATCACTAATTCACTATATGTAACTAATAGGGTCGAGAAAGTACGTTGGCTCTGCAAGATACAAAAGCCGCTATTAACAATCTAGATAAAAGACATGAAACGCAGAAGGAAGGAAAGTTTTAGTACCTCAGCAGCTAGTAGAATATAAGCTAGAAGTGTTACTAGCTAATTAAGTTAGTAGTTGCAATTAGTTAGAAAAACTGTTAAACGCAATTCCCCTAAGCTAGTTTAACTTTGTATAAATACCATCACATTTATGAAATACTCCCTCCGTCCCGGCTTATTTTGCACAGGTGACCGGGCACGGATGTTAAGAAAAAACAATTTTTTTGCTTTTTCTTTGACTTTTTTAAAGGTGGAGATTGAGTGTTGAGATTTTGAGGGTGGAGATTGTGGAAAAAGTTTCTTTTTTTGGAGTGTGCAAAATAAGGTGGGACGGCCGAAAAAGAAAAGTGTGCAAAATAAGGCGGGACGGAGGTAGTACAATAAAAGAAGTTTTTACAATTTAATATGGTATCTCAGCGTTTTCTTTTCTCTCTCTAAAAATTTCTCCTTCGTTTTTTTCTGGCAATTGATCCTGAGCTCAAATGTCTTCTTCCATGGCGAATTCTGCTGTAATTTCCACTGCTCTACCAGTTCTTCCAACCGTCACTCTAAAATTGGATCGGATGAATTTCTCATTCTGGAAAATTCATGTTCTCTCAATTGTTAGTGCTCATGGATTTGATGATTTCTTGTTTGGCACAAGTCCAATTCCGGCTTAATTTCTTGATGCGTCAACTGCTTCATCCAATGTATCTGTCAGTGCGGTGCTGGTTTCACTTGCGCGAGCTGTAAATCCTGATTATGATGTCTGGATGCGCCGTGATCAGCTCCTTTTTAGCTGGTTGGTTCAATTGCTCACGGAGTCATTGATGGGTTATATCAGTCAATGTAAGACTTCTTCAGAGATTTGGAAAGTTCTTGATTCATGTTTCAATCTTATTCTAGGGCTCGAGCTATGCATTTACGTCCTCTTCTGCAAACTACTAAGAAAGGGGGTCTTAGTGTGATGAATATATGTTAAAGATGAGGGGAGTTTATGATGGGCTTTTGGCATCTGGTAAAAAGATTACGGAGGACGAGTTGGTTTCTTACATTCCAGCTGGGTTAGGCTCTGAATTTGAGTCGATTGTGGTTAAATTGTCCCTTAAAAATGAGCCTCTAACTTTGCATGAGGTTCAATATGTTCTTCATACCGTGAAATGCGTCTTCATCAGTTGTCTAGTTCGCATATGCTGTCTGCTCATCTTGCTGCTACAAATATTGTTCCAAGAAGGGGAGGTTATAGTCAAGGGAGAGGTGATGGTGGTTCTAGCAGGGGAGGTTATAATCAAGGTCGAGGCAGGGGCAAAAATAAACCCATTTGTCAAATTTGTGGTAAAAACAACCATATTGCATCTAAATGCTTCAAAATATATGATCAGAATTTTCCAGGGGTAATCTTGGTTCTACTCAAGCACATGTTGCCTCCAGATCAACCTTCTCATGTGTCTCATAAGCAAGAGTTTGGTGCAACTGAAAATCTGCCTGGTGGTTTTGTTAATGATCCAACCTGGTATGTGGACAGTGGAGCCACAAATCACATCACTTTTGATGTGCAAAATTTATCCTCTCAACACTCCTACAATGGTCAGGACATGTGGTACACGTGTTCGTGCACACACTTTAGGACGCTTTAAGTGTCAATTTAGTGATTTTTTGTGCAATTTCACATGTACTTCGTGCATTTAATTCTCACTGGGCAAAATAATGCGTTTGGTTCATTTTTGTGTTAAAACAGGTGCAAATGGATCGAAAAAGAGCATCAAAAGATCGCGGAGTCGGTGGATCGATCGAGACAACAAAGGACAGGGCTAAAGGAAGATCTCGGCCGAGATGACCTTCCAGGAAAAACTTGAAATTTTGAAGAGTTGAAGATCTCGGCCGAGACGGGCAATGCATCTCGGCCGAGATGACTCTCTAGAGAAAATCCAAAATTTCAAGAGATCAAGATCTCGACCAAGATGAAACCCAATCTCGGCCGAGAAGAGCCAAACCCTAACAAGCCCTGAAAATCCTCTTTTCACGTCTCTGCCGAGATTCAGTTGCATCTCGGCCAAGATCAATCTTCGATTCACCCAGTAGAAAATCCTCTTTTCACATCTCGACCGAGACACATTTGATTCTCGGCTGAGATTCTATGCCCTGTTTTAAATTTATGAATGCGATTTTGCCTTAAACTCAAGTGACAACTCTTCCCCTATATATATAAGTTCCATTTTGAATTTGGCCTATCCAAGAATACAATCCAGCCATTTTCTAGCCACCAAAGCCACCAAGGAGGGATATTGGGCAAGAGATTGAAGGATCATCTTCTCCAATTGACATCTTGGGTTTCATCTATCTTAGTATCATATTTTCTTACTTTTCTACTTATTTTCTGTTTGTTTTAGCTTCTATGGGTGAGTAGCACCCTTATTTCAGCCCTTGATCATTAGTTGAACCTTGGATTGAGAATGTTTATGTAATTTTTACGGTTGTTAATCGATTGGATTATGTTTGGAATGTTCTATGTTATTTGGGATTGTTGATTCACACTTATGAATTGAATTGTGGTTTGATCACCCATTTGGATATTTATTTGTGTGTTGCTAGAATTGGGCTTATAATCCGTAATTATTATGAACCCGATGCCCGTGTAGCAAATAATAGATTTATTTTATTGAGGAGAACATAGAATTCGACCACTAAAACCGAGCTTACGAGTTTTATGTCGAATTCTACTCCGTTGTCTTGATTCTTAATGCACTTGACTATTGATTCTTAAAGAGCTTGTTTTAGGAATTGATAAGTTGAGTTGGATTAATTGAAGAGCTTGTTTTGATTAATCATACTTAAGAGACAACAAGATTGATAGAGCTTGTTACTAATCTTGGAGTAGGAGTTCTAAGGCTTACCAATTGGGTAATAACATCAATTACATAGATTATTCGAAACAAGGGGATACTTGATCAATGGTTGAATCCTTTAATTATATTTTAAAACCCAAGAATTAATCTACTTATCTTGTCATCTTATGTTAATTGAATCTTAAGTTTATTTGATCATAGTTTAATAGTTGTTCTTGGTAATCATTAGTAGTTTATAGTTGGATAATCAAAACCCCCACATCTTTATTGCTTTCATTATTTGTTCTTACTTTTATTTAAATTTCATAATCGCTTGATCTATCAAAATGACACTAGACTACCGTTCCTCGTGGGATTTACCCTTACTTACCACTCTACTAGTTAGAGTTGTAGGATAAGGTTAAGTATATATTTATATACAATTAATTTGGTACAGTGCAACAGCTTGTACCAAATTTTGGCGCCGTTGCCAGGGATCAAACTCGGGTCACTGTAGGTAGTGGTCACATCACATCACTTCTGATGTGCAAAATCTATCCTCTCAACACTCCTACAATGGTCAGGACATGGTCACTGTAGGTAATGGTTCTCAACTCAAGATATCTCATCTTGGTACTTCTCATTTGCCTTCCTATGTTTCCTCTAAGAGTCTTGTTTTGAAATTTTTTTTTGTGTGTTCTTGATATAACAAAAAAATTATTGAGTATTTCAAAGTTTACTTTAGATAATGAGGTTTATGTGGAATTCCATCCTTTTGTTTGTTTTGTCAAGGACAAGGCAACCAACATGATTCTTCTGACATGTTCACTTAAAAATAGGCTTTATCAGCTGAATTTTGCCCATCTTGCTGCAAAAACCAGATCATATTCTGCTACCTCTTGGCATACTAAGTCTTTTTCTGGTCATTTCAGTTTTGGATTTTTCAAACAATACAATTCTACTCTTTGTAATTCATTTGAAATTGCTTGTAATGTGTCTGGAGTTACTTGTAATTCTTCTGAATCTGCTTGTAATGTTTCTGATTCTTCCTGTAAAGATTCTGATTCTTTTTGTAAAATGTTCAAGGGTCCTTGTAAACAAGTGGCTTATGTTTGTAATAAACTGGAAAATTCTGGTTCCTCACAAGTCTTATTGAGTAGTAAGGGTGATGCTGACTCATGGCATAGTAGGTTAGGTCATCCTTGTCCTCAAGTTTTGAAACATATGAATCCCCCTTTAACTGTTAAGAATCTTTCTTGTTGTAGTTCATGTTAACTCGGTAAACTGCATAGCATCTCTTTTCCTTCTCTTCAGTCCAAAACAACAGAGCCTTTTCAATTGGTGTTCTCTGATGTTTGGGGGGCCTGCAGCAGCTAGCTCAATAGATGGTTTTAGATATTATGTTCATTTTATTGATGATTATACAAGATTTACATGGATTTTTCCTTTAGCAACAAAGGATCAAGTAGCAAATGCTTTTCATCAGTTCAATCAAATAGTGGATAGACAATCATTTCAAGCTGATTTTGGTAGAGAGTTTAGGCTTAATTCCTTAGGTGTTAAGGTGAGGCATCCATGTCTTCACACGCATCCTCAGAATGGTTTGCCCGAGAGGGAACACCAATATATTGTAGAAACTGGTTTGACTTTACTTGCCAAGGCCAAGATGCCTATGAAATTCTGGTGGGATTTATTTGCTGTTGTTGTGTTTCTTATAAATATGCTACCCACACCAGTGGTTGAAGGTGTTTCACCTTTTCAAAAATTGTACAAGGAACAACCAAATTATGCCTTATTCAGGGTCTTTGGTAGTGCCTGCTATCCATACCTGAGGCCATATAATAATCATAAGTTGATGTTTAGATCTGCTATGAGCTCATTTCTAGGTTATAGTATTTCTCACAAAGGATATAGATGTTTAAGTACTTCTGGCAAAATTTATATGTGCAGGACAATTGTTTTTTATGAAATTGATTTCCCTTATGAAGAGTTATTCTCTAGTGTTATAGCTTATGCTCATAGTCAGGAGTCCTTTTTTCCTTTGTTGCCTCTTCCTACACACTATAATACCAATGTCAACAGTGGAAGTCACTCTTCTACTAATGATAATAGACATAATGTTGTTCTAATATCAGTAGTGCTCATGATAATGGTAATATTGCTGCTCCTGATAATAGAGATAATGGTGTGAATTCTGCTAATGCTATCAATTTTGTTAATACTGTGAATAATAATAGTGTTGCTCATGTTTCTCATTCAATCAGTGGTCATGGTGTCAATTCTGTTACTGCTGTTAATAACAATAATGATATTCATGTGTCTAATTCAAACACTGGTCATGCTGTCAATTCTATTACTGCTATTAATAACAATAATGTTGCTCATGTTTCAACCCACAACACAACACTCAGCAAGAAGTTAACAGCAGCAGTGCAAACACATTTAGGCAGCAAAGTTTGTCTATTTATGGCTCTTCTACTAATTCTGCAGGAACTCAATCACCACCACCTGGTCCAAGTGGTTCTTCACGTCACATGGTAACAAGATCTAAACCAGGTATATTCAAACCAAAAGCCTACTTGCTATAGGTAAAACATTTAGAACCTTTGACTGTTAAAGAAGCACTTGCAAGTAGTGACTAGAAAAAGGCTATGGAAGCTGAATTTGTAGCACTTCAAAACAATAAAACTTGGGTTTTAGTTCCAAGAACACAGGATATGAAAGTAGTACAAAACAAGTGGGGTTTTAGAGTAAAACAAAAGGCAGATGGGTCTGTTGAAAGCTTCAAAGCTAGGTTAGTTGCAAAAGGGTTTCAACAAATCCCGAAGTGGATTATTTTGAGACTCATAGTCCTATAGTAAAGCCTATTACCATTAGGACTATTTTCTCTCTTGTAATTACCAAAAGCTAGTCCATTCAACAAATAGACATAAATAATGCGTTTGTACATGGTACTTTGAAAGAAACAATTGATATGTCAACCCGAAGGTTTTGTTGACTCTAAAAACCCATATCATGTTTGTAAGCTTGTTAAGTCACTCTATAGACTTAAACAAGATCCTAGATTTTGGACAGATACCCTTAAAGAGTTCTTGTTATCTCTTGGTTTTAAAACTTTAATTTCTGATAATTCTCTCTTCTATCAACATATTAATTCTAAGATTATTATTCTCCTTGTGTATATTGATGATATACTTGTTACAGGAGAGGATACTAACCAAATCAGCAAGGTCATAAAAGCTCTTTATATTAAGTTTGGCTTTTAAACTTTAGGCGAAGTGCAATATTTTTTAGGCTTGGAAGTTCATAGAAACAAAGAATCCTTGCTGTTAAATCAGCATAAATATGCTATAGATCTACTTAGATACAAATATCAGTGGCAGCAAGCCTAGTCCTACACCTTATAACACTGCACAAAAGTTACATCTTAATGATATTGCTTTATTTGATCTGCCTTCTCTTAATAGAAGTACAGTGGGTTCTCTTCAATATCTAACAATGACAAGGCCTGATCTAGCCTTTATTGTTAATAAGTTGTCTCAGTTTCTAAAAACTCCAACCATAAATCAATGGAATGCTTGTAAACGGGTTCTTAGATACATTAAAGGAACTGTTGAAACTTGGACTAACATTTAAACCATTCTCTATTCTATCATTTCATTGCTTCACAGATGCAGACTATGCTAGCTCCATAGATGATAGAGGGTCAACAGGAGGTTTTTGTGTCTTCCTTGGTCCAGATCCGGTCACGTGCGGTTCAAAGAAACAAAGTGTTGTCTCAAGAAGCAGCACTGAGTCAGAATACAGGTCCCTTGCCACTGCTACTACTGATCAGATATGGCTCAAATCTCTGTTCAAAGAATTGGGTTTTGAATTTCGAACTCCATCCATAATCTGGTGTGACAACATGGGAGCTATATCCCTAGCCTCCAACCCAATGTTTCATAGCAAAATAAAGCACATAGAAGTAGACATCCATTTTGTAAAAGAAAAGGTCCAGCAACAACAATTGGAGATAATACATATCTCAACTAAAGATCAAGTGGCAGATGTGTTGACTAAACCTCTTGACATTCAAAGATTTGATCATCTCTGTTCAAAGTTCAAGGTCTCCCAACCACATGGCTACACACAGCACAACCTGAAAGAAGAAGAAGCAAATTCAAATAGTACCTCTTAGTTGTATGTCTGTTTTGTGTCTCAGTTTAGTGTTTTTCTCGTGTAGTGCATTTTCTTTATTTTAGTGTCAAATAGCAAGTTGCTATATTTGACAAGGGTGTCTTGAGTATGTATAAAATAACTTAGCACACCTAGTTATTTTTTACAGGGGTGTATTAAAATATAAGCTAGAAATGTTAGTTAGGGCTAATTAAGTTAGTAGTTACAATTAGTTGGAAAAATCTGTTAAAAGCAATTTCTCTAAGCTAGTTTAACTTTGTATAAATACCATCACGTTGATGAAATACAATAAGCAGTTTTTACAATTTAATAGCAACAAATGGAGATTTTATATACCCTGGATTTGAAGCATCCCCTGAAATAATCAAGTATCGATTAGTACAAAGCAATCAATGCATGAAGAAAAATGAACCTAGAAAGGGAGTGCACAAAAAAAGTTTTGTTGAAAGACTGCAGAAACTACCGGGAGAGGAGTTGCGCGTCGTGGCCAAACCCTATTCTTCTCACTTTCTTGTGTTTTAGCGGGGCTATATTTTGCTTTCGCGGTTTTCTATTCTATTGTATTTCTACTTTATTTTTTAGGAAGAATGACTTAATTGTTATTAATTAATTGGGTAAAAATCTTAAAAGGACAACATAAAAAGAAAATTGGGCTTGGGGGTGCGGGGTTGGGGGGAAGGGGTGGGGTGGGGTGTGTGTGCAGGAGCAGGTTTGGGGAGTTGGGGGACAATGGGAAATGAGGGTTGGAGTTGTAATTTGGGGGTGACGGGATTGGATAAGGGAGATGGATTAAATAAGGAATATGTATTAGATGAGGGGTTTACTTTATTGGTTATCCAAGAAGGATAAAGATAGACTAAAATTATACTAATTTTACAAGGTGATTAAAATTATATTAAAAATTGTATAAAAGATCTTAGATTTTTTTCTCTTATAATTAAAAGGTTATATTGCAATTGATAATTGACTAAAAGTTTGTGAATGCTTACGTAACTTACCCTAATTCATTTAACACACGAAAATGTAAAAATACTTTTAAGAGTAATAATTAATTCTAACTAAAAATATATAGGTCTATTTCTCTGAATATATACAAGCAGTTTTTATATCTACCTAGTGCCTAAGAAAAGCCCATATATATAAGTCCTAAGATTCCCTTAAAAAATAAGTATGTCATAAAGGGTGTGTTTACTTAAAGTTGGAGAGCGTTGAGCTAAATTTAACTAAGGGAGCTAATTAGTGTGTGTTTTATTAAAATTTGAGCCCTAAATCTACGGAGGAAAACCTTAAGTAAACACACCCAAAGTGTTCCGATTAAGTCTAGCGCAAAAAGAGGACTTTTTTATAGACTTGAGCAGTTTGTTTTTTTCCTAATAGAAGAGAAAGAGCCCTATCAAATGAACTAGTTGTTCACCTGTGAGATGCATGGGCAAAAACTCTTAGAATGATGTTTGTGTTTTTTATTAATTATGAAAATATATATTTTATGTAGTGTACTCTGTAATATAGCAAATTTAATGCTAAGAATGAGAATATTGAAGGCAAGCAATATTGTTAAATAATGTAAAATCAATAAGACGGATTAATAGTAAAGAGTATGTAAAAAATATAAAGTATTGGAGAGCTGTACTAAATATACATTTACAAATTCATAACCACATTCCTGTATACAATATTTGCAGTTATATTTATACTAGTAATATTTTCCTGACGATGCACGAAAATTTATTTAAAAAGTAATAATTTAAAATTAAATATAATATAATTTAATATTTAAATATGAGATCGTTTGATTCTAATAAAATATTTTTTTAATAACGTAGGATAAAATTAATATAAATAAAATTATTAGTAATGTAAATATAAGTTTCACACGTTATATACGAATTTAGTATAACTTACGTTACATATAAGTATATATATATATATATATATTATTAACATTAAGATAAATATTAAATATAAAAAAAAAATCAAAATGATTATATCTTATCTTTGAAATTCAAACACACGTTTACTATGTTTATATCATTCTTCACCTATATGCATAATAGTTTAATTAACTATGAATGTTAAAACAAACATAAATATCTAAATATCAACTGATATTATTAAATAAAATAAACTGAATAATGTTATAAGAAAATTATTTTTCTTTAATTTTTTTTATTTTACTTTAAATAGTTAAATTTATTTAAATAAAAATTTAAATTATAAATATAAATATTTACTTTTAGAAAATCTTATTTGCAAGTTTTAATACTTTACTTGGTATTTCAGAGATACAAAGAATAACAAAATCGTAAAATAAAATTCAAAAGTTATTCAATCTCTCTCTCTCTCTCTCTCTCCCTCTCTCTCTCTCTCTCTCTCTCTCTCTATATATATATATATATAGTCAAATGGAGGGCATTTATGTTATTGTAAATTTCTCGCGTAAAATTTAACAATTTGGTAAGTTCATGTTAATTTTGATAAGTTAAGTTACTTTCAATTTTTTAAAATGCAAATAACTTTTTTTTTAATCTTTTTTTATGCATAATATATTAAATTATTCGTCTTTTCACGGTGTTCAGTTTGACATACATATCACATATATTATAATGATATATTTGATTTGAAAAATAATTTTTTATTATTATTTATGTTATTTTTGAGTGTATTATGAATTAGACTATAGTGCTGGGTCTAGGCTGCAACAAAAAGGTAATAAAATTATCATTTGATAAAGAATATTAGTTAAGATTTTTTTAAAGTACAATGAATTAATTTATTTTGTTTGACATTAATTTTTAATATTTTTTTTACTTATGTTATACCCGAGATAAAAATAATTGTTTAAATAGTGAAACTCCTATTTTATTACGTTAAAGGCAAAAATAATGTTTAATTTTTATAAATAATTTATTAAATCATTACATTTGTTAATACATACATACATACACATATACATATATATATATATATATATATATATATATATATATATTAATAAGAAGTATGGAAGCTTTATGCATATGTATGTTTACATATTATATACTCCCTCCGTCCTGGTTAACTTGTCACAGTTGACCGGGTATGAATGTTAAGAAAAAAAAGATTTTGTGGAATTTTTGATTTTTCTAAAGGTGGAGATTGAATGTGGATATTTTGAGGGTGTAAATTGTTGTCTTTAATTGCCATTAATGGAGATTGAAAGCACTTAGAAAGAAAAAAAATGATGTTTTAACTTCTTAATTATTTTTCAAAATAATTGATGTTTTAGGTTTTCTTTTAACTATTTTTCTCAATTTTGCTCCTATGTAAATAAAAGAATATCTTTGATTTTTCAACCCCCACTCATATTTGATTCCAATAAATCTTATTACCACAAAATTTAGAGGTGTATTTGATAATACATTTGTTTCTTAATTCTTTCAATTCTTTCTAAATTATCATTTATTTTAAAGCCGAGGTAGTAATTAAAATGATATTTAATGTGTAATTTTAATATATATCGTAAAAAATAAGAAGGCCATTACCTAAAAAACATTTATTAATGGGCTCAATTGGATGCCAGCCCATTTTTATTTGTGTCTATATAAGCAGACCTTCTTGGTTTTTTATTACGCCCTGGTATTTTATTGGACTGTAGCCCAAACATTTAATAATTCAATAATTAAAATATTATGAGATATGAGGAAAGATGATATAGAGACGGCAACTGTTTCGTTTAGTTGTCGTTTGCTTTATCTATAGGCTGTAACTCAGCCAGGGTCCCTAGGCAAAATAAGAAAATTGGACCTTTTATTAAAAAAAATATTAATTAATTATTAAATTATTTCTCATTTTACTTTAGTTTTTCAATTTAGATTTTTATTTTCTTATTCTACCAGTCATTTTTAGATAAATAGATAAAAAAAAACTATTTATAACAAATAAGGTTATAATTGAACAAAAAGAACCAATATTGAAAAAATTAAAATAAATAAAATTAAGTTATATACAATAAAATTTAAGAACCCAATATTTCTTAAATCTGAAGTAACAGACTAGCCGATCCTTGATAGCTTATTATATCAAAGCCTTCTTAAGTTCTTTATCTCTCTCATCAAAGCTTTGATAAAATTCAACCAGAGAAGAAGAGAGCTTGAGTTCTTCTCAAAGAAGAATTTATTTAAGATATGAGGATTTGAGGATAAGTAGAGTAACATATTTATTTTGGAATGATGAACGAGAAATGGAGCAGTAAAAAAAATTATCGTTTCAATCTATTTGAGAATTAAAAAGCCGTAGAAATCTCTGGAAAACTAAAAAGTCTTTTTCTAGTATATGTTGTTGATATGTCTTACTACAATTTAGAAAGATAAATAATATTTATTAGGTGTGTAAATTATGTTGATAAAAAATTAAATTATGGTACCTTTTTATGTTAATGAATAACTAGTATAATTAAAATTTAATTATTATTAGGATCAAATGCAAAACTAGTTGAATGATATACTTTTTTTTTTTAATTTTAATTTTAAGATAAAAAATAAATATTTATCTAATATATACTCATACATACTCCCTCCGTCCAAAATAGATGATGTTTTAACTTCTTAATCATTTTCCAAAATAATTGATGTTTTAGGCTTTTTTTTTACCATTTTTCTCTATTTTGCCCATATGTAAATTCAAAAATATCTTTGACTTTTCAATCTCCCACTCACATTTGATTTCATTAAATCTTATCTCCACAAATTTTAGGGGCTATATTTGGTAATATATTTGTTTCTTAATTATTCTGTTTTTTTTTTCTTCTAAAACATCATCTATTTAAAACGGAGGGAGTATATATTTTGGGGGCCTCTGTCGCTGGGGGCCTAAGGCGATCGCCTTAGTCACCTACCCCTTTGAGCCACCCCTGAACTCAGCGGACCTTCTACATTCTTCTTTCTCTATATTAGTTCAGTTTAGGGTAAATTCTACCCAACCTAAGTGAGTAGTGTCCTATTTAGATGATCCACCACATACTTAACAAGTGTATGGAGATAAAATGAATTTAGTCATTAAGAGGGTGTTTGCATTTACTTTTTCTAAGTGATTTTCAGCTTATAACTTGAGAAAAACTGTTTTGTAGTGTTTGCAAATTCAACTTCTGCTTTAAAGGAAGTGCTTCTAATGTAAAAGTTAAAAGCAGAAATTTAATGTTTTTCTCTACTCAATGGCAATTCTGTAAATAAATTTTTTTTTTAAAAGACACAAATTCTATAGCAAACACTCCAACTTCTATTTTTATTGGATTTTTTTTTTTTTTTTGCAAACAGTACCTACTTATTACATAAGTGATTTTTATAAAATCTCTAACTTTAATCACTTTTTTAAAAACAAAAGCAATCGCAATCGCAAACTCAAACGCAAACACCCCCTAAATCCCCATACACTTTCCAACTCACACTAAACTCCACTGATGACCTCTCTCTCTCGCCGTCTATTTCTATCACTAAACACTATTGATCTTCGTTCTTATTGTTCGATCTCTCTTCTGCAAACTTGTTATTCTGTAGATCTGGTTACACAACAAAAACCCAAATGGTAGTGATGTGTGTGTGCATGTGAATCAACCTTATGATCATGAACACAAGAGTATATAATCGGGAATGCATAAATAATAAACGGCAAAAACAAACTGAATAGGGTTGGACAGTGAAAGGAGAGACATTATCCCCTTCGTACGCTTCATATGTATATATTCTACGATGTTACCTGCAAAAAAGTCCACCGGTGGATGTTCCGGCGGAGAAACCTCCAATGCCAAGTTAGTGATCGGATAAGAAAAGCAAAATTGCAATAAAACAGTAACAACTTTTAAAGTAAAATCAGAGAGAGTGTGTTTTTTGAAAAGATGGGGTACTTATAGTACCCTAAACGTAAGGGCAAAAGAGGGAATTCTCTCCTTTCCCTAAAGCCTACTTCCTTGGGCTTTCTTATTCTCGTAACTGGTTCCAACGGTACAGTATCATCCTGTCATCCTCCATATTATTGTTGATGATGGTTTCTACAATTTCTCCTAAACTCTGAACTTCAAAACATGTATCACTTTCACCGGGTAATCCAAGGTGCTATTAACACTCATTTTGTTGCGGTAACCGAGATCATGTATCATTGTCTCTATTTCTTGAATGTCTTCTTCCATAAATATGAAAATATGAGAGAGAGCTGTAACAATAGATAATTTAAAATTGTTCCTTTTGATGTAATTAAGAAACATTTAAAATATTTACTACAACAAAATTAACAAATAATTCCATGTATATATAAAATGTCACCCATCATTTTACATTTTAACTATTACTAAATTAACCAAGCATTACTTATATCATCTTATCTATTATCATTTATCAATAATATTAAACAATCAATATCCTATTAATTTAACTGTTACAATATTTATTCTACCCTACAATATCATAATTTCATCCAAATTTTTATCATTTGGACTCAAACATCCTCACATCCTATATCCTCCGCGTCACTATCCAAACATATCCTAGGAAAATAGTTATTTTCTTTAAGATATGTAAACATAACCTAGGGAAATAGTTATTTTCTTATTACATAATTTTTTGTTTAGGCGCACGACCTATTCTTTAAGGTATGAAACATCTCCACTCATAGTTTCATTTTTCGAATATTAGATATTGATAAGGGATACAACTCTAATATGTGAACAAAACACAATGTGAATTTAATATTAGTAAATATCAAGTAAATTACATGTTAAATATATTTGTCGATGAAATTAATATGGGTGAATATCGAAAGATATAGTTGGATATTGGGAAATATCGAAGAAATAAGGTGAATATGGAAAAATAAATGAATATAAAAAAATTCAAGAAAATATCAATCAATATAGAAAATATCCAAGGAATTCGGTGAGTATCGAAAAATATCAAGGAAATATAATATACATAAAAGAATGTCTTATATTGAAAAATATCGTGATATGAAAAAATTTCCATAAATATCGAGAAAAAAGAGGAAATATCGATCAATATAGAAAATATTCACGGAATACCGATGAGTAGCGAAAAATATCGAAGAAATCGCTTACCTCTTATCTCTTATCTCTTATCTCTTGTATACTACAAGAGAAATTACTTGGACAAGTGTCATTCTCTTAGAATTTTGGGACATGTGTCATTTTCTTAGAATTTTAGGAATAAATCTATTTTTCAATATTTAGATTTGATATATTCTTAGTTATAAATTTTTGAATGATTTATTAATTCAAATTTTATTTCTAATATCTCACATTTATATAACATAAATTAATTTTTCAAAAAGTGGATGGTTAAAGATTAATATCATGGCAGGCGTGATTGAAAAGACTATTTTTATCATCTCATAACATTTTTACCTTTTTTATTAAACTATGAAACCTTAAACATTTAAGGGATTCTTGAAAAGGGTTAGGATATGCAAATACTCTATATTTATAACTACATTTATTTTTCTTTATTTATAGTTTATTTTATATTATTGTGTAAAATGTAAATTTGTATTTAAAAGCCTATTATGTTATAGACGCAATTAGAACTTTAATCTCTCACAATCAGAACTTTAATATCTTTTATTGGATTGTTTTCAAGCGAGTAACTAATTTTATTGTACAAGATTTTCGTTGTACTGTGACTATTCATTGAGATTTCTCTTTTTTTTTTTTTTTTATTTACTAATTTTTTTGTACAAGCTTTTTTTAGTATTCAAAAGCCTATTATGTTATTTATCCATTGAGACAACTGGTAAAAATTATTTGAAAATTTCCTTATTTTGATAACGAAAGTAATTCTATTTGTTCTTATAACTTCTCCTATCTTTATAAAATAACATTTTATAATCACGAGCTTTCATGAGTTTATTGTGTATGTGACAATTGTAGTAACAAAACTATCAGGAGAATGTAAAAAAAATAAAAAATAACAACATTCAATGATGCATAAAATATGTAATTACTAGATTTGGTCACTCACATTCTAAAATATATTATAACTATAAAATTATTTAAAAAGATATTTGAAGAAAAATTTATCCAAATTAATGACAAAAAGTTGATGAATTTAACATTATTAATAGTGCAATACCTACGAAATATCTTGTCCAAAAGAAAAATATATGAAAGCAACTCAAGATTATTACTCATTATAAATTTGAATTATATAACCATGATTGACGAATATATTAAATCTTATTGGTCTTCTGTTTACTTGATTTTTAGATGATTGTCGAGACTTGACAATAAGATCAACAAATGAGTTTTTTGAATTCTTTTAGAGATATTTTATACCATAATTGTTGAATATTTCGTACATAATTAATTGTAAATATTGCAAATTTGTAATTAAACTTATTTCTACTATCACAATCAGCTGAAGATATATGACTTAAAAAATGCAATAAATTTATTTATTAAACAACTCAAATCTGTCATAATGAACATATCAATATCAATATCAATATGCAAAGATTTTCGCCACTATGTTAATCTTGAAAGATTCACATAATCCTCTACTCTTTATATACGAAAGGAGAAACAAAATGAACATGTGTCATGATGAGAATCATTATAATATCTCAGAATTATAGGAATGAAATAATTTTTAGATCATTTAAATATAAAAAAAAAATATATCAAATTTCGTGATATACGTTGTAATTTATTTCAATGATTTACCGATACATATCAGTATACTTTTTTCTATATTTTTAAAAGAAATATTATTTCTAATATATATGTGCTAGTTATGCTTCGCTTAGTTCAAATGTAAATTTATTGCTTTTATTTATAAATTATAATTGAAAATTTTAACTTTTCTAACAAAACAATATTTATAAAAAATTTTGAAAATTAAGGTGCGATCATATCTTTATGTTTATCGATATTTTCACTCGAAACTTACTAAAATTTAATTGCAACATTCAGGGACTAACCTTGGGATGGCAGTCGGGCGTATTTTGATTGGTACCCATCCATCCAAACTCGATTGGAGAGAATTTGGGGAAAGCATAAATGAGTTTTGGGAAGGATTTGAATTTTTTTTTAAATACCATTAGTATTTGATTAGGATTCGGATTTTATTGCTAGAGTATCTGCACTACCCGAAACCGTTATGTTTTATAAAAAAATATATAAATAAGTGTTATGTAAGGGTCGAACCTTCAACCTTCTAGTTTAATTATAAAACAAAAAACTTACTACTAGACTAATCACTCAGTAAAAATGGTACTCCCTCCGTTTCATAAAAATGTCATTTTAGACACTCTGAAAAATTTCACAATAAGTGTCACTTTACCAAAACAACTACAATTCTTCCAATATTATCTTAAACAACCTACTTAATTTAATTGATTATTTCCTTATTTCACAAAACATACCAATTAAATACCAATCCTTAATTTCTCCAAAAATAACTAAAATGACATTCTTTATGAAACGGAGGGAGTAGTTTTTAACATATATGAATAATAATTCATATTAAAATAGCATCACTCCATTTATCAACAATCAATTGGTGCCGCTCATTTTTCTCCAGAAAACCTAATTTTTTTTTTTTTTTCCAGTTTGGAATTGGTAAACATATTGTGGTTTCTTAAATTTTTATCTTTCATTTTTTTATCTCGTGTTTAATTATATTGATGGTGAAGAACCCTGTTAAAACCCATTCAGATGATTCGTGAAAAATAATATTTTAAAAAATTTAAATATTTATTGGGCGAGTTAGGATATCCAATGGGTATTAGTAAATGGTTTGGGAGGGTTTGGATATTATAAATATCTTTTTTAAATGGGTATTAGTAATATAAATTTTAAATGATTAGAATTTGAATACCCTTAATTTTACGGGTACCCACCAAGCTGCCATCCCTAACCCAACCGACAAGTTTTGGTATGGAAGGATGATGTGGAATTTTAGTACAAAATATTAATAAATCAAAAAATAAAATAAAAAATATTGATTAAATACAATATTAATACTCGCTCCGATTTATAGAAGAACCATATCTCAACTTTCTTTTTTTTTTTTCCCAAAATGATACTTATGTCTCCGTTTTATTACCTAAAATAAAGATCTAATTTTTTTTCTTTATCAACTAGTAACACTCCCGTGCGATGCACGGAAATTTATTTAAAAAATAATAATTTGATTAAAATAAATATTATATAATCTAATATTAAAAAATGGAGTTGTTGCATTCTAAACGAAATAAATATTTGAATAGTTTTGATAAAACATATAAAAGTTACAAGTAATGTAACTATCTGTTTGTGTTCACATGATATATGGATTTAATATAACGTACATTTTATAAATGTATTCTCTTATGGATTAACATAAAGAAATGAATATTCCAACAAAAAAACATATATATTTAAGAACATCAAATTGTTGCGTGAGTATATATTTAAGTGATAATGAATAGTCAAACAAACACTAATATGTCTTAATATTGAACTCAAACATATATTTAGTGTGTCTGTATCCATATTGATATGTGTGGACACCCACAAATAGCTTAAGTGATAAAGAATATCCAAACAAACACAAATATCTAATATCATAGAACCCGTCAAAATATATTAAATATAATAAACTGAATAATATTATATGTATTAGTTTTTCATTTTATTTAGATATTTTAAGTTATCTAAATAATTTGAAAATTTTGAATATACCTACTTAACTTCCTCTTTTAAAAAGAGAATACTAATTTTATAGATTTAATATATACTCAAATACTTTTCAGGTTTAATTGATTCTTGATACTAACAAAATAAATTCAAAGATCATTCAATAGTTGGAATAACAAAATAAAATATATGAATTTTTCAATATATCTTAAGAATTTCATATATGTTGAACTTTATTCAAATAAATTCTATATTTTCATTATAGATATTATATTTTATTTTAAGATACAAATTTATTAATTTAAATAAATTAACTAATTAGGTTGAAAAATGTGGAAAATAGACATATTTAATTAATGTGACAGAGTAAATTTTAGGTTGCAAAATCTACAAAAATTATAAAGACCAAGCAGATTAATTTTATTCAAAAAAGAAAATAGATCGCAACACGTATAAAATCTCATAGTTTAGGTTGCAAAGTGTAACTTTTTAATAAAATTAACATGATAAATATAAACTATGAAAAAATGAATAAGTAATAAAAAAAAAAAAAAATCAGTATGAATTTTCATATATAAATATATAAATATGTGTGGAAGTCGTAGTCCTGAAATTAACCAAACAAAATTGTTATTATAACAAACTACAAATTCATAGGTGCAAATATGATTATTTAATGAGCAGATTATTAAATTATACTTTTAAGCTATTGTTTTAAATTTAAGAAATTACATGTCTTATTCAAATAATCAACGAACCAACGATATAACATTTCCAAATAATCTAATTATAATATATGTGATATGAATATCAAATTTTCCTAAAAAAATATGAATATCAAATTAAAGATCTTCAAAAGAGCTTTAATTTGATATATTATACATAATTAAAAATAGGTTCGAAATGAAAAAGTTATTTGTGGTTTAAAAGATTAAAATAAAGTTTGACTTTTACTAAATGTGACAATAACATACTACATCCGTTGTTTTTTATATGCAATTTTAATTTTGGATTAGAGAATCAAAATACAGGAGAAATGGTATATCCTCAACCAAATTTCCTATCTCCCCACAAATCCCTTAAATTTATCCTACTATAATTTCAGTTGAAGGCTTGAATTTTGGAAAAGTGCCCCAATTAGGGGCCTGGATATTGGAGATTCTCAATTCAAGGCTCGAATTTTGAGTTTTTCTCAAGTAGCAGGCCAGATTCTCAATTCAGGATTACGTATTTAAAAGTAGGATATTTTATTCAATGCGAAAGATTCAGTACGGAGTCGATTGAAAGTTCCAATACAGAGTATATTAAAATTATATATATATATATATATATAAATATAATAATGAACACTCCATATATCAGATAATGTGTCCTATTTTTCAAGACGTAAGAGTGAGAATAAAATTCAAAATCCAGACCTCTAATAAGAAAAAAAAACTCAAAATGCAGGGCCTGAATTGAAAACTCCTAAAATTCAGGCCTCGAATAGATATTCTGAAACCTTCTAGTGGAATTTTGCAATTTATCATCATATTTTCTTTATATTATCTTTCTTCCAATTTATATATGATACTGGATATGATAAATTAGAAAATTAGATTTTTTTAGAGATAATGTTACGGATAATATTGATTAAATTTGAAAAAACGCTAAACAAATATCTATTCAAAAATAATTGACAAAACCTAAAACTATATCTTATAAATAAAAAAATCATCTAATAAAAATTAAAAAAATGACACGGATAGTTATGAAAAAATTAGTAAAAAAAAAGGAAAAAAAGACATCTATTTAAAAATAATTGACAAAACCTAAAACTACATTTAATAAAAACGGAGGTAGTACCAATTTTGGTCCAAAATTTCACACGAAATAAAAAAAAAAAAAATCCTGTTGAACTAATCTAGTTTTGCAGGCCAATAAACAATAGTATTTAATACATATATTAGCAAAGAAAATAATATTGCTTTTCAACTCATTATAACATATGTGATATGGATGTTAAATTAAAGCTCGTGAAAAGACCATTTAAGTGATATATCTTACATAAAAATCAGATTAAAAATGAAAAATTTATTAGTATTTAAAATATTAAAATAAAAATTAAAACTTACTAAAGTTACAACAACTTACCAAATTTTGGAGTAAAAATTAGGAGGGAAAGTTAAAATTACAAAAGTAACCTCCATTTTACTTTTATATATACTAGTACTCGACCCGTGCGATGCACGGAAGTATTAAAAATAGATATTACTTTTCTTTTTTTACTGGTTGATAAAAAAAATAAACGATGTAAATGTTCATCGAACAAAAATATTATAAAATGATTTGGACAAATACTACTATGACACAAATACATATGAAATTAGATATATGTGTATCTAAAATACTTTTGAAGTATTAAATAAAATATGCACTAATTTGTTATCATGAGTTAATACGTATTTACGTTAATTTTCTGAAATATCATGTGTGTGATACCACGATTCTATATACACGATAAATAATTTGTACAATAATGAAGTTCATCATAAGAAAATTCATGAAATTTATTAATCAAAAGATAAATAAATTAAAATTGAAGTAATACAATCGAAGTCCAAGTAAGTTAAAAAGTTGAATATTACAAATTTTGAAATACTTCTTTATAGAAAACATTGGTAGTTAATTTTATATTTTCAACCCTCTTCGATTGGTCACACTAGACACGACAATGTATAGTTGAACGTGGCTAAAGACAGGTTTCTTCAGAAGTAGTCCAACATGACTAAGTGATTGACCTTGACTCTTGTTGATGGTCATTACATATGAAACCATCAATGGAAATTGTCTCCTTTGGAATCTAAATGGTAATTTGATATCAGAGGGCGTCAATGACATTCTTGGAATCAGAACCTTTTGACCTGCAATACTTCCAGAAAGAACCTTTGCTTGGATAATGTGGTCACCAAGAATTGTAACGACCAATCGTGTACCATTACACAAACCGAGTGAATGGTCTACATTTCGCATTAACATAACTGGTGTGCCAACCTTTAGCTTTATCTCATGATTCGGTATGCCAGAACACTTGACCCCATTCAAAAATTCAGTTGTATGTACTGCATTCAATAAGCTTGAAGCACTATCTGAATTGCATGGACTATCCGAGCTCAAATATGTTCTGCACTCACCAGCAGTGTTTGAAGTCATGTATTCATTTATGGACTGTAAGACTTCATTTGTAGGAGCTAGTATAGCTCTTCCTTCCATGTAGGATGAGTAATCACTTGATCTCCCAAACATCGGATATGTACTCCTAACTATAGTCTCTATTGGATTACCTTTATTTTGCAACAGCAAATCCTCCGGAATGTTAATTTCAACCATACCATCATTTGGACCGCCTAGTGTACCATCCCCTATGCTTGCAATCCAGTCTGCAAATAACTTAAGATCAGAACTATTTAGATCTGAGGCAAGGTTTTGCAGCCTCATGTTCTTGGTGAGCCTCAATACCGTACAATGTTGCTAAATGTATGAAGAATTAACAGTTGCGTGCACTATATCTTGTCTGCTGCCTTTAGGAACTACAGGAAGAATTTGACGAAAATCTCCACCTAGAACAACTATTTTACCCCCAAAAGTAATACCAGAGCTAAGTGGATTAACATTGCTCATTATATCTTTCAGCGTTCCATCTAGAGCTTCAAAATAGTGCCTATGGACCACAAGAACTTCATCCCATATTATAAACTTTGTCCTAACAATCAATTCTGCAAGAGAGCTACCTTTATCAATATTGCAGTATGTATCCTCAGTCAGTTTCAATGGAATTTTGAACCTAGAATGAGCAGTTCTTCCACCTGGCAACAGTAGTGACACAATTCCACTTGAAGCAACATTCAAAACAATATTGCCTCTTGATCTTAAGGTAGCCGATAGTGTTCTCCATTTAAACGACACATTTGAAGTACAACAACAACAGGGCCAGACGATCCCCTACCAAGATAGGGAAGAAGAGTATCCACATACTCATCCCACAATGTGTAAGTCAAACGAATGCCCTTAAATTGACAATATATGTATACATATATATATATAAATATCACTATTTTAATACTAATAAAAAAATAAAGAAAATAAAAAAGGAAAAAATAATAAATTTATAAAAACTTACTAACAATCTTCTAGAACTATCTCCATCATGAGTTTTTAACCATTGCTCAGCTCCATTTTTTTTTGTGATTGCATTGCCACCAAACACCCTATAACATCTAGAAATCCGAAAAAAATAATTAATGTATTCTAAAACAAAAAATAATAGTAAATCACAATCACAACAGTAAAGGAAATATTAGACAAACCAAACAGCCTTGTCTCATCAGCCTCTTCAACACTCATGATATCCTTGAATTACTTAAAGGTATATAGATCCCTCGGGAAAGCTTCATCAACAAACTTCCTCACACGAGTCTTCCCATAGAAATTCATCTTGTATTTTGTTGGAGTGGTTTTATACTTAAGATCGTTATCCGCCACAATAAAATCAGATGCTATATAGAGATGTCCCACTTTTAAAATGGAAGTGAACCTATCAATGTGGAGACGTCTAATCGAACCATGAATCGTCGAACCCTATGGATTGTCAAAGGAAAAGTAGTATTCAAATTAATAAACCAAATAAAATGTTGAAAATATTCATACCAAAAAGTTTAAAACATAAAAACTCAACATACAAAGATGAAGGAAAAAGTAAAAAAAAAAAAAAAAAAACTAACAAAAAAAAAAGAAAATTACAGTTATGAATTTAGTGTAAAAAATTACACTAAAAAAATTACACTAAAGTCCACACAAATTGGATCACCCAGAATTCATTTCCACATTATATTTGTTCAGACTTCAGTTTTCACATATTTATTTTACTTCTTTCCTTTTCTTTTGGGGTGGGGACGAGTCAGTGGGTTAATAGGGTTAAGTGAAATAATTCAGTAAATACAAATAAAATAAAATTGATTCAGAAGAGGTTATCCAACCAGAAATTATAAATTAGAATTATACCTCTCGATCCTTGAACACGATTTCTAGAGAAAATATTTTTTGTTTTCTCCCATACACCGGCACTGTATACAATCTCACGAGACGCAACTTCAAAGTCCAAAGGGTTTTCGAAGGATTGATCTTCGTGATAACATTGAATATTGAAGCCATTGAGTTTATCTTTAAAAAAAGGGGTTTTATCGGTCAAGGACCTAAAAGATAGGTCAACTATCAGTTTAGGTCCTGAAAGATTATTCCTATCAATCCAGGACCCAAAAGATTTGTAACAATCAATAGAAGACTCATAAGTCTAAAATCATTGGAGGGCTTGTTTGGAAAATTTCAAAACCCACAAAATAAAAATACACAAAATAAAATTGTCTCGAAGTGACAGGCAGTGGAAATTTATGTCAAAAGTCTTTCACGATATTTTTTAAAATTTATTATTTTTTGAATTTTCTGTAATTTCATATTTTAAATTGTTAGTTTTTTAAATTTATTTTTTTAAACATCTGTAATTTCTTTTTTAAGTCATACGTGGGAAAAAATTAGTTTTTTTTTTTTAAAAAAAAAATCTGTAATTTCTTTTTGAGTTCATAATATTTAAATTCATGTAAACATATTTCACTAAAATGTATTTTTTCTTATGTAAATACTTTTTTTGTTAATTTGTAATATTTTAAAGAATATTGTAAATATTTAATTATTTTAGATATATCACGATAATTTTTAAAAAAATGTAGTGAAAGACTTTTGATGTATTTTCCTTACTTATCACTTCGAGATAAATTTATTTTTTGGTTTTTGCAATTTTTCAAACGGACCCTATAATGATTTTGAATTTATGGGTCTTCCATTGATAGTTTCAAATCTTTTAAGCCCTGGATTGATAGAAATTATCTTTCAGAACCTGAATTGATAGTTGACCTATCTTTCGGGTCTTTGACCGATAAAAACCCTTTAAAAAATAAATATGTGATCGCATAGGAGAGAAAAGGAGAGCTGTGAATTCGTGACTTTTTTATTATGAACATCAAAAGCAATATATAGGCTACTAACTAAAATGGTAGGTCAAACCTATAATTAATAATAAATAATAATGGCTCCGGAAATTTGGCTCAGACTTTCTCTATCTCATTAATGGAATATTTATATGACACAATCAGCTTAAATCATGGTGTATATTATCAGTAATGATTGTGTTTGTCCAATATAAGATAAAAAAAATTATATCTATTTAAGAAAAAAATAAATTCTTGGTATTTGATTAGATATAAAGTTGAGTATTTGATTAGACATCAAGACGGTATAGTGTTGTAACAAATTGAGCATCTACAATTAATTCAAATTGGTATCTTAAAATCACAAATTACAGGATATATGTAAATAGAGTGTTTGATTACCCATATAAAATAAATGATATAATTGAAGATGATACAGAAGTTGTAACCAATATGAAGATATTAAGGGGTGTTTGCGATTATTTTTGCTTTTGAAAAATTAACGAAAATTATAGATTCTAACAAAATCATTTATGTAAAAAGTAGGTATTGTTTGAGAAAAAAATGAATTATAACAAAAAGTAAAAGTTGGAGGTTTTTGGTATAAAATCACTTATGTCTTTCGAAAGATATCATATCATTTACAGATTTATCATTGAGTAGAGAAAAACATTAAAATTTCGCTTTTATCTTTTACCTTGTAAGCATTTTTTATTTTTTTTTCAAATAGTAGTTGGTTTTGTAAACATTTTTTTAGATAGTATTTGGTTTTGCAAACATTTTTTTAAATAGTATTTGGTTTTGCAAACATTACAAAATATGATTTCTCAAGTTATAAGTTGAAAAGCACTTAGGGAAAGTAAATTGAAACACTCCCTAAATCAATTTAAATAGTCCTAATATTTGATAAAAACACTTTTATTAAATTTGAAAATATTTTCTCAAACACCCCAAAATTACCTTTCTCAAGATTTAAGTTGGAAAATATTAAAAAAAGCAATTGCACAAACTCATAAATTCTCAAATTTAAATCATGCAAATTAAAAATGAAAAAGGAAAGGAAAAAACCTGATATACGATTACTTGACTGAATAATAATTACCATTACCAATCAAGAAAAAAAGGATAAGAACATTACTTGATTTACAGAATAAGGGGACTTAATTAATAAGAGGATTTAATTTACAGAAAATTACACATTTAATGAGGTAAAATGGGCGGGAAAAGTTAAATTACAATACTACCCCTCATTTTACTTTTACATATATATAGATATATATAGATAAGTTACATATAGTTGAATTTGAATAAGTGAGAAAATGTTGGATAAGTGTGAATTTCGAAATTTTGAAAAGTTGAACGGGGAGTAATATTTAGGATTCATTTCTTAAAATTTACGACATTTTGATCAATTATTATTTTATAATAGAATCTTTCGGATTATAAATAGAAATGCACCACCTTTATAACTTCTTCAGTTCAATGAATTCAAGCAAGTTTTTTGGTCGAAGTGTTATGTGGAGCCCAACATTAGGATTATGATCCGCCCAATTATGTATACATAATTGTGTCAATTCTATTAATCCTTAATTAGATGAAAATGCATTATCTTATCACTACAGTTAATCATTAAACCATTCCTCACTTTAAATCAAGCGGCTCCTCAATTTTCTAGAGTTGCATTGATCCTCTGAAAAGTCTATTAGGCCCACTTTAAAACCCATAAGTATGTATATATGTGTTAATATACATGAAAATTATAAAACTTTGAGAATAGCAAAACAAAACACTAATTTTGTCAGATCGGCAATTTAAGGCACTAAAGTCTTACATTTCACTCATTAAGGACAACTGGGTCCGAAATGTAAAAGGAAACCTGGCTCCTCCTTATTTATTGTCCTCTCAAACCAATTTTTAGTTGCAAATCACAACTCATTTCCCTGCTAAAATTAACATATGAGTCTTTCATATAATGAAGGGAAAATGGTGACTGATTCAAAAAAAAAATAACTAAAAGAAATAGTCCATATGTATAAATATTCAATGGACAAGAAAATAAATATTTTGAACTATACTCACAAACCATGTCAATTTCTTCCCGTAGAAATACTTTTTTTATGTCCAAAAGATTAGCGTATATGTAAATATAGATTAGGAGTTTAAATTTTCCAAATTGAGAGCTAGATTTCTTTTCATCATTGCGATATGAATGAAAGTTGGAAAGATGTGTTTCTTAACCCAAAGTAATATGGATGATCCAACAAAATAAAAGACTAAGAAAATATTTAATTGACATGTTTTTGGACATTAGATGTCAGATAAGTTGAGAGCATGCATTAAACCTTGCTCAAGCAACTAACGTGACATTTAACCTACTTTTGAAATTTCGGGTTCAATTTGTTCTTAGTGCGCCGAATATTAAAAGTTAATATCTTGATCTGCTAGCCTGAATACATAATGACCTGTTTTTTCATACCTAAATATTTAGCGTCCCATTATTGTAATTCTTCCTCCATATATGAAACCCAGTTATGTAATTAATTAATATAGTATATAATTTAAAACAAAACTACGTTAAATGTACAGTTTTTAAATGTACGTTTTTTGTAGAAGAGCAACATATGAAATCTATATATATAAAATGAGAATACATTCTCTCCTATTGTGATAAACTAGTATTGCTCCCGTGCAATGCACGGAAATTTAATTAAAAAGTAATTATCTTATTAAATTAAATATAATATTATCTAATATAAAAAAAAATAGAATTATTATATTCTAACTAAATGAATATTTGAATAATCATTTTCTTACGATCAACCTGAACTTTGCGTTTTCCCACCTTTGAAACTTTTGGTAGCAATTTTCGGAGAGAAAAGAAACTATTTAAAAATAATAAAAATATTTAGAAAATACAATATTTATTTTTAAATTCTAAAAAATTGTTTAAAATATCATAAACTTAACTGAAAAAAATGTAGAAATTATTTAAAAAAAAATCAATTTTCATAAAAAAAAATCGAATAATTTTGATATTACTTCAAATAATTTTAAATATTTTAAAAGGATTTATTTTTTTCAAAAAAATAATTTAGATCCATATGCATGAGAAGAGACACGGGTTCCCCGGAATGTTGGGTAGTCTCGAACAAGCATTGGGAATGGAAGAATTGCCCAGTTGTCTGGAAAGGTCAATTCACTAGAGGTGATTAGAGATGGCAAAACTGGTCCGGCCCGATGGGCCGGTCCGTTTAGGCCGAAATATAGAGCGGGCTGGGCCGGAATATTAGAGGCCCGAAAAAATTCGGGTTTTTTGGCCCGGCCCGGCCCGCGGGCTGGCCCGATGGAATTGAATTTTTTCCCCTCACTAATCGAATAAGAGAATTTTAGGAATTAAGTAATATCTTGTGTACTATTTGAAACATGTTTTTCTTTTTTCTCTTTCTAGCAGAGCATAAATGTATCTATTTACCGAGAAATTAAAACATTTGACTAATTTAATACTCTATTTCTTCAGTTTTATTAGCAGAAGATGAAAAATGAATTGGATCCAAGCATGCTCATTAATTATTATGTGTCGAAAAATGAAAAATTGATTAACATGTAGTATAGTACGTACACAAAAATTAAATAACTTGTGACATATAGTATATAACTATATATCATCATCCATTCCTTCTTTTTTATTATTATTATTGTTGTTATATCTGGGGTTTAAGACATGCCTATAGATTCATAGAATTATTATATTCTAACTAAATTAATATTTGAATAATCATTTTTTTACGATCAACATGAACTTTGCGCTTTCCCATCTTTGAAACCTTTGGTAGCAATTTTCGGAGAGAAAAGAAACTATTTAAAAATAATAAAAATATTAGAAAATACAATATTTATTTTTAAATTCTAAAAAATTATTAAAAATATCATAACCTTAACTGAAAAAAAAAAAATAGAAATTATTTTAAAAAAATCAATTTTCATTAAAAAAAAACGAATTTTGATATTACTTCAAATAACTTTAAATATTTTAAAAGGATTTATTTTTTTCAAAAAAAATAATTTAGATCCATATGCATGAGAAAAGACACGGGTTCCCCGGAATGTTGGGTAGTCTCGAGCATGCATTGAGAATGGAATAATTGCCCAGTTGTCTGGAAAGGTCAATTCACTAGAGAGGATCATGGAGTTCCAATGATCATGCTTGAAGCAGTTGCATATGCAGACTTGTGGTATGCCAGGATATGGCATAACTTTTTTGGAGTTGCAGGTTCGAATAATGACATCAATGTGCTCAACCAATCATCTCTGTTCAACGACGTTTTGCGAGGACAAGCCCCGGAGGTAAATTTCATAGCAAATGGTATGCCCTATAATAGAGGGTATTATCTAACTGATGGAATATATCCTTAATGAGCATCTTTCGTCAAGAGCTTTCAATGTCCAACTGATCCGAAAAGAAGCCATTTCAAGCAAATGCAAGAAGTCGCAAGGAAGGATGTCGAGCGAGCGTTCAGGGTATTGCAAGCGCGTTGAGCAATAATTAAAGGTCCGGCACGTTTTTTTGGTACAAGACAAATTTGAAAGATATAATGTATACTTGCATTATCTTACATAACATAATAGTTGAAGATGAAAGGGAATCAACGATCAATTGGATGGACGAACCTAACATCGACAATAATACAACTACTCAATTCTTCCAAGGTTCCGTCGGAGGTTTCAATGAATACACACGAAGAAGTGCCGATTTACGGGATAAGGAAAAAAATCATCAACTTCGAACCGACTTGATTGAGCACATATGGGCACCGATGCAACACTAACTAGTTATATTCTAGGATTACATAAGTACGTTTATTATTTGTAATTTCGATTTCGAGTTGTATTGATCGTTCCTTTTTTTAAAAAAAAAAAAATCATCATTTTTAATAATAGTACATGAAGAAAAAAAGAATCAAAATTTTCATTGTTGTTGCAATATTTAGAAAAATTTAATTAATTAAACTTAAAAAAAAATCCAAAAATTTAATTTAATTAAAAAAAGAATTATGAATATTAATTAAATTATTGTATGTGTGAAAATTGTAAATAAGATTTTAATAAATTGTAGATATGGAAATAATATGGTAGTTTGCATGTGGGACCCGCAAATAGTGTCATTTGTACCTAGGAGGATTGAGGAGAAATATGTAAAATTTGAGTGGGTATTAACTTTTGAGGTGGTAGTGATATGACAGGTACAATTGAAGTATGCATTGTGAACGCTTTTATAGAGAAATAAATTTGGCGCAATTTTTTTGGACCGGCTACCTGGGTTGAAATTGGAATAACTGAAATATTTCTCTTAATATGCGTTGGTTGTAAATTCACACTTAAAAAGCATATGAAAACTAATAAAAGTATATTGTAAGATTAAAATGTTATTAACTGAAAAACACTTGTTATGGATGAATTTAGGGAATGAGAATCGGGCTCCACACCTTTCATGTATAACTATGAGGCCATGCCATTGTTTATTAAGTTTTTCTAAAGAATAATGGTATTAACTTTTGGGAAAAGTGGAAAAAGAATATATATATATAACAATGAGTGAGTTTGTTTTTCTTCTTAACCAAACTATATGAGCATTAACAAAACTCTAATTTTCGTTCAGTGTGTACCCAACTCAATTTAAGGATTTGGGTCAAGGCATATTGATAAGTTCATATGTCTGTAACAGGTGTAATAGTGGATACTTGTGAGTCTATAATTAAAATGGATCAAATAGTGGGTATTACTTAATTCGACAAGTCGAAATAGGTCAAACAGTGATATTTGTTGGCTCGATAGTGTTTAATTGGAAGATTTGAATATATATTTAATTTAGGTTATGTGTGTTGTAAATCAACAAAGCAACATTCTTATTTATTAAATAAGTTGCACATTTTGAAATCTTGTCAAAACAATGATTTTCATTTTGTTAATTATTTTTTTCTTTTATATTTTATTTAAATGTCATGTAAGGTCCAATCCATTAACACCCTTTTGCACACATAATCATTATAGGTATATTTCTTCCAAGAAAATTTCAAAACAAAACAACTCTCTCTCTCTTTTCAACATAAAACAACATTTTTTTTTAGACGAATCAATGGCTGGACAAAAATCGATTGGTGCGACCAGAGGTAAATTTTTTTTATATATCAAAATTTTAACACAGTATTATAGTTTTTTACTATTACTCTGACAGGCTACTGGGGCCCATTTCCACGTCGGAGAATATCTGTTCTCGTAAGCTATCCCCTCGCCCTTGCCTGACAGCGCGTGCATCACCATGTTCCAATTTCCATACTACTCAATACAACTAAATATTCTACTCATCTCATAATGTACTACAAAAGAAATTCAGGGTTACCTCAAAAAGGAATAATATTATTTACATTCTAGAAGTGTTATTATTGTATGGATACAATTTCATGTCATTCAGTCGATTTTTATATTCCTCCAATGTATATATCTTTGTGACCAAAACACAACATTCTGTTCATTTTTGGAAAATGTAGAATCTAATTGAAAAATCAAAACTTCTGACAATGTGTCAGAGCAAGATTACATTTGGGTCGCCTTAGCCTTCCTATGATGTAGTTTCACAAGGATCTCCAAGCAGTTTCCAGACCGTGACCTCTCCTGTTGCATCACCCGTTAAGAAGAGTCCATCGCCACCCATTTCAATCACTTGTACTTGGTGTTTTGAAAATATTCTACCCCTCTCGTTAAATCTGGTGTAAAAAAATATAAGAAATTAATAATAATTAACAACGAAGTAGATTGCTTTATAAAAGCAAGAGAGTTGGTGGTTCACTAGTACTCACGAGGGGAGGTCATAGAGGCGCACGGTATTATCACTGAACGAGCAAAGCAAAATAGGCTTAGCTTCTGCATCGTGTATGCCACACAGAGCAATCACTTCCTGAAATAGTTTTATCATAAAGTATTTAAAAGTGAGAACTTTGAAGTAGTTGCAAAAATATATATACAAGAAAACACAATTGATGCAGCTCATTGCAACAACTATCAGAGGTATGTCACTAATATTGATACTTACATGATCTTCTTTATGCTCGTAAACCACCTCTATCGACCCACTTTCAGCTGTAGCCCAAACCTTTAGCGTCTTGTCCAAAGATGCAGACAACAAGTAGCTGTCCCAGCAAAGGAGAGACATTACATCTCTTTTATGTCCGTATAGAGTTTGCAGGCATTGCAATTTTTGCCGGTCCCAAACCTAGAAGTGAAGTCAAACAAATTAAGGCACACTATAAAAATAAGATGTCCATATACAATGATGAGTTAGATTCCAACTTCGTGGTAAGTAAACTATAAGATACCTTTATGGTAGAGTCCCTTGAACCTGAATATAGCCTACAATCCGCCCCTAGAACAAGTGAACACACAGCGCCAGTGTGCTCCTTCAGGGCTGCAGCTAGTTCGGGAGTTTTGGTCTCGGGATGCCACTTCCATACCAATATGGTACCATCCTGCAAATATCCCACAGAGATATATATGTATATATGTTAATATAATAAGGGAGGTAAGAAAAACACGTGTGTGGGGCTTCATAAAACCATATGAAGAGATCCTTGGAAGTTACCTCCATTCCTGCGAACAACATATCTTCATCCACAACAATGCTACAAACTAATCCAGCTGGTCCGCTAAGATTAAACTCTGTATGATCTTGGAGGTTCCATGCCTATAAGACCAACAAAAATAAATTATCGTAAAGAATGGAGTGTACATAAGGTGGACTTTAACAAGTTCTTTACAACATGATTACCACGGTAAAAACAAATTATACCTTTACACCATTTTGTATCCCAGCAAAAAGACAGGGGCCTTCAGCAGCTAAACACCCAACTTCACCATCGATCGTTACAGAACCAGCACATTGACCACTGCTGCAGTCCCAGGCTCGAATATTCCCATCCTTGCCACCTGAATAAAGCTTGTCGCCACCAGATGGGAGGGAAATTCCTGTGATAGCCTAAAAGAAATCATACATGAGACAGACTACTAGCTACAACAACTTTAAATAAATGAAAATAGATATATGTTATTTCACTTTAAAGAGATGAAAACGGAAACAAGAATAACCAATCTGAAAATTAAAAATGTAAAATAATTATCCCTTCCTATTTATGAAAAATGTAAGCTACTTCTATGAAAATAATTGTCCATTCCAATAAATGTCATGCTAATTATAATAGGAATAAACAGAGTGTACTGGTTATGTTTCTAATATGAGGTTAAATATTTTTAAACACTCAACAAGCCACTTATATCCACACGGTTTTAAATCAGAAATACTTTTAATTGTTCCATATTTTAATAAAAGCAGCTCTTTCATCCCATGTCCATGTCCTTAATATCAGGTCGAATTCAGCTTCTCCACTACTTTGCAAGTTTTATTTTTAGCCTATCATTCTCCTTCCAAAATTGCAACAAATACTTATTATCTACTACAATAACAAAAGCTCTATCCCAGTAGAGATTATTTGGTTGAAAATAACTTTCAAGTAGTGGCCCAGGAGAATTTATATGATTCTTGGTATTCCATTTCCATCTCTTTAAAGAGAAACAACGTAAACAACTAATAAACTCGTGTATCCTGTGAATACCTTTGCATGCCCTTCTAACTTCGCCAACATTGTATATGGCTGAGCCTTCTCAGGTCCAGATCTTAAAGCAGTTGATGCTTCTTGATTTTCGTCTCCAGATATTATAGCAGTGGATGCTTGTTGATTTCCATGTCCACTCTTACACGTATTCGCCAAAACCTTTGCGCGGGTGCTCCGGTCAATTCGACCATTGAGCTTGCCTCCTTCATTGCTTGAAGAAGAACCATTCTTTAAATTATTTGCCAAAACTTTTGCCAGGGTGCTCTGGTCAAGTCGACCATTGAGCCTACCTCCTTCATTGCTTGAAGAAGAACCATTCTTGGAAATGGGACTGTTGGGGTTAGTCCATATTAGTTTTGTAGGTTGGTTGCGATGACTATCATCATGAGGTGCTGAACGGGGCTGCTGCGTAGTTTGTAGAGATGGTGATTCTCTGTGCATGAACGGGCATGGGTTCCTGTTGCACCTTCCTTTAAGCCAGAAGCGGCAAACTTTGTTCGTCACTGGCGGATTATTGAGTCGATTAAAGACAGAGTTCTCCTTTGCTACTCTGACCGCCATCACAGAATACTAAACCAAAACAGAAATAGCATATCAATCAAAAGCCAACCAATTTGGTGATGTTCAAACCAGAAAGTCTTCTGTTCCACCATCAAAAGAATAAGGGATGCCAATCCACGAAAATCCGAATCTCATCTCTTATTATGGAATTTGAAGGTTAGCTTGCAGGAGAGCCAAGTACATGACGAAACCATATAAATGAAGGCCCTGAACTGAAAGCAGATAATGGAACCCTCAAACACCATAACTCAATCTTCATCACAAAGATCAGCAAATCCGGATTCGCTTGATTCGAAAGGGATCCCTAAAAACAAATCCACTTCCTACTAAAAACAAATCCACTTCCTAGTAAAATATTTACACCTAGTTAATCCGAAAATAATACCATTAAACCTAGTTAATCCGAATAAACATGCCCTACACCTAATTTTACATGATTTACTGCAGTGGTATGAGCCAAGACCAGAAGAACATTCTCCAATCCTTCCACGAGCAACATGAAGGAACCACACAAAAGAAAAAACGCCAAACCAGCCGAATACGTGAGGATCAATCTTCCTCACAGCCGGCTTCATATCTCTCACCAAAGTAACCAAAATCCAAGTAATTCCATCAATCAGAAACCAGAGATTCCAAATCTTCCTCTTCTTGAATGGAAACATAATATCCACCGCGCAGAAGAATATTGACAGGAACCAATCATTCAACTGAACAAACATTATAATTCCTAAACCTAACTGATCCGCAAATACAGAATTGTGAACAGAAAAAACCAAAAATCGAAAATCCTGAAAGCAATCCAATCACCGACGATCGGAATCCCATGATAATCGATAACACAGTCGGAGAAGGTCCTAATCTCCTAACAATTGAGACAGATAGAGAGAGCGTAGCACACCTGATCGGGAAGATCGCTTGATAAGTAAGCAGTTGAATTGAATTGAATAATTAAGTAATGAATGTGTAAAATTCGATATCTGGGCAGTCCTATATATAGAGGTGCTAAACTGTGTGTCTCCGCGGAGATAAAAGATTACTTGAAGGAAATATACACCAAGAAATCGACGCGGAGAACAGATTACGTTTCGGAAATAAGATATGCTCACAGAAAAATCGATTCCAGATAGGGAAGAGATCTTGTGGCGTGAGTAAATCTGATACGGAGAGAAGATACAAGATTTTCTATTAAAAACTGGTGGGTTTGTTTAAATTATAATGAGGCACAAAATCTAAATAAGATAATGGAGAGAGAAATATAAGTATAGAATTACTTATATTTTATTATTAAGTTCATTTTTTAAATTTAATTTACTTTTATTTGATTGATTATTTTATCTAATTAATCAATATACAGATATAAATATTGCATAAATATGAAAATATGAGAGAGAGCTGTAACAATAGATAATTTAAAATTGTTCTTTTTGATGTAATTAAGAAACATTTAAAATATTTACTACAACAAAATTAACAAATAATTCCATGTATATATAAAATGTCACCCATCATTTTACATTTTAACTATTACTAAATTAACCAAGCATTACTTATATCATCTTATCTATTATCATTTATCAATAATATTAAACAATCAATATCCTATTAATTTAACTGTTACAATATTTATTCTACCCTACAATATCATAATTTCATCCAAATTTTTATCATTTGTACTCAAACATCCTCACATCCTATATCCTCCGAGTCGCTGTCCAAAAATATCCTAGGAAAATAGTTATTCTCTTTAAGATACGTAAACATAAGCTAGGGAAATAGTTATTTTCTTATTACATGATTTTTTGTTTAGGCGCACGACCTATTCTTTAAGGTATGAAGCATCTCCACTCATAGTTTCACTTTTCGAATATTAGATATTGATAAGGGATACAAATCTAATATGTGAACAAAACACAATGTGAATTTAATATTAGTAAATATCAAGTAAATTACATGTTAAATATATTTGTTGATGAAATTAATATGGGTGAATATCGAAAAATATAGTTGGATATTGGGTAAAATCGAAGAAATAAGGTGAATATGGAAAAGTAAATGAATACCGAAAAAAATAAAGAAAATATCAATCAATATAGAAAATATCCAAGGAATATCGGTGAGTATCGAAAAATATCAAGGAAATATAATATACATAAAAAAATGTCGGATATTGAAAAATATCGTGATATGAAAAAATATCCATAAATATCGAGAAAAAAGAGGAAATATCGATCAATATAGAAAATCCACGGAATATCGATGAGTACCGAAAAATATCGAAGAAATATAATACTAAAAAAATCCAATGTTGAATTTTTCTATTTGATCTGCTAAAAAGGAAAAAAAAAAAAAAAAAATCACTCTACTTATATATAGATGTAAAATATGTTATGTGCATTGAATTTATACGACTGTTGTAATTTATTTCAATGGTTTACCGATACATATCAGTATATTTTTTTCGCATATCAAATATCACCTAATGATTTGAAATTTGAAAAGGAGAAATTTAGGATATGGATTGAGAGAGAGATCACGATAGTTACGGCTGGAGTTGGAAAATTGGAAGAGAGAGAGAGGAAGAATGTCGTTCTTCTTTCCCTTTTTTTTTTGCAGAATTCCAATGAACCAATCAGCAACAGGCCCTGTCGCGAGAAAAAGGATTAAAACAAATAACCGCAAATAACTCGCGTTAATCTGTATTGTACTCGTTATAATGAAACTAACACGTTTAAAATTGCATTTTCACGGTAGATTATAAACTCTCATTATACACGCGAGATTTTCATTTATTCGGCGTCTTTACACCAGTTCAATACTCCATAACTAAACACATAGACATTAGACATCATTTTAGTAGGGATCTTGTTGAGAAAAAATCATAAAAATTGAACATATCCCTGCAAGGAGACAGTTGACAGATCTTTTCACAAAAGGTTTGGACTTTGAGAGATTCTTCTGGCTTAGGAAATCTCTCGGGTCGGGAACTTTGTGAAAAGTGTTTCACAAAGTGTTCAAATACCCTGTACAGTTTTGTTATCTTTTTCATTTGTTCTTTGTTTCTTTTTTTTTTCTTTGTTACTTGTTTTCTCTTATTACTTCTTGTAAATAGAGATTTTAAAAAACAAACTTAGTTTTTGAGTGATATGGTAATTCTCCAAATCCCTTACCCATCTTTTTTATTTTTATCTTGTCATTATCTAGTCTGAATTTTCTTTTGAGGTTCAGATTTTTGTTAGATAATGACTTTATTGATGAAATCAGACAATTTGGTAAGTTCTTTTTTAAAGGTGACTTCCTAAGAATTTCATATTCTTCTAAGACCTCTTATGGTGTTGGATCACTTGGAGAAACACCATATCTTTTATGACTCAAATTCTTAAACTGTTTTTTGTTTTCCTTCTCTCTTACTGAAGTATTCTCGATTTGATTTCTTTTTCATACTTATCTTATTATTAATATATATATATATATATATATATATATAATAATGATGATGATGATGATGATGATGATGTTGATAATAATAATAATAATAATAATAATAATAATAATAATAACTTTTTGTGATGAGTAATTGCCTTGTCCCTTTAATTAAAAGCTTCCTTCTTAATTTTTGCTTGTTCACCTTTATCTTATGAGAGTGGGTAATTCTATTTAGTGGGTAATTTTTAGTCTTCCTAGCTCATAATTACTTAATTTTGTTTATTTAAATCGTCTTTTATTTTGCTCTCGTTCATTCTCTTAAATAAAACAAACTAAAATGACTGACTCAGATGAAGTTATTGCTAATATCATAGCTAGTATGAAAGAGTTTAAATGACGAGTCTACCCCTTGCTTTCATCACTTTCTTCATCTCATTCGGCTTCCTCTCACGCCTCTTCACATTCTGCAGAAATACCTTCAGCATCTACTAAGGCTAACCTATTGCAGAATCCTTTTGATATCAACTCAGAAAATGCTCAATCAAATCCACCTGGTGCTGCTCAGAGTGTTGAAACACCTCCTCCCTCCGAATCGATGAATCCTTCACATCCTGTTTCAACCATTTCAATGGCGCTGGAGGAGTTTGTGTTCCACAAGATGATTTTCTTAGCATGCAACTACCTGGTGATTTTGGGAATCCAGTGGATGCTGATGATCCACCACACTTTGATCCAATCAAACCCACTGTACTGGCAAAATTCGGAGCCATCAACTTGGGTTTCTAAACGCCAACGAGGGCTTTTACCTACTCTTGGTGAACATGGACCTCCTGCAACGAAGAAGGCTCCTAAAACCATGCGACCCCCTCCAAAGTACAAATTAGCCTCTAAGGATAATGATGATAGTGAGGATGACCCAGATTTTAATTTGTTGATTTATTCTCCCAACTCACAAAAGATGTTCGACGAAAGATCTAAGAAGAAATCAACAGAGGTTGGACAATCAACCAAAGGTGTTCCTCACAGTGGTGTAATCCCATCTGAATTCCCTACTGTTCCAAGTTCTTCTACTCCTGAAGAAGAAAAAATTCCTGGCTATGCTCCTGATCAAACTCTTGCCCAGTTTGTTCAAGGTCTGAAGAAATGTCCTCGTGTTTAGGGGGAGTATGTACCTGCTTCTGCTGTAGAAACTATGGGTTTGGAAAATGTTGATGAAATGGAGAATACAATGACTGAAAATGTAGAAGCATTTGCAAAAGAATCGGATGATGATGTAAACTCTATGGAACTCGAGGAAAATGCCTCTGACGATCCTGATGATTCAAGTGACTCTGATGCTATGATGTCAAATGCTCAAAATTTCAATGAAACTGAGCAAACAGAATCTGATTCCCCATCCAAGCCTTCCAAACGTGTTGTACGAATTGCTTCAGTACTTGAGGTAACAAAGCGCTATTCTAATCTTTTTTACACTCTTGATGCCTTCAATAGATGAAAGTATTATAAAGATAGAGATACAATTTCTGAAAGGCAGCTAGACACCCACCAATTTGAAAAGTTTGGTCTTTTCTCTTTTTTAAACTTAATCCATCTTGGAAAAAACTTGGACCACTAATTGCAGTTTTTTTAAAGAGTTGATGGAATTTTACTGTAATCTGTCTAACTCCATGAAATATCCCTCAATCCCATGCTTTGGGCAAGTGATTCTGAGAAACAAGGTTTTCTTATTCACTCCATCTCTCATAAATGATTTTCTGGGCTTTCCTTCTGTTGTTGGTGCTTAATACTGATTTGAACTCCATCATTTTTGCATCTCACTGAAGGACTTATTACTGAATGGCAACGAAATAAGTAAACTCCTGCTTCTAAACTTACTTCCAAATATGCCATATTTCACAAAATTGCTTGCTATAATTGGCTTCTCTAAAAAAATTGCAATGTGGTCGCTCATACACAAATGCGTCTGCTCTACAAAATTGGAAATTGTTTGTCATTTAATCTGAGCCAACTAAATTTTTACATTGTTATGTCATTTGCTTAAAGTGAGTCTTCCTTTGGTGGTCTTCCATATCCTTGTTTGATTTGGGGCATGTTGAAAAGTCCAAAGCTGTCTATTCCAGCCACTGCCCACTTCCACTTGATTCTGCTTTGATAAAAGTTGATCGTAAGTTGTTAGAACTACCACATATCTGTGATGTGGTAGAAATTCCAGAAAGTCTCGAGGAAATACTTGCAGGTGTTCCAGAGAGTGTTTCAACACCTTCTGCCACAGTCACTATTCTTATGTCAAAGATTCTGTCTTGGATTCAAATGGCTAATTCTCGTCGCCGTGGTGCCGAGATTGATGTCACTTACAGTTACTGGACTCAAGTCGAGTACGATCTTAAAAATCTTCTTCCTGGCCAAAAAGGGGGAGAAGTACATGTTGATGATGGTGGTGAACCTGCTGGTATTGGGGGAAGTGAAGTTGTTGAAGGAAGTAGTGCGAGAAAAAGTGTTGGTTTAAATGAAGCTGGATCTAGTCGAAGACAGAACTATTGGTGTATGACAAACATGCGTTTCTTTTCAGTATATTGTTCTTAATGTTGGAAATCATATTGACTTGTGTTTGTTACTATGGTATTTAGGGGGAGTATGTCAAGGAGGAGTGAGTTGGGCTGTTTGTGATCCATCACCAATCTCCTTGAATGTGAGAAGTTTGTGTTATACATATTACATCTAGGTAGAGTGTGTGGGGCTGTTTGTGATCCACCACCACTCATTAGTTTGTTTGTGACTATGTTGTTAGACTTTGTTGTGTTAGTGTCTGTGCACTTGTTGTTGTCTTTCTGTGATCTTAAAGTTTTGTTTAAGGTTTTGGCCAGCAAGGTGAAAAAGGGGGAGATTGTTAATAGTTGTACTCACAAGGTGTTTCAACACTAAGTGTTGTATAATGTGATATTACACCTTGTGAGTCACTTCTTTATTTTACCTCTTATATTATTTTCGCCTTGCTGACTTCTCTGTTTTCTTTCTTACTGATATATATATATATATATATATATATATATATATAGAGGGTAATACTACTATACAATCATTATATTAATACAACTCTTATTTTAACTTACTATTGTAGGTAATAACAAATAATCTTTAAGTTTTTAATTTAGTAAAATAGGTCCACCATATTCAATTTCACTCTAATTCCTTAAATGCATCCCCTATCAAACGTCCCCTTCTTTTTATTTTTTATTTTTATTTTTATTTATTTATTTATTTTTTCCTGTTTTTTTTTTCTTGTTTCTTGTTTGTTCTTTTTTTTTTTGGGTGTTTACTTCTTTATTTTGTACTTTTTTATATTTTTTTCTTCTTTGTTTTTTACGAGATAGAGCTGTTACCTGTTAGCATGTTAATTTTCTTGTTAATTAGGTAAGATTTGTTTACTTCTTTGTACATATTAGAAGAAAGACACATTAACTTTTCTTAGAAAAAAGTTAAAGTACGTTAACTTCTTTTAATTTAGGTTCGTTAACAATATTAAAATATACTAAATGAGACATGATACAAAATTGATTTTAGTTATCCGTCTTAAAATAAGAGTAATGTATGAACATGTACAAATTTTTATTCTTTATTAATTTTTGGAAGCATCAAATAAATGCTTCCGAATTTCCTAATGAATTTTTTTCCTCTAGGTGGTTAGGCCTAAACTTTATGTCGTCAAATCCTTCTTCAACTTCTTTTTTTTTCCAATGATCAATCAACTCCAACCTTTCCAAATACATATCATAAATATAAAAAAATTGAAGAGCACTATTACTAAAATTCTTTTTTTTTTTTTTCTTTTTTAAGGGGTATTACTAGAATTTTATAAGCATCACAACTTGCAAATTTTTACCCTAGATGAAGTTGCGGAGCACTAGTCTTTTATTTTTCTTTTTAATAAAGGAAGTAAAATTATCGGGTTCTTCGGGTTGATCTAATATGATCTAAATCTTATTGTGTTTTAGCGAATTGAACAAAATAAATAAGTCTCCATCCAAACCAAAAATATCGTGGAAGTTCATGTCTTGCTATTAGGTCGAGACAAAAATTGTCACTCCTAGAAATGTTGGAAACGGTTAGGACTGAAGATTCAATTCAGTCTAACAAGCGGATTAAATTAAGAAGTAACGTTTGGAGATAAGCTTTCCAATTTAAAATAGGTATTTTTTTTAGAGTGTAAAATAGGTATTTGTATCAAACAAAATACATAAAAAAAATGCAACATTTAAGATGCAACATCAAACGTCTTAGATCTTAACATAATGAATTGATAACATATATATTTGGCAAGTTTCTAAAATAGTATTGTATTTTCTAAAAAAATATTTATTCTTTTATATAAAACTATAATAATAATTAATACTTCCTCCCTTCATAAAAGAGTTCGGTTTCAAAATAATTATTGTTCCAAAAAAGAAGAGTCCGATTTCAAAAGTTAGTATCTTTATTAGTTAAAATATAAAGCAAATATTCTTAGTTCGCAAATAAATTAAATATTGTTATATAAACCAAATGAACAATTAAAAGAATTCATGTAACGAGAATTTATAGTTTATAAAAGGTTGTACATTTACTAAATTGACCAAAACTAAAAAGTCGCATCTCCGTAATATTGAATTCTTTTTTAGAATAGAGGAAGTAATTAAAAATAGTTATCGACTAGATAAGATAAATGTTGAGTTGAATTGAAATATAACATGTAGTGTTTATATAAATTAATTAACTACTAAATATCTCCTACAATTAATAAATTTATGTCACAACAAAATTATTTAATGTTACTTATTGGTTTATTTTATTAACTTTTGAAATAATAGTAATATGATACTATTCAATTTTATTCGATTGTTACTGATTCAATTGAATGATTAGACAGCCTAATTCGGTGCATTAAATTAAGTTATTTGAATTAAGATATTTGTAACTTCCGTCAACATGCGCAATCTGAAACAACTCATATGTAACATTAATCAACTTTTTTAGGTTATCACATAAGTAAAAAAAATATAGGAAACCATAAAATAGAAAAAATAAAAAGAAAATTTTCATAAAATTACAAAAAAACAAAAAAGTATTTTTTCTTCTTCAAAAAGTACCGGAAAACACAAAACAAAAGTCTACAAAAAAGAAAAGTAATTCCCGAAAATAGAAAAGAAAATAACTTTTTTCCCAAAACTAGAAGAAAACACACAGAAAAGGTAAAATTTCAGAAAATAAAAACAAAATTTCTGGAAACAAAAAGAAAATTACAAAAAATTATCAATCCTTTTATTTTCTTCTTTTTTTTTTCAAATTAAGAAAATTCTTCTCACTTTTTGTGAATATCTTCTTTCTTTTCCTTTGTTTTTTATAATTTTTATTTGCCGGATTCTTTTTCAATAAGAATCAGGAATTTTCATAATCACTATAAATCATTTTGATTTATATAAATTGTGCTAATTTTCTATTTAAATCCTGTGAGGATATTATATTTACTTTTATTTATGGATATGTCTTTTGTATAATTTATACCTCCATATGTTTATCATGTCAACTTTTAGCTATAAAAAATTGGTTAGAGAAGTGAGAAAAAAAAAAAACATGAAACTGTTTGTAATGATTAATGGGACGTGAACGGACGCAAGGGTAATTAATTGAAAAACAAAGAGAGAAGAAAAAAAAAACAAAACAGAAAATTCAAATAAAATAGAACAAAGTTAAAATGAAGGTTAAAAAGTTAGTAGTTTGACTTCGGTGACCAGTTTAGCAGGTTGTAGGTAATTTAATTTAAGGGCCAAGATTAAAAGAAGAAGATCTAAGGGTTGATTTCAATAGTTGTATTGATATAATGGTTATATAGTAGAAGAACCCATATATATATATATATATATAATTGATATATTGATTAGATAAGGATGGATAAGGTTTAGGAAACTTAAACTTTATTCAAACATAACTAACAAACTAACGATTCAAACTGATCTTCTTTCAAAAAGAAGTTTTCGTTGGTTTTCTTTCCCTCTCCTTTTCCCACAAGTAACCGTCAGAGATCAAAGTATAAAAGGGGAAAATGAAGTCATAAAAAGTGTGAAGAAAAAATAAAGAGAAAAACGAGATAGAGAGCAGAGTGATCATTCGAGATTTGTGAAGATTCTTACATATTTTCTTACTTATATCTTGTGACGCATTGACAGAATCTCTGATATTCTCCCTTTTAGAGTGCTTGAGCATTGAGAGAATCTCTTCTACTATATTCTCCCTTTTAGTGTGTTTGAATAGTTTAGAGAGAAAAGGATTGAAAGAATCTTGTTCATTCAATCCTTAGTTTTTGTTGTATCTTGTACAAACCAATTATTCCACTCTGAGTAAGATGAAAGATGCTCTGGTTTTTGTTTGCCTGACTTTTGATTGAAGTCTAAAACTCTAAGTTGCATTGTTTACGTTTTGTACTGAAATTCAATTAATCTTGAATTGTTTGTTGAAAGTGTTGCAATTGATTGTGCAACATTGGTCGAATTAGGGGCTCAGATTCTTTCAACTTCTATTAAGTGATTTGAGACCCAAATATAAAATTGCAAACACCTTCTAATTTTACAATAAAAATAAATTAAATCACTATTGTTTACAAACACCCTTTCCCACCCCTTTTTTAACAATAAATCGTGGAGGTTCCAAAAAAAAAAAAAAGAAAAACTCAAGGGTCTAAGCGAAAATAAAACTTTAAGTGAAACGATTCTCCATGTTATTTTCCAAAAACTTAAATGTCAAAGTGAAAATTAAACGGCCACTTAAACCCCCTAAGTTATACCTGCAGGTTTCAGAGGTACGCAATAATGGCGACGGATCCTGAAAAAGCCAAGCTTGAGCTGTTCCTTCAGTGGCTTAAGGTTTGTCGCAACTTCTCCAATAAATCCTTTTGTTTGTGTGTGTTATTTTGTTTGTTTGTTTTGTGTTATAACTATAATCTCAGACAAATGAAACGGCATTTGAATTCAGGTAAATGGAGCTGAATTCCGTGGTTGTGAAATCAAATACTGCAATTCGAGTAAAGGTTTTGGAATTTTTGCATCCAATGATGCCCCTGATGGTAAATTATTGATATTCATTATTAATTAATTTCAATCACAACATTTATTTTGCACTTCACTTGCAGACTAGAATGCTTATATTTATACTTTAATCGCTAGAAAAGTAACATTCACAAAATAAAACTTATGGAAATCAACCCTAAAGTTGATTCATTATGGAAATCAACCCTAAAGTTGATTCTTAGGAAGGTTTGTTAATGGCTATAGGGGGTGTGCTGTGGCGGACCTAGGATTTAAACTTTAGGGGGTGGTCTACATAGTAAATACTTACAACAATTGTCAAAAGAAAATTGTGGGGTGGGGTAGGGGGGGGGGGGGATTTTCAATATCACCCATATATTTCCATATATACATATATATCTGAAATAATTATACATAGAAAAAATATTATTAAAAAATTTTGGGGTGGCAAGCGGGGGCTGAATCCGCCACTGGGGTGTGTGGCAAATTTGTCCAAAGAAATTTTGGTTGTTTGAAATCTAAATTTAGTGTTTGTTTTATGGTAAAAAGTTGTAGATTTTATAAACCAAATCAAATTTAAAAAGTGATCAAAATGTATTATAAAATTAGGTAATAACTAATATAATTATTGGAATTGGATTGGTCTGTCCCCCATTTGGGCGGGCCAATCTATAAAGCCTTATTGTTTTGAAGTCAAGTGATGTAATAATAACGTATTACATTGTCATTATGAAAGCCAACCATTACTATAGCTCAATATTCTTTGTATCTTGCTATCATGACACTATAGTTTCAATCACATATGACACATGTTTCTGGTTTAGAAAGTATTCTTAGCACCTAGGGCAGTAGGCAATCTTTCAAGGAAAACCCCTTTAGTTTGTTTCAATGATGTAGCAAACAATTGATGATTCAGAATTATTATGGCGCTTCAGTGCTGGTTATTGATGTTTTGCATCAGAAAAATGAGAGAGAGAGAGAGAAAGAAAACTACATCAATTTATGAAGTTCGTTTTACTTTATTGTGCTGGAAAATCATCTAGTTGTGTGACTAAAATACTTAAAATTCAGGAATTTTGCTGGTGGTTCCGCTTTATCTGGCTATAACACCTATGAGAGTCCTAGAAGATCCTTTAATAGGACCTCAATGTAGGTCAATGTTTGAGGAAGGAGAAGTTGATGACAGATTCTTGGTGATGTTGTTTCTGACAGTGGAGCGTCTTCGGAAAAACTCTTCATGGAAGCCGTATGTGATATATTTTCACAGGATTACTTATTTCGTCTGAATAAAACGTAATTATGATCTGATTGTTTTCCAGGTATCTTGATATGCTCCCAACTGAATTTGGAAATCCACTTTGGTTTACTGATGATGATCTTATAGAGCTAAAGGGAACAACGTTACATCGAGCAACTGAATTGCAGGTAAATAATTTGATGTTTAATGTTGACTGTTCTTGATCAAAGTTTTGAGATTGGATTATTCAAGTGCTCACTGGACTCAAGAATGATTAGATATGCTCCTTTGCAATCTTGAGAATTTACTTTAGTGCCTCTTATATATGTGCTCGGGGTTGTTAGGGAGGATTCACGTTTATGTTACCTTGGTATTTGGCTTTCTCCCTGATATTTACTTTCAGCATATGTGACTGAAGACAGGTTTCTGTTAACAGAAGAAAAATTTGAAGTCTCTATTTGATGATAAAGTGAAGAACTTGGCAGAAAAGCTTTTGGTTCTTGATGGAAATCCAGAAAGGTGCAATTAGGCTGTAGATTACATTATCACTGTCTCAATCAACATTGAAGACAAAATTTTGAGCTTTTGTTGCGCATTGGCACACTAATTTTCCTTTGTTTTCTCTCCTAAATATGTTGTTGCACGTGAAATTTTGTAATTCACTACCTGTATAAAATTCGAGGTATTCTATTATTTCTTAGAGAAAGCAAGAGGGATCAAATGGAAAGAAGTGAGAGATAAAGAACATGGATGAAAGTATTACTATGAAACTTTGTAAAATATTCTAACTATAAACTATATCCCCCCCTCATTTCATTTCTGTAGAGATTTAGAATTAGTCAAGGGTAGTTGTTGCCTTGAATTTTTCTAAGTTGTTTAATGTCTAGGTTATCCGGTGAAACACGGTCGTTTTTTTTCTGGAGAAGGATAGAATTGGCAAATCAAATCAATGCTTTTGACTACTACTGAATTCCATAAGTGTAGCGTCAGTGGCTCTTCATAATATATGAAATTTGTAGACTGTACCATCCTTTATTTTTTTGTCTTTTGTTCTGCTGTTATGAGTTGAAGAGAATATGTTCTAGTAAATATGAGGCATGATCATCCTTGTATATCTCGTCGTTTACCAAAACCGCTTAGATCTCTGAGATCTATCTTCCTTTTTGGTTTTTGCAGTGAAGTGAGATTTGAAGATTTCCTTTGGTATGTTCGACCATTTCTTGTTGTTTAATCTGTCAAGAATTCCTAGATTCCAAGCTTTACAAAGACTTCCAATGGGAAATTCCATCTGACAGGGCAAATTCCGTATTTTGGACACGAGCTCTTAATATTCCTTTACCAAGATCATATGTATTTCCAAGAGTTCAATCAGAGCAAAACGGCACAAGCAGCAATGTTCCTAGTCCATTGACCAGTCATGTTTCTAGTGAAAAGTCGGTCAACCGAGAAAATGGAAAACGTAATGTTGCTTGCCATGAGTTCCAACTATGTTCATACTTTTTACTTTCTTCTATTTGTCTAACATGCTAACTTCTGAGAATACATTATCTGTTTTCTGTTCCCAAACCATGTCACGCATTTTGAATTACCAGCTCTTGATATAAACGACTCTACAAACCAAGTTTCTGGGGCTGAATCCACTTCACAAGAAGGAGAGACTTTATGGGTTGAAGGTCTTGTACCTGGCATTGATTTTTGCAATCATGGTAATTTGATTATCTTATATGATTATTTTCGATATCATGCATTATAATTGGGAGTCATTTCCCTATTTCATCTGCCTTCTGTGTAGTTACAGAGATGCTGGTCTAATAGTCATGCAATGTGTAGGTTCTAGTGTTTAAATATTCAATTTACCCGTAGAAAGAATAGATCAAATGCAGTTCTTTCTGTAGTAAGTAGTAATCGCTCACTACTTTAATGCTTGATGGCCTGTCAGTCTATATTAGATTTTTGAGTCACTAATATTTGAGACCAATTTGATATCACAATTATATGCTTCGGTATACTGTTCGAGCTAGAAATGATGCATTGTTGATAACATGTTTTGTTATTCTGCAAACTCTTTGTCTAGACTTAATGCCCGCAGCAACATGGGAAGTCGATGGAACTGGATCGCCAACTGGGATCCCTTTTTCTATGTACCTTCTTTCTGGTAGCATTTGTTCCCTTCATCTTTTCTTATTCTGAAGTGTGCTGGACTAAATTACTTAATATTCTGATTAAGAGCTTTTGTTGACATGACGGAACTTGTTATTACTACTTCATAAGGTCAGTTGGGAAACATTTCTGGAGATTGTTATCGGCTTTTGTATACTATTAACAACGGATCCATTTTAAAATGTAACTGATGAAGTACTTGAGTATAATTCTCCTTTAGCATTGGTAAAGATCTTAACAAGATACTATTTTTCCCACCAGCTGGCAATGTTTCTCTCCAAGGTGGAAAAGAGATATCCATCAGCTATGGTAACAAGGGGAGTGAGGTATGGTGATGTTGTAGGAACTTTCTTCAACATTGTTTTGGTGACCCTTCTGTTCATTCTGTTAACCTCCCAATAGTACAATATGACAAACGTTTCTAATTTAAATGAAAACAAAGGGGATTATAGGCTTATCTTCTTGTGCAAGTATTGTATAACCTTGAGATGTAATCATATGTTCTCTCAAGCAAATGATGTTACAGAGAGCACAAGCTCTAACTACTATTGCAAAACCAAAAGTTAAAAGTCAATCGTATTGATTGCATGAACAATCAGCAGATACTACTGGACCGTTACACTCTTGAGGGGATTTGTTTATTTTACAAATGATATTGCTTGACGGGCATAGCTTTGATGCCTTTGTTCGCATCATGGCACTGTATCCTGACATTTCAGTTTGGGCAGAAACTTGTTTTTCAGGAAGATGTCAACTGAGGTATCTCTTGTGTGCATATACCTAATGTAATGGCAAAAAGCTGTATATATTTCTTGCATTCGCTTGCTGTTTTATCATATGTTCTTTTCACTCATGATTTGGAGTTATACTGTCTGTTTTGTCCCCCATCAGAAATTAAAAAAGAGTCTCTTTTATTTCTCTAACATATATGTAACTGTTGTTTTTGCGTGAACGGACTAATAGACGTGAAAATTGTATTGTTATTGGTGGTTTCTTAACCATTCCATAGGTAGATCTATAGAGGTCATCAAATCACTGCTAAGAAATTTAAATTTTGTTATTTACCATCTTACAATTCCATTACCAATTGAAATTTGATGCAGGAACTTCTATACCTTTATGGATTTGTCATAGAGGATAACCCAGATGACTATCTCATGGTAAATAATTTTTCGTGTTTGTACGCTTTCTTAGTTTTCCTCAGGATAAGTCGAGAATTTTACTCTCCGTGAGAGTACTTCTTATTGAGGCTTCTCAATGAACCCCCGCAACCCCCGTCTTTATCATTCTCCTTTTTTGATATAAAGTTTGATATTTATATCTCTCATTAACTTATTTTAATGGTGCAGGTACATTATCCCATGGAAGCTATTTCGGATATGCCCTTTTCAGAGGCCAAACTGCAGCTTCTTGAAGCACAGGTCAACCCTTAATAACACCAAAAACAAGCTCTGCTTTTCGCAAATGAATGTGCATGCATGGTTCATGTTACAAATAGATGCTGATAAATTAAGACTTAAGTGTTCTCATGGTTCATTTGTGCTTTGCCGCAGAAAGGCGAGTTGAGGTGCCTCTTGCCAAGAAGTTTGCTGAACAATGGATTTTTCCCTGAGAATACGTCCTCAGGGAAACCTATTAACAAGGACAGTGGTATTCAGGCGTTCAATTATAGTTGGAGTGGAGCCCGCAAAATGCCCTCATACAGTAGTAAACTTGTCTTCCCCGAACAGTTCTTGACTGCCTTGAGAACAATTACCATGAAGGAAGATGAGCTTTATCAGGTCTCTACATTACTTGAGGAGGTATGCTATGTCGCGTTAGCTTGTCTCGTGTCTTTCAGCCGATGCATTCCATATCTTTCTTTGCTGCATTAAGTTTCTTGATTTGGGAAGAATGTATGCATGCGAAATTACAGAAGAATAAATTAGTATATATTAGTTTGGCATGATATTTCTTTGCATCTGTCACTAATCAGCATTATATATGTGGATTACCATATTCTGGGTGTAGACGTTGTGTGTATCTATATACTTTTTGTGTTTAAGTTCCCTTCCTTCCTATGTAACTACTCTACTATACTTCTCTCTTTTTCTCTTGAGGTGTGTTATTTCTTGGATCATATGCTCCATTTGGATTGAAGAATTTGAGATGAAATTTGAATTAATCCCTTGTTGAGATCGACTTGGATTTGAAATCCATCAATTTCATATTAACCTAAATTTAAAGGGAGTTCGGATTGCAACCAAAGTGATTTCTAGACAAGAAATTAACTCTGTTGAAAATTATGCTCGTTTCTGTTCAAGTTATATCAACAGAGAAATTGGCGCAGATCGAACAAATGATTCATTGAGAAACTTTTATTTTAGCAATTTTCTCAACTTTCTAATTGTTTAAGATGACAGTTGCTTCTATCATCTTAGAGAGAGACAATATGCACGGTGCAATTTTTTTTTTTTTTTTTTTTTTTTTTATACTGCTTTGGGCTACCATAGTTGGTCAAGTTTCTATTGGACTCTTACGTGGACAAAATTCTAAAACTACTTGTTAAAAGCTTGTCGGATCTAAAGGAGAGAGGCAACCATCTGAAGCTGAAGTTCGAACAGCTATATGGGAGGCTTGTGGAGATTCCGGCGCTCTGCAACTGCTTGTTGATCTTCTTAACATGAAGTAATTTATTTTTTTCACATTTCTTTTTATGAATTTCCTCAAGTTTTTACTGTGATTATGATTTGTGATTTATGATTCCTCTCCTCTTTAAGAAGTTGAATTCAATTTTTATGATGTCAGGGATTAGAAGCAATGCCCTTTTACTTCATAGACGACATAATTCATACTCTTTTCATTTAAAATTTGACCCTGTAATGGCCCCCCACCCCCTTTTTCTTGAGCAACATTGTCCATGAATTTTATTCTCTGTTCTCACCTTAATGTAACCATGCAATAGGATGATGGAACTCGAAGAGGGTTCAGGTACTGAAGAGAGCGACACTGAATTGCTGAAGAAGGCCCAGATTACTCAAATCCAGGACGAGAACAGGTACAGTAACTGACAATAACCAGAATTAACGATTTTCTTGGATGCTTAAATTTCTACTCTTTCTGAAATATATATATATATATTTTTTTTCTCTCGTTTCTTAAAAATAACTTCAAAATGATTGAAATTGATCTGTTTTGTCACGTCCAGATGTGGCGTTTCAATGAGCAGAAACAAATGGGCGAGCATAGTTTATCGGCAAGGCCAGAAGAAACTGAGTCGCCTTTTTCTGAGGGAGGCGGAGCATGCATTGCAGTTAGCATTGTCCAATGACGACTCGACTCGAATGGATATGTCGTGTCTGTTGTTTTAGCCACCTTCATTTTTGTGAAGAAGATGAACATGGGTAATTGGGTTATGCCTCTTTTAACATGGCTTATTCCAGTGAAATAGGAACGGCATGCCAATATAACTTGGAACTTTTAAGGCTCAATTCAAATATCTATTTATATTTATTAATGCTTTATTATTGTTGTTTCGTTTATAAATAGCTGCAGTGCAGACATCTTGTTAAAAGGGAAAAGGAACAAATAGACACCTCAATTATTTATTCTGATACTTCAACTGAAGTTTTCATTGTTCACTTGTCATGTTTTAATCAATGGCAATAGGATTTCATAATGTCTACAATAACTGTGAATTTGAGAGAGAAATAGGTGTAGAAGAAGAAGTGGGTCCCACGAGGCCAACTAGACAGATAGATTGTTTATTTTAACGCCGCATGTTCGGATATGGATGGAAATGTTTATTTTTTTCAATTAGTTAGAATAGATGGAGTGCCTATCTATCTTATTTTCAAAGGAAGTGTTTAATTGTCCCAAAACTTAATTTAGGGGTATATTTTTACATAAGGATATAATTAAGATGTTTATTTGCAAATTTTTCCTTTTGTCAGATGCAATCTTATTTTACGATCTTTTCGTCAATTCATATTTCTATTGTCCCACAACAAATACTTACATTTCATTTTTTTGCGTCAATTAAAAATATTTTGACATACTTAAAAGGTATATTTAATTTAATTTTGTTTTATATCCTTACTTATTTAGATACTTGAAGTTAATCTCACAAAAATGAAGTAAATAAGAAAAATGACTGTAATTTAAAATCAATAAAAACAAGATATACAGATTGTTTCTGTGGACTCACTCTCTCCTATCCCTAGAGTAATACCCAAGCAAATCATAAAAAAATTGGCCGTTGGTTTTGGACATACACATCTAATTCAGCAGTATACAAGCCACTTGAGTGTTATCGAGATAGTAGGATAGAACAAATTATTTTGGCAAATATTGTTTGTAGCTGATTAAATTTCTCAATGCAACTCATTACTTAACACACTCCACTAAAATTTAAAACTTGTATTCGATCTTTTCAATACGCTCATTCAATTCTCATATGACCCCTATAATTAGATTAAATTAAAAATAAAATAATATAAAAATTCAAATGAGACCCCAAAAAAAGAAAAAGAAAAAGAGAAGAAGGATATTGTAGCTCTCCGCTATGTTAAAGTGAGCGGCATTAATGGCGCCAAGACCAGCCGCATATAGCATCACTAAAATACAAATTTGCTTAGAAGGTAACAGCAATGTTACCTCATCTAGAGTTAATATTTGATTATTGGGATGTGCTGCTCATGAAGAGGGAGAATTCAAGTCCAGATTTCCGACGCCACCGCGATTTCTGGTACTACGGCAAATGATTCCACATTCAATATTGTGGTTCTAGATTGGTCTTCCTGCGATTAACAGTTTCGTCCGTGTTTTCAAAGGTATGATCTACTAAAGTCAGTACATACCGGAAAACTTCATCTGGATGCGGAAGCATTAACGTCGAAGCTTCTCACCAATTTAATTTGATAACTCAAACTTCATCATTGAAGATGAGAAGGAAGGAGTGACCCAGGCCAAGTGGGTTTCCTTGTTTTTTTTCCATTCAAATTCTTTAATAATTTATGTGCACACATGAAGGGTATCGTAGACCTCTTACAATAATATTTTAATTAATTGAATTAGTGGGTAAGAATAGTTCACACCAATTATTTTTGGGACACAAGGAATAAATAAATATAAATGTGTATGCATAATTTAAACCAATCCTCTATTCTATAACAATTTTGTTTACATGCTTGATGAAGATTTCAGGGTGACAATGCTATAGTGGCCAAATACGGGGTTCCAATCTAGAATAAATTTGTAGAACTTTAATTTTATATTATGATTTTAATTATTTTAATTATTATTTTTAAATAAACCCACCCCATCTAATTTTTTTTTTAATATATTATTTTCTCTGTTCCACAGTAACTAAATATTTCAACCAAACATCATATATATTCAATTATTTGATTTAAATTAATCTAGTAATTTTACAATTAAAAAAAAAAATCAAACTTGTTGGATTATGTTACTAACTATACTTTGTTATCATAGTATGATGCAACTTCTTTTAATAATATTTCTTAATGTATCTAATTTTTTATAGTCTAGCCCAATCAAATCACTAAATTTGGGATCTCCCCCGATGACTATGACTAGGATTCCACTAGTCTAAGACTATTTTAATTGGTTTACACAGTTGATGAAAAATTGGCGGGTGGAATTAAATATAGATAGGCTTCTAGTAAATCCCAACTCAAATCCTTTCTCAACTCAAAGATACTCAAAGATTAACTCTAAATAGAATTGGTTTCACTTATTTGGATCTTATATATACGGACCCATATGTTTTTTAACACTACACCATCTACGAATTCAGAAATTCGTACACCATCTACGAATTAAGAAACAAACCAACACTTTTTCCACATCTTTTCATCGGTTAATTTAGCCATGGCCAGAGAAGATTCGAGCTTTTCCCGAAACAAAAACCACTACATTATGTCCACCGTCCACGGTGGTGGTGATATGCCGGAGTCTGACATTGTACACAAGGCGACGTACAAGATTCCGGCAACTGAACAAGAGGTGCCTGTCGGAATTAAGATCTTCGACTTGGGTAAGATGGAAGATGTATATTCTTTCATCACACAACTCCATGAAGTCGAAGTGATGGATCACAAAAACCTTGTGAAGCTTCATTGTACGTTCAAAGATGATGATAATCTTTGGGTGATCATGTCGCCGCCTGGTTTTTCTGCGAAATCCATAATTGGATCATCGCTGCCAGAAGACATGGTTGCTTTTATTCTGAAAGAAATTCTAGAAGCTTTAAAGTACATGCATAGCAAAGATAAGTTGCTGCACAAAAATTTTAAAGCTGAATGCGTCCTTTTGGACGAGAAGTTCAACGTGAAAGTGGCGTATGATCCTCTGCTATCGTCCAATGTTGTTCAAAACGAGACATTACTCCAACCAGAAATTAGTTCTTATTACAACATGAAGAACGATAAAGCTACCGATATATTGATGTTTGGATTGCTGGCACTGGAATTGTTTTACGGACAGATTCCAGAGATTCCGATTTCTGGTTTTGAGGAATTTCAGCTGTTGGATAGTGAGATTGAGGTAAAACAGGATAATCATTTGAAAAATTCTAACAAATTAGGGTTTTTGGTGTCATGCTTTTGTGGGGAGAGGAAGAAGAAGATTTCTGACGAGTTGAGAGAGGTTATTGTGGCGTGTTTGATCAAGGATCCAGAGGGGCGGCCGACGGTGAACCAGCTCATGGAATACGACTTGTTTCAGAAGAAGTTTACAGGTGATCCGAGTCTAGAGAAGCTCATGAAAAAAGCTAGGAAATATATATAGCTGAAGTTATTAATGTATTTTTGTTTTCTGTTTTCTTTCTTTCTTAGGTAATTTGATCTTAATTATTTAGTTTTCAATGTTGTATCTTTTCATGTTTTGTCCTCATATTTAGTATAGTACTTTAACGTATAAACAAAAAAACCTGCAAAGCATATTTGGATTTGGTGGAATAAGAAAGTCAAATCTCAAGTCAACCTTATTCTTTCCACCAAATCCTATCAACATTTAACTAACCTCTTCCTAACTTTATCTTGTGTATATCCTGTTGAGTATAAACCATCTTGAAGGCTAAAACAAGTATATGCATAAAAAAAGGGAGATTGAGATTAAGTCATTTGCTGTTTCCGATGCAAGGAAAAATCTAATCTGAAAAGAGTGTTACAACACCATTATATGCGCAAATGCAAATTGCACTGACACGCACTCACTTGTATCTTGTGGGAGCTTGGAGAATTCTATTCTAATATGCTTCATAGATGCGTATCAGTATAAGTTAGTGTTTTAGATCAAGATAATTGTGTTAGTCATGTTGATCTAATGTCCATTGTCTTAATTCGTCAATTTTTTGTTAATACTTATTATACTACTTTTCAAGACTAAAAAATATTGCCCTGAGTGTTGCAACGCCTTGTGTCACACCATCGACAGTCCTAAATCAGATGCTTTCAATTGACATCAAAGCCATCGCTCTGAATGTCATTAAGTGAGATGTTGCTCTTTTTCAATAAGAATTATGGCATTTTTTTTTTAAATAAAACTTTTACTTTCTTAATAAATTAAATACGGCATCTAAGCCATATTTTCCTGTATCACATGCGCAAACATTTTCTTCCACAATTCGTATCCTATTCTTATTTCTAACTCAAAACCAAACAGAGACAAACAAAACACAAACAAGCCCTTCTATCCATCGAAAATTGTCACAAAATTCGGGCTCAGCCGCAATAAGAGTTAGTCTACAAGTAATTAGCTAAATATTGTATAAGAAAAGGATCAACACTCAGTCTTCCAAGCCAGCCACATTTCGAAGAGTCCACCCTATACCATAAGCCGCAGCACCCGCTACTGCGCCGTTGAATAGTGTTATACCCATTGAAATAACGTAGTTTTGGCCAGCGATCTTTGCTTTCGCAATGCCTAAAAGGGCAAGAGCAAGAGCAGAGAGAACACATGCTCCGATGAACTTAATTTTGTCGCTGTTGGTGAACGGTATTAGGATGATGAATGCCAGAATTGGAGCGCATCCGAAGACTAGAAACGCAACGAATGTGACAAGGCCGTTCTTCCATGGCTTGTCCGATTGTTCTGTAGGCAGGACTCCTTTTTCAGTAGCCATTTTTTCGTCTACTAGAATGTCTGGGTACTTGGCAAATATGCTGACAACCTAGCAGTTAACATAAGTTGCATGTCAATTGCTGACAAGAATGAGCTAGCTAGGTTAACAAGTTCAATTCGTAACATACAAGTGTGGCACCAATTGAATAATTTGCTCTTTGCTAATATGCAATGAAAATTCACCAAACAGTCTTATATGTAACGAACACAGGTATTACTAACTTTGTAATTATTCAGCACGAATCAGCTCCTCAATTATTCTCTCCGTGATTGAACATTATGTCACATATCTTATCATGCACCCTATGTATGTGGTGATAATATTATTCTAGGCTCTGTTTATATCGTTGTGTGGGATTGAGTTGCATTGATAAGATCATACTCCTTTCGATTTGGAATTGAGTTTAACTAATAACTATTGAAATTGGATCAGTCTGTCCCCATCAAAGCAGGCTAGTTAATAAACAATCATAGCATAAACAAATACATCTTGATGCTCAATTAACTTGATTCAACTTCAAAGAGTTACAGTTATCTCAAATACATATATACACACATATATATTAGCAAAGAAGTACTAATTAGGGAGTGTTGGAGATTGCTTAACTGTTAAGAAAGTGATTAAAATTAGATATTATTGAAAATTTCAGTAAAATAAAAAATGGGCGTATTTGGGAAACAAGTAATTGTAGTAAACTCATAAGTTGTATTGTTTGCCAAAAATCAACTTTCCTAACAATTTTTACTAAGAAACACTTTGATGCAACATCTCCTACTTCAAGATTTCAACTTGAACTTCAGCAGAAACAGTAGACTTTCAACTTAAGCCAAAAGCAAAAATTTACTTAAAACAAGCAAACGCAAACATTGCCTTAGTCCTTGGAAGAAGAAACCAAACAAATTTTATGGTGATGATGTGGTTAAAGACATACCAAGGCTGCATCAGCAGCATCCATCCCAAGAACCTGATAGCGTTGGACCAGATCTTGCTGCTGACTTCTGCGATGGTTTTCGACGTCCCATTCCGTCACCGATCGCTCCTTGACGGCAACATCTCTCTCGGTGCTGCTCGACACAAAGTCTCCAAACCCCATTGATATCCCATCCGCCACAAGATTAGCTATCCCCAGCACTAAAACATCAACTGCAACACACTCACCCACCCATTAATTTTATTTCAGACATCGATTGCACCAACACACATATGACGTAACCATAAATAAAAATTAACACTCTCCTGTTAATATTACACTCAAAATTTTAATATATTTCAACTACAACTAACTCATACAAATATACGAAAATGTTTCTCTACCCATTGTGGAAAATTCAAAAAGTTTTAAAGATTTTATCCCTAAATTAATTTCAGATTATAATGTATTAGTTGGGTGCCATATTAACAATGTTCACCATGGGTAAGAAAGTGGAATTGGCATACACATATATATACATAATACAAAAACTTGTCAAAATCTTTGAGAGGAGAATATTGATAGAGAGGAAAAACAAAAGTTAAAAGAGAGAGAAAGTGACCGGAGGAAAGGTGGCCGGCGGAGATGGAAGAGATGAGAGAGAAGGAGGTGACAATGGCATCAAGGCCTGCATAAACAATGCTCTTTACAAACTCTCCTTTCCATGGTTCTTTTGGTCTGTCATTGGTTAATGGTGGCAGAAGAGGAACACTGTCGCCCATTCTTTGATTTATTTCACCCAAATTTTTTTCTTCAAATTTATTTATTTATTCAATTTTGAGTGTGATTGAGATCTACTTGTGAAATTAGAACGGTGAAAAAAGTGTCTGCATGCGTGTCGCCGTGCATGGGGAGGACTGGACACGTGTCGACAGCCTATGTGGGTTGGCGTTTTTTAACGTGGTCAAGATTTACCTTTTGCACACGTGTGGCGCCTTTATGGGCCGACTCATATCTTTGGGGCTTGTGGCCAGCACAAGGCCTCCTCGCGGGTTATTTACGTAATTTAGATTCAACCCGATTATCCCCCTATCCGGTTTATTGGGCCCAGTAGAGTTTACAGATAGAGTACTTCAGACTATATAAGTGTTTTTTCATATTCAAATAATCTAATTTGAATTTTAAATTTAAATTGTTATACCAGCTACGGAAAAGATAACTTAAAAATAAAAGCGATAAAGTAAAACGACACAGAAATTATGTGACACTAGCGATGTGTTAGCTACGTTCACAGGAAAAAAAAGGAATCAATTCACTATAATAAACGGTTACTAAATACGTAATTCAGAGTATTCACATACAAAATTGGAAATACTATGTACAGACCAACTAACGAATCATTTCAGATCTAACCTTAACCAGAATTATGACCTAGACTAGTTTTGGAACCTTTTTATAGGCCCCAAACAACCAAAACCCAAAATAGATCGAAATTGGGCATAAATCGCGCGAGGCCCAGACTTTCACCACCTCAAACTGTCGTAGCCGCGTCAGCTTCTCGACGTGACCGCATCCAAATCGGATCGGACTTATTGCGACCGTGAAACTCAACTGTTGCACCCGCGTCCGATTCTTGTCGCAGCCGCGTTCAACTTCAAGCCTCGCCCGCTTCCGCTTATTATCGTGGTCGCGTACACTCCACAACGATAATCGCGTCACTCCCATCACGGCCGTTGTCACTGGATGCCCAGAAACAACTTCCAGCCTTTGCTCAGCGAACATCCACCTTAAACACTGATGTAAATTCGAAAAATTGACGAAATTCATGTCACCATTTCAACATATTACATACAAATCGATATTATATTCGAAAATAAATATATAAATAAATGTTCAATTCGTATTTTTAATAGTCAGTTCAGATATTATATGAACATATATGTATGTAGAATATGTACATATATGTATGTAGAATTTTATTTAAAACGTCAGTATTTTGTTTCAACAAATGATTTGGGAGAGGCTTCTTTCGAGGGTATTTGATATGAAACGCTAATTAAATGCAAAATATTTTAAGAACAAGAATATTTTTTAGGTGGAGGCTATTGCAACCAACTAAATTTTTTAACGTAGCCCATTTCTCTATATAATTCATTCTTGTTTAAAATTTAGTACAACTTTTTTGATACAACCTACTAAATACCAATTATATTTTTTTTTATTAAATTAAATTAAATAGTTCAAATTAAAATACTAAAAAGGATGCGTAAAATTTAATGTGTCTTCTACAAACTCATTTATTTACTGTCTTCTTCATCCAATTAATTTATTGATGTTTTTGTTCTCAATGAATTTGAACAGACTACCAGTTTTAAGTCTATGAATCTTTTGTTATAAAATACACCGTAGTACGTTTTTCTTTTCGTCTTTTCCAGATTGTTCCATGGAAGTTATGTATTTTTTTTTTCCGAGATAACAAATAGATTTTGTTTTTATCAGATGGAAATATTTTTTGTGTTCTTCAAAACAAAAACAAGAAAAAATAATTATTCAGGATGCACTTGTCAATATTCAAATTCTGACTTAGGTGGGTTTTCAATTATCATTGGGGAAATCACTTTGTTTTTATTACTTATTATGATCTTTATTCTAAAATCAAATCTCTATGATCAATGATTATTTATACCCGATTGATGAAATCTTTAAGAAAAATAGGATTTAAGGAGTTCTAGAAAAAAAAACACATCATGATTGAAGATGATATAAAAAAATAATATATTCTTTTAATTATATATATATATATTAAAACTTGTTTTTTAATTGATTGTATTATTTTTGCATTAAGGGTAGTCTAGTCTTTCACTAATAGCATTATAGTTTATTAAATTAATAAACTGCGTTAAGAAATTTTGTGTACTGCAAAAAATAACCGCCTATTTTTTAGTATTCTTCTTTTTTATTTTTTATTTTTAGTATTCTTCCTTAATTAAATTTGAATCATAACTTCATTTAGAGAAAATGTCGGTTATATATTGAATTCAAAAGTTCAAATATATTGGTACTCAGTCCAATCAGCAATTAATTTGGCATCGTATATCCGTCAAGATTTGTTCAGATACCAAATAAATTTCAAGATTTGTTAAGCTTATATTTCGGCCCTTTCTGTGATCATATCTTTAATACACCTCCCTGTCATCAACTCCGAACAGAATAAATTATGGGATAGAGGATCCTTACCCCTTCAGAATTGTGATTCCATAAAATATAGTCATAATATCATCCTCTAAAATGTGGTTTTCAATTGTTTGTTCAAATATTACCTCAGATTTCTTGCTTGTTAATAGTCGAAAAATCTAAGATTGCATTTGGATGGAAGGATTTAGTGATGGATTTAAGATTTATAATCTCAAATTCATTTGTATTGTTTGAATTATCATGAACTTTAAAATTTATAATTTCATTTCAGTTTATGTTTAAAAAAATGAGTAGATTTTAAATCCATTCATTTTAAATTTCTCCTTCCACACACAACCTAAATGTAGTCAAGGTTATTTATTAATTTGACCAAAATCATTAAGGAGATAAATGTAATTCACTGCTAAATTTTATACGTCTCTATTCACAAAAATAAGTTATTTTAATTTTTATATAGAAATTAAGAATTTACAAATTGAACAACATCATCCCATACAATCTATTTTAATTATCGTAATTTTTATTTTCTTCAGGTAAGGGAGAAATGAAGAGGAAACATATTAATTTACTAATAGAGAGAATAAATAATTTAGGTAATGATAATATTATGAGATTTGTATAGAGTTTTTTGAGTTTATCTGAAGACAATATCGGAAGAGAAAGAGATTTTTAATAGAATAACTTATTTTAAGCAAAAATTATTTTCTCAAAAACGGCTCATTTTTATGAACGGAGTCCTACCCTTGACAAAATTATTTAAGTGTCTTATCAATATAGTGGAAATATGTGTATACAATAAAGTATTAATGTGTCGAATATTCACGGTCACTAGATTTCTTAATGCTATCCACTAATTATATAAATAAAAATATTATTATAATATGACTTAAACATCCTTAATAATAACAATGCATAAATAATTTAAGGCAAGGACACAATATTATTTTTAAATTAAACATAAAAACAAAAAACAAAATATTACACACAGTTATCTTATCATGTCTGAGTTTTCATTGACATCTTCAATCATCGTTCCATCGTTGTTGGCTACCGCTCAAAATGTTCTAAACCTTATACTGAACCATAGCGTAGGAGACATGGACCATTATTCGTCATAACAAATATCGGCGTCTATGCTAAATCGATGTCTGATAGTCCGATTGCTTGACATACAACATCCATGAGATAGAAATTGGAGATTTCAATAGAGTTGAGTTCTATGTTTTGTGAGCGTGGAAAGGAGATTATTTATTACTTTCCGGTTTATGCTGTGGCGGAGCTGTTGGGAAGGGAAGGAGGGCGGTTAGATTATTTGATGGACTGCAAATAGTCCACACAAAATACTAAATGTATTTTGTTGTGGCACAATCCTCTATATAAAACTAAAACCTCTGAACCAAGCAGTTACTTGGTACTCGAGATTACTCACGAAGCTTAAACATACTTTTATGTCTGATAAAATCAAAGTTTAAAACAACCAAGCTTGGACGATGATATGTTTGGCTTGGAAATGGCCGTTAGCTCGGGTTTCGGCCAAAAAAGATAATGCTGAGGTTATACGAACTGTGACCAGTTCATTGCCAAATTATAAATTTTACTAGAGTTAACAGTATATAGGGATAAGATCATAAAACATAACTTAGTTATGGTAAAAAAAATGAAGTTAGAGTTCTGATTACATGGTAAAAAAGCATCTACTTGGTACTACTAATATTAGACCAAAGGTCTCTTTTCTTCCTCTTCTTCAATGCCAATCTGGAACCTGTTGTTGTCTTCATGACTGTGCGACACATTTTCAATCTTGCGCTGAGAATTTGAGTTTGAAGGCCTTTTGGCAGCAGGCTTGCTATCAGGCAACATCTTCAATGTAATCCCCATTGCAATAAGCAACAACCCACTCCCATGTTGTTCAGTCAATGGTTTTGTGAAAATCAAATATGACAGCAATAATGTCACAGCTTTCCTTGCCGTTGTTACCTGCAACACTCAAAACAATCATAGTATGTAAAAACTGAAACAGGGTCGTTAAATTTGCTCAAGTTTTGCATTTTTGAAGGGAATTGTGAGTGATCATCGCATACCATTGCAGTCGTGGCAGCACCAAACAGCGCGATGAGGGAAAGGACGGAGACTTGTCCAACAAACGTAGCCATGGCTTCGAATACAAGAACCCCATAAACATAAGGATGCTGCAGAACAATATGATAGGCATTAGATATACTATGGATTCTGGATTAAACAGTTGCTTGTTTTTATCAGAGCAATGTTATTTGGCATATTTTGGAACAAACAGTTGGTTGTGTTTATCAGAGCAACGTTATTTGACATATACCTTTGAACACGAATCCCAAGCCGTAAACAGTTCTCCTGTGAATAACATCGGTGGAATCAAGAAAGGCATGCCTACTAGAGTCGAGCAAAACAGCATTTCCGTCTGTGAAACAATACAGTTCAACGACCATTTCTCTTCCACTCCAAAATTACGAAGATAAATAAATTCAGAAGCCAATGATTATCACCTGTGTTGTTTCAGGATTCATTGTAAAAATAGCCTCTTGTAAATTACCCAAGAATGCGTCCATTACCAAAGCCCCAGAGACCATCAATACACCTATTACGCTGAAATTTGGAGAAGTATGCGCATCCGCTAAGGTGAAAAGAATCAAACCTATTACCAAAAGAATAGCAGATACGTATTCATGAAGTGGATATTTCCGTCTCAGACCAGGAATAAACGCCCCCATTATCATCACCGGGAGAACCTGATATCAAAATTTGTAATAAGATAAAAATCTAATCCCCATTGAGAGGACAAACAAAAGCAAACACTGTCAAGCTTGACAATCCAAAAATTTCACATTGAAGTTCAGTCATGGAGTCTACTCTTGATAGGAGCAAACACAATCTTTTTCTACATTGATATGCAATTATATGAATCATATTTCACCATCTAGATCTGTCCACACATTTTTTACGCAATAATTTCAGTAAGTGTCCCAAATGTAGCATAAAGTAAGTTAACTTCAGATATTTAAAAGCTAAAATGCAGCAAACTTCTATTGAACAAACTGCATAATTGAACTCAATTTGTTACCGATAAATGTAGGAAACGGAAATGATTTTCACCTTGGTGGATTTGAACATGATCTGTGCGGGGTAGTTGAGAAAGGCGAGAGAGCCCTTAGTAAGTCCATTGGAACCCATGAGTACACCAGAGAGCTTCACATAACTCTTCCATGGATTCACCATTTGCTTGGGGGTGAATCCTTGAATATAAATCAGTAAAATGTACACCCATCCTTGCACAAAGGTGAAGTACCATCCGTAACTGCAGTGACAAAATTGCCAATTTATTCAACACCAAATATGTTTAGCTGTTCAAGAAAGTTCATACAGACATTATTTGAACATAATTAAGTCTTGAATAAGTCTTACCTGAATTGGAGTCTGTTGTATACATATTCCTGAAAAATTGATCATGACCTAGTCAATAATTTTGCTATATATCTAATCTAACCATATTTAAAAGTAACAGCAATTGGAGATAAATGAGTGTAGACTGTAGAGAGAGAGCCAATTGGTAACTAACAGTCAAAGGTTCAATCCATTCACCTACTAACTATATGGAGATAACAGATGTCGATGAATTATTATTTCCAGATTAGCAACCAAATCTCTCTCTCTCTCTCTATTAAACCAAGGAAAGAATCAAAATTATGGATGTACAGAAATTTATTAGCTGTAAAGAGGAACAAATTTTTCATTTATGGTATCTAAATCACACTGCAGAAATTTGTTATAAGGTATCGTAAATCACATTACAGAAATTTATTCGCTGTGAAAAGGAACAAATTATCATATAAGCTATCATTATTCACATTCACCAAACCCAGAACTTACCCGGAGGGGAGAGAGAGAGGAGAGAGAGAAAATAAAACGCACACACACACACACTCTTTGACCAAGCACTCAGCATCATGCAAATCAAAAACCACCTTGACTAAAAAGAAGGAAAGAGTGGCCAAGAGATATGTCTGTTATAATTCACACACAAAAGCACAAAGAAAAACAAGAATTCAAACAAACTTCCGTCAATTCGAAACTGAGAATTCTGTAATTTCTTTTCGATTTTCAAGTAATAATTTCCACATTCTGCCATCATCAAAAAAGGCAGACACAAATCGAAACAGAGCAATTTTATTAAAAAAATGTGCATAAATCCAAGAGAATTTCGGACTACCTCACAGATGCCATTAACAAGATAGCCAAAGAAAAACCCCGAAGAACAGATGAGGAACTGCTGCCACCTAGGCCTATCCGTTAACGAAACTCCGAACAAAGAACGCGCCTGCTCTTCATTCTTCATCTTGTTCTCTCTCTTCAATTCTCCCTCTAACACCGCTTCTTTTATACGCAAAGAGAGGCCACTTTGTTTCCCCCAAGGACTAACAAATGGCTTCGCATCTGCTCGAAATCAAGGTTTATGAGTGATTCAATTTTCAACGCATTGGGATGTTGACTAATAGAGTTTATAAGAGATTGAAGAAGCAGCAAAACAAGAGATGGAAATTTGACTTTAAGGAAAACGTATCGGGTCCTCTACGTTTAGAATAAGCATTCAATAACAATATTTATTTATTATTTATCACTCCTCCCATTCACAAATAAGTGTTATTTTAATTTTTATTTTTAGATTGAATTTAAGAAATTATGAAATTAACAACAACACTTTACCATTTTTCTCTCCATCAATTTTGCTACTGCCATAAATTTCTCCATTCCTTCTTTATTTAATATTCTTGCATTTCAAAAATGTATAATTTAGCTATTTTTTAAGAAATTAAGAAAGTTTTGTAAAATAAGGAAATAATCAACGGAATTAAGTAGTTGTTTAAGATAATATTGGAATAATTATAATTTCTTTTTTTTTTTTGAAAAGTGACACTTATTGTGAAATTTTTCAAAATGAGACATTCATTTTAAAACGGAATGAGTATTATAAAGATTTGTGTGAACTTTCTTTGATTTAGCTAAGGACAATACTGAAAAAAATGCTAAAATAATACTCTTTTTTGAGAAATAATTTTTATTAAAATGACACTTGCCATTTATCTGTAACGGAGAGAGAGTATATTAATATGATATTCTGTATTTACAATTACAGGTGTTCATTGAAAGAACGTGGAAGAAAAATGGGAAGTTTGTAGAGAGAGAAGATGCAGAGTATCGAGTATTTTAAGCAGCTTTTCTGCTGGAGAGAAAGAGGAGGAGGAGGAAGGAGATTTTAGCAAATTGAGGAGATTATGAGAGGGATTTTCGCAATAATAAGAGTTGATTAGTTAAATCTTTGCTAATTGGGTTTTATTTACTCTCCAAATACACGCCCATGGTATGTATCAATGTAATTGTATTTCCTCCGATTAAAATAATTGTGATTTTAGAAATTTTCACCTAATTTAGAAAACCTCGTGTGTGCTCTTACCTAAGTTTAATTATTATATTATTATCTCTACTAAATATTGTGTTTTTCTTTATTTTATTAACAAACTTTTTACATTTCTAAGAATCATTTATATCATGGCTATTTTGGAAGATTAGTGGAAATCATACTAGTTTCTAAATGGCTTAATTATAAAAAATTCACGACCTTTGGTCCAATTTTTAATTGCAACATGATTTTTAAAATTTATTAATGTTGATCATCAACTATAATTGTTTTTCAATTACAACATCGATTAAATTTTTTGACACTTGATTATGTCTCCATCACCACTATTAAATGCTTTTGGACAAGATCTTCATTTGTTCTCGATCAATTTTACAATCCATCAATTCTCCTGTCGTTAATTGAGAGTCGAAGAAGTGACATAATAACTTCAATCACCGGTTAACGACAATGAAAATGACGGATTGTAAAATTGATCGAGGGTAAATGACGATCTTGTCCAGATGCATTTAATGATTGTGATGTCGACGGAATCAGGTGTTAAAAAAGTTAGCGCATGTCAAAAGAAATGGGGGAGTATAAGATATTTCATGTAATTTTTCAGTGCTTAGCATCCAAGGAAACCTAATTAGGTATGTAATCAACTTTTATGGATTTGTATTTTTTTAGAGTACTTCACTCAGGATCATTTGTCTCACATATTTACCATGTACCAATCGTATCTCACTTCAAAATTGAACTATACATGCATCGTGAACCCTGAACACATGAATCATGAATTATAAACTATGATCTATTAAATTATAAAGATTGAACCATTAAATCATGAACCATAAACCGTAAATCGTGAAATCGTAAATTTATAGTAGAAAATGTACCTCAATCCAAGAAAGTCGAACCTTAGACCTTAAACTTAATTGGAATCTAAACATGAATTATGAATTTTAAAATTATAAATTATAAAAAAATAATTATAATTAATTGGATTTTGAAGTATGATATTATTAAAATAGAATAGAAGATTCCATTTGTAAATAGAATAAAATAAGTGTAGAATGTGTATTAGTTTGTTTGTGAAGTATTTTTGATGATAGAAGTTTGATGGCATTGCATGTGGCAGCAGTGCATGAGGTTTGTTGTTCCGGGGCCCATTATAGATTTTTTTTTTTGATGGAGATGGGGACGCATATCACGTGACTTGTGAAGTTGGGTTTCTATTTATAGTCGACATTAGAACGGAAAGCATGGAAACGATTCGGTAACTTTTCTAAATTTTAATGCCAAAGATATTTTATTTATGCATTATAAAAATATGCGGGAAGTTTATGGGATATTTGGATTGCTTGTGCACAAGCTCGGCTTTAAGGGGTAGTTTAGGAGGATCTTCGTCTAGAATTTTAAATTTTGGGGTTTAAAATTATAGTATGTGTGTGTATATATATTATTTTATTTTAGTTTTGTCATATGATTCAATAAAATATTGTAAATAATTTTATTGGTTTATCAAGTTTTTATTTACTCATCAGTAGGTCCATCAAATACCCAAATCTAGTAAAATTGAAGAAATAAAAAGACATATATTTTCCAATCCCAAGATAAAATAATATACATATATTTCTCAATCCCAATATCAGAAACTTGTTATTAGGCCGATGAACAACATCCAATACTTTTTTCCGTGTTCTTTCTTCAAAATTCTTAGAAATCTTCATGTCTTTTCTCATTCTTTCCATTTTCAATCTATTAATTTGTGATTTAAAACATATCAAAATTATCCACTTCTACAAAATTTAGCTTTGATTTTTCTCGGCCGATGAGTTTTTTTAAGTATAGAAATGGAATATGTATTTACAACTTGAAAATATTGACACCACAACAATATTGTTTAACTTGTAATAGAATGTTATGTTACTTTATGTTCCCATTGTTTTTTATGTGAAAAAAATGTTGATTGGGGCCCCTTTTAATTTATGTCATGGGCCACCAAAATGTCAGAGCCATCTCTGCTTGTGCATTGTCGGATGAGAGTGACTTATATTTACAAATGTTTTGTTTGTTGGTGAATAAGGATCGGTCATTTACTATATCCAACTAATCATGATTTGCATCATAACAAACTTATTAATTTAACATTTACAACTTTACAGTACTATATCCACTAACAACTAATTAAATTATTCATTTGACGTTTACAATACACATTTTACTCAAATTCATCATAGTACAAACATCACTTTTAGTTACTCAAATAGTCGAATACATCCCTAAAGTGCTTCAGACACCTACACCGCAATCCAAACATCCTCTTAGTGATGAGTCACATATTACTAGCACAAATTAATTTTAATCATTAATATAATGATCATAAAAAATAGGTTTTGGATGGTATACTCAAGGCCGATCGTAGCATTATAGTGGTATGAGTCGAGTTAAAAATTTGAGGCCCCTAATATTATCATATATTTTAAAATAAATATGAAACAATATACAGTACATAATATTCAAAATAATCTATTGTATTTAAAAATTAACATGACAAGTCCGGTCAAATAAGTTACTTAAAAACGAACACGTCTTACAATTTTGGCAGCGAAAATACTAATTAAGTTTGTACAATCAAGTTCTTTAATAATTTATTTCTCAATTGATAATATAGCTAGTCTATTCAATCTTTCTTGCGACATGGTAGATTGGAGAAAAGTTTTGATGAACTTCAACTTTGAGATCTTCTGTCTGCACTTGCTATTGTAACCAAAATTGTCCACAGGATTTTGTAACCATTTGGAAAACAACCATCCATTTTCTTCAAATAATCCACCACATCAATTGCAGATTTTGTTTCACTTGGTAAAGAGTACATCAAGAATGCTAACTCTGAAAATAAATTATTCCTATTGATATAGGAACAACCATCATGTGTCAGAATTTTGGAGCTTTATGCAAGACCTATGCAAGCTTTCAAGTCAAGGTGTTGTAACGTTGCCAAACTGAACAAAAGCCCAAAGGTTTCTTCATACTTTTTAAAATGTTCAAATCTGGAACTATCGAAGAATGAGTTTATCAACTACATAGAGAAAATATCTAAGTTTGAAAGATTCATCAGCTAACTGTGTTTCTTCTTCACTAGTGCTTTCATCAAACTGCCTCTTTCTCTGAATAATATTTTTTTTTCTTGAAATACAGCTTAATTGCCCATCTCACGTGCCATTTCCTTAGCTTCACTCATGCCCCTATCAAAATCAAATTTTCTGAATTCTTCAAGAAATAAGATAACTCCTTCCAATAGTTTGATAGCAACATCATTGTTCATGTTTTCAGATTGAAGAAATTTACTCACAGTGTTGATCGCGTGTAACAACTTGTGCCAAATCACCACACCAAACAAGAGCTCAAAATTCTGAAATTCATATAATGCAAGAGATTCTGCTTCACTCTTTGTTTTAGGATCACATGTATCATCTGTCAGGTCAAGAAAATCATCTCTTATTTGCACAATTTGCTCTTTTATAGCTTTTACACTCTCAACATGACTTCCCCAATGTGTTTCTGCAACGGCTTAGCTGTCAAAACCTTCACGTGTTCTTTAAAGATGCTCCACCTTTTGGTTGAAGACGAGAACAAAAAAAAAGACATAGCTTTAGAACAAAAGTTAGCCATGTCACTCGATGTCAAATTAAGACTGTGACAAGCAAAAGGAGTATAAAAAGCTCTAGGATTCACCTCAAGCAGTCAATTTTGTACATCTTTGTTTCCTTTCATATTAAATCCATTATCATATTGTATATCATCAATTTCAAGCTCAAGATTGATCAAAACATTTTTAAGATGGGTGGAAGGCCCAAATCTTGAAGTGTTGTCTACTTCTAAAAATTGTACCCAATATTACTTTCATCGAGTTTTCTGAATCATCCAAACATCGTAGGATAAGAGACATTTGCTTCTTGTGACTAACATCAGGAGTACAATCTAGAATTACTGAAAAATATTTTGCACGTTTAACCTTTGCAAGTATTTTTTTCTTACCTCATCAGCCAACATCTGTATCAGTTCATTTTGAATTCTACTGCCGATATATGTAACATGGGTCTCATGATCTTGGATACGCTGAAGATGCTCTTTCATTATTGGATCAAACTTAGAAATCATTTCAACCATTTGCAGAAAAAATACCATTATTTTCTGCATACAGTTTCTCACAAGTCCCTCGAAAAGCCAAGTTATTTTTTGCTAAAGTTTGCACGACAATGATTATTCTCTATTACACTTGTTTCCAATGTTCTCTTTCTTTGTTGAGTTGTTCTTGTACACTTGCGTCAATTGTTTTATTTTTTGCCAATCTTCTTTTCAGTTCAAGCCAATTAGCCATACACTCCATATGTTCCTTTCTTGACTCATGAGCCATTAGACAACGACCCAAATTATGTCAATCATTGTATCCATCATTAGCAATCTGATTAAATTTGACATCTTTCTTCAACAACTTGTAACAAAAGCAAATGATCTTATCTAAAGAGATTGAATATGATATTCATCTTCTATCAATTTTATCCCCATTTCGGTAGGATCTTTTTGTAATGTAATCTTTCAAAATGACTTTTGGTGTTATCTTTAGGAAATAAGTAATCACCATACCTCTTCGGACCTCTTTCTACTAAAAAGTCCATTTTTCTGATCAATATTGTTCCACCTTCTTGGATCGTCCAAACAATTTAAACTTTCATCCTGCAAAAACTTATCAATTTTCTCATCACCATTGACATCATCTACACTTGTAGGTTGAATATTTTTCTCTTTATTGTCCAATTCATCCTCATAGACAATAACTTAAGGTTCAAGCACTTTATCATCTTTATTCAATTCATAAGAGGCCCAAACATTTCTTTGATATACGTTTCATTCTCTTTAGAATATTCACCCATATTTATGAATATTCACCCGTCAAATTTGCACCCTCTCCGCCCATTTTTATGCTTGGAAAGTATTTATTTATATCCCCTGCTTGACTCTGGATCAGTTCTTCCTCTTTTAATTTTCTTCTTCTAGTCTAGTATCCAGAATAGTATTTGCGAGACATAACTTTAAATAAAAAATAATATATGAAAAATTACAATCAAATAAATAAAAGAACATGTTTATGTATAAACAACAATGAAAAGACATACATAGATGAATAAGCATAGTTGGGGCTGGGGTTTCAAAATTCATGAATTAATATAACAATACGATACTTTTACTCAATTTCACTTAAATTAGGGGGAAAGTGAATAATATGGAAAGTAAGTTACCTCTTTTTTTAAGGTAGTGATGTAGCTAGGGTTCTAGGAAAATTGAATAACTCTTCAAATTATGGAGCAAATCTTTCAACTCGAAATTATGAAAGAAGAATAGATGACTCACTTCTTCAAAAATTAATCTTCAAATCAATAATCGATTCTCTTTTTCTTTTCTTTTTTTCCTCTCCCCTCTTTTTTTTCTTCATTCATATTTGGTCCTCGTAAGTCTTTTTTAAACCTAGTATGTCCTATTTCTATTTTGTATGCGGCTGATTTCAATCAAATAATCCCCTACCTATAAAAGTGTGGGTGTTTCTTACAAAATAATGTACGGACAAAAATATCCCTACGTCTATAACTATAAGTTAAGGTTAAATAAGTGAATTGTTATATAATTAAGTTGCACTAATTAATTCCAATTTCAAGATAATAATGGTGGAAAGATAACCTATATCAATTACTATTACAAAACTCTCATAAAAACAAAAACAAAAACAAAAGGAATTACTTATTTATTTATATTTAAGTTTTAAGTTACATGCCGTAATATGATATATTTATATTTATTAGTATTAGTTTAGTTGGATTTTTATAAATGAGTAAGTGGGTGGAATTTTATTTAATTTAAGTTTATTTGGTTGTTTCCTAGATTAAGTTTATAGAGTAGCACCTTTCAATTTTTTGAAATTATTTTCTAAATCATTGATGCACGTATTATAATTTTCATGACCAATAACTTTTACACTTCAAATTATGTTTGAATCATGCAACCTCTTAATTAATTAAATGAAAAAAGTGATATTTCACCACTAAACCAGATGGTTAAGATGCCTATCATAACAATCCTGAATAAGAATTCAAATATATTAAGAAAGGTAAATGGGAGTTCAATAATTTTGATTTATAACTTAAATGTTTTTCAAAAATTAAATAACATGAATTCCATATTAAATTATATCATAAGAGCTTGCTAACCATATATAAATCATAAGCATATACTTAGTTGATGTGATTTATTTTTATTATTTTAAGCCAAGGATTATGAAGAATTTAACATTTTTACCTTTTCAATTTTAACAATGTAAGTAAAAATTATATCATTTTAGAGAAAATTAAGAATAAGCTTATTGATGAATCTTCAAGCTAATAAAGTGAGTTACAATAACAGAGGTGGTAAGAAATATTTGTAGTAATTTATTATTTTAGTTGTGCCATATGTTTTAGATGAAAAGTTTAAATGGGTTCTCATAGGCACTTATATTTATTTGATATTATTTTCATTATTTTTAAGTTAAGGATTATCGACATTTCATATATATATATACATGCCGTTTTTAATTAACTATGGATGTAAAATATATTTCAATTCTCTAGGGAAGAGAAGAAAAATTATAGACAAATGAGGAGATTTTATAATTAAATTTATTTAATATTGGTGGTTAATAAAATTCTAAGCAAACTTGACAAATATTTTAATGTACTAAACTATTATTTTCCTTTTTTGTTGGATGATTTAATTTAATTACTTAGTTGTGTCATCTCTTATTTTGGAAAGTTTAATAAGAGTTTCATATGATGGAAAAAAAGAAAAAGAAACATTGTCTCTGATTTTAAATAAATCTAGATAAAAGAAATATATATATATATATATATATATATGATGAAAAATTCACTTCAAAAACGAATTTCATATTTGCAAAGAAAGAGGAAGGAAAAACAACAAAATAATTTTGTTATTAGTCAAAGAAAAAGTGAAAAAATTCACAATAGAAATAAGTAGGTCACCAAGAACCATTTAAGGATTTTAGAAGGTCTTTGACGAAGTTGGATAACTCAAGTGGCAGAGCATCTACTACCTAGACCTTTGATCCTGGATTCGAGTCACCGTGGGGGGAGGAGAGGGTTTTTTCTTTGTTCTTAGATTAGGAGAAAAAAAGTTTTAAAAAATGATTTTAGAAGGTCTTTAGTTTGAGTATACAAAATTAATCACTTAAAATTATTACATAAATATGTATCTTTGTGGCTTATTAGCTTTGATATCTAAAATTAATGGCCGAAACTCAAAATATAGTCCTCTAACTATAAAGTCCACTAACTTTTTCTGTTACGTGCATTTGACCAATTTTATAGCAAACATTAACAATCCACCTACGATGAAATTAAAACATATATATATATATATATATATATATATCGAAAAAAGCATAAATAAGTGCTTACACATATAGAGGATAATAAATCACGCAAAGAACTATTTTGTGTTGATGGAAAAAAAGGGTACCGAAAGTATTCTAAGTATATTTAATCATCTAATTAATTCTTTAGTCAAGGAACTCCATGGATTTTTCTAGCCTATTTAATCAAAGTATTAAAAAAATATAATTTTGAAATTTATGTGTACAATGGACAACGCAGTGAGCATAGAAAACTACAAGTCTAAGAAAAAACAAAAATAAAAGAGAAGAAAAAAAGTCATGCATACACAAAAATAAGACCAAAATTCTTTAGTTTTGATGTTTTTTTAAAAGAAAATGTCCCTAATTATAAATCAATCTAAACTAAAGAAATATACTTTCTTCATTCATAAATAAGTGTCATTTTAGATTTTCAAGTGGAATTTATGAAATTATGGGATACACAACAACACCCCTCCATTTTTCTCTCCATCATTTTCTTTATTACCATAAATTTATCCAAACTTTATTTATTTAATATTATAAATATTTGTATTGAAATTTCCTTAGATTTAGCTAAGGACAATATTGGAATAAATATGCAAAAAATTATAGAATGACAATCTTATGAAAAAATGGGTTTTCCTGTAACGACACTTATGTGAACAGAGGGAGTATATATATATATATATATATATTCAAAATAGATATGAAAATAAAGATATAATAAATTAAAGGAGTTTCATGTAACATTAAGTATAAGTAATTTAAAAGATAAAGGACTATTGGGAACAAAAATTATTTTGATTATAAATTATGGATTTTAGCATATATCTTTAGGATAAAAAGTATACTTAAAAAATTATTTTTTAATTTGCAAAGAAAGAGGAAGAAGAACAATAAAAATTACTCCCTCCGTCCCAAGCTAATTGTCCTACCTTGGCCTGGTACGGAGACTAAGAAAAAAACATATTTTGTGAAATCTTTGACTTTTTCAAATGTGGAGATTGAAGGTGGATATTTTGATGGTGGAGATTGTGGGAGAATTTGTCATTTATGGGGTATGACAATTAGCTTGGGACAAACAAATAAGGCAAGTAGGACAATTAGGCCGGGACAGAGGGAGTATTTTTTTATTACTCTAAAGAAAAGTGAAAATTTTCAAAATAGAAATAAGTAGGTTTATAAGTCTCCAAGAATTATTCATAGATATTAGAACGTCCTTACTTGAAATAAATAAAAATTAATCATGTAGGAGACAAATATGTATATATATTTGTGGCTTATTAACTCCAACATCTAAAATTATTTGGTGAAATTCTAAATTTAGTCCTCTTACAATAAAGCTCATTAACTTTTTGATTATGTACATTTAATCATTTTTACTAGAAATCATGACAAAACATATACATAAAATAGAATATTTCAAAAAACAATGAAAATCCAAGATAACATAAAATAAGAGCTTACATATATAATGCGATAATAGATCAAGCAAAATTATCCTCTTTTGTATTGATACGAAAAAATAGAATTGAAAGTATTCTAAGTATATTTAATCATCTAATTAAATCCTTTAGTCATAGAACACCCAAGATTTGTTCTAGAAAGTTCTAAAAATATAATTATGAAAGTTCATGTATGCCATATGCAACATAATGAACTTTACAACCTAAAAGTCTAAATTAAAAAAAAAAAAAATTATAATAATCCATGCAAACACAATTATAAGACCTTACATGCTGTACGATCATAAATCAAGCAAAAAAAAATTTAAGTGTTTATATTTTTTTTCTATAATATATATATATTATATATATATTTTTTAATTCTTAGTTTATTTAATCATCTAACTATTTCTTTTTCTATGGTGCACCTTAATTATTTTAGCCAATTCAATTTAATTAGACTATTATATATTTAATTTTATAAATTCACGTGTACCACGTGCAACGCACGTGAGACTTTACTAGTATTATTAAAAAAAGTAGGAAAATGGGCAGCGGGGGCCCAGAAGGCAGAATTGAAGGAGTGGTAAATAGTAAAACCTCTAAAAACTAACGGAGTGAGGTTTCGAACTTAGGTATCTAACTTTGTAAGAGAGATTTCATATTAGTTTACAACTATATATATAGTATTATATGATAATTTGCCCCCCTCCCCCCACTAAATTTCTAGTTTTTAAGGGGCCTAAGGCGACCGCCTCTTTTGCCTCACATAAGGAGTGGCACTGATGATACCATTTTAATGAAAATAACACTTGTGTAAAATCGTCTTCCGTAAGACGAGAGTCACTTTTATTATATAAGAATGTGTTATTTTTTTTGCATAAGAACTATCGATTTTTTGAAAATATTGCTTTTGTATAAAGATTAACGCTTAAAATATTTCTTTTTTATTAAAAGTAATATTTTTGGGAAACACCAACAACATATTAATTAGCCAAAACGGCACCCATCCGACACAACATGACAAAGACGTTGGGGAATTGTACCAACATAACCCCCATGGAAACAAGAATCGAAAGATAATTTGGCCAGTCCATGGGAGTTTATTCGCCGATCGCTTGACCCAACAAAATAAAAATGACGAGAAAGAACTACACGATCATGAGATATCGGAAATAATATTGCTGAAATAAGAAAGATAAATCCGTCGCTTGGAGAGACCCGTCCAAACTTGAAACAAGTTCACCTCCACCATAATTCGATCTGCTAAAAACTGCTTCGCCAACTGCACCCCCGCACGACAAGTTAATGTGTCTCCTAACTCAAGTGAAGTGGTCGTCGTAGCTTGCTGCATTAAAGATAGCACCACTCGTCCCTCACTGTCCCCGATAACAACACCCAAGCCACCTCCCTCACCAATCTTCAATACACCTACTTCAAGTCTTTGAGATTGCTCAACATATGGTTTTTTAATACCGAACTTGAGAGGGCCGGTACCGGATTTGCATGCTGGAATTTGCTCCGAACCATCCTCGGGTCAGTACCAAAGTTGTATGGGCCAGTACCGGAGCCGGTAGTCCCTCCGTTTGCCTGGCGTTCGTGCAATGCATTCCCATGGCGTGTCGTCCTCTTTCGTCGTATTTTTGGACCCTTTCCTCACATTTTCTCGACCCGATCCCCTTACAACTTTTGTCTGAGGCTTAAAGATCTTCGAATTGAGCTCAGTTTGGTCTTGATTTGGGCCCATTTAGCCTCAATATGCGGGCTGTAATGGGGAAATACGTGTGATTGACCTTCTTTCTTTCCCAGATTTTCCTAAACTTCAAAATATAACTCAAAAACACCCGAAAGTGCATTAAATCATATAAAAAGGAAATAAATCCCGAGAATGCAATAAAACACGAAATCTCACTCAAACATGATATATACTCACAATTCACATAAGAATATGAACGTTAAATATAGGAGAAAACAAGTATTTCCACGTTCATCAAGACCATTGTTGCAAAGTTAAGCCTGAAAACAAAGTCAGATTATACTAAAAGGTTGAAGGCTATTGCAATGAAGATGGAAAAAGAGAACAAGAAAAATCTTCCAAGCAGCAGGTTAATGTTGTCTGGGTTGAAGCAGTCACAACAAGTGAAGCAACAACTTAAGGCAAAGACGGTGTTGTAGTAGACACTAAGCACATCAGCCTACTGAACAGCCCACTGGACCAGTTTAGGGGGAAAAGTAGACAACTTAAGGAAATGGTGAGGAGCACCATGACATGCAACATTATGAGGAGGTCACTGTTGAAGGTGTACCTACTGAGCGACCTCATGAAAAAGAAGAAAACATTAATGTTGGAGAACAGGAAGCTGCAGGAGTAGAAGAACAACAAGTTCATTCTCCAGCTACACCAACTGCAGAGGATCCAGAAGAAGAAACTAAAGTCAGATGGAGGAATAGATCCAGTTCCCCTGAAGACTTCCTCTCACAGAACGGCTCAAGCATATTTCCGTTGTAGCAAAGGTTGCCGGAGATAGGCAGAAGTGACGAGAGGAGAAGTCTCTGGAAAGGGAAAATAAAGCCCTCGTGGAGATAAGACAAACTCACATGGCCTTAAACCTGAAAACCAGTGTTGCGATGCAAGAAGTACTTGAATGATTTGGGTGTACTATATCAGCAACCCAACTGTCCGTACAACAAATACGCAGTGCACTAGGCAACAATGCTTCTGGGGTCCTCGCTGCTTTGGGATCGGTTTGTGAAGCTGTAACTTTACTCCCAACAAGCATGAAGAATTTGAAGAATCAGATTGTGAACGCAACACAGGCTGATAGAGACTGGATGCAAGACCTTGTCATCAAATACTGTGGTTTGTAAATAGACAACTTGAAGGATTGCATCCGGAGTGAGAGATAAGCTGAAAGAGCTAATAACAGGACTTTTGTCCTTACATGAAGAAATCACCAAACTGCATAAATAAAAAGAGAAGCTGACAGACTCATATTGACAACATCCAAACAATGCTGGAAGTATATACTGGGATCAATATTGATGATGTCAATATGAGGGAAGAATAGATCAAGCAAAGGAATGTTGAATATAACAAAAAGAAAACCAAAAGGCTTTTATTGATAAGCAAAGAAGATAGGAATAGAAAACCAAATAGAGAATGCAGGAATGGAAAACTAGTGAACCGAGAGACTTTGAAAAATCCATGACAGATTCAGAGGCACGCATCAAGCAACTATGTGATAAAACAAATGTCAATCTGCATGAAATATACCTGGTTACCGGAATGGTTCCTCCTGATGTTCCTAAACGTACATAGTCTACCCCCCGTCTCCCCTCCCCCCCAAAAAAAAGAAGGCTGGAAGTCACTCCGAAAATCTCGATTCTAAAGAAGTATGAGAACTAGCTCATGAGTTATAGTGATCAGGAGTATCAAGCTCTACGAGCCTCTCAAATTCCAAATGGATAAATTCCATCAAGGATAGAGATTGATAGATGGAGAATGACAGAGATTCTCAAATACTTCGAATACCTACTTTCTAACGGCGTATACGATAATGTTGAAAGTGAAACTAAACATCGTCTGCAAGCTTACGCACAACTCCATGCTAGAATACTTCCATTTCAGATTGAGCTTCAAAGGAGCGAAGTGGGAAGGATACAGAGCATCCCCTTCTGTAGAATAGTGGTTGATGGAAGATCTAACTCCAGAAGTGTAGAACGACTATATTCACCTTGAACAAATAATGTACTCAATGGTGGAGGTATACTGAGAATGACCCTGATAGATCCAGTAGGAGGAGGGGTCTTAATGATGAAGACACGGTAAGAGGAAGAAGTAAGAAGAACACCAAACAACAATTCAAATTTTGTTAGTGGAAGAAATACTGATAAAATGGATTATTGCTGGGTAAAACTTGCATCCCTCTTATCACTTGTATTGTATGGTGTATGATAGTTTTTGTTTGGCATGATCATCCTGTAACTGTAATAGATGATGGACTATCTAATAAAACAGATCATTCAATGCCAAATGATTACAACTTGTAATCTTGCTATTGACTAACAGTTAATTGACTTGTGACTTTAAATTTTTATTTTCTCAGAGTTTTGACATCATGAAAGTAGGGGAAATTGTTAGGGAAATTATGTATAATTTTGATGATGACAAAACCATGTTGTAAGGTAGGATCTAGTGCCTCCTCATACTCTGTAATCTTTGTAATAGATATGGCTAGTTCTACGTAAGCATAGGTCATATCAAGGACACATGCAATAAGGAGTCCGCTGCAAGAAGTAAGGAATAGAGGTTGTAGAAAGCATGCATCAAGGAGTTTATGCTTACATAGCATAAAGCAATGTCTAATGTAAGAAAGATCCAATAATTTGCTAAGCCAGGATCTTGCAGCAACCATGTCAGCAGTGAATAAGTCAAGTCAAAGTCAGAGATTCGAAGATAAAAAAATATAACCGGTGGAGACAAAAAATAATTCTTATACCGACTATTCAATTACGTGAAGACACGTGACGAAAGGAAAAACAACACTAAATCACCGACATCAAGCTGCACCAACTCTAACCTACTCTCTGCCAAAGGAAACAACGACTAGAAAGTTGTACGATAGCATTAAATGTCAACGGGAAACTTCTCATTCTTCAACAGGAAGGACCCAATTACTATAAGTAGAAGGAGATGGAGAGGACGAGCAAAGACTGCTGAAACTACTACTGAATATTGAGCATTCACACTTTCGAGCTTTCAAATTCAAAGTTTCCAAGCACTCATCACTCGAGATCATTATAAGTGTGTGTGCCTAGTAACAAAGAGCAAAATAGCAGCACACATTAGCATTCCACACAAGAAAAACATATTTGCATATTCCGCTGCACAAAACTCTACTTGATTATTGCTTGTTGTAACTATCCCAAGAAAAAATTATTGTAAGCTTACTGCTTCAAGGTTACTTACTACTTCAAGGTTATTTACTGCTTTAGTTTTGCTATAAGACCTTGTTTCCTACAGTAAGCAACATGCTCTTACTCAAAGTATTTAAAAAGAAAACTTAATATGGTTAGAGGTTTATTCACCCTCTAACATCTACCACTTGGGACCAACAAAGCTTGTTGTTTTCCCGTGAGTTCACGGATAGCAAACAAGTACCCGTCAAAGTGCCATGGTTGATCATCCATGACCAAATCTTTCGCCTCCTTTCCTTCGAACATGAACATAAACAACTCATTTCCCACTCGCTCACTGACAACTAACCGTCTCCTTCCCTGCCTTCTTCATCACCTCCAACATATAAATTTGTTATAGGATTTTATCGTACACAATCTACTGCGATGCAATAGATCGTAGGAGGGATCACAACAATCAACAGATACTCGTCATCATCCAAATCTAAAACTCTCGCCTCCCTTCCCAACTCCTCCATCGCTCCAATTAACCTCTACATAAACCAATCTGGAAAGCAGAATGATCTTGTCATTAACCCCAACGTGATCGAAATCGCAGATGAACAAAGCACACACAAAACTCAAACCCTAAACCTAAGAGACAACATAAACGACACAAACCTGGACACACCTACAAACCCTAGAAACAACACTGAACAAAATCCTAAGTGACGCAATGCGAGAAAAAAAGACACAGGCTCAAGTATCACATGACTTACTAAGCGGCACTAATTTCAGTATGACCGGATGACAATTAGACATGAAGACAATAAGGAAACTCTAACCCTAATTTTCTTCGATAAGAAAGGCACGGACTCCTTCAAAGAAGAGAACAAACATTGATAAGTAACATTTTTCTAATATAACCAATTCTCGAAAAGAAATTTATAAGACGATAGTATTCAAATATTTACTTTCAATATTTGGTGAAATTGAAAAATATGGACACTAGAAAGTTGTAAGTCGATAATCATATAAAATCTGTAAGAAAAAACTAACTCTAAAAGGAAACTGAGATATAATTAATAAACTTTGATACCCTTTGAAAATTATTTTTTTATGAACTAGTCCGAAGAGGCCGGTTGAAATTTCTTCTTCAGCCAACTGGCTATAATTGTTTATTAATTTGTACTAATTAATGGTTCTTGACTTTTGGCCACAATTATAGCTAGTGTATTTCAATTCAATATTCTCTAGTCTAATGTCCTTAGACCTTTCTTTAGTTTGGAGTTGGAATAGGTAAAATATCTAAATTTAGGTAGACTTGCATTGTATATTATTATTAGTAAGTATGATTGATTTAAAGTATAAAAATATGATAGTATTACACCATGTAATTATTGTAGCAAAAAAATGAAATTAAATATTACAAATAAATTATCTCAACATGTTGATCGAGACAAATTATCCGAACTCTTTTAAGTTTGATTTTAGACCCTACCACTTGTCCTTGAATTTTTAACTAAAATATGAAACGGGTAATTATTTGGAATTATTAATCATTTAAACCAAGCAAGACTTAATACAAATATAATAACTACCTCCATCTTTTCATTTTTTGGTTAAATTTTTAACTTTTATTACAAGACTATCCCTGCATAATAAATCTCAAAATTTTAAAATTGTATTGACGAGTGGGCCGCAAACCAATTGGCCCATTAGTTTCTGGAAATAATATTTATTTTTTAGTTCTCACCTTCTTTTTTGTTGCCAATAAAATTAACTCATTGGTCTCCAAAAGGCCCAAAGCATTTAATATTCGGGCTCCAAAAATATTTGGATTGAACCTCTCCCTCTGCTCTTCATGGCCCATGAATTTACCGGATTACAATATGTGGCATTCTCTTAATTAATAATATTTTTTAGGTTTACTAGAAAATAAAATCAACTTTAAAATCGTTATAATACTCGGTATCTCAAATCCCTAATTTTAGCTCTCTTACTTTTTAGCAGATTTTATTTTGAAAATTTTGACTAGCCCTAATTAATACTCCGTTTAAAAAAAAAAAAAAAAAAAGAGTTGTTTAGCCTTTTGAAAAAAAATTAAGAATAGATAAAAACGATAGATTTATTCATACACAATCCATTTAATTTGAATTTGTTTTGTAGAATAAGGAAATATATTCAACTATATTAAGTAAGTTTATTTATAGTAGGATTGGAGGAATTGTGATATTTTTGCTAACCTACCATCTTTTTGAATAAAATTATCTTCTCTACACAACACATTTTTTTTATTTTTTTTTTAAAACAGAGAGAGTAATTCTTTTGGAATAAAATTTATTACATTAGTCCATCTTATTTCCCCTGATTTTACTCCTACGTACCTTTAAATTATCAAAATTTATATTTTCACGAACTTTGTTCTATAATTATTTATCCGTAGAATTTAAATTTTGTATTGCAAAATTAATATGATTCTTTCATATATTCTTCTTTTATTTTTAGATGATTTTTTACATAGAATAGCATAAAGTACAAAAGATGATTCGTTTCATTGAATTTATGTAAGATTAGATTTCTGGCAATTATTCTATGTAGTATAATGGATATGTGCAATTATTATTATTATTGTTGTCGTTATTTTCTTTTTAATGTTTTAATTTTTTACGTCTCTTTTTTCCTGTCAATATTTTATTTGATAAATAAACATTAATTTCAAACTTGTCATTCTTTGATAAACTAGAATCACCCCATCGTGCGGTGCACGATTTAAAACATATTCCTTAATAAAAAAATAAAATGAAATAATGGAATAAAATAAAATAAATAATTTAATTTTTTTTAAATAAAGACAATAATTTTAAAATTTAGGAAAAAACTAATTTAATTTATTTTATTTGCATCCTAAATACCATGCAAATTTCTCTATCCGCAACATTTATTCAAATCTAAGCCCCAATGATCAACCAACAATCAAACATTTATTTGAAATTTAATACTACTATTATATATTTCATCCATCTCACAAATATAGTCATCTTTTTTGGGCGTCTCAAAAAGACATTACATGCACAAATTAATATAGACAATCCACAAATAATTATTTTATTCTAAATGTAACTTCTCTAAAAATATACAATTTATATGTCAAATCAAAACCATGAATGGAAAAATGATTAAATAAAAATATACGAAAAATTTATTGTTTTTTAAATAAATCGTTCATAGCTGCCACCTATAAATTATATATTGACAAAAAAATTCATATTTGAAACTAATTTATGCCGTCGTTTTACTATATACATATATACCTCTAATCTATACTATATAATATAACAAAATCCGCCAAGAATAGTAATATCAACATTTTCCCGCCCAAAACAACACTGCTAATTCTGGAAAACTTCAATATTAGCTGCATTAATTAATTAAGCCTTATGTATGATATAATTTGCTGCATTAATTGATATTACATTATATATGTTAAAACATTCAAACCATTTAATTTCGGAATTGCATTTAAAGTTGGTAATAAGTTACAATTGATTTACACAAATCTGCAACATAACCTTTTCAACTCAAACTCAAGACAGTATATCATATTATAATTTCCAAAGATTGTGATTGATAAATATTCATGTTCTGGGCTCGGTAATGAAGCCCAATTGATTTTTCTCCAGGATGGTGTTTTTCTCCAGGAACCATTGTATTTCAGTCTGTGTAGTTTTGAGTGTCAGAGTTTAATAATAAACCTCTCGGTAGTAAAAAAATGAATCCTCAAAAATATCATAAGTAGCTAAGAACAAAACAATTAAAAAGATATAACTGAATGTTTCTTACTCTTGAATTCTTGAACTCTTCCTTGAATCCCTTGCTTGACACTCCAAATTATGACAGAAGATGTATAAAATTTTATCTTTAGGTCCCCCTTTATAGTTGGAGAATTAAGATATGAGTTGAAGGGTGAAAATCCTAAAAAAAAAAGGAAAAAACGCATGTAAGACTCGACTCATATCGTATGGGCAGTGTAATGGGCTGGGTGACCCAAAGCTGCATTCTTCTCCAATTTCAATGTCGTCATATTTGAAGGTCTTATGGTTAGAATTTGGAAACAACTATCTATACTTAATATAATAACCAAATCCACTGAAATCAGTAACTTTGAAGTTTTCCGGCTCAAAATTTATTACCAATTCTGGAAATCACAATTTTTGATATATAAAATTCAACCCCATATAAAATACAATTATTGGCAATAACTTACCATATATTAGCCTAAATAAATATGATAAAGCTATTTGGGCTGATTTTGTCTTGGCCAAAAAAAAAATATTTTCTTAAAATTATTTTCTTTTTATAAATTATTGACTATTATTAATGAAAAATTATTTATGAAGACGGTAACTAATTTTAACATTACAAATATATCCTCTGTCAATCGCATATTGCAATTCCAGCTCCAATCATCAACATGACTTCTATAAAAGGATGCTAGAGATAATCATACATTAAGAAAAATAAATATTCATTCTAATATATATTTTAGTTTTTAATACTTTTTACTGCACTCTTTTTCTATTAACATATAATTTTTTATATCTTATTATTTATTGATTGTAATATTTTATTATATTAAAATTATCTAAAAATATAAAAAATATTAATGTATTCATTTGCACTTACAAACCGTGCATCGCACGGGGATACTACTAGTTATATTAGTAATAATTAAACTTACCTATTTTTATTAGGTAAAAATAAGTGGCAAATACATCTAATTTTTCTATAATAAAAGTGTTTGTTTTATTATATAGTAAAGTGTTTAAACAATATTCAAAATAATTTTGTGTGTCAATTTTATATTAAAAATTATAAAATTATTACAATTATTGATGATGATACTTGATTTACTTGTTTCTAGATATAATTAGTTGATTGTTTGTTCCAATACAATTACGTCCATATGCAAACATGAATTTGATCTTATTTGAACTTAATTTAATTTTCACCTTGAAATTATGCAATCTGGTCAAACAAAATATATACAGGCTAATTTGGATTTCGTTATCTATTTGATTTTTGTTATCTATTTTGTTATATGTTAATTATTGTAGATTTAGTGCTGATTTTGTGTAAACAAATATGGAAGGGATAACAACAACAACAACAACAACAACAACAACAACAACAACAACAACAACAACAATAATAATAATAATAATAATAATAATAATAATAATAATAATAATAATAATAATAATAATAATAATAATGACTTTGTGCAAATTATGTGATTTAATATTTTCACCTTTTACTTTTTAGTTTTTACTTGATGACTTTCACTCGGAAGAATTTATGTAATTAAAAGTAACAAATCATAGACTTTTGTGGCAACAAACTTCTCCATTAATTACTGTAACTAATGGCATTAAAATATATACAAAATTTCATGGCAGCAAATCTCCCTCATAAATTGGTTTAATTACCTTAATCAATTAAAACCTAAAATATATTTTTAGCAACTGGAAATAGGTGGAAAAATGAAAAACTTTCATGATTTAGACGGTATTGTAAGATATACATTAAAACATTAGTAGGCATGCATAATATATACATCAAAGTCATAGTCATTAATTTACCCATATATCTAAATTGTTACAAGAAGTGTGGTTCTGATATAACAAGAAAATCGACCAAAAGATGGTGAATTAAGTCATCCAACATCAGGATTTCCAATTCCTTGGACACAAGTTGTTCCTCTTGTTTAAAGTTGTTCCAACAGATGCTCTTCTCCATATCCCTAACATATGACTCCCTCTTCTCCTCCAATTCCCATTCATAGGACTCATCAAACTCTCCATTTATCCATGATTCTGCAATCCTTAAAAGCTTCAAATCAAACTCACCGTCATGCAACTTTCCATTTATAGTAAGCTCATGCATGAAGAAATCCAGTATCACTTGATCATCAATGTCCTGCCTTTTCATGTCTCGTTTCACATAGCTTAGCAACTCCCTTGCTTTCTCTTCTGCTGCATTCACTCCTTCGGAAACAACCATTTTTCCTTCGGTTTTGTGTTCTTGAATCCTTCTTGTGAGTTTGCATCTTGTCCCTGCAAATTCATGGAGTTTTGGTAAGAATACATGTTGATAATTTACCACTTACAATAAATCACAAGAATTAATAGTGTATCAAATAAACATGATTGATATTTGGGTGTTTATGGTTATAGTTATGGATTTAATAAGATACAAGAATAATTCTATTGCCGACAAAATACCTTAATCGTATTTATCCTAATCATAGTGAAAAATGGACCCATGGGCCCTTAGAAAGGACTTTAATTTTATTTTGATAATAAATTAATTCCAATTCAAATAAGTCAAACTCAAAATGGGGCATATACATGATATAAATAGTGAAAATGGGAGTGGTAAGAGGCCATTCGGATTCTCTGTTAAAGTATGTATTTCATCATCTGTTACTTTAAATTTACTATGTGATATATATTAATTTATGACGTCATACCATACACGTGTCGGTTAGTGAATGTAGTGAAATACAAGATGTAATACCAAAGTGTAACATATGATCTCGTGGCGGCAAGAGGAAGATATGTACCTTGAATATTGGAGAGAATTGGATGAGGAGGAGAAGTGAAACCTTCAACTTCTCTAAATGGAGAGTCAAGAACTGAAACTGGGCTTTGCTGCTCATATTCTTCCAACAACCATTCTCCCTGTTAATACACAATAAAAAAACACATCTAAGTAATTAAATTATTATTTATTATTTTTGTTTGGTCTACCAGCAGACAAGATATGATAAATTTAACTCAATCACTGTTTCCATTATTGCTCTAACTACTTACTCCTCCATCCACAAATATACATCTTTTTCTATTCTTAAATAAAGTCAATTTTCGTATTAAACGGTTCCAATTTCTCAAAAATATCCTTCTTCCAAGTAAATTAAATAATTTCCTAATTTACGTAAAAAATAAAAATATGATTATCTTTGCTGCAAGTAATCGCTAATTCTAGGTACTTCAAAATAATTTATTCTAAGTGAACTAAATATGTTTTCTTAAGTGAAAAAGAAAATGTGATTATTTCAGTGTATTTTGGTATAATTATATTATAACATAGTTTTATGTGTAAAATACGAGACAAAAAAATTGAACGGTGGATCTGAAGTGAGAGAGAACTACCTTGAAACTCTTCAACGTGGCAGCCTTTTTACCCCAAAACTCATTATTTTCACCACCCCACGGTGGTAATTCCTCCGCAGTAAAATCACTGTCACACCAGCTAGACCTCTTACTGCATGAAGAGCAAGAAGAAGTGGTTGTTGTGGCGGCCGCGGTGGCCGTGGCGGTGGCGGTGGCGTTCCGGTTATCCTCCGCCATGTCCCTAAATGATCTCCACCGTAAGATGTCTTTGACTTTGACTTTAACTTCCGGCACATTATCTAAAATGTGGTTCTTGCTCTTGCTCCTCCGGGCCGATTTTCTGGAAAAGCTCCTAGGTAACACGGAGGGAGGTTTCAGAGAAGCAATCTGGAACAGTTTAATCACTTTTTGAATGGCTGAGATTTTGGCTTTCTTGGAGAAGCTTCTGAGCAGTACAATCCGGGGCTTGTTTGACTTGTCATCTCTGAGGAAATCCTTGAGCATCATAGGCCGCTGTAATAAAGCAGAATCTTGTTGGAATCTTGAAAGACTTGTGATTTTGACAACTGGTAATGCCATGTTTTTTTTAGATTTTCTTCGTCTATTTTTCTGGGCTTCCTTAGCTCAAGATTCTGGATTCTGGAAAACTTCGGAATGTTGGACGAAATGTTGCTCCAACGATTCAGACAACAGCAGATTCTGGATTCTGAAAAGCTACTGGTTCGGGATTCTGGAAACCTCCTGAAACGTTTAAACGGAAAATTGTTGTTAATAGGGAGGAGAAGAGTAGGAAATGTGTGGGATTAATTTGGAGTTAGGTTGAGAAGTAATTATATAGAAGGGAAGGGCAATGTATGTGGAGAAAAGGACAAACGACACGTAGAAGCATGGATGCTTCTAATTAAGGTATTTCTTTTTTTAAAAACATTGTAAGATGCATGGATCTATATTACAATAATAGTTTTAGGTAATTTTGTGTGTTGAAGGCTGTCGGAGGATTTTATTTTTAAAATAATTGTACAGATAATATTGAAAGCCTAAATACTGAACTTATTATGCATCTTAAAATTTTACTTGTCTAACTACTCAAAATAATCCATTAAACAAAACTACTCAAAATAATTGTACTGAGATTGATTAATTTGTAGCTCGCCTTCTAAAAAGATTGACATTTTATTTGACTGAAAAAAATTTATTCATTAGTGTAAATCACTAATTACAAGACTCTCTAACTAATTGTTACACGGATCGACTGACGAAAAAGAAAAATGAGTAAGATCATAAGCAACACAATTAGCACTTCTAAGCATATATTCTAAACTCAAGAAGAAATTGGAATGTAACAACTTCTTAATATAGTGCACCAACAAGCCAATATACGAAAAATCTGACTCTTGCTTCATGACTGCATGCATGCACAACAAACAAAGAATCTGAGAAAACACAATTAGCCCTCCTAGACATTTTATTCTTCGCGCAGATAAAAAAAACATCTTTAATGTACTTAAAAATAATAATAATAATAACTGACAAATTTAGTAAAAATAAAATAAAATAAACTTTTTTAAAGTACTTGAAATTAATGATTAGTCCCAACAAACATTAGTATTTCTGAAAATGATACTCTTTTAATAAAGAAATTAGTTATTTGAAATAAACAGAAAATTAATACTTCTCTGTGCTGAACGAAACTGTGGTGCCATAATTGATTATACCCCTAAGAAACATAGCTACGGCTCAAATTAATTGGTAAGCATCAGGGTCACGAAAGAAAGTCCATTGTCGGCCATGTCACCCTAGTCACACTAAAATAATTATCATAACCCCAAGTAAATGATACAATAAATCATTCATTTCTCCTAATTTGAGGTAAGTTTTCTCCAAATACACGCTCATATATATTGTCTACTCACTCTCTAAATACCAAAAAAATATATTTACAACTCAACAAAATGCACGAACTGACTTCAATGTCGGAGGTCCTGCGCTGGGATCCTTCCCGACGTGATTTTTGCAGGTCCAATAAATTAAGAATCAGATGATCTGCAACCCAAAGTTGAAGATAGGAGACAAAGTCCACCCCGAAAGACTTTTGGGCCCATCAATTCTTCATAACGCCGGACTCGATTTTATTACGACAGTACAGAGACCACAGTAGCCGATCTATTTCAATATTCGATTTTGACTATATATCCTACATGTGGTGGTAGTAAAACATACCTTATAATCCCTATTTAATTTGTCATAGATATGTAGCAGTTCCCTTGTAGTAAATGATAGTATCTAGTGGAAGGTTTACGAAACACTCACTTTGATTACATTGCTGTCCTTATCCATTCCCCCCAAATCTCCATACCAACCATTCCCCCAGTATCATAAATGTAAGTGTACAATATAATTAAATTGCACTATTCACAACAATATAATGCTTTACAGCCGGTGCCCCAAATTTAGGGTGGAAACTGGTATAATTATTTTCTTACTCATTGCTAATCAACAATTCTTTTAACTTATGACTGAGATTTCATGTGATGGACAAATAAACCCTCTAACAATCTACTACATTATCGTAAAGTTTCCTTTTTTCTTCATGAAAAATGTCTTTTTTAATTATCATATCGTTGCCTCCTCCCACACTATACGAAAGGGTATATCCAAGCGCAATATTGGGATAAAATGTATTTGTGTTTTTGCTACAATAACTTGGTAAATTATTCTTCAAAAAAGATAACTTGGTAAATTAATTTTTCTAAGACGACTTTTATTTTAATTGGAAGGATTGTAATCCTATCAAAAATGAAAATCATCATATTATAATGAATATAATAACATCATTAATGTAAATCATAAGATGTACTTAATTACTCCATCTCGAAAATAGGCTCCTTGATTTTTCTTCTTGAGATGTCTAAAAACGATTGCTTTTTTCTTTTTTTTTAGTGTATTAAAGAATTTTTTTCCTAATATACTTCTATTAAATGAATCATTGAAATTACCTTTTATCTGTAAATCTCTTTTATTTATCATACTATCTCCATTTCTTAGACATTTTCTTAGCTGTGTATAAGAAAGAAATTAAAGGGGTATGAAAAATGGACAAATAAACACTCAACTACATATAGATATGGCAGTTAGGTTTGAAAATCGGAGATTTCTGGGAAAAATTATAAGGATAATATTGACAAAAATGTGGAAAAAGGGCTAAACAAGACAATTATTTATAAACAAAGTAGAAATTTTAAAATGACATCTAATAAAAAAGAAGGCAGTATTAAATAGGGGTGTCGTAATAATTTACATGTGTAATAAATAAGTTTTTTTAGCCAGTGTAAACTTAAAAGAGACTATATTTTTTAAGCGAAAAGAGTATTAAAATATGTAGTGTGCATGTGTATGCATAGGGTAAGTTATATCCTGCAAATGCTCCGGGTGTACTTTTAATCACACAATTACACATACTTATATATATGTGTATCAAATATGTGGTTAAAATAACACAGGGAACATTGAGCTGAGTGTAGGATTTAAATAACCGTATGGATAGTACCGGAAATTAGGTTAAAGGCGGTCAGTTAATTAGAACCACACACCAAACAACATTAATGTATCTATAATAAATTAAGAATAAGTACACAATTTTTCCATGAAACTCATGGTTTTGGTCACATGCAAAGAGAGACAGGAATTGCTAGGTACTTGCTCTATTGTTAGATCAACATCATTCACTTCCTTGTCCTGTACTACCAAATTATTACTTAATTACGATGTTTATCGATTAATGTAAGATTTTGTCCAGATTTATATTCAGAATAGGGAACATGATGACTCGATTTATTTAATTTAATTATGTCATTCTCACCCAAAGTGCAATTGTGGCCGTAATCATGCCTGTTTAGTTGCATAACTAGTTTCTCTTATTTTAAGCTTAGAAATTTATTTGAATTTAAAAACACATGGATCTGCAATTATAAAGAAATCAAAACAACTAAAAATTATTATTTTCAACTCATCTTGAGGAAGGAGGTGGATCAAGGTAAAAGTATATGTAGTTTTAAACATATAAAGATTAATGGAAAAAACCCACTGAAGTGGCACTAAACTCTGCTCAACGAATTAAATCTCTACATGACTGCTGGCACAACTACGAAAAATTAGGATGACTCAGCAGCAACAATGAAACCTCAATAATACACCAAAGAATGGAAATTAATTAGTGTTGAAATTTTGGGGAAATATAATGTAGTAGAAAAAGAAAATCCTCCGAAACGTGTTATAATAATATTATCCTAAATTATTTAGTTGAGCAATCCTTCATGATATAACAAATCTTCTAATTAACATTATGAGCAGGAATCAACGAATATAGCCCAACATTACAAAAATGTAAGTGAAGTATAATATCAAGTGAAAAACAAAATAAACTCTAGTAATGATCTTTCTTTGTCTAATTTTCCATCACATATATATATATATATATATATATATATATATATATATATATATTAGCTCAAAAACAACATAATTCTTAGAATTAATCACTCCATTTTTTAACATAAAATTAATTCATGCATATAAATGTGCAACATTAAAATATTGAAAAACATGCAAAGCACAAACGTTACATGTTCTACCAGTTTAGGAGAATTAAAGGATTAAATATTATAAATTAATGCTAAACATTAAAATAATTAATTATGTTTAAAATGTGGGGAGATTGGCCTCTCCAATTGGTCAACAAAGATTAATATGAATTAAGAAATCATTTGAATGATGTCAAAATAATATATTTATAAATGCTATAATAAATATATTTATAATAATTTCTTTTAAAATATATATTTTTTTCCAACAATTCTCACATATTTCAAAAGAAAGTATTTTATAAAAAACAATGAAAACTTATATTGTTGGGTTAAAAGTGTAGAGTGCATCGAATCTAGTGTCTTCTTGACTAACCAGACCTAGAATTAAAGATAAGAAAGACATAACTCACAGAGCTTTAGTGAAGTTTTAAATTTCTACGAACTAAAAGTCTTTATAGATCGACTGGATACAGCCCTTTTGAGGTGGTTTTCGGAATTCTTCCCTGTGGTCCAGTCAACCTGCTGCCTTTACTAGATGTCATCCGTCCACATGGTGTTGCCTCTGATTTTGTTGCTGATATACAACGTGTGCACCAACAAGTCCATGCTAATCTACTTTCTGCTAACGCTGAGTACAACTTTCGAGCTGATCGTGGATGGCGTGAGGTAATCTTTGATGTAGGTGATTTTGTTTGGGTGATTCTTACGAAAGATCGTTTTCCAGCTCATGAATACAATAAATTAGCAGCCCGTTAGATTGGTCCAATGGAGATTTCGGAACATATTATCAACAACGCTTGTCGTCTTGCTTTGCCTAGTCATATTCGTTCATTGGACGTTTTCAACGTCAAGCATCTCATTCCTTATTTTGGTGATTCATCTTCAAACGACGAAGTTCCAACTTCGAGGGCGAATCTTTCTAGCCCCGGGGGAGATGATGTGAATCGAAAAACACTTGCATTATCGGATCACTTTGATAGGGGCAGGGGAATTTAATTCTGCTTCATTATTCAGAAGCATATTATGGAGGCTTTTTGTTAGTTATTATGTTTCTAATTCCTACTTTTACAATTGTTTTTATTTACTAAGAATTATCTGCAATTTCTAGTTGTTAGGTAACTATAAACTCTTGTTTATGGATTGTAAAGGACGGTTGAATGATGATTCTCAGAAATTGAAAACTGCTACTGTGCAAGTTTTGGTATTATAGAAAATCAACGATTCTTGTATCCATATTTGATTACGTTGCTGTTGCGCATCAGTTAAGATTACCGGTAATTTATTCTTCACCAACGACACCTTGATTTTTGGGTCTGCCTCTACTGAAGAAGCTTATTACCTCAAACATGCTCTCACTCTTTATGAGAATGTATCTGGCTAAAGGATTAACTTGGATAAATTTGGAGTGATGTTCATCCAAATACTCTTCCCCACGTGGTTGTGGCTATCTGCTCTATCTTTGGCATTCCTCGGGTCTCTTCACATGCTTAATATTTAGGGTTGCCGGAAGAAAAAAAAGTGAAGTGTTTGCATCTACTAAGGATAGAGTTTGGTAGAGGATCTCGGGTTGGAAAGAAAAAAGTTTGAGTAAAGCCGACAAAGAAGTGCTCATCAAATCAGTCATCCAGGCCATCCCCTCATATGCGATGCCATGCTTCCGCTTACCCAATGGAGTTTTGAGTGACACTGAAGGATTATCTCGCTTTTTTTGGTGGGATGATGGAGAAATTGCGAATAAAGTCCGATGGCTTTCTCGGAGTGTTTTAACAAAGAATAAACTAGATGGTGGTTTGGGTTTTCGGTCGCTCAAGACGTTCAATATTGCTCTTCTAAGTAAGAAGGCAACGGTTTTATGCCGTTGGAAAAGTGGCTGTTGGAATTTTTTTTTCCAACAATTAAATTCCAACGGAAAAAATGATTCCAACGGCAATTCCAACGGACTTTTTACCGTTGGAATTTTTTTTCCAACAGCTATTCCAACGGCTTCTGCCGTTGGAATTTTTTTCCAACAGCTATTCCAACGGCCTTTTGCCGTTGGAATTACCGTTGGAATTTTTCAAAATTCCAACGGTTTTTATGCCGTTGGAATTTGGCAATTTTCTTGTAGTGATGAGCAATCCCTCAGGATACAACAGATCTCCTAGCTAATGCTAGGAGCATGAATGAATAAATATAATACTAACCCAGCATACACAAATATAAGTGAAGTATAATATCAAGTGAAAAAAAAAAAAAAAAACCCTAGTAATGCATGATCTTTCTATCTCATTTTCCACCATATACATGTGTGTGTATAAGTGTATTAGCTAAAAACAAAATATAACTCCTAGAATTAATCACTCTTACATTAAAATTAATTCATGCATATAACTGTGCAAAGTTGCAAATCACAAATGTTATGGTCTTTGAAATGCTACACCTGAAAATATATACTAGGAACCTTATTCACCATAGATTTACACAAATACATGAGGATGTGTGTGTGAGTGTGCATTTAAATAGTAAATAAATCATGATGTATATATTCGGACGTAGCAAATGTTACATATTCTACCAATTAATTAAGGAGAATTAAAAGACTAAATATTATAAATTAATACTACTAAACATTAAAACGATTAATTATGTTAAAAATGGGGGGAGTGTCTCAACTTGGTCAACAAAGATTAATATGAATTAAGAAACTATTTAAATGGTGTCAAATAGTATATTTATAAATACTGTAATAAATGGTGTCCAACAATTGAAACTCGCACAAGCCATGAAAATTTCATAGGGCATGAAGTCGGTGAATACAATCACAAAAACAAATCTTTAAGAGGAACAAAAATAAACAAGACAAAAAACATAATGAAATTAAAAATAATAATAATAATTAATATTTAATTATATTTTTGCATGAGTATTGGATGCTACTATACAAGAGATTATACAATGTAGACGATAGTGGTCAACGCACCACAACAAAAGAAGTCTTTTGCATAAGACTTTTTGACACCACAATTGTGGTCACTAATAATAAGTTATTTGTGACCACTTGTTGTCACAAATCTCTCTACAAATTATTTTAGACAACTTAAAGACTACTTTTAGAGACAACTAGTTGTTGCAAAAAATATTTGAGACGCATTTGAGACCACTTTTGTGGTCACAAATATATTATTTGCGACGGAGTTATTGAGACGACAATAAAGTGGTGACAAATACTCATAAGTTGTGACAAATATTCATTATTTGAGACCACTTTGCTTAAGTTGTGGCAAATACTCATTATTTGAGACCACTTTTTTGTGGTCTCAAAAGACCCTTTTCCTTGTATTGACGTTGAATGCTTAGGAACCAAAAAAACTCCATATCAATCCAAGCCGACAAATCTAATAATTAAATATTCATCAACTAGTTCAAAATAATGTACAAAATATGTCAGAAAATACTTGTTTTTTTGTTAAATATAAAATTATATACCTGCTAAATAATTATTGCATTAACAAATGTTGTGAATCGAACAAAAACTCTTATCAATCTAAGCCGACAAATTGGAATATGAATCTATTCATCAAATAGTACCAACTATTGATAAAATATTTTTATTTTTTGGAACTTACTATTGCATTTATGTTACATATTAATCTCTTACAAGTTATGAGATGTGGCTGTATATGGATCGACCACTCGATACAGAATTTTGTTTTTATTTTTTACTTTAACAATTCAATTTCATATCAGTATATACACACACACCCCTATATACATTCAATAGCAGTATATATATATATAATCCCTCCTAGTAGTTATTTTTGGCTTTGTAAAAAAATTAAGAATCCCTTGAACGGACAAGTAGATATAATTCTCTAACCGTGAAAATTTCTTTGTTTTTTGTTTCGTCTTACCGTATAATAAACGAGAATCCTCTAAAAAGAAAATCAAACACATTTCTCACTCATTTCACCATTTAAAAATAGTAAATTTAAATAAACTAACATAATAGTAGTAAGATATATATATATATGTAGTAAGAATTTGTATATATATGATAAAATATTTCCAAAATTAGTTCCTGATTCACATTTTGTTGGCAATTTTCTTTATAAGAAAAATTATAGGTAGCAACTTTTGATTGATTCATTTTATAATAAATATAAAATAAAAGGAAAAATAATAAATAATTAATAATTTATAAAAGCAAATAATTTATGGTCTCTTTTTCGTTTTTTTAATGTAAATATAACAAATTAATCTTTTTCATGACCTTTAATTTGGCACCTACATTGCATATTTTAAAATATATTAAATGAAAAAATATAATTGTTTGTCGATTATTTAGGTTAGGTTTATTTATGTAATATGGTTTGAATTATTTGGTTGGGTTTGAGATACAAATAAAAATTAAATAAATATTAAGAATACTTTTTTTTGAATACTTTTTACCTAATATTTTAAAATATTAGTTGATTTTTTTATATTTTTTAAAATCTTATTTTATTTTAAAAACAAATCCATATATGTAACTTTCCTACTATATTACGAGTGTTAAGAAATAGTAAAAACTAACAATTTTTTAGTTTCAATACATTCGCAAATAATATTTTATTTTTTTGTAAAGAACAAAAAAAGAAATAGCGGAGAAACACATGTCACTACATTAGGGATGAAAATAATTTAGAAATGTGCTTTATTTTCGGTAGTTCTATCTCAATCTCAAACGTTTTGTTTTCTCCCAACATCCTAAAGACAATGATATTTTTTATGTAATTTATTTCTTTTGTTTGCAACAACATATATATAAATAAACAATTATTTGGTGGTTGATTATTGTGCTTAGGTTTGAATATTTATTGTGAGTTCAACTATTTATATTGGATATGAATTGTGAATAAAAATAAATTAAATAATTTTTATTTATGAAATTAAAAGTTATTAAATGATTTAATATTTTTTTATATAACAAAAGTTAAGTTATCAAATTGATTATTTGACTTTAACTTTAATTTTTTTTTATAAATAAATATATTTTAAATCGTGCATTGCACGGCGAGAAATTCTAGTTACCTATAATTTTGCTGCATCTCTCATCTCAAATTATAATTGATTAGAGTAATACTGAAGGAACTGATAAAATTATAAAAATATTCTTGGTTTTTTGTGCGTTACTATAATGACTTATTTTTTGCAACAAAATATTTTCTGTAAAACGGCTGCTACTTAGGAGGCGGGGATTATATCTACCACGCAAGTTGCATCACTAAAATTATAATTGCTGAAATTTAGAGGTGTATGTTTTCAGTTTTTACATCTCAAATATGACATTGGGAATTAAATAGCGACAGGTGATGTTTACAGGCATTGTACCTGTACTACGTACACTCAGAGCTCTGTGATTGATAGCTTCAGCTTACCTAAGGTTTTTCGGCAGGAAAAAAGTGGCAGTGTCCTTGTCAGGGTTTGTGTACCCTCTTTTTTATTTACAATATATCCTTTTAAAGTAATCTCATCCACCCCATTTCACTCTTCTTTTGTCACTCCCTTCATTTACACGAGAAATACAGCTTACACGAGATTTTCATGAGTTACACGAATTTACAACTTACACGAGATTTTTCTGTACATGAGTGTTACACGAGATGTACACGAGACTTACTAGTTACACGAGGTTTTTGGTACACGAGATTTACACGAAACTTACTAGTTACACGAGGGTTACACGAGATTCCGAAAATTGTAAACGAGCATAATTACTATAGTTACACGAGATTTACACAAGACTTACACTAGACTTACTAGTTACACGAGGGTTACACGAGATTCCAAAAATCGTACACAAGCATAATTACTATAGTTACACGAGATTTACACAAGACTTACTAGTTACACGAGGGTTACATAAGGTTACACGAGATTCCGAATATTGTACACAAGTATAATTACTATAGTTACACGAGATTCATTGCACTATGTTACACGAGATTTACACAAGACTTACACGAGACTTACTAGTTACACGAGGTTTTTGCTACACGAGACTTACACGAGACTTACTAGTTACACGAGGGTTACACGAGATTCCGAAAATTGTACACAATCATAATTACTATAGTTACACGAGATTCATTGCACTATGCAACACGAGATACAGCAATATATGGTACACGAGATTTGGGCTATGAGTCACAAGCATGTTCAACTTATCCAGCAGCTAAAAGAAAACAAGGGTAAAAATGAAAACACACTACTTTTGGGGTATTTCATCAGGAAAAAAGTTAAGTGAGTAAAAAAGTTGGTTCCACATGTCTGACAGGACCTGCCACACTATTTCCACTTTTTCGACTTATTCTACACTATCCACTTGAATAGTATTCAAGTGGGTGATCCACCATACACTTAAAAAGTATATAAAAAGTGTGTGGGGATCTAATAATTACAATTTTTTTTTTATCTCTATAGACTTTTAAAGTGTACAGTGAATTACCCAAGTGGGTTACTACCTACTTTAATAGCATATAATAAGATTTTTCGATCATTTGTTTGATAGTCAATTAATCAAATCTATTACTAACTCCAATTCTAATCAATACTAATCATTTAAAAATATCATGAACAATATATCGTTCTAGCAAAAGAAAAAAATCACATTTCATCCAACATTATACCTAGACAAATCCCAATAAATCTCCTAAAAATTCCATAATTTGTTATTCTTACAGTATTAATTACATGTAGTTATTAATTATAGTATAAGCGGAAGGGGACAGAGAGAGGGGACAAAACTATACACCCTCCGATCCAAAATATTCGTTTCTTTAGACTTTGTATGAAAATTTAATAATTGTTGAAATGTACTAATCCATCTATTTCACCAAAAATATCTCTTTTTCTCCTCTTAATAAATATTTTCTTACCTATAATTTTGCTATTTTTCTCCTCCCCTCTCATGCTATATAGTTGCAATGTGTTTAGGGATAATATTAGAATAATTATTATTTCTTGTGTGGCTAAAATAACTTATTTTTAATAAGTTTTATCTAAAGTAACAAGTATTTTGGACCGGAGCGTAGATAAAATCATAAAACAAAGAATTTTAGAAAAAAAATGAGTTGTATGATGGAAAAGATACTTATCTTAGTAACTCTTAATTTTTCATTGAAACAACTACTACCATCAAATGCAACGCAATTGATAAAATGATGGGGCCTATAATAAAAGGTAAAAATTTGTATGTGACCGTCACACGATCGCCACACGGTGTGATGGGAAAAAAATATAATTTTTTGTAACAAAAGTATCACGTTTATCTGTAAAAGTATCACTTTTTTTAAACAAAAAGAAGTATCACTTTTATTTGTAAAAGTATCACTATTTCTTGTAAAAATTATCAGTTTTTCCTAGGGGTGGGGAAAACTATTGAAATATCGAAATACCGCACATGCCGTATCGAAAAATTACCGAAAATACCGAAATTTTCGGTATACCGAATTTTCGGTACGATATGATACCGTACCAAAAATTTTTGGTACGGTAACGATATGATAATCTAAAAATTTCAGTATTTCAGTATATACCGAAATACCGGAAAAAGTTCGGTATTTTCGTATATATCGGTATACCGAATTTTTTTCAGTATTTTGGTAGTTTGGTATACCAAATTTCTAACAGTATACCGTAAATTTTCGGTATACCAAAATCAACGGTATGGATCGGTATATACCGATACCGATATAAAATTCGCTATACCGAATTTTCGGTACAATATCGGTATTTACCGATATCATATCAAATTTTCGGTACGATAATGGTATGAATTTTCAGCGTACCGAAAATTTCGATGCGTAACGATATAAGCGATTCAGTACGGTATACTGTACCGAACATCCTACTTTTCCTTTAAAAATGTATTCCGTCAACCCATAATAAAAAAGTTAAAAAAATGAGAGTTAGAGAAAACAAATGGTGGAGGGATGGGAGGGATGTGGATGTGTTGGATCAAAGTAGAAATGAAATTTATGGACCTAACTCCACAACATTACTTCCAACCAATCAAATTTCGATTCGCAAACATGTGAAAATATCAAATTTATATTTCTTGTCTACTTGATTTCCTACAACTAGTCTCTGACGCATACGTGGCAGATGCCTATTGGTTGGTCGCACGTTCAGCTGCCTAGGTTTATTTGATGTGATTACGAAGGTATCCTATGTTTTTCTCTATTATATGTGTTGTATTATTCATTTACGAGTGAGTGAGACTTATTATGTGTGGTAACTACTAATTAACTAGGCTGTTAACAAAGAAGATCGGTAAAAAATTTGTATCTCAGCTTGAGTAACGTTTGTTTAAATATATCTAATTACGTTCGTTGTATTATGAACAGAACTTAATATTAAAAGACACGTTCTTTAACGGCTCATTAAATATATTTTGGGCTAATATTAAATAATAACTATATTAATATTTTTATATTATTTATGCAACTCATTTTTTTTCAATTGTAACTCATTTATTTAAAATGTCCATAAATTTGTTGTTGAAAGAATGAAAACCATTTTTGTACAAAATTAGAATAATATCTAGTATTTTTGTACACAACACAAAATATTAACAAACTTGGTGTTCGTTAATGTTCCTAAACATTAATAAACACCAAATTAATAGGCTCGTTCGGGCTCGGTGCATTCATAATTTATCAAACATTAGCAACTCAAAGCTCAACTCAACTAGGTTCACTAATAACCCTAATGACAACTACACATATCTGGTAGAAATAAATTTTATTTCTTAGATAAAGTTAGGACTTGGATATAAATACTGAATAATTAATTTAATTATAAGTTAAATTGACGATATAAAATGAGATTCGTGTAACATGGAACCCAAACTTTTGTCTTTATTTGAGTAATGGTGGTATGCTTCAGTCGTGCTAGCACGTCCCCAAGTTCCGATGTCTATAATTATTTGATTTCTTTAAATCTATGTCCCACGTTTTGTTAATTAATTATGTTTCTAAGCTTCCAAAAGTCAACATATTCTGCTATATATGATATAACCCCCTAGTTTAAAAAATAGTTTTTTTCCCTAAAGAGAAAAATAGTCCCTTTTATGTTTTAGATTAAAAAATTTATTATCCAAGTAAATTAGTGCGATATTTTTATCTAATAGGATGAATAAAGAATGATATATAAATAGTAATTTTAATGAATCATTTAGTAGGAGTATATTAAAAAGATAAGCATTAGATATACTTTTAAGAAGAACGGGAGCTCTAGTTTTAAGATATACTACCTTCGTCTCAATCAAATTTGCACACTTTTCTTATTAGTACGTTTCACATTAATTTGCACATTCTTAAAAATGATTTCTCTCACAATCTCCACCCTCAAAATCTGCACATTCAATCTTCATATTTGAAAAAGTAAAAAAAACAAAAAGTAATTTTTTAATATACGTGCCCGATCAAACGTACAAACTTTCATGAAGGGAATAACTTTTTTTAGACAGAGGGATTATGTCATGTTTATTTATAAATTGACCCATCCAAACAGAGATGAACTGATCAAATTCTAATGATTATGTTAGTATACTTAATTTTTAATGTAAATTGATTATTTTAAACATGATTAATTATTTATAAGGTTGACCAAAATAGCTTTAAACTTCATACAACTAAAATTCTAGCAACATATTTACGCTTGGGAAATAAGCAATCAAAGCAAATAAATAAACGAAGGATAACCGTGCAAAATAAAATAAAAGACACCGAGAATTAACGTGGTTCGCTAACAACTTATTAGCTACATCCATGACAAAACAGGAGGATCCCAAATTCAATATCAACGAGAGTTCAAACAATCTTATCAATCCAAACGACCAATATCGAGTATCAATCAATTGATACTCGACACAAACAATTTCCCAACACTTGAACAATCAAGCCAAAGACAAAGTCAAAACAATTTCAAACTCTATCTATATCAAAGGACTCCAATATGACTTATTTATAAGCCCCAAAACCTAATTTTATACAGAAAATGAATCAATTTGGGCCTAAATCGCGTAAGCCCAAAATCTGCCGCCTAACGTGTCGTGGCTGCGACCAAAACAGGACAGTGTTTCGAACAACTGGTCGCACCAGCGACTCAGAGTCGCGGCCGCGAGCTCTGCAAATTCAAACTTCTTCCCGCGGCCACGACCATCCTTCGCGGCCGCGGCCGCCGACGCGACTCATTCCAACAACTTTCAAATGCAAGCCTCCACCTTGATACGAACGTTAATTCAAACCCAACTAAATTCAAAGCACAAATCCTAACATTTACCATACACCCTCCATCTGTAAACAGACCTCTATATAACTATATTACTAGTGTTGAAAATTTATGATTCCTTAAGAAAAAAATTCTATGTCATTTTAATTTGCAATCAAATTCAAAGTGACATATTTTCTTGAAGAATGATCAAAGATGTAGAAAGTATCTAAAAATTGAAAATCATCTATCTTAACGAGAAGTGCTTCAAGTACTCCAAACGGGGAAGTACTCCATTAATTTATTTGGGCCTAAGTTCCAACAGTCGAGTCCTGAACCCAAATCATTGAAATCAACTATGACACTCCTTGGGCCAAAAATTTGAAAGCCCATATCATCCACAACGGATATATAGCCCATCGGGAGATAACAAATTCGGAGTAATATATTTAGATTATTAAAATATTATTATTTTACCATCGTCTTCTTTCCTTTTCTGCTTACAGCAACTGTGAAACCCCCCCCAACTCTATGATCTTCTGATAATCTTCTGTAATTTTCCCTCTTTTCCAACCCTAATTGCAATGGGCGTTGGAGGGCATTTTTGGGATTTGCTCAAACCCCACGCCCGATTCGAAGGGTTCGACTTCTTGAGGAACAAACGGGTCGCCGTGGACCTGTCTTATTGGATTGTCCAGCATGAGACCGCCATTAAAGGGCACTCTAGAAACCCTCACATTCGCCTAACCTTTTTCCGGACAATCAATCTTTTCTCAAAGGTACAACTTTTGTTCTTTCCCTTGGTACAACACTCTTGTGCATGCATAGTTGATGGTTCTCGGTTTAATCCCATTTTGTTCTTCTATTTTCCTTTTCTTGTGGGTTTTAGCGTTTTATGAATGTAAACTGACAAAATTTGTGATATTGTGAAGCGGGTTTATCTATTTTTTTATTAGATTTGACTTTTTTGCCTGTTTTTGTGTGGGAGATGTATTTGAAGCTTCCATGAATACTTATAACTATGACCAGTGTTCTAAAAGACACTACCCGCTAGTTTGCAGCAAATTTGAATCTAGCGCCAAGTAGGGCTTAGGAAGGGGTTGAAGGGGGGTTTATGTGAGACTAAGAAGGGAGTAGTCGGGGAAAAACCTTTGGTGGTCGAGGAAGTCTAGCGCCTAGGCAGGGAGTTTAGAGCAGGGAGTTTTAGAACAGACACGACGATGTGTACCCAACTTATTCGTAGTATATATCTGCTCTGCACATGTCAACTGTTAATGTACATTTGTATATGATTTCTATTTTATGATATTAAATTGGTAGTTTGGGCGGCAAAATACAGTTTGGAGCATACCCGGTTTTTGTGCTTGATGGGACTCCTTCGCCATTAAAATCTCGGGCAAGAATACTGCGGTTTTTCAGATTATCGGGCATCGACTTATCAAGTTTGCCAGAGGCCGAAAAGGGTGTCTCAGTTGAAAGGAACAGAGCATTTCAGAAATATATTGAAGAATGTGTGGTGAGTTGAGTAATCTGAATGCAATATATTCTGGATTTCGAACTTGCATATTTCTGCTGTAATGTGGTCTTATCTTGTGTTCGTTACTGTTTCTCGAAGTAGATGCTTGTTATTGGATGTTTATCATTTTTTATGCTACATTTGCTAGCTAGAGTGCAATGAAATTTCACAGTGCTGATAATATGTACATGTATTCTTATTACTCCCTCTGTCCCAAGGAAATTATCCAGTATTCATTTTTGTCCATCTCAAATTATTGTCACTTTCCTTATTAAACTGTACAATTTCTCTAACTTACCCATAATAATTTTTTGGGACTGTTCATTTATTCCGAGTACTCCAAAATATATAATAGTATCAAAGGAAATTTGTGGGTTAATTTTCTTTTCCAAGCACATTAAAAAAGTTCTCTTAATCTGTGGATAAAATGAAATGTGACTATCTTTGTTGGACGGAGGGGGTAGTTTTTTTTTTATAATTAGGGGAAACAACCATTTTCACTGCCTCCTTTTCACTCTTATATGACTATTTTGGACATATTGTGTTAGTATTTTAGGGTCATCCTCTGAGGAACCTGTTATTGTGCTCAACACGGGATAATTCAAAATATGCAGAAACTGTATTTTCTTGTTGTATTGCATTATCTCATGATTTAAAGAAGCCAAATTTTGTGCTAAATAAGACCTGGTTAGTTTATCCACTGCACATTTCATCATGTTGGCATAAAACAAAGCCTTTGATGTTTTTTGTGACACTTAAGAATGGATTAAGATGTATATGATAGTTCATGATGGTTGTTTTTACTTTTTAGGATAATTTCAGACTTATCTGATGGTTAACAATCTCGTTTCAATAGGAATTGCTTAGACTCCTTGGAATGCCTATTCTTAAAGCGAAAGGGGAAGCTGAAGCGCTCTGTGCAGAATTAAATAGGGAAGGACATGTCGATGCTTGTATTACTGCTGACAGTGATGCATTTCTATATGGTGCACAATGTGTAGTCAAGCGAGTCCAACCCAACTCAAGAGTGAGCGCTCGTAATTGCATTTTATTTATTTCTAAGCAATATTTTTGTTGTTACTTGTATCTGAGTTATGTATTTCTGGTGGAAGACAGAATTGATCTTTCGCATTCCATTTGAGTTTATATTCATTTATCATTTTTGCCAGTAAACCTGATACTTTCAGGACTTGGTTTGCTTATATTATTGAACCATATTATTACTTTAGCATTATGTACTCTGCTATTATGGTTTTCTTTTCTTTTGGAAAATAAGTTGATTTTTAGCTTGCATTTGATCTCCTTCTATTTGTTTGTAAGGTTACTATGATGTGATATTTGTTCAGCAATGTATATAATCTCCGATGATCGAATAGGATTTTCCTTTTCACAGTTGAATGAGTACGCACATTTCTTAATCTACTCTTATTTATCTGCGTGCATGTGATTTTCATTTAGTGATTTAGCAACTTGTTGTTGGTTTCAGTATGATTGATTCTCTCATCATTCTTTTATGATATAATTTCACTTTTTTCTTTGCTCAATTATGGCTACTTCATCCTTCCGTTGGCCTAAACTAATAATATAACCTTCCTATCATACAGGAGCCATTTGAGTGCTACCATATATCTGATATTGAGGCTGGTCTTGGGCTAAAGAGAAACCACTTGATAGCTATTTCCTTGTTGGTTGGAAGCGATCATGATTTAAATGGTATAACGGGAATTGGGTTAGATACTGCTGTTCGTTTCGTCAAATCTTTCAGTGAAGATGAAGTATTGAACAGGTTTCTAGTGTTTATGAGTTTTCATATAGAAGCCATTGGGCACGTTTTTCTTTGAAAATCATGATGGTATTTATTTATTATTCATGTGATTTTTATATATATCATCTCATGCTCAGGTTGCATGAAGTAGCCAGAGGAGATCCATTGGTGATCAAGGGTGAATCTGTATGCTGTTCTGATGCTGGATCACCAAAGACTAAAGTTCCCCATTGTTCACATTGTGGCCATCCAGGCAACAAGAAAGCCCATCTCAAGTCTTCTTGCGAATATTGCAGTTCAACTGCTGGCGAGAATTGCTGTCAGAAACCAGTGGGATTCAAATGTTCCTGCTCATCTTGTGACTTGGTAGAGCATTAACCGATTTTTCTCCTGTGTGTCTTTCTGCTGACTTTAATTTTAGATTTCTGCAAGTGTGGCCTTATTCACATTGTCTGATATCAGGACAGGGAAGAGAAAGCAAAGAAGAAAGATACAACTTGGAAACTCACAGTTTGCCGAAAGATTGCATCAGAGCACAATTTTCCTAAGGACGAAATTATACAGATGTACCTGAGAGACCATCATGGGATCGGTATACCGTTATTAGTTGCATTAATATATTATGTCGTTATTAGTTGCATTAATATATTATGTCGTTATTAGTTGCATTGATTTATTATGTTATGTGTCACACGGGATAACGTATACTTATTGAGAGAAGCCAGAAAAGGATGGAAACTATTATGTATTTGTGTTGGTTTTCCATAGGGCTTTGCATCATTTTATAATGTTACGGGATAATTGCATAAATTATCCTTGAGGTTTGACGTATCTTCCTTAATATAAAAGCAAGATAGTTTAGGGTGATGTGTCTTCACCACCTTAATTCTAGGCACCCCTTTAATATATATAATCATAATAATGATAAATAATTAAACAATTTCTCTCTCAATAACCGTATGAAAAAGAAAATGAAAAAAATGAAAATTTATATTCCTACTTATTATTATCCTACTAAGACAGAACCGCCCAGGAGGTGCTCTGCCATGTTGTTAATTTTCTTCTTTTTCTTCTTTTTCTTTTTTATTCATCAATCATTTATTTATACCATCATACGTGTCCATCATTTCAACGATTGCTCGAAAGTAATTTGACTTGCCCATATTAGTTATGATAATTTTGAAAATGGAACTAAACTATCATTTTCAAATTTTGACTATGACCGCGTACTTTAGTGTAAATACCATTGTTGTTGTTGTTTTTTTTTTTTGTAATTGATACTTTACAAATTACTATTTATTATTTTGAAACCTCACATAATTACATAATATAATTCGTTAATTATGAGTCTTCATATCCCTATCCCTATTATATATAAAAAAGAGCCCATAAGAAAAGGGGAGACATTTATCACTGCCGCCTTCTTTTTTGGCTTCTCATCAATCAATTTCCCTTTCCTTTTCTTTTTTTCTTTGTTCTTATAATTTTTTCCTTCAAAATTTCAAGATTTAATAACTTTTTTCTTTTCAACTCGGGTGTTAATAAAAAAATTACTAATTTAATTATCTTTTCAAAATCTTCAATTTGACATCCATGATATATATAAAATGTGTTGTAATTGCAAAAATAATGTTTTTCACGGGTTAAAATTATTTACTACTTTTAGAAGATTAAAATTATTTTACATTAATTTGACCTCTTTTATCTTAATAATTTTGGATAATTTAAATTATTTTGTTAAAAAAAAATTGAAAATACGATTTTGTTAAGTTTACACTGTACAATAGGAAAAGCTTAAATATATTTGCTAAAGTGATTTGTTGATTAAATTAATCTACTTATTAATCTTTTTTATTTTGTGAAAATAAAAATTATGTTAGCCATGTCTACGACAATAAGCCAATTATTTTTTATTTGAATATGGCATAATGATATAGTCTACTACTCATATACTTAAGTAACTAATATAATATGTTTGTGGCTTCTTATACTAATATTATGTTATTTAATATACGTGACTTTTAAATGATAATTATTCTAAAATAGTTGACATTGTTTTATCCTTATACGAATATGTAATTATTACAACACGTGCAATGTACTGGTGAAATAATAAAGAGAGAAAATGAATCAGATTTCAAGTTTGTATTTAAAATTTTACTTAAAATATTCAGCCTCATCAAATCATGCATTCAAATAATTGAATTAACAATGTTTATGTAAATATAATTGATAGATCAATTTGTGATAATGAAAGGTATTAAAAGTAAAAATATAAAAAATTAAATAGACAAATATTATGAAAATCGAATTTTTTGTTTGAAGTTGTGATAACAGATGATATAAAATGTACGACAAAAAAAAAAACATGTAGCAAAGGATATTGAAGAGGAAGAAAAATACTTGGACAAAAAGTATTAAACTCTTTTTGTATTCTTAAATAATATATAGACGGATAATTTAATTACATATTATTATTATAATAGAAAAGTATTCATCCCGTGCATCGCACGGGTGAACATCTAGTTTATGGAAAACCCCCCCAAAAGTTTGTATCCTACAAATGCCTTCCCAGACATTTCTTCTATTTTACAGTTGCATCAATTAAGAGGGGTGCTTCTGAGGATATACATTCTTAACGAGTGTGTTTGTAGTACCTCAAGGGGATATTCAAAACACGTGTTTTTTTCTTGTAATAAGTCAAAGTTGAAGTGTTTTCTCTTTTGTGATTTACCCCAATGCTCTTGTTGTTTCTTATTATGGAAAGTGTGTGCTTTGTCAGAATGGTCATTCATGCTAGAAGTTATACTCAACATTTTTTAATCTATTTTTTCACTTTTGGCAGAGGAAGAGCCATATATCGGTTGGGCAAGCCCTGATTTAGAAATGCTGGTTGATTATCTAGCTTATCAGCAGCACTGGGATCCATCATACACTAGACAAAGATTGCTTCCAATGTTATCGACTATATATTTGCGGGATATGGCCTCGAGTCCAACCGATAATTTACTGAGTGGACAATACAAGTTTCATAACATTCAGCGTGTTAAAGTAAGATACGGACATGAATCGTATGTTGTTAACTGGAAGAAAGCTGCTGCAAGTTGTTTGAGTGATGCTGTCTGCCCAATTCCAGAAGAATCTGGTTCCCAGCCCGACCCTGTGGAGCTTGTTGATCTGACTGAAGAGAGTGAGGTTCCTTATATTCATGTTGACGACAGTGGATGTTTTTTGTCTACTGACGAAGATATGATACTTGTCCAGAAGGCTTTTCCAGAAATAACCAGCCAATTTTTGAAGGAAAAGGTTCTCTCTCTCTCTCTCTCTCTCTCTCACCTTACCAAAAAGAAGGTTTCCTGTGTGTTGACACTAGCTGGTTGTGTACTTTGTGATAGGAATTGAAGGAAATGAAATCACGAAAAAAGAAATCAGACTTGACGTCAGAAGGAACACCTGAAAAAACAGAATCTTCTTCATCAGGAGGCGTGCAGCTGAGTATCACTGAGTTTTATCGTTCCTCCAAAAGGCTTAGCCCCAAGAAGCTTGAGGAGAACGCAGAGAAGAGCCAAGAAGGCAAAAGGAAAGATCCAAGTTCGAGACTTTCCAAGTCTGTCCGGCGCCGTCTCTTATTTGGATAATTCACAAACCATAAGATCTTTTCTTGTCTGTTCTTTTTTCCTGTTTTTGACCTTGTTGATTCTGATATTAGTTAGAAGTGTAAATAGCCCTTCATGGTGGCAACTAGATGTTTAGCTTAACATCCCCCTCTCTCTCTCTCTCCCTCTCTCTTGTCTCTCTTGTCTCTCTGTCTCTCTCTCTCTCTCTCTCTCTCTCTCTCTCTCTTTCATCCTCTGCTGCGAGATTTAATGCCGTATCTGTGTAATGATGCCAAATTAATTCTAGAGGGAAAAATCTAAATGGCGTGATTAGCTCTCTGATTTCGTCATATACAATGTAATAACTAAAAATTAATGCAGGATTTTGGTATTGTATCAGCCTCATGTGCCTGAGTATTTTTCTTTTCTTTTTTTTGATAGAAAAATCTTGACATTGACCATTTGATCCTATATAATCTGACTTGATTTTGTCTAAAGTAGTTGATATGTGCAGTTTTTTATTGTTTCCTTAAATTTCTAACTTGCAAAAACCGAAAGTTGTAATAGAACACTTCACTTGTGAGGTGGCTGCTGCACTCCATTGTTAGTACATTGGCTCTGTAGAAGAAGGCGTCTACATAGTAAGTCATTTCCTCTCTCTCTCTCTCTCTCTCCCGATTATTTTGTTACACTTGAGTTCTAAATTAAGATTCTTTTTACATCATGCACAGGTTTCACGGATGGATGACGATAGAGTTATCACTATTTGTATTATTCTTGTCAATGAAGACCTTACGTGCGCTAACATTGTAAAAGAGATGCTTCGTTCCTGCAGTTATGAAGGTATCATGAAATTATTGTTGTAAAAGTCCATTTGATTTCATTGAAATTGTGTAACATGTTACAAGTTGATAACTTTTTAACCGGTGTTTGTATTTCTTCTCAGTACTGCGTACTGGAGGTGCTCTCGATGTTTTTCACACCATATGGGAGAAAAAAGGCGGGCTTGGTCATGTTCTTACAAACGCTGACAACTTAGAGCCATTTGGCACTGAAATTTTCGAACATATTAAGGAAACCTTACTTCTTCCTGTTACCTGTAAGTAAAACACTCCAATTCTAGCAAAAGTGATACTTTTACAAGTTTTTTGGAAACTGGTATGTTTCTTTCATTTGCTCATGTGAACTCATACATTACGAAATCTTCAAACTTGATGTTGTGTTTTGCAGCGATATCTCTTGATAAGAGGAAGATTAACTCGAAAGGCCGATCGTTTAGTTTTTCGGCTTACATATTAAACGGCGTTAGCATGGATAGTGTGAAAAAGCTATGGCAAATCGCATTACGAAGGGAGAAAGACAAAATGGTGGCAGCCCAAGAACAAGAAAACGTCCAAAGAGAGACAGCTGACCGAAACAAGGCCTCTTCGTCGATAAATAATGCAGAGCATCCTAATCACAAAAGCAAGGGCGTAGAACTAAGCGAAGGAAGCAAAGAGGATCGCCCGATATCAAAGAAACCAAGGGTTGTTTGGACAGTTGAAATGCATAAAAAGTTCTTGGAAGCGATTGAAATGATTGGATACGGGAGTAAGATAATAGTTCTTTTATTCAATTTTTTCGAGGATTGTCTAGTTTTCTGTTTTATGTTTTGGTTACTGAATGTTCATTTATTTATTTTTATATTTTATATTCTTGGCAGATGCAGTTCCCAAAAAAATAGTTGAAGTTATGAATATTCCTGGGCTTACCAGGGAGAATGTTGCCAGCCATTTACAGGTTTTCATGGTTTTTTCTTTGTCGTCGTCTTTCTTTTTAATATCTACACATGTAAATATTAATTCTCAAGATAGAAGGAAGGCATGTAAGAAATCAGAATTATCCTCATGTGATGATGAGATTTTTGTTTTTAATGTTGGAAGAATGTTTCTTAAAACCATCAATGAAAAAGATATGATCAGAACCATTTAATGTAATTGCCAAATATTTACAATAATGAGTATAATTAATAATATCAGCATGAGTTTCGAGCAAATGCATCTTGATCTTTCTTGCAGAAATACAGGGGCAGCATGAAACGAACTCAAGAAACCGTCTTCAGCCCGTTCAAGCCACATTACCAAAGTACTCTCGAAGACTCTTCTTTCGTACAAGGGCAAAACTACGCTAGCATTGAAAATGTATTACGCTGCGAAGCAGACAAACACATACCACTACTCCACTTCACTCCTTACTACACAACATACATTGATCAGAAGAGAAACATGCTTCTAAGTATCGACAAAAGCAGCCTCAGCAACTTCGTTGGGTACAGAGTCACAAGCGATGGCAAGTCAGTCGAGTATGGTAATGTTGAAGCTTCGTTTCAAGGCCAGTCAGCTTCTGCTTTAGCTTTGCGTTCTTTGGATGGGGATTTCGAAAATGACCTTTTTGTCCATAGTCCAGTGGGTGCACGGCCCGCACCCTTTGAGGGCATTTCTGAACAACATTATTCTCCATCACCATTAATGGTGAAATGTTTTGAAGAGTTTCTTGAACAGAGTGGGAATGGTGATGTTATGCAGAAAGGGACTGGAAGCACATCCTATCAATTTGATTTGGAAGAGTTTGATGACGCCATTTTTAGTCAAGATGATTAGTTGTGTTGTCTAGCTTATAAGTTTATTGTACTCTTTTTTTTTTTTCCTAAAAAATATCTCATTGTTCTGTTGTTATATCCTCGTAGCATAGAACAATATTAGGATGAGTTCTGCTACAAGGCTTTGGATTAAACCATTATTTATGTAATTCAAACTCGCGTAAGACCGTATTTCATGATAAGGAAGAAGACACTTAATCGTATAAGTGTGTATAAAAAAATCTGTTTCTTTTGTAAGATGGTGCTTCTGTATAGAGATTTAACACCGGTAATACTTTTTACATTGAAAGTAACACGCTTTTGTAATAGAACAATTTATTGTAATGTTTGCCTTCATGTATCACTTGCTCAAGAAGGGAGAGTGTTTTCTAGACGTAGCAAATGACAGATTATACTCTTTTGCGAATTGTACCCGATGTTCAAAGGTGGTAATTTTATTTTTATTTTATTGAGAAGAAGATATCATGCTTCCCCAAAAAATTAATGTCGGGAGGAAGGTTGTTAAATTCACGATTTTAAGTAGTCGGTGAGTTGTTCATTAGATTTTACAACCTATACAAAATAGTCACATATATAATTATTTTAAAAAATAATCATAGTGAATTTAAGTACTAAATTAAAATAATTATCTCAAAAGTACGGTGATCTTTTGTAAATACACTTTGTTTATAGAAAAAAGAGAATTTTGGATCTCTCGAATTTTATAAAAGAAAAACTGCCTCTTAAGTATCTTGGAGTTCCACTTTTCAAAAGTAGGGTTAAAAGTGTGCTTTTCCACTATATATTTGAAAAAAAAATAAAAAACAGGTTGAGTGGTTGGGATAAGTTGTTTCTTAATTGGAGGGAGATTAGAGCTTATCAAGAGTGTGCTTAGTTCGATCCCCATCTACTCATTGCAGGTTATTTGGCCTATAAAATCTGTTATAAATAGATTTCATAGGCTCTTTAAGGGGTTTCATATGAGAATAAAGCTATCCATTGGACCTCTTGGGAAAAAAAAACATTTTCCAAAAGAGGAGGATGGTTTAGGGATTAGAAGATTGTTTGACATTAATAAAATCTTTCCTGCCCAAGCTTGGTGGAAGTTTAGGATTTCAGAAGCTTTATGGTGTGGTGTTTTGAAAGAAAAATACCTTAAGAAAACTCATCCTTTTAATGTTGATGTCTGAATCAATCCTATTTTTCGGAGAAGAATGCTCAAGGTTCAAATGGACACAGATAAGCAAATTTTTTGGAGGATTGCTATGGGCAAGGTATCCTTTTGGTTTGACAACTGGTGTGAGTTTATCCCACTTTGCCATTATGCTGGTATTAACTGGGGGGATAAAGTTTGCTCTTATTGAGAAGAAAATTGATGGAATTATGAGAAGCTAAGGTTGAATCTTCCTGAAAATATTGTTGCATTTTTAACTGATATTTCTTTTAATCATGTTGAAGATGACCCTTTTCAGAAATTGTCATCCAGTGATCTCTTTATATTTTCTTTTGCTTGGAATCACCCGAGGTTAGCCAAGCCCCCAACGGCTTGGCAATCATGCTATCTTTCTTTGGAGATTAGTCAATAATTTTGTGGCCCTTGACGATAATCTCAAAAGTATAGGATTTGTGGTCATTTCTCATTGTGCTTTTTGTTTATCTGACTGTGAAGAGACTATACACTTGTTTATAAACTGCCAATTTGCCAAAAAAATATATGGGATTTCATCATTGTTTTTTTTTTTTTTTTTTTTTCCAGATTCAAATACCCCAAAACTGCTATGTGCTTCATTTGATTGCCTTACGATTTTGGGAAAAGAAAAACTATGAGCATGTTCGTACATCTCTCCCATTTCTTGTTCTTTGGTAGATTTAGTATGCGCGAAACACTTTCAAATTTCAGATTTGAAACTAAGGTTTCCAAAACTCAACGAGTTGTAATTGATAGGCTTAGACTTGCGTATAATGCAGATTTGTTACCCGTTGAATTTTGGAGAGACGCTTGGTTACTAGCTGCGATTTGGAAGTGTCATGTGTTGACAAAAAAATCGAAAAATACAACTTTTACAAGTTCTTGGGAAGAAGGGACAACTTTTAGGTTGAGCTTGTAGCAATCAATGAAGGTTTGAAAGTTTGCCTTCAATTGGGAATCCATAAAGTGTGGCTAGATGTGGATGCTATGCAGTACATCTGATGATTCGAAATAATGGGAGAGAGGGTTGGATCTATCAATGCCTCTTTGCAGAATTCATGAGCCTTAGGAAGAAGTTTGATCTGCACATGTCTCATATCCACCGAGAAGGAAATAGAGTGGTAGATTTCCTAGCCAATAAAGCAGCATTGGAGCATCTTTCATTCTATTGATAATTATAATCTATACACTATTAAAAAGTGCCTTAAGTTTCAGCCAATTTATGTTTGACCTGTTTTACCCTTTTAAATTATAATATTGTAAGGGTAATATTGTAACTGCATGTTGTATGTATCCTAATTCTATTCTGAAATTATATTCCTAGATATGGTTTGCATGACATGCGTAAAACAAAACTTTAACAATTCTCATATATGAAGCATATCTGTTAATATTTACACCATCAAAATTTACATGTTCTCTTAATTCTACGGCAAGTTACTTAATTCGCATTCATATATATATTTATGAAGGAGAACTTCCTTATTCAGACGAAAAGCCGAACAGCGGATCAGGTATTCTCATGAATTTTCTTATAAAAACATTGGATATTGATTAAGGATTCCAAATTGAATTTGGTGAATGAGAAGTTTGCATAACTTGAACAAATAAAATAATTGAAAGTTGTTTTGTGTAATATTAAATACTGGGTGTTTGCTTTCATTCTTTTTGTGATTATCCAATAATGTTCAACTTATTATTTGTGTATGTCAGAATTTATTTTAGATGGTATTTTCCTAATTCAATTATTAGTTTAAGAATACTAATGCGTAATCATTTAATGAAATTAGTATGTTTCCGGAATCGGTTAACCTAGACTTTAATATTTGGTAATAATTTTGGAGTTAATATTGTAGTTATTAAACTGATAGAGTATTAATAACATGTCTGCAATATATAATTATTGTCTTTAGAATTGAATTGCAACAGTAGTAAATTGTTTGTTCAATAAGAAAAAATTTAGATAATCGGTCATAAAGAAATAGAAAAAGAAGGGTTAATCGTTGTATTAGATTGATTGATCTTCTGATTTATTCATACCAATTGTTTTATAGATAGATTGGGTTGAGAACTTAGTACGTGTTTAAGGATCTTGTCTACGTTTTGGTGACGGCCAAAATCGTGGATCCACCATTTTGTTGTGAGAAAGGGAGTCATTCTTCCTACTGAATATATCTATGAAGTCAAGGATGTAAAACTGTAGTGGAGGTAGCCCGCGTTTGGTTTTGTGAGGAGGGGGGGGGGGGGGGGCAGGATTACAGGGTGGAACTGTTTGGGTAAGAAACAATTTGATTATTATTTTTAATTAGCTTAGATTTTTAGATAATATCTTAGATATTTAAAATAATTTAAGATTATTTTAACATTACTTTTATTTATATAACTTAAATTTAACATTTATCATACTTTACTATAAAAAAAGCGAAGGCTTGGTGTAACTATTAGTTTCATTAAATGACTTTTTTGTGTTTATTAATTCTTAAAAGTTTTTATATTTCTTTTGATAATTATATTTCAGTAATTTAAAATTTTACAAACAATAAATTTTATCAAAAATTCTTATTAAACATTAATAGAATAACAATGTATGCATTACTGTTAAGAGAATTCAATAGTGAAGTATCTATTATTAAAATATTTCCTATAAGGGAAAATTAGAAAAAACGTCATGTACAAATCAACACAGTACATGTTATATGTATATAATTTAAAATATTTCTTTTTTTTTTTTTATCTATCTATCTATCCCTCTATCTATCTATGCACTAATATAAAACTATCCTAAGTTGTGCTTTGAGTTTCAGCCAATTTATATTTGGCCTGTTTTACCCTTTTAAATTATAATATTGTAAGGGTAATTTTGTAACTTCATGTTATATGCATCCTAATTCTTTTCTAATTCTATTTATATTTTGCATGGCATCCAATCAACATAAATCTTTAACAAACTCTTATATATTTTTATGAAGCAGAACTTGGCAGATAATTTGTGAATTGCGCCGATAATTGAATCATCATTCTCGGTTTTGGCTAACCCCAAAGAAAGCCAAAAAACAAATTTAATCGCTTATTAAACGAGAATTGTTGGAGAGCCGTCTCGATTTTAGAGGTTGTCTTTATTAATTCTTTATATTAAAAAAATAATTTCTTATTTTTTTTTTAAAAAAAAATTCTCCTAATCTAAGAATAAAGAAAAAACCATCCCCTCCCCCCATGGTGACTCGAACCCACGACCAAAGACCTAGGTAGTAGATGCTCTGCCACTTGAGCTATCCAACTTCGTCTTTGCAATTAAATTTGGGCTAAAAAAAAAAAAAAAACAATTTCTTATTGGCAATATTATGATTTCTTAGTTCTATTACCCGATTTACTTTTTTCCTGTTTTCAATTTGTTTGGAGTGTTTAAAAGTTGGATATTTGTATGATTAGTTAAGGAGATAATGAATGATTACATGATTGTTCTATTTAGGATTTCGAAAGTTTGAAATTTTGTAAGTTTGGAATAAAGTTTTTGGGCTTATGGTGATATTGAATTTGGATAGTTCTACAAGAGTATGTTTGGTACCCCTTCCGTTAATTGTACATTAGGAAAATCACTATTTCATGACTTCATATGCTCAATAAAGTACGGTTGTTTTGTTGCTATTTGTGGATTTCGTCTTTTATTATAACGCCTATAATACCCTTTCTAAGTCTTAAATTTAGAGTAATTTAAAATATACTTGATTATAAAAACAAGATTCTTGACATATTTCAAACTCCACTTAAAAAATTATATGCTTACATTATTATTCTTTTATAGTTTCAATACTTTGAATTTTGATTCTCTTTTAAATAATCTCAATTCGCTATTAAAATTGTGAATCTAAAGATCTAAACTGCTAAGCATAACAGCATCTATAATGCGTTTCTATATTTGTGTCTGCATAAACTTCCTTATGCAATATTGCAGACTTATGATATGCATTTAAAACAAACCTATGGGACTTTGCACGTTAATATTCAAAATAAGGATTCCTCTTGAATGTTGTATGACTTCCATGAGGCAGCTGCAGGCTTTTATAGGAAGCATATTAAATCACATTCCTTGGTCTCTGAATTAATGCAATCATCCCTCTAGAATTATGGTTTTCCTATTGTTCAGTTATTATTACTGCTTTTATTTCAAGATTTTGCAATTCAAGAACACCAGACCACTATAGATTTGTGGAATTTGTCAACTCAACCAAAATCAACAATGTCCATAAGTCTTTTGAACATCTGTAAAAAATCTCCCGCTATCCAATTAAAGGTGTTAAGAGTAGGATTAGAAGCAACTTACAGGCAACCACCAATAAAGATTCATAAAACAATAATGATGGATGACGAGGTAAGTATTAATGTGCAATACTACTGTCTCAATCTTTATTACGTATTTCAAATAATCATTTACTACTAAAATTTCTTTTGTAGGGGGACCCTAATAGGAGTGATAATGTTTAATGAGGATATTAAAAGATTCCAACATGAAATTGTCCTCAACAAAACATATATCATAAAAGATTTACCCCTAAAAAAAACTAATCCTATGTTCCCAAATGCACATCCAGAATTTGAACTTGTACTTAAAAGTTTCAGCACCTTAGTAGAAGCCTCAAAAAATATACAGATGAACGTCACCTGCAATTTTGTGAAGTTTAAAGATGTACCCCAAAAGCACAAACAGAACGAAACATTTGGTAAGTACAATTTCTCAACTATTACGTCAACTTTCAAATTAAATAGATATGTAAAAATTCTTCTAACATCATACAAAATGTGCAAATACCTATGGGATGTTGACAAGGGTAAAGAAATGCATGAAAATTCGCACTAAAAAAACGAACTCAAAGATAAGAGAGAGATTACTATCGTGAACAAATAGTAAGTAAAAAATATATTTATGGTTATATATATATATATATATATAGAGAGAGAGAGAGAGAGAGAGAGAGAGAGCAAGACACAAAGGGCTGGGGGCGAATGGGGAGAGAGAGACATGGAGAACACGATTAATTGATAAAATTATAAAATTATTGTTCTACTATACAATCTACTCAATCTATTTTCATTATTGATTTTACAGGTACCAATTCATAAAAGTCAATCTATGGGATGATATGGCAACAAATGAAGGACAAACATTAGAAGAAATTGTCAATCAAAAGTCAATGATTGCCCTAGCAAAGATTACAACAAATGAATTCAGAGGTAATCAATTAAAAAATAAAAATATAAAAAATTTAGAGAATTTCAATTAATTGAAATATATTTTCATATTAGGCGAGCTTCAATTGCAAACAACACCAGCCACAACTATACAAATTAATCCACCTTCCGAAGAGCTTAATGACATGCAACAATGGTAAGAGCTCTATATATAATTTGAAAACAAAAATAGTGTGAGTAGTTTCCTTTTTAAAAATATATAATGATAGTTAATACACTAATTTTTGTGCAGGTCATGCACCATTCAGGATTCGTTGAATACGTGCAAACTATCAATGATACAAAGGATAAAAAGTGCAGAAGAGAAAACACTTGAAGATTTCGTAAAGCAAAAGGAATGTATTGCAAAGGTAAAAATAACAAACATATAAGTAGAAAATAAAGTATAACAAGAAAATAAATCAAAATATACATAACTATGTATTTTAACGTTGGTTACAAACATATATTAATCTTTCAATTAAATTAAGCAACAAATTAACTTAACAGTGGTTCTGCATAGGATACCTACAACTATTTCATTGGAATGGTTGAAGGCGTTGAAAATGAGGCTAAGATATGGTATGACTCTTGCAAATGTTGCACTGGATCATTGCACAAAAGTGAGACTACTACAAGATGCAATAAGTGCTTCGATGAGACAGCGAAAGCAATACCAAGGTACAAATATTTGTATAATATAATTTTCGTGATACTTTCATAATGACGTATACATAATATTAATTGATTTTTAATATACTACAGGTACATAATAAAACTAAATTTTCATCAAGGAATCTACAGCGCAACAATAACAATGTTTGATGATATAACAGCAGTATATGTTGGATGCTCAGCACAGGAGTACATTAAATTCATAGAAAATGTAATTATTTACTTTGCAATAAGCAACACTAATAAGTTTTGTACATTACAAAAAGCAACATTACTGACATAAATCTATACAGGGACAAAATGAATTCAAATACTACAGAAAATTAATCTTACAGAACGCAAATAACGTGAGGTTCTTGATCGCACAAAATAAAAATACTAAAGTTGTCAAAAGAAGACTGAATGCAATAGCAGAGGCAATAGAAATGATAGAACGAACAGAGCAAAAAGAAGAGAACGAAAAAGATACAACTGCAACAATAATTGAGGAAAAAACTACAAAAGTAGAGACCAAGAGACGAAGGCAAACAACAAAGAAAAAATAAGAGAATGAAGAAACTACAAGAATAGAAGAAAAGAAGAAACAACAAAACACAAACACAAAAGTAGAAGATTGCATTCAAATTGTAAGCGATGATAAGGTCATAGAGATCACAAAAGAAAAAATAGAGGGGTACAATGGGAAGAAAACAAGAGCAACATTGAAGAAAAAACAACATGTACAAATAGCAAAAACGGAGAAAAATAAGAAATGAAGAAACACAAAGAAAAAAGAAAAGAAAATATCATTCAAATAGAGAGCGATGATGAGCAAACACTTAACCAATTTATTAACAAGTCACAGCAAAAAAATACCTCGACAACAAGGAAGATTAAGAAGGAGAAAAAATAGTAGCAAGTGCATCCTTAAAAAAAGAATTACGTCATTTCAAAATAATTTCCACGATAAATAGGTTTTTTATTTTTCTTTTTTCATGTGATGTTACGATTTCCATTGGGTTACATCTTATTCTGCAAACTATATTTCGACTTTTACTTAAAATTAATATTTTAATAAATGCACTATTTTACGACAAAGTTTATAGGATAAGGTTTTTAAAAATAGGTTACTATTGAGGATCGACATATGACCAGTTTCACTATTATATGGTCTTGTGTTAAGATTATGATTCACTTATTGTCCAAGTGAATGATTTATTTTGTGAATACTACCTCCTGAAACATTTTGAAAATTCCAAACATAAAAAAACACAAAAAACAAGTGCAAAAATATAATTTTCAAAATTAATATACTAAGTGTTGCACGTGCAACGCACGTGCCAAATTCTAGTAATAACCTAAAAGGCTTTTTAATAGCTGATGTTTGGGGTTTCACAAACTTTAGATTCTCAACTTAGTCCCTGAATTTGCCTGATTGTTGAGTTGGAGATAGGGTGCTTTCTTTAGATCTCCTGAACTCTTGTAAAAGCAGCTTGAGGTTTTAATATACAAGTTGAGGGATCAAGGCCTAATCCCCCCATCAAGCTGATGGGCTTTTGCTGAAAAAACAAAAACAGTTCTAGAACAGACAAAATATTAGATCAAACGTAACAAATTTTCAGAGACATCTAATGAGGAAGATAGCCACTAAATAGGCAAAGATATCGATAATATATCCAAAGATTCGAATCGGTATTAAGTGATTTATTCGTTTTATGTCTTCTATTGATGAACCTTGAAAAAACTAGGATTTATGGAGTCGAGTAAAAGAATCTAAAAGGCTTTATAATAACCTAAAAGGCTTTTTAATAGCTGATGTTTGGGGTTTCACAAACTTTAGATTCTCAACTTAGTGCCTGAATTTGCCTAATTGTTGAGTTGGAGATAGGGTGCTTTGTTTAAATCTCCTGAACTCTTGTAAAAGCAGCTTGAGGTTTTAATATACAAGTTGAGAGATCAAGGCCTAATCCCCCCATCAAGCTGATGGGCTTTTGCTGAAAAAACAAAAACAGTTTTAGAACAGACAAAGTATTAGATCAAACGTAACAAATTTTCAGAGACATCTAATGAGGAAGATAGCCACTAAATAGGCAAAGATATCGATAATATATCCAAAGATTCGAATTGGTATTAAGTGATTTATTCGTTTTATGTCTTCTATTGATGAGCCTTGAAAAAACTAGGATTTATGGAGTCGAGTAAAAGAACACGGTCTAATTGAAGATGTCACATTTGAAAGAAAATCATATTTTTTGTGTTTCTTATTTTTTTAATTTCAAGATATATATTATTTTTTAATTGATTATATTAATTTTTCATAAAGGATGTTGTAGTTTTTTACAGATAGCATTTTAATTTGTTAAATTAGTGGATTGTATTGAGGAATTTTATGGGCGAATTGTCGCCCCCTCCCCACTAAAATATATTTGATTGATATAAATGTAACCGACCATCATATTTTTTAACAGGCGTAGTCAAATACCATTATATAAACGTGGCAATAATATGTTCGTACACACTAATCAAATACTTTAAAATATACTTGTGTAGTATAACTGAACATCATTATATATATCTTGTACGGGTCTAGTAGAATATAATTATATTTATTTGATAGTCACCCACCCCTTATTTTAGGAAAAAAAAAAATGAGGGAGTTAATAAATTCGTTGTTCTAAGGGGATATTTGTTTTGACATGTCCCCATCCGGACGTGGCATGTCATCCTCAATGTATTTTATTTCATATGGGATGACCCATCACTTCATATCCACACTCTATTACCTATGTCATATTTTATAATTTTCAACACATTTTTTACAATTTTCAATACATTATTTACAATTTCTAATACATATTCTATCCTACTATACCCTTAAACTAAAATAAATTTTTGAATGTACCGTTCATGAATGTACGTCATCGAATATGGTACATGCCACTACATCTCCAGACTAAAAGTATCTCCCAAATATCCAACTGCAATTTAACTGTAAATTGGTTCAAGGAATTAACTCTAAAAACCACTCTACAATTCACAATTGTGAGGCATCTAATTCAACAACTACAATGAACACCCTCCTGCATTCCGTCAAGCCAATCCTCCCCTTCCACCATACGAGAACTCCACCTTCACCACCGCCGCACGACAGCCTCGCCGCCGCCGCCGCCGCCGGACGAAACCCCAGCACAGCTCTGCGCATACAATCCAGCACGACCTCCGAACGGAAGCCCAGAAGGCAGGAAGATGATTACCACTCAACACTTAAAGCCCTCAACTCCAAAGGCCGCTTTCCAAGAAAATCGCTCGGGCAGGTAACTTAATTTGCCATGAAAATTAAATCTTTTTTCTGGGTCATCGTTTTATTTCCTTTTCTTTTCAGCACTATATGTTGGATGGTTCAGTGAATGAGGAGCTGGTGGCGGCGGCTAATGTGAAAGAAGGTGATGTAGTGCTGGAAATTGGGCCGGGGACTGGATCCTTGACGAATGTGCTTGTCAATGCTGGTGCAACTGTTCTTGCTATTGAAAAGGTCTAAATTTGATTTGGCCTACTCGTATAAATAGGTGTTTCATTATCGTTTTAGATAATTCATTTGATATTTGAAGTTTTTATTCACAATAATATCTCTTTTTGGGTGTTCTCAGAATCAACGGTGTTACACTTCACGCTCTATTGTTCTTTGTTATGCTCTCGTTGGATCATGTTTTTACCTTAGTTTTCTTAATTTCACCTTTACAATGTGTGTCCAATCTGTTGTTCTGTCTGTATCAATTATTCTGCCGTGATTGAATTTCGAGTTCCTCGATTCATGTATACTCGGCTCTTTTCACTGAAAGCTTTGTTAATTCAATTCCTGCGTGAATAGTTTATTAATCTGCAGATACCACTTTGGAGGTATTGTTCCTGGCATCACATTCTTTTGATTATTCATCACTTATAACGAATTCAAAACTTAACGAAGGAATTTAAAAGGACTTGGCTATTATGTTTGTGTTTGGAAACTCTAAGACTGTAGGATAAAAACATCACTGTTACTCTGCACACAGAAAGCTCTAAAGTGTTTAATCATTAGTGCATTTCAAAGAACCCCCCTCCATAAGGATTCATGAAGATACTGTGTCGGTTATCCGTTCGTTTATGTCTGGTTATTTTTAAGCTCATTACAGCTATTGATAGTAATTCAAGATTGGCTTTTTTGGATTAGTAGAGGAATCTCTTTTCTCTTGGCTGTGTATAGCTCCTCTGAAAACTAAGGAGATCCTTTTTGAGTCTCATTTTCCTGAAGAATTAAATGTATTTCCAAAGAAAATAGACTACAGAACGGGCGAAATGTGCAATTGGCCTAACGTGGGTAGTCAGAAAATGACGTATAGATTGGATTACTACTGTGGGAAGGCTAGCATATGTTCAAGACTTTTTACATGGGAGATTAAATTAAATCATATTGATCATTGCTAATAATGTTACACCTGATTTTAGTAACTCATTCTGGAAAATTGAGTTGGAAAACAGATATTACATTAATGATTTTATATACATGCTAGAAGCATCCAAACTTTTGAACATTAAGCTTATGATAATATATCACTTCATTTTATCATCTTGATCTTATGATTTTGTTTTGGTGGTATGATGTTTCAGGATCCATATATGGCAGCGCTGGTGAGAGAACGTTTTGCTGGAACAGGACGTGTGAAGGTACTGTTCTTTAATAAGACCATTGCAGGCCACATTCAGCTGGAAAGAAGCAATTCTTGTAGTTATCTCACGAGCACGAACTTATCCATGGATGATTTAGTTCATGAAAAGCTATCTGTGAATGTAGTTTGTGTGTGTGAGAGAGAGTGCATTAATGCTAATCTCATTGCCAATGACCAACAAAATCGACGCCTCAAAATTTTCTGTTGAATCTTAGCTTCATCTCTTGTAATTAACCTTATGCATCAAATAACATGATGTACTATTTTAGCAAAACCGAAGATTAAGATTTTGTTTCCTGTTTTACATGCAGGTCCTGGAAGAAGATTTCACAAAATCTCATATACGCTCTCATATGTCCTCAATATTGTCGAGTAAAAGCCCGTCCGATGGAAATTTATCTACTGCAAAGGTTCTGACTTTCCATTGTATCTTTTATTTTACAAAATAAATGAGAATATCAGAGAATAGTGCAATTATAAAACGTGGTCTTTTTTATCTCTTGAAATTTCCTTTTTCTGTTTAATCGTACCAGGTGGTAGCGAACATACCTTTCAACATAAGTACTGATGTGGTGAAACAACTGCTTCCAATGGGAGACATTTTCTCAGAAGTGATTCTTTTACTTCAGGTATGTAATTTGAGTCTCCTTATCGCATTGAGAAGTACAGTATTTACAGTACATTTGTGTTCTGGAAATTTCAGGATGAAGCAGCCTTGCGCTTGGTGGATTCTTCGATAAAGTCATCAGAGTATCGACCCATTAATGTTTTTGTAAACTTCTATTCAGGTACTACAGTTACTTCAGAAAGAGTAATTCAGAGACGTTTTACAGCTTCAATGCCTTAGTTTTACTATTTATTTGATTGACAAAATTAACCGAGAATCACATGTCAGATCCTGAATACAAGCTTAAGGTTTCAAGAACAAGTTTTTTCCCCCAGCCTAAGGTTAGTTTCCAATAATTACATATTTGACATATGGACGAATATGCAAGCATACGTTTCATGCTTGTTTGAGTAATAGCAATGATATTTCCCAATATCATGCTAAGTTCCTGCTACTGTCATGAAGGGCCAGCCAATATTTTACAAACCTTTTATCCATGGCAAACATTTAAATAAAACGGTATTACGGGTGCATTTTATCATAAAAAATGTTGCTTTGAGTGTTAACCTTTATAGAGAAGCAACAATTTTCATTAAGTAACAGAAGTAACATTTTTTATGTCAAAACAAAACCAACACTTTTTATAATAAAATAACTTCCATCGTACGCTCAAGTGTTGCTCTTTATTCATCTGCTCCTTCTTGGTTTTCATTAGGTCGATGCAGCTATCGTTGCATTTAAACTAAAGGAACCGCTGGATTATCCTCATGTTTCCTCTGTCAAAAGCTTCTTCTCAATGGTAAAAATCTAAACTGCTATGCTCGAGGAGAAGTAAATTTATTCACACTATAAACTCTTGGACCCATTTACTGTGCTTTATTTACCAACTTGTTTTTACTTTGCTGCTAGGTAAATTCTGCATTCAACGGAAAGCGTAAAATGCTGAGGAAATCACTGCAACACATATGTCCTTCCCCTGATATTGAAGCAGCTCTTTCTGCTGTTAATCTTCCTCCCACTGTAAGCTTCAGTTTTCGATTCGAAAAAAACTCATTCTTTTACTCCAAATTTTGTTTCTAATTATCTTTTTTATTTTACTTTTTGCAGTCAAGACCAGAAGAACTCACATTGCAAGATTTTGTAAAATTGCACAATCTTATAGTGGAAACATAGCTCATCTGCTACCAGTTTTGGTTCACTGGAGATAAAGAAAAAATGTTCTTTCTTTAGCGTTTCAAGCATGCAACTGATTAATTAAATTAAAAGCGACCTCAACTTCATAATTGCCTGGAGGCAACATCTAAATATAAAATTAAATTAAAATAAATAAACGAAGGAAAATAAATCACATATACGACATTTAACAGCATTGTACAATTCTGTATAAATAAGACACTGAAATTTCAGGATCGCACAAACAACTAGCTTTATTTTACCAACTTGTTTTTCACTTTGCTGCTACAAAAAATTCTGCATTTAATGGAAAGCGTAAAATGCTGAGGAAATCACAGTGCAGGGTTTGTAAAATTGCACAATCTTTATACTGAAACATCTCATCTGCTAACAGTTTTGGTTCAAACATAGATGGAGATAAACTCATAAACACAACAAATATATGATTGACTTGATTCTAAAATATTTTAAAAAATAATTTTATATTACAAGGAACTGTTGATGTTTACCCAAATCGACAATGAATCCATCAATAATCCAAATAAGCACCCAAAGATAATCTCTTTTCTGGCATATATAGATGGAGAATTTACACAAAATCTTCTCCTCCGCAGATTTACAGAAGGTTCTGGATTATTACACACCATAGATGGTTAATTCCCTGTATAAAAAATCAAAATCGAATTTGAAGAACTAGAAAATCACAATCGAATTTGAGAACCTAGTTCTTCAAGCATGGAACTGATAAATTAAATCAAGCGACCTCAACTTCGCCCCGACGGGATCAAACTCCGCTGTCCGGCCCACCACATCACCATCTCTCTCAAACTCATTCTCATAGCTCCGCCGCAACTCCGCCGCCGCCGACGGCGAGAGCTGCCTCTTCAGCCTTTTATTCTGAATAAAACAGTTCCTCATCCTCCCCACAACTTTTTCCACAGCAGTGGCGCTTGAGTTCTGCTCAATTTCATCATCGCACATCGACATAGGCTCAGCGCCGCCGGTCTCATCGTTCTCTTCGGCGCCGCCTCCCACAGCTGATGAGACCGAGTTTTCTGGCGGAGGCGGTGGGTGGTGAGAAAGGAAAAGAGAGAGGTGGTGGTGGGCGGAGTGGAGGGTGGAGAGAATTTGGAGGAGGTGGGAGGAGTCTGTGGTGGTGGTGGGGAGTTGCTTGGCCATTAGGGTTGCTTGCTCTAAGGCTGTAATTAGGTCTCCTGGTACAGTCGATGATGTGTCTGCTTCCGTCTCCACCTCCATTGTGTGCGTTTTAGATTCTAATGGTTTCCTTAGGATTCCGACTACCCCTTATTTTCTGCGGACTGTGGATGTTTTTTTTGGGGTTATTGACTTTTATACGACACATTATCGATTATTTTAAGAAAAGCTAGATGTTCGATTATTATTGAGTTTTATACGACACCTCATCGATGCACAGGAAGAATATAATAATAATAATAATAATAATAATAATAATAATAATGGTGATGATAATAATAATAATATATAATTATGCTTCAATATAACTAAAAAGCATTATAAAACGTACATAATTCATAGTCTAACTTAAATATCTATCTATCTATTATTACTAATATAAAAGTGCAAATGTTTCGTCTTTTTTTGTGACAACTATAATGTCCCTATAAAATATTAAATATCAAGGATAATTAAGTAATTTTATCAAATAATAAAATATTTCAATATATCCAACATATCTATATTTATATTTATATCTATATCTATCTATCTATCTATCTATCTATCTATCTATCTATTATTGCTAATTAGTATTAGTATTAATATAAAAATATGGATTTTTCGTCCTGTTATTTTGTTTCGTCATTTCTCGTGATGTCTGTAATATCCTTACTAAGTATTAAATTTATGAATAGTTAAAGTAATTTAAAATAAATTATGTTTCTCATACTTCATTATAAAAAGGAAGAGTACCTTTATATTTCAAAATCCTCCTTAAAAACTACATACTTAAATTATTATTCTTCTACACTTTTAATACTTTGAATTTTAAAATAAAATTTGTTTCATATTAAAATAGATCTAAAAGTTATTTTAAGAAGAGTATATAATTGTGATTGGATGATTTTTTGTAAAAAATAAGTCTAATTAATTAATTATTTTAGAACCATTCCTTTTCAGACATTATATGTACAAACATGAAAATTACACTTTATAATTTAGTTTAATGAATTAGTTGAAGCTCCCGATCAAGATTTCAATAATTATTTCACATGTGTTGCTAAAGTTTGTCATAGTGTCATTCTAAATATCTTTCCTTGCGAGATTGAATAACTTTTTCATTAATCATATTAAGAATTCTTTTTTTTTTTTCTTAACCATAATAGAATAGATATGTAGTATACCAAAAATAATTTATGTTTTCTGATCATAGTTGAATTTTAAAAACACATACTTTGACCATACACTATAAATAAATTAAATATATTTCGTACGAAGCATTAGTAGTATTAAGTAACTTAAAATATATTATTATTTAATTACTTGTATATAAAAAGTAAGAGTTCTTATTTAATTCAAACTCCTCCTAAAAAAATACATACTTAAATTATTCTTCTTCTACACTTTCAATACATTGAATTTTGGAATAAAAAGTTAGTTTCATATAAAAGTATGGATTTTTTGTCTTATTTTATGTTTCGTCTTTTCTTCTGATGCCTATAATATTCTTAATAGGTATTAAATTTAAGGGTGGTTAAGTAATTTAAAATAATTTATGTTTCATTACGTGATTATAAAAACGAGTCATTTTTATATTCAAACTTCTCCTAAAAGTCTACATATTTAAATTTTCAAATACATTGCATGTTGAAATGAAATTAATATCATATTAAAACATATTTATAGAGTTTTTCAGTGATATGTTCTTTGCATTTATTTTAAGCAATTGTACTAGATAATATTACATTAAGGTATTATAAAACAATCAAATTTATATATTTTTCAATCTTATCTAAACTACCATATTATAATATTCACACTGTCAATTTTTTTTTTTTAAATAAAGGTAAATTTTATGGCATAATCTTAAAACTTTACGTTTTTACAATTGACAGTTAGATATTATACTACAATTTTCATTTTGACATGTTAAATTTATTTAATTGTCCATTAAAAAATAAACATAATTTAAGCTCTTATGCTTGCATATAATGTGACTATATATTAAAATTATTTTAATATAATACGAAGAGGAAAAAGGTATATAGATATAGAAAAAATAAAAAATATTGTCTTTTCTTAACACTATTTATTTAAGTTAGCTCATATTAGAAGAATGAAAAGCCTAAAATATTTTAATGAGAAAAAGAAATAGTGAGCAAATTTGTTGTGATAAATCTTATCTTATACAAACATTAACATATGAAGAACCGTGATAGCAAACATTCTTATCAAAATTGAATCTTATATAAGAACAAAGACACATGTGTAGCTTGCCGTACGACAAATTTAACATCATTTTCAAAACTAACATTTGCTTTATAAAAAAAAAATTAATATCTCATTTACACCTCTAATCACAAAGTAGAACGTACTACGTTATTAAAACTAAATCTTTGAGGAAATCACACACGCATGCACAAAAAGTAGGCAGGTAGGTTCCTAATATTAATTCAAAATCGAATGAACCCAGAATAATCAAACAAATGGGAACTTACCAAAATAATCTTTTTTTTATCTTTTTATTAAATAATGAAAATACCATTAAATATCATTTATCCAACATAAATCCAACAATCTAAACTACCTAATTTTTAATTCTATTTAATATCAATATATCCAACAGAAATTCACTTATCCAAACTATCTCTTTCCTAATCATATTTAATCATTAAACTACCTAATTTATAAACCTATTTAATACACTTAGCCTAACAATCATTGGTCAAATCTTGCAGAATCCGAAGTTGGAAAAATTAACGGAGATATGAAGTTAGAGAAATTAGTAGAAAATGTAGAGAAGCATAATCCAAAATCGAAGAAATTAGTGGAGAACCGAAGTTCAAGAAATTGGCAGAGAATGTAGAAAATGTGGTAATGTTTCTTTTCCGCTCAATTCAATACAAGTTCACTTTTTACGATTAAATCCTAGAAACTGAACTTATATATTATGTTGTTTTTCAATGAAAAGAGGGTTGAGTCAACCACACTAACTAATAAATTATTGTGATGTCCTCTTAAATATAAGTTTTATATTTTTCTTTTCTTTTTGTTACTAATTATATTGATTTATTTCATTCATGTTGGTATATCAATCGACAATTGTGCAACGGATTTCAGGTAATTTTAATTTAAAGCAAAATTTATAATATCAAATTTAGATGCTACAATTATTACATAATCAAATTGCCCATAGATGAAGAATAAAAAAGACGAAGGAGCTTGATGTCCGGAAGAGGAAATATGCAAATTTGAATTCCGCAGAATAATACAAAAATAATGTTTTGAAGAACAAAAGAAGAGGCAAATATATTCAGATCAAAAGGTTATTTTATTATTTCAATAATAACTAATTTCTATATCAATATCAACCACATAATTAACTAAATAATGTTATTTATGTTACACAATCTATTTGATATATTACTTATTTTCTAATTTTATCTTTATTATTTTTTAAAACAGATGTTTATAAAGGAAGTGATAAGAAAGTTTCATGTAGAGAATATAGTTGTTACTGGCTTCATATTCGAAATTAAAGGCGATTCATGCCTTTATTAGCTGGACGATTATTGCAACAATATACAGTTGATAACTATATAAAGTTGGAGACAACAAGGTTAAATTTTTTCTGATATAATCAAACAAATTTGGGAGTAGAATTATATTAAGGAATCATGAACATTGTCTTCAAAGAAGAAACTAGAGGCAATGGAGTTGGAAAGAGAATCATTCTTCCACAATCATTTATATGTGGTCTAAGGGATATGTGGGCCAGATATCTAGACGCATTGACATGAGTTCATAGATTTGGAAAACCAGGTATGTTTATCACAATGACTTGCAATCATGATTGTAAGGAAATTCAAGAAAATTTATATGATGGCCAGTGAACCACAAGATCATCCAGATTTAATTGTAAGAGTTTTTCGGACAAATTGCATGATTTGAAAGATCAACTATTAAAAAAAGAGATACATGAAAAGTAGTACCACATGTTCACGTTGTCGAATTTTAAAAAAGGGGATTGCCACACATGCTTATTATTTTGAAGCCGATAAATAATGTCGATTAGTTTGATACGTGTATTTGTGCATAAATTTCCGATCTAGAAAAGTATCATGAACTATATGAGATGGTAAAGAAACATATAATGTACGGACCATGTGGAGGAAAAAATCTAAAAAAATCGTCTGTGGTTAAAGATAATGCACAATTAGATAACCACTAGGTAATTCCTTACAAACCATATTTATTGTCTAGATATAATGGTCATATCAATGTAGAAATATGTTCTGGAGCAAAAGTTGTGAAGTATTTGTACAAGTACATCTATAAAGGTAATGATAAAGTGGCGATTAATGTGGCACAAAATGATGACAATACCACCATACACAAAATTGAACCATATTTAGATGCACAATGGGTTTCTACTCAAGAAGCTAGGTGGATTTTTTTTTTAATTTAATTTAAATGAAATATACCCAGCAGTTGTAACATTGCAACTTTAAATACCTAACCAATAATATATCACCTATTGGAATAATCAAAATTTGCAGAAAATAGTGGATGTTCACTATTATTTAAAAATAATGCTTATGACATTCTTTTCCATGTGTGCTAAAGATAGAGATGCGAGAAATATTGTTACAAGGAATTTCTAGAGCATTATGTCTGGGACAAAAAGACAAGCGTTACAAACAAAGGAACAAAGGAGAAGTGATTGGACGTATAAGTGCTCAAAATATATCTGAAGGTGAAAGGTACTATTTAAGGTTATTCTTGACGACAAAAAAAGGTGCTAAAATCTTTTTCTTTTTACCTCGAGACCAAGCTTGGAGACAAAAAATGATTTGGTAAAATACTGAAACCCTAAGTCTCTATATAAATACGACTTAATTTGACAATAAAAATAACAAAGATATATTTTGAATATACCAGATATTTGTGGAATGCTTGCAAATGTAATAAAATAGTAAAAAATACTAAGGGACAAGAATTGACCTTGAGGGAAATAACCATCATGGACACACAGTAAGTAAAATCTTCCTCGAACTCTTTTCAAGTAATCTTCGTCATTCTTATCTAACAAAATTCTTGAAAAACATAATAATATATGTCCACATAAATATTTTATATGTCATCAAAAAAGAAAATAAACGTAAAACTTTTCTTGTGGAAAGTGTTAAAAGAAAACGCAAAACGAAATGCATTAATTGCAGTCTATTTTCTTAACAACTGAATTAAAGTTACAAACTACAACGGCAAAGCGTCCTACAGATAAACCCAAATTCTGATGGAGCACATTTGCCGATGGTAAGCAATAAACTAGAAACCCAAGTAAGATGATGGAAAGTTATTTTTCTGACACACTAAAAATAATATATGCAGGTCAAACATAATACAAGATCCAATTAAGATATCTAAGATGACTACGAATCAAACAATGGTAAATGCTCATAAAGTGACTCTTAAAGATATCATAGAAAATAGAGAGACATTGACAGAGGTAAGTTCAATATACAAATAATTTAGAGCATATATTATTATATTTCGATTAAAAAAATATTTGTTATCAATGTACTTGGGAATCTATTGTTGTTTTAACGGAATAGTAGACAATGTGGAGAATATTATAAAGATATGGTATGAAGCATGTGACATATGTAATAGAGGAACCTACAAGGAAGATGAAAAGGTTGTTTGCAAAAAAGTGTGTGGGATAATCCATTGAAGTTAAACCAAGGTAATACATTCTAAATTTTGCAAAAATAAAAATATAAAAATACAGAATTCAAGATATATTTATAGATAAAATCGTTTGTTTAACCTTATCAATATGCACACTTTTGTTTTCAGTGTAACTCATACAAATATGAAAGTTACCACAATGGGTAAATGATCACTTACCCTACCTATTATAAAATTGGACAGGTACATAGTGAATTTAAAAGTCATTCAATGAGATTATAGTTTTTGACAACATAGCAGCTACGCATGTCGAATGCTCGGTCCAAGAATATATCGCATCATTAGCAATGCTAAGAAAAAAAAAATACACTTATAATTACAAATTCCGGAAGCATGATCACAAACCCAAGAGCTCGAAATAAAAAAATAATTTAAATTATAAATGATTTACAGGGACATAATGATTTCAACTACTACATACAGCTAACATCAAGCACACAAAGAGATTCATTTTCTCATACCATTGAACGAGAAAACAAATGATGAACAAGGAAGATTGTGTGCAATTACCGAGAAAATAGAAATAATGAAACTGAAGAACAAGAAGAGACGCAATCAAGAGCAGACAACCGTCACAACCACGAAACAGGAACCAAGGAAAAAGAAGAGAGCAAAAGAGATATGACATAAGCAAGAAGAGGAACAAAGAAACAAGATTTAAACACAGGGAAAAACTTCAACCAATAAAGCACCACAAGAAAATTCGGTTAAGAAAAAGGAAAGAAAAGAAAAGCTAATGCAATTCACCAACGAATAAAGAAATAATGAGAGAAGAAGAACAAAACAACATGAATGAAAACAGAAACAAAAGGGTAGGAAAAGAAAAGTTAAAGACAGTCCACCGCTGAAAAAAGAAGCAACAAAAGAACAAGGAAAAGCCAAACGAAAAATTAAAAGGAAGATTTATGAAGATTGCACTTCAGATAAAAGTGATGATGAAGTGGGAATTACCCAATGCATTACCAAAATTTAAAAAAAAATAAAAACGAATACTAAGATAGTTCCCAAAAAGATTAAGAAAGAGAAGGTCTAATTTCTACACCAAAGCCCATCATTTTTTATGCTCGTCTATCCTGACTTTTGAGTTTATTATTTTAATTTAGTTTCGCATTTTTACACCCTTCTATCGTGACTTTAAGTTTTAAATTTAGACTAATCTTAGTTTGTTTTTTCTTCTGTTTTGCGTGAAACAAAACTGTGAAAACATTACTTAATTATATTCCTTTAATTATAATTTATTATTTTTTAAATTACATTAAACTCTATAATTCATAACTAAAATTGCCAGTATAAAACACGATTTATCGCACCAAACAACAATTTTAAAATATATCACTATAATATCATTCTGTAAACAATCGATCTACAAACAACTTTATTACGTAATATATTTTTTCTATAAAGCAAGAAGTTTCACCAAAAAAAATTAAAAACCAATGAAACAACGATTTTGAAACTGATACAAATAAGTACTTCAACTATCAAATTTTCTTTTGTATTTAGTATTTATTTTCACCACTTAATCTTATCATGTTTTACATCTTTTTTTTTTTTTCTTTTTTTAGTCATTTTTTAAAAAACTTAAATTTACGTAGTCATCAACTTTTTTCACACATTATCTTACGACATTTAACAAACAAATGAAATTTCATTAAGTCTGAACTCTAATTATCGTAGTACACAAACAATAAAAACAATGAATCAAAGATAATACTATGCATGCATATTTCCACATATAAAGTTCAAGATTATGCTCACAAATTAAGGGACTAAAAGAGAAAGTGAAAAGGAGTGAGATGTTGAGAGTGTCATTCTAAGTTCAAATTAATTTTAATATTGTAAAAAAGTAATAGTTATAAAAAAATGAGTCCACGTGCAACGCACATGCTCATTGCTACTAAAATAAATATGTGGAAAAGTCTCTATAATGATGTGTCCTTTTGTGGGCTTTTTTATTAATCCATCTATATAGATATATGTCTTCTCGAAATTTTCAGAAAAAAATGTAGGCGTGAGTTATGGAAGTTCTATTTTACTAGTTCCTCTCATCTACTAATAAAAAAACAATTCTCTCTTCATTCTTTTTCTTTATTAACTTAAAATTAATATGTTCCCCATGCATTGCACAGGACTTTTTTTTTTTTTTTTTTCAAATTATGGCTCAGTAATTGCAATGTTTTTTTCAAAGTTAAAAAAATGTATCATATCTTCAAACTTCAAATATTGATATTTCTTTTATTATTTTGTGTGAGTTCTTCTTCAGGTTATTTTAATTGCCTCCTATATGCGTTCTTTTGTAGCTAAAATGATAACAATGAAATTCGTCAAGGATAAATGAATGTATGTAAGAAGGGACAAACTCGTATATATTAAGAATATCAATGAGAAATATAAGACAAAATTACATATAAAGTTCTTTTTTCTGAAAGTCCAAGGAAAGCGACTGCAACCCCCCACTCCTTGAATACATACTTAACTCATCATAAGTGTGTGTGTGTGTGTGTGTTTATATATATAACTTTAACACTTTTCATGTCTTTCTTGGCATGAATAATATTTTATTATGTTCAAATCATTCATCATTTGCCACAAATAATCAATAATCTCTATGACAAATATTGCAGATAGAAAAAATATCCAAATACTTAAAAATATTTTATAGGATTCTGACATAATTTCTAGTTTACTGATTGGTTATGACCATAAATTTGCAAAGGAATTGCTTTCTGAAGTATAAGTATTAAAATAGTGTAGTTTTAGTATTTATCCAATAAAATATGTTCTTGAGCAGAAGCCTTATATACTTAAATTTTATAGGTGTTGTTAACTTCTATTGATAAATTAACTACTATGTCCTCTATGAAAATAACTACTAAAATACGTCCTTGAACAGAAGCCTTAATGAATTGTGTGTATTACATGCATTATGAAGAATACAAGAGAAATAAATATGAAATACTCGAATTTACAATAATTTTCCTACAAAATAAACGAACCCAAAAAGGGATCATACAACCAGCAAGTTGAATTTTAATAAATTCGGAAATAATTTTAAGAATTAAAACCATTTCCCTAAATTAGACTAACTAACCTTCTCAATGCAAGTTGTACAATGATAAAATACTTACCTTTGTATATTGACAAAGTCTCACGTGCACGACTTACACTCCTTTAAGTAAGGATTAATACATTTTTACCATGATTCTTTTAAACGTAAATACTAATGCATTCTCGGAGTGCACGAATCTAAAATTCCACAAGAGGCCTCCTTATGTATATTTGAGTCCATCAAATTATTGAAAGGTTGATTTTAATTTAACTTTGATAAATAAACTACTAATTGATTCATCAAATATATAATCTACAATTTTATCTAGGTTATTTAACGGCATCAATAACCATTGAAAAGAGCCAAAAAATGTTGTAAAATCTCCAGCATCATGTGCGTAGACAATTGGGTTTACGAGTCCAAAAAGTCTTGTAAAACGTATCATATCCTTTAATCAACGTATAGCTACATAGAAATAGACTCCTAAAGAAACAAAGAAAGAATGGAGCCTCGAAAATATTCGATGTGTTTGACAGAGATAACAAAGGAATTATGATCTAATACTTACAAGACTCTATTTGGATTTTTTGTTGAGATAACAAAATGTGCAACTACAACTATTGTAACAGAAGAAAACTGCAAAAAAAAGTGCAGAATTCTATATTATATAATACATCGAAATTAAGTATTATCTTATAATGGAAAGAATAATTTATCCAACATTATCACATTCGAATCATTCAGGTCGACCAATTATGAAATTCACATCCTTGAAAATGTTACAAAAAAAGGATCAAGATAAAAGATACATGACTACATATACATCAGATACATGACTACATATGCATCAGAATTCTACATAGGCATGCCCAGTTTGTTTTTTCCTCCAAAAGCTGGGCCTGCTCCTGAGTTAAAAATGCCATGGTTACCTCCTGATCGAGCATATTTGATACCAAGCTTACCACATTGGCATTGGCAGCTTCAGCCTCTTCAGCAAGGGCCTTGATCCACGCGGGACAGGGCTCGAATTGGACCATCTAGGAGAAGCCCATTAGGAACTGAGAACAGAATATCAAACGTTTAGAAAACGGGCGTAAAGCTAAGAAATAAAAGTGGGCAGGGATGTGTACCTTAATCAAATGGTCCGCTGTGAATTGCTCATTCTTCTTATCCAACTTGCCATAGAAATTCCATCGATCATTAGAGGTTAGTAGTTTTTTAATGAAGCCGACCGAGTCGCTCGGTGTTAAGTGTAGAAATGATTTCAGCAGCTCCAAGGTATACAGTCGTCTCTGAAGTAGCGGACACGTTCTCGCGTTACAGGCGGAACGGCAGAGATGGACTTATCCGCGGAGGCCATCGAACCTTCAAGGGATTTACCCTTCATCTTTTTATGAGAAGAAGTGGGAGCAACAGGCGGAAGAACTTTGCGTTTGGAGGCATGGGGTCTCTCCTGGGGGTATGGTAGTACTGGAGGATAGGCCCTGCGCCGGGGTACCTCTGGTCATTGCAGGAACAGGGGGATGAGATTGAATGGGTGCGGCGTCTAGGACACGCTAAGAGCTGGAGCCCCCTTGGCTCCCCTTCTTTCTTGGGATACTCAATTTCCACAGGAAGAAAGTGAGAATAAAGCGCATCAAGTAAGATGCTAAAACTGATATTTAAAAGTCAAGTAAGAGTCGAGCTGTTTATATCAGTGTTTGGTGAAAGTTTAGATTTCTTGGTGGACATGCCGAAGTGATACAAGATCCCCTCATCACTGCTCAGCTCTGTCAGGATAAAGGAGTCATTGTCTACAATATTCATATTCAGCCTATTAATTAGATCAACCAGATCCTCAGGGAGTGCGTAAGACGGCCCGAGGTTGTTGGCCGCCTCATAGTGCCAGCCATCGGAAGGAAAGCCCTAAGGGTCCTGGCGAGGGTAAGCAAACTAGTACTTCTTACGCCAGGCCCTGTCTATGCTAGGAGGTTTGCCTAAGAAATTAACCGGCCCCGCTTTTCAGGTCGAGAGGAAAAAGTGCACTTCCTGGCGCTTCAAGTAGAATAACTATGGATCAGTGCCATATCAACTCCTCCTTCCCTCCCCCCCCCCCCTCCTATTCCCTTGAATGATGATGTAAAACTTGAGCAGCAAGCATATGCTCGAAGGTGTGAACTGATTCAAAGGAACACCATAGAAATTGGACAACTCACACAAGAAAGCATGAGGGGCAAGACGCAACTCGGCATCCAACTGCCTGGACCAAAAGGCTAGCAGGGGACCCCTCAGGAAGTTTGGGTGTTCATTGGGGTCTGGAAAATAAACGCTATAAGCGCTTCGAACGCGCGACCTTAACGATGCTCTATGAGTTAGTGTTGATTGGGGGAAGCGGTGCCAGTTAGGGTTTCTAGGTTCAGGGGGTAAGGCGTAGGCTTCCTCATTGGTAGGATCAACTTTCGTTTGGGATTCATGTCGGGCGAAAGTTTCAGCCTCAGACATGGAAGCAGCCGGAGAGGATCTGCCCTCCGCCGCCTCTGATGGCAAGGCAGTCGAAGAGAACTCCGGTCCCGTCGGGCGTAATTGTCATGTTTGATGGGTTGAAGGGTTTTGGTTATCGCTGTAGTAATCCGAAGCGGTGGCCTCGGAGCTACTGTTTACCCCCCACCATTGATGCCGGAACATAATTTATGGTGGTCGGAATAAGGTTGGTGGTAGTCGGATTAGAAGGAGCGACAGTGCTTGGAGTTTTGAATGAGGAAGAAGGATCCATGACTTTGTTTAAAAAGACAAAAAGGAAGTGAAAAGGAGATAAAGGGATGAGTAAGGTACCTGGAAGTGTTTTGATCGTAGTAACTCAACCGCAGGAAAGAAATTTAGGAGATAATCGCCGGAGAAAAGAAATGCAGGGTTCATGAGGATCAATAATGGAGAATGGGGATTGAAAACCATTTATATACCCCTACCAAGGAAGGCCAACCATTGCAGTCTTGCGATGGTAACACGTGGCAGCCACGTCATAGGAGCTAACATACCAAATGGCATCTCGAGAGAAGAACTGACACATGTTGTCATCACATGTCATCAGTTCCATCAGTGAATGCGGGAAACAGAATTCAAAAGTCACCATGCGAGAACCTTGAGGCGTACAAATAAGCAGCGATTCCCTAGCGTGTAGGGAGGCTCGTAAACCGATCGGTCAAAACAAAGAAAGAAGGATTACTACTCTAAGCCAAGTCTGGTATTGGACTCAAAGTAGGGGGGAGTACTGATATGGGAGTAAGGTAAAATCTTCTCCTTTGCAAGTCGGGCATTGGACTCAACAGAGCGGACGTCTTCACAGCCCAGGATCTCAAAGGATTACCTAGTCGTGCGGCACAACGCGACATCCAACTACAAAGCGGATATAAGTTAAGAAGGAGGACTTCTGAAGAGGCGGACACGGTCATTTTGGTCAGAGCACAAGACATCAGTGAGTAGGCACGCCCGACGCTGCTGAGAAAGGGGACCAGGCTGATGTACGGATGCTACGAGTTTGGACCCGATCAAAGGTCCATCAAACCCTAATGGGCCCTCGTGGGCCTCTTTTTCTCACTTTTTTTTTTTTAGGGTAAATAATTTTTTTAATACATTTAGTTTTATTTTACATTATCCTTGATTATTTTAATTTTTGGATTTCAATAAATTAAATTTTGTACTTTTGAAATTTGAAAAATTCGATTGGATATCGTCGTCGGCAGTGACAAGATAATTTGTTGAAAGTTAAATGGTCAATTTACCAAATTTCGAAAATTAAGGGATCAAAATTAAATGACTAAACATAATATTCTTGAATAAAAAATAGTAAAACTTAATAGATTAGAAAAATATTGACCCTTTTGTTTATTTAAGCATAATATTATAAAATTTGTGAATTTTATAGATGTGTATTTTTGCCGAATTTAAATGTGGTGTAATGAAGTGGCTTAGATAAATCATTTTTGTCGATAACATCAGACCAGTTAATTAAATATTTGATTAATTAATTGGTCGAATATTATTTCAAACGGCTTTTCTGCTCGAATTAAAAAAATATTCTTGGAAATTCTTACTCCCATCAGACTATTTATAATTGTATGCATCAAGATCCCAATTTATGAATCTCTTGGCTCGAGAAATCAAGATAAGGAGATCCAACCATTAACCGTATCTTCTAGCATTAAGTAGAATAATATATGACGTTAATATATAGCCTCATCCCAATGATGGTAAAGTGCATCTTTAGGTATGTTTGTTTATGGATTTCCATGATCGGAGAGAGGACATGGCAATTTTATTTAAATGATTTTATTAACTATTATCTAATTTTTCTTAATACATTATTTTTTAACGATTATTTGATAATATTTTATCAATTTACCACAATTTATTCCAAAATAAATATTAAATTTAGAATTCTTGTAATAAAAAATTTCACGTTCACCTTAATCCATAAATAAACATATCCTTAGTTCCTTTTCTATCCACGAATATTTGTAAAGGTACCTCAATAATAGAAATGTTTGTAAAGGCAACTCATTTTCCCACAAAAAAAAAAAAAAAAAGTTCTCTCATTTATAAAAATGTTTGTAAAAATCCTTCAATTATAAAAAATAAATTAATATGATTTTTTTTTTGTTTTTTTTGTAATTGAATTTATAAGAAGTTAGTTTTATTAACTAAGGGACTTTTATAAATATTTATAACAACTAAGGGATGTTTGCCAATATATTTAATAATTTAGAAATCTTTACAAATAATTCTAGCTAATTAAAAGACCTTTACAATCATTTCTATAATTAAGAGACCTTTATAAATATTTGCGAAAATTTAAGAGACTAAATATATATTTTGCCTCCCAATGATCGTTAATTGTACAGTAAAATCTTTATAAATTAATACTATTGAGATCGAAAGAATTTATTATTTTAGAGAGGTATTAATTTATCTATAAATTAAAAATTTATTAATTTAAAGAGTTTTTCAATACAATGAATAAATTTTATTTTTATAAAGGTGACTGCATCTAATTATTATATATTTATTGAACTAATGTAATAAATATATTCATCATAATAATCATATACATAATACCATAACTTTGACGATAAATGTCACCAAGACACGATAATAATTTGTTTCCGACATTGCCAAATTCGCTCAGGCGATGAAGGATCAGGTAATTTAAATAATCCCAACATTAATATTTATATCTGTATATTGATTAATTAGATAAAATAATCAATCAAATAAAAGTAAATTAAATTTAAAAAATGAACTTAATAATAAAATATAAGTAATTCTATACTTATATTTCTCTCTCCATTATCTTATTTAGATTTTGTGCCTCATTATAATTTAAACAAACCCACCAGTTTTTAATAGAAAATCTTGTATCTTCTCTCCGTATCAGATTTACTCACGCCACAAGATCTCTTCCCTATCTGGAATCGATTTTTCTGTGAGCATATCTTATTTCCGAAACGTAATCTGTTCTCCGCGTCGATTTCTTGGTGTATATTTCCTTCAAGTAATCTTTTATCTCCGCGGAGACACACAGTTTAGCACCTCTATATATAGGACTGCCCAGATATCGAATTTTACACATTCATTACTTAATTATTCAATTCAATTCAACTGCTTACTTATCAAGCGATCTTCCCGATCAGGTGTGCTACGCTCTCTCTATCTGTCTCAATTGTTAGGAGATTAGGACCTTCTCCGACTGTGTTATCGATTATCATGGGATTCCGATCGTCGGTGATTGGATTGCTTTCAGGATTTTCGATTTTTGGTTTTTTCTGTTCACAATTCTGTATTTGCGGATCAGTTAGGTTTAGGAATTATAATGTTTGTTCAGTTGAATGATTGGTTCCTGTCAATATTCTTCTGCGCGGTGGATATTATGTTTCCATTCAAGAAGAGGAAGATTTGGAATCTCTGGTTTCTGATTGATGGAATTACTTGGATTTTGGTTACTTTGGTGAGAGATATGAAGCCGGCTGTGAGGAAGATTGATCCTCACGTATTCGGCTGGTTTGGCGTTTTTTCTTTTGTGTGGTTCCTTCATGTTGCTCGTGGAAGGATTGGAGAATGTTCTTCTGGTCTTGGCTCATACCACTGCAGTAAATCATGTAAAATTAGGTGTAGGGCATGTTTATTCGGATTAACTAGGTTTAATGGTATTATTTTCGGATTAACTAGGTGTAAATATTTTACTAGGAAGTGGATTTGTTTTTAGTAGGAAGTGGATTTGTTTTTAGGGATCCCTTTCGAATCAAGCGAATCCGGATTTGCTGATCTTTGTGATGAAGATTGAGTTATGGTGTTTGAGGGTTCCATTATCTGCTTTCAGTTCAGGGCCTTCATTTATATGGTTTCGTCATGTACTTGGCTCTCCTGCAAGCTAACCTTCAAATTCCATAATAAGAGATGAGATTCGGATTTTCGTGGATTGGCATCCCTTATTCTTTTGATGGTGGAACAGAAGACTTTCTGGTTTGAACATCACCAAATTGGTTGGCTTTTGATTGATATGCTATTTCTGTTTTGGTTTAGTATTCTGTGATGGCGGTCAGAGTAGCAAAGGAGAACTCTGTCTTTAATCGACTCAATAATCCGCCAGTGACGAACAAAGTTTGCCGCTTCTGGCTTAAAGGAAGGTGCAACAGGAACCCATGCCCGTTCATGCACAGAGAATCACCATCTCTACAAACTACGCAGCAGCCCCGTTCAGCACCTCATGATGATAGTCATCGCAACCAACCTACAAAACTAATATGGACTAACCCCAACAGTCCCATTTCCAAGAATGGTTCTTCTTCAAGCAATGAAGGAGGTAGGCTCAATGGTCGACTTGACCAGAGCACCCTGGCAAAAGTTTTGGCAAATAATTTAAAGAATGGTTCTTCTTCAAGCAATGAAGGAGGCAAGCTCAATGGTCGAATTGACCGGAGCACCCGCGCAAAGGTTTTGGCGAATACGTGTAAGAGTGGACATGGAAATCAACAAGCATCCACTGCTATAATATCTGGAGACGAAAATCAAGAAGCATCAACTGCTTTAAGATCTGGACCTGAGAAGGCTCAGCCATATACAATGTTGGCGAAGTTAGAAGGGCATGCAAAGGTATTCACAGGATACACGAGTTTATTAGTTGTTTACGTTGTTTCTCTTTAAAGAGATGGAAATGGAATACCAAGAATCATATAAATTCTCCTGGGCCACTACTTGAAAGTTATTTTCAACCAAATAATCTCTACTGGGATAGAGCTTTTGTTATTGTAGTAGATAATAAGTATTTGTTGCAATTTTGGAAGGAGAATGATAGGCTAAAAATAAAACTTGCAAAGTAGTGGAGAAGCTGAATTCGACCTGATATTAAGGACATGGACATGGGATGAAAGAGCTGCTTTTATTAAAATATGGAACAATTAAAAGTATTTCTGATTTAAAACCGTGTGGATATAAGTGGCTTGTTGAGTGTTTAAAAATATTTAACCTCATATTAGAAACATAACCAGTACACTCTGTTTATTCCTATTATAATTAGCATGACATTTATTGGAATGGACAATTATTTTCATAGAAGTAGCTTACATTTTTCATAAATAGGAAGGGATAATTATTTTACATTTTTAATTTTCAGATTGGTTATTCTTGTTTCCGTTTTCATCTCTTTAAAGTGAAATAACATATATCTATTTTCATTTATTTAAAGTTGTTGTAGCTAGTAGTCTGTCTCATGTATGATTTCTTTTAGGCTATCACAGGAATTTCCCTCCCATCTGGTGGCGACAAGCTTTATTCAGGTGGCAAGGATGGGAATATTCGAGCCTGGGACTGCAGCAGTGGTCAATGTGCTGGTTCTGTAACGATCGATGGTGAAGTTGGGTGTTTAGCTGCTGAAGGCCCCTGTCTTTTTGCTGGGATACAAAATGGTGTAAAGGTATAATTTGTTTTTACCGTGGTAATCATGTTGTAAAGAACTTGTTAAAGTCCACCTTATGTACACTCCATTCTTTACGATAATTTATTTTTGTTGGTCTTATAGGCATGGAACCTCCAAGATCATACAGAGTTTAATCTTAGCGGACCAGCTGGATTAGTTTGTAGCATTGTTGTGGATGAAGATATGTTGTTCGCAGGAATGGAGGTAACTTCCAAGGATCTCTTCATATGGTTTTATGAAGCCCCACACACGTGTTTTTCTTACCTCCCTTATTATATTAACATATATACATATATATCTCTGTGGGATATTTGCAGGATGGTACCATATTGGTATGGAAGTGGCATCCCGAGACCAAAACTCCCGAACTAGCTGCAGCCCTGAAGGAGCACACTGGCGCTGTGTGTTCACTTGTTCTAGGGGCGGATTGTAGGCTATATTCAGGTTCAAGGGACTCTACCATAAAGGTATCTTATAGTTTACTTACCACGAAGTTGGAATCTAACTCATCATTGTATATGGACATCTTATTTTTATAGTGTGCCTTAATTTGTTTGACTTCACTTCTAGGTTTGGGACCGGCAAAAATTGCAATGCCTGCAAACTCTATACGGACATAAAAGAGATGTAATGTCTCTCCTTTGCTGGGACAGCTACTTGTTGTCTGCATCTTTGGACAAGACGCTAAAGGTTTGGGCTACAGCTGAAAGTGGGTCGATAGAGGTGGTTTACGAGCATAAAGAAGATCATGTAAGTATCAATATTAGTGACATACCTCTGATAGTTGTTGCAATGAGCTGCATCAATTGTGTTTTCTTGTATATATATTTTTGCAACTACTTCAAAGTTCTCACTTTTAAATACTTTATGATAAAACTATTTCAGGAAGTGATTGCTCTGTGTGGCATACACGATGCAGAAGCTAAGCCTATTTTGCTTTGCTCGTTCAGTGATAATACCGTGCGCCTCTATGACCTCCCCTCGTGAGTACTAGTGAACCACCAACTCTCTTGCTTTTATAAAGCAATCTACTTCGTTGTTAATTATTATTAATTTCTTATATTTTTTTACACCAGATTTAACGAGAGGGGTAGAATATTTTCAAAACACCAAGTACAAGTGATTGAAATGGGTGGCGATGGACTCTTCTTAACGGGTGATGCAACAGGAGAGGTCACGGTCTGGAAACTGCTTGGAGATCCTTGTGAAACTACATCATAGGAAGGCTAAGGCGACCCAAATGTAATCTTGCTCTGACACATTGTCAGAAGTTTTGATTTTTCAATTAGATTCTACATTTTCCAAAAATGAACAGAATGTTGTGTTTTGGTCACAAAGATATATACATTGGAGGAATATAAAAATCGACTGAATGACATGAAATTGTATCCATACAATTGTAACACTTCTAGAATGTAAATAATATTATTCCTTTTTGAGATAACCCTGAATTTCTTTTTGTTGTACATTATGAGATGAGTAGAATATTTAGTTGTATTGTGTAGTATGGAAATTGGAACTTGGTGGTGCACGCGCTGTCAGGCAGGTGTTCTCTGGCGGGGATTAAGATGGGAACATCATCTGGTTCAAGGAATTCGGCGATTATTCTCATCCGTAGTCATTACATATATAAGATGAGTTTATAGTTGAATAGACGACAAATTGTCTTAAACTCGTTGGTAAAACAAAACACAAATAAAATATACTTCAAAAATAATTGTATCACCCAATAAAGAAGTATATTCAGGCTGTCTTCCGCTAATGTCAGCATACACTTCAGCATCTTCTAAAACAATATCTTTAATTCTTCCCACTAATGTCGGCATATACTTCATCATCTTCTAAAATAATTTCTTTAGTTCTTCCTCCATCGACTTTGTCCAATGCTATGTTCACAATGCACAAACTGATTGATTTTTTTTTATTATTTTAAATAATATTATTATAATTTTAATCATAATAATGATAAAAATACTAAAATATAAATAAATATTATTTGTCGAACAATATAAAAATATTTACAAAAAAATACAAACTATACATTTCGAAACACTTCTTGGAACTCAACAATCTTGGTTGATTTTTGTACAAAATTTATCTTCATCAGAACTTAATAAGATGACAAAAACTTGTATGTGAACGTCACACGGTGTGGCGGGAAAAAATATCACTTTTTGTGGTAAAAGTATCACATTTTTTTAACAAAAAAAAGTATCACTTTTTGTAGCAAAAATATCACTTTTATCTGTAAAAGTATTAATGTAGTAAAAATATCAATTTTTCCTGTAAAAGTATCACCCTTTTTCCTGTAAAAGTATCAATGTTTTCTGTAAAAATGCATTTTGCCACACATGTGACCGTGCACACACAAGACTCACTCTAATAAGATATAATGAAATCATCAGTTTTACTTCATCGAAGATTCATTAGATTAATATAAAAAATTGAAAGAATCAAGTCTATAATAAATCACAATTTAGCAAATTGAATACTTTCCTTTATTTTTTCAAAATACTAAGTATAATTATTAATTTCAAACATTAAGTGTAGTAATTTATATATAAAAAAAATGCAAGTATGTAATATAACTTTAAGTTCAAATGCAAGATATATTCGAATGTAGAAAAAAAAATCCGATATCAAGGTTGAAAAAACTGATTGAATTTAGAGCACAATAAGATACTATAATCATTTGCAAAAAATTTGGAACTGGTGATTGATTAATGAAGCAAAACTATTGACACACTATAAAATTTCAAACACGTTCGCAAAACTATTGACACACTATAAAATTTCAAACAGGTTCAAATAGTGCATAATAAGAAATATGTTTATATGGAATAAAAAAATCGACTTCCATAAAAAAACAAATAAATCAAAAAGTTTTTCTTCATCTATGACTCTGAAAGTGCAAGTAATCACAACCTTGAGCCCACATTGTTGACTGAAATCTTCTAATCCATTCTTCAACAATTTTTTTTTATTATTATTATTATTATTATTATTATTATTATTATTATTATTATTATTTATTTATTTATTTATTTTTTATTCTATAAACAAAATTCCCAATTTGGTTTTTAAATGACCGTGACTTATCACCATCTTCAGCACCGTCCAAACAAATAATATCACGATTTTCTTGTTCAACATCTTGTATATTACTGTCTACAAATATCAAATGACCAACAAAATCAACGATTTATGAAGTACATTAAAATTTGGAAAACACACAGTTCGTTACTATTACCTGATGAAGTTAGGTGTTCTTGAAGATGGGAAGAAATTGCAATTTGACTTGCTGCGTATCTTTCACACAATAATTTTGATGGCCCAGAAAAAACAATCACAAAGAAATTGATTCCACCCTTGTACATAAAAAGAACAACATCACCATCAACCAATTCATTTACATTTGTAAACTTATTACTTCCAAAAGTGAACAAATACTTATCAACAATATTCTAAATCAAAACCAATCAAATTTCCTTATTTATATTCTCCAATGTAAAGCAATTTGAAATTTTAACCTCCAAACGTTCTGCAATTTTCTTCGGCATCAACACAGACTGAAAAAAATAAAATCCAAATAAGAAATAAAAATAGCCAACAAATTAAACATGTATTAATTAAATAAAATAACTTTGTTCAAATCAATGTCGGAGTACATACTGTAAATATTCTTTCTATTACCTCATTTCCAAGAACTTCATGCTGATTAAAAATCACGTAGAATGACCTTATTTTTTTTCTGGAACATATACCACACATCCATCATGATCGTGTATATCAACATATAGCTTAAATAATGAAGAGTCATATTTGATAAATGCGTAATAACCATCTTTTAATGCATTCTCGTCTACAAACTATCTCCGACCTTTACTCAAACAAATTTTGTCATCTGCATCCAATCTCATTTCCACATCCCACTTGATATTTTTATTTGTTTCGACAGTGCATTTCATGTTTAAAAATTTCAGGGAAAGCCTCCACAAATTCAGTAGGAAACTCCTACAAAAATTAAAATATATTGAATTAACAATAAAAGAATTCATCATCCATAGTTAAAATGTACTCCCTCCGTTCCATATTAATTGACGTTTTAGGATGAAAGGAAAGAACTAAGGATTGATTATTTTGACAGATCTACCCTCAACTAAAGATTTGATCAAATCAAAATATCTCTGATAGATTGAAAAATAGAGATATTTTATTATTGAGCCCAGGGAGAAAATTGGTAAAATTGGTGAAAAATATGTAAAACGTCAATTAATTGAAAAAAAGAAGAACATCCTAAAACGTCAATTAATATGGAACGGAGGGAGTATAATCAAAGTTCATGTTATCAATTCCACATACCAACTTATTGTAGCAAGAACAATAGGTGAAAACAGTGCATAAATACCGATAATGCCTTAAATTTGCCATTTGAAAAAATAAAAAAAAAACTTACTAATAAACAAAATCATAAATCTCAGTTCAAAGATAAACATATCATAACATTAAAAAATCCTAAAATTACACAAAAGAGATGTACATAAATAATCATAACTAAAAATACATTCTTACAAATAATTCTAAACATTTTATGAACATCTAATAATGTAAACAAACTACAATACTTTGTTAAAATTTTAACATAAATTGTAAAAATACCAAAAAATTATGATTTAAAAAAAAAAACGTTTTACCTCTGTTCGCACCTGTCGGTCTTCGTCCAACCATTGATTCGTTTTAAAGTTTGAAAACAAATAATATGAAATTAAAAAAATGTTGGTTTATGTCGAAGCTAAGAGAGAGAGAGAGATATATTTGTTTTGTTTTGAAATTTTTTTGGAAGGAATATATATATGAAAATTATGTGTTCAAAAGGATGTTAATCGATTGGAACTTACATTGTATTTAAATAAAATATAAAAAAAATTAATAAAATGAAAATCATTGGTTGACAAGATTTCAAAATGTGCAACTTATTTAATAAATAAGAAAGTTGCTTTGTTGATTTACAACACATATAATCTAAATTAAATATATATTCAAATCTTCATATTAAACATTATTGAGTCAATTGGCTTATCGAGTCAAGAAATATCACTATTTGACCTGTTTCGACTTGTTGGATCATGTAATATCCACTATGTGATCCATTTTGGTTATAGGCTCACAAGTATCCACTATTGGATTGGCTTATCGAGTTAACAAGTATCCATAAGTTGACCCGATTTGACTTATTGGATCAACTAGTATCCTCCATTGGACTTGTTTCGACTTATCGACTCGATAATTATTCATTATTGGATCCGATTGGCTCACGAGACGATAAGTACCCACTATATGACCCGATTTAACTTATCGAATCAACTAATACTCACTATTTGAGTTGTTTCGACCTATCGGCTCAATAAGCATCCACTATTGACCCGATTGACTTATCGAGTCAACAAGTATCCACTACTTGATCAGATTCGACTTATCAGATCAACTAATACCGCCATATTTAACTCGTTTCAGCTTATCGACTCAACAAATATCCACTATTGGACTCAATTGGTTAATCGAGTCGACAAATATCCACTATTTGACCTGATTCGACTTATCGGATCAACTAGTACCCACTATTTGATCCGTTTTAACATATCAGCTCAGCAAGTGCCCAATATTATACTCGATTGGCGATCCAATCAATAAGTATCCACTATTTGACCGGATACGGCTAATTGGATCAACTAATACCCGCTTTTTGACCCATTTCTACTTATAGGCTACACAACTATCCACTAGTGAATCCGATAAGCTTATCGAGTCCATAAATATCCATTATTTGATCCGATTTACCTAATTGAATCAACTGTTACCCACTATTAGACCCATTTTGACTTATCGGCTCAAAGTATTCCATATTGGGCCCGATTGGTTAATTAAGCAGCAAGTATACACCATATAACCCGATTTGACTTATGGGATGAACTAATATCCACTAGTTGACTCTTTCCGGTTGAACAAGTATCCACTATTGAACCCAATTCGACTAATAAGATCAACAAGTATCCACTATTTGACTCAATTTGATTTATCGGATCGTCTAGTACCCATTATTTCACTCGTCTTGGCTTATCGGTTCAAATATATTCACTATTAGACCCGATTGACTTATTGAGTGATTAACGTGAAAATTCTCGTCTTTTTCATATTAATCATGTTCATATTTTTTTTTTATGTAAATTGCGAGTGTTTGTCATATCCATGTGTGATTTCGTGTTGTATTGCATTCTCGGATCCTATTTCCTTTTTTATATGATTTAATCATGTTTGGGTGTTCTTTAATTATATTTTGAAGGTAAACAAAATTCAGAAAAGAAAGAAGGTCAATTACACGCACTTTTCCATTTCGGCTCACAAAAGGAGGCTCAAATAGGCCCTAATTGGGCCCAACAAAAGCCCAACTCAAAGATCGTTGAGTCACAAAAAAAATCATGAAGAATTCGGAACGAGAAAACAAAGGAAAATGGACAAAGGGATGAAACGCCGGACTAATACCGGCTCCCTCTGGTCCACTACCGAGCCGGAGGAATTGTCCAACGACCAAGGGCGGGATTTGATACCAACCCCCTTGGGTCCGGTATTTGGGTCCAATTTTCAGTTTCGACGCGCAACCCTTCCGTATTTTGATCATAACTTTCTCGTCCGGACTTCGGTTCAAGCGATTCAAAATGTCATGCAACAATAAGACAAAAATCTATAACTTATGTGTTTGGACTGAAGGCTGATTCTGAATGAAACAGCAACATAATTGACGAAAATAGAGAGTCGAATGCATTCGGGAGTTCCGACTCAACAATTAAAGGGCCCAAACTACTTTATTTTGTTTATACCATTGTACCCTTACTTTTCATTGGAATTCCTGCAGAATTTAGAGGGGGTGTGTTTGGGGAGAGTGTTCCCCATATTATTACCCCCTCACCTAATTGTTCAGTAAGTTTTCGCATTTGCAAAATTTATCAATTATATTTACTCTCTCTCGTCAATTCTCTACTCTCTCTTTCTCTCTAGAAAAAACTAGGGTTCTTTATTGTTCTTGAAGAAACCACTTAAGGTTCTTGAAGAATTTTGGGGCTTTTGCTAAGAGATTTAATTGGAGGCACTACAAGTAAGAATTAAAGGCTACCATCATCCAATTTAATACAAGACTAAGATTTCTTTCTGTATCTCTTTATTTATTCATCTTGAGTTTATTACTTTCCTTCTCCTTCTTCATTTAATGTTGGGGTCTTGTATTAACGGTGATTGGTTGGTCGATTTTTATGGATTGCGAGTAGTTTATTGTGGTACTCCCAACCCTAGAGTTTATTATCTTGTTGATAATTTGGTTGATTTATGGGATAATTTGTAATTGGAATTGACACTGCGGCTTTGTGTGGCTTATATCTTAGGGGTATAACTTAGAGTATATTGGTTCTCCTCGAGGGCCCATGGGGGACGACGGGAGAACCCGAATTGCATATATCAATCTCGATGGATGTCCTAAGACCTCACTCCTTAGACAATGTCCACTTGGGGTGGGAATTTTAGGATTAATTGGATTATATAATTAATTTGCTTGCCTTTGGCTTAATAATTTTGTTATCGGTCTTTAACAATTGGAATTAGGGTGAATTATTGTGTAATTGATGAATTTGGTGAATCCCTCTTGTTTGCCTACTTGAATTTCTAATTTGGAACATAACTTCTATCACAGCCCCTAGACTAATCAGTGATCACTTAATGTTAATCCTAGGTTTAGGGTGAAGCCGTACCTTAGGAAAACATTTGTAGTTGACAGTAATGTACTTAGCCTATAGATTTATATATATTTATCTAGTAACTAACAAATCTCTAAATTTCTAATTTGCTTGAATCAAATTGATAGACCTAAGATGTGCTCCGCGAGAGTATCCTCTCTGCAGTTCAACATTCTTTATACTACCTCTGTCACAAGTCGTACGCTTGCGGTTTGAGAAATGTGTTTGAATCGTAATGATTTGAAGCACTTTTCAAGACAAGTTCATCGAGTCAACACGTATCCACTATTTAACCCGATTCGACTTATGAGATCCACTAGTACATACTATTTTACCTGGTTCGACTTATCGACTCAACAAGGATCTACTGTTGGATCCGATTAACTTATCGAGTTGACATGTATCCACAATTTAATGCGATTCGGCTTATTTGATCAACTAGTACCAATATTTGTCGAATTCTGCTTATCGGATCAACATGTACCCATTTTTTAACCTGATTCGGGTTAACATTTACCAAGTAGCAGCTATTTGACACGATTGGCTTATCAAACTAACAAGTAGCTACTAGTTGACCTGATTCCACTTATCAGATCAACACGTACCCATTATTTGACCCGATTTGGATTATCGATTCAACATGCATCGACTATTTGACCAGATTGGCTTATCGAATCAACAAGTATCCATTATTTAACCCGATTTGGCTAATCAGAACAACTAGTACCCACTATTTGCTCCGATTGGCTTATCAAGTCTCAAGTATCCACTATTTAACTCAATGCGGCTTTTAGATCAATTAGTATCAACTATTTAACCTGTTTGGGCTTATTGGCTCAACAAGTATCCATTATTGGACATGATTGGTTTATTGAGACAACAAGTATCCACTATTTGACCCAATTCGATTTGTCAGATCAACAAATATCCATTATTGGACATGATTGACTCTTCGAGTCAACAAGTATCCACTATTTGATCCGATTCGATTTATTTGGCCAACTAGTAGCCACTATTTGACCTGTTTAGGCTTATCGACTCAACAAGTTTCCATTATTGGACCCAATTGGCTTATAGAGTTAACGAGTATCTATTATTTAACCCGATTCAACTAATAAGAACAATTAGTACCCGCTATTTGACTCATTTCGAATTGGCGGATCAACAAGTATCTACCATTGGACCCCGACTGACTTATCGAGTCAACAAGATCCATTATTTGACCTGTTCCCATTAATCATATCAACTAGTACCCTTTATTTGACCCGCTTCGACTTATCGGCTCAACAAGTATCCACTATTCAAATCGATTAGCTTATCAAGTAAACAAGTATCCACTATTGGACCCAATTTAACTTATGGGATCAACTTGTACACACTATTTGACCCGTTTCGACTTATCGACTCAACAAGTATCCACTATTGACCTCAATTGGCATCAACCATCTTTCTACAAAGATACATATTTATTTTTTGCATTACAACAGAATTTAATTAGTACAAAAAATTGAGATTAAATGAAATATAAGAAAATGAACGGGAATATTTTTACTAAATAGAGTGATTCACTTGTTTAGGCATTTAGAAAATTATTTGTTTTCTTATTTTTAGTTGTCAATTTTTCTTCGCAAATCAAATAGCCAATTAACTTTTTTTAAATGTTTCCAAGCCAAAAAGAAGTAATTATTTTCGATGAAAATCATATATTAATTTGGTATAATATAAATATTTTAATCAATACATATATTATTATTAATAAACTCATGTAGAAAAAAAATCAATGAAATTTTATTGGTGGCGACTATTTGCTGCCCACAAAATTTCTTAACGCAGCCCATTTCTCAATGCTGTCCAATTTTGTTTAAGATATAGTATAAATTTCTTAATACAGCCCATTGAATACCAGTTTTACCATTTCTTTACTGAATTAAATAATTTAAATTAAAACATTATAAGTAAAAAATAGAATTTTGAAAAGCTCGTGTATTATTTTCGTCCTTCTTCCGCAAACTCATTCCTTGCCGTCCTTCAAATTTTGTTAGCCATGAATGCACTTGTCAATCTTCAAGCTCTGATAATCGACGGCCCGACTATTATTATTGGCGGGATCACTTTGTTTGTAGTTATTTATTATGATTATTATTCCAAGATTAAATAAATATGATTTCATTGCTTAAAAACTACTGTGAATACGTCAGAATTCTGGATTGGGGGAGCAATAGTTATTAAGTAAAATGCAATGGTTATTTATGGATTGTTTGGCATTGGCGGAATACGTCAATGGTAATCTGCTGCACTTATATATAATGAATAAATGAGGTTTTGTTGGAAATGCTATCTTTGAGAGATTTCGATTTGCTATTTTTATATATGTTGTTCATAATTATTTTATTTATTTACAAAGATTACGTATTTGCAATTTAGATGTTGTGAATTTGGAAATTACCCTTTTTGTAAAAGTCTTCAATATTTCGACTTAATTTCTTCTAACTAATCATCAAATTGAGAAATCAAAATTGGGAGAATTTTTTCTTGAGAAAAGTTAGGTAAAAAGGAATTAATGTTGATTTTCATTTTTGTTGCATTGGGTGTGGAGATGTTGCGCAGAGCAGATAGTTGTGTGAAGCCCTCTCTCTCTCTCTTTCTCTCAGGAGAGAAGAATCGAGCTGTGTAGATGAAGTTTGAATGATATTAATTTTTTTTTTTAATAGAAAAACCTCAACTAGTTATGTAGGAGACATTTTATGATCCTTCTATTCTAAATTGAATTCTTAATCTTTCATGATTCCATGGATTTGTAGTATTATATATACATGTACTTTCTAGAAAACCTCTGAAAAAGACCAAAAACTAAATTTTGAGTATCTTGTTTGCAGGAAATCCACCACTGGTGGTAGCAAGAGGTGGATTTTCAGGAATATTCCTTGATTCGAGTTTGTTTGCTTACTCGCTGGCCGTACAAACTGGGTTGCCGGATGTACATCTCTGGTGCGACGTTCATCTTACAAAAGATGGTGCCGGAATTGGCTTTCCAGATTATCAGGCTAATAAATGCTTCCGACAGTAATACTTTTTCTGTATATAGAAACTGCCAAAACACATATGATGTTAATGGTGTCTCTACTAGAGGATGGTTTTCTGTGGATTTCACCTTGAGGGAGCTAGCATCAGTCAATTGTAAGTTTCATTCATTAGCAATTTGCATGCTTTTGGTTTCCATTTTTGCCCGTGGGAGCCATCATGTTGCTACAATACGCTTTGACTAATCGGATCTTGAACTTAAATTATTTTTCATCTATTGATTTAAGATTCCATTAACTAGTAATATCTCGTGTTTGCTACCAAGATAGGCTACAAACAAAGCACAGAGAGTTACAGTTTTGTTCTATAGGTGGAATAGCTTTTAGTTGAAATTAAAACATCACTAGGATGCTTTCTTGTTAAAAGCCCCATTATTATTCCAATTATACCATTTGTGAAAAATACACAAAAAAATTTCATGAAATAAGACTTAAAGTACACACACTCTGTGTCGTGCAGCAGACCCAAGCTTACGGAGTATAATATGCTCTCACTACTTTCAGTCCAAATAAGTATGTGTTTGTCGTCTCCGTGTGCATATGTGTCTTTGTAGTTGTATATAAGAGGTATCATCTTGTGCCAAAAATGGGAAGAAACAAGAAAGCGCCATATTGTGGGTCCTCGCTAGGGATCTGTTTGCTTGATGTGTACTAAAACTTAAATAAGATTTAAAGTACACACACTCTGTGTCGTTCAGCAGACCCAAGCTTACGGAGTACAATATGCTCTCACTACTTTCAGTCCAAATAAGTATGTGTTTGTCGTCTCCGTGTGCATATGTGTCTTTGTAGTTGTATATGAGAGGTATCATCTTGTGCCAAAAATGGGAAGAAACAAGAAAGCGCCATATTGTGGGTCCTTGCTAGGGATCTGTTTGCGTGATGTGTACTAAAACTTAATATATTCCCACTTCATTGCCATCATTCTACATTTGTGTTGATTAGCTTTGTACTTGAAACAATGAAACAAAGCATTTATTCTCGGCCTCCCAATTTTTATAATCTTCCGCATCAAATTCTTATAGTTGAATCTATGGTTAGCAGAATAAAACCACTTGGACTGTGGTTAAGTATATCGGTATGCAAATCAAGCCCTCTTGACTCGATTTCAAAAACAGTTAAAGCAACTGTGAATTCCTAACTAGTCTTACACTTTCCGTTCATATGATCGTGCAACATGATGCATTCTTCAGCCAACATAATCAGAGAATGAGGAGCTTTGTTCTTTATTTATCTAGACGTGTGATTGTTAATTACATCTCGTCACCTGAGATTGGCTTCTTGAGGAGCATTGCATCGCGATTCAGAACGGGCCCAAGAAAGCTCGTTTTCCAGTTTCTAAGGTCTGAAGATGTGGAGATCACAACTAACTAAACATACATCTCATTTTTTAGCAATTTTACGTCAATCAAAACCTTTGCGACATGAATTCTTTTGCCAAAATATTACATATGGCCAGTAGACAGCAACCAATATTTACAGAACCATACCTCTGTTGTACTTGATGCTCATAGAGCGGGTCTAGAAGTTTATGCATCTAATTTTGCAAATGATGATTCAACTATGCCATATGATTACAATTATGATTTGGTTTCGGAGTATCTCAACTTTGTAGACAATGGCATATTTTCTGTTGATGGTGTGCTCTCTAACTTCCCAATTACTCCATCAGAAACCATAGGTAAGCAACATGTTCTTTCACGTCTTTTTAACATTGTCAGTGATAACGTAAAGAAAAATAGGCTCTGGAAATTCTGCAATATTTATCACTTATTATTTCACTTGTTTACTTGTAAAATATAGCTTAAATAATAACATGGAAATGTATGTTTCTCATGTGATCATTTGTCTTATTAGCTAAATATATAATTTCCTACTGACTTAAATTTTGTTTTCTTCTTGAAGATTGCTTTGCTAACATGGGCAGAAACAAGATTGTTCAAGGTAAGCAACAATAGTTGCAAGAATAGGGTTCATTAGTTTTCCTTTTTTTTTTTTTTTAGTTTCATCCTCTAAACCTATTGAGTATAACATTTCTACCATCAATGCAGCAGATTTTTTGTCATTTCATCTGAGGGAGCTAGTGGAGACTACCCTGGTTGTACTGATGTGTCATATGCCAAAGTTGTATCAAATAGCGTACATGTACTCGACTGCCCTGTTCAAATGACAAAGATGGAATATTGTTCTGCTTGGGATCCATTAATCTCAGGACATAACTAATGTTGCTCAATCGGATTTCAGCAACCGTGCAACTAATAATCCAGACCTTGGCATATTAAACGGAATTGTTGCCTATAATCTCACATGGACCGAAGTTCAAAGCTTGAGAAGTAAGTGATTCAAAATTTCACTTTATTGTGATTCCTCCAACTTCATATCTAACTATAAAGAGGAAATTTCTTGTGTATTCTTATATGGTTATTAAATTTGCAATAATATTATTTTTGTTTCACTGCAGCTGCTATTTCAAATCCATATACAAATGTCTCATTGTTTAGGAATCCAAAAGACAAAAAATGATGGGAACTTCGTGCAATTGTCTGACTTTTTGGCAATTGCACAGAATGCATCTTCTTTTAGTGGAGTCTTGATCAGCATTGAGGTTAGTCTATTGTTGCAACCTGCACTTTTGGTTTAATTTCACCATAATACCCATACACGCTGATCTATTGCTCATTTGTTGCTTTATGTTTATACTGATTTTCTTTTTAAATTTTCATGTGGTATATATGATTAAGGCATCATTTTGTTCGGGTTCTTTTCTTGCAGAATGCGGCGTATCTAGTTGAAAATCAAGGTCTAGGCGTCACAGATGCAGTTTTGGACGCCCTTAGCAAAACTGGTTATAATAATCAGACACGCAAGAAAGTCATGATAATGTCTAGTGATAGTGCAGTACTGCCGAAATTGAACAACAGCAGCAGCAACTATGAGCGTGTATACCAGGTCGGTAAGGACATTAGTGACATTTTGAACTCAACCATTTCGTCGATAAAAAGATTTGCCAACTCTGTTGTCATCTCCAAAGACTCAGTCTTTCCTACGGATAAGGCCTTTCTTATGGGCAAAATGAATATTCTTCCAAGGCTCCAGGCCTTCGATCTCCCTGTCTCCGTGCAGTTTTTCAGGAATGAGTTTGTTTCTCAACCTTCGGATTTCTTCTCTGATGCATATGTGGAGATTAACGCACACATCTCATAACTTGTGATTAAAGATGTCATAATAGAATTTCCTGCAACGGCTGCCAGATACAAAAGTAAGTTCATCAGCTTTTTCCAAGTGCTTATCAGCTTATTAAACAACTTCAGCTTTTAATAAAATCAATCTGAGGCTAATTTGAGTTTTTTTTTTTTTTTTTTTCTATTTAAATAAGTGGTGGTTGTGAGTAATTAGACGAGTTTGTTGTAGCGGGCTTATACAATCAAATGATGCTTGTGTTATAGGAAACCGGTGTTTATGGTATAAGGATTTACTGATATACATGGCCCATGTGCAGCCGACGGGGCTTGTTTCACTTATGGCAGCTCAAGATTTGCCCCCGGAAGAAGCTCTAGACCCGGTTCTGATAGAGAACAACGTGATTGAACCTCCTTTGCCCCTAGTGGTGGAGAGGCCTCCTCCAACTAGGGACAATGGCATGTCACTGGGCCCGGACTTGTGGGAAGCACCATTCTTAGTGTCAGTGCTATTCTGCTGGTAACTTTTTGTGCTATGTTGATTAGCAACCACATTTTGTATTATTTGTATGTTCGTTTGTGGTTTGGATTCGGACTGGTTGTTCTCAGTCATGTTGTAGGTATTTTCATTCTTTGCGGAGGACTTGTTTTCATGTTATTTATTATTCTTTATCTTACATAAAATTAGATCATTGCTGTGTTGTTAGCTTCTGACTCATTCGTTGCACAACTGTAGAAAGGAAGATTCAAGTAAACTTAAGTTTGGCATAAATTTTCATATACATTAGCTACACGTATTTTAAATATATACAATCGGAGTTATTGATGGAGTCGTGGACGAAGACGTGGGTTTTCTTTAATTCTTCATATAAGTGAAAAATATAACTATTTACACTGAAATGTATTACTCTCTCCATCCCGAATGAACTTACACATGGTGCTTGACACACAAATTAAGAAGAGTTGCTTATTTTAGATTTTTTGACTTTCCAAACCTATTTTTTGCTTTATTTTTAGATTTCCCTTATTTTTCAGCCAAATAGACTAAGTCAAAACCATTGCCTGTTTTCAACACCCCTAAACCACTGAAAACTGGAAAATGAACAGTTCTGAAAATTTAAATTTTTTCGTACATATATATATTTTTTTTTTTTGTCCTAAACTAAGAAACAAAGAAAAAACCCTCCCCTCCTCCCACGGTGACTCGAACCCAGGACCAAAGGCCTAGGTAGTAGATGCTCTGCCACTTGAGCTATCCAACTTCGTCAAATTTTTTCGTACATATCAAATCTAGGAAAATAGTTCCCTCTAATAGTTTTAGAGACTTACAACAGTTTTACAGCTCCAATCACCAAAATTTACAAATTTCACTTTCCTACGGACCAAATTATATAGCACGCCAAGATCAAAGAGGCGGCTACATCGTTGGGAGTCAGCCGTCGAACCATTCACTTATGGAAGGTTGCAAGAAAGCAAATGACAACAATTGTTCTAGTCAGATTCGAAATAAAGAAGTTTGGCATTAGAGTAGTTAGCAAAGAACTAGACACAGAAATGATGAAAAGCATATCATTCTGCACCAGGGGCACAATAAGGAGGCTTGCCAATGAATTAAAAGTCAGCAAAAGTAAGGTAAGGAGGTGGGATAAATCTAGCAAGATAAAACCACACACCAATGCCATAAAATATGCCTTAACTGAAGCCAACAAGCTGCAAAGGCTTAAGTACAACCTTTCCTCATTGCATTTTGACAACCAAACAAATAAGATAAGGTACAAATCTATGCACAATGTCATTTACATAGATGAAAAATGGTTCTATATGCAAAGGGTAACCAAGAGGACGTATAAGTTGCAAGAAGAGCTAAACCATATAGATCATGTAAAAGCAAGCGTTATATACCAAAAATAATGTTTATGTGTGTTGTTGCAAGACCAAGATATTCAAGCCAATGTTAACTTGAGTTTGATAGGAAAATTGGTATTTTTTCCTTCACAACCCAATCACCAGCTCAAAGAAACAACATAAATAGAGTTAGAGGTACTTTGGTGACTAAACCGTTAGAGTCAATAACCAAAGAGGTTATCAAAGAATGCATTTTGCAACAGGTAATTGTTTAGCTATCAGAATATATTTTCATCATTTAGCTTATTCTGCAGTAAGCCTCCATAATTGATTCTAACAACATATAAGAGTTGTTAGAACCATTGGTGACATTACTATCAACTATTTTTCCGTTTAACATATTATACCAGCTATCAAAATCAAGTGGCCAACAAATGTAAGCAAAATAATCATAATAAGCAAGACAATGCCAAGACACATATCAACAATTTAGATCAAGAATTAGGGCTGCTGCAACATCATATGGATTTCAAATTGATCTATTGTGTCAACCACCTAATTTCCCAGACAAAAATATACTGGATTTGGGTTATTTCAGGGCCATACAATCACTACTAGTGGATAAGCCATCTAACACAGTTGAACAATTGGTGAACAATGTGCTGAAGTCTTTTGAAGGTTTAGAGGTAACCAAACTAAACAATGTGTTTCTAAGTTTGCAAGCATGCATGATTGAAGTGATGAAACTCAAAGGACACAATAGCTACAAGTTACCACACATTAGAAAGGTTGCACTAGAAAGAGAAGGAAATTTGCCAATATAATTGGAAGTGGATGAGGAAGTAGAAAGAGAAGGGATAGAGTACTTAATTACAAATGAGCAGGCATCTGACACATATGACATTGGTAGTTTGATGACAGAGTTACGGTACATTTAGAACCTTTTAACATATGGAATTGCATTTTGAGACAGTGTTTATATCATAAACACAATATAGTGTATGTTTTCCTTAGGTTGTAACCACTGTTATTTTATATGTTGTATATCAGTAATTGTAAGAAATGTATTAGTGTTTGTGCTCCACAACCCCCCCCCCCCCCCCCTTTATTTTTTTATTTACCCACAACCTTAGAAAAATATCATCATTGGGTTCTACAATTAGGGAGCAAGTGTGTAAACTAGCAGCAGTTAACAAAGCCACCAATTTTGCACACTTCAACTCAACCTAAAATTAAACTGATTATGCATCAAGCATTTTATCTTATTAGATTTAACCAACCAGAAAAATCTGAAGATGTTTATGCTGTCATCAACAAAAACATCACACCACGGAAACATCTTCAATTTAAGTATGCAAGTTCATTCAGGACTCATTAGGGGGATTATTTGTTTAAACTATCAGCATATTCCACATCACCTAGTTTAAACTGAGTTCAGACTTGATTAAAGCAGTTGAATAATCAAGTTAATTTAGAACAGAATCTTAACCCAACATATACAGGCACACAATTGTTTGAACTATTAGTAAATAGCACATCACACAGTTCAAACAACAATGATACACGTAACCCACAAAATTTCAACTTCCTAATCAAGATTTATAGCCTCCAGAATGTATTCTAAGAGAAAAGGCAAGCAATAAGAACACATGGTGACCACTTATGCACAGATCAAATTGAACCAACAAACTGAGCAACAGAAACAGATTCCCCACAATTATTCACCACAAATATTTGGCACAAATATCAGTTTTAATAGTCAATAGGAGCACAACTCCATAAAGCCCCAAATATTGGGCACAAAAATCATATCTATCATTACATAAGAGCACATCTCCACAAAACCCCAAATATTGGGCACATGCATCAGATCTAACATCATAAAAGAGCACAACTCCACGAAGCCCCAAATATTGGGCAAAAAAATCAGATCTATCATCATATAAGAGCACAACTCCACAAAATCCCAAATATTGGGCACATGCATAAGATCTAACATCATAAAAGAGCACAGATCCAAAAAGCCCCAAATATTGGGCACATGCATCAGATCTACCAGCAAATGTAGCAACAGATCAAGAAAACTTGAAATAAACATAAACAGATCCAAGATCTAGCAGAAACAGAATAACCTTTGGGCAGATCGAAAATCAAAGGGTCAAGTGATGCATGAAATGAGCCTGTTTTCCTTTCGTATCCACCCACGAACCCTCTACATCAACATCGCAATGCCATCTACCTTCGGTAATTTCAGAGGCGGGACACAGATCCAGATCGAAATCCGGCCCCTTCTCCTTTGTAATCTGGCCAAGATCCTCCGAAAATGGCGTTTTGAGGACAAAACTATTCTCAGAATTCGAAAAGTAAACACCAATGGAAGGTGAGTCTTCCATCGAATCGGCCACAAATGACATCGAACGACTGGGATGTCAAAGATCAAGTTACAAAAATGGTAAGAAGGTTGAAGAAGATGTGAGAGAAGAAGGATTTGTGGGGGTTACAGAAGTGAAACGACTAGGGTTTCAAGTTTGGAAGGTTGGAGAAGATGAGAGATCAATAGGGTTTGTGGGATGGGGAGGAGGAGGGTGGGAAAGAATAATGGATCGAGTATGATCCAAAACCAACATTAGAATCTGTTTGCAAAGATTTTGGTTGGGCTGGTATAGTGATTTGGGTTGGGTAAGGGAAAGGGTTTTGTGGTTTGGTTTGGGTTAATAAGAGGGGTGTTAATTAGTGGGTTATAAAATTTTGGGTTTTTAATTAATGGGAAAATGTAATTTAGTAATGTCATTTCTATAAATAGAGTGTAATATTAGGGTAGAAAATGTGAGTTTTATTTTCTTATTAAGAAGTGTGCAAGTTTGCTTAGGACGGCCGAAAACGAGAAGTGTGCAAGTTCATTCGGGACGGAGGGAGTACTTGTTTTAAATAAATATATTACCTTTCACCATAAACACTTATTCACAACAAGTAACAACTTTCAAAATAATTACTAATACATTTTTAGTATAATACTATCTTTTTCGGTAACAAGTAATAATTTGTAGCATAAACACTAATACCTTTTATGAAAAACATACAAGTCGTTGATCTGCTCGCAGCTTGAATTATACAGTGTACAGATGAACTCTCCGAGTTAGGAGAGGGTTTGGTGACATTTGTTATTACAAAAAGGTCAATAAACTCATTTGCATGAAATGATTATAATTCAGTTGCTAGAGCACTATATAGCTTAGGTCGTAGACGAGGAACTAAATCCCACCACACCCCTCCTCAATCAGAATTTTACTTTTTAACAAAAAAAAAAAAAATAAGGGTGTATTTGCTTAAGGCTGAGGAATTTTGAGCCAAACTTGACTGAGGGAATTAATAAGTGTGCTTTATTAGAATTTGAACCCTTAACTCTACTTAAGGAAACCTTGAGCGAACATACCCTAAGCTCAATTGCAATCAATTCCTATGATGGCTAAGTCAATATAACATGAACCATTAATTAATATCGGAAAAAATAATAATAATTGTAACATATTTCATATATAACGGTTCGTATTGTACACCTATCACATGAGTACGTAAGAAATTAAAAAAAATGATATAATACACACACACACGTGTGTATATATATATACACACACACACACATTATCGGATTTGATCACATGTCAACCGGTGTACACCAACTTATATGTCCACCACTTATGTATCACGCTACGTAAGTATGAGAACCCATCATTATTTATTTGATTTATTTAATTTCATTCCCACATTTATGTAAATTTCATAGTTTACCCTCATTTTATTAATTAAGTCAAATAGGTCAATCGACTACATCAGCCGATAATACTCTACACTTGATATTATTCTTGCAACGAAATTGAATATATCATAGATGATGAATCTCAATAAAGAGGTACGAATTAAAGTCTCTTAATATTTACGATTTTCAAGGGGTTGTTGAATTGGGGAAAACCTGAAAGGGACGGAGATCTCATCGAATTAAACTACTGTAGAAAAACACTAGGTGCTTCATGAATAAGGGGCTGCCTAAACCAAAAAAAAAAAAAAAAAAAAAAAAAAAAAAATTAGCATTTCCTAATTCACGATGCTTCGTGAATCAGGAGCATCCAATAATTCTATGATTTATTTCCTTTTCCATTTTTTTCCCCTCAAATTGAATAAGTCTAGATTCATGATTCAGAAGCGAGTATCAATGGCATGGTTGTTGTATCAAGCCATTTTCTTGATTCAAGAACCACCACAAATAGTTTATTCCTTTTGGGATTTCATGGTTTTTCTTCTTGTCTAATTAGTTTTGCGACGTTCCTCTTCAAGGTATCACTTGGACCATGATGGAACAAATTATGTAGCTTCCTACAAATATTGGACACATCCCGACGAACTCCATGGATCTTTACCAACGCCAAGGCTCATTCAAGTCTTGAATTTGTAGATTCTTTAATTTATGTGGGATGAATTTAATTTTTTTTCAAAGATAGTATTTCAATTAATTATATGCTAAATAGAGAAAATCAGCTGAATATAAAATACATGTAAATGTTGGGATAAAATTAAATAAATCAAGTAAATAATGGTGCACTCGCATATTTATGTGACATGCCACATAAGCGATGGACATATAAAATGGTGTCCATCGGTGGATATATGATCAAATCCGTTCACATCATATTGTCCGCTGTCTAAGAATATTATTAAAAACGATGCATCCACTTTCAATAATTCTATCTATTTTCCAGATATCTCTTTTTTTTTTTTTCCTTTTATAGTGTTCGATTAATTGATATGTTATATGTCACCCAAATGAATTAATACAAAATCGAATAATATCACCGCAAGCAATTAGGATGCATATAAATTTTTAATCAAATGTAGATAACTTTATTTCTTTTGAAAGATTTATGTAAAGTTTTTAAACCGCGAATATCTATAATTGGTTCTGTCTTTTTCAAGCACAAGAACTCTGAATCTCATTAATGGTTTTACAGTTTAATTTCGTTTTGGGAATTTATTACTAAATTGGTCAACAGTCTGACCAAGACCAACTACTTAAACTTAACATTGGTTCCAAATATTCATTGTTTTTAGTCGCTCCACCATTTAAAAGTAAAGATAAGCCCTCTAACTATTTTTTTCTCAAAAAAATTAAAACTATTAAATTTGAACAGATAAATATCTTAACTTTTAATTTTCAACTAATAGCATTTTTGTTCATATTTTAAGTTAACATCGTAATTTTTTGCTAACCTGGTACTATAAGTGTGGCCCCACAATTAAGTCATCAACGGAACTCATAATGCTAACTTAAATATGGATGAAAGGATCTCTTTGTTGAAAATTAAAAGATAAGGTGCTTATTTGTCTTAATTCGAAATCTGAAGTTTTTTATTAGATAAAGAAAAAAGTTCCGATATTAATTTGAGCCTCGACAAAGAAAATGGAGGGCTTTTATCAGTTACCAGTAGTATCCCCGTGCGATGCACGGTTTGTACGTGCAAATGAATAAATTAATATTTTTTTATATTTTTATATAATTTTAATATAATAAAATATTACAATCAATAAATAATAAGATATGAAAAATTATATGTTAATGGAAAAAGAGTGCAGTGGAAAGTATTAAAGACTAAAATATATATTAGAATGAATATTTATTTTTCTTAATGTATGAATATCTCTAGCATCCTTCCATAGAAGTCATGTTGATGAATGAGGCTGGAATTGCAATATGCGGTTGACATAGGATATATTTGTAATGTTAAAAATTAGTTACCGTCTTCATAAATAATTTTTCATTAATAATAGTCAATAAATTTATAAAAAGAAAATAATTTTAAGAAAATATGTTTTTTTCGGCCCAGACAAAATCAGCCCAAATAGCTTTATCATATTTATTTAGGCTAACATATGGCAAGTTATTGCCAATAATTGTGTTTTATATTGGGTTAAATTTTATATCCCAAAAATTGTGATTTCCAGAATTGGTAATAGATTTTGGGCGGGAAAACTTCAAAGTTACTAATTCAGTGGATTTTGTTATTATATTAAGTATAGATAGTTGTTTCCAAATTCTAACCATAAGACCTCCAAATATGATGACATTGAAGTTGGAGAAAAATGCAGCTTTGGGTTACCCAGCCCATTACACGGCCCATGCGACATGAGTCGAGTCTTACACGCATTTTTTCCTAATTTTTTGAGGATTTTCACCCTTCAACTCATATATCTTAATTCTTCAACTATGAAGGGGGACCTAAAGATAAAATTTTATACATCTTTTGTCATAATTTGGAGTGTCAAGCAAGGGATTCAAGGAAGAGTTCAAGAATTCAAGAGTAAGAAACATTCAGTTATATCTTTTTAATTGGTTTGTTCTTAGCTACTTATGATATTTTTTAGGATTCATTTTTTACTACCGAGAGGTTTATTATTAAACTCTGACACTCAAAACTACACAAATTGAAATACAATGGTTCCTGGAGAAAAATCAATAGTTCCTCAATATATAGACACCTTCCTGGAGAAAAATCAATTGGGCTTCATTACCGAGCCCAGAATATGAATACTTATCAATCACAATCTTTGAAAATTATAATATGATATACTGTCTTGAGTTCGAGTTGAAAAGGTTATGTTGCGAGATTTGTGTAAATTAATTCTAACTTATTACGAACTTTAAATATAATTCCGGAATTAAATGGTTTGAATGTTTTAACATATATAAGATAATATCAATTAATGCAGCCAATTATACCATATATAAGGCTTAACCAATTAATGTAGCTAATATTAAAGTTTTCCAAAATTAGCAGTGTTGTTTTGGGCGGGAAAATGTTGATATTACTATTCTTGGCGGATTTTGTTATATTATATAGTATAGATGTACCTTGTCCCCCATAAATAGTCCAGTTTTATTTTTTAGATATTTAAAAAAAAAAGTTTCCTTATTAGAACTCTATGAAAGTCTTATTTTCCTAAGATGCTTATTAAAAAGGGTAAATTACAAATCAACATCTCAACTTTAGTGTTATTGTGCTTTGTTGTATAAAAATTATTTTGTTACAATTTATCATCTCAACTTATAATTTATTGCAGATTGTTTTATGAAAAATTTAATTGTTCACGATAAAATATGTATAGGTCAATAAATGATTGAGATTTCTTTGAGATGACGATTTGCATCAACTTAAATATCTAATAAATTGCATTCTAAAGAAAGTTGTTATTATAACACATGTAAAAACACATGTGAAGTTTGGGTAATAAAATGTAATTTTCCCTATTAAATATGATTAATTGAAATTGTTATTAAAGATTTTTCTTATCTGCATGTATGAAACTTGTAATAGGAGTATTTTTGCGAAAGGGAGGAATAATAATTTTTTTATTACAAATTCTGGTCAATTAACTGGGTTAGAGGTGTTTTTATAACTAGAATTTGGCACGTGCGTTGCACGTGCAACACTTAGTATATTAATTTTGAAAATTATATTTTTGCACTTGTTTTTTGTGTTTTTTTATGTTTGGAATTTTCAAAATGTTTCAGGAGGTAGTATTCACAAAATAAATCATTCACTTGGACAATAAGTGAATCATAATCTTAACACAAGACCATATAATTGTGAAACTGGTCATATGTCGATCCTCAATAGTAACCTATTTTTAAAAACCTTATCCTATAAACTTTGTCGTAAAATAGTGCATTTATTAAAATATTAATTTTAAGTAAAAGTCGAAATATAGTTTGTAGAATAAGATGTAACCCAATGGAAATCGTAACATCACATGAAAAAAGAAAAATAAAAAACCTATTTATCGTGGAAATTATTTTGAAATGACGTAATTCTTTTTTTAAGGATGCACTTGCTATTATTTTTTCTCCTTCTTAATCTTCCTTGTTGTCGAGGTATTTTTTTGCTGTGACTTGTTAATAAATTGGTTAAGTGTTTGCTCATCATCGCTCTCTATTTGAATGATATTTTCTTTTTTTTTTTTTTCTTTGTGTTTCTTCATTTCTTATTTTTCTCCGTTTTTGCTATTTGTACATGTTTTTTCTTCAATGTTGCTCTTGTTTTCTTCCCATTGTACCCCTCTATTTTTTCTTTTGTGATCTCTATGACCTTATCATCGCTTACAATTTGAATGCAATCTTCTACTTTTGTGTTTGTGTTCCGTTGTTTCTTCTTTTCTTCTATTCTTGTAGTTTCTTCATTCTCTTATTTTTTCTTTGTTGTTTGCCTTCGTCTCTTGGTGTCTACTTTTGTAGTTTTTTCCTCAATTATTGTTGCAGTTGTATCTTTTTCGTTCTCTTCTTTTTGCTCTGTTCGTTCTATCATTTCTATTGCCTCTGCTATTGCATTCAGTCTTCTTTTGACAACTTTAGTATTTTTATTTTGTGCGATCAAGAACCTCACGTTATTTGCATTCTGTAAGATTAATTTTCTGTAGTATTTGAATTCATTTTGTCCCTGTATAGATTTATGTCAGTAATGTTGCTTTTTGTAATGTACAAAACTTATTAGTGTTGCTTATTGCAAAGTAAATAATTACATTTTCTATGAATTTAATGTACTCCTGTGCTGAGCATCCAACATATACTGCTGTTATATCATCAAACATTGTTATTGTTGCGCTGTAGATTCCTTGATGAAAATTTAGTTTTATTATGTACCTGTAGTATATTAAATATCAATTAATATTATGTATACGTCATTATGAAAGTATCACGAAAATTATATTATACAAATATTTGTACCTTGGTATTGCTTTCGCTGTCTCATCGAAGCACTTATTGCATCATGTAGTAGTCTCACTTTTGTGCAATGATCCAGTGCAACATTTGCAGGAGTCATACCATATCTTAGCCTCATTTTCAACGCCTTCAACCATTCCAATGAAATAGTTGTAGGTATCCTATGCAGAACCACTGTTAAGTTAATTTGTTGCTTAATTTAATTGAAAGATTAATATATGTTTGTAACCAACGTTAAAATACATAGTTATGTATATTTTGATTTATTTTCTTGTTATACTTTATTTTCTACTTATATGTTTATTATTTTTACCTTTGCAATACATTCCTTTTGCTTTACGAAATCTTCAAGTGTTTTCTCTTCTGCACTTTTTATCCTTTGTATCATTGATAGTTTGCACGTATTCAACGAATCCTGAATGGTGCATGACCTGCACAAAAATTAGTGTATTAACTATCATTATATATTTTTAAAAAGGAAACTACTCACACTATTTTTGTTTTCAAATTATATATAGAGCTCTTACCATTGTTGCATGTCATTAAGCTCTTCGGAAGGTGGATTAATTTGTATAGTTGTGGCTGGTGTTGTTTGCAATTGAAGCTCGCCTAATATGAAAATATATTTCAATTAATTGAAATTCTCTAAATTTTTTATATTTTTATTTTTTAATTGATTACCTCTGAATTCATTTGTTGTAATCTTTGCTAGGGCAATCATTGACTTTTGATTGACAATTTCTTCTAATGTTTGTCCTTCATTTGTTGCCATATCATCCCATAGATTGACTTTTATGAATTGGTACCTGTAAAATCAATAATGAAAATAGATTGAGTAGATTGTATAGTAAAACAATAATTTTATAATTTTATCAATTAATCGTGTTCTCCATGTCTCTCTCTCCCCATTCGCCCCCCAGCCCTTTGTGTCTTGCTCTCTCTCTCTCTCTCTCTCTCTCTCTCTCTCTCTCTCTCTCTAATATATATATATACTTATATATAACCATAAATATATTTTTTACTTACTATTTGTTCACGATAGTAATCTCTCTCTTATCTTTGAGTTCGTTTTTTTTAGTGCGAATTTTCATGCATTTCTTTACCCTTGTCAACATCCCATAGGTATTTGCACATTTTGTATGATGTTAGAAGAATTTTTACATATCTATTTAATTTGAAAGTTGACGTAATAGTTGAGAAATTGTACTTACCAAATGTTTCGTTCTGTTTGTGCTTTTGGGGTACATCTTTAAACTTCACAAAATTGCAGGTGACGTTCATCTGTATATTTTTTGAGGCTTCTACTAAGGTGCTGAAACTTTTAAGTACAAGTTCAAATTCTGGATGTGCATTTGGGAACATAGGATTAGTTTTTTTTAGGGGTAAATCTTTTATGATATATGTTTTGTTGAGGACAATTTCATGTTGAAATCTTTTAATATCCTCATTAAACATTATCACTCCTATTAGGGTCCCCCTACAAAAGAAATTTTAGTAGTAAATGATTATTTGAAATACGTAATGAAGATTGAGACAGTAGTATTGCACATTAATACTTACCTCGTCATCCATCATTATTGTTTTATGAATCTTTATTGGTGGTTGCCTGTAAGTTGCTTCTCATCCTACTCTTAACACCTTTAATTGGATAGCGGGAGATTTTTTACAGATGTTCAAAAGACTTATGGACATTGTTGATTTTGGTTGAGTTGACAAATTCCACAAATCTATAGTGGTCTGGTGTTCTTGAATTGCAAAATCTTGAAATAAAAGCAGTAATAATAACTGAACAATAGGAAAACCATAATTCTAGAGGGATGATTGCATTAATTCAGAGACCAAGGAATGTGATTTAATATGCTTCCTATAAAAGCCAGCAGCTGCCTCATGGAAGTCATACAACATTCAAGAGGAATCCTTATTTTGAATATTAACGTGCAAAGTCCCATAGGTTTGTTTTAAATGCATATCATAAGTCTGCAATATTGCATAAGGAAGTTTATGCAGACACAAATATAGAAACGCATTATAGATGTTGTTATGCTTAGCAGTTTAGATCTTTAGATTCACAATTTTAATAGCGAATTGATATTATTTAAAAGAGAATCAAAATTCAAAGTATTGAAACTATAAAAGAATAATAATGTAAGCATATAATTTTTTAAGTGGAGTTTGAAATATGACAAGAATCTTGTTTTTATAATCAAGTATATTTTAAATTACTCTAAATTTAAGACTTAGAAAGGGTATTATAGGCGTTATAATAAAAGACGAAATCCACAAATAGCAACGAAACAACCGTACTTTATTGAGCATATGAAGTCATGAAATAGTGATTTTCCTAATGTACAATTAACGGAAGGGGTACCAAACATACTCTTGTAGAACTATCCAAATTCAATATCACCATAAGCCCAAAAACTTTATTCCAAACTTACAAAATTTCAAACTTTCGAAATCCTAAATAGAACAATCATGTAATCATTCATTATCTCCTTAACTAATCATACAAATATCCAACTTTTAAACACTCCAAACAAATTGAAAACAGGAAAAAAGTAAATCGGGTAATAGAACTAAGAAATCATAATATTGCCAATAAGAAATTGTTTTTTTTTTTTTTAGCCCAAATTTAATTGCAAAGACGAAGTTGGATAGCTCAAGTGGCAGAGCATCTACTACCTAGGTCTTTGGTCGTGGGTTCGAGTCACCGTGGGGGGAGGGGATGGTTTTTTCTTTATTCTTAGATTAGGAGAATTTTTTTTTTTAAAAAAAAAAAGAAATTGTTTTTTTAATATAAAGAATTAATAAAGACAACCTCTAAAATCGAGACGGCTCTCCAACAATTCTCGTTTAATAAGCGATTAAATTTGTTTTTTGGCTTTCTTTGGGGTTAGCCAAAACCGAGAATGATGATTCAATTATCGGCGCAATTCACAAATTATCTGCCAAGTTCTGCTTCATAAAAATATATAAGAGTTTGTTAAAGATTTATGTTGATTGGATGCCATGCAAAATATAAATAGAATTAGAATAGAATTAGGATGCATATAACATGAAGTTACAAAATTACCCTTACAATATTATAATTTAAAAGGGTAAAACAGGCCAAATATAAATTGGCTGAAACTCAAAGCACAACTTAGGATAGTTTTATATTAGTGCATAGATAGATAGAGGGATAGATAGATAGATAAAAAAAAAAGAAATATTTTAAATTATATACATATAACATGTACTGTGTTGATTTGTACATGACGTTTTTTCTAATTTTCCCTTATAGGAAATATTTTAATAATAGATACTTCACTATTGAATTCTCTTAACAATAATGCATACATTGTTATTCTATTAATGTTTAATAAGAAATTTTGATAAAATTTATTGTTTGTAAAATTTTAAATTACTGAAATATAATTATCAAAAGAAATATAAAAACTTTTAAGAATTAATAAACACAAAAAAGTCATTTAATGAAACTAATAGTTACACCAAGCCTTCGCTTTTTTTATAGTAAAGTATGATAAATGTTAAATTTAAGTTATATAAATAAAAGTAATGTTAAAATAATCTTAAATTATTTTAAATATCTAAGATATTATCTAAAAATCTAAGCTAATTAAAAATAATAATCAAATTGTTTCTTACCCAAACAGTTCCACCCTGTAATCCTGCCCCCCCCCCCCCCCCCTTCACAAAACCAAACGCGGGCTACCTCCACTACAGTTTTACATCCTTGACTTCATAGATATATTCAGTAGGAAGAATGACTCCCTTTCTCACAACAAAATGGTGGATACACGATTTTGGCCGTCACCAAAACGTAGACAAGATCCTTAAACACGTACTAAGTTCTCAACCCAATCTATCTATAAAACAATTGGTATGAATAAATCAGAAGATCAATCAATCTAATACAACGATTAACCGTTCTTTTTCTATTTCTTTATGACCGATTATCTAAATCTTTTCTTATTGAACAAACAATTTACTACTGTTGCAATTCAATTCTAAAGACAATAATTATATATTGCAGACATGTTATTAATACTCTATCAGTTTAATAACTACAATATTAACTCCAAAATTATTACCAAATATTAAAGTCTAGGTTAACCGATTCCGGAAACATACTAATTTCATTAAATGATTACGCATTAGTATTCTTAAACTAATAATTGAATTAGGAAAATACCATCTAAAATAAATTCTGACATACACAAATAATAAGTTGAACATTATTGGATAATCACAAAAAGAATGAAAGCAAACACCCAGTATTTAATATTACACAAAACAACTTTCAATTATTTTATTTGTTCAAGTTATGCAAACTTCTCATTCACCAAATTCAATTTGGAATCCTTAATCAATAACCAATGTTTTTATAAGAAAATTCATGAGAATACCTGATCCGCTGTTCGGCTTTTCGTCTGAATAAGGAAGTTCCCCTTCATAAATATATATATGAATGCGAATTAAGTAACTTGCCGTAGAATTAAGAGAACATGTAAATTTTGATGGTGTAAATATTAACAGATATGCTTCATATATGAGAATTGTTAAAGTTTTGTTTTACGCATGTCATGCAAACCATATCTAGGAATATAATTTCAGAATAGAATTAGGATACATACAACATGCAGTTACAATATTACCCTTACAATATTATAATTTAAAAGGGTAAAACAGGTCAAATATAAATTGGCTGAAACTTAAGGCACTTTTTAATAGTGTATAGATGAGTGAAAGCTACAATTAATTCTGAAGGAATAATAATTAACAGTATTATAAACAATAAATAAATGAGACAGTTATACTTGGGTCGTAAAAGATAGCACTAATCCCATTAACAGTACCGCACTCCCAATCGTGCACCCTTAAAAGGTGGCTCTTCAGATGCCATCAACTACTCTATATATAAACCCTACACTAACTAGCTTCAACCTGAAAACACACAGTGAGTGAGAGAGAGAGAGAGAGATGGGTTGTTTATTGTGTAATACATTTGTCCTGCTTCTGGTGATGAGTTTGAGTAACACGGCGGCGTATGGAAGAGGAGAATGCGAAGAAATATATGTAGTGAAAGAAGGAGAAACGCTTCACAGCATCAGCGACAAGTGCGACGATCCTTTTATACTCGAAAACAACCCTCAAATTCAGCAACACGACGACGTTTTCCCTGGACTTGTCATCAAGATCACCATCAAATCAACATTAACCTTTCTTCATTAGTTGCTTACATCATTTCTTTTTTCCTCTTTTTGCATTTCTTTTTCCTTCTTTATAATGTACTTCCATTTTATTTTTTTAAAATTTAATGTTTTTCCATTGTACAACGCTGGAAATGATATTTTTTTAGTATAAACTGATGGGGATCAACGTATCATCTAAACTATCTATGTTTTACTTGCTGCAAAAACTGGAAATGATAAACTATTATTTTTAGCCATATGAATCTATCATACAGTCCAAATCCTCTATTGCAACTATGTGTACGTTCTAATAATGTCCAACACTAAAACTACTTTGTTGTAAGAAGATTAGACTGAAGATACCATAATTAAGACAAATAATCCAGAGTAATCTGTTATACTAGTATCCCGGCAGTTGAAAGGATGAATTATATACACGTTCTATAAGACGTCAAATATTAGAAACGGTATATTAAAAGTACGTGGATAAAATATATATACTAAAAGAAAGTGGCTAAAAATATATATATTTGTTATTACAAAAGGCAGCTATAAAATTGACTCATATTCTGTAATCCAAAGAGTTCAAGGTTCTTGCTTTCTTATTTATTTATCAATATATGCTTTTCTTTTGTCACGTTCAATTTTGGAGATTGCATGAACAGAATAATTACCGTGCCATTTATAACTAAGTATCAAAAAATATTTTGCTCTTGCTAAATATCACTAAAGATCTCGGACGATATTGGGGTAGATAGGACATGGTAAAGATTTGTTTTTTATACACAGATAATGTATCAATTAACTAGTCTTGTTGAATTAGGAAAAAATTAGTAATTCTTTAATTGATTAATCATTAATCTTGTGATTGATTTGTAATTCGTTTAATTAGGGATCTTAACAGATCTTGTGTTTTTTCCTTTGTTGACATATCATTGTATTATAAATAGGTGATACACTTGTATACAAAATACATACAGAAATACAAAACAATTATTTACAGAAAACTATGATTATTTTGAATCCTTTCAACATGGTATCAGAGCGGAGTTTCGATCTTCATTGAAGTCGAACTTTCGTTCTCATCATCTACCATGGCAAACCCAACCGAAACAGCACTCTCACAACCGTCAGAAACAGATATCTCAACCCTTATCCAATATCTTCAGAAACATACCATGAACCAGAACCCAACAATTGAAACATCACCATTAATGGTGAATGTTAAATTGAACGACCGAAATTATACAATTTGGTCGAAACTCATGGGGATGTTCATCAGAGGAAGAGGACGGGGCAACCACATCACAGGCCATCCTCCTCCCCCTTCCGTCAGTGATCCCGGTTTCTCAACTTGGGACGCCATCGACAATGCTGTAAAAGGATGGATTATCAATTCCATCGAACAGACTCTCGTACCCAACTTTTTACAGTACTCGACGGCACAAGAATTGTGGGAAGGACTAGAAGCCACATACAACAGTGGCACAAACTACCTGCAAATTTTCGAGTTGATGACTCGAGCCAGGCAAACAAAACAAGGGAATCAAACATTAGAACAATTCTACAGTAAATTGCAAGCAATCTGGGCCGAGATCGACCAAAGGCAACCCAATCAATTCACAGGAGAGGAGAACATAAAATTGTTTAATCGTTTAACTCAGGAAGGGAGACTTTACCAGTTTTTAGCCGGGGTGAACGACAGATTCGACCCCGTGAAACGAGACATATTGAACCAGAATCCTCTCCCTTCCCTGGCCTCGGCCTACGCCACCATCCGCCGAGAAGCACTCCGACTCGGAGTGATGATGTCCTCGGAAGAACATCAAAACCCGGGGGAGGCGTTCGTCGTGAAAGGTCCTTCCGGAAGCGGACGGTCAAGTTCCCAAAAATCATCATCCCGCCCAAACGATAAGGAAAAACTTAGATGCACTCACTGTGGTGGAAACAAACACACGAAAGAGACATGCTTTCAGCTGAACGGATTCCCGGAATGGTGGGACGAGAATCGACACAGACAGAGAAACAACGGCGGAGGAAGGGCGGCGGTGGCCGCCACCCGCGGCAACACTAATCAGGCCACTAGCGGCGGCGGCGGCACCCCTACGGCGTCGACCAGTGGGCTCGCCGCCTTCACCATCGGCGGAGCCTCAGAAGAAGAAAGGGTCGAAACAGCGGCGCAAGGAAGAGAGGAGATGGATAATAGAGGTAAAAGGGGTGGGGGACCGGTTTTAAACCCTAATAAGGGTGAGATTCCGGTTTTGCCCTCATCCCCTTTAAAAACCCCCAAACTGCCCCCCCTTTTTTAAAACCGTCTATTATGACCCCCTCCCTTTTAAAAAATCCCAATATGCCATCTTTTTCTTTTCATGTTAAAAACGACATTAATAGGAAATGGATATTTGATTGTGGTGCAACAGACACGATGACTTTCGATCAAAACGATATTATTGACCCCTCAGAACCAAATAAAACGTACATTAAAAACGCTAATGGGGGCTCTTTTCCGGTTTGTGGGGCAGGGACTATTGAGATTTCTCCTAAAATTAAACTGTCTAATTGTCTCTATGTTCCCTCTTTGTCCTGCAAACTATTATCCATTAGTCAAGTGACAAAGGAGCTTAATTGTGCTGCGCTAATTTACCCGAATTTCTGTCTATTACAGGATATTCGTTCGAGGGAGATCATTGGGCGTGGTTCTGAAAAAAATGGACTGTACTATGTTGATGAACTAGCTGACGGAGGACATGTCCACTTAGCTCATGGATCCCAAAACCGACAGATGTGGTTGTGGCATCGTCGGTTAGGCCACCCCTCCGATGATTACCTTAAACACCTGTTTCCGTCTTTATTTTCAAAAAATGATCGTGTGTTTTGTGATACTTGTCATTTGGCCAAGAGCCACCGAACTTCTTTTTCGTCTGCTAATACTAAAAATAATAATAAAATGCCGTTTTCACTCATTCACTCTGATGTTTGGGGACCAGCCCCTGATTCAATAGACACTGACTTCCGATGGTTTGTCTCTTTTATTGATGATTGCACTCGTATGACTTGGGTATATTTTTTGAAACAAAAATCTGAAGTCTATAATAGGTTTGTTGATTTTTTCAAATTTGTACAAAATCAATTTCATAGCACAATCCAAGTTCTACGCTCTGATAATGGGGGAGAATATGTTAACCATGATTTCAAAAGTTTTTTCCAAAATAATGGAATTATCCATCAGACCACCTGCCCATATACACCTCAACAAAATGGGGTAGCCGAACGAAAAAACCGCCATATCTTAGAAACTACCCGTGCTCTATTACTTGAATCTCAAGTACCGTCCACCTATTGGTTTGAAGCTGTTGCCTCTGCTGTCTACCTCCTTAATAGGTTACCTACACGTATGTTAAAATTCAAGACCCCTCTCACAGTTCTCTCTTCTAAGTTTACCCTCCCTTCTATCCTTATGTTACCACCTCGGGTTTTCGGGTGTTCTGTGTATGTACACATTCCCAAAATCCATCGAAACAAACTTGATCCGTGTGCAGTCAAGTGTGTGTTTGTTGGTTATGGGATTCACCAAAAAGGGTACAGGTGTCTCAATCCCATCACCAAGAAACTTTATGTTACGATGGATTGCGAGTTTGTTGAAACAGAATATTATTATGCATCTGCGTGGTCAAGTGTTGAGGGGGAGAAAACTAATCAACACTCTGATTGGTTGTTTAAAGAAAACTGGGAACCAAACCCTACTGAAGAACCGAGTACATTCACTAAAGAAGTACAGTCCACTCCAATGAACCCCAACCCAATATCTCCCTCACCGAATAACTCAGAGGTACAAGTTTCTAACTCTAATCTTGATACTTCTAGTTATCCTCCAGATTCTAACATTACAGGTCAAAACAAGAACTCCTACTCTCTTCCTCCAAGGCAGAACAGAGGAGTACCTCCTCAAAAGTATAGTCCGGAATACAGGCCTAAAAATTCATCCCATTGCTAACTTTATTTCTGGTGGAAATGGAAAAGTTCAACAGTTCAGAGATAAGTTATCTACTGCGTGGATACCCAGGAATGCAGAAGAGGCACAGAAATATCCAGAATGGAAAGAAGCAATGAATAAAGAAATGGCAGCACTCAATAAAAGTGGGACATGGGACAAAAGTAGATTACCTCCAGGGAAGAAACCAGTTGGATGTAGATGGGTCTTCACCATCAAATATAATCCAGACGGAGAAGTGGAACGGTACAAAGCACGACTGGTTGCAAAAGGATACACTCAAGTGTATGGAATCGACTATGCAGAAACTTTTTCCCCTGTTGCAAAGTTGGATACTATAAGAGTGTTGCTCTCAGTAGCAGCAAACCGTGATTGGCCTCTATATCAGTTTGACGTCAAGAATGCATTCCTTCACGGAGATCTGAACAAAGAAATATACATGGAGATCCCACCTGGCTTTGAGAGAGAATTTGGAGAAGGAGAAGTTTGTCGACTGAGGAGATCACTTTATGGGCTGAAACAATCACCTCGGGCCTGGTTCGGAAGATTTACTTCGGCCATGAAGAAATATGGATATACTCAGAGCAATTCAGATCATACATTATTTCTCAAGAAGAGGTATTCTAAAATCACATGTTTAATCATTTATGTTGACGACATGATTATTTCAGGTGATGATGAAGAAGAAATCCAACTCCTTCAGAGGAATTTGTTTTCCGAATTCGAAATGAAGAATCTCGGTGGACTGATGTACTTTCTCGGAATAGAAGTAATGAGGTCCAAGGAGGGCATATTTCTGTCCCAAAGGAAATACGTTCTTGACCTTCTTACTGAAACAGGGCTCCTCGATTGCAAACCAGCAGAAACACCGATAGCTGTCAACCATGGACTAAGAGGAGACTCGAGTCATGAACCAGCAGAAAAAGAACAATACCAGAGGATTGTTGGTAAACTAATTTACCTCTCACATACAAGGCCAGACATAGCATATGCGGTTGGGGTCATAAGCCAATTCATGCATAAACCGCTAGTGGAACATATGGATGCAGCCATAAGAATTTTGAGGTACCTAAAGTCATCTCCCGGGAAAGGAATATTCTTTCGGAAGAACAAACACTTGGATGTATTTGGGTACACTGATGCTGACTGGGCAGGAAATATCACAGACAGACGATCGACAGCAGGATACTTCACTTTCGTAGGAGGAAATTTGGTGACTTGGAGGAGCAAAAAACAAAAGGTGGTAGCACTCTCTAGTGCAGAAGCAGAATTCCGAGGAGTAGTAAAAGGGATTACAGAATTATTATGGATAAAGAAACTAATGACAGAGATGGGCCTATTGGAAACTAGAGCGTTTAAACTCTACTGTGACAATAAAGCAGCTGTTAGCATTTCTCATAATCCTGTTCAGCATGATCGAACCAAGCATATAGAGATCGACCGACATTTCATCAAGGAAAAACTGGATAATGAAGATATCACCCTTCCGTTTGTCAAGTCTGAAGACCAACTTGCCGATATTTTAACAAAAGTCGTATCTGGACGAGCCTTTCATAAAGTTCTTGACAAGTTGGGCATGTGGGACCCTCCACCTACCAACTTGAGGGGGAGTGTTGAATTAGGAAAAGATTAGTAATTCTTTAATTGATTAATCATTAATCTTGTGATTGATTTGTAATTCGTTTAATTAGGGATCTTAACAGATCTTGTGTTTTTTCCTTTGTTGACATATCATTGTATTATAAATAGGTGATACACTTGTATACAAAATACATACAGAAATACAAAACAATTATTTACAGAAAACTATGATTATTTTGAATCCTTTCAACAAGTCTTAAGTTTGTTAGGACTTGTCAATTAGAATGCTTTGTACCTTTTGGTAAAATGTGATGACAACGTTCACCTACATTCATTGCAATTTAATTTACAGTTTTATGGTAGAGACTGAACTAATTGGCCAGTTTAATTCTGATCGGTTTTGATGATAACGACCCAATTAAGTTCAATTAATAAGAGAAGTCCAAATATCTTCTAAATTTTTCAAAGTTTAGACTAAAATTATCATATAAATCTTGATCTCGAAGAAAAGCAAAAAAGCTAATTAAAGAAACCAATTATTGGTGAATTTGATCTGTTAACAAGGGCCCGGCTAATTCTAGCCAGCCCACGAGGACTAAACTCGGCCCAAATCCAGTTTCTAGTCAGCCCACCAGGGCCCAAATCATAAATAAATTGTATTTTGCTCGAAAAGTGTAATTATTTTAGGAGAGGTGAGGAGCTTACCCTCACTTCAAGCGTGGTTATTCAACACAAATTCTGGTAGGATATGCGAAGATTATAGTATAGTTTAATATATTGCAGTTTGACCAAAAGACGCTCTCGGAAAACTGACCTAAGAGTTTATAAGTTATTGAAAAAATTATGTTAAACAACTTACGATTTGAGAAAACAAGATCTTAAACTTTACAAGCTCCATGAAAATTTAAGCAACTTTAATCGATCTTATTTTCTTAAAATTTATAAGTCATACTAGACTTACAAAGACTACACAAACATTTATACTCCACATACATACCGGATTGGATCCTCTATTCCAATTTGTGTTTCATCTAATATTTCATTATATTCACTACACGCCATGTTTTAATTAATAATGTCATCATATATACACGCGGCGTGTTGTGATTGTTTTGAAATACAACCATCACACATGTTATGAACAATTTATACACGTCACACACATGCACAACAAACACACACCACACGTTTACTCAAAAAAAAAAAAAAAATACCATACATGCAGGGACGGAGTCAAGATTTTATAATGAGAGGGGCGAATAATTTTTTTGAAATGTACAAAAATGTTTTTAGGAATTTGAGAGTGGCGAAATTATTTTTTTAACTATAATTACACTGTATATGAATATATACAATACATTGGTCGGAAAATTTGAGAAGGGGCTGGCGGCTTAGCTTCGTTTCTGCGCACGCGCTCTATTTGAAGGTACACTTTAAATGAATTCATATCTAAATCTATTAATTTATTTGCAAGCTTATAAGCTTTATTATCCTACTTATTATTAATTTATGCTTTATAAACTCTTAAAACATGTTAAAGTATTAAAAATAAATTTAATCAACACTATCCAAATTTGCATTACATTATTAATCGATGCCCCGTGAACAAATAAAAAATTAAAATTGTACGGTGGATGGCATATGCGACCGATTATGCCATTCCTGCGGTAAATAATTGATATATTTTAACATTAATATGTTTGTTTGGACATATTAAAATATAGATAAAATATAAATGAGTGTTTGAATATAAAATGAAATAAATTGAGAGGTGGAAAGGATTCACATTTGACAACCATAACTGCTCCACCATGATGCTTTGTTTGGCAAAAACCTGATTGTGACCCAAAAGTTGTAACACGTTCCTTTCGTGACCGAAAATTATGTGAAATTTGATTATATATGGAATTGCTTTTCAGCACTCATGCTTGCTTCACACACACCCATATATATAGATAAGAATGCAATGCCTATTTCGATTCCAGGCCACGAAATTTGTGAATATGACACATCAAATCTACAATTTCATTTTCATATTTTGTTTGTCCATCTCTGCTAAATAAAAAGTAATCCTCCAATTGCCTAGTTGGTCCCGCTCGGCCCAATTTGATCTTGTCAGACTATTACTATATGTTGGGTCGAATTGGATCCAAACTTTGAAGTCCTGTGTAGCTGATTCCTTTAAATTCACTTAGGTTGCATTTGGATGGAAGGATTTGACGATGGATTTGCAATTCTTAATCTCAAATCCATTATTATTGTTTGGATTACCTTGAATTTCTAAATCCATGATTTCATTTTGAGCTATTTTTTGAAGGATTTGAGTGAATTTCAAATCACTTCTAACTTGAGTGGATTTCAAAACCATTGATTTTAAATCCACATTTCAAATCTCTCAATCCAAACACAACCTTAGATTTATTATTTCATTGGATAAAATAATATTTCAAACCAAGATTTTGATGGCTTACCCAGCTAAAATTTGGGCCATTGTCCTGCTTTTAGATTTCAATTGTTGAAATTCAGAAGACTAGTGACATAAAAATATGACATTGGTTTAATTTTCAGCTTGAAAACAATGTTGGGAAATTACAATCACAACGAATAACAAACGAATGATAAACGTGAAGAAACAAAAGACAAAGACACCAAGATTAACGTGGTTCGCTAATAACTTGTTAGCTACGTACACGACCAAATGGGAGGATCCCAAATCAATATCAACGAGAGAATTACAATATAGGACTATAGTATCCTATCGAACAAAGACAAATCGAGTATCAATCAATTGATACTCGACCCAAACAATCTCTCTACACTCCAATAACCAAGCCAAAATCAATACTAATAAATTCTAATCACTTTAACTCAAAGGACTCCAATGGGACTTATTTATAAGCCCCCAAACCAAATCCTATACATAAAAGGAATCAAACTGGGCCTAAATCGCGTAAGCCCAAAATCTGCCCCGCCTAATTAGTCGCGGCTGCGACTATATGTCGCGCCTGCGATCGCTTCAACTGTCGAAACGGCGCGGCCGCGCTCTAGCTGCGCAGTCGAGCCAACTCTCCAGCGCCGATTTCACTTCTAGCCACAAAGTGATGCGACCGCGTCGCCATTCGGCGCGGCCGCGTTGCTTCCAGCGGACTTCATGTCCAAGCTTCCAATTTTGATAGAAACGACGAAACGGATCAAATTGATTCAAGGTACAAATTCCTAACAACCTCCACTTTGCCTTGAATCCACAAGCAATACGACTTCTTCGAACAAAGCTCCACCTCAATTCAAATCCTCTTGCAAAATCAAACAAATCGAACTCGAACAAACCAAATTCAATTGCGCCAGTTGTACCCAATGTACCAGATGCGCTTTAAGTACCCAAGTTGTCCCAAATAATGGGACACTAGCTTCTAACAGTAGCAGACCGAACCAAAGTAGAACCATTAAATACAAAGTTCCCTTAGGACGCCCTTCAAAATCACATTCGAACCTTTGCAGACGTTCAAATCTCCACCTTCACCTTTAAAACTGAAACCCCTATTGTCTAATCGACTCAGTGAAATCAGATTTTCTCGTCATGAGTGGAACATGTCTGGCATCGTTCAATGGACACAGTCTACCATCATGTGTCCTCACCTTGACTGAGTCTATTCCAACCGTCTTGCATTTGGTCGGCCAATGAGATATTGCCACCTTCCTCCTGCTTATAGGTTGTGAACCATTCCCTATATGTGGTACGACGCCCCAGAGTCGAGAACCCATGCATCAAATTTATCTGTCTGTTTCTCAGCAACTAGGATCGAATCTTCATCGGAGTCTGATTCAAATTCTACAACAGAATCAGCAATACTTTCCTGCTTCTGCTTCAACCTCGGGCATGCATACTTCTAATGCTCTGTCTCCTTACAGTAGTTGCAAACATCTCCTGGTTTGGGAATTTTGGGGCCTGAATTCTTCTTGAACCTCCTTTTCCCTGAATTTTTCGAACCTCAATTATCACTGCTAGAGTATCATCCGATTCTTCCGTTAAACCATTCGCCTGATGGCGCAACTCTCTAGAGTGCAGCGATGATCTTACTTCTTCTAGAGACAGAGAGTTTTTTCCAACGGCAAACGACTACACAATATTCTCATACGATGGTGGTAGAGAAACCAACAAGATCAAAGAAACATCCTCATCTTCTCATTTAACATCAATATTACGCAATTCTAATAGGATTTTGCTAAGTTGATCTAAGTGTTCGCAAAGAGACTGACCTTCGCGCATACGCAGCTCGAACAACGTTGGTGAGCGACTTCGTCATGTACACACTTTTCAATTTCGACCATAACCTCTGTGCAGTTTCTTCCTCTGCTACCTCGGTGATGATGTCGTCATCGAGACACAACATGATCGTTGAGTGCATTTTCTCTTCCAGAATGGCTATCTCAGCACACACCGGGACCTCGGCCTCTTCCTTATCCGGCTTTGGCATCAGCGGCGCCCACAATCCTTGTTGCTTCAATAAGGCTTTCATTTTAATCTGCCATAGACTACAATTATTCCTCCCTGTGAATTTATTGAACTGCACGCTTATCCTAGACATTTTCCACGAAAATAGTGGAAACTCGAACCAAGCTCTTGATACCACTTGTTGAGAAATTACAATCAGAACGAATAACAAACGAATGATAAACGTGAAGAAACAAAAGGCAAAGACACCAAGATTAACGTGGTTCGCTAACAACTTGTTAGCTACGTCCACGAGCAAACGAGAGGATCCCAAATCAAATATCAACGAGAGAATTACAATATAGGACTATAGTATCCTATCGAACAAAGATAAATCGAGTATTAATCAATTGATACTCGACCCAAACAATCTATCTACACTCCAATGACCAAGCCAAAATCAATACTAATCAATTCTAATCACTCTATCTCAAAGGACTCCAACGAGACTTATTTATAAGTCCCCCAAACCTAATCCTATACATAAAAGGAATCAAATTGGGCCTAAATCGCGTAATCCCAAAAAATCTGCCCCGCCTAACTAGTGGCGGCCGCGACTATATATCGCGCCCGCGACCGCGCCCTAGCTACGCGGCCGAGCCAACTCTCCAGCGCCGATTTCACTTTCTAGCCACAAAGTGACGCGACCGCGTTGCTTCCAGCGGACTTCATGTCCAAGCTTCCAATTTTGATACAAACGACGGGACTATCAAATCGATTCAAGACATAAATTTCTAACAAACAATTACTCTCATCTTTTCATAACAAGGGTCCTATTCAAAGTTAATATTTTTTTTAAAAAAAATACAACCTTTACTTTTTACTCAATTTGATGATGATACAACTTTCTAAGAGCATCAATTATTTTATTTTTCCTTTTTATCAAATTTTAAGTTTTAACTTGAACTTAGGAAAATAAAATATTGACTTTTGAAATCACTCTTATTTTGGAACCATTTTCATAAATGCTAGAATTATAAAATGAGTCATAGTTAACAATGATAAAAAAAATTGAAAGCAGCACAAGTGATGGAGCTAGGTCCAGGAATCTTAGGTGATGGATTAGTAGAAATTGAATAATATTATTATGTCTCCTCTTTTAAGGCAATTGATACTGTAATAACACACACGCGTCATTTTGTGATAGAAAAACGAGTTAATGGGCTTGGACCATTACCCTTCCAGTCTTATGGAGTATTATATATGGCCCCATAAAGCCCTACCAAAACACACACACACACACACATGCAAAAAAACACGCACAATAACTCACACTATCTGAATTCATTTGCAGCAATACTTTGTCTGAAAGGTTGAAAGCTCAGAATCATTACAAACTCTCTCTTCATTACTGTAAGTAGACTCCTGATCTGCATTATCATGTATGCATTTATTTACTCTTTTTCTTTAAGCTATTCTTGTGTTCTTCATATGCGTCGTAATAACCATGTCTCAGTTCATTTACAAATTTATAAGGATTCATGTTTTCTTGGAGTTGGAGATAGTGTTTCACACCCAACTTATTTCAAATATGTATAATCTCTAATATGTTATAATTGGTTTTAAGAGCTTATAATAGTAATTTTTTAACTGCTTATAAGCTAAGAAATTGTTTAGGTAATGAAGCTTGTAAGCTTGAAATTTAACGAAGGAATATAGCTTTGGACTTGGGAGAACCAATTTCAAATCTATCATGAAACACACACCTTCACTAGTATATGAAGTGTATGAAGGCATGTAGTGCGTTTGCTCTGTGTGTAATGTGTGTAATTTGTGTATAACTTATAAAATTTTAAGAAAATAAGATGTATTGGATATATTTATTTTATTTGGATTTTATAAGTTTTAAGAGTTTATTTCTACATCTTATAGGTTGTTTAACATTTTATTTTGTCAAATACATTTTAAGAGCTTATAAGCTCTTAAATATCTTATAAGATGTTTTAAAAAGTTTATAAATTTAGCCAAACACTCTATCGGATTTACAACTGATATCCAATTTTCAGAAGCAACCATATATTTGTGATTGTATGTAAAATCATATGAATAACATAAAATTATGATAACAATATATATATATATATATATATATATATATATATATGCATGATCGTATGTATTAAAGTGTCTTTATTTTTGGCCGATCATATCTTCTAGCTCCCTAAAAGTATTTTTATATAGTAGATTTAATTTAGAGAAATGAGTTTATAATTTATTGAAGAAAAGACATTAAGGATTTTGACATCATCATGTAAACTTAATCATTTTAATTATTCATATTTTTAAAGTTATCATGTAGTCTTAACTATACAAACACTTCAAAAATATTTTAAATAAAATATAATCAACATATGTGAAGCTTTAAAACAGCTCGAAAGATAGCTTCTCAAAAGTCTGTGGTAATTGTTTTTATGGAAATATAATTTATAAGCTTTAAATAAGGTGCTCGAAACTTTTTAATTAAATAAGGAGATTCAAACTTATTTTTTGCATTAGTGGATCTGAAAATTCATTCTTAAATTTTAAAGAAGGTAACAACTTATTTGTGAAATAAAATTAAACATTTGAACTCAATATCAGCTTATAATTTTTTTTAAATAGAATTAGCCAGACAACTCCCAATATCTTCGTATTTCCGGCTATTTTAGCTAGAAGAATGGAAGAAAAAATAATCAAGATATAAAGTTTTGTTTATAATAATTAAGTAAAGTAACATTAAGTTGGTGATGGATAAAATTACAAAATGTTAATGATGAAAATTGAGAAAAACAATAAAAGTTTTATGTGGCTATGGTTTTAATTCATTGACTTATAAAGGAAAAATGTATTTTTGTTTTTGTCGTTTTGGTTTTTCCTTTGGGTGTGGGGGAGTGATGTGTTATTAATGGTTTGGAATGTCTGAGGTAAAAGACAGATACTATAAGTTACTGTATTATTTTAGAACCCAATTTGGTGAGGGCACGTGGAATAAATAACTGAATATACAGTGGAACCCCCTTTTTATTTTTATTTTCTGAGATATAGTGGAACCCACTTGGATAATAATACGGTGGACATCGCTGTCAAAATAGGCAACTGATTTTTTTCCAAAAAGGCCCAAAAAAGGTAATGAGGTGAGGGGTCACTTCTAAGGACCTATTTGGCCGGTGGGTTAAGACCATATTACAAACCTTAATTCATTTATTAATATATTTGGTTAATATGGGAAAATCTTGTTTTTGTTAGAAGTTCATTTTTCTAAATCCACTAGCCCGATTGAAAGGAACTCATGGGGTGATTGAGTTTCATAAGCCAACCACAAAACAAAAGTTATACTCCCTCCGTCCCAAGCTAATTGTCCTACATTGACTTGACAGGAAGACTAAGAAAAAACAGATTTTGTGGAATCTTTGACTTTTCCAAAGGTGGAGATTGAATGTGGAGATTTTGATTGTGGAGATTGTGGGATAATTTGTCATTTATGGGATAGAACAATTAACTTGGGTCAAACAAATAAGACAAGTAGGACAATTAGGTCGGGACGGAGGGAGTATTAAAGTTAACCTACCAAATTATTTCAAGCAAACATAATATTAATCAATCTATATTGTGTACGTATCTCCTCAAAACTCAAAAGCCCATTATGTTCTAATAATTCATATACTGAGATGAACAACCAAATACACTCTAAAAATATTCGTGTATTTTTTATTAGATCTCACTTAGGCGTTAGACTATAGTTAAGTTTCGATCAAACATTAGATTTTAATTTATTATATGTTTAATGTCTAATGTTTGTTAAAACATTGAATAAAAAGTGATAAAAATATTTTTAAAAATATTCCTACTTGTATCAAGTTTAGAGTTAGGATCAACCGGATGGATATAAATCTATGTCTATTGTATTACTTACATGCCAAAATATAAAATAGTAAATCATGTTATAGAAATGTAAAGCTTTTTTTTTTTTTTTTTTTTTTTTTTTTCTTGATAAGTTTGATGAAAACATAGTATTCTTAAAAATTTGAATTTTGATTCATATGGTTTTGTTAAAATCTTTTGGCTTTGACTTATTCGACCACGATAGCTTATTTATGAAATTAATTTTTTCTTTGTTTTACTAACTAATAAAACATGTAGTTAGGAATCGATGGCAGTTTAGCTGATTGAGCATCTTGTAATCTGACAATTAATCAGAGATCAATTTTCACCGAATCTTTCCTTAATAAGACTTTTGCACTTAAAACACTTAGAAAGAAAAATCAGCCAACTAGCAAAAGGGTCAACCAGTCTTCCATCGATTGAAGGTTCAAGTGGTTGGACCAGATGGTTACCGGAACGGTAAATAACCTATCTTGAAATTTACTTTATATGGAATATCACATTTACAACATACTACCTCCGCTTTTTATTAATTGTTCTTTCAGATTTTGTTAGATGTTTATAAGTACTTATCCTTTTAGTTTTTTTTTTTTTTTTTTTTTTTCATATATCTTCCAATAATATCCCCTTAATAATGGGAAAGGGATACTACCTCCGTTCCGCTCTAACTTTCCTACTTTCCTTTTCGATTTGTCCCAACTTAACTTTCCAGTCCATAAATGACAAATTTCTCTTACAGTCTCCACCCTCAAAATCTTCATCCTCAATCTTCACCTTTAAAAAAGTCAAAGATTTCACAAAATCTGTTTTTTTCTTAACCTCCGTGCCCGGTCAAAGTAGGAAAGTTAAGTTGAGACGGAGGGAGTATAATCTAAAGGTAATAATGATATAATTATAGGAATTTGAGAAAATGTGAAAAAATTAATAGATGACTGATTTATCTATTTTAGTTACCTCTTAATTTTAAAATTCTAAGCTAAAAGAATAATTAAATAAAAGGGAGGTATTATATTTTAAAATTGGTAGATGGCACAAATATAACACATAATAGGTACATGCAAAAGGGATAAGTTCGTTTTAGCAAATTGAAGTAATAAAGTTGATTAAATGATGTCTATCACATACAAAGTTCATTAAATATTCTGGTAAAATTTTCGAAACACAGAATCTGCAAAAATATATGTTTAAGGATAATCATATTAAAGCTAAAAGTGCAAAAACATATGGCGTATTTATTTAAAATTGGGAAATACTGAAATTTTATTGGTTGAGATAAATAAAATTGTCAAAATAAGGTGAAAAATTAGATTTGATCTTCCTCAATAAATTGGGGAGAACCTTAAATAAACACCGAAGGATTTGGCCTATTCCACTTTGATTCTTTGACATTTGAATGACTAAGGATATCTCTTTTGTAAAAGCAAGTAGATGAAACTGGAAGATAAAAGCTGGTGTAATAAAATGATTAAAATAAGTGAGAAACTCCATTAAGCCGTCAACTGCTCAAGTTTTATAATATATGAAAACGATATGCAGACTGGCGAACTTTCTAGGCTACTGATGTTCCGTTTATATCCATTTTTTTGCCAGTAAGGCCTCAGAAACGGTTTTTTTGTTCATTCCGGAGCAATTTTGTGGCCAGTTTTGATTCAACCGCTCCAGCTGACCGATCCGGTGTGACTACAATATTGAAAACAAATATAATTAAATTAAAAATATTTTTGAAATATGAGTCTTTTGCGGGAGGACAGGAGAAGTATTTTTTAAGATTGCTACAAATTTTAAGAGTTTATTTTGGAATTGTTTAATTTAAACTAATAGAAACTACTATTACGAGTTTGTGATTGTTGATGATTATGTGCTAGAATTTGAAGTTTAATTTCAATTTAGAATATGGAGTATTCGATTGAACTTTTTATTTTGTGAGGTAATTCGGAGAAAAGAAAAGAAAAAGAGTATACAAGGGGTGGCAAGAGTGCAACGCAAATGCTGCTAAAAAACATGGCTGATATCCTTTGCTTTCACTTTCACCGCATCGCTTATATGCTTTAGAAGTTTTTGCCCACCCACTAAATTAATAATAATAATAATAATAGTAATAATGAGTTTTATCAGTGAAAGACATGAAAGAAGATCAATTGTCAATTCACCGCCCGAAAAAAATAATTATATCAATCTAGGGCCTAAAATATTTGAAACTATCAATATAAGATCCATAAATCTAAAAATCATTATAAAATTATCTTGAAATAATAAGAAGAGGATATATACGTTAAAAACCTTCACTAAATTTTTATTTTTCAAATTGTTGTTTTTTAAAAATATTTTGTAATTTCTTTTGTGAGCCATAAGTAAGGAAAAACTGTTATATTTTTAAAACACGTCTGTGATTTCGTTTTTGAATTAATAACTTTTTGAATTCATATTTACATATTTTACTATGATATCTTTTTGTTTAGTTAAATACATCTTTAGTTAATTTAGAGCCTTAGATAGTGATACATAATATAACTCAATGTCTAATTTTTTAATTTTTTTGGTGATTTAAATACTATAACCCATGCATTTTTATTATGTAATTTGGAAGTGTTCCAAATTTGACCACTATGAGCATTTTATTTATATCTGAATTAATATATGTTTGACTCATAACCCGACGACTCATTAGCCCACCATTATAGTGCTAGAATTGAGGTACGTCAATAGATCTTGGAAAATCTAAACAAATACATCCTATATTTACGAGCCGAGTCACTTGGTTAAAACAAAAGGCAAAAACTTAAAAGAAAACAAAAAGCAAAAAATTAAAGAAAATGAGTCAAAGACAATGAGTCAACATCCACCGCTTCATTTGAGGAAAAATATGACATTTTCCAGAGATTTTATGCCAGCAGTTGATCATTTGGCTGCCAAAAAATTGGAAACTAAAATACACGTGGCGAAGTACAGAGTCAAAGGAACATATACATATTTCACACTCTTCAGCACACACCCTGTGTTCTTTGGAGAAACAAGTAATTTGGAGTAATTCTGTGTGTACCAGCGTCATTTGGGAGATTAGCTACGGAATTTCTGGGTATCAGATCACAAGGTAATCCTCTGTTTTAGTTTATGTTGCTTCAGAAATTATCAATCTGGAAACTACAATATACATATTTCTTTGATTATTTCAGCTGAATTGCTGATTTTGAGGTGGCAGGTTTTGATTGTGGGCAAAAAGGGGTTATGTAGAAGCAATGATGTATAAGTCGGAGTATCTAGTCGGGTTGACCGTACATAAGTGTGGTTATGTAGCGAGGAACGGGGAACAAGTTATAGGTAGACAATAGGGGCCTAGCAGGGATTTTCGTAAGAGAGTGTAGAAGTCCACATGCACGCGTTTGCTCGACTTATTCTGAGTACGGAGATTAAATAAAATGTGGAAAGTATTCAGGAATAGATCTTGAAATTTACCCCAAAAGGTGTCGATTTTTTTCTAGAGTATTGGAACGAAATTTTATAATCAAGTGGGCAAAGTTCAAAAAATAAAAGGAACCAACTCTTATATATTAAATGTATCAATGACAATTACTCCCTCCGTCCCGGCTTATCTTGCACAGGGGGGTCGACACGGTTATTAAGAAAAGTTGCTTTTTGGTTGTTTGTTGACTTTTCAAAGGTAAATTGAGGGTGGAGATTGAGGGTGAAGATTTTGAGGGTGGAGATTATGTTATAACTTTCCTTTTTTAGGCTGTGCAAGATAAGGTGAGACGGCCATTTAAGGAAAGTGTGCAAGATAAGGTGGGACGGAGGGAGTACTAGATAAAATTACATGTACAAAATTATTTTGGAAGTCCGGGGACCGCCACCGCCCCCCCAATCCATCCTGAAAGTATTATCTTTTTTTATGAGGATTTTTCAGTTGTAGAAAGTATTAATCTGAATCTTTTTGTTTGGAAAGACGTTTAACCCAACTTTAGGGAAAAAAATATGAAATGAATGTTTTATAGGAGTGGAAATGATCTCTATTTCATAATCTTAATAAAGGATAATACTGAGAGAGCCATATAAGTAATTTAAGAATAAAGATTGGCTTTTCTCATGTGGTTAGTTCAAATTGATGTTTTTATATATTTTGCATTTAGTATTACATTTTTAGACCTGTGATTTTGTTTTTGGTTCATAGTATATCATCTGAATTTCCAAAACTCAGTTGTTTGATTATATTCTGTGGTTCCGCTGAGTTCAGGATGGTTGCCTTCGGGAAAAAGTTGAAACAATTGCAAGTTCAAGAGTGGCAAGGGTATGTTTAAGTTTGCCTACTCTATCTACCTTTTCGAGTGGACAATTTCTTTTTCTATAGTTGTATCAGTGAAGTATATCAATTTTAAAGGAAAAAACCTTTGTTGATGGATGGTGATATTTGCAGCTTAATCAAAGTAAACCATCACTTTTGATCATGTACGTAATATTACTAACGGGCTCATGTTATGTTATGCACCAGCTACTATATTAATTACAAGTTAATGAAGAGAAAAGTGAAGCAATACGCTCGCCAACTTTGCGCTTCAGAAGAAAATCGTGAGTATGTCCTCAAGGATTTTTCATGGATTCTGGACAAACAGGTAGCATATAGTTTCCTGGAATTCTACAAAAAAAAAAAAAAAAAAAAAAAAAAAAACATTTAGTTTACCTGATTTAGGTTTTTACATTGTAGATTGAAAAAATTGTCCTGTTTTTACTGGAACAAGAAGGGCATCTAGCGAGCAGGTTAGCCTATCTTGGAGAACAGCAGGATGCCCTTATTCAGCAATCTGACGGGACGAGCATACACGAATTGCAAGAAGAGTACAGAAATGTGGGGAGGGATCTGCTGAAACTCCTCTATTTTGTGGAACTAAACGCAATTGGACTACGTAAGATATTGAAGAAGTTCGACAAGAGATTCGGTTATAAGTTCACTAATTACTATGTCAAGACTCGTGCAAACCATCCTTACTCTCAGCTTAAACAGGTGTTTAAGCACGTGGTAAGATGAAATTTTCACCAACTGTTTTCTTGTGAAACAATTAGTACAGATGTAGGATTTTAAGGTTGTACGATGATTGCGTTCCTTTAGCATATCTGAGGTTGAAAAATGCGTGCAGGGAATTTCAGCAGTTGTTGGAACTCTAACTCGGAACCTTGTGGACCTACAAGACCATCATGGGAGCTTTGTCTCAATCTATGATCAGCCTGCCTTGTCTCTCCCGGTTTTTGCTTGCATCCATTACTATAACAGAACTACTGAAATTACTGTATTTCCTTCTTTCATTTTCCAAGTAATGCCACTTTTTTTATTGCTAAAGATACCACACTTTTAAAATTCTGAATGGATCTTTTTGAAGAGGATTAAAAACATTGGGTAAGGTTAAATATGGATACATAAAGCTGTCAGAAGAATGATGAATTTGAACTTTTTCTGGGGTAAATTTCATGACTAGTTACAACCCGAAGAGAAAATGATACAAACCCAAATTTGTAAATTTCAGAGATATCGATAAATACAGAACAGTTTATGCAATCTTATTATTAGAATGTTGAGTTCCAAATAGTTGTTTCCCTTTGTAGGACCCTGTCATTGAATCTTTAAAAGCTGCAGTTGACCGGTTATCAAATTCGACAAACTTCCTCCAATATATAGGGAAACACGCGCTTATTCTGGAGGAGGAACTGCCGTCTCCATCATCCGATGATGTTGACGATAAATATCATTTCATTTCTCTGGTTCTGAACCTCGCCAACACATTCTTATACATGGTGAACACATACATAATCGTCCCGACAGCTGATAGCTACTCGATGAGTTTAGGAGCTGCAGCTACTGTTTGTGGGGCCGTTATTGGGTCAATGGCAGTTGCTCAGGTTTTCTCGTCCGTGTATTTCAGTGCGTGGTCCAATAAATCATATATGAAGCCTCTTATCTTCAGCAGTGTTTTTCTTTTTATTGGAAACACTCTGTATGCACTTGCTTATGATCTCAACTCAATATATGTACTGTTGATCGGCCGTCTATTATGTGGGTAAGAAATGATTTACCGAAAATTTTATTGTACTTGAGATGATAAAATATGATGTCACTTTTTTAAATGATTGAAATTTTATTTCAGATTGGGATCTGCAAGGGCTGTTAATCGACGTTATATAAGTGACTGTGTGCCTCTAAAGCTGCGTATGAAGGCGTCCGCTGGTTTCGTTAGTGCAAGTGCACTTGGAATGGCGTGTGGTCCTGCTCTCGCCTCTTTACTCCAAACCAATTTTACGTTGTTCAACATTACGTTCAACCAAGATACTTTGCCAGGTTGGGTTATGGCTTTTGCATGGCTTATCTACCTCTTGTGTCTGTGGGTGTCGTTTATAGAGCCTTCTCGCGATGAGAGTGTGAATTCTACACAGCATCGTACGAACAACGGTGTGTGAATTCGAACCCTTGGTCCTCTTGGTTTCTTGCAATATGTGATTTCTTGACAGAATCTCACAAAAAAGAACAAAAGCCTGAATTTGATTAGTACTTAGATTTGCATTTTAGGATTGGAAACTGGAGTTATAGAGAACGGTGTAACCCAACCTCTACTCGCAAGCTTCGGAGAGAAGCAGCAACGCGAAGAAGATGAAGACCAAGAATTTGACGAAAACGAAGAAGCTTCAGACGAAAACCAAAAACCTGTTACATCGATTGTGACTGCATATAAGTTGCTTACACCATCTGTAAAGGTCTGTTTCACATGCAGATTATAATTCACTTTTTCTTGTCTGAACATGAATATAGTATTTTATGGTTGTGTGATCAGGTACAGTTGCTTATATACTTTATGCTCAAGTATGCAATGGAGGTTTTGCTGGCCGAATCGAGTGTTATCACGACATACTACTTCGTATGGTCATCCAGCAACGTGGCAATCTTTCTTGCATGTCTTGGACTAACCGTCCTTCCTGTAAATGTTATTGTTGGAAATTACCTCAGTAACATGTTCGAGGAAAGGTAAATATGCATAAGTTTATCTAATTTAATATTCAGTCAAATCGTACGTGCCTAAAAGAAACTCTTACTGTCGCTGGAATCTCCAATTGTTTATTTGTGTTTACCGCTGCAGGCAAGTTTTACTGGCATCAGAAATTATGGTTTTGCTTGGCATTGTTCTCAGCTTCCACCTCATAATCCCTTATTCCGTGCCGCAATATGTTTTTTCGGCTTTACTTACCTTCGTAGCGGCTGAAGTTCTTGAAGGTAAGCTCCCAATTTTATTGTTAAATCTCCGCTAATACTCTTAAACATTTTGCTAGTTTGGTTGATCCTCACATCGGTGGAGCAGGTGTTAACCTGTCACTGCTATCTCGAGTGATGTCATCGCGGCTTTCAAGAGGGACGTTCAATGGAGGGTTGTTGTCGACGGAAGCTGGGACATTAGCTCGGGTGGTGGCAGATGGGACAATAACAGTGGCGGGCTATTGGGGAATGAGCAAGCTCTTGAATGTCACCCTTGTCCCGTCACTCTTCATTTGTATCTGCTCCATTGTAGCTACTTGTTCCACTTATAACTCTCTCTACTAATCTATTCACTGATCATGTACATGACCACCTTAATTTGAGAAGTGTTATTGTAAAATTGTAGCATCTTTGTTTCTTTTCCTGCTGTTTCATGACTAAATATACATTTACTAGGAGGTGGTGTCGGACCCGATTGATTACTCGCCCGTACACGTGGCATTCTAGACGAGCTAGATTACAGGAATTTTGGTCTGAAGTACCATAGGGTCCAACATGCAGAACACGATGATGGTGTTGGCTAACTGGGTCGGATGCTGACACCCAAATTACGATCTATACATTTGAGAGCAAACAACCATGATATGGCAGATTTCTCTTGAATAGTGTGTGTACTAGCTTTCAGGGGCATGGGGAAATGTAAGATATGTAACAACTTAACAACCCTATGCGAGAGGCTCTAGTAGGTATTTAAATTTCCAGTAGTCAAGTCAGAGTTAGATTCGAAATTTTAATACGTATCTAAAATCTATATTTATATAGTGGTAATGGGGAACTGTGCTCATTCAGAATCTTAAAAAACTAATATAACACTTTTACTTTGAAACCACATATATATCCAAAAGGACCAAATTATCCCCACTTTTTCTTCGGCTAAATTAAAGATATCATTGCTGTGACTCACAACCAAATTGCCCCATATTAATTTTTTTTGTCGGTTTCTTATCAAATCGGGCATCATACATCTTCAACATAATCACCATTTCGTGTACAATACGTACGCTTTGATTTATTTTGCATTTAAAGGGTTCTCCAACGGAGGCCACCGAAAACATTGCCGGCGACACGCGGGTAGATTTACCTCTGGAGCGTGGAGGCGAACTTTATATTTCGGCCGAACAGTTGTCGGAGAACTCGCCACCGCAGGCAAATGAAGTTTTACCGGAAGCATAAGAGGTTAGGTTGCCTGAAAACTCCATTCTTGCTTTGTAATTTTTTTCGAAGTTTTAGAAGATGAGCTAGTGGTGTAAAGATAGACGACACAATATATCATACACGACTTTGTTAGATGATAAACGACGTAACCGTTGATGTGAAGATGCACGACAATATATTTGATACACGACCTGTAAAATAATATACGACATGTTTAAATGATACACGACATGTATATTTTATACACGATTCACTTCTATGAAATCATAATGACTGTAGTTAAGAAATGATACACGACCTCTTTGATGCACGACCGCATATTGTATGATACACGACCTCTTTGATACACGACTACATATTGTATGATACACGACATAGGTTTACGATGCATAACATTTGTTACACGACTTCATATTTGATACACGATCTCATATTGAATGGTACACGATGTAGGTTTACGATTCATTTGTTAGGTACTATACACGACCGATGACTTAGCATAACATTTTATACACGACCTCATAGTAGTGTATGATACACGATGTATGTTTATGATACATTTCTTAACGATATAGACGACCCACGACTTACCATATTGTATTATACACGACCTCATATTGTATTATAACGTATGATGCACGACCTTGTGTATCGAATTATATTTGATGCAACTTATGATACACGACATAGTACTATACACGACATAAGTATTGTATGATAATAATACACGACGTAGATAAATGATACACGACGTAGATAAATGATGATTTCGGATATAACATTTATTATACGCAACATAGTATTGTGTGCTAATAATGAAACACCATATCATACACGATGTCATGTACATCATACACGACCTTTGCCACTTGACACACGAAATAAGTATAGTAGTGAGTAACTAATGACATGATATCTAACTCTTTCACACTCCGTATTCAATAATTCGATGTTTTCGTTTATGTAGGATATGTGGCCATGGAAAAGGCCCGATATTCGGAACTGGAGGGCTACTATTATTAGTTATGTTCGTTTGAAGATATTTGAAGAGATAAAAAATGAACTTGAATTGGCCGGTGGCGGCCCACTCGATACCTTCCGGAGGTGCTGTTTTGGGCACCTACTCGATTGTCAGCCCTCGCCTTATTTTCCTCATGCGGGAGTACACTCTGTTATTGTTGAGGGTTGTAGTGAGGCCCGGTGCTGGAGATTTTGAGTTTTGGTTTCGAATAGGGACACGCACATAAGATTTCCGCGTCATGAGTATGCACTTTTAACCGGTTTGAAGTTTGGGGATAGTGAATTCAACCCTGAAAATATCCCGGCCACAGCGGATGATGGTTTCTACAACATGATTATACAGACTGGTGCACACAAGCTGGACGAGCTTAAGGAACAGTTCCTTCTTGGGCCATTCAGGGGCGATGAGCATAACGTAGTTACGGTTACGAAGGTGTTGTTGTTGTATTATATTCTACTGTGCCCGGACAGACAAAAGAGTGTCATGGATAGGTGGGTGTGGGCACTTGTCGATCAGCTAGAGCGGTTTGAAACCTTCCCCGGGGGAAAGTATACCTTCCATAAGCTTGCACACTACCTTAGGACGATTCCCGTGCAATTACCGCTAGACCCCCTTGCGAAGGAGAAATTTGTGTCCTATCACTTTTACGGGTCCGAGTTAGCGTTTATGGTATGCATTTATTTTAGCTGTTTTTTTATTAAGCCTAATCGTAATTATTTTGGTTCCTTCTCACAATGTTTGATTTCTCAGACATGGGCTTTCGAGGCTATCCCTATTTTTGGGATGAAGGCTAGTAGTCTTATACCCCCTCCACACCTGCAGCGGCCCCGATGTGTTCGTTGGAAATTTTTTTGCGGGCAGAGGTGTGATTTCTTAGACTTCTTCAATGACGAGGTTAGTTTTCTCTAATTGAATGTTCTTATCAAGGTAGTTGTTTAATACATATAATTTTTATCCATTCAATCCATATTTACCACTTATTTTCCCGTACTGCAGACGGAATGTCTCGAGACTCTAGTTCCCTCAGCAGAGGAGGAGGGGGTTGTGTATCTGCAACATTTGGATGAGGATCTTCATGTGGGTGTTGCCCAGTACGTACAAAGGGAGTGGTGGGGCGGTCCAAGACGGGAGCATATGCATGAAGATCTGCAAGGACAACCTATTCAGGAACCTGTAGGGAAAATGGCAGTTGTACGTCGCGACCGGGGCCCCGACTTTGATCGTGTACGAAGATTGTGTAGCACGGAGACGGGGGAGACATCGAATCCGTCCTTGAGTCACGGGACTAGTAGTAGTAGGGCGACCGTGTCGGGTCGCGAACATAGGGTAGTCGACGGCCGACTTACCAAGCGTCGTAGGTCCTCTGTATTACTGCCATCGTGCACTACCCACTGTTCCGGAGGAAGTCCAGGTAACCGAAGAGGGTATGGATGATGAGGGAGATGACCCTCTCCAGCAGGACGCCGTAGTGTCGAAGCACCGCACGGATTGCTCTGTTGATGCGTCACACAGTGGTGAGGCAGAGCCTTCACACATAGCCGAGCGTGGCCATCATCGTGGTTCAGATATCCTGAGAGGTGGGCTAGGACGAGCAGAATTCGGACCATCGAGGTTTAGTATTACTGATCTATCTTCGTTGTACGATGAGTCGATGAAGAGCATTACATCTTACTATGACTCGAAGGCTGGGGACTTGGAGATTTACGCCAATGAGAAGATTGATTTGTTCAAGGCGGAGCTCCCCACTCTGGTTCGTGATATTTTCTACAAGGAGAATTTCCCCATTAATGAAGGCTTATCGTCTTTCATGGGCGGTGTTCTGGAGCATGATGGTTGTCCATCTCGTGAAGCACCTGGCCCACATAAGCAGGGTAATTCCGGTGATGATTTGCATGTGTCATCCAGTGATCCCATTGCCGTCCCCTCTCCATGTACATCTACAGTTGGCGAAGATATTGTTCAGTGTTTGAGGAGAGACACATCACAGTCCGATCGTAGTTCTGAGGAGCTAAGGTTGGCACAAGATCTCGGACCTGATTTGGAGAGAGCAGCTGTAGACTTGGTTGATCCGGTAGATACATCGATTCAGGACGTCGTTGACAGTGTGGCTTTGAAATCCAGAGATGTTGATTTAAGTAGTCTGGAGTGCAGGGGTACAACTCTAGTCACTGAGGTGGGTACTGACGTTAGTCATGTGGACGTCCCACAGCCTTCCACTGTCGTAGTACCGTGCGATATGACGAAGAGAGGCACCATGGAAGAACATCAGATAAAGGTTAGGGTCCTCAATTTGAAGAAAAAAAAAAAGGGAAGGTTGTCCAGAGTCCTTATGAGGCAGACAGTATTAGACCACCAGCCGCTGCAGAGCGCCAGTATGAGGCCTTCCTTTCGAAGCGTAACGGACTGTGAGCACATCTTTGATCTATTTTTGTGATGATATACCCTTGTGCGAATTTTGCATTTCATAACTTAATAATCATTATATTCCTTTGTTGTACATGAAAGACGTGGGTATAGGGCGAGGGATGGATGCACAGTGGTTTAAGACCATGATGGACTATAACTCAGAGATATATGTTGACGTAAGTGTTTAGTTATCACGTTATAGAAATGACTTCTATATTTTGACGTCCCTTTATTGCATGAAAATATGGAATGATAAATCTGTATATTCGTATGAGCAGCATATACAGGCTTACTTACGTCTTCTACAAACTCGGCTGGGACTGGCTAGTGTTACCATAAATAAGAAGTGGGCAGGTCGCGTTGGGTTGATTGATCCAACGTTATCTGTAAGTCTCTAAAATACAGTTTACTTTCTATTTTTTTTTTAATATTTGAAGCATTTAGTTTATGCGCAAATGACACATGCTTGACATTAACAGGTGGATTTAATGGCGATATGGGATGACCTCCACAGGAATGACCCCTCAGATTGCAAATCGACGAACATACTCTTGAGGAGGTGGCTGATGAAGTTTTGGAGTGGACGGACTACGTGAGGGGCATTTTACCAGCATGGGGCAATGTGAAGCCTTGGGTAGAGTTGGGTTCGGTTAGTTTTCAGTTATTCTCTTAAGTTTAGTATTTTAATTGTAAGATTTGTTTAGCCCGACCATATCACATCAACAATCTGAAAACGTTTCGTCATTATTTTTTAAAAGGTTGTGACCGGTTGGAACTGCGAGGGACATTGGATAACAGTTCGTCTGGATTTCAAACCATGCGATTTCATCGGGTATGATTCGCGGCTACACAAGGACTCGACTGTGACATGCGATGACCTCGCGAATGCGACACTGTCTTTACGAAGAATGATAGGCGCGTTGTGCACGTATTCAACTTTGTACCAGCAGCGTACCGATTACCTTGCCTTTCCTGTGTGGAAGGTTTCCTATGCACCGGCTACGTTATGTACCCACTGGATATGGCAAATAGTGGTGGTGCATTAATGCTTAAGCAGGTTGACTCCATTTGAAGAAGTCTGTCGACCCAGGTGTTGTATGTCCGGACATAAAGGCTACATAGCGTGCGATAGGTCTGGCCCTTTATCGGTTCAGCACGACACAAGGAAACGTCTTAAATGAAAGGTTAATAGACAAAGAGGCGATACTTATACTATTACACAGTTTCAAGCATTGGTATGCAACCACGTAGTGCAATTGCTGTTTATTAGTCAACAAGCTTCATCATACTGAGTCTACTCGTCTCTAGGGACGCCGAAAATTCTTTCCATATACTCCCACATCATCTCTCCCTTGTGACAGTAGGCTTGTACGTAGCTGTAATGCTTCAAAGTACAGCGTATTTAATGGTAAAAAATTGGCATATCATATAATAAGATTACAAAATAACAAACCCTTAATAAAATCATATGACTACAAATATATTTTTACATCATATGAGCTAAGATATTTATGAATTGTTGGACTAGTGCTTTGGATAAGTATTACTTGAAATTGTAGCTGGTATACATCCCCTGCGGGACGTGCATTGTGTTGTTATCTTTGTTGTGAAGCACACTTGGTATTGAGGTTAATCTTTTGAATGTTGTTTAGCGCTTCTGCAACTCCTGGAGACGCTTCTTGAAGTAATCATGAGAGATTACCCTATTGTGTATGTCGTAGAAGTAGGATTTTGCATCGGTGAAAACAGTTGTATGATCTCCACATAGAACGAAAGTTCCATGACGCATTTCGGCGTCCAAGTATGCGATGAAAGCTTCATCGACTTCCCTTGTCCAATAGTTGTCGTAGAATAGTCTGTCCTAAATATCAGGGTTCACATTCGGTTCCCTGCGACTTGAGCCAGCCACTATTCTTAATTGAAGTTATGTTGTGGTTGTGTTCTTGTTTCCTATGTAGGTCGCTTATATTTATAGAACAAGTCTTCAACTAATCAATTGTGAACATCAATAATTGTACGTTGATTTAATAAATACTTTTATAAAGTTAGGGGACATTATATGACTGTTCACGTGTTGCGTCAGTTGGACGTGCTTCTACATTGTTGAGTGCTATGGCAATGTATTATCCAATCAACTAAAGTATGAGTACACATCGGTTGATACAAACTAGCATCACATAATATATTTTTAGTCGAAACTGAGTGTCGTACCACCCAACATATTGTAAATTTCAACAAATGTAATTTTGGAATTTACTAAAGGGTAAATAAGACTAAATCAATGTTAGGTGTGAGCATAACAGACTCTTCTTATAATCACAACGACCTTTACCATTTTCTTCCATTACTCAAGGTACTCAAGGTCTGCGGAAGAAGGCCTACTATCTCATCCAATGTAATGACTGAAAGCGTCCATGGTCGCGGCAATCGAGGTTTCGAGGTGAGATCTCGATTACCTCTAAGTTAATTGAGCCTAATTATGAATACTCTGCCAAAAAAAGTAAGGTTTTGTCGATTGTTAAATGGTTATCTTCAATAAACCTCCTCCAGCCGGTTCTATCGAACTTCGGAGCACTATTGTCTCCGAGATACAGGACTTCCCAAGATTATTTTCTGAATCGTAGTGTCATTTCCACAATTGTTCTCGGTAACAGCTTAACGATGAAATTTGGAATTCTCTAATAACAGAGGTAAATCGGAATTGAGAAAACGTTATTGACTTTGAACAATAAATAAGTACACAGTAATTCCATTTCGTAATCCGGCGAGACCTCATTCTGCTCAATGGAGATACCAAAAAATGGCTTTTCACGTTCGGCCCTAGGGCTATCTCCGTCACTCATGGTTGGTAGAACAATTTAAATCGGTTGGTATCATGTGAAATGCCTTTCATTTTTCAAGTACTACCTATTTATAGTTGAATTAAATCGCCCACATAATTCATGTCATCGATGCCTAAAGAACATATTGTCATCATTTACACTATCACATAAATGACCGCACATACTTTTCAAAGATACGGTCACGAAGGCGTTGTTCAAAGTTTGACATCACATTTTTCAGTTTGAATTTGAACCCTGAATTGACCTCACTAACACGATGTGGTATTAATTAGTAATAACATGTCATTGCCGGTGGTTGGCCTGCGAAGGACATCAATGTACTCCTCGGGCATAACAGTACCATAAAAGTATTAAGATACTTGATATAATTACAAACACGAAGTTAATCTTTGTTCATGTAGGGCGTTTTTCGAATATAATTTCCTTTGTTAGGTTCTCCGATAAATTAACGTCTCGGCAGGTCTTCAAATAAAATAGTTTAATTAAACCACATACTATAGTTGTTGCTTGACCCGAAGTTAACAATGCTAGCTTGTTTAGCAAGGACACAAATGACATAAGATAACAACTAGTTCGAAATAAAATACAAGATAACACCTAAATTGACGGTTCTAGGAAATTGCCAAATACCAAACTGCTCATTGGCTACTGCCTTCTTTAATTAACTACATTACTAGATAGGGAACTCCCTAGGTCCCATTCACAGGGGGGACCGACTAAAAACAAACAAACCAAGATTACTCATAGTTGAAGTGACTGGCACGTATGGGATATCCAGATGAGCAACCGTCCCGGTAGGTTCTTCATATCCTCTCTTTGCCATCCATCATTTCACGCCATCACCTGGTTTAGGAATGTCAAAAATCCTGAAAAAGATCGAGTCTTCGGTAATCTGTATAACATCGAAATTCAAGCGCATACCTCGAGCAATGTTGTTGTCCTCGACAAACTTCTACCATTCAGTCTTCTCAAACATGGGGTTAATGTGATCTCCCACATATTTGACGACCTAATGCATCTTACGATAACGGAACGTTGCTTCAACTTTCTTGTGTGGCTGTTGTTCAGAAACATGTGGAGTTATTTTCAGATTTCAAGTTACGGTAATGAAACAACCAATTTAAAAAGCCAATTTGCAAGATTGAAGCATACTGCTCTTACCAATAGGAATTTTGGTGCAAGTTGTAGGTCCCAGATGTATGCGTCAAACTCCAGCCCATGTCGGCCATTGACCTTGTAGAACTCATCGTCACTCATTCTGCAGTTTTGCTCACACTCAATGTTTTGGCACAGGAAAACCTCCAATGTAACTCATATTTATAGATAAAGTGGGCTCTAATAAATTTAAATGATTACCCTTCAATTATCTGCTCTTTACTATGTAAATGATGTGGAAACTCATAGTGTCGTAAGGTGTCCAGAATTCAGATATGATTAGTTCCATCAAACTGTACATTACTATGTCAATGATGTGAAAACTCATAGTGTCATTAATTGTCCAATATTCAGACATGAATAATCCCATCAAACTTTACATTACTATGTAAATGATGTAAAAACTCATAGTGTCATAAGTTGTCCAATTTTCAGATATGAATAGTCCCATCAAACTTTACTTTCTTCTACTAGAGTACAATCTCCAATATATCAAGTATTCAGATGTGGTAAGTCATTTATGGAACCCAATTTTGGATTATTAAATTTCCCTCTACTATAAGGATTCATGGAATCACTTTTATTGATGTAACAACACGAAAGTGATTAAGTAGACTAATTTATTTCAATTAATAATTTTATATAATGCGTTTGAAATCATTACCCTTGAATTAGTTGCTTAATTATCGGGTCCTTAGCACTACATTGTGTGTCGAACACATTACTTCGGTATTATCTTTATAGACACAAATTACATGATGGTTAAATTTTCCGCTACTGGAGGGATTCACTATAGTGTTGTTTATGATAGCAAAACACGAAAAATGTTACAAAAAATACATTCATATTGATACAGTTTATTATTTGACAAAACATATTTTGGAGTGCACGATTTAAAACTAATATGCGAACAATGCTACTAACAATACATTTAATAATTAAAGATATTTATTCATTAGATGCCTAAGAAAGCACGATAATATAACTAAACTCCCAATAACACGTTCCATAATGTTTCATTCAAATTCATTAAATTTTCATCGCCATTATGGTGCTCTTCGGCTGGAGGTACTCGGCACAGTGGTCTCACCGAAAACCCTCTCCATCACACGGAATTTGTACTCCCCTACCTCCAAGTACGCATATATAAAGTCACCCTCTTCCTGGAACCATTCTTACCATTTTTCTTGTGATGCTAGCACTCTGTTTGCTGTCTCGTTCCATACAACGTCAGTTGTGCTTATCATCTTCAGAAAAATCAAGTACCGACAATGCGGACTTTCTACTCTATGCTTGACGTCTTGCTCCGTGAAATATTGTATAGAACTAAATTCCTCCCTAAGAAGACACATAATTGATACCATGCTCATGTAGTTTGGTTCGTTCGGGTTAGCATCCTAGTAACCATTACTTCTCTCACGACTCAGATTGTGTAGGATGCAGTCGTCCATCTTTGGGGTCCAGGTAGTTTCACCGTTAAAGTAAATTTTTTAAATGAGGGATGTTATGTGTGTAGGTACGCAAAGAAATCGGGCTTTTTATGTTAGAGAAAGACATCTAAATGTAAGCATGAGAGTAGTGGTCTATTATGAACCATAACGTTCGTGACACATTTTCCAGTTGTACTTTGAAGCCATGACGGGACAACACAAGCACGAGAATTTATTTTGTCATCCATAACATGTTAGTCCCTAATGTAATAAATCGTTTGGATAGTCATCAACTAAGTGTCCCCAACATGATGGGACTATTCAATATGCCACTTAATATCGTACAGTAAATTTTCTTTCTCGAAGGGACGATTCAATGTGTGATGGATGATAATAAAACGAGTACTTCGCTTGTCCAGTGTAGCTGAATTATTGCTCAATTATTTACTTTTACATTTATAAGAAAATTCAACAATGTGGGGGGGATCCTGGTATGAAATTAAATACAGTTTCACAATTAAAACTAAATTTGTCTTCCAAGCATGAGTTTTTAATCCTTCGGTTGTCTTAGTGTGTAATTGGTTGTAGAAAAAAATAGCAACTTGATGGGGCATATTTAAACTGAACTTATTTATCACCATACACCTAAACCAAAGTAAAACAATCAATTATAACATTCAGCATAATAAATATTGTCTACTTAACGATGCAACACATAATACGAGTATAACATATAGCATAGTAAAACTGAAATCTTCCACATGCCACATAACAAATCCACAATCACACGGAAATGCTTCACAGCAGCTTTGCATTTATGAAGTTCACCGACAGTGCTTCACGCACGTAAAACACAGAGTCGTCTTGATCTAACCATTTAGTCTGACAAGGAACATAAAGTAGTCTAGGTCAATGTCCTTGGCATCATCCACCTTGAAAGTGATGGATCTGTCGTCCATGTGGACAGTGCTGATGATCAGTTTGGTATCGTCTACAAAAAATTTCCACCCGAAATTACCTAGTTTAGGTGTTAGGTGATCACTCTCATTGTTGACCACCCAGGAGTTGCCCCCGAACTTCAATGTAGCCTCAATGTTTGCCCTAGGCAAATGAGCGACAGCCCTACGAGGTATTTTCTGTAATAAAAATTATTAGGGGTAATAAAAACAAGTAAAGAGAAAAGGTTGAAAAGAAATTCGAGATGTAGTATATGACACAAATGATTTTACCATCAAATAGGCTGGAGATAGATGACTCTCCCTAAGTTTCACCATAAACAATGGCATTGGGATGTAGAAAGGTGAATTACGGTCGGAACTCATTTTCCTACAAAGTTAAACCAATGCACTATTTGATTACTAAAGTAGAGAGCCTCATTATTGTACTTAAATAACAAAAAAATAACTATTGACTAAACAAATAGTACCATGTCACGAAAAACACAAAGGTAACATAGACGATATTTAAAAAAAAAATTACACTAACCGAGGCCACTACATATTTTTTTCTTTTATATGCAGCACATTTATTATTATCTGGACGTACCTCACTTTGGTCCCACCAAAAATTACCATTGGACAACCAAGCAAGGAGGAAAACAAAACACTGTTGGATGTTCAAATATGATTTTGCCATAAAAACATATTAATACATAATATCGAGCACCGTGAAAAAAAACATAATCATTCCGTTCTTATAACAAGTAAAACATAACATGTTCATAGCAATGCCACTACAACATAATTATTTTCCAATAAAAAACCGCAAGGTTCATAATCAAGTCTTTTAATACGACCGACAGTGGTCCCTCCAATCTAATCGATGGTAAGAGGATCCGAAGGAGAACTGCCACTTGGACCACCCATTTGCCTACATCGCTCAGCCAAAGCAGCCTGCAACTACGGGTCCGAGGGGTTTAGGTGCTGCACCTTGAATGTTAGTGACCTAGGCTTCATGTCCTCATTGGAGAACACTAGGACGTCATCCACACGAAGCCTATTACCCTCAACGAACTATCTCCACCCGAATTTATCAAACGTTGGGATCACATGATCCCCTCAATACTGAACCTTCCAGGGCTACTTCTTAAACCTTAGTGTGCACTCGACATTTTCTTTCGGCAGTCTGTCCGCGACCTCCTTGGGTATCCTCAAACAAAATTTATAGAACATACGTATTACTCGTATTAAAAATGAAGATAAGATTAATAATTGCTCTTTCAAGTATATAACTCTATCCCTTACCATGAAGTAATGCGGAGAGACCTCGGATTTCCTGAGCGACACATCGAAAAATGGCATGGATCCATCAATGTACTGGGACTCGTCATCACTCATCTTTCTAAAAAAATAATAATAAAAGGACGTAACATGAGTATTCACTTAACATATAGTAGCAAATTTAATCTTTCTACAAGATAAAGCACCACAAAGATATAGTATTCTCGTCCTAACCCAATTATAACGACAAAACAGTGTCCTCGGGAAGCTACGAAAAATATAATCATATTCTACTTAAAATATCAAGGATTATGTTTAAAAAAAAGAAACCGTAACACAAATGTCTTAGTACAATATAATATGTGTTCCCCTTTATAACACATCAACAAAAATCTTCTTCCATGGTCCTTGCTTTAGTCACGTTTATGCTCAAGTACCAATCTCCTGCCATTATGATAAGGTTTAGTTGGTATCAATTAAGAGCAATCGACCAAAATGGAACTTCAGCGGGATGGAAATAGAGATAACGGGTCACTTACCTTTCACTCTTCGAAAATGGGTTCGTTCATATTCAAGCGTTTGCTAGAATGAGTCGATGCCAGGTAGGATGGGCATCTGGGTCTAGTGTGATCCGTCTTTTTGCAAACACTGCATTTTTTTTCCTTCTTAGACGGAGGGCCTGATTGAGCAATTTCACTAACATGCGAAGATGGACTTAGGCATCCGCAGCGGATGGCATTGTGACCTACTACCTTGCATTAATCGCATACTTGTGGCTTTCGTCTAGTCGAAGACTCGGCCCCCGCTGCCTCTTCTCTTTCGGCCACCCAACTAGTCTGGGTTATCAGGGGGCTTGCATACCTCTTTTGTCACATCCTCAGGTAAGACCCACTCGCTTGGATCCGATACTGGGGAGACCAGACCAGACCACATCTTACGAAGACTATCTACCTTATAGCATTCGTGCACATAAACGTCCAGGTCATGCTTTACCTTCCTGTTAGCAATTAAGCGAGTTTTAGCGTATACATTGTATAACAGAGTTATATCAGTAGCTTGGTATAAGCCGAGCACTCACCACATCGCAGATGTTGCATGAGAACAGAGGAACATATAATGGTGAAATACCTTGCAGGTGCATGTCTCATTTGCCAGATTAATGACAAATATTCGCTTCTCAACAAAAACCTTGTACATCCAACCATCTATTTGCTCTACCACAAACCTTCTCCCCGTCTGAACGTTCTTCAATAGTTTATTAGCTGCATGGTTTGTTAGTGGACCGGTCATTCAATCAACAACATTTCTCCGGTCAACAAACCATTGGCTAATAATCCCTCGGATCACCTCCAACACGGAGCAAACAGGCAAATTTCTAGCATACAAGATACGACTATTGAAGCTCTCAACAATGTTTGAATTCATTATGTCGTACCTACTAACGGGATACCGTGACCTTGCCCGCGCTTGAGTTCTTTATGTTTCAGAGAAGCATGTGCACTAGGGCTGACAATACTAAGAGCGGAAAATGCAGTATCAAACTCCTCTTCTGTGTAAGCGTAGGTTGCTTTTTTGAAAAACCATGCGACCTGTCGCCCGAACGAGGATAAATTTTGTTGGAGGTGATAACAACACAACCATGCGCCGTTGTAGGGAAATCACTCCTAATTGCAGCACTAATGCCCGAATGTCCGTCAGGCACAATTAGGAGCTGAGGGTGGCATCCATATGCAATTCTTAACTTGCTCAGAAACTAAAACCATGATTCTTTTGATTCGATCTCTAATGCCAACGGTTAAGGGGAAATTTTGATTATTTGGGTCCTTTGAAACCGCAACAAACACCATGCCTTTGTATGATCATTTAAGATGAGTACCATCAACTACAATAATGGGACGACAATATGCAAATCCGGATATTGACACGCCAAGGGCGTAGAACATGTACTTGAACTTCCCTTGTGCATCTGACTCAGAAAATGCTTTCATACCAGGATTTGTTGTCACAATCATGTGTACATATCCGGGGATCATACGAAAGGACTCCTCATTTTCTCCATAGATCGCTGCATAAGCACAGTCCTTGGCCCTCAGGGCTAAGTCGTAGCTAACTTCTACGGAATGGTCCCTACGCAACTCAGCAATCGTTTATCGTGAAATTAGAGTTGACCCCTCACATATTAGGTCCTTTTGAAAGTAAGTACCAAGAGCCTTCACCGAAACCGACCAGGCCGCACTACGGTTACGGTCTAATACACAATAGTGCTCGATCAATTTCTAAACCCGCCAAACTCCACCTCTGCTGTCAGCATGTAAACTGAATGAACAATTATGAATTTTGCAGATTGCAGTGTAACGTGTCTTGCATGAACGATCCACCCTGAACTCGGTAGAATTTTTAAGGTTGTAGATCCCAACAGCTAAGGCTAGCTCACCTTTTGATCGTAGATAGAGCCTTCCACTAGGTCCTTGAAAGAGCCAACAGATGCAAAATCTTCTTGACTCGGGGGATCCTCGACACTCGTCGGAGTAAATGGCCAATATTTAACACGTTGGAAAGCAGTGTAGGAACATTCATCATCATTCAAATTAGCATTCGTCTCCGTCTCTTGGATTGGATCCGATGAGTCGTTAAGATCAACAAAATCCTCGGACTCCGGCTGGGCTGTGCAACGCCTAAAATCGCAGTAATCTGCAAACAATTATTCTTTTCTTCGGGTATCAATCCCAAAACCCAGGTTACTATCAGCAACATTCAAATCAGCGAACTTCTCTTTCACAATGGGCTCACGGAAGCAGTCTGGGTCATCTAAATTAACACTAAATTCCTGACTTTCATATACAACTCGAGGGAGCTCGTAAGATTCATCTATGTGTGGTCTGCTCGGTCTGGCATCATCAAGCCCTTCAGGTCGTACCTGCTGTCTGAAAAATGGTTCACCACCATATCGTGAATGACCAACTAATTCAAGCACATTATAGCCACCTCCAGCATTGTTTAGAGCACCATCTCTTTCCCGGTTCAGTTTAAGTATGACAAATAATACCGGCTCATCATTGGACTCCAAGAAATATTTTACGTCGGTATCGTTCTTGATCTTCCACTTCATTACTCTACTACCACTTGCATCAAACGAGTACAGAACGCAGAGCTATGTGCGCATCAACTTGAACAATTGACTGCACATTTTCCATTAAAGACGTATATGTCATCCCCTCCGGTGGGATTGCCAACATCCCTTCCTCCCTGCCAATATACTCAAGGTTCACCCAATGTCCTCCAAAATGGACGACAACCCTTTTCCAGCCCATTTGTAACTTCTAAATATTCAGCTACCGTTCACATTTTTTTATGCCCGTCTATTATTATTATTATTATTATTATTATTATTATTATTATTAATTTTCTTATTATTAATTTTATTATGTTTAAATCACATCACTATACCTACTAAACACACAATCGTGTGTCTAGTATCTCAAAATTTCAGAAGAAAAACTATCATACACGACATAAAATATGACACACAACGTCGTATGTCATATTTATTTTCTCATACATGATGACACTTTACAACCTGATCACACATGACCAGTGACTTAAGGGAACACATTGTCGTGTGTGATACATCGAGTGCTAAATGTTGTGTTTGATAAAGTACTGTGTGATCAAGTCGTGTATGATGTTTAGCTACGGCCGTGTATGATATAACTCATACACGAATTTATACATCGTGTATGAAATCATACACGATCTGTATCGTGTATGATTTCTATGTTAGGCTCCCTACATCGTGTGTAAAATCATACACGATCTTCATCGTGTATGATTTGTACTCCCACATGTTGGATTTGTTATACATCGTCGATGATTTATATCATACACGATCTATGTCGTGATACACGATGTAGAACGTGTACGATATAAATCATACACGATGTATAACAAATTCAACGTGACATACAAATCATACACGATCAAGATCATTTATGGTTTAAATCATACACGACTTATGACAAATCAAACATGACATAAATTCATACATGGTCTAAAACACATCTGCTATAATACATGAACTACATGAATGATACATGATATACATAAATCATACATACATGACAATTCAGCAAAACATATACGACCTAAAACACATATCTGCAATCATACACGATCAATAAATTATGATACACGACCAACAAAATTAACCATACACGACATGGAGATTATCATATACGACTATTTTACATTCAATAGTCTGAAATCATACGCGAAATATCCAATTCAGCCTAATTATTCTGTAATGCCATGTATTATTCTCCAATTCGGGGAAATTTTTAGATGGACGCAGATAAGGATGGAAGCAGATTAGATTGGAAAAATTAAAAAAAAGTTTGAATTACTCACGTCAGAATGCCCGAGGGGGAGGGGGGATAACCAGAATTGAGATGGCATAACGTTGCCAGAATTGCCCAAATTTGGAAGCTGCTGAATCACCGACAAAAAATGTGTTCACCAAAACTGGTAACAATGTTCGTTGGATGATATAGGAAAATTGACGGTGAGGAGGGTTTTTAGAGTGAGGTGGGTGAGAATAATTAAATTGTTGAGGGGGGGGGGGGGGGGGGGGGGGGGGAGGGGGAGGGAGAAGGGGAGGGGTATTTGGGATAGTTTACTTGAAACTTGGGTATATTTGCATTTTCAAAGTCAAAGTTACAAAATAAGTTTTTTTTTTTCAATTTCTGAATGGGTACTGTGACTTTTTTCCCTATATATATGTATAAAAAAAAGAAGAGTTCAGGTTTAGGTTTAGGTTTCAGCCTCTCCTGCATTCACCACATAGGATTTTTTCACGCCTCTCTAGTCGCCACGTGTCCTCAAAATTTAATACCCAAATAAGCGTTTCTTCTGCTATTGTGATTCAAACATTTATTTCCCAAAGAGGCATTTCCTCTTCTCCCTGTACAGAAACGACCCCTTCCCATTCTATCATAATAATAATAAGCTATATTTTACAAATGAATTTGCTAATCAGTATGTTGTTTGGTGTTCTCTCTCTCACACCGAAGCCAATGGAGAAAGCTTGAAATTGTCACCAGTTCGACATCAAAGGGTGAGTATTTTATTTTGCTCTGGTTCACATGTTAAATCCCTTAATCTCTTTCGATTTGACTCTAGATAAAACCTAACTTCGCTTCTAAAATCATCAGAACACAATGTGTTTTCAAGTTGATATTTTGGATATTTATTCGAAAAGGAGTTTTTCGAATATAATATGTGATGATATCCATTATCGCTAATTCGAGTGACTGATTTTCACTGATTTGGTTGCCTTTTGTTCGGGAAGATTGTTATGAAACAACATTACGAAGCCTATTGGTGAACTGAGATGAGTACTAATGGGAGAAGGGGGTCGATGGTGGATGGGATGTTGCTACATGGTGACATAATTCGCATTCGATAAGCAGAATATTTCGTGATTTACGATAATTAAACATTACGAAAATATCATCGATGATATCCTCTCTGGCAATCCTCATAATTTTAGTATTTTGATCAGTTTCCATGACTAGATATTTTGTGCTTGATGTTGGTCCTACTGTTTAGATCATCACATGTGTTGAGAAACTGGGATAGGGGGATGGGCACAGTAATAGGATTATCGAGCCCCGTTGGAAAATGATCTGATTCGGTGATTGAAATGCCATAGTTGAATGTCTATCCACATGTCTGCTAATATATATGCTACAAGTAATGATTCTCTTTTTGTGGATATACATTATAATTTTTGGTAATTTTTTCTTTTATACTGATCTATCTCACTTCTAAAACTCTCGCTTTGTGCAGAAATATAGCAAAATTAGAAGAAAGCGAGGTTGGCTGAGACGAGACAAGGAGATGAACTTTTATTTTGACTACTTTTTGCTAATATTATATCTCACAATTACTTCTACCAATATATCCTTAACACATGATAATATAATCTACATATATAAAGAACAACATTATTAAATTGCAATGAAGTCTGAATTCGTCCGAAGTAAGTTAGTTTAAAGACTCATTGCTTACTCATTTATTCGAATTAACTGGAACTAATTCAAAGCATTGCAATAAATTATTTGAAAGTAACGGTAACCCTACTGCTGTTGAATTTGATTGCAAACAAATGATTTGTGTAAAGAAAAAATGCTAAAAACCACTGCTTGATTAGATGATCTTTGAGAAGAGGCGACCTCAGCAGAATTAAGCACTTCATGACTGGACAGAGTCGATTTTTCTTAGATTTTATAGCAGAATTACAATGGTCTTTGAAAAATATATAACGTCATATTCTTAAATGTTATAAGCAGAATGGAGGTTTGGAGTGGGGGGTTGCTACCAAGATGATGACGAGAATTGGAGATGTGCTGGAGTTAAGGGGCCGAAGATGAATGGGACATTTTCTTTTCTAGCTGAGGACTAAGAGGTAGGAGAACCATGTAAATGACCTAATATTGTAGCTATGTTCTTGAAATGAAATTAGAGTACTAAAGAGAGACGATATGGTTGTAAAGAACATTCAAATATAAGACAATCTTGAAAATTACTCGACACACAAATAATATATCAAGCTACAAGTTTCGTAATCAGTATTGCCCTTTTACATCACATCTTTTTAACTCCTAAATCATCTATGTGAAAATTCATAATTTTAACTATTCACATACATCAACTACTATTTGATTTATAAAGATTTTCAAAGGACCTTTTAATTTTATATGTTAATTATTTATAAAGAATCAACAAACAATGATTACTTTTTAGATTTGGAGACACTTGAATAAATAAAGAGTATGTAAGAGCTTAGTTCAAGTGGATTTTAATATTAACTTTAATCCCACGTGAATCCTAATTAACTAAGTTAACCAATAAGTTTTACGAGATTCGATATAAATTATATATTTTAGGTGTTAAAAAAAGAGAACATATATTAAATTCTACTACTAATATCATATATAAAGTGTTATTTCACAATGAAAGATTTAAAATGTTATGTAGTAAAAAACAATGAGAAGTTAAACAAAAGTGGTCGAAAGACCCTGAGAATAATATCAGGTAGGATATGTAATTTTAGAGATATTGTAGATGTAAATATCAACAATTCACCATGCGTCAACAATGGATATTTGATCATTTGTCTTATTGATCTATTAAAATAGATTCAATTTGAATATTGCAAAAAAAAAAACAAATCCAAAGATAGAATTTAAAGCTTTGGTGAAACTAAAAATAAATAAACAAAATGCTAAAGAACGAAAGCCCGTGCATTGCACGGGCCCTTATCTAGTAATATCAAATATTAATGAAGATTCAAGCAACCAAAATTTATCAGTCGTTAAAATTTGTACAGATGCAATTCGCTTATACGTACTGTTACGTTATGCACTATCGTACTTATGTCATTATCTTACAAGATTGACTTACTCGATTATAATAGTTAGACAACAAAGGCATTTTTGCTAGTGTGGGACCAAATAATTCGATGGGGGTAGTTGCTGAACCATATCACATAGTTCCAGCAACAACAAAAGCTGCTTGCTCGAAATATTTTACATCTTTCGATAAAAAGTTGAGGACGAGTAAGTTGAAATATATCATGTATACTTGTATTATTTTACATAACATGATAGAAGAAAACGAAGGGGAATCGACAGTCAATTGGACGGACGAACTGAGCATCGACAATAACGCAGACACACAATTTTTTCAAGATTCAATCGAGGGTTTCAATGCATACATACAAAGAGGCGCCGATCTTCGAGATAAGAAAAAACCATTGTTCTAAAAGTCGCTAGGCGCTAGTTAGGCGGTAGACTGGGGCCTAGCGACTAATCGGGGTTTGGGCGGGACTAATCGGGACAGAGACGTAGTTAGGCGGGGAGAAATCGGAAAATAAACGTAGGCGGTCAATGAGAGCCTAGCGCCTAGACGGGGATTAATCGGAGCTAATCGGGGATTTTTAGAACAGAGGAAAAAACACCATCAACTCCGGACCGACTTGATTGAGCACATATGGACGCATCATAACTCTACCTAGATATATTTCAAAAGTGAGAAAACATGTTTCTTTTTTTTTTTAAAATTTTTATTTCGTGTTGTATTATTTTTCTTCTCTTTGAATTTTAATATATTTAATAATATTATATTAAAAATCGAATTAATTTTTTTTTTCAAAATCAATTTTATATTTAAAAAAATTCAACAATATAATTTTTATCTACAAATTATAAATATTAATTAATTAATTATATATGTTAAAATTGTAAATAAGATTTAATTAAATTGAGGATGTGAAAATAAATAGGGTTGTTTAAGGTGGAACCCTCAAATAGTGTCAAATAGTATTAATTGGACATGAATTGCATTGGAGGAAATAAATAGTATTTGAGTGAGATTTGAACTTTTGATGTGACAGTGATGTGTCAGGTAGCATTTGGATGTGGATTGTGGGTGCCATAAGAATATTTTGGAAAAATGAAAACAAAAAGACTACTGTCGATTTATGTAAAGGGTGTCTTTGACAATAACCAAAAGACAGGGGTAAACTCTGCAATTAAAGGAGAAGTCGGCGTACGCCGGGAAAAGGAATAGAAGACGACTCGCAGAGACAAGAAAAGAATCAGACCTCCCATCAGATCTCTTCGCGAGTTCCGACACCTAGGCAAAACTCTCTCTCGCGCACTCCAACTGTTGTGTGATTACCCAGTCAACACAGAGACCCAAAAAAAAATTTAAGTACTCAAAAAGAGCGAGCTACATCATCAATTAATGGGTTCCACCGAAGAATTGCTGGAGGGAACCTTGCAGAATATACTGGAGCAGGATTCACTCAAGTGGATTTTCGTCGGCGGGAAAGGCGGCGTTGGTAAGACCACTTGCAGCTCTATTCTGTCTATTCTGCTCGCGCGTGTGCGGCCATCTGTGCTCATTATCTCCACCGATCCTGCTCATAACCTAAGCGACGCGTTCCAGCAGAGGTTTACTAAGTCTCCTACACTTGTTAGTGGTTTCTCCAACTTGTATGCCATGGTATGTTAATCCTTTTCAACCCTTCCAATTTGAAGCTATTGTTCTTATTTGTAAACTCGTGGTGGAATTGATTTAGTTGGGTGGGGAGTGATCAGTGGGAGTTGTTTTGGATTTGGGAGTGTTAGTTCTTCAATGAATTATGTATGATGGATTCGCGAGGCTTAATTTCTGGACATGATGAGTCAATTGATTGTGATTCTTTGTGTTTCTTGTGTTTATGTTATGAGCAATGTTCTAAAAGACTCTGTGTGATAGTCTAGACGGGGATAAGCGGGTCTAAGCAGGAAGGAGTCGAGGAAATCGGTGGCGGAGGACAGTCTAATGTCTAGAAGGGGCCTAGTTGGAGTTAGATGTGGACTTTTTGAACATAGGTTATGAGTTTGATCTAAGAAAATTAATTGATATTTTCGTTTGTGTGTCAATCAACAGTATGAAGTTCTATTCTGTTTCCAATATTTAGACTTCTTAGTTTTTTTTTTCTGATAAGAACTTTAATTCGGTTTAATTCTACTCTATTTCAAGTGGTAAGTTTGAATCAGATTCTTTGTCGAGTTGTAGATTCTTTCAAGTGGTAAGTTTGATCTATTGGAGCACTCGTCATTCTCTCCTTTTCCATCAATTTCACATGGAATATAGTTATGTGTGTTTGTTAGTGGGCCGTCACTCATTTTTGGCGTTTGCACAATGTACTATTGCTCCAAGTAATGTTTGTGGCTTGAAGTTGATTTATACTCTGCCCTTCGGTGTTCTTGTTCAAGCTTGTGATTGGTGAACTATTTTAAAGCCAATATTAATGGCACACTGATTTGGTGTCAAAAGTTTTTAGTCAATGTGGAGATTTATCAAAAAAGGACAGGTTGTTTGCTGATATGTGCGCTAAACCAGTATAGAATTCTATGATTTAAGGCATGTGATTTGAATGATATTTGTGTTGTAGGAAGTTGATCCTAATGTGGAACATGAAGACTCTCTTGGTTCAGATATGAGTGATGGATTTGTATCAGAATTAGCTAATTCTATCCCAGGAATTGATGAAGCAATGAGTTTTGCAGAAATGCTCAAGTAAGCTTGATGTCCTACTAGTGCTTCAAGATGATCTCTGAAAGTTCATTTATTCATTGTTAATATTAGTTTTCTTTCTATTTTCCGTTGGTTCAAATCTGGATTACTAGGAATTTAGGGGTATGCAAAAGGGACAGAGTATTTGTAGTTCGTCTAACTAATATAAACAAATGGTTGAGGATCATATATGTTGCTGATCATGTATTATGACGGTCATTTTCTTAATGTCAAACTTACACCGATTTCTTCTTCAGGCTTGTACAAACTATGGACTATTCTTGCATAGTATTTGATACAGCTCCAACTGGCCATACTCTTCGGCTGCTACAGTTTCCTTCAACATTAGAGAAAGGGCTTGCTAAGGTGATGAGCTTGAAGAATAGATTTGGTGGCTTGCTGAGCCAGGTATGATTTATCGTTTATTTTATTGTATGTTTTGTTTAATATATAAAATATTCAGTCAGGTTGGAGACCGAATTGATAATTTAGGTGCAGTCTAGGATATGATAACCTTTACGAATTGAAGCCAATAGTATCAATTAATTGCTTTTATTTTTTCGCCTTGTGCATTAATTATCAAGATATATTTTATTGGAGTATGTTGTTAGCATCTATAACTTGGAAATGTACTAGTTGATGCTTCAAGAAGGGCCCGTCATTCATGTTCCAAAGAATCAGAAAATAGTATATTTTCTCATTACGTGAAAGCAAGTCTAGTTTAGTCTTCATGAATAAAACTTCCATTTTATTATGAAATATTATATTATTTTGGTGTATGTTTTTAGCACAGTTTCTATTATCATGAAGCCTAAACCTGAAACCCTATTCTCTATTAGCAGCATTTCTTTCTAATTGAACAATGATGCACCACAGACACACTTCTCAAGAAGGCTTTAAAGTTAGCATGCCTATCTTTTTTTATCTTCAGGAAATAAATTCTTTAGTGAAAATAGGTTAGTTCCGTGGAGAACTATTCAGTCATAGATTCCGTAAAGGCACTCGATAATAACCCACCAGATAAAATGACCCAAAGTCGCTGCTGTTGGTGTAAAAACCACTAGTTATCATATTTGTTTTGTTGTCAACAAAGTTCTTGTTTGTCTTGTATGCCTGTTGGTAAGGCGCAAATTTAAACTTTATATAGCACACTACATTTGCTTTGAACTTTCCATTTGTAGTTCTTGAGTGGCCACACCCCTTGATATTTGATAACATATGACATCTCCTTGATTGGATGAAATGCGAATGTAATTCAATGGAAACCACTTCTACAGATCAGTTCTATCTACTTACATGGTAGATGTTGCTAATGCTAGACGGGAATTTGGTTTTAAATTTTAAAGCCGTGAAGGCGATCAATAAGTAACACCATTTGCCGGATTCTATTGTAATAGTCAATTATTTTCTTTGTTTATGAAAAGGCCACGCTGCTGGCAGGGTTCAAAGAACCTGTTCAACATTGTGTTAGGATTTCCTTGATTTCGCTATATGTCTTTCATGCTTGACTGATGTAGAATTCTATAACTTTCAATCATTTCATTGGCAGATGACTAGTCTCTTTGGTCTTGGTGATGAATTTGGTGAAGACGCGATCCTTGGTAAACTTGAGGGCATGAAAGATGTGATTGAGAAAGTGAACAAGCAGTTTAAAGATCCAGTAAGATCTTTATTCTTCCTATCAAAATATACCTTTCTTTTTCCTGCTATTTTCTGAAAGAGGTTTGTTTTGCTAACGTGGCAAAAGAAACTTCTGCTATAATTCTATAATAAAGTACTGCCAAAATAATGACTTGGTAGATGCTGAAAATATTAGACAGGGAAAAAGTAAGAAAATATAATGAAAATGCATATGGTGCAAAGATTCTCCTCTCTCTATTATAAGGATCCAATGCATGGCATAGCTGTAGAAGTATCTGGCCGGAACAAAAATGAACTTGAAAAAACGGACCTTTCACTCACAGAAGTAGTTATAATACCAATGGTACTTCTACGATGACATAGTTGGAGATTATAAAGGATGGTAAAAGTTGGAAGCATTAGTTCTCGTTCCCTATGGAAGAATTAATTAGTTGCAAACAAATTAGAAATACTTGTGCAAACCAGTCTACTTTGGTAGCTAGATATCATCGAAAAGCTTCTGTCTAGTTAACGTGAAGTTCGATAATTGATATCTGCAAAACTGTCGTGATTCAATAAAATCTTTCCTTTTTTGGCAGGATATGACAACCTTTGTTTGTGTCTGCATTCCGGAATTCCTCTCTCTTTATGAAACTGAACGACTTGTCCAGGAACTCACTAAATTTGAGATTGATACTCATAATATTATCATCAACCAAGTAATTTATGACGAAGAAGGTAGTTCTGTTTTCTCTTTTTCTTTACGCTCAATGTTTGACTATACCAAATTCATTGCTTTATAAAAATAGTCGCTTCTTGTTGTTTCCACAGTTGTTGAATCGAAGCTGCTCAAAGCTAGAATGCGCATGCAGAAAAAGTACCTGGATCAATTTTACATGTTATACGATGATTTCAACATAACTAAATTGCCTTTGCTGCCCCAAGAGGTAACTTATATACTGTCTCAACTCAGTGTGCCAAGTATTGAATTATAGAACTAGCAATCATGTTTAGCCTAATTACGCCAAAAAAAAGAAACAACAAAAAGTAAAGTTTACTTCCTTACTAGTAGCATCAAGTTAAGGGGTGTTTGTGAGGAAAATACTAACCTTTAAGGGGCTTTTTGTAAGAAACCAGTCAACTATTCATGGAACTTCTCTTTAAATAGGCTGAGGGTCTAGGGTAGTTTTGTACTCGTCGTTTCTGTTATAACTGTGATTAATGTGTGAAGTTTTAACAGGTTTGTGGGGTAGAAGCGTTGAAAGCATTTTCGAGTAATTTTATATCACCGTATCAACCATCCATTACACGAGGAACGGTGGAAGAGGTGGAGCTGAGAATATCAACATTAAGAGAGCAGCTAAAGAATGCTGAAGAAGAACTGGAAAGACTCAATAAGGGGAAACAAAAGATTGCAGACTAATATGCCAATATCAGAACTGTAGCAAATTGTGTTTCAATTCAACAAAGGGTATTAATATGTATGAACTTTAAGGATTATATTTTTTTATTTTTTTGCCTATAATTTTTGGAGTCCAACAAATAATGTAATTGGTATGACATTATACTCGCTAGATCATCATCTTTATTTCTCAGTATTCGGAACTAATTTTCATTTCCTTTTATGTTATCTGAGTTTAGAAGGGTTGTTTCATGTCTGGATAGGATTGTATTAGTTTTAATTTTCAAGGTTGAGAGTTTTATCGTGGTACCTTTAATATAAGTATGCATTTGCATCTATAATAAAAAAAAAAAGAAAAATTGGAGTAGTTTTCTTGTACATTAATCATACGAATTTTAGATCCGTGAAATCCGGGATGAGCTGTTCTTCATGAAAAGTATTACTAGTTTTGAGGAAAAATATTATGCTGAAAAGTGTGTTAATGTTCATGTAAAAAAGGTGTGATACATTTAAGCATAAATCGGGATACCTTTTAACTGTGATATCTTTACCCAAATTATGTAATACTTTCAAGTATAAATAGTAATACTTTTTAAGCATAAATCGTGATACCTTTTACCCAGAACATGTGATATATTTAGGCATAAATCGTGATACATTTTAACTGTGATACTTTTACCCAAAATAAGTAATACTTTTAAGTATAAATAGTAATTTTTTTTTATCCATAACCCAGACTGCACGAATCTAACTAGTGTACAAGAAACCTCCGGATATTGCTCCCGATAGAAATCAACTTTATTAGGAATCCAATATTTGAAAAACCCCCTCTCCTAATTAAAATGTTGAATTAACCATTCAGTATTACTAGTCCAATAAAAATTTTGGAGTGCGTTTGCCGATGATAGTATTTTGTTCGTTCGAGGAAAGAGAAGCTAATAATGCAGCTGAGATTCTACAAGTTTATGAGGAAGCATGGGGCCAGTAGATCAATTTAATGAAATCACAAAATGAGCGCAAGGGATAATGTTTATGCTGAAGGAGTACAACTATATGACCTGTTGGGCGTAAGGCATGTGGAGAAGCATGGTAAGTATCTGGGCTTGCCAACTTTGGTGGAAAGAAGGAAGAGGGAGGTGTTCAGATTATTTGTTAAAAGGGTGATTAGTAGAATGAAGGGTTGGAAGAAAAAGTCGTGATCTCAGGCCGGTAAAGAGGTACTTTTGAAAGCAATTATTCAGGCAATAACGAAATATTCGATGAGCTTTTTTTTTTTTTTTTTTTTTTTACCTATATCTATATGTACTACAATTGAAAGAGACATGATGTGATTTTGGTGGGACTATGGTGGGGATGAACATAAATGTCCAGTAGGTCATGCATGGCTAGATCGAAGGCTGTTGAGAGGATGGGTTTTTGAGAACTCCGTATATTTAATTTGGCTATGTTAGCCAAACTATTAAAAATTGCGAGGTACCTTGATAATTGCAGTGGAGTGGATCCCCATATTGTATACGGCTAGAATCACGGGCTCCTCGATGCTCCGTACTCTTAGGCTGGTGTAAACTACAAGTGGAAATCCACCACTTTTCACGATCCAAGGGAAATCTCCGGCTTGATGAAATATCACGTTAGGTTTTCTCGTTTCTCTCTCTGTTTGCTTCTCCGTGTACCGCGTACCGGTACACTTAATGGTAAAAGTAGTGGGGGAAGTGGGCAGATATTATGGGACATTGTCTTCCATAATTACTCACTTCCATTAATTGGGTTAGCCCACTTGGGCGATCTTTGACCAGGTCCATTGACCCAGGTCAAACCAACATCCATCACTCGCTCATGAGAACTGAGACCTAACCCTTCGTGATCTTTCTAACTGACCTGGATCGTGTGACTCGCGAGTATTTCAAGAGCATAGAGCTATACATTGGTTAAGGTATACTGCATCTCGACATCAAGAATTTGAGGACAACGAACTCGTTATGTCCCAGACTCATTACCTAATGCCAAGATTCAGTATGCCTCCTTGTCCCTTCAATTTTTAAGGAGCATACTAAATTCATCTCTTCGTTTTACATGCATTATTACGTTAACATAATTGGCGCCAGTGAATCTCTAAAATGTGACGACAGTAATGGTCTTCCTTTCTCCTTATACCTCCTAATTGTTCATTTAGCTATTTTCCTAGACATGTCCTGCATAGCGGATGCATTCAATAGTTATTGGACATTGGGATGGAGATTAAAGTTACATGAAAAAGTCTTAAGGACATACTATGAGGTAATCCAAAAATCTAGATCTCACACAATGAGAGAATATGGACTCATTTCTCATTATCTATTTCTGGTAACAAGTACATGCGGTATGAAAGCACGTTACAATGTGTCATTTCCCAAAGGAAGCATATGTCATTCACTGGACATATTGTACAGATCTTGGTCTAAGAGCTTTTCAACACCTAATATGAGTTCTCTCCTTAGATATCCTCAAGTCAACGTCTAACTCGAGAAAACTCACATCTGACTATGCGACAAGTTATACTTGAATAACGAGATATCCAATTCGATCACATGTTACCAAATATCGATCTCATCTTAGTGTACTAAGACGACACCCATAGAATCAATTAAATGAATTCTACACTAGTCTCATCTCTCATATCACTCGACATTAGAGGTTATTGCTCATGTGAGAGAGTCAATCATTTCTCTACTTGCCCAACATACTTTTGAACAAGGTTGCAGAAGTCGAAAATCGCTAGTCGGGCGATCTCCAAGCGACTAGCGACTAGGCCGAGTAGTCGCCGAGTACTCCCCCCGAGTTTTTTTTTTTTTTTTTTTTTTTAATATTTTTTAATATTTTTTTGGCATGACCTATATATAATTATATGTCCAAAAAAATCAGAAAAAGTGGAGAATACTCATAATATAATTATATTAGTCCCATCAATTCAGGCGACTACATACTAACGAAAAATCTAAAATACACATCAAAAGTTCAAAACTAATACTCCCTCCGACCCGGTCTAATTGTTCTACTTGTCTTATTTGTTTGTCCCAAGCTAATTGTCCTAACTCATAAATAACAAATTCTCCCACAATCTTCACCATCAAATTCTCCACATTCAATTTCCACCTTTGAAAAAGTCAAAGATTCCACAAAATCTGCTTTTTCTTAGTCTCCGTGTCAGGCCAAGGTAGGACAATTAGCTTGGGACAGAGGGAGTACATGTGTTGAGCCAATCACACTAAATTGTATTTGCTCAAAATTTGTGTTTCCCAAAACGACTCATTTGTCTTCATCGGGAGACGTTCTTCTAAAATCCACAGTTAGTATCTTCCGCTTTTAACATGTTCCTCTTATGTTAGAATCCAATTCTTAACTGGGAAGTAATTGAGTAATTAGCAGCTCTCAATGACTAGCATCCCCCAAAATCCGAACCGTCCCAATAGACACGATTAACTTTTAAATGCCCCCACTCAACGGGAAGATACTTGACTCTAACTTAAGCTTTTATCATATAGAAGACTTGGATTATCAACCTTCAACTGGTAATGGTAAGGATACCAGACATTTACTCTAATATACCCTGATATCTTGAGTTAAATTATTTTTCTCATTAAATGAGAATTATTACCAAGCACAGAGTCAGTTGAACATACAAGGCTTCATTGGTAGAGGAAACACCTTCAATCCATACTACTAGAACCACTTTTGGTTCCTTCTCTATTCCAACACTAACACCCTTCTAGGACTCACATTGTAACACCCAAAAAACATAAACAGCTGACTTTCTTGGTTGCATTTTAATTACAGTTCTAGAAAGAGTTATTTAACGTTTATTTTATCCTTTAAAATATTTCTGTCACACTATCTTTTATTCAAATGTTGATGCTAATGATTTTTCGAGGAACAAAGTATTTTTACTTAATTTTACAGGATGAGCTATCGAGAGGACCGAGCTCACTCGCATCACTAGTCCGACATAAGGAAGAAAGGTACAAAAGATAAAAGACATTAACATGTACTTTTAGTTTATTTAGTATACGCTAAGAATAGAAATTTAATAAGATTTATGAGGCACAAGAGTGACCCACGGTGATGCGGAAGCACGACGATACAAGAAGCATGACGATGTGGGAAGCCCGACGATGTGGAATCACTACGATGCTGGAAACACGATAATGCAAGCAGGACAATGCAAAATCACGACAATACGAGAAGCACAACAATGCAAAAGCACGACAATGCTTTAGGAGATTTTCTATAAATAGAGTTCGTCAAACGAAATACGATCTTCCTCTAAGAATCTCTACTTCCACTTACGTTATATTTCTTGTAGTTCTATTACAAATATTTTACGACACATTATCATGAGAGTATAAGTACACGTGTTAACTAAGTGCGGGTACGAGCTACACTTATGATAGAAGAATAATAAGGAAAGTTATAAGATTAAAGGTTCCAAGGAGCTACTTCAGAGCTATTCAATCGAAGAACGTCCAATCAGTCAAAAGAATTTGAAAAGATGATAACTTTTATTTAGTATCCTTCTGCTTGTATATTCTTATGTACACCGACTTGGTCTTAGGACTATTCTGTTATATAGGACCTCCACATCACCTGGCTTAGCCTCACGGTCATTTTGTTATACATGACCTTCGGATCACCAAGCATAAATATTAGATATGTACTAGACTTATAGATAGTCTTGAATGACATCAACTGAATCAAGTGTGTAACACCCAACCCCACAACCAGGTGAAGGGTTGCCACTAAAACATGCTTCTACTCTAAAATATCAGCTAAAGAAATAAAAATACGAGTTCGAAAATTCTTAAAAACTAACATATTCTTCATGTAAAACTAACCCGTAAACATCCATAACATTTAGTCAAAATCCCTATTTTACATTAAAGAAATCATAGGTAGTAGAAAACTTCCAATTTAAAACCATTTAAAACATAAAACACTTATAACTTCATTTACTTAACTTTGTTTACCTCTTATTGGGAACTTGCCCGCTCCAGTTAGATCCTATGTCCGTCCATCAGACCTGAAAATGTTTTAAACATAGCATCATGAGTTATGCGAACCTAGTGGATAACACTTATTTAATATTATATAAGACTGTATACTAACATGCAAACATTATAGCAGCCAAGCGGTCGGGAACCAACTAGTAGCCTGAAGTCATAAGAGTCTCGTCATCTACTCACCACTATAGATAATATTAACGTAAAAGCAACTGACCTATTGTGACTTATGCCATGGCCTATGTATAAGGGAGGTGCTTGCACACGTTTGTGCTTCCTAAAACCAAATGTAGCAGAAGCATAAACTGCCATGTCAAAACCTGTTCCTGTGACTACAACCTCTTCTTCTACAGAAAAGAAAGAAATAAAGATCGCGCTAAGCCAATGGAATCAGACTCTACGATCTCATTCCCTACATGAACCTTGAAACTGAACTCTCTAATGAGCCAGGTGAAGCTCCAACAGCCTTAGACCCTGGGGCTGGGTCATATGATCCCAACTTTCCATGTTCCTACTTGCTCGGTGGAGAATCTAATAAAAAGGGGATTAACAAGGTTTTGTTATTAGAATTAATATTATGATAGCTTAACGAAAGGTATGACCTCGAAAGTTCACCAATGTTTCCAATCATCACCCATATCCAACCGTCGCATTACCACAACTAAATCCAAAAAGAAAAAAACAAAATGTCCAACGATTATGGGTGAGAATACAAAGATTCTTCCAACCCATAACTCCCACTCAAGTTACCAATCATGTTCTCTACAAGATTTTGTTTTGTTGATCACACTAAAGTTGTATCAACAACAAGTTGATCACTCATAATATGGGGTTCAACACACAATTGTTTGTTGGATCTCAATCATGCACCATCCCCATGCTTGAGAATGAAGTTCCAAAATAAATCAATAGTCTTAATTATATCCCATCATGACAAATGACCTTCCCATTAGCATCTTTCAAATCTAAAGACACTTGTATCAACATCGTAATAAGGTTCATCTTCATCTGTTGGAAGACCTTATATCTATTCGAATATTGACATAGCCTTGTGATCACTTTATAATCCAAGCCTAACACTTAGCCAGCTTAAAGGCATGTCATCCACCTTAATCACGTCGGCCAATAGATGTAAAAGTTAAATTAGACACATCCAATCAATAACATTTAAAAAAAAATTATTCAGAATATTCACGAGCAACGTGACCAATAATCCTATGTGATTCATGCTCATTAGTTTCTATTAAATATTCTAACAAGTTTAAGGTCAGTAGACACTTCACTTATTTCTCCAAAAAAAGTACTGTGTTGTTCTCACACCGCAACATAATTTTTTTGGATTTTAATTAAATTCTTAAACATATTCCAATTTCTAAAAATTTGGAATCCATCAATTTTTTTTTTTAAAATCACAGAAAAACAGGGTGTGAAGAGACAACGTCACAGAAACTTTCCAAGTAAAATTCGATGAAACAAGGCCTCTCATGCACGTTCCAAAGTAGCACATGCTCTGTCATGCATCACCACGCTTCCATTGTGCACCAACGAGAACCTTCACACGCTCACAAGCACGAACACACACACTCTTACACGTACTTCACACCCTAGTAGGAGCTCACACGTGCAAAGACGCGGTCGCGCGTGGGACCCACGCGCTAGCATGTATCACGGGCGACCCACGTGCACGTAAGCATCATCACTCGCGATTCACGCGCTCCCACACGCCCTATGCACACTGTATGCACTGGCACGGGTGAATGATCCTAGTAATGGTTTGGTGATAGCTCGCGGTGGCTGATGGCAGTCCGGTGGCGGTATGTCGGCTATCTAGTGGTCGGTCGGTGGTGGCTGACGGCAGCCCCGCAGTCATGGACTGTCCACGAACCAATTGTGGTTCGAATCAGATGTTGATGGACCGGCCTAGTACAGTTTGGCAGCCATGTCACTTAGGCCACATGTCAGCATGGCATTGGTGATCGTCGCTTACGTGTGGCCACATGGCATCAGATGTGGCTGATGACTCAGTGCTGATGTTGCACATGTAGCACGATGTTACTCACCCAAGTGTGCTGACGTGGTCCCACTTGTCGACTGACTAGCTGACTATATGATGATGTGGCACACATGGCACGATCTCATTCACCCACGTGTGCTAACGAGGCACTAATGTGTCTTTATTAGTGTTGCAGAACTCAGGCTAGATGGCCGACTAGTCGGTGCCTAGTCGCTAGTCGGCCATCGGTCAACCCGAGTTTACCCTAGTCGGCCCATTTAGTCGTTGCATGAATTAATCGCCGACTAGTCGGCCAAATCGGCCAAGTCATTTTTAATAATTTATTTTTTATTATAAAACGTGTTGTTTTAGTAATTAAATAAAAAAAATCTAATTCTCATTTCTCACAAGCTAATGTATATCTGTATTAGTATATTTTCAGTTGAAAGTAGGGAAAAAAAGTCGGACCGACTAGTCGGTGAGTAGTTAGCCTAGGCGCTATTTGGCCACTCTCGGCCCGACTACTGATTTTTTTTTTTTGCAACCCTAGTCTTTATTGACCATAACAAGGCCCACTCTCATTGGCCGGAGAGTGAACATCACGCGCCGCCTTCCCGACGTTTTAGACTGGGGAGCTCTGACTACCCTCCCCATCTCGACCATTCTAAGTTCGATAGTGCAATTAGTTTTTTGATCCGACAGTCCTAACTATGTGTTTGGATCAAAACTTTGTTCTTGGAAGTGGAGAACCTTTTTGTTCATCAAGAACATCTCTAGAACACATTTTGATCCGTTTCTAATTTTTTAAGCACGTTATGTCACTCAATAATAGTCCAATTTACACATGTAATATATAATCGAAGCATATTCAAAGAGCTACATAGCCATACAATATACATACATCAAATAAAAAAATAACAATTCTTAAATCAGGTTTTAAAAGTCATGAACATCTTCAAATTTCCGTAAAATTTCCAAGAAAACAAAATTTTCGTCCAAACTTTAAATACACGTATCTCACTCTTTATAAACTAAAAAAAATGCACATAATATGTCTATGGAAATCTAATTCAACTAGGAATCCAAACATACCAATATGACGTAAAAATCTGTACAGTAACAGGACGAAAATTTAATCCGAATAAGATTGGAAAAACCAGTTTTCATCAAAACTTTCAGATTGACATGCCTAACTTTGAAAAACCATATAAAATTCATTTCTTAACGAAATTAGGTGATTCAAGTTATTGATCGAATCTATAAAGAAGTAAATATCAATAGCATGCCAAAAATAGAAAATTAAATTGATGAGATCGGACCTAGAAGCCGCTGCACGTTTTTCAATCACAACAAAGCATCACGAAATTAATCAAAAATCAATTGAGACTGAATTCTAACCTTTGTGGCCCTGATACCACTGTTGAAATTGCGGGGTACCTTGATAATTGTAGTGGAGCAGATCCTCGAATCGTATACGAATTGAACCATGACCTCCTCGATGTTTCGTACTCTTAGTCGGGGTGGAAATCCACCGCTTTTCATGACCCAAGATCCATCTCCGACTTCATGGAATATCACGTTAAGTTTGCTCTTTTCTCTCTCTATCTGTTTCTCATGTGAGTGAGAAACTGTTCTATTTCCCACCATGTACAGCGTACCTGTACACTTTGTGGTAAAAGTAGTGCGGGAAGTGGGCAGATATTATGGGATACAAGCCTACCATAATTACCCACTATCATTAATTAGGTCAGCTCAATTGGGCGACCGTTGGTCTGGCCTATTGACCCATATCGAACCAACATAAACAACATTAGGGATTGATGAAACAACCAAAATCATTGGTGATGCATGTGTATAACGCAAAATGTTTCCCGAGGGAGAATTGTGAAAGGCAGGAGTGGGATATCAACCCAGTTTCGTTATGAGTAGTATACTTGCTTCGACAGAGCTTCTGGAAAGAGGTCAGGCATGGCGGATCGGTTGGGAAGAACAGTCTTTGTCCGAGAGGATAAGTGGATTGACGTGGGAAATTATAGAGAAGCAAGATGGGCCAATCCTCCTGTTCCAAATGATGCTATGGTGGAGTATTTTATTGATGTTGATTCAAAACAAAGAAAGAAAGAGGTAGTGGTGGAGTCTTTCTATGAAGAGGATGCAACTAACATTTTGTAAATGTCACTGAGTCTTCGACTTTTGGAGGATAAACAATTTTGGACAAAGACGAATAATGGAAGGTTACATTAAAATCAGTCTACAAGTTTGCCTTGGATTTCGTCTCAACACTACCACGTGATTACCCATATGCTTCTACTATAGACCCATTATGGAAGAGATATGTGATGCAACGAGAAGCATGGAATAACAATAATATGCAAGTCCAACTCCGTTGATTCTAAGAATACCTGAAAGAGACAAAAACTGGAAATAAAATATGTTTTCAATTATCAATATATCAAATCAACTATCTTACACAATAAATAAGACTCCTATTTATACTAATAATTAAATCCTAAAATCTAATAAATAAAAGGTAACATATCAAATATATCCTAACTATTAAAAGATACAACCAAATCATATTGTTATCACCATCATTCTCCTCTCCCTGAAGACAATTCGCCCTCGAATTATGGTCAATCTCATTGAAAAGGGTCCGCAGACGAGCATGAATATCCTTGAATTCTTGTAGCCAAATAAAAAGTAACAACATCCATAATTTTTTGTTTCACCAAAGAAAAAATAACAGGATAAGGGTTTATTACCAAATACAACCTGAGGTATACCCGTTTTTACCAGTTGCTACCTATTTTAAATTTCGTTGCCGATTGCAATCCAAATTAATTGCGTGTTACCGATTACAACCTAAACGCATTTATTTTAATAATTTCCGGCCAAAATTAAGCGCGTGAAACACACGCATTTTAAAGCCCGCCTAAATCACACCATGTGCCATCCACGTACCTTTCTTTCTAACTGAACCCATTGTGCCCTAATTCCAAAATTGACGCCGCTCCCTGCCTCACAAACCACCAAGAAATCCCTAAAAAATTGATGCTCAATCTTTGCAATTGTATAATAAAAGCGATTTATCACAGGCTTCAGAACTTGGAATCGGACTTGGAGGGTGAAGATGGGCTGGAAGATCAGGCGAATGAGGGATCTTCAAACCTCCCCGCCTATGATACGAGCTCGTCTCCTTCCTTGTTCGAATGGGTTTTCATTTCAGTAGTCAGCAACGTCTTAGGGTTTAGGGAATGGAGTTATTATTTTGTTTGTTTCAGTTGAGAATGGTTGATAAATTTATGCTTGCACATTGTCGGCTAGCCTTAGATAATTTCTGAAATTTTGACTGTTTCTATGTTGTATTAATATACTAGTGATATGTGTGTTGTTATAATTACTGTCCTTTGAATTATTAAAATACTATATCAGTATGTGTGTCCATTGTCTACTTTTGACCAAATTTGTTTAATGGAGGAACCGCATTCTTAGTGGTTGGTGGGGTTTTAAATTGGCAGGGTAGGGTATTGGTGGGTGTGTTGTCTGTTTGTTTATGTTTTGTCTGGTATTTGCAGTTAAAGAGTGGGTTCGTGGGTGGGTGGGTGGGTGGGGTTGCTTTTCAAACATTTAAATCTGGTGCCATTTGTGTCCTTAAGAACTCTTTTTGTTCTTTTCTTTAACAATGTAAAGGTTTCCCGATTCATGCATGTCCTTGCATTTATGTTATATTTGTTTATCCTGCTGCTGATTCATCAAACAAGTTTTTTACCATCATAATGCACCATGGTGGGAAGTTCTTTAAAAACCTTGGGTTTCCATGCTACTTAGGAAATGATGTCAGCTACATTGATTTCTACCACCCAGACAAGATGTCTTTCATTGAACTGAATTCAATGATATCTGATCTAGGGTTATCCGACGTGCTCTGTATCTCCTGCAGTAGGAGTGGGGTGGATCAGTGCATAGATTTGATACCAATTGAAACGGATTTTGATGCAATGAACTTAGTGAGTTATGTGGATTCAAATGGGGTGATTGGGGTATTTGTAGAACATGTACAAAACCAGGATGCTGAAATTGGTGAGGGTGTTACCCAGGATGGTTTGGTTGTGACTGAGGATGTTGCGGATGACTTCCTTGTTGGAAGTGGAGTACAGGTGAACGACGGGGTTGGGGGTCAGATGTCGTTAGATGGATGTGATTATGTAGAGCATGTGGAGAGTGATGATAGCAGCGATACCCAAAGTCTTGGGTCGAATACCGATTTGTCCGAAATTGTTCCCGACAGTGAGTTTGATGGTATTACTGATGACAACTTGGATTTTGTTGCAAATATTAATGAGGAAGTGGAGTTCGGTGGTGTTAACCACAACACTCCACCAACTAATGAACCGTGTGCTAGTAGAACAAGAAGCAAGGGTAAGGGCAAACTTAAGTCGAAGGCAACGAACCAGCCTAGAAGACAACTTTTCCTGGATCCAGAATTTTATGTTTGCCAAGCGTTCAATGATAGTAATGAATTCCGGAAGCAAGTGAGGCTGCACTCGATTTCAGTGGCAAGGGATTACAAGTTTATTATTAATAGCAGATTCAAAGTCCAAGCTAGATGCAAACACCCAAAGTGTAAGTGGGTTATTCTAGGGTCTAAGGCTACCGAAGAGAACACTTTTAGAGTAAAAACGTATAATGAGGTGCATAAGTGTCCGAGAAAGCAGAAAGTAAGGGCTACTTCAGCAACATTAATAGGGGAAGGTTACAAGGATAAAATTTACACAGACTCGAGATGGCCCATTGATTCAATGCAAAAATGGATTAGCAAGGACTTGCATATTCATGTTAATAAGCATCAGCTTTACAAAGCCAAGAATCTTGTGCTGAAGAGAGGATCTGTTGGTGATACTGAACAGTACTCTATGCTGTGAAGTTATGTTGAGGAAATAAGAAACACAAATTCGGGGACAACGGTGAAGCTTAAAGTGAAGCCGATGGGTGACATTGTTAGATTTAAAAGGTTCTACATCTGTTTGGACAACTTGAAGAGGGGGTTTATGGAGGGCTGCCAGCCAATTATGTTCTTAGACGGCTGTCACTTGAAAGGCAGCTTGGGCGGGATGATCCTCTCTGTGGTTGGTATAGATGGTAACAATGGCATTTTCCCTTTCGCATATGCCATTGTTGAGAAGGAAAAAAAGAAGATCTGGACATGGTTTATGCAATTGGTGTTAGAAGACTTGGGGGTCGAAAACTACCATCATTAGACCGTAATGTCGGATAAACAAAAGATATTGGTAGATGCTATTGAGCACCTCATGCCGGGTTGTGAGCACCGATTCTGTGTGCAACATTTGTATCAGAATTTTAAAGTGCATCATAAAAGTTTTGCACTCAAGAATCTCCTTTGGAAAGCTGCCTGAGCCTCGAGAGTTGTGGATTTCAAGACGACAATGGGGGAGATAATGGCTAGGGACCGGGCTGCCTATGATTGGTTAGTTGCTAGACCTCCACATCACTGGTCTAGATCGCATTTCTCGACACATTCTAGCTGTGACAAACTTGAGAACAACATGTCGGAGTCGTTCAACGCTATGATTCTCAAAGCACGTAATCTGCCCATAGTGAGATTGTTGGAGTCCATCAGACTAGACCTAATGAAGAGGCTATACTCGAGGAGGGACCTTGTGGCCAAATATCATGGTGCATTATGTCCCGTCGCAGATAAGCTTCTTGAGGAACTGAAGAAGAAATCTTGCGAGTACATATCCCCATTGGAATGGATTGGATCAGTTCGAAATTAAGGTGGTTGGTGGTTCGAAGTTTAAAGTTCACCTCGGTGACAAGACTTGCAGCTGTCGCAAATGGAAACTCAATGGAATGCCTTGTTCTCACGCAACTAGTGGTATAAATTTCATGGAGTGTGATGTTGAAGATTACATCTCGCATTGGTATAGTAAGGATACATTCTTTAAGAGCTACAATCACATGTTGGGGGCTCTTGAGAGTTCAGAAGAATGGCCAGAGACAACATATCCACAAATTATTCCTCCGAAGGTAGAACGAATGCCTGGAAGACCTAAACTAAAAAAGAGAAAATCGCAGCCCGGTGAATCAAAGAAAGGTACTTTAAAGAAGAAGGATGGTACCGTGAAACTGTCAAGGAAAGGAATTAACATGACGTGCTCATTGTGCCACAAAGTTAATCATAATATAAGGTGTTGCCCACTTAAACCTCCACCGTCACCTGCAGTCGGAGTCGGGCAGGGCATTGACATTCCTCCTGCAAATTCCGAAGGTCCAAGCAAGGTAAGAAACACTTTAATTAAACAATTTTGTTACTTAATTTCTAGTTATGACTTTGCAAATTTATTTATTTTGTTTTCCTTTTTTTAGGCAAAGAAAAGAAAGGGGGGATGTCGAAGACCATCCAAAAACCCCGACAGTACGAGGAAGGTAATTTATCCGATTCAACGAACAAGATACTGAATTTTCTTTGGCATTGGTGCATCCGTGGTTGGTCTCTAATACTGCCAAAACATTGGATTTCTAATTTTGATTTGAGTTAGATGGCATACTATCTTGTTCGATGTTGTATTGTATTACTCGATTAATTTTTGAATCAAGTAAACGTGTGAGCTTACGTGGAAGTTTTGCTGTTGAGTGCCAATTTAGTATAGTTTATGAAGCATTTTTTGTCGAGGAAAGTTTATGTTGTGATTGTTTATTTAGTGTAGTTTATGTTGTGCTTGTTTATTGTTGAGGGCCAGAAATCGAAAGGTAAGGGGAAGGCGGCAGTGGATGAGGTTGACGACAATGTTGTGAGTGATAATGAAGGAGAGGGGTACGAAGATATACCAGATGAATGGTGGGATTACACTACCTCTAAATCAATTCCGGAGAAAGATACTATTGGCTTGACCATTGAAAAAAATGTGAGAAAAAATACTTCGGGTATTTACTTGTCTTATGGTAGATTGTAAAATATTTTTCTAGTAATATTGACGTTTTATTATGGCACAGGTGAACACACAAATATCTGTTAATGAGGGTGTACCATTAACGGATTCTTCGGTCCTACTGGCTGCCGAAAAGCCATCTATTGATGACCAACATGTGAGGGTTAATTCTGTATTTGACAACATGGATAGTTATGCCATCTTGGGTTTGGAGTAAATTTCACAATTTATTCTAGAAATCAGTTGTGTGGGTACATTAGGTTTATAAGAACACTGATTCGGTCAGAATTGAAGTTAATTAATAGGTGTTAGTCAGACAATCATAGACACGGTCCTAATCAGTTTAGTTGCTTCATTTGAGTAAAAATTCTTATGTGTTCAGCTTAAAATAACAGAATATAGGTGTCCTTTTTTGTAGTGTTCTTGCTAAAATACTTGTAATTACAGGCAACTCCTAGAAGATCATCTCGGATTAAGACTTCTCGAACACCACCAGCTGCTGCCAATGTCGTATCTGAAATGGTTGAAACGACAACTAAGTTAACCATATTAGATTCTTAAATTAAAATTTGTAGTTTTATTTCGAATTAGACATGTTGATGATCCCTTTTTTATGATTCTAGTTGCAGAATCAGAATGTTCGAAAGCACAAGAGCAGGGTTGCGTCTGCTATTATTTTACCAACCTGCAACCCCCCTAGGAAGGCGAGAGTCACGAAGACTGTTACAACAGAGCCCGGTGCCTCGACTCCCAGAAATTTTTACAAGAGTAAGAATTTATCCTTTCTATAAGGTTTGAGTATCATCTTGCTCTCATTTGAAATGTTAGAATATTTAGCAGACAACACCTACAAAGAATGCAAAGGGAGCGGGTAAAATTGATGAGATCACATCAAAGAGGTACCCTCCACCAAGAACTGCTAAAAAACCTCAAGTGGTTAAGCAAAGGACACCACCTAGAAAGAAACCTGAGGTAAACCAAACAAGCAAACATTTTTATTATGGCTTATTGAGATGAGATTGTAACCCCCACCCCCACCAAAAATAAATAAATAAATAAATAAATTCTTCATAATAGATGAGACTTGCTCCAAAGATCGCACCCACCCAAAGCTCTCAGGCACAGTCGTAAGGCTAATGAAGATACAAATGAGGGCGCCAAGGCGTTAGCCCAAGCTGACAAAGATAGGGAGGGATCAATAATCACGCCAGAAATTAGATTCTCCAAAACATTGAAAGAGTCCGCAAGCAGTACATTTATCACTTCGCAGAGTGGTGAGACTACTGGAACCCCCTCGAGCTGCAAGCAAATGTAGTCGGTTGACATTATGTAGATTTCGTAGGCTGAATTTTCATTTTGGACATTTGTCTGTGCACCTCACTTGCCTTTTTGCTGAATTTTAGTCTATTTTGGTCTTATCTGGGCCGTCAGAGTTGAGGATGTTTTTGCCTCCTCCACGTGCTGCAGCATGGAATTATGCATATGCCTGTCTTCATGTGACAAGTTACCGGGCAGTGCAATAATTTCTTACAAGTTATAAGAATGATGTAATCGCATACAATATGGTCTATTTTTTGTGGATTGTTTATTCAGTTAACAATGGAGAAATTTAAGTGCCATTGTATAAGTTCCCTTTATCTCTCCAATTTCGGATGATGCGTTATGTTACTACTTGGTTTTATCTGTTTTCTTGTTACAATAATACTCAATCACCACATTATACAAGTCTCAATTACCATATTATACAAGACAAACTTACTCCAACATTACACTAAAAGAACCAACTAATACAAGCTGCTAAATACATTTATATCCAAACAAGACAATCCTAAACCATAAGCAAACGAGTTGGCCAAAACGCAAACCAAAATTAGGCCAACAAGTTCTAGTGCAACAGTTAAACCAAAGTCACTACAATCATGCTAACAAGCCTCCCTCTAGCACTAATAGTTACAGTATAGCAACGAAAGTGCCACAAACAGAGCAATCACCAACCATCTGACTCTTTTTTTCAGCACACCAACTTCAACTCCAAGAGCATTGGCTCGGTCTAACTCTGCCTCGAGGTTATTAACACGAGTTAGTCCAGCTGCAACAACATTATTTGCATGGACGACATGGGCTTTGAGATTGTTGATTCGTCTTAACAGTCTGGGTATTATGTGACGAGCTCTATCTCCAACCGGGGGATCAATCTAATCGGAAAAAAGACAACCATCAGGGCCCTGAAAATTCACCATAAAGCAATAACACATGAATCACAAACTAATAGGCCTTTCTTACAATCAAGAAACAAACAACATTTTTCAAATAGAGTTGGAAGAAATTATTTGATACATATTTAACTCAATTGACCATGAATCATTGTGGGTCAGAAACCTCAAACTCATTTGCCACAATTTTCCAAAACAAACCCAAGCCACATCCCAACTGAAGCAAACCAAATTCGCTAACAAATTAGCAGTTGAACAAACCCAACCTTCCCATTTCGCAATTTTAATAGGGCAAAACGATGGAAATTTACTGAAATATACACTCACCCGGTAGTCGTCACATGAAATGTATCTCCGTCCTGGATTATTATCTGTCCAAGACGTCCTCTCTGCGGCGAACCGACCGCAGTAGCAGCGTCGACTCATGGTTCCGGTTCAATTTCGCGTCACCCCCAACCTTCTACAGCTAAAAATGGAGTTCCCTAACTTTTTTGCCCTAGACCCAATTTATAAAAGGGAGAAACAAGATTATTATTGTTGGGTAATTGAATACTGAAGGAGAGGGCATGATTTCAGTATAGACACGCTAAAAAATGTGTGTGTTTCATGCACTTAATTTTGGCCGGAAATTTTTTAAAAAATGCGTTTAGGTTGTAATCGATAACACGCGATTAATTTAGGTTGCAATCAGCAACGAAATTTAAAATAGGCAGCAACTGGTAAAAACGGGTATACCTCATGTTGCATTTGGTAATAAACCCTAACATGAAGCAATCATTATCCCGGAATGAACATAAGAAAAGTCATCTTTTAAGACAAAATCATCTTTATAAACCTCCGAATGATCACCATAAATTGTATTAGAAAGTGTTGAATCATGATAATCACTATCAGCAACTGCCAAAGTATTATCTCCACACATCGCATCAAAACTTGGAGGTTCATCATAACCACCTTGGATAACCTCAACATAAGGACAATCATTCTCATCGTCAAACATCGGTGGGCCATCATAGCTGCCACCACCAATCTCATCCGAGAAGGACTCTCATGATAAAGAAAATAGATCATAAATTATAGGCTTATTGACATCCAATTCCTCATTCAAAATCGGTGGTCCATCATAACCACCATGATTAATTTTCAACAAGTTAATTTGTTTTGGGATTTGCATAAAATTATCTTCATGCAACTCCTCATAAAAAATAGTATCAAGAACTAGTTGACACCTTGGAACCATTATCAAGGATTGTAATTGGTCTCCGATTACCAACTGATGTAGGTAGAAGCGTGGAAGAACAAGAATAAATGATGCATCGAACACACTCTAAGAACTCAAACTGGTTATTCTATGTTCTTGCTACTCCACTTCCGTGTCCCTCTCTAATGTCTCTCTCTTGTATCCCTCAAGGATAGATTCAACTCTCTCTCTAGCATACAAGCTTAATTGAAAATGAGATGGAAACCGCTATATTAAGTAGCAAAAATAGAATCCCTCAGCTCAACTTGTTTTTAACACAAAAACGGTTATGAAGATCAACTGTTTTTTCCTCTGCATGCTCACATGCTTCACGTGCAACCTGCTGCGTCGAGTTTCAACCTGGAAATGGAATGTGTTGACTTCTGCTGAGTGTAGCTAATCTCACTCATAGTTTTCCACCTTGGCTAAAGCACGAAGCTAAACCAGTTCAAAACCTTTACTAGAAGCACTGATCCTCCTCCACCTATGCCCCATTACAGGGTATTCCAGCTCCTTCAATATTCAAGGACTTGAATTAAGTCCAAGCAATGCTTGGGCTTGTTTGTTGGTAGTGTTTTTGTAAGCATATTAGCAACATCCTCTTCTGTACTAACTTTGACAATCTCCACATCACCCTTCTTCCACTATATCCCTAACAAAATGATGTCTAACATCCATGTGTTTTGATCTTTCATGGAAAACCTGATGCTTTGCCAAATGTAAGGCACTCTGAGAATCACATAATATCTTAACCGAATGCTGATAAACACCAAGCTCTGCTACAATCCCTTTCAACCATATAACTTCTTTAACAGCTCATCGTTGCCATGTATTCTTCTTTTCTTGTGGACAAAACTACTACTGATTGGAGCATTGATCTCCAATTGACATCTGCTCCAAATAAAGTGAAAACATAACCTAACTGAGACTTCCTAGTGTCAATGTTTGCAACATAGTTTGAATTAACATAACCCTTCAAGACATCAGTGCACCCCACATCCTTTCAAAACAAAATGCCACATTTGTTGCTCCTTTAAGATACCTCATCACCCACTTGAGGGCTTCCCAGTGCTGCTTTCTTGAGTTGGCCATGTATCTGCCAATAACACTCACAACATGTGAGATGTCTCGCCTTGTACAAACCATAATATACATTATACTCCCCACAACATTTGAATAAAAAATTCAGCTCATTTTCGTTTCTTCTTCTGCTGTCTTTGGCTTCTGTATTTTGATAGTCTAAAATGTTGAGATAATGCTACAGAAACAACCCTTGACTCATGCATGTTGAACTTTTTTAAAACCTTCTGAACATAGCTCTTCTGTTGCAACCACAACAAGCCTTTTTCCTATTCCTTATGATATCCATTCCTAAGATTCTTCTAGCATTGCCTAACACTTTCATCTCAAATCCTACCTGCAAATCAGCCTTGAGATTCTCTATCTTTTCTTGGTTTCTACTTGCCATAAGCATATCATCCGCATACAATAGAACAAAACTTAAGATCTCATTTCCAGCTTTCTTGAAGAATACACAATTACCATAACCGGATTTTGAATATCTAATCTGCTTCATATAACTGTCAAATTTTATAAACCAGTACCTTGAACCCTGTTTAAGCCCATATAGTGACTTCTTCAGCAAACAAGCGTTGTTTTCATTACCAACAACACAACACCTTCTGGTTAAGTCATGAAAATAGTTTCTTTCAAATTACCATGTTGGAATATTGTTTTTATATCCAGTTGTTCCAACTCAAGGTCTATTTGTGTAACTAGAACAATGCTTTATAACTAGTGAGAATATTTCATTTTAGTCAATACCTTCATTTTGTGTAAATCCCCTAGCCACAAGTCTAGCCTTGTATCTCACCCTTTCTGTCTCAGTAAATTCAATCTTTCTCTTGAATATCCATTTGCAGCTTACTAACTTCTGATGAGCTGGCATATCTACCAAAATTCATGTCCCATTCCTTTCTAGTGATTCCAACTCTCCCTTCATTGCAATCATCCACTGATTTCTATATTTACTCCCTATTACTTCGTGAAATTCTTAGGTTCATAGAATTCTGTTTCTTCTGTAATACTTAAAGCATAAGTTGTAAGGTATGCATCTCCATACCTTGTGGATGGCTTCATAGCCCTCCTTTTCTATCTCTTGCCATTTGGTATCCACTAAGGTCATCTTGTTCATCTTGATCTTCATCAAGACCAGTTGTTCCGAAACTCACTGAGTCAAAATCTTCATTCTGGTTATTATGCTCCACATTGACTTGTGATTTATCTTTAGGTGCAGAGATCACCATTTCTTATGATTTCTTATCCTTGAATGGCATTTGATCTTCACAGAATACTACATCTCTACTTATCAAGACTTTGTTAATTCCATATTCTATACACCACAGTTTGTATCCCTTTACCACTTTCTGATAAGCCAACATCGCACATTTCAAGGCCCTAGCATCCAGTTTATCTTGTTTGACATATGCATATGTCATGCAACCAAAAGGTCTCAAGTGAGAATAATTAGGTACATTATCACTCCACCTTTCATCAAGTGTCACAAAATCATTAGTTGTTGATGGGCTTCTGTTGATCAAGTATGCCGCAATAGATGTAGCCTCACCCCAGAACTTCTTTTGCATCCCAGAGCTGAGCAATATACACCTCACTCTTTTCAATATCGTCTTGTTCATCCTTTCAACCACACCATTCTGTTGTGGATTCCAGGTATAGTTCTATGTCTTCTTTTCCCTTTCTCTTTACAAAACTCTTGAAATTTATTAGACTAGAATTCAAGTCCATTATTAATTCTAAGGCACTTTAATGTTGATGTTTTTTCAACCGCTACTTCCTTTTAACATTCTTGATCTTGCTGAGTGCATCTGACTTGTTCTTAAGAATGTATATCCACAATTTTCTAGAGTAATCATCTATAATACTCAGAAAATATTTGCCTTCTCCATGAGTTTCTACTTTAGAAGGGCTCCACAAGTCTGAATGAGCATAGTCTAGTGGAGCTTTTGATACATGTTTTCCTACAGGAAATGGCTTCTTCTTACTTTTGCCCATAATGCAATTTTTTTCACATGAATCAATCTTTAATTTTCCTTGGTTCTTTAACATATTCTGTTTCAATAATTCATTAAGACCAGCTTCACTGATATGCCCTAATCTGTTGTGCCATACAACAGAATCATCCTTCACTACAGCCCATATATCCCCTATTAGAGTTTCTGCCATCAAGTAATACAGACTTTCCTTACTCCTTTCATTACAACCTTAGAATCTTTTAAGACATACAAATATCCTTTCTTAAATTTGAAATTACAACCCTTGTTTTCTAGAGTTCCAAGATCTATTAGATTCCTCTTGAGTTGGGGATATACTGGACTTCCATCAGCAGCTTGACAGATCCATTATGGGCTCTCAACTTGATGTTTCCAATGCCCTCAACATGTCAGACTTGGTCATTAACTAACATACTGAACCATCATTCTGTTCCTTGAAATTGGTGAACCAGTTGAGATGTGGATACATATGGAATCTACAACCTGAATCAAGAATCCACCTCTCTTCATTTTTGACATCTGTGATGTTTAGGACATCTGTTTCCTCTTCACCTTTTGCAACATCAGCTGTATTAGGCTTCTCATTATTTACAGTTTGTCTCATTTTCCAATCAAAACAATCCTTCTTCAAGTGTCCAACCCTTCTATTGTGATGACACTTCCTAGTTTCTTTCCCATCAGTGACTCTTGGTTTGTTCTGAAATTGTTTCTTGCCATGATCAGCATGATGTGGTTTCTTATGCTAAAACCCTTTTTCCTTTCTTAACATTCAATTCCTCTCATGTGGGATCATTCCCTAAATTATTCATCTTTTGCATTTCCTTGGCCTTGAGGGCAGTTTAAACTTCAGCCTAGGTGACTGTTGATTCTTTGCCATATAACATGGCATCCTTCTAGTGATCAAAACTCTTTGGTAATGCATTCAAGAGTATTATTGCTTTAACTTCATCCTGAATCTTGGCTTCAATGCTTTCAAGATCATCTAGATGCTTATTGAACGCATCTAGTTGATCTTCTATTCCTTTTCTTCTGAAAATCTAAATGAATATAACTTCTGCTTGATATAGAGCATGTTTGCCATGGTCTTCTTCCTGTACAAATCTTCAAGCTTACTCCACACATCTGCTGTCGTTTTTTGTTTTGTTACTTCTCGAAGAACCTTGTTACCAAGGGACAAGATGATGGCACAGTGTGCTTTCTCCATCAAATCTTTCTTCTGAGCCTCATCTAGTTTCTCTGGAAGTTCTTTTGACCCCTTTCAATGCTCCTGCTAGACCCTGTTGTCCCAGTAAGGCTTTCATCTTGATTTGACACAAGCCAAAATCATTTTCGCCCTTAAATTTCTCAGCATCTACTTCATTGCAACAGTAGTGATGATCTAGGTTCGATTCTCCAAAGGTTCCCAAAGACGATGCCAATATTTTAGAGTATAAACAAATCAAATTGAACCTCACCAAGAAACACACAATTCACTCTATCGCATTTTGATTGTGTTGCAAAGATAATTTACGTGGTTCAGCCAATTGGCCTACATCCATGGGGGTTGATCAGCTCCTTTATAGAAGAAACAAGAAACAAAAGTTACACACACTACAAAGACATCTCTCAAGCATCAAACACACTCCAAGAACTCAAACCGGTTCTTCTGTGTTCTTGTTGTTGTACTCTCGTGTCCCTCTTTGATGTCTCTCTCTTGTACCTCTTAAGGATAGATGCAATTTCTAGTACAAGCTTAATTGGAAATGAGATGGAAACTGCTATATTAAATAAGCAAAAAATAGAATCCATCGGCTCAACTTGGTTATAACAGAAAAATGGTTATGAAGATCAATTGTTTTTTGTTTCCTCTGCATGCTCACATGCTTCACGTGCAACTTGTTGCGTCGAGTTTCAAGCTGGAAATAGAATGTGCTGACTTCTGCTGAGTGCTTATAGCTAATCTCATTCACAACATTATTTTTATACACAATACTTAATATATAATATTTGATAAATATTATAAAATCTAAAATAAAAGATACAAATGCAACAAATGATGTCTTATTTTTTATATGTTTGCAGAAGTCTTTTAGGGAGATAGGGTGCGATGTGGATAATGTATAATTTATTTTTTTTATTGAAAGAGATTATTTGTTAGACAAAAATTTGTATGTGACGGTCACACGGATCTCCTTTCGTGTGACGGGTTAACTTAAGTATAGTAAAAACGAAATAAGTATATAGGGACTCCACCTTCTTCTCCTTAATTTGCATAAATAATCTGTGTGACCGCCACATACAAGACCCACTCTGCTTTTTATGAGTAAATATAATACATGTAGTCAAGAAAAGTAATACATTAATATCTTTTCAGCATAAATGTACTATAATACATTTAGCCACGAAAAGCAATACACTAATATTTTTTCAATATGATATTTTTCTTCGGAACAAGCTATTAATATATTTTTATGAAAAATTACTCATAACCTGAATTACACGAATTTCACTGGTGTACAATGGACCTACTCACAGAAAAAATCCTTACTATCAACTAAGGAAGTGACGTTCCAGAAAACAGGGAAAAGACACGCGTCCGCTTTATAAGTTTTGTCTATCTCTTTTTTTTTTTTTTTTTTAATTCTTTCCGGTTATAGAGAAAAACATGTGTTGCTTTTACAATTTTCGCCATTGTTTTATTTTATTAGTTCTACTGAATAACACGTTTAAGCTCTTTTAAAATTTGCTCCAATTTTGGCTATTGTTTTCTTTTTCATACATTTTTAACATTTGACAAAAAAAAACGTAATGGTAACTACTCACGTTAGTAGGGGTAGTAATTTGAATCATTCGGTCGGATTCGTATTTAATTTTCAAGTTGATTTGGGTTATATATCAAATATTATTTGAAACATATAATTATTACATTTTAATATAAATTATTGATTTTGGATCGTTTCGAGTCAAAATTGAGTTAATCGATTTGTATCGGATTGGATTTGAGTTTCTCTTACATTGAATTGGGTCAGATCGTTGAGTCAGATTATGGATTGCCACTCTCTACACGTTAGAAATGTGGTGACAAATCCGAAATACTATTCATCTTAATGGAATTTAGAAATTTAAAAAAAGTTAATATTTGTTATCAAAATTTGATTAACTATCACGCCATCCCGAGAAAAATTCCACTTTAGTTATGCATAAACAATAATACTAACATTGTATTATATATATTTTTTTTTAAAATAACACTGCTTTTGAACAATTTTCTTTTGTATAAAGCATTTTCTCTATCGGAGGAAGTATTACATAAATTCAACGCCTTAATCTTATATTTGATTTTCTGATAATATTGTTATACATTACGTCCAAAAATAATTTTGACTTGTGCATCGGACGGGTGGATAACTAGTAGTATATATAAACAGATAAATATATAAAGTCGTGATTCTTTTCGTTCTTTTTTCTTGATCTTTCTATTTTTATTTAGAGACGCAACAGGACTGCCTCACTAAAATATTCTATGTTCACTAATTCAATACACTCCCTCCTTCGTCTACTTGCAATAACTTGTAGGCTGATGTCAGGTTCACACCTTCCAAGAATCAAATCCCCGAAAAGCGTTTTCTACTTCACCTATTTCCTAATCTGGGCTCTTTCAAAATCGTAAACGATTGCCTCTAAGCGGCGGATCACTAGTGGCCATAGGAGGTTAGGGTTCCATAATATTTGCAATTACAATTTGCAGAGTAGAGCAAATTACTTGATTTTCTGCAAAGATTCACTTTTAGAATCCAATGGAAGCTTATAAGAGATGGGTTCGGAGGAATAGAGAGTATGTGCATTCTCTCGAGTCTTTAGCTAGCGTAAGCCTTCTCACACTAGTTTTCCCTTTTCATCTTATTTGTTTTGGGCATGTTGTGTGTGTTTTTTTTCTTGAAGTTGACTAATATAATAAGAATTAGCCTCCGAGCTTGTAGAATCATTGTGTGAAATGGGGTTCGATAATTACTTGGATAAACATTGGATGCTTTAACTGTAATGAATTGAGACTAGCACACTGCAAATAGCTGTGGATTTGTTATAGTTATGGCAATGTTGTAAAAGTCGTGAGGCTTTAGTGGGGCACGAGACTAGGGCCTGCTGCCTAGTCGGTGCCTTGAGGGGGTGCCAATTTCAAAGTTGTATCATATAACCGAGTCATCAAAAGATAATTAAATTTTAATAGGATACGGATCCTTTGTTGTGTGTAAAGTATAGCAGGAACTGTTGTGCTATGAAACAATGCCGTTTCACATAGATATAGCTGTTTATTTGCTTGCATTCCCTGTGTGGGGCATAGGAATGGTTAGCCGGGAGAGATTAGGAAAAAATATAGGCTGCTAATGGGACCCTAGCACCTTGGTAGGGACTAATAGGAGCTAGTCGATAATTTTTGCAGCAAAGAGTTATGGCAACACTTTTATGATAGGGAATGTGGAGTGGAAGTGAATTTGGTACAATGGTTTCGTGTATTTCAGTGGTGATTTAATATAGTGGACAGATATGAACTTGTTTGTCCTTCAAAATTGCTGGTAGTTACATAACTAAAGATCACTGCAGATAATATGCTTATCGTATAAAATGATATGGAAGTTGATGATGAAGCTACTAAGTGTTGCTTTAATGTTTGATATATTATGTGAATGCATAATCGATATCCATCATGCTTTTACCTCTTCCTGCATCTCTTGCTCCCATAGAACAAGATTGCACTATCGTCCTGCCATTTTTTTTAACTCAATTGTGTGATTTTGATGAAACTGCGATTCCTGTGGTTAGGATGATAGCTTAGGCTTACTGCTCTCGCCTAATTGTTGAAATACTACTGAAGAAATTGTTTACTTGTAGCCTGAAAAGTCCGATGTGGTTGAGGCTTATCCTAATATGTTATTATGTTGATTTTTCCACAGTTTCATACCGTATATGTTGAGTGGAAATATTTTAATTCAATTCTGTTGATTTTCATGGATATTTTCCATCCAGTGCTCTTATCAGACTGTTTAAATTGTATTTTTAGGGTTTAACATGGCTTCTACCAGAGCGGTTTTCAGATTCAGAAATCGGACCAGAAGCAGGTTTTGTAGAATTTTGGTAACAATGGCTTCTCTTATTACTAATGAGATGTACCACAGTGGAACTTTTTGTCATAGAATGTGTCAATTTTCCTTTCAGCTCTCATACAAAGCTTCTGAATTCACATATAACAACTCTTCTTTCGGACCCAATATATTCCTGAAGAAAGTCATAAGGCAGAGTATAGGCATTCAAAACCTAAGTTCATCATATTTTCCATTTTCGACTAATCAAGTATCAAACTGGAGAAGCTTCTGGATGTAGTGTTACATCATGAAATAAGTGAAATGGATCGTAAAATTAATCACTAATCTTGCAATTTCATCCTTGCCAGCTCTTGGTTCCCTGAAAGTCTATTTCCGTTACAAAATCCAATGTCCAAAGTTCCAACGAGCATAAATTGGTCATTGATTCTCTTTCTGTTACATCAAAATGTGAGATAATAGATAATTAAAACTGTCCTTTTTTGTCTTAAAATTTTGAGATAAATGTAATATTGGAAATTGGAAATTGTTTGAAATTGCTGAATCTTTTGAAGTGAAGAACTCTTCGATTTTGTAAAAGCCAGGCTGATTATTGTAATTGAATTTTATGAACTTTATGTTGTTGACTTCTATCTTTTGGTTTTAATGACTTGGCCATTTCTCTCATACATATCACACTATATGTTTCAGTAACTTCGATTTTGGGTATTATCACTGGCATCAACGAACATATACTTGAGACATCCCCAATACAGGCCCGAACAGGTCATATAGAGCCTTCTTCCTTCCCATTCTCACTGTGCATTACTTTACTCAAGGATTTGGAAACTCTTGTTGAAGTTGCGGCCCAACAATTCTATGGTGAAGAGAAGAAATGGAACTTCATGGCCGTTACAGAAGCGATCAAGTAAACACCTTAAACTTCTTTCAGTTGCCTCGCCTTTCTGTATAATTAACCAAAATTAGTGAACGTAAATTAACTCTTTGAATAAATTAATTACAGGGTGTTACTTAGGTTGGCAATTTTGCAAAAAAGTAGGTATAAAATGCTTTTGCACGGTGGAGAGACCATAAACGACAGGAGCGAATCTGATGATTCCGATTCTAGAAACGGGCCCTACTCTGGGCCTGGCCCTCAAGGGGTTCCTGGCACTATGAAAAATATAAATGGACTGACTCCTTGGAACCTTGAGGGGAGGGCTTTGTCTGCCTTGAATAGATTCGGTCAAAGTGCTCGGACAGTTTCTGAGCCGACATGGTTGCGCAGAGTTCATCACCAGCAAGCGCTGATCGAGCCTCCAAGTATTCTTTTACACTTAATTTTTTTTGGCAAGTCATAGCTCTGTATATGAGTTTTTCCTGCTAAACTCTCTCTCTCTATTACAGCATCAGTGGCTGAGGCACCCAGTCTCTCGACTTTCTTGTCTGAGAAGGGTATTCCGGGGGGCTTATTTTTGACGGGAGAGGTGATGTGCATCTTAAGACCTCTCATATATGTATTGCTTATTAGAAAATACGGGGCGAGGTCATGGTTTCCTTGGCTTACTTCTTTCGGTGTGGACCTTGTTGGAAATGCAATTCTTTCATTTGTCACGACGTGGCACAGTAGCAAGGACTTCCGTCTTACCAACACTGAGAAGAACGAGGTTAGGCTTTTCATTTTGCTTGTTATATCTTCTTTTGTATTATAGTCTCCCTAGATTCTGTCTCTATACCTATGAAAGGGGCATTCTTGTTTGCGTTGCATACTAGGTTACTATATTTTACTTCAGTTCTCTTGAAATGTTACTATATATAGGAGTGGCAATTCGGCTTGCCCTGGCTGAGCCCATCTGGCCAATAGCGTATGTCGGGTTGGGCCATCCCGAAATTCTGTCGGGCCAAAAAAATGTTGAGCCAAGCCCCGCCCCTGAAATACACTAAGATTTATTGACTTACTGGCCCATCATGTCGGAACTGTTGTGCCCAATGATGCTTCAGTCTAACATCCCTATGGTCCAACCAGCCTAACATTTCGGTGGTTGGCGCCGGGTCGACTTTGCCATCTCTGATATATGTCCACTGTTATGTCTTTTTCTTGTTTTCAACGCACAATGTGGCCCATGGCTTTTTGACAAGATTTTTTCTGATCTTTATTTACTTCTGAAATGGCTTTTACTGATCCAATAAGAGTTCACACATACTGTAGTTAAAACGGCGGAAGTTACTGTGGGCGCTTTACCTCATGAGAGATCCCTTTTTCACCAAGCATACCCGGTAATATTATCATGCCCTCATATCTCTCGCTCACACACGCAGGGATGGAGCCTCAATTTCTTATTGAGGGGGGCAGCTGCCCCCTAGCTCCGTCTTTGCACATACACCTCCCCCCATATGAAACAGGAAGAAAGCAATATTTTAACGTTTTATCTTGTATGCTTAGGCAAAGACTTGATGGTACGCAAAAACTTCTAGAACCAGTTCCGATTGTAGGGATTCTTACGGGTAAGTTTGCTAATTATGTCAGAATTGTGATCATATTTTCTTGCGACTTCTTTTAAACCTTCCCTTCTACATGTAGAGAAACTTGTCGAACTTCTTGTTGGAGCCCAGACACGCTACACATATATGTCTGGTTCATGACAAAGTTCTCGATAAGCTGTGTACCGATCTTCAACCGTGTCTTCTTCAGAGATATACTTATAGCCTCCTCTCTGTATCCCTGAATTTTCAATTGTTCAGTCAATATCTCAGATCATGTTGTAACTCATTCATAGCAAGTTAATAATACTGTGTCATCTTATGTATGTTAAATAAGTAAAAGTTACATTTTCTGTCATAAATTCTTTACATCACATACACTTGTAATTTCCTTCCATTTCATAAATATCTATATGTGTAATATGGATCCAGATCCTCTGCTAGGTGCTCAGGCCTGCACCGGTACCAAAATCATGTTGTTTAGTGGAGATCAACACGGTGTCGTTTTGGTGCCCAACTCGCGATGCAGGGCTGGGCACCTAAATAGAGGATCCATTTGGGTGTAATAAATGAGTTATGGTCAAGATAGTTGACAGAAAGGGCTATGGAGGTTATTAGCCACCCTCCAATATTAGATTTTGCAGCTAGTGTTGTTGGTAGGTGTAATGTGTGTTAAAATGGGGCTAATTCTATATTAACTAGGCCCAACCCCACTCCAACAAAACTAGTACAATTCCACCACTACTACTTTTCCATTATGGCCCCTCCTACTAAAATAGAATACTACAACAGCCAATACTTATCCACTAAATATTATTACCTCCCCAAAAGTATTTTCTTTCACAAATTTTAACTTTTTTATTCCTTTTATATAACTTTCTAAAAGTTATAAATTCTCGTTTTTATAACTTCTTTTATATGTTGATTCGATTTATTTAATTATGAGAATAATTTATAGTTGATTAAGTGAAGCTACTATCAATTTGCACTTATGTGACTTGTTTTATTTGATGATTTACATGTAACTTGTTTGTAAAATTATATAATTCATTTTTGTTTTTCACTCGAATTAATAAAATAAAATATTGACTTTTAAAATTGAGCTCTTATTTCAAAATAAAATTATGATTTAGAAACATGGCGCTCATCATAACACGCACCGAGAAGAAATTGAATGCAAAAATTGAGGAATAAGAATTTTACAATATGTTTTTAGTTGGAAATATTTATTGTTAATCACGTGTATGTTAAGGTTTGTCCAGAAAATATTTTATATCTTGATATGTTTAATTATGGTCCTATATTTTTCTTAAATTTGTCCAATTTAAGAACAGAGTCCATCGCCGACAGCTAACTTGACCGAAATTTGTCATGCTCGCTGCACACGACTGTTAAAATTGGGATTCTTGGGTTATTAAGTTGATATGACAAAAGTTAGTCCACGATGATAAGCCGTCTACGAGACATTCGCCGTAGAAAACGACGTTAGCCACCACTTTACTGACGCTCAATGAGATGATATCGTCGCTGTCAATGAATTAAATGACATGGTTTATCATGGTGAACTATATAATTTTGGCACATCAACTTAATAATCAGAAAACCCTAATTTCAATAGTCACGTGCAAAGAGCATGCCTAACTCTGGCTAAAGTGGGGGATCGATGATAAGCTGTGTCCTTAAATTGGACAAATTTCAAAAGATACAGTACCAAAGTTGAACATATAAAAATTATAAGATATTTTATAGACAAGTCTTAACATACAAGGCTAATAATGAAGTTTTCCTGTTTTCACTTTTCTAACTCCAACCAAAATTGAAATTTACCAAAACTGAAACTAATAGCCTAATTTCACAATTCCAAGTTCTAGCTGAAAGAAGATCGTAAAACAAAAACATTTTTTTTTTTAAGACACTTCTACTCAAACTCACTCAAATCCTTTGAATTTTGTCTCAAAGTTTAAAATTTCATATCAATTAAAATAATTGTTAATTAATTTCTCAACGTCAAATCTTTTTGGTATGTTATTTATAGACAGAGGGAGACGTAACAATATAGTGGAAATTTTATTTGTGTAAATTTTAAATTTATTATTTGTATTGAAATTAGAAGTGTTAAAATTATAAAATGTTATTCGTTCACTCTTAAGAGTGAAAAAAATGTATTAACCAATTAGATGGTAATTAATATTCCGTAAATAATTATTATAATTGCATCGGTTTGTCACCCATTCAAACAGAAATTCCATAAACAAGGACTATATAAATGAAGCCTAACAAGGAAAAGGGATAAGAGGTATGTCCCACAAATAATAATGAGGGAAAGAGGGCCTTAATAACAAAATAAAAAGGAGTAGCCCATAGCCCCAAAGATTTTAAGAGAAATTTCCGATTTAAATCCACTCAAATTTTAATTAGTCCCATCTAAATACTAGATCGTTCACCGATATATAACTTTTCCCGATATTCACACTTAATCCCAACTAAATACCATTTAACCCCATTAATTAAGAATATCCGTAAAATAGGGTTACCCAAATGGACAGAATATTACCCGAACTTTAGAATAATGAGTAGGACATTACCCGCACCCGCCAAATTATGATAGCATCAGGGAAGGATATTAGTTTAGTGTCATACCGGCCTAATCTAGCTACCCAATATATCTATGTAGTATCTTTATATCATATACTCCATTCGTCCCGGCCTAATTTGCCTATTTTGGTCGGGTACGAAGGTTAAGGAAAAGCAGATTTTATGGAATCTTTGACGTTTTCAAAGGTGGAGATTGTAAGAGAAATTTGTTATTTATGGGCTGACAAATTAAATTGGGACAAACCGAAAAAAAGGTAGGCAAATTAAAATGGGACGAAGGTAGTATAATATTGTGTATGTAGTATATTTTTAGTTTCAATCGTGTTGCATTCAAGAATTAGGAAGGAAATTCCCCTTAAAAATAGTCAGGAACGTAATTATTAGAATTAGGCATTTACGTGTGGAAATCAAGTGCAAAATATATAAATCACATAATTAGTGAAAATAGAGATGACAAAAATCTGAAATTGAATTAGGATTTATTTTATTTTAATTTATTATTTTTTGCAAGTTTTTTATGAAACAGAGTAATCTTATTATCAGCTAGTATTCGCATAATCGGCGGGTTTTACCCGTACGTACTCTACCCGAGATAAATAATTGGGTAATGGATAGTGTATGAACATGACATTTTATATACGGGTAGGGCATGGGGAAGACTTGCCCGTACTCTACCTGCTGACATTCCTACCACTAACTCCACGCTAAAATTCGATCATCCACAGAAAATCATATAATCCACATAAATTGCCGATTAATTTCAAATTCAACATCAAATCCTTCAATGTAAATGGGGTTAGGGGTAGCAATTAATAATCCTACACAACAACACAAAGTCAAACTGAATTTATGAGAGAAACTCGAAATCGACCCGATACAATTTAAATTAATCATATTAAAACCTCAATATTCGAAATTAAGAATTTATCTTAGTTATAAGTTTTAAATATTTTTTAATATATAATTCGAATTACCTCAAAATGGAGTCGATAGATCCGAATTACAACCCCTAAAATGGAGCCTAAGAAGAAAATGGATGAGGTATGGCCCACAAATAATAATGAGGGCTTGAAGAACAAATTAAAAAAGAGTAGCCCATAGCCCAAAAGATTTACGAGTTGGGCCCACCAAAATAGGAGGGGTCCCTATCCAGACCAAACCCATGTGGGGACCAAAGTTGCCTAAGTGGCGTTTACAAGCTACATCGGGTCCCGTATTGTGTGGGTCTGAGTTACTAGGATAGGGTCTACAGCATTGATGAGTAATGGTAAAAAATTTAGGGCCACCACTAGCACCACTATGGTCCACCATATCGAGCTGGCGTCCACCACTGGGGGGCCCCATCCCGGGGTTGAATTGAATACTGTAAAAGGCTGCAACCATTTGAGATTAGGGTTAGGTTAGTCCCCATATTGCGTAGTGTGTGTGACTTGTGAGATGACGTTGTTTGCGATGTTGTATGACATTATTAACGTGTAACAATAGTTTTCCATCAAATTCTGAGATTTCTTCGTTTATCTTTGTGCTTTTACATTTTGTCCGCCTTTTATATCGGCCTCAGATTTCTATTTTTTATGGATCTTTCAAGGTTTCTTTTATCGTCCTTCGAGGCCTAATATTTTCACTAGTAGCATTGGAAGCAGGGTCTATATAATAAATATGACTCTCTAGTAACAGTGCTAATAGTCACAATTTACAGGAGAAATATAATTTGTTAAGAACAAAATGATAATTTGTACCTACTTAATTAGAATTTTTTATTGATTATTCAAGTTTAAAGTTGCAAGTAGAGTGACATTTTCTTCTTTTGTCCTTCATATATTTAAAGTTGCAAGTGTTTTCCTATGTCCAATTTCCTGGGTGGTTGTTTTTTCATCCCCTACCTTACAATTGGGTTGAGAAGGGTAACAGATTTTTTAAGAATTCTAATTTTGTAGGTTCAAATAAATATATTGCCTTCAAAATAAAAATGGAAAACGTTAAAAAAAAATCTTCCAATATAAAGGAAATAGTAATGCCAATAATCTTAAGTTGAATATTCTACCACAAATTGTATTATATCTCCTGCTGCAATTGCAATATTACATGATACATATTCAAAAATGACGTAAAACATCATCAATGAACAAGTATCACTAATGCATGTGTCTTATTAGTATAATTCTAGTAAAATGTGTATTATTATATATATGGTTAACTACAATACAGACTTCCACAATATTATAATTTTAACATGAATTTTGAAATTTAACAAAATAGATCGTGAACTTATCACAATTTTGCAATTCAACTCATGGTAAATTTTTTCAGTGAAATGTTGCCACCTATATAGCCAATTTTTACACGTTATATTCCACATAATATTATAAGAATCTCGAGTTAACTCTTACGATTCTACGAGTTGACGAGTTATTTCTCCATAAATAAGTGAACTCGTGATAAAATTGAGATTTGATAAAATCGATTTAAACTCACGAGTTTGCTCATGCAATATTATAAGTTTTACGATTTTGTGTATGAGTTTAACAGTTTTATAAAAATAGCATTTTATTCTATTTTAACAATAAAAAAATATACAATAAGAATTGTAAAATTTAACCAACTTAAAATTGGAATTTTTATAATTTTTAAGGAAATTATACACAAAGAGAGCCAATTTTACTGAAAATTAATTTTTTATTTCTAATTATCAAGTTCTAAAACAAAATTTAAGTTTCATAAAAATATTTTTTTTTATTTAGCACTTAATTTCACTATGGCCATTTTTAATTTTCTCTTAAAATTTAAAGTATTCTTAATTATAATTTAGAATGTCTTACTAAATGTATGTATGAAATATGATGCCAAAACATTTTTCAATAATTGTATTTTTCTTTATTTTCGATTATTTGTGTATATAATATGTGCATTTTTTATATGTGATATCAATCTAGAACTTGGCGTATTTAAAATATATATATATATAAACAATAATTTATATATATATATATGGTTACTTTATGTAAAATTATAAAATTTTACTATTTAATTTTACGAACAATCCACGTACTCTACTAAAATCACAGAGTTTAACAATACCAACGAGATTATTTTCAGTCTTCAGTCATCTATAATATATGTAGGCTATATTGTTGAAACGCTGTTTAACGATCCTAACCATTTCATATGATTATTGTAAAATGTATTATCAAGGTATTTTGTCATTTTTTTAATTGAGAAGAGATTGAATGACATTATTTTTAGACTAATACACAGGTCTTGTTCATTGGTACTACTATAATAGAAGGTAGAAAAATCCGATTCCCTGTACTCTTATCAATCATAATCAAAAAACTTATTCTGATTTATAATTTACGGATGGAGGGTCGTGAAAAAGATAATCACAAATCTTAAAAGGACTTGATCTTTTGATTGATTTAAAAAATTAATAAATATAAATAAAAAAGTTTGAACTGATATTGATCATACTTTAATAAATACTTACCTCCAACCAATATATGTAAATAGTTTTAAATGAAATAGCAGATGGACCCCATAGATTGTCAATATGTTGGTCCTTGATGTATGTATTTGGCTAACCACCGTTAGATTTCCACATCAAAAACATTTTTAGTTTTTCATTTATTTAATGAGGTACAACTATTTATTGCTCCCACAGTTCATTCCTTTTGTTAGCTTTGCTCCCAATCTTTTATTTTCACCTTCTACTACTTAATATAACTAATTTCATAGTCCACACCAATATATCTGTTTTATCTCACTCAATTTCGTCCTAATTTCATGGCTTCCTCACATAACCAAGATTACAAGGATTTAACTTCTTTTCCGCGGCCGCAGGTGACGGCGACGCAGCCACTTCGGATGGCGGCGCTCAAACAAGAGCAACCTGACTCGGCGGATGAGAAGCCTGTACCGCCACCTGGAACGGTTCCTCCGCCGCCGCAGATTAAAAGATCTTCGACTAAAGACCGCCACACCAAAGTGGAAGGCCGGGGTCGTCGAATCCGAATGCCGGCCACTTGCGCCGCAAGAGTCTTCCAGTTGACCCGAGAGCTCGGCCACAAGTCCGACGGCGAAACGATCCGTTGGTTACTCGAGCAAGCCGAACCGGCCATAATCGCCGCCACCGGCACCGGAACTGTCCCCGCCATTGCTATGTCAGTCAACGGAACCCTAAAAATCCCCACCACCAACACCTCCGCCGCCGGAGGCGTCACCGATGATCGTAAACGCAAGCGTCCGTCCAGCAGTGAATTTATTGATATAAACACTATCAATTACTCGTCGCCGAACTCAGCCGCCGCCGCTGCCGCCACCAATAATTTTTCCGTTACGAATGCTAATAATTCTGCAATTATCTCGAGCAATAACGCTACAGTTTCAGCGCCTTTAATGTCAGTGATACCAATTCCTGCCATGTGGGCGATTCCTACTGTAACATCAAATTCAAATTCACCCTCTCCAACATTTCTCATCATTCCCCCAAATCAAACGACACAGGTTCTAGCATTTCAACCGGCGGGTGCTCTAAACATGACACCGATGGTCAATATTAACGCCGCGGCAAGGCCAATTTCTGCTTTCGTCGCCGCCATGCAACCCTCCGGCAACGGCGGCGTTAGTGTGGCGCAACACGTGACTCAGATTAATCTGCAGAACGCGTACGTAGTTGACAGACCGAGTTTACCGAGTTCGAGTAATAACTCAGCAACGTCAAAAACTCAGATGCTTCGAGATATTTCCTGGGAGATTCACGATAAAAAGGATTCGTTTCAACCTGCGGCAGCTCGCTCGGCTAAGAACTGAGCACTGTTTTGTGATTAAGGTCAACGGCGAAATTATCCGGCCACGTGTTGAGCGGGAGGTGGAGGGGGGCGCGCACGTGCGATGGTGGTGGTAGTCCTCCAGCTTAGAATTGCAGGATCTTGTTGTGCGGGGGACCCCGAACAGGTGGTGGCAGATAGGGGGGCCTACTGGTGGGGCACGGCGGTGGACCCGCCGGATAACTTTCTTGTGAGGCGGCCGCCGGGTGGTCCCTGGGTAGGCCCAGTGGGGAAACAGAAAAAGCAGGCTAGTGGCCCCCAAAAGTCGTGGCCGTTAATGGGCTTCTCAGTGTGGTGGGCCTCCTCTTGCGTTTGGTGGTCCAAATTTTTGTTCACTTCTGTTTGTTAGTTGTTAATTGAGATTATTAGAGTGATAATTTTGTACTATGAATAAGTTTGAAGGACTGAATCTTTTTTAGTTAATGTAATAATCCTTCCTTGATTTTATAATTTCATAATAAGTTTTTCTTTCATATTGTTACTTCACTGGTGTAAATTAAATTACAGATTTAAGGTGCAAATTGCAAAATATCCTCGATTTTTTTACTATTAAACTAGACTTAGTACACCTTGGATATTGGGTGCACATGTCCTATCCTTCGTATCCGTATTAGTAAATCCCTAATAAAGAATAGAGGAACAACAACAATAAATAGAATTGTTCAGTATTACTACCTCCGTCCCACTTTATCCTGTATATTTTTCTTAAACGATCGTCCCACCTTATCTTGCACAGCCTAAAAAAAAAAGTTATAATATAATCTCCACCCTCAATGCACCTTTGAAAAATCAACAAACAACAAAAAAACTTTTCTTAATACCCGTTCCAACCCCCTGTGCAAGATAAGCTGGGACGGATGGAGTATTATTAGTTTTATTAAAAGGTATTATAAACCATGTTCAACAATCAGGATGTAAATGGGTCACGTAGGGTATGAGTATGCTTTCTCCATACCCTACCCTATTTGATTGGGGTACGAATACGGGTAATACTTGTTGGGTAATCAGGCTACATGCAGGTAATCGAATTACCCGATTGATACATAAAAAACAGATAAATAATATATATATTTTATCATATATAATATGATACAATAAATCACATATGATACATTATATTTTATATATTAAACCATATATTATAAACATAATTTATTAGATATAATGCTAATTACATAATATACAACACATATAATATTACATATGTATGTAATCGGTAGGGGGTAGGATAATCGGACAGGGTAAACGGATGATATGCTAAATCCGTACCCTACCCTACCCAATCACAAAAATATCGGATTCAGATGGTACCCGAACCTATTACCCATTTATCCGTCGGGTAGGATTACCCGCAGGTAAAATTGACACTGTATTCAACAAGAGCATCTAACTAAATAATATTATTGGTTTAATTAATCATTTAGACTCCATTTACCTTGGCAAACAGGGATAAGTTAATTATCTAGGATAACGAGATAATGTAATAGAAGAAATAAATTGTTATCCACTTCCAATGTTTACTGTAACATATAACATTCTGGATGAGAATATTAGTTTTCCTTACCCGTCTTTTACTATGTGATATATAAATGCTTGGATAAGAGTGATATAACTTAAATGTCTCTTTTAATAGTTAAGTTTGCAAAAGAAATGAGTAGTAATAGATAGAAATGTAATTTTGCTAATGTTATCCCAAGTATTGAGTAAACTATCTTAGGGGGAGTGTGAATTATTATCTTAGGTTTTATCCTGGATTTTAGCATTTTATCCCATGTCAAAAGAATAGCTCGATTTTTTTATTTTTATCAAACTAAACACTAAATAAAACTAGATAAAATTGTCACTATCTTAAATTATCTAACAGAGTAAACGAAATCTTAATAATGTAATTACTGTAAGAGATATTGCACCGTTGAAATTAGAAGATCATTGAGAGTTTGATTGCCAAAGGCCCGAAACGACAAACGTATCCAAATCTGCACAAAGTTTCAACCTTTATTACCATGGTGTTAAATTATTTACGCAAAATAATAATGATTGTTATTATTATTATTTTTTTTTTTTTAGGACCATGTTTTGGCACATTATTAATCTCAAGTGGGCCTGAGATGGGTGTGAATGACCTGGAAGCAATGTGGCCCATGGTTAATGGACCATGGCTCCATAAATTGGTGGAAAAGTGAGGCCACCTCTTAGGTAAGTTGTCTATATTTGGAGAACATTAATGGTGGGCTCATTTGCGTACAACAAATGTATGAATCTAAATACGATGGGTTAATTTGATTTAATTGTAATTCAAAATTTCACTCAAAGTTGCATCTATAACAAGCCGGCCCAGTAATAGTTAAAAGAAACTGATACTTTTCCCCAAAAATAGTACTATAGAGAAACTAACAAAATCCATTCATTTTTTTAAATTATGCATTTTTTTTTATCACTTTCTCATAAAGTTTTAATATCAACATTTATATAAGTTCTCCACTTAAAACCCATAAATTGTATTCAACAATTCTTTAATTCGATTACTTTAAAAAGTATTACTTCGGTAAAAGACTATGTTTTATGGAAAATAGTATTGCATTTATGTGAAAAAATATTTGTTACTTTTCCGTCCATTAGTAATATTTTTTCTAAAAAATGTAATACTTTTTTAATGAAACATAATACCTTTATATAAAATTTAATAATTCTTGTGTTTTTTAAACTTATATGTTTTTATTAAATTTAAAGTTTCGACTATCAAGTTTATATAAAAATACACCACTTATAATTCCACACTGATATCTCACCATCTACTTTAAATAATATCTTTTACAAAAAGAAGGAATGAATTTTCTAAAAAAAATCTCGCAAAAAGATTACTTTTTTGCGAAAAAACCTAATAGCTGGGAGTTGTTTGGATATGCAAAATGTATACCAACTTTTTACCAGTTGAGCATTTTTTTAATTTCATTCGTGTCAAATCAATGAGGATTCATAAATCTAAACTATATTTAGAATTTGATTCAACTCATTGTATATATGAGAATCAATGCATATGAGTATATAAGTTTTTGTGATACATATATTGGTTTCAAGACTCCTTCTATAATACATACGGTATATTTATATACTTAAAATTTTGGACCATTAGATCTAGCTAATATCTTTTAATCTTGACTATTAGATCAATTAGCATTGTGTAACTTGTTACCTATCCAGCCATGCACCAAATAAAATTGTTATTTTCTCTCTCTAAGATGAATTAGTTTTAATAATTATTTTCAAACACCCCCTACGAGCAAGCTTGACGGTATATGACCCTTTCCTCAACTTGTTACTCCCTCCGTCCCGGCTTATTTTGCACACTTTCCTTTTTAGGGTGTCCCGGCTTATTTTGCACACCCCAAAAAAGGAAAGAAAATGCACCGTTTATTTACACATTTGCCATTACTTTTTTTTACCTGATTTTTTCTTAGCTTGATTAATTTGTTTAATCCAACCCTTAATTAACACTCTAAACCCAACCCAAAAGCATTTACCTGAATCTCTTCCTAACCCAACCCAAAATTACCAAGTCCAGCCCATTTTGCAAAAATAAAAGATACTCTTCCCCATTTTCTGAACAATCACGTCTCTTCACTCTCCCCAAAATTTCTGCCCTTTCATTTCTTCTCCCAAAAAACCCTAGTTCTTGTTCATATGCTCCCCCATTTTCTGAACGCTCGCATCTCTTCACTCTCCCCAAAAATCCTGTAACGTTTCTCCTACCCATCCCTCTTTTCTGATTTCCTTCTTTTTTTCAGAAACTCACCGTTTCTGTGGTGGTTTAGCATTTTCAGTTGTGGTTTCATGGACGAAATGGAAGAATCTCCCGAATGGGATGCCATTGTTTACGACTCGGAAGATTCCTATGTGGCGGAGACCCAGTTGCCGGAGCCAGATCGGAGTCCGGCGATGGCGGCGGAGGCGAAATCCGTGCTGAGGGACGATTTACCTCCAGATCTGGTAGATCCGTGCGGCGGGCTCTTAAAGTCGCAAGATCTGAGGGATTTTTGTTGGGAATGCCTAGCTGTCTGGGTTCCATCAATTGTGAAGGTTTATGTATTCTCTTCAGCCTTTTTTTTCGATCTGCTTTTTTTTTTGCCCCTGAATGGGTACTGCATGTCTGATTTGTGACCATCGATGTGCGATTACTGTTGCTGTGGCGTTTTGTTTGGTGTTGTCCCTGAGTTTACATGATGAAAAAATCCATTTGTCGGATATTTTCTGAATTTATAGTTACTGTTGGCTGTGTGGTTTATGTGCTAAAACAGTTGCTGTGCGATTACTGTTGCTGTGATTTTTGGGCTGAAACAACCCCTGGTTTTATGTGTATAATGTTTTTCCCTGTGATGGATATATTCTGACTTGGACTTATGAACCACTGTGTGGTTTTGATTCTGAAATATCCCCTGTTGTTGTGTTGTTGCCCCTGTGCGGGATAGTTACTGATAATTCGGTTGAAACACAATGGTGGCATAAAATATGTGATGTTCAGATTCTGATATTTTAGAGTTGCCTGTGTTAAAATATTCAGTGATGGATTTGTTGCCTTCAATTTAGTTGGTAGCTTAAACTGAAAAATCACCTAAAATGGTTTTGAGTGTTTAATGTTACCCTAGATTATTTGTTGGTTGTTTGTATGGTTTAGATGAATCCCAATGATGAAATTTTTCTGAGGGATCAGTTGGTGTTAATAAAACCTATGGAAATATTTTTGCATAAAATCAAAATGTATGTCATACAAAACCCTTCTGAGTTTACAGCTTAAGCAAAATGTACATCTACATAAGATATTTACGCTGTAAACTTAGAAGTGATTCCAAAGGTTGCCTTACCAACTGATTCTAATCATACCCCAGTTCAGTCATTAGCCCCCCTATGTCGTAAGATCCACCAACCTGTTCTTTTTCAATCAAGTGCTCTATAGCAGATCTTACAACTTCTTCCTCGACTTCTAGAGAAATTGGGAGTGTGCCTTCTCTAGCCAAGTGCCCTTTTCCCAAATGAGGGAGTTTATAGTTATTATGACCCTTTTGCTTCATAATCTCTATCAAACAAGACTGCAAGCTTAGATAGACATTGTTGAGTTTTGATGCCTCCATTTCTTCGTATGCTTTGATAACGTTTGTCACTAGATCATCCACGGTATAAGATGCAGTTTCAACCTGTAGAGACTGAATTGCCCTAAAAAATCCTAAGTCTAGGACATTTGTGTCAGGGGAATTAGGGGGTTGACAAATAAGTTGAATATCAAACCCATCCGATGAAGCAGCTGCCCTAAATTCTGGGTCGTAATTGCTGATGTGAGGTTTTGCGTTATCTTGTTGTATGACTATATGTTTGCTAGCATCAGCTGGCCACTTAGCTTTAATGGCCGGTATAACCTGAAATTGATGATTTTGAAGGAATTTTCTGCTGATTTCTAATTATAAATAAATTGTAATGTCGCCAATGTGTCTAGCATTAATGTTAGACACATTTAGGAGACTTACAATTTCTGGGTGGCTATATGATGAGATTTTTCTGATAGCAAATATTCCCAAAAAAAAGCTTAAAAAAATCAGAACATTACCTGCTGCAATATGCAGTCTTTGATGACATTTTTGGTTATTGAGTCAATTGGTTTGGTCACCAAAGTACCTCGAGTTCGATTCCGACTGTTTCTGAGGGTTGGTACCTTTGCTGTAAATGAAAAAATTCCTATTTTTCCATCAAATAACAGCTCCCCTTCAGCTGTGTATCGCGGTCGAGTGACCACACACATGAACATTACTTTCGGTATATACCTTTTGCTCTTACAAGCCCGATATGGGTCATCTTCTTCAACCAATTTGTAAGCCCTTTCAGTGGTCCTTTGCAAATAAAACCACTTTTCATCAATATGTATGGTATTGTGCATGGAGTCATACCTGATTTGGTTGAGCTGCTGGTCTAAATGCAAACTGCTTAAACTGAATTTTAGTCTTTGCAACATGTTTGAGTCTGTTAGTGCAGGTTTAACAGCATTTGTGTGTGCTCTTATTAGCCCTGTTTTGACCCATCTCCCTACTTGACTCTTACTTACCTCGAGCTCTTTAGCCAATCTCCTTATGCTGCCTCTTTTAGAAAAGGGGATTGTCTTCATTTGTTCAACATCAAGTGTAGCTTTTGCCTTCTTGTTAACTCTTTTGACTTCTATAAATTCAATGGGGATTCCGGCTAATATTTGAACTTTTGCAGATTCCCAGATGTAATGGATAGTGCGCCGACTAGCTCCAAATGATGAAGCCGCTGCCTTGATTTTGCCGGAATGGACGACTCCGTCGGTATTGTTCGCTAAAAGGAATTGTGCGATCATGCAGCGGTTTGATGGAGTTAGATGATTCCCCCTTCTAGTGTTAGGCATATTTCTATAACACTTTTGTAGATGTAATTTCAGTGGACAGATTTCAGCATTTAGTGTTGAATTAAATGCTGTTGAAGAGGGTACCTTTATAGGGAACCTGCTGTTTTGGGTGTTTTAGGAGGGAAATTCAATTTGTAATTTTTGGAATTGGTTTCCTGAATCTGTTGGCTGTAAATTTTCAGTAATTGGAGGGAATTTGCCCTCCTTATAATTCTGGCAGAATTTCAAAAACTTTCAGGAGATTGTTTTTCTGATTTGTTTACTATTCACGATTTTAATTCAGTTTCTTTATTTCTGGAAATAGCAGGTTTTGTTTGCAGAAAAATAAGGGATTCCCTTATTTTTCTACTAATAAGTTGTTGACTTGTCAACCAAAAGTGAAAAAGCAGATTTTTCTTAACCTCCGTGCCGGCTTACCTGTGCAAAATAAGCCGGGATAGAGGGAGTATTATATTTGTTGGTTCTTTTTTTTATTTTTCTTATTTTTTTAAGTGAAACCTGAGACCACACAAATTATATTTAAATCCTTCCATCTTTGATGGCTGACGGTGCTGTTTCCGTTTGCCGATTGTAAATGCTTTCATCTTTTTCAAAGAATGAAACTTTAAACCAGGCAACAAATTCAGAGACATGATTGCATAATTTTTTGTAGTTTTCATTAAATTTTAAAATTTAGAATAAGAAAAGTTGGAAGTGGAAGTGGAAATGGAAATAGGAAAGTAAATTCAGAATTCAGATACATAATATTGATTTGAAGTGAGAATTGTGGGAGTCATGATTGTCATATTGGAAAGTTACATAGATTTGTACATAAAAACCAGAAGTGATAATTCGGGCGTTCTGGTCTGACCCAACTTAGTTTGTCGGGCCAATTTCACATGTCGAATTGAGTCGGAGTGGTGTAAAGTATTATCGAATCAAAAAATCTTTAATATACTAAAAGAAGGTCCGTTATGCCACGTGACAAGATTAGAGCATTTTTAGGCTAACATGTAACTTCTATGTAATTAATTAATTTATTAACAAAATAATTATATGGCAGGAGCAAACCTACCCACTCAACTACTTTGCAAGACTCCAACTTCAAGTTATAACCATCTAAACTAAATAAGACTATAATTTAAAGTATTTTTTGAAAGAAAAAAAATCAACAAAATATCATATCAAATCACTAAATGAGATATCACTTTATAGCTAAATTTAGTTCTAACAATTAATTCCTAGGAAGTTTAGTTTATCATTATTTATTTAGTTAAACTAAAAAATTGAATTATTAATCTTTTTTTACAAAATCGTGTATTACACGGGTTCTATACTAGCAAGTGATCAAAACTCGGCCCATTCCTTTAAATATATTATAATTTTCGAGTTGATCTGCGGCCCATAGAGAATGGGTCGGGCTTTGATCAGGTTGTTAGGTTCGAAACTACTTTGAGTCAAGATTTATTGGTCTAATCCATCTAAAATATCTGACGAGCTAGTTAATTAGGTGAAACTACTTTGTTAACTAAATAAATAAAAATCTATTATTACTTGTTATAGCAGGTTACAAGAGTAGAAAATAAATAATAAAAATCTATTATTACTTGTTATAGCAGGTCAAAAGAGTAAGTGTATTAATACACTCTATGTATTATAGAATCACCCTGGTTCTTAATATTGAGAACGAGAGGATATTTTTCTATATAAATAATTTGATCCCCTATTTACGATCTGAATTACAAAATTCTCTGCCAACTAAAATATAATTAATTCCCATAACTTCTTAGTTTAGATATAACAATAAGGAAAAATATCAATGAATAATGCAATTGTGATCATTGATAATTCCATACGGGAGTTGAGCAATCTTAATTTAGTCAAAATACAAGTTAGTTTTCTTTTCACTTAAAGAACAAAATTAAATAAGAAACGATAAAATATGTTTCTAATCACATGATACCTGTCTCAAAACTTAAGTAACGTAATTAAAACGAAATGTTTGGTCTCTAAAATACTCTCTCTAAATTAGAGAATGATTTTTTCACTTCTCAATTTAGTGGCGCAATTTATATCCCTGTTATGAAAGTAGAGACTTAATTAATTTCCTACATGACAGAGACATATTATGTCCGTCTTTAATTTTCGATTGCTATTTCGTCATTAATTGGATACTACTGATATATAATAAGTGTTTTTCCACTTCCCATCATTATTCCGTTTCTATTTTATTTTTATTTAGTGATCATTGTGATAATGTACTGAACTTCGCCCCCCAGCTGGGAGAGCTTGAGAGTTTGTGAGGCTGCTTCCTGTTGACGGACGCGTCCTCCAGGCCGAGGTCGTTCCGTTTGCTTTTATGATATCTCTTTTTATCATTGCTTGCACGAGGTCGTCCTTCGAGTGAGGTCGCTATACACATCCTCTTGGTCAGCCGTTCTCTAAAGTCAGTGAGGTTCTTGCATCCACAATTGCTATTATCTGTTACTGATTTTCATATGTAATATGAAAATTTCTTGTAGTGTTTATTCAATATGAATCTATAGTGGATGCAAGAATTAGTAAACTTGTTTATGGATTAAGATTATAATTTTTGTTCATATATAAAGGAGAATTTCGATGTCAATTAATCGGTTGAAATTTGTAAAAGATATTAATTCTGGGTTGTTGTCAAAAATATTTTGTTAATTATATTATCTTTGTGTGTAGAAAATATGGAGATGTGGTTGTTAATTATGTATCATGATTGTGCAATATCTAAAAGATATGGAAAGAAGATCTCAACTTATCTTGATATGTGGTTGCTTAGAGAGAAAGTTGATTTCATCCGGATTGGAGATTATATATGCAGACTCTTTCATATCAGTGAGAGCATCGAATACACAAGAATATTTTGGAGTGAAACCTGTATTTTAGTATTTGAGTAGTCGTATTGTATAGAGTTAAAAACTGACTTTCAGTGTGTTATAACATAGTTTGATAAGTCTTAGTATGTCAAGTGAAAGTGTCTTTGGGAGAAGATACTTTAAGGCGGGCTCATGAGAGTTCGTCCGACCTTCGATGGTGTGCCGTGTCAGAGTGGAAGAAGTCGACGAAAATCGCTGGACGTTATTGGTGATAGAATAGGTTAGGAATAGAAGAGTCGTGTCTTCTTGTAAAACATAGCCTATTCGACATTATTATCAATAACACACAGTCCGAGGGGACTAAGGGATTTAGTCACTGAATTTAATTGTGGTGTTTATTTTTCATGTTATATTGTGTTGTGATGGAGCCTGATTCACGCTAAGGCTCGCGGTCGCGTCAAAAGTGCTCTAGATTATGTTTCAGCACTGTGGGAGCAACGCGGCCTCGTCAGTCATTGGACACGGCCGCGGCATATTATGCGTGGTTAAGCTTACGCTGAGCTTAACATAACGCGACCGCGTGAAGGGTATTGTGCGGCCGCGTCGGTTAGACGCGACAGTTTTCTTGGGCCTCAAGTTTGAGGTCAGATTTTGGCCCATAGATTATTATAAATAGTTGTTCTCTCATTGTAATTGGTGTTGACTGAAAATAGTGAAATCCTTGGCTTGGTATCACCCCCAGACGTAGTTACACATCGTAACGAACTGGGTAACCAAATTATTGTATTTTTCTCATCTTTCTTTCTTTCAATTTCGTGATCGTGTGTGGGTTAATCCCTAACAACTAGTATCAGAGCCCCCGGTTCGAAGGAACTATTGTGATGGAAGAAAAGGTGTCAATCGAAAAGTTTGATGGTTCTGACTATGGATTCTGGAAGATGCAGATGGAAGATTACCTCTACGGTAAAGATCTGCACTTACCTCTAAAAGAGAAGTCCGAGAAGATGGAGGCGGCAGAGTGCGCGTTATTGGACAGAAAAGCGATGAATGCGATACGTTTATCGCTGTCCGAGGACATCGCTTATCACAGACTGCAGCAAAGTCCACGAGGGAGATGCTTGCGATTTTAGAGGAGATGTATCAGAAACCATCGACAGAGAACAAGGTATATCTGATTAGGAGACTGTTCAACCTAAGGACGTCGGAGGGTACACCGATGCAGCAACACCTAAATAAGTTCAACATGATTACCTCACAGTGAGCTCAGTGGAGATTAAATTTGACGATGAACTGCGAGCCCTGATTATGCTATCGTTTCTGCCAGACAGTTGGGCCGGTACAGTGACAGCAGTTAGCGCAGCGGAAGCTAAGCTGAAATTTGACAAAGTAAGGGATATGATGATTAGCAAGGAGATTCGCAGGAAAGAATCGGGATCTACTTTGGGGCTAGCACTGAACACCGAGAACAGAGGCAGACAGTCGGGAAGATAACAGAATCGGGGAAGGTCCAAATCCAGAAGCCAATCCAAGAAGGATAATTGTTTAATGCATGCTATAATTATGTTTTTAATGTTATTCAATATATTGAGGAATGATCACTGTTAGGATAGCTTGATCACCTAAGTCTAGCACTTACAATCACGTACCCAAAAGAGGACTTGAAGGTGAGGATATTGGCGGATAAACAACATATGCCATAATATGTACCAATATAGGACCAAATGGTGAAAGCATATTATGGGAGTATTTTCAAGGCACTTATGAGAGTTATAGACATGTAAACTTATGGTTGTCAGTGTGATGTGCATATATTATTCCATATTTTATATCCATATTCCCTTATTTTTTGTTGATTATTATTCTTTATTGATCTTAATTAATTATCTTTCCATGTAGGAGAATAATAATTGGACTTGGAGCAAAATTGGGCTTAAATTAATGTTTTGGGCTGAAAAGTGAAGAAGCGGGCCGAGATAGAGAGAAGATGGGCTTGAATTTGTTAAAGTCTTCAATTTTATGAAGAAGCCCATCAAGAGCTTTATTTAATTAGGTTTATTATTTCTTTTATGTAATTATCTAGATACTCCCTCCGTCCCGGCTGAGTTTGCACACTTTTCTTTTCGGGACGTCCCATCTAAGTTTGCACACCCTTAAAAAGGAAAGTTTTCTCACAATCTTCACCCTTAAAATCTCCACTTTCAATCTCCACATTTAAAAAAGTCAACCAAAAAGCAAAAAGCAGTTTTTCTTAATATACGTGCCGGCTCACATGTGCAAACTCAGCCGGGACGGAGGGAGTATTATTTAGATATTTCCCTTTAGAGATAAGATTGGATTTTATTAAGATTTGATTAGGAGTAGGAATAGGAATTAAAAATTCCTAGCGTGAATTAAAAGAGAGGCGCGCCAGTTTAGTATAACAATTCCAATACGCGCTCTCTCTCTCCTCTCCCCAAAAAATCGTAATGAAGAAGCCAATCCAAGAAGGATACGAGCTCAATCAAGTGCTGAAATCGTGACGAGTTCGGTCACTTTAGAAATCAGTGCAAGACACCAAAGAAGAACAAAAAGGGTCAAGCAGACAAGGGGACAACGAACGCAACCACAAAGGAGGATGATGGTGATGCGCTGGTCCTGAGCATGTCTAGTCCTATGGAATCTTCGGTGTTGGATTCCAGAGCGTCGTTTTCATTCATGTGGTAATGTTAACATTATGAATGATTATGTTTCTGGCGATTTTGGATAGGTATATCTTGCAGATGATGAAGCCTAGAAAATCGTGGGAAAATGAAGCGTACGAGTTGCGACCTCGAACGGATCCACTTTGGTGTTGAAAGAAGTCCGACATATTCCTGGACTGAAACGGAACTTACTTTCAGTTGGGCAGCTAGATAAGGAGGGTTACGTGGTAACATTCGGCTGCAACAATTGAAAGATTACCAGAGGAGCTATAGTAGTGGCTCGGGATAAGAAGGAAGGTACGTTGTTCATGACAACGAACTCCAAAGATCACATTGATCTTGTAGACGCAGCAGGTGATGTGAATTTGTGGCACTGTCGGTTGGGCCACATGAGTGAGAAGGGGATGAAACTGATGTACTCGAAAGGTAGACTACTTGGCCGGAAATCTGTGTTTGGGAAACAGAGGCGCGTGAGTTTCTCAAGAGTCGGCAGAGCCTTGAAGGCTAAGAAGTTGGAGTTGGTCTATAGTGATCTATGGGGACTGGAACTTGTGGAGACCCCCAGAGGAGCACTATACTACCTGATCTTCATCGATGATTCCACAAGAAAGGTATGAGTTTATTTTCTGAAAAGTAAATCTGCGTTCGATACTTTAAGGAGGTGGAAAGCCGTGGTTGAAACTGAAACAGGGCTAAATGTGAAGTGTCTAAGGTCTGATAATAGAGGTGAGTATGACCTCAAGGATTTCAAAGACTACTGTGCTGATAATGAGATTCGCATGGAGAAGACAGTGCGTGGAACTCCTCAACAGAATGGAGTAGCAGAACGGATAAACAGAACGCTGAATGAGCGGGCTTGATGCATGAGGCTGAAAAGTGGGATGCTAAAGATGCTTTGGGGCGTGGCTGTTAACACAGCTGCGCTTTTTATCAACAGAGACCCATCGGTTCCACTAGAGAATCGGATACCAGAGGAGGTATGGACGGGAAAGGAGGTAAACTGTCCTTTCTACATATTTTTGGTTGTGTAGCTTATGCCCATGTTAGCTCTGCTGATAGAAGTAAATTGAATGCTAAGTCTGTTAAATGTACGTTCATTGGTTAGGGTGGCGATGAGTTTGGTTATAGGCTCTGGGATGAGCAGAACCGAAAGGTGATTCGCAGTAGAGATATGGTGTTTAATGAACAAGTGATGTACAAGGACAGGTTGAAGGCATCGAGCTCTGACAGCTCTAATCCCAAGCTAGTCGAGTTAGACATCTCAAACTCGAGTGGGAGTAAGGAGGGTCAGGCTGAAGAGGAGGTTCTTGAGGATGAACCAAGAACTCCACCACCTCAGGAGATTGTTCCGCTGCACATACCGACTAGAGAGCGACGTGCACCTGATTGGTATTCGCCCTCTAACTATTACTTGTTACTTACTGACGGTGGTGAACCTGAGAGCTTTGCAGGAGCATAGCAGGTTGTTGATAGACGAAAGTAGAGAGCTGCCATGGAAGATGAAATGACATCACTTTTTGTGAATGACACTTGGGAACTGAGTGAACTTCCCAAGGGTATGAAAGCTTTGCACAACAAGTGGGTCTAAGAATCAAGAATGAAGCAGATGGTAGCAAGCGCTACAAAGCTAGGCTGGTTGTGAAAGGGTTTGAGCAGCGATTCAGTATTGACTATACTGATGTATTTACTCCTGTTGTGAAACTGACGAGTATTCACATGGTGTTGAGTATGGTTGCTGTAGAGAACTTGTTATTACATCAGATGGGTGTAAAGACAACATTCCTTCATGGTGATCTGGTGGAGGAATTGTATATGGTTCAACCGGAGGAATTTGTGGCCAATGGAAAGAAAGAACTTGTGTGCAAGTTGAGAAAGAGCTTGTATGGGTTGAAGCAAGCTCCGAAGCAGTGGTACAAGAAGTTTGACAGTTTCATGGAAGAAATTGGTTATCACAAGTGCCACGCCGACCATTGTTGTTACTATAAGAGGTTTGACAAAAGCTTTCTTATCCTTATATTGTATGTTGATGACATGTTGATCGCATGAGCTGATCTGAAAGAGTAGGATAAGTTGAAGAAACAATTGTCTGAGCGGTTTTTCATGAAAGATTTGGGAGAAGCTAAACAGATTTTGGGTATGAGAATCGAGAGGAATAGAGCGGCAAGTAGATTGTATCTTTCACAGGCGGATTACATCATTCAACATGGAGAATTCGAAGTCTGTAAGTGTTCCGTTGGGAAGTCACTTCAAGCTGTCGAAGAAGTAGTTGCTGAATACTAAGGATGAATGTGCCCACACGAAGAATGTCCCATGTGCTTCGGCAATTGGCAGTATAATGTATGCTATGGTGTGTACAAGGCCGGTTATTGCACATGCAATGGGAGTAGTGAGCCGGTTCATGAGCGATCCGAGAAACAACATTGGGAGGTAGTGAAGTGAGTATTGCGATACTTGAGAAGTACCACGGATAAAGCATTGTGCTTTGATGGGAGAAATTCCAAGATGGTTGGTTATGTTGATGCAGTGGCATCAAACGATCTTGATGGGAGAAAGAGTACTACTGGGTATGCCTTAACTTATGGTAGTACAACAATTTCATGGACATCAAAGTTGCAGAAGGTTGTTGCTCTGTCCACCACAGAAGCTGAGTATATAGCTTGACGGAGGCGAGCAAAGAGATGGTGTGGTTGCAGAATTTCTTGGATGAACTTGGGAGGAAGCATGAAAATAGCGTACTCTACAGCGATAGTCAGAGTGTAATTTTCTTGGCTAGCAATCCGGCCTTTCATTCGAGGACAAAGCACATTGAGTTGAAATATCAGTACATAAGGCACCTGTTGGAGAAAAGGACCTTACAACTTGTGAAAATTCTCGGGAGTGAGAATCCAGCTGACATGTTTACTAAGGTGGTGACCTTAGAGAAATTGAAGTTATGCATAACTTCAATTGGCCTTGGAACTTGAAGAAGAGGCTAGGTGATACTAAGCAGATACCGGGGAAGAGAAGAAGAAGAAGACATGATGATTTGAGAGTGATCAGTCTCCAAGTGGGAGATTGTTGTGATGGAGCTTGATTCAAGTTAAGACTCGCGGTCGCGCCGAAAATGAGCTAGTTAGTGTAATGGAAGTTGCGAAGGCAACGCGGCCACGTCAAAAGTGCTCTAGATTGTGTTTCTACACTGTGGGAGTAACGCGGCCGCGACATATTATGCGTGGTTAAGCTTACGATGAGCTTAACATAACGCGACCGCATGAAGGGTGTTGCGCGGTTGCATTGGTTAGATGCGACAGTTTTCTTGGGCCACAAGTTTGCGGTCGGGTTTTGGCCCATAAACTATTATAAATAGTTCTTCTCTCATTGTAATTGGTGTTGACTGAAAATAGTGAAATCCCTGGCTTGGTATCGCCCCCAGATGTAGTTACACATCGTAACGAACTGGGTAACCAAATTATTGTGTTTTTCTCGTCTTTCTTACTTTCAATTCCGTGATCATGTGTGGGTTAATTCCTAACATATTGTTATGTTTTGAGTGTTATAACACTGGAGTGCAGTATGTAGGAATTTCATTTGGTATCAAGAGCAGGTCAGTATTCTTATACGGCTGATCCTAGAGAACTGCATCACTATGGATTTTTGGGGAAATACTTCAGGCCTTCCGTTGCTTGACGGAACAAACTGTGATTATTGGAAATCTTTGACCATGCCACATCTCGAAGCCATGGGTGATGAATACTGAGAGACTGTTGAAAATGGGTGGTCTGCACCTACTGTTGAGAATTCAATCAATCCAAAACCAAAGTCTCAATGGTCCACTACTGAAAAGGATCAATAAAAGGTGAACCATAGAACCCTTCTGTTTATTCTTATGGCGGTAGATCAGACTTAGTACACAAAGATTTGCAACTGCAAAATTGCTAAGGAGAGGATCTTCTTGAAAACTACTTCGAAGGTAACAACGAAGTAAAGAAGTTCAAACTGAGAAATTTGCGGAACCAATTTAACAATCTCAGGATGGAGGAAAGTGATTCTATTGAAGAATATCATGCACAATTCATGTGAATTGTAAACAAAAGACTATCGCTAGGGGAAGCGGTTCCAGAAGCGGTTTTGGTGGACAGATTTCGGAGATCTCTTCCGGCTCGATTCTCAAAAAAGGTGACGACCATTGATACCTCAAAGGATGTGGAGAGCATGAAGATCGATCAACTTGTAGGAGATCTCCTCACTTTTGAAATGAATAAAGACTTTGAAAAGAAGGAAGTGAGTAGGAGAATTTCTCTCAAGGCAGAAGGGTTACTACCAAATAAAAATCTTATATGATTCTTGGATTACAAACATTTAAGAGTGATGAAGGGTTTGAGGATATGCAGACATATGGTAGACCATACACATTGTCCAACTGGAGAGTAAAACATGTCCCATTGTATACACTTGAATGAAGAGCGTACACTTTGATTGTGAGAATCACTTTCTCGTGGGACTAAGTTCTAAAGAGTAATTGAAGTGTGTCTATCACTAAATATCCATATTAGTATGTTGCACATATTTTTGAAAATTAAACTTGAAGCAAAAACGTCACCAATAATTCAAAATAAAAGTTGTGCTTAGTTCGTTTTGTTGTTCGCGACGCCCAACATGTAAAGTTTTGGGATTTATGATCACCAGTAATTTTACATGCTTTTGTGCTTTAAACCGAAGCTAAAATAAGATAAAAACATAGAAATTATACTTGTTAGCCTTGTATTTTATTTCTTTAAGTGAATTTCACGATTTTTTTTTTTTTTTTGGTATGATACAAAATTGGACGTATTTGGATAAAACACGGGAGCCACTTGGGCAACTAATTGAAGGAAAGGCCTAATAAGAAGAAGTGAAGATATTTGGCTTGAAGATGACTTTTAAACGAGCTAAAATAAAGTTTAAACGATCGAGCCAAGGTGGAGGTGTTGAAGCTACGAATCAACCAGAGTCACAACGACTCGGCCGAGTCGTTGCGCTAAAAGAGAGGATGATTTTATAGCTATGACTCGATCAAGTCGTTGCGTTGCCACCAAATGCATTTTAATGCATTTTACCTATTTCTCTGCCCATATCCACTATTCTCCTATTCTTGCCTACTAGATGTACTCCTATATACTTGGACTTTGATACATTTAGAGAGATATGAAAATCTAGAATTATTGGAATTAGTCGGGGTACCTCGATTTTGCAGTGAAATGGATCCCTGGATCGTATACGAGTCGAACCACGATCTATCCTTGATGATTAGTAATCTTTGGTCAGGGTGGAAATCATAAGCGAAAATTCACCGCTTTCCACGACCTAAGAGCCATCTCCGGCTTGATGAAATCTCACGCTAGCATTTTCTTACTCTCAGTTTGTTTCTACTGTATGTACACTTAGTAGTAATAGGAGTATGGAAAGTGGGTCTATAATATAGGAGATGGGCCTCCCATTATTACCCACTTCCATTAATGGGTCAGCCCACTTGGGCGACCTTTGACCGGGCCCATTGACCCGGGTTAACCAATATACTCGACTCGCCCATGAGGGTTGAGGCCTAGCCCTTCGTGATCTTCCTAACTCACCAAGATCATACTGGAAAATGGATCGTATGACCCACGAGTATCTCAAGAACATAGAGCTATACATTGGTTAAGGTGTACAACAACTCGACATCAAGAATTTGAGAACAATGAACTCGCTATATCCCAGACTCATTACCTAATGCCAAGAATCAGTATGCCTCCTTGTCCCTTCAAATTTGAAGGAGCATATCAGATTCATCAATTCGTTTTACATTCACTATTACGTTCCTTGAACATAATTGCTGCCAGTGATTCTCTAAACTATGACGGCAATAATGGTCTTCCTTTCTCTTTATACCTCATAGTCCTTCATCTAGCTGCTTTTCCTAGACATGTCCCGCATAGCCGAATTATTTCATGGTTATACACACTCATTACTTCAAAACAAGCAAAAGAAATTAACATCCTCCAATTAATTGTTATGTATTTGATCATTGTGTATTAAGCCGTTGAGATTAAGGTTGATAATGAAAGGTTCTATCCATTTTTTTGTTATTATTACTGTTAGTGGAATTTTTCTTTAATACCCTCCCAATTAATCTTATGTGGACTTTGGTGCGTCTTTATTGTATGAAAAAGATCTAATGATATGTATTTTGCAAGCCTAATTAGCAGGAGGTAGGATAGCAAAACTAGACACGACCCGATAGCACAACACGAACTCGTACAGTAATTGCAGGTTTGGGTCGAGGTCTATCGGGTTTGATCGTTATTGGGTCAGCCTAATACGATACGATAAAAATGATGGTCTTCGTTCATTGCTTGTCACATGTTGCAATCTAAACAAATCGACGGCTTAACAGAGGAAAACTCCCGCCTTTGTACATTGATACAATCCCATTAGTTCAAAAAAAAGCAACAAAATTGACATCCTCCAATTAATTGTTATGTATTTGATCATTGTGTATTAAGCCATTTAGATTAAGGTTGATAATGAAAGGGGGCACAATTTGAGAAGGTTAGAAAGTCAAACTCTTATATATTAGGCTCTAAACTTACTATATTGGATAAATTACATTAAAAAATAAAATTTCAGAAAATCTAAAAGGGATGACCAGCTCTATGTTCTACCTAAACCTATCGATTAGCGTCAAGAATATTCAAATCTACATATATAATTAAAAAATACTATAATATTGATAAGATCAATAAATTGATTCAATTGTTAAAAACAAATCAAGATATAATGGTTTCGGAGCATTTCATTCTATTTTCTGAAATCTTTATATGTGTTACGTACAATTAAGAATACAATAATTGATTATTATTAAATAAGATTCAAGTTAAACGGTAGACTTATTTATTTTATATTATTAATATTAAGTTGTATTAAAAAAAACTAAACTACACCTATATAATAACAAATTTTCACGGGGGTTAGGGTCCCCATGTAGGTATGTCTATGCGCGCGCGCGCGCACACACACACACACATATATATACACTCCCTCTATTTACAAATAAGTGTCACTTTAGCAAAAAAAAAAAAAAAACTACAACTCTTCCAATTTTATCATAAACAACCTACTTTTTTTTTTCTTTTGAAAAACCATCAGTGTGATGGGGGGATTAGGCAGATCCCCAACCTATATATATCAACAATTCTGGAAATTTAAACAACCTACTTAATTTATTGGTTATTTGATTATTCCACAAAATATCAATAAAATGGATTATGTATGAAAATATTTGTCTTTTATCTATTCTTATCTATATATATATATATATATATATATATATATTGTAACGAACCGATTTTGATAAAATATTTTAATCTGAATAAGGAACAATAATATTTTTTTTTCTTTTATATACAAAAGATAATCCATAGTCAGGCCATTAAAATACTTAAACTCCCTAAATATGCAAATACTAAACTTATCTATCATTAATAAGCATGTAATCACATTGAAATTTTTATTAGCTAATATTTTATTATTAGATTATTTTAAAACTAAATCAAATAAGTAAAATTTACCTCTAGACATGCCCCTAATTTCAGTTTAAATAACCACAACCTAGCATGCCACTTAAAGAGAAATATAAATAATACTACATGACTTTAACAATTAAATCTAAAAAGGAAAATTCAAAAATAAATACCTAAGTTGCAAAATTCAAGAAATGATATTCAAATAAAAATACTTAGTCTAGCAAACTTTGAAATCAAAATCCTTACTACTTGAGTCATGCGCAAAAATAACTTCAAATAATAGAAATATTTTAGTTCATTATATGCTCCGGCTCTGCCTCAACTCCTCCGTCTCACACCAAAGCTAACCTGAAAGGATCAATATTGGGTTGGGGTGAGCTTCCTTTAGCTCGTGGAGGATCACAATCTATACAATTTTAAACAAAATTAAAAACATAAAATATAAGCAGTCATAACTTGTAACTTGAATATTATATTCAATAAATTGAATATAAACTTGTCCTATCTCCGTCCCAGCTAATCTTGCACACTTTTCGTTTTCGCCCGTCCCAGCTAATTTTGCACACCCCTTAAAAAGAAAAGTTATAACACAATCTCCACCCTTAATCCACCTTTGAAAAGTCAACACACTTAAAAAAATAACTTTTCTTAATACTTGTGACAACCTCCTCTGTGCAAGTTATAAACTTGAATTTGTACTCATGGAACTTGAATTTGTATATCTAATAAAATTGTTGTAACATGACAATATAACAAATATAAACCACACAATTAATTAAGCAAATAATTGTAATAAACAGTAAAACCCCACCTGAATTGACTTGAATAAAAACAATGGAATGACATACAATGTTAAGCCTGTGATCCTTGTTCCATGTAATCTATTAATGTATAGAGGTACGTGTAATATAGGTTAATTATTAAATCTTAATAAGAAAATTGGAATAGTTAACATTAATGAATATATAATATTACATAATAATTAAGATAATGGCTTGAAAGGGTATTGGAAGGAATCAAATTTGAGTTTTCTAGGTCAAGATATTAACAACATATTAGTGTTGTTTTTTGGATAATAAAGTTGTTGTGAAGAGACAAAACAGAAGCAACATAGCCAGAAATAGCAAATGCAGTTTGCATTGGTTTTCTAATGCAGCTTATGCTTGTTTATTTGTAGTAATGCATTAATATTGGTTGTCTTATGCTTTGCTTCTAGGGTTAGAATGTAATATGATGTATTAGTCTACATATAAATAGAGACAGTTTCATCTTTTGTATTCAAGAGCTGCATTTATGCTCTCAAACAATTTCAACTCATTTATTGAAGCTTCTTGAATATTAATGCATTTATGTTCTCTTTATTTGTGATTATTAATATCATGCATGCTGGTTTCTACATGGTACCAGAGCATTTTGTTTAATACATGAATTTGGGATCGAATCCTTGGAGATCAACTAGTGAAGACTGGCCACAACTTGGGTCTAGATCCACCACTCAAACTTTCATGGGAACTGAAGCTACATCTCAGACTTCTCCCCTGAATCTTGCTGAGAATGATCCATTGAATCTGCATGGCTCAGACCATCCACGTATGAGTCTTGTTTCTACCAAGTTAACGGGAAATAATTACTTACCATGGAGTAAGTCAGTACAAATAGCACTTCTTGCTAAAAATAAACTAGGTTTCATTAATGGAGACATTAAAGTTCCCTCTGATGCTATGCTAAAAGATCAATAGGAAATGGTTGATGGAATGGTTAGGGCCTGGTTAATCAAATCATTAGGAAATGAGATCTCAGAAACATTCTTATATGCTAAAACTGCTAAGATTTTGTGGGACACTGTTGCTAGTCGTTTTGGAGACAAAAATGGCCCTCAACTATTTCAGATTCAAAAGGATATTTGCACATTAACACAAGGAAATCAATCTGTTGTTGTTTATTACAACCAGTTGCATAAGCTTTGGAACGAGCTCTCTCTACTTAGAGCATTACCAAAGTGTGCTTGTGATGCATCTAAGAAATGGGAAGCGTTTGGAATGTCTGGAAAGCTGATACAATTTCTGATCGGATTAAATGAATCCTATGATCCCATCAGGAGCCAAATATTAATGATGGATCCTCTGCCCAACATTGACAAGGCATATTCCATGATCTTGAGGATAGAGAAGCAAAGAAATGTGAATGTGAGTGGGTTTGACAGTTCAGAGAGCAGTGTTATGTTTGTTAAATCAAATAATTCTGGAAGAGGCTTTGGAGGCAAGTGTTCTATTCACAGCTCCAATTCTAGAGGAGGTTTTTCATCAGGCAGGGGAAGAGGAATCACAAGGCTTTCCAAAGAGGAAAAGGCAAAGATATTATGTGAATATTGTGGAATACATGGTCATCTAATTTCTGACTGTTTCAAACTGAAAGGGTACCCAAATTGGTACTACACATCAAAGGAGCAAAGAAACTTTGCAAATGCAGTTGATGCAAATCAAGGGAAGGACAATATCACTGAGAATTTTTCAAGCATTGGAAATTATTGTAATAACATCTCAGCTACATATTGTTCAGAAGGAATTAGCAAAGATCTTGGGAGCTCAATTACAATCCAAAGGTTCTACAGACTCTTCAAAAGGAAAAGCACCAAACTCAACATATCTTGGAAGTTCTCATTTTGCCTTCACTCTCATAGAAGGCATTGATGATGGTGCTTGGATTATTAACACAGGTGCTAGTAGGCACATGTGCAATGATCCATCACTCATGACCAATCTGACAGCCATACATCACTCAGCACTGATAACTCTGCTAGATGGTACACAAAAGCAAGTCACACATTATGGTGAAGTAATTCTCTCAGACAAGCTGACTCTGCAAGAGGTGTATCTTGTACCAAGCTTTACTTGTAATCTCTTATCCATCTCACAACTGACTCTAGATAATCAAGCACAAGCCAACTTTGATCAAGACTCTTGTATTGTGAGAAGTACCAAGGACGGAAGCATACTGCTCACTGGACAGCTAGGAAAGCTTTACATTGTCCAACCAGCTTATTCAGAAGAGGCAATGGCTGCTTATGCACTTAGTGCAACACACTACACCAAGATATTCAAAACTTGGCACAAACGACTGGGGCATGCTTTACTAGCTGCTACGCAGCGTTTATGTTTTCTGAAACATATGTGCACTCCACCAGTGATTGCTGCACATAGAAACGGTGACATCTGTCATATCACCAAACAAACAAGGTTGAGCTTTCCCACCAGTTCAACCAACACATCAAGAGTGCTGGAGCTGCTGCACGTTGACATATGGGGTCCCTATTCTCAACCAAGCATCACTGAAACTGCTTAGTTTCTTACTGTGGTGGATGACTTTAGTAGGATGACTTGGATAACTTTGATGGCAAGCATGAAACAGACTTTCACTTCACTAAGGGATTTTGTTAAGATGATTACAGTTCAACTGGAGTGCAATGTTAAGGTGATAAGAACAGACAATGGATCTAAATTTTTAAGCAAGGAATGCAAGGATTTCATATCCAATCAAGGAATAACACATCAAAGAACCTGCACTTACACTCCACAGCAGAATGGAGTGGTTGAGAGGAAACATAGGCATCTTCTGGAGATGGCAAGAGATCTTATGAAGGGATCAAATGCTCCACACTTTCTGTGGCCATACTTTATTCTAACAGCAACACATATCATCAACAGACTGCCCACTAGAGTGTTGAACTGGCAGGTGCCTTATTAAGTTATGTTCAATATTGTTCCACCTTATGGAACAATGAAGCCATTTGGGTGCCTTGGATATGCCACAGACACAAGTGCACATAAGACCAAGTTTGAACCAAGAGGAAGAAAATGCATCTTTGTGGGGTATGTTCCACACCAAAAGGGATATAGGATGTATGACATTGGTAATCACTAAGTTATAACTTCCAGGGATGTCATTTTCCTTGAAAATACTTACCCTTTTGTTGATCCCAACACCAAAATACTCACTGCTGAAGCAACTGTATCTTTCCCTTTCTTCAGTGAGCAAAAAGTAGATTATGTGGACTTAAGACTAAATTTAATAATTATGTGGCAAAATATATTATCAATTGGCACCATACGAAAATATTAAAAGAACAATAAGCAATCAATGCCATTAAATGAATAATAAGAAACTTAATGTTAGGTTCCCTATGCATACATTAATTACGAGGATAATTCGAACTAGGGGATACTAGATTAAGGGTTGGGATCTTTATTATGTTTGAACTTTAAATCAGTACTCGTTGTTTATTGTTTACTTCTTGCGTTTAGTTAAATTAGTTATTCTAATCAAATCGAAACCCCTCTTTATATATATATATATACACACACTATTATTGTTAGGTTAACATATAAAAACACTTAATATCTTCATGTTCTCTGTGGGACCGACTCTGACTTACCGCTTCTACAAGTTAGAAGAGGAAAACTAGGATTGTTAATTTTACTACACCTCGACAATGCGGTCAAATAATCAGTTTCAAGATCCTCAATTTCAATAGAGTTAACGTCATAGACTCTAGCCCCATAAATCCCAACTTAAAAGCATCAATCAAACCACGATAGAACATATGACACAGCCTGAGCTCACCGTAACCACAGGTAAATATATGCAGCTCCTCGAGGCAGATGAGGACATGATATAAGCATTTGCAAATGCGACTCTCATCACAACCATCTAGATACTGGTTTCTCATCCATGAACGAATCGACTCCTCTATTTCTGTTGCAACCAAATAATGTATTGGACTTTCAAAACGTTCCACAGATAAAAACCTATCACTAACCTGAAAAGAGTTATCTACTTGTGCTTTCAGTATATTATGCAGCTCTATTTGTTGTTCAATTCTAGCATATTTAACATGAAGTACACTGTTTATCGGCTTTCTAGTCTCAGGATCTTTAGTATTCTTTCTTGCTGTATAAAATGTAATGGTAACACCTTTTTCCATGAACTATTCCCCAATGGCATTCAAAATACGAAAAGCGAGTGATTAAATACCAACTGATTATTCGGATTTTGATTGACGGAAGGCGCTACTGCTCCCGTGTTTGTAAGGCGGATATCAGAGACAATAATTTCACCAAGACAATAATTGTTATATTGATTGTTTTGAGTTCTTTTTTTGTTCTATATATCTATTATCTTTTTTATCCTCTTTCTTGTTGCCTTGTTTCAAATGTCCATATTCGTTTCGGACTTTTTTGTGTCTTTTTTAAAATATCTATATATAGAGGAACGATAATTTAGGAACTCTACATAGAGTTTCGTATGGAGCCTAATTTATGATATGCATTGTCACCTCATCCGTAATGTTAGCAAATTTAAGTTCAAATTATATTACCTAACTTAATGTATATCTCAGTTCTAAGAAGTTTTAAATACTAAATTTAAGAATTACGTGGCAAAATATATCATTAATTGGCACCATACGAAAAATATTAAAAGAATAATAAACAACCAATGATATTTTTTTGTGTTTTTTAAATATATGTATGTATAGATGAACGATAATTCAGGAGCTCAATGTAGAGTTCCGTATGGAGCCTAATTAATATATGCATTACCACCTCATCCGTAATGTTAGCAATTTTAAGTTCAAATTATATCATCCAACTTACCGATTATTGTATCTCAATTCTATGAAATTATAAATTACTAAATTTAAGAATTATGTGGCAAAATATATTATCAATTGACACCATACAAAAATATTAAAATAATAATAAGCAACCAATGAAATTAAAATAATAATAAAAAACTTGATGTTGGGTTCCCTATGCATGCTTTAATTACGAGGATAATTCGAACTAGAGGATACTAGATTAAGGGTTGGGATCTTTATTATGTTTGAATTTTAAATCAGTACTCGTTGTTTATGGTTTACTTCTTGCGTTTAGTTAAATTAGTTATTCTAATCAAATCGAAACACCTCTTTTATATATATATATATATATATATATATATATATAAGGTTGCTGAAAAATAGCTAAAAATACGTGTCACGCAGACAAAATTTTGGGCATTTTTTTTTCAGCAGATAAATTGTGCAAAATGATTCTGCACCATCTGGGCTCGAATCATGGACCAATTCAAATGACATGATAACTTATGGATAAAATAATATTTAATAATTTCATTAACTTATTGATTTAAATCCGCGCCCCGCGATCTTTCCAGTTATCGAAAATAGAAAACAAAGTTCTTTAATTAAAAATAGAAAAAACAGTAAACCAACTACACGTTCTTATATGCAATACTAATTATTTGAAAACTACTATCCAGGTTGCATGCATAACCTATACGCAATACTACATTATAAATTTTATTATATATATTGGACGAAGATAAATAATTTTAAATTTTAAGTAAATATTAAAAAAAAAAAATATGTTGTATGTAAAAGGTATTTTTTTATAATAATAATGATTTGCCAAATAATAAAAAAATTAATATAATAAATAATAAATAATTAATAATGAATAATAATAATAATGAAAATGCGGATAATAATATAATACTACTTATATATATATAAAGGAAAAATTGATAAAAATGTCTTTTAACTTTGGGGTAGTTAAAAAATTATCCACTAACTTTGCCCATTTAAAAAGTTGCCCAGTAATTTTAGAATTATTGATAAAATTGTCCTGCAACCGGGAATCGCCTGTAACACATCCGGTTCTGTTGACGTGGCAAGTGATTGCTGATATGCCTTCGAGGCTGGACACGTTTTTATACCCAGGTAGACATTTCCCCTGCCTAATTCATCTTCTTCTTTCTTTGTCGACTATTGACTTTCACTTCTTTCTTTGGTTTGCTCTGTCGACTATCGTCTTCTTCCTTGGAGATTTTTGTTTGACATTTTTAGGTTACGTAAGACCAATTCAAACCAAGAAGAAAGGTTCCCTTTTTAATGGGTCTCAAAATGCAAAATTTACTTGAAGACAAGCTAAAAGGAAGCCGTATAAATTTAGCTAAAGATAGAATACAGAAAAGCCGTAAAATTTTCGTTCTTGATCACTGGTCTTCTTACTGTTTTTATCTGTCAACGCGTAGAGTTTCAGGCTAATTAAGAACTTCTTCAAACAGTTTCTATTGCAGTTTGTGTGATGGGTAAAAGATGTTGTTTACTGCAACTCTAGTTCTGTTTGCGTTGTTTTCTTCTGTATTTGTTGCCCGTGATGATGGGTTGCTCAGAATTGGGATGAAGAAAAGGACATTGAATCGGATTAACCACTTTCCAGACGGCCTTGAGTCAAAGAAAAGGGGTTCTATGAAAGATTTGATAATCTTCGTAATGTTAATAGAGATTTGGATACCAATATCATTGGTTTAAGAATTATTTGAATGCCCAGTACTTCGGTGAGATTGGAATTGGAACGCCTCCTCAGAAATTCACTATGATTTTCGACACTAGAAGCTCAGTAGGTGCAGAGATGTGTTTAAAGAAGAAGATGAATTAGGGCTTGAAAAAGATGACCAAAGTGGGGGAAATGTCTACCTGATATAAAAACGTGTCCAGCCTCGAAGACACATCAACAATCACTTGCCACATCAACAGGTAGCGGATGGGTTACAGGCGATTCCCGGTTGCAGGGCAATTTTATCAATAATTCTTAAATTACTGGGCAATTTTTTAAATGGGCAAAGTTAGTGGGTAATTTTTTAATCACTCTAAAGTTAAAGGGCATTTTTATCAATTTTTCCTAATATAAATGATTAGGGTTCAAACGATGAATCAACCCACTACTTTGAACAGCAAAGAAACTGTCATCCATGTAGTGGTGCTTTTAGTGGGTGAAAGCAATTTCAGCTATCAGCTATAAATATTAAATAACTCCAATCTTACAATTACACCATTATACCCCTTCTTAAAACAAAAATACAAAAAAGCGAGAAACTCTTCTGAAGTTATGTACGTTTTTCCAGTTTGGTGAAGGATTTGAGCATGTCGGTGAATGCGACTGCGTTTGGAACGAAGCTATATGTCCCTGCGTTATGCAACTGAAGTTTTCAAAAAGTTCAATGAAGAAACAAGTATCTCTTTTAACAAATCCAATATTCCATAGATAAATAGCTTCGTTTGTAACAGTTTTTTCGTTCATGGTCAATTTAGTTGAGTCTAGATTTTTGTGGGTACACTAACAACTGCTGTAAGTTCTTATGCACCTAACGTTTATGGTACAAGAAATTGACGAAGGAATCTACTGGTTTTATGTGGAAAATGTTGGTTGAACGATGTTCTTGGCCACTACAAGTGAATCTACTAATTTTATATTATAATATTTGCTAATCTACTGAATTGTTTCATTATAATTGCATCTATTCTATAAAAAATTATTATTGTGGAAACAGGTTCAAAATTGAAATAAAAGTGCATGATGATAGAGGATCCGCAAAGTTTCTATTATGGGATAAAGGATACAACGAATTGATAAAGAAAACAACAGCTCATGTCATGAAAACTAACATATGCTTATTAGATGTGACACAGAAATATCACATTATTTATAAAAAATATATATTATTAAACTAATTTGTTGAAGATGGTTGGCATTATAAAATAAGGAAAGACATTTAGAATTCCTTACCTCTGATAGAAACCATCTCTATTAATTGATTCAATCATTCTGTCGTATGATTCCTGTACATAATAAAATAATCATATTATAAATTATAATAAAAACCAATGTTTGTGGGACCGGACCGGACCGGCCGGTTTGACCGCGAACGGGCTAGATGTCCGGTCCGGTGAGACACATCAAACCAGAAAACAGGTTGAACCGACGAAACTCGGTCAAAATCGGCTAAAATCGAGAAACCTGAAAACCGCTGAACCGGATGGTAAAACAAGATATGAGCTTGATGAATTTCGACGAGATCGAGGAAGATGGCGAAAACAGATCTGAGTCTAGCAATTTCGACGAGATCGAAGAAAAGTTATGCGGAAGAAGAATGAAATTGAATGAGCCTAATTTTACATTTGTCATCTCATCATTGTTCATCAATGTCAATAACCGATTTTCAGCATTAGGTTTCCATAGTTTCATATCTGAATTAGAGATTTAAAAAAAGAAACAATAGGCAAGAAGTAACCAATTGCTGATTTTTTTATTTATTTTTTTTAAAAAGTAGAAGAAGAAGCTAACCAGAAAGAAAGAGAGAGAGGAGAATAGCAAAAGAACTCTACAGAAGGCCAGAGGAAAAAATTATGGAATCCATTTACCTTTCTTGGGATGGGTTGTTGAGCGTGAGTGGGGTGTTGAATGTGAATGGGGTGTTATTAATTATTTTTATTGCTCTTAATTTTTCAATTATTATAAGTAATATTATATATTTCTCTAGTCCATTACCTCATTAGATTGAAAGTTAGGGAAAATTGGTAAAAATGCCCTTTAACTTTTGCGTAATTAAAAAATTACCCTGTAACTTAGGCAATTTAAAAAATTGCCCTGTAACTTACAAAATGTTGATAAAAATGCCCCGCTATCGGCAATTGCCTGTAACCCAGCAGGTAACCTGTTGAGGTGGCGTGGGTCTGCTGATGTGTTCCAGATTTTTGGACACATTGTCAATGACGTGGCTTTTTTAGGAGGAAAAACTTAACCATATGCTAGTCACATGCCCAAATTAGGGTTGAACTCATCCCCTCCTCCCTAATTTTATTTTCGCGTCTTCAAGCTAAAGAAAACCCCATAAAATGTCTCCTCCTATGCAGAAAATGTCTTCAAGCTAAAGAAAATCCCAGAAAATGTCTCCCTATAGCAGGCGGGCAATGGATCGGGCCTACGGAGAGCTTGGTTCTGGATGCGATAAATGCGGCCAAGGAATCGACAAGTCTGGAGAGATCTGAGACCTCCATTTTGATGGAGTAGGTTATAGGATCGACGGCAGGGGGCGAAATTAGGCGGACGTGGGGGACTAAATTGACTCCGAAGAGGGTGAAAGATGCCTGAGATTCTTCGAATTCAATGTCGAAAAAGAAGAGTGATGAATTTTTGTAGGGGTTGTTGAATAGGAAAGAGGAGGAAACTAGGGCGAATTCGGATTTGAGAGTGGAGAGAGAGAAGTCGGGTTTAGAGTGGAGCTTCTTAACGTCGAAGAAGATGATGAAATGGAAGCTTCAAGTAATGGGGGAGAGAGAGAGAATGCGACTCAGGAGGTCGTCAGAGAGGTGGATAACGCCGGTGGCGGATTTTGATCGGAGACGAGGCGTCGGAAGAGAGAGGGAAGGCATGCTGCATGAAGAGTGAGAGGAGGCAGAATACGACGGCACCTCTATGGTATTTTGGAGAGGCAGCCATTGCTATTTGACTGTTGATTTGCTGTAATTTTAATCTAATAACTTAAAATTACCATGGGAAAATTAGCTGAAAACTTAAATTTGCAATATTAATTCAGATCCTGGTTCTTTGTTGTCTGTTTCTGTTGACAACGTGCCCAAAAATCTGGAACACATCAGCAGACCCACGCCACCTCAACAGGTTACCTGCTGGGTTACAGGCAATTGCCGGTAGCGGGGCATTTTTATCAACATTTTGTAAGTTACAGGGCAATTTTTTAAATTGCCTAAGTTACAGAGTAATTTTTTAATTACGCAAAAGTTAAAGGGCATTTTTATCAATTTTCCCTGAAAGTTATTATAATATATTCTTCTTTTACCGATCAGACCACCGATTGAACCGGTTGAACCTTGAACCGGTAGCTAAGCCGATTTGACCAGCGGTCCGGTTTCACAAACACTGATAAAAACTATGGTGCTTAATAAAAAAATAGATTTTATATATTTTATTGTTCAATGACTTAAAAGTTAATTTTTATAAAATTGTAATCAATTCCAGTTTATTTGTTTAAAGTATAAATCGCTAATTAGTAAGTAAACCAATCTACTAATAAGTTTCTTTTTACGAAAGTAAAATATACAAACTGATGCACAACCAATATCAGTTTCTTTTCAAATTTCAAATCATACAGAAAAGTACGTTCAATAGTTTATATTCATCTTTTATAATTCCTTCATGCACACACCTTAATAATTGATGCTGCAATTGATACACCTGTATAAACTGATTTGTTGAGATAAGTTTAGGGAATAACGAAACAATAAAAAATAGGATATTAAAAAAGTTTCTCCTGCTCCTTTTTTTAGTATAATTAAGAAGGAAAGAAATATAATATTAATAATACTAATAATAATAATATTCAAAATTGAAAATAGGATATTATTATACATTTATAAAATTAGATAGCCTATTATTACAAGTTTAGGAATCAAAATTCTGGAACTGTTGTTGAACATAAAGTGGCATTAGTAAGAAAAAAGAAAGAATAGGAAGGAAATAGAAAAGAAAAAGGGAAAAAGAAAGAAAGAATAATAATTAATGAACCACCGTCCCTTTCCCCCTCTCCTCCCTTTCTTTATTTTGGTCTGTTCATTCACACTCACACATGCAATACACTGTCCAATAACACCTACATACAGATTCTCACAAACACATATAGATTCATAGACCCGTATCCTGATTCCCACATCAATACGTTTAAAGTTAGGTCAAAGTGAATCTATTTTTCATCCATTAATTTGGTGAAAACAGAGGATTTGTGGATGTACAGTGTTTACGGAAAAAAATTAAGAAATTTTGGAAACAGATCAAAATAATTTCCACCTATAGTGTAGCTGAAAATTTAATCTATTATTCCAATTTCTGAAAATTTTGAAGGATTAGTTTGATATAGATACATAAGCCCACAGATTTACAATCATAGGGCTTATTCGCACAACAAAAATTTGAGATCAGACTGTTGAAGGAAAAAAAAATATATATATATTGAAAAAAAAAAAAGATCTAAAGTAATATCAATTTAAATTAAAGATAAAGAATTTCAGAAAGTGGCCTAGATCATAATTTTTCAGCTAAACTACTATCTCTTCCAGATTAGCTATTAGTCGTGCATCGCGCGGGTGGACAACTAGTTACTATCATTAAAGATTAAAGATATTATTTTTTTACAATTATCGTGGATTATAGAGACGATTCATAACTATGTACGAAGACGATACATGATACAGGCTAGCGATACTATTATGATAGATGAAACACATTTTTATAATAAAGGGCGACTTTCTATAAAATAATATAAATAGGGGCCTTAGTTTGATAATGTTTTGTATAACTAATTCAACTAGCAACCACATCTATACTTATCGTATACAAGTCAACCTAGTATCTTAATCCCCAGACTTGAAGCCACTTCTTCTTCTTGTGTAGGAACTCATGGAAGAATTAGATTCCTTTTCTTGTGTATCACTCTGTTTCATTGCGAACCTCAAATCTTCTCTATCAACTTGAGAGATGTGGAAAAGTAATCCGATTCCGATTGAGCCTACAGACGAATTCAGGCCCATTAACAGGCACCACACGGCCCGTTGATACGCCCATCAGGTGAAAGAAAGCCTCACCAGAAGAGTCTCCAAGCTAATTTGTGCTATATTCTTGACTCTTTTTTTCGTTGTGATCGTTGGTGGTTTCGTTCTATGGCCCAGCTTATGTAGGCCCAGATTTCATGTCAAAAAATTCTCTATCCCGGCACTGGCTCAAGGTGGACTCGAAAATGCCTAGATAATTTACAACGTAACGGCCCGTAATGTAAATCAGCATATTGGTGTCTACTATGATTCCATGCAGTTGACTGTGTATTATGAGGACCAAAGTGTAGGTGGTTCTCCAGTTTTGTTTCCGTTTTTCCAGAAACCAAAAAATACTACAACCATCAGTGGCGGCGCCACCCTGACAGTGACTAACCAGCAGTGGCAACAATTCCTGGCAGACTTAGGGCAGGGCGAGGTGACTTTTCGGCTTGAAGTTAGGTCAGTCATTTGATTCAGAATATCAAGTTGGGATAGCAGGCATCATAAGATGCATGCTCAATGTGTTGTTGGAGTTGGGCCTGACGGTTTGTTGTTGCCCACCTACAAAGATAAGAGATGTCCATTATACTTCAACTAGCTTTCATTCTCAATTATTCGATCTATTTTTTGTGAAAGGAATGACTATGTAATACTTAATGTAAATTACTTGTCTTTGGACCAATCCGGATCCTTTGCTACACTAAGTGCTTTATCTTCTACTACGCTGAATTCAATACACGACACGTATTAATTAGTTACATCATCTAATACATGTATAGTTTGATGAACATAATAAAACATAATAAATTGGAAAAGTTATAAAATATTCTCAAAAACTAGAGCATGACCCCACCCAAGCCCGCTTGACCAATGTCATCTCGGGTTGGGCTGAAATTGCATCAAGCTAAAAAATTGGTGAGTCCAGCCTGATTCACACTCTTAAAATTACCTTAAAATTCATCCTTCGAACCACACCTACAATCCAGCCTCCCTAGAATGTCAAGCGAACTGGGATAGCACGTCGGGTTAGGTCAATTTTACCCCATCCACTCAAATCTAATACTAATTTTCAACATGGCTCAAAATAAATATGTGAAGAAACAATAATATTACAATGTGTGCGCATATACCTACAAACACTAATTAACTAATTAATGTGTGTGCGTGTATATATATGTAACCGTTTATCACAATTCAAAACGTGTTTTCCCAAAATTTCTAAAGTTACTTTTGGATCAACTTTATACAGGACCAGTTACTTAATCAAAATCTTCTTTGCCAAGGAACTGTTATCCTAGTAACGGCAACTCACTGGTAACCAAATCCAAACACTGATTAGCATATTCTACCTAGTTGTTAAAGTTGCAAACTTTTGCATCATATATTCCTAACTCTAATAAATGCACCCCTACTTATGTGAACATACATATCGTTACAACACTCTGTCCTCTTCCAAATTAAAAGCTTACGACCTCCTAACTTCCATCCACATATACCCCTACATCTTCTTCACCCCGAGTCCACAATCCTTCTATGAAATTGCACTCATGGCTTGCCATAAACTCGATAAAACCCGACTCGATATCTACTACTGGTTCTTTTGTGTGGTAACTGTTCTAAGTTTGGCAGGTGAAGTTTCCTAGCTAAGTCTCATGCCAAAAAGTCCTCATATTAGAATTTCAAGGGTATGGTTTCCTACTCTAGATTCCCAGAATCATTCGGTCAATCACAATCTATCACTCTCAAACAATTCCTTAATCTTTGACCTCGAATTCTTCAATCCAAACAAGCGTATGTGTTGAGAATATAAAAGAAGAAGGGTGAATGCTTGCTCCTCTGCATGTTTCTACAGCTCAGCAGCCAGCTCCGCTGCCAACTCAGAGAAATGATGTCATTGCATGTGAAGACCATGTGAACCATCCACGTCAGCTGAAGGAGGAGTAGATAACTGGTTTGCTAGTGTTAGTTAAAGCTTCTAGAAAGATCTGCAGGATGCTATAAATATTCTATGCATTGCTTGCATCTCTTTGCATTACAAAAATGATATATCAATAAAATTCCTCTTCTCTCTCCTTAGTCTTCTGCTGATCTTTCTGCATGTTTATAACATAATTCAACATGGTATCAAGAGTCAGTTGAAGATTCAAATCAGTTCTCGTTCTCATCTTCAAATGGCGAGCACGAATCTTCCAATGATGGCAACTCTCACTATCCGATTAGAAAGGAAAAATTATACTTACTGGAGGTCACGGGTGTTGGCTACTGTTGTAGCGCATGGCCTCGATTACTTGCTGCTTGGTCATGAACCAGCACCAGATCAATACATTCCGGATGAAAAGGATGCATCCAAAACGGTTTCGAATCCATTGTTTTTAGCTTGGCTTCGAAAGGATCAATATCTCTATAGCTGGCTTATGAATTCAATGACAGAGAGTATGCTTGGTCATATGCAGCGCTGTAAAACATCTGCAGAGATTTGGAAATACTTAGAAAGTTTGTTCCGGTATTCGTCCACGGCACGAGCATTGCATCTGAAAGGATTGCTGCAAACCACAAAAAAAAGGAGATCAAAGTATTGAAGCTTACATCCTGAAAATGAGAGGTATTGCGGATGACATTCAGTCGGCTCGATTAACTATCGATGATGAAGATCTTGTGTTACATGTCCTCAATGGACTTGGACCAGAGTATGAATCCATAATTGTGTCAATCACCACTCAAGCCGGCACCCTAGATCTGTCAGAAGTTCAACATCTGCTACAGACACATGAAATGAGACTCAAACAGATGCATGGCTCTGATGTGCATCCTAGTGCACATTTTGCTAGCAAGAAGTTTAATAAATTCTCCGACAACAGAGCACCTAGGGGTGGTTTTGGCGGCAAAAATAGAGGCGGATACACTAGAGGTGGAAGAACTAGTGGACGAGGTGGTAAGATGTTTTGTCAAATTTGTGGAAGGAATAATCATTTTGCTCCAAAATGTTACTGGCGATTCGATGAAGACTACCCTGGGTTGGAGGCTCAAGTTATTCAAGCTCACACCGCTGTTATTCAACAACCACATCCTAGCAAATAATTCTCATATGGTTCCATAGAACGATTAAAAGCTAGGTTAGTGGCTCGAGGATTTCAGCAAAATGCTGGGATTGATTATTTTGATACCTTCAGCCCTGTGGTAAAACCGTTAACTGTGCGAATAATGTTCACATTAGCTGCATCAAGAGGTTGGCATGTCCATCAAGTGGATGTTAATAATGCGTTTCTGAAAGGAGAGTTGAAGGAGTGTGTTTATATGAAACAACCTAAAGGATATGTTGATCCAAACAGGCCAACTTTTGTCTGCAAACTGAACAGATCTTTGTACGGGCTCAAGCAGGCTCCAAAAGCTTGGCATGAGAAGCTTAAGGCTTTTCTCATTAGTCATGGTTTTGTTACCTTAGTGGCTGATACATCACTTTTTTACAGAAATCTCCAAGGTCAACTTGTGTTATTTTTTGTATATGTTGACAACATTTTGATTACTGGTGATAGTCAATCCATGATCTCTGAAATCATCACACAGCTTGACCATCACTTCTCTCTCAAAGATTTGGGTGCAGTGAAGTATTTCTTGGGCATAGAAGTGCAAAAGACACCTGATGGGGGTTTCTTTTTTACTCAAAGCAAGAACATCAGAGACTTGTTGCAGAAAGCAGGGTTGGCAGCAGCAAAACCTTGTCCTTCTCCTTACATTCCGAACAAGAAACTGTCTCTCCAAGATAGCCCAGAATTTGACCAGCCTACCATGTTTCGTAGTATCGTGGGTGCTCTGCAATATCTCAGCATGACCAGGCCGAATATCTCGTATATTGTCAATAAACTGAGTCAGTTTATGCATCAGCCCACCACCAATCATTGGCAAGTATGCAAACGTGTGTTGCGATATTTACTTGGAACAGTTGGTCACGGCATTACTCTGTCACCGGTCCCCAAGTTCCACCTTGAAGGATTTTCAGACGCTGACTGGGCCAGTTCCTTGGATGATCGGAAATCGACAAGTGGTTACTGTATTTTTCTGGGTCAGAATTTGATCGCTTGGAGTTCCCGGAAGCAGAGTGTGGTGGCTCGTAGCACCACTGAATCAGAATATAGGTCCATTGCTCTTGCTACAATAGAGTTAGTATGGGTTCGCAGCTTACTCACTGAATTGGGGGTTGAAGTTAGCACACCAGCTATTTTGTGGTGTGGTAACATTGGTGCGTTGAGTTTTGCTAGTAATCCTATGTTTCATCAAAGAACCAAACATATCGAGATAGATGTCCACTACATCAAAGGGCAAATCCAAAGGAAAGAAGTTGATGTACGATTTGTTCCGTCCGAAGATCAATTGGCTGGTCTTCTTACGAAGCCACTGTCGATCACTCGTTTCCAGACCTTGGCTCATCAATTGTGCTACACGAATGAAAAAGGGGGTGTTGATAAACAGCGGGAGCATGTTGAGAATATAAAAGGAGAAGGGTGAATGCTTGCTCCTCTACATGTTTCTACAGCTCAGCAGCCAGCTCAGCTGCCAACTCAAAGAAATGATGTCATTGCATGTGAAGACCATGTGAACCATCTACGTCAGCTGAAGGAGTAGATAACTGATTTGCTAGTATTAGTTAAAGCTTCTAGAAAGATCTGCAGGATGCTATAAATATTCTATGCATTGCCTGCATCTCTTTGCATTACAAAAATGATATATCAATAAAATTCCTCCTCTCTCCTTAGTCTTCTGCTGATCTTTCTGCATGTTTATAACATAATTCGACAGTATGGAGGTCTACTATAGTAGCAGCAGCTTGGAATTGTACGACAATGGCGGTCTTGTTGGGGCAAATTCGACTCCGGCTTTTCATCAGAGGTAAACAAGAATTTTGTGAAGCCACGAATAGTGCGAATGCCGATTTCAGAGTAAGAGTGGAAACTACTGTTAGGTTCTGGATTATCAAGTGGAAAACGAAAGAGCGACGGATTAAACAATTCAATCGGGTGAAAAGCAATCTGCCAATTTCAATCTGCCGGGTGAAAAGTAATCTGCCGATAGTGCAAATGCCGATTTCAGAGTAAGAGTAGAAACTGTTGTTAGGTTCTGGATTATCAAGTGGAAAACGAAGGAGCGACGGATTAAATATATGAAGAACAATTCAGTCGGGTGAAAAGCAATCTGAATGGGATTTTTTCAGGAGAGAATTATGCAAAGCTGCATAATGCATAAAAAATTAACATAAAAAATTGAGGTGTTCGTACATAGTCAGAGGCAATTTTTTGTATCTTTTTTTGGGAGCTGTGCGTGAGACTAAAACCATCTAGAAAGGAAGTTCAGTTAGTAGAATAATATGATTGTAATACTTGAAAACCAATAGTTGGTGTGTTCTACTTCACAACCTTCCCCTGACATTTTACAGTGAACTTAAGTACTTGGACCCGGTGTGTTTGGAGCAATCTTCTTCTTTCTATTGTGATAAAATTCCTCAGAGATTTGACGGACACTAACAACTTGCTTTCTCCATTCATTAACAGGCATCTGCATTAACAATATTAATTATAAAATCTACTGCGCAGGAGATAACCATAGCTTAACTCTCCTAGTTAACTGGAAAAATTAGTTGCACGGAAAATCTTACAGCAGGGAAGCCTCCATAATCCCCTGCTTCACAGATGTTCTTTGTGACACAGCTATTAGCAGCTAACCGGACCTGCATCTCCAGGCCATCAAAAATGTTAGTTCTTAACTGGAACGTTATAAAGCAACTCCAGAGCAATAGTAGAATTATGAGGATGCAGAATTATACGTTTGTTGCTATTCTAACATGATCACGGATTGAAACTCTTCCTCCTAGTGTCACATAATCTCCTACCCTGAAAACACAGTGCAGAATATATTTTGAAACTCTCAAACTTCTTTGAAGATAATTAAAACTTGAACTACAAAGTCATAAACAGATAGCAATTATATCTAGATATAAGTTTTTGATGTTATCTAGATATAAATTGTATATGTTATAAACAGAAAGATGGGGGTTGGGGGTGGGTTTGGAGATCACATACGTTACTGAACCAGCAATCCCAACTTGTCCACATAACATACAATGTTTCCCTATTTCAACATTGTGGCCAATCTGCAAGTGAACCCAACAAAATGACCATTTTTCTGTAATTTACAAAACTATCAGAAAATTGAATCATACCTGTACTAAATTATCGATCTTAGTATGGTCCCCAACTAATGTATCTCTCCAGCTGCAGGGACATAATCATTGCAGGATAATCACATAATCTATTGTACTAGAAAAGATTCACACATTCTCATAATTATTATGATAGCAACAAGGAACTAATTAACATCATCAAAGATTTTTACCTGCCCCTGTCAATGCACGTATTTGCACCAATTTCCACATGGTTGCCTATCCTTACTTTCAAGCTCTGAATACGGATAAGGAAAAGTTCATAATAATTTTTGTAGAGAATAATGAAAGAAAGGAAAAGAGTAACTTAACAATTTACCCTTACCGCCGGGAAGAAAAATGCATATTATATATCATATAGAAAAGAAGTTTAAGTCAATAAAAAATCCAGTTCTCTAAAGACTATCTTTACGGTATCCAAAATTTGAGTTTTAGTGTCTATCTAAAGGCAAGACCTCAAGAAAATTATCACAATCAAAGATATATTTCATAACTAACTTGAGGCTTCTTCACCATGAGCCCTTTTTCATCAATGAAAAATCCAAAACCTACATCGGAAGGCAATACAAACTCCACTTAGATTACATGTTAGTAAATCGGAGTATATGCTTAGAAACCATAGTGTGTAATTTCATGAAAATCAAGTTGTTAATAAATAATAATCACCAAGTTTAATAGTGTGTAGCCTTACCATCTTGACCAATGCAGACCCCATGATAAATAGAACAGAAATCCCCAATTGTGCAATTACTCAATACAACATTGTAACTGGATGGAAAAAAAAGGGGAGGAAAATGATCAAGTCAAAATGCTATGTCAGTGGAAAAGTATATTATAAGCTGGACAGAAGAGTTTGTAAGTACTGTGCCATGAATGCTGCATAGTATAATGAAGAGAGACAAAAGTGAGGAAGGCCTATCAATACATGGACAAAATGAACAGGAGACGGTACCCTGTTCTTGTTGATTGACCCACTGTAACAGCAGGTCCAACAATGCTTCCTGACCTAATGACGACATTTTTACCCACAACAGCTTCTGGATGAACTATTGCGCCAATCTCTATCCTTGCATTAGGATCAATACAAGCAGACTTGTGACACATGCCTCCTCCATTGCACCACTTCTGATATTCTTGATCAAATGTTTTCGCAACCTCACCTAACCTTGTATATAAAGTATGTTTCAAGTACAAAAAGAAATCAATTCAGAGATGGATAAAACCAAAAGATTTCATGTTAGACTAGGTGTCTACGTAACTGGCAAGCTTGACATTACCAAACAAAACCGCATATAGCTAATACACTAGGAGAGGGCAAACACATGCGTTGAAATACATTAGGTGCAGTATCCATTAATTACCTATATACACAACACTACAAATACCCACGTTTATATATAGTCTACAGTTGGTGTTTTGTTGTAGCATCCCTAAATTGATATGTTCAAAGGTAACTTTTTATCCGCATAAGAGAGATTACATAACTACTAAGCCTTCATTTCCTTTGCTAGATAACCTAGGGTAGTGACATTTTATCTAACTTCATCTAGCGTTTATCTTGGTGAAAATAAAAAGCCAAGTTATCCTTCTGACCTGAGATAAAATGCTAAAATCCGGATAAAACCTTAGATAATAATCTATGCTCCTGGACAGTTTACCCAATACTTGGGCTAACATTAGCAAAATTACTTTTCTATCTCTTACTACTCCTTTTTTTTGTAAACTTAATTATTAAAAGGGACCTTTAGATAATATCATCGCTATATACAGATAGTAAAAGGTGGATAAGGAAAGATAATATTCTTATCCATAATGCTATATGTTACAGTAAATATTGGAAGTGAATAACAATTTATATCTAATCCTATGGAATTATCTAGTTAGTCTAGATAATTAACATATCTCTATTTATCGAAGTAGATGGAGCCTAAAAAGAGAAGCTAGTGTCACCGAATTCTGCACAGAATAGGAAACAGAAAAATCTCAGTGGACTTATTGCAAACAGTTTGGGATGTGTGTAGAAGCAAAAACTAACAATAATACTTCTATGACGCAATTTTACAAGCAAGTTGGAAACATGAATGAATTAACGCATTAAAGCTACATAAAATCACTTTCCACAGTGTGAAATGAATTAATAGCATAATAAACTGGATTTCTTAATTATTAATGAAACAATAATAGACTGACCAGGGAGTTGATTAGTGATACAGTTTGATACGAGTCTTGAGGTAATGAGAGTAGGTATACTGCATTTGGCAAGCGTTAAGCTCTGGGATCTGAATGCAGAAATGTAGGCTCCTGAGCAAAAATGAGTTGATTTGAAAATGTGCAACGCAATTGCCATTGGCAAGCCCTCAATTTCACTGCGAAAGAAGAAAGTGACAGGAGTCAACAAGATTACTCTTATATACCGTGAGTCGTGTATGTATGACTGTATGTGCTTTCAATTTTCCTTTTGCTTCTTTTTTCAATATAGAGATATAAAGATTCCCTACCTGAAAAAATAAGGAGGTTAGGGGTATGTTTGATTGGGTTTGGGGCAAACCCTTTCTGGGTTGCCCCAACCCAAACAATGATTGTTTCAAGGTTTGCTACAATCTACAGATTGAGGTGGTTGGGGGGCAATTCCCAATAAATACCTTTTTGTTCTCTTTCTCTACTGGCTCTCTTTCCCTTTCCGCTGTCTCATTTTTTTTCTCATTTTTTTCTCTTTCTAAAATAACTCTCGCATCCTCTCCGCTCTCCCTTTCTTTCTTCAATGGAGGAAAGACTACAAATCCCACCGTCACCGGCTGTGCCACAATTCTGGGAAAATGTCACTTCTTCTGCGCAACTTGGCCAGCAGCAAGCTATGGAAAAGAAAGAGACTTTGAAAATCACAAGGAGAAAATTACCAGTTCGAATTATATGGTCCCAAGAGAATTAGAAAAGTGAAGAGTAAAACTTGTTGAATCAACCAAAGGGGAAAAAGGCAAAAACCACAAAAATATATAAATAAATTCGAGCAGAATATCAAAAACCCTACTCAGAATAATAACTTTGCTCTAATTTCCTAGCTTCACGACTTTCGAAAATCATGAAGTCATTCAGTAACTCATGCACGTATGGTGTTGGGGGATAGAGTCTTAGTCTCAGTATTGCTTACAGATTCACCACTTAAATTCATGTAAGTCTGAGGCTTTGCCAAGAAAACTGGAACACTATTTACAAAACCTGAAGTCATCCAAGAAACTGTTACTCATTTAAAAACAAACTGATGAAGTTACAACGATAAGGATGAATAGACACTATCTCGAACAGACCTTTTAATATGGCTTTGCAATGGATAGAGTCCATCGCCATCCCTAATGATTTAGCAAATTCATCAATGATTCATACCCTATATAGTGTCTGGTGCCAATAAATTTATCCTCTAGGTTGTGCAAACCAACAAAAAACCATGGCCATGGTTTCAGAAATAATTGTCAACAATGTCACGAGTAAGTATACATGGAAAGGTGAAATTAAGAAGGAAATGAACATTATCAGCAAGAAAGAAACCCAAGATTTAGTAGTAGCGTCTGAGGTATGAAGCTATAGCAGCAAATACAGCATATCCAGCTGAAATAGCAGAGACAGGCCATATACATGGGCCATGATGACAAAGAATCATTAGATAGATTCATATATATCTTTATATTTCACTTTCTGGATTCCTACTCAACAGGTATAAACACCTTGATTGCCCATATCAGATAAGAAAAAATAATGAATAATCAATAGATAGATTAAAATGACAAAGAACGATGCAAAGAGTAATCAATATTTTTTACCTTAGCTAGACCAAATTTTAAGCTAAGAATATAGACATTTTGAAACTAGCAATTGCAATATGCTACATGTTCACATCGTAAAAGAATACAGACGTTTTTCAAAGCTTCACATTTCGCAACTGACATTCATCACAACTTTTTAGCTTCTTCAATCAAAATTATCAGGGATTAAAACTAGATTTAAAACAATTTCATCACAGTCAGCAGAACCAGTCAAAATTGGAGGAATCATGTCTCCTGACTTTCTTCTACTTCTGATTATTTCAATTACAAAATTCAATTCGCAAAACATCTGAACAAATTGCTCTAAACATAACTCGATTCGCAAAACGAAGAATCTGAAATGAATTGTTGTAAACATACATAAATCACTGTTATTAAAAGGCATGAATCGGAGAAGAAATGCTTACCATTTTCATGTTTGGAGCTTCAATTGGAATCTGGGAGAAAGAAACTTAAACCCATTAACCAAAAACAGCGAAGGTTTATCCACAAAAGCAAATAAAACGCCAACAATAACAACTCGAGAAGTGAATTTTATGAACCTGATCGAAGAGACAAAGGAGCTTCGCTATTCAGATTTGACCGACATTTTTCAAGTTTTTTAGGGCTCCATTTTTGTGGGGAAGAGGGTTAGGGGAAGGGAAAGGGGAAGGAACGATGCGAGGTTAAAATATTTGGGTGCGCGCCTGATTGAAAGTCTTATTTTGCTAAAATAATGTAATAAATAATATAAAATTTTCCTAGGTGATTTTATAGATAATATATTAAAAGAATATATATATGCCTAGGAAAAAATTGGTAGGCAAATAATTTTCTTTTCACCTACGAGTATTTTGTAGGAAAAATCGCAGGTGCGATTGTTTTGCCTACGGATTATTTCGTAGCTAAAATATCATCAGTTATTCCCTTGCTAATTCTATAGCTGAAATAATTCATGAAAATCTGTAAATAATTTGGACTATTTAAGGACAAAATTATTTTGGTTGGTAAATTATGTAGCCAATGTTTCAGTTTCTTATAGCACGCAACCAGTTGACCCACAATCCTCTCATAATACAGATAAGGATTATTATATTTCTGCATATCCTTTTGTTCAGCCTGCCATATTATCACCTACATATATAAATTTCCTTTCCAAAGTTGATGAAGCAATCCTAGAGCCACTTAATTATTCTCAAGCAGCTAAGTACAATGAGTGGCAGGAGGTCATGCACAAGGAGTTACAGGCCTTGGAACAAATCCAAACTTGGGAGGTTGTACTTTTATCCCCTAGGAAATGATCTATATGCTCTAAGTGGGTCTACAAGATCAAGAGAAAGCCTGCTGGAGGGGTGAAAGATACAAAGCAAGACTAGTTGTCAAATGATCCAATCAAGTCTATGGGGTTGATTATTTGGACAATTCTCTAGTTGCTAAAATGGTTTTTGTGAAATTTTTTTATTGTTGTAGCTGCTCAAAGAATCTGTTCATTACATCACATTGACATCAACAAAACCTTTTTACACGATTAGCTTCATGAAGAGGTGGTTACCTGAGGGATATTTTGGAGCTAAGCTGAGTCATGTGAAGAAGAGTCTTTATGGACTCAAGCAGGCTAGCTTCCACAGAATGGAACATTGAGTTCACTAAAAAACTAAAGCATATGGTTTGGAGCTATCTCTTTGTGACACATGTACAGTAGAAACTCTATAAATTAATACTCATGGGACCACCAAATTTTTTTAATTAAAATAGTTATTAATTAATCGATAAATAAATAATTATTAAGTTATATATTAATTAATATTTATTAATTTATAATGAAATACTGAATTTACAAACACCACTACAACAATTCTGCAAAACGACAACGGTGTCGTTTGCGATAATTAAGCGTTGTCGTACCTGGCATTGTAGTAGACCCCTACCTACCACAACGGTTTTTAACCGTTGTCGAAGACCTATATCACAACGGTTTTTAACCGTTGTAATTGACATTTACAACAACGGCCTTTATAACGTAGCTTGACCGTTGTCATTTGTATCGCAACACTTAATTTTAACAACAGTTATTAACCGTTGTCTTTTGGGCCTTTACAACAACAGTCACTACAAGTGTTTTTAACCGTTGTGGTTTTAATTTTTACAACATCGTAAAGACAATGGTTTTTTACCGTTGTCGTTTAACCTTTAGAATAGAGGTCTGTGGTACCTGTTATTAGGTATTATTTTCCTGTTTTAATTTTTTTAATATTTTTAAATAATAAATTCTTCAAGAAAAAAATACGTCATTTAAAAGGACAACATAAATAAACTAAAATAAAAAAATAAATCGTCACATCATCAAATTTAACAAATATAAAAAATTAAGTACATAGACCGAATCAATTGTATATCTAACAAATGATCCAAAATCCAATTTTAGCAAAAAGTCTACCAATATGCTTCCTCAGCACAACAGCCTCAATAGCAGCTTTAAGATTATCACTTTCATCTCTTGTACAGGCTTCAGCTCATGGTTATTGGCTTTGGTAGATAATTCAAAGGCTCCAGTTTCCAGATAAATTTAATTGAGACATACAAAATACAAAATACGTTTTCTAATTTCTTATCCCATATTCATAACTTCAATGAAAACGTAAAAATCTGTGTTCAAGCACGACACAACTATCTGTTTCTATTGTTGAAAAAAATACATACAATAACATGGATATCCTGAATTATTTAGAATCACTAAAGAATTTTTATCATGATAAGAACAGTAACTGGTAGTTTTCACGGGCAGCATATCTGATCAAACTCACTTAGGAATAGCTGTAACTGTCAAAGCCAAAACTGGTATGCCGAGCAAATGATTCCTCAACAAAGAAAGCTTTCTGTAGCTTGGCCTAGATTATTGAACAATTGAGGAAACAATTTAGAAATACTTAAACAGTTGTAGTACAAGAAAGCCCTCATAAGCGAAGAATTCATGTATAAAGAAATAAATATTCATGTACATAAATTTTGTTTTTGTGTGTGTGAGAAAGAGAGAGAGAAGAGAAGGAGGTTTATTCATAGAAATATAGTACGAATGCAGTATATTAAGTGTGCCTCTGCATCATATTCCAATAAAGGACTTTAAGAACAAGCTGAAAACTAATTCAAAATGCCAAATTGAGAGGTCAAGTCACGAGATGACGCAAAAGTGTATCAAGACCTCAATGTAAATGGGAACGAGATAAATCCAAACCAATTAGTGGTTTGATAGGGGGTCTGATCAACATCGGACACCGATGGAGTGACACAATGCTATTATATATATTGAAGAATTTCTATTACAATTGCTGACACATTCTAATACCTTCAGCTTGGCACAATTCACGAGCCAAAGCTGGAAATTGATGTAACAACTCCAATGGGTAAACAAAAGCTCAAAGATTTCTCAAATTACAATTTTCTCAAGTATAAAACAGAGATTAAAAAAAATTATGATTGTGTGAATGGTACTAACTGCGTTAACAGTGACTTTTACAGCTCACTAAAACTACAAAAGAATGAGGTATAAACAAGATTTCTTGTAATAAAGAATAGGACTCAGATTCATCAGTAAAATATGAAGGATATCGGAGAAACAAATATAAGTTCAGTATGAGAAGCAACCTGAAATCATGGCCCCATGTTGATACACAATGCGCCTAAAGATAATCAAGTGTAAGTAAAATCAATAAAAGAAAAACACAATCTACTATAACAACCTTTGGCAGCAATCATTCATATTAGAACTGAGGGATCAGACTTCGTCAACTGCAATAAGATTTAGCAATCCTCTGCCGTGAATCTTTGTCAACTCTGCCATAAACCCTGATGTGGCTATTAGTTCTGGTGTGACATACAGTAACCTTAAAGATGGCTTTCCCGATTCAAGGTTTTCGTATATCTGAACAGCAAATAAGTAAGAAGATCAAAGGAGTTTGTAGGTAACAATATGGTTTGTTACAAGTCTACAATCATCTCCTTTTATATAGTTAAAACCAAGAAATATCAGATTTATTATTAGTCTATATAAATTGATAAAACAAAAGGCTGGATTAAATGTTTGTAGCTATGTAATTATATACCTGTTTGTGTGGTGCAATCTTGAATTTTAATGTTAGTGGAAGAGAAGATGTCAATCCCATCAGTGTTGGGACTTTGTAAACAAGCAGAAGAAGAAAAGCAGCTTACGTTATATCTTGATCACGATAAGCACGGTATACTCGCTATGAATAATATTAAGAATCAGTCAAAAAATAACTTGGCAGATCAAAAGGGCAAACTAGTTCAAAAATAACAATCTCGGACTGAAACTTTCAATTGAGGGCACCTTTCAGACTTCAGCATTCAGCATTCAGAAAGTAATAGACGCATATTCAGCATAATTGAGATGCAGAGTTCTAGAAATAAAATGATATATTTAGCTTCTATTAAACAGAACCACAGTCCACAAAACCAACAAGAGAGGAGAAAATGCTGGTGAAAAAGTAGAAAGAAGACTAGGTAATTGAAAGACGATGGATGTCGGACAAACCATGTTTTTTTCCTCTATTTTAGTTTAAAGAGAAGAAATTGGAGAAATAAACTAAAGAGGGTCTAATTATACCAAGCATATTACAAGCTCCCAAGCAACAGGGAAGTTCAATAAGTAGCTGTTACTTTTGGCTGTGTTTGAAGATAATTAAGCATATATATATATATATATAATACATAATCGATGACTTAAATTAAGTGGGGAAGTGGAAGAGCTAATAAAAATTAGAAAGAAACAATTGAAATTAAATGCTAGATGAATCAGGACATGTCTCTAGATTGAAAACAATGACAAGATATAATCCATATAACCACTCGATGAACAACTTAATTAGTTGTGTTGTAAAGAAGCATAAGCCCATGAAGCAAAGACTAGCCATCCACTATATAAATGAAAATGCTGAGAAATTTTTCCTTAATGTATTGCACATTTTAACTAAATTAATAGGCTTTATAATAACAATATAAATTGAAGACTTAATTATCATTAGAATAAATAAAATATTTGAACCAGCAAAATCGGAAGTTAGGGCGTAGCCAATTACCATTATCAAGGATCTTGGCACTGTGAAATGTGTAATAAACTTTGCTCTAGCTGCTGTTTTCCACAAGAAAATGAATATTCATTACTAAAAGCAAGAGCAATGAGAGCAGATCCAAAAAATTATCCAGTTAGGATATTCTATTCCAAACTATGTTCCATCTTGTAGTCCATGTGTATATTTATGACATTACTCTATACACGTGGCATGTAATGGAAGTTGTTGAATATAAGATGAAATAAATTTTGAAATAGAAGATCTCATTAATTAGAGAGCTATCATCAGTAAAAGACAAGCCTGAATCCAATCCGAAATTGAATCACCATCTACAATATTGGGTAACGGATCCTCGCTAGAGCGGTTTACCTAATGTAAGAAACTAGGGACATAGGAAAAAAAAAAGGTAGTAGATTCTTATTTCATGTCAACAAGGAGAAAATGTATGTTATATATAATACCATAAGAACTGGGGTGAAAAATGACCTGTGCGGGTCTCCTTATATTTGTGTTTGGATCATCCAGAGACTCTCGCCAGTGAGTAGATAGCCAGCCATTCCAGGAATTGCAAACCAAACTCGTCATAGATTGAAACAAAGAAGTAAATACATAAATTAAATAAAAAAATAGGAACAAAGAATCTTAAATATAAGGTCAGGCTCACACTCTTTACCTTATATTTGGTCTTTATTTTTAGGCTCAACCTTCCCAATTAAACTGCATAATGTATGGCTGCAATGACTATACTAAACAATTGATACATTAGATTCCTCAAATTTAAGAGTACTTCAGCATCACCAAGAAAAAGGCCTAGGAGAAGTGTTTCGTGCTTCACAACATAAAAACTAATAATCATATGCTAAGTAAAATCAGAACATTATCCACTAAATTTACATCTATGACCATAAGAGTAATTCTATTTCCTAAATAAAGGGGCAGTGCTAAAAGAAATTAAAGAAAACAGAGGTATCAAAATTAAAGCATTGCATTTATGTTCAACAATATAATTGTAATTTCCTTTCAATTATCTATTCCCAGCAACTCTTATGGGGTATTTTTTTGGCAAAATTACAAGAAAAAACTGACCAAAATTTGATCAAATCAAGAAACAAGGTAGAAAATAATATTACCAAATCTCTAGTATGCTCCTTGGCAAATTTAGAACCACGTGTGGAGAGACAGTCCTGCTCCGGGCCCATCGATCTCATTGTGACGATTTGTTGATGCTTGCTCACTTTTCTTGAATTCAGGAGACCTCTAAAACTTTACATGGAAAATATATGAGCTTAACATAGGGACTACAAGTAGAGTACATACAATTAGTATATTGAAATAAACTTAAACTACATTTTGGTTGCAAATGAAATGTAGAGAATGTATAAGGGACAAAATTAGTTAATGGAATCAAAAAACAAAATCGCTCACCTATGTTAATCATTATCTGTTTCGTAAGTATCAATATATTTGCTATAGAGTTATTTTCAGGGTGCATAATGATGCAAAGAGTTTGATTCTGAATCAGATTATCAAGAAGAGGATAGAAAGGGCCAACACCTCAAAATAACATATTAATAGAGGATATAACCTTTACTGCTGAAATAAAGCTCTATAAAAACTATAAAAATGCAGAATTTCAGACTAAATGCATTTCAGACTATCAGTTTTATCTATCTCTTCCTTGTAAACCATAAAGCTCTATAACAAACAATAAAAATGCAGAATTTCAGACAAAATTTCCAATACTACTGAAGTAAGAGTGTCCAAAAGATGATGACTTATTTTGCAATCTAAGCTAATGATTGTACTTTATTTCATGAATACTCACTTGTACTTAGACTACTGATAGCATATACCAAGGACTCTCACATAAAGAACAAGGAACAATAAATCGTCAAGACTAATAAAACTAACAAAATTATCAGAAAATATACATGCCAAAATAGCTATTGACAACTACCAATAGAGATGCAAAATTTAAAAAAAAAAATTGAATATGCCATACCTGATGGATACTAGAAACTGGGTGTCTTCGCCACCTAGGGTTCCTTTATCCTTCACCATTAAACCTCAACCGTGGAAGAAGCGAAAAGATTAGTCAAATTTTGAACAGGATATCTGTATAGTGGTGCGTGTGTGTGCTCGTGAGGAAGGAAATTGCACAAAATTACAGGTGAAATTGTGTGTCTTCAGAGGTGAAGAGTGTGTGTACGCGCTCGTGAGGAAGATCTAGATGAATCGAATATAAGCTGACAACTAAATGGTGTTGTTCACCATTTCTTCTTGGAAGAGGGACAGTAGGGCAGCGATAGAGACGGCGATGGCAGGGAAGACGGTGACGGCGAGGCGGAAGAGAGACAACAACGACGTGGCAACGAAGAAGACGGCGACTACATGGCGGTGAGGAAGACGACGACGGCGGGGCGACGAGGAAGACGACGGATGGTAGGGTAGCGGTGGAGAGACGATTAGGGGGAGAAACAGGGAAAGGGTTTGATATTTCTCTCTCAAGATAAGATGGGCCAAAAACATTATGGGTTAACATACTAACAATTTTAATTAGGTTTATTTAAATTTAAATTATAAAGAAAAAGAAAAAAAAAAAGAGGTCCAAAACAACAACGGTAAAATACAACGGTATGGTAAAACCGTTTTTATTTTGCGCATTTACACGCTAAACGACAACGAAAATATCTACATCAACAGTGTTTTGTTAATAGACAACGGTTTTTATATAAAACCGTTGTCGTATAGGCGTTGTCGTTCTGCATTTTTCTTGTAGTGCACCTTTCAAACTTCCACTTAATTATTGTACAATGCATGTATGTATATCAAATGAAGGGCCCAATTTGAAAGAACCGTTCAATGCCCCACTTTATTATGCTTCTTGTGTTCAATGTATCACTTTATGGACATTAAAAAATATTTTCTATATAAATACAAGATCAAAATATGCTAACACAAACAAATCATACACACAACATAGCTTCCCCTCTTAAAGGTGTGAAAACAACAACAATGACCGATGAGATTCGAAGAGCATTATGCAAGCACAAGGATAATTCAAGTCTCACTCAAAAGCAATTGCAAGAATGGGTTCTTAGTAACTATGGTTTGCAGGTGAGTCAAGGGACAACATTGAACACAGTTAAGCAGTCTTCAGAGAGTATCTCTCACTTGCTTCCAAAACAGGTGATGGTAAGCGACACAAACCGGCAAACTTTCCTGACCTAGAAAAATCTCTCTATTGAATAGATTTTTCAATATCAAGAACATGTGAATTTGACAAGTGAACTAATCACCGAGAAGGCAGAAAAGTTCATGAAGGATATGTATCCTGTGAATACTCCAGACTTTACTTTTTCTATTGGATGGCTTGGAAAGTTCAAAGCAAGATATGAAATTAAAAAAATTCGTCGTTTCGGAGAGAGTGGATCACTTGAAATGGAGGGCATGGAGGACAAATTAAAAACCATAAGAGAAAAAGTGGATCAGTTTGAAATGAAAGACATCTTTAATATGGATGAAACAGGTTTGTTTTTTATTATTTTATTATTTTTTATTTTGTACTTTAGTGATGTAATTATTTACATGTTTTGATCTTAAACAGGTTTGTTTTTTAGACTTCAACCGCATCATTCCCTTGCAACAATGCAACTTCAAGGGAAAAAACAAGACAATGAAAGACTAACCGTTGTTATTTGCTGTAATGAGGACGGTTCAGAGAAAATTTCTTTATGGATTATTGGGAAATATGCTAAACAAAGGTGCTTCAAGAATGTAAACTTGAACAGTTTGAACTGTGAGTACCGTGCAAACAAATGAGCTTGGATGACTGGGGTTTTATTTGAAGAATATGTTCGCCAAGTTGATAAAAAAAAATGGTTGGAAGAAAAATTCTCTTGATTGTAGATAATTGCCCTGCTCATCCAAAAATTATTGAAGGATTGCAAAATGTTGAATTATTTTTTTTGTCACCAAATACAACTTCAAAAATTCAACCTTGTGACGCGGGGATTATACGAGCTTTTAAGATGCATTATTGTCGTCGATTTTATAGAAGTCTTTTGGATGGTTATGAATTAGGGGTTCCAAATCCAGCAAAAAAAAATGTGTTAGATGCAATAAATCTTGCAATTTCAGCATGGACTATGGATGTTCATGCAAATACAATTGTGAAATGCTTTTGTCATTGTAAACTTCGATCAATAGATAACATGGCTTTTGAGAACTCCGATGAACAGGTAGGTGGTGAAAGCACTCAAGAACCCCAAAATTTGATCAAAAAGTTGGGTTATCGCAATGCAATGGATGTCGAAGATGTCCTGAACCACCCAAAAGAAAATGTAGTTGCATAGTGGTTGACTGATGAAGAAATTATTGAGAGCATTATTGGAACTGATAAAGATGATGAAGATGATGATGAAAGTTCTACCATGGAGCCCCCTTTGCAAAACGAGGCTATTAAAGCGGCAATTACATTGAATAATTTCTTGTTGAGCTATGAGAAAACAACACCAGAAGTTCTTACAATGATAAGAAAAATTAGAGACGAGATTCAAGGTGAAATTGATTTCAACAAAAAACAAAAGACAATTGAGTCATTTTTCAAGAAACCTTCATAAATCATTCGTGTAATATGTAGTATATAAGGAATTATTAATTTATATTTTATATGGGGTATATAGAAATTATCAAAAATATATTATCTTATAATTTTAGCAAATCATTAATTTAGCACCCTATCCTCAAATCGTGACCGGCCAAAATTATTATCTTAGAGAGTTTATTAAATAATCGAGTATTAATTTATCAAGTTTCTACTGTATATTTTACAACCACTCTAAAGTCTCCTCTATGTTCGTACTAGCTTATGTGGATAATATCTTAATCACTGGTGATCATGAAATAGAAATTAGTGATCTCAAACATTATCTTAATGATCGATTCACCATTCAAGGCCTTGGTTATTCCAACTTCTTCCTTGGTGTTGAGCTGCTCCCGAGTTCAGAAGGAACCCACCATAGCCAAAGAAAATATATTCTTGATTTTCTTACTGAGGTTAGTTTGCTTGGATGTAAGGCTGTTGCAACACCATTTCCTTAAGGGTTCAATCTTTCAACTAAAAGAGACTCTTCTCTTTGATCCTTAGCAGTACAGAAGAATGGTTGGGAAACTGTTGTACTTGAATCTTACTAGGCCTGACATTTGCTTTTGTTATGCCGCAGCTAAGCCAATGCATGAGTTCACCTACTTCAGTACATTAGGAGGTTAGGATACATGTGAAAACCCCCAAAACTATCACTTTTTGTAAAAAACACATAGAATCTAACTTGTTTGTAAAAAAATATAGAATTTGGCCCTTTTTCAATTTGACCCACCAAACCACCCCCCGAAACCAACCCCCCCCCCCCCTCCCACAGTTTAACACCTACCCACCCCATCCGCAACAATCCCCGCTTTTCGATCCCCCCCCCCCCCCCCCCACCTCCCCTGTCAGAACCGAGAAGACAATGACAAGACATGTCATCCGTCTCTCTCCTCTGACTTATCTCTCCTTTCTCTGTTGCCTTATTTTATTCCATCTTTTGTCTCTAGTTCCTCGCACCATGTTTTTCCTAGTTTACATTTTGGGGCTGCGAATTTTTTTTTTTTTCTTTTCTTCGCACGAGTTGCTTATTTATTAAATTTGGTATGCATAATTGACTTAGCCTTAGGTTGGGTGAAACTTCGGGGTGTCGTTCTAACAGCTTGGCTGAGTTTGAGATCGAGAGAGACGATTATGGTGCGACTTGGTCGTGGCATGGCACGACCAGGCACGACGCAGTCCATAGTGCACAAAGATAACAATAAGGGGGCTGTTTATACTAATCTGAAACCCCGGAATGTCTCCCAGTGTTAGGCTAGTCGTTGTACAATTATTCATGTATTGCAAAATTGAGTGTCGTGCCAACACATCTGTGGCACGATTGTAAAGATGGCACGACAGTTATGTTCAGTCCTCGCAGTGTTAGGCTAGTCGTTGTACAATTATTCATGTATTGCAAAATTGAGTGTCGTGCCAACACATCTGTGGCACGATTGTAAAGATGGCACGACAGTTATGTTCAGTCCACGCTTATATCAGTACATAAAGTAAGCAACAAATGCAGCGAGAAGAAGATGTGGTCGGTTCACACTCATCGCCATCGCGATAATGGGGTTGTCGTTGAGGTTGGGGGTGTATTACCCGAGTGCGAAGGGGTAGAGATACAGACCAGGCACGGGGGTGTTAAGGGTGCATAAAGATAATAATAAGGGGCCTGTTTAGTTTAGTCTGAAACCCCGGAATGACTCCCAGGGTTACGCCAGTTGTACACTTATTCATGTATTGCAAATTTAAGTGTCGTGCCAACACATCTGTGGCACGAGTGTAAAGGTGGCACGACAGTTATGTTCAGACCACGCTTAGATCAGTACGTACTCATCTTCGGCATCGTACTCCTCGTCCCCCACCCAGTCTTCACCGTCGACATTGTCTCTACCCACCACCATGATTCTAGATTCATTGTTGGATTCTGCCGACGGTGGTGTGTTCTCGACTTGACCAAAGATAGCTTGTAGTTGATCCCAATTAGGTTCTCCTTCGTGGTAGTAAGCAGCGGCCAACTCGCATTTCTAAGCAACAAAAAACCTATGTTATTACCTAACACTACATGCATGCATCTCAATGTACTACGAAATGTTAGAGAGTAATGTCTACAAAATTACCTCAGTCAGAGTCTCCCATGTGTTGTCGTCGGAGAATAGCTTGTTAGTTTGGGTGTTGTAACGTACCAAACGGTGCTCCTTAACCCATTTGAAGACATCGTATCGCTCCCTTAGTCTTGCAATTTCAGTTGACAACCTTGCAGAGGGCCATTCCTTCCCGGTCTCAACCCCCACGTCGAACAATGCATAATCCAATGCCTCCTCGTAACATTCATTTAGTAACTTGCTCCTCCTCAGACAAGTTCCTGCGATGGAGTCAATGAGCGCCACATGCATTTCACGTGTCCAACCGTTTGTATAGAAATACTCGGACTGGGGTTTCCAAATTCTCGTAGGTGTTGGAGGCATGGCCGGGGATAGTTTTCTAAGAGTTTCTTGAATATTTATTGCAAATGGGTTTAGAGTTACAACCATATATATATATTTCCAGGTAGTGTTGCAGGCACTATAAATCACTACACATGCCGTTTAGCGTCAGGTCTAACCCAATCACTATCTGGCACGAATACCGTGTGTACACATGAGCTATGTAAAAGTTTTGTGGGGACGGAGGTAGAAGGTCGAGCCTGCAACACTAGAAATGTTTATCACGCTTCTGTCCTATCATATATTTCGTGGAATATCAAACAAAAATTAAGTAGGCACGAATACAGAATAGTCACATGCTAATGTTACTGTTTCGGCATGTCCAGTCGATACCTGCCTCATTTCACCATGAAGTTAAAAGGGGGGACAGGTTAATATATTTGCAGGTATGCTTCCGTGGTGTCGTGTGCTTCAGCAGCATGATATCACCTTTTCGGAGGCGATGTTGTGCAATCGTGCTTATGAATAGTGGCGCGAACATTTTCAGTTTACATGGACACACTTTACTTTAGCTTTTCATATAGGCCCCGTCTGCTGGAGTCTTGCCCAATCAGTCAGCGATAGTTTATACTTGGGCGATGAAGATATGTGCTGGCACGGTACATGTTAAAGTTGTTGAATGACTGCGTTGGGTTTCACAGTTAACATTGCAAGGTGTACACAAGACTAATCGTTGATTCTGGTTCAACGTGCCTGGGACGTCTACAGTAGACTTGCTCGAAACGTTTATTATTACATGAAGTCTAGTTTTGTTTCGTCGCTGGTGGTTGCATTCTTTAAGTGGGTTCGGGAGGATATTTGAATTTGAACTGATAACTATCCTATGGCACCTCGTTCCTCCAATCCCCCCTTTCCCTTTTCCTTATTATTTTTTTTTTAATTTTTTTTGTTGGGGTTAACATCCGTTGTTATCGAAAAAAAACGTGTGCAAGTGAACATGTAACTAGTAACAAATTTAAAATAACGAGACTGCAAATAGAACTACATTCTCCTTGAAACGCGATCTAGAACCGGGATAGGTTACCTTCGATGGGTAAATAAAAGGATAGGCCGGACTAATTTATTTAGGGATTGTTAACAAAATAAAGCTACACATCGACAATCACACGGGCGGTGGAGGTGGCGCCACCCATCCCGGCAACCTAACTTCGCCAAATATTTCTTCCATTGTATGGTAGTTTGGTTCGCCTTCATCCGAGTATGCATACACAATATCCCCGTACAGCAAGAACCATTCGTTCCACTGAGTTTCTGATGCTATAAGACGATTTCCTTCGGCGTCCCATAAGACTCCTTCCGTGTTCTTCATGTTTGCAAACAATTCATATCTGTCACGTAGAGCCTGCAAGCGGTTGATAACATCCTCAGCGGTGAAGTCTCGAATGTGTAGAAAGTTCTCTCGGAGATATGAACGAGCACTGATTATGCTGAGGTGGTTCGGTGGGTCTTGGACAGGCACCCAATAGCGAAGCTCTTTCTCCCGTTTTATAACCATGAGAATACATTCATCCATATCTCTAGTCCACTCCCTATCTTCGTAAAAATATATATACTGCATTGTTATAGGTTGACGGTCGTCCGGAGGTTGGTCTGCCATCGAAATTTTATGAAATGTGGTCTTGTGTGTTTGGGACGTAGGCTTTAGTTTGGAAATGTTAGGGTTAGATTTCTTATTTATAGGCCCAACATGATGTTTAGTTTGAGTAGGGTTTTTTTTTTTTGTGGCACAACCCCATCTATAAATGGACCTACGATTCAGCATCAATCATATTTGAAAAGTTTTGCTATACGAATATTAAGGGTTTAATACTGTTTTTTGGTTCATAATCTTTTTTGTTGTGATGTCTAGAGGTGAGCACTGTAACCGACGGCCCATAAGTCGCCCCAAAAATTATCAGGATATGCTACTGTATCCCCTTGGCTGGCCAAAATTTATAGACCAATCTTTCATCGGCTACCTGGCTGACGAAGTTCGTAACGGAAACTTCAGCGTTCATGGGGACCACACTGTCGTCCTCGAAGCTGCGAAGGAGCACTTGTTTAGGGTACACGAGAAGGTGGTCTCTACAGATTATCTGGCTTCAAGGCTTGAAAGGTTGGCTAGTCGCTACAGGCTTTTTAAGTCCATTGTCGATACAGATGGTGTTTCATATGACGTCTGGAATAACACAATGCAATTTCGCCGGGAATGCTGGGTAGAAATATTCGAGGTTGTTATTTTTAGTCTTAATCCTAATTTCAATTAGCAAATTACATTCTCTAATTTATATGTGCATGCTCCGCATTTTCCTTCTATTGTCAGCGTGACCCGGGTGCCCTTGCCTACAAGGTAGAAGGAGACCCGATGTGGGACGCACTCCGAATGATTTTCGAGCCCATGCCACCTCGTCGGTTTCCGTCGTCACCCCCCGCCACGGCTGATTAAGACTCCTTTCTTTTTTTGTTTTTGTTTTTTTATTACTTCAGATTCTATAGTCGTCTTCATCCATAGATGGCAGTTTATTATCAACGATCCGCTTAATTTGACTGGGCCTAATTTCTTGTAGCGTCACTTAAAAAATATTTCAACATGTTTTTATATGTACTCTGGTCGCTGTGTAACAAGTATAGTCGACACAGAACTCAAATACACTAATTATGCAACGTCTGAATTCCATTGTTAGTTGCCGAGGCACGAATGCAGATCGAGCTATTAGTAGGCACGAGACCCATAATCAGGCCTTAAACCGAGGAGGGTTTAGGAAGGAATGTGATTGTTAAGTTGGCTTTGTGTTGATCCTACCGAAACAGACTACAGACCAAAACTTATTTTCTTAAATTGCTTAACGTGACTATAGTGGCAACACACGCGCTTATCGAGAAGCTGTTACATGAGTGAGCCAGCCAACGCGCACAAACATAGAAGAACAGTCACTGATATGCAGGAATACAATTGTTTTAGTCCTCAAAGCTTGAGTATCCGTTGTTATCGTCCGGTTTCTCCTCGTCGTATGGACTCTCGTAAAGCTCAGGGGATGGTGTGAGTGATGTCGGACCGTCAACTTGGCCAAATATAACCTGCAAGCTTCTCCAGTCAGGGTCCCCGTTGTGTCTGTAAGCAGCAGATAGTAGTCTTTCCTGCCCAAAATAACAACGAAATAACTTAGACGTCTGCTGTATTAGCGAATGGGCAACCTTATCGAACATAATATACAAATATTAAATAAATAATATTTGGCTTAGCGATTTTAGGGTTAGAACAACACCTCTCTTAGCTTTATCCATACGTCCTCGGTCGCGTAAATTTTGTTAGCGTGCCTATCATGCCGGACACCATCCTGGACTTTGATCCACTTGAATATATTATACCTTCTCCTAAGCTTCTTTGTCTCTTCTACTATCTTTGTCAAAGGCCATCCACAGTACGAGCGTATTGCAACAGTTAATCTCCCGTTCCTCATTGCCTCGTCCCAGCATGTGTCGACAAGGCATTTTCTGTCTTTGCAAGTATCCTCGAGCGCCTCAAGTAGTCCGTCGTTCATTTCCAACGTCCATCCTTCTGTGAAGAAATATTCATTTTGAGGCCTATAATCCCATCTAGGCATTCTCACCCTTACTACTGTTTCGTGAAGTATTAGTGCCTCCGCTAATTGTATGATTCACCCTTCACTAGGCGGAATGAGGGTGCGAATTACAAAGTTTTGAAGATTCATAATCGCGTCGTTGATGACCGGTCGTGTCTTGTAGGCCCCACAAAAGCTAGCGTGCCCCTGTGTTAGCAGTAGACGCATGCACGCAACATATTTGATTCGGATTCTTCTGGCACGCTACATACAGTTTTGATGTGATGTGACACGCAACGCTATCGACCTATAATTTTGAGAGGTACTAAGTATATTATTTAATCATCTGGCACGATTCATGTTACTTTAGGCACGACACCTTGATTCCTTACTTTGATTTGACTTCTAAATGTAAAGCTTTGGAGATTCATAATCGCGGTGATGAAGTTAGGTCAGGACTGGTACGACTCACAAAAGCTAGCGTGCCTCTGTGTAAGCGGAAGATGCAGGCACGCAACCGATTTAATTATGATTCTCCTGGCCGGTTGTAAACAGTTTTGATTTGATATGACATGCAACTATACAGGTCTATACTTTTTAGGGGTATTAAGTATATTATTCAATCATCTGGCACGATTACTCTTACTATAGGCACGACACCTTGTTTCCTTACTTTGACTCGACTTCTCAATGTAAAGCTTTGGAAATCCAAGAAAAAAAGTTGTAGGTGCATGTCTGATCAGCAATTTTAGTCTTAGCCTTTTACGGGAATCGATATTATTTTTGTCTTTTCATCACCGAATCGTACGTGCCTCTACCTTTATTCTGGCCCTGGCACGATCTCTGATCAGTCACATGCAATAAATACTGTTTATGTCTTCCCAACCACTGTGATTTGGCCAATTGATTTTCACTGAGGAGGCCATGTCTGACAACTTTTCCGTAACTTGCGTTTTCTAATTGGTGCTAATATCCACCACACTAGACCACAATAAATGGCAATATTGAGTTGGTAAAGTGTAGAGCAAACATCTACCCGCGGTTATGTCTGGTCCGGATTCGACAAAAGTCTCTGTGGGACGACCCGGAAATGCTGATTGGTATTCTGGTTCTGATTGGACTATTACCATGGATACCTACCTGGTTAACCTCCTTATCGGGCAGCATGGGCTCGGCAATTGGGTGCCTAATAATGACGCTCAAAATGGTATGGCCCTACTTTACATTCGCTGCTGTCTGCGTGATCGATTTGGGTGCAAACCATGGTTCAGCTTTCTCGACGTATTCGAACGTGCTAAATTGCTGGAAGCACGATACAATATTTGGAGGGTGCTCCTTCAGACACCCGGAGTGTCTTACGACGTTACACGTAACACTATTAGCATGGACAAACATATGTGGACAACCCAAATAGTCAAGCACGGTGATCTTGTCCGCACCTATTTTAATTGTGGAGAACCCATTATGGACATGCTCGTGCGGCTATTCGGCCATGGAACCGATACGATAAATGCTGAATCTTCACTGACCGGCGGTTCTTGTGTTAGTAGCCCGGATACACTTGGATCTCCAGAATTCTGAGTTATTATCTCGCAATATTATGCTGTATTAGTTTAACCGTTTTATTACCTATCTTTTGTTGTACTATATTGGGTGCAGACCTCTCTCCGTTCTTGTCATTTGTGTTGCGTGTTTTTTCATTTATTAACCCATGACTATGTTCGTAAAAAAATATAACATTCAATACCTAAATACCTTTATGGTATACCACTATTGCAAGTTAAGATTCTTGTGGTCATTAACCTAACAAAGAAGTCAAAGTTTGGAGCTATTAAACTCCTACTAAACTATGTTTAATTTTCTCTAATTTTATACATACATATATATATATATTTCTATAAATATATTTTGTGTACACTTCAATTATTTAATATTTTGAGAATCATAAACTAAAGTACATTAATATTCATAATATCTTATATTCTTATTCCCTTTTAGAAATATACATTATATCAATTTTTTATTTTTTTTATATACTTTCTTCAGTTCTTCATATATAAATTTCATAGTTCTTTTAATTGGATTCTTTTACAATTGGAAAGAAAGGAGAAAGTTCGATTCACAAAATTTTAAGAGTAAATAAAAGGAATATGATTCACTATAGTTGTCTCGTCAATTTTTTTTCTTCTTTTTTTTGGTTATAATTAGTACAATGAGTATACATATATATATATATATATATATATATATATATATATATTATAACTATGTATCAAAATTGAAAAGAAAAAGTAAACTAAAAAGAAAAAAATATCTCTAAAATGAAAAATGAGTAATAAGAACTTTCACTATTATTTAATTGTTCTAATTTTTATGTGTATTTTTCTTTTTCTTTTTTTGGTTGCTAATCATAAAATCTTTTAGTATTTTTTTCACAATGAAAACACCAAAACTTAATAATTTTGCAAACATTTAATATCTAAATAACTCTAAAGTACCACTATTTGAAATTAAAAGTCTTGGAATCATTATCCTAGTAAAAAAATCAAACTTAAGAGTTACTAAAGTCCTATAATATGTTTAATTTTCAATAATTTTCTTATAAATACATAAATATCTTTTGTGTAACTTCAATTATTCAATTCATGAGAATCATATACTAAAATAATTGTACTTATTCTAAGTACATTTGTGCTAATTGGTCTTTCTCCTTTCTCTTCAATTATAGAAGATACCAATTAGAAAAATTATCAGAAATTTATAAAGAATCGAATAAAATATAAAAAAAAATAATATAATGAATTTTACTACAAAGGAATAATAATATAAGATATTATGAATATATAGGTTCAACTTATGTCATCAGTTGAACTATATATTATATGAAATGTGATAGAAAATTTGATAAGTTGAGACTTGAGAGATGAATTTCAATTATAAAATGGATCTTACTAAATAAATAAAACTTTAAAAAATAAAGTCACTAAATTAGCGATAAAAATTTACTAATTAATGGTTTTTTTCTACAATTTTCTTTTTTGACAATTATATAAAAGAATCTCGTTATAAAAGAGATAAGAAATTTAAAAAGAAACTTAAAAATAAATATAAATAAAAATAATGTATATTATTAAAAACAAAGAAAAATATAAAATATGATTATATGTAGGTTCAACTTATGCCATCAGATAAATTATATCATATCCGTTTTTTTTTTTTTTAGGGATCATATTCATGAATTGATAGATGAACTATATAGGGCTCTAACCAAATAAATGAAACTTTGAGAATATAGTTAATAAACTAACCTTAAAAAATAAAATTCATTAATGATATAATAGACAAATCAATTTATGTCTAACCAAATAAATAAAAAATTCAAAGATATAGTTTATAAACAAAACTTTAAAGATATAGTTACCAAACTAACCTTAAAAATTAAAATTCATTAAGGATATAATAGGCAAATCAAATTTTGTAAGAAACAACTCACACTTTTATAATATAAGTAGATAGATTAAAACATTCCAATTCATGGATGCTGCTTCACCTAACCCAAGTTCATAATCTCATATTCGGACTCAAATTGATATGATTCTCAGACATCACTTGTCGAACTTGTAGGGCTGACTCCGACCCTTCCATATATCTCTTGAAGCTTTTCCCAGTTGGGTTCTCCAGCATGATAATATGCTGCCGCGAGAAGGCATTCCTGTTGTTGTAGCGATGAAATTAAAAATATAGTAATCAATTCATTTTATGATGACTATATCACTTACCTCGCATAAACGATTCCATACATCTTCTGATGCAACGATTTTGTTCGTACTCGGTATAAACTCGACCAGTGGGTGGGTCCTTAACCAAGTGAAGACTTCGTACCGAAATCGTAATTTTTCAGCTTCTAGGTCAAGCCGGGAAATGTTCCATGATTTCATCACCTTCTGGGCAACCTCAGCCTTCCCGTTTACAAGTGCCGCTGAGTAGCATTCATCAAGGTGGCAGTTTAATGTATTGCATGTCCTAGCTAGAGAGTCGACAAGCGCATCGTTCATTTCCTTCGTCCAGCCTTCCGTGTACAAATACTCACTCTGAGGTCTCCATAGACCAGAAGCCATTGGAGGCTTGATGTGTGTGGTTCTTTGCTGGTGATGGATTTGGAGTAATGGTGAGCGTATGTTTTATAGTAGACCTTACCAGTTATGTGGTTTCGTGCCAGTGTTACATCAAAATGCGGGCACGAAAATGTACGATGCACATAATATAAACTAATGATCTACACATATATGTTGCCTGAAGGTTGGTAGTCAATTGCTTTTACGTTGCATCAGCAACGGTGCATAACAATGCCGTCCGACAGATTGCACGTATATTGTGAGAGCACGGAAGTAAAAAATAATGCGCATAATATCTAGTATACATATATCGAGGTAAGAACTTCCAGTCAAATAGATAGTGTGGAACAGTACAACGATAATCTTAAGCGCGATACATTGAAAAAACTACAATACCCCGAATAATTAACTTCGTGGTCGGCGTTTGTAGAACTAACGCCCGAGTATAAGCAACTGTATTGCGGTGGCACCAATACGGACTCATACAACGTACTTACATATATCCACTATAAACTAGCTACTATCATGATGACAGACGAATTTGCCACCTTGAACCATCAACTCGAATACACCCATGTGCCCACCCGTCTTGCCGACCCTCGCTTAGGTACCATCGCCTCTATTATTTATCTTTAGGCTCGTCGTATGCACTGTAGTCTAACCCTCCAGTCCATTCGATTAGCTCTTCTTCAGCAGGGTCGACCTCGTACACCATAGAGTCTCCACCGGAAGAAGATGATGTAGACGGCGTAACCCCATCCACCCGCCCAAATATCTCCTGTAACTTTTCCCAGCTTGGTTCGCCGTCGTGATAATAGGCGGCTGCAAAAAAATAATTATGTGGAGGTTCGGTATTTAGACGTTATACGTACCTACAATACTATTGGACGTAAGGTTATTAGGTCCAACTGGTAATGACAAATATATTATATGAAGTTATACCTCAGAAAGTCGTTCCCATGTAGCATTGGTTGCCACGACTTTGTTGTCAAGTTGACGATAACGGACGTCTGGGTCGTCGGTTATCCATCTGAATACATCGTACCGGGTACGCAACTTCTCCACCTCCAAATCGACTTTCATTTTCGGCCAAACTTGTAGAGTCTCGACTGCCACGTCGAAGACGCCATTGGATATTGCTTCGTCGTAACACTCATCGAGGAGACACCCTTTAAGCATACAGGTGTGAGTGAGAGAGTCGATTAGTGCTACGTTCATGCCGATGGTCCAACCTTCGGTGTAGAAATATTCACTCTGCGGCCTCCACAGATCGGACGGGCTTCTAGGCATGGTTGTTTATCGATAGATCAGTATAAATGGATGGACAATGCGTCGTTTGTGGGTGGTTTCTTTTGGTGGTTTAGAGCTGTGGAATTCCAATATTAATATACTTTGGAGAGGCCGTGTTCTGTGGGGCGTAGTTAATACCCTCACCAGCCATTCGTAGTCAATGAATAAGTGGTAGTTGGGGATTAATTATCAAAATAACTAGTATCATTTAAGTAGGATACATCTCCCTATTTTATGTATGGGATTAAATGTTGTGGTGAGAAAGTATGCATACAATAAATGATATCCTCCACATCCGAACGCTAAGCCACGTGAATATATTGTCATACGGCCGGCCTCAGTTACATAACATAAGCATGTTCGCTTGGGATGCCACCTCGGTTAATGGATACCCTCGTCTCGACGTGTTTATGCATCATAAGTTTTTTGTAAAAAATGAACTAATGCATGCCACGACTAACAACAATGCATAATTTGCACATGGCGTTTTAGTTTAGCAGTGTAATACTACTGATTAATCTCAACGCCGTTAAATTAGAAGTAATAATAAAACAATGGGTTCACGCATTCACGAAAGTTCAGATATTAAAGTTTCAGTTGAAACTACAAATGATTATTTGGTTCAAAGAGATATAACGTAATCATCTCCACCCTCTAATTCATTCAATCTATCCATTTGCGACAAAATCGCGTTTGTAGCCGGCTCTACCAACACTTCGTCGTCCAGCCCGGGCAACTCGTTCAAATTCAAAATAACACGATTACGGCTAGTCCAATCTTTTGTGGCATCGTCGGAGTCTGAAAGATTTGACAACACCGGACTCAGCGGTACATTATGATTCTTTGTGCCGGGCGCTGCACAATTTTCGTCACCCGTTTTAGCCGTTCCTTTAAGGCATTTGTCTGGCTTTGGCACGATTTCGTCGCTGTCGTCGCTCAGGACGGGGCCGGGACATTTATTTGCACGGTGCCCAGCCTCTCTACATAGACTGCATTTCCTTCTTTTTTTTTCGTGCTCATCCGGAGGCGGTGTATTTCCAGTCCAACTTGCACGTACATGTTAATTCGTGGAGGTCTACAACGTGCAAATTAGGAGGGTCTTCAACCTTATATTTGGAACCGGTGAGCGCCTTCACGGTAAAACGTCTTCCTGCCGTAACGTTAGTCGCAAACTTAATGGACACGACCTCGGTCAGTTCATTGGTACGTGCTTCATGTTTATGACGCCGCTCGCTAAACCAATCTTCGATTACGGACCTGATACACTCCAGTAGTGAACAGAACGGCAGCCTTCGTCCCCACAAAACTCGTTTGTTCCAAGATTCCGCTGCGTTTGAAGTCATAAAAATGTACCGTCTAACCGGACACATTATCCGGGCCCATGCTGGTACTCCAATGTCTTTGAGTTTTGCATGAGCACCGAATTCTGACTTCGCTTTTATCTGTTCGAAGCATGAATTGAACTCATTTTGGTTGTAGGTGTACGCTGCCCTGTAGAACAACGTCGAGATGTGCTTGCCATAAGACGCGAGAGCACCCTTCAGATGGTAATAACACAGGCCGTGAGGGACTCCAGGGAAAACTGACTTCACGCTACTTATAATCGCCTGGTGTTTATCTGAGATTATTAACAAGTCCTAGGGGAACACCTATAGCATCTTTTAGCCTACTCAGGAACCAACCCCAGGCTGGATTGTTCTCAACGTGCCCAACTCCGTATGCGATGGGCCATAGCTGCTCATTCCCATCCTTCGATACAGCAACGAAAAGAATGCCTCTGTAGCGTCCTTTCAGATGCGTCCCATCGATTACAACTACCGGCCGATTATAATTCAGAAAGCCTTCGATGCAAGCACCGATCGAGTAAAAACAGTTCTCAAATCGACCTTGACTATCCTCAGAATGTGCCGTGAACGTACCTGGATTTAGACTCTTTAGCATTGACAGATAGGCCGGTATCCTATGGAAGGAGCTCTCGTACTCACCGTATACCATCTCATGTGCCAAGTGTCGGGCTCTTAGTAAAATCTGGTAATCAACATCGAATTTATGGTCCCATTTCATGTCGCGCTGCATTGCCTTGGCGTTAAGAGCGTGTCCCTCGACCAATTTGGGTGCATACAACGCTGCGATTGTTTTGGCAGGAATCCGACGTGATCCTGTGTTTGTGTGATCGTGATCACAAGTGTGTGCGGACAAGCATAAGATGCGCCAGAACCCATTTTCACCTGACGCAGTCATCTTGAATTTGCATGACTTAAACTTGCAAATTATGTAGTATCTAGACGGGCTTGAACGTTTGGTTCAAAATTCTGCCTTGTTAGCAATGTGATATAGTCCGGCGGCGCAAATAAGGTCTCCTTTGGTGTTGAATGTACCAACCACTATCTTCGAATCCATCGTAACGGTTGGCTCGGTTGAGTGTACCGTACCATCGTCGCGATGGTATTCAGCCCCCGGTATATTCCAGCGTTCATTTGCAGACGTAGTTGGCGGTGCGTACACCTTTAGGGAGGCTGTCTGCCGTTGGCTCTGTAGGATTTCATTTGATACTTCGTCATCATCGCCCCGTACCCAGTTCGCGTATTCAAGACGGTCCATTTCCCGAGCTCTAAAATTCATATTTTCCATCTCAACATCTTCCTCTGTTTCGTCGTCGTCTTCTGCACTACCGCCAATCACGTGGACTTCGTCGTTACCGTGCCAATCATCCGATCTTTCTCTCCGCGTAGTATTGCTACCACCTGCTAAGTCCACAAGGACAGCCTCTATTCCGTCGTCAACAACAGTGGGAACACGCAAATCAGCACTAAGCCCGTCGTGTTTATCTAGACCGTATTCTTCGTTGACGTAGTCCTTACTGTAAAACGTCTCGTTGATGGAAGGAGGTTGGTTATGAACAGAGGCGATTCCATTGGAACGAAGTGGCCTCTCATATACCGGGTGTGGTTGCGATATGAGCTCCGGCGACGGTGGACATTGAAAAAGTGCCCTTGGGAACGACAGCTCTTGTGGCCCCTCCTGGTACTGGTGATCCAACATAGCTTGACAACTGTCTTCTGTCCCGCAACGGCGTCTGGTAATGACATATACTGACGGGGTGGCGGAACTTGTCAACGCATCTGAAACATCATCATCGCAAACTAGTCTTACCTTCAACACCCGGCCTTCTTCGGTATGGAGCAAACCATAAATCACGTAGTCATGGGTTGCCTGATCTGCCTGAACAACCTCGTGTATTATCTCTAATAGTTGATCTCTAGTGAACCCCGAGTGTCGAATGCTGAATGACTCCTCGTCACCGTCTACGTAATTCAGTCCATCCCAGCGGCCACTGTGTACAACATTTACGTGCCGGCTAGTCATTAGATCGTGCCTCGTTCAGAACCTGGGCACGAACAGCAGCGTCTTAGTTCATAACGAGCAACAACACCCGCTACATTAGCTCGGGTCTTACAGAACGTGTATTTTAAGACACAGAATACATTAAGACACAGAGTACAGCTCAGAACTAGATTGTAAGTAGGTATTATTACATTTTTTTCCATTCCGCACGCCATCCTAATCTGTAATTAGATGACCAATACCATGCTAATAAATATTGAAGCCGACATTGTATATGGCTTCATAATTCAACACCCCGCTTCTAGCCCATCCATTATCAACCAATTTATAATCCAGTTTTCAATGAGAACATCTACAAAAATCTGAAATAGGGGGTCAGGAAAGCACACCTTAACGTGGGCGTATCTGAAGGAGGTTATATACAGTAGTTCGCCGGAAATGGCAGTGCTTTTAAAATATTGTTATCGTAACAGTGGCGGATGGCCACGAAACTGTTTTAAACATTCACCCCATAATAGAGGTTATTATCTAACACCTAATAGCTACACCCTCTGTGGGAATTTGAGAACTAGAAAAAAGAGAATGGCTTACCTCCGATGGGGCGCGCGTTGCTGATGATAGCGGAGGGGAGATTAGGGGATTAAACGATGACTCTGCATCTAGGGTCGCAACCTTACTCGCTCTTAAGATTTGAATAGATATCGCAAGCAGCGAGAGAACACTCTTGGGTGCGACGACATGGTAAGGGGCCTAGGAAATACTCACTGTAACCCTACAGTGACTCAAGCAATACCTCGAAATACCAGACCACATGTATCCCCACCCCTGAAAAATGAGCAGCAATCGATTTGAACGGAGAGCCTTGCTGAATGAAGATTTGTGAAGAAAAAGAGCCCTAGGATTGGAAAATCATTGAGGGACACAATGGGGCCCACGTGAATAGATGCATTTGGTGGCACGAACTGATAACATCATTCTACTAGTGTGATCCAGTCACTTACATGGTTTGTTGTACATATTCTTTTCCTTAATTAATATTTATTTCCGTTCATGCCAACCCAATTTTACGGCGTGCCAGATTAATTACTGGCACGAACTCGATTTATGTTGTATTACTGTTTTGAAAAATAAACGGTATACACGTTTGCTTACTCATCATAATTTAAAACCCCACTTTATGAAGCCCGGATATTAGAAAGTCATTAAATGACATACGGGATCCAGCGTTGCCGGTTGTACTAGGTGGCACCAATTGGTGCAGGCATGAAAGCATTGGAGTTAGGCGTTTAGTCAATATTTGTAGAGCGTATTCTTATCTAATTAGCTATTTTTATTTGCGTTCGTGCCAACCCAGCATATTACGGCGTGCCAGTTTAACACCTGGCACGAACATCAGTAATTATGTGTCACTGATAATTCCATAATGAGTCTTGAATTCGTCCACTATAATTGAGCGTCACACAGTCAATTATCATTTTAAAAACTGTACATACAAGGTACTCATCGGAAAACTTTGCGAATTTACATAATAATGTGAAACAACGATACGAGACGAGAGTCCATATTTGTGAAAGGGACTTAAAGTCATAAATGGTCATAGCAAAAAATAAAACCCATCCTAAAATGTTTTCAGTAGGTTGTGTGAACGTCATGATGTATCACACAAACTAAATCACTGCATCACCTTACCTAAAAACCATCAGGCCAATCAAGATAAATAAGTCCATAAATTTACATAAAAATTCTAACTTCACCCGCCCAGACCAAAAAGTGTTAATACCACCCAAAACTATTGTATCAACCCAAAACACCGGTTATATCCAACCATTAACCAAGAGCTCATACCCAGGCAACTTGCATTGTCTTTGAATGGCACAATTCATCCACGCACAGAAGGACCCCGATCACCTAACGTGTCCGGCGGAGTGCTGTAGCGAAATATTGTGTCGCTCACATGTCGACGGTACTTCCCCCGCATCCGACTTTCGGCCTTTTCTTTAGCAGGTTCAGTCTGCGTCAGTAAACACTCGACGGTAGCTAGAGAATACGGCCCGCACTGGATTGAATCTTCCTGGTCAAAACAGAAAATGTCCATCGCAGCGGTCAATGACCACTGCCGCATAACAGGCTGGAGGTCTCGACGGTTTGCATAGAAGCCCCTTCGACAAGCAACGACGGTAATATGCGTATCAACGGGAGTAGGTGAATGAAACGCTTATCCTCAATCTCGCGGGTCCATCTATGCCTCAACGAATCATAAATTACTACTCTTGCACGATCCAGCCGCAACTTTATGCACGCCCAATGGTCTCTAAAATGCCAGGCAGTAATGACCTAATAAGGGACGCACAAACATAGAGTAAGATCAGGAAGACTAACAACGTAAATGCAAGATATCAACCTACGAATTGGTTGATGGAGTAATTAGGTGAGCAAGCATCAGTACCGTGTTAACTCGTGACCAAGGGACTATGTTGCGCCACCCGGGGGCAAGGCCGTGGACGTAAGTGATCAGATTCTGCAATTCATTCTTGCTGAAGACTTCATATGTACGAGGATTAAACTCTCTATGGCTCGTGTATTGCAGCTCATTGTTTATAAGCGGATATCGGGTCTCCCAAACCTCTTTCAAAATTTGCTAAGGCCAAATCAAACAAATGCACGTTATGTTAGAAGCAATACGGATCACGTGCGAGAGTAAAACAGTCTAGACAATTCAACCGAAGATATGCCAATCATCTAAACTGCACAATAATCTCGTTGAATGGGTGAGCGGTTAATTCATGATGAATTGTTAACCGTACACTAGGTCAACTGTGAGAAAGCAAATTTTGGAGTTGATACTATCTCGCACAGTCGAATGTGCAATTGATTCTAGACGAAATGAACCAAAAAACATGACAGCCGAATACAATAAAGGTCCAACGCAAAACTTCGCTTCAGCACTGACTAAAATAATATACCCTAATGATAGATCGTCACATTTACCTAAAATACAGTATCTACAATGACATATCGCCCAGCAACGTCCTCGTTTACTTTTACCTTAGCCATGACTGGGTCAGACATCAAAATTCCAAGATATGCATCCAAATGCTGAACGACAAAAAATAAACGCATAAAGATCAGGGTAGTCGAATGTGTAGAGTGGCTAGCATAGTTTTTACACTACAAACCAGCTGAACATACCGACTCTTCAAATTGCTAATTTGGATCGATAATCTGCTCAAAAAAGTCCTTTCCCACGTTCCAGCCTAGTCCCACATTTCGTCTACAGAACAAGCATTTAGCAAAGCATACAGGTGAGATAGAGCAAATATTATGCCTATAAGAGGCGCATGACCAACGTAAAACGACTAAGGTGTAAGAGCAGTACAAATTATCAGATTTCATAAAAGCGGTGAAAGCACGCTTATCCGCCATCTGCCTCCGTTCAAACACCCTGTACGGACTCATCACTAACGCTGACGCTGTTCGAGTTCTTACTGCTCGCCTTCCACGATCAGACGAGTCCGGCTCAGCAGGCATCGATATGGGCCCTATAGGCTCCTCTTCTTCTCCAATCTCTAGTGCATTAACAACTCCCGGGGGGTCCTCACCTGGTAAGTCAAACTCAACGTCAGCGGTATCCAAATCAACATCACTCGCAGTGCTTGCATCAACCTGTCGATTGTTATCAAACCCACTTAAGTTCCCTTCAGGGCTCCTAGCTGGGACAGATGGTGGCATGGGTACGGTACCAGCAGGAGTAATAAGTTGGGATGCAATGGGGATCTCCTTCTCAATGACATCTTGCATACAAGTTGGAGTTTGTTCTGCATCTTTGGAGGTGCCACCTAAATCGTCTGGCAAAACTCCTTCGCCGGCTGTCGTATTGGAATCAACATCTCGGCCCTAGCCGATCGCATGAAAAAGTCGACAGATTAAGTATAGTGTAAACATAATGAGGCAAGTTGAGTAGAAGAATTATGGTGTTGAATCATTAATAACTAACCTGCGGCGAACCGAAGGAACGGACTGGTGCAACTCCAGTTGGGGTGTTAGTTGGACCCGTAGTTCCAGCACTTGTACCACCCTGGAGAACAATATGATTGTCAGGAACTGACACGACTGAAACACAGTGCTTGATAAATATTTTGGCAACAACCTAATAAACAATTATTACCTGGCTCAAGCCCCCCGTCGCACCACCATGCTTCTCGAAAAAACCATTAATTTCTGCCCGAACGATGACCGGGACCTCTGTCTTCAATACCTCGATTAGTTCGCGACGTATCAGGGCAGGCATAATTTCTTCAACAACATCAGTCATTTCTTGTCTCAGCATTCTGCAAACATCGCTAACTGAACCCTGATTGGATGCTACAGATCTAGTTCGTTCACCCGGGCCAGTGTTTCCGCCAGATTCAGATTCGTCCTCTTCCTCACTCCCGCTCGACGAGTCACCACTCAATTCTATGGGTTCGTCAGAATCATTTCTGAAGTTATATTGCCCAACTAGCCTGATACGGCTGCTTCGTCGTAAACCTGTGGGAGAGTTTTCCCTTGCCCGTCGACGATTAGGAGCTGGATCAATAGGAGGAAGTATATCCATGGCGTCTGGGGGGGCATCTTGTCCTTCTTCGTTTGGGTCTCCTTGTACCACATTGAAAGCAGGGACTGGGATAATATGTGGGACTGGTGGTGGAACAAAGATTGGTTGGGGATCAGGGCCTAGACTTAGCCAATACGCGGACTCGGTCTCGGCAGGCGTTGGCACGAGGGTTGTAAAATAGAATTGCTGAAAAACAAGTAAATACAGAATTGATTCAGCGTAATGTAAGTGAGGTTGGGAAAATATATAATGATAAAAGAGGTCGAAGAACACTTTATATGACATTTTCAAAATTTATTACCTCTTGCTGAAAAAACCTGTCAGCCTTGTAATTGACCCCACTCCTCGTAGGCCTCCAGTGGACCATGCGGGGTAGAATACCCATGTTTCCATCTACTTTTTCAGCGCAGTCCGCACCGATTCGAGGAATAGCTTCGAATATCCATACCTAAATTGTGAATGCCATGTCAGTTAATCGTAAAAGTTAGTTGCAGCGACTGTACAGTACCAAAAAGCTAAATTTTTAATCGAGGCCACTTACTAGAAAAGCGGTTGTGAATCCATAGAAGTGGTAGCGGTTCGATTCATTGGTAACTCGGAGTGTAAGGTCCATCGTGTAGCGTAGCAGGTTCATATAAGTGAATTTTCCCCAAGGGAAACTATCCCATGCGTTGTCGTCCTCCACTAAAGTCCACACCCATGGATCAACATACGATTTTCGGTGCATCTAACCCCAGGAGGATGTAGTACAAATACAAAACCTTCGCAACTTTCAGGGTGTCATTCAGACTATCTCTAAACACACGGCTCTCAAACATTGCCCTTAAACGGTTCATCCGAACTGGCCCTGGCCCAATCCTACGAACAAATACCCCGTCAGCAGGGGGGTCTTGATAATTTTCAAGATCAAATTCTCCAAAGCTAAGTCCGGTTTCTAGTGCATATTCTCTTTCCCCGAATCTGATTGGTTTCGTGCCAACTTGGAACCACAGCTCTGGTGTACCCATAACACCTTTTTTGACAATCTCGAAAGAAACAACCGCGTCCATTGCTACGCTCGGTATAATTAGTTCATCCCCGTCAAACGCAAGAAGGGGCCCGAACACTGTTCTCCTGTAAGCCTCGACGGCATCCTCCCCGATGTCGTTGAGGTTCCGCTTAATCAGGGTGGCCACAGAAAAACGACAGTATCCATTAATTCTATGTTGTTGAGCTTGCATATCGGGCCGCTTCCATACCCACTGCCCAAAAGAAAAAAATGAGCGAGCAAGCAGAAACATGATCGTAATGGCACGTATAAAAACCAGCATTAAGCTCACACACGGTTGACAGACAGTAACATGTTCGTTTAATACAAGCAAACACATATGTCGTGCGCAGACAGTCTTTGAGTGGACAACGCGTGATAATGGTTGTTTTATGTCGTTGGTGTCAAGTAGAATTTCTGAGAAAACATATGTGCACACACACCACGTACTGATCAATCAAAACGCTGTATGTGCTCTCATCTAACACCAATCTAACCAAAAAGAAGAGTAGCTGCAAAAGAGACAGGAATATGCATCGAACCCACAATATGAACAAAACTTAGAATCACGCACATTATCCACGACCTCTTTCAAAAGGGTCACCTTTTTTTTTCAATGGTTGAAATCAACCACATGTGGTAAATAAAGAGAATTCGAACAGAAAAAAGGTGAGCCAGCAACAACAAAAATGAGACAGTCATGCTCGATTGTAAGGTGATAGTTCCAAGTACAATAACAACTACATCAGACGACTGGATGTCCACATTTCAGTCAATTCACAGCACCAATAAGTCTAGACACACTGCCCGCCTATATCAACCTTCAACCAAACCAGGCACGATACTCTGGAGGCACGCTGGTGGAAAATAAAAACGCCAAGCACATACACAGACTATGTGTCGACGATGGGGCACGGTTATGAAGAAATTCACATAACGAACAGTAACTATAATCCACCACCCAGCCAAAATAGCTACTTCAGAATAACTATCCAAACTCCGTAATGATCAAACAAAAAACAACTATTAATAGTTCAGTGAGATGCAAAATCCGTAATCATACCAGAACATCGACAGGAAAAGATAAAACATCTGAAACAACTACAGAAAGTTGGGTTCGATGCCCCAGTTACCTGGCCGTCATCATCATCCGCGGAGGACGCAGACGGGGAATCACCCACCGAAACCGCTTGACCGGCATGTGAATCCGTGGATTTCGTGCCTGAAGGTCCGGCGGCATGAATGTTTGGTGGGTTGCTGGGGGGTGCTCCTGCATGTCCTTCGGTTAACGTCGAAGTCATTTCCCCTCCTCTTGCGGCGGCGGACCTCGTACGAACCCTAGGGCTTGTGGTAGCGTCTCTCGTGCGTCGGCAAACGGATTGTGGCGTGCGCTGAGACGAAGACTTATCTATGCCGGGCTCCACTATACTGGGCTCGGCAATGACAGACGCCGGTGTCGATTGGGGTATATCCACTGGGCCCTCCGCGACGGCAACAGGGTCGACCTCTGGGTCAACAAAAAGGACCCTACCTCTGAGAGCGGAGACCATTTCTGAACCTGTACAGCCTACAACCCTTCAAAGATTTTGGTGGATTGACGACGGATACGAAGGTTAGACCGACGGTGATTTTTCGTTTTTTAGAGGGAAAGGTTTGACAGAAGGTTCATTTTCAAATGAGGGAGATGAGAGGTTTAGTTTGTGAAGTTGAAAGGGTTGGGTATGAGTTCGTTGATGTTTGATGGGGTGGTAGATAATTTTGGGGACGTGTGCAAGTGGGATTGGGTACATGAGTTAGTCAGTTAGTTTGGGGTGGGGGGAGGGGGAGGGTGGGGTTTGAAAGTTATGTGGCTAAAAAGGTAAAAAATGGACATATTTGATATTTATTGTAAAGATGGCTAGATTCTATATATAAGTTATAGAAAGGGACATATAAATTTTTCTCCCTAGGATACATCTTTTAAAGTATCTAAAAGGCACTCCTTCTCATGGCCTTGACTATCCTACTGGTTCTGATGTTAGACTACATGTTTATTGCGATGTACATTGGGGCACCTGCTTAGATGCCAAGAAATCCCTCAGACGTTATGCTATCTTTTTTGGTCAAGCATTAATTTCTTGGAAAACCAAGAAACAACGTACGGTTTCAAAGTCTTCCGCGAAGGTTGAATACCGCTTTCTCAGCTAAATAATTTGTGAGCTGCAAAGGCCCTCTTATATCTATCATGATCTCATGATTCATATACCTCTTCAAATACCTTTGCATTGTGACAATAAGGCCGCCTTGCACATCACTGAGAATCTGGTCTTCATGAAAGAATAAAACATTTGGATATCGATTGTCACATCGTCTGCAATCAGTTTAAAGCTTGTTTTATATTACCTCCATGCATTTCTACTTCTTGTCAACTGGGAGATGTTTTTACTAAGTCCCTTGGAGGTTGTGCATTTTGGTTTTTCTTGCTCAAGTTCAGAATACGTTCGAGCACCATGATTCCAACTTGAGGGAGGGAAGAGGGGCCGAGGGTGGTGTTGAATTGAGCTAAGGAGCTAATGAGTAAGAGGGTGTTTGGCTGAGCTTATAAGCTCCTAAAAACATCTTATAAGATGTTTAGGAGCTTATAAGCTCTTGCAAAGTGTTTGACAAAAAAAGATGTTTAGGAGCTTATAAGACAAAAAAATAAGCTCTAAGAGCTCATAAGATCTAAAAAAAGAAAAATGTTATACCCCATCTTATTTTTTAAGATCTTAATTATTACACTCAAATTTCACACACAATTCACATACTACACACATTTCACACACTACACACATTTTACACACTACACACATTTCACATACTACACATCTATACACATTTCACACTATACACACTTCACACACTACATACATTTCACACACTAATCTAAATGTGTGTTTAATATTAACTTTTAAATTAGACCCTAAATTTATAGCTAAATCACTATATTCATTTGCAAGCTTATAAGTCCTTTTATCCAAACACTTTGTTAACTTATAAGCTCCTTAAAACTTACATCTTATAAGCTCTTGAAACAACTTATCAAATATTGGAGTTTATAAGATGTTTAAAATAAGCTTAGCCTAAGTCAGCATATCACGTTAGTTGCATGCGCACAAGGGACACACCCTAAAGGGTGGGGGGCCTAAACCCTGGCTCCCCCACCTCCCACCCCACTATTTTAATCCTTAAAATATGTATATATGTATATTGTGTATTTATTTTGAAGAATATGTATGTTTTGACCCCTTCAAAATTATCAAATAATAGGATGAATTTAGATAAGTTTCATAATATGCAATAAAAATACTATAAATTTTAATATATAGATAAGTGATGATACATTAGGATATATTTAATCATAAATATTGTTGATATTCTATTTAATAAAAATATAATATTTATTATCACATGTATATTAATGTTGACCGAAGATTTCTTTATTTGTCAATTTTCCCTAATTATACGTTTGGCTTCTGCCCCTAATTGCATGATGGAGATCACTACAAAAAAAATTCATATTAGAGACGGAAATTAGTAACGGATGATATTGTTCACAAAATAAAAACAGAATAGAAATAGATTAGTGACGGAAAGTGGCAAAAAATTATTAGTATCGGATTAGTGACGAATTAGCAACCGAAAATTTGAGACGGACATAATCCGTCTCTATTCGGTAGGTAATTCGGTCTCTGATTTCATAATAGAGAGGGAAATTCCGTCCCTAAATTTAGAGACGGAATAAAATCGGTCACTAAATTTTAGAGACCAACATTATAGAGACCAACCACTTGGTCTCTAATCCGTCACTACTTTAGTTTATAAACCGATATCATGTAATTAGAGACAGATTTTTCCGTCTCTAATTTGATTTTTTCTAGTAGTGAGAATCACGTGCATGAAGAGCATGCCCAAGCGAGCTAAAGAAGCAGCTGAAATGTATGATTGGTTTGTTTCTGATGACTCAAATTTTCCTTTTTATCGCTATTCGATTCGATTAATGATATCGAATTGCCACATGGAATCAGTTGATTGGTCTTATTAGATTTGGCCCCTCTATTTATAGGTGTTTGTACTCTCATTTCGAATATACAAAATGAATACCTCATTTGAATTGGTTTTGCTATATCCAGATTATTAGCTTCTTAACATAATTATGAAGGGAGCAAAATCTTAAAAGAAGTAAAAGTTCAAAAAACAAGGAAATATAAAATAAATCATACAGAAATAATATGCCTTTTTCAATATTTATGCAAGTAATGTACACTAATCCTTACAAAAAGATATAAAATTTAGAAAAAGAAATCATGCATGAAGCACAAGATATGTACGTGTCCATAATGACTTTTGCTACTTATCTATGATATAATGAAATTTCCAACGAAAGAGGAATTTCAAGAATTGGTACTATATGTTAGGAACTGTACCTTGAATCAGTTTGTTGTTAGATTTGGGCGCGTTGGACCCGTCGCGGCCGCGACAAATTGTGCGTGGAAAAGTGAGTTTGGCGCTGGGGAGGATGTCGTGCCCGCGACATGTCTTAGGTGGTGCAGTTTTGGACTTACGCGCTTTAGACCAAAGTTTGATCTGTTTTGAGTCTAGGTCGGATTTGGGGGCTTATAAATAGTCCTATTGGCATTGTATTGTTTATGGGTTGTCATTCTGAGATATCTAGAGTCAGTATTTGTTGAGTACTTGGTATTTAGTTGGTCTAGGATATTCAGTTTATTTTAAGATTCTATTTTTGGGTTTAGAGTCTTTTGTTCCATATTATAAACTTTGTCATAGTGATTTGGTTCATCTCGTTTGGTCGTGGACGTAGCTAACAGTTGTTATGAACCACGTTAACTTTGGTATTCTTGCTTTGTTGATTTTACGTTTATTTTTGTCCGTATTTATCTTTCCTGCTGCATTATTTCCCAACACTATATTCCCTGCTTGTTCAAGGGAAAATACAAGAAGATGTTTATTTTACACACACTCCATTTCTCTCTCACTCTCTAAAAAAGAAGTTAAATAGTAAGATTTTCCTGTATTGCAAGGAAGGAACCAACTATGTTTCCACCAACATCGGGGAAGGTTTCATTACCAGGGAGGGGCTTCACCTTCCCTTTACGATCAATGTCGACTGGATACTTGAGAAGGTGGCCCTTCATTTCTGATACCACAGGAGAAGCAAATTGTTCCCAGTTAGCCTTTCCCAATGATCTTACACGCCTAACGCACTCTACAGATTCGGGTTGTGTAAAGCATTCCTCCAAGAACCCCAGATGCTCCGCCCACAGAGACATCCTATATATGTATATCTACACAAATGCATGTCCAAACAAAGATGGTTAGAGACAGAGTCGTGTTACAGTTGCATTTTTTCAATTTGATAAATGATTTACCTGTCCCTGTGGACTCGACAATCTTGTTGCCCAAGTGTGCTGGGGTTGATAGGCTCCCATTGCAATCTCCGTATCTCTAGAACCCTCCATTGACCGTTGATTGATGTTTGCAGACCCCAGGATTACATACTCATCATCCACTATCATCCCTTTAGAATGTACGTAAATCATGAATCTCCGATTTTTCCTGCTTAGTCCCTGAAACGTAAAGATTAGAATCTTCACGCAGATTTCAACATAAAAAGTTTTGGATGTTACCATGGGTTTAAGATGTCATTGCTTTTGCAAAACAAAGCCAAAAGTATATGGAAATTTTAGAAAACTGTACTTTTGGTGTAGCTTTGTACGAAACCTAATAAAGTTCGCTTTCTTATAAACAACCATTGAGGTTTGTGTTCTTTCTTAAATCAGAGTACACCTCAAGGGTAATTTTCATAAAATATATATGATCCTTAGAGTAATAACAGAGAACACAGTACCTGCGGATTGTTTCCTACAGATTGACTCTCCGGTGGGGCTGCCGAATCGAGTGCCTCACGGTTCCCGAGGCAATAGAAGTTCAAATAGTCCTGGGGTGAGTAAGCATCCTCCAGCCCAACCTCCACTAAAGCTTTGTATATAGTTTCATACATCATTTGCATTGTTTTGTGCTGGAGAGGAAAACAAAAAAAAAGGAAAAAGTGAAACAAAAATATAACCACAAAGTCCAAATTCGCAATCACAGTCACCATAAAATTAAAGTATTTTTTTAAAATTAGACAAAAATCGAGCAAAAATCGGTACACACCTGCCAAAACAAAATCCTCTGTGTAGCAGCACCGGTTGGATTACCCTCTGGCCACATTGGGATAACGATATAAACTGCAAACCTCTCGTGTGCTCTAATTTTTGCAGCAATTTTCAAGGCAATTTCTATTGGGATCAAATTATTAGCACCTGAAGAGAATCAAAATTGATGAAGATATCTTATGAAAAAAATTTGGAACCTCCCCCCCCCCCCCTTCAAAATAAAAAAGTTACCAGCAACAAGGAAATATAATGGTTACCGGTATCTTTGTACTGGTTCCAGTTATATGAAGATCCAATGAAGTATTGATTCTCGATGTATATAAAATGTTGGGCAGCACGGATCGCCTCTACGTATGCTGTGTGTATGCTCATGTCTATGAGAACGTTCTTCCCGCACATCAAGTTCTTTTGCACAAGAAGAAAAGTAATTTGTTCAGTGAAAAAATAAATTGCAATTAATAAAATTGAGAGTAATTTGCAGAGCATCTACTCTCACCTTCTTTGTCCCATCTTTAGGATCCTTCGGAAAGTTTTTCACTGAATTTGAATCAATGGAACGAAACACCTGCACATGTATCACAACAGAATGAATCTCCAGCCTAGAATATAAAAAATCAATTCCCTAGAATGAAATAAGTATGTATACCTGTACATGCCAACCCTCGGGATCACTATCAGAAATACAAGGAGAATCGGATATTCCCAGTATTTCGGGCATCCTTTCTATTCGGAGTAAAGCGTCATCATATGACATCTTGATTTTCTTAATACCATGGGGCTTCGAAGCTTTTAGCCAACGCTCCTCAAAATTGCACAGAACATCATATGCTGCAGGCCCGTCAATTTTACAGTGCAAGTCATGCCATGGTTCTCTTGGACAACCAACAACATTTCCCTGAGAGAGAGAGAGAGAGAGAGAGAGAGAGAGAGAGTTATTAACATACACACAGAACCAGTGAATTACGCCTATAGACAAAAGAAGTTAAATTATACTATACTTGCAGGAAAAAATATTGAATATTGAGCTTATCGAGTCGAAATTCAATAGCAGTCGTTACTAATACTATGTAACTTCAACTATCGGAATTTGAGACACACCCTGATTTTCATAACATCAAAGAAGAAAATGTTTATGAGATATAAGCCATGTCACACGTTTTCAACTTTAAGATAAATTTTATTAGTCAATTGAAGGGACACCTTTGAGGGTAAATTAACATAATTTTGAAAATGACCAATTTCAAAATATGGTTAAATATTAAAAAGACCAAATAAAAATCCTTTAAATATAATGTTTTGGCAGTGGGTATTATTGGTTAAAGATGTGTGTGTGTGCATGCGTGCGTGTGCCTGCACACGTACTTGTGTGTGTGTGTGAGAGAGAGAGAGAGAGAGAGAGAAAATAGCAAACGGTTGCAAATAAGGCAAGCTAAAAGTAAACAGAATTTCGAAATTCATCAAGAGAATCCTTTTGAATAGAAAATGATCATTTACATACGCTAACAACACTAGAGATGGAAGGAAAAGAATTACCACATAAGTTGGGTTGTGATAATCATCTGAATGCACAGTCTGTAGAGTTCTAAGTATGTGATGATCGGGAGTGTCATATCGCCCATTACACAAGTCGAGTCCTCCAAGAAAAGCAACTATTTTTCTTCTGTTATTCCCAGCATCAGCATCCACTATCACAGTTTTCTGGTGGTGGGTATAAATGACTCCAACTTCCTGATCATGGAATTGCAAGAAATTAAATACTAAACTTTATCATCGGTTTACAACTTCGAAGCATATGACTCCAAAATTAGAAGATTGAGGTCATAAGCATAGTCAATATCGAACTCTCACCTGCAATTTTTTAAGTTAGACATGCATTTTAAGTTCACTAGGTACAAGCAATATGTAGCCAAAGGCTCTTCTCGTTGCATGGTTTAAGAAGCATTTCAGACAAGGCATAAGCTCAGTGAAACATTGGATTAAACAATTCTCGTAGACCAAATACTGAAATATTAGTGCCCTCATGATCAGGCAGTAAAATTTAGCAATAATATCAACATGCACATTTATAATATACCATAACGCTTTACCTCAGCTTGGGGTCATAAGTTAAAAGCCCATAAACACGAACTAGTAAAACTTAAATGCAAGCACAATTGTTATAACATATTGGTTATCTAATAGAAATTAACATGAAAAATCACTCTCAAGTTGTCGAACAATTTTTTACAGAAAGGAACAAACGCAAATGTTCCCAATTGGTGTAAGAATTTACTGCTAAAACATCTAATTTATCGAGAGTTCTAATTTCTGAAATGGTGAGATTGAAAAAGGGTAATGCTAAAGAATGAGAGGTAACTTCCGTTACTTCTTATCCATGTTAACATTATTAATTTTACTGTTTGCTGACAACTAGCCTCTACCAAGCCATTTTAGCTAATACTTAAATTATAGAAAATTTTATTGCGTCTCCAACTTACTTCTTGAATACTCACAAAAAGTTTTTTTAGGGGTATTCCTCACAAAACCTTAATCAAGCATAAAACATCCAATTTTTCCAAGAGCTCTGTAATTTCTAAAATTATGAGACTCAAAAGAAGAATATATGAAAATCCCGAAGAAAATTGAGCAACACAAAAGGTATCCTATGTGTGTCATCATTACTACTAATAGCCACAATTAAGCCATATACACATTATTTGAATTAGAACTTCATTGATTTTTTTATTTTCTTCCCAAGATTGAGTAAGTTAAACAATGCCATGGTTTAGATTGTCTCGTGAATTCTCTTCATGGAAGTTCACATAACTAATATAATTTTTAGCACAGTTCTTATACGTGCATATAAAAGGAATCAGTAACAAACATAAACTTTACAACACTATAAGGAGCAAAATCTTAACAACGGGTATTGTATTACTTAAAGCAACAAGCGTTAGTGCTTTCGACAAGAATATTATATGAATAACCTGAAACCAAAACTAAAAGAAAATAAAAATAGATGAATAATGAAAATCTAAAACTATACCTGTTGCTTTATCCAGCTGTGACGTTTTCCAGCTACTCGAGGGCAAAGCAACACTTGAACAGAAGATTTTTTAAAGAAACTACGAGTTTCTTCATCATGAGTTTGCATTACCCCATCCTGAAAATGCAAAAGATCCGAATAAAGATCATTTAGTAAAGTCAATAAGGAATTATTTAAACCCAAAAGATTATTATATGATTCATAGATGCATTGAAGGGGAATAAGTCAATTAGCACTTACTGTCTTGTATCCCAGTATACTTCTTGACGTGGGGTCATCCCATACCAGCAGAAGAACTCTCACTCCTTCCTGTGACTTTGACTTCAGAAGTTCACCCAACGTGTAATCAGAGAGAGTATTTTCATCCCTAATAAGCCTAACATTGTGCCAGACTGACCATCCAGTAATATAAATCAGGCGCCGAGCCTGGCTTATCATCTCAAAAATGTCACGCCAACATTTTCCATGCATATATTTCATCCCATTTCCAAGCACCATATTTGGAAGGCATCCATCAGGTACATGAGCATCTTGATAAAGATCAACTATCCCACCTCTCCTAAGAGGAAAATAGGTACGAGGAATTCCCGTAAAATTTGAGCCAGCTCCAACTCCATTACGTTCGATGCTCAACTGCTCTATTGGAATGTACTTTATCCAAAGACTCAAAACAGCTCCAGCCTTACAAGGCTTGCCACCAGCATTAAGAATCGGAAAAAAACCCTGAATTTCTCGTTCTTCAAATATGCGTTCGACTGGAATTGAAACCGTTCCTATATACTGAGAACCCACGACATCATTATCCTTCACAACAAAGTGTACTTCAGCAGCATTATGAGCTACTGGAAGTGTAAATTTTTGCATCCAAACAGGGTTTTCGTCATTGCTTATGACGTAAGTTCTAGCAAGAGTGGCTCCAGCTATTAGTATGGAGATATATGGATCGGTAGTATTCTTACGATTCAGTTGCCCTTCAATCTTGTTGCTCATACTACCAGGAAACTTGTTGAACATATCACCCATTGTTTTGTGGAACATATCCATGTTTGGGAGGTTTTTCGCTTCTTGTATCTCAATCTCCAAGTTACCATGTAAGAGGAAAACTTTCAAAGATGTTTTAGAAGATGAAACTTTCACAAGTTGCATATTGCTACCATATGAGGCAGCGGATGATATAGAAGGAGACGAGTCCCACTTGCCCGTAGAAGACGTATCCCAGCTTGAAAAGCTATGATGATGGGAAGGTGCAGTCCACGACTCATTATTAGTCATTGGTAAAGATACCGAGTGATATTTTTTAGGGTGGCCCACCACGTCGAATGAAGGGGCGGGAGGCGAAGCTGGCACAGATGGCTTTGTTTGATTGCCCGACAAATGCACATTCGCCAATTGATCATCAATAGGCGGAAAAAGTGAAGGGTAACTAGGTGAATCACCTACAGTCGATGAACTACCTTGATAATGATGATGAGTGGAGTGATCACTGTTTTTTTTAGGTGGAGCTACAGTCTGAACATTGGGAGGATGCAATTTACCAGATGGTTGGTGATGGTAATGAGTGGAGTGATCATTGCTTATTCTAGGTGGAGAGTCAGGCTGAACATTGTGAGGCTGCAATTCCCCAGATGGTTGATGATGGTAATGAGTGGAGTGATCACTGCTTATTCTAGGTGGAGCGTCAGGCTGAACATTGTGAGGTTGCAATTCCCCAGATGGTTGATAATGGTGATGAGTGGAGTGATCACTGCTTATTCTTGGTGGAGCATCAGACTGAACATTGTGAGGCTGCAATTCCCCAGATTGTTGATGATGGTAATGAGTGGAGTAATCACTGTTTATTCTAGGTGGAGCGTCAGGCTGAACATTGTGAGGCTGCAATTCCCCAGATGGTTGATGATGGTAATGAAACGAACTGTATTGGAAACTGCCATAATTCTGAAATGCAGGCTGAGGAGGAGTTGAAGTTGGAGGGGGAGGAGAAGGGTAGGCATTGTAAGGGTAACGGGCGGAGTCATAACCCGTTGGGTGGTGAGGCAGCGGAGGAGACGTCGTAGACGGTGGGGGAGCTGGATAGAGATAGTTCGGATAGCTAGAATGTGAAATGGTGTAGGAGTTTTCATAATGAGGATATGATGGATATGTGGAAGGCGGCGGCAGATACGATGGTTGTGCGCCGGAATATGGAGTTGGGTATTGATTAGGGGATGGGTATTGGTTATAGCCATAGGGTCGTGGGGGATTGTATGGAGAAGGAGGGTAATTATTTTGGTTTTCCATTTGCAGGACAAACTGTTAAGATGAAGATTTCAATCCCAATATTGGAAACTCAAAAGAGACTCCACATTCATCAAAAGTATATAATCCCTTAGAAAATGCAACTACAAGTGATCCATAAAAAGAAATTTTGGTGAAAAAGATTGTTATCTTCAGATATGACGAAAAACAACCAAACAAATTAATTCTTTCTATTTTCTCTAAATAATATAATGATTGATCTTGGATTCTTTCGGAGCTTTAGCTCTCCCTCTCAAAATTAATTAAGAAAAGAGATTCCGGAGAGAAGATTAAAGCTTAATATGAGAGAAACAACCCAGCAAAGTTAACAAATGGGGGTCATCCTAATTTGTCTAAATAATTTAACGATTCAATCTTGGATTCTTTGTGAGCTCAAATGCTGAAAATTTTTATCAACAAAGAGGGAAGATGATTACCTTATTTCTCGAATATCTCTAAATAAAATCTACGATGAGGAAAAGCCAAGATTGCAAACTTGTTGGATTGAAGCGCGTTATGTTGTGTGAAATATTTCAATATTTTCTATCTATTAGTAGAAACATTCAAGTAAAATTTTGATGAATCGGAGATAGTTGGATAAATATAGTGGATAAATATAGCAAGCTCCCCACCCACGTCTGTAGACGTTGGTCAATCTGTATATGTGGATTTTTTTCATTGGATATCAAGGTAACATGTTTGCTTCTATTTGTTGGTTTTGTACCTAGTTTTTAAAACTCTGGCAGACAGCATCTTTTAATTGCTTACTCACGGGAGACTTCCTACTTCTTTGTTTATGCCCCATGCACCCAACAACACTGTTAAACTAAATTGGTGTTGGTAGTTTTTTTTTTTTTAAATCAACACGCGGTATACGGGCAATGTTTTGAATTGGGTGGGGGTGGGGGCGGTTTGGGTCAGCTCGATTTTTGTAGGTTTTCGGTTATTGGGCTGGGTACGCACGTTGTCAGATACCCGATAAAGTTAGCACATAGCCACCCGATCATACAGGTACTTTACCTCGCGGGTACTCGATCTGGTCAGGTCGAGTTTCACATAATGGGCATAATAGATAGGTTTTAGGATGTTTTAGAGAAAAAAAAAAAAACAAAGTTTGCGTGATAACGATAATAAATGCACTTTGCACTAAATGTAATAATGCACTTTTCATTAACAAACATGTTCATGTTCTTTAAAGAACTCATAGATAAAGGCAGGGTCGTACCTAGCAATGTTTGGGCCTGAATTGAGTTTCTACAATGGGCCTCTAAATTCTTTTTTTTTTTTTTTTTTTCTTCATGTACAAATGGGAAAGAAAAAACATACAAAATTATGCGTTTATATTAATTAAATTCATTGTCGATCGGCACTCAGCAGCCGAATTCATTGTGGGTAGAATTCTTTAAAAAAAAAAAAAGGCCCAACAATAGGCACCCCAATTTACACAATAAAAGCAAAAGCGGGATTCAATCTCACGTCTGCAAAACCTCACGAGCAATACTCGGCCGCTAGGACACTTAATAATTATACCATATAAAAAAATCAATTTATATATAATGTGTATGTATCTGTGTGTACATATATATATATAAAAAAATATTTGGGGTCCCTAAAAAAAAAAAATTGTAATTTTTTCAGATCCGAGTCGACGGACTCTTCCGACTAGCGAAAGGTCCAACCTGGATAAATGATTCTACATTTTTATTCGGGTATCCAAAAAATTCGATGATTAGAAAAAACCTGACCTAATAGAAACCCAAAAACTAAACCAATCGGGTAAAGTTCGACTACCCGAGAATCTCCAAAAATACAGCCCCAATTGGGTAAAACCCGATAGGATTGGATCAGGTCAGTCCCACCCTTAGTTTTGAAAGCCGAACCTTCCGATCCGATCGGTTATTTACACTTGCATTTTCTCCAAATATATTACGGAGAAAATATGATGCCCCAGAATTTTGTGTTTTTTGGAACATTTAGGTCGTACATGCACTCATAGTTCAAACAGAGTGTTGGGACAAGCCTTCACATATTTTGTTGTGGTTATGTTTGGTCGCTAGAACTGTTTTATTCCGCTCGTTTGCTCCTTTCGTACAAGTAAAAACGTGCTCAAATAAATCTCTCATAATAACGGTCAGCATAAAACTTCTTTTAGATCGTTCATCGTTTGAACATCTAAAGGCCCGCTTGATTGTAAATCATTAATGACAATGGTAATGAGTATGAATGAGGGGTTAATCATACTAAGGAATGAAGTGGGAAGAATTATTAATAAAATGAGGAAATGGTTAACTTATTTATTATGTACCAAGTACCATAATGAAAATAAGTCATCATTTATTCTCACTCATTACCCCTAAACCTCTAACCAAGCGGGCCCTAAATGTTTTGATAAATTAGGTTCCGAGGGCGAGTACAGGGAGATGCCATCTTTTTAATACAATCAAAATATTATCTTATACCTCGTAATCATTTTCTATTGTATATATTAATAAATAACATAAGAAGCTACATCAATTTTTGAACAATTTTACAAAGATTTTAGATGGTTATATTAAGATGTGGGGTGTGCTAAGAGAAATGCATATACCCCAACCAATTTTTATAGGTAACATACATTTTTTAATTCTTAAATCACTAATTATTATTTTAAAAAGTTCTTAAAGTATCACTTTATTTTGAAAACATCTTTAAAGTATTAGGTTTTGGTTTCCAAAATACCCTTAAAGTATCATTCTTGTTTGGAAAGTCTTAAAAAGTATTCAAATGTAATATGGATTAATTATAGGTACCCCACCAAACTATCAGTATTTTTTAACATAAATTATTGAATTTTTTTTCTTAGCATCGATACATACAAACTATACGGGCTTGACAAATAAACCACCAAACTTATTTTTCGGTTGAAAGATAAATCACCAAACTTATTTTTCGATTATTTTTCACCGGAATTCAGCACGTGACTTGCGCGTGATAAACTTTTAAGGGTCAACCAACCTTTTAGTAGGTCAAAAGTGTAAAATTCATTCACAGGTTTCTTTTCCTTAACAATTCATTTGAATCGCCAAGAATTCTCTTCCTCAATATCTAGAACTTTCGTTGTTGAAGATGAGTTGCTCCTCTACTTACTAAAAGGGTTGTTTGAGAAAAAAAAAAAACAGTCTTAAAAGTGTATCACGCGCAACTCAGGTGCGAAATTCTAAAGGAAAATGATCGGCAAAAAAATTGGTGATTTATTTGCCAAACTTATATAGTTTGTATGTATTGATGCTAAGAAAAAAAAGTTAATAACTTATGCGAAAAATATTGATAATTTAGTGGAGATGCCGTAATTAACCATATTATAAGATATGGTCCATTATGACCAAATCAATTTCAATATGCTTTCTATTGAATTTAAATTATACTTATATACCTTTGATAAAATTCTAGTCTCAATCTTTCATATAGATGCGTAATCTCGTATAATTCTCCGCCATTTTTGAGGCAATAATATCATGAAACAATACCACAATAAGCATAGGTTCTAATACCATTTTGAAGGAAAACAATATTTTAAGATAATTTATGTATTTTGCACTTTGAGATAGCAACAGTTTACGAGCCAATGAAAATAATTTTAAAATATAGAGTAGTTGAAAAAAATTACTTTGGGGACCAATTAAAATGGACTTTTAATAATACTTTAAAAGAATAATCGAAATAAATATTACTTTCTCCATCCTATAGATAGAGTCCTGATTGAAAAAATAAATTATTGTCTTAAATTAAGAGTCATGTTTAATAAACCAATCTCTGGTTCTACTAGTTCCAACAAAAAATAATTTATAATTTATAATTTCATAAATTAGTTAGATATGGTTGAATAAGTAGTAAAAAAATTATATATGTGTGCATCAATTGTTTTTTAAGAGTTGTACATTTATTATATTGACTAAAAATAAATTTTCAAGCATAACTCGTTTTGTGAAGCAAAAGAAGAAATACTTTAAGGACCTTAATAGGTATATTGTCATTCTTATAAAATATGTATGTGTATTTATTTAGCATAAAGGTATAAATTTTCATTTTAAATTAGGAATAAATATAGGGATATATTTAAAGAAAACACACATATATATAGTTGCTTACTTTTATTAATCGAGACAGAATTTCAAAATTATTTCAGTTACAGGCTTACAGCCAGGTTACTGCAATAGGGCTCCTAACAGAATGTTTGTCGGAAATCCAGACTAGAGACCCAAATGAGAAGTTAGTCGATACACTCCGTCCTGCAGCCGCCATGAAACTCACTCTGTAACTCTTCTTTTCTCCCTCCTTCCGAAAGTTCAGAACTTTAGGCTTAACAGTAACAGCTACCCCTTCTGGTTCAAACACTTCCACTGCATAACTACTGACAGGAATTCCAACGTTTGTCAGCGTTCTTTTGTATGTAGCTGTAGTGTTTGTAAAATTGCCGCTGAGAAGAACTGCAAAAGAAGGGTAGTTCAAATCCCCAGGTTGCAAACTTGAACCATCAGGGCAAGTGAATCTCCCTCCAGCGAAAAGGGCTATCTGCGAAGAGTTGTACTTTATGCTGCACAGGTAGATAAGGTAATCTTGGATGGAGATGTCGTAGATTAGACCTGGATCGGATGCCTTTTCAGGGTCCACGTGGCCAGAACCGAAAGCGAAATGGGTGGCGAATTTCGGGCTTGTGGAAGCAGCATCAGAGATCGGAGAATTTTGTGAGTCGAGAATGTGAGCAGTTGTCATTAAAGCTGATTTGATTGCAGCAGGTGACCAGTTCTTGTGCAGAGATTTGAGCAGTGCAGATAAGCCACTAATGTGTGGGCAAGACATAGAAGTGCCTGAAACAATGTTGAATCGACCTCGTCTTCTGTCACTTTTGAGCTCTGTGGGGCTAATATTAGGTGGCCATGCAGCTAGAATGTTTACCCCTGGTGCTGTTATATCTGGCTTGATGATTTGAGGTACAATCGGACTAGGTCCCCTTGAAGAAAATGCGGCCATAATTGGAGCGGGGTTGTGGAAGACTGTTCCTTCAAATATGATCATCGCAGTTGCATTAGTTGAAGTATTTGAATATGATTTCACTGCTTTTGAAGCTGTAGCTCCCAATGATGTAGCGGGTAAGATGTGTGCATCGGCTAGTAGTTCCTCGCCCTGAGTTTCGTCGTTTGCCAGTATCATACCAAGCCCACCTGCCATTTTCACTTGCTCCCCCTTTGCAACCCTGCTATTGATTCCTCTATCACAAATGACAATCTTGCCCTTTACTAGTGTTGGAGAAAGTGAGTTGCTGATGCAAAACTTAGCAGCGGCGCCGCCTGCTTTTTCACCGTACACTAGCGGCAAGTGCTTGGTGGGCTTGCCAGAGAAGAGTGAGGCACCAGAGAAAATACGCCCGTCTCCAAGTAAGACTTTTGTCGGGAAACTACGGTCCATGTAGCTAGCACCAACAGTTAGCATCCACGGTGCAATATTGCTAACCGTAGAATCAAACGGTCCTGAATTGCCAGCTGAGGACGAGACGAGAACTCCTTTCTTGACTGCGCCAAAAGCTGCAATGGCGATATTGTCGTTGTAATACTGCTTTGAAGCACCTCCTAATGAGAGAGAAAGTATATCAACACCATCACTGACTGCTTTCTCTATGGCAGCTAATATATCAGAGCTTGCACAGCCAAATTGGAAGCAAGCTTTGTATGCTGCGATTCTTGCTGTGTATCTCATACCAGCTGCTGATCCTTTAGCCAGGCCTAAAAAGCTTGCACCTTTTACAAGATTACCACCTGCAGTTGAAGCAGTGTGAGTTCCATGGCCTTGAGAGTCACGCGGAGATCGATAGTCTAAGGTTTCGTTTATTCGTCCAGCTATGGCTTCATACCCTTTGAAGAAAGCTCTGGCGCCAATAAGCTTCTTGTTACATTTTGAAGCTGTGAATTTGGGACCCACCTGGCACTTTCCTTTCCAACGGGAGGGTGCCCGTTTCAGGCCCGAATCTGTGAAACTCGGGTGTTCGGGCCATATTCCTGTATCAACGACTCCAATGATCACATCGGAAGCTAGATTTTTAGCATCCCAGAGGCCTATGCCCTGTTTTAGGCCAAGAAAATTAGGTGAATGAGTTGTGTGAAGGATGAGTAGTTCATCCATGGTGGCAGAGAGAAAGCCATCAATTTTTTTCAGAGATTCAAGATATTGCTTGGAAAGCCTAGCAGAAAATCCTGAAATGGCATTTTCGTATACATAAAGGAGCTCAGGAAGTGATGTTGGTTGGTTTCGATGTTCGTCGTCTTGTTCTTCTTCTTCTTCTCCTGCTGAGTACACATTGATGGATTCAAAGATTGCTTCATACCATCTTTTCGATGTCCCAAGGGAGACATCTAAAGCTTCCATCTTGGTCTTGTCCATGTGAACCACATACGTTTTTGAGTCTATTGCAGCGTAAGAATATAGAACCTTGAGAGCGAAAACTAGGAATAATATTCTGAATATCATTGTTGCTTCTGCAAGAGGAAAAAAATCATGAAAATGAGATTACTGTTATTTTTTGTTGCACATCATACTTATATTTTGACCAGATAAACAATGATTTTGAGCATTTATTGCACGTCTTACAATTTTAGTACATATATAGAACATCTTACCTGTTGTCATACCAATCAACTGCAATTGTCACGGATATTGCATGTCTAACATCAAGTCTCCTGACAGGCTGGAGCAGAGAGCCTAAAACGGCATTCGGCTAGCCTCCACAAGAATGCACTTGGGGAAAGACTGGTAATTCACCTATCGTTTGTACTCTATCTTTAGTAAAATTTTGTGTGAGAATCTGGAAAATGGAACACGACATTTATAGACAAAGCAGATAGCAACTAATATAGTGCACGCCTGATGTTTGATGATGAAGAGAAGTGTCGATAGTAACCTCAGCTGACATCGAACAAGTTTAGTCTTTCTGAGGAAATTTAAGATCAAATTATATGTTGGTAAGAATTATTATCAGTAACATGTTAAGATTATTACAAATTATCAGATAATGTGGTGTGTCTGTTAATGAGTGGGCATATGGACCAGTCATCATATCGCCTTTGCTTCAACTTAAAGCCATCTATGAGCTGCCTTGCTAAAAGTAGTCGATTTTCGCAGTGGTTGGGGGAGATTAAAAAGTGATCTTCTCAATTGTTTTCCTCTCCTTTTTTTCCTCTTTTAGTAGTGATGATGGACCATCTGATCCAATGAAGTCACAAATCCCACTCTGGCTGCAACGCGGCTTGCTTTCTGTTTCTGGAAGAGGATAAGACAAGGCTTCTAAGGCAGCAAAAGGTATTATGATGTTCCTCTATGTCTGGTGTTGTAATAGCTGTTGTGTCATCATTCTTACACAACTCTTGATTGCTTCACCAAAACTAGTAGTGTATATTTTCTTCTTCTTCTTGCAACATATTGTGAGAGAGAGAGAGAGGATCAGGATGCATGAAAAACCACAGTTGTTTTAATAAGCACATGAACATCACTATAAATAGAAATACATAGTTTTGACACCTAATTGATATGTGTTCAGCAATTTGTGATCTCTGGTTTATCACTTTATGTACATATGTCGTCATGTGTTTGCTAAAAAATGGGGTGAAATTCATTTTTCGTCCCTAAATTTATTTTATTTTTAAGCTCGTCTTATACTTAAAGAAATTACTCGTATTTGGACAAACATCAATCGCCGATGAACATATCGATCAAGAAAACACATGTGACAGTCACGTGACACCAACCTCCCGTCGATTTTAATTAACGTGGCACCGGCACTGACTTTTTTGGAACGAAAACCAAACAAGCGAAAAGTTATGGGACTAAAAGTGATTTTTAATTACTTTTCTGATCGATTTATTCATTGGTGGCAAAAATTGATCCAAACACGAGTAATTTTTTAATTACGAGACAAAATTCAAAAAAATTATTAGAATAAAAATTCAACGAGTAAAAAGTTACGATAAAGTTGTAGCCCTAAATAATCTATTGAAGAAAGAAAGTTAATTGTATCTCCGTGGTATCGACATAGTCTTGACTGCTCTTCTTTTCCTTGAGTACTCGATTCCAGCAGTATATTAATGTATCGTTGTCTAAAACAGTGATTATATTCTAATTAACTAATAAATATTGAAAAAAGAAACGTGATACCCAAATGAAATATAATTGAATAAATAATTTTTAAATTGAGTTGAAATTGTCGGTTAAATCACTTCAATCTAAATACAAATTTGGATCGTGCAGTCAATTATGATGATGATGATCATAATAATAATGTTATCAAACATCTTTCCAATTATCAATCTAATAAATTATGATGATGGTGTCTTTAACAAGTAAAATCATTTGGATACCATGAATCAGCACCCCAAGTGTTTCTTACACATACTAAATTTGATGTTGTACGTATTTCTCAATGTTAGTTTTTTAAAAAAAAATTCCTCCTAATCTAAGAAAGAAAGAAAAACCCTCTCCTCCTCCCACGGTGACTCAAACCCAGCACCAAAGGCTAGGTAGTAGATGCTCTGCCACTTGACCTATCCTACTTTGTCTCTCAATGTTAGTTTTTCATAATTCTCAATGTTGTTAGTTGAAAAATGAATGGATGTATATTACTCCAACTTTTATATATCAACTTTTTTTGTTTCAATGTTTTGGTACAACATGGAATCAAATATATAAAAATAACTCCTTCAAAACCAACTTTTTATCAGAAAGTTTATCGTCGTTTAAATTGCAAAACTATATTAAGTTAGTAATTCATTTGCTAAATTAAGAAAAAATTATAAACAATGCAATTTTGTAAAAATTAATTATTTTTAATACCTCGAGAATTGGTTAAGACCCAAGGGACCATAAGGTCAATGGAAATCACATTAAACCCCTTCAGTCATTAAATTTTCGACATACGATCTTTCTAAAACTTGAAATATAAAACACCTTGTACTATATTGTTTTATCACTTAAATACCTATATCTATTTTCGTCTCCGATTACAATTTATAGTTTGCGAATTTTTCGTTTACAATCCCACTCAGTTTTTCATCTGATGAAATAAAATTAAAAACATTCAAAAACTATTTAAAAGAAATTTGGAATTTATTTATAATATTTGAAAAAATCATTTTAAAATATCTAAAAATGTTGTATTTTTTTTTTTTTACAAATTTAGGTTTTATGAAAAAAATATATAAAAAATTATGAAATTATTTTAAAAATCTGAAAATTATTTCTAGAGTTCAAAAAAATCATTTAGAATATCTCAAAAATGTTAGCGTTATTTTTAAAATTTCATATTTATTTTAAAAATATTTAAAAATTATAAAACATTTTTAAAATATATAAAAAATATTGGAATAATTTTTGATAATTTCATTTTATTAAAAAAATATAAAAATCTTAAAATTATTTCTAAAATTAAAAAAATTCATTTACAATATAATCTGAAAAATGTTGGAATTATTTTTAAAAATTCCAATTTTATTAAAAAATATTTAAAAGTTATAAATATTTAAAATATTGAAATATTTCTAAAACTCTAAAAATTCATTAAAAATATCTGGAAAAATTTTAGAATTATTCTAAAAAATTTCAATTTTATTAAAATATAAAAATCATAAAATTATTTAAAAGAAAAGGAAAAGGCTTTACTCTCATAAAACAAGACTTTTATTTTGAAATTTTGGGGAATAAATTTTTTGGGTTCAACCTCATTTGAATTTCGTTCAAGTTTTAAAAATTGTTGTTTGAGCTATTCGTACATAAAATTCTTCAAGTTCAATTGTCATGCTTATGAACATAGTTCAAATACACTAAAAGAAGGAGAAAAACAAAAAAGGAAATAAGGGAGGCAGAGTTCAAATGAACTTTAATAGATTTTTGGGTATTGTATAAATTGATTTTATTTTAGTCATATCTTCAAATTACATGAGATACACACAAACTTGTCTAAGAAATAATTCTCTCTCCTATTCGGGTCTTTAAATTTTGTATAGTCCTAAATAATAAACTCCACCGATTAATTTGGCATAAAAAATAGGTTATCAATTTATTAAGCAATAATTTTATGATTTCAATTTTTATTAAATAAAACTATTTTTTTAGAAATAATTCCAACATTTTAAATTAATTTTTAGAGTTTTATAAATGAACTTTAAATTTTTTAAATATGTTCAATAAAAATAAAAATTTTAAAAATAATTCCAACATTTTTCAGATATTTTAAATGAATTTTTAGAGTTTTAGAAATAATTTTTAGATTTTTAAATAATTTTATGAATTTTAAATATCTTTTAATAAAACTGAAATTTTCAAAAATGATTTCAATAATTTTCAAATATACATTTTTAGGGTTTCACAAATAAATTTCAGATTTTTAAATAAATATATGAATTTTGATTTTTTTTTTTAAATTGAAAACTTTTTTATAAATATTTTCAGCATTTCTTAGAATTTTATTATAATGTTATGAATACAAATAATCTTTAAAAGTTTAATATTTTTTTAATTTTCTATTATTAAAAAAGAAAAGAAAACGAACAAAGAGAACTATGGCGACCACAAACTTGTCACTCACGGAGCAGCAAAAAACATGTAAAAAAACCTTTTCATGCTACAGGTTGACACGTAAAGGATGAGAAACGGTAAACTGGAGCTTATCAGAAAACAAAGTCTGAGATCCAAAGAAATAGATCAAGCAGCTAATATAGCCGAACCAGACGTGCTACAACAGCGAGACACCCTTGCCTTATGTCGAGAGTTCAGAGCGTATGGGATGCCAACACTCCTCATCGAATCGTGAGTCCAAAAATCCAAGGATAAAATCATCGCATTAGATTGGGTGAAATCGTTGCCGAGAGTCCGACGAGGAAATAGTAGTGATGGCCTCTACTTGGACGAATGTGTAGATACAAAAAACTTTGTATCCATTCAGAAGCCGCCACATGTCAAGATGATGTAGATATTGCTAGATTAAATCATATTAATTTGGTAGATCCAAAGAGATTATGATAGATATCAAATCATATTGGACCAACAGAAGGCATTCGGATCCTAGGTCCATTGGGCTTCTCCATCCTACAACAATAAATAGGGCTTCATTGTTCCACCAAATAACATAACAAGAAAAACACAAGTTCAAGAAGCAAGTAGAAGGCATTACAAAGCCTTGAGATGTTCAAGGTGTTACAAAGTCGATCTTAAGATTTTCAAGGCGTTGCAAAGTCGATCTTGAGATGTTCAAGGCATTACAAAGCCGATCGCAGATTTTCAAGGTGTTAAAAAGTCAATCTTGAGATTTTATACCTTTGATCCGAGATTAAGGTATTGAGTCCCTCCGATCGGCATTTTCAAGTTAAGACTTCGAAGGTGTTCTTCATTGTTCATCAAGATCTTCAAAGTTGGTCTTCGAGTATTCGTTCAAACACATCGTTTAATCCAAAATCAAGCTTACAAGCCTTTGGATTGACGTTACCCAAGTTAAAGTCCAGAACTGGGGATGATCAAAGCCAACTTCGAGTTTGAAGACGTCACATTATTGAAGAGAAGAATCAGGAGAGGATTAGAGGCAAGAACTCACAAGTTGTAAACATTATTCATTTGATCCGAGAAATTTTGTTGCACAATTTTTCTTGTTTGTTTTTATTGTAGACAATAAATTTGTTGTTACAAATTTTGGCACACTCTGTGAGACAATCTCTACATCTCATCTCTTTTCTTTGAAACCAAGTTTGAAGTCCTAAGGAAGAAATCTTCATCTTCCATCAGTACGGTGTTTTGACAAGCCACGGAGACGTCATTCCAAACCAAAAGCATGTGGGGGCAAAGCTTCCGCCGAAACTCCAAGTGAAGAAAATCAAATCAAACAATGCTCCTAGATACGAGCCAAAACTATGTAAGTCCCTCAAATCAAATTCAAATCATGACTCCTTGGCACGAGTTTAAAAAGTCTACAAGTCAAACTCAAATCAAGAACTCCTTGGTACGACGAGTATACACTACCTACAAATATCAAGTTCAAATGAAGGCTCCACGATAAGAGTATAAACTATTTATCAAATCCAAATCCAAATCAAGTAATCCTTTATAAGAATATAAGCTATCTATAAATCTCAAATTCAAGTTGAAGGCTCCTAGGCACGAGCACAAAATACCTATTAAATCCAAATTCAAATCAAGGCTCCTTGACACGAGTTTAAAAGGTCTTGTAATTAAATTTAAGTCCAACTTGAAGAACACCTTGATAAGAGTATAAAGATATCAATATGTTCAAAGAAGATTCAGGAAGTCAACTTGAGACTCATTTTGCTAATTAACTATATTCCAGCCTGTTTACACCCCTAATCCTCCTAAATCTATAAAAAGAGTTCTCAATGTCCAAAAATTATGATCTATTATCAATCATATTGGAGGATTGAAATCTTGGAGTAGACAGTAAAAAACAAGCGTAACAAATCAAGATTTCAAGTGTAATACCCCAATCACGATATCATGCATGATACATTTACTGTAATTTATTTATCTAATATTAATCCAAAGTTCTATAATGATTATTTCAAATGACAAAGTTTAATGAATTATTATTATTATTGTTCAGTTTCATGTTAATCCTATGTTTATTTTTCAAAAAAAGTGGGGGTTGAAAAAGTCTTTGCAGGAGAATGACTAAGATGGTCGGGCGTAACTATACACCTCAACCGAGGGGCAACTTAAAAAAATATATAAATAATAATTTAAATATATGAATATATATATAAACATGTATACATATATAAGAATAAATAAATAAAAATAAATAAATGAATAAATAAACACTCAACCCATTTTCTCTCTCCATTACTACTGTTGATTTCTCTCTCACTCTATTGCATCTCTCTCTCTCTCTCTCTCTCTCTCTCTATATATATATATATATATATATATATATCTTCCTCCCTTCTCTCTCTTCAACTTTCTCTCTCCCTCCGTCTACAACCATCTGTGAATTTTATTACAAATTTTATTTTCTTAGTTATTTGTTTTTTCCTCCACAAACTTTTCATTTCTCCACTTATAAGACATACAGCCACCCCTTTTTCATCGGTCTGTAACTGACAAAATCCCCATGTCATTGTCCTTCATTGTTTAGAAGAAAGAAAATATATAACTTCAAAAATGAGGATCCAAATTCTCTACTACCTCCATTCTAAAATTTCTTGAAAGAAAAATAAAACTCCCCTCTACCCCACATCATACAAGCACACATGAAAATAAACCTAACTATTACTACTTCATTTTCGTAAGTACACTCCAAACTACTCCAGAAAATACATTTGGCATTCAAGCAACCTTGGAAAAATATATCTCACCTAAAAAAAACTCCTCTGTAAACAACAAAGAAAAAAGCATTCATTCTCTATGTATATATTTATTTGCTTTTATTTAAAATTTTCCCATTTTATTTCTTATTTATGCACCCCAATACCTCTATATTATCATTATTATTATTATTATTATTATTATTATTATTATTATTATTATTATTATTATTATTATTATTATTATTATTATTATTATTATTATTATTATTATTATTATTATATACATAAAGGTTGACACACACACGCTTAATATATCCTCTGTGTTAATATCATTTTCATTTTCTCTTTTATGGGATTTGTTGAATATTTAGTAAGTATGTTAGAACCCCTCCCCCCTCCCCCCCCCCCCCCCTCCATGTTTTACTTGTGTTCTGTTGTAGTATATGCCATGGGTTTAAGTATATGTAACAATATAAATTCACAAATTTAATTTATTGATGGATTTGGGAATTTGTGTTATTTGAAACTTTTCTAGAGGAACATAAACAAAAGAAGCCTCTCATTGTGTTCACTAATTAGGATCAAGCTATGGCCAAGGCATTGAAAGAGGTGATGCCCGAGACATTCCATGGGCTATGCACGTGGCATTTAATGCAAAACGGAATCAAACGTCTGGGAAACTTGATGAAGGATGGGTCACACTTCCTCACTGATTTTAAAAGGTGTATGTATTTCACATCATGAATTTCTTCTCAACTTCTTAACTTGTATATTTTTTTGGTCTGTCTTGGAATGAATAAGATGACTCTTTATATATACGTAGGATGAGATCTCTTGTCATAGAATAATGCAATTTGATTGGTCATTCATGATTCGATGATACCTCCTTCCTTTAATAGGAAAATATTATTTGATTTAATTTTGTTACCAAAGTATTGGTAATTCTCTTTCATATTGGCAAGATTTTATCTTGATTGGCAAGAAATAGAGATTTGGACACTTGGCAATATCCGATTGACTATTTAATTTGACACAAATTTTATGCGTCTACAAATGCCCCCTCGAGACTTGTTCATGGACAATATGTCTTGGAGTGAATTAGTCTTGAAATCATTTCCGGAGCTTCTTCAAAACATATGGATAGTTTATACTCATATCAAGGAGACTTCATTTGGATTTGTAGATAGTTTATATTCATATCAAAGAGTTCTTCATTTGGATTTGGATTTGAAATTTATAGATAATTTATACTCGTATAAAGGAGTTCTTGAATTTGAATTTGTAGATAGTTTATACTCATATCAAGGAGTTCTTCAATTTGGACTTGATTTGTAAACCTTTTAAACTCGTGTCAATGAGTCTTCATTTGGATTTGATTTGAGGAACTTAGATAGTTTCGGCTCGTATCTAGGAGCATTGTAGACAATTTAAGCTTGTATCAAGGAGCATTGTAGATAATTTAGGCTCGTATCAAGGAGCATCAATTGATTTGATTTTCATCACTTGGAGTTTCGGCAGAAGCTTTGTCCCCACATGCTTTTTGTTTGGAATGACGTCTTCATGACTCATTGAAGTACCGACACTGATGGAAGATGGAGAGTTCTTCCTTGGGACTTCAAACTTAGCTTCAAAGAGAAGAGATGATAGATATTATCCCACCGGGCGTGCCAAATTTGTAATACCTCCTTCCTTCAATAGGCAAATATGATTTGATTTGATTTTGTTACCAAAATATTGGTAATTTTCTTCCATATTGGCAGGATTTTGTCTTGATTTGCAATAAATAGAGATTTGGACACTTGACAACATCCGATTAACTATTTAATTTGACACAAATTTTATGTGTCTACAGTGTATATATATATATATATATTTGTCTGTGTGTGTATCTACCTATGTCAGTTATTGGAACATGAAAGCAAACAAAAACACAAAGATAAGCGAATTGCATGCGAGAGCATAAAGTACAGTAAGAGCATGTACTATATTTATGTGACTTTATACCTTAATGTCTATACATAACCTATAGTACCTCCATATGCAAACTACTTACATATATATATATATATATATTAATAGAATTAACTAAAGTATGCATATGTTTATATATACACGTCCTTATATATGAATGATATAACCATATTCTTACACATATAATATATATATATGTATGTATGTATATATATATGTCATTGTTAGTCGTAGCTAATGATAATAATCATAATAATTGAGAAACGCAAAAATATAAAATTAACAATGATTATAAAATAAGGTTCACTAAGTAATACCTTAAATAAAGATTTAAAATTTCTAAATCCACACGATAGGTGCACTACAGTTGGTCGGGTACATTTTTGGACTTCTCTAACGGTATAAACAGGACAAGGAGTCAACAAAGTGGGTAACATTTATTTGCTATTTTTTTGTATAGTTACATGTCGGCTATGAATGTATCTAGGGATCTTATGTGCACAGTTTCTTGAACTCTGCAACGATATGTACGGTACGGTCTACAGACCCTACGATGTATATTTGATCCACGTATCTTGTTAATATTTGACCTTACGATTCATTAAATATTGAATAAAGTTATCCACTGAGTTAAAATTCAAGTTTTTCCTAAAAATATTTTTAGGTTAAAGTGGAGACTCGAGGAGACCAAAGACAGTTGCTCGTTCCTAATAAAAAAATATAATTATATATAAAAATCAAGGCTGAAGGATATATTAATTTAATGCTATGTGTTGTCATTATCAAATTTGGGATATGTTAAACATAACAAAATTTTATCTATATATATATATATATAAGATTTTCGATGTAACTTTTAATTTTTAAAGCATGATGCATCTTGTGGTGACTTATCACCTGCTTACGGTGTTGGGCACTACAGGCAGTTTCGGATTTTGTCGTTTTTGTTTATTTTAGTTCTTGTCAAATGCTTGTCTATAAATATTATATGGTTTTAATTATTAACATGACTAGCTAAACTCGCTTGTATTCTTGGGCTAGAACGTAGGTCGCTATTTGGTACACGTGTTCCGTGCACGCACTTTAGGGCACTTTTAGTGTCATTTTAGTGTCAATAACGTGCATAATTATGTGTATTTAGTGCTTTTATATTCTAATGGGCAAAATAATGCGTTTGAGCTATTTTTGTATTAAGACAGGTGTAAAAAGGGTAAAAATCGAAGATTAAACGACCGAGGAGTCAAGGGATCGATCGAGGCAAGAAAGGAAGAGCCACATGAAGATCTCGGCCGAGACAGGATGTCAATCTCGGCCGAGATGAGCCTCCAGGGAATTTCTAGAGTTTTGCAAGATTGAAGATCTCGGCCGAGATTCAATCCAATCTCGGCCGAGATAAGTCTCCAGGGAATTCTTGAAGAGTATCAAAGATGAAGATCTCGGCCGAGATACAATCCAATCTCGGCCGAGATGAGTCAAATCCCAAAAAGCCCTAATTTTCCCTGTTTCACGTCTCGGCCGAGATTCCACCAAATCTCGGCCGAGATTGACCTTCGACCCAAAATTCCTGAAAACCCTCTTTCACGTCTCGGCCGAGACACACTCCCATCTCGGCCGAGATTCACTACCCTGTTTTAAAATCCTGAATACGTTTTTGCCTATTTTTGTCTAGCACTTTCTCCCTTTATATATATATCATCCCATTCGAATTTAACCTAACTTTTAGACAACTTTTGGAGAGCTTTTGATACTTGGAGAGCACATTTCAGCCACCAAAGAAGGAGATTGGACAAGGGATTGAAGGATCATCTTCTCCAATAGACATCTTTGGATTTATCCAAATCAGTATCATGTTTCTTCATTTTTCCATTTATTTTCTGATTGTATTAGTTAATATGGGTGGCTAGCACCCTTAGTTCATCCTTGATCATTGTGGAACCTTGAGTCGAGACATTGATGTGATTATTACGGTTAATGTTACCGAGATTATTGTGTATTTAAGTGTTTTGTGTTATTTGCTCTTGTTGATTCACATTTATGAATTAATTATTGGTTTGATCACCCTTTAAGGGATTTGTGAATGTGTTGCTAGAATAGGAGATTACTATCCGTAATTGTAGGATTTCCGATTCCCGAGTAGCAAACAATAATTATTTATTGGGGATAACACAAAGTTCAACCACTAAAACCGAGCTTTCGAGTTTTATGTTGAATTTATCTCGTTGTCCTAGTGTTTAATGCTTTTGGTGATTGAATCTAAGAGAGCTTGTTCGAGGATTCGGTTAAACTGAATAGGGTTAGTCGAAGAGCTTATTTTGATTAACTAAAATTAAGGGACAACAAGGCTATTAGAGCTTGTTAATAGTCTTGAGATAAGGGCTTAAATCACAATTCAATCGGGCATTAACAATAGTTGCATCAATTGTTCAAGACCAAGGGGAAGCATGATCAAGGGTGACTTGTTTTACTATTTGAAAACTAAAACTGAAAAAGATCTCTTCTAGTGTTTTTGAGTTACTTGTTTCTTTAATTGTGTCTATTTCCTTTTAATTGTCACTAATAGATTGTTAGTTTCCCATCAACCCCCCTTATTGCTTTCTTAAGTATTTATTTCTTGCATTCTTAATCATAAACCACTTGACATCATAATCAAAACTGTTCGGCCGTTCCCTGTGGGATCGACCCTTGCTTGTCACTCTACTAGTTAGAGTAGTCGGTAAGGTTTAAGTGTATCTTCATACACGATTTAATTTGGTAGTCGGAAACGACGCTACCACTGTTGATTATGTTTTAATTATTCCATTTATTATATACCATGTTCTACGTGTTTAGTTTAGATGCTTATGTTTATCTTATGAATTGATCAATTTTGCCAATTGTTTTATTCTACTTGCCTAATAATTCAACGCCCGAGAAATGAGGGTTATTAATAAGTTTACAGCATATAGCATAGGTATCGATAATCATCCTAGATGAGTGACATATCTATGTAGACACTAGTCTTAGGATCCCTTGGGAGTTACGTATGTGATAGTTAGTTCGAGAGGGTAATTATTCGTATGTAATTAACATGTCAGCATCGTCTGAGAGGAGTGTTAATAATAGTTGTGATCGCCTAATAAATACTCTAATTCGGTTAAAGGTCTAGAATATTAGGATAATTATACATAGAAAATTATAACTGGAAATTGAACCCTACAATACGTCTTTTATATCCGATTTATTCCTCTTTGTTATTTGTTTACTCTTTTAAGTGTTCTAAGTGTTTTTGTTATTTCTTTGCACTTTTAGTTAAATCAAACCAATCATCATAATCGAGAATCTAGATAGCGTTGGATTATTCCAATTAGGGTACTAAATTGAGACACAGTCTATGTAGGATCGATCGACCTTCCTCACTTCTATCTACAATAGCACCGTGCATTTGTTAGTATATATAGATGTCCTGGAAGCAATCTTTATAAGGACATTGTACTTGATCACATTTATTTTTATGTGTTATATTTCGGCGTTACACTTATATATTTGATTGTTTGAATGTATTCTTATTTGTGTTCCCATGAGCTAGTATTGTCATTGAGGATGTGAGATCTTACATGGCTATAACATAGTTCTTAATATACCCAGTCGAGAATCGTCGAGAATGGGATATTGATGATACGATTGAAATTGGTGTGCAGTCTGCATCATATCCTTAGAGGATGTAGTGGTTCTCACAACTACGAGATCCTAGGTATATCATGATGGATGCACAGCTACTTAGAGTATTGGTATGCCCAACCAAGAAACCGTTTGGTATATTCTATTTAAGTGTCTACGGGAATATCGGTTTGTGGAGCAGTGTGATAGTCCTCTAACTTGAGGTCAATACACACGACACATATAGTTATTTGTTTTGTCCACGACCAATGCTTGCACTCCTAACGGGGTAGATACGGCGTGGGTCAGACATATCACAAAGTACATGCGCGTGGTAGTTGAGCCAAGAATAGGATTCATTCTTCGAATAGGTTTGGAGAGCATGCTCGTCTTCTCAAAACTAATTGGATCGTTAGTCATTAGCCAATACACATCACATTTGGGATGGTGTCTAAGTATGACAATATGATCAATTAGTAGAATGTGATAAAATGATTAAGTTAATTGAATAGACACATTATCATGTTCCAGGCTTAGTCTAGTGTTCGTGAATGAAAGGACCGTATCACTATGAACTTCACATTCCAGGTAGTTGATGTATCTTCGCGACGTACTTTATGTGTTAATACTAGCTGGTTTATTGTCTAGGGTTCGACTAAGACCATTAGTTCGACTAGTTGCTTAATATATGAGGGCATATGGGTCACACAACAAGCAGTCTTAGTTTATGAATTATGTTGGTTAGATTAAATATTGATTTGATCAAGAATATTTAATTAATAGACAAATATTATAATTCTATTAAACGGAATTATAATTATAATTATTTAATTATATTGGATTTAATTAAATAATAATACAGTAAAAGGAAAATATTTTGACTTAGAAGGGATAAGGCAAAATCGCGTTAATTATGGACGAGGATATACTTCCAGTCTTGGCTGGGTGTGTATGTAGTATTGTATACTCTTCTCTAGTTTTTCTTACGTGTGAAAAGAATTCTCGTAGCGAATTCACCGTGAGAATTTTAAACTGGCAAAGGAGTTCGTAGACGAGGACTACGTGGATACCATAGTTGAGGAATCAGTTTACGACAAGTTGTAAGAATTTTATTAACGTTCTTACTGTACTCTTATGATTATACAGTTATAATCAGATTTATATTGGTAAAAATTTGTCTTCCGCTGCTAATTCCAACAACACTTGTGGTCATACTAGGGGTTAGAAATAGTATGTCAATATATATATACACACACACATATGTATATTGTTACAGTCATTATTGTAAGTTATTGTTCACTAATTAAATGAATCCAAATATATATACTTAATAATTTAATTGAGGGTAGCATATTAATATTATTCTGAATGTTTTAATATTTTTTACTAAGGTTTTTATTAGTTAATATTATATTATTATGCATTTGTTCTAGATGATGATACGTGGCCATAATATTTATATTTTGATGTTCTCTTTTTTTGTACTACACTTTACAATATTTGTAAATATGTACTTCATACAACAACTGTAAGTGTCCAGTTTGTTCGTAATATAGTTGATGATTTTGCGTAAAGTCTCATATGCACCAGGTTCACGATGCAATTTGAGTTGAATACAATTAAACCTCGATAAAGTTATGTTCGATAAAGTAGTAACACGTGCTTATGGGACCGGACCGGTGACTGAACCGGACAAGCCACCGGTTCAACCACCGATTCAACCGGTCAAATGCAACCTGTTGACTTTTGGATTTCAGTTGTTGCTTATGTGTAATATAATCTAATTTGATATTAGAGTTTAACTTGTAAAGAAAAGTTCAACATATATCAATATCAATTAATCCAAAGATACTTGTAACTCTAATTTTTTAATAACATCCCAAGTGCTAAATTTAAAATTAGATAGAAAAAATAAGGGTAAACTGAAGATAAAGGTAAAAATACTGTTTTTATACTTAATACATGTCCAAACACAACTTTTTTTTTTTTTAAAAAATGAATATAATGCCGGTTCAACCGGTCCGACGGTTCGGCGATCGAACCGGTTTTGACCGATTTTCAACGGTTCAATGACATTTTCGGTTATTTAATGCTATCGGACTGGTTCTAAGCCCAGTTCCCGGTTGAACAGATTGAACCGGCCGGTCTGGTTCGGTCCCACAAACCATGGAATAAACTCGCTAAATGAATAATTTTCTTCGGTCCCAAGTTTATTACTTTGTCGATGATTAACTATATTACGATTTATGCTTACTTTATTCTGGGTACCTTACCTAAAACAAGTAATACATTTAAACAATTTCTTTAGCCAAAACAAGTAAGAGTGAGTCTTGTGTGTGAACGGTCACACGTGTGACGGAATGCACTTTTACAGAAAACATTGATACTTTTACGGGAAAAAGTGATACTTTTACAGGAAAATGTGATACTTTTACTACATTGATACTTTTACAGATAAAGTTGATACTTTTGCTACAAAAAGTGATATTTTTTTTGGTTAAAAAAAAGTGATACTTTTACAGATAAACGTGATACTTTTACCACAAAAAGTGATACTTTTTTCCGTCACACCGTGTGACCACCGTGTGACGGTCACATACGAGTTTTTGCCAACAAGTAATACCTTAATACCTTTAAGCAAATACTTACCAATAACAAGTAATACATTTTCAGCATGATAATTTTACTCAGAATATGTAGTACATTTTATAACACTAATACATTTTTGTCCGTAATCTGAATTACACGGATCTACTGATGTAAACCTACTCATGCTTTTGAGACTTTAAAACCAAGATTTCCTAGCTTAAGGTGGGTTACATATCCTTATTTATAATGTGTGCCATGATATAGTGAATCATGAATGTTAGGTACTAATCGATAGATCCGATATGAACCGATTAATCGAATTTTGACGAGAAAAAAAAAAATTAAAATTAATAATTTATCTTAAAATTTAATAATTGTATTCAAATAAAATTTGAGACATAATTTCAGTGACCTGAAATTGACTGCAAACTTGATGCGATAATTCTATTAGCACCAAGGATTAAAATATCTCCGATATTCACCGATATCTCTCCGATATCTCTCTTTTTTGGCGATACCGAAACGAAATTAGAATGTAATAAATTTATGTCAGAATATCTCGATATATCTCCGAAATCTCTGAAAATTTTGATTTGGGCTATCTCCAGGTATAATTTGTTGTAATTTCGTGGAAATTTTACCAAAATTTCGGTGAATTTCGGTAAAATTTAATTAATTTCGGTGAGATTTCGATTAATATCGGTGAAATTTCGGTTAATATTGGTGAATTTCGGTAAAATTCGATTGATTTCGGTGAGATTTCCATTAATATCGGTGAAATTTTGGTTAATATCGGTGAATTTCGATAAAATTTTCTAATGCAGCCTTAGTTGTAAAATTTCGGTTAATATCAGGTGAAATTTCATTATCCTTAGTTGTAAAATTTCTAAATTATTCGCAATCCACTAAATTTTCTTAATGCAGCCCAAAGATTTAATAAATTAGAATATCATTGTAAAATACTTGAACATCCTTAATGATTATAAGAGTTCATAATGTATCTTACAGTATCCTGATAATGTTTCTATTGTTTATTATTTGCTAACTAGTTGTAAATATGTGAGTTTCACTCAATATTTAGATTAAATATTTAAATTTAAGTAGGTTTATAACAATCTATAAAATATCATGATAAATTATCTATTTTAGTAGACATTTTTAAAAAAATTACACCAATATTTAGTATTAATTGAGATTATCTCTCAAAATTAAAATACCGATATCTTCGTAATGACCGTATTTTCGTCCTTCATTGGCACCCCTACTCCAATTGCTAAACCCTCAGTATGTATTCTGGAAAAACCCCTACGGCTGCTCTAATACTATGATCTTTCTGACCCGTCTCTCCCGCCGGAAAACACCGCCGGTATTCGTTATTTTCTCCACGCGCCGCCCTCTCTCCACAACCAGTTCCTCCCAATCAAAACTCTTCTCAGAATACTCCTTCTTGCCTCCTCGATCACTCCACCCACAGCCTCCCAATAAAAACATCGATTTCCAACCCGAACCTCGAATCAAAAGACAGCCCAAACCCCCCTACCGCCCGCCGTCATCCCTAGAAAGGTCACAGCCTCCGATCAAGGCCGACCTTCCATTCGACTTCCGGTTCAGCTACACTGAAGATAATCCAAATGTGAGGCCAATTGGGCTGAGGGAGCCGAAGTATTCGCCTTTCGGGCCGGGTCGTCTTGACCGGGTATGGACTGGTGTCTGTGCCCCGGCCGTGGACCCGAAGGTGGGGTCGGCCGGAATTGATGGTGATTTGGAGGAGAAGAGGAAATTGATGAGAGAGAGGGTTCAGGGTGAACCCTTGACCAATGCTGAAAGGAGGGCTCTTGTTGAGAGGTTTCAAAGGGATAGAAATAAGATGCAGATAAATTTGGGTTCGTTCAATTTACACTTCTTGATTTTTTTTGTTTTTAATTTGCTTCTTTCATTCTTTTTTCTGTAAGAAATGATAAATGTGATGTTATTAGTAGTTTTGAGCGATTGGAATTTGCATTGTAGATAAGGTGTTTGTATGTATGTGTGTGTGAAGAATAGGAGTTACAGTATCAATGGAGTTGTTTGTGGAATTCAAATGGTCATTGCATATGGAAATTAGCTGATACGCAATATTAAGGATTACCTAATAAAACCTTTTATGGCAAGAACTGAACCACACAAGGTCTCATGTTTATGAATCAAGCGTTCTTTGTGTTTTTCTTTTACAGGGAGGGATGGCTTAACACATAACATGCTGGATGTTATTCATAATCATTGGAAACGTACGGAGGCTGTAAGGATAAAGTGTATGGGGGTTCCTACTGTCGATATGAAAAATGTATGCACTCAGTTAGAGGTATTTTCCTTTTCCATTATTTCCTTGCTGGTTTATCATTTTTGAGGTGGCATATTGCTGGATGGAATTTCTGTTTTTATGATGTGAAATTATGTGATACGTATCACATTTCTTTTCCTATGTACAAAGGTAAAATTTTTAACTTAATGTTCATGGATTTTGGTCATGGCTTTGTGTATATTTTAGGACAAAACATTTGGGAAAATTATCCATAGACATGGCGCCCTACTTATACTGTACAGAGGGAGGCATTATAAGCCAAGTCAAAGGCCTGTGATTCCGCTTATGCTGTGGAAGCCTCGAGCCCCAGTGTATCCGAAACTTATAAGAACTACCATTGATGGCTTGAGCATTCAGGAAACTAAGGAGATGAGGAAACGAGGACTTTCTGTGCCTGCGTTGACTAAACTTGGTATAATTTTACTTTTTCCTTTTTTCTTTTTTGGAACAAATTTTTTTATGTTCCTTTGTAACATATGAATCACTGCTACAGCTAAAAATGGCTATTATGGTAGTCTTGTACCCATGGTTCGCGATGCTTTCATCTCTGATGAGCTGGTTCGGATAGACTGTAAAGGCCTCCCAATAAGTGACTACAAGAAGATAGGGGTCAAACTGATGGTAATGTTTTCTTTGTTGATTGAAGTTTTTATTGCTTCATTTTGCTAATTCACGCTAATAATGCGTTACCCTTACAAAAAAATAAGCGCTATCTATTATTAACCGAGGAAAATAGGAACAAATAAATCCACCAATATTGATGTCGTTTCTTTGTCCTATTGAGGTTCTAAAGCTTATAGCTTTCTTCTAAAAAGAAAGCTCGCTAGCAACTTCTGCTCACCAAACCTCATGATAAAATGTGTAATGCGTTGGGTACTGCCCAAGTTGATAGCATGAGTCATTCGGTAAATCTTAAATTCATCGAGGGGCTTGCAATCAGATTTTCCTTATCAAAGGTATCAGTTTGTTGAATAGCATTAGGTGATCTGTGTCTGCTCTTGCAAGAGAGGTCTTATCTTAGCTTCACTTTAACTGCTGTTTCTTGTAAATCCAAAATATCCTGCTGAGTTTTGTCCCCTTTTTTGCTCAAACTTTTGGGATATAATGTGTGCATTCTATTGTTTAACATGGTATTCTAACTACTTACTCTTCTTGTAACCCCCATGTAGATTAAAGAAAACAAAGTTTTAATAATTTATGATCCAGTAATGCAGATTGACCTCAGATGGTAGGTTCTGGTTTTCTGTAGGCTGATACCTCTACCCCGCTTGAAGGTTGGGAAGATATTGGGCGTTTCCCGTGTAGCCTTGGCTGTTGTTATCTATCCATCTGTTGCTTGATTATTTGCTTCTGTTTACTGTCGAAATGAATGAACATCTTATTTATTTTTTATTTATTTATTTCTCATAACCAGAAACTCCCGCACATGAATCTGAACTCCCTATATTGTCTATATATTATGTTTGTATTTGGGTTGAGGGATGTGAAAGCAAAGATATGAAACAAATAGAATTTGAACTCACCAAACTACGTTGGATTCCTTAGACCTCAGTATAAATGCAAACACCCATGTTTCTTGATTGCATCTGGTGCCAAACTAGTGCTCTAATGTGTGGGTACTTATTTTGTCGTCACAGGACATGGTGCCATGCATTCTTGTCACGTTTAACAAGGATCAGATTGTCATGTGGAGGGGCAAAAACTATAAGCCCGCAGAAGGCGGTTACTTCCTTACAGAGAGGGAATCATTCGACGATCCAAAAGATGACGAGCCTGTTACGGTATCCCCTTCCACCGATGTGGGATATCGTAACAATCCATCCCCCTTTTAAACCGGACGTCCACGGACGGCACACTCCGGGTTGCAACTCATACCAAGGCCCGCTTCCCGGGTGGCAACCCCCCCGGCCCACCATCAAGTAGAACGGACCGCCCAAATTCGGCAGGTCGGATCAAATTGTTAGGTATATAAGCTAGGGAGCCCTAACTTTACCTAAAACCATGGTCAAAGGAAACGGGTGACTCCCACTTATATACCCTTCCACACTTTCATGTGAAAACGACGCGGGATATCGTAACAGAGGCACGTGAAAATGAGAGCACCGATTACGAACAGTGTGAAACCAAATCTATTTTGGTGATTCTGTTGAAGAGTAACCAGGAAATCTAGTATATTGTCCAGGAGTCATGATTTCTCCAAGTTTGGTATTGGACCAATTTGATGGTAATGAAAGTACAGATACCATTTACATGAGCGCACAAATGGACGGGTCCAAACTGCCCTATAGAAAGGATGTGACGTATTCTGATAGTAGGCAAGTAAGCCTGGTCTATTTGGCCCGACCCGATACAAATGGACTCAAATCTATATGGTGGATCGGGCTATGAACTTTCTGGCCCAATATCATGCTCTGGCAGAGTGGGCAGCCTAAATTGTTAGCTCTATTTACGCTACATTCTTTTATACTAAATAATCGTTGTGTAATCTGACAGAACATGCACACAAGTGGAGGGAAGTAGATCCAAGAAAAGATTGATCCTATGTTACTTAAGTTGTCACATGCCTGATGAGATGATGAGATTGAGCACATGTTGGTGAGATTTAAGGGCACCATGTTCATCATGTAGCTTGTATGGTATGCAATGGCCAGCTCCTCCATGTATATTATAATATTTCAGTAGATTAAATTATTTTTTACCACGTCTTTGAAATGTTAACGTATCAAGTTGCTCTTCTGCGTTCCAGCTTTATATGATCTGCGTGCCTGCCATATTCAGTTTTTAGCGTCGTTTGAGAATTTAATTGATATGATTTGATTAATGTGGTTGATGTTTATATAAAAATGGCTAATTACTAAATATTATGGTTAGGTATTTTATCATAATAGTAGTAAATAGTAGGTCCTACTATATGACGTTTATTTATTTTATTATATTAATATTAATTGATGGTAACGGGATCAACTATTTGCATGATGCGGTAATGTGTGCTATTTTATTTGAATAGTATATTGATGGAAGTATATTGTATAATATTAGATGACTGGGTAGTGGTAAAAGTAATATAAATATTTAATTTAGATGTAATAATTGATTTGAAAAAAATATTATGAATGGAAATGATAAAGCAAATATGATTTAAATGTTAAGAATAGTAAAAAGTAAATATAAAAAAACAATTCCTATGTTGATAGAAGTTCTGTTATTGCTTTTTGTATATGTGCCATGCATGAAAACAAACCGTTAATCTGGATAGTAATATAATGTTGTTAAATACTATTGGTTAATCAACTGATTTTGTGAGCTGTCAATTTTGGTGATCATAATTGCTTGAAATGGAAAAGGATGTAGTTGGCATAAACTCGTTGAATCAACGATGAAAGAAGAGCAAATCGCAAATGTGGGTCTTTGATGCAATTCAATTGTCTTTTTCTTTTTCCAATATTGTTATTATAATCCAACCTTTCCAGTTGTGTGGACAATATGGAATTTAAATACATAAAGCAAAAAGCTGATTAAGATGGTGTGATCATGTGACACTGACCTCAGACCCACTTATGGTAAAATCTATGATGATAATATAAGGCTATGTTTGCTTTGGGTTGGCCCAACCTGTGATCGGTTGGGTCAACCCAACTAATGTTTGGTTTGCAACGGCTTGGCCCAAGAAAGCTAGGTCTGATGGCTTGGGGGACATAAATAGAGTCCCCCACGTGATGCCCAGCAGCTGCCCACTTTCTTTTGAATGTTGTTTGCACGTTATGTCTAGAGAGAGAGGAGAGAGAATGGGGATGTGACTGCCCCTTCTTCTCCCTCTCTTCCTTCTTCCATTTCTTCACTGTCCTTTCATTTCTCCAGCCTGTAAATCCGATTTTTTGGTAAAATTTCATACGCTACAGTCTCGTGTGTAAATCTGTCCTTTGATCTGGTGTGGTTGTGTAGTAGGTCCTTAGATGGTGATTTATGGGCAAAGTTAATGGCCCCAACGGCCATCTTGACCGAATCTCGCCTGTATTCTTGAATGCTCTGTTACATTTTCATTGCTTTTCTGCATTTCTCAGAGATTCTCTACGACATGCATCTTTTTTCTGCTGCACTCATTGATTCAGTGTGTCCTAATATATGTTGTTTCTTTAAATTAATGTACGTTCTTTTGTATTTTAATTTGTATAGGATTAGGGTTTAGGTTGCGATTTATTTTCTCTGTATATAAGGATGTCGTCTGGTGAATCTTCTTGTGCTCCTGCTCATTATAATCTTCAGAAAAGAAAGAAAAGGCATAACACTGTACACACTTTGCACACACAATGCACGCCACCGTTGGTTTGGCCCTACACTCTTCGTATTAGGAAGAGAAAGGATTGCGACTCTTCCTGCTGTGTTTTGATTGAATCCGATTCCAGTTCCGAAATTGTTCCTGTAAATCGCAAAAAGATGCCGTGATTTAATGTTTATTTGTCTCTGTGTTATCTGTTTTTTATTGTGATTACATGTTTGGTTTCGTTGATATGTGTTTGTTTAGATTGCTGAATCTGTGTAAAAAAATGTTGCGTAAAGCTGTTCTAGATGCTGCTCTTGTGTTTCTGGGCTAAATCTGGAATTTTTTTGGCTAAAAAATGGGTGCTGTTTGGTCTCTGTGTAGGTTATATCTTTGTTGTTAAAAACAGAGCCATTAGTCCACCATAAATGGGTTTCTAACACCCCTTGAGTGTTAGAGTGAAACATTTTCCCGAGGTCCGTCCATTGGTTCTGTTTTAGTGCCTTTAGATTTTCGAACGACTCCCCAATCGTGTCAATCTTTAAATTTCATAATGTGTTATCTTCTTTGTCAGGTGCTCCGGTTTAGGGGCAGTGTTAAAGTGTGTTGATATGTGTTTGTTGTGTGCTCTATATCTGGCTCTATAATCTTTTTCGTTATAATATGTATCGTTATTTTAATTAAAGATTGCGTCTTGTGGAGTCTGAACAGAAACTGGGTAGCTCTATAAACACTTCTTTTAGCAAAACTAATTGCTAAACTGCAAGAAGAGTTACCCAACATTTGATATTTACAGGGGAAATTAGAATATGACAGTGCTGGAAGATTGTGGTAGCATGTAAAGCAACGAAATTAGAATATGTATTTTAGCAGTGTGTGTACTGCTATTTATTGTTGTATTGATGTTCATAGTTAAGACAATTATTACCTCAATAAAACGAATGTCTTTTGGCTACTATTTACATCTCCGTTATTTTACCAGTATCATGGAATATGTTTAGTAAATAAACGGGCAGATTCTATAAAAAAAATGAAAAGGAGTTTAAAGATGCACATTATTAAACTAATGAATAAATTGCCAAAATTTATTAGTCATTTACAAGTAAGATAGGCAACATCATTAAACGTAACTGTATTAAGGTTTGACACTTAAATGCTAAACAATTTAAGTATCGAATGAGATAATTTAGTTCTTATTTAGGATCACAAACGAATTATTCCCAAATTTCTATTGATTCGCAATATTAAGATCGGGAAAGATTTAATTATGTGGAATCTCGACAATAAAAGTGAAAAATCTCGTAAATTGACTCACCCTATACTCTTGACGATTATTAAGGAATTCAACATAGAAATAAATTCTAGATTAAATAAAATGAAAAAACTTGGTGTGACCTTGGTTACTATTCTCATCCGAAAGTGGGAAAATTTGTAGCGTTTAGTTTCAGTCAATAGTCTTAACATAGCATTAGCAAACATAACCCTGGACTTACTCGAAGACATTTCAGTTTCCTTTTCCTATAACATGTGATTTATACCGCAGTTTTTTCCCGGATAATATCTAGCATGTAAACAACAAAAATTTAGTAGGGAATAATAGTTTAGGTGCGAAGTTCATATGGAGAGTGACATAACTTATGGGTTCTAGTCGGACAATATTCCGCTAAATTGTGGTTGATTATGACTAGAGGCTTTAACTGATCATTAGGTCGAGATATGAGTCTGCTTTGTTTACGAGAATAAACTTTTAATGCAATATCGAATAACAATTAAGCGAACATGCTTTTAGATGGCGAGTGCTGGTGGAAGCACTGGAGGTAGGCGTAATGCCTCAGGGGATCCACGTGCCACATGGACGCGGACGACGGAGCATGAGCTAATCACTCATACATATGCTGAGTATATTGTTGGTGGTTACCTAACCCAACAATGGAACGATCTCACCCTCACTAGGATCTGCACAAAGCTAAATGCGGGTAGGGATGCACGAACAGGGCTATATGACATAAAACAAGCCAGGGCTAAGTTAAATAACATGAAACGTGCCTACAAGATCCTCCGTGACAGCCGAGGGAAGTCTGGTGCCGGCTGGGATGACGAGCGTGAGACCGTCACAGGGTCAGAAGATTTCATGGAAAGCCTTTATGCCGTACGTTCATATGCCTCTATTACCAAAATACCATTCACAAATTGGCGTATCTGTACTTATTAGTTCTTTAATTTGATGTCCCCGCTAAATACTCTATGATTAACAGCAAGGAACGGATTATCGGAGGCTCATCGGGCACGGATGCCCGAACTATGATCTATGCAACGAAATATGGCTTAACAGTCAAGCCACCGGATCCGCGGCCCTATCTTCTGGCGCCGATGCTGGAGATATAAGTGGAGGGTCAAACGGATCAGGGAGACGTAGATCATACGACTCCTTCGCATTTTTAGGTGGCTCCAGCCAAGGAGCAGGGGAGGGTACCTCTACCCAGCGGCGTAGGCGTCTGACGGCGGATGATGAGCGCGATGCTAGGGCTAACTCGATGGCGCGATGGGACGCATACGTCCAATGCCGAGATCGTGGGTTAACTGATAGCCAGCTGGAGATATGGCGTGAGATCTTTGACGAGGTAAACGCCATGGACCTGCCCCGTATTGCAAAGCGGAAAGCCGGCGAGGAGTTGGTTGATAGGATGAAACAACAGCTATATCTCTCTTGGTCACCGGAGGACAGGAGGGACTAGGTCATGGGGTTTATGCCACCTGAGTAGTTATTGTCTGAACGGTTTTTTAATGATATTTGTTATTGTATTAGTCGTTTGTTTTCCGATGAACTGTCTTGGATGCTAGTTATTTTCTGAACGGTTGTTTAACTGATAGTTGTTTGTTTTTCGTTATAATTTCTGAAATATATTGAATTTCCAATCCTCTTTATGTTCTCTGTTTGTGTTTAGGGTGGTGTAGGGGCTCCCTTGTGAGTGATATTAGTAGGCCCCCAAAAATGGATGATTCATCTGATAATGAAGAGGTTTACGCGAATAGCGAAGAAGAGGATAACGCTGAGGATAACCATGAGGATAACAATGAGGATAACGATGAGGATAACGATGAGGATCACGATGAGGATAACGCGAACTATGGACACGAGGATAACACGGAGGAGGACATGATGGCGGATTATTTCTACAACGTTTTGTTATCGGAACCACGCTCCTCGGGGAGTCGGACAAAAAATACCTCACGTCTACAAGGTACTGATTGGATGGCCGAGATACTAACTACTAAGAATCATGACCGTTTTTACTATAATGTTCGAATGTCTCGAGACTGTTTTTACTCCCTCGTGAACATGCTTAAAAAACGGGGATTCATCCATGAAGACCACAGAACTAGGGTTAGTTGTGCAGAGTCTGTCCTAATCTTCTTGCGGACCGTTGCAATGCACCTTCGCTTTCGTGATACGGAGGAACGGCCAACATTCAACTCAAACAATCAGCAATCACTTGCACATTGTCTTAGATGCTCTCATCGTCCTATCACCAGAACTAATCACGGGCCCCGACTTTACACGAATCCCAGAAAGAATCCTCAATGACACGAATGTCTTTCCCTTCTTCGAGGTACGATTTCCCAAATAGGTATTATTATGACAGATGAGTCCCTTTACACGGAAACATTTATAATCCATCTTACATTCCATTTATTGCGTAATGAAAATTCGTGTCGTCTTTAATCCGCAGCACTGTGTTGGAGCTCTAGACGGTACACTGATTCCGGCGCATGTACCCTTTTCTAACCAAACTGCCTACCGCTCTAGGAAAGGCTCAACAGTCCAAAACGTGCTGGCCGTAGTAGATTTTGATATGAAGTTCACTTACGTTTGTACTGGGTGGGAGGGCAGTGCTCACGATGCTCGTGTGCTGATGCACGCAGTCATGAACGATCAGCATTTTCCATATCCACCAGATGGTATTTATAAACACACGGTTATTTGCCTTGAACCGCGCAATCAAATTACGTGAAACTGATGACGTGTAATTTGATTTGTAGGTCGCTTTTATCTAGTTGATGCGGGATACACTAATTACGGTGCTTTTCTGGCTCCGTATAGGGGAACTAGGTATAATCTACCTGAGTTTAACAATGGTGGGATATTGCCTACTGATGAAAAAGAATTATTCAACCATCGTCATTCACAGTTACGGAACTGTGTAGAGTGGGCATTTGGAGTGCTCAAGAGCCGTTTCCCTCTTCTTCGCTACGGGATGCCCAGTTTCAAATTAGCAGACCAAAGGAAGATTGTCATGGCGTGCTGCGTTCTCCATAACTAGATCAAACAATCAGGGATCCCAGACGATTTATTCCTTGGACTACCTCAGCACTTTGAAGCAGACGACATGATCTTTTCCGAGAGACGTCTCCCTACCACAGCCACTCGAGAGGAGCAGGGCGATATGCGTGACGCAATAGCGATGGCTCTTTGGAATGCACAGGGATAAACAACGGAATGACGGTTTCAAAGTCGATAACCCACCATAAACTGTTTAGCTAATATGTATTTAAATATTTTCGTACATGGGCTACTTTAACACAGTTTGTTCTATGATCTTTCCTGACATAAACGTAATTGTTGTCTTCCTTTATTTCTTATTTGCTAAACCTACCTTATTTGGTAATTTGATGAGTGTGCATTTTCCAATTTCATTGGTTACTGAACTGTCCAGGTCTCATCTAAACATTATACAATATAAATTTATAATTCCCAAAATTTCAAAAACAATTACTTTGCAGTAGTAATGAACAGGGCCACATGGACAACCGGGAATGAATCTACGTTCATTTATCTTCTGTACTGTGAGCACTTGGATGCACTCCCAGAAAGGCTTCATTTCAATGATGACCTACTCGGGACTATCCTGCCACATCTTAATAGTCTAGCTCCCGAACCATTTGTCTACACACTTGGTCAAGTGAGGACCAAACTGAATCTAATTCGAAGATCATGGAGATTAATCTCTAATGTGAGTGATAAAGCGCGATCTGCTATCACCGAAGTATTTACGAAAAGTATTGAACAGGAAAATAACCAAGCAATGAAACACAAAGTTTACGTGGTTCGATCCGGAGATCTACGTCCACGGGAAAATAATGTCCCAACCACATGATAAAGAGCTCGGGTAGTAACAGGGGTATTACGGACTAGCTCGGTGTATAGTGGTCCGGCCCGTAATCCGTTCATGAAAGCTGTGACAATGATATCATCTGGCTGATTGCCTACCTTCAGACTTTCAGTTGTGAAACGTTCTAAGAATTGAGAGATGGTTTCTCCTTCTTTTTGTTCGACGTTCATCAGGTCAGCCAAAGTGGACATAGGCTTGGCACGTGCTTCAAAACGTGCCCAGAAGTGTTCAGCAAGTTCCCGGAAGGAGGATATGCTGTTGCGAGGAAGAGAGTCAAACCAAACTCGTGCCTCATCCTGGAGGTACTCAGGGAAGATTTTGCAATAGTGAAGAGATGCAGTGTGATCTCTACTGAGCATGTTATGCCTGAAAGCTCCAAGAAAATTAGCTGGGTCTCCAGTGCCATCATAAGGTGGTATGGCGGGCCTTTTGAACCCTTCAGGAAGAGACGTAGCTAGAATTTCTTGGGAAAATGGAGTGATAATGTCTCCATTGGCGTCAAGACCTAAAATTCTGTCCAGTTCAGCATTCCGCTGTACCCTCTCATACTCATGAAGATCCGGAGTATAGGGATCGGTATATCGAGCTTTCTTAGTTGCGTTAAGCGGGCGGCGACGATCAACATCAACAAGTTCGTCATGGCGTTGTCTCGACCCGTTAGAACTTCCATGGTCCTCGGGGGAACCAGGTCGTTCTCGTCGGCGATCTTGTCTCTCGTGGTGTACGGGGTTGTGTTGGTTGGACAGATTCCGACGAGGTGGTCGCACTGCGGGGTTGATGTTAGGCCCAACAGGGCCATCAGGGTTTAACCGGTTGGCAGCCCAATCTTGGAGAACATGAGCATGTTCCTGTAAAAAGGCCTGAAGTAGTTCCGGAGTCATCTGGATATTAACTTGTGGTTGTGTAGTCGCAGGACCAGGGTTTTGTACATCTTGTGGAGGTAGGGGTAAAAATCCGTCACCTGGATTTGCGACCGGATCTTGGTGGCCCTGGTGGTGAGAGGCGTCCCGTATTATCGATTGCCTTGTCGGTAAGGTTTGATCCACGGGTGGATCTTGATTGACTTGATCACCTTGACGAGAGTGATTCAATCGAGTAGTTACCATGGTTTCAAGTGTAATATCAATACTAAAAATCCAATCGTTTCTACGTTCCCACAGACGGCGCCAATTGATAAAGCGCGATCTGCTATCACCGAAGTATTTACGAAAAGTATTGAACAGGAAAATAACCAAGCAATGAAACCAACACCATATAATACAACACCGAGGTGGAAACCAACACCAGAACCGAGCTGGCAATAACAATCATGGTTTCCAACAAGATCGGTCACCATGGCCGAATAACCGCTCCGGGAATAACCATTACTCGAGACAAGATCAGGGAAGCAGACGCAATGTTCAACAGCAACAAACCTCGCTTATTGCCTGCTCCTCCTCCCCAAGAAGAAGGGACCAATCCCCCAGCTCGCGTGGTTAATAGCGTTATTCATATGATCTATGGTACACGGCCAGCCGGGGTGTCCCGCAAAGCTCTTATTGCAGAAGCTCGCCGACCTCCTCCCGAGGAACCCCGTCACAAACGTTTCCACAATAATGAGACAGTAAGTTTTACTGAAGACGACCCCGTACCAGAACGCACGCCTCACACCGATGCTATAATCATTGATATGACTGTGGCGAATATCATAATCAAACGGGTGTATGTTGATAATGGTGCAGCTGTAAGTGTTATTTTCTCAGATTGTTTCCAAAAAATGGGCATATCTCGAGATTTGCTTCGGCCTGCTCCAGGACCTTTGCAGACATTCACACAAGGGGAAGTTCGCGCAGAGGGAATTATTAATCTACCAGCTTCGGTAGGTACTCATCCCGCAATCAAAACAGTTTTTGTTGACTTTTATGTGGTGTCATCTCCGTCTCCTTATAATATGATTCTTGGACGGGACTGGCTTACTCCTGCCCAAGCCATATGTTCCACATTTCATTTAACGATGAAATGTCCTTCACCCTACGGAACCATAGCCATCCGTGGCGATCAGAAGATGGCTAAGCAGTGTATGCTTGTTGCCCTTAAACCACGAACTACACAGATGGTTCAATCGTAATTTCAAATAGGTACCCCCGAGCTTGAATCAATACCAATTCAACCTCTTGGTGAAGAGGTAGTAGAAATCCCTCTTGATCCAAATGTGCCCGAGCGAACTGTTAAAGTCGGTGCTATACATTTACCCCTACTTCACAGTGCCATCGTTCAAGTGTTGCGAGAATACTCCGAGGTCTTTGCCTGGTCACCTTTAGACATGCCCGGTGTTTCACCAGACCTGATTACTCACAGGTTGAACATTGACCCCGCAGTTAAACCAGTACAGCAAAAGCGCAGACAATTTGCGCCCGACCGAAAAGCTGCTATTCGTACAGAAGTTGAGGCATTGGTCAAGGCAGATATCCTGTTCGAAGTCCATTATCCGACCTGGTTGGCGAATCCTGTTCTAGTCCTGAAGTTTGATAATACATGGAGAATGTGCGTGGATTTTACAGATCTGAATAAATATTGTCCTAAGGATTGTTATCCATTACCTTCTATTGACCAGAAGGCTGAAGCCATTACTGGACATCCCGCGCTTTGTTTCTTGAACTTATATAAGGGATACCACCAAATTCATATGGATAAGAACGATGCGATCAAGACAGCTTTTATAACGGACTTCGGAAATTCCCATACAAAAAGATGCCCTTCGGGCTCAAGAATGCCGGAGCCACTTATCAAAGGTTGATGGACCATGTTTTTCAGAACCAAGTTGGTCGAAATGTGGAGGTCTATGTCGATGATTTAGTCATCAAGAGTCGAACTTTTGATGCATGTGTTCGGGACATTGCTGAAACACTGGAAGTACTTCGACGCCATAATCTTCGTTTAAATCCAGCGAAGTGCACCTTCGGGGTCGGTTCAGGCAAGTTTTTAGGGTACATGGTATCTCCTCAGGGACTACAAGCTAATCCCTCTAAAATCAGGGATATCCTCGACCTCAAGACACCCCAGAAAGAAAAAGATGTTCAACGCCTTACTGGGCGATTAGCAGCGTTAAACAGGTTCCTATCCAAAGCGGCTGAACGACAACTTCCCTTCTTTAAGGTGTTACGACAGGTTAAGAAATTCGAGTGGACACCCCAGTGTGAGGAAGCTCTGACAGCTTTAAAGAAACACATCCGTCAACTTCCCATTATTTCCGCCCCGATTGCTGGAGAACCCTTGTATCTATATTTGTCCACCGCTGATGAAGCCATCAGCGCAGCCCTTGTCCGCGATGACCACGGAACTCAGAAGGTAGTATATTTTGCCAGCCGAGCTTTACAAGGAGCAGGAATCCGATACTCAGTCATTGAAAAGACCATATTGGCATTGGTTATGGCGGCCCGCCGCCTTCGTCCCTACTTTCAGGGACATGTTATTAATGTTCTTACAAACCTGCCAATCCGTCAAATCCTGAGTAAGCCCGATCATTCAGGTCGACTTGTCAAATGGGCAATAGAGTTGGGAGAGCACGATATTCAATTTCTTCCTCGTCACGCCATTAAAGGCCAAGCTCTAGCTGATTTTCTAGCCGAAGCTACTTATGAGAGTCCGGACTCCAACTCACATCCCGAGCACATTTCCCCTACTGATACCAGTGTTGAGACCGAACTATGGCATGTTCATGTAGATGGTGCTTCTGCCACACGGGGAAGTGGTGCCGGGGTCATCATCAATGGACCTAACAACGTCGAAGTTAAGTCTGTTTTGCGCTTCAAATTCAAAGTCACGAATAATGAAGCCGAATATGAAGCGATCCTTGCGGGCCTTCGTCTTGCGAAGACTTTAGGAGCTGCACATATTCAACTATACACTGATTCCGAGGTGGTTTCCAGTCAGATCAATGGCATATACATAGCAAAGGAGGAAACCATGAAACGGTATTTGGCTTTAGCTCAAAGTCTCCTACACACATTTGCCTCTTGCAATATTCATAAGATTCCCCGAGAAGAGAACACAAAAGCTGATGCTCTTAGCAAACTGGCCTCCGCGGCTCCCTCAAGTATTCCTCCTGATGTAATTGTAGAAGAGATGTCTCATCAGTCAATCCATGAACAGCCTATTTCGGTAATCACTGATTCCCAAATTACATGGATGACGCCCATTATCCAATATTTACAGGATGGAACCTTACCCGATGACAAGTTACAAGCCCGACAGGTAATCTTGAAAGCACCAAAATACACTTTACATGATGGAGTTTTGTACAGGCAATCTTATCTTCAGCCCAGTCTCCGGTGCCTTGGACCGGTTCAGGCTCGTTATATCCTCGAGGAATTACATGAAGGCTCATGTGCAAACCATATTGGTTCCCGGACTCTTGCTAAAAAAGCGCTCCGATGGGGATATTATTGGCCTACTCTTTTTAATGATGCGCATGAGTTAGTGTCAAAATGTGAGAACTGTCAGCGGCATTCACGGATTAAACACTTACCTCAAACTGAACTGACAGGCATCCAGAGTGCATGGCCTTTTATTCAATGGGGCATAGACATTGTGGGCCCTTTCCCTTTAGCTCCAGGTGGTCTTAAATTCTTGGTGGTTGCGGTGGATTACTTTACCAAGTGGGTCGAGGCTGAGCCACTCACTACCATTACTGGAAGGAAAATTCTTAATTTTGTTTGGAAGAACATTGTCTGCCAATTTGGCATCCCTAGTACCATTGTTTCTGACAATGGGAAACAGTTCGCGAATGATCCTTTCCGTTCTTGGTGCGAGGAGTTACATATCAAACAGGCATTCACTTCGGTGGCCCACCCCCAAGCTAATGGCCAAGTAGAGGTGACAAACCGAACACTTGTTGAAGGCATTAAGAAACGCCTAGGTGAATCTAAAGGACTTTGGGCTGATGAACTCCCTCAGGTATTATGGGCTTATCGAACTACACCACACTCTGCTACTGGAGAAACTCCTTTTAGCCTAACCTACGGCTCCGAAGCTGTCATTCCAGCAGAAATCGGTGTAGCCAGCCCTAGAGTGCTGAATTTCGATCCCGAACAGAACGAAGATGCTCTTCGTACCAACCTTGACGAAGTAGAATATCTCCGAGAACAAGCTTTTATCAGGCAAGCTAAAAATAAACAGCAGACAGCGAGGTATTATAATGCTCGAGTTCGGAATACACAGTTTAAAGTTGGTGATCTTGTGCTCCGGCGAAATTCCGCCAGCAAGGCCGAGCCTGAGGGTAAACTCCATGCAGCGTGGGAAGGACCATATCGTGTAGTCAATGCTCATCCTCTTGGGAGTTACCAGCTTGCACGTGTTGATGGTACCCCGGTACCTCGGACTTGGCATGTTACTAATCTACGAAAGTTTTTCCTCTAACACACTGTTAGTTTTATTTTGATTTCCTATCTCTTGCATAATTTGTTTTTATTATGATAAGTTTGCTTGATTAATCATGTTATTTTGGTCTGACTATTACTTGTTTGTGATACCGTGGGGACGCCCCGATATCTTTATATTAATGTTTCCGAACACTTATTTTCTATCCGTCGTATATCACACATGTCTCCGGACTCCATTAATCAATTCCCAAAATCGGTTGAAGTTACATGTCTACACCTCAGGGTCCTATTCAAATTCTATCTTACTCGATCAGAGATTACAAGGCGCTATTGATTTGTCTCCGGACTTCAACTCACTTTCTTTACACAACTTCATAATCTATTTAAGTGTCTGTCTTTTCAAAAAAAAAAAAAAATGTGTATATACACAAGTCATATATAATACAACAGACTAATCACTCTTCCATTACATTAAATTTGGCTGGGAATTAGCTATGCTATTCTCTACTTTTTTTGGGAGCCTTCTCCGAACCAGTACGCGAAACCGCGCCGTCTTGTTTCTGATCGAGCATATCCCGTCCTCCGGGATGATTCTTGCGCGTTTCGACGACGCCCTGCTTCTCTTCGGCCACGGACTCCGATCACATACCTATGACTTATCACTTGGGGACCCCGGTCATATGCAGTGTGTTCGGTTCTTGTTCTTGGCCCTGACATATTGGTCCATTCTGCATGGTCCCATTCTAGTGGCGCCAATGGATCCATCACCTCGGGGGTTTTATTTATACCTTCCCCGGTTTTTTGACGAGGAGGATTTAGTGATTTCTGAGGCATAGGGTTTTTTCTCCGTTCTCTTCCCGGAGTGTTCGCCCATTCTACGGCATCCCACTCCCCGACAGGCATCTCATCAATCTCCTTGGCCAATGCCACAACTGTCGATCCACTGGCCTCTGGCTCCATCACGTGAGTTCCTTCCGGTTCTTGGGGTATTTTAGATATCACTTCGGGCGTGGTGTGGGTCTTCCCAACATCTACAGCTTGATCAGCCAACATTATATTCTCTTGGATATCGGACTTTGTTTTCTTGCCTCGACGCTTTTTCTTGCGGCTGTGTTCTTGTTCTTCCTGCTCTGCAATGTTCAATGCTTCATTCCGAGCCTCGACTTTCTTTTGCAGCTCTACCAGAAATCCTAGTACCAGCCGGTTCCTTATGACTTCGGGATCATTGGCATCACCTCGCTCACTCCGTTGTTGAACATCTTCCCGGATTTCACCTCTCCGGGTTTGAATATCTTTCATTGATAGTCGTCCGCCGTCCACAAGAAGATGCTCACACTCTTGCTGGTTGATACGGAGTTGTTCCAATTCAAGATCTTTTAACACACACTGTGCTTTGTACTGCCTCATTTGTTGTGCAGATTCTTTCCATGAGCTCTCCGCTTCGACGCATCTCTTCTCTATTAAGGATAAATTCCTTGATAATCGGGGGACTTCATGCAACATCAACATATCTCGCTCTTTCTGTAGCCAAACTATTGATGATTGAAGTTGCTTTATTACTTCGTACGGGTTTTCAATATTTTCCTGGCAAAGGAGACACCTCGGGTTTTTAGACTTTACTAATATACATACATTGCTTTGATAAGAAAGTAGCAGCATTGGATATCTATAAAAATATTTCCACATTGTTCATTTCTACGGAAATACAAAGTTGATCATTACAAAGGAAGAAACTACAACGGAATCCTTTTTACAAGATCATCTATCCTACATTCTGCTCATGAGTTGGGAGGTCACTGACCTCTCCGGGGGTGGGGTTGGTTTCTTTTTCTCCCGTGGCCTCCACAATGTCACTTGCAACCTCCGCTGCCTTGCTAGGGCCTTCGATCATGATGGGGGGTCTAACAACCTCTTTGCGGGGAATAGGAGCTCGGTTTCTTAGCTCCCGTACATAAAAACTGTTGCGGAAGCCCAAGAAGTCCTTATCCTGGTCTTCGTTACACCGTTTTATGATTTCGGGAGTGAGGATTGTGTTCTTCTTCGCTAAGGCCTCGATCAATGGCCACTTCGGAGCTTTCGTCAGTGCCTCAAAATATGCACCATCTTCGTTCCCGACTGCATCGTAGTTATACCCGAAGTCCTCATCATAAACATTGACCTCCGGGTATTTATCATATACGGTTTCCAACAGCTCGCTTTTGGTGGCTGTGTCACCTGCAGCCACGAACGTACTCAGAAACTTCAAGAATGTCTCTGTTTGCATCAATTTCTCGGCGAATGTTTCTAGTACAGCTCCCTGGCCCACGATTGCCTTGTTCATCTCTTCCCGCGTTGCAATTAGGTCACCTCTCATAACGGCAACCTCGACGGCCTGTTCGCGAAGTCTAGCCGCTTCTCTCTCGGCAAGTACTGCCCTGTCTCGGGCTGCTCTAGCACTTTTTTGAGCCTCCACGAAGCCAGCTCGTAATTTGGCAACCTCGGCCTCTAGTTCAGCTACTCTGCCCTAGGTAGATTCTTTCTCTAATCTCCCACTAGCCCGCGGATGGGCTCCAATAGTTTTTCAAGCTCGGCCTCGGCAGCAGATATCTCTACTCCTTGCCCCTGCACTAACTTACTATTATGATGGGTGTCTGCAAAGAATAATAACATTATTTACGGTGATACCTTGTGAGCCGGGGTCATGTGTGCCTTTTTGGGAGGCGGTGGTGTTGTCGGAGAGGTGATCCTTCTCTTGGCACTTGGTGTCAACCCGGAAAGGGGAATGTTGTCTTCGGGGTCAGCTCCGTGGCTACCTTCCGGTGTTGTTCTTTGTAGCTCCGGGGTTTTCGAACTATCACCTCGTCCCCCTGAGCTGGCTTCTGTACTCTTCCTGGCGGCACTCTTGAACTTACCCACTGCACATGAAAAACAAACATTCAGGGAATTGACAAGATTATCTTATACAACTTGTACAGGAATAAAAGCCCTACCCTCTACTTCTGCCCTGGTTTTTGTTCTCTCCCCCTCAGATATGCTCGGTGTCCTGTCAGAATCAGTCCCGGTGGGGGTATTGCTCTCTTGGGAATCCGAAGTCCCACCAGCCCATCTGGAATAATACGGACTCAACCCAGCTTCGTCTAGTACTTCTTCCGGGAATCTGGACTCCAATACACCGACTTTCTTCAGAACATTCACACCCTTGGGTTCCCCTGCCGGGGCACTATCTACCACCTCTAACGTTTGCCATTTGGGTAATATGGCTTTTTGCCTAACATATATGAATTTCCCTCTCCATCCTTCAATTTTACTCGGATTTTTAACCTTAAACCTTTTACCTGGCCTGGGGTTAAGGTAATACCAACCTTTATTTTTCCCCATCGTTTTCAGTTGAAAGAAATGCCTAAATAAACTAATACTGGGCACTAATCCTCCCTTACTACACTCCACTAAAAAACCTACCACCTGCCTTACAGCATTAGGTCCTAATTGTCCCAATGCTATCCCATAATAATCCAACAATTTTATTAAAAAATCCCATAGGGGAAACCTCAATCCTACGGCCAGTTGATCTATGTACACGGATATGAATCCTTTGGGAGGACAACAGGCTTTGTCATTATCTTCGGGAATAATGAACTCCAAGTCAAAGGGTAAGAAAAAATTTGGCACCCATCGCCTAATTTGAGTCTCGGTTACGGTGGGTCTTACCCCTGCTACCTCGAATCCCTCTATTTCCTCTTCACACCGGGGAAAACTTACTGCCTCTACTCTTATTTCACTAAGGTCACCGCGATGGATTTGTCTACTTTCACTGTTCACGGGATAAATCACTCGTATAGGAGGTGCTTTGCAAGGCACCCCTTCTGTGCCTACTTCTCCTACCTTAGATGAAGACGAAGATGAGATAGACATACTTACTTGTTTTCTTCGGTTGATTGTTGAGAGATGTTCTATCGTCACAAGGTGGCTCAATAGTGGATTTCTCTAACACACGATTCAGATAACTGTAAAAGAAGAAGGTGAAGGGTTTTTGATTTCCCTCCTTTTCTTATGCACTCAGCAACGGTGACGATTTGATGGTTTAAAATCAATGATCCTGATCTTCACGTGCTGCATACGCGCCTCGAAAAAAGCAATATACGTCGTTTCACACGCGCTTACTCGAATACCGTGTACAACTGTTTGCCACGCGCCTCAGTGGTACTCATCACTCGTGTTGAGGAAGCTTCTCAACCCCGGTTGAAGGACTTCGGCGTTTTTACTTCTTCTCAACCCCGGTTGAAGGACTTCGGCGTTTTTATTTCTTCTCAACCCCGGTTGAAGGACTTCGGCGTTTTTACTTTTTCCCAATCACGGTTGAATGACTTCGGGGTTTTACTCTCTCTCTCAAAACTGTGTGAGGAACTTCTGGGCTTACTTTTTTCGACTCCGACACCCCTGGCTTACTTTATCTACTTTACAAAGCCGAATCCTTCTGCTTCGGCTTCTTTGGGGGAGGGGCATCTGGTAAGTAAGGCCCAAGTTACCTAAAGTTACAAGCCGGCCCAAATTGTTTATAGTTGGAAGCCCAAGAATTGGCCCAAGTATGGATCTGATAATTGGTTTGTAACGGCAGCACAAGAGAAGGAAAAGATTTGACCCACGATTTCCTCCAAATCACGAAAGCGAGCTTCATGGCCTTGATTGTAGGAATATAGTTAGGGGCCTCAATTGTAGGAATTTATTGAGGGCTGTAATTTGTATAATATAAATAGTAGAATGAGGAATAGAATAGGGGTTGGAACTTTTGAAAGAGAAAGCGCACTTGTAAACATCAAGAGAGAAAGAAAAAGGAGCCCGGTTGGGACATTATTTTCCCGTGGACGTAGATCTCCGGATCGAACCACGTAAACTTTGTGTTTCATTGCTTGGTTATTTTCCTGTTCAATACTTTTCGTAAATACTTCGGTGATAGCAGATCGCGCTTTATCAGTGAGGAATATGTCGGGGGTTTCATGGGACCCAGTATGCGAGCCTGTACTGGGCGATGATGATTTGCTAGAGGCTATATACCAGGTAGATAGCTGGTTACCCCTATTTTGATTTAAATATTATTGGCATTCCATTTATATGGCTATTTTTTAATATTTGTTCATGGATTTCAGACACACCCTATGGCCCGAAACATGCTTCAAAAGGGACAGCCATGTTTTGACTTTTGCACATAAATGTTCACTGACCAGGAGGAGCTCGTGCTTGATCTAGACTATATGCATTGCGTTAGTGTAGTCCGGGCGATGGAAGGTGTTGAGATTTTGTTAAAAATCTCGGCAACTCAGCGCCTACAACTGGAGGTCAACACGGACATGTTTTTAGAGATGACTGCATCGGAGAGGCGAATTTGGGTGCTAACAAATGAGTAAACGGGGTGGCGTTATGCATGACTGAACTATTTAAATGGATTGTGTTGTATTTTTAATTATGTTTGAATTCCGTGGCATTTAGTCACAAAACAAGTTTATCCTAATTCTGTTCAATGTTTTAACTCCATTTGTTCTTAATGGGTGTGCCATTCATGAGCAAACATTAAAGTATCTCAGTATTATAAAATAAATTCATTTCAATGGAAAGATACCCAAGTGAATTAATGAATTAATTTGCAATATACCTAAGATATTGATTCAAATTTGTTAAAATTAAAAAAATGAAAAAATACAGTTTCAAATTTTTTACCCAAAGAAAAAAACGCAATTTAAAAATAAAATTAATTACGACAATAATTCGATAAAAAGTAAAGTTAACAATTATTTGATGATGTTTGGCATGTTTTTTTTAACTAAAGCATAACTAACCCACACTTATTTATTAACTACATTACATTTTTATTAGTGAAATAATTATATAACATATAAAAAAAAAACTAAACTAAACAATTAAAACTAAAACAACTAAACATCACAAATCAACAATCACCCACAAAATCAATCAATCACAAATCCCAACACTACTTTAATTAATACCCCAATCATTAATAACTAACTCTGACACACATCACATCACCTTTTACAATTAATAATTAATTCCCAACTACCAACCCACAACCCCAGCCACCCCCAACTAAACATCACTCTCTTCACAACCCCAGCCACTAACACCATCCACTTGCCCAAGCCCAGCCACCCCAGCCCTAAGCAAACATACCCTAAATAATTGAAATATATGGGCTTTTTTCCGCATCACTCGTTATTTTGTTTACACTTTCCCACTAGGAATGATAACGGGTCGGTTATAGGGCGGATTTGGTTAAATTCGTAATTCGCTTCTTAAAAAAAATTTAAACTCATAATTCGCTTCGTCCCACCGAATTTACTAACGGGATTATTCATCTCGTCACGAAGTGCAATGAAATTAAATAAAATATTTAATATTTTAAAAATAACTCTTCAGTCAAATATCTAATAAACAACTTAATATATAAACGAAGATCCATATTGTTGAATAATTCAAAAAAGTTAATTCAATTATTCATTCAAGAAAAATAGGCATAAATAGATATACAACAAGAAAAATAGGCATAAAAACGTTAATATCCGTAGTGCCATAATGAAACAGAGTTCGACCCTACAAGAACATAATGAAATTATACCTAAAACAAGACTTTGTTGGAATCCCGTTGGTTGCTAAGAATATGCGGGCCTTCGGAGTTTGGACCTGTAAGAACCAACACCGGAGGGGGTTTTCAGTGAAGAGCCTTGACGCTCAAGTCAATGACCGATTTTATGGTTTTAATAAGGATATTCAAGCAAGTGAGAACAATAAAATAGTGAGAGAAAATATATATGTTACCTTACTCCACACAAAATATCTAAGTTTATATAATTACTATATTAGAGTTAGGGGTAATGCCATCTAAGCTTTAATCCCTGTCAGCAATTTAACTCTGTACTTTTTATAGGGACAAGTCAGTGGTCCTCATACCTTTTGCTAGAGAGATAAAGACTTTCACTGTACTGGCATTCTTTCAGGTACTTTTGTGTTGAAACCTTCACTAGACTCTTTTCACATGCTCTTCCACGTCGTTGTGCGGTCTTACTAGAAGTAACAATGGTTTGCGCCTAAGCCCTTGTGGCGAAGGGACCAACCTTGTGGTTCGCGCTTTGGGTCACTTCGGCAATTCCCGCTGTGGGTCTGTGTTGTGTGCTGCCCGGATTGTCTCACTTGATTATGATGTGGTTTTCTTGAGTGGTAGTTGTCCTCAGGGGCTATACTTCGTGCATCCTAGAGGGTATTCTCTAACATGACACTACAATATCATTAAATATCTTTAAAAACTATTTTAGAATAGTTTGTTTTGTGTTATGTATTTATAAAATTATAAATTATAAATTATTTATATATTTAATATATCCGGGTCGAGGTAGGGGCAAGTTTAACTAAACTCTTTACCCACTTCAAAGTCGCTAAAACTCTTTTGATTTGGTTTTTAACGGATATGACCGAAGCAGGTTCAAGTGAACCCACTCCATTATTATTCCTATTTCCCACTGGATGTTTTGTAAGGGTGTGTTTACTTATCACTTGACCCAATTCATTAAGATTGGGCCAACCGGACTGTGTTTCCTCTGAAGTTACTGATAATATATTCACACATCACATCACATTTTTCTTACTTTTTATACTAAAAACAAACTTTAATCCAATCTCTAACCAACAAAACTTAACACCTAATTTTCTTTCTCCACTTTAATTTTTCCGAATCTACAACCTAATATGTTTACGTCTACTATCTAAATTGAATAATTGTCCGTTTTTTAGTAAATAGTGAATTGTCTCCGTCGGCAAAATATATGAAGCCACTTATTAGTCACTTGTTTTCATGGCTTTATTTAGTTGCAATTGTATGAGTATAAATCAGTTTACGCGAATGGCGACAGCACACACGTTAGATTAGTTTAGAAGCGGTTCGTGTCTTCGTTTCATATAGAATTAACACGTGTGTAATGATAAGTAGGTCAACCACGATTGCACAATGTCATTATTTTACTTTTTTATAAAATTTAAAAATGAATTATTAGATTATTTGTTGTTAGTCACACCATATTTTACTGGTATATGATTTATTTGGAAACAGGATGTGCAGGACTTGCTCTTTTGTCATCTATTTCTGTTGTAAAGAATTTTGACTAACTTCGATTAGTGATATTAGACATTGTCTAGACGGGTGTTCGGCTGAGCTTATAAGCTTTTAAAAACAAATTTATAAGCTCTTGCAAAGTGTTTAGCAAAAAAAAATATTTATGAGCTTATAAGACACAAAAATAAGCTCTAAAAGCTTATAAGATCTAAAAAAAATAAGTTGCTATATCCCATCTTATTTTCATCTTATTTTTTAAGATTTTAATTATTACACTCAAATTTCACACACAATTCACACACTCACACACAACACACAATTCACACACAATTCACACTACACACAATTCACACACTCACACACAACACACAATTCACATACAATTCACACTACACACAATTCACACACTACACACATTTCACACATTACTCACACTTCACACACTACACATATTTCACACACTAATCAAAATGTACATTTAATTAAATTATAACCCAAATTTATAGCTAAAATCAATATATTCAATTGCAAGCTTATAAGTTCTTTTATCCAAACACTTTGTTAACTTATAAGCTCCTTAAAAATTACATCTTATAAGCTCTTGAAACAACTTATAAGATGTTTAAAACAAGCTTAGCCAAACACCCTCTAGGTATTAAACTCTCACTGACTATTCACATATAGTCGCTAGACTAGAATTTTATTAGGTGTTCACATATTTTTCTTGATTCCTCTATACCCTTAATGAGTCTCGCCTAAGTCTTGACTAATCGTCAGACCCCCAATCTACTGCATGACTAGTATAACAATTTTTGCAACACTAATTTGAGGTTAAAAATTCTCATTCATATATAATGATTTTTATTCATTGAGTAACTTATATAAGTATCTGTAACTTATTTGTGAAATCAAATTTTATTATTGTTATTTTATTTTAACTTGAAAAGAATGTTCTTGTTAAAAAGGTTAGTTACAAAATAAATCACGATTTTTGGTTCAATTTACAATTGCAAAATGACCTTCAAAATTAACAATATCAATCACCAACTATGAAGTTTTTTCAATTACAATACCGACTTTTTTTTGACATATGATTATGTGGACACCACCATTATTAGATGCACATTGACAAACCATCATTCACGCTCCACCAATATTACAATCGATCACTTTCTCTGTCGTTAATTGAAAGTGGAATGAGTGACATAATAGTTTCAATCACCATTTCACTATAATTGCAATAATGGATGACAAAATATGTTACAAACGTTGAACAATCAATCTCGACGTATCTAGTGTAAAAGTGATGATGTAATTAGATATAAAGAATAGAACTGATATTTTAATTTAAAAATATAATTAGCTTTTAATATTAATAAATTTTAGAAGTCATGTTTCAATTAAAAATTAATAAAATCATCATTATTTTAAGAGGGATGAAGTTGAATTTAAGAAGCCATCCGTGCTAATCGAAGTAGTAATTAGTTAAATCGATACAATATTCAATCTAAGGTTATGTTTACTTAAGACTTGACTTAGTAAATTTAAGGACTCAAATCCCGATAAAGCACACTCATAAACTCCTTCAATTAGATTTGGCCCAGCACTCTCCCTAAACATACCCTAAATACTTTTGATTCTGAATTCTCTTTTCCTTGATTCAATAGGCGTATTAATCCCTAAAATAGAAAATCACGTCGATAAAATAAAATAAAAGGAATGTCCTCTCTCTCTCTAACTTTTCCCCCCTTCCCTATTTGACTGCTCTGCTCCTGCTCCAATTTTCACTTTCTCAATATTCAATTCAAAATCAATCCCTCAATAATCACAGATCCCAATTTATACGCCTGGCTGTCTTGATTTTCCTCCCAATTTATACGCCCATTTTTTCCGTCTCTCCTCTCTCTACCTTCCATCCTCAGCAATGGCGGCAGAACATCACTCTCTCTCCACTCCTCTACTCTCATCGCAGCACCCACAGCACGTCATCCTCACCGTCGACGACCAGTCTGACGAGTCTCAATCCGACAACAATCCTAGATCTCTATTTCAATCGGGCGATGAAAACCGTCATAACCCTTTTGCGTTTATTGGGGCTCATGATGGGTTCGAGGTTCCCGGATCCAGCACAATCGACCCCTTCCGCAACCACACGCCGAAAATCGAGGGTTTGTACGAGTGGTTAAAGTTTGTTATCTGCCTGCCTATTGCGGCAGTTCGGCTTGTGCTATTCGGGCTGTGTTTGTCAGTCGGGTACTTGACGACCCGTTTGGCGTTGGCGGGGTGGAAGGATAGGCAGAATCCTATGCCCAAGTGGCGGAGCCACCTCATGTGGGTTACCCGTCTTTGCGGTCGGGCTATCCTTTTCTCCTTTGGGTATGCATACTTTAGTCTCACGTTTTGACCAATTGGAAAATTGTGATCCTTTTTTGTACTTCATACTAAGATTTCGTTTCATCAGTTAGTGTTGTGCTCTAGGAAAATTTAAGTTTGGACTTTGGACTAGGGAAACATTACATTTCCAAGGAGATTCAAGTGGTTAGTATTACAGTTGAGCAAGCTATTCATGGTTATTCCAGAAGGACAAATTGTTGGTTAGCGTTAGCACTCGCAATTAGTATGGCCAATGTTCTAAAAGACCCTAGTTGGGTGTCAGACTGGGTCTGATGCCTGATCGGGGCTTAGGCGGTGTTAAGTGGGGATTAGTCGGGGAGAAAACATAGATAGCCGATGACAATCTAGTGTCTAGGTGGGGCCTAGCTAAAACCTTTAGTTTGTATGGGAAATTTGGCATTGGTTAGATAGTAATTTTCTCAGTGGCTTGTCACTTGATACTGTAGGATGGTTTTCTCCTCAAAGCAACTTCAGTGGGTGGCTTAACCATGTGTTTTTAACTTGGACCTCATTTCTGACACATATAGTTAAATATATAAGTTCTGACAGCTTTGGGGTGTCCATACATGATAACATGACATTCAGTTCAGGGTGGAGTGAGTGGAAAAAGTTATCTTGTTCTTTTTCAATTCTGATACTGTTATCTTGTATGAGTCTTGTTAATTCATAAGACTCATTTTTGTTTCTTTTTCAACTTTATGTGCAGTTACCATTGGATAAAAAGGAAAGGAAAACCTGCTCCAAGAGAGATTGCTCCTATAATCGTATCTAATCATGTATCATATGTTGATCCAATTTTCTTTTTTTATGAATTATTTCCCACCATTGTGTCCTCTGAGTCGCATGATTCCATGCCTTTTGTTGGAACCATCATCAGAGCAATGCAGGTATATTTAGAACTTGAAACGTATGCCAGAATTTTCTAATAATTTATTTGGGCTGCTTTTTTTTCTGAGTTGAGTTTGGAGCATATGTTTGGTAGTCTGCAGGGATTCTTTTGCCTGCTTTAGATATATTTGTTGAATTATATTCACAATCGGCTCATCGCGATATTCTTTAATTATGATCTCTTCTTTCATTTTGTAGGTTATTTATGTTGATAGATTCTCAAGATCATCTAGGAAGCATGCTGTAAATGAAATAAAGGTAGGAAAACTCAGTATGCTCTGTTCTTTTTCACAGGTTATTATAATATTATAATTAAGGTTTGGCCTATTTATGGGAAAATTCTATTAGAATGTGCATTACAAAATATCCCTTTGACATATTAATTACAACACCCCTTCGCATTTGCTTATTATTTTGAGTTGCACACAAACCTCAAGGGGTACTTGTAATTTCATAACATAATATATAAATTTTAATATACGTATGAACCTCAAGCATCAGTAGTTATCTCTTTCAGTTCTGATTTTAACAAATTATATGAAAATCTTGTTTAATGTTGATGCGGCTGGATAAAATGTAACTATTCAAAATTTTATATCTATATATAAGCTATTTGATACAGAAATGTCCTTTCAAGGATGTGAAAACAGAGAAAAGCTTCAAGCAATCAGTTTCCTCGATTGCTTTTATTTCCCGAGGGAACAACAAGCAACGGAAGAGTTCTTATTTCCTTTCAACTTGGCGCATTCATTCCTGGTTATCCTGTTCAGCCAGTTGTTGTTCGCTATCCCTATGTACACTTTGACCAGTCCTGGTATTACCATCTGACTTTTCCCACAGTTTTTTTCTTGACATGCCTACCACTTTCTTTTTAGAGGGTCACTTTTTTTAATATAAATTTTTAACATCTTGATTCTTCTTCAGGGGTAACATTTCAGTTGCTAAGTTAATGTTGAGAATGTTTACACAGTTCCACAATTTCATGGAGGTACTTCAAGAGTTTTTTATTTTCTGAATAGTTTTTCTTTTTTTCCTTTTATCTATATCTTTATTCTAACATTACGTCCTTAACATGGTTCTGTGGCTGACATTCCTAGTGAAGTTTCAAAATAGCACAATGCCCTCTCATGTAATCGTATAATGCTGTAGATTTACATATTATATGTTTCTGTGACACCCTGGTACTCCAATAAACTTTATGCTGTGTTTACCTGATACTATCACATTAATTTGTCACTATTACAGGTTGAGTATCTTCCTCTTGTGCATCCTAATGAAAATCGGAAGGAAAGCGCAACTCATTTTGCTCAGAGGGTAAGTCTTCTCTATTTTCGATTTCGATATGTTTCATCTGGGTGAAGCAACATCAACCTGTTTTGAAGTTTCATCCCGTTTAAGGATGTCATTCAACTCAGGGCCCTTCTGCCCATGCTTATGCTCCGCAATTTCTGCTAATTCTTTTCTATCAGTAAATTGTATTTTAGTTATATTCAGCATCTGTGTTTGACTTCATTGTTCATATTGCATCTGCTTAATCACGTGTGTTGTCAATGCAGACTGGCCATGCTATTGCAAGTGCTCTTAATGTGGCACAGACATCTCACTCATATGGAGACTTTATGCTTCTTGCTAAGGCAGTCGAGTTGAAGCAGGTCCGCAAATAGGTTCCTCAGTTGCATAGCTAAAGCTTTGTGTATCATTATCATTTATTATTCCCTTTCATCTTCTTTTTTATTATGTTTGAAGGAGGGAAAGTAGCATTGTTCCTGTGTCATCCCTATCACTGCTCATTGTTGTTGCTTTTAGTCATAGATTATGTCTAGCTGTTATTGTATCAATCCTTGGTCCCTTGGGCAAATACTTGTGTCAAGACTTATGAAATTCAAATCGTTTTGCTAGAACTTTGATATTGTCTAGTTACACAAATATCTATGCCTGAAGTTTGTCAAGAATTAAGGAAAGTTTATAGATTCAAAATGTCAAAGAGCTTCTTTGTTGTGTCGTCAACCGCTGGACATGTCTTACACCCTCCATGTTTTGGCCTTCGTGAAACTCCTCACAACCAGCGCCGCTTAAACATTCTTCCATTTGTTGACTTGGGATTTCAGGAGTCATGGTATAGTTGGTTTTAGTCAATTGCTTGGTAATATGTAGAGATTTATATTTCCTGTTGGATATTATTAAGAAATTCCTATTTCTGACTTACCGTTTTTGTCGCGTATCATGATTTTTCATTTTTTCTGTTTTATGCGCTGCCGTTGATTTTATCAGATCCTATTTAATAAAATTGAGTTTTAATCAATCCTTATAGTTGTAGGGCCTGGAGTTTGTTAGTTTGATGCACAGCCGTTTGCTTATGTGGAATTGTGGATATTAATTGCTCACTGAAAGCATATGCTATTTTTATTTTCAGGAAAATCCATCGCTCTATATGGTGGAAATGGCCTGGGTGCAATCAGTAAGTACAACTTGCTATTTATTGTTATGCAGAATTTTAGATATTGGTTATGACTTTGCCCTTCTATTGATATCATATTTCATAAAATTGGTTGGAATATCCATGTATTGTTGTTTCTTATCCATAAAAAAATGCTTCTGTCATGGTGTTGGGGAGTGTTATTATTTGGGACAGTTTTATTTTACGGAATGATGTTGCCGGAGGAACTATGATTTCGAAAATTGGTTTCGTATAGTTTTGAGGAACTAACACCTTTCTCAATAAGTATAATAAATACTGGTTACCTTATTTGATTATTTTTTTTGGAGTTTCATTTTAATCCAAACCAGGGTTTGTCCTTGACAAATTTAATTGAGGAGCTAGGGGTTCTTTTTCTAGTTTGGGTGGGTTGGGGGGGAGGGGGTGGCTGCTTGGGCACAAATTTAAATACTTAAGAAAATAAACTTGCGTCGTAAGGATTTTCTAAAAAAAATTGGTTAGCAAAGTCCCTCATGGCCCATTAATGTAAATTCTTGCGAAATTGATTGTTCAAATTTTTCTGTGCACCACTTTTTTCTTGAGGCTAAATGATTTGGCTTTGAGTTTCAGTCATTACATCTGACCTCTTTGGAAGCGGTAGACTTTTTGGAGGTGTTTCTATCAATGAATCCTGATACCAGGTATTCCGATGTGCATATATTTTGCTTCTTGGTTACATGTCTGTTTACATGTATATTTTACGGTTACTTGAAGAGCAATACAAATTCTCTCTGCATTTCATTTATAGATATTTTGCTTATATTCTTTCTTAAAATTTCTTAGTACTCTTCATCCTGGCTCAATTGCATAACCTGTCGTCTTCCATCTAGCCCAACTCCAAAATGAAAACTTTAGTTTCTCATTCATTTGATTTAGATCAGTGACACTTGCATATTAGGTTATGGAGACATTTTCCTTACCTGCGGAATGTGATGGATTTTTTGTGAACAAGTGTCAAAAGGAAACAACTCCATTATTACTTCTTTATTGCTGTTATCCTGCTTGATAATTTTGGGAAGACGGGTCCTCGTGCTTTTATTGTGTTCTTGGGCCCTTGAACTTTGGGAAGAAGTCCAGGGGCTTCAAAATACTTTGTGCCTTCATATATTGTTGAAACATGCTTCTCATACAGTTCTTTTTGTTCACAGTGGGCGTGTCGAATTTCATGACTTCGTAAGAGCTCTAGGATTGAAACCTTGTGGTCTTTCTGAAAAGGTTTGATCTTGTAATTTTAACTTTTACTTTCAGTTGAACTGCATATTTAGTTAAAGGTGAAATGGTTCGTTTGCATTATCATAGTTGATTGATAATTATTCTAGATGCTATTTAGTATTTGTCATGTCTGATGACCACGGGTTTGGTCTGTCAGTGTCTCTCCCACCCCGTATTACTTGATTGTTTATTAGTTTTTTTGCATATCTAAATTACAATTTCTTTGTTAGTAACCTTATCTTTGGCGGTCATTCTACTTTGTATTTTGATGATACTTCTGTTACCTTTTTATAATACTTCTATGGGCATACAGATATGGCCTTGTCATCCGTGAATGAGCAGGACCCTTTGTAAACCGTTACTATTTTTTATTTTGTTGAAGCTTGGTGTTATTTATTAAATTCACTGATATATTTCCTCTTATTCCCATCTGGCAGATGTTTGAATTCATTGATGTGCAGAAGATTGGTAAAATAACATTTAAACAGGTATGGTTTGTACTGTAATACTCATTCGTGGTAGTAACTATTACACGGATACATAAAGTTTGAGTATGAATTTCTCACTCTTGGAAGTTTATGTTGTTCCAGTTCTTGCTTGGTTCAGCCCATATATTGAAACAGCCACTATTTCGACATGCGTGTGAAGTCGCATTTAGTGATTGTGACATAAATCGGAAGAATTACATTCTGAAGCAAGAGGTTTATATTTTCTTACCAGTTTTACATGATATCCTGTCGTCTTTTGCCTTGTGATCTTTATTCTTAGATTCCTTAATTTTTTTCTTTTTCAGTTACAAGATGCAGTTTCACTAGCAATTCCAAATTTGCAAAGTGATGAGGTTAGTTGGGAAATATTGGCCTCAAACCTGGATTGAATATACTTGCACTAAATATATTTCAAGCATGTCTTTGTTTATATCCAACGGATGAAAAGTTTGACACTTATGGCGTTTAACATATTTGTCGTTGATATTAGCTCCCTTTATATAGGTACTTGAACGTGGATATATATATATATATCTTACTTGGAGTGCTTTAAAGGCGCATCTTTCATGCGGTTTTTGGCTTATTTCGTTTTAATTGCTGAGATGATACCGCTCTCATGAAACATTAATACCTTGCATTATATCTTGTTTGATGAAATTTTTTATTTTATATTATAAGTAACTTTGTCTGCTTTAGACACTTGCAATCAATATGTAAAAGGGGAAAGAAACATACATTTTTTTCTTCTATTTTTTTAGTTTAACTGAATCTAAGAAATTTGATTGTGGGATTTTGCAGATGCATAGGCTTTTCAGTTTGTTGGATGTGGATAATGATGGGAGAATCAGCAGGGATGATTTTCTGTTGTGTTTGCAAAAAAACCCATTGCTGATAGCAGTTTTCGCGCCCAAATTGTTGCAGAGAGGTTTGCCTGTACCTGATCACAGTTTAGTAGAGGAAGTGTTGTAACAGGAAGTGAGGTGTAATGTTATTATGTGGCTTTCATGGAGGTATGGTGTCTGTACAAGTATCTACACTTATGTTTAGTACTTTATCTGGAATTTTGAACCCCCTTGGAAGATAACCGCTCTCAGTACAAGTGCTATTTATTGTAAGCCCTCTTACTTGTGTGACTTGTGTCTGGATTCTTATTGATTTGAAATCCTTCATTTTTTTGGGTGGGTTTGTAATTCACTCTATTTTTTGTAAATTCCGAGTCTGCTGCTTCCCTGCTATCTCAAAAGGCCCAATCCAAATTTGTGTTAGCTTATTTTTTGCTTAGTTTATTTTTTGTGAATATAGTAATCTAGTTTGATTTATTCATTTTTATACTAGTTATAAGTTTTATGTACGAATTATTATAATTTTAGTCTCTTTATTTGAAATTACTTTGTAAATTGTAATTTAGATTCCTCCAACAAATTGATGAAGGTGTTGGGATTCCTATACATTTGGGAAAAGTAACAATTATGGAAATGTGGTTCTAAAAAAATAATTATGGAAATGCTAGTCGGGCAGTGCACTGGGTTAGTTTAGGTGAGGTCTAGAAGGAATTAGGGTATGGAGTTGGGTGAAATTGTAGGTGATCAAATGCTAGTCTAGTGCATAGATGATATCGTATTTAAGTTAGACGGACTTTTTATCTTTTAGAAGAGAGCCTAATAAAGTTGCACGTTGCATGCTAGATTTCAATAGGTTTCAACATATTTGGTTGATGATTAATGTCAATATATTAAAATTTGTTTAGTATATACCTATCAAGTTTAAAAACGTTTTACCTTGAAAGCATGTACCTAGGCGGGACTTGCCGGTCGGGAAATGATTTTAATATGTTGGCCGGATGATATTCGTTGTATGTATCTCAACATGGAATCCTTATTTCCTTTTTCTTCATCTTTTGTTTTGTTTGGTTCTTTATTCTTTTCAGTAATTTTTCAATGCCCTGAAGATTTAGGTGTAGATATTTTCTCGAATTTAAACTAGTTCGTACTTTTTTTTTCCTAAAGGAAAGGATAAAATCATCTATTTCGATTCGGAAATCGAAGCGACTTCTCGTTGACGCAGATCAAAGAAAGATCAGAACATAGATTTAGCTGTACCATCGGATAACGCGACTCTGAAAGAAATGATCAAACAACTTTTGGAATAGTGGATACTATTCGGATTGATATGGGCACCATAAGACATCAGAATCAACTGTTTGTTCGAGTAGATCAATGGGTCACTGTCTCGCTTAAATTGCTCTAATAAATCACAAGCTTCTAAATATGAAACAAACAGAATCCTAAATATCAAGAGAACAAAATAAAAATCAGATAAATATGTAATAAATTAGGGGTGGCAATTCGGATCGAGTTTGTGTTTAATTTCGGGTTGATACAGAGTATATATCGAAAATAATTAGAAACATATAACTATTGCGTTTTAAGAAAAATATTAATTTTGGGCCGATTCAAGTCAAAATCGAATTAACCGGTTCGTGTAAGATTTGTTGTTTCCTTTACTAAATCGGGTTGAATCGGGTCCATCGTGTCAGATTATGGATTTACAAGACATAAAAGACGTCGTTGAAAATGAAACGATTTCTATTTAAATATCAAGTAGATTCTAGAAGTCCATTGATCAAGTTTTGTACAATGCGTTTAAAAACGATTTATTCTTTTTCCCCCTTAGGGAAATTAATCTTTTTTTGTGTTTCTATAATAGTTACATTTTAGCCAAAATGAATGGTACAAATTGGCAAGTGGTATGAAACTATGAATCACAAGAAAAACGTCGATAAATATTCTGAGGTTATACTGAGTTGTACTCTTATTCTTTCCACCGCAACCTACATCAAAGGTTGTACTTAAGGGCTAGGTCATAATTTTTAATTTTGGGTTGAAAATGAATTAGGAGCTTAAATTTTTTTCTGTTACATTCAAATTTGGCCTAATTGGGCCACAATTCATTTATAGTATTGACCTCTCAATATTAATAACTGAAACAACGTTGAATCTATTAATTAATTAAAAGAGATATGACTTTATGGATAAATCAATAATTTACTAACTCCTAGCTCCTGTTTGTTTAAGGTTGGCCAATCGATTGTGGATTCAACCCAACCCATTATGTGTTTGACTAGCGGTTGTGAGCAATAAATTATCCATAACCCTAATCTTACCTCATTTCCCAATACAACTTTAATCAATAATCAATCATTCATTAACTACCTCTTATACACATTATCAATCAAACTTAATTCTCAATACACCTTTATTCAATAACCAATCATTATTTAACTACTTTTTGCACACATTATCAATCAAGCTTAATTCTCAATACAAATTTAATCAATAACCAAACATTCTTTAACTACCTCTTACACACATCAAACCACCTTTACCACATTTTATAATATAAACCAAATCCAACTCAATCTCCAACCAACATAAATAAACACTCACTTATTTACCTCAATCTTCATATTCTACTATATTTTCCACAGCCTACATTACTCCAATCACTCATGTTCATAAATAAACATAGCCCTAGAGTTGATGCATATTAAATCAACTATATTCAATATAGTCAATAAGATGTTTCTAATCAATGTTAATATAATAATTTTGTTTTGTCATTAAGAAACATGTAAAGCAAGTCGAACTTCTAGAATAACTAGCTATTTGCGAAATCAACTCTAGAAATTATAGGTGCAATAAAATTGAGAGATGAAAATCAATAATTTTATTTTTAAACAAAGAATATGTACAGTTGAATCATATTTGATAGAATGGTATAGCATGTGAATTTTGTTTGCCATGTTATTAGATAATTAATCTAATTATTTTGTTGGAAATATCAGTTTAGTTTAAAGGTCGAGATTTATTAATTAGGATTCAAGTTAGAGCTTTATTATGCCTTGATTCAAGAAGTTCACAATTCACATACGTCACTTTTTGTTCAAAACACGTATTTTACCCGTCATTACTAGAGAGTATTTTAAAGTAGATATTACTTCAATTCTCCTTCTCTCTCAAAACGAAGAATTTGTACCTAATTCCCCCGATCCCCCTTCAACCCTAGCTTCAGGCAACATCCTCGACTTTTGTTGTGTAATGGGTTTCAGGAAAAACGTGGCCACATGAAACTTGGTAAGTAACTGTTATCTCAAATCTCAAATAATTCTCTCAAATTAATGTCTCAAAATCTGATTCTACTATTACTGTTGATCCCTTTTCCACCTTTGTCTTGCGTTTTCTGAGTTGTGTAAATCTTTCGATTTATTAGTGCTTCAATTCTGGTTATTAATTTTACCATGTCGTTTATTTCCATGGAAGACTTTCGGAGTCCGGACATTAATAAAATTTAATAAAGACAATGTGGAAAAAAGTTGGTGTTTTTTCTTTTGACTATGAGTTTGCCGATTGAACTCTACTTTCTTGTGAAGAAATGTTAATTAGGGATTCTGGACTTGGGAAAGGTGCACACATTATTTGGTTTTGGGCTGATTTCTATTTTGTGAAGAAATGTTGATTAATTTAGTAGATTTTTTAAATTTGAATATCAAGTACTTCAAGGTCTCGAGTACGCATCACCCTCGGGTTCAGCAACAGGTCTTGAGTTTTAAACGGTCTCACTTTATATGAATCTATTTTACATTGTTAATAATTATTAATTTGATTTCTTATTGGTTTTTTATTTGTAATTACGAGGCTGAGGAAAAAAGATGCCCCGAACCTGTTCGATAAAATATCCAAATGAAAAATATTTTGAAAGAGTCTCGCATTTGCCTTTGGTGTCCATAGTGGACAGCAGACAAGTGATTAACGTGTTTTTTAAGCAAGGGTTCTTGTGTTTTGCTCTTAAACATGCATAGTTTGTTATTTTTCCTTTTTGCACATCATATAATCTGAATTATGTTAAAAATAATAAATAATCTTTTTATCATTTTGGGTGTTTATGCTTTGTTGTGTCATCTCATAAATCTAACCTGCAACTGTTGTTATACTATTGAATCAAATTTCAGTAGTTTGTTTGTATTTAGATAATTTGTCCACTTGTTATACTTTTATCTGGCTCTTGAGTAGACCAAGCATAAAGGGATTAGCCAATTAGATAGCAAAAGATTATTCATTTCATCATTGGTTAAGCAATTTAGACAGGTGAAGATGGCATCAACAATTTTGTCCCCCCTACAAAATTTTGTGTCCGTAACATCTCTTACAATATAATGATATGCTAAGGTAGTATATGATTTACGTAAGAAAAAGTAAGTGGTAGGAATTGCCCACACATGTGAATTCAATTTCTTAAGTTAATAATTTGGGATATTTTGTGTTTATTTGTGGATTCAAAATTTAAAATGATAGATAACAGTATTACACATATTCGTGTGGTTCTTATCCAACGTGCTTGATTCATTTTCATTAAAAGTCTATCTGTTGTTTCAGTCATGCAAGTAATCTATATGATTGCTTTTCCTAGATCATGTAGACTTGGTCCTATTGGCTGTATTTTGTAAGAATGCAATAAGAGCCTTGGGTTCTTTGTGGTTCCACTTGTAATTTGCTTTCTCTCAATTTTATATAAATCCTCTGTATCACATGGGTCTTGCATTAGTTACTTCTGTACTAGAAAAAAAGAAAGAAAAGAATAGTTATGTCTCATTCCGCGATATTTCTGCTCTCTAAAAAATCTAGTTTGCTCTTTTTGTCATATGGCAAGAATCGACATCTCCCTTCCGGCTAATCCTTATTCTTGTTCTTCCATTGTTTCTAATTTTTCTTGCATTTTCTTGCATAGTACTTGTATTCAAGGAATAAAAAGCCTGGTCTACATAATTTTTGTACTGATTTTCTACATTACAGAAGATGGAAATGAAGACATACCCATAAAAGGAGCAGAGTACCAATTGTGATGGTAAGGTATGCTCGCAATATTTTAGTTGTAGTGGTCTTCCTCCTATGCACGTCTTTCACCTATTATCCCATAATTTTGTCTGAACCTTGAACAAACATTTAAATATTTTAATTTAATGATCTTCTGTGTGAGTGTGACAGGGAGTTTGTGTGTCGGTGCTGATTTCTTGAATCGTGTTGGCCTTAGTCCTAGAATTGAAGTCCCAAAAATTGACAATTTTTAGGATTTTGATTTTGATAGTAGTTAATGATTGTAAACTTGGCTATATACTTTTTCTAAATCTATAATTATTCACACATTGAATGTGAGTATCCAACTGAGGAATTGTCGTAATTCAATTATAGAATTTGTTAATGGTAACATTCTCAATAGTGGGTGGTAAGATTGCAATCAATATTTAAGTCATTGCTAATTTTCAAATCACCGAGAAATATATATACAGGAATTAATATGAATTTTGAACTAACAAAGAACCTCAAAAAGTTGGTAACATTCTCAATGGTTAATAGTAATATTGCAGAAGGCTTTGTATATAAAATCCAAATTTTGTCTAAACAACCATGGAGTTGTACATTGTCCAGGTTTTTTAAATATTCTTTCTTCTTTTCTAAGGGATTAAAGACTTTTGATGAATGTGGAGCTTGTTTTGAGTTTCCAATGATGGGATTGAAATCTTCATATTAACAATTTGTCCTGCAAATGGAAAACCAAAATAATTACCCTCCTTCTCCATACAATCCCCCCCCACCCTATGGCTATAACCAATACCCACCCCCTAATCAATACCCACCTCCATATTCCGGACCACAACCGCCGTATCTACCACCGCCTTCCGCATATCCAGCGTATTCTCATTATGAAAACCCATACACCATTTCACATTCCGGCCATCTGAACTATCCCTATCCAGCTCCCCCACCGTCTACGACCCCTCCTCCACTGCCTCACCACCCACCGGATTACGGCTCTGCCCCTTACCCCTACAATGCCTACCCTTCTCCTCCCCCTCCAACTTCAGCTCCTCCTCAGCCTACACTTCAGAATTATGGCAGTTTCCAATATGGTTCGTTTCATTACCATCATCAACCATCTGGGGAATTGCAGTCTCACAATGTTCAGTCTGACGCTCCACCTAGAATAAGCAGTGATCACTCCACTCATTACCATCATCAACCATCTGGGGAATTGCAGCCTCTCAATGTTCAGGCTGAAGCTCCACCTAGAATAAGCGGTGATTACTCCACTAATCACCATTATCAAGATAGTTTATCGTACGTAGGTGATTCACCTAGTTGCGCTTCACTTTATCCGCCTATCGATGATCAATTGGCGAATGTGCATTTGTCGGACAATCAAACAAAGCCATCTGTGCCAGCTTCGCCTCCCGCCCCTTCATTTGACGTGGTGGGCCACCCTCAGAAATTTCACTCGGGACCTTTGCCAATGACTAATAATGAGCCGTGGACTGCACCTGCCCATCGATATAGCTTCTCAAGCTGGGAGACGTCTTCTACGGGCAAGTTGGACTCGTCTCCTTCTATATCATCAACTGCCTCATATGGTAGCAATATGCAACTTGTGAAAGTTTCATCTTCTAAAATATCTTTGAAAGTTTTGCTCTTACATGGTAACTTGGAGATCGAGATAAAAGAAGCGAAAAACCTCCCAAACATGGATATGTTCCACAAAACAATGGGTGATATGTTCAACAAATTGCCCGGTAGTATGAGCAGCAAGATTGAAGGGCAACTGAACCGTAAGATTACCAGCGATCCATATGTCTCCATACTAATAACAGGTGCCACTCTTGCTAGAACTTACGTTATAAGCAACGATGAAAACCCTATTTGGATGCAAAAGTTTACACTTCCAGTAGCTCATAATGCTGCTGAAGTGCACTTCGTTGTGAAGGATAATGATGTCGTGGGTTCTCAGTATATAGGAACTGTTTCAATTCCAGTCGAACGCATATTTGAAGAACGAGAAATTCAGGGTTTCTTTCCGATTCTTAATGCTGGTGGCAAGCCTTGTAAAGCTGGAGCTGTTTTGAGTCTTTGGATAAAGTATACTCCAATAGAGCAGTTGAGCATCTACCGTAATGGAATTGGAGCTGGCCCCAATTATACGGGGATTCCTCGTACCTATTTTCCTCTTAGGAGAGGTGGGATAGTTGATCTTTATCAAGATGCTCATGTACCTGATGGATGCCTTCCAAATCTGGTGCTTGGAAATGGGATGCAATATAGGCATGGAAAATGTTGGCGTGACATCTTTGAGATGATAAGCCAAGCTCGGCGCCTAATTTATATTACTGGATGGTCAGTCTGGCACAATGTTAGGCTTATTAGGGATGAAAATACTCTCTCTGGTTACACTTTGGGTGAACTTCTGAAGTCAAAGTCACAAGAAGGAGTGAGAGTTCTTCTGCTGGTATGGGATGACCCTACGTCAAGAAGCATACTGGGATACAAGACAGTAAGTGCTTATTGACTTATTCCCCTTAAATGCATCTAAGAATCGTATAGCAATCTTTTGTATACTTCTGACAAGTAGAGTGCGTGGTTAAAATAATTTCTTATTGACTTTACTAAATGATCTTTATTCTGATTTTGTGCATATTTAGGATGGGGTAATGCAAACTCATGATGAAGAAACTCGCAGGTTCTTTAAACATTCTTCTGTGCAAGTATTACTTTGCCCCCGAGTGGCTGGAAAGCGTCACAGCTGGATAAAGCAGAAGGTATAGTTTCAGATTTTCATTATTCATCTGTCTTTCTTTTCTTTTAGTCTTGGTTTCAGGTTATTCATATCATATTCTTGTCAAAAGCATTAGCATTTGTTGCTTGAAGTAATACCATACCCGTACTTAAGATTTTGCTCCTTACAGTATAGTAAAGTTTATGTTAGTTACTGATTCCTTTTATATGCACACATAAGAACTGTGCTAAAAATGATTCAGCTATGTGAACTTCCATGAAGAGAATACACGAGACAATCTAAACCATGGTGCCGTTTAACTAACTCAATTTTGGGAAGAAAATAAAACATCAATGAACTTCTAGTTTAAACTAATGGGTATATGGCTTAATTGTGGCTATTAGTAGTAATGATGACATACATAAGAGGTGATGGAACATTACCTTTTGTGCTGCTTCATTTTTTCTTTGGGATTTTCATATGTTCTTCTTTTGAGTCTCAAAATTTAAGAAATTAGAGAGCTCTTGAAAAAATTGGATATTTTATGCTTGATTAAGTTTTTGTGAGGAATACACCTTAAAAAATATTTTTTTTGAGTATTCAAGAAGTAAAGGGAAGTTACCTCTTATTCTTTAGCATTCCCCTTTTCCAATCTCACCATTTCAGAAATTAGAAATCTCGAAAAATTAGACGTTTTAGCAGTAAGTTCTTACAACAATTGGGAACAGTTGCATTTGTTTGTTTCTTTCATAATTTTTTTGACACCTTGAGAGTGATTTTTCATGTTAATTTCTATTAGATAATCAATCTGTTATTGCAGTTGTACTTGCATTTAAGTTTCACTAGTTCATGTTTATGGGCTTTTAGCTTATGATCCCAAGCTGAGTTGAAGCGTTATGGTATATTGTAAATGTGCATTTTGATATTATTGCTAAATTTTACTGCCCGATCACGAGGGCAATAATATTTCAGTATTTGGTCTGCAAGAATTGTTAAACTTTAATCCAATTTTCCATTGAGCTTATGCATTGTCCAAAAAGCTTCTTAAACCATGCAATGAGAGGAGTCTTTGGCTACATATTGCTTGTATCTAGTGAACTGAAAATGCATGTCTAACTTAAAAATTGCAGGTGGGAGTTCGAAATTGACTATGCTTATGACCTCAGTCTTCTAATCTTGTAGTTATATACTTCGAAGTTGTAAATCGATGATAAGTTTAGTTTTTACTGTCTTACAATTTCATGATCAGGAAGTTGGAGTCATTTATACCCACCACCAGAAAACTGTGATAGTGGATGCTGATGCTGGGAATAACAGAAGAAAAATAGTTGCTTTTCTTGGAGGACTCGACTTATGTAATGGGCGATATGACACTCCCGATCATCACATATTTAGAACTCTGCAGACTGTGCATTCAGATGATTATCACAACCCAACGTATGCGGTAATTCTTTTCCTTCCATCTCTAGTGTTGTTAGTGTGTGTAAATGATCATTTTCTGTTCACGAGATGTTTCTCTTGATGAATTCAGGAATTCTGTTTACTTTTCGCATGCCTTTTTTTGCAACCGTTTGCTATTTTATCTCTCTCTCTCTCTCACACACACCCACCCATAGGGGTGTTCATTTGGATGATAATCGGGTTTCGGGTTATTCGGGTTCGGGTTATCGGGTTTGAAGATTTTAAAAACTTATCCGTTGCTAGGATTGGATACCAAATTATCCGAAATACCCAAGCTTATTCAGATATTCGGGTTAATAGGATTGGATACCAAATTATCCGAAATACCCAAGCTTACAATAACAATTAACAAAACATATTTACATTTTTAAATACACCAAGCTTGCTTGAGTAATTGGGCATTTGGGCTACTTTAATTTGAGGTAATCTACCAATCCAAGTCTTTTGGGCCTGATTGCTTTTGAAATTATAAGGGTTTAATTTATGAGTTGTCTTTTTGGGCCTAAGCTGAAAATGGGTGTAAATATTTTATATAAATAATCCTAATGAAATAAAAATAATATTATATATATATATTCTTATTCGGGTTTCGAATAAAATCAGAATAAAATCTAATATCCGAATCCGATCCATTTATCCATTTAATAATTCGGGTGAACCCGTTTATCCGATCCGAATCCGAATTAGTAATCCATATAACTAAATGGTCCGGACGGATTTTCGGATAATTCGGATGAATCCGAATAATGAACATCCCTACACACACACACATCTTTGACCAATAACACCCACCGCCAAAATATTATATTTAAAGGAGTTTTATTTGGTCTTTTAATATTTAAGTCATATTTCGAACAGGTTATTTTCAAAATTATGTTAATTTACCCTCAAAGGTGTCCCTTTTTTAAATTGACAAATAAAATTTATCTTGAGGTTGAAAACGTGTATGTGGCTCATATCTCCTAAAAATGTCTTCTTTGATGGTATGAATATCGGATTGTGTCTCAAATCCCGGCAGAAGTTTTATAGTATTAGTCATGATTGCTATTAAATTTTGCCTCAATAAGCTCAATATTTGAATCTTTTCGTCCTGCAAGAATTGTAAAATTTAACTTCTTTTATCTATAGGCATATTCCCTGGTACTGTGTATGTTCATAACTCTCTCTCTCTCAGGGAAATGTTGCTGGTTGTCCAAGAGAACCATGGCATGACTTGCATTGTAAAATCGACGGGCCTGCAGCATATGACGTTCTGTGCAATTTTGAGGAGCGTTGGTTGAAGGCTTCGAAGCCCCATGGCATTAAGAAACTCAAGATGTCATACGATGACGCTTTACTCCGAATAGAAAGGATGCCCGAAATACTGGGAATATCCGATGCTCCTTGTATATCTGATACTGATCCCGAGGGTTGGCATGTACAGGTATACATACTTGTTTCATTCAGGAGAATTGATTTTTTATATTCTGGGCTGGAGATTCATTCTGTTGTGATACAATATGCAGGTGTTTCGTTCCATTGATTCAAATTCAGTGAAAAACTTTCCGAAGGATCCTAAAGATGGGACAAAGAAGGTGAGCTGTAGATGCTCTGCGAACTACGCTGACTTTTTATTAGTTACAGATAGTTTTTTTCACTAAACAAAATTCCTTTTCTTCTTGTGGAAAAGAACTTGATGTGCGGGAAGAACGTTCTCATAGACATGAGCATACACACAGCATACGTAGAGGCGATCCGTGCTGCCCAACATTTTATATACATCGAGAACCAATACTTCATTGGGTCTTCATATAACTGGAACCAGTACAAAGATATCGGTAACCATTATCTTCCTTGTTGCTGGTTAACTTTTTTCTTTTTTGGGTTCCAAAATTTTGTCACAAGATATATTCATCAATGGTGATTCTCTGCAGGTGCTAATAATTTGATTCCAATAGAAATTGCCCTGAAAATTGCTGCAAAAATTAGAGCACACGAGAGGTTTGCAGTTTATATCGTCATCCCAATGTGGCCAGAAGGTAATCCAACCGGTGCTGCGACACAAAGGATTTTGTTTTGGCAGGTGCGTACCGGTTTTTGCTCGATTTTTGTCTAATATAAATAAATACTTTAATTCTATGGTGACTGTGAGTGCCATTTTTGACTTTGTGGTTATATTTTTGTTTCATTTCTTTTTTTATTTCCCCCTCCAGCACAAAACAATGCAAATGATGTATGAAACTATATACAAAGCTTTAGTAGAGGTTGGGCTGGAGGATGCTTACTCACCCCAGGACTATTTGAACTTCTATTGCCTTGGGAACCGTGAGGCACTCGATCCAGGCGCCCCACCGGAGAGTCAACCTGAAGGAAACAATCCACAGAGAACACAAGGAAACAATCCGCAGGTACTGTGTTCTTTGTTGTTACTCCACGGATCATATATATTTTACGAAAATTACACTTGAAGTGTAGTCTGATTTCAGAAAGAACACAAACCTCAGTGGTCTGTTTATAAGAAAACGAACTTTATTAGGTCTCGTATAAAGCTACACCAAAAGGGCAGTTTTCTAAACTTTACGTATGCTTTTGGCTTTGTTTCGTGAAAGCAATGACAATGTAAACCCATGGTAGCATCCAAAACTTTTTATGTTGAGACCTGCATGAAGATTCTTATCTTTACGATTCAGGGACTAAGCAGGAAAAACCGGAGATTCATGATTTACGTACACTCCAAAGGGATGATAGTGGATGATGAGTATGTAATCCTGGGGTCTGCAAACATCAATCAACGATCAATGGAGGGTTCTAGAGACACGGAGATTGCAATGGGAGCCTATCAACCCCAGCACACATGGGCAACAAGATTGTCGAGTCCTCAGGGACAGGTAAATCGTTTATCAAATTTCAAAAATACAACAACACGACTGACCAACCATGTTTGGACATGCATTTGTGTAGATATACGGATATAGGATGTCTCTGTGGGCGGAGCATATGGGTTTCTTGGAGGAATGCTTTACCCAACCAGAATCTGTGGAGTGTGTTAGACGTGTAAGATCATTGGGAGAGGCTAACTGGGAACAATTTGCGTCTCCTGAGGTATCGGAAATGAAGGGTCACCTTCTCAAGTACCCAGTCGATGTCGATCGTCAGGGGAGAGTGAAGCCCCTTCCGGGTAATGAAACCTTCCCTGATGTTGGTGGAAACATAGTTGGTTCCTTCCTTGCAATACAGGAAAATCTTACTATTTAACTTCTTTTTTATAGAGAGAGAGAGAGAGAGAATCGGAGTGTGTGTAAAATAAACATCTTGTTTTTTCCCTTGAACAAGCAGGGAATATAGTACCAATTCTTGGAAATTCCTCTTGTGCTGGAAATTTCATTATACCATAGTTAGGTAGCAATAGTCATTATGGGCACATACAGAAATTATGTTACATAATATTTTTTTAGTAAAAAGTTATGTTAAAATTTTATCACAATGATTGGAAACACAATAATCCACTTATACAATTTCTATTCAAAAGCATTCTTACAACCATAACAGAAACATAAAACTGTTTTAAATATTCAAACATGAACAACATCAAAATCAATCAGAGGGTGGCGTCAGCAGCTTCTGCTTCTATTATGGAGTTCATTACCTCCACCACACGAGTAATGCTGGGGCATAACGCAGAAATAAGCCAGCTTCAGTACTTTCACAAGGCTTCGCGTCGAGCAACCCGTTAAGGGTAGTCGTGCGCCTAGTAGCAATGGTAACCTACAAATATGAACAACAACATTCTAAATATAAAAGAAGATAAAACATTAACATTAAGAAAATAAAAACATACCTACGACTCCACTTGTTTTCTGTCCAGTAATTAACTCTTAAATGTCAGAAGACCTAATCCCTCAGAATCATGATACCAAATATCGGGGACACTCCTATTTTGAAGTAAGCAATCTTGGCCAGCTGTGTGCCGTTGCCTTGGTCTAACAACAGCACCACACGCACATATAGCGGACCATAAGTGATTGAAGATCCATCAAGTGCCACCAGCCCTTTCGCCATACCTGCTGTGATATGCAGACGACCACTCCAGTTCAAAAGAATAGGTGATGCTGTTGCATTTATGTTAAATAATATTAATATTTATGACAGTTCAACGACCAACTTTAAAAGTGCTATATAATTAGGAGGGAAAAAATATAATGTTAGGAATTGTATTTTGAATCTAATTTGGTTTTGAGTCGATGTTCGTATTGAGTTGGAGACGTGGATTTGAATGTTGTTGATTTGGGTCGCGTTCAGTCGCGGCCGCGGCATATTGCTACAACTGAAAGAGACGCAACAGAATGAGACGACGCGATCACGTCAATAGAAGGAGTCGTGGGCGCGAAGACCTGTCGCAGCTGGGACACGATGGCGGCTCTGATACTGGGCTACCTGTCGCAGCTGCGACATGATGGCGGCTCTGATACTGGGCTTACGTGTTTAGGTCCAATTTGATTCCTTTTCTCGTATAAGATTAGGTTTTGAGGGCTTATAAATAAGTCATATTGGAGCTCTTTGAGATAAAGAGTGATTAGAATTGTTTTGGTATTATTTTTGGCTTGGTTATGAGAGATGGTTTGGATCGAGTATTAATTGATTGATACTCGATTTTTTGTCTTTGTTTGATAGGATACATAGTCCTATTTTGTTTGAACTCTCTTTGATATTGAATTTGAGATCCTCCCGTTTGATCGTGAACGTAGCTAACGAATTGTTAGCCTTTTTTTATTTGTTTCTTGACGCTTATTTTGATTTGATCGGTTATTTCACAACATATAATACCATTGTGAAGCCCATGTTCCAAATTAGAAGCGGGCTCCATCCTTTGGAACAACAGTACACGATCAAATTGATGAGGTTAGTGTGGCTGGAGTCAGTGAACTTACTATTATCGTCCATTGGTAAGACAATTGTTGAAATGAAGCAAGCTATAGAACAAAATTCAAAGGAAAATGAGATATAATATAACCACAAATTTATGAGAGCAGATGTAATAATTTATGAGGATGTTTGGTTGAATTACATTCGGGGCGCGTCCCATATCACGGACTGGGCAGATATGGCATCCGCAGAGTCCCCCATCAGAGTTTTGGAAGGGCAAATATTGACAAGTGTGGAGTTAAATATAAAGTGAATCTTCCTGTGAATTGAGAGGTTTTGTGATGAATACGCGAACTGCTATTGGTAGATCGAGGAAGAGCTTACCTTACCGACTCTCAGTGACCCCCATTTTCAAGCTAGATACTAATGAGGGCACTTTAGTAAATTTCATAGTTACAAGCAAATTGGGCCAGATGAAATTACTAACCAAATACCCTAAACCAGAATTCCAGATGGCCCATGTCACCGATTATAATATAGGCTATTAATTATGGGCAAAGCAAGCAGGGCCTATATATCGATAATTTTAAGAAACCACTTGATTAGTTAGTTAGTTACATGATGTAAGCTTCTAGTTCAGTTAATGAAGTTTATATCGTTTCTGAAATAAAATATTATGAAATTTGTTTAGATTACATTGAACGTAAAAATTTAAACATTAGGTACAAAGATTAAACTACTTGACCATGAATAATTTGCATGGTTGTATAATATGGATTTCTTTGATAATTCTGGAAACTCAAAACTTTTTTTAATAGTAATTTCATAACTAGAAAATTAAAAACATACTGATAATATATATCACTTGATTGGATTCACTTACATTACAATGCACGAGTGTAGCGAATTGGTTCCTTGAACAGTGTGTGTTACTTCTTAAGATTAGAATATAGCTTTGTCCTACATCAAAGAGTGAGTGTGCGTGTATGATTTTATAACTGATTTCACAATATCCAAAATTACCATGATTTTGTGATATTAGCGTGTTGATTTTCTGAATCGTGTATGTTACTTTTAAAAAAGAGTTTATATGTATAAACTTATCGAACTAAACCAAGATGTTTATTAAGCGAAATCTCCACACATAAGTTCAAAATATAAAAAGGAAAAATGGAAGAGTTGTATTGAAAAATTATGTTTGATAGTTGTTTAAGCTTCGGAAACATAGACGTTGGAACCTAATGAACCTGAAATGTTGTTGTATTTTTTTTTTTTTTTTGTAATGCAGAAAGTGACTAGATAGGAACCTCGAGAAACTGGAGGCAATAAATACCACACGGTCCACATCAACATCTAAACAATAGAAAAGGTATTAATACTTCTTTCAATTTTTTAGTTTAGTTTTTACCACTTAGGACCCGCTTGGTTGAGAAATTTAGGGGTAAGGAATGAGAATGAATGAGAACTCACTTCCATTTAAAATGTTTGATACATAATAAATAAGTTAATTATTACTCCTTTTATTAATAATTTCCTCCATTTCATTCCATAGTATGATTGACCCCCATTTATACTTATTATCATTGTCATTGATAATTTGCAACCAAGCGAACCCTTAATTGTGATTCGAAATGTTTGATAATTTTCTTAAAGGAGCTCTTTTACTTCAATTTCTTTTTGTTTATAAGAACTAGTGTTGTACCTTCCAAACCATTCAAACCTGACTAACCCAATCAAATTCAACCAACTCAAAAAAAATAAAAAATAAAAAATTATGGTTTATACCCGAGTTCGGATGGTTGCTACTCGAGAAATTAGTAACCGAAGTTTGATTGATTTGTGGTTTCAAATAAAACAAAATTAATTCAAATTAAACCAAACTATGTGAATGTCTATATATACACACCCTCACACAGATACATGGTACCCGTGTCCCGTGCACGCACTTTAAGGCACTTTTAGTGTCATTTTAGTGTCAATAACGTGCATAATTATGTGTATTTAGTGCTTTTATATTCTAATGGACAAAATAATGCGTTTGAGCTATTTTTGTATTAAGACAGGTGTAAAAAGGGTCGAAATCGAAGATTAAACGACCTAGGAGTCGAGGGATCGATCGAGGCAAGAAAGGAAGAGCCAACTGAAGATCTCGGCCGAGACAGGATGTTAATCTCGGCCGAGATGAGCCTCCAGGGGTTTTCTGAAGTTTTGCAAGACTGAAGATCTCGGTCGAGATTCAATCTCATCTCGACCGAGATGAAGCTCCAGGGAATTTCTGAAGTTTTGCAAGATTTAAGATCTTGGCCGAGATTCAATCTCATCTCGGCCGAGATGAAGCTCCAGGGAATTTCTGAAGAATGTCAAAGATGAAAGTCTCGGCCGAGATGCAATCTTATCTCGGCCGAGATGAGTCAAAACCTCAAAAGCCCTAGTTTCCCCTTTTCACGTCTCGACCGAGATACAACCCAATCTCGGCCGAGATTGACCTTCGACCCAAAATTCTTGAAAACCCTTTTTCACGTCTCGGCCGAGACACACTCCCATCTCGGCCGAGATTCACTACTCTGTTTTAAAATCCTGAATACGTTTTTGCCTATTTTTGTCTAGCACTTTCTCCCTTTATATATATATCATCCCATTCGAATTTAACCTAACTTTGGATAACTTTTGGAGTACTTTTGGATACTTGGAGAGCACATTTCAGCCACCAAGGAAGGAGATTGGACAAGGGATTGAAGGATCATCTTCTCCAATCGACATCTTTGGATTCATCCAAATCAGTATCATGTTTCTTCATTTTCTCATTTATTTTCTGATTGTATTAGTTAATATGGGTGGCTAGCACCCTTAGTTCATCCTTGATCATTGTGGAACCTTGAGTCGAGACATTGATGTGATTATTACGGTTAATGTTACCGAGATTATTGTGTATCTAAGTGTTTTGTGTTATTTGCTCTTGTTGATTCACATTTATGAATTAATTATTGGTTTGATCACCCTTTAAGGGATTTGTGAATGTGTTGCTAGAATAGGAGATTACTATCCGTAATTGTAGGATTTTCGATTCCCGAGTAGCAAACAATAATTATTTATTGGGGATAACACAAAGTTCAACCACTAAAACCGAGCTTTCGAGTTTTATGTTGAATTTATCTCGTTGTCCTAGTATTTAATGCTTTTGGTGATTGAATCTGAGAGAGCTTGTTCGAGGATTCGGTTAAACTGAATAGGGTTAGTCGAAGAGCTTATTTTGATTAATTAAGATTAAGGGACAACAAGGCTATTAGAGCTTGTTAATAGTCTTGAGATAAGGGCTTAAATCACAATTCAATCGGGCATTAACAATAGTTGCATCAATTGTTCAAGACCAAGGGGAAGCATGATCAAGGGTGACTTGTTTTACTATTTGAAAACTAAAACCGAAAAAGATTTCTTCTAGTGTTTTTGAGTACTTGTTTCTTTTAATTGTGTCTATTTGCTTTTAATTGTCACTAATAGATTGTTAGTTTCCCATCAATCCCCCCCTTTATTGCTTTCTTAAGTATTTATTTCTTGCATTCTTAATCATAAACTGCTTAACATCGTAATCAAAAATGTTCGGCCGTTCCCTGTGGGATCGACCCTTATTTACCATTCTACTAAGTAGGATAGTCGGTAAGGTTTAAGTGTATTCTCATACACAATTTAATTTGGTAGTGAGAAACGACGCTACCAAATTTTGGCGCCGTTGCCGGGGAACGGTGATTAGAATAGAGTTGATTTGTTGATCAAGCATTATGATTAATTACATATATAGTTATCTTCTTGTTTAGCTTAGTAATTTCATAATCTCACTTTGTTTCCTTATTTTTGTTTACTTGTAGTGAATGTTCTTGCGTTCGCAAGGAGAAAAAAGATTGCTATTTGAATCGGATATTAAGGAACGTGAACGTGAATTGAGAAGGAGAGCTCGAGATTTGGAGCAAGTCCGAGAAATAATTGAAGTGATGAATTTAGGGGGTGAAGATATTATTAACTTGGAAGAAATGGCTGAGGATCAAGGTCAAGAAAGAACAATGAAGGAGTTGGCTAACACTAGGGTTGCTCAAGAGCCCTTGTGCATCACCTTCCCAGCCATAGGAAACGACACGACTTTCGAGTTGAAATCCGGACTCATCCACCTACTACCTTCCTTTCATGGATTGTCCGGAGAGGACCCTCATAAGCACCTCAAGGAGTTCCATGTGGTTTGTTCAAGTATGAAGCCATCAAGGGTGACGGAAGAACAGATAAAACTTCGAGCATTCCCGTTCTCCCTGAAGGATCTTGCTCGGGATTGGCTATACTATCTTCCATCCGGATCAATCACCACCTGGGAGCAGATGGAAACCCAGTTCCTGGAGAAATTCTTCCCAGCTTCTCGAGCCTCCACCATTCGGAAGGAAATAAGTGGAGTGAGGCAGATGCAAGGTGAAACATTATATGAGTATTGGGAACGTTTCAAAAGACTGGTCGGAAGTTGCCCTCCACATCAAATCACTCCACAACTGCTTTCAGTATTGGTATGAAGGACTTTGCCTGGCAGACCGAAATATGATTGATTCAGCGAGTGGAGGGGTTTTATCTGATAAGACGCCTACTGAGGCTCGAGCACTGATATCCAAAATAGCTTCTAATACTCAACAGTTTGGATGCAGAGAACCGGTGAGACGGGTCAAGGACGTGATAGATTCGACTGTTGAAGAGAGGTTAGACCAACTCACCGACTTGGTGAAGAAGGTAATCTCGGGTGGCACACCTACTTCCAAGCCTTGCAGAATTTGCCAAGTCACTGAGCATTCCACTGACACTTGCCCGGTTCTCGGAGAAGAAATGGAGGCTCATGCCAACGCGGTTCACAACTTTAATCCCAACTCATCCGGGAGGAAATATGATCATACAACCCGGGTTGGAGGGACCATCCGAATTTCAAATACGGCAATCAGAATCCGAGCAATAATCAACAAGGTGATCACAGTGGGCAAAACCGATCCCCTTTTACTAGGGGAATGTTCCAGCAGAGACAACAACCCGAGCAGGTACCCTGTGATCCTTCCCTGTCTGATATAGTGAAAAGCCTAGCCACTAGTACGCTCCAATTACAGAAGGAATTAAGCTCTAGGTTTCAGAGTATCAAAAATCAAGTCAGTCAAATAGCATCGGCGGTTTCTCTTTTAGAAAATGCACAAGGAGGAAGATTACCGGCTCAACCGGAAGTCAACCCGAAAAATGTGAGTGCCATTGCTGTTATGGGTGAGGAATTACTTGGAGAGCCTGAAAAGCCCGGGTATACTTCACAAGGACAGACTGTAGACGTGGATGATGGTTCAAGAAAAGAAGAGACCTCCCATGTGGTTGAAAGTAAAGTTCGGACACCTAAGTGGAAGATTGCCAAGGAGTTGCGTAAGCAAAAGGAGGCATTAGCTGCATGCTTCCCCGACCACCTATTGCCTTTTCCCACCATGAAATACTCTCCACAAAGTGAACTTGAAAATTTCAGTGTGGGGATTTTGAGAAGCAGTAAAGTCCTTGAAAAGGGAAAGTCAAATGAAGGAGCAAGTAGAGTTGAAAGTGAAAAGGAGGGTGCAGAACAGGAAATCTCGGCCGAGACATATCAGGATCTCGGCCGAGATGTTTCACCTCGTTCAGAAGACAGAATTCTCTGCCCACCTGTCTCGGCCGAGATACATAAAAATCTCGGCCGAGATTCCTTGAAATCCAACAAAAATTCTGAAATGCCCCCACTTCCGTTTCCGAGTCAAATGAAGAAGATTCCCGACAAAAATAGAGACAAGGAGATAATGGAGGTATTCAGGAAGGTGGAAATCAGTATTCCCTTGATGGACGCCGTAAAACAGATTCCGCGGTACGCAAAGTTTTTGAAAGATTTATGCACCAACAAAAGGCGTCTACATGGGAATGAGAAAGTCTTCATGGGAGAAAACATCTCGGCGGGTTTTCAGAAGAAGATGCCACAGAAATGCAAGGACCCGGGGATGTTCACCATCCCATGTAAAATCGGTAATTGTCTGATTGAAAAGGCCATGCTTGATTTGGGGGCATCGATCAATGTGATGCCTCGTTCTATTTTCAATAGCTTGAACTTGGGTCCACTGAAAGACACGAGGGTAGTCATCCAACTGGCGGACCGAAGCACCTCGTTTCCGGACGGGGTGATTGAGGACGTGATAGTTGAGGTGGATAACCTCATCTTTCCAGCAGATTTCTATGTACTTGACATGCATGGAAATTCGCCCGATTCCACTCCAATCTTGCTTGGGAGGCCGTTCTTGAATACCTCCCAAACAAAGATTGACGTGCGAGAGGGAACTCTTAGCATGGAATTTGCTGGCCAAGTGGTGCAATTCAATATTTTTGATTCAATGAAATATCCTGAGGAATTGCATAGTGTTTATTCTATTGATGTCATTGATGTTATTGATCCCCTTGTGGAGGAAGTGTTTGAGTGTTATTGTAGGGACGAAGAAGCAATTGAATTGGCGGCCGATCTAGAGAAGATAGAGCTAATGGACACCAAGAAAGAGTTTGTGGGGATAGTGGAACAATCAAAATCATCCAAGCCTTTCCGAACCAAGTCCTTTCCCAAATTCTTACCTTTGCCTGAACCTCAAAGAAAGCTGCTACCTTCTACCATCAAGGCACCAACCATTGAGCTCAAAGCCCTTCCCCCCCATCTCAAATACGCATATCTTGGGGAGGATGAAACCCTACCGGTGATTATCTCATCAAAGCTCACATCCACTCAAGAACAAGCATTGATCGGGGTCCTTAAGGCTAACAAAGAAGCTATAGGGTGGACTATCGCTGATATCAAAGGCATTAGTCCATCCCTATGCATGCACCGGATATTGTTGGAGGATAATGCCAAACCAAGTCGGGAACCTCAAAGGCGGCTTAACCCACCTATGATGGAGGTGGTAAAGACGGAGATCATCAAGCTACTCGATGTTGGTATTATTTACCCAATATCGGATAGCAAATATGTGAGCCCAACACAGGTCGTGCTAAAAAAGTCGGGAGTGACGGTGGTGGAGAACAAAGACGGGGAAATGGTTCCCACCCGCTTGCAAACCGGATGGCGAGTGTGCATCGATTACCGCAAGCTAAATGCCATGACCCGCAAAGATCATTTTCCTTTGCCATTCATTGACCAAATGCTAAGAGATTGGCCGGGCATTCCTTCTATTGCTTCTTGGATGGATACTCCGGATACTTTCAAATAGCCATCTCTCCAGAAGATCAAGAGAAGACCACTCTCACATGCCCCTTCGGTACTTTTGCATGGAGGAGGATGCCATTTGGGCTATGCAATGCCCCGGCCACCTTTCAAAGGTGCATGGTAAGTATTTTTTCCGAATATGTGGGGAATATTATTGAAGTTTTCATGGATGATTTCAGTGTGTATGGTGAGTCTTTCGAAAAATGCCTTGATAATCTTGCTAAAATTCTGAAAAGGTGCATAGAAACAAATCTTGTTTTGAATTGGGAGAAATGTCATTTTATGGTTGAGCAAGGCATCGTTCTTGGGCATATAATTTCATCAAAAGGGATTGAGGTTGATAGGTCTAAAGTTGATCTTATTGTTGCTTTGCCTTACCACACAACTGTGCGGGAAGTTCGATCGTTTCTTGGCCATGCAGGTTTCTATAGGCGTTTCATTAAGGATTTTTCAAAGATCTCTGCCCCTCTGTGTCGGCTATTGCAAAAGGATGTTGAATTTGAATGTCAACCGATTGCAAGATGGCCTTTGATCAGCTCAAGGAGGCCCTTACATCGCCCCCCATCATCCAACCTCCGTATTGGACACTGCCGTTCGATATAATGTGTGATGCAAGCAACTATGCAGTGGGAGCTGTATTGGGACAACGGAAGGAAAAAGCAGCCTATGTGATCTACTACGCCTCAAGGACCCTAAATCCGGCACAAGCAAACTACACTACCACAGAAAAAGAATTCTTGGCCATAGTTTTTGCTTTAGAAAAGTTTAGATCATATCTGCTTGGTACTAAGATTATCGTTTTTTTCTGATCATGCAGCTCTTCGGTTTCTATTATCAAAGAAGGAAGCTAAACCAAGACTCATCAGATGGATTTTGCTACTTCAGGAATTTGATTTGGAAATCAGAGACAAGAAGGGAAAGGAGAATTGGGTGGCGGATCATTTAAGCCGTTTGATACAAGAGGAGGACGAAATGCCCTTGAAGGAGAGCTTTCCAGACGAGCAATTGCTAGCCATGACAAGCACGAAGGCCCCTTGGTATGCCAACATGGTGAATTATTTGGTGTCCAAGAGATTTCCTATTGGGATGAGTAAACCGCAGAAGGATAGGTTGAAGAGTGAGTCGAAGCATTTTGTTTGGGATGATCCATACCTGTGGAAATATGGGTCAGATCAAGTAATCAGGAGATGCATTCCCGAAGACGAAGTGCAGTCGGTGTTGAATTTTTGCCACTCACATGCTTGTGGAGGCCACTTCGGGCCGAAGAGGACGGCATACAAAGTGCTTGAGAGTGGATTGTTTTGGCCCACCATATTTAGAGATGCCCTTGCTTTTTGCAAGTCCTGTGACAACTGTCAAAAGACGGGAAATGTCTCTCAAAGAAATCAAATGCCCCAAAACCCGATTGTAGTCTGTGAAATTTTTTATGTTTGGGGTATGAACTTCATGGGACCGTTTCCCTTGTCTTATGGGAATTTGTACATATTGTTGGCTGTTGACTATGTGTCCAAGTGGGTGGAGGCGAAAGCAACCCGAACCAATGACTCTAAAGTTGTGGCCGAGTTCGTCCAATCCAACATTTTTGCTCGGTTTGGGATACCGAAAGCCATTATAAGTGATAGAGGCACACACTTTTGCAACCGAACAATCGATGCATTGCTGAAGAAATACGCTGTATTGCACAAAGTTTCGACGCCTTATCATCCACAAACCAATGGGCAAGCCGAAACTTCGAATCGAGAAATCAAGTCGATATTGGAGAAGACCGTGCAACCAAATCGCAAGGATTGGAGTTTGAGGCTCAATGATGCATTATGGGCGTATAGGACTGCCTATAAAACTCCAATTGGTATGTCTCCTTTTCGACTCATTTATGGAAAGCAATGTCATCTCCCGGTGGAACTTGAACATAGAGCCTACTGGGCTATTCGGAGATGCAACATGAACCTTGATGAAGCCGGTGTACACCGAAAGCTCCAATTGCAAGAACTCGAAGAAATTCGAAATGAAGCCTTTGAAAAAACGCCATGATCTACAAAGAGAAAACGAAGGCTTTTCATGACTCGAGAATTACCCGAAAAACGTTTGCGGTTGGGGAGAAAGTGCTACTATATCACTCTCGGTTGAAGTTATTTCCGGGCAAGCTCCGTTCGAGATGGGTAGGACCCTTTGTTGTCACTAAGGTGTTCGATCATGGAGCCATTGAAATTGAAAGTGGTAAAATCGGAAAAATCTTCAAGGTCAATGGGCATCTTCTCAAGCCTTATCTAGAGCATATTCAAGAAAGCCCCGGTGAAGAAGAAAGAGTGGAAGACTCACCACCAAACTGAAAAAGCGTCCGTCGAGCCAGCGATGTTAAACAAAGGCGCTTGTCGGGAGGCAACCCGGCATTTACTCGTTTTCTCGTATTTTAAATTCATAGCTTAGTAGTTTTACTATTATTTACATATTTTGAATTTTGTTTGTTAAAATGTGTGCAGGTACCAAACAAGCAAATTCAAGCCAAGACATGGTGTAGAATGGGGGTGAAGAACACCAAAAAGGTGGAAAATTGCAGGGGAGGACCATCTCGGCCGAGACACAGAAGAAATCTCGGCCAAGACTCCATGTGAGTGAAAAGGCCAATTTTTCCCTGGAAGACTTTCTCGGCCGAGACACATACCTCATCTCGGCCGAGATCCAAAGATGCAAAAATCTGAAAAAATTTGCTGGAAGATGATCTCGGCCGAGACATTACCTTATCTCGGCTGAGATTCAAAAAGGCCCAAAATGAAGAAATTTCTCTGGAAGCAAATCTCGGCCGAGACATACATGCATCTCGGCTGAGACGGGTTTGAATGGAAATTGAGCCAATTTCGCTGGAAGATCATCTCGGCCGAGACAGGACCGAATCTAGGCCGAGACGGGGTTGTCCAGAATGGAAGCAAATTTGCTGAAGAACAATCTCGGCCGAGACATACGTGGATCTCGGCCGAGATGGGATTGTCTAGAATGGAAGCAAATTTGTTGAAGAACAATCTCGGCCGAGACATACGTGGATCTCGGCCGAGATGGGATTGTCCAGAATGGGGGTAAAAATGCTGAGACTTCATCTCGGCCGAGACACTACAGAATCTCGGCCGAGATCCCTTGCCGGGTCAAGTTTTCCTGAAAGCGTAGAACGGATCTCGGCCGAGACACAGAGCCCAAATCCAAATCTCGGCCGAGACTGAAAACAGGTATAAATACCCCCTGCGCGAAAAATTAGGTCAGTTCTTCCCCAAATTTGCGATTTTCACACACTCACGCACACACTACTCCAATAATCACCCTTGCACTCGATTTCCACCTCTAAAATTCACACCACACCTCACTCACATCACCACACCAACCCTCCTTCGAAAATATTTGGATTTGGAGCACATTTGAGGTCGATTCAAAAAGGGCGCGAGCAACCCAAATTAAAAAACTTTTCGATTAAACTCAACTGGTAAGTACGGCTATCTCCTCCTTTCGATTTATTATTGCATATTAGTATATACATTGTTGAGATTGAGAGTTAATTTTACGTTTCTATGCATTTTCATTGAACATTGGTTATACATACAAGTACTTGTATTTATTTTTTGCCATGTGATAAGTGTTATGCATTTAAATGATAAAATTGATTGATAGTTCGTATGTTTGCCTGATGATGGAGTGGGTGGATTGTTGAGTATAATCTTGTGAGTTCTTGAAAAGGCTAAATTCGTTGTGGCATATTATCAAATACGTGCTAGGCGTTAAAATTTTGTGCCTAGGTTAGCTAAATTCAACAATATTCTCTGATTTTTAAGACTAATTGTTGATATTATCGTAATGTTGACCTTATTTGAATATGATTTGGTTGTCATTGCATGGTTGATACATTTTGCCTTGTTTTTGTTAGAGATATAGTCGGATTCAAGTGAACCTAGGGATCTCTTACTTGCACTTGAACTAGTTATTTTGCCACAAGTTTTTAATGGTTGAATTGTTGATTTTAGGTACCTATGGCACCTCCGAAACTCACAAAAGGCAACACCCAAGAAGGCACTTTGGGCCGAAGAGTCACGCAAAAAATCCGAAGAAGCCAAGCCAAGGGCAAGGAGAAGGCTGTTGAGCCTACTCCGGAGGTTCCTCCACCGGAAGTTCCACCAACTTCCACTGACAAGTCCACAAAGCCCATCGATTTTGACATAGTGCTGACAACAGAGGAGCAACGAAAACGGTTTGATAAATTGATCAAGAGGGGGGTGTCAGCAACCCGATATGGCGATCCCAAAATCTTGGACGCCATGGGAATCAGGCAAAACATTCTGGAGCTGTTAGACGTAGCAGGTCTAGTCCAATGCCTAGCACCCCGACCAACCTTCCTCAAATTTGTGCTCGAATTTTTCAGCACACTCGAGATCGAGGAGGAGGTCATTTCCGACTCTTCAGTTCATCATTTCAAATTCCAGCTTCTTAATGAACAGAAGACACTAAGCAACGACAGCTGGGAACGCATATACGGCTTCAAGACTGTAACCGTCGGTGATCGCCATGTGTCAAAGGAGTTCAACGTGCAATAATTCTGGGGGCCAATCACTGCCGCCCCTGGAATAGTTGCACCTCAGGCATATGATCGAAGGAGCTCCAGGCTCACCTACATTCGAAGCCCCGTGGTAAAGTATCTACAGAAGCTGCTGAGTTCCACCATATGTGGACGGAAAGAAATCAGCTCTCCTCGGTTATATGAGATGGAAATTCTTTGGGGCATAGTGGATAGGAGAAAGAGGAACTTCCAGCAGTACTTGGTGTCATGTTTTCAGAAGATAGTGAAAGAACTAAAGACGGAGAGGAAAAGAGAAACGAAAATGCCCGACCCGATCTATTGTGGGGCGTTGATCACCCCTATACTCGAGCACTACAATGTTCCCCTTCCAGAGTACACACCTATCACCACCGATTATTATTTGGATTGGGAGGAGATGGAGAACATGCGCATTGCCATGCTCGGGTACAAATAGGACATATCGGGTCCGGCTGTCCCATACGTGCTCCAAAACGAGGGACCTTACCTCCGCCTACCCAACCCCGGATTGACTTACATCACCAACTTGGAAAGTAAGCTGAATTTGGAACCGAGCTCCGAGGCACACCTCAATGCCTCCTTGGAGCCAAACCGGGAAGAACTGACCAAATTCAAGCATGCTAAAAAGCCACGTCCGGTGGCACGAGTTCGGAACGTGGGGGTTGAAGGGGAAGAAAGTAGCCAACCAGAGCAGCCGTCACAGAAAAGATCATCTACTGCCATTCTAACTCAATCTGAGTTCCAGGAATGGCAAGAGGGCTTAATGGCGGCCATGGGGGACGAGATCAAAGGCGTCAGAGCCGAATTGGTGGAGCTACGAGCATCTATTGGAGCTGAGCTGAGAGGAATCAAGGAAACTATCCAAGAAAATCAGACCAAGATTCTCGACCTTTTCAAGTCAATAAAAGGATGTTTCACCGGCTCGAGCCCCCGACCTTCCCGCTCGCTGTGAGTAGAGCGACCGAGAAGTCTTACCTTTTTGTCCCAAACTTAGTTGAAAAACTAAGTTTGGGGGAAAACAAAAAGATAAGACCATTTCGGTTGCTCGAAACCCCCTACCCCCCGTTTTTCTTCTTTCATTATCTTTACTGTTGGCCTGTGAGCCATTTGACATGACTTGCTTGTTGGATTTCTTGTGATGGCCTGTGTGCTAATATGATTTGTATATTGATTGCTTCTGTGATATGTGTCCATTTGTATTGTTGGTAATATTGCCGGCCTGTGAGCCATTATCAATTTTTTTATTAGCCTTGGTTGGTAATATTATTACATATGCATTTGGCTATTTCGGATTTTTGAATAATCATTGGGTGCCTTAAAGTCAAATTGTTTGTTTGTGTTGATAAGTCCACACACATTTTTCCTTTATTGTTGTAGGAGTAGGATTCTTAATAAAGTAGTTCATCTAGTTAATGTTTGTGAATAAACGTGTAATAAAATGGTTAAGTTCGGCGAGCCACCAAATTGTACTCCTCTTTTTCCACAAACTAAGTTTGCAACTAAGTTTGGGGAGGGGGTGGGATTCGTACAAATTGGCAGCTCGAGAAAGCAATTGGATGAAGTTTAGGATAAGAAATGTGGCACTGATTAATGATGAAAGTTTTTGACAAATATCTTTGAAAGAAGCACATGGTAGAGCATGATAGACTTTTGAAACAAAATTGAACATACACTCAAAACTTTTGATAAAAAATTGCAACCGAGTGAGTTTTTTAGCTTTAGAAGATACTCCCATCTTTGGAGTAACGTAAACTTTCTTTCGGTGTGAAATTCATTGAGTGCATTTAGTTGTCTCTAGAACTTGCCTTGATTCTCTATTTTGCATGAGTCGGTACATTGTGTGACATTGAAAATGATCTTAGGCAATCCTTGATTTGAGCCTACTTTCAAGCTTGAAAACACATCCTTTTTACCTAATTTGATATTGTCTCTAGTTGAGCCCCTTGAGCTTTTAGCCTCTTGTTTGACAGCCTAATTCTACAAGCCGAAACCCTTTCGATTAGCCTTTGAACCTAATTGGACTATTTGAGTATGAGGGAGGTGGTTGGAAGGTAGTCGGGTAATTTGGGATTGAAAAGGGTAAACTATTGGGAGTATTGAAGGGTGAAAGGAATTGAAACAATAGGAAAAGAATCGAGAATACTAGTCCTCTCCAATTTTTGTATGTGTAAAAAAAAAAAAACAAGAAAGAGAAAAAGAAAAAGTCGAAAATCGAAAAAAGTCGAAAAATCAGAAAAACAAAAGAAAAAGTTAGTTGTATATACTCATTGTTGCTTTTGATTTGGAGAGACTAGTAATATAAATGTCTTTTAATAGATGTTCTTAAAGTTGTAAGAATTCAAAAGAAAATACACTCCAAGGGAGAATTGAGAAAGCATTTAGGTTGTGGTCTTTGTGGTGAGGAGAAGAAATCAATTTTTGGGATTGGTTTACTAAGGAAGTAAAGAGTGAGGTTGAGTGACCATTGTTTGAGGGGTAGATGGGTAGTGCACGACTCATTTAGTCCGTTTTATAGTCACTTATACCCAAAATTATCCCACCTTACCCCAAACCAACATTACAACCCGTTAAAGACCTTTTTGATTCTTTGTCACACATGTCGGTATACATCGAAATTTAGATGATTGACAAGCTTATGGTAGGCATTTTATGTATTTCAATGTGAGCGTATACACTTCTCTTTTGATACACTTGAGAGTCGAGAGTTACACTCACCATGTGAGGATCTTAAGTTTAGAGTGTTTTGTCTCGAGAGTAGTGGATCTAGTCTATCACACATGCTCACTTTTATCATGATCTCTTACTCTTTTTCATGAAAATTCTGAAATCAAATGCCACTAAACTTTGCCCTAAACACGTGTTCTTTTGTCTTTCTCTTTATTGTTCGGGACGAACAAGTTTTAAGTTTGGGGAGATTTGGTACACGTGTCCCGTGCACGCACTTTAGGGCACTTTTAGTGTCATGTTAGTGTCAATAACGTGCATAATTATGTGTATTTAGTGCTTTTATATTCTAATGGGCAAAATAATGCGTTTGAGCTATTTTTGTATTAAGACAGGTGTAAAAAGGGTCAAAATCGAAGATTAAACGACCGAGGAGTCGAGGGATCGATCGAGGCAAGAAAGGAAGAGCCAACTGAAGATCTCGGCTGAGACAGGATGTTAATCTCGGCCGAGATGAGCCTCCAGGGGTTTTCTGAAGTTTTGCAAGACTGAAGATCTCGGTCGAGATTCAATCTCATCTCGGCCGAGATGAAGCTCCAGGGAATTTCTGAAGTTTTGCAAGATTTAAGATCTTGGCCGAGATTCAATCTCATCTCGGCCGAGATGAAGCTCCAGGGAATTTCTGAAGAATGTCAAAGATGAAAGTCTCGGCCGAGATGCAATCTTATCTCGGCCGAGATGAGTCAAAACCTCAAAAGCCCTAGTTTCCCCTTTTCACGTCTCGGCCGAGATACAACCCAATCTCGGCCGAGATTGACCTTCGACCCAAAATTCTTGAAAACCCTTTTTCACGTCTCGGCCGAGACACACTCCCGTCTCGGCCGAGATTCACTACTCTGTTTTAAAATCCTAAATACGTTTTTGCCTATTTTTGTCTAGCACTTTCTCCCTTTATATATATATCATCCCATTCAAATTTAACCTAACTTTGGATAACTTTTGGAGTACTTTTGGATACTTGGAGAGCACATTTCAGCCACCAAGGAAGGGGATTGGACAAGGGATTGAAGGATCATCTTCTCCTATTGACATCTTTGGATTCATCTAAATCAGTATCATGTTTCTTCATTTTTCCATTTATTTTCTGACTGTATTAGTTAATATGGGTGGCTAGCACCCTCAATTCATCCTTGATCATTGTGGAACCTTGAGTCGAGACATTGATGTGATTATTACGGTTAATGTTACCGAGATTATTGTGTATCTAAGTGTTTTGTGTTATTTGCTCTTGTTGATTCACATTTATGAATTAATTATTGGTTTGATCACCCTTTAAGGGATTTGTGAATGTGTTGCTAGAATAGGAGATTACTATCCGTAATTGTAGGATTTCCGATTCCCGAGGAGCAAACAATAATTATTTATTGGGGATAACACAAAGTTCAACCACTAAAACCGAGCTTTCGAGTTTTCTGTTGAATTTATCTCGTTGTCCTAGTATTTAATGCTTTTGGTGATTGAATCTAAGAGAGCTTGTTCGAGGATTCGGTTAAACTGAATAGGGTTAGTCGAAGAGCTTATTTTGATTAATTAAGATTAAGGGACAACAAGGCTATTAGAGCTTGTTAATAGTCTTGAGATAAGGGCTTAAATCACAATTCAATCGGGCATTAACAATAGTTGCATCAATTGTTCAAGACCAAGGGGAAGCATGATCAAGGGTGACTTGTTTTACTATTTGAAAACTAAAACCGAAAAAGATTTCTTCTAGTGTTTTTGAGTACTTGTTTCTTTTAATTGTGTCTATTTGCTTTTAATTGTCACTAATAGATTGTTAGTTTCCCATCAATCCCCCCCTTTATTGCTTTCTTAAGTATTTATTTCTTGCATTCTTAATCATAACCTGCTTAACATCGTAATCAAAACTGTTCGGCCGTTCCCTGTGGGATCGACCCTTATTTACCATTCTACTAAGTAGGATAGTCGGTAAGGTTTAAGTGTATTCTCATACACAATTTAATTTGGTAGTGAGAAACGACGCTACCAATACATCATTGCTAAGTTTAGATCTCTTTATATATGAGTGTGTGCGCTCTCTCATATGTGTCTATATATATTTGGTGAATTTGAAGTTGTCGCTATAGTGTAATTGTATGTAAATCATGTTGAGTTTTTTTTTAAAAAAAAAGTAATATGTAGAAAATTAATACTCATTTTATTAATTACTGAAGCAATAGAATATAAGAAAAGATTATGGTTTAGATCGAAACTAGAATAGTTTTAATCTATCCGAACCAACTAAAACTATTAAGTTGCAAATTCACGATCTACGTTTTGAGTAGATGAATTTAGTTTATATATGTTCTCAAATTCAATTTCGAATGAATGATAAATTAATCCTAAATTGCCTAAATTTTGCAACTTAAACATGAAAAGTTAAAAGAGTTAAAAGGAAATGTGGGAACTTGTCCCACATAGGAAATATGAAGTAAGTTGAAACTCCTTATTAAGAGGAACACTTGATAATGCGTTATCAAGTGTGCTCCCTTATGGTGGATCATAGTGGGATATTAGCTTTTGACTAAATAGACCCGATGATGGTGCGAAGCACCATTCGAGCCCGAGCTCAATGTCACATTCGTTTTAGAGGTGCGCGTACGTGTCGTCAGGAGAAGCTGGAGGAGCCTTTTGAAAATGCACCACAACTCTTCGAAAACTATAAATAGACCCCAAAATCTGCATTTCAATTCACCAAAAAATATTCAATCTGCATTTGCATTCTAGATTTTGTAGTCCAACTATGATTTTGTTGTGTTGCAATCCCAAAGCTAAAAGTCGTATCTCGGGGACAGTTGCTGAAGACGGAGAGCACTGGAATTCGGGGCAATATCGTCTTACGGATAACAAGTCAAACTTGTGCCTTTACTTTGTCAACAGTATAATTGAGTTAGTCTTTCGAGGACACTTCAACGGAAATACCAACATCTTCGTACAACAATACATCATATAACAACAAAAGACAACTCAGAGTCATCATATTAGAAATGAAAATTTCGTCACAACACATATTTTGAAATCTAACATAGTAATTTTTTGAACTCGATCAAGAAATCTTATTATTTAACTAAAGGTAAAGTCCTTAAGTACGAGATCCTCAATCCAAATAAACGGAGTGGCAAAAGAAAAAGGAAACGAGTTAAACCATGCGCAACCTAATTACAATTTCTTTTCTTATGCCCAAGACTAAGTCTTCTCTTAAAAGTGAACTTCGGATGCCTCCCACAAGAAAACTATTGTAATTCAGTATCCTATCTTGCCCCGTAATTGCATGCACAACAGACACAGAGTAAAAAAGAATCAGTACCGTCGAAAAACCACAATCAACACAAATCGCATGCCACTCTCTATCGCTTGGAGCTCTTCCGCAAGCACTGGGGCAATAAATCTGATGACACCCGGCAGCCACAAGACTACTAGAATCATGTTGTAGAATGCATCCCACCCCAAAAAATCGGCAAATGCTCATCAAAATCGTATCAGCATCATGCCGCAACTCCCCAGGACTTAGCGGAAACCACCTACCCTCCGGCAACGTACACTTAGGCAAAAGTGCATCATTTGCATGTTGAAACGCCCTCAACCCCAACCAAGATGGTGATTGCCAACACCGCCCATTGCCATGACTCCAAGCACATAAAACGCCCCAAACAACCCATGCTCCCATAGCAAAAAGGCGAAACAAATCCACCCCAAATAGTTCACGCACAAACTACCCACACTCGACAAAAGACCTATTCTTCACCACCTTCAACGTGTCCCAAAAACAAAACACCTTTCAAAAAAATTTAATGGTACGACAAAAAATTAACCATGCAAAGTAGACGCACTATAGTTAGCCCAAACCTTACACAAAGGGTCCACCGGAATATTGATGCGCATGTAAATTAAGTAGTTGGGATAAGTAGTTGGAGAAAAAACTGGTGTTTGTTGGGGGTGGTTGTAAAAATTGTTGTAGTTAGGATAATAATATTTAATTGTAAAATGTGATATGATGTGTATAAGAGCTTTTTAATGGGAAAACTTCATTTTTGGTCCTATAGGATTCACCTTGTCTATAAAAAACCCTCCATGTTATATAAATTCAATTTTAGTTCTGTATGTTGCAAAAATAACCAATTTGAGAACACCAGTCACCGCTAGTCACTAATTCTGCCGAAATGTAACACATTCGCCGCATGTGACCCATTAATTTGGGGCTTGCAGCTGATAGTCCGACGTGGAATTTCATTGCCTAGGTGCCATGCCAAATACGAAAATGAGAAGAACAATAAAATTAATAAAAAATCATGCCAAATACGTCACTCTAAAACAACAAATTTAACCTTAATAATTTTATCTCCTAATCTAACCCAAAAACAAATCACTGGTAAGAAACATAGAAATTCATCTCTCAAATTCTGCAAAAAAAGGATCGGATCTCGGGCGCTCTATGGGTTGGGCTGCTACTGTGCACGATGCACAACATGTTATTGTTGTCTGCATGCAATTGTTCGTGTCTCTAGGACACTAAAAATGCCATGTCAGTGAAAATCCTCAAATTAATGGGTCACGTGTTGCATACGTGTCAAATTCCGATTGTTAATTGATGATTGTTTATGATTGATTGATGATGTATATGATTATTGAGGAGATAGAAGAAATTGAAAGGGGTCGGAAACCATAAGTTATACACAAACACATTGATGGTTGAACTTAAACCCAATCAAACATACCCTCGGAGTTGAAGTCTAAATTCATAATCATCGAACTCATCTATTAAGAAATAAACAAACTAATCTAAACACACTCAAATCAAATATAACTAGGGTTGAAAATCAAACTAAACTAATCTCGAATCGAGCTCAATAAGTAGAATTAGTTAAAAAAAAAAATATATTAACTTATTCAAGATCGACTCAATTAAAAATCAATTCAGTTAATAATTAAATAGGGAAAATTGGTAAAAATATCCCATAACTTTGCCCTAATTAAGAAAATATCCTTTATGTTTGGCACTTAATGAAAATGCCTTATAACTTTCAAAAAATTGGTAAAAATGCCCCGTCACCGGGTACAGCCAGTTACCCATCCGGTGACGGGCTTATGTGGCTTTTCTTCTCTGATGTGGCACAGCAAAATTACACGTTGGTTACCACAGTGTGAGTGTCAACTACACATGTGCTTCACACATGATTAGTTAATGAACCACCGTCTCCTCGTCTCCGACCGCAATTCCGCCAGAGACGAATCCAGTAAAACCTCGCCGGAACAAAATGAGCTCCTACGCCATAATCGGCATAATAATCGGCGACATTTTGGTTCTAGGATTAGTTTCGTTGCTACTCTACTGCTGTTTCTGGAAAACATACTCCAACAAATTAACTTCAGGAAAGAACACCGGATTACAAGCGGAGAAGATAGTGTATTCATCGAGCCCGTACCCGAACCCAGCCCAATCGGAGCGGGGGAAAATGGTGTTCTTCGACGGCGAGAGGCGGTTTGAGCTGGAGGATTTGCTGAGAGCGTCGGCGGAGATGCTGGGGAAAGGCGGATTCGGGACGGCGTACAAGGCGATTCTGGACGACGGCAATGTGGTGGCGGTGAAGAGATTGAAGGATTTGAATGTGAGTGGGAAGAAGGATTTTGAGCAGCAAATGGAGATTCTGGGGAGGATTAAGCATCCGAATTTGGTCGGATTGAAAGCTTACTATTTCGCCAGAGATGAGAAGTTGTTGGTTCATGAGTTCATGCCTAATGGGAACTTGTTCTGGCTGCTTCATGGTAAGCACTTTTCACCTCTCATGGAGTCCTTGAATTTTCACATATCGCCATGTTTTCACTTTTCCTGGTAATTTTCGGCGATTATGGGGTTTGGGAGTGGCGTTTCTGCAGTCGGGATTCACAAAGGGGTGGTGCCCTAATTCTAATAATTGAGTAATATTTTTTGTTAATTGGAAAAGGGGAAAATTGATTTTAGAGGTTCATTAACTAGTCATGCGTGAAGCACATGTGTAGTTGACACTCACACTGTGGTAACCAACGTGTAATTTTGCTGTGCCACATCAGAGAAGAAAAGCCACATAAGCCCGTCACCGGATGGGTAACTGGCTGTACCCGGTGACGGGGCATTTTTACCAATTTTTTGAAAGTTATAAGGCATTTTCATTAAGTGCCAAACATAAAGAATATTTTCTTAATTAGGGCAAAGTTATGGGATATTTTTACCAATTTTCCCAATTAAATAAGATCACATATTACCTCAAAAAAGAAAAAAATAAGTTTACATATAATATTACAAGCTCGATTTCGTTTCACATAAACTTAGACAACAATATATTGGGTTCTATCCGGCTGATTTACAACCCCAGCGCCAGATATAAGAAATAGAAAAGGGGTCCTTGAATTTTTATAAAGAACAATTTTTTTAACCCCCAATGTAAACATCACCCACATTTAGAAACTTAGTGTAAGCATTTGTCACGCCCAAGAGTGGTCCCCAACCACGTACAATCGCATTTAATTTCTTAAAATTTGTGACCCGTTTTAATTAATTCTTAAAAATATCAAAAGAGTTCGAAAGTCCAAAAACCATCACTTACCCCACTTGCCGACACCTGTCGCATTACAACTTTTCAGTTTCAGGCATCAAACTATACTACTTTTATTTTAATAAATAATATCACCAACTTTTGGGTCTCAATAATATATTACTTCTTCTTTTGGGGGTCCCAATACAAAAAAAGGAAACTTACATGCCATATATAAATTTACTACAAATATCTTTCACCACTTGTTCATGTCTTTGGTTTTCTTCTCTCACCGGGACCATTGCATTCTTGTACTTTAACATCTTTAATTCCTCAGATCCTAAATCAAAAGGCCAATTTTAGGGGAACAAATCAAATTTCCTATAACTATATGTTATAATTATAGTTTTTAGTGGATTACAGGTACGAATTGATACTTGGATTTGCAGCTTATGATGAATATAATTTGCAATAGTATTGACTGACACGATTTACAATAATTATATGTGGGTACCACCATGTGTGATTATCATAACCATCGATATATCACAATCAAAATGTATGTATATGTGTATGCATATATATGTTGTGTATCGAGTCAGCATAGAGCATGAAATCCATCATATCTTTAATGGTTGAGATTATACATCGATGTATTGTGAAGCTTTTTATATATTGGGAATAAGAATATAAAGTGCAACTGATTTAGTTTATTAAAGACAAGGCATTCTAGAGTATTCATATATAAGAATCTTTATTTGCCTTATGTGGAGACATATCTATATATATATAAAAGTAAAATGGAGGGCATTAATGTAATTTTAGTTTTCCCTCCAAAAAATTTAGACTAAAATTGATAACTTTTTTCTTATTTTTGGTAAGTTTATAATTTTCTTTTACTTTTTTAATACAAAAATAATTTTTTTATTTTTAATCCGATTTTTATGCATAATATACCAAATTATTCATCTTTTCACGGTCGCCGATTCCACATCCATATCACATATATTATATTGAGATATTTAGTTCGAATAAACAAATTGTTTGTTGGTTAATTATTTGTGCTAGAATTAATGTTTATTGTGAATTGGATTATAATATTTTGGTTTTAGTTGCAACTAGAATTAGTAAAATAATTTCTATATAAAAAAATATGAGTATTTTTTTTTTTAGAAAAATACAACTAATCAATTTATTTTATTTGACATAAATTTTCTAATATAATATATATATATATATATATATATTTTAAGTCAAGGAGAAAACTCATTGTTTAAATAATGAAAGTCCTACTTTATTAAATCAAAGGCAAAAACAACAATATATATATTTTATAATCAACTTATTAAATCATCAAATCTGCTAAAATATCTTCTTATCACGACTTTGGCATACATATAATTATGTATTAAAATAGTTACTGAAATTATTTTTAATTACCTATTTATATTTTTAAGAACGAGTATTTTGTTAACATTACTCTTTTAAGGAAATTTACTCTTTGTAGCCTAAATTATGACTTTTATTATATTTGGCAATCATTTTAATTTTTTACTTTTACTAAAACTTCAATTATATGTTTTTACACTTTCTAAGCTAAATAATACTTGGTCGCACAGATTAACATCGAATGCTGTTTTTACTCTTAACAATCTAAATAAATTTGTTCGCATTAATCAATTTTTATCTTCAAATAAATAAATTATTTATAAGAAGACTATAACATTTATATAAATAATTTACAATACCAAATAAAATAAGAAAGTATTCAAATATTTAGAAGAAACCAAAGACTTTAATTTGTTATCCGAATCAATAAATAAATTTTGAATTCTATTTAATTAAAATAAGATTTTATTAAATAAAAATTATTTGAATATGTTTGAAATCACCAAATGAAATGTTAAAAGTTGCAAATGAAAATTCAATGTTATAAAGAAAAAATTAAATATTTATACTTAGAACTTGAAAGTTTTTTTCGATAAATTAAAAGTTAAATATAAAATAAAAGCAGAAGCATAATGAGAAAAATATTAAACTTTACATTACATATGATCTAAATAAAATATCATTATCCTTTTTATTATATATATAACACAGTAGGGACAATTCTGTAAGTAACAGTTTTCAGCCTAAAATATTAGACTGTGATTGATAAGTTGGTGTCACATTTGGTATGAATCAAATTTTATTTACTTTCTAAAGTTGCCAATATTTTTTTTTTTTCATTTCTAATCTATTTTATTATGTAGAACATATCAAATTAATCATCTTTTGACGATGTTTGATTTGACATCCATATGATATATATAATAATAAGATATTATATTTAAAATATTATATTATATTTTCGTTGATTATTTACATATGATTTCATTGTTTATTGTGGGTTGTACAAAAAATATAGTATTGATTTGGAATACAATTAAAAATCTTCAAGTAATTCTCTTTTACAAATTATTTTACTTGATTATTTCATTAGAACCACACCTAATCAATTTGTTTTATCTGACATGAATTGCCTCAAGTTAATATTTGACTTATAATCAGCTTATTAAATTATTGAATTTGCTAATGCTCATTTGATATAATAATTGTTTTTGTTGATCAATCACAAAACTATCATTTTCGTTCATATATATAACTTTATACATGATAATTAATCTTAGATTTTTTTTTATTAATTTTTTATATTTTAGATATATTAATATTATTTTTCTATAAATAATTACAAATTGCAATCTATACTATGATATTATACAAGTTGCAACTAAATTTCTTTTAAATAAGTAAAATTAACCGACTAGAACTATATGTTTTTTATACTTTGCAACCTAAACAATACTGAGTTACATTAACCAATCTCAATTAGGTCTTCTTTTCTTTTCTTTTTTCACATTTTGCAACCTAAGCAATTCTTTTGTTTATATTAACCAATGTATATCTTTAAGTGAAACTACTATTTACAATATAAATTTATAATTTAATTGAAACTTTTCAACATATATATGAAAGTATTAAGAAATATTGGAGCACTCATATGTTTTATTTTGTTATTCCAATTATTGAATTATTTTGTTATTCAAACTATTGAATAGCTTTTAAATTTTATTTTGTTAATTTGTTATTTTTTGTATATCGAAAGTACTAAATAAAGTACTAAAACTTGCAAATAAGATTTTTTAAAAGGAGATAGTTATAGTTAGAATCTAAAACTTCTTTTAGATAACTTTAAATATTTAAAGTAAAATGGGAAATTAAAGAAAAATAAATTTCTTATAACATTATCCAGTTTATTTTATTTAAAAATATGAGTTGATAGTTAGATATTTATGTTTGTTTTAACATTCATAATTAATTAAGATATTATGCACATAGGTGAAGAATGACGGAGACACACTAAATGTGTGTTTGGATTTCAAAGATAAGAAATGATCATTTTGAAAAAGATTTTTCTTATATTAAATATTTATCTTAATGTTAATCTATATATATATATATATATATATATATAAAGTAAGTTATATTAAATTCATATATGACGTGCGAGAAACTTATATTTACATTACTTATAATTTTATTTATATTTTATCCTGTATTTTAAAATTTTAAAAAATATATATTTTATTAGGATAAAACGATCACATATGTAAATATTAAATTATATCATATTTAATTTTATTAAAATCATTACTTTTTAAATAAACTTTCGTGCATCGCACGGGAATATTACTAGTGTATAGCAAAGTTAATTATGTTCTCTCAACTTAGTAGTAGTATATGCTAAATAACAGAAAGGGGGAACTTTAGTTGGCCTTAAATAGAAAGGGGGAATATATATTCTTGTTTGGATATGATCATTAATGGGCTAATTCTATTCATAAATTATTAATTTACTTTTACGAGATTTTAGCACATCATCTAGTATGTATTTGTGATGGATGTTTCTTATTAGCGTGGGTCATCTGTATCATTTACAATACTGTAAAAATAAAAGTCTCGATTTAACGCAGTTAGGTGTGGAGCAAGAGTAATTTTAGCAAGTACTCCCTCCGTCCCACCTTATCTTGTACACTTTCCTTAAATGGCCGTCCCATCTTATCTTGCACAACCTAAAAAAGGAAAGTTATAACATAATCTCCACCCTCAAAATCTTCACTCTCAATCTCCACCCTCAATTTACCTTTGAAAAGTCAACAAACAACCAAAAAGCAACTTTTCTTAATACCCGTGCCGACCCCCCCTGTGCAAGATAAGCCGGGACGGAGGGAGTATTTAATATTTTAAGTATTGTAAAGAATGATAAAATTTGAGCAATTAAAAAAATAATTAGCTAAATTGTAGAAGTGAAAGATCGATGGGGAGTTTTGAAACTGTACATACTTGAATTTTTTGTCAGGTATGATGACGTTAATATTTATTTTAAAATAATATTATATTAACTGATAATCCATACATGTATTTGATGGGTTTTTCAGAGACAACATATTTTTCTACGAAACATTAATTAACTTCATTCGTTCTTTTGGTTGTCGTTCACTAACATCTACCTGCAACATTCTATATAAAGCTGTCAATTGTCCTTCCTACTATTTAATATTTAATATTTAATATACTGAATTAAATTGTACTTAATAATAAATGATGATTATAATGAATTATTTAGTACGAAATATTATGAAAAGGATTAATTTAATTAATGCATCCCAAATAAAGTAAAACCCTATATTTTTGTATCTAAAAAGAAAAAAAGAATACTATCTTTATAAGAAAGGGGAATAATAAGATCATTGTTCGAGGGAATCGGTTGTAACTCAATTGATACTTGAGAGAACATTTTTAACCTAGATCAGTGGTCATAGATTGATTCCCATCAATCCCATCCTAATAAAAAATTGTACTAAAAAACGATCATTGTCCAATATTGATTTTAATAAGGATTAATCTAGAGCGAAGATGGGCTAGTTCTAGGAAGGAGTATCTTAACAAAGATAAAATAGTAAATTTTCTTTTAAGTTTATAAAAGAAAAATGACTTAATGAATGTTTTGCAAGGCCTTCCTATTGTATGAACGGATATGCAGCACAATTTATCAACAATGAATCTAAAAACATAATTATCATTTATCAAGCTTGTTTTTTTTTGTTCATTTAAGAAAAAGGATAGAGGATTAACATATATTGACTACTTCGTTAGTGGCTTATGAACATGTTATTTGGACTTGTATAGTAACAACAATAACAACAAAAACAACGATGTTAATAGTAATTATGTAGCTCATTTTTTGTTAAAACGATCATGAACTTGTTGAAAGAATAAATCACAATTGTCTTTTTTTTTTAAGTAAAATCATTGACGCAACTAGATTTTTTTGTTGCGGGGTCCAACAATAGTGTCCAATTAAAATAATATATATCAATTTTAAATTAAAAATATAAAACAATACTATTTATATAAATGAATTAATTAACCATATATTACTAAATCCAGTTAACCAAGTGATCATTCATATAGTTCGATTATATGCTACTCACATATTTTAGACAAAAAATTTGAAATATTTACTCCATAATTTTTAATATGACTACTAATAGTAAAAAGAGATATAAGAAAAACAATATGGCAAAATAATCAATGAAATATTAAGTATAATTCTTTTTCTAAATATTCTTTAAGCTTAAAGGAACATTCTCCACTAATCTTAATATATTATATTTAGTGTTGTCACATAAAAATGATTCTAAAAAATTACCTAAAAATAATTTATTCCAATTTGTAAAGCTATATGTGTATGTGTCTGATAGTTGTATGAGTTATGTATAAATGCCAATATAGCTATATTAAAACAAAATACACTAATTTAAATTTTAAGGAAGATAATCAATTAAAACATAGTTATTTTTTAGGGTGGATTTTTTAAATTTTTATCTAATTAAAGTAAACATATGTAAATTACAAAAATCCCCTATATTTTTTCTTAAAATTTGAGGGAGGCCAATGACCCCCTTGCCCCCCATATGGCTCCATTCATGACTAGAATAATATTCAATATTCGTTTTTGTCAATACAAAATATTTAAAAACTTAGGCTGTGTTTACTATTGGTTGGGGAGGCTGGAGTACTGTAGATTGGGGTAAATAAAATGGAGAAAGAAGATTGACTTAAATAAATGAGTGTTAGGTTTTGTTGGTTAGAGATTAAGATGAGTTTGTTTTAAGTGTAAAATGTTAAAAAAAAGTGATGTGATATGTGTAAATGTATTGTCAAAAACTCTAGAGGAAACACAGGTTAACCCAATTTTCAATGGATTGAGTCAAGTGATAAGTAAATACACACTTAATGTTTATTAATATTCACTTAGTATATCTTACTTGAACAATTCAAATCTCGATTTTCGGGTCGGCTGGGTTCATCAAACAGTCCACCCCTGCGTTCAGGATTCTGGCATTTAGAAGAGAGCCTGAGAGGTTTGTTGGCCCTTTTAATTTGATGATGACCCACTCATCAACCATTTGTCTTAGTTGAAGATGTTTTGTTTTTCTTTTGTATTCTTTCTTTATTTTGTGTTGATTTACTTATTACACATCAGGTTTAGAATTAGATTCCACTTTAGAAAACAGGCTTCATATTAGTAATTGAAGCCGATTATCCAATTTGCAGCAAAAACACTAAATTGGTGAATCTAGTGACTGGATTCTTCATTTCTAATTAACCAAAATTTTAAAGACCACACATAATTGAAGACAAATAATGTCCTCTGTCTCTGACATCGTATTGTTATTTCATGAATAGTTTACAATGTAAATGGGGCCAAGTGTAAAATTCGACATGTAATTTATGGGTGGTCCTAAAATTAGTTATTTATTTTTTTATTTATATAGTACGTCCATCACATTTTTAGTTGATCAAATTTGATCATTTTGTAGTTGAACGGAATGTCCATTGAATAATTGCACGTGCATCTCATAAACACATATTAAACTGATTTTTCTTTTTCTTCCCGTCTTGTAAATGACATAAACATGCTATACTGATAAAACAAATTGACATAAAAAAATATAACCAAAGTTGACCATGGACCATAAATTAATCTAAAAGATTTAGATCTCTAATTTAACACGATCATATTCGATGCACATGTAAGAGACTAGCTTTGAGGCTGCCCATAAATTACTAAACAAAAATTTGCAATTTCTCATTAAATAAGTATATATATCATAAAAACCTGAGTAAGAATATCTGGCAAATTACGTTCCGATAGATTAGAAATTCATCTCTACCCAAATTGAATCATAGCAACAAAATTTGTCGAATTTTTTTTTTCTACCTTATTTATCCCGCATTTTAAATAAAAATTTAAAATCAATTAATATTAGATTATTTTTTTTTTTACAAAAAAATATAATCATATAAACGAATATATCGCAAATAAAACTCGTATAATTTCCGAAAAATGTAAGACACTCTTCAATACTTTTCTTAATTCTCTCTATATATTTTCAATTTTCAATTTTTAATTTTCAATTTTCAATTGTCAATTTGGGAGTAATATATCCTAAAACAATTCATAAAACTAAGAATAACAACTAAGAATTTTAAATTTCTTATAATACAAATTTCAACAAAGTTCAAGGTTATGTATAGAAATCGATAGTAATACATGTAGATTATAAAAAAGTCACATAATTTCAGTACTTATATATGTCTTCTAAAATAAACATGACATAAATAGTATGTAATAATTAATAAGCAATACAAAAAGAATAAAGTCCTATGCATTCTAACAATAAATTATGCTATTTGTAAAGTAACTCTTGTACTAATATGTTAGAGATTATTTCATTTAATGAACTCAATATAACAAACATAAAATCACAACAAATAACATGTGTAGTAATTGATAAAACCTAAGACCACATTTGGATGGAGGAATTTGTACTATGGATTTATAAATTCATTGTCAAATCCACTCCATGTGTTTGAATAAAATACTAAATGAGTGGTAAATTCAGATTTTTAAATCAACCCAATTAGAAATTCAAGATTTGAGATTGACCAGTTTACACATATTTTGGTGAATTTCAAATCTTTTGACAAAGGTAGTCATTTACAAATCCCTCCCCGCTCACACACCTCTCTCTCTCTCTCTCTCTCTCTCTCTCTCTCTCTCTCTCTCTCCCCCTATCGCTATCTCTTCCTCTCGTTCTCCATTCTCTCTCTCTCTCTCTCCCCCTATCGCTATCTCTTCCTCTCGTTCTCCATTTAAATGCTCCCAATATTTTCTTATTCTTTTTTCTTTATCTCCAATGAAATGCTCACAATAATTTTTTGGGATATAAAATATATAAAATGTATATATGTGTGTATATATATAATTGAAAAAAATATCTTCGGTCAATTTAGATGTAGATAAATATTATCTTATTTAATAAAAAATATAAATTGTTAGTTTAAACTTTAAAGATAAAAACTGAAATTTTCAATTGTTGTATCAGTTTTTTGCCAAACAATGGATTTTGAAAATTTTAGACTTAAAAATCCTTTCACAAATCCACCATAAATTCAAACAAGGGATTTCAAGTCCATGGATTTCAAATCTAAGGATTTGAAATGGCAAATCAAATTCCCCCATTCAAATGACACCTAAAAGAATTAATAAAAAATGACACTTAAACATATGGTTGATTAGACACCATTTTCTCGAACTACGAATAATTGATGGTGCTGAATAATACTCGGATCCAAATTTTATTACTATGACTTGAACCAATGCTTCCCGAAATCCAGCCCCTCCCCGCCTCCACCACCCACCCCGACCCTCTAAGCCAAAATAAAACTTAGTTTTTAATGCTTTCACCATCAACCCCCACCTCTAAGCAAAAAGAATTATGTAAAAACGTTAGCTCTCCTTTTAATGCTTCCACCACCAATTCCCCCCCCCCCCCCCCTCCGGCCAACCCCCCTTTGAATTGCTTCCACTTAATGAACGTAAAAAATGATCGTTTTCCCCGCACATTTTACGTTCATATTTTGTTGAGAATTGCATTCGTTCATTGTGTTTAAGTGCATTTTCGTGTAAAAGCGTATTTTCAGGTCGATTTTTCTTTTTGACATGGTTTTATGCATTTTTTGGTGTTTTTGAGTTATGTTTTGGAGGTTAAAAAAATACGAAGGTTCCAGATAGCTACTTGCACACGTCCTTTCATTCTGGCCCGCATTCTGAGGCTGAAATAGGCCCTATCTAGACCTCGGCTGGGCAAACTAAAAAATCTTCGAGTCCCGAGCAGAAGTTGTGAAGAGGCCAGGAGGAGAAAATAAGAAAAAGGGTCAAAATGAAGGAAAAACAGAGACGACACGCATGACAGGGGAACAAGAAGACATTGCGTTTGAACAACGAGTGGGATGGCCGGTACCGCAGCGGGTAACGTCGCCTGTATCAGTACTGGTATCTCCACCTGTACCCACCCTTGTACACGCATACTGCAATGGGTACCACATCAGTATTGGTTGTGGTACCCAATCCTGAACATGCCCTGTTTTTCTTCTGGCTCATTTTAATTTTGTGTTTTGGCCATAATTTTCTTGTCCGAAGTTGGATTTCGGTGATGCGAATTTCTACGGGTAGCTAAGACGAAGATCTACAACTTTGTAGAATAAGCCAAGAGTTGATTCCAGATGGATAATTTCCAGAACTTATGAAGTCCAAATCAAGTGCGTTCAGGATGTTCGACTCAACTTAAACTCAATTCAAGGACTGCTCTTTAGTCTTTTACCTATTTACCCTCACTTAAAAGGGTATTTCATTTGTTTCTATATTTTTTCATCCATGTAGGGTTTGGGTCTATAGATACCCATTCCTTCTCATTTGTAAACAACAAGTTAACTTTAATTTTCATTCTCTACTAGCTTTTCTTTGAATTTTCAAATTTTAGGCTAGGGGTTTCTCCTTCTTCAGAGGAGAGATATTGCCAATTCAATTAATTATAAAAAATAAAGAAACGTGATATCACATAAAGATTTTTTGATTTCTGCCATATAAAGCCCAACAAATCCCAATAATAAGGGGATTCACAACTTGTCATACATCGATGAATATTGCAAGCATGTAAGAAGGAGGAAAATCACATTCACGTCAACATGCGCCCATGGTCTATCGAAGATTTTTATACGATACCACTATGTAGCAGCTTGATTTCACTTTTCCAAGACCGAGGTGCTACAGTGTGATGCACTAATTTTATACCCTAGTATACCGCAAGTGTACAGTGCTAAAGTAGCTAATAGCAGACAAGGTAGATCCACAGAGACTGTATTATCTAAGCTTAGTACCCTAATCTCAATACCTCTACTATATCTAGACTTTCTAATAAGTAGATGAATTTTGTAATTTCTAAAACCTAATTGCATATAAATAACTAATTAATGAAGAATTTCCTGGGAAACAAGAGATCAAATAACAAAGTAGACTCAGATGGATTAAGATGTATTCTAGGGATTCGATTTTAATTATTACCACCTGTGATTGATTACTCTATTATTCGGGACTTCTAAACCAATACTTATTGTTATTAGGCGGTGCTACTCTTAATTAGCCCTCCTCTCGAAGCCACTAACGTGTAGATCAATTAAGGATAGTCACCCTCTTGAGCCAACTATCACATAAAAGACTCTCAAGGGTTCTCTAAGCTGATGCCTATGCAAGTCCTCGCTCATCTTCGACGATTATTGGTACCTACATTATACGCTCGTATGCCTATTAACAATCCCGTTCTCTCGAAGCCGAATTGTTAAATAGGTAGAATTACTCAATTGACCAAATTAAATAATTCATAAAATAAGAACAAAACATATAGATAATCAACTAAGAATGGCGTCAAAAATTAAACAAAAGTAATCAAAATATAGTTGGTAAATAACCTATTCTCTAACCCTAGAACACAAGGGTATTTTAGCTACTCATAACTATAATAAAAAGCCAAATCAATTTGTAGACAAACATGTTTGGAAATATAACTAAAAGAAAAGAGAATAAACCCCGAATCTTGATCTCCGATTGTCGTCTCGTCACTTCCTTGCTCTTTGATCTCGCCTCCAAAGTGTTCTCCAATCATCATAATATGATAATTTTGGACTGGGAAGCTTGTAGTTATAAGTTGGAGAAGATTAGGGTTGAAACGGGCTCGAAATAAGCCAAAATGCGTGTAATAAAATTGGGCCACCACATTGCCTCGACTGAGGCACATTTTGGCTCGACCAAGGCAACAAGTTACCTCGACCGAGTTGGGATGTTCTGCCCAAAAATCCTTTTCTGCCTAAATCAACCTCTACTGAGTCTACATTTTGGCCTCGACCGAGTTGGCCTATTCTGCCCAACTTCAATTTTTCTTCGTTTCTTCCCATATTCTCGCTTGTTTCTCATCCGAACTTCATCCAAACAGACTTTTTAGCCTTTCTATACCTAATTAATACTAAAACAAGCACAAACATGTCATCTAGCTTAAGATAATGAATTTAAGCATATTGCGACTAGACACACATGCAAATGATACCACATATATCCCTAAATCGACCTAAAATTCACATATAAATGACGTGTATCACGGTGTGGCAAATACATACATTCTTTCCTTTAAAAATTTAAAGTAATAAGCGGAAGAATTTGTGATTCTGGAAATAGACTTTATTCCAAAAATACGGAAAATAAAATTTTGAATATATATCCGGAAATGTTGATCTATGCCTTCAATCTGGATTTATTTGCAGTGCTGGACTCGTCAGGGTGACGTAGCTGCGACAGAAGGGATGCTACCGCGATAAGTTATGACTGAAAAAAGGATCGGCACTGTGGAGTGAATGCGACCGCGGCATTGGTCGTGGCCGCGCCAAGAAGGCCGAACACGAGGGCGACGATAGGCAACGCAGTCGCGACAAATCTGAGCTGAAGTCGTGATGCAACCGCGGCAGGCTGGTTGCGGTCGCGACAAGTATGGGGGTACAATTACAGTGCTTTTAGGATTTAGGGCCAATTTCGGCCTAATTATGTTTTAGTCTATTTTTAGGGCTTATAAATAGCTCTACTGTTATTTTGATTATTCAGAGAGTCAATTAGATTATTCTATCTGTCAAGTCTGTACTTAGTATTCCTAGTTCTGAATTACTCTGTCTGTGAGTACTCTGAATTACATACTCAGCCTGTCTAGGGAATACTCGGTATTCGGTGAATAGTCTGTCTGTAAACACTCTGGCATAATGAATTTGATTCGTCTCTTCTAGCCGTGGACACAGCTAACATATTGTTAGTGAACCACGCAATTTGTGTGTCGTTTACTTTCTTATGTTATGTCTTCTTTCTTGCCTCCGTATAACAAATTAGTACCAGAGCCTTGTGGAAGGGGGTTCCGCAATCTGTATGAGAAAGATGTCTAGGATAAATTTGAAAGTAAAAAAATCCACGGTGAGGAATAACTTTAGTCTATGGCAGATCAAGATACGAGCCTTGTTGAAATAACAAGGGTTGTGGGCACCGCTGATGGCGAAGGATAAGGCGGTGGCTCTATCTGACGTTGAGATGGCCAGTCTGGAGGAGAAAGTGCACTCAACACTCATGCTGTGTCTCGCAGATGACGTCATTAACGAAGTTCCAGAGGAGGAAACTGCGACATGGTTATGGTTGAAACTGGAGAGCTTATATATGACGAAGTCGCTCACCAACAAGTTGTTGCTGAAGCAACGACTGTTTAGTTTACGTATGAACGAAGGTGAGTTGCTTCGTGAACATCTGGAATTGAACACACTCCTATTGAAGTTGCATAATATTGAGGCCAACGTAGCAAATGAGGACGCTGCTTTGATTTTATTAGTTTTTCTACCCCTATCGTATGAGAACTTTGTACAATCTTTCATCATTGGGAAAGATACTGTGTCACTGGAGGAAGTGAGATCAGCCTTGCATTCCAAGAAGCTGCGCCATAAGGCAACTGGTACGAGTTCGGATAGTCTGGTTGCTAGGCTTGTAGCCAGTGGGAGTGGGAACAAGAGGTTTGAAAATTCTAACAAGAAGAAATTCAAGAAGAAGTATGGATCAAAAGGTCCTAAGACGACTGATAATTGCAATTATTGAAAGAGACAGGTCATTGGAAGAATGACTATCCGAAGAAGAAGCGAAAACAAGAGAATAAAGCAGGTACTGCTACTGTTGCCGAAGGAGAGTACACCAGCTCCGAGGATGCTTTGGCCATAGTCACTGATGAACTCGTAAGTCACACTGACGTATGGGTTCTTGACTTTGGGGCATCTTAACACATATGCGCATGCAGAGAGTGGTTCACAACGTACAATCAGATGAATGGCAGCAATATTTCCATGGCCATCAGTTCAGTTTGCAAGGCGGTTGGAATTTGCTCAATTAATCTGAGGACGCATGATGGTAAATTCTACACGATGAACAATGTTAGGCATGTTCCACTGATGATGAAGAATTTGATATAATTGAGTTTACTGGACAACAAGGGTTTCAATTTCCGAGGTGAAGGTGGAGTTCTGTATGTCTGCAAGGGTTCATACGTGGTTTTGAAAGGTGTGAAGTGGGGGACTCTGTATTTCTTACAGGGGTCAACTGTATTTGTTTCTGCTTCTGTTACATCGTCTGAGGTTCACAAGGATGACTTGACCAAGCTGTGGCATATGAGGCTTGGTCACATGGGTGAAAGGGGGATGTAGATTTTGTCGAAGGGATATCTTCTTGGTGACCATAGGGTCACTAGCCTTCAGTTTTGTGAACACTATGTTCTTTGGAAGTTACATTGCAACAAGTTTCCCAAGGAAGTTCATAGGACAAAAGGCACACTTGATTATATCCATGCTGATTGTTGGGGTCATTCACATGTTGATTCTCTAGGAGTCCATAGATACTTTGTGTCTATGATTGATGATTACTCAAGGATGAATTGGGTGTTTATGATGAAACATAAGGGTGAAGTGTTCAAGAGTTTCAAGCAGTGGAAGACGTTGGTGGAGAATCAAACTGGGAGGAAGATCAAGGGGCTGCAGATTGATAATGGTCAAGTCTGTACTTAGAGAGTCAATTAGATTATTCTGTATGTCAAGTCTGTACTTAGTATTCCTAGTTCTGAATTAGTCTGTTTGTGAGTTCTCTGAATTACGTACTCAGTTTGTCTAAGGAATACTCGGTAGTCGGTTGAAGTCTGTCTGTAAACACTCTGGTATAGTGAATTTGGTTCCTCTCTTCTTCCCGTGGACGTAGCTAACACATTGTTAGTGAACCACATAATTTTGTGTGTCGTTTAGTCTCTTGTTTTATGTGTACTTTCTCGCATCCGTCCTAACAGGAAGCGTTTAAGGCATTACAGGCTTGAATCACCAATTGCTTTGGTATCAAATCAAAATAACTTATAAACTATCACAGGCTCATAGTGGAGTCGAATGAAGGCCACAAGATTCGCAACAGATCGGTGCATATCTCCTTCATACTGAAATGTTTGTAGGGGTATGAGTTTCAAAGGAAACCATGGATAACTCTGGAATCAATTAATATTTTAAAATTTTCTCCCTCATACCTATCACACATAGAAATTAAAAATTATACATCTATTATTTTCCTTATATCATGTCTTCTTATAATTATTTAGTATTTTAACCATATAAATAAAATTTTAATATATATATATATATATATATATTAAAATATTAAAATATTTAATGTTTTTAATTTTTTGTAATAACAAAACTTTATAAACCTATTTTAAAAGCTTCTAAAATATATATTTAAATCTTTAATCCTCTTTTTAATTTTATACCATATATATGTCATAGAAAAACATTTTCCAGAATTAAAAAAGAATTCGAATTTAGTAGGGTTTTTATTCGGTCAAGGACCCGAAAGATAGGTCAACTATCAATTCAGGTCCTGAAAGATAATTTCTATCAATCCAGGGCCTAAATGATTTGAAACTATCAATGGAATACCCATAAATTCAAAATCATTATAGGGCCTGTTTGGAAAATTGCAAAACCCACAAAATAAAAATACACAAATTAAAATTGTCTCAAAGTGATAAGCAGTGGAAATATACGTCAAAAGTGTGTTTCACGATATTTTTTTAAATTCATTATTTTTTGAATTTTCTGTAGCTTCATATTTGAAATTGTTAATTTTTTTTTTTAAGTCATACACGGGGAAAAAAAATATTTTTTTTAAAAAAAGTCAGCAATTTCAATTTGACTTCATAATATTTAAATTCATGCTAACATATTTCACTAAAATGTATTTTTTTCTTATGTAAATACCTTTTTTGTTAATTCGTATATTTTAAAAAAATATTGTAAATATTTAATTATTTTAGATATATCACGATAAATAAAAAAACAATGTAGTGAAAGACTTTTGACATATATTTTATTACTTATCACTTCGAGATAAATTTATTTTGTGGGTTTTGCAATTTTTCAAATAGACCCTATAATGGTTTTGAATATATGGGTCTTCCATTGATAGTTTCAAATTTTTTAGGCCCTGGATAGATAGAAATGATCTTTCAGGACCTGAATTGATAGTTGACCTATCTTTCGGGTCTTTGACCGATAAAAACCCAATTTAGTACAAGCCCTTTTACAAAAAAATAAGGAAAAATTTGGAAAAAATTATTTATATAACCTTTTAATCCTATTTTTAATTTTTCAACTTTATATATATCTTATATACACCTTATTATATATGTATATGTCACAAAAATTATTTTCCAGAATTAAAAATAAATTCAAATTTAATACACCTATTTAAAAAAAATAAGAAAATTGAAAAAAAAAACTTATATAATCTTTTAATCATCTTTTAAAATTATCAACTTTAAATATATCATATTTATAACTTATTATACATATATATGTCATAAAATCTATATTTTCCACAATTAAAAACATTCAAATAATGCAACCCCCTTTTAATTTTTTTTAAGAAAAATTGAGAAAAATGTTTATATCATCTTTTATTCCTCTTTTTAATTTTCCAACTTCAAATATATCATATATATAATTAGTCCTAGGGTGAGTGAGCAAATTATTTTCTGTATACTCTAAGGAAGAAGTGATATTATATTTTGATTCTTTCTCTGTAAGGACGTCCATTTGTAAAATTTAATTCAGGGAAGTTTGGGAGAATCAATGGAAGAAAAGGGTTTCAGAAATGATGACCGTAAAATTAATTGGTGCTTTGAGACATAAGATCATGTCCCCTTTGTAGTTTTTTATAATAAGAGAAGGTTAAATTTACACTTCGAAAATAATGTTTTCGCTAAACTTGTCATTGTTATTAGCATTATATTGTTGTTACATCATTGTTTTATTATTGTCCACATCTTTATGAATTGGATACCAGACTAGGCGAGTGATGAGAGCACGCCATGCAGATGGAAGAATTCCATGTATCAAGTCCATCCGGGAGATCAGGTGGCCAGACAAGTAGTTAGGGGAGTGAGTATAAGATTGACATCTTATGAAAGAGTCTGCAAGTTTGTAAGCACAACCTATACATGTGGATAATATTTTCTAATGAAAGAGGTTTGAGAGGAATAACGACTCTTCCTCGAATTTTTAACTAGTGTATCTGTTATTGTTCTTTCTATGTTCTTAATTCTTAAGAACATTGTACATTTATGCTATTGCTCTTTTTATGTTCTTACTTCTTAATAACATTTCACAAGCGCACGAATTCTGATATTCCAAATGCAACTCCATTTTATTTCTTAGGCAGATATAAGGAACTGCAATGACATTTGATCTCAGCTTGCTGTGCGCCCCCTTCCTTGATGGAGCAAACTATTCCTACTGGAAGTCCATAGTGACGGTATATTTACGACCAAGAAAATGCCGAGAAACTGTTGAGAATAGTTCAAAATGGCCTGAAATCCACAATGAAAAGAATGAGGAAGAATCGTTCAATGATGATGATTGAAAAGAGGAAGAGTCAAACATCACTGCTTTGTATGCCATCTTAAATTCAGTTGATCAGACGCGACATAAGATGATTGTCAAATGCACAGAAAAATAAGCCTAGAAGATCTTATAAACCCAGTTTGAGGGTAATGCATCAATAAAATCTTCATAACTTCAATGATTATCCTTACAATTTGACAATACTCACATGCATGCTCATGAAAATATCGATGTCTATTGTACCCACTTCTTTGATATTGTTAATGAGTGTTATATTCTTGGTGAGATAATCTCGGAAGACAGACAGATAAAGAAGATCATGAGAACGCTTTCGAAGAGATATCGTGAGAAGATCACTATGCTTGAATCCTTCATGAAAGTTCAGGATATGTCATTGGATGATGTCATGGGTGAATTGCAGACATTTGAGATAAACAATGGATATGATACAATAAAAACCAAGGGGATTGCTCTTAATGTTGGAGTTTCTCAACAGTATGTAGAAGAAGACGACGTGATGGATGTTGGACTTTTTGCTGAGATAATTGCATGACTTTCTAGGAGCTATAACCAAATGATGAAAAAGTTTAACAGTCCTAGAAGTACATTTTTTTAGTAAAACCACCGACTCTTTTAAAGCATAATTTGATGACAAAAGTTCTTCCTTAAAACCTGCAGGGACTAGTAGAATGAACATAGTCGAGAATGTAAGGGCTTTGGACATTATCAAACAAAGAATGTCCAATTTTTTCGAGGTAAACAAGTCATACAAAGGCACATGGAGCAATGCAGATTCAGATGGAGATTATTAGACTGCTGATATAACTTAGCACCTTGCTTTTAATTCATCTCCTAGTGATATTGTCAATTTGATGGCGAATGCTGGAACATCAGAAGGACATGATTTGCCTGAACATGAAGACTACAAGCCATATTTTGATAAATTCATCAATAGTACATGTCTTACATTAGAGGATCTCATGGCCATGTATGAAAATGTGTCATGAAGGGCAGACAAAGTTGTCAAAATTATTAGAACTCTTGAACCAAAGTTTAAGTAATATGAAAGAAAATGACACATTGTGGAAGGTGAGACAGAGGAGACTATAGAATTAAAGACTAAAATCATGAACTTCAGAAATCAATTGTCTAAATCACAGTCCATTGTAAAAATATCACGAAGAGATGCTTCTCCAGTCTTCAGCTTGAACATCATTTTTGGAAAGCGAATTAAAGCTGGCTTAGGAGGTAATTTCTTCCAATGATTCTTCAATTAATTCTTTGCAATTTGTTATTGTTGAGAAGGAGCAAGAATTTCAGATGCTAAAAAATGAACTTTCCAAATGTTATGAAAGATCTTAGTGTGAAGAATTAGATTCGGGAGAAATAAACGACAGAGTTGGAAAGTTCAGTCCATCTGTTTGGCAAAACTAAAATGGATGAGATCTTAGCCTTTGATCAACATCATGGTAAGAAAGACAATATTGGTTTTATAATTTTCACTGAGAAAAAAGGGTGAGACTCGCAAGTCAAATTCTATGTTTGTGCCTCCTAAAACTACTGCTGGTTCCAGTCATGTTCGAATTATGTCTAGAAATGCAAAACATAATCATGTTGTTGGAACATATCATGCTAAAGAAACTTTTAAAGGAATGAAGAACAAAATGTTAAGCCTCAACATAATAACCTAGCTATTTGTTCCAATTTGTCACTATTGCGGTGTTAGAGGTCATATTCGTCCAAAATGCTACGTGATGCAATATGATCTTTACACTGGAAATGTGGAAAATGGAACTGAGGTGGGATTCTCTTGAGAGACAGTGGAATTCCTTGAGAAGCTCCCAAAATGAATCGATCTTGAAAATAATAAACAACCCAAAGTTTGGGTTAGAAAAGACGGGGATAAATGTTTCACTTCTCTTCTTGCATCTAGATCGGACTTCGGAGGGACATGGTATTTCAACAATGGTTACTCTTTTCATATGCCTGGTGATAGGTCCAATTTAATATTTTTTTCCCTAGGGATGACATGTCTTTTACTTTTAGGTATGGTGGGAGTAGCAAAGTGGTTTGAATAGGAACATTGAATGCTAGTGGATTTTCCACACTAAAAAAAGTCCTCCTTGTGGAAGATCTAAAGGCAAGTCTGAGCATCAGCCAACTACGTGATCAAGTGGTGTATGTTAGGTTTACTCAAGAAAAATGCCTTATCTTTTACAAATGCGGTAATTGTGTTCTCTCTGGAGCAAGATCGATGCTACATGTTAGAACATGATTTTGAACATCATTTATAATTCTTAAGTAAAGCTGTATGGTATCCTAAACCCGAACATAATCATTTAAGAAATGCTATCGTCCATCATTCTCATGTAGATATTCAGTTTATCTTTACTCGTCGATTTTTGTAAGATAGGATGGTTATTTTGGAATATTTTCCTACACAGGACCAGTTGACAGATATGTTCACAAAATCTCTCGATGCCTAAAGTTATTTAACTCTAAGAAAATCCGAAGGGACTTGCATTCTTTGAATGCCTTTGTTCATTTTGTAGTAAAACAAACTTGATGCACTCACATGCATATCATATAAGTTTCTTTTCTTTATTTTTAGGCATAACTTTCATTTTTATGCATTGCACCTCAATGTTTGTATTATAACTGGTTGGTGCTGACCATTTCTAATTGTTTTATATTCCTAACTTTTGGGACAGTGTTTTTCATCATTATCAGAAAGAGCTATCTTCAAGAAATTATGAGTGAGTAACCATTTAAAGTGGAATATGGTTCTCATGCGCAGAAAATGACCGACTGAGTGAAAGCTACTAACAGGCATCACACTTCTTATAAGAATGGAATAACTTTCTGAAAAGGTGTGATGTTCGTTTTTTTTGAATGACATACGATCATTTATTTTTTCTTGATTTCATGTAAATTGTTCATAAGTTTTTCTTTGTACATCATATATCACAAAATAGTGGGGTAGCTTTCAAGCCAAAATTTCAATTTTTCTAAGTGAAAAGTGATATGTAGTTGCGTCATGAAGTAGTGGGGTAGCTTTTGGATGAAAATTGCGATAGCTCTAAGCGAAAAGTGATGCATGAGCACTTTATGTCATGAAGTAGTGGGGTAGATTTCGGGCCAAAATTCCAATAACTCTAAGTGAAAAATGAAATGAAAGCTCATTTTGAATTCTCAAAGTAGTGGGTTACACTTCAGAAGAAAATTTATGTCGTCTCTAAGTGAAATGTAGATTCTTGTATGTCGGTTTAAGTTAAAAAAATCCACACGGAGTGATAAGGTTTATTGTACTGTTTTTTTTTTTTTATTTTTTCTTTTTGTGTCACAATTAAAATGGAAAATCAGGGTCATTAGTAATTCAGAAGGGTCAATTATCTTGACTATGTTAATTTTGCATTAATTGAGCTATAGGCCTAGACTGTTATTTTCATTATGTTAGGGATATGCATTTGATAACCTTCTAAATATCTTAGGCTTGAGAGATCTATTTCCTTTTTCAAAAGGGATATCAGTCATATCGGTTCAGTGGGAAAATCTTAAATGCAAAATAACTACTTATACTATTCGTACTTTCAAGGAACGAGAATTGGATAAAAATTCTTTTCATTACTTTCTCCTTTTCTCTCTTTTATTCTCGACATTTCATTTCTCAATTTCTTTCTGCTCCAGCACACACTTGCACTTACTGTCACGATCTTGTTAATTGTGTTTGTGTTAGTGTGCCCTTGGGATAGTTGTTGCAGTGTGTTATGTTGGTTTGCATGTTCTTCATCTGAAGGAACGTTAATATTTTAATTAATTGGTTTAAATGTTTTGGATCCGAATACCAAGGGGGAGATTGTTAAACATGATTTTATTTTGTTCCTTTAATTTTGGTATTTAATTGAAAATGTAAGTTGAAAATTTTTCTTGGTTTTTTTTTTTTTTTTGTTGTATCTTATTGGAATGACAGGTTTGACATATGAAGATATCACATTGAGATCTGCTAACCAAATTTCTGCCATTTAAAGCCCAACAAATCCCATGAATCAGGGGATTCACATTAACTTACCATATTGGTGAAGATTACAAGCATGTAAAGAAGGAATGAAATCGCATTCAAGTCAACATGTGCCCAATTGTCTATCGAAGCTTGTTATGTATTCATTCAGAGTCTTAGACGTAGGGTGACTGAGCAGATTATATTATGTATACTCTGAGAAGAGAAATCATATTATATTTTTTTGTTCTTTCTCTGCAAGAACATCCAATTGTAATACTCCCTCCATCCCGGCTTATTTTGCACAGTTGACCGGGCACAAATGTTAAGAAAAAACAGATTTATTTTTCTTTGATTTTTTAAAGATGAAGATTGATGGTTGAGATTTTGAGGGTGAAAATTGTGGAACTTTGTTTCTATTTTAGGGGTGTGCAAAATAAGATGAGACGACTGTAAACGAAAAGTGTGCAAAATAAGCCGAGACGGAGGGAGTAGTTAATTTAGGCAAGTTCTAGAGAATCTTGTCAGACGACTTCGGGAGAGCACGTCGTGCAGACAAAGGGATTCCATGCATCAAGTCCATCTGGGAGATCAGGTTACCCGATAAGTAGTTAGGGAGAGTGAGTATATGATTGTCATATTAGGAGGGATTCTGTAAGTTTGTAAGTCCAACCTGTACATATGGACAATATTTTTTCTAATGAAAGAGGTCTGAGAGGAAGAGGGACTTTTCCTCGAAATCTTTAAATGGTGTTTCTGTTATTGTTTCTTTTATGTTCTTACTTCTTAAGAACATTGTACATTTATCTATTGTTCAATTTGTGAATTCTGATATTTCAGGATTTGTCCAGGAGACATCCTTCAAGATTGTTAAAGTCTTACAAGAGTTCTACTATCATCAAACATTCTCTTTCACTATTTTAATTTTAGTGTTATTTGTTGCTTGATGATGTTGTCTCTTGTTTATGCTTTGATAATTTGTGAGTAGTCTTCTTGTTTCCCAAAGCTAGAGATTAACCCTAGCTTCGGGGTTGATCAATCATTGATTTATTATTCAGTTTGTTGTGGTTTATGGGAACCTAAGGTTAGAGTTTAATTACTTTACAATGATTTCCTAAGGATTTTATCGTGCTGACTCATAGGCTAAATCGTAGCTTTTCTTTCGCTGGCCTAAACAAATGGAATACTTAGATGTACATAGGGATATGAAATTTTGATCCCTAGGTTCGGAGTTGCTTACCGTTCGAGGCTTGTCCAATTTGGATCCTCAACTATTACTAGAGCTACACCTTAAAACACGTGGGGTGAGGGATTAGTATTAGAAATTTACGTTAATTGAACCCTTAATGATGTAAGTGGACACCCATTAGGAGAACTACATTGGAAAGGATAGTAGAGTCTAGAGAACACTTGTTTGGATGAACGAAATCATCAAATAAGAAAAAAGAAGAACCGAATGAATACTCGAGAGGAATCACTGGGAGATTGGGATGATAGTAATGATGGTGCACTTAATCCTTTGAGATTTTTACTTCCACATGAGGATGATAGAGTAAAATTTTCAACTGTGTGTAGTAAAATGATGGAATGCTCGAAGTTCATTGATTTAGAGGAGTTGAGAAAGTTGCCTTACGGGAACCAATTCGAGCGATGGCTTAATCATTTGAATTTTCTTAGAATACTAATGAAAAGGGTGCCGACAAATCGGGATTTACTATCCAATTCTTTAGTATCCTTCATGTTGATAAGCTCAAACGAGATTTTTCCATGGGAAATATTCACTTTGTGGTGATGAAGCAACATTTTGAAATGGGAATAAGGAAATTGGAGAGAAATTGGATTTTCAAGGGTACAATTCGAGCACATGGGCATTGGATTTTAGTTTTAAGAGCTAACATATTTTGGAAAAGCCTTATTGAAAAAAGCGAGTTTGTACGAGTTTTTTTTAATCCCTCACACATTAAGGGCAGAATCATTTGTTGTTTGCACTCTATCGTAGTTCACATAATTTTTGTTAAAAAGATGTTTTCAGGGTGGCCTCACATGAGCTCTACTTTATTTGGGCTATGATGAGAAGCATTCAACCAATGTATCATCCTATGTGATTGGGCAATGAATAAAAGTCTAAGGAGGAAGCTATCGCACTATTTGCATAGGTGGGTATTTGACCAATACTCTATCACAATTGCCTAAAATTGTATTCGATCCAAGTGACATTGTGGAAGGAGTTGACATCCTACACTTGGTGAGAGAGGACACTCCTAATGTTCAAGAGAAAGAGGACAGAGAGATGACTGAAGAAGATGAAATGCCACCAACTGGAGATAAATATGAGATTGATGAACTGCATAAGGGATGGACTCCATGAAGAGGCAAACTAATTCTTTAAGGAAGCAAAATGATTCTTTAAGGAAGAAAAATGATGAAGTCATCGATATCTTGAAGAGGCTAAAATGAAAGAGTTGAAGTGGTGCATCAAAGGGGCGAGTTAATTTGAAAGACAAGGGTGTGACAATCATTTCAAGAGTAGTGTCAAGACTTTTGGGTACCTCAATTTTTTTTTCAAGAGAAGTTCAGATCATGAAGGCGATGCAAGAGTGTACAGGGAAATAAACGATGTGACAATTGTCATCGCACCATCATCCGCTTCCATTTTCAACGTGAGGCATCATTTTCTGGGCAGATCGGGTATTCTTCTTTCCCTTGTTGATCATTTCACTTCGACTAATGAGTTCGAATCAAGGAAAGCATCCACTTCACTTAAGACTTACTCCTGGAGCACGAGCAAAGACCGAATAGTGGTTAAGGATCCTCCTCCTATGGGTTAGTTTCTCTTACCCTTGACCCTTTTATTGCTTTAATTGAGTATGACTCAGATTTTTGTTTATATAAATGGTTGATTTGGAAATATGCTGCTTCTATGATCTTATTTTCAAAAAGAAGACTTAGCTAGTGTACACAAAGAATCCTTCATGTGGATATGACACTTTTTATACTACCCCTATTACGAGTTGTACGCTTATGACTCGATAAAATGTTTTAATATTATCATTTATCAATTAAAAGCATTTTTCACGTTAAGTTTACCACTAACCCCCATGCATATCACCGGCACCCCTACCCCTAAGATTTTGATTTATTTATTTTTTTTATCACTTTTTCCTTTTAGTTTTTTTAAACCATCAGCCATGACATGCACTTGTCACGAACCGTACCACGACATACACTTACCTTGAATCATGGTACATTATTTGCTACGAATCTGTGTGATTTGTCTTTCTTACTGTCGTGACACTATTGCCACCAATCGTGCTACGACATACGCTTGCCACGAATCCATACAAGTTTAGTCTTTCTTACTATATTGGTAAGTGTGTATCGTGATACATTTGTCATGATTCGTGATAATAATGCCACGATAATTAGATATACTAAAATTATACAGATTCGTGGTAAGTACGTATTGTAGCAAATGTACCGCAATTCGTGATAAGTGTGTACCGGTGCAAGGTACGATTTGTGACAATTGCGTGCTGTGGGTGGGGTGCATTGTATTCCCTTTCCTTCATATTATGTTAACAAGTAGTTAGGTTAATATTATCAAAGAGTATTATAGCTACACAAATAATAAAATTATAAAAGAATATTATATACACTAATTTTCACATAGTGTATATATGGGTTTAGGCTTGACGCGTCTCACGAACCATTAAGGTCGACAGGTGGCCTCGCAAAAGACATTATTCTGCCTAGTACTTAGAGAATCTACATTTTTTATTTTGTTTCGTAGGGAGGAATCTACAAAGAATATTGATAGTCAACTGCTGCAATTAATACGTACCAATAAACAGAAATAGAGTTGCAATAAATAAGTACATGAACTATAAATTGCCCTAATTATTCTCCAAAATTACTTTAAATCCTTTTATAAAAAATTTAAGGTTTTCTCTAAACTGAAAAGTTAAGGATTTTTAGAGCAGACATATCCTTACACAATCTACTTCATCTATCATTTTTACCCTAAAATTATACAAATATAATCAACTAAATTAACATGTTTAATTACAGAGAATTACACATGTCTAATTAGAGAGAATTCTTAATTAAGGCAATGATAATATTATGATATTTTTAAGAAAATTTATTGAGATATTTCTAAGACTATATTATTATTATTATTATTATTATTATTATTATTATTATTATTATTATTATTATTATTATTATTATTATTATTATTATTATTATTATTATTATTATTATTATTATTATTATTATTATTATTATTATTATTACTATTACTATTATTATTATTATTATTATTATTATTATTATTATTATTATTATTATTTACTTCTCTAAAGTAACTTTTATCTATAATCGTGGGGACTAATAAGTGAACCTGACCAACTGTTTCTTTAAAACCCACAAAACTTAAAAATAGATACAAATGAGATGCATCGACATTACAATAAAAATATCTTAAATAATGAGTATTTGTCACAACTTATGAAAAATGATCTAAAATAATGAGTATTTGTCGCAACTTTACCGTCGTTTCAAAAATTCGGACACAAATAATACATTTGTGACCATAAAAATAGTCACAAATGCGTCTAAAATATTTTTTACAATAACTAGTTGTCTCTAAAAGTAATCTTAAAATTATCTCAATTAATGTGTAGAGAGATTTGTGAGAACAAGTACACAAATAACTTATTATTAGTGACCACAATTGTGGTCTTAATATTATACAAAAGGCTTCTTTTGTTGCGACGTGACACCAGTTGTGATTGTAAAATTAGGGACAGAGCCAGAATTTCAAAATGAGAGAATTTTTTTTTTTTAAAGATATATATCAAAGTTTTTAAAATTTGAGGATGAACATTTCTACTTTTTAACCTTAATTACATTGTATATGCATGTATACAATAGTTTACTCGAAAATTTGGAGGGCGGCCTGGCTCCGTCCACAATGTGTTTGTACAGGGGAAACACATATACACACTATGTTCGTTTTTTGATGAAGCTTTAAGTTTTATGAAAAGATTATAAGTAGATGTCTTTTAAACTTTTTTTTTTAAACATTTTTCTATCGTCTTCATAACAATTTAGCTCTCCCGTTTATAGTGGACACAAGTTAATGTGCTCACCATCTGATGTATCAAATCTCAAATAATGCAATTAATTACGTTACTTACAATTAGGTGTGAGATATTTACATATCAATCGTAGCACTAGAGGAGCATTTTCGTTTCTTCCAATACTACATATATTATTATCCCTTAAAAATCTCTGATTTTGTTTATCTACCCCATATCTAATACCATAAATTAATGGAGAGAGATAATATAAAGAAATGAAGTGGAGAAAATTACGTGATTTGAGGGGAGAAGACAAATTTATTTGAGGGTTTATTTTGATTTTGTTTTCTTTCGTTTTTTGTTTGTTTGTTTTTTCTTCTTCTCAGGTTTGTGAGATTTCTTCGCATCTTTGTGCGCCTTTCCATGCCTTGTGCGGCATCCGATCGTCGGTCCCCTACAATTTTTTTCGACTTTGAAGGCGGTTGTAATTGATAAGCATCCGGGACGAAGTTAGATGGAGATTGATGATCTTGCTTTAGAGTCGAAGGTAGCTGTTCGTGTTTTTTTTCGATTTGTTGCTTGTTGTGCAGTCACGAGACACGAATCAAGTTTTCCCTAGTAGTTGGGCTTCTGTGGATGATATTTAGCGTATACTTTTGACGGATTATTTAATGCAGTTGCTCATAGACTTGCACGTTTTTTCTTTTGTTCAACCGATCCAATTGTGTTGATAGGTCATGATTTTCCTGATTGGATTGAGAGTCTTGTAATTAAGATTGATCAATGAGATTCTCGATTTTAAAAAAAAATAAAATGTTTATAAATTTTTCTTTTAGCTTCTTTGCATTTCATGTCTAATTTTACCCCTTAATAATTGGAAAGAAAGATAATATAAAGGAAATAATCACAATTGCACAAATTCCTAACTAGTTTCGACTAGTTTCCTAGGTGTTAGGCTCCCAATGATTGCCTATGAATTTTTCCAATTCTTCCCCGCCTTCGTTAGACTTTTATTTCCCTCTAACGCCTAATAACTTTTACAACACTAAAAAAAAAAAGAGAGTAATTTTAGGAATTTAAGGATGGTTTATCTGTCCATTTTACCTACCTATTAATGTGTTCTCCTCTAAGCTAAAATTGCAAGTAAAAATTGGAGGGAGTATAAGGCGGTGTTTGGTTGAGTTTGTACAAATCCAAAATGGTTGGCACAAACCCAAAATCATGTTTATTTGTTGGGTTTCCCCAGTCACTTCATCTCTTCTACTTTAATTAATTAATTAATCACAATTTTCAGTACTACTTTAATTATTAAACCAATCAACAATTAACAATCTCTTACACATATCACATCATCTTTTACAAGTAATTAATATACTCAATACTACACCCACTTTTACAATCAACTAAACAATTAATCAATCACAAATTGCACTACTACTTTAATCATTAAACCAATCATGAACAATAACCTGTTACACAAATCACATCATCTTTTACAATTAAATAATATATCCTACGTTAGTACCATTTTCCCAACCATTCAAACAAACATCACATTTATCACATCATCTTTTACAATTAAATAATATATCATACGCTACTATCATTTTCCCAACCATTCAAAGAAACATCACATTTTTACTTTTTCAGCTACGTATCCCAGGCAATAATGTCCCAGCTACCCAACCTCAAGGAAATAGCAGCGAAATGAAATTTGATAATGAGAAAAATGTTTATAATTAGGAATAGTGACATGAAGGGGACAGGTAGAAGAAATAAGTGGATGTTAATTTTGGGTAAATTAGAAAAAGTTAGTGGACAAATTAAGAAAGATAAGGGGGTGGGGTCAGTCCATGTGGAAGGGTGTGTGAGTTTAATTAGAAAATCATAACAGGGCAATGTGTTTTCGTCCTCCAATTGGCTGCTTTGTGTACCTTCGGTAACTCCAGATGTTGACATCTTTCTAACCTTGTACGGAACCCTCTCTTTTCCTAAGCAAATTAACTCATATGGCATGTGTGTGCTATCTGTGTGTCTCACTGTGTGTGCACTGCTCCCCAACTATACATACACAACCACACCACATTTATATAATGCTTTTCACTTTGGGGGTTGGGGGCTGTGGGCCCCACCAAACTAGGAAAGGATAATTAGGTTAATTCCCATTAAGCTAGTTTGTTTTTCTTGTTGGGGTTTGGAGAGGAAGCAAAGAGAACATACATGAATAAGGAAACTAGTTTGTGTTAGGGTGTGAGTACATCTATATTTTAATTGGATGATAGAAATACCAAAAAAGGGGACTGTGAATCCATCACTCAAAATACAACAATCCTCTGTTAAACCTTTCTTTGTTTTTTTATTTCCCCTAAATTGCTATTCTTTTTTTCTCTCACACACACAAACACACACACAAGATTTGTTTCTTCCCTTTTTTAGGCCTGTTTCACCTCCTACATCCAACCAAAAGTTCCTCTGGGTTTTTTCCAAATTTGTAAGCTATCCTTTTATATCACCACATCTCCACACCCTTGCTTTCCTCTTTTCATTCTGTACATCACTTATTTGGCAAATTCTTCATTTCAACAATTGCACACAGGTACATACATACATACATAATTCACACAAATCTCTCATATTCAAAGATTAAACGATATTAATTTTGATTTAGTTTATAAATTGCAGCGGAGGGGGGTGTGAAGATGGTTCGAGGGAAGACTCAGATGCGGCGTATAGAGAACGCGACGAGCCGTCAAGTGACGTTCTCCAAGAGGAGAAATGGACTGTTGAAGAAAGCTTTTGAGCTTTCAGTTCTTTGTGATGCTGAGGTGGCACTCATCATCTTCTCTCCCAGAGGCAAGCTCTACGAATTCGCCAGTTCAAGGTAATCAAACCATATCCTTATCTCCTCTACAGATTATTCCATCAATCTTGATTTAACATTATCAGGGATGAAATATGTTTTTTTTGGGTGTTATTGCTGCATTTCTTGTGTGGGGTTTTAAGATCATTATAACTTTCTGCGTGTGTGAAGTTAGGTCTTTTATGTTGTACTTTCTTCACAGTCTGGACCAGATCCTTTAAGATGAATCCAGCTTCAAGTACCATTTGTTCCTCTAAATGTTTTTTACTATATTTTATTTGATTTCTTGTTCATCAATCTTGTCAAAATTGTTTTTTTTTTTCCCTTATTTATGTATGTAGGAGTGCTTTGCATCTAAGCTTCCTTCTAAAGCCTTCAGTTAATTTTGAAGAGAGAGAGAGAGGATTGAGTTCTTGTAATGACTTCTATCATAATTTTCTGAGTCAATAATACGCTTTCTTATAACATATATGAGTAGTAATTATTTCAAAATTTATTTTACCTATAATCAAAGGAGAAGTAGGCTGATTTTAGTAATTTTGAGGTAAAATGGCACTATTCACTTTTACCCAGAAAAAGAAAAAACAAACAAAATTTTTGAAGATGGAATAAAATCTATTTATTTCAGGTAGTGTGGTACATACATTCTTTGAGTTCATTTGAATGTAATCTAGAAATGTTTTCTTGAGATGAATGCTATGTTAATGACTTAGAGAAATTTTATGATTACAATTATCACATGAAATGATTATGATAAATATGTCTTTGTTAAATCTGAGGCAGAAATCAACATTGAACTTCACTTTTTTCTTGGTGTGAAAAAATGCAATAATTCATAATAAACCAAAGCTTTCGAGTCATTCATTAAACTTGACAAAAACATATTATTGTACTATATTGAGCAATCTTATCAATTCTAATAATTTTGTCAGGTTTTAGTTTCTTGAAAAATGTTGAATAATCATATCGATTTTTCAAATTTCAACTTTCAGTTTCTTCAATTATCATAAACTTTCTCACTCATAAATACTTCCTCTAATTTATAATAAGAGCCCCGTTTCAAATTGTCCTTGTTCCAACGAATTAGTCACATAATATTAAATATCTAATAAAAAATAAAATAACTCGTGTAAGCATAAATTGATGATTTTTTTAAAATTGATGATAAAAAGTAAAAAGTATCAAACATAACTACCATTATGTAGTGAATGAAATATTTAATCATTTCATGTAATTCCGGCCTCCAATCATAGGAATAATATTACTGTAATAAACCAAAGCACCCCTTCTAGAGTAGCTCTAGCTTGCCACTTGTATGTATCAACAGGGTCATAAACAAGAAAAATAATTAATCTGCAAATTCTATGATATAAAAAAATATATCTAGAGAAATTAATAAAACTTAATAGAGATTGATTCCCACTAACATTATGATGATCAGTGAATAGTAAAGAAAGTGTACTAATTTTGGTGTTTAGTGGACCAAAAGTGATAATTTTTTGAAGGTAATAACAATGGACAGTTGTCAATTAGGCAGTAGTACAATCTTTTGAAGCATCTGTCTTTGTTGAAGAGGCCATACTCTTGCTGTGTTTCCTTTACATCACACCTACAGAATCTTTTGTGCTTCAAATGCTTGTACGGAGATCCATTTCATGTTGCAGAAACCAATACCATCATATATTGTTTCTTTTTTTTTAACAAGATTTCAGCTTTTCCCTCTTTTCAAAACTTAAACAAGATATATATGGAGTATAAATCGAGATTCTTTGTCTATTTACCCACATATACATACATAGTGGACGTGTTTGCTTAGGTCGGAGTGTGCTAAATTATTATTGACTAATGAAGTATATGAGTGTACTTTATTAAAATTGGATGCACTCAATGAATCGAGGATAACCCAAAATAACACTACAAGGAAAAGGGTCTTTTGAGACTACAAAAAAATGGTCTCAAATAATGAGTATTTGCCACAACTTAAGCAAAGTGGTCTCAAATAATGAGTATTTGTCACAACTTTATTGTCGTCTCAATAACTCGGTCGCAAATAATATATTTGTGACCATAAAAGTGGTCTCAAATATTTTTTGCAACAACTAATTGTTTCTAAAAGTAATCTTAAAGTTGTCTCAAATAATTTGTAGAGAAATTTGTGACAACAAGTGGTCACAAATAACTTATTATTAGTGACCACAATTATGGTGTCAAAAAGTCTTATGCAAAAGATTTCTTTTGTTGTAGTGTAAACAGAACGTGTATAATATGTGTGTCCTCTTAATATTGTTTGTTAAGAAGAACTAGAAAACCTTTATTTAAATAATGAACAAATATAATTGATTCTCTATGCTCACCTTGGTTACTGTGTTTCCTTCTGATATGACCATTTGATAATAGTTTCTTGAATATATATATATATATTCATAATAGTACTAAGGAAGACTTTCTGTACCATGTAGTGTGAGGATTCATTACTTGACAAATTACAATACATTTTATTGGGACAATTCAGTTTCCTTCCTTGATTATTCGGATGAGATCACATATTTTATATTCCATGGTTTCTATATTTCATTCTAACTTTATCTTTATATGTTGGGCATGCAAATGCCATTAAATCATACACGTAACATCTATTGATAGAGCTATAATAAAAAATGAAGTACCATTTGAATTAGGTTATCTCATTTGCTATTAATTTATTTGCCACAAAATCTCAATGTGTTCAAAATTATGTAAAAGTATTCACAACCATGGTCTTGTTAGCTAGTTCGCATCCTCTGTTACGCTATATATACGCGACATATTTAGTAATGATATCATCTAATATACGCAATATTTGATAAACATTGTGAAATATAAGATGAAACGTAGCGTGTAACCTTATATGCTTTGTGGCGGCCAAATGGGATGTTATTCAAATTTAATTGTCTTTTTTGTGAAATCATTATTTTTCCAATTTGATTTTTATTTTTCATATGCAAAAACATGCTAAATAAAGTTCAAAAATATTCTTCCCATGATGAACTCAAGCTTTTCAAAGCATTTCATTAGTGTCTTTTTGTTACCCAGGCTAGGGTTTTTGACATTGAATGTAGGCTTTTCCAAATGTATGTCAAATAAAATGAGTCTCTATGGTGTCATCATTATTTCCGAAAATTTGCATGGGAATGTATGTAATTTGCATGAGAGTGTTTCTCTAAGCCTATATATGTAATTTTTTTTTAAAATTTATTAAAGTTAAATGTTATTAATGGTTGCTGAAATTAGGCTCCACCACATAGTATTCATAACAGAAGCACTTTGCAAAGACAGCTATAGAATAAGCAACATATTTCTTAGAACTAGGAACCAAAACACACCAAAACTATTCAAACGGAAAGCAAGCTCTGCACATCATAAAGAATGAAGTGTCTCGTAAGTTGTTTCAAAAACTTATACAATGTAATTTTTTGTTAACTTATAAGTTAATAAAGTATTTTGATAATGGAACTTACAAAAATGCAATTGAATGGAAAAATTTAGCTCTCGACTCGACGAGTCAATTTGAAATCCATAATCAAATACACATTTTTATTAGAGTTGGACGTGTGTGTGTGTGGTGTTCTGTGTACTGTGCCAAGTGTTATGAAGTGTGTATATATCTGTAGTGTATATTATACGTAATCTGAGTATAGCATGCGTAATCTGACTATAGCATATAATATTCGATATATAATAAAAGTTTGACATTTAATACTGTGAACATAATAAAATATTAAAACTTATATCTAATAAAGGATGAAAATCATGTGTTTGTTCCCTTTTTTCCTTTTTGTCATTTAATAAGACATCTAATGATAAAAACTGGGGACAAACCGTAACAAAATAATACTATGGTAAGGCTTTCTTACATGTGAAACGATAAATTATAGGTTATTTCTCAATCTTTTAGCTATTTGTATATGTATAATACTTATACTTTGAACTACCCTAAAGAAAATAATAATTATCTTTAAACATAAAATATTATTTGATCAAATACTAAACTTTAAAAGCTTTTTGTGCAATATCTACAAATTAATTTGTTGCATTTCCCAGAGGAACATTGATTAAGATTGCATTTCTATTAATTTATTTTTTATTTACTGATATAAAATTTATTTTTTGAATTTGTTATTTTGTATCCCAAATTGACCATGAAACATTACAATTGTGTATAAATTAAAATTCTAACTTCCAAGATTGATTTTGTTTTTGAATCTATCCATATATAATGATAAAAATAAATTCGAAATAATTTCACAATTTAGATAAAATATCTTAACTTTATGTGCATGTTGTTTGAATTCTTTTTCCTTAAAATTAAAAGGTTTCTTATTTACGTCAAATACAAATATCTAAATCCAATACAAATTCCCTTGCCGAAAAGGAAAAAATTATAAATAATCCAACACAAATAATTATCAACAAAAGTGTGTGTATATATTTTTTGGGGGATGGAGGAATATTCATTTACATTATGCGTAGCTTTTAGGTAAACAAATAATATTTATTATAAGTTTAACAAACAATAACTTTTAACGTAACAAAAATATTTTCCAAGTAGCACAATAAGTGATATTTTTCAAGTAAATACGTGGTATTCTTAAGTTAATCAAGTAATATTTTCTCCTGATACATATCCAGATGAATAGTGCACCTAGTGCAAAGCATACTTTTGCAATTTTCTGGTCATTACAAAAAAATCACTACTAAAATTAAGGCTTTTTGTCACTACAAAATGTAGTTACAAAAAAGGAAGAGTGATCACAAAAATATTTTTAGTAACTACATTTAGAATATGGTTACTATAGGGTAGCCACTTATAGTAATATGCAAAAATTTTCTTGCAATTACTTTGTAGTTACTAGTGTATTTGTAATTATTTTTTGCAACTACTTTGCAGTTACTAATGTATTTGTAACTACAAGTAGTTGCAAAAAAGCTTGTCATAGTGTAGCAATTTTGGTTAAAATTGTATGAAATATTTTATGTAACTACTAATAGTTACAAAATGAGTTATTTTTAGTAACCACTTTGTAGTTACAAAAAGAGTAGCCGCAAATACCATTTTTTTCTTGTAGTGAATGGTGTTTTGAAACAACAAAACGTAATCTCAAATAATGAGTATTTGTCACAATTTTGTGTCTCAAATATTTTTTACAACAACTAATTGTTTCTAAAAGTAGTTTTAAAATGACCTCAAATAATTTGTAGAGAAATTTGTGGCAACAAGTGATCACAAATAACTTATTATTAGTAACCACAATTATGGTCTAAAAAAATGTTATACAAAAAGCCTCTTTTGGTGTAGTGCGTTGGAGCATTATATTTTAAAACACTTACAAGAAAAAATACATAAAATAAATGGAATACCAATTTACTTCAAAATGATACTATTACATATCTTTTATTAAAGAAATGTTGTTTGATTTCTCATTGTGATACTACTATCCCAAATGAAGGTGAATTATTCTAGAATATGGATCTAACAAAAATTCCATTAGAATTTCCCAAGAAATTCATTCAAGGTCAATAAATACTTTGAGATAATTAAATTTTAGTCACAAACATACTATGATTTGATTATTTTGGACTCAATCTATTTTGTAATTTAAATTAAAGTGAACCTTATCAACGAAAAAGCTTTAAGATACTATTTTTCAATAATCTATTGACCTTCAAATATAAGTGATACTTTGAGAATTTTTTTAAAATAAAAAATCTAACACTTGAAGGACCTTTTGAAACAAAATAATACTTTGAAAACATTTTAAAATAAAAGTTCATACTTTAAGACAGGGCTGCACTTATGACTTTTTCGATCGGGGTCGAAATTTCATATTGACCCCTAAATTATTTTTTCTTTCATTTTACATACTTAAAGAAAAACATGATAAAATGAATATTTGCACCATATAAGATATGCCTAATTTTTTGGGGCAAAATCTATCAATGTGATGGGGGGATTGAGGCAAGATCCTCTACCTATATATGAAAAAACTCAAGACTATCTTAGCAATACAATAGGAATTTAGGCGAACAACAAAGTAAAACTCTATAAAGGGAATCTAAAACTTGGTAAACCCAAGGCATCCCATACATAAAAAACCACTAAGGCTTTTACAATGAGAAATATGTCTAATCTCTTTGTTTGATCTTCTTCGAATTGCTACATTGACTAGGTGATCAACAACTAAATTCCCTTCCCAGTGAATATGCGAAACTCTCAACTTCACCATCTTCGAAAGTTTAAAAAATTCCGCATACAAGGTTTGAAAGGACCAATGCCCTATAGCATTCTTGCTAAACATATTAAATAAAACAAGAGAATATATCTCAAGCCACACCTTTGCAATTCCCAAAATAAGATTGAGCGTTAATGCTTCAACAATAGCACTAAGTTCAACAGATTTCGTATCACAAGCGCCTAAAAACTTATGAAAAGTTGCCACCAAATTACAGTTTGAGTCCCTTATCACACCACCAGCCCCAACAAGGCCGGGATTACATTTAATCACCCCATTAGTATTGATTTTGAAAAATCCATCATTTTGGGGTTTTCATCAGACCCAGAACAGTTTTCTTTCATTTTCATCATCACTGAAATCTTTCAAATTCCAGCCAAGTACCAATAACCTCTTCAAAACCCATCAGGAGGTAGATTCACATTAGAAATAGCTGTAAGCTTATCCACTATATGCCGTTTGATTAGATAAGATATGTTATTATAAAACTAGAATTTCAAAATCACTATCAATAAACTACACATCAAATCAAGATACCTATTTTCACAATGTGAGATGACTAGGGTTTAGAAATTAACAATTTTTTCAATTTATAGAGCAACCCCTCTTGAGATAGAGTAGTTCTTAAAATTATGCCTATATAAGTAATTGTCCAATTTCTTACCTCAATTTCTTTATTTATTCTGTTTTACTTTACTTTTCATTTCTTTGCTTCTAGTTTTTTTGTTTTTTTTGTTGCTCAAGACAAGGTTTATATATAGCCACTAATTCCTTTTTTGGTATAAGTCTTATATTATTATTCAAATGAAAACAAAATATTTACAAAGTTTTCAATAAGTTTAAACCAATAGAAATATTGAAGAGCTCATGTAGAGATGCTAAAAGACAAACAAAGTCACAATTGCAATTTAGGCTCAACGCATGTTGAAAATTAATAGAATGAGAGGGAATAAAATCCATGTTCCTAGTAAAACTCTAACCTTCATTCTTCAACATTAATCAGTCATGCACCAACAGAGCACATTAATAATTTAAATGTGTAACAATAAAATATTTATATCTATTAATATACATACACCAAAAATTTGAGTCCGCTAAAATTTCATTATTTTTCTGAGTTCGAGTTGATCAACTCGTTGGACTTATAGAAAGTCAAGCCATGCTTTAAGGATCAAAATGCGTAGTTTGCTAAAATAAGAGTAATATAAAAGTTTAACAATGTTTGTCATAAACTAAGAATATTTTCAAATTACAATATCAAACACTTTTGTTTATATTTAGTAGTGTCATCACCACCATTATTTGATAGGTATTGATGAGACCATTGTAAATCCATCACCTATTAACAAATACATCGCCCTAGCCCCCGTGAATTAAAAGTTGAAGGTGTGACAACCTTTAATCCTCGATTCATTTAAAATGTAACAGAAGATGTTAAAATATATGATAGATATAGAACCATATCTTCAGTAAGAATGTAATAATGATGGTGATAATGTAAATAGATATCGAAAAAATAATTAATATTGACAAACACAAATAAACTTTAAAAGTCATGTCAAAATTAAAAATTAGACTAAATGTCCTTTCTTCTTTTTTTCTTTTTCTTTTTCTTTTTTGGAACTGAGCTTTTTTTAAGCTTTTTTGATATTTTTTTAGTTTTAGAGAAGATACTTGTCATGTAATTTGGAATCATGTCTGCTGCGAGTACAACAAAAATGTTAGAAGTCTTTCTTATACTCCTTTCGTTTCAGAAAAAAATGTCATTGTAGCTATTTTTAGAAAAATTAAGGATTGATATTTAATTGGTATTTTCTGTGAAATAAGGAAATAATAAACTAAATTAAGTAGGTTATTTAAGATATTATTGGAAGAATTATAATTTTTTTGGTAAAGTGACACTTATTATGAAATTTTTCAAAGTATCTAAAATGACATTATTTTTGAAATGGAGGGAGTAACATATAGGCCTATTTGATTTTGATTATCAATATTTACAATTTTGTAGGATATGTATGCTTCTGATTTTTCTAATCCGGATTTGGGATCTCAAAATTCATAATCTTCATTTATTTTGGGCTCATATCCCACCACAGCAGATTAATCAATTCAAACTCATTCAATTATTATTAATTAACATATCTTTGACAATAAAAAAATTCAACAATTTATTTTTCAGTATTGATTTGATTTCTACAGTAAAATTCAACCCGATAAAATCCAAAAAGCAACATACAATTTCACAGTTTATCTGAATTTTTCAATCCAAAAATTTCAAAGCTAGGTTTTTTACAACACACTAAAGTCCTTTCTAAACATACCTTAAAACTATAAGCTCTATTATTGTTAATTTCATCCTTATATCTCGTATTATTAATTGAAACTAATAAGAGGTTGTGTCATGTTAGAATAAATTTAAGTGCTGGAAAATGAACCATGCACTTAGTATTTTTAGGCATAACTAGAAGATAATTTTGACTTATTTAGGTGAAGCAGTTTTATCATGTCTGTAAATGATGATCCTATCTTGATTAGAAATAGCCATTGATAAGAAAAGATACTAAATATGTATTATATAGTACTATACCAAAAATAAAATGAAATATATGATACAAAAAGCAATATGATTTTCTGAAACAGCAATGTAGTTCAAAACTAAACGCATAGAAATTATGATGTTTCAAGTAAAGCTTATCTGCTATCATTTGCTTGCACTGCAAACATATTTTGTTTAAAAAGTCTTGAGGGACGTATCTTCTTTACCTCTGAAAATAAGTTTATGAAAACGAGCTATGTACATTATTTAAGACTTGCTTTTATTTGCAACGGCATTTTTGCTTTGATAGTAAATTTTTATTAGTAATGACATGCTGTCTAATATAACGTATTTGTGATGATTTACTATTGTTTGGAACAACATTTTGTAGTCTCAAAGAGGCAATTTCATTGTAGTTGAGGGACTTTTGTTTAAAGTCGAAGCTCTCAAACTTGTTGCAATTGTGTAATGCAAGGGTAGAATTAGAAAAAGGATTATAAGTATATTTGAGTTATTTTTTAATAAATGACAGATTCATTTATATACTTCATAATGACACTTAATTCTATCATGCATTTTTTGAGATCACAATTGTAATCACTAATATTAAGTTATCAGTTATCATTTGTTATCATAAAATTCTCTACAAATTATTGGAGACTATTTTAAGACCACTTTTAGAGACAATTAGTTGTGCAAAAAATATTGAGATGCATTTAACCCTGTTGTTTCAAATATATTATTTGCGTCCAAATTATTGAGACAACTAATTAGTGATTATATATTGTCTCTAACAACAAAATTCTGGTAAATACTCATTATTTGAGATTACTTTTTATTATTTCAACAGATTATTTTTCTTGTAACTCTGTCTAAGCCTCGATTATTTGGTTTTGTCAGCATGCATGAGACCATAGAACGGTACCAGAAGCATACTAAGGAGATTCAAGCTAACAACCCCCCTGTCGAACAGAATATGCAGGTGATTTTATTTCCTCATCAAATATATATATCTTGTCAAGTTAATTCATTTTTCGTCTGCAGACGAATATTAGAGTTCTGAAATGTATTTTCCTTTTTATTTGTTCATTTTCCACTTTTCTAGTTAGTTAGGGTGCTTCTAGAAACTTTCTTGCAACATTATTTACAAATAGAAATGAGGTAAATTGCTAGAGTTTTCCTCTAACTTGTAAGGCAGCCCCAAAATTAATTGTTTATATATCTTCTCATAATATTTGAAGTTAGTCATTTACTTTATAATTGATCAAATTTGTATTTTGAATCGGAATTTAAAATTCTCGCTCAGTAATTATACATGTACCATAAATAACTGCGTTAAATTGGCGTCTTTTATTTTCCGATGTAAATAACGTGACCATCATAATAAACAACATGACACTAAAAATATACTAAAATTAATCATGTGGGCCACACATTGATAAAAAAGAAAAGAATAAAGTATCTAATTTAACACAGTTATGTGTAGGCAACACGTGCAATTATTCAACGGAGATTTTGATCCCCGATTCAAAAGGACTAAATTTGAACAACAGGACAGGTTTTGCAATTATCCCTGTAGAAGCTATTTTCTGTTGTAACTTGATAATGAATAAAACAGTTGTTATTTTCGTGATGCATGGTTCATCCTCCCAGCTCCATTAATGAATATGAGGTGTGTTTCTGATTGTTGTATTGCAGCATTTGAAGCATGAAGCTGCTAGTATGGTGAAGAAGATAGAGCAACTGGAAACATCAAAGAGGTTTGAATATTTTTAAATCATAAATTTAGTTATACATATTTAAACTTGGTTTAACAGTAGAATAAATTATGATTTGTGCAGAAAGCTGCTTGGGGAAGGACTGGGCCCATGCACCCTCGATGAACTGCAGCAGCTTGAACAGCAGCTCGAGCGCAGCGTCGCCACTATCCGTGCAAGAAAGGTATTCTTCATTTCCAATTTTTGTCTGTGTTGTGTGAGGGATCTGATCATCATAACTTTTGTTATTCAGATGCAAGTATACAAGCAGCAGATTGAGCAGCTCAAAGAAAAGGTAAATAAATCAATTTGTTGAATAATTAAGTAAACAAAAACACTTGATGATTGAGTACAATTTGCATGACAGGGAAAAGCCCTAGCTGCTGAAAATGCAATGCTGTGTGAGAAGGTAACAATTCCTAATCACTCAATTAGTTGCATCTTTTCAATTTCCTATTCATTAGTAATGCCAATGTCACAAAAGTTACTTAAGTGTTTATCGGACGACAAATTAATGTCTAGTTATTAGTTGGAGTTTAGATTGAGTATAGTTGTTGTTGGGGGAGAAATCCATAGAAAAATATAAATAGTCAATGAGAGTTCAATACCTAAACGGAACTAGTCCAAACTAGTTGGGAATTTTCGCAACAAAGTGCTAATTCAATGTAATTATCATGTGAATCACTTTCAAGATTCTTACAATTGTAAACCAAGAAATAGAAACATTATGAAAAAGAAGAACACTTGGGTGTGTTTGTTTTAGGTTGGCCTCTCACCACTGTCCAGGCTTAAGTGTTAGAAATTCTCGACTACATCTAATGTATGCAGCGGAATAATAAATCGAGAATTAAGATTGTGATTTATAACTGAATTAATCGTTGAGCATTGATTACGCTAAAGTTGGAACAACTTACTTGTGCGTAATTAGTCGGACAGAGTTGAGCTATCCTGGGTACAATTATTCGATAAGTGATCGCTAGGAAATCACTTATCAAATTCTATAGTGCTTCCAATTTTTTTATCTGATAAAAACCCTTAATTCTCTACTATAGAGAATATGTATATATAGTACCATATAACCCTAGGTTTATGGGCCTAATATCCATGTCCACTTAATTAATTAATTAGTCTGACATATTAATTAATAAAGCCCACATATCCTAATCTAGTCCATATCTTTCAATCTCCCACTTGGACTAGCATTAGATATAATTCGAAGCACTAACCTTGTACCCTTGAGCAGAACAACAATACACATAAAGTGTGACCCTTCAGGCCCCCATTATCGACGATAATCTAATTAAAGTCTGCACAAAACTCCTAGACTGCGTTGCGCAGCGAACTCGATATATGAAGGACGTTTACGTGAATCTAGTAAACAACCTTTATATGAAGTTTATGTAATATCCCTTCATTCACGAACCACCCGATCGAGCCTAGGATCTGCCATGTGTCTATCCAAATAGCTCAATCACTTTTCTCATCTTTATTATTTGACACATTCGATCATATTCAATTACTTTAATTGAATACATCTTTTGCATTGGCCAATGACTTTATTGTCAAATAATATAGAGAAATATGAGTGTTCTCTCGAGTTTCAATCGAGGAATGAATCCCATTCTTGGCTCAACTACCATTTCCATTTGCCTCATGATGAACCCAACACAAGACATGTCTTATCCTCCTTTGGGAGGCAAGCGTTGTACTTGGTCAAAGTTCATCACTTAACAAACAAAATGAGTATTGATCTCAGGTCAAAGGATCATTACATACTCCACAAACTAATAAACCGTAGACACCGAAAACAAACGGTTTAATAGTAGGGTATACCAATACTCTCCAAAGTACCCATGTGTCCATCACGGATATCTAATATCTCGTAGTCGTGAGACCTACTACATTCTCTGAGAATGTGATGCAGACCACATGTTAACCTATCGCGTGTCATCAATATCCCATTCTTGATGACCATCGGTTATGGCAATTTTAGAATCATACTATATCATTTATGTCTCACACCATAAATGACAGTCATGATTTAAGGGAACAATTATAAGAATAATAACAAACCATCAAAATTATTATTCTAATAAATGCATAAACTCAAAAGACTATCAAAATGTCATAGAATGCGATCGAGAATGAATGTCTCAAACATAAGGTTTCTAAGACATGCAAACTATAAACTCCCACTGAATCAAAGCCAACTACCAATGTGACAAGATCTCAAAGTGCTTGTTGTGCCTTGCTATACACAGTTGTTTGGTTGAAGGATTAACCAAGTTATCATCAGTGGATACTCTATCTAACTTCACATCTCCCTATCTATTATTCTCCAATCAGATTATATCTACAGGGAATATGCTTATTTCAGTTCGCGGCTCTCGGTTCCTTTTGCTAGAGCAACCGCACTTACCGTTGTCACAATACAACGGTATTGTACTGCTGGCACTTGGAACGACACCTAGTTCTTTTACGAACTTTAACAAAGCAACAACCCCTTTTTGGTAGCTTTAGATTTAGCAATATACTCGACTTTAGTGCTGGAATCGACAGTTCTACTCTGTTTGGAACTATTCCGATTCACTGCACCACCATTTAGAACGAAAACATATCCAGACAAAGACTTGAAGTCATCATGGTCCGTTGGAAGCCGGCATCAGTATACCCAGTAACTGATGACTCTAGCTGCCCACCATAGACTTTAAGAAATATTCCTTAGTCCTTCTAAGGTACTTAAGAATAGCCTTGACAGCTCTCCAGTATTCCTTACCGAGATTTTGCTGAAATCTGCTCTTTCACGGATTGCAACATGGAATGATTGCTCCCCATTATCAGTATATCGTCGACATATATGATAAGGAAGACAACATTTCATTCTTACGTTTACTATAAACGCATAGATCCTCTTTGCTTCTGACAAAATCAAAAAATTTGATAGCTTTGTCAAAACAAATATTCCAACTCCTAGATGCTTGCTTGAGTCCACAAATGAACTTCTTTAACTTGCATACTCCATTCAGTTTTTCTTTGGATACAAAACCTTCAGGCTGTGACATATACACAGTGCCTTCGATTCTCCATTGAGAAACGCGGTTTTAACATCCATTTGCCAAATGTCAAAGTCATAGTATGCAGCTATTGCAAGTAATGTCCTAATGGACTTGATGTTAGTGACTGGCGAAAAGGTTTCATGATAGTCAATGCTCTTGCGCTGACTATAACCCTTTGCCACCAACCTAGCCTTGTAGGTTTGTACCTTGCTACCTGCATCTCTCTTCTTCTTGAAGATCCATTTGCAGTCTATGGGACGAGCCCCAACTGGCAAATCAACTAGTTCCCGGACTAGTTGAGGTACATCGAGTCCATTTTAAATGTTAAGGCAGCCAGCCACATCTTCGAAACGTTGCCCGACACCGCTTCGATATAGGTCTTAGATTCGTCGTCTTCTGAATCAACTTCATCATCTTGGTTCTCAACCAATAGATTTAGTCTTTTAGGTGCACGACGATTCCTTTGAGGCCTATTGAGTTGGTTTTGCGTTGGTTCATTCGGTTTATTCTGATCGTGAGTTGGTTTTCAACATTTTAGAATATTCTCAAGAATTTCACTATGATTCTCTTGAGGTGGGACTGATACAATATCTTGTCTTTGATGCATCTTATTGTCTTGAAGTGACCCTCTAAGAGTTGTTTCCCCTCCCAATAGATCATCAAAACTCCCACTGAATTCTTGTCCACTCCATTGGACAAGACCTCATCCTCTATGTTATCTTGCGGGTTTGATACAATATCTTGTTTTGATACATCTCATTGTCTTGAGGTGACCCTCTAAGAGTCATTTCCCCTCCCAATAGATCATCGAAAACTCCCACTGAGTTCTTGTCCACTCCATTGGACAAGACCCCATCCTCTATGTTATTTTTGTGGTTCTTGAATCTTTTCAAGATCTACCTTGTTGTGGCCTTATTCCTCGGAGATATAATTATCTTCAAGAAACGCCACATTCTTGGAACTATAACCTGGTGATCTCCAGGGCAGTAGAATTCATATCCTTAGTTCCCGAGGATATCCACAAAATAGCATTTCTCACTTTTAGTCTCCAATTTATCAGTCGTCATCTTCTTAACAAAATAGGACAACCCCAGGTCCGCATATAGTTAAGACTCGACTTCTTGCCACACCATAACTTCTATGGTATTTGCGTGACCGATTCAAGAGGAACTCTATTCAGAACATAACCATCGGTTAGTAAGACATAACCCCAAAGGAATAAGGAAAGACTGGTGAAACTCATCATGGATCGAACCATATCTAATGAAGTTCGATTTCTCCTTTCGGATACTCCATTCATCTGTGGTGTACTCGAAGGTGTCCAGTCTGACCGGATTCCATGTGATTTCAAGTAATCAAGAAAATCTCGGCTTAAGTATTCCCCTCCTCGATCTGATCGGAGAGTCTTAATACTTTTCCAAGTTGTTTCTCAACTTCTAACTTAAACTCCTTAAATTTCTCGAAAGGCCTCAGATTTGTGTTTCATGAGATACACATATCCATACCTTGAAAAATCATCAGTGAAAGTTATGAAGTACGAATACTTGCCTTTTGCTTAAGTTGGAACGGTCCGCACACTACTGTGCGGACCAACTCGAGCACAACCTTGGCACGTAACCCTTTTCCCAAAAAGTGGTTAACTTGTCATCTTTCCTTTGAGACAAGATTCACAAGCACCATATGATTCGAAATCAAATGATGTGAGATAGTCTAACTTTCTCAATCTTGCTATTCTTTTCTCATTGATATAACCAAGTCTACAGTGCCACAGGTAGGTTTTATTATTCGTATTACTTAGCTCAGGCTGTTTGTTCTTGTACATTGAGAATATTTTGTTCATATTCAAGTATATATATTCCATTCAAAAGAAAGACACTTCCTTAAGACAATCCATTAAGCGAAACAAGCATCTACTGTTTGCAAAATAGAAGGAAAAAGTCATAAATGTCTAATATTGGAATGGAAATAATATTCTTTGAAATATAAAGAACAAAATAACAATTATATAAATCTAATTTATATCAGGAAAGAAGATCTAATCTAGTCTAATTTCAATGTACAAAACAAACTACCTAAGCTCTCATCCAATGCACCATGTGCTTTGAACTTCGGGCAGTCTCTCTTCCAGTGCCCCTTCTCATTTTAGAACAGGCATTCATCCTTTGGTATTCTCGGCTTCTTTTGAACCCCTCCACTCTTAGGCATCAAGGCTGCATCCTTAGATGCTTTCTTCCCCTTCTTCTGCTTATTCTTCTGTTTGGAAGATCTCGCAGAAGAGCTCACCATGAGCACAGAGTTGCCTTTAGAAGTAGATGATTCGTAGGTCTTGAGCATGTCGTGAAGCTCTGGCAGTGTTGCCTTCGTGTTGCTCACGTTGAAATTCACTATGAAGTTTTCAAATGAATTTGGAAGAGACTGCAAAATCAGATTTATTGAGATACTTGAGGGTAGCTTCGTTCCAATCGATTCCAACCTCTCAATCAATCCGATCATCTTCAATATATGTTCAGAGACCTGGCCCCCATCATGAAGCTTACACTTGAAGAGATCTCTGAGTATCTCATACTCCATGGTCTGAGCTTCTGAAGCGTACATACTCTCCAAGTGTTTCAGCATCTCATAAGGGAACATGCTCCAATGTTGCCTATGCAGTTCAATACTCATAGAGGACAACATTAAGCATTGAGCCGATGTGGCATCCTCAACATGTTTCTTATGAGCTTCTTCGTCAAACGTAGCGTACTCAGGAGAATTTTTGTTAGGGATGACACTGATTGGTTTGTCCAAGACATACTCAATCTCGTCTTGCCTTAACACCAATCGCAAACAACGGAGTCAATCCGTAAAGTTTGACCCAGTCAACTTGTTTGTTTCCGTCAAACATTTATAAGCTAAAAACGACATTTTATCTGACGAGAAAATAATAAAATGGGAAAATAAATCAGGATAAAGTAAACAAAGATCACATTCGTATCACTAATCAAAACAATAGTTTATTGTAATGATTAGCTCCCACTAATTTTAACATATTTTGCGCCCCCAAACATAAAATACGGATTTATAGCAATTATAAATTTTAGTGGTCCAAGATCCAAGTTTATATTACTGCAGCCTCTGCTTTGGCTGATGACTACAATAATATCACTAGGTAGGCCTCTAAGCCAATTGCAACAACAATGTGCAATTCTTGGTTTATTAATCCAATTAATATTGCGTCCTCAAACTATTTTGGTCGCTTTGGCGTCTCAAAATAATTTAAGCAAGTCAATTCCATCACACGATGTCAACCATACATCTATGAATGAGCCCGAGTCTTGTCGATTTAGAGTAAACACTTTGGTGTAAAACTCGTGGTCGAAAAGATTAGGAATCTCAAACAATTATGATGGACGGCGCATTTTGTTTTTAAACAAGACTTGGTTTTTAGTGGGGAATTGTTATGTGATACTAATTGTTTAAATTTAATATCTAATATTAAATTGAACGCAATTACTGGGTGCCGCCTACCCAGGCATAAAATGCGGACCACACATATTGGGCGCCGCCTACCCATACATTTTCTCGCGGACTACAAGTATTTGGCGCCGCCTACCCAAACATAAAAGCGGTCTTAAATTACTATAATTTAAATTGAATAAGCATAAAATCAAATAATAGCTTATCATATCATATCAAATAAAGCTCAACGAATAAAATTATTAATCCAATTAAAATTTTATTCTTTAATTAAATGTGGATTAAAATTAAATATATTAATTCCAAATTAATATATACATATACTTTTAATATTAATTCTAAATTAATATAGGTATATAAGTCTAGTATTATTCTTTCAAAAATAATAATACTATCAGAATTTATTAATCTAATTAATGAATTAATATTAGTTTATTAGATTAATATATTAATTCCAAATTAATATAAGTATACTCTTAATGTTTAATTCCAAATTAACATAAATGTATAAGTTTATTATTATTATTTCAAAAACAATAATAATAAGATTTATTAATCTAATTTGCAAATTAATATTGTAATTGGGATTTCGAATTAATCTAATTAATAAATCTATTTTTTTTTTTTTTTTAAATAGCAGCAACCCATTTAATTAATGGGCCCAATACACTTAACTAATTCAGTCCAGAAATTAGCAGGCCATCTTATCTAAATATCCCAACCTGTTTAAACCCAGTCCAACAAGTAAAGTGCATCAGCCCCAATTATTAAAATGGTCCAATCCAGATTGAGCCCAAGTTCAAAATTATAACAAGGCCAGCTACATCTGGCCCAGTTATATCCCAGCCTATGATCCCTTTTAGGGTTTGGATAGGGACAAACGAGACCAGCAGCTACTACCGCCAACGCCGGCGAACGTCACGCGCAACTCAGCAGGACGACCGCTGTGTCGTCGCCGCCGCCAGTGACAGCAAGCGCGCAACAGCAGCCATCGATCGTCGCCGACGCGCAACAACAACAGTAGTGGATCGCCGCCACCGAATACGCGCAGCAACAACAGCAGTCGATCACTGCCGCCGTCGCCGCCCAAGATCGCCCGACAATCGATGAAACAAACACAACAAAATACAAAACCCAGCAATCCTCGACTCACCCATCATCTCTGAGATTATTAATTCAACTTGAATGTCTAACATTTTATGAAAATAATATTCAGAGGTGGAGAGTTTATTGCATAATTTATGTTTGATAGATGAGGCATTTACGTCCAACGCAAAGCGGGATCTTGTAGCAATTGGTTAATAACCTAAACCTTTGTAATTCTTATAACCAAAAAAACGTTTTAATTTCAGAATGCAAAACGCTTTTCAGAAACCCAATTCATAATATTAATTTCATAAAATCTTTAACCCACAAATAATTAAAATTCAAATCAATTATAAATCGAGCCCCGAGCTCTGATACCACTGTTAGAAATTCTCGACTACATCTAATGTACGCAGCGGAATAATAAATCGAGAATTAAGATCGTGATTTATAACCGAATTAATCGTTGAGCATTGATTACGCTAAAGTTGGAACAACTTACTTGTGCGTAATTAGTCGGAAAGAGTTGAGCGATTGATTCACCACTTCAGGTATCCACGCGTATATCGTCCGCCGTAGGAACTATCCTCGGTACAATTATTCGATAAGTGATCGCTAGGAAATCACTTATCAAATTCTATAGTGCCTCCAATTTTTTTATCTGATAAAAACCCTTAATTCTCTACTATAGAGAATATGTATATATAGTACCATATAACCCTAGGTTTATGGGCCTAATATCCATGTCCACTTAATTAATTAATTAGTCTGACTTATTAATTAATAAAGCCCACATATCCTAATCTAGTCCATATCTTTCATTAAGATGGAAGAATAAATGATTTATAGATTTGAGTTGTGAGGCGCAGACACATGCATGTTTATTGGTGTTTGATGTTGTAGTTTGGACTTGAGACACGTGGAAGAGTAGCATCAAATGAAGAAAGAGGAGCAGTGACAGTGGCGGCTTCTGCAGAGATTAGCGAAGTTTCAGATGTGGAGACAGAGCTGTTCATTGGTCTCCCCCCAGAGAAGAGGAATAAGCGTCTCCTCAACAAATGATCGATGTAGCCCCACTCTATCAATACACTCACTAATCTGCCTGCCTGCCAGCCTTTTGTAAGTTATATCTATATATCCTCCTTAATTATTCCATTTCTGTATTTTCAACTGCGAATAACACCTGTAAAACCACATTGCATTTTTTGTACCAAAGTGCTTATGACAAATGTGTGGTACTGCTATCTAATCATATTTTTGATGCATTTATTAATCATAGATTTCTGTAACCTTCAAACTTCTTTTCTTGTGTTTGTGTGCCAAAATTGCCCCCATGCAATATGCCCATCTAGCTTGTCAAACACTTTAGATAAGTTGGTCCAAATACACTTACCCAAGAGGTTCACAATGATCAAGTGGTCCAAAAATCTTAATATATTTTAGAGGATGAGTTGGGTTGGGCTCACTAATTTCTATCCTTGTAGTATTTTGGTCCAGTCAAACCTAACATGGTCCGCTGCCTTAGATCGAATCATCACCTTTGAATATATGTTCTTATCAAGTACTCCCTCTAGTCCTTTTTAATGTTGTTTTAGAGTTTTTGTTAAGAATTAAGGAACATAAAACTATGACCAATGTAACCCTAATCAATTTTACTCGTAATTAATCTATATCTCCCTCTCTCATACCTAAATTTATCTAGTTCTTGATTACTTAAAATAAGTAGGGTTAAATTAATTGAAAGGAATTTTGTATTTAATTTAAAATAAAATGAAAACTGTAAACGACAAAAAGATAAAAACAGAGGGAGCATATGTTTGTGTTTGAATTGGAGTGACGGTGGATGCATGAGAGATTGTAATTTAGGTAGAATGTCCTTTTCTGTTTGTCAGTATTTTGTGTTGTTGATATTATGCTTCTATAGAATGCCATTGATGTCCTAAATCTGCTATTTGTCTGGTAATTCAATCAAGAATCCTCGTTTAATATTGTATCTGGAGCGAGGAATTTGAAATTTCAATATGCAGAATACTCGTATTTGAAACCCATATTTAAATTTTGTTGTTTGGAGTTGATTTCAAATGTTCTAATCATATGCATTAATTTGTTTTTTCTAACGTGTACTATTGTGTGCTATTTGTTGAGCAGAATCCACTTTATTTTAGAATTGTTGGACCGACCATTGGGCCTAAAGTTGTAAATTCCATTAATTGGGTGTAATTATATGAGCGTGATCTATCAAATGGATAAGGAATATTTTATAACTAGATGCTAACATTTTTTTATAACAAACAAAAACAGATTATTTTTTATTAGAAACTTTAGCAAACAGTTCTATTTTTATTTCCGAACCACATCAATTTTTATTTGGACACAAATATGAAAACAAGGACATTTTTTCTTTCTTTTTCCTCTTCTTCATTCCTTTTTTTGTTTTTTTTTTCTAATGAAGATTGATTAAATAAATTTTTAATATATATTATTTTTACGTATTGTAACGTCAATACGTCATCATTACCTGATTTCTTATTCAACAAGATTTTACGTCTGCATTTGGATCAATATTTGTACCTATTAATTTTGTGATACTTTTCGATATAAAGAAAAATACGATTTTGACTCTATAAAATTTATGGTACCACAAAAATATTTAGTATGGTGTTCTGTAATAACCTGGTGTATTTAATTATCTTTAATCATGATCGTTAGATTAAAAGTTAAAAGTGACCAGTTAACGGATAATCAGGTTACCAACTTTAAGCGGGTTAACTTACAAACTATTTCATAGGTTTGGATTCTGTTTTTTGTTTTTTTGTTTTTCTTTTATGAAGGGATAGATTCTAGTTTTATGGATAAAATTACAGATGAGAGAGAACGTCTATATTATGTCCTCTATATGGCCATTCTGTATTGTTTTAACTTTATACTAAATAACGTTACACATGTAAATATTTGCATACCGGTTTTCTTTTGTTGGAGACTAACCTATGCTTGACAAATATAATTTCTAGAACATTAGACATAATATTTTAGTTTAAGTTTATATTATTTTTATACGTTTTCTAGTATTTTATATTTGGAAGAATTTTTCAGATTTTCAACTTTATGTATGATTTCTGAGCAAGATTTAAATTCTCGAATACCAGACATAATATTTTAGAAATTTTTGTGTTATTTTTATATTTTAAACATAACTTCTAACGGTAAAATTAAAATGAACGAGATATAATAGTAAATTGTGAAATATCAAGATTAAAATATTTATACTTTAAAGGTTTGGATAGAAAACTGGAGGGAGGGTACGTAAAAATGAAAATCTTTTTGATAGGTTGTGATTTTGCCAATAATTTTTTAAATATTGTGTTAAAATTGTAAAACTCGTAAAATATTTCGTATAAAATTATATATTTTGACAACATTAAATGAAGGGTTTTCAATTACAAAGTGAATTTTAATAGGTAATAAAAAATTCACTAACTTTAAAAAAAATTCAATTACAATATCGACTACATGTTTTGGCATCTAATTGCATCACCATAACCATCATTATATCTACTTAAATGAGCTCGTCATATATTTACCACCTATTTTTCGTAGATTGTTATAATTGTAATAAATCGACGATTGAAGTTACAATTGTCACAACTTCTACTTTTAATTCATAGTGGTGCTGGCGACAACTTGTAAAATATGTGATGGATATAGAATGATCTCGCCAAGGTTACAAAATGTGATTCGTGTTGTAATTAAAAAAAAAAAAAAAAAAAAACTAAAAGTTGGTAAATTTTCATGTTACCTTTTAAAGTTTAAAGTTGCCGATTTTTCTTGTAATTAACCCTTAAAATAAAGATTCTAGTGTTCTTGAACAATTACGACACAATTTGAGAACCAACGATATTTTTCGATGGAGAGATATCAAAACTATCTTATTGTATTTTCTGATATAAACTTTAACTTTATTTGGTAGACAAATCTTTGGATTCAGACTATTAAAGTTTGAGGGTAAATTTTGAGAGAAAAAGTTTAATTGAGAAGAGGGACTAAAAGGAACACCTAAATTTTGATTTTCTAATTGAAACGAAAAAAAATGAAAACATCTTATATAAAGAGAAAATAAAAAAAATACATAAGCCTATAAAATCCCTAAAAACTTAAAAAGTCCATCCAAAAAGGAAAAAAATAAAAGAAAAAGAAAAGGAGACCCACAGTTTTAACAACTCATTTCTCTAGCAAGTTATATGTAACATGAATGTTACCCTTGATAGCAGGTAAAACTATAGGTGTATTAATACACCGGGGATATAATAGAGTTACCCTGTCTTAGTACACCACATTTAGTAGTACCCCATATACATAATTGTTTCTCCACATTTTCTTTAGACACCACATATTCTTCCTAATATACCTTTATATATTGAATGAAAAATTTATTCCGTTTTTTTCCCCAGTATCTTTAGATGCAATCTTGAAGAAAAAAGAAAAGAGAGGAGAAATCACCACCTTGAGCACCTTCGACGAACTACCACCATAAAGTCTAAATCAAACATAAAACCCGGAACATATGCCCTAAAATCTGTCACTTTTTTCTAGAGTTGAATATTTCATTTATACCGAAATATTGTCTTGAGACATTACATCATGAAAGACAAAACTAGAAATAGAAGGAGGAAGCTCCTCTACCAAAAAAGGCTCAACGTCGACCTCAGTGCAAAATTTTCAAACTAAAGCACATAAAGAAAAAGGAAAAAAGAAAAACAAAAGTAAGGCACCACCGCCAGTGAATTGAAAAAAATAAATTGGTTCATTTACTTCAAAATTAAAAATTGTAACCCGTCAATGTTATCGAGTATAACCAAGAAATTCACGGTCTATAATCATAATTGACTGATGTCATCAAATATGTCGGAGAATTGATCGGAGAAGTGTAATTCTTTGATGGTTATATTCTAGCTTTATCGTCACTGCATTTTTTTTTCTTCCTTCTTTTTTTATTAAAAAAATCTCTGGTATTTATTCTAATGATTGTTAGTAATACCTCTTCTATATATAAAGTTAGTTTAGTGGATCAGTATGGTGACCTGAACAAAGAAATATTACATTTTCATCATCAGCCAATTTTCTTGTTATTCTCGAGCAAAACTGATAATGGGAAGGAAGACAATTTTTTTTTTCTTTTTTTGCTCAATGTTTACTAAATGGGACAATTATGTAATTTAGCTTAAGGATATTTTTATCTCAAACAAAAACGTAGTGTACTAAATAGTGTTAGAATTTGAGTGTTCAAAATTCTTGACTAAACCCACAATTTAGTTGTTTTGCCTTTTATACTAATCGGTTGAGAAAAAGAAGGGAAGGTTTGGCCGAAGACCAAGTCCTCAACAAGAAAACTGAGTCCTCGTCAACCATCTTAAGTTTCGGGGTTGTTGGCCACTAACCAACAACGCCCATAACCTAAGGAGAAAGAGTGATGTCCAAGCTTCTTGTTGGCCTATAAATAGGGCTCAAACGTTTCACAGAAGACAAGTGAATATCCGAGTGAAAAGAGCTAATATGTCTTGTTGTTGTGTTGTCTAGAGATAGTGTCCATTTTCTGTAATGTTCAGATTCCTCATGAAGTTGAATTCATTTGCTAGGATACTTTTATGATAGCTTTTGTTAGTTGTTTTTGTACTATAAATGTGTTTAATGTCCTTTGAGACCTTATGATTTGAGAGTAGTGAATCGAAGTCTGTCTCGATTCATACTTTGTATCTTTTTGTAAACCACTGAGTTATAATGAGTTATTTTGCCCTGAAGGCACTCACACATTGTTTAAAACTTGTGGGAATTTTTTACATCACTTCCTATTTTTATTTTCGTTGTGTTTAACTCTAGGTTGGGTAAACCTCGTACCCAACGTTAGTATTGCTGAGCAACACACATTTTCAATTGGCACCAGAGCCATCGCTTGACACACTAAGTGTGATCCTAATAGTGTGTTGCCCAACATGGATACCACTAATGTGACGAGTACTAGCTTTGGACGGGTCCAATTATGATTATTGGAAGGTCCGTTTGAGGTCTCATATCAAATCGATTGATGTGAGAGCCTGGAGGGTTGTCGTTGAAGGATGGAAGATGGGGAGAGGGTCAAGAACGAAAGAGCTCTCAATGCTATGACTCTTGCAATCGACATGAATATGTTCAGGTTGATCAAATCGTGTAAAACGACTAAGGATACCTGAGATATTCTTCAACATCACTGTATAGGGGACGATAGTGTGAGAGAGTCACGACTATGTATGGTCACATATAGATTTGAGAACCTTCGAATGGAAGAGAAGGATACCATTCAGGCATACTTCAACAAGATTCTCGACCTTGTTAATGAGCCCTCATATTTGGGTGACCCCATAAGGAACAAGAATCTTGTTTCCAAGGCCATTCGGTCTTTATCAATGTCAAAGTTTCTACCATTGAAGATGCTTACAACACTGCCACTATGGAGCTCACTACCCTCATGAACATTCTTCAACCATATGAGATGAGCATGAATCATTAGAAGAAATTGTACAAGGGGAAGAATATTGCCTTGCGGATTGAAGACAGAGACTCTTCCAAGGAGTCAATAACCTCGAATGAAGAAGATGATGAGGAGCTAGAAGAGATAAGTGAGGGAGCTGATGTTGCCTTATTCACCCATAAGATCAATTCCATGATGATGAGATTGAAGAACAAGTCTCCAAACACGCCAAGATCTTCTGCTCAGAAGGGGTCACCACCCAAGAAGACACCACCAATTTCAGTCCCACTAGTTCGGCAGGGGTACGAATCTAGGAACATGGATTCAGTACAATATAGTGCGTGTAAGGATTTTAGACATTATGCAAATGAATGTGCAAATATCCTTCGTAAGTATGACAAAGTAAACTGGGTCTCCTTGAGTGATGATGATGAGCTGGAGCTTGAAGTAGTGATAGACCAAACAACCACGCTTTCAACCATCATGGGCTGTTTCTCGCTAGATGATGCTGCAGTTAAGTCTACAGTTGACCCAACCTTGGACTTAATTTCAGCTTCATATGACTCCAGCTACTATCTCAACTTATTCTACTTCAACACCACAGTTGAAAAATAACCAGAGGGTGAGTGTGATGATGAAACAATTCAAGTTGTGGAAGAAATGAAGGTGGTCTATTTCGAGCTACTCAAGAAGTGGAAGTAACAACATCAAGATGTGAGCAAGTTGAATGAAGAGAAATACAACCTCTATAAGCTTGTGACACGTTTGGATCTTGACCAAAAAGGATGCAGAACTTGGAGCTGCAAATATCAAATTAGAAGAAGCATATGAAGCCTTAAAAGGTTGAATTCAGGTAATTCTAAACTTGATGAAGTCTTAGCTATTGGTAGAAATAATCATGCTGGTTTAGGAATAATGAGTCTAAGGAAACTAATATAGTAAGTAGTACTTGACTGCGTTTTGTTTGAGAAGGTGAGGTAGTTTGTGTTGAAGTAACCATTAAATTAGATTTACGCGTGTTGGGCAACTTTTAAGGCAACCCTTTATCCTTTTTGACATCAGATTTCATCTTACGGAAAAAAGGCCTATTGTGACTAGAAATTAAGTAATAATGACATATGAATTTAGATTTTCTTTTACCTTTTGTTTGCCCCTCCAAAACAGACGTGGCTTCGTAAATCTGATTTAACATGCAATGTTACATTTACTGCTTTAAGAATTAACATCTCAGGTTCATGGTATATTGATAGTGGTTGTTCTAGCCACATGATTAGAAACAAGAATTTCCTAGTTGATATGTACCATGTGAGGAGGTCGTGTGAGCTATGAAGGAGGCTCAAGTGGATAGATAGTAGAAAAAGGACCACTAAACATTCTGCATTTTTCTAAGCTACGGAATGTGTACAATGTGAAGGGATTATTTACTAATCTGATTAGTATTATTCAGTTGTGTGATGATGATTCACAAGTTAAGTTCACATGCAGCTCATACTTAATCGTTTCGATACTCGTATGACGACTGGTCGAAGATCAGGTGATAATTGCTACCTAGTTGGTGAACTAAGGTGCAATCGAGCCCAAATTGATGACACCATTTTGTGGCATCAAACGATGGGACATATGAACTTTATGAATGGACATACTAGTGAAATTTGAAGCAATAAAAGGTATCCCTAAACTTCATAAGAAACAAAATTTTGTTTGTGGCGATTGTCAAAAGGGTAAATTGACTTGTGTTAGTCACAAGGTTGTCCAACACCTAGGTCAACATGTTATTACCACTCGATGTTTTGAACTACTCCATATGGATCTTATGGGTCTTGTTGAGGTAGAAAGTTTAGGAGGTAAGAGATATTCATATGCGATTGTTGATGATTTTTCTCGCTTTACTTGGGTATCTTTTTACGTGAAAAATCAAATGCCTTTGAAATATTAAAAATCTTATTTGCTAGGTTTAAGAACAAATGGAAGTATTCCATTTCTCAATCCAACAAAGTCCAATCCGCAGGAGTTTGGTCCAATTCCCCTTGCACAGTGCCACCATTGCTCGCATTAGATCTAATCATGAAAAAGAATTTGAAAATACTTATTTTTCTGAGTTTTGTGAAAAGAAAGGTATCTTTCAAGAATTTTCATCCTCCAAAAATCCGCAACAAAATGGAGATACTGAAAGGAAAAACTGCATTTTATAAGAAATGGCTCGTATAATGCTTAGCTCTAAAAGTCTTGCAAAGCATTTTCAGGCAGAATCATTGAACACGACATGCCACATTGTTAATCGTGTGTATTTAAGACCATGACACCATATGAACTTCTAAAAGGAAGAATGCCTAATCTTAACTATTTTCATTTTTGGGTGTGTGTGTTTCATCTTGAACGATAGAGAAAACCTTTCGAAGTTTGATTCTAAAATTGATAAAGGAATAGTTATATGTTATGCTTTAAATAATCATGCACATATGATTTATCATCTTCGGACTAGGAGCATCCAAGAATCTATTAATGTTGTCTTTGATGACTTTGCTGATGCTACAGGAAAGATTGAACATGATGATGTTGAGGATCTGATTGATGATCCGAAAGGAGTCAAAAATAAAAGTGCAGTTGATCTGGCAGTTGACTCAACATGTAGAACAACTTACATCACTCAAATCAAACTCAACGAGGAAATTAACTATGAACCTGATCTAAATCTTCAGTTTACAAGTCTTCGTGATCCCCTGCACGAGTCAGAAATGATCATCCATTGTCTCAGGTGATTGGAAACATTGGTGAAGGAGTGCGAACCCGAAACAGGGTTAGGTTGGGTTGCATAACCTCTATATGCAATGAGGTACACCTCTCCTATTTTGTATATTGAATTCAACCTAAAAATGTAGCAGAAGCTCTTTTAGATCATTTTTTATTAATGGCATGTACAAGGAACTTGAACAATTCACTCGAAACAATATTTGGTATCTTGTGCTAAAGCCATGGATACTAATGTCATTGGTACCAAATAGATCTTTAAGGACAAAGTTGATGAAGTAGGCAAAGTAATTCGTAATAAAGTACGCTTAGTAGCTCAAGGCTATACACAGGTTGAAGGGGTGAATTTTGATGAAACCTTCGCCCCTGTGGCTATAATTGAGTTAATTCGACTCCTTCTAGAAATTGCATGCCATATTAGAATCACCTTGCGCCAAATGGATGTTAAAGCTGCATTTTTAAATGGAAGATTAGATGAGGAATTATACGTGGAGCATCCAAAAGGCTTCGAGGATCCTTTCAAACTAGATCATGCATACAAGCTTAAGAATGACCTATACGGTTTGAAACAAGCAACTCGAGTATGGAACGGCCGCTTAACTGAATTCCTCTTGAATTTTGTTTCATTAGAAAAGAGGTTGACAAGACCTTGTTCATCAAACGAACAAAATCTTCCATCATTGTTGCTCAGATTTATGTAGATGACATAGTATTTGATTCAACCTCACAAGTTCTACTTGATGAGTTCGCTTAAGCTATGTTTTCACATTTGAGATGAGTATGGTAGGCGAACTATTATTCTTCCTAGGCTGACGGATAAAACAAATGCATGATGGCATCTTCATGTTATAAAATATGTATGCTAGGAATTTAATAAAACGATTCAATTTGAAAGGAGCAAAACACATGCGAACTCCTACAGGTTCTAGCCAAAAGATCTGCAAAGACCATGTTTGGGAGGATGTTGACCCAACCTTGTACCGATCCATGATTCATGATTCGCAGTTTGCTGTACTTAACAACAAGTCGTCCTAATATCATGTATAGGATATGTTTGTGTACTCACTATCAAGCATGTCCTAAAGATTCTCATTTGAAGGTTGTGAAGTGAATCATACACTACAAGAAATTTTCATATTATAGATGAAAATTAGTAAAGGATAATACCGGCCACTAAATAAAATCAAAATAAAAATTAAATAGTGACATAAAGTGGCAAAAATCATTAGTATCCGATTAATGATGAAATAGTAATCGAATATTACAGACGGACACAATCCGTCTCTAGAGATAAAATTTTCGTCACTAAATTTAGAGACGAAACAAACCGGTCTCTAAATTTTAGAGACAAGCATTATATGGACGAACCATTTTGTCTAAAATTTATCATTATTTTAGTTTAGAGACTGATATCATGGGAGTGATAAGGTATGTTGTACGAACGGTTGACTTGGGGATTTGGTACTCCAAGTATACCAACACCAACCTAGTAGGCTACACTGATGTTGACTGGGCAAGTGATTTAGATGATAGGAAAAACAGTAATGGTGGTCGTTTTTTACCTAGCAATAATCTAGTGTCATGGCACAATTGAAAATAAAATTATGTTTCACTCTCCACTATCAAATTTGAATATGTAGCAGCTGGAAGCTCATGTGTACAATTGTTGTGGTTAACACAAATGCTTGATGATTACTGGTTTGAAAACAATGTTTTAACCTTGTATTGTGATAATTCCAGTGCCATAGACATCTCTAAGAATCCTATATAATATTCAAGAACCAAACACATTAATATAAGACATCATTTTATTAGGGACTTAGTTGAACAGAATATCATCTACATTAAACATATTTCCACTGAAAATAAGCTTGTAGACATATGCATTTAGGCTCTAGATCATGAGAGATTTTCCAATTCGAGAAAGTCTCTCGACATTTGTTTAATCTAGTAAGGAGTATACTGGAGGTTGCCCCAACCTTAGAAGCAACTTCAGCATTGCATATATGCACCGTTTGTTTGTTTATCTTGTTTTGTTGACATGCAGCTACAGTAATAGTAGTTCTATTTTGTTCTTTATAAGTCATCAAAAGAATATGGTGTTGGTCCAAAGAATAATACTTCTTTGAGTAACTAGGTACATGGTAATGGCTACATCGTGCTTCTCGCGCTAAAACAAGAAGTATGGAAATAGTTTGAGTGATGATGTAAACAAAGGGCATGTCACTCATCATCTTTCGGTGGTGGACTCTTTAAAAAAGCGGAAGTGTACTATATGCCGGAAAATCACTCTTACTAGTTTTTTTAATCCTAAATCACCAAGTAGCTCGGTACATGGTACTGGGAATATTGTGACCTCTTGTCAAAAAGTAATGGGGGATTAAAAATTCGTTGAACCAAAATCATATTCTCGAAACTTTGAAAAACAAAAGTAACTTTATCATGTTTAATTGTAGGTAACCCAATCTCTGCATAAACTTATATTTTCGGACATGATCCAATATTGTTCCGATTTTTACAGGACTCAAACCCTCTTCTTCCATCTTCCTAATTTCTCCGAAAAAGACATGGATTCCAGCAACCTCACCAATCTCATCAACACCATTGCTGCTGAAGTCGCAAGAAGAAGAACTTTACCGACATCTATTCCCTCACCGCCGATGATAACTTCGGTTTCCACTCCCATGGAGATTTCACCTGAACCTACTCGACCAACTACAACTGCTTCATCTTTTGTAACCGGTGTTGGGCATCAAGTTGGAACACCCATGGACACGTCCCCTGTCCATGGGGTTTCCAATCAACCTAGTTCGCAAAATCCTTCTTTGACGTCAAACTCTAATTTTCTCGTGCCGGTCATGATCCTGCCACTAGCCCATGTTGAAACTCATCAAGCTGGAGTAAACTCATTGTCATCTAGGGTTCCTCCATCAGTGTCTGCCCTACGGTATTTCCCTCTAGAAAATCCCGATGGATCGTTCGTAGGGGGAGTTTCTCTTGTTCCCACTCCAGTCACAACTCTGTTCCTAGGTGACCTTGGTTATCCCTTCAATGTGGATGCACCCGAAGGTGCTTATTTTGGATTTGTTGGCTCCCGTAAATAGACCGTTGGAGCAGATTGCAGTGAGCAACCTTGACGGTCATTGAGGTTAACCTAGAAAGTGCTAGATGATGCTGATTCCAGGTCTAAGAAGAAGAAGAAAAAGAAAGCCACATGTACTTAATCCACAATGCCTCCGTCCAAGAGGAAAAGAAGAGTAAAGCCCCTCAACCGATTGACTAATGAGTTCTTTGAAAGTGAAGAGGATGAGATATTCAGGATGGTGGATAAACACAAAGGAGGTTGAGAAGTATGTTCCCCAATCCTCCTCCTCAATTGAACTTGATGATGAAAGTGACGAAGACTTCAGTGCTGAGAAAGAGCCAGCTTCTGAGGAGAATTTGAGCTCTAAAGAAGAGGAAGAACCATTCTTCCAACCCTCAAGTCCTGTGATGTTCGGTAGTTTTTTAAGAAGCTCCAGAAAAAAAAAAAAAAAAAAAAAAAAAAAAAAAGAAAAGAATATTGATCTGAAGGTTGCCTCAACCTCCCGGTCCACCAGATCACAAAAGAAGGCTCCAGCACAATCACCCAATGAAGGATCTCCAGACATTGGGTATTATCTTACTCGTGCTTGTAATGATGATTTTTACATTTATTCTCGTGTTGTTGACTAGCCTAAGTATGAAAGGCGTAAGGTCCGACCATAGAGGCGGATCAATATAATCCACTTTCACAAGGTTGGTATCTACCAATTGCTTGAGAAACGTGATTTCTTGCCAACTGTCATTTTTGCTTCTCCTTATCATGAGAAGGTTGTAAGATATTTCTAAGCCAATCTGTTGAAGAATGTCGATCATCCACAATCTTGTTCTATTAGTAGGTGTATGTTCATGGGAAGCTCTACAATTTCATTCCTCAGATTATCAACGAGGAACTAGGAACGAGGAGTGAGCTTGAAAATGCCGTGTATGATGACATGGATGAAAATGTCACTGTTATCACTGGTGGTAAAGTTAAAAAGTGGCAAGATCCCTTGAAAATCTCCACTCTCTCTCTATTATACATGGGCCTACACAAAATTACCGTGCACAATTGGTGTCTGTCCACAAACTCCACGAAAGTCACCACTGATCAAGGCATCCTTCTTTACAAGGATGATATGTGAATTTTGGAGAACTTACCTTCAAGTACATCACGTCACACGCTAAACCGAAATAAGAGTTTTAGTTGCCCTTTTCATCTCTCATCTACAACATTTTGAGTTCTCAAGGTCTCCAAATGCCATATGCTATGACCTTGTTATACCTCTTGTCCTCAAAGTCCAATCTACCATCACCTCCACTGATCAATTCATTGATCTGCCTTGGATCGATAGTGATGCGAAACAACCTGTCAAGGTTGATCCCGATGCTACCTCAATCTTTGAACCAGTTCTGAACCTGTCCTTCATTCTCCATCAGGTCCAAATGCTTACTGCCCAAATTAGTGCCCTCATGAATATTTGTGATAATCTGCTTGCCTCAGTTTCTCCACAAAAAGGGGGAGGTACCAGTACAGTCGATGTCCCCGCTGATGCCGGTGTTGAAGCTGAGGGTGTAGCCGATCCTGAAGTCAACCCAACTTTAAGGGTTTAGAGGGAGGCTAGTCAATTTGAGGAGGCAATCCGAAGAGGAGAGGTCAATGATGATGACATCATTGTGGAAGGCCACTTCCCTGAGGAAGGGCATGACCTTGTAACATTATAATATCCTCTTTGTAACGAACGATGTCTTAGCTTTATCATCGAGGTGCATTTTTTATTTGGTCGTATCATTGGAATGCATCCATGAAATTAAGCAACTGACACCTAGCCATAGCATCTACTAGTTGATCAATCCTTGGGAGCGGGAAGTTATCCTTAGGAAACGCCTTGTTTAGATCCTTGAAATCAACACACATTCTCCACATACCGTTAGTTTTTAGGACGACGACAACGCTTGATGAACAGCCTGGGTAGTCAATCTATCTCACGTAATCGGCTTCCAAGATTTTTTCGACCTTTGCGTTCATAGCTTGGATCCTTTCTGGTGCGAAGTTTCCCTTCTTCTATCTTACAGGTCTAAAATCAAGATCCGCATTGGGTCTTTGGACAGTGACTTTGGGATCAATACCCGGAATATCTGAGGGAATCCAACCAAAGACATCAATGTTTTCTCTTAGAAATCAGACAAAATCATCCTTCAACTCCCCCGACAACAAAGATCCTATCTTAATAATCTTTTATTCGTCTCCTTCACAGAGTGGAACAGAAATGAGGTCCTCCACCGGTTCTGCTGACTTCCCACATTGATCACTAGTTTCTAGACTACCACAAATCAACATCTCTGAAGTTTGTTACTTCCATTTAAGAGAAACAAGATAGCATTGTCTGGCTACTCCCTCATCTTCTCGAACTTGTCTGGTTCCATGCACAGTAGAAAATTTCATGAGTAGATAGGTTGAGATAATTGCCTTAAGAGCATCCAAACATGGTCGTCTCAAGATGCATTATAGCTAAAAATGGTACTTTACCACGAGAAAACTAACCATGATGCTGCTCTGGTGAGGTTTGTCCCCTGCAACCATGAAGAGCAAGATCATACCCTTCGGCTCTATAGCTCCTCTTGTGAAGCCAACTAGAGGGGTCTTCACGGACCTCAGTCGATTCTTACTGATGTTCATTTCTTCGAAGGCATCATTGAACAAAATATATGCAGAGCTTCCATTGTCAATAAGAACCATATGCACTGTGTAACCATATATTGCTAAAGTCACCATAGGATCATCATAAGGCCCACCCATTTCATCATCTGTAAAGGTAATTGAGTCATCCGATAGAGGTCTTTTTCCCAATGTTACTCCTGTCTGAGGTTGCCAAGCATACTTTTTTTGATTGATTGACTCTCTCCACCGAATGGTGCTACGACTAATGACAACAATGACTTCTTTCAGTAGAGGGGAGTCATCTCTCCTCCAAGGACTCCTACCCCGAGGATTTGGATAGTTTGGACTTCGCCATATGCACCTCTACTGAGGTTGTTTGCGTCGTGCACAAATCTTGAGAGAGAGCCTCTCCAGATTAGGTCTTCAATTTCTTTCTTGAGGAGTTCGCAGTCCTCAGTATCGTGACCATGGTCGCGATGGTATTGACAATACTTACTGTGATTCCTTTTGTTTGTAGGGGTCCGTATTTTTTTAGGCCACTTTATATATTCCTTATCTTGAATGTACATAAGAATTTCATTCTTAGAGGCATTCAATGGAGTATACTTGTCAAACATCTGTGGGCTCCTCTGATTCTTAGAGGAACCAATGGTCGCCGACAATCTATCCCGACCTTCTTCCTCTTGCGCTTTCTTGTCCGAGGACTCGTGCTCAGCTTCAATCTCTACCTTGTATATCTCCTCAGCATTAATATACTTTTTACCCTATTGAAGAGGTCCGCTAAGGTTAGCAGAGGCTTCTTCACCAGAGAGAAAACAAATCTAGAAGACTTCTGAACTCCATTCACGAGTGCTGCCAAGGCTACTGATTGATCAAGATCTTCCACCTCAAGAGCTTATCTGTTGAACCATTTGTTGAAATCCCTTAAGAACTCATCCGGCTTTTTGCGAACACCCATAAGTTGCACCAAGACCTTCTTATATCTTTTACTACCTGCAAAGTGACTGAGAAACTCCTGAGCCAGTTGCTTGAATGAACTGATTGACACCGCTGGCAATAAGGAAAACTAAACCCCTGAACTCATCCTTAGGGTGGCGGAGAAGGCTCAACATTTAATGACATCGGTCTCCTCATAAAGTATAGTGAGAGCTTGGAAGTTCTCAAGATGATCGCGAGGGTCTGAGGTTCCATCATAGTTCTCCAGATGAGGCGTCTTAAAGTTTGGCGGGACTTTTTCCCTCATGATGCTCTCCACAAAAGGGGATTTCGTAAGAGCGAAGAGGTCAGAGCCTGTCCTCTTAACCTCATTCCAGACTGCTCCCAACCTCTGATCCATCTCCACCAACTTAAGTTGTATGTTGTCTTGGCTATCTCCTCCAAAACAATGATAGTAGTAACAGAAGGTGAACCTAGTGCATCTAATGGGGGATAGATGAAGCCGTTGGAGGAGTACTTGCAAAATGGAATAATTCTGAATGGAGTAAGAGAAGCACAACAGCTGCGGACAAGGGCGACCAACTACACCTTGATCAATGACGTGATGTACAAGCGGGGGGTGGGGGGGGGGGGGTCGCTGTCCATGCCGTTGCAAAAATGCATGCCCGAACACAAGCAAGAGTATATACTAAGGGAAGTGCATGAAGGAGTTTGTGGTAACCACACTAGGGGCCAGACATTGGCCCACAAAATTTTGAGGCAGGACTATTTCTAATCGTCCCTCAAGAAAGATGCAATTGCTTTTGTGAAAGCATGTGACTGATACCAAGATGTGCACCCCTAGGCGGAGTGCAGCTGAGTACCTTACCTCTGTGAGAAGTCCCTGGCCATTTGCGAAGTGGGGAATAGACCTCATTGGACCTTTCCCAAAAGTTAAAGGAGGTTTTATTCAGGCCGTGGTCACCATGGACTACTTCACGGAGTGGGCGGAGGCCGAGCTCCTGGGGTGATGCATACGAAAATAATAACCTTTGTGTGAAAATCAATAGTTTTCCGCTTTGGGGTTCCCCATGCAATTGTGTCGCAAGCAATTCGACAGCAAATAATTTCGAGAATTTTACGAAAACCTGCGCATTGAGAACTACTTCTCTACGCCCTATTACCCGCAATTAAATGGCCAAGTCGAAGTCGTCAATAAGGCATGGTTGACCAAAGAGAAAAAATACTTGGCAGATGAGCTCCCGGGGGTGCTCTGGTCATATAGAACCACAGCAAGAACCCCTATTGGGGGAGACACCGTTTAGCTTGGCATTCGGTGTGGAGGCTGTGATTCCAGTCGAGATGGGGGAACCGACGTTCAGAGTATTAACTTATGATGAAGGGGGGAATTAGAAAGCGTGAGAGGCGGAGTTAGGCCTGAGAGAGGAGAGAAGGTTGAAGGCCAAAAAAATGAACTCGACCTATAAACAACGACGAAAGATTCTACAATAAGCAGGTCATGTTGAGGAAATTGATACGACCTTATATTGCGAGAACTGTTACCAGGAATGAAGTATCCAAGGGTAGGGACGTTAGGTCTGAATTGGGATGGGTCCTATAAAGTGTTGAGTTGTCTTCCAAATGGGGCCTACGAGCTGGAGGACCCGTCAGAGCGAAAGTTGATCCATCCTTGGAACACAAGGCACTTAAAGAAGTAATTTCAATAAATTTGGCATGTCAAGAAAGACCAAGAAGCTCGGCGGGAACCTAGATCAACCGCGTCCTATGCAGAACAAGGTGACCGACATTTATCTTCCTAGGTCAAGTACAGTTGCCCTGTATGTCGAAGAAAAATGTACCAATGTATTATCTTAAGAGATTTTTGTCTCATTTTCCATTTTCACATAAAAATTTCTTTTATTTAAATATAAAGCAGCGATAAGCTAAATTGTAAGTCTTTTAATAATCAAGAGTGGGTTTTTCCCCAGAGTAATTAAAGAAAGATAAAATTACACCGGAAAACCCAGAGAAAGGTCCGCCTTCGAAGTGGTTTAGGTGGTGTTCAGGCCAGTTCGGAATGGGGGCGACCTCGTGACTGACCTAACACAGGCAAAAGCCAACAACAAAGAAAATTTACATTGGAAAGAAACCAGAGCAGGGTCCGCCTTCGGAGTGGTTTAGATGGTGTTCAGGCCAGTCCGGAATGGGAGCAACCTCGTTACTGACCTGACACAGGCAAAAGCCAACAACAAAGTGATCTAGAAGGGTTGCGTCCCAAATGTACAAGTCACTTAAAAATTTAATTATTCCATTTAAAAACCCGGAGCAAGACACGCCCTCAGAGCAGTTCGAGTGACGTTTTCAAGTAACCTAAATAGGGGTAACCCCATAGTGGTTCACTAAAACACAGCTTTAACGTCGTTAAACACGACAGAACATATAAATGCTTGTTAAATAAACAAAGACATAAGTCATCACACAACGATGTACGGAGTAGGAACGACAAGTATGCAAAAGGCAAAGGGAAAGAGATTTTCTTCCTTTTAAAAAGAGGCACTAACGGCCTCAAAATTACAAAATATATTTAAAAAAAAAAAAGAAAAAAGAGGCAACAACAGGAGAACCCCTAGTTACAGCTCGGCAGCGGGCTCCTTCTCCTCCTCGGCAGAGGTTATGGCCGGGACCTCAGAAGTAATAAGAGGTGGAGCATCGATTTGGGGGGGGGGGGGGGGAGGGCCTCTGGGCAGGAGCTTTGGGCCCTTTAGGAGGAGGAGCTGCATCACCAGCTCCAATTGCCTCCATCACTTGAAGAGTGGGGGCGTCCCGGTCTTCCTCCCTGCCGACGGCCTCGGGGAGGTCTTCTTCCTCATCCTCCTCCACACCAAATACTTTAGCATCGATGAAGAGAGGCTTTAGGCCAGGGGGTGAGACGTGGGTCCTCACGAAGAGTTTTGCAGCTTCATACACAGGACTACCGTCAACATTGGAATTATGCTGACGGACCACAGTAAAGGCATCTTGAAGGGCTATGAAGAAGTTCTAGTTGGTAGAACCTAGTCCCTCCCTTGCTTGATACTCAACCATTGCAGCTTTCTGAGCATCTTCCAACATGCTCGGGATGAAAGCAATCTTTTCAGAGAAGGTCTTGACCTCTGCCTCTAATTCGAGGGTGCGATTCCAACTGGCCTTGAAGCTCCCTTGACTGCCGAAAAATCTTCGAGTAGTTATCTGCCAACTTCTGCAAGTAGGTTTCGAATGGAAGAGCAAAAGAGACGAAACTTAATGACCGGATCGAAGCTTAGCCCGCTCAGCCCTCAGCCGCGCACTGACAGTTTTCTCAGAGTCTAGTTTGCGGTGGAGCCGTTCTGCGTCACCAACTTTCTTGAACCTGTCCTTGTCCACAATGTAGTTCATGCTTAGTGCGCGAGCTTGCATTATTATTGCACTGATGATCTTCTAATCGCCCGAGAGATGGTGGCCCAATGCTCCATGGATTGGGTCCAGGCCTGTGTGGGGGCCTTAGTGGCGATCCTTAGATGGGAACTCATCCTAGAGAGGTTAAGTCTGAGGGACTTGGACCTCATGTAGTCGCAAAGTGGGTTTGGGAACGGCTCCGTGAGAGTAGCTCCTCCAGCCATCTGCCCGTGCTCAATGTCATGGTCTAAGTATGGTCGATCCCCCTCTAAAGGAGTAGCGTCATGGGCCGGCTCCTTCCCAAGTCAACGCTCAGTCGGAGGTGAAGTAGCAGCAGCTCCTTCATGATCAGATGGAGCCATGTCAGTACGTCAACGTTGGGAGCGTGGCTTGTCATTGGCCTCTGCTTGAGGCCTTCTCCTGTCTTGGTAGTTGGAGGAGGGCTCACGAATGTTGATCCCCGTTTGGTGAATTGGGGGAACAGGCACCTCCTTGCCTCCTTGGCAGCAATTTTTTTTGCCGCGACCTTGGCTTGAGTCTGCCTTCGGGCTTCGATTTGGCATTCTATAGGCGGCTTGTCCATGTCGCTATCGGAGTCAAGGGATTATAGTTGTGAGGGCTGTAAGCTGGAACCGCCCTCTGCAAAGATAGAATGTACGCAAGAGCAATCCTTAGAGCATGCCTCCAAAATGGGATTAAAGCAATCCGAGAATGATTTATGTTCTAGGGTACATAGCGAAGTGATCAAGGAGCCGAGCTGGATGAGCTGGAATCTGGAAACCGTAATAGACAAGGCAACTTGCGGACATGAGTAATTTCCAGTCATGGTGGGCTGGAATGAGCTCGTGCAAGCAAATAGACGGTCTGCGGCTTCGACAGATAGCTCGACCGGTACCTTCCCAGTGCCTGAAAAGAGAGAGAAATAAACATTAGTTGAACACAAAAAAGAACCAAGATAAGAAAGATACCCACCTCAGGGTTGGGAAGCGAAGTCAATTAACACTGGGACGCGATCTAAAGGGTGTGAGCCGAGAGTAGAGGAAGGAAATGCGGACATCCAGTCTCCCCTACCAAAACACCACTGATCCCTCAATTCTCCATTTGGGTGTAGAGGTAAACATTGCTTGTTTGGTTGTTCCGCCTTTTACCACGACCACCGCGAGTAGTCCCACCTTGCTCTTCTTCAGACTCGGGGTCATCCAGAATAGGGTCACCTCGTCTTTGGTCACCGAGCGCCTGCCCTCGAGCTTTATCCCCTCCATGAGGTTCGACGTTGGTGTTTAGACGGAAGAAATTGTCGATCTCGATGATGTCAGGGGCCGCCCAGCTTCAGGACCTATACAAAAAAATCATCCCCAGCAATGATTTCCACCTGTTTGGGCATATATGTGCTAGGCCTAATCCCCAATGCTTGAGGTAGGCGGTGATGATGGGAGGAAGAGAAAAACGAAATCTCGACTTAAACATGTCGAGGGTCACGACCATGCACCCCATTGGAGGTCGGTCCATTCACTCCTCATCATCGGGAACATATAGTTGAACATTGTGGGGGACGTTGAACTCCCATGCCCAATGCTCCAGATCAAGGGCGTTGACGATGCTGGGGTAGTTGCAAGCTGACAATCTTGAGCGGCCCATGACCTCGAGCCGCAACTCAGGGTTTAGGGCATATGGGCGGCCTAAAATTGATGCGAACTCTTCAGGAGAAATTATCCGGCCATTAAAGCGCAGACTGACGGGCTCATTTTCCAGGTCAGCAAAGTAGAAAAACTCTTCCTCCCATCCTGTGGCTAATTTTGGCCCTACTTCGCGGACAAGCAATGGCCCAACGAGGCCTACCGAAGGCGGAGCAGGGCCGCCACTAGGAATATCCTCCAAAATCTCACGGATCACATCACTTGGCACCCCAGTGTCACTGGAGGAGGAACCGGCGGAGGGACTATCAACTATTACGTATCGGCAGTAGACGGAGGCCTTGGAAGTGCCCTCGTCTGTAACACCCTCGTCAACATCATCCATTAATTGCTTGACGGAAGGCTCACCCTCATCAATAGGTCGAGACCCTTTGCCGATCACCATCTCTCCCTCGCAGATGGCGTAAAAGCAGGAGCAGCCATGAAAGCAAAAATATAAAAGAAATGGAAAAGAAATAGAAAGGAAGAAGAAAAACCTTTTGGCAAATCTTCAACGAAGTCGGAATATTTGAAAGCTCTAGAAATGAAAAAACTGGAGAAGCAAAAGTGATGTAATGAGCAGGGAGAATGAATATATAAGAGGGAAAAGAGAAGTTGAAAAAGGCGGGGCAAATTCTGGTCATTAGATAAGGAACGGTTGCAGGAATAGAAAAGGACCGTGTGGATGAAGCTTCTTAGAGAAGTTGAAAGGTTGCTGAAGCAGATGCTGATACGTGGCGCGGCGATGATGACAAGTGGCAGTCACTTTACAGAAGCGCGGAAAAGAAGTGGGAAAAATTATTTCAGCTCGGATATTTGAATCAACGACCTGATGACATCAGCTTGCTAATCTAAAGGGGGCGATTGTGGATACCTCGTCCACGTCAGTACATTGTCAAAATGTGGAGCAATTGGAAACGTCGTCTGAGAGAGGATGTGAGATGTGTAAAACATGCTGACCTATTAAAAAAGGTGTAAACAAGAAGTCAGAGAAGTGATCTTCAGAACAAGGTCGTGGCAAAAGGGGGGAGGGGTGCTACGATCTTACCATGACTGAGCTGGTATACAGAAAGCCGAAGTAGCACATGCCAGTCCATTGAGTCAGTTGTTTTCTCCGTCACAAACTCGATTAAAGTAGCAGACAAAGGCAAATGCCTCTGAAGTGAGCCTTGCATGGATGACACATGGCGTGCATGCCCTCCTACACGGCCTTGATGGGACATTTACGATTTGAAAGACTCATAATATGTTTCCTACCAATTTTTAGCCCTATAAATAGATGAGCTTGTATCAAAGAAGGATATATGAAATCTAGTGAGAGAAAACTCTGAGAAAAAACAGAAGAGCTTGTATAAATCTTGTAACCACCTTGTGAGGAAAGTTCCAATTGCAAAGCAAGTGATATCCCTTGTTTGCATGTCTATTTTTCTTTGTTTTCTTTAACTTGGTTGTGGTGATCGTGTGAAGTCTATTCATGCAAAAAAAAAAAACCCATCGACAAAATACACCACGTAATCTCCACAAATCCACACTATCAAACCTTCAAAATTAACCTGTACAAAAATATTGTGTTTCCCTTTTGAATTAGTTACTTGTTAGCAAACAATTCTGTTTAAGTATTTTATGTCCTTTTCTTCACCTAATTCCTTTTTCAACATTGCAGGAGAGTGATATTATGGTATATCACCAATGCAATTGTTTGGCAAATACACGAGAAAAAACACTTTGTCCAAAATCGATGAGTGAATGTTTGTGGGGCTTATAAATTATTCTATGATAACCTAAAATCATCGTATTTTCAGTACTTGCCTCCAAATCATAATTCCATCGTAACTGATTATGGGGTATTAGCGTGTGTGTTCCCAAACTGCGTATGTATGTGATACTTCTTAGTAAAATTAATATTCTAACATGTGTTTGTTACAATGAAAATTTTGATATTACTAAATGCATTGAACTAAACTAAATTTCATTTGACCTTGATCACCAATTGTTTTTGCTAAAAGAAAATAGTTTAGGTAGCAACTGACAAAAATCGTAAAGCAAAGCACTAAAGTAGGTATTAAATGGAAAAAATACTAAAGATTAGGTTAGTGTTTTTTATACTAACCCTTTCATTTAATACTAATACGATGTAATGGACCGTGTGCTTTCTTTAAAGAAAAACTACATACAAAGCTAGAATCGAACAAGTCATACTTATAAATATAGATATAGATATTGAGATTTTATAGAAAAGAAGGTAGTATTAAAGCAGGTCAAAGCGTCCATCCTTGCATGAAATTATTGTCTTCAAGGCCCATGCTTCTTGCTACAGATGATCCTTCTCCAAGATTGTAGTGTTGATACCTGTATATAAAATAACATTTTAATAGTATTTAACTTTCATACTTTCCTCTTTTATTTTGCAAATATTTGTCAGAGAAATAAGAGAGTGCCTTGTACCCTATTTCGAGTACGGGTTCGGGTTGGGGTTCGTGTCCGATGTCCATAGGATTAGAAGGCGCAGCTACATGGAGAGGAAAGTTGCTAGTTCCACCTGACACCGCTGTTGCATTCCATGCCCTCAGATCTTGTCCTTCTGCCTCAACCTACATTATTACAATTTTTATTTTGGCTATTTGTGTTTATTTTTAAAAATTAAAATTGGTATGTTTTTCCCTCTAATTACCGTTGACATTTCCATTGAAACTCTGATCTTGAGCTGCTTGTTCATGTCTCCAAGTTGGCGTTCCTGCCAGGATGAACAAATTAATTTACAAAATATTTGTCAAGATTTATTACGTTTTTGATACATTTAATTCAACTATTTCTGAGAGATTAATTAGTTGATCATTTTAATGAATATTATCAAATCAAAGCATTTAGTAACTTGTTCTCCATTACAAAAAACACTAGACACTCCAAAAATCTGGGCAGATTTTAATAAATAAAAAATTTAAAAATAAAAAATGAATATGATTTGTGCAAAATTAATATATCACAACAATAGGTGGACTCAAATATTAGTATTTGTCATAACTTTACTGTTAGAGACCACATGACATCACTAATTAGTTGTCAATAACTCAATGGTCTCAAATATTTTTAGTTGTCTCTAAAAGTAGTACAAAAATAATTTCAAATAATTTGTAGAGAATTTTGTGACAATAAATGGCCATGAATAACTTATTATAAGTGATCATAATTGAAGTCTCGAAAAATGCATCACGAAAGACTTTTTTTTGGTATGGTGTATGCCGTTGAGATTATGCAATGAAGTTTTATGTAGGCTGCTTTTTATCGTTCTCTATTGGTGAAACAAAAACTGATATTATGGCATATATATATATATATATGGTAAGCCCAAGAATTTTACCTTTCTACGGAGCTCTTCCATTTGTTCCATCATAATGTGTGTCTGAAATAACACCCACAATAGTTTACTATAGTAAGAAGAAAGCAAGTTTTTGATTGGTCACTAGCGTGAGAAAACAATCACAAGACAATAGAAAAATAAAAAATTAATAGAGTGACATATTGAAGATAAGTATTTGATTGTAATTCGCTCCTAATGGGCTCACATGCATAATTCTCTATCAACAAAATTATAAAAAAGAATATATATATATAATGTATATGAGTGGTTAAGAGTCAAGAAAATGAATTGAGTAGAGTAATACTAGTAGTACCTTCCTTTGCCTGGCTTGAGCAAGAGCTCCTTCAAGTTGTTTTTCAAGATTCTGCAACTCCTTTGCACTCAATGGTCCAAGATCTTCCCCCAGCAAGTTCCTTTATATCCAAACAATCAGCCAATCTCTCTCTCTTTCTCTCACACAGACACACACACATATATTATGAAAATCAAAATCGAATTCTGGCTTTTAATTCACCTTTGAGTCCTCTGAAGAGATTCATACTTGGCTTTTAATTTTGTCACCTCCTGGTACCAGCTCTGCATAGTAAAACTCCATCAAAATGAAGGCAAGACCAACTAATGTGTACTATCTCCGTTTTTTTAAGATTTTGTGAAATGTCAAAATAGCGTCTCATTTATTCTGATACTACCTCTTTCTGTCAACTTACTTGCTCAATGGGAACAAAATTAAGGGATTTTAGTAGCGAGAAAATGCAGAAGTTTATTTGTGAATTTCCTTACCTCTTAGTTTTATTATCCAAGTCTAAAACTGCATCTCAAAGAACGGAGCTAGTGTATAAACATGTCTGAGCAAAATGATAAAAAATAAGTAGAACCTGTGTTTCTCTTTCACCATTGTTGCTATCGTGAGTATTGAAAGAACAACGTTGATAGCGTTCAAGTGTCTGACTGGTGCTGCAACCAAAATTAAATTAATATCAAATCTGAACATTGTATATTTATCATCAAACAACCATGTTTCTATGTATAAGCAAATTATTTACCAACCGTATTTTCCATTTCCAGTACTTTGATAATTTGATCAAGGCACAATTTTTTCTTCAAACATTATGTTTGTGATAAACAACTCTTTTTATTTTCACTTAATCAATGAATTATTTTGAAATGCCTTCTTAATAATATTTTTACTTCCCTTTCATGATTACTCCTAACACTATCCAAAAAAATCTCCTAATATTCAACCTAGCTAGTAGCTACCATGTCTAATACAGAGAGAATATAATTTTAAGAAGATACATTAGTGATTGTAGGAGAAAGGGAGTGGAAAATTGGATTAGGGATGTATTTATCTATTATCTATTATATATATTTTTTATTTTTATTTTCTGATCCATGCCTAAAACAACAACTAAAGAAAGTGATGTAGTATTAAATATAAAATCATGAGAGAGATAAATCTCATACACAAAATGATAATATATAAAAGAACATGAAAATAAAATGTTAAAAGAGTATTAATCAATGAGATTAGCAATGACAAACATATTTCCTTCAAAAAACAGTGAGAATATTATTGATGTAAGCACGCATATTACAGAGAAAAAGTAAGAATAAAGATAGTATATATTGGGTGACAGTTAAGAGTGAGTTAACTCAAGAATACCATCACTACACAAATATAATTTGTTTCACCAAAATGTATATTCAAGCCAAATTTTGGCCTTAAAGCCTGAATCTTTCATTTCTCAAAAAAAATTCAAAAAAATTCTGACAAGTTTCACCAAAATACACATCGTGCCTTTCCAGAAACACACAATCTCACACACAAGCCCCTATGTATCACATGCAGTCTTTTCTCAAGCAATTTTATGGTACCCAATTCGGCAGTGCTCGAATCACTAAATTGGATACTACTCGATTGGGTAGCATAGTATTAGCCTTTTTTCTAAACCCCATTTCAATTTCTTCAAGGGTCATGAATATATGCACACTGCATATGTTGGTTATATAAAAATGTGTTTGTGTGTGTGAATCTTTGTATTGTATGACGCATTGGCCATTGGGGGTTAAAAGCAGTAAGAAAACCACGGGATCTAAGGATGTAAAGTTAAAGAAGACAAATTTTTATTCTGGCAATTGTAGAGAGAGAAAGCAGGAAACCCTAGATCTTACACAGAGGTCCAAGATGGGTTTTTGCAAAGACAAACAGACCTAGTCAGTCATTCTTTCTTGTTTCTCTCTATCCCATCTCAAAAATGATGAAACGTGTCATCCCCTCATTGGATACGATCAGAAATAAAGCAAAGAAGAAAGAAATTGCAGACAGAAGCAAAAAGACATGATTGTACCTAGTACTACCGAACTCATAAAGCTTGCCCCTGCTGGAGAAGATGATAAGGGCAATTTCGGCATCACAAAGCACTGAGAGTTCATATGCTTTCTTCAGTAATCCATTTCTCCTCTTGGAAAATGTCACCTGCCTGTTGATCTTGTTCTCTATTCTCTTCAGCTCCACTCTTCCTCTCCCCATTCTCTCTCTTCCCTTCTTCTTCTTCTTCTTCTTCTTCTTCTTCAAAGATGCAGGTATACCTTCATATATATATATATAGAGAGAGAGGATTGTATGTATTTGTGAGGAGATGGACGTGGGGCGAATAAGTAATTTAATATGGTGGGGCGGGGGGTACCACTACGAATTATCCATTTTCATGCCTTTAAGAGTATGTAGAAAACTTAGTTCCTGCAAATTTCTGTTGCAAGAAAATGGTAAACCGCTCATATTTCATTATTCCCTTTTCATCGTTTTGTCTTTAAATTGTGCAGATTATGCATTGCTCAAAACTTTTTCATCTTTCTATTTACGGCTCTATATAAGTTGAGGTCACCCAAACCCACTAATGTTCAAATTTATTTGAAATATGTTTAATATTCAAATTTATTTGAAATATGTTTAATATTATATTTGAGTTTATTTGATTTTTAGTCAAATCAAGTACGATGGAGTTTTAATCAACCTGAACACGTGCCGAGTTGCATATGAGTATATTGTATTAGAAAAATTGCTGAGTTGCGTTTTAAATTTCATAAAATATATATGTTCAATGTTATTAGATAACGAACTTTTGTCGAACGATCTCGATTCTCGAATTGTGCATCGAATAGTTTGATTTGATTTTAAGTTGTTCTCTTTTTTTTCTCTTTCACTTCTGACCAATAATAATGCAGAGTACTGGTCTGTTGGAAATTATGATTAAGCAAAAGAGTACTTGGTACAGTGATAAGAAAAGATGGAGGAATTTAAAGTGGGTGGTCATGTGAAAATGGGGCTTAATTTATGGATTGCTTGCATATATTTGAACTAGAAAACAAGAATGTTTGATGATATTTAACTTGACAAGTACTAAGTTGTTTTAGAATGCTTTTGAAATAAAATATATATGGCTACATAAACTAATAAATTGTTGGCATTATGGACATACATACTCTTGAGAATGTGACAGCATATAATTGAGGGTCTACTTTTACTTATGCTATGTCTTCGTGGGTAGAACATATTATATTACCTCCGTCCCACTTAATTTTACGTGGTTGATCAGATACGGATATTAAAAAAAAAAAAAAATTGGGATATCTTTGATTTTTTTAAATGTGGAGATTTTGAGAGTGGAGATTATGAGAGAAATTTCCTTTTTAAGGGTGTGCAAAGTTAAGTGAGACGGACCGAAAAAGAAAGTGTGCAAATTTATGTGGGACGAAGGTAGTACTTGTGATGAAATTATATTATGATTATATAAAAAGAATTATGAAAGGTACACAAGTTAGGATCTTTTGAGATACTAGCAATACGCACGTGCGTTGCACGTGATCACTATTTTTTTATTATTATCTAATGAAAAAAATTAATGTGAACATAAAATAATTATAATTCAATGTAGTAGTTAATCATGGTAATATATACACAACTTCTTAGATTATTCAGTGAAAAAAAAAAAAAAAAAAAAAATTTAACGATTAAGCAAACACAATCCAAAATCAAATAAAAATTAAAAAATAATTATAGAAGAGGAAAAAAGAGGTTAATAATCTTAGTTTAGCAAAACACGTTATACTAATGTTAAAAGATTCATAAAAACGACATACCATGATACTCCCTCCGTCCCGAATGAACTTGCATACTTCCCTAATCGGGGTGTCCCACCCTTTTTGCACACTTTCCATTTCAGGAAATAAATTTTTACATCCCTAACCCATATTAATCACATAATTACAAATCTGTCATCACATAAAGGTAAAAATAGATTTGACTAAGTCAACATTTATTAAAAAATAACGTTTCTTAATATGTGTGCCGGGGGGCCAGTGCAAGTTCATTCGGGACGGAGAGGGTATAATGTATTATTCTTACAAAATTTATGTATAGATAAAGTTTGATATATTATAATTATTGTTTACTTCTCAATATAGATAGACTCCGGTATCATTATTATATTAGAAATAAATTTATACGATTAGTGAAAAACTATATAATAATGAAGATATAGATTTCCATTGAACAAAAGATACAAAGTAATTTGTCTTATTACATCAGCAACTGACATTCATAAGTTCAGAATTTGTTAGATACACATACGAATATTAGGTCTAACATACTTTCTCTATAATTTCTTAATTGATAATTATGATTTGAACATACATTTGCAAATTTCAATTTCGCTTGTTTATTTCTTCAATTCTACATTGAAGCTTGAAAATCATGTGTGATTTAAAATGAAAATCCTACTATATTATATTTATAAGATAAATAATGTTTTTTATAGAGTGTTGACTATATACATAGTGTCTCATAAACTTCAATCGAGATACATACTACAATCTATATGTTAATATAATATATTTTTTTTCAACGTTTTAACTATTTTTATGAATTTACTTCTCTGTTTAGTTTTAGTGAAATACTCCCATTTTTTCATACATTGCACATTCATTTAAAAATAAATAGATACATGTACTTAAACCATTCTGATTTTGTTTCTTTTATTCTATTTTTTATTTGGACTATACCATAGTTTATTCCAATATAATTATATCTATGCTTGTAAGCTAATATTAACATTCACATTTTACTATCTTTATTTTTCTGCATGTTTTAATTTAATCATCTGATACTGATTCACACAGTACAACTTTTTTAACTATTCATATAGTACAACTTAGTTTATTATTTAGTTATAGTTCTTATTTGTTTCTTTATTGTACCTTATAATTTTATATAGCGTAATAAATACATTTCACCAATTATTATATATGCTTTTAAAATATATTTATGATATTTCTATCGATTTAATAATTTTCTTGAATGTTAGATTTTAAATATTTAAAATAATTCATGTTCACTAATTTTCATGTTTGTCATCTAACTACTTCTATTATTATTACAATAAAACTTTAATATAAAACAAATTTCATCTTAGAAAATTCTCAAATATAGAAGATTAAGAAAACTATTGAAGTCTATGTAACATTCTTGACTTTCACTGTGAGTGTAAATTTTGGCTCCCTCACGTTGCAGCGGAGCATTTTTCAGGGTGAACCACTATTCCCTATTTGTGCTGAAGTTTTTTCTTGCATTTTACAATATTTATAATTTTTTCGGCGCATCTATTAGAGATATTTAAGTCAAGTAAATCTGTAAATTTTGTTGTATATATTACTTAGAATTCTTTCCGTGATTATTGTAATTTGTTGTAATCTCTTATTATTAAATAGTGGAAGATATCTCATCAAACCTCAATTGAGGAAATCTAATTCCTTCTACATGGTATCAGCCTAATTAGCGTTGAAAATCATTTTCTCCCTTTCTTCGCCAATCTGCTTCTTCTCCGATCATGGCGGCGGCTAATTCTAGCTCTCCCTCCTCCGTCTTCGATTCTTCCCTCTCGTTACAGGCCATGACCCACATGGTTCCTGTAAAACTAACTGCTGCTAATTATCTTCTCTGGCATGCACAAGTTCAACCTCTCTTGGCCACACAAAAGTTTCTTCCTTACGTCGATGGCTCAACGCCGCCTCCTCCTGCCACCATTGACGACGCCGGCACCACCAAGCCCAATCCAGCCCACGCTGAGTGGCTTGCTCGAGATCAGATCGTCAAAGTTTTTCTCATGTCCACCCTTACAGAAGAAACCATGGCTGTGGCTGTTGGGTGTACCACTTCCGCTGAGTTATGGACCACTCTTTCTACGGCTTTCAATCGATCCTCCAAAGCTCGTGAACTCCGTCTAAAAGACGAATTACAGATGATCAAGAAAGGTACTCGTTCCATTTCTGCATTTGGATCTCATTTCAAAACAATATGTGATCAATTAGCGTCTATGGGCTGCATGATTTCTGAGACGGATAAGTCTCACTGGTTTCTTCGAGGCCTTGGGTCAGAATTCTTATCTTTCGCCACCTCCCAAATTAATCTCGAACCTCTTCCCAGTTTCCCGGATCTTCTTTCCAAAGCAGAATCTCATGAGCTCTTCACACGGTCTTTAGAAACCACTGCCACGTCCCCTGTTGTTGCTGCATTTGCAGCTCATACACGACCGTCCCAGCAGTCTCGTTCTTCCGGTAAACCTCCGGGGCGAGGTGCTGCAAATTCTGGTGGTAGTGGATCCCAAAAGCCCGCAAATTCTGGTGGTAAAAATTGCCATTATCGACAGCCGCGATGTCAAATCTGCCGAGATGCTCACTATGCGTCATCCTGTCCCGATCGCTATAAGCAGCCTCCATCGCAGGCTCATCTTGCTGAGTGCTTTCGCTCTGCATGTTCACTTAACACTCCGTCTTCTGACTGGTACCTCGACACGGGTGCCTCGGCGCACATGACAAACTCTACATCAAATCTGGACTCCGTCTCAACTTATACGGGCAACGACAAGGTTACAATTGGCAATGGTACTTCTCTTTCCATTTCACATACTGGTCATTCTCGTATTTCTGATCAATTATCCCTTCTGAATGTTTTACTTGTACCACACATCACCAAGAATCTTTTGTCTGTGAGCAAATTGACCGCGGATTATCCTGTGAATGTTATATTTTCTGATCAGTTTTTCGAAATTCAGAACCGCTCGACCGGTCTGCCTTTGGCTCGGGGCAGACGTGAACATGGTCTTTACATATTGGAAACCGGTCACACAGGTCTTCTTGCTGCTTTGAAGAAACGTCATGTTCGTGGCTCATTTGAATTGTGGCATCGCCGCCTAGGTCATGTTAATTTTGATATTATTAAATTGTTGAATACTTTGGGGTGTTTGTCCCTTACTTCTGTTTTGCCAAAACCGACTAGTTGTTCTTCTTGCCAATTGGCCAAAAGCAAGAGAATTTCCTTTATCTCAAATTTTAAACGTTCCCATCGTGTTTTGGACATTATTCACTGTGATTTATGGGGTCCGTCTCCAGTTACATCTTCTGATGGCTTTCGTTACTATGTGGTGTTTATCGATGATTTTTCGCGTTATTCTTGGTTTTATCCGATGCGCCTTAAGTCTGAATTATTTGATATTTTTGTGAAGTTCAAGAAATTGGTTGAAAATCAGTTTGGGGTTACTATAAAACGCTTTCAGTCGGACGGGGGGACAGAATTTACGAGTAATAGGCTCCAATATTTGTTTCAAAACTGTGGTATTATTCATACTATGTCATGTGCATACACTCCCGCTCAGAATGGTCGGGCTGAGCGGAAGCATAGACACATCACCGAAACAGGTCCATCAATGTTATTTCATGCATCTGTTCCTTTAACTTTTTGGGTAGAGGCCTTCGCTACTGCTGTCTATACTATCAACAGGTTACCTACTGCCGTTTTGAAGAACAAGTCACCATATGAGTTATTGTTCTCAGAATTACCTGCCTATGATAATTTTCATGTGTTTGGTTGTCGAGTTTACCCGTATCTTCGTGATTATGCTGCTCACAAATTGGCACCTAGGTCTGTCCCGTGCATTTTTCTTGGTTGCAGCTCTAAACACAAGGGGTTCGTCTGCCTAGATCCTTCCACGTCTCGCCTTTATATCTCTCGGCATGCTCAGTTCGACGAAAGTTCTTTTCCATTCTCTGAAATTGCGACAGATGCTCCAGTTGCCTCTCTTGATTTTGCGGCATTTGTGGACCCTCATCCTATTTCCATGCCTGCTACTTCAGGTCATACTCCTAGGCCCCCGTCTCCTTCGCAAGATCACAGGCCATGTCCGCTTTGTCCGGATTCCCTACCAGCGACTCATACTCCAACACCACAACCTGACTTGCCTCTAGCACCGGAATCACCTCATGCGCCATCACCATCTCCACCACCTCCGGTACCACAGCAGCCTGCCTCCTCCTCGAGTCATCCCATGCAAACTCGCTCAAAAGATGGTATTTTCAAACCAAAATATCCTCCCTCGACTACTTATCTTGCTCATAATGCTTTTCTCTCCACTCTTCATTCGAGCAAAGAACCAAAGGGTTTTAAATCCGCCTCCAAGTTCCCTCATTGGGTCAGTGCAATGGATGACGAACTTCGTGCGCTTCATTCTAATAAAACATGGGATCTTGTTCCTCGTCCCTCGCATGAGAATATTATTGGTTCGAAATGGGTTTTTCGCACCAAGTATTTGGCTAATGGTACTATTGATCGTCACAAGGCTCGTTTAGTGGCTCAAGGGTTTTCTCAGCTTCCTGGGTTTGACTACGACTACACCTTTAGTCCAGTTGTTAAGGCATCTACTGTTCGCATTGTTCTTGCCTTAGCTGTTATGCGCAATTGGCCTCTCCACCAGCTAGATGTTAACAATGCTTTCCTGCATGGGATCCTCACGAAGCCTGTTTATATGGAACAACCGCCTGGCTACTCTGATCCACTTCGTCCAAATCATGTGTGTCGCTTGAACAAAGCCATTTATGGCCTCAAACAGGCTCCCAGGGCCTGGTTCCAACGGTTTTGTTCATTCTTGCTGAGCTTAGGATTTGTCGAGAGCAAATCCGATACTTCCCTCTTCATCTACTGCAAGGGTTCTCTACTTCTATATTTGTTGGTCTACGTGGATGACATAATTGTCACTGGTAATAATTCCACTTTTGTCATGCGGCTTATTGATCGTATTCGCCATGAATTTGCAATTAAGGACTTGGGCAAACTTAATTATTTTCTTGGGCTTGAGGTGTCGTACACTGAGCATGGTCTTTTTCTAGGTCAATCCAAGTATGCTCATGATATTCTTACTCGTGCAGCTTTGCTTGACTCCAAACCCGTATCTACACCTCTAGCTCCTGACATTCTTCTTCGCAAAGACGGCGCGCCTTTCTCAGACCCTACACTATTTCGCTCGCTAGTCGGTGCTCTCCAATATTTGACCATCACTCGTCCCGATCTCTCATTTGCCGTTAACACTGTAAGTCAATTTCAGTCCAGTCCCACTACGGATCACTTTCAAGCGGTCAAACGCATTTTGCGCTATGTTAAGGGTACAATTGATTTTGGCCTTCACTTTTCCCGTGGTACGTCTTCTCTCACCGCTTATTCTGATGCTGATTGGGCTCGGTGTTTAGATACTCGTCGATCCACTTATGGTTACTCCATTTTTTTGGGCCCTAATCTTGTGTCTTGGAGTGCTAAAAAGCAACCGACTGTCTCTCGTTCAAGCTGTGAGTCTGAATATCGTGCAATGGCATATGCATCCTCGGAAGTCATTTGGGTCACCAATCTTCTTCGTGAACTCCATGCATTACCTTCCACTACGCCCACATTGCTCTGCGACAACAAAAGAGCGTTGTTTCTCAGTTAAAATCCCGTTGCACACAAACGCGCTAAACACATTGATATTGATTATCACTTTGTCCGCGAGTTAGTGACTGCACAACGTCTCATTACTCAGCATGTTCCCACTACATCTCAAATAGCGGACATTTTCACCAAGAGTCTTTCACGTCCTTTATTTGAACTTTTTCGTTCCAAGCTTCACGTCCTTCCACATCCGCTTCGCTTGACGGGGGGTATTAGAGATATTTAAGTCAAGTAAATCTGTAAATTTTGTTGTATATATTACTTAGAATTCTTTCCGTGATTATTGTAATTTGTTGTAATCTCTTATTATTAAATAGTGGAAGATATCTCATCAAACCTCAATTGAGGAAATCTAATTCCTTCTACAGCATCCATGGAATTAAAATCTCCCGAACTGCACCCGTTATCTCTCATCTCTTTCTGTGCAGATGACACACTTCTATTTGGTGCTACAACTGTAGAAGGCCAACATCTTAAGTTCAATATCAATACCTACAAGTGTGTTTCAGGGCAAATGTATTAATTTTGAAAAATCAGGATTTTTTTAGGCCTAATACATAAGCTCAGATTTCTCATTCAATTTGCCAATTATTTGGAGTTGCTGAAGTGGCTTCGGATGGTAAATATCTCGGACTCTTTCTATTGTTGGCCAGAATAAACAAGAGATTTTTGCAGACATTAAAGAATGGGTTAGTAAGCGCATCAATGGTTGGCAAGAAAATGAATTAAGCAAAGCGGGTAAAGAAATGTCCATTAAATCTATTATATAAGCAATATACACGTACACAATGTCTTGCTTCCAATTGTCAGACCATGTTCTTATTAATCTGGAGAATTTGGTAAAATCTTATTGGTGGGGGGTAGGGGGGATAGCTCGTCCGCAAAGAAAATTCGGTGGAAGTCTTGGGACGTACTCAAGCAACAAAAATCTCAAGGTGGCCAAGGCTTTTTCAATTTGAAAGCATTTAACCTTGTCATGTTGTATAAACAAGCACAGGACCCTTTAGTTTCTCCATCTAGCCTCTTTGCCTGAATCATGCAGTCCAAGTACTACCTTTTCATGTCTGTGTTACATGCTACTCTTGGTTCTCATCCCAAGTTTACATGGCATTGTATTATGGCTAGTCATCGTGTTATTCTTCTTGGTTGTCGACGGCTCATGGGCAATGGCCAGACAACAACCCTCTTCCATGATAGATGAGTTCCTTTGCCTCCTTATTTTTCCATCGGATCAGCTACATCAGACCTCCCGCAAGATGCTTGAGTCAGTTCCGTCATTGATTCAGATCTTGGACTCTGCAATGGGCTGTTAATTCGGGTCAATTTTGACCAATTGAATGTTGATGTGATTCTCACTATTCTTCTGAAAAATCACCATTCTTCGAACTGTTGGATTGTGACATTATTTCCATTCTGGTAACTTTTCGGTCCGTTACATATCATTTTATTATGGGTTCTTTCGAAGATTTTATTGGCACATACTCCTTCCCGGTTAGTAGCTATGACCCGAAACTCATTTGGAGGAGAATTCGAAAGCTTAAATTATCAGCCCGTATCTTGTATTTTCTTTGGAGATGCTGCTCTAATTCTTGCCATTGTCCAATGACTTAGCTCGTCGTTATCTTCATCATGAACCTCGTTGTTCTTTATGTTCACCACCTGATCACTCTTTAGTGCATCTCTTCTTCATGGGCCCCTGTCCTCATCAAATTAGCAAGCAGCTGGAATTTATGAAACTATCTTTCGATTCTGACAGCATATACGTGACTTGTAGTTTCAAGAGATTTTACACCTCGGTGACTTAAATATAGCAGAATACTTTGTTGTCCTTACCCACTTAATCTGGTTTCGACGAAATAAAATTGTCTTTTGAGATGTTCGTACATACTCACAAGTATTGCTTGCAACAACAACCCAGACCTTCCAAGATTTTCGGGATGCTAATTACTTCCCTTAAACATCACAGCCGCACCCTTGATTCATTGCTTGTTCTTCCTCAGATGCCCTTATTCATATATACTTTGATGGGAGTACATCATTTTCTCGTAACTCCTCATTTGCTGGTATTTATGCTTGCTCCCTAATTTATAAATATCAATAATATGAAGTATGCTAAAATTCTTGCTCTTCGTGAGGCGGTTTGATTTACCATTGATACTGGAGTTCCCAAGTTTTGTATTCTTGGGGATTCTAGCACGACTACATTCACATCGATAGGTGATGCAGACTGTGCTTATGCATGTATGCCTTTGTTATATGATATTAGATATCTATTGTCTTCTTTTCATGGATGGAAATTGTATTGGATCGGACGTAAAGTAAAATTTATAGCGCCAAAAGAATTGTTTGTCCCATGCACCACCCCTTTTATGTCAATTAGTGTTGACCGATTCAAGCAACCATTAATGAAATTACTTTATGTTTAAAAAAGAAACTACAATGACTTGATATTTATAAATTTTTTAATTATATTTAATTTTTATGCATAATAAGATTTATCTCAACAAATTTGCTTACTATTTCCTTTTTTATTCAAATATTTTAGACTTTGCATTTTTGTAATATGACCTTATAACTTAAATTAACAGTGTTAAGAAAAGACAATATTTTTATTTTTCTATCTATATAACTTTTTCATCTTCTTATTCTATAAAAATAATTTTTAATATGTAATCACATTATATGCAAGTATAAGAGCTTAAATTATGTTAGTTGTTAAGCTCAATTACATGAATTTGACATGTAAAAAAATCATAGTATATATTTAATATAAATAATAAAAAATAAAAGTATGAATAGTAAAAATATGATAGTTATGGATAAGATTGAAAAAAGAAATTCTATAAATTCATTTTTTTCTTTTTTCCATACCTTAAATAATTAAATAATTTAGTACAATTGTTTAAAATATATGCAAATAACATATCACTGGAAAGCTCTTTTAATCTACTTTAATATGAAATTGATTTCATTTCAAAATTCAAAGTATTGAAAGTGTAGAAGGATAACTTAAGCACGTAGTTTTTTAGGAGAAGTTTTTAATATAAAAGGACTCTTACTTTTTATAATCAAGTAAGGAAAACATAAATTATTTTAAATTAATTTAATTCTTAGTAAGGATATTTTACTTTTTATAATCCAGTAAGGAACCCGAAATTGGTGACCCAAGGTCTTCAAAAAGTGTCTTCCAACTTAGCTCCGACCCATCACTTAAATTGAGTTCAGGCCCAACAACATTCACCATTGGACTTTCTAAGCACTTTTCTTGCACGTTTTCTTGTATTTCAGCAACGAGGTTCAACATGACCTCTTTAATTTATTTTGCACGAGCTCTAGTTATTGGCCCTTCATGAATTTCGAGGGGGTCCTTCTTTCTTTAGCTATGTGGCTTGGGACGGTCCCCATCATATAGTATAATGTCATAATTTAATATATAGGTAGAAACTACAATACATATCATTACAATAAAATATATCTTTTGTATAACATTTTTTTGAGACCACATTGTGGTCACTAATAAAAGTTATTTGCGATCACTTACTGTTACAAACCTCTCTACAAATTATTTGAGATTATCTTAAGACTACTTATAGAGACAACTAGTTGCAAAAAATATTTTAGACGCATTTGAGACCATTTTTGTGGTCACAATTTTATTATTTGAGTTCGAGTTATTGAGACAACAATAAAGTTGTGACAAATACCTCATTATTTGAGGCCAATTCTCATAAGTTTGGCAAATACTCATTATTTAAGATCATTTTTTTTTGTCTCAAAAGACCATTTCTGTTGTAGTATATCTAATATGTATAAATATACATTATATATTAATATATATTTATGCATATAGTACACACACATATATAAATTCGTATAAATTAAAATATAGTATAATATATATATACATACACACATATATATATATATAATATTTATGTTTCTGTGTGTATATAGAATGAGTTTATATGCTAGATACTACCTTTGTTCCTATATAAGAGTGCTTTAGAAAATTCACTTCGCCCACAAAAGGCGTTTTAGCAACAGAGAAACCCCACATTTATTATAGCTGATGGCTAATGTCATCACAAAATATTATAAATACATAGTTTTTATTAAAAACACCATATATAAATAATTTAATTATTCTTATTTTCTTAAAACACCACACTAAGTTTCCACTTTACCCTTCAAATATTATCAAGTATAATTAATATTGATAATAGTAATAAATTGGTACACGTAATTATGCGTGCAGAAGGCACCAAACCATAAAATTTAAAGGATAAAGCACGGAACAGGGGGTCAAAAAGATGAAAAATCGCACCAGGTAAGTCTGCTCGGCCGAGCAACATTTTCTCGGCCGAGACTCCACCGGCAAAAAAAAAGGGGAATTTCACTGGACAAACATCTCGGCCGAGCCACAAAATCTCGGCCGAGCCACTTTTATAAAGGTCTCGGCCGAGCCTGATTTTCTCGGCCGAGACATCCCTACGACGAAAACAGGGGAATCGGCCCTGGGCACACATCTCGGCCGAGCCACAAAATCTCGGCCGAGCCGCTTTTATACAAGTCTCGGCCGAGCCCCATTTTCTCGGCCGAGACACCCTTACGCTGAAAACAGGGGAATTGGCCCTGGACTCATATCTTGGCCGAGCCAAAACGTCTCGGCCGAGCCTGTTTTATACGCGGCACGGCCGCGCCTAATTTTCTCGGCCGAGCCGTACGCGATTCCAGTTTTAAAACACGCGAACAGCCCACAAAACCCCCCATTCCCTTCTTCCCCCTTTCGAAAACACACATACCTCACACACTTTCACCCTATAATTCACCTAATACCATGTGTTTCTTCCACTAAAACACTAGAAATCAGCAGCACACACAATTTCACACACCTATCACCGATTAATTTCGAATTTGGTGCGAATTTTTAGACGAGCTAAAAAGGGCGCGAACCGACCTAATTCAAATTTTCCTCGTCTAAACGTGTTTGGTTACACGAAATGGGTCCCCGAAAAGGTTCCGGATCATCGAGTCGAGGCAAGGGAAAGGGCAAAGAGCCCGTTATGGAGGACCCCATAGTCAATCCTCAAAACTTCCCACCTACTGATAGCAGACACTATGGGTTCGTCCTAGAGAAAGAGGCTCATCAGGCCCAGTTCTCCAAACTGTGCACACGCCCGATTATGCCCACTCGATTTGGCAACGATGACATCCTCCGCCGACTCGGCCTACTGGAGAATGTACACACCCTGCTGAAGAATGCCGGAATACTAGGGTACATGACAGCTCAAGCCACTTATGCCGGCCTCACCCTCGAATTTCTCAGCACGCTAGAGATCACAATTGACCCCAACAAATGTGGAGCCAAACTGGGGCATATTTCCTTCCAATTAAATGGAGAGTCACATGAGATGTCCGTAACCGAACTCGCTGTACTTTTCGGACAGACTCCCGAACGGCTCGTCGATAGGTGGACACCCAGAGATGCATATGAAAACCAACAACGGATAGCCGAATTCGAAGTCAACCAATTCTGGGGGCGGTTGACTTATGCACCAGGCCTCGTTGATCCGCAGCCCTATACGAAGAATGCCAAGACTTTATGGATTCGGAGCCCGGTAGTCCGTTACATTCAAAAACTTCTCGCACTGACTCTTTTTGCGAGAAAAGAAACAGGGGCCTCCCGAATGCAAGAGCTGGAAGCCTTGTTCGCGATCATGACCGGTTGCAAGGTGGATGGGGCTGAAATATTGATCGAGCAGTTCGCACAAGTGGTGAAGCGGAAGGAGCCAATATACATTGGCGGTCTCATAACTCCGATCGCGGCTCATTTTGGAATTCCCTTGACTGACTTGGCCCCAGTATCCTGTCGATATCAGCTCGACTGGGACGACTTCGAGCACATGCGGATGGTAGTCCGCTCCGTTCCGAGTGGCATAGCTCGAACCCCGACCAACCGAACGATCATGTCCGTGATCCAGACACACGGACCATTCTTGATATTGCCCAATACTCCGTTGACCTTGGTCAACAGTCTCCAAGACCGGCCGAACTTGGCTTTGGCATCCCCGGCCCACATTGCAGCATCGAGGATACCGGACCCTGATGAGGTCCGGAAATATCATGTGGCTCAGGTAGCCAATATAGAGGAGGAAGAGGATACTGAGGCGGCCGAGGAGGCAGAGCCCGGCACAGCCGCTGAAGAAAGCAGTCGGCCATCTCGGCCGAGAAGAAAACGCCCAACTACGTCCATTATGAGCGAGACAGAATACCGAGAGCATATGGAGGATTTGGTCTCGTCCCTCCAAGAGGATGTCTCTCTCATTCGGGGAGAACTGCAGTCTCGATACCAAATCGAGGATGATCGATGGGCCCAGCAGCAGTCTCGATATCAAATCGAGGATGAGAGATGGGCACAACAGCAGTCGTGGCATCAACAGCAGCTGGACTGGCAGAGGGCAATAGAGGACCGTTGGAACACGCCACCACCCTATTGGGGTCAAGGCTACCCGCCTTAACCACCACCGCAGTAGGAGCATTGTGAGTAGCACCAATTCGAAACTCTCTTGTCCCCTACAACTTTAGGTTTCTACCTAAGTTTGGGGGAGGGGGTGTAAGTGGGTCGGATTGGTTGCATTTCCTCTTTCATTGTCTTTTTGTTAGTTTTTGTGTTGCTAGATAGAAAACTTGAGTCTGCATTCTGTGGTTGATCGTCTGGCCTGTGAGCCAATGTGTGGTTGATCGTCAGGCCTGCGTGCCTTTATCTGCGATAGCTAGTTAGTACATTTTAATTGTTTTTATTTATTGTGTTTTGCATTTGAGTCTAGGATTAAGTCGAACCCATGATTGTACTTGAGTCATGTTTTACGTGTTTAAGGACAATTTGGGACATTATTAAGTGTGCAACGAGTTCGTGATGATCATAAAATGTGTTGAATTTGAATTTATGACGTATGATAGAGCATGACATGTAATGAAGATAAAATCGAGCTTGGTCTTGAGACTTGTGATCAATTATAACCTGGTGAGTTTTTGAGCCAAATTTTGTACTCCCATTTTTTGGAGTAATATTTACATTCTTTCGGTGTGCATTCATTGGTTATATGTAGTCGACTCTAGAATTTGCCCGGAGTCTCTATCGTGAATATGTCGAACATGCTGTGATGTAGGATATGATATTAGGCGGTTTTTTATTTTTACCTATTACTCAGCCTTTCAATATCTTCCTTTGCACCAATTAAATTTTCCGTTGGAGCCCATTTGCGCTTTATAGCTTTTTCTTTGATTGCCCTATGTTACAAGCCACATCCTTTTCATATAAATCTTTGGCCTATTTGGACTAATAGTGAGTATGAGGGAGGAGGATTGAAAGGTAGTTGGGAATTAATTTGGGTAGAGATGGAGAATGTGGAAGGAGAAAGGGGAATGCAAATGATAGGTGAAAGAATCTAGCTTAAACTAACCTCTCTTAAGTGTTATGTTTTTGTGAACCAATTCATCCCACTATTTTCCCCACAAACGTTGGTTTTTAACCAAGTTTGGGGGAGGGGGTGTAAAGTGTGACGTATTGGTCAGTTGGTACTTAAAAAAAATTAAAAAAACGAAAAAAAAAAAAAGAAAAAGAAAAGAAAAGAAAAGAAAAAAAAAAAAAAAAAGTTGTTGTGAATAAGTGTTTTGTTATTTTTGTCCAAGGAGAGGTTAGGAGACTAAACAATGCTTATTGATTTGAATGGATGTGAGAAATTGGGTAGTCCCACAAATTGTGGTGCCCGAAAATGTAGCATGAGAAAGTGTTGGGTTATGATAAAGACTTTTGTTGGGTGAAGGAATTTCCTTGCGGGGGAGTTTGCTGAAATTAAAAGAGTGAGGATTGAGTGATTGTTTTGAGGGGTGGTTGAGTAGGAAAAACTCGATTAGTCCAAAGATTAGTCACTTGTTCCCAAATATTTCCCACCTTACCTTAAGCCTACATTACAACCTAAATAAAGACCTTTTTGATCCTATATCACACATGTCAAGTACGAGGTCTGATTTAGATAACGGGCAAGCATATGGTAGGCGTTGCATGTAGTCCAATGCGAGTGAATTAACTTTACCTTATACACTTGAGAGAAGAGTGATACACTTAACCCGTAAGGATCACTTGTTGAAAGTATCGAGTCTCGAAAGTAGTCGAAGTTGCTATGTTGGATATGCTCACGTTATCGTATTGTCTTTCTTTATTAAAATATGTTCTGAAACTTTGGTTTGCCACTTAAAGTCGCTTTAAACACGTGTCTTTTGTGTTTCTTCTTTACTTTGTTTTGTTCGGGACGAACAAAGGTTAAGTTTGGGGGATTTTGGTACACGTAATTATGCGTGCATAATAGGTTGATTAAATTGTCTAGTTAGTAACATTTGCATGCATAATTAGTCATGTATTGCTCGTATTGGTATTATTGGACAGATTGATGTTGTTTGACTTGTTTTGAAGCATTAAGGTGAAATTAGACCAAAAAGTCGAACTCGACTTAATCTGGATGCGAGAACAAGTGTCGCATGTCAAAAACCGAGCGAAAGTTGATCCAAGTTGCTGGGAATTGGTCTCGGCCGAGCCAAAGGAGCTCGGCCGAGCTTGAAGGACAGTGAAAGACGCAGAAATTGGTTGTTGAGGATTCTCGGCCGAGCCATCATTTCTCGGCCGAGACAGGCGATGGCCCATCCCAAGACACGCGGATTAATCCTTTTCTGGCCCAAATTGAGTCTAATTCATCCTCGACTATAAATAGAAGATCCAAAAGTCCGAAAATGACACTTTTACATTGATTCGAGAGCGCGGACTTGGAAATTCGGAAGAACACGAAGACTCAAGATTCAGCAGTCGGGTTTTAGAGTTTTTATAGTTTTAATGTTTTCTTTTTATAGTTTGTTCTTAGCGATCGCTATGATCGGCTAAGCGTTTATTTCCCGTCTTTGACTATGTTGAACCCTAGATTGTTATTTATGTAATTAATTCGGTAATTGCTTAATTTAATTATGTTCTGAGATTACATTGTGTTATTGGATTACTCTATCTTTTATATGTTTGTTATGTGGACTGATCACCCTAGTAATAGGCATATAGCTGTCGCTAGGTCATAAATTCATAATCCGTAATTGTTATGCGTTTGTGCCCAAAAGTAGCAAAAAGTGGTTACTCGCTAGGATAACACAAAGTCGCGGTCACTTGTACCACGTTCGTGAGTACAACACCGTACCTACTCCGTTGCCTTAATTCCCTATGCGTCTAATTACGATAGTTCTAGCGAGCGTCTCCTAGGATTACTTAATTGGATATGATTAATTGCTAAGTTCTTAGGATTAATTATACTTAAGGGGTAACAAGGGTTAGCTAAGCGTACCTGTTAATTCTTGGAGTAGGGGTCTCAGAACTAATTAGTTAAGTAGTTACATTAGTTTCATGAATATTCAGGCTACGGGGATACTGGGTTAAAGGCGGGATACTTTTTATTCACTAGTTTAATCATCTTTAGTTATTTGCGTTAGTAATTAAATCAAATCAAAACTCCCCTTATTATAATTATATTATTAGTAATTAAATAGAATTGGTTAGTACAATTATTTAGTTAATTCCTGTTCTCTGTGGGATCGACCCTGACTTGCTCTAGCTACTGTTAGGAATAGTTAGGTTAAATAATCATCTTATTTGACTGCACCCGACAGTGCGGTCATAAATAAATGAACTAAAACTCATCAAAACGAAAATCTCCAAAATCTCTCTTCCATTTGCTCCAAAATCTCAAAAATCTCTCTTCATTTTTGCAAATCCAACAATTTTCTTATTTTCCTGCAAAAAAATCCCTGTCTATTTGATGTTTCTATGATAAGTGTTGCAAAATTCATAATTTCCATGAATTCTCCTTTTTATGTTTGATAAATGAAACTCCATAAACGAATTCATGTGGCTAAATCAGTTCATGCATTTCCTCAAAACAATGAAGATGTATCTTTAGAAGGAAAACACCTTGTGATTGTGTATTTTGGCCAATGTTCTAAAAGGCGCTAGCCGGTAGTCGGACGGTAGACTAGGATCTAACGGCTAATTGTGGTTTAGACTGGATTAATTGGGCCTAAACAGGCTAGGCCGGGAGGAGTTGGGAAAAAAACATAGACGACCAAGGACCATCTAGTGCCTAGACGGGGTATAGTCAGAGGTACACGAGTTCTTTTAGAACAGAGATTGAGACATTATAATAAATCCCAACCTAATCAATGGTTGTTTCGTGTTTCAGTCCTTTTCGACGGCCAAAAGGGAAGCACAACTCTCTATAAATTCTTTCATCTGCTAGAAGTCAATTAAGAATCGAATCGGGCAACATGGAGGCTACCCAAGTGGGTAGGATAGAATAAGTCGAGAGGAAGAGACTCGACCGCTTAGAATCATGGTCGATGATTCTGGAATTAAAAAAAAAAAAATTCTATAAAAATAAACTTGTTGGTGCGAGAAATCGAATCCGCCAGTGATTCTGGAATTAGAGAACGTGGAAAAGAAGTAGACATAGATATCAATTCTGCCAAAAAAAAAAATCCTTTAGTTTCTCTGTTTGATGAATGTCCCTGATAAAATATGGTACTTGAAGAAGAAGACGAAATGAAAAAGTCAGTTTCTACCTTTTGGGCGGGGGATAAGAACGAGAAGAAAAAAATAACTGGTTATTATGTTTAATTTTTATTAAAGTAGTGTATTTAGTTATTCTATTAAGGATAATTAAGCCATTTGTTGCAATGTCGTTTTTGTCCCATATAAAATTATGGTGTACTTAAAATATTTTGTGGTGACATTAATTGTCGCCTTTATTTTAATATTCCCTTTGATTCCATTATGGTATGAGAGAAGATAGGGAGAATTAATGTTAAAGATTTTTTTTGGACGGAAAAAAGAAAAAGGAATATTTTATAGCAGAAGAATAAAAAAGACAAGAAAGAGAGGTGCACAATATTGTATTCTCTTATTGCATTTGAGATCCCTTTATGTAGGATATCTAAAATAGGGTTACATGAATACACAAAATACTGTAATCGTTTAAATTACACCTCATCAGTTACTTTTGATGAAAATACATTGATTATTTTTTTCTTCAATATAATTTAGTATATTAGAGATATATTAGATTGGTTTATATTTGTCATCCCATCAGTTCTAAATTTCTCCCCCAAAATTTAAAACAACTTTTAATTAGGAATAGAGAAAGTGTATAACATATGTACCATTTTTTTTAACGTTTATATTGATACATGGAGTATTTAACTTATAATTCTAAAATTAAAATAAAAGACATATATGTGGATTTAGTTATGTGATGGTAGATGAAAGAAATGTGAATTTTACAACATAGGCTTCAATATTGGACCATTAGACCTTATATTGCATGTGAGTGTCGGAATATTTATTAGTTAGCCAATATTAAATACAACCAATACGATTATTTGACAAGTACAATATTCAATCCAATTAACTTTTCTGCAAGTAAATTACTAAACATCAATGAACTAGTATTAATAGCTGAATTCATTTTTTATTTTATTTAATACAAAAAAAATCATGAAATTAACTAGGACAATGAGTACATATATTGACAAGATCATCTATAAAATCGGGAGGTTCCAAACCAATCATAAGCCTCACCAATCCAACGACAAACGAAATTATTAACCTCAGCATTTCACGGAAAACTAATTCATATTAAATAGATTCTACATAAGTACGATTTAAATTTAAAAATAAGTAATACATTTCGGTGAAAAATTACATATGACTCTTTAGAAATAGGGCTCCTTCGATTTTGGTCCATTTACGTGAATATATGGCCTTGTAGAGATACATTTTACCCACGCACTTTAAAAACTAACAAGCAGGTGTCGCCCCAGTCACGGGTCATTAATTCTGTTTTGGTTTTCAGTTTTTTTCTATTTTATATTTTCTGAAAAATATAAATAATTTTGAAAAAGTAATTTTGTAAACGAAAAACTATCAAGTAAAAAACAACACTTAGGGCCCCCACCCATTCCCAGATTAATTTTTTTTTTTATGCTTTTTAAGTTATTTTCTTAATACCGTCCACGCATGCCATCACTCCCACTCCTGTCCCTCTCAGTCAATTTTTTTTCTTTTTTTTTTTCAAATTTTGAAAAAAAATTCTCAATGCTCCCACACACAAATTAAAAAAAAAATGTAATTAAAATAATAATCAGAGAGTGGTATTAAAAAGCAACAATAAAACTGAAAGAACAAAAAATTGAGCTGGCGGGGGGAGGGGGCAGAGGTGGGGGTGGATGGGACATGCATGGAGGCATTGAAAGAAAGTTGAAAAAAAAAATTGGTCAAGGGATAAGGGCGGGGTAGTTATGGTAGTTGAGTGGTACCCGTAAAATTAAGGATACTCAAACTCTAATCATTTAAAAATTATATTAAGCAAACTAATTTCATACTCATTTATTAATACTTATCGGGTACCCTAATCCACTCAATATGTAGTTAAAATTCAAAAACATATGATATTTTATGGGTTATCGATATGGATATTCAACCGGTACCTTAACTATCAATATAAATTAAACATGAGTTAAAAAAATAATAATAACAAAATAAAAAATAAAGAGAGAGATAGAGATTTAACAAATAAAAAAACCATAATATGTCTATGAATTCGAAAACGTGAAAGATATATATAGAATAGAAGGTGGATGATTCGACTATATGAATTGTTATTCAAATACATTAATAACTATTCTTGTTCTAACGTTGAGTAATTGGCTTGGTGGTAAGATTTCTATTTTATAGAAGGAAGGTGTAGGATTTGTGTGTGTATATATATATATATATGTATGTATATTGATTTTTTTAAAATATAAATGGTTTTGCGTAGTGCGGGTGCTCTAGTATTAAAACTCAAACCTTAACTAAATACTAAGGCCTCGTCTCCTTTCTGGTTATAACTAGTTTATGATGGGATCAGATCAAGGATAAAATGAGGGTTAGGATTCAAGAGGGACTTTCTTATCCTTTGTCTCCTAAAGAGGATGAAACAAGGATTAGTTTTTTGCGCCGACTATTCGCAACCAACTAAATTTCTTAATGCAACCCACTAATTTCAATGTTATTATAAAATAACTAAAATACACTTACTTATTACAAAACACAAATAATAATAAAAAGATACAAAAACTAAAAAAAATTAAAATCTATTTTTTCTTCTTCAATGTGATCATCTTCAACCAACGCGTCTTTTTCTTTTGAACCTCCATAAACCCTAGTTTCTCAAGGTCCATCAATGGAGAGCTTAAAACGAAGAATCGACTAATATGAACAACGTAACGTCCTTTTACTTCCGTTAATTTTATGATTATTATTTAGTTTCGATCTGGAAAAGTTTTATGATATTGTTCGAGTCACGGAGTCAAAGATCGTTTGACTTTCATTCTGTTAGATTGTAAAGTTCGAACGACGCTCAATCCACGCAGTTATGATGATCGAACGACATCAACATGTCACCGTATTCTAGTTTGCAGATTCAATTGAGTCATACAGATGCACAATTTTTTTACATAACATACAAAATCCAACCTATTTCCATACAATATTTAATCTAATGTCTCCTGCTACAAACTAAAACTAAGAATTGTTCACGACTTGTTCTTTCTGTTTCGTAGATATGCGTTTCAAGGATTGTTTTTCTTTTAAAGATTCAAACTGCACAAAGAAAATTAAATATGAAGAAAGAATTTATCCGCGAAACGGGTTATGTTACAGAAAAATAAACCTTTATCAATTCAGAGATTTGATTTTCTTCTTTCTCTTTCCCTTCTTCTTTTTATTATTTTATTTATAATATGTTATTTTAAATAATTTAATCTAATAAGGAAGGGTAAAATTGGTATAAAATGGATTTTAATAAGAAGTTCCACTCATTATTTAAATATAAGTGGACTACATTAGGAACTGGGCTGCATTAAGAAATTTAGTGGGTTGCGAATAATCGTCGGCTTTGTTTTATGTCACATATTCACTTTTGTAACTGAAATTCCATTAACACCCCTCCTAATTAAAATAAAATGAGATTAATTAGTAGTCTTCAGATTCCGTTCTTCATCTTCTCTTTGTTCAGTGGAAATTTTCTCCAAACCCCATGATAGCCGATAGATGCATCCTTTCTCCGACGTTCATTTGTCAACAGCCGCCAATATTGTCTTCCTCTCAATCCGAATACACATGCTAAAATAACATTATCATAGTGGATCTGTTGATTTGTAGCAAATTGTGACTAACATTAAGACAAATCAATTTACATCAGTCACATTAGTTCGTCTATCATCAACAATAACCAAACACCATCAAAATAGCACTACAGTCTGCATACTCAGCGGAAATACCAAATTAAGATGTTACTCACGGCTCCAACAATTATGTCATGTACTAAAATCCTAAACAAATCTGACTTGAACACCTAAACATGTCCGCAAAATGAAAGGATTTGAAAAAAGGAACTGATTTTGGGTTTCTCAAACAAGCTATAGTAGTCGGGATTTGTTTGATCCCTCCTAAAGAGGAGGGATGAGAATCCTGAATTTTGTCCTCCATTTTCATATTTTGACCCGGGTCAGGGGATAACTCATGTACCCTAGCTTTCGAAGTAGACAGTGGATTACAACTTTATCACCCCTAATCACCCAAAGGAGCCGAGGCCTTACGGTATTGAATTTTTTCTCAAACTCTTTTCCAAATCCGTTTAGGCTTTACACAAACCCTCCCCAACAGAGTTTGGGTGGGGGTACCCGTCAAAACCTGCCCAACTGTCATCTTTAGGTTGGGGTAGGTGGATGGGTGGTGCTGGGATGGTGGTGGGGCAGAGCAGCCAGGGTGTTTTTTTTTTCATTTATTAATAAACTATTTTTATATTTTTTGAGGAAATATACTTAAAAAAAAAAAACTAAAAATATAGACATAAGACATAAATAATTTGTTACTAAAGACTTAATGGAAGGGCCAAAAGTGTAAAAAATTGGGCCAAATCTAAACATAAGCATCAAAATTGGACGGGGACTATTTTTACGAGGTCAAAATTGATTTTTTCCACATTTCAGTAAACAATGATATTTTTTTATAAAATAAATAAAAATTGCACAATTCATAAATGTATCTACAATTCAAAATACGAATCTAAAATCTGTGTACCTAGTGTACACGAGATTTTGCAATTTTTGAATCTATAAACATCACAAGTTAGATGCGATCATTATATGAGTTTGTATATATATTAGTGTCACTTTCAGCCTCCAATATTAATGGAATAGTGTGTAATGGACTCTATCAATCTTTAGGGTAAAAGAACCCACGTGCTTATTTCAAAAAAGGATTTATATTTAACACAATTGGTATAACCTTTTATTTTAAGTTCAGACATCAAAGACTCAGCAAAAGGAATGGTTGTGGCTTTTTTAGACCAACGCATGAATTATCTGACAAAATTCTCTATTTCAAATAGTATTTCATCTCCTATTTAAAATATTATCAGTATATGCTACGTATATAAAATGATATCACCTCTACAATACAAATGAACATGTGACGCATATCGATAAAATTAAAATAGGAGATGAAACACCGATTAAAATAGAAGATCTCACTTAAATGTCGTACATACACGTATATACACTCCCTTCCATAAAATAGGATCATATATTATATTATTATGTTCCGTAAAAATAAATTACCACTATATAAAATTGAAAAGCATGTCATTCCTTTACATGTATACTCCTAACTAATGTGTATCTTGGTAATACTCAATATCAACTAACTCCTCTAAGTGAAAGAATCACTTTTGTCCCTATAGAATATGGCACATTTCGACCCATTTTTTTTAAATAACCCTTAATTAATATTTTTAGTCTCCTTGAAAAACTTTACGAAAATATTAAATTAGATTTTATATTTTTAGTTTTTCCTATCTTATATCTCTGAAAAATATAAAATAATTCATACAAGCATAATATATATATATATATATATATATATATTAATAAAGTAAAAAATATAAAATCTTAAGTAAAACACTCCCCACCTCCCCCACCACAACTACTGCACCCCCTACCCCCAACCCTTCATGGAAGGTCAAATTTTTTGTTTCGTTTTTTTTCTTGATGAAATTGTTTTTATTTTTTATTTTTATAAACTATTTTAATATTTTCCAGAAAATATAATATAGGAAAATCTTGAAAGTATAAAAAAATAGCAAAATTAGCCTCTCACATAATTTTTTGAAAGGACTACACATGGCCTAAAAGAGCCTATAACATGGTCACAATCAACGCACCCTTATTCGAATGGCTAAAATTAATTTTTTTTCTTCGTTCTCTTAAGAAATAAATGAGGCACAGGGTATAAACTGAAAATCGTGTTGAAATTTAAAATTTTAACTTTAAACCTATCAACTATCATTTTTTTATTTGTATGAGAATACTTAGATAGCTACTCATTCCATACCAAAAGCATGTTATTTTAGAAAATTTTGCAAAGAATAAGTAGCCTTATGTGATAATTCATATGTCCTTATTAATTGTGATTTTTATATTTCTTTTCTGAATTTTTGTATATGAAAATTTGGGTTGGTAAGACGAGAACATTTACTAGGATTTTTAAAGCGACGCTTATTTTCGAATAAAATATTTGAACTAAATTGACCCTTGTTTTAAATACTTGTTTTCAATAAAGTATATATATATGTGGGGTGTACGGACAAATGCAATAGCTATATGCATAGACGGACTTATGTAGGGGTCAATGGGGTACTCTTCATAATATGTTACTTCCTCCATTTCATATTAATTGATGCTTTACGTTGAGAGAGAAAAATTAAGGATGAAATATTTTAACAAATATATCATCATCTAAAAATTTGATCAAATCAAAATATCTCTGATAGTTGGAAAATAGAGATATTTTAGAATTGAACTCAGGGAGAAAATTGGTAGAGTTGGTGAAAAATATGTAAAACGTCAATTAATTGAAAAATGAAAGAACATTCTAAAACGTCAATTAATATGGAACGGAGAGAGTATTATATATGTGAATTTTATTCGATTTTAATATAATTTAATTAAATAACATAAATAATTTTATTGTTTAACTAGAATCAAATGGATGTATTATTATGCTTAAGCAATAGAGATAAAGATTACATAAATTCGAATGAATATAGAAATATTAAATCTTGATTTTTTTTTTTTTTTGTAATTGAATTAATTTATTGATCTAATTTGCTATTACTTCCAAATTTTATTTATAGAGTTCGATATTGTTGAGACTCATGAACATATTTAAGAGGCGCGCGAACAACACTAATCTTCCCATCTAGATTTTCTAAAATATTATTTTTCAATGTTATTTATATAATATTTTAAGTTTTGAGCCTAATTTATAAAAGGATTTGATTTCTCTGTTGCTTAGAATTTACCCCATTTTGTAAAAAATTGTCACATAACTTAGAGCATAGTTAAAAAAAAAGATTACCCCGTGGGACGAACTCCTAAATCCGTCTATAAATGCCCCCTCCCCCCCCCCCCCCCCCTAAATTTATAGAAATGCTCATCTAACTACTTTCCACAGATGTTAATTTATGCATCATTGATATGTGAACATCTTATCCCTACATTATGAATAAGAAAATTAATTTAGTTTTATTAAATTTTGTCACATCAGTTGGTGGACGCATTGACAACATATACGATGGATCGGGAAACGGAGTGGTATATATACATAGACAAATACGCACACAGAGTATACAGTGGGGGGTTGAGTAAAGCATATAGGTGTGTGTTGAGCCATCTTTAGTGGGTTGGTGAGATAGGCTATGGACCAACTTACCTTAAATGGAATAATTGAATGGTCCCAAGTGGGAATTTTAATTGCCCTTTTACCATTTATAGGCAGGCCTTCTTTATCACACACGTTTTCCACTAATAATACAAGATGCCCTTAACTGGGGACCAACAGGGGGTACTCTACATCTACAAGGGTACTCTAGTTTGAGTTAATTACACTCAGTATTGTTACTATCACCTGTCTTCCATTTGAAACTTATTTTATGTTTACAAATATAACATAACTACCTTTATGCCACAAATCAATATGTATTTTCCTTTAGCCCTTACTTTTCAACCTAATTCTCCAAATTTATCTTTTGGTCAACTGTCCCAACGACCAGAATGTTTGGTTTCAAATGACTCATTTTCAACAGAAACGCATTTAATATACTTAAAATTTCTACTAAATATTATTAATTTTATTAACTCAAATATGATCAATATAAGGTTTTTCTTAAGCGAAAACGGAAATGATAGTGCCAAGCCCAATGGTCCAGAAGGCAGCGGTGATTACTCGCAACATACAAAATTTCTTAACGCAACCCACTAATTTAATAAAATAAAATATTATTAAAAAAAAGGTTAAAACACACTTAATTAAGAATTAACCTAATTAATAAAAAATAATATATATACATATGAATAAATAACATAAAAAAACATTTTTTTTTTCCTGCATCATCTTCAATCAAACCATTTTTTTTTTATCCTAGACTCTATAAAACCTAATATATTCAAGGTGCATAAAAAATACTCCCTCCGTCCCGGCCTAATTGGCCTACCTTGGTCAGACGAAGACTAAGAAAAAAACAGATTTTGTGGAATCTTTGACTTTTTCAAAGGTGAAGATTAAGAGTGGAGATTTTGAGGGTGGAGATTGTGACAAAAATTTGTCATTTATGGACCAGGTCAGTTAAGTTGGGACAAATAAAAACGGAAGGTGGACCAATTAAACCGGGACGGATGAAGTAATGAAAAATCACTTAATGTCCAAAGTCTACAGTCAGAACATGTTAGAGTTTGTTCATCTATGGTCGAACGGGTTGATTTTCTTTAACGGCAGCCTTTGGCTCTCACACATCCAAAACTTTTGGAAGGTAAAGTAACCAAGTATTCTGCCGAGAATTGCGTATTGACAAGATCGTCATTGAATCGGATTTCTTGAAAGTCATCTCCCCGCTAAGGAATGAAAGGGTGGATTTCAATTACTTTGTGAACATGAGGAGCGTGTTTTAATATTTTAATTTAATAAAGTAATGATATAATTGGTATTCAGTAGATTGTATTAAGAATTTTGTACTAAATTTTAAATAAAAATGAGTTGCATTAAGAGGAGAGTTGTGATGAAAAAAATTATGGTCTGCGAATAGCCGCCGCCTCAAAAGAATTGTATTTGTGATTCCCGCATCAAAAAAAATCCGATCAGTGGCTCCATTCCAACAGCCTGTCAAGTGATCAATGAGAGAGGAGACTCGATCATCAAGATGGAGTGAAGATGATTCCAGCCGGATGGAAAAATTAGGGGCAGCGGAATCCAATTATCTTTGAAAATGAAGGTGGACTCTCCATTGCCAATGGCTCGCCTGCAGCCAAGTCGAAGCACTCGGATCCCATCTGCTGTGCCATGTCCAAGTTGGCTCCCAAAACGGTAGAGCCAGGGAAGTATTTCGGCCGCATGATACGAGCCAAGAGGCCATTCGGATAAACAAGGAGTCTCCAAGCCTGCTTAGAGAGTAAGGTTAGATTAAAGGCCGTCAAATTCCAGAATCCGAGGCCTCCACAAGCTTTCTTCTTCGTATGAAAATCCCAGGCCTTCCAATTAATCTTGCGAGATGAACAGTATGACTTGGCCAGGCCATCAATATCAATATAAGGGATAATTAGTAAACAATCTCGTATATTTTTCGCTATTTTGCATTCAGCGAGTACTGTTTAGAAATTTGACAAGAAAATAATATATAATTAAATGACCAGCAACATTACATGTTCAAAGGAATGAATTATGAGAAAATATAACAATACATCAACAACAAATTTTGAAAGATTTATGAGAAAATGAACAATTAAAGAAAATATAACGATACATCAACAACCAATTTTAAATGGCTGGACTACAATTACTATATTCATTCATAGTGGACATGGAGGGGATTCTATCGGCACAAACGTATACAAGAAACTTTTCCAATAGACAGAGGCGGGCAAGTGATTGGAGCTGGTGGGCATTCAGCAATCAACATACTAATGCACATTAAACAAAATTGCACAATGTACAAGCGGAAGAATCATACATTAAAGGGTCAATACTGACATTTCAACCAACAAATAAATAACCTGGATACTGCATCTAATTAAGGTTTGACAACCATCCCAAGGAGACGAATTTACAATTTCACCAAAACTATAACAAAATTCTACAGAGATCATATAGCACTAATTCGGAACATAAGGCTCAAACAAAGTCACACAAGGATTTGGATCATACTGCATGATTTCCGCAGCACGTTCAAACTCTTCGCGGAGAACCTTAATGCTATTCTTGTCAACCACTCGACCGAGATCATGAGACACCTCAAATGGATCTTCAATGCATATCAAGTGACGATCATTGCCAATCCTCCTAGTCCAATCTTTAACTCTCTTGCTACAAAGCCACAAGGTTCTCAATCAGTTATGTACACAACAATTCATTCAGGTAGGCGTTTCGATTGAGTATGCAAGGATTTGAAATGTATTGATTTCAAGTCCACCAAAATTAGAGTGGAGTTTCAGATCCACCAAAATTACTTGAAGTCGCATTTGGATGGAAGGATTTGGCTATGGAGTTGAATACCACAATCAAATCCACTCCACTTGTTTAGCTGAAAATTTAAGTTAATGGATTTTAGATCCTTCTTAATTTCTAGTTCATTTTTTCTTTTTTGGGATTTTAAGTCAATTCTACAAACTAGTCATTTGAATCCATCCTCACTCCCCCACATTATTTATTTTTATATATATATAATAACATAATCCATCCTCACTACCCCATATTTTATATATATACTATAAAATAGTCACACACGTTGCACACACTTCACATATTGGACACGCTTTGCCCACTTTAAAGACACTACAGACACACACGCTCATGTACCAAACCAAATACAACAGTCACTTTCATATTATCATCCTCTCTTTCTAAGGGAGAAAAATCAAACAATTCAAATCACTTATTCGAAGTCAAACATCCAAACAATGGATTTGGAATGAGTGAAAGTCCCATTACAAGGGATTTTAAATCAATTTATTGTAAATCACCTTGATTTCCAAAATCCCTCCATCCTAATGCAACCTAAAATTAGTTTAAACTGGAAGATAAACGAAGCGTTGAGATTATAGAGGATAAAATCACGTCGAACATCTTTTTCTCATATTTTCCCAACAAATAATCAATCAATGAATTTGGTGTTGAGCGTCTCAAATAGCCTTCAATCCAAAAGCAGCCACATATTCTTCAACTCAACCCCAAAACATACCCTGGTTTACTATAATAGATCAGAAAATGGACAAACAAAAGGAGGCAACAGCTAACAACTCAGTCTCTAAATCCCGGGATATGGCAAGCAAATTTTTTTATGCTAACTCAATTAGGATGGAAGGGGCTTGGTAAATAGTAAATTCGCAAGTCAATAAGTATAAGATAATGCGCAGGTATCAAGTTAAGATGTGTATACTGGAAAAATATACATAAAAGAAGTGTTTTCTCACCTTAGTGTGCTTCCAGTACGAACTGATATGACATCAGTAGCATAATCATGGCAATAAGCCCAATAATGGAAAAAGGCCCACACTAGTTGAGAGATACTCTCCCCATTCTGAGACCCGAAATTCGGAATCTTCTCCACTTCATCGAAATATGCACATTCTACATTTTCTACAGTTGCAAAGTAGGTAGGCCGCATTCTCTGTTAAAAGACAGAAGTAAGAGCCATGAGAATAAATTTATAAATCATTCGTCACAGGATCCAACCCAAACTGACAATGAGTGGAAAGGCACCACACAACAGCGAGGCAGATCCGACCACAAGTTTAGCAAGAAAACCTAGCAGCACACATACTTCCACAATTACAGTTGATCTTTGTAAAAGAACGATTAATCAGCTTAACAACACAAACAGTGGGATTTTTACGGTGAAAGGTATCAACTGAAGCTCGTAATGTGTGATTTTTATGATGAAAGGTGTCAGCTGGAGCTCGTAACCAAAATCAAGGATCTTAATGAAATCTTGAAAGACATTACACAAACATATAGATATGAAGAGAAGTATTAGCGAAATGTATTAGAGACTGTGCCAGTGCTCTACTATAAAACATTAGAGCCTTAATGAGTACCACTATGCTTATGTCCGTACACACACAGAATCAGAAATTAAGAGTATGCTTATGTCTGTACACACAGAGAATTGGAAATTTTGAGTTACAAATATAGAGCAGAGCAGATTGAAAGACATAGGGAGTAATGACTGCACTAAAAGTTCAAGCTCCAGGTATTATTAGATACCTGCAAGCATGGAAGAATGGGGGGCCTGCGCTGTTGTAAGAAATTAATGCACATCAACACATACCTGAAAAGAATGTTCAAGTGTAATTAGCCGAAACAAAATACAAAATATGAAAAAAGTGTGGATAGCTGGTTAAGAGAACTCACGCATAACTTGAGAGTGTTCCATGATAAGTTTCATTAACTCCTCGTGATTTAGCCCAATGTTTCACAATGAATGCCAACTGTCTGAGTCTGGGATCAATTTTTGCATAATCATGAAGCATCTTTGTGTTTACAACAGCCAGGACATTGTTTATACATATGTCACAGGAAATACCAGTGGCGGGATCCATGAGCTTAACCACAGGAACTCTGGCACGTGTAAGTGCCTGTAAAATAAAAATTTGAAATGTATATTCAGGTTCAACACTCTTTTATGCAAGCAGAACAAACAGAAGGAGATCACCTCATATGAAATTCGCATGAAACCATGGTCAACTTTCAGGCTTAATGGATAAAACGAGCAAATGAAAACTGAAATTTAAGTAATACAGAGCACAAACAACCATTACATACCTGGACATTCTGCAAATTGTCTGACTGAAATACTTCTGCCAGCTTTAGTATGACCTTAGACTTCTCAATGCCGCCAAGATCCATTTCAAGGCATACATCAATGTCGCTTTTCGAAAAACCAAATGAGTTTGCACATGATCCATACAGGTATAATCTGGCCTCAGGCCACTCTTTCCCAACAAGCTTCTCTAGTAGCATTACCAGTTGTTTTTGCTTGACCTTTTCCTCATCAGATGGGATTAAAGACGCAAACACCTCTAACAGTGGATCATTAAACCGATTTATGTCATTCCGACACAGTGTCTGCCTTTTAATATTTCTCATCCTCTGACCCATTATCCACTGTCCTCTCTTGTCGGATCTATAATCCTGATCATAAAGAGCAAAGTGGGATCTCAGAAACCAAAACTCAGATACACATAATTGTTTGCCAAACTTAATTTGAAACTCAAAATCCTCAGAAAAAGAACCAGCATCCGTGCACAAAATATAGTAAAGCCACTTGAACTATTCTTAGTAGAGAACTATATGTCGAAAGGAGCTTGCAGAAGTTCAACTATCATGTCACCAGGACCAGCTAAGGAGATCAAATCAATAACCTGAATTGAAAATTATGTGCCACACACTATATTTTACAAGCTTTTTAACTAATTAAGTTGTCCATTTGACAACTTGACCAAGTAAGCAAAGAATCACTAAATGGAGAAGAGCCACACACATGTAAGAACATAACAATTATTAAGTTCAGGGTATATGTCTACATTTATTCAATGTTATTGTCATATAGTAGAGGATATTGGGTTTTCCAAATCTACCTTTCCACTTCCACCTAAGCAATAACTTCTCGCATCCAGATTATCATAATACATGCCTCAATCAACATTAATAAGTCACATTTATGATGCAATTACACCTGATATAATTTATTCCTTCTAAGGTTAAAAGAAAAACAAGAAACAGTTCTGAACGAGATTGAAAATAAGAAAAACAAAATTTTTTTCATGTTCATCCAATATCAGAAACACAGAAAAAAAGCATGCACAAACAGACTACCTTGTCACGATGTTGCTTCTTTTTACCCTTCTTATCACCTAGCTTATCTTCAAGTCCTAGAGATTCCACGAGCTGATCCTCCAAATCTTCGATTTCAGTACGATTTTTGTTCACCTGCCCATCAGTTCTCGATTCTTCACCATCATCACCATGAAGTTCCATCATAGACTCTTCAATATTTGAAGCGGAAGTAGATGGATGGCTGCTGCCCACGGGCAGGCCAGGGGACTCAAGCTGATTGCTTAATCTATGATTCTTATTCACACGACTAGAATTTTCTGAACTCCGACCAGATCCATGCTCCCTGTTCCTGACATTCTTTGCATTGCTCGAAAACCCTGGGGGAGCAGCCACTGCCCGGAAACTGCCATCATCCCCCTGCTTCCCTCTGGCGTTACTGTTACTACTCCTCTCTTGCTTGTGACCTCTCAATACACCAGAATTCCCTCGTGGATTCTCATTGACCTCAACAGAATTCACCGGAAACCTCTTCAGATGGGAATTTCCAGGTTCATTCTTCTGATATAAGCTCTGATTCATAACACCTCCAGCACCATTTGGCAGATCACGATTTAGAGACCCAAACATCAGATTTTGTTCCGGCTGATGAGCGACGCTTGACTTGGAATTGTGGCCATAAGATCCAAATTGCCTAGCATCATCACCCATAGAGAGGCGCCTAGACTGAAGATCGAATTGAGGTGAGGCGTAATTGAATCCACCCGGTGGCGAGGAGAAATCAGGGTTTAGATTAGGGTTCGTGTTAGGGTTTTGCTGGAAGTAATTATGCGGAGCAAACGGTGGCGGAGGGAAGTGATTCCATGGAAGATACGGAAGCTGATGGCCGTTGGATGAGAACGCCGCATGCGGAAGCGTAAAAGTCGGGATTGAGGGACCGACGGCCGCGACGGCGGGGTCCTGAGAGAAAGTTTGTGAAGGCGGCTGCTGCGGCGGGGGAGTAGGGTGATTGAAGTTGGGTGGTTTTTGGAGAAGTTGGAGGAGGTACTCCCCGCCATTCGCCGACGGCGCGTCGCCTCCTCGGCCATTCATGGTGGAAGTTTTAGGCGCCGACGCGCGTACAAGCCACCCTTTACTAGTTACTTTGATATATAGGAAAGATCGTAACAAATCATTATGAACAAAAAGTAAATTGCTTTGTTTAATCAAGGAAAAATAAATAAACGTTATAGATTGCTCAGATCGTATTAAAATTTTGAGAGGACTTATTATTCAATTCTAGAAAACAGATGCTAAAAGACACTATAATTTTTTTATGAATGAAAGTAAATATATAGACAAGTGCTAATAAGAAAAATTAAAGCCCTAAACCAAATCTTAAACGGAAAAGAAAATAGAATTCTAGATAAACTAACACTCTATGAAAAGGAGACAAATCATGAATAAACTAAAATTATTAAATATTGAATTATTGGACATCTTCAACTTCTTGTCTAATATAGTCTCTCATAACTCAAAGGAACAAAAAGTCGTCCTCATGATCTAGATAAATAAAATGTTCAGTGTAAAAATAACGCGACTGAAACATAGAAAATTCCTGAATTGTTTATTCACTCTGGCACATCCACTAAACATTATCTTTAATTTTGTGGACGATCTTGTTTGTACCATATCCCTTGCCCACAATTTAGTTGATACTTCCACCTATGTCCCAGTCTAATGCGAATTTGGTGATAATCACTCTGTAGATATATTTTTATGAAGATCATCATCCTAACCAAGCTATTTAACGTATCTTAAAGTCGAGGAATATGAATATATATACCGTACAGTGATTTTACTTATAGCTTGGCTACCAATACACGCGCGCCAATTTCTGTCCTCAGTAATATTCAGATGATATTGTCAAGGCCTGGTGTGAAACAATGTGTTTCTCTGTGTATCTTTTCATTGTGGGGTTAACAGGATTTTTCTTACCACCAATGCATGCACATCTTCGTTTTCACCATCTGATGTCCAAATTAATTCATCCTCCTTAAAATAATCTCTTTCTCTTCGTTATGTTCTGTCAAATTCATTGTACGAAGACAAGGACAATTATTGGATCTTATATGCTCAATCTCTTAATGCCTATAATATTTGTCCGACGTTAATTTATCATAAGGATTGTATGTCGGCTTCTTTACATGTTCACTCTTCCTATATCTTTCTTTCCAACTTCCACACTAGGGCACTGTTTAGTTGCCCAACCCAACAACTGGGTTATTAGAATAAAATAGGCTTTTAGGGTGTTAATCACTACAACATAAATATGCTTTATGTAACACCCGAAAATTGTTACATATATACCGAAAGGTGTTACAATAGACTTTTGGTAACACTTTATTGGTGATGCATTTGTCGGTGCTACCTAAAGTCTAAAGTAACACTTTGATGATCTTTAGTAACACTTTTCATAAGTGTTACATTAGATTTTAAATTGTAACACTTTAAGGTGACACTAAAATATATTACTTATAACTAGGGTTGTAAACGAATCGAATCGAACCGAATATCAAGATTTCGAATTCGAATTCGTGAAAGATGACAAATATTCGAAATTCGATTCGATAAGAGATCGAAATTATTCGAATTCGATTCGTTAAGATAATTCGAATATATTCGATTCGATTCGTGGTTCGTTAGTTAAGAAACTAAAAAACGTTGTAAAAAGTTTATTCGATTCGAATTCGAATTCGATTCGATTTTTTTATTATATTCGATTCGAGATTCGAAATTTGTGATTCGAAATTCAAATTCAAAAACTAAAAAAAATAATAAAAAACTCCATAAATCCACATGACATCAAAATTCAAATTTTTACCTAATGACAAATTGGCGATAACATCAATAGCATGATTAAATCCAATAACATCAATAACATCAACAAAGAAAATCCAAAATTCCAATCCACTTACAAGCTAGCATCAACAAAGAAAATCCAAAATACCAAACCATCATGACATCGATTCATCAAGTACATAATCCACATATCAAATACATTAATGCAAAAGGAACATTGTCAAAATTATCAAGAATACTACTAAAAAACGATTCGAACATGCTCCTAAGCCATCTTCATCATGAGCGCAATTGGACCTCAATCGGAACTTCCTCTTCCTAATAAACACAATTAAGAATTAAAGATCAAGTCATTATCATAAAAACGTAAAAATAATAATATGAAATCTAAGAAGAAACTTACATATGTCATAAGGGGCTTCTTGATCCCGTGAAGTTGACGAACCCAATCTGCTCCACAAATTAGAACTTCCACCAGCACTAAATGTAGCCTCTGATGCTACTGTACTAATAGGGATAGCCAAAGCATCTCGAGCCAACCTAGATAAAACACAGAACTTCAACTCTTGAGATTTCCACCAATTCAAGGCATCAAACTCAGATGCTACCTCTCCATCTTGACATCTATAAACCCCTTCATCTAAGTAAATGTCCATCTCCGACTTTGTGGGCTCATGTTCCTCCACAGTGTCCAAGTAATCATCATACATAGACAAACCAGACGGTACTAGTTTTCCTTTGGACACTGACCCACTAGTGGAAGTGGAAGAAACCTTATTTGACATGGAGGAACCACCTTTCCGAGTCCTCATTTGAGCAACATACTCAAAGAACAAGCTATATAATGCTTCTCGGACCTTCATAACATGTGTTCTAGCTTCACTCTCATTATATATCTTATTGAAAGCAAACTCAACCAACCTCATTTTGAACCTAGGATCAAGTATTGCTCCAATAGCCATCAAAAGATTACAACTTCCCCAATATTTATCAAATTTTTGCTTCATTTTTCTCACCATACTTCGGATGAACTCATTCGGATGGTTTTCTTTCTCATTAAGAACATGTTTGACTCTCCAAATAACAGCAAGGAAAACATTCGATGTTGGATAATCAGATCTAGACATAACTTGTGTAGCTTCATAGAATACCTCTAGAATGGCAACAACATCCTCAACTTTATCCCAATCTTCAGAACTAGGGCAACACTTATACAAGTTCTCTCTTTGAGCAAATATGGGGAATGCATCCTTAACCTTAATGGCTTCAACTAACATTTCATATGTAGAATTCCAACGAGTAGGGCAATCAATTATTAACTTTTTCACCGAAATTCCCAAATGATGCACAATATCAGAAAATTTCATCAACCTAGCCTCTGACTGATTAATGAACCGCACACTATCTTTAACATCCTCAATAATAAATTTAATATCAGAAAGACCATCTTGAACAACAAGATTCAATATATGTGCAATACATCTAACATGGAACATCTTACCATCCAGCGGTAACTTGCGACTCTTGGAAAAGGTTTCTTTGGCTATACGAAGTGCAACATCATTGTTCGAAGCATTATCAACTGATATGGTGAATATCTTGTGCTCAATCCCCCAATCTTTTGTGCACTTCATTAGCCCATCAAAGATATCAACCCCTATCAAATGATTTAGCAATACAATTTAAGTCAACTAATATACTATAGAAAGCTAATGAATTCAATTAATGACATAGTAATTTAAATTTCTTAAATTACCTGTATGTGGAGGAGGAAGAGGAATGAAACTAAGAACTCGTTTTTTAAGTTGCCATTGTGCATCAACAAAGTGTCCAGTCACACACATATAAGAAATCTTTTGCACCTTTGACTTCCAAATGTCAGTGGTTAATGAAATCCTATTAATGCTTCTCAACATCAAGTGCAACTTCTTCTTCTCCAAGTCATAAACACTTTGGACATCATTCCTTATAGAGGCACGAGAGATCTTCTCAAACTGTGGGAGATTAACCTTGAACATAAAAGTAAAACCATAGTTCTCCACCACATTAAATGGTTGCTCATTCATTAGAATCCAATGTGCAATAGCTTCTCTTTGCTTCAAATGATCGTATCTACCATCGGACAGAGGATTCATCTCAAATTTGGATTTTTCAGTGGGGAATTGCAACATCTTTTGTTTCTTTAGATGAAGTGCCTTCTGAAGACATACGCTCAAATGATTCTTCATATGAGTTGTTGTACCACTAGAATTCTTGGTGTATAGCTTCTTACAATGAATGCACTGATACTTTTGCACTCCATCACCTCCAGTCACTAAAGCGAAATCAACATGCACTATAGATTTCAATTTTCTCTTCTTCTTTACAACTGCAGTTTGATCTTCCACTCTTTCACCTTCGTGCTCAACATTAGCAGCTCTTTCCTCTCCAACATTTTCTTCTTGAATTTGAACATCATCACCGTCAACTTCTACATTTTCACCTCCATCATCATCATCATCTAGATTGTCTATAGGAATTCCCACCTATTATTATAAACATTTAGATATGAAAAGATGAAAAAATCTAAAGATTTCAAATAATAAATTATAGTTGATTGTGAGTTAAGTGGTACTTACCCCATTAGAATCTTCCATTAAGATATCATTTTCTTTATCAGTTGGTTGCTCCGTGATGTTTGAGGGATCCATATCTACAACTCATATATAAACAAGAAGTTATTTTTGTGTACATACTTTCCTACAATAGCACAAATAACATATTTGTCTTAAATGAGAATATAGGTTATTCTCTATATCTTAATTAATAAAAAATATACATATACATATATAATACTATTTTACTGGAAATATTTTTATTTTTGAAATGGGAATTACTGGAAATTATTTTCGAAGTATGATTAATTGACTATTGATCCATGATATATTTTTCCTTGTTATCTTGTACTATACTAGTGGGGCATTAGTTTAATTACCATTTATTATTGTTGGTATGCTGCCATTATCCCCAATTTCAATGCAGGCACATGAGTTGAATTCAAACTTAGAAAATGTCCTTTAAAGTTTAAAGCTTGTAAAAGTTGGAGCTATTTCGAAAATCTTGAGAGATGAATCTGTGTGATTTTCTAATTTTAAGCCTCTTCACTTTGTGGTCCTAGTGATTTATTTCACACCAATCTGTTCCAGATAATGGGTTCTTTTCATGGAAATTGTGAAATAATCGAGGTAAAAGATGAGCATAGCACATATCGGAGACCTCAGACACTTAGCCGGTTAAGAGGGCAGGACAGGGAGCAAAGGCCTCCCATTGTTAAAAAGGAAATCAACAAAACTTTGGAAGATGATATCAACAAGCTTTTTGAAGCTGTCAATCTCAGAACATCGAAAAGTCTAGATCTTTCAGACATGCAGAGAAACTGAATATCAAATAAAAACACCTGAATATCAAAGAAATTGCCTCGCCGTCGCGGCCCGCGGGTTGCGTCGCTGTCGCGGGCTGCGTCACGTCGCTGGCTGCGTCGCGTCGTGGTGTGCTTCGCGGCTTCGCCTTCGCTGGCTGCGTCGTGGTCGCGGTGGGCTTCGCCTTTCACGGCCTGCGTCGCCGGACTCGTCTGTCGCCGGTGGAGGGTTCAGCCAGGAAGCACCAGCATAGCCGCGGGACTGAGAATTAAGAAATGAGAATTGAGAATTTGAGATAGAACCCTAATCACTCTCTCTCTCTAGATATATTTTCCCCTTTATTTTAAAAAATATATATTAAAAACATATTTTAAATACATTAAACATATATATATATATATATAAACGAATCGAATATTCGAATTATTCGAATCGAATATAGGTATATTCGAATTCGAAACGAATATAAAAGTTGATTCGAATTCGAATTCGCTAGTTTCGAATTCGAATCAGTCTAAACGAATTCGAATCGCGAATCGAATCGAATCTATTTGGTTCGTTTACAACCCTACTTATAACCCTTTATGTAACACTTTTTTAAAAATATAAAAAATGTTCAATGTTGTCATAGCTGGGCTTCGAACTCAGGTTGCAAGCCTGCAAGATATTTAATTGTAAAGGCCAAACCACTAGACCGTGATAACTATTTTGTCTGCTTTTGTAAGAAACACTATATATACCCAATTTCTTTGCCGTAACATCAATAAACTATTCTCAAGATTAAATTTCCATCAAACTACAACATAACTTGATTTTATTTAGCTTATTCTACTATCTAATTTCAAATAAAATTTTCATTTATTTTTCTTGTTCCCAATTTCATCCTCTCATATATATATATATATATATATATATATATATATACTTATTTTATATTCACTAATTTGTTACATCTAATTATTGTATATACATTTTAAGGCATTAACATTTAAATCAATTACAATTTATATTTCTACTTGTTGTAGATTACTTTAGGACACATTAAAATCACCTTTAAAATTAAGTAATTAATTGCTTGTGTTGTTTTTTATAGAAAAAATAATTAAATATAAGATAAACTTAGGAACATGAAAGACATGACAAAATGGTTCAAGCCCATGTTTTAGCGCTTAAAAATGTATTCAAACTGTTAAACTACAAAATTCCGTTATCGTTGTTTAGTAAAATACAATGTGTGTATCTATATACAAAAAAAAATATAATAAAATTTATTTTAGATAACTAATAAGTAAATCCTTAAGTGTTCTTACGAATGTTTTATTATGACAATCAAGATGTAACACTTCTATAAATCTTTGTCTCAAAAAATCATTTTACAAAATATAAGCAATTGAAAGATTCTAGTTCTTCAAAATGCACGTAAGAAAATAAATCTAAATATGATTATTAGTTTAGAATAAAATAAATATATAATTTTATTTAAGATATTACCTAAAAAGTGTTACTTATTTATAAGTGTTACATGAAAGTGTACTTATACAAAAGTGTTACCTAAAAAGTGTTACTTATTTGAAAGTGATACCTAAAAGTGTTACAATTTAAAAAGTGTTATATCCAAAGTGTTACATATTATAAAAGTGTTACATGAAGGTGTTACATATTCATAAGTGTTACAAAAGTGTTACATAGAAGTGTTACATATTCATAAGTGTTACAAAAATGTTACATAAAAGTCAAAATTTTAAAAGTGTTACAAACAAAATGTTACATAAGGTCATTTATGTTGTAGTGAATGTACATGCGTGTATTATATATTGGATTTGGTCGGGTTGTTTTAGTGGGTTATATAGTACTTGAATGTATCTCTTAAATACCGTGTTTGTTGGACATTGTAAATAAATCTTATATATTATGCAAGTTCATTTTGACCCCCAATACGTAAAATCGAGTGAGGGAAAATTAACAATTTTCAGGAGAATTCTGATGAGAAAAAACCTCAAACCCCCCTCCCCCGAAAAAAAAAAAAAGGAAGATCAAAAGCCCCTCGACGGAGACGACGAGGAGAATGCAATCAAATAAGAACAGACTTCTTGGTAAGGAAGAATCAACACTCTTTACCCTTTCGACTCAACGACATGTCTCAATCTCATTTGATTTCGAGTTTTTAACATGTCTAGATTCAATTTACTAAAGTAGCACACAACTTTGATTTTTTGGTCTAATAGATTTCAAAGCGGTCTAAGAGATTCATCTCTACTTTGAATTTTATGATTAGCAGTCATATTTCGAAATCATGTCTGACTGGTTTTGATTTTAGGGTTTTAAGGGTTGAATTTAGAGCTTGTTCTTCAAATTGCATATTTTTAGAGGAGTTTTGGACATGATTTCGATTTAAGGATTTTTAGGGTTGAATCTAGAAATTGTTCTTCAAATTGCGGATGTTTACTTTTTAGTCAGAATTTCGGTATTGTTGTTTTTAGGGTTGAATAATGAATTTGTTCTTCAAATTGCCAATGTTTAATCGATTTCATTTTATTTATAAACCCTACATTCTTTTGCCCCCTCCCCTCCCCCCATCCCCCTTGTAAATCTAATAGTTATGTTATCATTTACTAATTAAAATGATTTCGATTATATTTTATTGATGTCTACTTTCTTGATTATTGGAAATTTCTTCAAGTATACAAGATGAACACTAAAAAACATCCTTAGCGTTCGAGTTCGATGAGTTAAGTTACACATTTTAAAATCTCATTTGAATTTATCATGGGTAGTGTTTATTATCATTTGTCGTCTTATAGTTATGTAAATACCGAAAATTCCCATAGTGAAGGGCCATAAGACTGTTGTAACTGATTTGTGGTTGAGATGCTACAAGTTTCAAGTCCCATACCCCAAAAACCCTAGCTGTAAATTTTAAAAATGCATTCAAATTGGTGTATCATTCTGTACTATTTTCTCACTGTGCATGTCAATTCATGATTTAGCCGATAGTTAATGTAGTATAAGAAATAATAATACATTTGTTTCAGGATAAGAAATGTAATTTCAAGGAGTGGTAAAGCCCAAACTAAAGAAACTTATGAGCCATTGGTTTTTTAAGAATTGATATGGATGAGATTGATTCCAATTTGGCCAAGATTATGGGTATAATGGAGGTTGTTGAAACAATGAGGTTAGTAATAAAGAAGATAACTGGCATCGTGAAATATGGAATGCATGACAGTTAGTGTTTCAGTAATAATTTGGTTAATTTCCTTCATATAAGATGTTATTATCTTTTTAGAATCCAAACTTGATGGGGCTGTAGTTTATTTGAATCTAACTGATATTGTATTGAAGTATTCTTTGTGGTTAGAAAGTACATTAAATTAACTGATTGATTGTTGAGAGTGAATCCAAAAAATAAAAAATATAAAAATTATAGTGACCTTGACATTCTGATTTGTCACAACCTTTATTCAGTTGTTTTTTTTTTTTTTTTTTTTTTGAGGAATCCAAATGTTTGCAAATTTGATTGCTAAGAAGCAAAATATATTGAGTAGTCCAATATTCATTTTTTAGGAATTAAGAATAAGTTCTCCATAATTATTGAGTTTCATCCTTTAGTTTAAATGAGTGAAATTAAAGGAATATATTTTCCTGTACAGATTATGTGTATTTTCTTGATATGATATCTCATTCTTATAGTCACATGTAAATATTTGGTTTGGTGAGATAATATTTCTCCGTTCAAGGAAAAATAATGCTAACATGTAGATTACGTATAAATAGTTACAGTCTCCGACCAACTATTATGTATGTACACTACAACAAATAAAGAAATTAGAGACGAATGAAAAACGTCACTAAAAGTCCTAAAAATGTCACTAATAATTATGTGGGACGAAATTATTTCGTCACATCAAACGTCACAATATCCTAGTCGCTAATAGTATTTAGAGACGAATTTTTTAAAATGTCTCTAAAACATTTTTTTTGTGACGTTTCTTAATCGTCTCAAAAAAATTATTTTTAGTGATGTTTTTCTAATTGTCTCAAAAGATTTCCTTTAGTGACGTTTTTCAATTGTCTCAAAAATTTTCTTTTAGTGACGTTATTTTAATGTCTCAAAAGATTTCTTATAGTGACGCTTTTTTAATTGTCTCAAAAAATTCTTTTAGTGACATTTTTAAAAAATTGTCTCAGAAAAGTCCTTTTTAGTGACTTTTTTTTAATGTCTCAAAAGATTTCTTTTAGTGACGTTCTTTTTAATTGTCTCAAAAAAATTCTTTTGGTGACACTTTATTTATTGTTTCAAAAAATTTCTTTAGTCACATTTTTCAAAAATTGTCTCAAAAAAAAACTTTATAGTGACGTTTTTTCAATTACCTCAACATATTTCTTTCGGTGACGTTTTTTCAACTGTCTCAAAAGATCTCTTCAATAACATATAAATGCTCCATATAATAGAAACATTAAACTCCATACAAATATTTCAAGAATGGCACTGCACTTGCATACAATTTCAACTGAATTAATATTTTGATCAATAAACGGGTCTCAATAGACGAAACAAGAAGAAACTGTCAAATGTATCAACTTGGAGAATTTTCGGTAAATGATATATCTTGATTTATTAATATTTACTGCTTTACTAGCAATAGACATTGCAACCTCCCTCGTTAAGTGCAAACCACAAGCAGCATTTCTAATAACATTCTTAATATCTGCATCATACCCATCCACACCAGCAATGATCACTTCCTTCACAAGCTGTAAAACAATGAGGCAACCGTGAGAATAATTGGACAGATTATCACATCTGAGAGCTATCACAATCTGTAAAAAATAAAATCACAACTATGATAGATATATACTTGGAACATCTCATAAAATAAAATATCTAAAAAACATATTTATCGGTAGCCGGCAGTGCATGCAATTATAATTATTTATTATTATTATATTTTTTTTGTTGGCAAAAGTCAAGCTTGTGTAGCAATTGAATACTGAAAAAAATTATATTTTTTTTATTACATAAAAGTGAAATTGGCAAAAGTTAAACTATCTAAATTAAGGGATCCCCGTCCCCCATGAAAAAGTTTGAGGATAAAGGTGACTGAGATTTAAAAAGTATGATTTGAATAATAAAATAAATTAATAAAATGACATATCTATTATTTTTTTGTATTTGATAGTGAGGTTTCTCTTAGTAAAAAAGGAGACACATATATGAACATATCTTCGAACCTGAAGCTGAACAATTATGTGGATTTATATTCTAAGTTGAACCTGAAGCTCCAACAGCTACACTAAAGAATTTTCTATCTTCTTCACTCATCAACAAACCAATTTCACCATCTTCATGTTTTATATTGTATCTAAGTTGCTTTTAATGCTACTAGCCTAGTGCTTCTATCAACACAAAGAAAGGCAATAATCTGGACCACAATTCTGAATAACAACAATAAGGGTGTATATAGTTTGCAGCTTAAGAAGAATCAGAATTGAAAGCACCTATGTATATATAAAGACGAAGAAAGAGAAGGTAGCAACTGCACACTCTATTACAACATTATAAACGTAACTCCACAAGAACCATCTCTAACTTGTCTAAAGATACAAATATATGTTGTGTACTTCACTCCAGATCCTTCCATTATTTATTTCCCCTGTTTTCCATTTATTTTCTTTTTTAGTTATCTGAATCTTTATCTCAAAGGTTAGCCATTTATTACTTCCAACATACAAATATTTCTATTCGGGATTCATTAAATACCTTCTATTTGAAGTCTAGTAAATTTTGTAAGAGTCATGAACCAACTCCAATTGTTATTGCTGAATAATAGTAATAATTGAACTTCCTCCGTTTCAAATCTCGATGACTTACTCGTACCCAAAATCGCTCGTACGAAACAGACTGAGCCAATCGGAAATATGCTATAGAGTGTTGAATTAATACCTGAGGATTTACGGATATGTCCGGGCAAGAACGGAACTTCTCAGCTAAAATTCGGGGAGCGAAGCAGATCGGCAGTAAGGCTGGAATCAGATTCGAGCTACAAATTGCAAGGCCTGGAACAGTGTCTTCCGAAAGATGCAGAACTACTGCCCCCAAATCGCAATACTCCAGCCAATCTTTTAGACGTCGATCCTGCAGAGGTAAACAACTAAAGAGGGTGAGATAACAAGTTGAGCAGCTTACAAGCAATACTCGGAAATTCTGTAGATAAGGCATCAGCAAATGTAGATAACAACAACCTATTATAGAAGGCTTGTAGCTAGGTGCTTGGAGGTAATTTTATGTAATAATTTTCACTATACACATGGTACTCAGCCTCTGTTGCTAAACAAGTTATCTCATTAATAGAACACCTGCTAAACAATTACATGTTGTGGTTTATGATGTTTTAGTTAGCACCAAGAGTCATTTTGTATCAAACTCATAAGTATGTATGCCCTCAATATCCTCTTCGATTATTCAGATAAAAAAGCAGTTATACTCAATGGAATGCAGTCATAATCAGTTCAACTCTATTGGAACACATAATACATTCTCAAGTTACTGGACAGCAGGAACACAGAAACAACTTACGGTGCGTTACAGTGGCTGATTATCAAATGCGAGAACGGTTCAGCCGATTGTTCTAAATCAACATACCAATGTGTGTTATGATAACACAAAAAGGAAATATGTGAAGTTAATATTATAAAGCACTGATAACCCAAAAAACATTGATTCTTAGTTGTTATTAGAATATAGTTGCATCTATTCAAGAAGCATATCCTATAATCACCATTCTTTAATGGCAGGGGTTTTAAATTTCAAGAATCACCATCCTCCACTATTGCTACTCCAACTAATTATATCAGATCTAGCTGTAATATTCTAAGTGGATTTTACCTTAAAATACAAATAGCATAACAAATTCTCATATAATAGACCTTTTTTTTCGGTAAGATTACATAACAAACTGATCACAAAGAGCAATGTCGAATTATTAAGTTCAATTAGAAACAAATCTAATATTTTATAAGTTCATATTTCCTCTTCACTTCACCCTGCTAAGTGCTAACATTAATCTTGCAACCGCTAAAAACCACCCCTGGTACAGCCTATTTCAATTTCAGCGAGGCATTTCATCAAACATGTCAAATACAAGAGATTCAAAGGCTTCTTTACACCATACTTTACCTTCTTTCTCGTCAGTTTGGCATTATTTCAGCTTAGATAGGCTTCGTAAACTATCAACAGTTCCTTCAAATACAAGAGATTCATCAAAGGCATATTACTATAATTTCATATTCGAAGAAATTCCAGGCGAATGTGAAATGCAACTTGCGATAACATCAAATTGAATTATAATTGAGTTACCTGTATCCCAAATCGTAAGTTTCAGCCTCTTTCCACCAGTAAGCAACTTTATCTTAAATCAACTCCTGAACATGCTTAAATCAAAATCAAACATCATCCTACTGAATCTATTCGAGAAATTTGTAGATTAGAAACTGAAAACAAGCAAAACGAGAGGCGAGAGAGAGAGAGAGAGAGAGCTCCTGCTGCGAAGTGAGCTGGAGAGAGCTCGCGTGATCGCGGAGAAGGGAGAATGAGTGCTCGCGATCGACGAGGAGAGAGAACGGCAGCTCGGGCGCGATCGTCGACGAGCTGTAGGGAGAGCTCGCGCGAAGAAGATGAACGAGCTGGGAGTGAAGCTCGGAGCTGGGAATGTAAGCTGGAAGTTTCTCATTTGGGGTGATAAAGAGAGAAATTAACTAAAAGTGGGAAAATTGTTATATTTTGAGTTCTAAAAAATAAATTCACTAAAAGAAAGAAAATGTTACTTAGATAATTAATTAAAAAAAAAAACGTAGTTAAAAAGAATTAAAATTAAAAATTTTGTTTGTAAGTTATACAATTTTTTATTTATTATATTATATAAAAACATAAAAAATGTGTTTATCTAATTTTAAATGAAAATAAAATTCTAAAATTAAAATAAAATGATATTGTGACGTTTTATGGAAAAACATCACAAAATGTATTATAAGTAATTCTAAAATTAAAATAAAATGATATTGTGACGTTTTAGGGGAAGACGTCACACAATGTAATAAAGTAATTCTAAAATTAAAAGAAAATGATATTGTGACGTTTTTCCCTAAAACGTCACATAATGTAATAAAGTAATTTTAAAATTAAAAGAAAATGATATTGTGACGTTTTAGGGAAAAATGTCACAAAATGTGTTATAAGTAATTCTAAAATTAAAAGAACATGATATTGTGACGTTTTATGGAAAAATGTCACATAATGTAATAAAGTAATTTTAAAATTAAAAATAAAATGGTATTGAGACGTTTTAGGGAAAAAAGGTCACAAAATGTGTTAAAAGTAATTCTAAAATTAAAAGAAAATAATATTGTGACGTTTTAGGGAAAAACGTCACATAATGTAATAAAGTAATTTCAAAATTAAAAGAAAATGATATTGTGACGTTTTAGGGAAAAACGTCACACAATGTAATAAGTAATCCTAAAATTAAAAGAAAATGATATTGTAACGTTTTTCCCTAAAACGTCACATAATGTAATAAAGTAATTGTAAAATTAAAAGAAAATGATATTGTAACGTTTTAGGGAAAAATGTCACAAAATGTGTTATAAGTAATTCTAAAATTAAAAGAACATGATATTGTGACGTTTTATGGAAAAACGTCACATAATGTAATAAAGTAATTTTAAAATTAAAAGAAAATGATATTATGACGTTTTAGGAAAAAATGTCACAAAATGTGTTATAAGTAATTCTAAAATTAAAAGAAAATTATATTGTGACGTTTTAGGAAAAAACGTCACATAATGTAATAAAGTAATTTTAAAATTAAAAGAAAATGATATTGTGAAGTTTTAGGGAAAAATGTCACAACATGTGTTATAAGTAATTCTAAAATTAAAAGAAAATGAAATTGTGACGTTTTAGGGAAAAACGTTACATAATGTATTAAACTAATTTTAAAATTAAAAGAAAATGATATTGTGACGTTTTGAGACGTCCTTAGAAAAACGTCACTAATATACATGATTTTGAGACGTATTTAGAAAAAATGTAACAAACTAATGTCTCATTTTGAGACGTTTATAAGAAGACGTCACTAATATATATCCTTTTGAGACGTTCTTGAGAAATGTCACAAAATAATGTAATATTTTGAGACGTTCTTAGAAAAGTGTCACTAATATACACTATTTTGAGATGTCTTTCGAAAAAGGTCACAAAATAATGTCTCGTTTTGAGACTTTTATAAGAAAAACATCACTAATATATATCCTTTTGAGACTTTTTGAGAAATGTCACAAAAAAATATAATATTTTGAGACGTTCTTAGAAAAATGTCACTAATATACACGATTTTGAGACGTATTTAGAAAAGGTCACAAAATAATGTCCCATTTTGAGACGTTTCTAAGAAAATGTCACTATTATACATCCTTTTGAGACGTTCTTGAGAAATGTCACAAAATAATATAACATTTTGAGACGTTTATGAAAAATGTCACTAATATAAACCATTTTGAGACGTATTTAGAAAAAGGTCACAAAATAATGTCTCATTATGAGACATTTCTAAGAAAACGTCATATATAGTATACCATTTAGAGACGTTTTTTAGAAAATGTCACACGATAATTTAATTGGGACAATATATGCAAAACGTTCCAAAAAGCAACCTATTTGAGACGATTTCAAAATCGTCTCAAAATAAATCGTCCCTAATTCCCTTATTTGTTGTAGTGGTAACTCTTAAGGGATCAAAATATTAGTGTCTACACAAATTCCTCACTTATCTTGGACGATATTAATACCTATGCTACATGTCGTAAGTCTATTAATATTCCTTCCTCTCAGGCGATGAACTATCAAACTAGTAGAATCTAACAATTGATCAAATTGATAAATTCATAAGAACAAGCATAAACATATAGATAAAAACATAGAACGTGGTTTATAATAAAACAAAAAATCAATACATAGTTAATCAAAACCTACTTTCTAGCCCTAGAATACAATAGAAATTAGATACTCATGTTCATAATAAGATCCATCAAACAGTCATAGATAAACATTCAATCGAAATTAAAATAAAAACAAGAACTAATAAAAAAAACGATATTCTTCTCCACGTATTTCTTGCTCTGTATTCCAAGGCTCCAAGCTTGTAATATGATCCAAGAAAATGATTTTCCCAAAAAAGAACCCTATTTATAGGTTTTGAGGAGATATGGTCGAAATGGGCCAGAATTAACAAAATTGCGCAAGCCCAACTAACGATCCGGCCCCATCACCCAAACCGATCTGGCCGAATAACATGAACTGCTTCATCTTGGCGTAACCTCAGCCGTCGGATCTGAGCGGATGGCTTCACCTCATTTGGCAGGATGAAAACGTTTGGACCGACTCATCTTCTATTCAAACGGATCCGGCCGGATCACTATATCTAGTCCGGTCGGCTTGAGTAAACTGCCTATATGATTCATAATCTTGCCGTTTTCGCCTTTTATTCCGCTCGTTTCTTCCCCGGACTTCGCTCAAATAGACTTTTATCCTAAAATAAAGTAATTTAACTACAAAAATGAGCAATCACGTCATTCGGCTCAAAATAAGCAATTTAAATATCAAACAACTTAAATTGTATGTAAATACTATAAAAATGATCGTCTAAATAGACCTAAAAATATGCATACACAACGTGTATACACAACCCAAGAGGAAAGCACGTCGCCTTATTACAAGCCCAGTAACTCTTTATTGGGCTTCACCATAGAACATTTAAGAGAACAATCTTTACCAGGCCATAAAAACTAGTATTAAATATTTAAGTCAACCTGAACTATTCGAATTTTTATAGTTTAATACTTAAACTTTTTTTTTTCACCGATTGCAACCTGTAGTACACGATTTTGACAAGTTGCAATCCCCGATCATTTTTTCTCCGGCCAAATCGCGTGCACGTGACCCTCACATGCGATTTTTGGCATGTTTTTTATATTTCTTTAATTTTGGGTGTAATTTTCTAAAGAATAAAACTTAATAAGGTGGACCTAGAATCAATAAAACTAAAATCACGTCTTCTTTACCCATTCATATAGTTTAACCCTCCTGCCTCAAAATCTCATTCCAAAAATCGCAGAAAAAAGGAAAAAAAAAAAAAAAAAAGATGAACATGAATTACATTTGTGGAGTTCCAGCCGTTGAGAGGACTTCTTGGACGAACCTAAATCTCGGTCGCTGTTATGCTACTTGCGATCGATTTCAGGTAAACCCTACTTTTCTTTTAATTTCTTGCGTGGTGTTTATGGGCGACCAAAAATCGAATTTTTCTTCTTTGAAAATCTAGTATGACACTGCTGATAAATTGTGTATGTTACTGCTTACAAGGGGGTTTATAAATGAGCACATTTTTGTAAAATTTGGACTTGAACTTCTGTTAATCTGCTATTGATAAGGGGTTCAGTAACTGAGCAGATTTATTTCATTTTTTGTATGTTAGCAACAAACAGATGAGATTTCATCCCTCAAATTATTACAAATTTGGATTGGCTCGGCCCCACCAACTCCTCTTAAAGATCCGGCAACCATGAAGATATGTGAATGAATGAAGCCTTATTTTTCTCTCAGATCCCCAAATCTCATGGCTGAAAATCGGTAGCAAGTTGGATCTTGATTCAAGAATTTATGGGATGTGAAAAAAAAAACACGAGTTTAATGGTTGTCGCAATACAACGAGCAATAGACGGTGTGGTGGAGTATAAAAAGAAGAAGACAATGTTTTATTCAAGAAAAGATGTATGGAGCATTTTTTGTTCGATTCCTCCCCCAAATGAGGTTGATGTGAAAAACATTATATTTATTTATTAATTTTATGTCCATCTTATTAAGTTTTATATTTTACAAAATTGCATCCAAAATTAAAACAAAAAATATCAAAATAGCCCTAAAATCGCATGTGAGGGTCACGTGCGCGCGATTTGACCTGTAAAAAATGACCGGAGGTTGCAACTTGTCGAAATCGTGTGCTACAGATTATAATCGGTGAGAAAAAACTAAACTGTAAAATTTTGAATAGTTCAAATTAATTTAAATATTTAAAAAACTATTCCTTCTGATTTGCATTGCAAGAAACTTCATTTTTTTGGATTACATAGAAACTTCAACTAATTCAAGTCCATTCAATAATCAATTCTACTAGAATTGATTAAATTACACATTAGCTGTCACCTTATTGTCTTTTATTAAATACTACATCTAAAAAATTACATCAAATATCTTACATGTAGGAGGTTGTGGTCTATTCATGCTACATACTACATCTAAAAAACTACACCTATAATCTTACATATCGAAAGTTGTTTTCTGTTAGACGCTACATCTAGAATTACACCAGATATTTGACATACATCGAAGGTTTAAAGCCTACAATATATTATGGTATGTCAAATGCGACATGTAAAAATTTACAGCAAGTGCTAAAACCTACAATATATTACAGTGTGTTAAATGTTACACGTAAAAAATTACACACCTATAATATATTACAGTATGTTAAATGTTACACGTAAAAAGTTACACCAAGTATCTTACACGTTCTATATTTAAAATAATACTGTGAATATGTTTATTGGAATAGATGATGTGTCATTTAAGGAATAAATCACTCATTGTAACTCTCCGCAAAACAGGAGTAAACTTAAGAGGGGAATGTATAATGTGGTTTTGCTTTTTGCCTTTTTTTAGGAGTACAAATACTTGGGGTGAGTTTGATGGGAATCGATTAATTGATCCTTGCTCTTAATCAGGATTACAACATGTCAATATTCCAAATATTATTAGGTGCTAATCAGACAGTAGACTGAGGTCTAGCACCTAATCGAAATTTAAGTCTAGCACCTAATCGGGATTTAAGCGGGATGGCAGGGAACAATCGGTTAGTAGTATCGTTTCCGGTTGATGATAGTTTAGCGCCTAGATGGAGATTAAGCAGAGCTAGACGGGAACTTTTAAAATAGATCAACATGCTCTACCAACTTCGCTACAACCAATTTTCAACAAGTGAGGTTTTGTTGATGCTACATAAGAGGACCTTATATATATTATGGAGAGGTCTCTTGTACACCAATTGCACAGATCTTACACTCTTGCAATCCGGGTCATAGGTCAAAATGTAGAGGGCTTCTAAGGTGCACCTGGTGTACCGATACCCCAACAGATTCTAACCATTAGATTTTCATCTTTTAATTATAGCTTTTAGATTTTACCACCTGCTACCTGAATAGTAGGTTGTCCATATAAAATAATGATTTAAACATTTAAATGATAAATCCACAACTTGACATTTAATAGTTATGATTTTCATTGTTTTCTCATTTTCTTTCTTTTTTTTTTTTTTTTTTTTGGTTTTGGGTCTGTGTTCGTCATCTAGCATTTTTTTTCCTTTTTTCTTTTTTTTTTTCTTTCCTTTTGCAACAGTATCGTCTTTTTTGTTTTAAATGTAGTATCTTTTATTTTATTTTTTTTCACTTTTATCCTTTTTAATAATAAGAATATGGTATAAGCTTCCTAGTAATTATTTTCCTGATAATTTTTATTGTGGACCATAAGTTTATGTTTAATGATTCATTAAATAGTCATAGGGATATAATCAAACCAAGCCGATCGGAATTATTCGAATCTCGATTCGTCAAAAGTTCAATCGAGCTCATTTAATACGACTCGTTAAAATAAGTAAATCAAACTCAAGATTGATATTATTCGGTTCATTAGCTCTGGAGCAAGTTTGTTAGCGGGCTCATGAGCTACCGAGCTAGTTCGTAAAAATTAAACAATGTATTAACAGTTAATTCATAGATTTTATAACTATAATTATCATAAATATAGAATTATATGATTAAATTATTTATTCATATATGTACAACTCTCTAAAAACCATCAATTATCACTTACACGACTTTTTTTTTTATTTAATTTATTCAATTATATGTTTCCAATTCATTAAATAGTTTTTTTAATTAATTTTTTTTACTTAGATTAATAAAAGAAGACATCGACGTTTGAAACAAAACTTTTATTTTAGGATAATATTTTTTTCTAAAACAGGATTATCATTATAAGACGGAGGGAGTGATTAACAGTTTACATTAGAAGTACAATCAAATTCAATAATATCTACAATCTGTATTCTTTTATAACTTAATTAAAATAAAATACTCCCTCCGTCCCGCTCTAATTTGCCTACTTTCTTTTTCGGTTTGTCCCAATCTAATTTGCCAGCCCATAAATGGTAAATTTCTCTCACAATCTCCACCCTCAAAATCTCCACATTCAATCTCCACCTTTGAAAAAGTTAAAGATTCCACAAAATCTGTTTTTTCTTAATCTCCGTGTCTGGCCAAGGTAGACAAATTGGGCCGGACGGAGGGAGTAACATGTAACTTATAAATGAACAAACATAAAAAAAAAAAAAAAAAAAGAAGTTTTAGAACAAAAACTATAGCACATATAACTAGAATTCTTGCATAAATTTGAATTTGCAGATATTAATATTTCAACAGTCAAGATATTTTTCATGAGAGGAACTATAAAAATTTAATTAGTTATTTAGTGATAAGGAGGAACGAATATTTTGTACATATTTTATTTTATTAAGTCCTAGATCGTTAAGATATAATAGTAAAACAAGATATAAGTCGCTGCTATGCTACTTGCGATCGATATCGGGTAAACCCTACTTTTCTTTCAATTTCTTGCGTGGTGTTTATGGGCGACCCAAAAATCGAAATTTTCTTCTTTGAAAATCTAGTATGACGCTTAGGCATGTCAAAATCGATCCGCCCCACCCCGATCCGCTCCGATCCGAGGCCTTTGGGGCAGTGCAAGATCCGCCCCGATGAAGAATGGGGCACGCCCCGCCCCGCCCCGTCCACGGGGCGGGTCAGATGCGGGTCAGGGATCCCGCCCCGCCCCGTCCCGTCCCTATGTATGTATAATTTTTTTAAATATATATATATTATGTATTATTATATAGATATGTATATATATACAAAGAAATATAATATATATATGTATTTATAATATAAAATTTTATATATAATATGTTATATATATGTCTAGCTAATATATTAGATTATGACTAGATATAGTAAATTTAAATAATTAAATTCTATTTTTTAATAATTAAATTTTAAAAAAAATTAAAAATATTGAAACAAAGTTAATGTAAACCTAAAAATTAAAATCCTATAGACTTCAACAAAAAAAAATCAAGTTTTTTAACAAAAAAAACTATTAAAAAAAAAAAATAGGGGCAGGGCGGGGCAGACCCGCCCCGTGCGGGGTAGATTACGGGGCGAATTTTTTTGCCCCTTGGCGGGTCACGGGGCGGGGCGGAGCGGGGCGGGACGGGTCAGAAAATCCAGAAACCCGACCTGACCCGCCCCGTTGACATGCCTAATGACGCTGCTGATAAATTGTGTATGCTGCTGCTTACAAGGGGTTTATAAGTGAGCACATTTTTGTAAAAGTTGGGCTTGAACTGCTATTGATAAGGGATTCTGTAACTGAGCAGATTTATTTCACTTTTTGTATGTTAGCAACAAACAGATGAGATTTTATCCCTCAAATTATTACTAATTTGGATTAGCCCAGCCACACCAACTCCTCTTAAAGATCCGACAACCATGAAGATATGTGAATGAATGAAGCCTTATTTTTCTCTCAGATCCCCAAATCTCATGGCTGAAACTTTGGTAGCAAGTGGGATCTTGATTCAAGAATTTATGGGATGTGAAAAAAAAAACACGAGTTTAATGGTTGTCGCAATACGGCGAGCAATAAACGGTGTGCTGGAGTATGAAAAAGAAGAAGACAATGTTTTATTCAAGAAAAGATGTATGGAGCATTTTTTGTTCGATTTCTCCCCCAAATGAGGTTGATGTGAAAAACAATATATTTATTTGAATTTTCTCTTTAAAATTTATTTAAATTTTCTCTTTAAAATTTATTTATTAATTTAATAATTTTAGGTCCATCTTATTAAGTTTTATTTTTTTACAAAATTGCATCCAAAATTAAAAAAAATATCAAAACAGCCCTAAAATCGCATGTGAGGGTCACGTGCGCGTGATTTGGCCAGGAAAAAATGACCGGAGGTTGCAATTTGTCGAAATCGTGTGCTACATATTATAATCGGTGAGAAAAAAATAAGTACTAAACTGTAAAATTCTGAATAGTTCAAATTGATTTAAATATTTAAAAAACTATTCGTTCTGATTTGCATTGCAAGAAACTTCACTTTTTTGGATTACATAGAAACTTCAACTAATTCAAGTCCATTCAATAATCAATTCTATCAGAATTGATTGAATTCTGCATTAGCTGTCACCTTATTGTCTTTTATTATATAATACATCCAAAAAAAATTACATCAAACATCTTACACATAGGAGGTTGTGGTCTATTCATGCTACATACTACATCTAAGAAACTACACCTATTATCTTACATATCGAAAGTTGTTTTCTGTTAGACGCTACATCTAGAATTACACTATATATCTGACATACATCGAAGGTTTAAAGCTTACAGTACATTAAGGTATGTCAGATGCGACATGTAAAAATTTACAGCAAGTGCTAAAACTTACAATATATTATGGTATGTTAAATGTTACACGTAAAAAATTACACCAAGTATCTTACACGTTTTATATTTAAAATAATATTGTGAATATGTTTATTGGAATAGATGATGTGTCATTTAAGGAATAAACCACTCATTGTAACTCTCCGCAAAACAGGAGTAAACTTAAGAGGGGAATGTATAATGTGGTTTTGCTTTTTGGCTTTTTTTAGGAGTACAAATTCTTGGGGTGAGTTTGATGGAAATCGATCAACCGATCCCTGCTCTTAATCAGGATTACAACATGCCAATATTCTAAAAATTATTAGGTGCTAATCAGACAGTAAACTGAGGTGTAGCACCTAATCAAAATTTAAGTCTAGCACCTAATCGGGATTTAAGTGGGATGGCAGGGAACAATCGGGTAGCAGTAATGTTGGCGGTTGATGACAGTTTAGCGCCTAGATGGGGGGATTAAGCAGAGCTAGACGGGAACTTCGTAAATAGATCAACATGCTCTACCAACTTAGCTACAACCAATTTTCAACAAGTGAGGTTTTGTTGATGCTACATAAGTGGACCCTATATATTATGGAGAGGTCTTTTGTGACACTCGTGCAATCCGGGTCATAGGTCAAAATGTATTAATACCTCCGTCCCACTTAATTTTATGTGGTTGACCGGACACGGATGTTAAGAAAAATAGATGTTGGGGTATCTTTGACTTTTTCAAAGGTGAAGATTGGGGGTAGAGATTGTGAGAAAAAAATTGTTTTTAAGGGTGTGCAAAATTAAGTGGGACGGACCGAAAATAAAAGTGTGCAAATTTAAGTAGGGCGGAGGGAGTACTAATTATGTTTAAATGTATTACATGTGATGGGTAAATATATCATGCTAAAAAAGTATCACGATTTATGCTTAAAGGTAATACCAACGTATCACAATTTATACTTAGAGGTAATACATTTACCTAGAACATATAATACCTTTAAGTATAAATGATGATTCCCAACTCAAATTACACATTAAAACTGTTGCATATGAGACTTTGTCATATATTATTTATATATATTATGCATGCTCATATGAGTAGAGAGTGAGCAAATTAAAACTTAAAAAAATATATGCTAGCAGTGTGCACTCCACCAAATGTAGATCTCATAGCCTATAAATCATCAAATACACAAAAAGAAAGTGTTGATCGTGCCTATCATTTCGAAATTCCTACTCCATAAAATATAATATCGTCTATTGTATTTCAATACACAACATGTGTATATGATAACATCATAAATACATTATAAGTGATATGATGACATCATAAATACATCATAAGTAATTATATGACATGATTACTATAATATATTGTAGAAGATATTGTACTAAATGTGCTAGAAAAATCGAACCGACCAACCTATAAAAAACAAAGTTATCAATATCGTTCCGTTCCGGCTGTTCCATTCCGGTAAGAAAAAGGGAACAGGCAGGCTTCAATTCCGTCTCGACCTAAATTCGGGGCATCTCGCTTATTCTGGCCGGAATGGGCCGGAATGACCGTTTCGGCCGAAATGGCCGAGATCCGAAACTGACTTCACAATTTATTTTTTTATTTTCTTTTTTCTATTGTTTTATTGAAATTTTGAAATTGCTTTTTGCCCATTAGTCCATTACCCCTGCGAAAACATACTCAAACTCACATATACTCCATTTTCTTCTTGTTGAAAGTCTGAACCTAAAACTTCACATTCAAAAACCTTAGATTTAGGAATTTCCAATTCTCTATTCTTAGAAACTTTAAATTCAGGCCCACCGACCATTATTCCTCTTTCAACTGCGACTTAAGCTCGGAATTTGGAAGTGGAAATGTGGAACAAAATGATTTATTTTATACACATATATATATATATATATATATATATATATCCAAAACGGTCGATACCAAAATATCTCGTTCCAATGACAAATCCGAAATGACATCCGGAACAAAATTAATAACTTTGATAGAAACACATTCCCTGTAATTGTTTTTAAAATTATTATATTAATTGATTAATTAATCACTTGAAAATCAAAATTTGGGTTTTAATTTCCCCTCCTGTCCTTCTACCTCATGCATTTGGACAAAACTTTACTCAAATCAAACGAATGCTTTGATGAAATTAAGAATCGTGGTTGCCATCTTGGAATCCACCATATCAATGCCATGGAATCCGGCATCATCAAACTGTGCCTCCACCGGAACCCCCTCGTGCACCAACATCCTAGCAAATTCTCGCTGCCGATCAATCAACGGATCGCCGCCAAATCCTATAACCAAACACCTCCCGATCTTCTTCACCCTCTTCTTTACCTCTTCCACAAACGGATTACTAAACCAGTGGTCCCGGTCCGATCCCGTCGGAAGCGCTAGCTCCCAAAGCAAATCCTGAACCGGTACCGGAAAATGTTCATCACCCGACATCTCGATCTCCCTCTTCGTCCGTTGTTCCGCTCCAAAAAACGGCTGGCTCAGAATGACTCCGGCGACTTTTAGCGGCTGCAACTTCGTCTCATGCAATTGCAGCGCCGCATTGAAGGCTATGTTCGCACCGCAGCTCACGCCGTAGAGGTAACAGCGTGAGAAATCGCCGTATTCTCTGATCCACTGGTCACTACTATCGGCCGCCTGGTTCCTCACCCAAACGACGGCGTCTATCGCGTCCTCGTACTGTGCCGGGAGGCGATTCTCCGGCGCGAGGCGGTACTCGACGGCGATTAGGATTGAGGGGACCTCGGCGGAGACGCGGTTGCTGTTTTCGTGAATAGCTGAATCTGCGACGCTCATCTGGATCCATCCGCCGCCGTGGAAGTAGATGATGATGGGGAGGCGAGCTACGGTTGTGTCGTTGGAGGGGAGTTTTGCAGGGAGGTAGATGCGCATCCATGTCTTATTATCGGCATTGAGGGTAACATCTTTACTAAGGACGGCATGGCCGGAGATCTGGGGGTTTTCGCCGGTGGCGGCGGAGGTGGGTAGGGTGGCGTGGCGAGTGAGAGAGCCGTCGGAATTGAGGGACACTTGGAGGTGGTCGTACGGGTCGAATTTTGACATGGTTTTTGTTTAATTTCAGTTGCGGCGTGTCATGTGTTTTTTATGAGGGTATGGAATTCAATTTTCCGCACGTGCCGAATTGTGGGAGTGGCAATCCTTGAACTTCGTAACAACTGTTTTTGTGATAATTTTCTAAACCCGCAAAATGAATAAGTTGATTTGAAGTATCCGAGAGATTTCAAATCAATTTCATCAGCTTGCCTTGAACCAAAAGTTAAGTGCATAAAATATCATTTATGATACGAGAATAAAATTTAGGTGCTAAAGTCATATATATATATATATATATACACACGTATGTGTGTGTGTTTTTACACACATGCAGGGCGGACCCACGATCAATCAGAAGAAAAATATTTTGCTACTATTAAATTTACTTTTTTTCTAATCAAAGTAAAATTAAATATCTATTATTCAATACGCTTAACTATTAATTTTATTGTAAGTATAATTATGTGAAAAAAGAAAAAATAAGAAGAATGATAATAATGCGGAGAAAAAGAAACGAATAGTAGAAAAAATAGGGGGGAGGGGGGGGGGGGGGGGGAGGCAAAGGTAAAGGGTTGAGGCATGGGGATGGGGTGGAATGCTGGTAGGAGGCTGGGGTTGTGGGGCCAAGGCTAGTTTTGCCCTTGCATACAAGTATGTCAATATTATTATTATATAGTTATATGATAAGATCCTATGCACAGTAGAAAAATTCGTATACAAGTTTTATTCGACTCTATCAATTATTCGCAATTTGAGTTTTACTTGGAAATAAAACAGATAAATCGAAAAAAATAAGGTTTGATCAAAGTCAACAAAGTTCTCGTGAATAAGTCGGGTTGAATACGTTAAATTGAAACTTTCATAATCATAATAATCTTTCTTATAACATTAACTATCGCATGTTTAACGATATTTTTGTTAGTTCTTTTAAGCTATAAATATTATATAATTACTGTGATTTTATATTATTTATTTTAAGTTCATCTAATGAAAAAAATTCAACCACAATTAGCATAAAAACTCTTTATAAATGATGCAATTTATTTTAACAAAATATGCTTTGAATTTAATTTTACTTGACAAATTTATAGTTCTAAATTGCTATTTTATTTTATGAATTTTTAAAATGTAGTAGTTTCAAATTGAAAATTACAAAAACATAATATAAAGAATAAAAGTAAAAGTAGCTAAGACAATATCAAGGGAATTATACGGATATTATCCACGATATATTTGTATATATTGTTATATTTCGAAAATCTCGAGTTCTAGTCGTGTTTTAACGTTTTCTTAAAAAATGCATGATAAATATGGGAGAAATTGAACAATTCGAAGAATTTCATTACTATGATCCTATGTTAAGGGTTGAGCAATTCTATATTGGGCCATGAAAAATATATTGGAGCCTAATGCCAAGGTATCCAAGGCCCAAGTTACTGCATAAACCTTATTAGAAATGTTCGAATGTTGCATTCTTCTATTATAATAGATCCATGAATACGGTGTACAAATTAATAATACTATGAATGAGTACAACCTCTTATAAATTAGAAGGAATAGAGAGAGAAATACACTTTTCAAGTACGAGCAACTCTTTCAAGAAGAGAAAGGGAAAATAAAATCAAGGAGAAAAATATACCAAAAAATAAAACACAATTTTACCTTCAGGGATAATCCTCACTATGACAATTCCCAATCTTTTATATGATATGTCTACTATAATTTATGGGCTGGGGATACATTTTTTGGCTTAATATATTTTCCATGGCCAACATGAAATTTCTCAATCCTTGGAATAGGGTCGTATATTTATATAATTTTGTATTATATTTAAATATTTTACATTATTTATAACTATTTTTTTTAAATGAAAAATTCTATGAGCTAACGATTGCTGGAATAAATCAGCTTTATGTAACTATTTATGTACATAGCCTTATGTTATGGACATGTCTCAGCTTAAGTTTCAAATTCAAATAGCCGTTCTTCATTTGTAACTCAAAAATAAAATAATGTATGAACAAACAACTCTCCATCTCCGTGCTAGGGTTCCTAGGGTTTCTTCGCTAGGTTTCTTTGTTCATGAGAATTACCAGTGACGTCACGACGTCACTTTCCGACCACTCTGGTTCTTCTCTCTACTGGTTTCTCCGACTTATTTTCTTTCTTGTTTCCTTGTTTGTTTGACGATTTCGGTATGGCACAAGATGACATCCCTTCGCTAGTTCAGATGTGGGATTCACTCTGACTGTTTGAAGAAGAAGCGGCACTGTGGTGGTTGAGGATACGGTGACACCGGCACCAAAGTAGTGTTTGTATGGTCGATTCATAATGAAGCGACCGATTGGCCATAAGGATCTCGATGTTACTCTGAGGCGTATTTGAAGGCTTGACAGTCCGCTATCGGTGAACTCCATAGGGAAGAGGCTGTTTGTATTCCAATTTGATGATATTGTGGAATGTCAAAGAATCTTTCAGACATCAACCCTGGAATTTTAATGGAGCCTTGGTTGGATTGGAGCGCTTGATAGGAAATGAAAAGTCGGAGTCGCTTACGATTCGATGTGTTCCCTTTTAGGTGCAATTTCATGGGCTCCAATTCTGCCACATGTCTAAGGAAATTGGATGTGCATTGGGGCAGCGAGTGCGTTGAGTTTTGGAGGTTGACGCACCTAGTGGAGGATATGTATGGGGTAAGCATCTTCGTAATCAGGTTTCTATTGATGTCATAAAACCACTTTGTTGGGGGACGACGATTACTGTGGGTGGGGTTAGTGATTTGGTACTGTGTAGGTATGAAAAGCTCTCTGACTTTTGTTATGGTTGTGGATCATTGGAACATGTTGATTTGAAATGTTCGGTGATTTTGGAGGCAAAGGAAGAGGGTTGTACGATTGAGCAAAATTTTGGCCCATGTCTTAGAGCAGATGGCTCCGATTTGTCAACTATGAGCATTGTTGGCTCATTATTTTCCACTGGAAGAGTGAGGGTTCTTTGGAAGGGCGGCACCAGAGACGTCAGCTACTTCTGTTGCTTAGGTGGCTCCGAGGGTGTGTGTTAGGCGGGTTGTTGATGATGAGCGGCCTGCTGGTACTGATGAACGCGCTCGGTGTGATTGGGGGTAGCATGGGCGGGCACGAATGTTGCTCGTCCATCAGCTAAAGATGATGGCCGGCAGTTGGTGCCAATGGCGATAGTAGGGGTTGAGTGGGTGGAAAGGTGGTTTTGGATTTTTCTGGTGGGGGCTATTCTACAACTCCTAATGCTGATGTGTTGAGGGGGGTTTTGTGGGGGGTTGGAGACCAACAGGCTGCGCCAAAAAATGAAAAAAAGTAGGGGTCGTCAAAGGATATCGCACTTCATAGTAAGGGAGGTAAGAATTAGTTGATGGTGGGGCATGCTTCGCATGTGGGTAAGCGACATGCTTCTCATGATGAAGAGGATGTCAGATTGGAGAAATGAGCTCGTATGCAACCTATAGAAGTTGATGACTCTTATGCAGCGGTAGAGGAAGGTGAATCCTCGACTGCCTAAACTTATGAAGTTCTTGGTTTGGAACGCACGGGGGCGTGGGAATCGACGTGCGTTCCGGGATCTCTGCCAACTGATAGCTATTAAGGACCCTTCTTTATTGTTAATTTCGGAGTCTAAAATTTCTAATGTACATTGTTCTAGATGGGGTCGTTTATTTTATTTGTGGGGATGTTTTGTGTAGACCCTATTGGTCGTAGTGGTGGTTCAATGTTATTTTGGCAAAGTTCTATTGAGGTATAAGTGGTTATAAGAGGAGGATTATCATGGGGGTATGGAAGATTTTTGGTCTTGTTTGGATGAGAATATGGTGTTAGATAAAAAAATTATTAGCTACCGAGGTATATTTCATGAATTGGGCGGGACATAGGTTTGGGAGCATGAGATGCCGAATTAAGGATACTCAGGGCCAACTTGATGCAGCATTACATCCTTCTTTGCATGGGCGAATGTTAGACGACTGCAAAGTGAGTAGGAGAGACTAGAGGTGAAAGAGGAATCACACTGGAAACAAAGATCGCGAGTCAATTTGCTACAGAGTGGGGATAGAAATACTCAGTATTTTCATGTTTGTCCGTCTAAAAGAAAAGCTTGCAATTATATTTTGGGCCTAGCTAATTGCATGGGGACCGGTGTGTGTCTACACAAGCAATGGCCGATATTGTTGTGCATTACTTTGGGGAGTTGTTTTCGACCTCTAACCCTACTGAGATGGATATTACTACTGTCTTGGATTATATGAAGCCATGTATTTCGGGGGGATATAAATGATAGGCTTTCGCTTACCTTCACAGCTGAGGAAGTTCGCAAAATTTATTCGAGATGCACCTATCGAAGGCCTCAGGACCGGATGGATTCACTGCTCTTTTCTTTCAGAAGACCTAGTCATTTTTTTTTCCTGCTGTCACTTCAACAGTGTTGTCTATATTGAATGAGGGGCCTGATACGGGAACTTGGAATAACACGTTAGTGACTCTGATACCGGAAGTGACACATCCGCAGCTTCTGAAGGACTATAGGCTCATTAATCGCTGTAATACAGTGGCCAAGCTTGTGTCTCTTGTTCTTTCTAGTCGACGTGGTCCTAATCTTGATAGAGTAGTAGATCAACAACAAAGTTCTCTCATCCTGGGGAGGTTGATCACGGACAATGTGCTTATTGGATTAATGTATGGATTGGTTGAGGTGTAACAAGAAAACTCGGAATGGTTTTGTGCTATGAAATTAGATATGAGTAAGGCATATGACGGGTTGAGTGGAATTTTCTATCTACTTTGATGCACTGATTGGGTTTCTTTGAACAATTGGTGAGTTGATTCTACGATGGATATTGTCGGTGTCTTACTCTTTCAATCTTAACGGACAGATTATTGGGAAAGTCATGCCAACACGGGGTCTCAGACATGGTGATCCACTTTCTCCATTATTGTTCGCTATTTGTTCAGAAGGTTTATCGGCGATGCTTAGGGTATCTCAAGTCTGTAGGGAGTCGGGGAGTTAGAATTGCAAATTATTGCCCAACCATTTCTCACTTATACTTTGCTAATGATAGCTTGCTCTTTTTTTGGTCCTCTTCCACTGATGCTTCTAAAATCAAGAAGTATCTTCAGTGGTATGAGGTTGCATCGGGGCCGTTGATTAATTATGATAAATCAGCTTTAAGTTTTAGTTCGTCTGTGTCTTCGGCTTTGGTGGACCGAGTTAAAAGTATTTTACAAATTTCAGTGGTTCAAGGCCATGACTTTTACCTTGGCCTGCTGACATTCTCTATACGTAATAAGCAATTGCAATTCCGATTTATGAGGGAGAGAATTGTGGGCAGGATCAAGTCATGGGATGCTAAATTGTTCTCAATGGGTGGCAAGGAGATTATGATTAAATCAGTATTGCACGATATCCCAACTTATGTGATGTCATGTTTCCGAGTGCCAATGTCCATCAACCCTCAGATGGAGCAATTGTGTGATAAACTTTGGTGGGGTTCGAATTCAGAAGCTTCGGGTATGCATTGGGCTAATTGGGGCCATCTATGTAAGAGTAAAGAAAATGGTGGACTTAGTTTTCGGGATGTTGTGAGCTTTAATAAAGCTGATTCGAAGTGACAGAGGGGGAGAATATGTGACTCCTTTTGAAGAATTTTGCACGGAACATGGCAACAACTGCTTACTCACCTCAGTCAAACAACGTTGTTGAACGCAAGAATAAAACTCTTAAGGAGATGATGAAAGCTATGTTGATCAGTACGGGGCTACCCTAGAACTTGTGGGGGGAGCTATTCTTTCAACCAATTGCATTCTCAATTCGTTGGCACACAAGAAAATGGATATGACTCCATATGAATTATGGAAAAGAAGGAATCATTCCTATGTTTACCTTAAAGTATGGGGGTACCTAGCAAAGGTAGAAGTACCTACCTAAACAGGTGAGGATAGGACCCAAGACTGTTGATTGCTTTTCATTGGGTATGCAAACAACATTAGTGCATATAGATTCCTAGTGCACAAGTCAGAAATCCCTGAAATAAATGAATGGATGATTATAGAGTCAAGGAATGGAAGTATTCTTTGAAAATGTTCTCGAAAATAGGACTTATGATGTTGTAAAGAGTTCTCTTCCAGAAAAAAAAAAAAAAAAAGAGGAATCGGGGCCTAACAAAAGGACGAAAGTAGCAAAGCCTTTTCGTGCAGACTTTCTAACTTATATGTTAGATAATGAAACTAGGATAATTCAAGAGGCATTGCCAGTCCAGATACTCCTCCCTGGAAAGAAGCTATCAATAGCGAAATTGAGCCCATCATGCAAAATCATACTTGGGAAATAGTTGATCTTCAATCAGGGTGCAACCTTTAGGATGCAAGTGGATCCTTAAAAAGAAATATAAGGTTGATTGATCAATTGGCAAGTATAAGGCTCACTTGGTAGCTAAGGGGACAAAAGGAAGGTAAGATTTCTTTGACACATATTCGTCCGTTACAAGGATTACATCCATAAGGGTTGTGAATGTTAGTTCAATTTCATCAAACTGAGACTAGGTTTGAAGTATGTGTTGTGCTGAGTCAGGAACCAGGTTTATTGGGCTAAGAACTGAATTGGGTGACCGGGTTTGAGAGGTGGACTGAAGGAGTTAACTACCTTGAACCGGTAGTTGGGATTTGAAGAAGCAAGTGGCAACGACAACGGTTTTCAGCTCGGTTTCAACAAGAAATTATTTGACAGTTTCCAGCTTCATTCTAGTTCAACAAACTTCGTAGCTTAGAGCATATTGATGTATATAAACTAGAAGTTTACTATTCCTCTTTTCATTGTAACAATTAACTGAGAATAGCAAGTTAGGGTTTTACAGGGTTTTCTGGGGTTCTAGAAAGGGGAATTGTAGAATCAGGCTCAATTCTTGTAATTGTTGGTGAAGCTTAGTGAATTGAGGAACATAGATCCTCCATGGACATATATTAACCTTGATCGAACCACGTAAAATGTTTCTTGTGCATTTTTCATTCAACTTTTGCATCAGTCTTTGTTCGGCCGATCTGAAAAATTAATGGTCGAACTCTAGTCTGTGATTGTATGCATTTGGTTTTGATTTTCAACAAGTGGCACCGTCTGTGGGAAGAGAAGCCATGGCAGGAATGAAGCTTGAGGTTGAAATTTGACAGGGAGAAATGATTTTGGGCTTTGGAAGATCAAGGTTAACGTCGTCTTCATTCAAAATGGATTGGCAATGGCATTGAAGCCTTTGGAGGAGTGGCCTGCTGATGATAAGTCAAAATTCGCAGAATTAGATCCAAAGGCCCTGAGTGCTATTATTCTGTGCCTTAGGGATAAAGCCTCTGAGGGAGATTTCAAAGGCCAAGTCAGCCATTGAAGCCTGGACCAAGCTAGAAGATCTGTATCAATCTAAGACAGTGATGAACAAGCTGTTCTTGAAACAAAAACTACTGGCCTTCAAGATGTTTGATGAAAGGCCACTGTCTGATCAATTACATGAATTCAACCATTTAGTGGATGAACTTGAAGACCTGGAGGTGAAGCTGGATGAGGATGACAAGTCTCTTGTGCTTCTCAACTCTCATGTTTGGTAGACAAGATAAGCTCATTTTTAGTCTATTGTCACATCCCTGAAGACAAAGAGCGTACAACTTCAAGGAGAGAAGAAGAATGCCCCAGCAGTTGAAGGCTTGAACATCATGTTCAAGAAATAACCACAACAACAGAAAAACCAGAATTCAAATAAGCAGAGGGGTAACACTTCTGGAAATGATGGTTCCAAGAAATCTACCAACTGAGTGGAGAAAAGGAGATGTTATGCTTGTAAACAAACTGGACATTTAAAAAAGAATTGTCTAGAAAAGAAGAAGAAGAAGGATTCCCAGGATGCCGATGCAGCAATTGTGGAGGATGATTATCAAAGTGCAGAAGTCCTGAATGTTTCAGATGCAAAAATGTCTGAGGAATGGGTACTGGACTCAGGTTGTTCCTTCCACATGTGTCCACATGAATCTTGGTTCCATGAACTCAAGAAATCTGAAGGAGGGAGTGTATTGCTTGGGAATGATCACTCCTTCAAAGTTCAAGGAATTGGATCTGTGAAGATTCAAATGTTTGATGGGGTTCAAAGAATTGTCTCAAATGTCAGGTATGTTCCTGTGAGGAAGTGTTCAATATCATCAAGTGAGCTATATTTTGAAATAGGATGTGTCTAGAATGTGGAACCGGGATCATGAAGTGAAGAACCGGGTAGTTAGACCGGGTTTTAGCGTGAAGAAGTAAGTCTGTACAGAAAAACCGGGTTCAGGGTTGTTGGAGGATAACCGTCAGTTGTGACGAGTTTGTTACAGTTTTGTGACGGAATAAACCGTCACATTTGTCCGGTAGCAGCAGTCGTCTTCAATCAGTTAGAACTTCTTGGTTGGTTACATTCGAGCTACAAGACCTATATCATTGGAAAGCTCTCTTCCTGAAGAACAACACTACGTCGAGCAATTTCCAGTTTTCATAGATTACAGAGAGAATTTGAGTGATATAGTTTTCTGCCCTAATTTTGTTCCAGAATTGGGCATATTCATTTCAGGGTGTAATTTCTGTAATTGATTGGATATCTTAGTGAATTGAGGTGTGCCTTGCCTCCGTGGATGTAGTTCATCTTGAACGAACCACGTAAATTGGTTGTGTGATTCATTTTATTTTCAGTTCTGCGCGAAGCTTACTTCCGCCACAACTCTGGCCGAACAGTCGTGTGTTTTTCAGAAGTTTCATTTTCGAACTCGTTCCAGCTTCTTAGTGTTGTGTGATTAGGAGTTGATTTGTCTAACAAGTGGCGCCGTCTGTGGGAATCAACTTGCACAGTCTGAAGAAGAGGAGGAATGGCTGGTATGAAGATGGATTTTGAGAAGTTTACTGGAAGAAATGACTTCACATTGTGGAAGATCAAGATGAACGCAGTCCTGGTTCACAATGGCCTTGATCTTGCACTGTTACCTCTGGAATCATGGGAAGAAACAGAGAAACCTAAGTTTGCATCAGTGGATAAGAAGGCCCTAAGTCTTATCTTCTTGTGTTTAGGTGATAAACCGTTGAGGGAGGTTTCAAGATGCAAGAGTTCCTTAGAAGCATGGAGGAGATTGGAAGAACTGTATCAATCCAAGTCAGTATCTAACAAACTGTTCCTGAAGCAGAAGATGTTAGCCTTCAAAATCACAGAAGACAAGGTAATATCTGATCAACTTGATGAGTTCATTAAGATGATTGAAGAATTGGAAGATCTGGATGTGAAACTGGAGGAGGATGACAAGGCATTGATGGTATTAAATATTCTTCCAAAATCCATGGAAAGCTTTAAGGATGCCTTGATGTATGGGAGGGATGAGCAGCTGTCCTATGATGGAATAGTGAAGGCTCTGAGATCAAAATGCTTCCAGACTCAAGGAGACAAAGGCATGGTGCAATTTGGAGAAGGTTTGAATGTTAAATTCAAGAAACCGTGGCAAGGCAAGAAGGGTCAGAATGCTAAGGATCCAAAGTCAGGGGATTCAAATCCTAAGAAGGGGAATGACTGGGTTGAAAAGAGGAAATGCTTCAAGTGTAAACAGCCAGGTCACCTGAAGAAGGATTGTCCTAAGAAGAATAAGAAAGCTGGAAATCAAGGGGCAGAAGCTGCTGCCATTGATCATCAACAAGACCCTCCAGAAGTATTAAATGTTACTGATTCAAGAATGGTGAAGGAATGGGTCCTGGACACAGGGTGTTCTTTTCATATGTGTCCTCATCAGTCATGGTTTAATGAACTGAAGAAAGAAGATGGTGGAAATGTTCTCCTGGGGAATGACCAATCATGCAAGGTCAAAGGAGTTGGATCAGTGAGCATAAGAATGTTTGATGGAGTGATCAGAATCATCTCAAATGTTAGGTATGTTCCTGGCCTTAAAAGGAATCTTCTATCTCTTGGCTCATTGGTAACCAGTGGATGTCAGTTTAGCTCAGTAGAGGGATTCTTGCATATCACAAAACATGGAAAAATGGTGATAAAAGGAAGACAGCATAATGGACTATTTATCCTGATTGGTTCACCTATTGTTGGAAGTGTAGATGTGGTCTTGAACAATACTGAGATTGCTAAATGGCATAAGAGACTTGGACACATAGGAGAAAAAGGACTGAAGGAATTGGCAAGGAGTGGAGTAATTGGAAATCTGGGAAATCAAGAACTGGAGTTATGTGATCAGTGTGCTCTGGGCAAATCCAAGAAGTTGCCCTATGGAAAGGAAGTTCATACAACTCAAGAACCATTGGATTATGTTCACTCTGACATATGGGGCCCTGCAAGAACAGAATCCCATGGTGGTGCCAGATATTTCATGTCCCTGATCGATGATTACAGCAGAAAGGTATGGATCATGTTGCTGAAGAACAAGAGTGATGCCTTTCATAAGTTCAAAACATGGTTGATCCAACTGGAAAATGTCAAAGGGAAGAAGCTGAAGCACTTGAGGACTGATAATGGACTGGAGTACCTCTCTACAGAGTTTACAAACTTCTGTGAAGAAAGAGGAATCAAGAGACACAGGACTGTGCCAATGAATCCTCAACAGAATGGAGTTGCAGAAAGGTTTAACAGGACTCTCCTTGAAAGAGTAAGGTGTATGCTGTTGGATGCTGGGTTGCCAAAGGTGTTTTGGGGAGAAACCATTGCTACAGCATGCTATCTTATTAACAGATCACCCTCATCAGTGATTGGGTTCAAAACACCTGAAGAGGTGTGGAGTGGACAGAAACCAAGTTATGAAGGATTAAGGGTGTTTGGGTGTCTTGCTTATGCCCACAGCAAGCAAGACAAATTAGATGCAAGGGCTCTCAGATGTGTGTTTCTTGGATATCCTGATGGGATTAAGGGTTACAGATTGTGGTGCCTAGAACAAGGAAATCAGAAGATAATCACAAGTAGAGATGTGAAGTTTAATGAGAATGTGATGGCCTATACTTCTACAGGCTCTAAGGAAGAATTTGATGCTGCAAAAGAGGCAGAGGAGATATCAATTCAGGTGGAGCAACCTGCAGAAGATAATCACACACCTCAACCACAAGCAGATTTACAAGATAATGATTCATCATCTGAAGAAGAGGCACAAACTGGACCTGTACAAAATATCAGGGAATATAGCATTGGAAGAGATAGGCCTAGAAGAACAATCAACAGACCTGATTTCTATGGCCAAGCAGGGAGTGTATATTATGCCTTAAGTGTTGCTGAAGACCTGGAATCACAAGAGCCTAGCAGCTTTCAAGAAGCACTGGATTGTGAAGAAGGTGAACACTGGATACAGGCAATGACTGAAGAAATGGAGTCTCTGGAAAAGAATAAGACCTGGGTACTGGTGGAAAAACCAAAAGGTCATAAACTGGTAAGCTCCAAGTGGATATACAAGAAGAAACTTGAAACTGCAGGGTCCAAACAGGTGAGGTTTAAAGCAAGGTTGGTAGCTAGGGGCTTTACACAAAGAGAAGGAATTGATTACAATGAGGTCTTCTCTCCTGTAGTAAAGCACTGCTCAATCAGGTTGCTTTTATCAAAAGTCACACAGGAGGATATGGAACTACAGCAACTGGATGTAAAGACAGCCTTCTTACATGGAGAACTCAATGAGGAAATATATATGAAACAGCCAGAAGGCTTTGTTGTTCCTGGGAAAGAAGACAAAGTATGTTTACTGAAGAAGTCACTATATGGACTTAAACAAAGCCCTAGACAATGGAACAAGAGGTTCAATGACTTCATGATCAGTGCTGGCTTTGTGAGAAGTCTTTATGACAGTTGTGTTTACTTCAACAAAGTTTCAAAGCAAGATAAAGTTTTTCTTCTATTGTATGTGGATGACATGCTAGTTGCCAGCAGAAACAAGGAGAGAGTACAATGGTTGAAGGATAGACTCAATGCTGAGTTTGACATGAAGGATCTGGGAGAAGCTAAGAAGATATTGGGAATGAACATTCTAAGAGACAGGGAAGCTGGAGTACTCTGGTTATCTCAGAGACAATACCTACAGAAAGTATTGGAGAGGTTTCATATGCATGAAGCAAAATCTCTCTCCACTCCAGTTAATCTACAGAAGAAACTTTCCAAAGAACAATGCCCAAATACTGAAGAGGAGATCATACAGATGAGTAATATCCCCTATGCAAGTGGAGTTGGAAGTCTTATGTATGGAATGATCTGTAGCAGGCCTGACTTGGCATATGCTGTATCTTTGGTAAGCAGGTTCATGTCAAATCCAGGAGCTGAACACTGGGAAGCTTTGAAACATGTGATGAGGTATCTAAAAGGATCAGTGAACATGTCACTGAAATTTGAGAAGAAAGCAGATGGAAGTACTGTTGCATTGGAGGGGTTTGCTGATTCTGATTTTGCAGCAAACGTGGACACAAGGAAGTCAATTTCTGGATTTGTGTTTACCTTATATGGGACAGCCATCAGCTGGAGGAGTGCACAACAGTCTGTTGTGGCACTATCAACTACAGAAGCAGAATATATCTCTTTAACTGAAGCTATCAAGGAGTCAATCTGGTTGAAAGGGGTGTTGGGAGATTTGGATATCAAGCAAAAGTGTGTGGTAATCTACTGTGATAATCAAAGTGCTTTACACCTTGTGAAACACCAAGCATTTCATGAAAGGTCAAAACACATTGATGTGAGGTTACATTTTGCTAGGGATGTCATAGATTCTGGGTCTGTGGAGGTGAAGAAGGTGCATACTTTGCATAATCCTGCTGATTTTCTTACAAAGGGTGTACCTGGAAACAAAGTGGAGCATTGCTCGAGCTTGCTGCAGCTTGAGCAGTGTCATGAAGAGCAGTAACAGATAAGCAGTAAAGAGGCAGGATGAGGTATACTTGATTCATTGAGGTGGAGATTTGTGAGGAAGTGTTCAATATCATCAAGTGAGCTATATTTTGAAATAGGATGTGTCTAGAATGTGGAACCGGGATCATGAAGTGAAGAACCGGGTAGTTAGACCGGGTTTTAGCGTGAAGAAGTAAGTCTGTACAGAAAAACCGGGTTCAGGGTTGTTGGAGGATAACCGTCAGTTGTGACGAGTTTGTTATAGTTTTGTGACGGAATAAACCGTCACATTTGTCCGGTAGCAGCAGTCGTCTTCAATCAGTTAGAACTTCTTGGTTGGTTACATTCGAGCTACAAGACCTATATCATTGGAAATCTCTCTTCCTGAAGAACAACACTACGTCGAGCAATTTCCAGTTTTCATAGATTACAGAGAGAATTTGAGTGATATAGTTTTCTGCCCTAATTTTGTTCCAGAATTGGGCATATTCATTTCAGGGTGTAATTTCTGTAATTGATTGGATATCTTAGTGAATTGAGGTGTGCCTTGCCTCCGTGGATGTAGTTCATCTTGAACGAACCACGTAAATTGGTTGTGTGATTCATTTTATTTTCAGTTCTGCGCGAAGCTTACTTCCGCCACAACTCTGGCCGAACAGTCGTGTGTTTTTCAGAAGTTTCATTTTCGAACTCGTTCCAGCTTCTTAGTGTTGTGTGATTAGGAGTTGATTTGTCTAACAGTTCCTGATTTGAAGAGGAATTTGATCTCTTTAGGGTCTCTAATTGCTTCTAGTTGTGAGTTTAATACATTAAATGGACACATTCACGTTACAAAACACAATAAATTGGTTATGAAGGGAAAGAAGCATAACGGCTTGTTTATTCAGATTGGGAAACATGTATGTGGTTCTGTGAATGTGAGTCTTGATAAACCAACAGCTATAATGTGGCATAAAAGATTAGGCCACATTGGAGAAAAGGATTGAATGAATTGGCCAAGAAAGGTGTGTTGGGGAATTTAGAAAAGATAACCCTAGACTTCTGTTATCAATGTGCTCTTGGAAAATCACAGAAGATAGTGTATGGAAAGGGTATTCATACAAGAAGCTCTAGATTATGTACATTCAGACATATGGGGTCCAACAAGGTAGAAACACATAGTGGTGGAAAGTATTTTGTGACAATCATTGATGATTTCAGTAGAAGGGTGTGTGTTTTCATTCTAAGGAAAAAAAGTGAAGCATTCTCTAAGTTCAGAGATTGGCTGGTGTAGATTGAGAATCAAAGGGGCAAGAAGCTTAAGCACCTAAGAACAGATAATGGTCTAGAGTATTTGTCAACTGAATTCAATGAATTTTGCAAAGACAAAGGGATCACAAGGCATAGAGTTGTTCCATTGAATCCATAACAAAATGGATTGGCTGAAAGAATGAATAGAACAATTCTAGAGAGGGTGAGATCTATGTTACTGAATGCTAAACTACCAAAATCCTTTTGGGGAGAGGCTGCAAACACAGCCTGTTATCTAATTAACAAGACACCCTCATCTGCCATTGAATTCAAAACACCAGATGAAGTGTGGTATGGCAAACATTCAAACTACAATGACTTGAAAGTGTTTGGATGCTTGGCTTTTGCACATATGAGACAAGATAAGCTGGATCCAAGAGCTCTAAGGTGTGTGTTTCTTGGATATCCTGAAGGAGTAAAGGGCTACAGATTGTGGTGTTTGGAAAAGGGACATTAAAAGCTTATAATCAGCAGAGGTGTCAAGTTTAATGAATCTGTTACGGAATATACTTCAATTGGAGATCAAAGTGAAGTTGATGGAGCTGAATCATCTGAAAGGGAAGTTGTTGAGGTGGAGATTCCACAAGTTAACATTCCACCAGGGATTGAACATATCAATCCTGATTCCAGCAGCAGTTCATCTGAAGATGAGGACACTCAGGCTGGAAATGCAAATCTCAGAAACTATAGCATTGCAAGGGATATGCCAAGAAGACAAATTCAAAAGCCAGATTTCTATGGACAAGCAGGTATTGTTTTTTATGCTTTAAGCATTGCAGAATCACTTGAGCATAATGAACCATAAAACTATAAAGATGCTATAAGTGGAAATGGGAAAGAGCATTGCTTAAGTGCTATGGTGGAGGAAATGCAATCACTAGAGAGAAATCACACTTGGAATCTAGTGGATAAACCACCACATCAGAAGTTAATTAGTTCAAAATGGATTTTCAATAAGAAATCGGAGATCAGTAATGTTGAGAAGATTAAATACAAGGCAAAACTTGTAGCAAGAGACTTTACACAAAGAGAAGAGATAGATTTCAATGAAGTCTTTTCACCAGTAGTGAAGCACTGTTCATATTAGACTTCTACTAGCCAAAGTTACTCAAGAAGATTTGGAATTACTACAATTGGATGTGAAGACAACCTTTTTACCTGGTGAGTTGATTGAAGACATATATATGCCGCAACCTGAGGGTTTTGTGGTACCTGGGAATGAGAATAAGGTGTGCCATCTAAGGAACTCCCTTAAAGCCCTAGGCAGTGGAACAAGAGATTCAATCAATTCATGTTGAATGCTGGAATCACAAGGAGTTTATATGACAACTGTGTGTATTTTCAGAAGCACACTAAGGTTGATCACGTGTATTTGCTCTTGTATGTGGATTATATGCTCATGGAAAGCAAGAGCAAGTTGAAAATTCAAACCTTAAAGCAAAGGCTTAGCTCTGAGTTTGAAATGAAAGACCTAGTTGATGCAAAGAAGATACTTGGGATGGATATCTTAAGGGATAGAAGTGCTGAAAGGTTGTGTCTATCACAAAGGAACTACTTGCAGAAAGCGTTAGAAAGGTTCAACATGCATGAGGGAAAGTCTATAAGTATTCCAGTGAGTCAGCAGATGAAGTTATCCAAGCTCAGTGTCCCAAGACCACAGCAGATATAAATCACATGAAGTCAATACCATATGCAAGTGGTGTTGGAAGTTTGATGTATGTCATGATTTGTAGCAGACCAGATCTTGCACATAGTGTGTAATTGGTTAGTAGATTCTTGGCAAATCCTGGAAGGGAGCATTGGGAAGCCTTAAAGTACATACTAAGGTACTTAAAAGGGTCAATCAACCTGATGTTTCAGAAAGAAGACAATGTGAAGAATCTACTATTGGGATATGTGGATGCTAATTTTGCTGGAAATGTTGATACCAAGAAGTCTATCTCAGGTTATATATTCACTCTTTATGGGACATCATTCAGGTGGAGGAGTATACAGCAGTCCGTGGTTGCACTTTCAACCACAGAAGCTGAGTACATTGTTGTAACAGATGTTGTTAAGGAGGCTTTGTGGTTGAAAGGGATACTGAGGGACTTTAGGATTCAACAGGGTTGTGTGGAGGTGTTGTGTGACAACCAAAGTATTTTAAACTTGGTTACACCAAGTGTTTCTGGTAAACGTGTTTATGCATACATAATAGGTCGAGTTAAGTGTCTATTTAGTGGCATTTGCATGCGTAATTGAGCGTGTATTGCTCATATTTGTATTATTGGGCAATTTGATGTTTGTGACTTGTTTTGAAGTTATTTGGGTGAATTTAGACCAAAAAGTCGAACTCGACTAATAATGGATGATGAGAACAAGTCCCACAAGTCAAAAACCAAAACAAATGGCCCCAAAAGCTGCAGGAAACTGAGCTCGGCCGAGCTAGAAGGTCAGAGAATTCGGATTTCAGGCTGTAGAAGAGTCTCGGCCGAGACAGATTGACACACCTCTAGCATTTTGGCGATATCTTGAGATCTAAAACTCCGATTTAGGCTCAATTGGTGGTGTTGGAAAGCTGATTCGAAGAGCTACAACTTTGCGTGAAGGAAGAAAAACTCAAAAATGACCATAAGACCCTCAAAAATAGCTTTGAAGTTGAAAAAGGAATGCAGTGTCGGCCCATTACTTGGCCCACAAGCACAAAAACGAATTTTAGACTTATTTTCCTATTCCAATTAGGTTTTATCCCTCTTTATCCTAGAGATGTACTCCTATATATATCTCAAGGCTCTAGACATCAAGGGAGAACTTTTATATTGATTCAAGAGCTCGGATTTGGGAATTCTGAAGAACACGAAGACTCAAGATTCGACAATTCGGGTTTTATAGTTTTATGTTTTCTTTTATTAGTTTATTCTTAGCGATCGCTATGATCGGCTAAGTGTTTATTTTCCCGTCTTTGACTATGTTGAACCCTAAACTTTTATTTATGTAATTAATTCAGTAATTGCTTAATTTAATTATGTTCTGATGTGTTATTGGATTACTCTATCTTTTATATGTTTGTTATGTGGACTGATCACCCTAGTAATAGGCATATAACTGTCGCTAGGTCATGAATTCATAATCCGTAATTGTTATGCGTTTGTGCCCAAAAGTAGCAAAAAGTGGTTACTCGCTAGGATAACACAAAGTCGCGGTCACTTGTACCGCGTTCGTGAGTACAACACCGTACCTACTCCGTTGCCTTAGTTCCCTATGCGTCTGATTAATATTGTTCTAGTGAGCGTCTCCTAGGACTACTTAATTGGATAGGTCTCAGTTTCACAAGAGATCAAACACATTGATGTAAAACTAAACTTTGTGAGGGATTTAGTGGAGAAGGGTTCGTTCACAGCAGTGAAAATGCAGCAGACTTTCTGACCAAGTCTCTTCCTGGTGCAAAAGTTTGGACATTGTACAAGCTTGGTGAAGATTGTACAGTGTGTTTGAAGTCTGAGAAAGGCAGGAAATGAGGAGATGATATGTTTGATGTTCATTGAGGTGGAGAATTGTGATGTTAGTTCAATTTCATCAAACTAAGACTAGGTTTGAAGTGTGTGTTGTCCTGAGTCAGGAACCGGGTTTATTGGGTAAAGAACCGGACCGAGTGACCAGGTTTGAGAGGTGGATCGAAGGAGTTAACTACCTTGAACCAGTAGTGGGATTTGAAGAAGCAAGTGGCAACGACAACGGTTTTCAACTCGATTTCAACAAGAAATTGATATACGGTTTCCAACTGCATTCTGGTTCAACAAACTTCGTAGCTTAGAGCGTATTGATGTATATTAACTAGCAGTTTACTATTCCTCTTATCATTGTAAAAATTAACTAAGAATTAGCAAGTTAGGGTTCTATGGGGTTTTCTAGGGTTCTAGAAAGGGGAATTGTAGAATCGGGCTCAATTCTTGTAATTGTTTGTGAAGCTTAGTGAATTGAGGAACATAGATCCTCCTTGGACGTAGATCAACCTTGACCAAACCACGTAAAACGTTTCTTGTGCATTTTTCAATCGAGTTTTGCGTTAGTCTTTGTTCGGCCGATCTGGAGGTGAATGGCTGAACTCTAGTCTGTGATTGTATGCATTTGGTTTTGATTTCCAACAAGGGTTCTCATTGCTATTGCTGCATTGCATAACCTTGAGATACATCAAATGGACGTGAAAACTGCTTTCCTAAATGGGAAATTGGAAGAGGAGATATACATTGATCAACCTGAAAGGTTCGTTCCTCGAGGACAAGAGCATAAAGTATGCAGACTCGCCAAGTCACCATATGGGCTTAAGAAAGCACCAAAATAGTGGCATGAGAAATTCGATAGAACTATGCTATCGAATGGTTTCAGGATCAACAAGTGTGATAAATGTGTTTACATTAAAGACACACCCAATGAATACGTGATTGTCTGTCTGTATGTAGACGACTTGTTGATCATGGGAAGCAATCACGAACTGATCGTGAAGACTAAGAACATGTTGAAAAGTCATTTCGACATGAAGAATATGAGATTGGCCGATGTGATACTAGGGATAAAGATCTCTAGGACAACCAACGAAATTATCTTGACTCAATCTCACTATGTTGAGAAAGTACTCAGGAAATTTGAGGCGTTCGATCTTCTTCCGGCTAAGACACCAATGGATGTAAATCTACAGTTGGTCAAGAATTGAGGAGAACCCGTATCTCAGATATGGTATGCTAGAGTGGTAGGTAGTTTGATGTACCTAGCGAACTGTGTTCGTTCTGATAAAGCATACTCAGTCAGCAAACTTAGTAGATTCACAAGGAATCCATGAGATGATCACTAGATTGCGTTGAAATGAGTATTAAGGTATTTGAAGTATACCTTAAGCTATGGCATACTTTACTCAAGATATCCGGTTGTGTTAGAAGGATACAACGATGCGAACTGGATATCTGACATTAACGACTCCAAGTCCACCAGTGGTTACGTATTCACTATATGTGGAGGAGTAGTGTCATGGAAACTCTCTAGACAGACGTGCATAGCTCGATCCACGATGAAGTCGAAGTTCATTGCACTTGACAAGGCTGTTGAAGAAGCTGAATAGGTTAGAAATTTTCTAGAGGATGTTCCCTTTTGGAACAAACCAGTTTCCCTAATAATGATACATTGTGATAGTATGGAAGCTATTGGGAAGGCACAAAGTTGCATGTACAATGGTAAGTCTCGACACATTCGTCGGAGACATAACACCGTCAGACAGTTGATTTCTAGTGGAATAATGACCATTGACTATGTAAGGTCAAAGGGAAATATAATGAAAGACATCGCTAGAGAGCTGTTGTACAACGCAATAAGGGGAATGGGGGGGCTAAACCCACACACCAAGACCGGGCATAACAATAACTCAACCATGATGAGTGGAGATCCCATGAACTTGGTTCAATGAGATAACCAAGTTATGAACGGGTCATTCGTGCACTTGGAACAATTCTAAGTAGCCCATTCTCGCAGTTGCCCAAGTGCTTTCCTGATGACGTGTGGTAAGGTTAAGCAACACTTTTAATGACTCATGTACCAAATGTGGTGGGGTATTTGAGGCTACCCCTGGATTAAGTCCTAAAAGGAGGTCACTGTATAAGTGAGAAGTGAGAAGTGATGTCACTTCAAATTTAACACTTATGAATTCAAGATATGGTCCACAATTTTTAATGGACACAACGTGAGAATCACAAGATATCCGAATTGTGATATTATGAATTTTATTGTCTTGGTGTACACAAAAAGCTGTTAGTTCAAGACATCGCGTTTACTGAGCCGCGAGTACATCCGATAGCATCTTACTTGGGAAGGTAGCTACCTATCTTGATGCAATGACAGTTCGTCGGGACTTTCTTGTGTATCAGCCTTAGGGTGCATGCATTAATTGTCATTCATGTGGGGGATTTTTGAAATTAGCTTGAAGGTTGGTGTTATCGAATCTTTGAGCAATTTCAGCTTTAGATTCCATTTGTTAGAAATGGAATTAAGTTACAAAATCATAATTAACGTTTCGAGTAGATAAATTTATTGTATTTATTTTCTCAAATTAATTTCGGATGAATGAAAAATTAATGTCTAATGGTTGCAACTTAAACATGGAAAGTTGGAAGAGTTAAAAAGAAATGTGGAATTTTATCTCACATAGGAAATATGGAGTAATTTAGAACTCAATTTAGAACTCCTTATTAAGAGGAGCACTTGATAAGGAGTTATCAAGTGTGATCCCTTATGGTGGATCCTAGTGGAATTTAGTCTTTGGCTTAATGGACCCCCGAGGATGGTGTGCTCCCTTATGGTGGACCCTAGTGGAATTTTAGCTTTTGGCTAAATGGACCCTTGAAGATAGTGTGAAGCACCACCCAAGTCTGGACCTGGGCCTGATTGCGCACGTTGTACGTGTTGAATTGAGCCGCTTTAGAAGAAAAGAAAAGAAAAAAAAACTGAGTTTCTATTTTTAGCTTGGGGTGGGCAGGGGGTGCGGTTGGGGTGGAAGAATTAAAATTTCTTTTTCTCTTTTTTTGGGCTTGGGGTTGATGGGTGGGGGAGCCTGGGCCTATGGGGTTTGCAAGGTGGTTGGGGGATTTTGAGGGAAATGGGCCAAGGGATGGATATGGGTTGAGTTCCTATTTTCTTTTCCTTATTTTTAAATTAGGTTAATAAGAGATAAGACTAATATTGGCAAACACATTTTGATTTAAACTTTAAATGATTAAAACTATACTATAGTTACAAAGAAAATGAAATTAGGGTAAAAGTTACACTAAAGACTATTTACAGCAGTCTTACTTAACAATAAAGCAAACCATCTACAAATAGAAATGACTAGTTTTTCCGTCCAATAGGACTTTCTAAAAACAGTAATAGAGAGAATGTACAGAAAGAAGACAAGTCAATAATTTTACGATGCATAAGGAAATCAGAAACATCGCATGAATCTCGCCAAATTCTTAGCTCCACAACTGACGGAAACCAGAATATTTTTTCCTTTTTCGGCTGATTCCCCAATTAGGGACAGTGAACTTTAAAAATTGATTATATCCTTAATTTAAAGGTTGATTCCCCAATTAGAAAACATCTTTGAATTTTGTGATATAGAGTTAGGTAAAAGCCTAAAAGGCTTTCTTTGTATAGAGCTTTGTGATATTGAATATTTATTTTTTTTTTTCCTCGTCAAAGCCAGTCAAAACCTCTGGGGCTTGGGAGACCTGAGATCTCGAAAGCTCGGGCAGTTGCATATATCAAAGTCGGGCGAAGGCAGAGCCCATAGGTGATCGGACATCCGAGGCCCTAAACTCATTTTTCCTACCTCTTAATTCTCTTATGAAAAATTAAAACTGCAATTAAAAAGAGATGGAAGTAGTATTTTACTTCTAGATAGGGGAAGAATTCTTCAATATTTACTAAATTTAGACATTCTAAACAATAGTTTGTATACTTTTAGAATATATTTTTTCTTTCTTTCTTTCTAAAATTAAGAAAATAAAATATTCTGCAACTTTGCCTAACCTTAAACAAATGTTTGTATACTTTTGTGTTTTTTAAATAAAAACTCTTATCGGAGTAATTACTTGATCCAATCATGCATTATTAATTACTTGGAGACATTTTCTCATGTTAGCTTTTTAAAAAAGTGAAATTAAGTAATCATCAGTTGTATGCTGATGAATTGAATTAAATGATTGATTTTTTTTTTTCTTTATCCTATTTTTACAGGATCCATAATTGTATTAATAGATTTTTGTCGACTATGAAATATTTTAATTATCTGATATCATACAAAAACTAAACCCAAAAGTAATACTTCCTCCGTACCGACTTAACTTACCTAGTTGATCGGTACGGAGGTTAAGAAAAAATAGATTTTGTGAAATCTTTAATTTTTTTAAAGGTGGAGATTGTGTAAGAAGTTTATCATTTATAACCTGATAAATTAAATTGGGACAGATCGAATAGACAAGTTAAACTGAGATGGAGGAAACAATGTTCGTGCTGCGCACGGAATCTCTTTTACTAATTTTGATAATATTTAAATTATTATAAATATTTGAGCACATTTATATCTTGATCAATGTAGTGAGGCCCGGATGTGAATCGAAAGCAGGCCCACCCACCTTAATGTTGAAATTTAAAGCCTGGTACAACTACACTGTAGGGCTGGACTACATCTATATGTGATTGAGTACAATCGTGCTTGTAAATTGACCTTTCCAGAAAAGTAGTTATCTCATTCAATTTCAACAGTTATAATTATCAATGTTTAATTTATAAATATATTTTGATTACTTTTCAAGAATTGTGATAATATTACTATAAATTGTATTATATTCTATCTCAAACTAAACATTAAAATTAAAGTTCATACGACTAAATTTTTCACAAACAGATTTATCTAGCAACCCTTCACCATAAGTAAACACATCTTAGTTAACGTACACATTTTTAACACACACATAAAAACCTAAGGTATAATAATACGGCTTGGTTCTTAATTTTCAGGTTTTATATTATGTTAAATGTCAATATGAAATTATATTTGTTTTGCGGGTACGTATCTTTTTAATTCAATGAGTATCTAAACTAGTAAAAGAATTACAAAAAAATCACAATTATTTTATTCGCACAACATATTAAGGGGTGTTTGCAATTGTTTTCCCAAATATTTTTTAATTTATAGCTTGAAAAGTTGTTTTGAAATATTTGGAAAAACAACTTTAATTTTAGTGAAAGTGATTTAGGCCAAAAACTAAAAATATAACTAACTATTTTTTCAATTTAGGATATTTTGATAAATAAGTAGAAGTTCTTTTTATCATTCATGAGTAAAAAAACTATTTAAATATCAAACACTTTAACTTTATATTTGACTAAATTGAATTTATTCCCCGAATAATCCTTAATCTACTTTTTTAGAAGTTAAAGTAAAAAGAAAAAAAGCACGTGCCCCACTTCATCATACTTGTTATCTTTTAAAGGACCCACCGATTACAATTTGTTTCATGTGTTTATCTAAAATTGGAGACTATGGGTCGGAGTAAATAAAGTGAAGATAAAAGTTTGAGTTAAAAAAATAGTGTTTAATTTTGTTGGTTGAATATTAAATTGAAGTTTATTACCAACAATTTAAAAAAACACACGATGGAATTGTCCTAATCCTCAATAATATGGGCCAAGCCATTAATAAACACGCAGTATATAATGAACCAACTTCCGGAATTTCACTTGATCATTATGAGTTACATTAAACGTTGCATGTGGAGTTGTTACGTATGTCTGATGTGATGATATTGAAATTAACTAGAAAAAAAACAAAGTCGTTGTAGACTACTTCTCAAATTTATTACATTAAAGGTAGATTTCATTTCCCACACAATTAGAACACTTGTCGAGAAAATCGACTATGCTAAATTTAGATACTTTGACTATACATCAGGCCTCTATTTAGAGAGCATAACTACGCTCGTAATCTCTTCAAAATATTTTATAAAATATTCGAGAGTTCATAAATTTTTTAAATGTATAATTAATAAAATATTAAATAACTTACAAAATGTATAAACTCTAAATTATACTCAAATTTCACATGTTAGATAACACACTTCGCGCACACCAGACACACTATGCACATTTCACACATATTATACACACATTACACACACTTCACACACAGTATACACACTTCACCATAATACATACATATCTGTGATAAAGATTTATTCACCAAATCAATTATCATTAACCTCAAAACCAGTATTTAAGATTACAAAGAGTGCGTAAAATATGGAAATAAGATAACTACCTAGTTTACAAAGATATGCAGAATATTTCCTAAGTATTACAATTATTATGATTGATACCCCCCCCCCCCCCCCCGCCGCAAGCGAAGGGTGGGATGTAGATCAACACGAAGCTTGGAACGAAACATCTCGAAAAGTGGTCGAGATAAGCTCTTGGTGAATATATCTGCGATTTGCAAAGAGGAAGGTACGAACTGAGTGGTAAGACGGCCATTTTCAACAAGTTCACGAACAAAGTGGCAGTCGATATCGATATGTTTGGCTCGTTTGTGAGAAATAGGATTCTGAGCAAGGAAAAGAGCACTCTTGTTGTCACTGAGTAAAACTGGTGGTGAGGATGGAAGGGCGTGAAGCTCACGTAGAAGATTACAGACCCAAACTATTTCAGCAGCAGTGTTGGCCATGGCACGGTATTCTGATTCATAGCTGGAACGAGAAACGGTTGGTTGCTTCTTCGCACTCCAAGAAACCAAATTGGGACCAAGAAACAAGGAATAACCATAAGTAGAGCGGCGGGTGTCAATGCACCGAGCCCAATCTGCGTCAGAGTATCCAACAACCATAGGCGAGCCGGGAGAAAAGGAAATACCGAACCCAAGGGTACCCTTCACATACCGAAGGATACGTTTAACTGCCTGAAAATGGTCATTAGTGGGCGACTGTTGAAACTGACTTACAGTGTTGACAGAGTAGGCAATGTCAGGGCGCGTGATTGTCAAGTATTGAAGAGCACCAACCAAAGAACGATACAGAGTGGGATCGTAAAACGGAGAGCCTGCAGCAGTGAAGGACGCACCCGGGGCGAGAGGTGTGGAAACCGGCTTGGAGTCAAGTAAGTCGGCGCGAAGCAAAATGTCACGGGCGTACTTGGATTGACTGAGAAAAAGGCCCGAAGCTGGATAAGATACTTCCAATCCCAGGAAGTAACCAAGACGACCGAGATCCTTGATAGCAAACTCCTGGCGGATACGAGAGAGGAGGGTGCGAACAGAAGCTGGAGCATTTCCAGTGACGATAATATCATCAACATAAACCAACAAATAAAGAAGAGTTGTTCCACGAGCAAATATAAATAAAGAAGTATCAGCAGTGCTACAAATAAAGCCAAGATTTAGAAGAAAAGTACGAAAACGCTGATACCAAGCCAAGGGAGCCTGGCGAAGTCCATAAAGAGCCTTTTTGAGACGGCAAACATGATGAGGGTGTAACGGATCAATATAACCTGGTGGTTGCTCCATATATACCGGCTTCGATAGAAAACCATTTAAGAAGGCATTTTTCACGTCCAGTTGGTGCAATTGCCAAGACTGCATGACGGCGAGAGACAGGATAATCCGTACAGTAGTAGCCTTGACCACGGGGCTAAAAGTATGTGTGAAGTCAAAACCAGGAAGTTGGCTAAATCCTTGTGCAATGAGGCGAGCCTTGTGGCGATCAACAGAACCATCGGCAAGAAATTTGGTACGATAAACCCATTTAGACCCAACGATGTTGACGTTCGCTGGTCGGGGAACAAGGTCCCATGTTTGATTCGAACGAAGAGCCTCCATCTCTTCATTCATGGCAGAATCCCAATGCGGAGATTTGAGAGCCGATTTAATACCTTTGGGCTCCGAGACGGAAAGGAGAGCATGGTAGAGACGGTCAGATTGGAGCAGAGTGATGTCGGCAGGATACTTGGGTTTAAAGATACCGGATTGCGCACGAGTACGCATTGAATGGAGACGATGTGGTGCAACCGGTGAGGAATGAGGCAACTCTGGTGAGACCGGTGATCCAGGTGTAGGAGGAGTAGTCGGCATAGGTGAAGTCGGAGGGGCAGCCGGTGGTAGAGGATGGCACGGCTGAGCGTCTGATGGGCATAGTGTGCATGGAGATGAGGTGGAGGAAGCAGCGATACCAGGTGGAAGTATCGGAGCAGAGGATGAATTATCTGGTGTGGGTTCCAAGGAAACATCTTGAAAAGCAGTGACATCAAGAGTAGAGAGATTCTGAATTGCCGAGGACGAAACATAGGGAAAGTTTGTTTCATCGAAGACGGCGTGCCGGCTGATATATATGCAGGAAGAAGCGAAGTCCAGGCAACGAAAACCCTTATGCTGAGTGCTGTATCCTATGAAAACACAAGGAGTACTTCGAGGAGAAAATTTGTGAGAATTATAATCACGAAGACACGGATACACTCGACAACCGAAAACCCGAAATGTGTCATAAGCCGGTGGACGATGGTAGAGAAGCTCAAAAGGCGATTTATGTTCAAGAACCGGGGTGGAAAGACGATTGATTGTGTAAACAGCAGTACTGAAAGCTTCAACCCAGAAAGTCAGAGGAACGGATGAGTGAAATAATAAAGATAACCCTGTTTCAGTGATGTGCCTATGCTTGCGCTCAGCACGGCCGTTTTGAGCCGGAGTGTAAGGGCACGACATGATGTGATGTATGCCAGACACAGAGAAATGAGTACGCAAACGATTATTAGTGAACTCAGTACCGCCATCAGATTGAAATTGTTTAATTTTTCGGCTGAACTGATTTTCCACAAAAGATTGAAAACTAATGAAAACATCATAGAAATCTGACTTCGCACGCAATGGATAAAACCAGACAAACCGAGAATAATCATCAACAAAGATAGCATAAAATCGAAAACCAGACGAGGATAGCACGGGGGCCGGACCCCATAAGTCACAATGTACCAAGTCCAAAATATGTGTTGCCCGTTTATCATTATTAGCAAAAGATAAGCGTCTACTCTTCGCAAGTTGGCATGAATTACATATTTTTGGCGAAGGCAACAAAGAAGTAAGAGAAACATGTCCAAGTTTATGCAGTAAAGTGATTGTAGAAAAAGCAACATGGCCAAGCCGATAGTGCCATAAATCGAAAGAAGCATGAAGTTGTTTATTTGAGGTTACCGCGGAGAGAGCAGCAACACCAGAATCCAAAACATAGAGTCCATGATCACGTTTGCCGGTTGCGAGTAGTTGACCGGTGTCCCGATTCTGAATTCGCAGCTGAGACTCAGTAAAGGTAACAGTGACAGGAAAATCACGAGTTAGCTGACTAATTGATAAGAGATTTTTAGTGAGTCCAGGTACGACGAGAACGTCACAAAGTTGTAAGTTTCGAGAAAGCCGTAAAGAGCCTGTGTGGGAAATATTTAAATGCTCACCATTACCGACCGTGACATGATCGGAGCCAGAGTATGAATGTGCCATATCCAAGTTTTCAACAGTTGGAGTCATATGAGCCGAAGCGCCGGTGTCGAGAAACCAATCGGAGAGGAGCTCGGAGATAGAGAACAACCGGCAGAAAAAGCTTCGGCAAGATTGGCGGTATTGGATGGCCGAGAGGAACGATCATAAGTACGGTCGAACCGGTGCGGACAATAAAAAACGTCATGGTCCGTGGATCTGCAGAATTGGCAACGTGGAGTGTAATTCTTGCGGCCTCGACCGCGGGACTGACTGGTGGAAGGACCGCGGCCGCGGGACGAAGAGGAGGAAGAACGACCACGTCCACGATTAACGGCGGTGAAAGCGGCTTGAGCAGGAGGACGGGCATCCATGGATTTCTGAAAGAACTCATGACTCTGAGCACGAGCCATAAGGGTGGTAAAATCCGACAGAGGGTCCTGGGCCATTTGAGCAGCAGTAAAAGTGGAGAAAGACGAACCGAGACCGCGAAGAAACCAATGAGATTTATCTGACTCATCAATGGGGCGACCAATGGCAGCGAGTTGATCGCATAGGGATTTGAAGTGACGACCATACTCGGCAACAGATTGAGAACCACGAGTGACAGAAAGCAGATCGTCCTTCAAACTTAGTTCATGAGCTTTTGAGCCATGGCTGTAAGCCGTAGATAGGGCCGTCCAGACGTCACGGGATGTCGTGCAGCCAACAACGACAGACATAGATTCCTCGGTGAGAGTAGAAACGAGGAAAAGCTTGAGTAGTTGGTCTCGAGAGAACCACTGTGAATAAGCGGGATTCGGAACGGATCGACCGGCTGCGTTCGTGATGGTTTCCGGAGGAGGAGAGGAAGAGCCATCGACGAAGGAGAGGAACTGTTGACTTGTGAGAAGAGGGTGAACTTGAGCATGCCAAAGCAAATAATTAGCAGACGTGAGTTTGATAGTAACCATATGAATCATGGTTGAGAGAGGAAGAGAAGGGGCGTCTGTAATGTCAGCCATTGAAAGGTGACGGCAGAGGCTCAGGATTTAGCCAAGAGAGGCTGATACCATGTGATAAAGATTTATTCACCAAATCAATTATCATTAACCTCAAAACCAGTATTTAAGATTACAAAGAGTGCGTAAAATATGGAAATAAGATAACTACCTAGTTTACAAAGATATGCAGAATATTTCCTAAGTATTACAATTATTATGATTGATAATATCTTCACATACATTAGACACACTTCACACAATACACCTTACACATACGATACACAAAACACATATTTCCCGCTCAAATCAAAATATATATATTTGTTAGTTATTTTTAAATTAGTCCTCCAAATTCATAGTTAAATCATTCCATTCAATCGTAAGCTTATAAGCTCTTTTATCTAAACATTTTATAAAATTATAAGCTTTTAGAAAATTATATCTTATAAATTTTTAAAATAATTTATAAAATGTTTAAAATAAGTTTAGTCAAACACTCTTTTAGTGAAAATTGAAGCAGGTGGTGCTACAGCCGGTTATAACAACATAGTTGGATAATATTCACAAAATTTAAAAAATATTTATAACAAAATATGCCAATAGAAATGAAAAGACACGTAGAAAATATTTGTGCTGATATGTAGGTGTTCGGACAAAATTTGGTTAATGTATTTAGGATGCACAAGAACAAATAAATAGGAAAAGTTGTATTTGTATTCCGATAAAGTAGAGTATCATACATATTATAGATGATAAATTAATAGGTATAATTATATGAGTAATGATTAAAAATTGTTGAAGTTATATTGAAAATTTCCTTAAGTATTAATTGAAAAATACTTCTCTTGGAGTGAGTTGTGTTTAGCAAGTTTGAATAAAGAGAAGATTGATGAGTTTATGGCAAGGTTGACAAGGAAAATCATTAGTTAAGATCTTGCAATCAAAATTATTTCATGAGAATTGCCAACATATCCCAAAGATTAAGGGAAGATGTCAAACTTGCCAACTTGAATTAATCATGATTCACCAAGAGGGAAAAAGAAAAGAGATTTATGATCAAGAGTGATGCAGAAACGTGTACTATTTAGTGCGACTCTGAATAAATGTATGGTAACTAGACACTCTCACAAATTGTATTAGATTATAGAGAAGTTAGAGAGCTCCAATATATTAGTTGGTGTTCGTTCTGCCTAGGAACACCATCAAGTTAATAGAAAATATTTGGGAGAATTTTGTCAAACGGGTCTGGTAGATCCCGTAGTGCAGTAAGATGAATTCTCTGCACAAAGTCCGATTGAGGGACCAGGAGGCCGGACAAGTAATTAGGGAGAGTGCGTATATGATTGATTACTTTTGTCAGAAGGCCTGGAGTTTTGTAAGTTCAAACTGTATTTATGCATAGCACTTCACTAATGAAAGATGTCTGAGAGGAAGTGAGAATCTTTCTCAAAAATTTGTTTATACTTTTGTTACCACTGTCTTTATATGTTCTTACTTTATAAAAACTTATTATTTTTGCTTTATATTATTTATGTTAAGCAAAATCACATAAAATCACAAGTCCTCCGTTCGGACAGAAACCAAGAACAACGGCCGAACAGTTCGAAGCAATTCGGACGAACATAAATGAATACAAGCTGAACATGATTTGTGCAACAATCAAAGATTAAAACACTCACACAAGAATTTTTACGTGGTTCGAACAATAGTTCTACATCCACGGAGGATTATCTCACCTCAATTCACTATCAAATCCTCAAGATTACAAGAATTATACTTGGATTGCACAAACCCCTCAATTTAGAACCCTAAACTGAAAACCGCAAACCCTAGCACCTAATTCTCTCTTGATGATAATTGAACCAGAGGGAAAAGTGTAAAATTAAATACTATACATCAGGTTACACAACTCTGTATAAAAGAACAAGCTCGAATCTTCCAGATACGTGAGTTGCAAGCTAAACTGCTTCACAACGGTTTTAAAACCGTTGTCTGTTAGCTAGTTGCAGGCGGTTTCATAACTGTCTTGAGCCGGCGGTTATGACTTCGGTTTCCATCTGTTTTTTTACTCTTCAAGCCGGTTTCTGAACTTCTTAAACCGGTTCCTTGATCAGCAACATTATTTGTACAAAGTATGAACACTTTTTGATGTAATTGACCCAAAATTCACAAATCTCCACCTCAATAAATCAAGGTGTGAATCATGTCCTCAAATCTCATCACAATCCATCTCAGAAACAAGGCACAAGCTTAATTAAGCTTGAGCAATAAGTAAACTTAGCCCCTGGAACTGATTTGGTAAGAAAATCTGCAGCATTTTCCTCTGTGTGCACTTTCTTCACAACTACTGAACCAACTTCAATAATATCTCTGACAAAATGCAACTTTACATCTATATGTTTTGATCTTTCATGAAAAACATGATGTTTAATAACGTAGAGTACTCTTATTATCACACATCACTGTTACACACTTCTGTATCACACCAAAATCCTTTAAGATCCCTTTTGCCATATAGCTTCTTTGCAAGCATCTGTTATAACAATATACTCTGCTTCTGTAGTGGATAATGCTACCACAGATGGATGCACTGACCTCCAAGAAACTGATGTTCCATACAAAGTAAACACATAGCCTGAAATAGATTCCTGGTGTCTATATTTCCAGCAAAATCTACATCTACAAACCCCATCAAAGGATCAGTTTCTGAGCTTGTCTTCTCATACTTCAGACCTAAACTGACTGTTCCTTTTAGATATCTCAGAATATACTTCAGAGCTTCCCAATGTTCTTTTCCTGGATTTGACATAAATCTACTCACCAAAGTTACTGCAAAAGCCAAATCTGGTCGACTACAAATCATTCCATACATTAGACTCCCTACTCCACTTGCATAAGGTATATTTTGCATATGTCTTTCCTCAGCAGGTGTCTTTGGACTTTGATCTCTTGACAGTTTGATCTGTTGTCCCACTGGAATTACCACTGACCTTGATTCATGCATATTAAACCTTTCCAGTACCTTTTGTAGATAATCCCTCTGAGACAAGAATAACACACCAGTTTTTCTGTATCTGATAATATCCATCCCTAGCATCTGCTTGGCACTTCCCAGATCTTTCATTTCAAACTCGGTGCTCAATTTTTCCTTCAATTGTTGAATCTTCAGTTTACTTCTGCTAGCTATTAGCATATCATCAACATACAATAACAGATATATTTGATCTGATTTTGCATTCTTCTCAAAGTATACACATTTGTCATAAAGACTTCTAGTAAAGCCAGCATTGATCATGAACTCATTGAACTTTCTGTTCCATTGCCTTGGACTTTGCTTCAAACTATACAGTGATTTCTTCAAGTGACATACCTTATCCTCATCACCAATCTTCTCAAAACCCTCAGGCTGTTTCATGTAGATATCCTCCACTAACTCTCCATGTAAGAAAGCAGTCTTAACATCTAGTTGTTGAAGTTCAAGATCCTCCTGTGTAACTTTTGCCAATAAAATTCTGATAGAAGTATGCTTAACTACTGGTGAAAACACTTCATGGAAATCACCCTTCCCTCTGAGTAAAGCCTCTTGCCACCAAACCTTGCTTTGTATCTGAGCTTCTCACCATTTACAACTTCTAGTTTCTTCTTAAAGATCCACTTTGAGCTCACAAGTTTCTGACCATTTGGTTTCTTCACCAGCTCCCAAGTGTGATTTCTTTCCAGAGAATTCATTTCTTCCACCATTGCATTCATCCACTGTTTCTTCTCAGTTCCACTTATAGCTTCTGAATAAGTCTGAGGTTCTGTGTGTTCCAGAGATTCTGCATCATTCAATGCATAGTATACCATATCAGCTTGTCCATATCTCTTTGGTGGGTGAATTTCCCTTCTGGCTCTATCTCTGGTCAAACTGTAGTTTCTTAGGTTTTTTTTATCAGGTTGATCTTCTTCACTATCTGAAGAACTGCTTGATTCTTCATGGTTCATTGGTTTTGCCATATTTTGAGTGTCTAATCCTGAGACTCCACCTCAACGGATGAATTTCTTGTTTGAATAACACCCTCAACCTCTGACTTATCTCCAGTTGAGGTATATCCCATAACATTTTCATTAAATTTCACATCTCTGCTTATAATAAGCTTCTGATGTCCCTTTTCAACACACCATAATCTATAACCTGTTGTTCCTTTTGGATAACCAAGAAAAACACATCTTAGTGCTCTGGGGTCCAACTTATCCTGTCTTACATGAGTGAATGCCAAACACCCAAATACCTTGAGCTCTGAGTAATTTGAGATCTTTCCATACCAGATCTCATCAGGTGTCTTAAAATCTAGGGTTGATGAAGGGGTTTTGTTAATCAAATAGCAGGTTGTGTTCACTGTTTCTCCCCAGAAAACTTTAGGAAGTTTTGCATCTATCATCATGCATCTAACCTTTTCCAGAATAGTTTTGTTTAACCTCTCAGCTATGCCATTCTGTTGAGGATTTAGGGGTACTGTTATGTGCTTGACAATTCCTTTCTCTTTGCAGAAGTCAGTGAATTCATTTGATAAGTACTCAAGTCCATTATCTGTTCTTAGATATTTGAGTTTCCTTCCCCTTTGATTTTCTACCTGAGCAAACCAGTCTTTGAACCTCATGAATGCCTCACTTTTCTGTTTTAAGATGTATACCCACACCTTCCTGCTGAAATCATCTATTATTGTCATGAAGTACTTTCCTCCACTTAGAGTTTCTGTTCTAGCAGGCCCCCACACATCAGAGTGTGCATAATCCAGGATCTCCTTGGTTGTGTGTGCTGCTTTCCCATAGGCCAGCTTCTTGGATTTGCCCATTGCACATTGATCACAGAATTTCGAACCGTTTGATCCTATATTTCCAATCACTCCCCTTTTTGATAACTCCATCATTCCTTTTATACCCATATGGCCCATTCTTTTGTGCCATATCATGGTTTCAGATCTGCCTAGAGTAACATCCATAGACCCCATAACTGATTCTCTAAGTAGAATGAACAAACCATTTTGTTTTTGGCCTTTCATTACTATCTTGTTATTCTTAGTGATGTTTATATATCCATTCACTGTACTAAACTCACAACCAGTTTCATTTAAGGAGCCAAGGGATATCAAATTTCTTTTGAGTGATGGTACATACCTTACATTTGAGATGATTCTTGGAACTCCATCATACATCTGAATCTTCACAGAACCAACACCTTTTAATTTACATGATTGATCATTGCCCAACAGGACAATTCCCCCATCTATCTTAGTTTTTGAAATAGGTGCTCATGGGGACACATATGGAATGAACACCCTGTATCTAACACCGATTCCTTGGTTATCTTTCCCTCAGATACATTTAATACTTCAGTTGTGTCATCTGCTTGCTCAACTACTGCAGCATCTGCTCCCTTTTGATCAGATTTCTTCTTCTTTAATGGACAATTCTTTTTAAGGTGTCCAGTCTGTTTGCAGGAGTAACATCTCCTTCTTTCCACCCAATCTGATGGCTTCTTGAAGTCATCTCCACCAGTTTTATGGTCCTTTTGACCTTAACTCTGATGCTTCTTCTTTGGATATTGCTTCTTGAATTTAACATTCAAACCTTCAGCAGCAGGATTGAATTTTTGATCACCTTGGAGTTGTAATCCCTTTGTTTTCAGAGAGGTAACTATTACATCATAGCTTAATTTCTCCTGTCTACCAAATATTAAGGTATCCCTAAAGTTCCCAAGTGACTTAGGTAAAGAATTTAGTAGCATTAGGGATTTATCATCTTCCTCCAGATTCACACCAAGATCTTCAAGATCATCAATTAGGCGATTAAAATCATCCAGTTGATCAGCCAAAACCTTGTCCTCAGTCATCTTAAATGAAAGTAGTTTCTGTTTAAGAAAAAGTTTGTTTGTTACCGTTTTTTATTGATATAACTCCTCCAACTTCGACCAAGCCTCAAGAGTTGTTTTGCATCTTGAGATTTCTCTGAGCGGCTTATCTCCCAGACAGAGAATAATAGAACTGATGGCTTTTTGATCAGTTTCTTGAAACTTTGGTCTCTCAGCAAGTGGCCAATCTTCTTGAGCCTTCAACGCCATGGATAACCCATTTTGAATTAAGATTGCATTCATTTTTATCTTCCATAATCCGAAATCATTTTTCCCAGTGAATCTATCCACTTCCATCTTCGTACCAGCCATGGATCAATTTCAGCAGGCTTTGAGTTTCCCACGGACAGCGCCAATTTGTTAAGCAAAATCACATAAAATCACAACTCCTCCGTTCGGACAGAAACCAAGAACAACGGCCGAACAGTTCGAAGCAATTCGGACGAACGGAAATGAATACAAGCTGAACACGATTTGCGCAACAATCAAAGATTAAAACACTCACACAAGAAGTTTTACGTGGTTCGAACAATAGTTCTACATCCACGGAGGATTATCTCACCTCAATTCACTATCAAATCCTCAAGATTACAAGAATTACACTTGGATTGCACAAACCCCTCAATTTAGAATCCTAAACTGAAAACCGCAAACCCTAGCACCTAATTCTCTCTTGATGATAATTGAACCAGAGGGAAAAGTGTAAAATTGAATACTATACATCAGGTTACACAACTCTGTAAAAAAGAACGAGCTCGAATCTTCCAGATACGTGAGTTGCAAGCTAAACTGCTTCACAACGGTTTTAAAACCGTTGTCTGTTAGCTAGTTGCAGGCGGTTTCATAACTGTTCTGAGCCGGCGGTTATGACTTCGGTTTCCATCTGTTTTTTGACTCATCAAGCCGGTTTCTGAACTTCTTAAAACGGTTCCTTGATCTGCAACATTATTTGTACAAAGTATGAACACTTTTTGATGTAATTGACCGAAAATTTACAATTTCTTATTGTTCTTATCAAGTCGTACTGTTTAAGAACATAGCACACGAAAATAAGTTGTAATATTACAGTTGTCAATAAATAATTATTATATATACGTATTTGCAATTAGTAAGGTTTTATGTATAAGAATATGTCATGGAAGACTAAATGATAATAACTAAAAATAGACCAAAAAAAATTGTTGAGATTTATACAAGAGTGTAAGGTTTTTTTTTTTTTTTTTTTCCTCTTTCTCTCTCTCTCTTGAGAGTGGAAGAGTAAGTTTTGAATGGGCATCTATATCCTAAAAATTCATGTCACGTTGGACGAACACGGATCCGCAGGACTGGTCCAACCCGACTCAAGTATCCTGGAATATATTGGTAAAAGCAGTCTTAAACATTAATTAAGGCTACGTTTGATTGGGACTGAGGTAACTGAAATACTGTTTATTGGAAAAAGTGGCTGAGGTAGATGCCTGGGAAGTAATGATGATATGAATAAAGCACCATTTATTATATGGGATCTCTCTTACACTTTTTATTATGATGTTCCACTCTTAAATATTTATTAGTTATATATAATTGTTTTTTGCTTTGTTTTATAAGTTTTATGATTTAAGTTCATAATTCATGGTTTATAATTTATATTAAGTTTTAATGTTGAAGGTCACGGTCCATTCAATATTCACGATTCTTAATTAAGAGATTTAATGTTCATAATTCAATAGTTTATATTTATATTATAAATTACTATCTTCGTCCCGTTTAATTTTGCATATTTTTCCTTTTGATCCGTCTTACACAATTCTACACATTTTTTAAAAAAAAAAAAATTCTCTTATAATCTTCACACTTAAAATTTTCACATTTAAAAAAAAAACAAGTAAACAATAAAATTAGTTGAGATAAAGGGAGCACGAATTTTAAAGTGGAACACGGAAATACCTTTAATTGCAAATTTATTTCCAAAACGTAGAAAAACGAAACAGCAGGTAGTGGATTCTTATTATTCGTTTCCAGAAGCAAAGCGCCAAAAGAGAAGTGATTACTGCGAAGCATGGAGTACTTGAGAAGCAGTAATCCCTTGAGGCATCTCAACTCCATTGACGTCGTTAACAAACCACTTCATATCATCGTACAGCTGTTGCTTGGCCGTCTGGTCTTGTAACTCAATCCCATGGAACCCGCCTTGGTTAAACCGGTAGTAAACTGGCACGCGGCACGATCTCAGGAACTGCGCCAACTGCACCGACCGATCCACTAACGGATCACCGTAGTCACCTTTTATATACACTTTAGGCAGCCGGAAAACTCTCCCCAGGTAGGTTCCGCCCGTGATTGGGTTGCAGAACTCATGGTCCCTGTTCACGTTCCACGGCAGAGCCAGCGACCACAGCACGTCGCCAATGTATAGTGCAACATATGGATCGTCGATCAGCCTGAGCTCTGACTGAGTCCGCCTTAATCTGTTCAAAATACAAATTAGTTTATCTTGTGTGAATTAATATATCAAGCCAAATAAAAGCAGAAACAAGATAGATCATCACGAACCCTCCAAAAAAGGCCTGGTTCAATATCAGCCCTCTAATCCTCAACGGCCGGAGATCGAAGTCAAGAGCACGCAGCCCCGTGTGGTAGACTATGTTGGCACCGGCGCTGCTGCCAAGGAGGAAGACTTTTTTAAAGTCGGCATACTCCATCCAGGGGTCGCGGCCGCCGATGCCGAGGGACTGGTTTCTAACCCAGAAGAGGGCGTTGAGAGCGTCGTCAAAGGCGGCTGGAAGGCGGTGCTCGGGGGCGAGGCGGTACTCTACGGAGACGACGACGGCGGGGAACTGAGAGGCGATGTCATTGCAGAAGTTGTGGAAGATGACGGTGGAGGCGCTGAAGAGGACGAAGTCGCCGCCGTGGAGGTAGATGATAAGGGGGAGTTTGCGGGCTTTGGGGGGGTTGAGAGGGATGTAGAGGCGGACGGAGGCTTTGGAGTAGGGACTGAGTTGGATGTCCTGTGAGAGAGCGGTGGGTTTAGGGGTGGAGTCCGCGTATGGAGTCGGGTCCACCATGGGAATCTGGACGGTCCGGTTTAAGGTGCCGTCTGGGTTCCATGAGATCCCCAGGACTTGGAAGGCTTCTTGCCACGTGTGCTGGCCGTGGATTGTCTGCCATGAGAGGCAGATGAGAGAGAAGAGGAGGAGGGTTTGCGTAGGTTTTAGCATTTGTGGAGTGAGGGGTCAGAAAGAAGGCCACTGCCTGCGTCTTATAGACATACGTAATTGTCAAATCATTCGGTGTTCAAAATGATGTTCCATCTCCTATTTCTTGTTTGCAATTGTTTCTATTTTGAAGAAGTAATTTAAATAAGTGCTTCTAGATATTGATAATTTTTAACTTGCAACTTTTATATTAAATTAGCTTAAATTTGGGTAGAAGCTTTACTTTACCGACGCTATTTTCAGCTTCTTTTAAGCTAAAATTTCAAAAGTATTTTTTCTAAACATTTGCAAACACTCATTTATTCAATATACCATACCTCTTGTATTGTTATGTCAATATGATTCATTTTGCATACATGTCATGTATTGATTGAATTGAAATAAAAGATAAAAAAAAAAACCATTTAAATAGATGATCTCATGATTTGGAAGATAGATTGCCGTCCTTCATTTCCAAGACAACTTTACGTGTAATCTTATTTAATATTAGTATTTTTTATATGAAAATCACGGTTTAAATACAAAATCATAGATATGTTCTTACAAGTAACGACCTAACTCAAGATCTTTGATCCGTTCATTGTTGTTATATGAATTTCGCCCGCTTAGAGCAAAATAATAGATCTATATATCCTTGTAGACTTGGACAAACTTGAGATTATCGTCATACATCGTATTTATGATGATCACTGTATAGTCAATGGAGTAGATAATATTATAAATTAGGCAGTTGAGTATATGAATTGTGATCCAATCAGCTTCGACTTGAAGGTTCGTTCTTTTTCTTTTTCCCTTTTTGGGGGTGAGGACAATGCAGCTTGCCAGTTGCTAAACAGCCTCTCTACTAAATACATAGAAATAAAGTGTCATTACCTTAAAAAAGTGAATAATGATAAGTAGAGTGAGTGGAATATGGATTCTCTCCATTTAACAAATGGTGCATTTCGTCAATTTCAAACAATCTTGTCCATTGATTATATTAACAAATATAAATGGGCCATGTCATCCACGTTCTCAAACAAATTTTATTTCTAGACAAATTTATTTTTCCAACCATACCCTTTACGTAAAGCTGTCAAAATGATCGGGTCGGGCCAAAAGACAAAATGGGACTGGGATGGGCTGGACCAAATTTTTTCAGGCTACTGAAATGCTAGCCCAACCTAGCCCATCCTCGGACCATCAGGTTATCGGGCCGATTTCAGCCCAATACATTTTTTTCTATAGAAGTTTTATACCAAATTCAATATAAACACAAATTAAAAACTATTAAATTTTTAAACTTATAATAAAGTATGCGTATTATAGAAATAAGACGAGGGATTGATATATTCAAACTTCTAAAATTTATTTTTATTTCACTACTACAAAAAACGTTTAAGACTACGATAAAAAACCGTAGTTAAAGGCATTCAGCGACCGTAGTAGTAGCTACCGTAGTGGTAGACCTACCACTAATAACTACGGTTAATGAACCGTAGTAATTAACAATAAAGATTGCGGTTGATAACCGTTGTCGTAATAGTAGCATCTACGACTACGGTATGTATGACCACGGTTGGTGATTTTCTTCGACTACGGTCTAAACCGTAGTAATTAACGATAAAGACTACGGTCAAAGACCGTTGTCTTTTCTTTTTTATAAACCGTTGTTGTAGATGATGCTCTTTTATAGTTTTTTTTATATATTTTTATTTTCTTTGTAATTTATATATAAAACATAAATTAATATTTATGTGTGTTGTAACATATCACATAAGAAAGAGAAAGTATTAGATAAAAAAAATTCATTTATTTCTAAATATCAAAGTTACATAATGTCTCAAAGCTAGAAAAGAAAAAAATTACAAATTAATTTCTTCATACTTAAATCCATTACAAGGGCGCATCTTTTATTTTGAATCATCTTTCATTATCCTGCAAAACAAAAATAACACCAAAAAAAATAGAATTAAACATAAATTTTTATTTGTTAATCCAGATATCTACAACACAAAATAGTAAAAAGCATTAAGCATAAGGTCATAATCAGGTATATATAAAGTATAAAACACAAATAAAAAAATAAAAAATAAAATACCAGCTTTTGATATTTTAGCTCTAACTTCTCATTAAGACAAACAATACGTGAGTTAAATCTTTTGAACAAACTACAATAGAGAATTCCTAAAATTGAAAATTTAGGGGATCCAAAATACGCAATAACAAACCTTGGCAAGGAAATTTGTAATTATCATATCTGACAAGCAGTAGTTCATAACTTCATATCCAACAAAATATTATCATCCTCTTTATTAAATAAAGTCAATGAAATATAAAAATTGGACCAATAAAATAAATAAATAAATAGTTGGTGAATATGAAGCACAAAATCTACCTGCACAGAATTTCAATGGGGGTCAACACTTTCTGCTCCATCTCCAACCGATTATCCATTGCAGAAGAAGCATAACCTGAAGTCAGCTTGGAAGAATCAGAAGCAAAGGCAATAGCAGGGGCAGAAACCGTAGCAGAAGTAGAAGATGAAGTAGCTGAAAAATGAAATTCAAGTTGAGAAAAAAGAATGACCAAACTGTCAACAGGTCGAGACCGATGCAACTTGAGGATAGTATTTGCCCAAGATTTGAACGACTTCCTTTCATTTTATTTCCATTTGCAGTATCTGTATCATCAAATTTCAGTGTCCTAAATGCAGACATCCACAAATATTTACATCTATGTGTGAGAACACTAGTCCTAGCTGTAGAATGGCAGTGAGTAAATCATCATTCAACTTATTAATCCCAATATTATTATTTGTTGAATTCTGTTTATTATCACACAAAAAACAAACAAATTAGCAGTCATTCTACCAAAAGGACAAGAACAAAAACCATATTTGTTACAGCTGCAAATAGGAATACCCAGCTACCAACCTTTTCTTTTCGATTTGTCGGAGATGATAACTTAATTTATCTGAAATACAATTGTCATGAATCATTATATTGTTAGGAAACCAAAATGCAAAAACACACACATAGCGAAAGCTGAAATACATAAAACTCTGCCACTAACCTTCTTATTTGGTTCAATTCAATTTCAAATATTTTTATGATTTTCTAATTTTGCTATTTAGATCAATTTTTAGTCACTGTACCAATTTTTGCTCTTCCTTGCTTAGAGCTCAAACATTTAGTTTTTTCATAGAGAGAGAGAGAATACCGGAGCAAGTTTCTCGGTCATGATAGGCTGGTTTCCGTCCTTCTCAAAGAAGTCGTATGCACTGCGCGCATGTTGCTCCCAGCTTTGCATTCCTTCCAGCTGATATATGCTGATTGCTGCTGCTCAGAATTCTTCGTCCGATTTTCTGTATTGAATTGAACTAATCTGCATATACACATTTCACATTTGTCAAATATAAGCAATGACAATTTGAATATTGAAGTAAGAATTAACACGATTAACCTGTGGACTCAATGATATGGCAAAGTTTTTTTTATTCAGATATTATAAGAAAATCTCATGTTTCATACAAACAAATGATCATACAATTCCAGATATTCCAGAGTATTGCCAACAAAGTAGAAGACTATTCTATTATGAGAATCTAAGACAATTACAAGACAATAAATTTCAATCATTTTACCTACCTACTTCCTGCTCTTGCTTTTGCTGACCATTCAATCAACTCCATTCATCTCCAGGAAACCAGAAAACACATACTATTAGCCCTAATCATTTACAAGACTCAAAACATGATTAAGCAACGTATACTTACCAATATAGAGAGTGGATTAGTACCTGATTGTTATAAAATCAGACAACAATAAGGTGCAGGAGGAAGCTGAGATCTCTCTTTCTCTCTACAGAGGCAATCAAGCAGCCTCTGGTATCATCAGATCCATTAATCAAGGAAAGCACCAATTGTGATATCTAGTGGAAGAAAACTGCATAATTCAATCAATTTGTTGTGTACAATATTACAACATTAAGCATGAATGGGTCTTTGATTATGGCCTGCGAAAAGAACAAGTCAGTTCAAGATGATGTTACAACTGGAGAATATGAAGCATGCACATATTGATCTGTCAACAATAAAACCTGAAACTCTGCCTTTGCCCTCCCAATCCTTTCTCGATCCAGAGAGTCCACAACGTAAATCTGCATCAAAGAGAAATCAAGCATCAAGCAAAATAGAAAAGACAATTTCAAAACAAGAGCTCAAACACAAATATAAAAATTCTTAAGTGAAGAATATCTCAAAGGATATTAACAAGTGAACTTATGCAGTCCAAATTCAAAAACTTCACTTCCATGTTTTCCAGATAAATATTCCCCAGTACAAGGACAGAAAACACACAAAAAAAAAATGAACATCCCCAGTACGAGATGAGACATCAAGGTTTCATTTCTAAGTTAATTAAAAAGTAACGCGGAGAAATTATAAAAACATTGATGATAAAACTTACTAGAACTTCGTCTTTATCCATCTGCTTATGTACTCCAAAATTTTAGAAACGATGGTGGCTGATAATTAGTAGCAAACATTGAGGTTTTCCAGATCAGCCAATGAAACAAATCAAAAATTGAGATTTTAAATTGTAATTCATGTAACAAAATGAACAAGAGAGGAGGTGAATCTAGTGCTTCCTGCCCTCTTTTGAAAAAATCCCCGACTTACTCTCACTCGTTCCCAAGTAGGAGCTAGACTCAAATTGACCGTCTATGGATTATTCCCAATTCCTTCCCGCCTAATCACTCTACGTCCCGCTCAGTCTCGAGTCCCAACTAATCGCTAAGCCTCTATCTACTGCCCGACTAATCGCTAGGCCCCTGTCTACCGTCTGACTAGCGTCTAGCAACTTTTATAGCATTGCTCCTACACTTGCCAATTAAAATGTGTATCAAAATGATGTTTAGATTTTACTAAAAATGATGCTAAAATCTAAACAAACCAGATAAGGAACAACAAATAACATAAAAATTAAAAGAAAAAAGAGCCTCGAAGAACTTTCACATATTTTCTTTAAGTAATAATAACACTTAATTGTGATTACATTCTTTAGAAATAATAACAATTTTGTTCCTAACTCTACATTTCTTTTACTCGTGAGATTTTATTACAAATTTCTGGTTATTTTATACCCTGAAATTAATAAGAGTTTACTGCCGAAACTTGCAATGTCCAACTCCTAACCAATAGATAAGAAATAACGAGAGCAACTGATGCAAGTTCAGAATTGATGCCCTAAGCAATACAGAAAATTTGAAATTAGGGGTCACTTCGTAGATAATAAACAACTGGATTCAACATAAGCATACAAAAAATAAGCCCTATATTTCACTAATTTATGGCAATAGAACGAAGAAGGAGGATTGACAACTCACAAAAAAACACGATGATGGAATTCCAAATCTTCCGCCGACTTTGAGGACACAGATTCGGAAGAACACCAGGCACGACTGTAAACTTTGTTTGAAGGTTTAATGGAGAAGTAGCATGATTTTTTGGCAAATGTAAAGATTTCTTAAAAGGGTTTCCCCATTTCGAAAACAATCAAGGCGGGAATAGAAAAACGAAGTGGTCAAATATGGTAAGACTTTCTTAAAAGAATTCAAAAAAATTATGTTTTTATCATTTAATTTTTAAGGAAAAACTTTTTTTTACAAAAATTAATAATGCACAATTTATAATTGTAAAACATTGAAAAATATTAATCTGATAAATATGTAATTAAAAAGTTAAGAAAATTAAAAAGAATAATGACAACGCTCGATTTACTACAGTTTTCATAACCGTTGTCGTTGATCACACAAAAATAATTATTTTATATTATCTAATAAAAAATTGTATTTGACTACGGCCATTCAACAACGGAAGTACTGACCGTTGTCTTTAAGTAGAAAATAAGAATTCGACTACGGTTAAACGACAACGGTTCTGCAAAATCGTTGTCTTTTAGCGAAAAAAAATCTAGATACACTACGGTTTCTACAAAGACAACGGTTATACGCTAAAAGACAACGGTTTTGCGTAAACCATAGTCGTTTAGGCGTTGTGATTGACAGTTTTTGTAGTAGTGTTTATTTATGTATATTAAAATTTCAAAAAATATGAAGGGACTTTTCCCCTTTAAAAATTAATTGGAGTAAAGAATATTTTGTCATCTCAAATAAGTTGTGTAATTAATAGATAATGTTAATGTGGATCTTGAGCCTTCTATTTAAATACAAGATAATGTATGACTAAATAAGTACACTCTTCTAGATTTATAATTATTTTAATACAAAATAAAAAAGTAGCAGTGATATTAAACTGAATTTTCTTTTGCATGATATTACACCCCTGCTACAATTATACTGATATACAACATATGTAGTAGTGATATATTGATGTTGGGACTTTATATGTGTTATCTACTAGTATAACTATAGTAAAAAATGGAACTCAATTCATAGTAGGAGATCAAACTTGAGTTAAAATATTTCAGCTTTGTTTTACTCTTATATATCTGCATCACATTTATTGCGATACGATAATAGTCTCAGTGGCGGCCGCGACTAGAAAGGTAGCCTAGCCACGCCGACAACCATGAATCTGTTAAGCTGGAACTATCGAGGGCTTGGAAAACCCCTACAATTCGTGGGTTGTGAGAATAGCCAAGTTGTAGTCAACTCCCCGTCTCCTAACAGCCATGAAGGCTATGAAGATGCTAAGAAAAAGACGGTGTCAGGGGTTCTTTGTGAATGCTATGGGTGGTTAACCCAAAGAGTTGACTCTGACCGACGTACAAACAGTGAAGGAATTCCCATGTATTTTTTCATAATACTTATCGGGAATTGCTCTGGATAGACAAGTGGAGTTCACCATAGATTTGGTGTTTGAAGTTACTCTAGTGTCCAAAGCTCCAAACGCGATGGTACCGAAAGAGTTACAAGAGCTGAAAGTTCAAATTCAGGAATTATTTGACATCGCTTTCATTCAACCTAGTGTCTCACCGTGGTGTGCACTAGTTTTATTTGTGAGGAAGAAAGATGGATCCATCAGGTTGTGTATTGGTTAACGTAGACTTAACAGGCTCACCATAAATAATACGTTCCCACTTTTAAGGATTGAGATTTTTTTTTATCAACTCATTGGTGCCGGAGTTCTCTATAAGATCGGGGTATCATCAGTTGAAGATTAGGGAATGTGATATTCCTAAAAATGCATCCAGAACTCGATAATACAAGTTTGTAGTTATGCCATGCGGACTGAGTAATTCGCCAATAGTTTTTATGGACCTGATGAATCGTTTATTTTACCCTTTCTTGGATCAGTTTGTCATCATGTTTGTAGATGATATACTAGTGTATTCAAGAGACAAGGAGCAATGCAAAGAACTTTTAAGAATAGTCCTTGAAACACTTCGCTAAGAGAAGTTGTATGCGAAGTTCAGTAAATGCGAGTTTTGGATTGATACAGTGGTCTTTCTCAGGAATATGGTAACTGCTCAAGGAATAAAGGTTGATCCGGTAAGAGTATAAGCAATGAATGATTGGAAGGCAACAACTAGTACGAGTAACGTTCGTAGATTTTTGGGTCTTGCTGGTTATTACCGAAGATTCATTGAAGGATTTTCAAAAGAGCTGCACCTAAGGCCAGTTTGACGAGGAAAGAGGAGAAGTTTGTGCGGAATGTAAAGTGCGAGAATAGCTTTCAAGAACTAGAATGAAGGTTAACCTGAACATCAGTTTTGACAAACACAGGCCCTACGAAGGAGTTTATAATATACAGTGATGCATTGAAGCAAGTGTTGAGATGTGTTCTTATGCAACAAGGCAAAGTGATGGTCTATGCTTGAAGGTGTTTGAAATAACATGAGTTGAACTATCCCTCACATAACCTTCAACTAGCTGTTGTAGTGCATGCATTCAAGATTTGACGCCATTATCTCTATGGAGGTAAGTGTGAGATATATTCGGACAATAAAAGTTTGAAATGTAACTTTACACGGAAAGAGTTAAATATGAGGCGACGTCGATGGATAGAACTTGTTAAGGATTATGACAACACAATACACTATCATCTTGGAAAGGTGAATGTGGTAGCCGATGCTTTTAGTCGAAGGGTTAGAGGGAAGGTTGCTTGTCTTCTGACCAAAGATGAACAATTGATGAAACAATTTTCCAAGATGCAACTTGAGATCAAGAATTTTCCAAGATGCAACTTGAGATCTTGACACCACCGAATTCTGCAAATGTTGTTTTAGCTGCTTTGGTGGTGAAACCGACATTGGGGAAAGGATCAAAGAGGGACAATTACGGGGTTAGACTTTATTTAAAATGAGAGATCTCACCGTTGTCGAAGGTAATGGAAATTTACTTTGGTCGAAGTTGGAGTCTTACTATTTGAGGGAAGAATTTGTGTTCCAAAGGATACAACATTGAGAAATGAGATTTTCGTAGAAGCTCATAGTAGGCCTTACACTGCTCATCCTGGGGTACAAAGATGAACCAGGATTTGAAAAGACATTACTCCCGGGAAGGCCTAAAAAAATGTTGCTTTGTCAAGAGTTGCCTAACTTGTCCGTAAGTGAAGGCAAACCATCAACGGTCTTATGAATTACTAAATTCACTACACATTCTGGAGTGAAAGTGGGAGAACATAGCTATGGGCTTTGTAGTAGGACTTCCTTGTTTGGAAAGAGGAAATCATGTAGTGTGGGTAGCGGTGGATTGTCTCACTATGTCAGCTCACTTTGTTCCAGCCAAGATGAATCTCCGAGTGGATTAGTACACTCAAATTTATGTGAGTTCGTGAAGTTACATGAAGTGCCAGTATCTATCGTCTCAAATTGGGATCCGCGGTTCACCTCTAAGTTCTGGGGTAGTTTGTAGAAAGCTGTAGGGACTACCTTAAGTTTCAATTCAACTTACCATCCTCAGGCGGGCAGACAATCCACGGGGACAATTCAGATTTTAGAAGACATGTTGGGGGCTTGTGTGCTTGACTTGGGTAACAGCTGGGTGCCGTTAGTAGAAATGTACTTGTTAGTTATATTTTATTCAGGACAACACAATATCAGTGAAATGAAATCAAAAGTATGTTGTCATCTAAAGAAACAATTGCCATGAATTTATTCTTCTCATGTTAGAGACATGAGAGACTATATATGAGATTGTAACCTCTAAAGGAAATGTCAAACGCTTTCTTAGAGAGATAAAAGGATTGCAAAAGAATATATAGCTCCTAAAGAAATGTTCAAGCTACCCCCTACTCTGAAAACGCCAACATACTACAATAGATTGTTCTGATTGATGTCGGTGATCTCATTAACTAATGTAAAGGTGAATAATAAATATGTATTACCATGAAGAATACGGTGAAATCTTGAAAATCAACCAAGCACGACTTCTCAAGATACATCATCAACTCATCCATAGATCATTATCTTACATGTAAGAATTTGCAAATGTATGTGATCAAATATCATCATCACATATATAGAAGATGCCGATGAGTTGATTCTACCACATAGGACCTACCTGAATTTATGAAGTCAATTCGGCTTGCAACAAGAAGATGGAGCTAGGCTAGGTGATAATATGAAGTATGCATTACGGAAGTTTCGATAACGAGCAAAGATAAACTTTTCTTATGATTTATGTAAAATCGAATGTCGAGGCTTTCAAAACTCTCCTGATAAATGTATGTATCAGGGGATACTTGTAGATTTCAGGGGGAGTCTCAACATAGATGTGTTGCACTCTTTTTCCCTTCGACCAATGTTTTTTTTTTCCCAATGATTTTGTTACTTGGCAATGTTTTTAACATGCCAACAAGTTATGCACTGGTTCTCCTTTGACTTGGTACAATGGAGAGTGTTGAAGGGAAAAACACAATTAGTGTATCTTCGTTAAAGGTAACTGACGAGTTGCAATTTAGATATTCACTTATATTAATTATTTGTGAACCCTTGTATTTGGCACCCTAGATCTAGGGATCTGATGAATAAGAAAATCCTAATAATTATGTGCCTCTCATTTTCTTCTTTTTCTATTTTCCTACAACAATCCCTTAATTTATTCACATAAATTTTAAAACGACAATTATCTTTAGGCGAAGGCAAAGTTTCATGGGCAATCAGTTGCACGGTGCAATTCAAGGTGGATATCACGATTTATACTTAAATATATCACCGTTCTAGGTAAATGTATTATAATATATTTACCCACAACAAGTGATACCATTAAACATAACTCGTGATAAACTACAAGAAAAAATGGTATTTGCCGCTAGTTTTTTGCAACTACAAAGTAGTTACTAAAAATAACTCCTTTTGTAACTATTAGTAGTTACATAAAATATTTCATACAATTTTAACCAAATTTGCTACAATATGACAAACTCTTTTGCAACTACTTGTAGTTACAAACATATTAGTAACTACAAAGTATTTTGCAAAAAAAAATTTTGCATCTTATTATAAGTGACTACCCTATAGTAACTACTTTTAGATATTTAATTGGTAAAAATATTTTTGTGACCACTCTCTATTTTTTGTAACTACATTTTGTAGTGACAAAAAAACCTTATTTCTAGTAGTGATACATTTCAACTATGATACTTTTATCCAGATTATATAATACATTTAGACATAATTATTAATATCTTTTGACTCATGATCTGAATTACACGAATTTAAGATCCATAAAACTGGTGCATAAGAGTCCCCCTTGGGTGAATGGAGAGTTTTGAAATTTAAAAGCTCATGGCTGGGCTGCATGGTCCGAATCTATTTTACAATGTTTAAAACGACACTGGGCATTAGTGAACGGTAGGTTGGAATTAGTAATTAGTGTAACGGTTATAGGAAGAATAGTGAAAGGTAGACGATGAGTTTTATAACATAACTATGTTATTAGAAGATAATATTTGATCTCCCACGTTCTCGGCTGAAAAGAAGGTACTACTTGATCGTGTGTCATGTGATTGATTAAATTGATTTAATTAACCTAGTGAGATGGGATCACGGAATATTAACTAATTAATTATGAGTGATGCATTGCATTGCATTGCTGCTCAACCTGATCCCAGTTATGAGCTTTCGAGGGGATCAGGCTTTTGATAGATTTGTCAAATTTGTAATACAAAACTGCATGTTGATGTGGTCGTTTCCTTTTTATTAATATTACTATCCTGTCCAAAACAATGTAGTACTACCTCCGTCCTGGCTTAATTTGTTTACTCTGATCGGACACGAAGGTTAAAAAAACAATTAGATTTGGTGAAATTTTTAAATTTTTTAAAGGTGGAGATTGATGGTAGAGATTATGAGAAAAATTTTCTTTTTTGACTGTCAAAGTTATTTGGGACAAACTAAAACAGGAAGTATGCAATTTAAGCCGGGACGAAGAGAATATCATTTTAGAAAAGGTAAAATTATTAACAAAGATTGTTATTTTAGCCTAAAATACAATTCTTCTAAATTATCCTTAAACAACCTAAATAATTTGATTGACTATATCTCCTTATTACATATGCTATATGTCTGTAATAACATAAAAATACACGATCCTTTGGTCAATTAACATATACAGCACGATCTTTCAATTTTAACGTATAAATACACCACCTTTTAACTTTTTACAATTATATGCACACGGGCTAATTTCGAGCTTCAATTGTTGATATGGCGCCCGAAACTGAAATTTTGGGTCATATTTCTTGACGTGGAATTATAAATATTTTTCTTTTATTTAAGTCCATATTTGGCCAAAGGGACGTGGCAAACAAATTAATAATGGAGATTAGGTGTGAATTATTGTCCTCACCGACGAACAACTTTTCTCCCCTAATGATTTTTTCGTATGGCGGATCTCTCTTATTATCTGTTCTAATAGCCATAACCCAATTGTATTGATGGCGTTCCGAATGAAATGCATCCATAAGTAACAACTTAATTAGGAAACAGAGTCCAACAATCAACCTCTTATGCGATATCATAGTGCTCAATCAGATCAGACAGATAATGGTTAAATCTGAAATTGGTTTCTACTTGTTTATAGGATTCAACAAAACTTGAAGAAAAGTTGAATAACGGTACAAACCTCGCCTTTTGTAATCGCAATTAAAAACGAAAAAAAAAATGAATAAATAAGAAAAGTTCGCGTATTTATCCTCCACTAAAGAAGAGTCTAGGAAAGAAATGGCGAAAACCTTTATAAGGTTCTTATTCTACTGCACGTTTAAAAGGGTTATAGAAAATCTTCATCAAATTGATTAGAATTATTGTAAAACAAAATGTCACAATCCACGTCAAAAAATATGGATCAAAATTTAAGCTTTGGGCTCCACGTTAGCAATTGGAGGCCGAAATTAGCTCGTGTGTACTAAATTATTAAAAATTAAAAGGTGGTGTATTTATATGTTAAATTAAAAGGTCGTGTTGTATCTGTTCGTGTGTACTAAATTGTTAAAAATTAAAAGGTGGTGTATTTATACATTAAAATTAAAAGGTCGTGTTGTATCTGTTACTTGACCAAAATGTTGTGTAATTTTAAGTTATTAAGCCTTAGAAATATAACTATGACATTATGTTTATAATATATTATTGAATATTTAATATAATATTTACAAATTATATTATATTATATTGAGTTTTTTGGATTAGCTCACCCTCATAGGATCGCAACCCTTTGTCCCGGTCATGGCACGTGTGTTGCCCAGGGCATAAGGGCATGATGACTTGACGTCATTCTCACCTTCCTCCGACTTATCATCGCCAGCCTGTTCAGGATTCTAGATTCAACGATGAGAACTAAACACGAGGGTTGTGCTCGTTGCGAGACTTAACCCAACACCTTATGATACGAGCTGACGACAACTGTGCATCCTCTGTGCCCGCGTTTTCAAAGGCACCCCTCTCTTTCACGAGGATTCGCAACATGTCTATGTTATATTATATCATATCATATTATACGAGAATTACCCCGTGCGTTTCACGGTGCTTATTTAAAATGTAGTGATATTAATTAAAAAATATAATTTAATCTAACATTTAAAAAATGTGATCATTATTCTAATAAAATAAATATTTAAAAATTTTGGATTAAATGAAAATTTCTCCCACATGATATATGAATTCAATATATAAATTGTTTTATAGGTTAACATTAAAATTAAATATAAAAATATACAACTTATATATATATATATATATTCGAGATTATCCTTTCTTATCTTTGAAATACAAACAACATTGATATGTCTGTATGATCCTTGACCTATATGGATACCACAAATAACTTAATTAATTATGAATGTTCAAACAAACAATAATATCTAGATATCAACTCATCAAAATAAATTAAATCAAATAAATTGAACAATGTTATAAGAAATTAGCTTTCATTATTTTTCTCATTTTATTTTAAATATTTTAATTTATCTAAATAAAGTGTTAAGTTCTAACTATAACTATTTAAGTATTTTTAGAAAACATATTCTCATTTGCAAGGTCTAATATTTTACATGGTACTTCAAATATACTAAATTAACAAAATAAGAAAATAAGATCTAAAAGTTAATCAATAGTTAGAATCTTCCAATATATAAAAAAACAACCCTCTATAAATAGTAAGAGTATTATTTTCCCGCCCATTTTCATTTCTAAATTTGGTAAACTATCTTTGATATAGATTTGTCTAGCTAAATCTTGTCTAAAGCATTTTTGGTATAAATATATCTAAATCGTTCTTTATTTAGCTTAGAATCTCATGCAATATTTAGCATTACGCGTTTTTATATTATTGTATGCGTATTTTGTCCTCTTTTATCAACGCATTTTTAGTCGTTCGGTCAGTATTTCTCCTTTCATGATTTTTAGTCCTACATTTAAAAAGTAAATATCAATTACAATCTTACATACTATGAAAAACTAAAAAAATATTATCTTTTGACAAAATCTACAGGGCCATAGTCAACAGATTGTCATCCTGGTTCTTTCGACTTTCTTCATATGGTCAGTACTGTGATATAGATTCATTAATATTTAGAAAATAAAATAAAACCATTATAAGTAAAATAAAATAAAATAAAAAGATTGTTCTATACGAATTACATAAATATATTATTGGCATCAATGAAAATTATGTAGTTAAGAATTGGCCAATGTGTAAAACAACATTAGCTAGATAGGAAATATCTGAATCAAGTTAATTTTTTTTCTTCAAAAGCAGTTATTTTCCATGGGAAGTATTTTATCATTAAAGATTTAATGAAAAAAAATTCTTGCTTGTGTGTTGTGTCATACGATTTTGTCATGCCGAACAATGATTACTATTTACAAAAACATCAATTATTTTTATTTTTAGGAACATAATTCTTAAAATATATCAATTTCTTTTATAGATTGTAATTTTTTTTAGTATATATAGTATGATTTCAGCTTAGGTTGCATATTATCTCCATATGTTTCTACGACTTTATCTCAGATGTTATAATAATCAGAGTTAGAGTTTCTTTATGGTGCAGTGTAAGATGTGATATATATGTTTATTTATAAGGACAACTAAAATTAAATAATTTGATAAATAATTAAATATTTCTTTTGATTAAATAATTTCAAATTATCAAATGCATATATTTCAACTGTAATAAATAAATCCAAGAATCAATACGTTCAATATGAATATCAAATTAAATACTAAGAAAAGAGTGTTAATGATATCTATTGTATGAATAGCTTGTATAAATTAGTGGACTTTCTTACGGGACCTGCGGGGCCTGAAGAACAAAAGTAATATGAGTTTTGATATGATGTATATTCAAATCCAAAAACAGATTCAAATTTGAAGGAAGAGAATGTTGGGTGAGTTGGAACTTGAAATAAACTATATGTACCTAGAATAATGTGTTTGAATAGAACTGAAAGAGGTTGCGCGACAACCGCGTTGTGAGCCTATGATAAGCTTAAGTATAGTAAAAATTATTTTGTATTTTATATTATGGTTGTGTAGGTTTGGGTTGATTTAAATTATTTTATTTAAAAAAATTATGAAAATGTGATGTAATTATTCGATGGTTAATTAAAAAATAAATTAGTTGTTGGAAATTATTAATTGATTATTAATGATTGATGATGATGATGATGATGATGATGATGATGATGATGATGATGATGATGATGATGATGATGATTGTGTGTGTGTCTATATATATTATTTATGATAACTTTCACATTTAATATTAAAAAATTCAATTAAATTAAATTATTTCAGTTATTTATAACATTCGATTATATTTTAGTTTTTTCATAAATTTCTTTCTAAAATGTGGATATATTCGGTAACTTGTGTTTTTTAAATTTATTTGTGTAATTAAAATAGTACTTAAAATATTAGTTTTTCTTATAATTAGGAATTACAATATTTTATACTAGCTTATAATTACTTTTAAAATATTAAAATAGTTTAATCTATAATTGTGTGTGTATATATATATATATAGAAATATATTTGTAATAGTTTTTAACCTATTTTCGCAATTATTAAATATTTAAAAAAAATATATCTACATAACTAATTTTAATAGTAAAATATACGCTTTTATGTAATTTTTCAAAGTAAAATATTTAAAAAGTTATTTATATTTTTGAAACGATCTGGGCAAGGACCTTGCTCGGTAATCAACCTGTGCGAGAACCTGGGCCTGAGACAGGATTTGAGTGAGAATCTACGAGTTGAAATCATTAATACCTAGCAACTTTAAAATATACGATCTGATTTTAGTGTCGGACAATCGGTAATGATCTTGACACTCATTGCATGAGTAACACATGTCGATCATGCAAATTACATACCCTGGACTTGCTACTCATGCTAGCCCACAGTCGAGCTTATAAAGGAACCACATCACTCACAATAGGGGGAAAAATTTTTTTGTTTTATTCAGGATGCATGTCTCGTAAATATAACATAAACAAATATATATTTGGCATGTTAGCATGCAGGCTGAGTTCAACATCTAGCTTAGCTCGCATACAAGAGCTCATCATTCTTCTTGCAACATGAATTCATTTTACAAACAATGAACACACATATATTATATATTTTGATCCATTTGCTAGCCAATTTACTCTTTTTAATATATATTTTGCACAAGAATTATACAAGTATTTGTTGTGTGTTGTATTCGAGTTTACAAATAGCTACATCATCTAGCCAACTCATCTTCATTCGCTCGGGTATAATGTACGTCAACAACCCGCACGAGAAAATCTAAGAAGAGGGACGGACGCTCTTATCAACAATGGCGCGCATGCATCTCTTGTTGTTCTTGTTCTTCTTATTTCTTTTTAAACTTTTATCATCTGGTTTTTCAATATTTGACCATAATTAAAAAGTAAACGTGAAAAAAGAATTAAAAAATATGGTGGTAAGCTGAGAAGTTAACGCCGTGAAAAGGATTTGGATGGAAGGTGTTTAGTTGGCCGCATTGTTAAAGATTAATTGTGTATTTATTGAATTTTAAAAAGATGAAGTGTGGTACTTGAGTCTACTTATCCCTGGGCCTCATATCTTCCATCCAATTTTCTCTCCTACCTACCACCATTAATGTCTGCTTCGCAAACCATCAGTCCTCCAATTCCATCAATGGGAAAACCATGCAAGTTCTTCAATTTCTTGGACACCGTCCTAAACCCTGATGGCTCACTCACAAGGCTCAATGACATGCCGACCCTACCCGCAACCCCACACTTTCCTCACCCGGATAACTCCACCGGAATTATCTCCCTATCCAAAGACATCCCTCTCAACACCACAAACAACACCTTCATCCGCCTCTTCCGCCCGCTCAACCACCCCCTGCCCACCAAGCTCCCGCTCCTCATCTACTTCCACGGCGGCGGATTCGTGTTCCTGAGCGCAACAACATCGCTTTATCATGAGTCCTGCAGCTGCATGGCGGCTCATTTCCCAGCCCTGGTCGCCTCCGTCGAGTACCGTCTCGCACCCGAACATCGTCTCCCGGCGGCTTATGACGACGCCATGGACGCTCTTCTGTGGGCTAAAACTCAAGCACTGAGCAGCGACGGCGGTGACCCTTGGATCAAAGAGTTCGCGGATTTTTCTAGAGTTTTCTTAATGGGAAGCAGCGCCGGCGGCAACATGGTACACCATGTTGGCCTGCGCGCACTTGATCTTGACCTCAAACCAATCAAAATCGCGGGGCTGATATTCAACCAGCCGTTCTTCGGTGGGATGCGTAGGACTGGATCGGAGCTCAAGTATATTGACGATTCTATCCTCCCTTTGCATTCAGTTGATCTGCTGTGGTCGCTTGCACTGCCGGAGGGTGCGGACCGAGGGCACGAGTACTGTGACCCGTTCGCTGGTGGTGGGCCCCCTGGTGAGAAAATCAGACGGCTGGCGCCGAATGTGGTGCGCGGTTGCACTGGGGACCCCCTCGTTGACAAGCAGCGGGAATTTGCCGAGATGATGGCGGCGCGTGGAGGGCGCGTCATACCTCAGTTCATCGATGGAGGACATCACGCGGTGGAGCTTTTTGATCCCAAATTCGCGGAGGATTTTTATGATGATATCAGAGCTTTTGTCTGCTCCGTTGCCGATGATTAACGCAATTAAGATTGATCTGGTCAATAAATATGACAATGTTTGTAATTGTTACAAATTATTTTCTTATTTTTATAGAAATTTCTTATTTAAGTTTGTCAGAGTTATACAGTTAATCAATAAAAATAGGGTGGCGCTAAACAACCAGAATTGTATTAATTAAGCATTATTACTTGTGTAAAAAAATAATTCACTAGGTAATAGAAGGGCCAACATGCAATATGTTCCCACCACTTATTCATCGGATCTGTAATGTTGAAGGTCTATGCTTGATTGTCGCTGATAATCGTATCTGGAAACTAAGGATTATTACTATTGCAATTTTTTCTAAAAATTAAGTAAAACGAACTGAATTAGTTAAATATTGATAAAGTTTAAATAAATTAAAAAAAAAAAATAGAGATGAGATACATATTGCCTATTTAAGTCCTCTAATGAACGATCTTGGCTAAAACACATAGCTGATTTATAGTTGGAGTTAAAATAGCGCCATCCCGAAAATCTCAAATTTTAAAATCGCCAGTAAAATTTCTTAGGGTTTTCTATACCTTTAGAGAAAAAAATTCCGAACAACTTTAGAATAGATCAGAAGGAAAAATCGACACCAAGGTGTATCGAAATCGAAATGCATTCGATTTTGAAAAATAGGATTTTCTATATCTTGAAGTATTTTATGCAAAGCTTTTCCACTGATCTAGGATAATTTTGAAACCAATTTAGAACTAACATAGTAAGTTTACACATTTTAATCCATAACTATTGATTGACGCTCTTCGATTTTCTGAAGAAATTAGAATGAGAAGACGACTCTGGTGAGCCAAGAGACTCCAATCTTCTTGAGTAAGGAGGGGGGGATTGGATGATTTGATCTAAATGTTTTAATATGTTATTGCATTTTCGATTTTTTTATTGCTATTTGATATGGTCCACTAAAGTGGGCCATTTAATTGGGACCGAAATGGGCTGCTGCTGACCGAATTCAGCTTCGTTTTTGGTTGCAATGAATGACAATTTAATTAGTCCATATTAGTTGCACTGATATTAAATATTATTGTTTGGTCCGATTTTATTAAATTGTAATTTAATATGTGATTTGCCATTTTTTTCTTAAAAATCATTAATATTTAACAAAAATTTAAATAATAGTTCAATATCTATATACTATATAATAACAAAATGTATTGTTTCCACAATTGGGAAACAAAGCATTTTTTCACCCATTTGCACCTATCAATTTGGGAAATAAAAAATTATTTTATTTTATTATTTGGCCATGAATTTTAATTTATGGTTGGCCCACTAGCCTACCATTTTTTTCTCCGGTAAATTAGAAAATTATTTTCTTAACTAATCAATATGGTAAACATTGAATCAAGTCACAATTTTTCAGAAGTGATGATTCCTAAGAATAAGGAATAAATATGCCTATAGATTTAATTTACAAAATAAATATATTAATTTTAGCAACTCAATATCTTTTAATATTTGATCGAAAACATAATCCATTAATTAATTGATGAACCAGTTGAGATATTCCCCATGTTTCGTGAACTGAAATATATCAATTCATAATATAGTGATTAAAATGTGCCTACATTCATCTATATCTATAATAACACAATGACACATTTCTATTTTGGAAAAAAAATAAAAAAATTCGCACCCAAAGGTGTTACTCCCTCCGTCCCGAATTAACTTGTATACTTTCCTAATCGAGGTGTCCCACCCCTTTTGCACACTTTCCATTTCAGGAAATAGAAATTTACATCACTACCCCACATTAATCACATAATTACAAATTTGTACTCACATATAGGTAAAAACATATTTGACTAAGTCAACATTTATCAAAAGATAATTTTTCTTAATATGTGTGCCGGGATCAATGCAAGTTCATTCGGAACGAAGGAAGTACTATTTTTGTGTAATATTTTATTATTTTTCTATTTTCATTCGTAAATAATTATTATCGGTGCCTACCAATTTTTCCAGGAATTTAGTTTTTAGGCGCTTTAAAATATGTAAATGCGTACAAAGTTAAATCATGGATAGATCTACTAATTCATATTTACCTACTTCTTCACCGCTAAAAAATGAAACTATGTTTTCTGAATATTCATGTTATGTGTCGTTATTTATAAGTTTATACATTTTTTGTATAAATATGTTGTCCACCATTTTCTAATTGGCGTCACAAAAGGAAATAAGTTCTAAATACAATCATTATTTTGTGTACTGCCACAAAATTCAATTCTAATATTATATGTTCATATATGTAGTAAAACATTGGTACTCCCTCCATTTCTTTTTATTTGATCTTTTAGAGAAAAATGGAAGAATTAAAAATTCAATTTTTTCTTTCCAAGTATACCCAGATAATCTCTCTTGTCTCTCACATCTATCTCTAAAATTAAGAGATATTTTAGTATTGACATAGGGGAAAATTAAGAGAAATGGTAAAAAATGGCTAAAAGATAAATTACTTTGAAAAATTATTAAGAAACTAAAAGATCAAACAAAAAGAAACGGAGGGAGTAATTTATTATAATATATATGGAGAATAATAAATATTCCGGTATTTCTGCGACTCCAAATACTAGCATATCTTCTTCCTATATTATGTGATATAGGGCCGTCATTCAAGAAAATTAAAGATATTAAGTAATTTTTAATTATTATTTATATCCTCTATCGATAAAACTTTGAAAAAACTAAGATTTATGAAGTTTGAGAAAAAGAGACGGTCTCTTAGTTAAAGATGACAAGAAAGAAAATTATATTCTTATGTTTCTCATTTTCTCAAATTATATATGTATACAATGTTTCTAATTGATTGTGTTAATATTAATTAAAAATATTTTTACAAATAGATTTTAATCTATTACATTAATGAACCGCATTGAAAATTTGGTGGGCCGCCAATTTGTTATTATAAATATATGAGCATGTTTATGTCTTAATCAATATAGGCAAGGGCCCGGATGAGAATGGATTATATCCATTGAATGCAGGCCCACCCACCCGCATGTTGACATTTAAACCCTCATGCAACTACTAACTAGACTTTACACATTTTTTTTATTCCGGTCTTGCCATCAAAGGCTGGATTGTGTTGTATCCGGACTCACCTATATTATTATTATTTTCTCCGTTTCAAAATAAGTGTATTTTTAACTTTTTCATAAAAATTAAAGATAGATATAGAAAATGAATATTTTCATACGTAAGTCATTCTATTGGATATATTTTGTGGAATAAGGAAATATTAATAAACTAAGTAAGTTGTTTATAATAAAATTAGAAGAATTGTGGTTTTTTGTACTAAAACGACACTTATTTTGAAACGTAGAGATTATTTAACTTTTAAATATGTTTTGATTACTTTTTAAAAAGGTGACAATATTATTACAAACTTTATCATATCCTATTTAAATTAAACATCAAATTCAAAATTCATACAACCAAAATTTCAACAAACTGATTAACCGGCACCCTTAACTATAAGCAAACAATATCCTAATTAACATACACATTTCTAAAACACACATAAACCCTAATTAAAGATATAATATTGGTTCTTAATTTTCAAGTTCTATAGTATTAAGTTAAGGACGATTCTGCTGTGCAACGGTTATACAAGTGCAACTAATTAAATGACATAAATATCTTTTTAAAATATTTAGTGGACCCTCTTTAATTTTTTAATCTTTTATTGACTTTTGTGAAGATATAGCTTGTTCTTCCAATAAAACTACTTTCACCCAGCAATTACTTGTTTCTACGGTTTGAATAAAATGAAACTAAACCTGTACGTCCCCAATCAATGTCATTTAATTATGAGTTAGTTAAACAGACCACATGAATCTGCAGGTGTAAATAGACCGTTGCTTTAAGCGCTGGAAGTAACCACCTAATTAGAATCGTCCTTCTCACTTCCTGTTAGAAATCGGTAAATTGGATCCTAGCGACTAGTCGGAACCTGGACGGGCTAATCGAAGAATAGGCGTGGTTAGATGAGGAGAAATAAAAAAATAAATGTAGGCGGCCAATGAGAGTCTAACGTCTAAGCAGAGATTAATCGGAGCTAGTTGGAGATTTTTGCAACGAGATGACATACAAGAATCCATCAAGTGATGCTGCCAAAGCTTCATCAAGTGGCAAAGTTTTCTAATACTTTTTCCATACAAAATATGTACAGCAGTATATGCGTGATCCTAGTTGTAACTTCAAGTATAAAATATTGCGCAAGTTTAAAGTATTGTTTATTTGAAATAGGTGATCAATTAGAATTGCTAATCCTAGAAATTAGTTAAGATGTTAGATGTCAGTGAATAAACCTTGAGTTGTTATAGACATTAACAGGTGAATTTATTTGATCACCTCACAAGAGACAACTAAGTAGTTATATAGAATTGTGAACTAATTTTTTTCCCAAATTAATTCATAATTAAATGATATTGGTTGGGGACGTACAAAGTCTGTTTCATTTTACAGTAGAATTAGATGAAAAACTTCACACAACAAAGTACCAGACAAACACTCCTCAAATCGAGGTTGTGATCTTGATTTACTCCGCCGATCACTTCACCGATTTTTAGACAAGGCAAAAACTTGTGTGCACCCAACACACAATTATACTATTGTGCACTCTCCTATTTAATTTGAAATTAAGAATATATATAAAGACCTTGTTTGGATGAATTCCCAATAATAACATGTGGTGCAGCGGTGAGACACACGCGCACGGGGTCCAGGCGCGCTCCCACGCGGGTTTGAACCCTGATTTTGCTCTGTTTTTACCTCTTTTTATGTTGTTCAATAGTATATGTTATATTGCACAATAGTATATGTTATATCGCGTAATAGTATATGTTATAGTTACATGTACAATTTTTTAATAATATATTCTGTTGTTTAATAGTATATGTTATATTGCGTAATAGTATATGTTATATTGTGTAATAGTATATGCAACATTATATTGTGTCATAGTATATGTTGTGTTACAGGTATACACATTTTTTTTAATAATATATATATTGCGTAAATAGTATATGTTATATTGTGTAATAGTATATGTTATGTTACAGGTATACACATTTTTTTTAAATAATATATAATTTTTTTAAATAATATATTACATTGTCTAAAATAATATAAAAAGTGCACATATATAAAAATTTGGAGAAGATGAGATTCGAACCTATGCCCTAATATCTAACAATTTAAAATTTTACCACCTAAGCTAGTGTCTCTTATGTGATAACAAACATGACTTAATATATATATATATTATTCGTTTTACAGAAAAAAAAAAAAAATTCAAGGTTGTGCGCTGTGCGAGGCTCAAACACGAGACCTCAGCGTGCGCACAACAGCGCTATACCACTGCGCCACTATGAGTTTGGTAATATCCAAACACAACCCTTGTTATATATATAATTCCAAGATTAATTTGAATAGAAAAAAATTAAAAAAACTGCGCGCGCTGAGGCTCGAACACGAGACCTCACAGCGCGCGCATATAAGCTTTGACCACTGTGCCACAATTCCTATTGTGTATCCAAACGCAGCCCTTAATATATATCTAATTTCCAAATTAAATTGGGGAGTGCACAATAAGCTTATTGTGTGTTGGATGCACCCAAGACCTACTCTTTAGACAAAGGGATTCATTTCCGCCACCAACATTTGCTGGAAAAATAATTTTTCGACATCTACGTTGTCACAGAAGGCGTGCAAGTTTAGGAAAATTTCAACGGCAAAAGCCCGAGGATTCAACTACTTTGAGCTCTACATCAGCACCAATGGCTTCCACAAGGATGGGATTCTCGCAAGCCAAGGCTTCGGCCGAGTTTTCAGAGCAGCGTCATCCAGTGACGGAACTATGGTGGCTGTCAAGTGCTTAACGGAGAGAGGCGATGGATTCAAGAAGACTTTCATGTCGGAGCTGGCGGCAGTGGCTCATCTCCGCCACTAGAATCTCATTCGCCTGAGAGGGTGGTGCATTCATCAAGTTACTGTGTTTTTTATGAAAGAGGGAAAGAGTAATTCTTAGAAAGGTGTATGGGAAATTGTGACTTTTTTGTAGGGAAGAGGAGTAAGTGTTACTACTTTTTCACCTTTTTTATTTTATATACTCTTTAAAAATCAATTATCAAAATTACATTCTATAAGATTTAACGGCTGAAAAATAAAGGTGGTATTGATGCAACTGTTGTACAGAAGTAGGATTCGTTAAGTTAAATGCCAATATGAAATTCTATTTGCTTGAGGGTAAATATCTTTTTAACTCAATGATTATCTAAATTAGTAAAAGAATTTGTATTCGCACAATAGACTCGTTTACTTGAATTCACAACTTATATATTATTTAAATAAAGAATCATACTTGTTGTCATCTTTTAAGTTAAAGCTTCCCCAATAAATCGAGACACTATATTCCATATTTCACTTCATCTTTTTGAGGTGGCACTTCATCAAATTATGAGTTACATTGAACGTTGCATGTGGAGTTGTTACATATGTCTGATGTGATGATATGGAAATTAACTAGAAAAAAATAAAGTGGTTGTAGACTATTTGTTAAATTAATAAAATAATTTAGATTTCCTTTCCCACAGAAAGAGTGCACTTGTCGAGATTTAGATACTTTGACTATACACAAAGGCTTTATTTGGACAAAACTATGGCAGCTTCGGCTACAACCGGCTGAACAATTTAGTTGGATAATAAAATACTTAACAAAATATGTATAATAAAATATTTATAATAAAATGAAAGATATGTGGAGAACGTTTGTGCTGGGATATGACAGATGAGATCTCTATTCCAATCTGTATTTCATTTTATATTTTAAAATAATCACTACAAATTACGTGTATATAATGATATCATTAATTAACACATGTCATATATTTAATAAAATATTAAATGAGACACAAATTGAAATAGAGGATAAATATGAGTGTTCATATTTGTTTAACATATTCAAGATGCATACAAACAAGTGAATAGGAAAAGTTGTACGTACTTGTAGGGGTGGGATCGGGTCGGATTTTTCGGGTTTCGATTTTTTTGGGTCGGGTATCCGACTCATCGCGTACCCGATAAAATAATCCAGTTTTTCAACCTGATTTTGCGGGTACCCGTCCCTCGGGTACCCGCGGAGTCGGGTCGGGTCAATTTTTTTTTTATAAAAGTTGATTTTTATGATTGAATCATTTTTTGTTTCTTTAAGGTTGTTGAAGAAGGTGTAAACTTATGGTTAATTTTGTTAAAATATGGTGCTCGAAAAAAATCGACCCTACAAAAATCCGACCCTACCAAAATCCGACCGACATAACCTGACTCCAACCTAATCCGACCCGACCTTAACCCGATACGCGATGCACTATAAAAACTCGATCCTATAGGATTTAGTCGGGTACCCGAAACCCGAAGCCAGATTCCCACCCCTACGTACTTGTATTTTGACATAGTAGAGTATCATATATGTTGTAGATGGAAAAATTAATTAAGTTGTATAATTATATTATTATTGATTAAAATTGTTGAAACTAGTGAATAATTATAAAATAGTAGTTGGAATTAGAGTTTATATATAAAATTAATATATAGGAAAAAATTGAAAATAGTTTTGTAACTTAGGACCTGTCCAATAACAGTCCTGTATGTTTTATAATTTTAATTTTAATTTTAATTTTTTAAGTTTGTTAGATTGTTCAATTTAAGGAAAAATTTCGTCGGAGCTCACTTAGCTAATCGAAATGTCTGACGTGGCACATATGTGACATCAAAATTTGGAGCTTTCGGCGAATGTGAAGACGTGGCATTAATATGTCCATGTGTAGTGCCACATATCTGTCATTATCTTGTAATAATAATATTTAATAAATTAAAAATTAAAAAAATTCTAAAAATTAAATTAAATTAAAAAAAAATTATTCAATTTTTTTAATAATTTGAAAACTAAAAAAAAAAACATAAACGCAAAAATGAAGAATAAATTAAAACCAAAATTTAAAGATTAATTTTGTATCTTTTTAACTTTTTTTATTTTTTCCTTTTACTTGTTTATTTTCTTTTTTCTTCTCCAAAATTATTAGAACACCACCACCAATGTCTGTGCCACCTATCGTCGTTGCCGTCGTCGCTATCGTCTTCGCCGCTTTGTCACCGTCATAAGTTTCTCCACATTCAGAAGTAATCCAGAAAAAAGGAACGTCTTCAACTTCATAAGCGGTTGTACCGCAACCTCAACAACAAACAACCATGAGGAAGACTTCTACCTATCCGGTCTATTGCCTTGGCGATAAATCTGGCGCCGCCGCACGATGGAGAAACACATGGAATTTGAAGAAATTGCTCGATTGTTGTCCGCCGCATTAGCATAAAGTATCTCTGGAGTCCTACATATTGTGAGGAAGGGGGCAGTGGGGGAAGTTTTGTGATGTGGAATATATTTTTAACTTTATAAGAGGTAAAATTAGGTGGCATTTACGCATAAGGTGTGTAATTTCATGTCATAAAAATTGTTAGCAAATCTCCCAATTGGACGAGTCACGTGTGCAATTCCCGCAAATTAAATGAACTCGACGAATTTTTTTCTCAAATTGAACAATCTAACAAATTAATATATATAATTAAAATTGAAATTATGAAACTTAGAGAATTTTTTTTGAAGAGACCCTAAGTTATTGGATTAATTTTTCCTCATGATAGGTATGGCCCAAGAACTTCGGGTCGGATCAACCCGACCCGAAGCAACTGAGCCCAAAGGAGCGAGCCCAGCAACCAAGCTGGCCCAGAAGTGCACGCGGGTCTGGAGCAGCCCAATCGCGGCATATTTGGAAAGTGAGATCCCCACGATCTCCTTCCAACTTCCATGCAAAGATGTTAGGCGTGATTGTAGGGAGTTAGTTAGGGTTTGGATTGAGTGGGACAAATAGCAGAATTGTTCTCGGATTTAGGGTTGGCACTTTGTACTCCAAAACTGTAACGTGTAAAATTGAAAGGAATAGTGACAAACACCTCGGCGGGTGATATTGTACGCCCGTGGACGTAGATCTCCGGATCGAACCACGTACATCTTGTGTTCTTTAATTTTCTTGCACTGGTTTGCGTTACAAGTTGAATTTTACTTCGAGTTTATTTGATAACCGGATTGCGCATTATTAATTGGCGCCGTCTGTGGGAACGATTGGCATGACAACCCTAGTTTTTCATTGCAATCGCTATGGTGAATACTCGAAGATCTGCTAATCCAACCCAGTCCCATCGTGATCCTCCTGTGGATCAGAATCCGCCACCCCGTCAATGAAACCAAGATCCGCCCGCGGAACACGCCAACATGCAGAATCATCCCCCTGCAGATGATCCGGCGCAAGTTAATCCTCCGCCTGCCCCCGAGTTGTCGCAGGTGCAGCGAGCCTTTCTTCAGGAACACGCCGCTCTGTTCCAAGAATGGAACAATCGGCGCGCCCACTCTGGTGAGCGTGCCAACAATGGCGTCGATCAGGGAGTGAGAAATCCGCTCCGTGATTTGTCACGTGAATTGGACGTAGATCCCCCTCAACGAGCGAGGCTCGAGCGTCGACGACAGAGGCCAGCCTCTCCAGCGGATAATCGCAGTTCTAATGGGTCGAGGCCCCAATACGTCCACGAAGGCGTGCATCGCCAAAGACTTGCAGACGCCCCGAAGCGTGCTCGCTTGGACCAATCCCGTGTGTTAGATCCCTTGGAACAAGAACAAGTCCAATTTGCCGCGGAGCTTGACAAAGTCTTGGGTCTCGATGCTGACGGGGAGATCATTACCCCGTTCTCCGACGAGATTCTTGCTGTCCCACTCCCAGAGGGGTTCAAGCTTCCCCCAGTGGCCGTATACAACGGCACCGGCGATCCAAGCAATTTTTTGAACGCCTTCAAGTATGCTATGTTCAACCGCAATTGCACTCCTCACCATTTGTGTAAGGTGTTTCCTGAGTATCTCCAGGACGAAGCTAGACTTTGGTTCGATTCTTTGCCCCGGGGCAGCGTAACCTCTTTTCGGGATCTCGCCGAACAGTTTTGGGCGGGTTTTCACACGCGGGCAAAGCCCATGGCCACCTTATCCGACCTCATGAATATGGAACAACAGGATGGAGAAACTGTTACCCAATTTCTTGATCGCTTCACGGCGGAGAGCCTTAAGGTGGGCAGCCGGTCGGACGATGTTATCATCAACGCCTTCATGAATGGCCTTCGCCCCGGGCCGCTTTACACCGAGCTGGTTCAGAGCCCTCCTGCTACGACCCGAGCTTTGTTTAACATCGTATGCAGGTTTGCCAAGGCTGAGGAGCAGACTCGCCGTAAACGTGAGAAGCATGCCAGCAAGCGGCAATCAGATAGAACACAAGCTGGGCCCAATACTCTGCCTAGTGCGTTCTCTCGTCTAAACCAAGGACGTCTGGAACCTCGCGGAGATATCCCCCAACTTACTCCGCTTACAAAATCACGAGCCGAAATTCTTTCTGTTCACAAGAACGATCTGCGGCCGTGCCCGCGGATGACTGCTCCGGCAGAAAAGCATAACTGCGACAAGTGGTGTGCGTACCACCGTGATCATGGACATGAAACAGAGGAATGTCGAGAGCTTGGAAAAGAAATCGAAGACTGTTTAAAGAGGGGTTTCTTACGGCAGTATGTCACTCAGACCGAAGACAGGCCTCGGTCAAGCCAAAATGGAGGTTCGTAACAAAGCCGCGGCGGCTACAATGACCGAGGTCCACGGCAAAACAGGCCGCAATGGCAGAATAACAGGTCTGGGTACAACAACTATGCACGGCAGGGCCAGGGCAACCGTCAACAACCCCACTTGTTACCGCAACCGCCTCCTCATGGAGGACCCGGAGATAATCCGCCTACTCACGTCATAAATGTGATTTATGGGGCCATTCCCCCTGGGGCTTCCCGAAGTTCCTTGAAGGCGGAAGCGCGCAGGCCTCCTCCCGAGGAGCCGCGCCACAAACGCCTCCACCAATCTGAAACCGTAAGTTTTACCGACAAAGATCCTGTTCCCGAGCTCACCCCACATATCGACGCCATCGTCATTGACATGACCGTAGCTAATGTTACGATAAAGCGGGTTTTCATCGACAACAGAGCCGCAGTTAGCGTCATATTCACCGACTATTTTCAGAAAATGGGTATTCCTCGTGAACAACTCCGACCGGCCCCCGGGCCGCTACAGACCTTCACCCAGGGTGAGGTCCGACCTGAAGGAGTCATCAACCTTCCTGCATCGCTTGGAACTTATCCAGCGATAAAAACCATATTCGTGGATTTCTATGTGGTTAATTCCCCGTCACCATACAACATGATTTTGGGTCGCGACTGGCTCACCCCGGCGAAGGCCGTTTGCTCCACATACCACCTCGCGCTGAAGTTCCCTACACCACATGGCGAGGTGGCTATCCGCGGCAATCAGCGAGTCTCTAAAGAGTGCATGTATGTAGCACTCAAAAAGGCGACAAAGGTTCCTCCCAAGCCACAGTTTCAGGTAACCACCTCCATTCCCACCCCGGATTCGTCTATACCGCTCGGAGACCACACTGTTCAGGTGCCGCTCGATCCAGCTAAACCAGAGCACATTGTAACCGTCGGCGCTGTGGATACACTGTGGTTACATAACGCCATCATCCAGACCTTGCGAGAGTATTCTGAAGTTTTCGCGTGGTCCCCGTTGGACATGTCAGGGGGTCTCTCTGGAATTCATTACCCACAAGTTAAATATTGACCCCAGCGTAAAGCCCATACAGCAAAAACGGAAAAAATTCGCTCCGGAGCGGAACGCAGCCATCCGAGTTGAAGTACAACAACTTCTAGATGCAGACATCCTGTTTGAAGTGCATTACCCATCCTGGTTATTTAATCCCGTGATGGTGACGAAGTCTAGCGGGGCATGGAGAATGTGCGTAGATTTATCTGATCTTAACAAACACTGCCCAAAAGATTGTTATCCTCTGCCCTCTATCGACCAAAAAGCCGAAGCCATTACTGGGCACAAGGCACTTTGCTTTTTGGATCTATACAAGGGGTACCATCAAATCCATATGGATCGCCGTGATGCACTCAAAACGGCCTTATCACTGACTTCGGATGCTTTGCCTTCAAGAAAATGCCTTTTGGGCTCAAGAATGCCGGAGCCACTTACCAACGCCTCATGGACCACGTCTTCCGAGATCAAATTGGTCGGAATGTAGAGGTATATGTTGACGATCTTGTTATTAAAAGTACCTCTCAATCTACATGTGTACAAGATATTGCTGAAACGTTAAACACATTGCGGCGTTATAATCTACGCCTCAATCCGGCAAAATGCACCTTTGGCGTTGGCTCAGGAAAGTTTTTGGGCTATGTGGTCTCACAGCGCGGCCTCCAGGCCAATCCGGCAAAGATTAGAGATGTGTTGGATTTACAACCGCCGAAGACGGTAAAGGAAGTTCAGCGCTTTACCGGTGGTCTTGCGGCCTTAAATCATTTTCTGTCTAACGTCGCGGAGCGTCAGCTTCCATTCTTCAAGATTCTGCGGCAGGCAAAGCAATTTGAGTGGACGCCGCAGTGCACCGAAGCCTTTGAGGCTCTCAAGCACCATATCAAATAGTTGCCCACTATGTCCGCTCCTCTCCCCGGAGAACCTCTCTATGTATATTTAGCATCTGCCGAGGAAGCCATCAGCGCAGCTCTTGTATGAGAGGCTCATGGAAATCAGCACCCCGTATATTTTGTGAGCCGAGAACTCCAAGGGGCGGAGACCCGGTACTCTGCGATGGAAAAAATAGTGCTGGCTCTCGTCATGGTGGCCCGCCGCCTACGGCCTTATTTCCAAGGGCGTGATATCAGGGTTCTCACTAATCACCCCATTCGCCAAATCCTCGTCAAGCCCGATGTGTCAGGGCGCTTGGCTAAGTGGGCTATCGAACTGTGAGAGTATGATATTCAATTTCTCCTTCGCCGCGCCATTTAAGGGTCAAGCCCTCGCGGATTTTTTGGCCGAGGCACCATTTGTTGACCCCGGTCCGGCTGTGCAAGACACTAATCCTAACCACGCCGACCTCGAAGTTCAAACCCGCACGTGGCACATATATGTAGATGGTGCCTCAACAACACGAGGTAGTGGCGCCGGGGTCCTTCTCATTGGCCCCGAGGGCGTTGAACTCAAAAACGTCCTGCGGTTTACATTCAAGGTGACTAACAATGAAGCGGAATATGAGGCGGTCCTTGCTGGGCTCCGGCTCGCTCAATCCTTTGCAGCCTCCCATCTCCAGCTTTACACGGACTCCGAGGTGGTTTCTCGTCAAATTAAGGGCACCTACACAGCCAAGGACGTTACGTTGAAAAGGTACCTCGCTCTGACACTCAAACTTTTGTCCACCTTTGCTGCGGTTGATATCCAGCAGGTGCCTCGCAAAGAAAATGTTCGCGCTGATGCTCTCAGCAAAATGGCCTCCGCGGTTCCTACTAACATGTCTCCAGATATCATTGTCGAAGATGTAGTTCATCCTTCCATTTGTGAGGCCACAGTTTCCGTATTGACTGAGAACAGTCCCAATTGGATGACCCCGATCATCCATTATCTCCGGGATGGTACGTTGCCGGATGATAAATTACAAGCTCGGCGGATAGTTCTCAAAGCACCTAAGTATGCACTCCATGATGGGATCTTGTACCGCCAGTCATACTTACAACCGAGTCTTCGCTGCCTTGCCCCTGCCCAGGCTGATCATATTCTTCGAGAATTTCACGAGGGGGCCTGTGCCAGCCATATTGGCTCGCGGACGTTGGCCAAGAAAGTTTTTCGGTGGGGGTACTACTGGCCCACGTTGTTTAACGATGCCTATGATTTGGTGGCCAAGTGCGACAAGTGTCAGCGACACTCTCGCGTAAAGCATTTACCACAAACCGAGCTCACTGACATACAAAGTGCCTGGCCATTTATCCAGTGGGGAGTTGATATTGTGGGCCCGTTTCCAGTCGCTCCGGGGGGATTAAAATTTCTTGTGGTTGTCGTTGATTACTTCACCAAATGGGTTGAGGCCGAGCCCATCACTGCCATCACTGGTCAGAACATCTTAAAGTTTGTCTGACGAAATATTATATGTCGCTTCGGCATCCCGAGCGCCATTATCTCGGACAATGGCAAACAGTTTGCCAATGATCCCTTCCGGTCATGGTGCGAAGAGCTGCACATTAAATAAATTTTCACCTCGGTCGCTCATCCCCAGGCCAACGGTCAAGTCGAAGTCACCAATCGCACGCTGCTTACGGGTCTGAAAAAACGCTTAGATCAAGCTAAAGGTCTCTGGGCCGAGAATCTTCCGCAGGTTCTTTGGGCCTATCGCACCACGCCGCACACCTCAACCGGCGAAACCCCCTACAGCCTCACTTATGGTTCCGAGGCTGTCATTCCTGCGGAAATCGGGGTACCTAGTCCCCGCCTCGTTACTTTGGATCCCGAAGCTAACAATGATGCCCTCCGTGCTAACTTAGACGAGCTCGAGTATCGTCGCGATCAATCTTTTATTCAGCAAGCTAAATGTAAGCAACGCGCAGCTCAGTATCATAACCTCCGAGTTAGGGGTACTCAGTTCAACGTCGGAGACCTAGTACTCCGGCTCAACTCTGCCAGTAAGGCTGCCCCCGAGGATAAACTACATGCCGCCTGGGAAGGGCCTTACCGCGTCGTTGCTGCGCATGACTTCGGGTGCTATCAGTTAGCACGTCTAGATGGAACTCCGATTCCCCGCACATGGCATGTTACCAATCTGAGGCGTTTTTATCTATGAGCACCGATGGTCAAGTATCGTTTCTTCCCTTACATTCCTTGTACGTTATTTTTTATTACCGTACTGTCACGTATTCTTGTTTGTGAATTCCCTTGTATTTTTTAATTGTTCCGACAATTACTTTGAATAAAGTTTTTACTTTACGAATCTTGTTGTACTTTCTTCTATGCTACAGGACGCCCTAGCTTAGACTTATTATTATCAGTCTCCGGACACTTTGATCTCTCGCCCGATCCGTCCGGAGAGATCAACATTTAGTCCCCGGACTTATATTCCCTCTCGTCCGTTTAATCGGAGAGGTCCTTAACTCCCGCTCGATCCGTCCGAGGAGATTTCTCTGCCTTGTTTTCTAACAGGCATTATTTACATATTGTGCTCTCCATTACAAATTAAAGTAATTACACATGCATTATGATCAAAAGTTAATCACTTTTCTTTCAACATACATATCATAACATACCAAAATATTTCTACCATTTTACTCCTCACAAAGGATTCTTTCCGTATCTGCATACATGGCTACAAAAGTAAGCCTTATTCTCGGCCTTCGAGCCAATACTCGGCGCTCCGGCGTTGAGACCCGTCCCGGGAGCTTCTCCGTGTACTCCGGGATCTGGAGGCTTCTCGGCTTTGAGCTCCCGCTCTTTCCCTGCTTTGACTCCCTCTGCGCCAGGGACTCACTCTTGGCACCTGACTTGGAGCGTTGCCCCTTGTTCTGCCCCGAGGACTCGTCTGAGGCGCTGGTCTCGAAGTCTTAGCCCATTCCGTGGGATCCCATTCCGCGGGGTCCATCACCTCGATCTCCTCAGCTAGCTTCTCGACCTCCTCCTCCGCAACAGCTACGGGGACTTCCTCGACAGCGGTCACCGGGGTCGGCTCTTGGATTACTATCCCTTTGCCTTTTCCTGCTAGCCTCTTTTTACTCCTTCGTGAGGCTTTCGCGGTCTCTTGACCCCGGCTGGAGCTTGCAATATATTCTTCGGCAGTGTGCCACCACCTGCCGCGTCCTCTCAGACCTTCGTACATATTAAGGAGTAACTCGAGCACCTCCCGCTTTCTTATCAGCTCCGAGGACTCAGCATGTCCGGCCGTCATCAGTGACGAAATTTCGCCTTGGATTTCGGTGATCCGCTCCTCGACCTCTTCAAAAGTCAGCAGGCCGTACTCCGTCAATATCCGTTCATATTCCCTTTGGTGGATAATCACGCGGTCTAGTTCGGCTACGGTCGATAAATATTTCAGCTCCCGGTCTCTTGCCTTCTCCGCGGCCTTGACTCTTGCCTCCTCGGCCTCTTTGGCCCTTCTCTCTGCTATGGCCACCCTCCTCTCCAACCGAGGAACCACTTGTTTTTGCAGGTTATCCTTCTCCTTCGGAACCAGTCTAAGGACTGCATGAGTTTCTTTATTGTATTATGAAGCTCCTCGGTATCCTCCTGGTCGCAAAACACAATCAGTGCCACGGAATACACTCAAATCATCGCACAGTAATAACTCCACAGTATGGTCACAAATCATTATCATATTACAGCAAAAACAAACAAGAGCATACATTGTCAGAGGTTTTTACATCAGAGTTACAAATTTTTCCTATCATCTACTATATCAACAAGGCATCAAAATTGCGGGGAACGACTGACCTCCCTCTCTTCGGTTCTTTCAACTGCCTCCGGCACCTCCACCTCGACCTCGTGCTCGCCCTCCGGCAGCTCCATGATCACCTCTGCCACATCTCCCGCTGGCTTCGCGGCGACCTCCATGCGCGGTGGTGGGTCCTTGTGTCGGGGCTCCGGGATGAATTCACCACAGCGGAAAGCCAGGAACTCTTGATCTTGGTCCACATCGCAGGCAGCGATCTCCTCGGCACTCAGGATCTTCTTTTTCTCCACCAGGGCCTTCACCAAAGGCCACTCCGGGACACGCGCCAGGGCATTGTAATACGCCTCTTCCACCGCTCCCACGGCGTTAAAATCGTATCCGAACTCGGGACGATAAACATCCACGTTCGGATAGATTTCCTTCACCTTCTCCAGTAGCACTGACCGAGTGGCCGTATCCCCTATCGCGACGAAGTTGGTCTGAAAGTCGAGGAAAGCGCTCGTTTGAAACAGCTTCTCGACAATAGCCTTCAACACCGCCTCCTGACCATCCACCACAGCGGTTTCCTGAGCCTTTATCTCCGCCCGCAGTTCAGCTGCCTCGCCGTGGAGGGCCCCGGCCTCTGCCTCCACCTCGCGCAATCGCGCGACCTCCTTCTCCACCAAGACGTCTCTCTTGCGCGCCTCGGACAGATCGTGAGTTAATCTGTCATTGCACGCGCGCAGCTCCCTTACAGCTTCGGCCAGCTCCTCTTTGGCCTCCCTCTCACTCCTTCGGCCGAGATCCATGATCCCCTGCGCCAAGCGTACAAGCTCCTCGGCATCCGCCTCCTCCAAGCCCAACACACTTATGGGCCCCTGCCCCTTCAACAACCAAACACCAGAATCAACATCAACAATATAAGGAGAATATAAGCCAAGTTTTCACCTCGGCGGAAGATTATGTATGCTTTACCTCGGCGCTCTGCTCCGTACGGAGTCTTTTGGCCGCCCCCGGAGGAGTCACGGATGGTTCGACCTCCTCTTTGTTCCTGGGGTTGTCCCCACTGCCACCACACGCTCCTCCGACCCCGCTGATGGCCTCGGACTAGGCGACGCCCTACTTCTGGGGGATGCTTCGGTCGCTGCTCCCTTCTTCTTTGTCGTCGTGGGCACCGCAGGGCTTCCCGTAGACTCCTTTCCGAAACGTCCCACTGCAAAAAAGATTTGTGGTTAATCCTGCACACATTGCCGATATTACGCAGTTTTAAGAGTTCCTACCCTCCTCGGCAGTCCCGGCTTCCGACTCCGGTCCCCGGGTGGATACTCCATCTGCTCCGCCCGAGTAATACGGGCTTAATCCTGCCCCCTCAAGCTCCTCCTCAGTGCAGAGGATCTTGAACGTACCTACAGTACGGAACTGCCTAACCACCTCGGTCTCCGGCTCCGCCACCGGGGCATTATCCAACACCTCCTCCCTCCTCCCTCCTCCACCTCGGGAGGGCCAAACCCGTCTTCACATAGATGAATTTCTCCTTCCACCCCTCCACCTTGCTCGGGTTTTGTACCTTGAAACTACCTCGGGCCCGGGGGCTAAAGGAGTACCAACCTTTTGATTTTCCGAAGGCCTTCAGTTGGAAGAAAAACCTGAACAATTCTACATTTGGTTCTACCCCGGCATTTTTACATACCACGGTAAACCCGACTACTTGCCTCACGGCATTGGGCGCTAATTGACTCAGGGCGATGTTATAATATCTAAGCAGCTGTACAACGATGTCCCAAAGGGGGAATCTTATTCCTATTCTCAGATGGTCTATATATACGCTAATGAAACCCTTCGGCGGGCAACAGGCATGGTCGCTAGGCTCCGGCACTATGTATTCTAAGTTAAAGGGAAAGTAAAAAGATGGAATCAGGGCTTCTATTTATACCCGAGTCATCCGCAGTGCCTCCACAGCCACCTCGAAATCTTCCTCCATACATTCACCAAACCCTACCGCCCGGGTACCAGACTCCATGAAATCTGCCCTATATACCATCCTATTCACTCGTTTTTCTGGAATAATATAACGAAGGGGGCGTACATCTAACGGGGCTTTATCGGTTCCTACCTCCCTAAGTGAAGATGACGACGATGAAGAAGACATACTTACTTGGTCTTGGTTTGAGATGGTTCACAAATTCACAAATGAGGAAGATGACGTTTACTGTGCAAGCGTTTTTTATATATACTCTTGCATCAACGGCTCAGATCTGGTCTTTTCAAATTTTGCGTCTCAAATGCGCGCGTGGTGGCCACGCGTGTTACAGTTACCAAGGCGCATGATGGGCACGCGCCTTGGAAATCTCAAACGCGTCACCTCGCATCCCTCTTTCTAATGATGGCGCCACCAATCACATCAACTTCATTCTTCCTCAGGAAGTTTTCCGCCTCACTCCGGTTGATTCTCCACCTCGGGCGTATTCAGTTCGATCCCACTTAACCTTATCACCCCGGAGGTACTCTAGTCCGGACCCGGTCGACTTTATCGCCTCGGGGTTACCTCAGTCCGGATCATGTCAACCCCGTGACCGCGGCGTAATTCAGTTCGGTCAGGTTTGGTCTTCGCAGAGCCCCTCACTCCGGGTATGAATCACCTCGAATCCGGTTGATTCTCGGACCCTTGAGGGTACTTCGGTTCGGCCAAGGCAGCATCCCCTCTCGCTCCACCTTAGCACCAGTTATACCTAGCCCTACTTTAACCGCAGCTCCTACCTCGCTCCGACTGGTGGGGGGGCATTTGATAGGTATGGCCCAAGAACTTTGGGTCGGATCAACCCGACCCGAAGCAACTGAGCCCAAAGGAGCGAGCCCAGCAACCAAGCTGGCCCAGAAGTGCACGCGGGCCTGGAGCAGCCCAATCGCGACATATTTGGAAAGTGAGATCCCCACGATCTCCTTCCAACTCCCATGCAAAGATGGTAGGCGTGATTGTAGGGAGTTAGTTAGGGTTTGGATTGAGTGGGATAAATAGCAGAATTGTTCTCGGATTTAGGGTTGGCACTTTGTACTCCAAAACTGTAACTTGTAAAATTGAAAGGAATAGTGACAAACACCTCGACGGGTGATAGTTTACGCCCATGGACGTAGATCTCCGGATCAAACCACGTACATCTTGTATTCTTTAATTTTCTTGCACTGGTTTGCGTTACAATGGTTTGCGTTACAAGTTGAATTTTACTTTGAGTTTATTTGATAACCGGATTGCGCATTATCACCTCATATATTGATTCATAGATGATAATAAAAAATGTTGTTGAGATTTATGAAGAAAAGTAAGTTTTAAATAGGAAAGATGGATACGACTTCCGTCCATACCCTAACAAAAATCATGTCATGTCAAACGAACACAAATCCATCTGGCGGGTCCAACCCCATCCATGTATCCTATAACACTTTTAAAATCAGTTCTTAATCATTCATGAGATTCTCTGTTATATTTGGTGTTATATTTTATATTTCACCACATTCATCAATCGACACGTGTATAATATGAGGTCACAAATTTATATATGTCACGTAGTAAATTGAATGTAATAGAGGATGAACACTTACTATAACAGAGAATTTGAATTGCCTTAATCGTAGTCACCCGTAAAACAAGCACCATCAAGTTTATCATATTGGATGCATGAACAAAGCCAGAATTTTATAATAGGTGAAACGGAATAATTCTTTTGAGATATTTAAGAAAAGTTGAAATTTAAGGGTAGCAAAATCCTTTCTTTAACTGCAATTACATTTACTACAAGAAAAAAAAAAAAAAAAAGTATTCCGCTCTTTTTTTTGCAAATGCAAGAGTAGTTACTAAAAATAACACATTTTGCAACTATTAGTAGTTACTTAAAATATTTCATACTATTTTAACCAAATTTGCTACAATATAACAAATTTTTTTGCAACTACTTGTAGTTACAAATACATTAGTAACTACAAAGTAGTTGCAAAAATATTTTTTGTATCTTACTATAAGTAACTACCCTATAGTAACTACATTTAGATATGTACTTCCTCTGTCCCACCTTATCTTGCACATTTTCTTTAAATGGTCGTCTCACTTTATCTTGCACAGCTAAAAAAAAGAAAGTTATAACATAATCTTCACCCACAAAATCTCCATCCTAAATCTCCACCATCAATTCACCTTTGAAAAGTCAACAAACAACCAAAAAGTAACTTTTCTTTAATACCATGTCAACCCCCTGTGCAAGATAAGTCGGGACGGAGGGAGTAGTTACTAAAATTATTTTTGTGACCATTCACAATTTTTCAGTAACTATATTTTATTGTGACAAAAAACCTTAACTCTGATAGTGATTGTATATATATGTATATACACAGTAGTACGTAGAAAATTTGAGGGGAGTAGCCGCGGCCACCCCTTGGCTCCGTCCCTCCTAGGATTCTTTCTTTCACTTTTATTGTATCTCATTGTGTTTCACTCCTAAACATTATTTATGATTTAATGATTATAAATTTATAAATCATAATTTTTGGTTCATAGTTCTAATGGTTTATATTTATGTTATAAAGTTGAATTCTAAAGTGGAACGAAAGTACACTAAAAGTGAGACAAAAGAACCTAAATGCAAATTTATTTCCAAAACGTAGAAAAACTAAACAGCAAGTAGTGGATTCTTATACTGGGTTTCCAGAAGCAAAGCAGCAAAGGAGAAGTGATCACTGCGACGCATGGAGTCTTGAGAAGCAGTAATCCCTTGAGGCATCTCAACTCCATTGACATCGTTAACGAACCACTTCATATCATCGTACAGCTGCCGCTTGGCCGTCTGGTCTTGTAACTCAATCCCATGGAACCCGCCTTGGTTAAACCGGTAGTAAACTGGCACGCGGCACGACGTCAGGAACTGCGCCAACTGCACCGACCGATCCACTAACGGATCACCGTAGTCACCTTTTATATACACTTTAGGCAGCCGGAAAACTCTCCCCAGGTAGGTTCCGCCCGTGATTGGGTTGCAGAACTCATGGTCCCTGTTCACGTTCCACGGCAGAGCCAGCGACCACAGCACGTCGGCTATGTATAGTGCAACATATGGATCGTCGATGAGCCTGAGCTCTGACTGAGTCCGCCTTAATCTGTTCAAAATACAAATTAATTAATCTGGTGTGAATTAATATATCAAGCCAAATAAAAGCAGAAACAAGATAGATCAGCACGAACCCTCCAAAAAAGGCCTGGTTCAATATCAGCCCTCTGATCCTCAACGGCCGGAGATCGAAGTCAAGAGCACGCAGCGCCGTGTGGTAGACTATGTTGGCACCGGCGCTGCTGCCAAGGAGGAAGACTTTTTTAAAGTCGGCATACTCCATCCAGGGGTCGCGGCCGCCGATGCCGAGGGACTGGTTTCTAACCCAGAAGAGGGCGTTGAGAGCGTCGTCAAAGGCGGCGGGAAGGCGGTGCTCGGGGGCGAGGCGGTACTCTACGGAGACGACGACGGCAGGGAACTGAGAGGCGATGTCATTGCAGAAGTTGTGGAAGATGACGGTGGAGGCGCTGAAGAGGACGAAATCGCCGCCGTGGAGGTAGATGATAAGGGGGAGTTTGCGGGCTTTGGGGGGGTTGAGAGGGATGTAGAGGCGGACGGAGGCTTTGGAGTAGGGACCGAGTTGGATGTCCTGTGAGAGAGCGGTGGGTTTAGGGGTGGAGTCCGCGTATGGAGTCGGGTCCACCATGGGAATCTGGACGGTCCGGTTTAAGGTGCCGTCTGGGTTCCATGAGATCCCCAGGACTTGGAAGGCTTCTTGCCACGTGTGCTGGCCGTGGGTTGTCTGCCATGAGAGGCAGATGAGAGAGAAGAGGAGGAGGGTTTGCGTAGGTTTTAGCATTTGTGGAGTGAGTCAGAAAGAAGAATGCCGCTACATGCGTCTTATATAGACAGACATGGTTAGCAAATGATATCACCTTTTCTAAACCTCATTCCATCTCCTGGTACACTTTTATCAAAATGGAATACACTACGGAATGCATGTAGGGGTGGATTTTCACCCTGCGGGTTCGGGCACCCGATTTAATCTGCACGAATTTTACTCGGTT